>CM060443.1:103697092-106221288 GCA_030545235.1 Helianthus tuberosus
CAACAAGTTTGTTCACTTTTTGAAATTGTTATTAGTTTTTGAAATCATTGTATTCGTTATTGAAATCATTGTATTCGTTCTTGAAATCGTTGTTATCGTTCTTGAAACCACATTGTAATTGTTATTGAAATTATTGTAATCGTTCTTGAAACCACATTGTAATTGTTATTGAAATCATTGATAAAACATTTAGCACATATGAGTCACCCCAAAACAGTTGAAAACAGTAAAAGAGGGGAATAATGTACTCGCCTGGGAGTGCTTAGGAGTCTTGAACAACTACCAAGTAAGCTAGAGGAGTCCCGGAAATCAAACGGTACCTAACATAGGTAACTACATAATTAACCCGGACCTAAATCGGAAGATTGGGTAGCAGGAGGGTTTGTAAACCAAATGAGTGTAGGAACTCATATGATATGGTTTAACAAAGCCTACATACTAAATGAAACTTAACCTAAGTATTATCGACCCATCGCGACCCATTAAGGTAACTTATGCTACTTTAACGCGTCGTGCGCGTGAAACGCGTTCGGACCGTCTAACTAGTCCTATGACAAGTGTTATATGCCTAAACATGTTACATAATCAGTTATGTGACAAAAGTTTAGGTTACATATGTTTAATTACCAATTTATACATGAAAAGGGTATTCTGGTAATTTACCTAAGGCATATAAACTACCTATCATACAACTACTTAAACGATGTGACCATAGGGTATAACCTCGGAAGGTTATGCCCTATACTAGGGTCACCTAATGTATTTGGTCGGATCCTAATGATCGACCAAACTGGGTCGGGTTCGAAGGTATAGGCGATTTATTAGATCGCCTACCCTACGACCCTAGACAACGTGGTAATCAGTGGGCATAGTCCCAAGGGACTATGACCAACGTGATTACACTCACGTTGCGAAGTTCAAACGAACTTCGCATTGACCATTACTGGTCAACGCTGAAAGTCAAACAAAGTTTGACTTTCTGACTCGAAAAGCAGTAAAATAAGGAAAAGAACGAAAGAATACTTACGAAGGGTCCCCGAATGCTAATCCCGATCCAAGAACTCAGGTATGAAACAATGGTTTCAACTTAAAGCTCTCAAAATCAGAATTCTTGTAAGAAATGAGGTTGGGGTGATGGGGTATTTATAGGAATACCCGAACCGTTAAGATCGTTTGTCGAAAATCGTGCCTTAATCATGTCCGTACAAGTGTCGGAAGGTTATGGTGACTAAATTGCCACTAACCATAGGGAATCAACACTTGGCAAGGGATAAGGGAGTGGATAACAGCTGTAAACAGCTGTCGATACATCGAATCCGGTCCCGAAAATGCGAAAAATGAGTTTTCTGCATGTTTCTGCCCAGAATAGGCAGTCGCGTAGCGCGACTGCATATGCCCTTAGGGCTCGCGCTACGCCACGGCCCCCATGTTTCAGCAAACTTTCAAAATTGGCAGAAATGGTCCCTGCACGTGTTTAAGGCCTTTTTCGATGCGTTTGAACCCCGTTAACCTCATTTCAAGGCTCTAAAATGAAGTTAAAGTATAGGGAACTCAAAACATGCTCAAAAATATGCCGGATGATGGTTCGTTTGGTCGTACGAACGCGATGTTCGCTTAATTACGACGGAATGCGCACAAGCGCGAAAAACGATCCAAATGACGTGACGAATGGATTTTTCTTATGGCGAACACTAAAATATAATATAGTCATGCTTACATAAATTTTTGGATGTCCAGATGTATTCAGAACGTAAGTTATGCGCGAAAATGCAAACTTGTGCACTTTTTGACACTTTTAGTCCCTGAATGACCCAAAAGTTTATTTTAGCACACCGAACCCCTCAAAGCCTATTTCTAAGCTATGTAAAGGATATTTAAGGTGTGTTTAACTTATGGTTATGTTCCGGAATGTTCGTTACAGTTCAAATTGACATACTTTCACAGTTTGTCATATTTAGTCCCTGCAGACGAATTAACTTGTTTTTGCCATACCAAAGCCTTCAAAACTTATTTCTAAGTTATGTAAAGGTTATTTAAGGTATGTTAAGCCTATGTCACTATTCCGGAGTGTTTGTTGCATTAAACTGGTTATATTTACGCATCGGTGCGCGTATAACCTTCCAGAAAGTGATTTAAAGTTTGAAATCGAACAAAATTTGATATGTGCAACTGATACACATATTTAAACAAATCCCAAGTATGAAGTACAATATTTCATTGATTTGGTATTTGTCTGATGGCCCTGGAGGCACAGGTGTTACAGTCTCCCCTACTTTAGGAAATTTCGTCCCGAAATTTATTTAGAGGAAACTTGTGAGAGCTTGAAAACATGAAGTTGAAAAGATCGAACAACATTGTTTAGGGTTCTTGAACTTCTAGGAACCTTAATAACATTATGTTTGCAATGTAAGAGGGACACTTATATACAAGTATATGAAGTGTCATTGGTGCGTCCACCGTACCTCCATTACATCGTTGTCATTTTGTTACTGTTGTCGCTATCGGTTCTTACACATAATAAATCTTACTGGGTTTCTGTGCACTAAATTTCATAATTATGTACGCGTCCATAATCAGACAATTCCTTGCACAGTTCACACAGTCTATTTTATAATGTGTAGGGGAAAACCAAATGAACATTCTTATGATGAGTGTGACTAGACCGCCATAGAGTCCTTTTAATTAAATCAATAAATGATCTAAATAGACTATCAAGGAGTCTGTCCAGCTACATCACTAGATGTCGTTCTTTAACCAAATTGTGAATCAATCTTTTTGACTAGACCACTAAAAGGGTCTCTTATCGAACCATGGAGTGGTACCATATAACCCAAGGGTCTTAACTACAACGTAGAAGCCCATAAAGATTAAGGTAGTACCTTTTGAATATCCTACTATGAATCCCTCATATGAAGATATGAAAGATTCTATGAGGATTTGAAAATCGTATCACACAAAAACATAGAGGAGAACACACAAACACATAACATATAATCGCATAATCGTTCAATTTTTTTTTTATTGTTTAATTTGTTATCGTTGGACACGGTTATTTAAAGTATACTAGGGATCAAATCCTTAATTGCGGTAATTTGGATTGATCCATATGAATACCCTGCTTGTTGACTACATGACCCAAGAACTGAACTTTTTTAAGCCAAACTTTCCCCTTGGAGGATTTAGCGAAAAATTTGTTCCTTCTTTAAGGGTTCCAGTGTCAATGAAAGTGTTGATCGTTACTAGCTCGGGATATGAATAGATCAAGATGTCATTAATAACAATGACGAACTGATCCAAATAAGGCTTGCAGACTCAATTTATTAAGTCCTTGAAGATGGCTGGAGTATTTGTCAACCTAAAAGGCATGACTGTAAACTCGTAATGGCCATACTTCATGCAGAAAACCGTTTTGGGAATATCTTCTTCGAGAATACAAGGTTGATGATACCCAAAACGCAAATCGATCTTGGAAAAGCATGAACGCTATGCAGTTGATCGGAGAAATCGTTGATTTAAGGTAGGGGGATATCGATTCTTGATGGTAAGCTTACTAGGCTTACGTTAATCGATATACATTCGAAAAGATCCATTTTTCTTTTCACAAGGAGAACAGGAATTTCTCCAAGGTGAAAACTTCGGACGGATGAATCCTTTATCAGACAACTCTTGAAGTTGTTTTGATAATTCTTGCATCTTGCACGGTGCAAGACGATAAGATACTTTAGATTTATAAGAAACAAGTATTTGAGGTTCTTAGGGAGATCACAAGTGATCGTAAAAATGACAGAACCACACGAGTAGTTTTGTCTTTGTGTTGACATCACAAGGTTGAATCAAACATTCATACAATTGCATTAGTTAGAAAATAAAACCACAAATTTTTATTTATATAACAACCGCATTGTCTTTAAATGTTACAAGATAACAACCCGAGGAAATACAAAATGCTAATCGTTCATCGCTGCATCGTTGATAGCCTTATTGATGTTAAACACTCAACCATGTGCTGGATTCACATTGACGTTGGCGTTCGCATTTGGGTTTGCGTTAGCATTTGCATTCACCAGTCTTGGGCAGTTGTGGCGGAAGTGACCAATCTCTCCGCAGTTGAAACATGAACCCAGTGGGAATCTCACAGCATTCCCCTGAACCGGAGCTTGAACCTGAGCTGCCTGATTTTGTCCCAAACGACAAATCTTGCCCAAATGCCCAAGTTTACCACACGTCGTGCATTGCCAGCAAGCTTGTTGTACTGCGTGATGACCGTTGCAGCGTGCACAATAAGGTGCGGTACCGGCATATGCTTTCTTTGCAGGTGGCTGAGCTGGTTGGTTCCGCGGGTTCTGAGCAGTCTGTGCTGTAACAGCAAAGTTTTGGGCACCCTTTCGCTTCTTTGATTTCTTTGACGTCTCACCTTCCTTACCCTTCTTGTTTTGGCCTTTCTTGCTATCCTCCTTGTCAGCTGACTGTTTCTTGCCCTTGTCACCCTTCCTGTGTAACTTGTTCTTCCGAATCTGCGACTCAGTCAATGTCGCTGATAACTCGATCGCCTGACGGAGTGTGGCAGGGTTACTACCAGTAAGGATGTCTTGTACCGAGTCAAGTAGGCCGTCGATGTACCTTTCGATAGCTATGTCAAGTGGGGTAACCATTGTCGGGCAAAGCAGACTCAGCTCCTCAAACCTATCAGTATACGCCCTGTGCTTACCACTATCTTGCTTCAACTCATCAAATTCCTTCTCCAAAGCTCGCTGCTCATGACGAGGACAGAATTCCCTCATCATCAGAGCCCTAAGTTCAGCCCATGTCTGTGCGAGAGTAACTTCCGCACCTCGGTCTCTCATTACCCCATTCCACCATGTAAGAGCCCTCTTCTGAAACACGCTCGAGGAGAACTCGACCTTGCGATTATCCGGGCACTGCACGTGGCGAAAAGTATTCTCAATGCTTTCGAACCACTGAAGAAGCCCAGTTGCTCCTTCAGAACCACTAAACTTAAGTGGTTTAGCCTGGTTGAAATCCTTGTATTTGCATAGCACATTGTTGTTGTTGTTGGCTTGGTTCCATTGAGCAAAGAGGTTTGGGAATTGAGCAGCCATTTGCTGCGCAATGATTTCTGCCAACTCGGCAGTCTCTATCTGGCTTTCGCGTCGAGGAGGCATTGTCTAAAAGAGGAAACATGAAAGGAAACGAGTGAGAGAATTTAGACGAAAAGAATGAGATGAAACAAATCTGATGAAAGCAAGGATAGTGGTCATTTGTTTGTTACTACAAAGCAACAAACGACCTTGGTGATTAGTCAAAGTAAATAGGTTAAAAATAATGTATCGCGAAGACATGCTCGCCTATAAGTGAACACTCATCCCAAGAATTACCAGGTAAGCACAACTGGTCTCGCGTCTGATGAGATGTATACGAAGTGCTTGCCTAGACAGAAAACCCAGAATACAGGCATTCACCCTTCCAGTTTGCACGTGTTCACATTATTTAAAACCTTGACGAGATTTTGAAAATTCAAAGGGGTTCAAAACCATATAACAGAGGGTTCAAAACCTTACAATAGAGGGTTCAAAACCTAGAAATTAATCATCCTAGAACAGATGATTAGTTTTCAAAGCGGTTTTGAAATTTATGTTCTTGTTGTGGTCGTCACCTAAGGATAGGTGACGGTATTGTTTTATGACTAAACGCAAGTAAACTCGCGTTAGGGTCCTAAGAAGGTTATAGACTAGGTCAAAGCATTACTAATTACTAATAACCTAATTCCCTATAACCATTGGCTCTGATACCATCTTTTCTATCACACCTCGACCGCGTAAAACAACAAATCGCGGCGGAAACATCGGGGCGTGTTGCAACAGAATTAATGTTTCATAACCATGGATATCAAAAGTGTTTCGTTTTATTAAACATTGAATAATTACATCGTCTGGAAATCTAAATACACAATTTAAACATAATCTATCATTGTTATTGAGTCACTATGGCCTTGTCCAGTCCTATGTGAGCATGCATCTTATCAATCGATATCATTCAACAATACCTGAAACATATGTGAAAACGAGGTCAGCAAAGAAATGCTGGCGAGATACATAGGTTTTGTGAAAATAAGATTCATGACTTCTGTTTTAAGAAAATGTTTAGTCATGAACCTTGTAATTTGCTTTGTCTTTGTAAATCATTTGAAAAATAATAAGTTCGGATGATAAGTATAAATAAGAGAATAATGCATGATTAAATGAATAACCATGTAAATGAGTTTGCATAAGATAAGTTGTTTATAAATCAATGTCTTGTGAAAAGTATGTTATTTGTATAAAATGTTCTATGTCTCAAACTGAAATGATTCAAATAACGCTATGATATGTAATACCATACAAACACTTATATATAGGAAGTACCAGCGGCGTATCCACCATGTTTGTATCATATTACACACGCGTCGTTACTTAATCACTTAACCAAACCAAACCAAACAATGTAAAATGTCTATGTTTAAATCAATTGTCAAATGTATTGAATAATATGTCAAAGTATTCATGTCAAGATGTAAATCATGTCAAAATGTCTATGTCAAATATCCATGTCAAATGTCTATGTCAAAATGTCCATGTCAAATGTCTATGTCAAATATCCATGTCAAATGTCTATGTCAAATATCCGTGTATGGCAAGTGAAATGTCTCAACTAAAACATATGCACAAAAACAAAGTATTGAAGTAAAACTTGGTTTAAATCAAAGTTATGTTTTGTGGGAAATACATGATCAAATGTCAATCATGTACAAATGTTTACCCAATCGTTAAACCATCTTGTTTTAATCGTTCAAATCGTTCTTGTTTTTAATTGTGAAACTACTTAATGGTCGATTCTCTAATAACATTCAAACCTTCTTGACGCGTTCCTCGTTCCAACTCGCTCTCGTTCTCGTTCTTAACAAACCCTTACCAAAGGATAAGTTAATAATTACAGATTCAGTCGCTACCCACAACCCCCACACATAACAATGGGTGCCGTAAATAACGGGATTTGTCAGATCCTATGGTACCATAACCTAATACTGGTCGGCTTGATCATTGCTAATGAATGTCATCGGTCATGTAAACTACAACCAACAAGTTTGTTCACTTTTTGAAATTGTTATTAGTTTTTGAAATCATTGTATTCGTTCTTGAAATCGTTGTTATCGTTCTTGAAACCACATTGTAATTGTTATTGAAATTATTGTAATCGTTCTTGAAACCACATTGTAATTGTTATTGAAATCATTGATAAAACATTTAGCACATATGAGTCACCCCAAAACAGTTGAAAACAGTAAAAGAGGGGAATAATGTACTCGCCTGGGAGTGCTTAGGAGTCTTGAACAACTACCAAGTAAGCTAGAGGAGTCCCGGAAATCAAACGGTACCTAACATAGGTAACTACATAATTAACCCGGACCTAAATCGGAAGACTGGGTAGCAGGAGGGTTTGTAAACCAAATGAGTGTAGGAACTCATATGATATGGTTTAACAAAGCCTACATACTAAATGAAACTTAACCTAAGTATTATCGACCCATCGCGACCCATTAAGGTAACTTATGCTACTTTAACGCGTCGTGCGCGTGAAACACGTTCGGACCGTCTAACTAGTCCTATGACAAGTGTTATATGCCTAAACATGTTACATAATCAGTTATGTGACAAAAGTTTAGGTTACATATGTTTAATTACCAATTTATACATGAAAAGGGTATTCTGGTAATTTACCTAAGGCATATAAACTACCTATCATACAACTACTTAAACGATGTGACCATAGGGTATAACCTCGGAAGGTTATGCCCTATACTAGGGTCACCTAATGTATTTGGTCGGATCCTAATGATCGACCAAACTGGGTCGGGTTCGAAGGTATAGGCGATTTATTAGATCGCCTACCCTACGACCCTAGACAACGTGGTAATCAGTGGGCATAGTCCCAAGGGACTATGACCAACGTGATTACACTCACGTTGCGAAGTTCAAACGAACTTCGCATTGACCATTACTGGTCAACGCTGAAAGTCAAACAAAGTTTGACTTTCTGACTCGAAAAGCAGTAAAATAAGGAAAAGAACGAAAGAATACTTACGAAGGGTCCCCGAATGCTAATCCCGATCCAAGAACTCAGGTATGAAACAATGGTTTCAACTTAGAGCTCTCAAAATCAGAATTCTTGTAAGAAATGAGGTTGGGGTGATGGGGTATTTATAGGAATACCCGAACCGTTAAGATCGTTTGTCGAAAATCGTGCCTTAATCATGTCCGTACAAGTGTCGGAAGGTTATGGTGACTAAATTGCCACTAACCATAGGGAATCAACACTTGGCAAGGGATAAAGGAGTGGATAACAGCTGTAAACAGCTGTCGATACATCGAATCCGGTCCCGAAAATGCGAAAAATGAGTTTTCTGCATGTTTCTGCCCAGAATAGGCAGTCGCGTAGCGCGACTGCATATGCCCTTAGGGCTCGCGCTACGCCACGGCCCCCATGTTTCAGCAAACTTTCAAAATTGGCAGAAATGGTCCCTGCACGTGTTTAAAGCCTTTTTCGATGCGTTTGAACCCCGTTAACCTCATTTCAAGGCTCTAAAATGAAGTTAAAGTATAGGGAACTCAAAACATGCTCAAAAATATGCCGGATGATGGTTCGTTTGGTCGTACGAACGCGATGTTCGCTTAATTACGACGGAATGCGCACAAGCGCGAAAAACGATCCAAATGACGTGACGAATGGATTTTTCTTATGGCGAACACTAAAATATAATATACTCATGCTTACATAAATTTTTGGATGTCTAGATGTATTCAGAACGTAAGTTATGCGCGAAAATGCAAACTTGTGCACTTTTTGACACTTTTAGTCCCTGAATGACCCAAAAGTTTATTTTAGCACACCGAACCCCTCAAAGCCTATTTCTAAGATATGTAAAGGATATTTAAGGTGTGTTTAACTTATGGTTATGTTCCGGAATGTTCGTTACAGTTCAAATTGACATACTTTCGCAGTTTGTCATATTTAGTCCCTGCAGACGAATTAACTTGTTTTTGCCATACCAAAGCCTTCAAAACTTATTTCTAAGTTATGTAAAGGTTATTTAAGGTATGTTAAGCCTATGTCACTATTCCGGAGTGTTTGTTGCATTAAACTGGTTATATTTACGCATCGGTGCGCGTATAACCTTCCAGAAAGTGATTTAAAGTTTGAAATCGAACAAAATTTGATATGTGCAACTGATACACATATTTAAACAAATCCCAAGTATGAAGTACAATATTTCTTTGATTTGGTATTTGTCTGATGGCCCTGGAGGCACAGGTGTTACAATCGGGGAGTGTTGTAACAGAATTAATTGTTTCAAATCCATGGCAATTGAAGTTTTGTTTTATTGATTAAAAGTGTTACAATGTCTTAACAAACAAAGAAATACAACATAATTAACTAGTCTTGCATCTTTTATTGTCACTAAAGCCCAAGTCTGCCTATGTGTATCTTGATCATCTTATGCAACAGCTCCTGAAAACACATGTGAAAATAGGTACGTCAGCATAAAAATGCCTGTGAGATACATAGGTTTTGTGAAAATAGGTTTCATGACTTATGTTTGAGAAAATGTTTAGTCATGAACCTTGTTATTTGATTTGTTTTGTAAATCATTTGAAAAACAATAATTTCAGATGATATGTATAAATAAGAGAATAATGTATGGTTAAATGAATAACCACTGTAAAATGAGTTTGTATAAGATAAGTTGTTTGTAAATCAATGTCTTGTGAAAAGTATGTTATTTGTATAAAATGTTATATGTCTCAAACTGAAATGATTCAAATAACGCTACGATATGTAATACCATACAAACACTTATATATAGGAAGTACCAGCGGCGTATCCAACATGCTTGTATCATATTACACACGCATTGTTACTTAATCACTTAATCAAACCAAACCACCAAAGTAATGTTTAACAATTGTAGAAATGTTTATGTATGGTCAAATACGGTTCACACGGTTCACAGATACAAACGGTTCACAGATACAAACGGTTCACAGATACAAACGGTTCACAGATACCAACGGTTCACAGATACAAACGGTTCACATAGTCAAATGATTACAACGGTTCAAAATGCAGTATAATGTGTTCACATGCTGGATGAGCACATGCAACAGGAATGCAATGTAAAACAAAGTACTAAGCATGCACACAATGGACATACATAGCATAAGTGTAATGTAAAACAATGTACTAAGTATGAACTAAATGGACATACATAGCATAAAATGTAATGTAAAACGATGTACTAAGTACGCACACAATGGGCATACATAGCATGAAATGAAACGAGATCATGTACTATAAATGTACTAATGAACATAACATGTATATGATGGGAAAACATGGAAAGCATGAAAGTAACAAGTAGGCACATGTGTTTCACCCCAAAACAGTTTGAAAAAAACTATAAAAGAGGGGTCTATGTACTCACTTGAGATTGCTCAGAAGTCCTAAGATAACCACCAAGCAATGCTAGATATCTCGGAATATCAAACGGCACCTAATATAGGTAACTACATTAATCAACCGGACCTAAATCGGAAGATCGGATAGAATGAGGGTTCGTAAACCAAATGAGTATGGGAACTCATGTAGTATGGTTTAACAAAGCCTACATACTAAATGAAACCTAACCTAAGTGCTTGTGACCCATTACGACCCGTTTAGGTAGCTTATGCTACTTTAACGCGTCGTTCGCGTGAAACGCGTTCGGATCGCCTAACTAGTCCTATGATAAGTAAAATATGCCTTAACATGTCTAATATTGTTGTCAAATCAATTTAGATGTCAAAAGTTATGTTTCATATGTTTAAAATGAATTTTGGCATCAAAGGGGTATTTTGGTAATTTACCTAAGGCATATATACTACCTATCATACAACTACTTAAACGAAGCGACCATAAGGTATAACCTCGGAAGGTTATTCCCTATATACTATGGTCACCTAATGTGCTTGGTCGGATCCTAATGATCGACCAAACGGGTCGGGTTCGAAAGTATAAGCGATTGTTTAGATCGCTTACCTGACGACCCTATATAAGCACTAAACTAAAAGTGACGAGCTAAGCATGTTAAAACATGCTTAACTAAGTTTAGAAAATAGGTTTGGTATCAAAACAAACGGTTTTGATACCCTTAAGTAGTTTGGTTACAAAATACGCAAGAATACGTATTCTGACCGAAACTACGGCTCGTCACTGAGCCTAGATAACGTGGTAATCAGTAGGTATAGTCACTAGGGACTATAACCATCGTGATCACGCTCACGTTATGAAGTTCAAATGAACTTCGCATCGACCATAAACTGGTCAATGCAGAAAGTCAAACAAAGTTTGACTTTCGGACTCGAAAAGCAATAAAAGAACGAAGGAACACTTACGAAGGGTCCCCAAATGCTAATCTTGATCAAAATAGCTCAGGTATGAAACAAAGGTTTCAACTTAGAGCACAAATGATCAGATTCTTGTAAGAAATGAAGTGAAATGTGATGGGTATTTATAGATTTCGGTCCACCGTTAGGATCGTTCCTTGGAGAAGAGGGAATGATCACATCCCTACACTTGTTGTAATGTTGTGGTTACTGATTTTGGACACCATAAGAGTTTAACATGTGGCACTTGACCTTTGGGGGATGCTAGGGGATGTAAATCTTGTGTTTAAATGACCTTTCCTGATCAGAAGGGGCCTAGCGTGACGCTAGGGGGGGCTAGGCGTCGCGCTAGGGGTCCCCTGATCAGCAAACAATTTCAAATGTCCACCTTTCAGTCCCCGTTGCGTATTAAAGCTATTTCCGACGTGTTTAAGGCTCGTTAAATCATTTTCAAGGCTCCACAAGGATGCCTAAACATTGTGGACATGAAACATGTTCAAAAATATGCCGGATGTCAGTTCGTTTGGTCGTACGAACACGAGGTTCGGTTAATTACGACGGAATGCGCATAAGCGCGAAAAACGATCCAAATGACGAAACGAATGGATTTTTCTTATGCCAAACACTAAAATAAAATATTTTAGTGCTTACATAAATTTTTGGATGTCCGGATGTATTCAGAACGTAAGTTATGCGCGAAAGTGCAAACTTGTGCACTTATTGACGCTTTTAGTCCCTGAATGACACAAAAGTTTATTTTAGCATACCGAACACCTCAAAGCCTATTTCTAAGCTAGGTGAAGGATATTTATGGTATGTTTAACTTATGGTCATGTTCCGGAATGTCTGTTACAGTTCAAATTGGCATACTTTCGCAGTTTGTCAAGTTTAGTCCTTGTAAGTTAATAAACTAGATTTTGCCATACCAAAGCCTTCAAAACTTATTTCTAAGTTATGTAAAGGTTACTTAAGGTATGTTAAGCCTATTTTGCTATTCCGGAGTGTTCGTTGCATTAAACTGGTTATATTTACGCATCAGTGTGCGTATAACCCTCCAGAAAGCGATTTAAAGCTTGAAATCGAACAAGAGTTGATATGTGTAAACGATACACATATTTTTACAAATCCCCAGTATGAAATACAATATTTCATTGGTTTGGAATTTGTTTGATGGTTGAACTGACACAGGTGTCACAGTCTCCCCTACTTTAGGAAATTTCGTCCCGAAATTTATTCGTAGGAGTCTATTTGTGACTTTGTGTCAAATAACCACCAGAGATATGTAAGGCATAATCCTGTCATTTCCTTAACGGACATTCTTCAGAATGAAAATGAATAGACGGAGTCATTTTCCTCAACGAGTATTCTTCAGAAGCGGAAATGAAGGAATAAACAACGGGGATTCATTTCCTCAACGGGTAATCTTCAGAAACATAAAATGAACTTACGGAGTCATTTTCAACGGGTGCTCCATCAGAAATGGGAATGAAAGGAGAAACAAACGGATATTCATTTCCTCAACGGACAAATCTTCAGAAACGAAAATGAACAAACGGAGTCATTTTCAACGGGTGCTCCATCAGAAATGGGAATGAAAGGAGAAACAAACGAATATTCATTTCCTCAACGGACAAATCTTCAGAAACGAAAATGAACAAACGGAGTCATTTTCAACGGGTGCTCCATCAGAAATGGGAATGAAAGGAGAAACAAACGGATATTCATTTCCTCAACGGACAAATCTTCAGAAACGAAAATGAACAAACGGAGTCATTTTCAACGGGTGCTCCATCAGAAATGGGAATGAAAGGAGAAACAAACGGATATTCATTTCCTCAACGGACAAATCTTCAGAAACGAAAATGAACAAACGGAGTCATTTTCAACGGGTGCTTCATCAGAAATGGAAATGAAAAGGAGAAACAAACGGATATTCATTTCCTCAACGGACAAATCTTCAGAAACGAAAATGAACTTACGGAGTCATTTTCAACGGGTGCTTCCTCAGAAATGGAAATGAAAAGGATAGACAAACGGATATTCATTTCCTCAACGGACAAATCTTCAGAAACGAAAATGAACAAACGGAGTCATTTTCAACGGGTGCTTCCTCAGAAATGGAAATGAAAAGGATAGACAAACGGATATTCATTTCCTCAACGGACAAATCTTCAGAAACGAAAGTGAACAAACAGAGTCATTTTCAACGGGTGCTTCCTCAGAAAAGAAAATGAAAAGGATAGACAAACGGATATTCATTTCCTCAACGGACAAATCTTCAGAAACGAAAATGAACAAACGGAGTCATTTTCAACGGGTGCTTCCTCAGAAACGGAAATGAATAGAGTTAACTTCTAGGCACATGACAAAGCTCGCTGTGGTTTCTGTGCACTAAATTCCATAATTATGTATGCATCCATAATTACGTAATTCCTTGCACAGTCCGCACAGTTTGTCTTGTAATGTTCATAAGCACATAATCACATAGTTGTTTAACTTGGTTATTAATTTGTTATTAATTTGTTATCGATTGAGAACGGATATGGAAACCAGTCAATGGACTTCAATGTCCTCTGGGATCTATCTGAAAAGATATGAAAATCTTCCAAAAAATTCGATTTTGTTTTCAAAGAAACATAATATCTGAATTAAGGGACACAACGATTTTTGGATTTACGAAAATACCCCTAAGGTACCCTATTAAGGATTTATAGTGGTACTTTGGGTATTCGTCCAGTGTTGTAACTTGCGCCTTGTACTTCGTTTTCCTTAGAAGAAACGGGTACTTAGGAATTTCATGGAAAATGCAAGAAATCATAAAGTGGAAGAAAGTTTGGGGGTAGTCTGTCCTTTAAGGAGTACGGTTCCTTGATTGTCGGTATTGTAAGAGATATGTTGTTTATACATACAACCACATAAATACATTGTAATGTAAATAAAAGATTTATTTATTAACAATGATAACAACTGTTTCTTGGACCTTGACAAATAAAGAAAATAATACATAAGGATTGATTATTTCTAAACAGCGTTGTCTTCCATTCGGTCAGATGCTCATCCCTGTGCTGGATTTGCATTAGCAAGTTTTGGGCAATTTCTTAGGAAATGACCCATCTCGCCACAGTTGAAGCAAGAACCTGGTAGAAAATGACCTTGAGCGGTATTGTTGCCAGCTTGGTTTGGTGCAGCTGCAGCTGGGCAGACTCTTGCTGTATGGCCTATAAGCCCACAAGTTTGGCATTTGCGGCACTTTACATTGGCATGATGATGGAGGCTACATTGGTTGCACAAGGGTGCAGTTCCATTGTATGGCTTCCTAGCAGGGGGTTGAGCTGGTTGGTTGGGGACGGCTTGATCATTGTGAGTAACCATGGCGAAGTTCTGAGAAGCCTTTCGCTTCTTTGACTTTTTAGGGGATCCAGTCTGTTCATCCATGGTCTTTGATTCCTCGTTTGGTTTCGATTCCTCGACCGGTTTCTTGTCACCTTTTCGGAAAAGTTTACCTTTCCTGATCTTTGATTCAGTCAAGGTTGCAGATAGCTCAATGGCCTGTCTAACTGTAGTAGGGTTGCTGCCAGTCACAATGTCTTGTATTGAGTCAGGGAGGCCATCAATGTACTTTTCTATTGCCTTATCCAAAGGCGTGACCATGTTTGGGCATAACAGACTCAACTCCTCATAACGGTCCGTGTAGGCTCGATGCTCACCGCTGTCTTGCTCAAGATTGTCGAATTCCCTTTCCAAGGCCCTGATCTCATGACGAGGACAGAATTCCTTCATCATAGGGCCCTAAGTTCAGCCCATGTCTGTGCTAGAGCAACTTCTGCACCACGATCTCTCATAACCCCGTTCCACCACGTAAGGGCTCTCTTCGGGAACACACTCGAAGCAAACTCGACCTTGCGATTGTCAGGACACTGCACGTGGCGGAAAGTATTCTCAATGCTCTCGAACCATTGAAGAAGCCCAGTCGCTCCCTCAGAACCACTAAACTTGAGTGGTTTCGCCGAGTTAAAACTCTTGAAATTGCATGGACCATTGTTGTTGTTGTTGGCTTGATTCCATTGAGCAAAGAGGTTTGGGAATTGAGCAGCCATTGGTTGTGCAATGATTTCTGCCAGTTTGGCAGTCGCTATCTGGTTTTCGCGTCGAGGAGGCATTCTAAAAGAGGAAACATGAAAGGAAACGAGTGAGAGAATTAGACGAAAAGAATGAGATGAAACAAATCTGATGAAAGCAAGGATAGTGGTCATTTGTTTGTTACCACAAGGTAAACAAACGACACACAGTGACTAATCAAAGTAAATGGGTCAAAAATAATGTATCGCGAAGACATGCTCGCCTATAAGTGAACACTCATCCCAAGAATTCCCAGGTAAGCACAACTGGTCTCGCGTCTGATGAGATGTATACGAAGTGCTTGCCTAGACAGAAAACCCAGAATACAGGCATTCACCCTTCCAGTTTGCACGTGTTCACATTATCTAAAACCCAGAACCTTGACGAGATTTTGAAAACTCAAAGGGGTTCAAAACCATATAACAGAGGGTTCAAAACCTTACAATAGAGGGTTCAAAACCTAGTAATCAATCATCCTAGAACAGATGATTAGTTTTCAAAGCGGTTTTGAAATTTATGTTCTTGTTGTGGTTGTCGCCTAAGGATAGGTGACGGTATTGTTTTATGACTAAACGCAAGTAAACTCGCGTTAGGGTCCTAAGAATGTTATAGACTAGGTCAAAGCATTACTAATAACCTAATTCCCTATAACCATTGGCTCTGATACCATCTTTTCTGTCACACCCCGACCACGTGGAACATACAAAACGTGGCGGAAACATCGGGGAGTGTTGTAACAGAATTAATTGTTTCAAATCCATGGCAATTGAAGTTTCGTTTTATTGATTAAAAGTGTTACAATGTCTTAACAAACAAAGAAATACAACATAATTAACTAGTCTTGCATCTTTTATTGTCACTAAAGCCCAAGTCTGCCTATGTGTATCTTGATCATCTTATGCAACAGCTCCTGAAAACACATGTGAAAATAGGTACGTCAGAATAAAAATGCCTGTGAGATACATAGGTTTTGTGAAAATAGGTTTCATGACTTATGTTTGAGAAAATGTTTAGTCATGAACCTTGTTATTTGATTTGTTTTGTAAATCATTTGAAAAACAATAAGTTCAGATGATATGTATAAATAAGAGAATAATGTATGGTTAAATGAATAACCACTGTAAAATGAGTTTGTATAAGATAAGTTGTTTGTAAATCAATGTCTTGTGAAAAGTATGTTATTTGTATAAAATGTTATATGTCTCAAACTGAAATGATTCAAATAACGCTACGATATGTAATACCATACAAACACTTATATATAGGAAGTACCAGCGGCGTATCCACCATGCTTGTATCATATTACACACGCATTGTTACTTAATCACTTAATCAAACCAAACCACCAAAGTAATGTTTAACAATTGTAGAAATGTTTATGTATGGTCAAATACGGTTCACACGGTTCACAGATACAAACGGTTCACAGATACAAACGGTTCACAGATACCAACGGTTCACAGATACAAACGGTTCACCTAGTCAAATGATTACAACGGTTCAAAATGCAGTATAATGTGTTCACATGCTGGATGAGCACATGCAACAGGAATGCAATGTAAAACAAAGTACTAAGCATATACACAATGGACATACATAGCATAAGTGTAATGTAAAACAATGTACTAAGTATGAACTAAATGGACATACATAGCATAAAATGTAATGTAAAACGATGTACTAAGTACGCACACAATGGGCATACATAGCATGAAATGGAATGAAATCATGTACTATAAATGTACTAATGAACATAGCATGTATATGATGTGAAAACATGGAAAGCATGAAAGTAACAAGTAGGCACATGTGTTTCACCCCAAAACAGTTTGAAAAAAAATAGTAAAAGAGGGGTCTATGTACTCACTTGAGATTGCTCAGAAGTCCTAAGATAACCACCAAGCAATGCTAGAGATCTCGGAATATCAAACGGCACCTAATATAGGTAACTACATTAATCAACCGGACCTAAATCGGAAGATCGGATAGAATGAGGGTTCGTAAACCAAATGAGTAAGGGAACTCATGTAGTATGGTTTAACAAAGCCTACATACTAAATGAAACCTAACCTAAGTGCTTGTGACCCATTACGACCCGTTTAGGTAGCTTATGCAACTTTAACGCGTCGTTCGCGTGAAACGCGTTCGGATCGCCTAACTAGTCCTATGGTAAGTAAAATATGCCTTAACATGTCTAATATTGTTGTCAAATCAGTTTAGATGTCAAAAGTTATGTTACATATGTTTAAAATGAATTTTGGCATCAAAGGGGTATTTTGGTAATTTACCTAAGGCATATATACTACCTATCATACAACTACTTAAACGAAGCGACCATAAGGTATAACCTCGGAAGGTTATTCCCTATATACTATGGTCACCTAATGTGCTTGGTCGGATCCTAATGATCGACCAAACGGGTCGGGTTCGTAAGTATAAGCGATTGTTTAGATCGCTTACCTGACGACCCTATATAAGCACTAAACTAAAAGTGACGAGCTAAGCATGTTAAAACATGCTTAACTAAGTTTAGAAAACAGGTTTGGTATCAAAACAAACGGTTTTGATACCCTTAAGTAGTTTGGTTACAAAATACGCAAGAATACGTATTCTGACCGAAACTACGGCTCGTCACTGAGCCTAGATAACGTGGTAATCAGTAGGTATAGTCACTAGGGACTATAACCATCGTGATCACGCTCACGTTATGAAGTTCAAACGAACTTTGCATCGACCATAAACTGGTCAATGCAGAAAGTCAAACAAAGTTTGACTTTCGGACTCGAAAAGCAATAAAAGAACGAAGGAACACTTACGAAGGGTCCCCGAATGCTAATCTTGATCAAAATAGCTCAGGTATGAAACAAAGGTTTCAACTTAGAGCACAAATGATCAGATTCTTGTGAGAAATGAAGTGAAATGTGATGGGTATTTATAGATTTCGGTCCACCGTTAGGATCGTTCCTTGGAGAAGAGGGAATGATCACATCCCTACACTTGTTGTAATGTTGTGGTTACTGATTTTGGACACCATAAGAGTTTAACATGTGGCACTTGACCTTTGGGGGATGCTAGGGGATGTAAATCTTGTGTTTAAATGACCTTTCCTGATCAGAAGGGGCCTAGCGTGACGCTAGGGGGGGCTAGGCGTCGCGCTAGGGGTCCCCTGATCAGCAAACAATTTCAAATGTCCACCTTTCAGTCCCCGTTGCGTATTAAAGCTATTTCCGACGTGTTTAAGGCTCGTTAAATCATTTTCAAGGCTCCACAAGGATGCCTAAACATTGTGGACATGAAACATGTTCAAAAATATGCCGGATGTCAGTTCGTTTGGTCGTACGAACACGAGGTTCGGTTAATTACGACGGAATGCGCATAAGCGCGAAAAACGATCCAAATGACGAAACGAATGGATTTTTCTTATGCCAAACACTAAAATAAAATATTTTAGTGCTTACATAAATTTTTGGATGTCCGGATGTATTCAGAACGTAAGTTATGCGCGAAAGTGCAAACTTGTGCACTTATTGACGCTTTTAGTCCCTGAATGACACAAAATTTTATTTTAGCATACCGAACACCTCAAAGCCTATTTCTAAGCTATGTGAAGGATATTTATGGTATGTTTAACTTATGGTCATGTTCCGGAATGTCTGTTACAGTTCAAATTGGCATACTTTCGCAGTTTGTCAAGTTTAGTCCCTGTAAGTTAATAAACTAGATTTTGCCATACCAAAGCCTTCAAAACTTATTTCTAAGTTATGTAAAGGTTACTTAAGGTATGTTAAGCCTATTTTGCTATTCCGGAGTGTTCGTTGCATTAAACTGGTTATATTTACGCATCAGTGCGCGTATAACCCTCCAGAAAGCGATTTAAAGCTTGAAATCGAACAAGAGTTGATATGTGTAAACGATACACATATTTTTACAAATCCCCAGTATGAAATACAATATTTCATTGGTTTGGCATTTTTTTGATGGTTGAAGTGACACAGGTGTCACAAAGTGTTCCGGTAGCATATTTCACCCTACGGTCTTCGGGGCATTCACACATCTCGAAAACTGACTCAAGCTTTTCAAACCAGTGAAGGAGGCCCACTGCTCCTTCGGTGCCACTGAAAGTGGTAGGTTGGTAGTCCATAAACGTCTTGAACGTGCACACAGGAGGTTGAGCATGTTGACCTGTTGCGCGAGAATAAAAGACAAAGTTAAGCACGAGGGTTGGTTTGCGAAGGTAGGATCTAAACATCCTAAGGTGAGTTGATATGGCAGGTTATACCTCCTGCAGGGACAGCTGCGAGTGCCTCAGCAACTCGTTCGTTGATCAAAGCTGTCAGCTGGGCTTGAGTTAGGTTCAAACGTCCACCCATGATCTTCACAACGAAATAACGTAGGTGAGAAAAGTGTCGCGAAAGTGCGTAAGAGTGGGACGATAGTAGAGAGTAAGCATAGATGGTTCAAATAGCAATTATCACATTATCTAATGCACAGTGAGAACTATCTAACCGACAATATAACATAAATCATACCACTTATGGTGTCGAGTCTTGCACGTGGAACGAAGCGTCGTTGTGGATCGTTGAGCACTGTACAGGTTATAGTTTGGTTTTATCAAAAAGCTTTTCCCTTTTTAAAACCAAGTTCACTATAACCAATGGCTTTGATACCAATCTGTCACACCCCCAAAATCCACCATGCGGAGTTCCACCGCTTGGAGGCGTGACGTGACCAGGATCGAGCCACCAATCATACTGAACAACGTACTTAAGTAAATAAAGACAACCAAAATACGATTGGTGACCAAAAGCTAGTTAACCAAGTTTTTAATTTAGACAGCGGAAGCATAAACGTAAAGTTCAAAACATAAGTTTAAAGTCCAACACATAGGTTTAATAAGTTCATAATGTTTTAAACATTAAACACTGGACATAACCGTCCGCACACCACAACGACTCCTCCTTCGTGCAAGCTCCAAATGTTTAGCGACCTGTAAGGCATGTAACAACGAGTCAACAACAAAGTTGAGTGAATTCACAGTTGGTTGTTTAGTTATAGCATTCGTTTCGTAAATCATCTGTTCGTTTTGAAAACCATGTATCGTATGAATTTGCATCGCGGTCTTTCTGACATGTTTGCGAAGATTAGTGGGGGTTTCCCATGTGTTACTAGACCATACGTATCGACTGCTACGAAAAATATAAGAGGTGCCCTAAGTCAATGTCTATCAGCATTGACCCTTTGCCCATAGTCCGTTAGTACACGCCCGTCCGACTGGCACGGTGTGAGGTTTGTTAAACCTAATAGCGCTATTAACTAATGAACCGCTCGCCATAGGCCTCGGCGATTAAGTCGATAAATGAGGGACTTAAAGTGATAGAGTTGATGGTCTTATGATCGTGTACGTAGGTTTTACGTACGTGCCCTTCAATCCGAGGACAGTAGTAAGTATGAGTGTACGTAGGTTTTACGTACGTGCCCTTCAATCCGAGGACAGTAGTAAGTATGAGTGTACGTAGGTTTTACGTACGTGCCCTTCAATCCGAGGACAGTAAAAAGTAGTTTAATAGTAATGATAGTACAAGTAGTTATTCAATCCCATTCCCAACCCCTTGGAATCCCATGCCTTAGAAAGAGTGTGAACTCACCTCGGTTTGCTCGGTTAGGTTCTCAAATATAGTTAACAGTCAAGGTCGGTCAATCACGTCCTAATAAGGTACGGATAACAATCAGTTTCTCATGCATAACACGTATCCTACGTATGGTTTATTTGCACATGACTTCGTCCACATAACAGGTACACACTTTAACGATTTATGCCCATATAAACTTCCCATCCATTCCCCACTCATAAACAAACATACGATATTGCACGTAACACATAATACATGTTAAATCATTCACTGATAGCATGCTCGACATTTAGACACGCAAGTCACAACTTATGTCAATTCAGCTTTAATATTCAAAACCGGCTGTTTTTCGGACCTTTAAATAAAATAGTTAAATTATTCCAAAAATTCCCAAATTTTTACAGGATGTCTTAAACGTTCCATATTTTATTGTGTAAAAATATCGGGGTCCGTTTCATTACCAATATTTTATAGAAAATCGTTTACCGAACTGTGATCAGATTTGTCACATTCTGATCACAGTTTACGGAATAATTCGTCTAAAATTCCTCGTAAGTCCGTTTGTCGAAATTCCAGTTGGGGGGTCACAAATACATCAGTGACCATCTTTGATAAACATTTCAGGGGCTGGTTCGGTTTAGATTTCAAGTTGTGACTGAAAACGTATGACCCATTTTACTGCAGTTAAAATCAGCCTTAGCTGCTGTCACGAAAACAGACTTTTAAAATAGTAACCGACCTCAGAAAAATACAATTCCAGCGCCATTTTCTTCGTTTTTCGAAAAGACACGATTTAGGCTTCAGAAATTCCGTTTTTCGATTTATTAAAGTCCGTTTACAGATTGTTGAAGGCGGCTGAAAAAGTACATCAGCATGTTATTTTAAAGTTTAAATGTTATTAATCGTGTTACAAGTGTCCGATTAACGGGTTTAACAAGAAAACAACTTTTAAACATCAAGTATGATTTAACCAACCCTCAAACCAACAAGATTCCGCTTCATGATTCAGACATAAGTAAACTTTTATGTAGCTTTTATGTTCATAACTCATGTTTCACATTTTCTAGTATTCTTGTAATTTAGTGATTTAAACAACAACACATCATACTACAAATCATAAATTCGAACAAGATGAAACCAAGTGTAAGGAAACTTACTACTAGCCTCTAGCTAGGGAAGAATTTAGTGAAGAAATGTGAAGAAAAGATGGTGTAAACGGCTAGAACAATGCTCCTTTGAGAGTCCTTCAAGATGCACCTTCCATGGTTCACCTTATAAGTTTGAATGAAGCTTGAAATGTGAAGAGGATGATGTTGAAATGAGGATGGTGTTTTCGGTTGTGGTGAACCGAATAGAGAGGGAGAGAGAAGTGAAGTGGAGTGTGAAGTCTTGGTGAAATGATGTTTGTAAGAGATTGCCATACTTATAATCTTCTTGCATATCTTAGATACTTACACAAGAAATCAATCCATTAAATAAATCAAATATGATCTTTGCAAGATATATGAAGTATGGAGAGAATGATATGTGGGGTCCCACTTTGGGAACTAAAATCGTTGGGGGGGGGGTATAATGTAAAAATGTAACTAAAGTGGTAAAGGCTGAGTTAGGATGTAAGTAATGTGGTGAGTTGATTTCTAGCGGGTGTTATGCCACACGGGGATCATGACAAGCCAAAAATAATAAGACAAGGTATTTGACAAATATTTGATGTCCCAGGTAATGTCCGGTTGTTCGGTCGGACACTGTTCCGTTAAATTGTTTAATTGTTCCGTAAGGCGTCTTATTTATATATTTTTGTAACGTTTTTAATTTCTAACACTTAGGAAATTATAACGGACTATTTAATGACTTTTCTGTACATTACTAGTGTGTTAACAGGCGCATGTAAATATAACACAGATTATTAGGAAGCAGTTAAGTAATTCCACATAGTCGTCAAGCGCTTTCATTATCATTAATAAATTGTACGGAATACATGGAATTTGAGGGTTGTCACAGTATTAAACAGGGTTTTCAAGCCGTGAGATCTTCAGCAAAATCTGTTGAGGAAATTCTTGGGTATGATGAAGGAGCCAGAGGCACTCTGGATGCTGCAATCAAAGCCTTTGATGATTTTCACATCTCGGTTCTTGACAAGGTTTCGGAGCTGGTGAACGAGCCTTTGTCCGTTATTAAAGAGAAAAGCAAACTCCCCATTGTCAAAGAAGATTGATGGATGTGATCCCTTTTTTATTTTATTTTGTTTTGGTTTAATTGTGGCATGTAATCGTACAATATATCATCGTTACTCTTTCCGAACGTGTTAATCAAGATATTATGGTTTGGTTAACGTCGTTCATGCTTGATTTTTAGCTTTAGTCTGCGTCAAGACTTTTACTATTTTATCAAACCTTTTTTGGGCCATCTAAATAATCGGGCCGTAATGAAGATTTTCATAAGCTTTTACTTGTCTGAATCTTTTATGCTTTGTAAGTGGATCGAATCAGATCACTTTTGTTTAATAGATTTTTTGTTATTTTTCAACTATTTAAGCCTTCTCGATCGGCACGAGGCATGGGTCGAGGCCCGTTTGTGCACATTTTGTATCGTTCGAACTTGTACGTAGATATGCTACTGTTTATTTTTTCAAAAACGTAGATCGCTTTATTTAATAGATAGTCATAATTTCTGGGGTAGACCCTCCCGGTTTTTACAAGGAAATGAAAATATATTCGGGGCATTACCCTCCCGATATTACATTGAAAAGAAAAACATGAGATAAAAATAGCGATCTTTTTCGGATCATGGCGATCGTGTGACTACATAAAGCATTTCTTCAGATGGATCCCATTCCGTGTTCTCGGGACGGGGGTTCCGTCGATTTTTTCAAGTACATAGCCTCCTTCACACGATACGGTCCTTCCTACTTTGGGTCCAATTTTCCAGGAGCCTCGACTCGAGTTGCGTCGTTGCTCCAGAGCACATAATCTCCAACTTTAAACTTATAAAGCTTGGTATGGGCGTTGTAGTACTTCGCAATTTTCTTTTTGTACCGGGCTTCTTTGATTGCGGCTATGTTACGGCGTTCTTCTAACATATCGAGATTAGATCGGAGCTCCTGCTCGTTCTCTTCCCAATTTTTGCATCTTTGATTCGGGAGCCCAATTTCTGCAGGGATCACCGCTTCGGTGCCGTACGTAAGGCTGAACAGTGTCTCTCCATTACTTGTCTTGTGTAAGGTTCGATGAGCCCATAAAACGTTCGGCAACTCGTCTGCCCATCCTTTTCCTTCGTAACCGAGCCTTCTCTTAATCCCATCGACGATTCGGCAGTTTATCTGTTCGACCTGCCCGTTCCCTTGAGGATGAGCAACTGAAGAGAAGACTTGGTTAATTTTCAAACTTTCACACCACCGCTTGAATGGATTCTCCGCAAACTGTTTTGCGTTATCGCTCACTATATATAGTGGGAGACCAAAGCGACAAACGATTTGTTCCCAGAAGAATCTTGTTACATTATAACCAGAGATGATCGTGAATGGCCTTGCTTCCACCCACTTGGTGAAATAGTCTACTGCCACCAGCAAATATTGAGCGCTTCCGCTCGATCGCGGAAAAGGCCCGACTATGTCTACGCCCCATTTTTTAAAAGGCCACACGACAGTTACTAGGATCATCTCATTCTTTGCTCGGAGACTTATTGGTGTGTGCTTTTGGCACTCATCACATTGCTGGAGTTCTTTCACTGCACTTTCATGCATCCTCGGCCAATAATACCCTGCGTTCTTTACTTTAGTTACAATGATTTTTGGCCCAGCATGGATACCACAAATACCATAGTGTATTTCCCTGATGATGTAACTGGCTTGCTCCGGATCAAGACATTTTAACAAAGGACCCAGGAAGGTCTTTCGGTATAGACCCCCTTCTTGCATTTGGTATTGAAGTGAATTGATCTGGATTCTTCTAGCTTCTGACTTATCAACCGGCAGGACATCATGCACTAAGTAGTTGATGATCAGAGTCATCCACGTTTGGGCTGGGGTTCTACTTGCGTGACCTGTGGGGAGGCAATCGAAGGTGTGGTCAAAACTTCCACTCGTACCTCCTTTGCGAGATGGCTGAACGACATAGATGCTAGCTTACTCAAAGCATCGGCCTTCTTGTTTTTGCTGCGGGGGATGTGTTCAACTTTGCACAAGTTGAACAGTGCCATCGCTTGCTTTACTTGCTCTAAGTACTCGATCATGTTAGTTTCCCTTGCTTCATATCCGCCGTTTACTTGGTTTGCTACAAGTAATGAGTCGACATGAGCTACCACGTTTTTTGCTCCGACTTTGGCTGCTAAACGTAAGCCGGCCAACAATGACTCATATTCGGCTTCATTATTGGAGCTTTTGAATTCTAGATAGAGTGCATACGTCATGTCTATGCCATCAGGATCAGTGAGTATTAGTCTGGCTCCTGCTCCCTCGGTACTCGAAGCTCCATCTGTATACAAAGACCAAGGTTTGTTCGGAACCTGTTCCATTCCCTCCACTTCCTTGTCCTCCGGTATCTCAACCAAGAAATCGGCTATCACCTGCCCTTTCAATGGGCCTTTTATTCTGAAGGTAATGTTGAAGGCGCCTAACTCAATTGCCCACTTTACCATCCGACCCGATACTTCAGGTCGTCGGAAAACATGTTGGATTCTTCGGTCTGTTCAAACCTCAATTGGGTGAGCTTGGAAGTATCGCCAGAGCCTCCGTGAGGCGTGAGATCTATTTTTTCTAGGTTTGGATATCTTGTTTCGTAGTCTTTTAACGTTCGACTTACGTAGTAAATGTGAATTTGAGCTCCGGTTCGATGGGCAACTAAAACTGCATTGATAGCGCCGCGTGATGCGGCCAAGTACACTGTTAGCACCTCGTCTTCTTCCGGGACGGTGAGAGTTGGTAATGTGCCTAAGTAAACTTTGAGTTCCTCAAAAGCACGAGCAGCCTCATTGGCCCATTTGAATTCTGGTCTAAAACCTTTTCGCAGTACGTCCATAAATGGGAGCGATCTGTCTGCAGCTTTTGACAAGAAACGATAGAGAGCAGCCAAACGTCCGTTTAAGGACTGAATTTCTTTGACCGAGGTCGGAGGCTTCATGGTGGGAACAACGTCTAACTTATCGGGGTTGGCTCGTAAGCC
The DNA here is from genome assembly GCA_030545235.1 of Helianthus tuberosus. Taxonomy (NCBI): domain Eukaryota; kingdom Viridiplantae; phylum Streptophyta; class Magnoliopsida; order Asterales; family Asteraceae; genus Helianthus; species Helianthus tuberosus. Next base: position 103,723,457 of record CM060443.1, read on the forward strand.
TCGTGATCCGACCATGGCACCTAAAAATTTCCCTTCTTCTACTCCGAACGTACATTTTTTTGGGGTTCAACTTCATATTGATGCTTCAGAGTCGGGTAAACGTTTCAAGGATATCTTTCAACATAGCTTCCTCGTCGTGACTTTTGATCACGATATCATCGTCATATACCTCCAAATTTCGCTCGATTTGGTCTTTAAAGGCTTTGTTCATTATCCGCTGATATGTAGCACAGGCGTTTTTCAAACCGAAAGGCATCTTTGTAAAGCAATAGACCCCTTCGTTAGTAACAAAGGCCGTCTTGTCTTCATCTTCGATCGCCATTTGTATCTGATGATACCCTTTATAACCGTCTAAGAAACATTTCAACCTGAACGTGGCAACAGAGTCAATATTTTCGTCAATCTCCGGTAGTGGGAAGCAATCCTTCGGGCATGTGTCGTTTAAATCGGTGAAATCGATGCACATTCTCCAGGAGTTGTCTTTCTTTTGAACCATGATCGGGTTTGATACCGGACTTCTCGAATGATTCCAGCGTCCAAGAGACTTCCTACATCTTTGGCAATTGCTTTGGCTCGATCTGGTGCCATGTGCCTTTTTCTTTGTGCTATCGGTTTAACCGATTCTTTTACATTCAATCGGTGTTGAGCCATTGATCTGGGGACTCCCTACATGTCGGAATGCTGCCAGGAGAAAACATCAATTGAGTTGCTTAACAATTCCCATAGGAACTTCTTAATTCGTTTCGGGAGCTGTGCCCCGATTGCCACTTGTTGTTCTGAGAATTCTGGATTAATTGCCCAGAGTTCCGTAGGTACTTTGGATTTTTTGGAACTCGTTTCAGCTGCGTGTCTTACCTCTGCGACAAATGCATTCGACTCGGAGAGGATAGTGGCGACTCCTGCCTCGGTAAGGAATTTATAGCTCCGTGTATTGTAGAACTGATTGCTCCGAGAGCTCTTAGCCCAGGACGCTCGAGTATCACGTTGTGTGATGAACGAGTACCGACGACCAAAAAGGTTAACTGAACGGTCTTGTTTTTATCATTATCTTTAAACATAGTCGGGAGGGTAATTTGCCCTATCGGACGAATAACCTCTCCCGAAAAGCTTATCAACGGAGTGGACACCTCAATGAGTTTTTTCTTCGTCTGGGGGCCTAGCTGTTGGAAACACTGTAAGTACATTATTTCAAAGGCACTTCCTCCATCTACGTATATTCGTCGGACCAGATGCCCTGCGATCACAACCGATATTGTAATCAGACCATCCCGAGCATCCTCCGGATCGATTGGGGGAAGGTACGTAGGTTGGTGCATCCATGCTGCCATGTGCTGGCTCGATTGCTTCACTCCTCTTGGTTCGGTGGATCGAATCATATTGATTCCGGCTTCGGTATTTGGGTTGTCGGCTGCGGCTGTTGACTTCTAGCCATCCTTTACTTCTTTTACGAGGTGAGAAAGTTTTCCGGACCGTACAGCTTTTTCGATTTCCTGTTTTAGTGCCCAACACTCGTCAGTCGTATGCCCCTTGTCTCTGTGATATTCACAATACTTTTTGGAATGCTTAACGGATGTAGGACGTTGCTTCGAAGGCATGGGAAATCGTGTGGTTTCCGTACTAAGGATCTCGCTTGGCGACTTTGTTAATTCGGAGAAGGTGTTGAAACGCACGTTACCGGTGCGGAAGCTGCTTCGATCAGACTTTTGGTACGGACCACGATTACGATTCCAATTGTTGTTCCTGTCCTTTGGTGGTGATGCATTCCGTCGACATGATGCGGTTCGAGCCTTTGCGTTTTTTGCTGCTGTTTCATTCGGCTGTCCACAAGCGCTTTTTCCTCGGACAAAGGCTCGAGCTCGTTCCATAAGCACTTCCATGGTTTTTCGGGAGATCTTCATGGATTTTTTTACAAGCTTATTGTTTCGTACTCCGTGACAGAATCCCGAAACGCGGAGTTGGTCCACTGCTCCACTGATTTGCATACTTTCTCGATTGAATCGATCGATGAATTCTTCTACCGTCTCCCCATCACGACATTTTATATGGTGTACTTCCGTGATGTCTTTCGAGCAACGTCGTTGTTGGCAAAATTTTTGCAGGAACATTCGTCGGAAGTCTTCGAAATGATCGATCGATCCTTCCGGTAATCCATCAAACCAGACCCGTGCTGATCCGGTGAGAGTCTGAGCGAACATATGACACCATGCTGGCATGGGCCATTGTTCGACTTTAGCAGCTCCAGCGAAGGCGAACATAGGGTCGTCCGGATCGGTCGTACCATCATAAAACTTCAACGTCGGAGGCATTTTTAGCTTCGCCGGTAGCGGTGTGTTAGCGATCCTCAGCGTAAACTTTGACTGGGAAGTCATCGACGTTGGCTGATACGGCATGATCAGCTCTTGATCCTGAGGGTTTAGACCCAGAGATCCCATAGATCCAGAAGCGAAAACTCCAGTGGAGATGGGATTAGCCCCTAGGTAAGCACTGATGAACAAGTTTGTGTGGAGACTCTGTAACATTTCCTCCCGCTGTTGCTGCTGCTGGAGTTGCCGTAGCAGATTGACATTGCGTATCAGGAAAGTATTATCAAAATCTGGCAGCGGCGTGGAAACTGGAACAGTAATCGAAACTGTAGTTATAGAACTTGCGATTACAGAACTTGCAGGTGGAGGTATCGTTGCCGATCCTGACGAGACCGTCGAGGTGACAGGGGTTGTGGAGACAACTGTTACAGGTGCAACTCTACCTTCCAGAATGTCATTATAAGATGGGAAAGTGTTTGTAGATTCCATAATTTTGAATGAAAGGAATCAACGAAGTAGATTTTGTGAATTCGAGGGGATGACGCCACTGAAGACTCAAAAACCAGTTGGTTCGAGCTGGCGTGAACAGAGCTTCAGACATTCCCAGGTGAATGAAACATAAGTAGATCGAAATCAAAATGATATATACTAAGAGATCAATCAAAATAGATTTGTAGTTTCGAACCGAAATCGGATTTCCTTTTCGTGCCATATGCGCTTAGACTTTACTTTTTTCCCTTTTTGATTCCCGGTCCAATATGACCTTGAAAGAGACCTGTAAGATCACAAGAAAGAAAACACACCGTTAGCCTCGTCACAAGGAGGGGGGCCTCTCTGTGACCAAGCTCGGGCGTGAGAATACGTATTTGTGGAGGAGAATAAAGTCAGTGAGAGAGAGAGAGGAGAGTTTAGAGAGAGAAAGTAGCGATTACCCTTTGATGGAGGTCTTGGTAGGGTATTTATACCTTTTGGGTGTGCTGATGTGGCAAGTTAGTTAGGGTCGGACCAGTCGCTGTCAGGTAGTTAAAGCTGTGGGCCCCCAGTTAGTTAGGGTAGATTCTAGTGGTTAGTCGTTCCGATTAGAGACACTAGGTCCGGTTAGTCCTTTGGCCTAACGATCTGACCTTTTTGTTATCAAGTATTCGGTCCGATCCAGGACGTATCCTCACCGGTATTAATATAAATGCATGCATGGATCTTGGAACGAAAGGATAAACATGAACGAATGGAAAGTTAAACTACTCGTACGAGAGGGAATTAAGCAAGTCGCACGAACTGAATGTTCTATTCGCACGAGAGGCTTGGTTTATTTGGAACGAGAGGAATTATCTATAAATACATGCATCATTCTATCGTTCAAGCTAGGCCTTCAAAGTCAGATATGTACGAGCTCACCTTCAAGAACACATACATACGGATCATCAATCAGGAGCTTATTCGCGTATAGATTGAGTCGAGACTCTGTCCGGTTGTCGTTTGTTACGTTATAAAGAAAGAACATTTATATTTACGATTACGTGTTGACGATTACGCTTCATTTTACGGATTCCGCACGTAAAAATGAAGTTAAACGCAGATCTTGTGATCGTATTGATCCGATGCTGAACTCACAAGTGGTATCAGAGCACGGGAAGCTCTGCGTGTAATCGTGATCGAATCGGACAAGTTTCAAGAAGTTTTGATTGATTTTCGGATCATTTCAATAAGTTTTGGACTGATTTGATGAATTTCGACTGAATTTTTGAAAAATCCGAACTGTTTACATTGATTCGATTGTGTTTTGGACATATTTCGGTTTGTTTTGATAATTTCTAGTTGAGAGTTCATACATTTCAGACAGATTCGGATCTGTTCGATGTATTGTTTGAGTATTTCAAACTGATTTGGTGTCTTAAAGATCAAATTTCAAATTTTTCGGACAATTTACAATCTATTTGGTTTTGATTATGTGATGTTGTGAAGTGGTTGAACGTATTTCATAGAGTTTCGTATTTCAAACAGATAAGATGACTGAATAAGTGTTGTTTACGGTTGGATCTAGGATAATTGTTTTCGATTGTGCTGCATTGTGATTGCGACTGTAGTATTTCAGATCAGGATTGTTGTTCGGATAACTGTATCGAAGAAGAAGAATATTGTTGTTGTTTGCGGCAGTTGTACTGAAATATAATAGATGTTGGCTGAACAAAGGTAATAGGAGATTTTAGATTTTGGTTGTTGAATATAAAGAAGAGAGATTATACACGACAGACGCTTGTGTGTTGAGAAAAGGAATATGAGATATTAGGGTTTAGTGTACAAGGAATTAAGGAATGGAAGTGACCGGGTGAAATATTATTGTAGGGCTAAGATTCTTTGGTTGTTTAGCTTGGATTAATAGGCTTGTTGGACTTGTTATTTGATATGAGTTTTTTAGTTGGTATTTGTGGGCCAAGGTTCTTGCAAAGTTTTGGATTGGGTCTAATATAAAAATTCATGTTTGATCATTCGGGTTAAATTTGGAGTTTCAAGTTGTACCGAGATTTGTATAGTGGGCTGGAGTATTAAAGTTCATTTGGGTCGTTAACAAGTGATTGTTGGATCATATTTCGAGTTGAAGTGGTTTGAACCGGAGACAAATTTAAAATTTTGAACCAGTTTTTAATCTACAAAATTTTCAAGTTTGACTTTTCAAGTTCAAAAGAAAATACGGTTTAATAAGATATTCTTTGCGTAATTCAAGGTATTGACAATGACTTCAGAGAAAGTAAATTTGCTAGAGGTTATTGAAGGATGGAGAAGTGCAAGAATTAGTGTTGAATTAAAACGTGAACCGAAATACGATTAAGTGTCGGGTTGTTATGTGTTTGATGATGGCTTTGAAACTATTTTTTCTTCAGAACCGATTAGATACTATAGAATGGAAAAAGATAAACCTGAAAAGAAGCAAGTCTAGGAAATAATAGTTGCGAACCAGGAGATGATAGTTGAAGTAATTGAGGAATCCGAATCAAGAATCGAAGAAGTGACTGAAAATGAAGGAGAAATTCACATCGATGAAATGCATGAGGATTCTGATACTGATTATTCTTCATTTGAAGAAATGATGCAAGAAAGTTTAAGATCTTGTTTATCTTTTGATAGTTGTGTGTGAATGCATATGTCTGTAGCTTTCGTCATGTATTGAGTTTTATTTTGTTATGTATTTTATTGTATAGATTAGATTGTGTTTCGTATGAAATGGACGGGATTTCAATGTAAATTGCCCATTCGTACGAAAGGCACTTTCGTGCGGATAAGACATAAGCCCATTTCGTACAAACTGGCCATCCGCCCTTACTAGTTTCGTGCGAGTCTGTTCGCCTATAAATAGGGGTGTTGGGCTGGTCATTTGTGACTTTGGTAACTTTGAAGCGAAGCTCTGCCAAAATCGTTTCTCAGCGTTGTAATAGCTTTCAATCAATTGAAACGATAGTTCAACGGTATTCTTGTGTGTTTGTTCACCTTATACTCGGATTCTGCACGAGATATGAAGATCTACTAATCCGTCAGAGCAATCGGAGCACCGAAACGGTCCTCACAAGTGGTATCAGAGCTTGGAGACCGGTTTCGAGGACTTAGAACACAAGATACAAGCAAGATCAAGCATATTCAATCCGATTTGAATCTGATTACATCATCTTTCTCATCTTATTTCTTCTACACATCTTCTTTCTACTTAAAACGCAAAATTAATGTCGAATCCATGGACAAAATTTTCTGAGTTTTGGATATGTTGTGTGAAATCATGTTTTAATCAACCCTTGAAAAAATCAGATCAAAATTCGAACTAATTCATAGAAAATTCTTGAAAAAAACAATGAAAAACACAACCTAGGGTTCGCTGGTCGTTCTCATACGAATTGGCATATCCCATTCGGACGAAAGTGCAAAAGTCCATCTTCTGAAGAAATTATCACATTCGTAAGAACCGGCAGTCCCGATTCGTACAAAAGCGCACAAACTTGTTTGACCAGTCAAACTTGTTCAGTTCGCACGATAGTGGCAATCCCTTTCGTGCGAAAGGAGTTTACTTGTTATAGTTTTAAGTTTAATTTGACCGTGTATTGACTTTTTCAGGTACTTCTCGAGTAGTTCAAAGATTGCGATGATGGAATCGGAATTCTACGAGTTTTATGACGCTTTCACAACCACATCAACATCCGCACCAAAGACTGTATGAAATGTTATATTTGAAAGCTAAGCATTGAAAATGCTTACGGAACTTATCAAAAACCACCAAAGCTAATGAACATGGAGGATTACAATGGGTGGAAAGATCGATTTGAAAACTGGCTTAAAGCATATGCATTTGAAAGTTGGAAAATGTTAACAATAGAATATAAACCTCCAGTAAACGATCATCAGGAAGAAATACCAATTGATAAATTTTCAGCAGAAGATAAAACAACTTTTTCTAATGAAGTAAAAATAATTACATTTTTGCAACAATGAGTCAGAGTTGATATACTTTCTTTGCTTCAACATGCAAAAATATCAAAATCTATGTGGGAGGCATTGCAAAGTAAATATGAGGGTGGGGCAGAAATTATGAAAAGCAAAAAGTCACTGTAAAAGAAAGAATTTGATTTGTTCAATTGTCTGAAAGGTGAAAATGTCAGACAGATGATAGAGCGTTTTGTCATTTGATACTTGAGTTGGAAAGACTTAAGATAAAAAAGGATAATGAGGAGATAATCGACAAGTTCATGGATGCCGTACCCAATGAAGATGATTGGTCCACGTACATTATGATTCTCAAGAATAGTGCAGATTTTGAAAAGATGATTTACAAACGCTGATTCAAAAACTTGAAGGTCATGAGTTAGAACTTCGAAAGCAGCACAAGATGAGCAACTCAACTCTTCAATAGAACTTGAATCTGTACTATCGAGGGAGCTTATTATCAAACAACCAATCTTCAAAAATTGGCACCGCATTCAGTGTTGAAAACTCGAGTGGATCACCAAAAAGCAGTTCATCAAACAGTGGTTCATCGAGTAGTGGTTTTGGTTATTCAAGCACAAATGCCAATTTAAACAATCAATCGTTTTCTGCACCGAACAATCATTAAAATCAAAACAACTCCAATCCAAATGTGATTCAATGCAACATAGTTGTAAATCTAAACAACTCATAGAGCATGAGTGCTGATGCAGCTAAGCAGCAAATGGTCTTCTTAGCATCAATTTTGGAGTCTTACGAAAGTCTAGTTGCAGGGAAAATCGGAAGCCCCAACATGACTAAAGAAGACTATGATCAAATTGATCCAGAGGAGATGGAGTTGATTGACATTCGATGGTGCATGGCAAGTGTGATTAGACGAGCTCAAAGATTCATGGAGATAACTGGGGAACAGTGTATTGGAGGTCCTACAACAAAACTTGGATTTGATAAATCCAAAGTTACATGTTTCAAATGTAAACAAAAAGGATACTTCAAATGAGAATGTCCAAACCAGGATTTGGATGACAGTGTTAATCCTTTTCACGATGATTACTATCGAAAGGCGGTTTATCATCGCAACAAAGACAACCACCGAAGTACAATCGACAACAGATCGATGAGGGTTCTTCAAAAGAGAAAAATCGTGCATTGGTGGTTACTCAGGAGGATGAAGGTTTTAACTGGAATAAATACATTTCGAATAAGGGTGTTGTGTTAGTTGCTGAAGAAAGAAAGTGGCACCGAGAAGAATATATTGCATGAATGAGATTGGATAATATGTACGAGGTTTTATGTTAAGCAAGAAATGCCAACAGATGGGATGCTCTAAGGAATTGCAAACGTTGTTTCTCGGAGATTCAGTTTTGTTCTCAATAAAGTTTCACTGAATGTGGTGGACAACATTGTTAGACATCTTTCTTAACTGAGGATTAACAATGTTGTCCATCTCATTCAGCAAAACATTATTGAGTTTAAGGTACTTTTATTTAGTAAAAGGTGTTCTTTTTTTTGGCGTTTGGTTTGTGTGTCCGATCTTATATTGTTTGTTATGTAACTTCCAAGTAACATGCTATGAACAATAAGTAGAAAAAAAGATGGGGAAAAAATAAAAAATATTATATAAGAGATATAAAACGCCAAATTCCAATATGTGTGTGTTCTGTATAAATAAAAAAATACAAAAGCACCAAACTACTCTTCGCTTACTCTTGAAGACCGTGTCGATTTTCTTTTAATTACGGCCTTTTTGCATGTCGATGCGTAGTGTCCGTAGCTTTTGCAATTCTGACACTGTCTTTCTTTGGCCCCGAGTTTCGACTTTGATTTTGTTTTTTCGATTGCTACCTCCTGTTTAGATTTCAGGCGCTTCCGAGATCCAGAACCTTTCGACTTATACCCAACAGGGACTCTTATCGGATTCTTGTTGTTTTTATATTGACCGGTTATCTCCACAAATTTATCCCTAGTACTAGCGGGAGGAGCAACCATCTGCATATCTTGAACCTTCTTCATATAAGATTGAACATGATCTTTGTATAAGGATAGCTCCTCCCTATTACCAGATAAACGGTTCAAAGTATACTCCGCTGAAAAAATAATTTCTCGAATCATATTTTGCATATCGGGATCAAGCTATGTCATATATTCATGACAATTGAGTATTCGGAAGAGCAGTTTGGGTAAGCCTCTTTACTCCATCTATTCAAAATGTATTGTTTTGGAAATTCCCTAATTTCCAAACTTCTCAAAACATATAATATATGTCTACATAGCAAACCAAACTGCTCAAAACGCCTGCATGAGCAACTGCATGTGCAATCAGACTTACGGTACCTTACCTGAAAAAACACCAAAAACAATATCTCTATAACGTTATGCTAGAATGTTTATATAGAATAAAAACAAATAAAAAAACCACAACAACTGGATAAAAAAATTAAATGTTATAATAGAATATGGTAAATGCCACATACAGAAAACACCATATAAAAAACGCCATTGTTTACCTCAAATAAGGATGTACAAGGTTGCTGGAAATCATTTATGTAAAACTTAACAAACCCATCGGGCTAATCTTCATAACGTTGATTTATGCAATCCGCAATTTCGATTAGCCCAGCTTGAACGTCACAAAAAAAATATTTTTCATGTATATGTCAGCAGCTTGGCCCTCCAACACTTGGCAATTACTCTTCAACTAGGGGCGTTTGTATCGAGATTCATGATCATTTTTCTGGTGCGTGTGACGTTGTGTTTCTATTGCAGTTTCGTAATGAGTCATGAACTCAACTAGTGTAGCTTTTGAATTGCACACTTGACCAAAAAAATGATTCTCACTCTCCGACCTCGATGTCGTTCGCATAAGGCCCGGCAGCTCCTCCATTCTATAGTATGTAGGGATCTAAGATTCCATGAGTGCAAAAATATCAGAGAGCTAGTCATTATCTGCTAAATTGAACTCTCTGATAACCAATTCCCATTTTGATTCAAACTCTTCAGGTGTAAGAATATCCGTCCACACAACAGCACAAATACGTTCTTTGAAATTGGTGGAATTGCATAGCCTAACACCAACCTATGTATAACACGAAAATGCCACGCAAAAGAACATCTATATTACACACAGACAAACTTACATGAAAAACCGATAACGAGGTATAGAACGCCATATATTTTAAAACGCACTATATCTTAAAACGCCAAACATAAAAATAAGAAAATCAACCTTCAGAGAAAGTTTATGCATGTCACACCCCAACCGATGGCGGAAACATCAAGATGTGGCACTAAGCGAATCAGATTGCTCAAGAGAATCCGTAACGACTAATTTGGAGACAATATTTAACAAGTTCATTATCCCATACTAATAAACAAATATTTCACAAAAAGTCATACATATTTCATGTCTCTCAAACAATACAAATCCGACAACTTAGATTTTAGGTGGGTTTCTAAAGTAGCCTACTCTTGATTCGTGATAACCTGCGATTAACCTGCAACATACGTTAAAATAATGTCAACACAAAAAAATATTGGTAAGTATACAGGTTTGCTATAATAGTAATGTAGATAAAAGCGTTGTGAATTTCCATATACATAAATGAGATACAACACAACACATGTACTAACAAGACAAACACTCAAGCTAAGTCCCGAGATGACTGTGAAGGAGAGGTGTGAAGTCCCTTAACTAGACCCCGTCGAGTGTGAGTCGAACTATAGTACCATACTAGCTAAGGTGGAACATCAACGAGTAAAAGTCCTAGCACATATGTATCAAGCATCACGTGTAAATATGTATATTGGTCATTCGCGTGTGATAATTAGTTTAAGCATATAGTGTTTTGATGAATGTGTTTATGTATGAACATATGTTACACCCCAAAAGGTGCGTTTAAAAGCGAAAAGGGGGTCAAGTATACTCACAGTGCGTGCTTAGCAAGTAAACACGGTCTGCAATGGAGTAGAGAGAGCGACGGATCAGCCTGCGTGCAGGAACAGAAGTGCGTAAGTCCTCCAAAGTGCTGAAACGATCGAATCGGATTGTCGAGTGATGAACAGGTTCCTTGTACGAGGCTGGTGCCTTCGTACGAAGGTGGTGGCTTCGCACAGTTGGCTTGTTTCGTGTTCCAAAATTCGAGTGTTCTTTGCGTCGTGCTTCGAGAAATTGAGTGTTCATCCCTCCAACCTCAAGCTACTGATTAAACTTAGGCCGGAGAGGTCTTTATTCAAGTCACGGGTGGGAAATGGACTGGGTTGTGCGAAACCAGTGCCTTCGTACGAAGCCATGTGCCTTCGTACGAAGTCGGGCTTCGCACAGAACTGTCCAGCTCGCATTTGTGGCTGTTCTTGGCTTTCGGAGCTGTGTTTTCATCTGAATCAGATGTATTTTTGAGTCCTATTCGAGACGGTTTTGACACTACCTCGTCCCACTATTCAGTGAACAAAATACATGCCTTTTTATGTCCGTTTCAGTGTGAAAATCAAGTTTAAAAGGGTTTTGCCTAGATCTAACACTTGGTGAGTGTGAAATCTACAGATTCTAACTTGGGAAGCCGGAGCTAGGCCCAATACACTCGGTTTAGTGTAGATCCATGATAACATAAGAAGATTTGATGAAAAAGATTAAGGTTTTCATGAAAAAGATGAAGTTTAGATGAAAAAGATGAAGTTTGAATGAAAATAAAGAAGTTTTGATGAAATCGAAGTGGATCTTGTGGAAAATCGTAGTGGAGACAGATCTTACTTGAAAACAATTGGACAACAATTCGGCAGCGTTTCGGTAAGAATGGCAGTAAGTTAGAATGAGAGAGGAGAGGGGCTTGCTATTTATAGAGGAAGTGGGTTCGAAGCTGGCTTCCTTGTGCGAAGACCCTGCCTTTGTACGAAGCCAGTGGCTTCGTACGAAGCCAGGTGTCTTCGTACGAGGGGGCCAGTTTGGTGTGAAAAACTTTCGTTTCGAGTATCGGATGCCCGTTTGGTGCGTTTTGTTGCGTTAGTTAGTACGAGTACTTTAAGTATTTTAGCAAGGTATTAGGTTTTGCGTTACACTGCGTTTTAGAGTCTCGATTCACATAGATAATATATATATATATATATATATATAACTAATACTATTATATAACATATGTAAGTAACTGCGTTTCGAGTTTGCGTTGCGTTTATGCGAGAGCAAGCGAGTAGTTTAGCTACTCATGTGATGTAGTAGTGTAAGCGTTGTGATGTGCGATATAGCGTGTGTAATAAGCGATGTAGTGCGTAAATATGTGATGTGGCGTAGTAAGCGATATAGTTTACATTATGATCCGAATCTCTGGTGCTAGGCGTAACGAGAGTAACGAGCGCGAAAGTGCGGGTTGTTACAATGCATCACATGCCACATGCATAACCGATGCCTCGTGTCAACAAAAACAGCAAAAATAACCTTCTCCATTGCTGGATCTTGGTCAGTGACAACAACTTTTGGTTGAGAACCAACAACTTTTAGAAAAACTCTCAACCACCAAATATACGTATCAGCAGTTTCTGACGCCAATAATGCAGCAACAAATGTAACATTGCAGTGGTGATTGTCTACACAAGTGAACGGTACAAACACCATAGCGTATCTGCATATGAAAACGTCATGATAAATGAAACGATAATAAAATGCCATTGCATGTAAACTCAGAAAAATGCCAATGCATGTAACCAGTGAAAACGCCAAAAGAACATAAAAAAATTGAATTAGAAAATATTACTTGTTGGAACGATACGCGGCGTCAAACGAAATCACATCACCAAACACGTGGTACTTATGTTTGGCTTGATCATCACACAAAAAAAGTCCCTTCAAATGATTCTCTTCGTCTGTGAAGTAATCATACGAGAAATTAGGCTGTGACTGTTTTTTTTCATCCAAATGTCTCACAACCATCTCAGCGTCGTATTCCCCTATAAACAAGTTAATTTGCCTCTTGTAGTTCTTAAATTCAACTTTACTTGCACCCACGTCTTTAAAACTGCCAAAACAAGTCTTCATAACATTAAACGCCTTAACTGGACCCAAATTCAACTTAGACATGTTGTGTATAACATGCTTTTGGAGCTGAGTGAGGTGTCGTTCAGTTGGAAGAAAATGCTTATCAGGACGTTCAACAAGATCATGGTTTTGCTCCTCAACAACTTATAGACCTTCCATGATCCAGCCTCAAAAATTACGCATAACAGTTCACCATAATCAGTCCTCTTTGAAAAGTTGGATCGCACAATCCGTTCCTTTTGATTGGGGTCCAACGTACCAACCTTCTTATCCTTATATACCCCAGCTCTCGTACACATGTAATACTTAATATGTTTTTCACCTTTGGTGTTTATCTTTTCAGTCCCTTTCCTGACTGAAAAACCACAAGCCTTAGCATACGTAACATACATTAAATAACATTCATCGAGGCTTGTGAATATCATGTCCATTCTGGGCTTTATTTCTTCACTGACGTCAAGAATAATAAATGGTAAACCAGTTTTGGGGCAAAACCTTTCATTCGACGAAACACCTTCGTCTGAGAAAACACAGTGAGGAACAAATTTCGGAAAAGCGCCACTAAAATAAAAAATTGTCTCTTGATAACATTATCGATGAAAACGCCATTAATTGAATAATAAACAAAACCTAATAAACATATAATTGACAACGCCATAATAAAAATGCCATAATATAAACACCATTACTTGATTATTTAACAAATATGATGAATTAAAAATATTATTGCAACATGATAATCAAAACGCCATCAGATGAATAATTAAAAATAATTAACAAATATAACATGATAATGAAAACGCCATAGTTAAAAAAAACTGATGTTTACAAATTAACAAATAGTAATAACTAATGTTTACAAATACTACTAAATAATATTCATAACTAATCAGGTGTAAAACGCCAATGATCGTAAAAACATCAGAAATATACTAGATCCCAAACGATAATTAAAATTAATAATGAAAACTCCAATTATCAGTTCTTACCAATTGTTTAACTACCAATGAAAACGCAAATAAATTGGATACATGAACAACGCCATTGAAAAGCATACAACACATTATGAATATTAATTTGAAAAAAAAAACAATGAAACAAGTATAAAGAACAAAATGCGATATCTGTTGTATATGTGTTGCATGATTTGCTAGAACAAAAATATGAAACATCATCAAATATTACTTTGTCGAACAGAATCCATGTTAGACGCCATAGATCTGAGAAAGCTTGGAAAGGAGGTAAAAGCTAATACCAAATCTATGGAGTTTTAATTTGAAACAAATTTATAACGCGAATAAAGAGGGAACATACAAAAGGACAATCATACCCCTACATATCATTTAGCGCCCCCTGTCACATGTTGGGCCAGGATCCGTTCTCACATTTTAGGGTGTTTTCTCTTGATCCCGTACCTATATATATATATATATATATATATATATCACACTCTGACTTTTGCGGAAGCGTGATTATGTGTGACTTGCTTAATATCATTGCATTCAATCATAACAACAACTATATGATAAAAACCATAGATGGTTTAAAAACATCACAAACATCATTTTTTGAAACATAGACTTCAAATTTAAATTTTACAACCCATACGAATTGTTTAGAGTTCCCTAAGGACTCATCAAAAGACTCTAAATAAAATCAGGCTTTGGAAGATGTGTCTCGTCCAGGAATAAGGCACACTAACCAAACCCTAGGACAACGGATGACATCCTTTATTCTTAACGCAACTTGAAACATTCAAACGCCTGCCAGATCCACTTTTAATTCCCTGAAATACATGTAGTTTTAAAAACGAGTTCATGTGTTTGTTTGTGTGTATAAATGAAACCTTGAAATCGTCATATGTATGTATGTGTTGTAAATTCCGGTATGAAAGCAAAACAAGGAAACAGATCGATTAATGGTTTGCAAGGCCATTAACATGCGTGCAACGGCGTAGGAAGGCTCAAACCTAGCAGATTTTATACCGGACCTCCGGCTGTAAGACATAGTCACCTCATGGGCCAAACCCCGATCCACATGGGTGTGGGCTCGCTACATCCAAATAGATCTATCACTCATGTCCCTCGGTCCTAACACGAGGGTTAATGGTCTTAGGAGTGCGCCTACCCATTCACATGATCTACTGTACTTTCCATAGCTAACCATACCAATTGTAATTGTTTGTAATCATTTCGTAACATGTACTTCACCCCCGAAGTTATAAAACAAAACAATTTAAAGAAAAGGGGGTCATGAACTCGCTGTCTTGCGTCTTCAACCACCGTAACTCAAGCTCCTTCGGGTAAACACGACTACCTACAACGTACTATGATCTATTAGACAGGCGGCTCGTGCCTTGACTTAGTATTAATGTCTTTGAGTTACGTCTCTTTTGTGTCTTCGATATTATTCCAAGTTATATAATTATTTGTTAAAATAATTAATATTTTAACTTAAATTATATTTATAAAATTTTGGAATAATTGTTAAAACAATTATTTTAACTTAATACTTCCCAAGTATTTATATTTGTATATCCTTCCCAAGGATGGGTGTATTTGTATTTGTATTCTTATACTTGTATATTTTTGCCATGTATTAGGGTCGTATTCCGGTGTGTATTTATACGTATGAGAATACGTATTTTTATTGTATTCATTAAGTATTCTTATACTTAATTTCGTATTAATTATCGGAATATTATCTTTAATAAAAGTCCACCAATATATATTTCCAATGTATATATTGTAATAAATATTATTTAGAAAAATTATTTATAGTTTTTCTTTTGGCAAAAATATTTGTATTTTCTCTTAAGTTTCAAAAATAATATATTTTCATGTCTAACTTCGAAAATATATATAAACTCATTTTTCTCCAAAAATGATATATTTCATATTTATTCGAGAAAATATATCTTTCACCTCAAAAATATTGTATTTCGTGTTTTTGTAAGAAAATATATATTTCTTAAAAATAATATATCTTCTAAAAATTTCAAGAAAAAAATATATATTCATACATGCCAAAAATAATATATTTTTCACTTGTCAAAAATATGATATATTCTTGTAGTAATTGTAAAAATCATATTTTTGTGTCCTTGGTGTCCAAAATATTATTTACCAAAATATGCTTTGTGAATAAATTTCTGGATTATTTTGTAAGTCTTATTCCATAGTTCGGTTTCACCAATAATTTGTGTGAAATGTGCATATTTATTCCTT
This sequence comes from Helianthus tuberosus, assembly GCA_030545235.1. Lineage (NCBI taxonomy): Eukaryota > Viridiplantae > Streptophyta > Magnoliopsida > Asterales > Asteraceae > Helianthus > Helianthus tuberosus. The sequence goes on from CM060443.1 coordinate 103,739,473, forward strand.
GGAATTTTGGTAATATTTTGGATTGTGATTCTTGGTATTTTGTTGAGTTATATTATTTCATGTCCTAAAATAATATAACTAATACACAAAATATACAAATAATCACACACATGGTGTCATCTAAATATATATTTCCTAAATACATATTTAGTAACTTTTATTTATAAAAACCAACCTCCAATAATTATAATTTTGTAACAAAATTCATGGCAAACTTTATGTGAAAAATTCATGGTTTAAAATACAATTGTAAATATTTGTTTAGAAATATTTTTCTAAGTGTTTAAATTTTTAGAAAATTTTGCCATAGTTTCCCCTAAAAATGGAGGTTTCCATGCTTTCAAGCATATCATTTTCTTTTGTAAAAATCATCACAATCAATTCCACAAACAATAATAAACAACCTTTAATTACCAATTTTGCCAAAAACAAGTATAATCTACTACTTCATGAACTTGAAATTTCACAAAAATTTGTAGTAACTTACTAGTGTTATTAGTAAGCCTTGTTATCCTTTAAAGTGTGAGTGATTCTTTAAAAACTTCATTTTTGAAGAATATGGATATTCACAACTTATGATCACCATTTCTAAAAATGTTTCTTTATGAATTCTTCTTGTTACACAAGTGTTTCTACACTTGTTTAACCACCAAAAAATAAGGTTTGTTTATGTAAGAACCAAGATTTAGAAAAACTTATATTTTTAACTTGGTTTCTTTAGAAATCATCCATAAATCTTTAGATCCACAAGTATTACTACTTACTTTGCTCATTACTTTAAAAAAACAACTTTATTCTTTCAAGTTCATGATCTTTGTGTGGATGATCCATGAATCTCTAACATGTTCATCCTCTCATCTTGCTAGATTATGTTTTTAATCATGATCTAGCAAGATCATATGATGGTCAACATCAAATACATGTATGAACAACAAACATAAAGCATAACAACTCATATTTATCAAGATCTCTTCACATTTTAAGCTTATGTTCAAGTTTCATTCTTATGATTCTTAGTGTTCTTCATGATTAACATTATGATTCTTCTTTTAACCACTTAAAATGGAAGTAAAATAGCAAGATCAAGGTTCTTACCACTGGCACAAGGCTAGGGATGATCAAGAAAAGTTATGAGATGGATAAAAGCAAATGAAAGAGGTCCTTCAACTTCTACAAGCTCCTAGCTCCTTTGTGTGCCTTTTAACACCCTTGTAAGTATGTGGATTGAATGGAAGTGAAGTGATGATGATGGTATGGTGGTGGTGGTTCTCGGCCGAGACCAAGAAGAAGAGAGGAGAGAAAGGGGTGTGTTTTTAGTGTGTGAGATTATGAGAGCTCATGTCTTCCAAGGGTTATACTTATAACCATATTAACACTTTAACTCATGTATATTATGTCTACAAAGTGCCAACATGATCTATTTTTATATTGAAATAAAATCAACTAAGTGGGGGCCATGTTGGTCGTAAATAGGTGGGGGGTAGTAGATTAGGCTTGTAACTAAGTTAGTTTGTTTAGGTTAAAAATCAAGTATCTAGTTAGTTATTCTAGTTACTAGATATTTATGATGTGTTATGATGCTCGGGGACCATAACTAGCTTGGTAATGTTAAAACAGTGCTTCTAGTGCAAATTTGATGTTTCGGGTACTGCCCGATTGTTCGGTTGGTTACCGGTTTGTTAAGATGTTAAACTTGCAGTTTAGTGTGCTTTATGTACCCTTTTGTGACACTTTTGATTCCCAACACTTAGGAAAGCATTCAGGACCATTTAACCATATTTCTGCATAAAATTAGATTGTTAAAATGTTGATTATTGCTGAATTTTGCTGAATTCAGCACCTTTTGTGAGTTTTATGCACTTTCGGCACAAACTATCCCTAGGAAGGCAATTTTGTGATCCTTACTTTCCTACACACTATACTAGTGTCATACTTAGTTTCTGGCCCATTCTGTGTCTCAACACAATGTCTGCCTATGTACTGAGTTCTATCAGCATTTTCCTAATTTATTTAATAACTGTGCTAACTGCGTATGGTGCATCCTTTGAGTCAAATAAGCTTTCATGCAATAATGGTATGACATTAAGCAATATATGATGCACATGTATGTAGATGGCAATAATCAGTAAGCAGTTAATTGTAATTCAGCACAGTCATTAAGTACTAATCATGGTTTAATAATTGTACGGATACCTTAAATTTAACAGTTGTCACATTCTCCCCCTGTTAAGAAAATTTAGTCCTGAAATTTTAAGCTTTACTACTAGCTGCAGGGGTGTTAGGGAATAAATGCGGGTACTTAGCTTTCATGCGGTCCTCACGTTCCCAAGTAAACTCTGGGCCGTGACGCGCGTTCCATCAAACCTTGACGAGTTTAACACTACTCCTCCGAGTCTTGTTAACTTTCCAATCAGTAACCTCAACATGTTCTTCGGTAAAGTGGAGTGTGTCTTCAATGTGAACTTCATCAGCAGGTATGATCACTGTTTCTTGTGTTGGACTCTTCTTCAGATTAGATACATGGAATGTATCATGAACACCATTAAGTTCTGCTGGTAGTTCCAACTTGTATGCTATAGAGCCAATCCTTTCCAGGATTTTGAAAGGTCTGATAAATCGTGGGTTTAACTTACCACGCTTCCCAAAGCGTGCCAGACCTTTCCAAGGTGAGACTTTTAACAAAACCATATTTCCCACTTCGAATTCCAAAGGTTTTCTTCTTTGGTCCGCATAGCTCTTTTGTTGATCACGAGCCGCCTTAATGCGCTCTTGAATCTGTATGATCTTATCTGTCGTCTCTTGGACCAATTTGGGACCAACCAGTTGTCTATCACCTACATCTGCTGTCACACCCTGACTTTTGCGGAAGCGTGATTATGGTGTGACTTTCTTAATATCATTGCATTCAATCATAACAACAACTATATGATAAAAACCATAGATGGTCATCCATTAGTTAAGCTTATAAACATCACAACATCATTGTTTGAAACATAGACTTCGCATTTAAGTTTTACAAACCATACGAATTGTTTAGAGTTCACTAAGGACTCATCAAAAGACTCTAAATAAGATCAGGCTTTGCTAGATGTGTCTCGTCCAGGAATAAGACACCCTAACCAAACCCTAAGACAACGGATGACATCCTTTATTCTTAACGCAACTTGAAACATCCAACGCCCGCCAGGTCCACTTTTAATTCCCTGAAATACATGTATTTTGAAAACATCAACAAAAGTTGAGTGAGTTCATGTGTTTGTTTGTGTGTATGAATAAACCTTTGATCATTACACTGACATAACTGCAGGTGGTAGTAAGGACCAGAGTTATGATCATTACACTGACATAACTGCAGGTGGAGCCTTCAACAACTCTGAGCCTTACTCACCCAATTATGCTTTCACAGCTAATAGGGAAAACCAGAACTCTGACAACTTATCCTTTGAACTCAATGACCTCTAACATTTTGATCCCACTGATCTGGAAGAAATGGACATTTTGCACCAATTGGCTTTGCTGAGTGTAAGAACCAGTAAATTTTACAAGAGAACAGGTAGAAAGTTTACAGGACTACACGGGAATTTAAAAATGGGGTTGGATAAGCCCAAATTAAGTGCTACAAGTGTAACAGGCTTGGTCACTTTGCTAGGGAATGTAGGAGTCAAAATAGTGGTCCAATCATAACTCACCCTAGCCCAAGACCTCAAAATACTCAAAACACTGTGCACTATTCCTAATATACCCCTGCTCCTCATATGCAAAACATTGCCCATTTTGCACATCCTGTAAGCAATATTCAAGTGCAATATGTTCAAACCACTGTTCCACAAATTCAGTATGTCCAAGCCCCTGTCTCTCAGGTCCAAGTGCAACAACCTGCACCACAACATACTGCACAAACATCTGCCCCAGCAGAGGCCAGTCAACAGAGTTTCTTTACTTAGGGCTTTGTTGATTGGAGTAGTATGCCTGATGATTTGAATGATGATAATTTTACTCTATTTGCTAATTCTCATTTCTCTAGTGATGAATTATGTTTTATGGCCTTAGAGTCAATACCAGAAGGGCATGAATCTGATGAAGTGGAACCTAGTGCTGAAACAATGGCTGAAGTTGATGAAGCAGTGGTGACTGTTGTTGGTGAACAACTGTTAGAGAAGAAAGAATCTGAACCACTGTCGGAACCTCTTGCTGACCCATGGGATGGTAGAGTGTGTGAGGATGAATGTGACTGTGCCATGATGGCTGCAGCTAAGGTATCACCTCAGGTCTTGAAAAATTTGTGCTCAGACAAATGCATTATTGCATTTGCAAATATAAAATAGGTGAATGAAAACCTTAGGGATAAAATTTTAAAAGATGAAGTACAATTTGAAAAAGCTGTCAAAGAGTTGAAAAACAAACTGTATGAAAAAGAAAATGAAATCTGCAGTCTAAAACATGAACACAGCATAACCAAAGACCAACTCCAAGCTATGGTAGAAAAATACCAAATTTGTAAAGAGGAGCTTGAATCCACCCAAATCACTTGTGAAAAATGGGTGGAGTCTTGTAAAGGTTATGAGCTGATGTTAGAAAAGCAGATCAAGAGCAATGTAAAGTTTGGCATAGGCTTTAGAAAACATGACCAAACTGAAAACACTGCTAAAATTGATTCTAGCTTAGTTCAAGTAATTCCCAAGAACAACGATAGTCAAGAAATTAAAATCACTGATAAAAATGGTAACAAAATCATTTTAGAAAAACCAGAGGGGTCATCAACCTTTGAAGAGATAGAAAAATATCAATTCAAACCCACCTGGTCAGATAAATGTGACATCCTTGAGAATTTCAAACCTATGGATTTTTCCATAGTTGAGGGGGTCAAAGCACCCAAGGCTAAGGTCATTCCTCTTAAAGACATCCCAACAGAGGTTAAAAACTCTGTTGAAAAGGAAGTTGAAAAGAGGAAGAGAAGAGAAAAAGTTAAAATTTGTTTTGTGACTTTTGTGAAAAGATAAACCATTCAACAAAGGACTGTTTTCATCTAAAAGCTTTTAATATAAACAAAACAAGTGTAATTGAGCCTGCACCCATGCGAACCATCTGTGGAAAAACCAATCATCTCACTCAACAGTGTGTGTACCTTAAAACTTTTGAGGTTAAAAGAAAAAAGTACACTTCAAACACACTGGTGAGTCCTCAAAAATCATCCATCAAGAATAAACAACCTTTTGTGTCCATCCAAACAGCTGTTACAAAATAGTTGAACAAAACTTCTGTTCCTAGAGAAGTGCAAGCAACAGATGCACCACTATCAAACCAATTCCAAAGAGGAAAAGGTCAACCACCATACCAAAGGGTCCCACACGTTTATGAAGCTTACAAAAAGCCATCTAAACCCAAAGTGAATAGGCATCCTTTTACAGGAAATGGTCCACAACAGTGGTTAGAGAAAAATGTTCAAAAACATGTTCAAAACCCTAACCTAAGCACTGTTCATGTTCTTGGACTTGAGGCCGATCTATCTGTGACCCCATCCAAAGCCTTATTGGCTTTGGAGACCCTCCTGAACTAATTGTTTACTTGATGTGCAGGGAGCTTCTGCATGCTTAGATAGTTTATGGTATGTAGATAGTGGAGGCTCCAGGCACATGACTCGATGTAGAGCCCTACTCAAAGATTTCAAAAAACATGGAGGGGGTGATATATCCTTTGGTAACAATTCTAAAGGAAAGGTGTTGGGGTCAGGGACGGTTCAGAATGGGAATCTCAAGTTTGAGAATATCAATCTTATCGACAATCTGAAGTTTAACCTTTTTAGTGTCTCACAAATTAGTGACAAAGGCTATGGGTCAGTCTTCACTAAAGATAGCTGCAAGATTGTTGGGCCAGAAATGGTGAAAAAGATTGAAGATGTCATAGCCAGGGGTAAAACACAGCTTATTGCTCAAAGGAGTGGCAATGTGTGTAGTTTATATGTCAAAAGATAACCCAATGACTGATGCTTGTCTGTTCTCAGCTGCCTCTAACAAAGAGACAGAATTATGGCACGGAATACTTGGGCACACAAATCTCAAGACTATCACTACACTCTTAAAACAAGGCCTTGTAAGAGGTCTTCCACAAAAGCTTTTCACTTGTTCTGAGCATTGTGTTTCCTGTCTAAAAGGTAAATAACATAAAAGCTCATACAAGTCCATTGAAGAGTCCAAAACAACCAAGTGTTTGCAAATGCTGCACAAGGACTTGTTTGGCCTAGTTAAAATCATGAGCTTGAAAAAGAAAAGATATTGTCTAGTCATTGTAGAGGATTTTTCTAGGTTTACATGGACTTACTTTTTACATTCTAAAGATGAGACTGCTGGTATTTTGCAAGACTTTGTCAAATAGGTTGAAAAGCAATTTGATCTCCAAGTAAAAATCTTTAGAAGTGACAATGGAACAGAGTTTAGAAACAAGGAGTTGGATGATTTCTGTGTGTCAAAAGGGATTGTAAGGCAGTACAGCATTCCCAGAACACCAGAACAAAATGGGGTGGTTGAAAGGAAAAATAGAACTTTGATTAAGGCTGCCAGAACAATGCTTGCAGACTCAGGTTTACCCTTAACTTTTTGGGCAGAGGCTGTAAACACTGCTTTTTATGTGCAGAACAGAGTTGTGATCAACCCCAAGCATCAAAAGACTGCCTATGAAACTCTGTTCAAAATCAAACCACTGATCTCATATTTCAAAATCTTTGGCTGCCCATGTTTTATTTTAAACCTAAAAAGATTCAATTTCAAAATTTGCAGCCAAAGTATATTGTGGTTACCATCTAGGATACTCAACCACTGTCAAGGCCTATAAAGTGTTTAACACAAGGACTATGTGTGTGGAAGAGACTTTGAATATAAAGTTTAATGAACTTTCTTCACTGAAAATTCTTGCAAACCTTGCTGAACTGTTTGACCTTCATAAATTTACATTTGAAGATGTATATGTCAAGACTAACCATGCAGGTACTTCACAATCTCCATCACAAGACTATGGATATGATGTTGTGATCCCACAATACAAAATCACATCCACCACCAGAACAGCAAATGTTCAAAACAGTTGTCAAAGCTCATCCACTACTACATCAATAGTTGTTGACCAAAGTAGCCCTATAACCTTTGCCACCACATCATCTCCAACCATTGTTGATAAAAATCCATCAACAGTGGATAAAAATCAACATTGTGCCACACCCATTCCTCCTATTCCTCCACCTCTATTTTAAACAGATGTTGGTTCATCAAAGTGTCCAACAAATGTTAGCTTAGATGATTCACATCTGTAGCCTTCACCTCTCAATGCCATTGTTCCATACAAAGGGGATCTAATCTTCCTTAAATCTCATCCACCTGATCAAGTGATTGGCAACATAAATGAAGGGGTTCTTACAAGAAGTCAATCCCAAAACATTTGTCTTTTTGCTGGCTTTCTATCACTCCAACAACCAGTCAAGTACCAAGAGGCACTGAAAGACAATAGTTGGGTAGAAGCTATGCAAGAAGAGCTCCAACAGTTCAAGAGATAACAAGTATGGGAACTTGTACCACTACCAAAGGATGTAAGTCCAATTGGCATAAAGTGGGTCTTCAAGAACAAAACAGATGACAGGGGCATTGTTGTAAAAAATAAACTAGGCTTGTGGTTCAAGGGTACATACAAGAAGAAGGCATTGATTATGATGAGACTTTTGCTCCTGTAGCAAGACTTGAAGCCATCAGATTGTTCTTAGCCTTTGTTGTCAACCACAACATCAAGGTGTTTCAAATGGATATCAAATGTGCATTCCTTTATGGCCAAATTCAGGTAGAGGTATATGTTTGTCAACCTCCTGGTTTTGAAGATCCTTTTTATCCAGATCATGTCTACAAGCTAAACAAAGCTTTGTATGGCTTGAAACAAGCACCAAGAGCCTGGTATGAAACTCTTTCCACTTTTCTCATCTCTATTGGATTTACAAGAGGTAAGATTGATAAAACACTGTTTTTAAAATGGAGAGGAAAAGATATGATGATTGTCCAAATTTATGTGGATGACATAATTTTTGGAAGCACATGGAATGCAATGTGTGAAGAGTTCAGACAACTCATGACAGCTGAGTTTGAAATGAGTGCAATGGGTGAACTACAATGCTTTCTTGGCCTCCAAGTTAAGCAATTGCAAAATGGTACTTTCATTCATCAAAGCAAATATGTAAAAGATCTTTTAAACAAATTTGAGATGAATGATTGTAAACCATGTAGTACACCCATGGCAACCACAAAGCTTGTCATGTCTGATGAGAAAAATGACTTGGTTGATCAGACCTTATATAGAAACATGATTGGGTCTTTATTGTACCTAACTGCATCTAGGCCAGATATTATGTTTGAAACATGTATTTGTGCCAGATCCCAGTCATCACCTAGGAAGTCTAACCTCATTGCTGTGAAAAGGATATTCAGATACATAAAAGGTGCTCCCACACTTGGTATCTGGTACCCTGCTAATGGGAATGTTAAGCTTTCAGGTTTCTCAGACAGTGATTTTGCTGGATGCAACACAACCAGGAAGTCTACATTAGGAGGGTGTCAATTCCTAGGCAATTGCTTAGTGTCATGGCAAAGCAAAAAAGCAAAAAAGCAAACAGCTGTTTCCACATCCACTGCTGAAGCAGAATACATTGTTGCTGCAAGCTGTATAACCCAACTATTGTGGCTTCAAAATCAGTTACTGAATTTTGGTATAACTGCTCTAAAGACCCTCTCATGTTGGATAGTCAAGCAGCTGAAAATATCATCAAAAATCCAGTTTCCCACTCAACCACCAAACACATTGACATCAGACATCACTTTGTGAGGGATTGCTATGAAAAAGGTTTGATTTCTCTGTATCATGTTCCAACTAAAAATCAACTGGCAGATGTGCTAACAAAAGCATTAGATACATCCACCTTTGAAAGCTCGATCTCTAGGATTGGCATGCTTAACATGGACTAACAAGCAAAACTTGGTTTTCCATGAATAAAGAGCATTAAAATGTTTTCATAAAATCAAAAACCATCCTTAAAAATAGTTAAAATGAAAATTTTTCATAAATCCTTAAAAGTCTGTCCATATCCACTGTTTGTTTCAAACCTCTGATTGTTGAAAATTCACCCACTGTTGAAAGACAACCTCTGTTCCTTCATTTCCTTATTGTCCACTATTGACTAAACATCAGTGCTTCAACCACTGATGTCTATCCACTGATAGATAAAAATCAGCCATTGATATTTCATGCACTGTTCCCAACCACTGATATTGCCCATCAGTGGTTTCCAAACAACTATCTTCCACTTTGTCCATCTGAGGTTGCCACTTGGGCAGATGTTAACCGTCCAATTTTTTAAACCGCTACCACGTCAGCATTCACTTTTTCCCTTTAATAAAACCCCTAAACAGAGTTTTCACTGTTGTATCGAATTCAAAAATTCTCCAAAGCGGTTACCATTTTCTTCTTCATCTCTTTCTCATCCATTCGCGATTTTTCATTCCGACAATGGCTCTCATCATCAAACACCCACACAATTATCTCTGTACCTTCGAAAAGACAGATAAAAATACAGAGTTTCACTCCATCATTGATACCCTATCTTCATCGAAGTATAAAACTTTGCTCACCTGTGATGCACCCATCTATCAAGACACCCTACGAGATTTCTTGGCTAATGCTGAAGTTCAAGTACAAGATAGAAAGCCTTGGGCAATCTCATCAAAAGTAGGAGGTGTTTTGGTTCCTATAACCCCACAACCATTTCAGAGGTTTTTCAGATGAATGATTTAGCAGGTAAAACTTCCTTCCCTAAAAGTGAGTATCAACTGGATTTGATCAAAAGAGGGTATGATGGACAATTAGAAAAAGCTATAATGCAAAAAGGAAATTTTCAACCACATATGAAATTTTTGTTCCATACCCTGCTCACTTGTGTTCCTTTAAAAATTCAATACTTGGGGTATGCTATTATGTCAAAAATAGATTTTAACTACTCCCAGCATTGTTTACGGATTTGGTCAATAATGTTAAAGAAAAGAAACCCATAGCTTTCTTGTTGTTTCCAAGGTTCCTAAGCTGTTATTTACAAAAGAAAAATACCACAATAGGCTTTTGAACAAGGAACTTCTTTCAAAATAAACTGTCTAACCTCTGAAACATTTACTCTCCTTATGGCAAAAGAGTCAAAAGTTTCTAAAACACAAGCAAAGGGGTCTGAGCAACTTTTAGATTAGTCCACATCTGCTCCTAAAACCTCTGTTGCTGAGCCCATTGCTCATGGTGAACACAGCAGCACAACCACTGTTGTGCAACCCCCACCAACAAAACCCAAAAAGCCCAAAAAGAAAACCACCAAGCCCACCAAACCCTTAAATAAGGGTCTTCTGGAAGATGAGATCCCAGAAGTTAACCCTGTGACAACACAAAAGTCACAAGAAACCATTGCTGCTACTTCCTCACAACAGTTGGAGAGATCTCAACCTGAAATCACAACTCCTCATGATTCCTCACAAAAGGAACATGTTGTAAGCACAGGGACACCACAATATGAAGTATCACCCTCACTTGAGAGTATGCTTAACAGCCCTCCTCCTGGGGCAAATTCTCTTTCAACACCACTCCCTACTTCTCCCATTCCACCTACCATAATACCTCTGTTTGAGGCCATTGAAATTCAGACACAAAGCAGCCCCTCTCACCAACACATTATTGAGAGTGCAACTTCTACATTGGTTGTGTCTGAACCAATTCAATTGGCTAACCCACAAACAGCTGAGGAGGCTACACCACTAGAATTCTCTGAAATTTTAGTTGGTAGTTCAAGTGGAGCAGCTACTACAGATGTTGGATCCACTAATCTACGTCTGGATAGTAGTTTCATAAGTAAGACTCCTGATGTGCTAAAAGTAGTTTAATAAAAACAACTAAAATTAACCTAAATCTAGACTCAAAGTAATACTCTGGACTCTCTAAACTCGACTAAACTACTAACTGGCAAGCGAACCGATCGACTCTAGTAAAGCTAAGTAAGTCCGGATATCGAACCCACGAGACTCAATTAAAATACGCTAAGACTCTATCTAGACTAAGACTGACACGACTTACTAACTGTTTATTTGATTGGGGGGGGGGGGGGAGGGGGTTTACTAAAAATCCTAAAAATGCAAATAAAGATTAAACTAAATTAATTAAAACAACTAAACACGAATTTGGACAAAGACTTGAACCAGTGGCGATGAAGACTACCTAGGCTAGACGCAAGTTTAACTTGGAGTGGATTTCTATTCGAAGCTAATGTGGTATGGAACCGGGATCTTTTGATACTGAACCTATTAAGACACCAACTAAGCCCCTCTACCCTTCTCGAGGTGAAACTTATGGCACTACCTAGGCTGTTACGGCTACCGGTTGTTAGATTTCCTTACAGTCCTCTAACTTCTTGAAAAGTGCCTTAATATGACAATCTACCTTACAGCGCGAAAGTCTAAGGCAACTATGGTTTCTAACTTGGTTTAATAGACAAGAGAATGATTAGGGAACTAAGACCGATTTCTTACAAAACCTAATCCTAGCTATATACCAAACCAAGACCTATTAATAACCTCGAGCCTTACAGCGACAAGATTAGTAGAACACTTGATTTTATAAGATTACCGAATATTACTTCTAAGGTTATTCACGTGATTTCACCCTAAAGAATTAAAGATTTATTACGTGATATAGACACTCACCAAAATCTAAAACTCAAGCATGACCCTATTATGTGATATAGACCGTCACCAAGAATCATACGAAGCAATAATCAATTATCAAACAATATCAAGCATGCATATACACCAGATCACAATTCCAAAATCGTTTACTTTTCAAGAAAACCCAAGAACCACAATAAAAACGAATAAAAATCCAAACTTTATTAAACCATTGTCATAAGCCTAGGTAGTATGAAGTATTTAGCCGCTGAACATAATCAGAAACATAATAACAATCTTAAATAATTCTGAATTCATCGTATGACAACTTAAAACAAACGAAAACGGAAGAAACAGGAAGATTGAACCCGTAAACTTCACTCCCGAGCGCTCCAAAGTGTTACCCGAATGATTACCAGCAACCATAAGCCTCAAAACTCTTCAAACAGCCTCTAACAGTCGTCCAAGAAGTCCCAAATTCGCTGATTTATCTTCGTTCGTCTGATGTGCGGCTCCCTTTTTGGTTGGCTGCCTCTTCTAATAAATATATCAGCTATTCCTTTCTTTTAATAGTAATGGGCTTGGCCCATATTCAGCCGTCCAACACTGCTCCTTTGTTTCGTATCAAAAATTATTGGCTGCCTTCAATAATAATATTGTATATTAAATTCGCCACCCCCAAATATGATCGTGTGTATATATATTGATTATAGAGATCTGTATGGAATCAAATTCCTAAATCTCGAATGGGCCTGGGCTTATGATACTGCAGAATTGGCGATATCTATAAAACTTGGTCCAAGGATTTCTTTTTTTATTGGTCAGCAACATATCCTTAGTCAACAATTTCCACACAAATTCACGTTTCACATGGATTTTATATTGTGATGTCTTTAGGAATTAATTCCAACTTTCGCACTTACGGTCCCTCTACTTTTATCTCATGTCACAATAAATTTTTCACTTTCTATTTTCTCCATGCAAAATAATAGTAGCCGCCTCCAACAACAAGAATAATACGTGATCCCTTTAACATATAAAATAGAGATAGTGAGCTCTGCCCATTCACAGAAAATAACGGCAATTTTAAATCGGTCACTGGCGTTCTACTCTGCCCGACTGGCTGGTCATTTTCATATTACTCGTTTTTGCTCCATTTGCACCAGGACCTGGCCCAACACAAAATAATATAATATAGTACTAAAACTAAATAAAAACAAATAAAACTTATACAAATATTATACAATTTACATAGGACAAATATGTGTATTTTACCCCACATCAACTCCCTTGAAGGCAACCACTACTGAGGCTACCAAGGTAACCACTGGTGTGTTCAAGTTAATCACTAGTGAGATTTCTAAGGTATCCACTGCAGAGGGAAGTCCCCAGCAAGCAAAAGGGGCATATGTTGATGAAAACTTGGAGACTCCTCCTGTTTCAAAGGCAGATACAACCTCCTCTGGTGGGAAATCAGATGATCCCATTAAGTTGGGTGATGGTTTAAAATATCAGGATTTGACGGAGAGGTTATCTACAATTGAAACAATTGTCACTAATATGCAAGATATGATCAAACAGTTGGTGGATGCTTCCAAAAGTCAACCAACTCATCAGCAGTTATCCCAAGAATTGTGGAATTCAGTTCAACCTATTCTTGCTTTTCAAAGGGAACTTGCTGAGCTTCAACATAACTCACACGTGAAACTTATCAGGGTTATGGTTGAAGCTTGGTATAAAGATACACAGGAAAAAGGGAGTTGATAAAACCCTAAACATTCAGACAGATGATGAAGTTACAAGAAAGAAGACTATACAAAATCAAAATGATATAAAGGAAAGGGTTTGGAAAAAGGAGCAAAAAGAAAGAAGAGAATGGGAAATAAAAACAAAGAGCCTTGGCACCTCAACCAGAAGAAAATCACACAAACACAACAAACCTCCCCTTCCCATATTCCCTAAACCACCTTCACAACCACAAAAACAAACCACTGTTAAACCTAAAAAACCAACCACTACTGGTCTCAAAACCACTGATGGTACCAAAAAGCCACCTACTATTGCACCCAAATCAAAACCCTCACCACAAAAACCACCTCTCAAAAAGCAGAAAACAAAACCCTTATCACCACCACCAATTTCCATTGCAACAAATGTTGATGCTACAAAAGCTTCAACAGATGTTAGGATAACAGCGGTTGAGACACCAGTTGTCTCAACAATTGTTAGTCAATCCCCTGATTCCACAAAATTCCAATTCCCATCACAATTAACCCTTACACCTATAGCCCATTCTTCTTCAAAAACTCCTCCTCTACCAAAATATGTTTACACTAGAAAAAGGAAGTTCACAGTGCATGAAGAAGAAAAGGATGAAGAAGAAATACTTGCACCTACTCCTTTATCATCTACACCATTTATTCAAACTTCACCCAAACCATTCATTCCACCTTCATCACCAACAACCAATCCACTCACTCAACCACCCACTGATCACATCCCACGAGACATACCATTGGCAGTACAATACCTTCTAGAACTGCCTGCAGTTCAAAATGAAATGATGCAATTTTATACAGAGGATGATCCATCCAAAAGAACCTTCCCAGCTCTTCATGGCTTCAGAACTCCAAGAAATATGGATAAGTATCTAAATTTGAAAGCCAAACAAGTTGAATACATCGCAAAAGAAGAGAGTAAAGGGCTAGGAGACAGCAAGTTATCAGGTCGAATGCAACATGGGCTAAGTAAAGTCAGGAAACTAGAAGACTTTGCAAGAGACCTAAGTAAGAAGATGTCAAATCTGCCACCAAATGCTGATCTTCAAAATGAATTGAGGAAAGATCTCATAGAACTTATCATGACAGACAAACCCTATCAAGCCTACGAGCATCAATTCAAAGACTGGCCTCTTACAGCTCTTAAAGAAGAAGCAAACAGATGTGAAAGAATGAAAAATGATCCTCAAATGAGGAAGACTGCTCCCAACTGGAACAAATTTAAGAAATATAGTGTAGATCTTGCCTTGGAGTACAAGAGGAAGAGAGCAGAGCTTGTAGCAGCTAAGTATGGGACTGCAAGGACCATTGGAAGATGGTCTAGGCAGTATGTTGATCAAATTTATGATAAGTTGGAAAAACTAAGAGAATCAGATCCTACTGCTCCTAAGAAGCCAGTGTACAAAGATCAAAACACTGATAAGCCTCAGCAGCAGACCCTCTCTCTTAAAAAGTTGTTCACATCATCTGATGTATCCATCCTTGTCTTAAACCAAAGAAAAGGACATCATCAGATAGATAAGGGAGATGAAAAGACAGAAGCTTATATCAGAAAGGAGGCTATCAAGAATCAATTATTATATGGATTGGATGACGCTTCCTTAAAACTTCAAGCTCAATATTCTGAAACCATCAAAATGTTGTCAGGCAGACCTCAATCCCCAAACTCATCAGAAATAAAGATTCTCCCAAGAAACCCATCAGATCCAAAAATTCTAAAGTGAAAATCTGACAAATAGACCCACGGATTGACTTTGCTCAAGTCTGATGGTAGAGTTGTAAAGATATCAAGGGAGGATGCATTAGGTCTGGATGTAAATGACCTCCAAGATCTGTTAAACCTACGACTTCATATGGATGAAGATGATGAAGATTCCTTGGATTTTGAGCTCCAATTCAAAGGGCAAATCTAGGAAAAGTTGATGAGAGAATACAGATCAAAATAAGGATGTGTTTTAGCATCATATGTTCTAGGGGGAGATTTTTGGCCCATGTGATCATTCCTTGAAGAACAGATGATACAGAAAGCCAAAACTGGTTCTCAACAGTGGATCCACAATAAGCAGTGCCTGAATTTAATTCCCTCCAATGGCAGTGCTTCTAACAGCTGGTGATCCTAAAGACTGTTATGCTCAACAACTGTTCTATCAAAGCTCTGATGATTAACAAAGACTATCAAGACCTATCTGATTGTCAAAGTACTGCTGAATCAAAGGCCTGATCAACCTAAGAGGAAAGCACTACTCAGCATCATCAGTGTTTAAGCATCAACAACAGATAGAAGCATCAGTGTTTTATTTA
This sequence comes from Helianthus tuberosus, assembly GCA_030545235.1. Taxonomy (NCBI): domain Eukaryota; kingdom Viridiplantae; phylum Streptophyta; class Magnoliopsida; order Asterales; family Asteraceae; genus Helianthus; species Helianthus tuberosus. The sequence goes on from CM060443.1 coordinate 103,755,272, forward strand.
TCAGTATTTCAATGTAACAATGTTTCTTATGCATCAGTGTTTAGAGGTTGTTAGACTGTTAGTTGTCACTTTCTAGGTGACGTCAGCCAAGATGCTCAATGGTTAGGATTTGTACTATAAATAGAACAGTACATGTACTATTCTATCAGCTCTTTTTGCACACACTAATCTTGTACGAACAACTAGTGAGCTCAGGATGAGGGGGAGTTTAGTGTTCATGCATGCATAAGTTGATTGATGTGTTCAAAATGTAACATATAAATTTCATCAAATGAGGCATAAAACTAACCCTTTTTTAGTACTAATGTTGGAAAAAGTGTGCTTTTGTCTTCCTTTTGTATTTTCAGGATTAAATGAGCTCAAATTAACAAAAGAAGCAAAAAGACATCAAAATCTAACATAAATACAAGAAAAGGAACAAAACGTGACATGCCCGACCCCACGACAACATCTTCCCAAGCAAAACAAGAGATCAGAAGACTGAACACGCCCCGTGCTCAGCCAGCACGGGGGCGTGCCCAAGTGTCAGCAGAAAAGACAAAGTGGTAGAAGCTTCTATTGCCCACCACGGGGCCGTGCTCAGCGGACACGGGGCCGTGGTCAACTATAAGATTCGCACAATCTAGCAAATCTGCATAGTACAAAGATTCTTCTGCACCACGGGGTCGTGCTCAGCGGACACGGGGGCGTGGTCAACTAATAAGACAAAGCTGCATTAATGAAGAAAGAGAAGGATGTGGACACGGGGCCGTGCCCACTGGACACGGGGCCGTGCCCGAGCTTCTGTTCAGCCTATAAATAGAAGTGCTTGGCTCAAGCTCAAACCATCCCTTGGCACACCACCTCTCTCACACTTCACACTTCACCCACCACCCACCACCCACCACCACCATAACACCATCATCCACCACCATCATCCATTGTCCATCGTAGAGTGTGTGAGTCGTCTCGGGATCCAAGATTGATCGTAAGAGTTCTTGACAATCAAGGCCATGTTTGCCTAAGTCTCTTACATCACTTAGTGAAGACAAAGTGTCTAATGTAATACTTTTTATTTCTAATCTTTTGCACTTTTTATTTGGTTTTGTATTAATGACTTTAATAACTAGTTGCTTATGTTGAAGGTGATCTTTCCTTATCGTTTGTCCATGGTGTCTTGGCATTATTTTACTGTCTATATAAAATAAAAGATTTTCACCATTCATATCTCCACGGTCTATATGGAGGTATGTTGGCTACCTGGTCGGGGGTTAAGGGAACGGTTTGGTAAAGGTCTTGCCATTGTTCAGCGTTTAGAGGTCCTGCAATGGACCTGGGTCAAATTTAGTAGGATCTCCTTCAATACTTCACGGTATTGGATGGCGGGGGTCCAAACTCTTTGATCCCCTCATAAGTTAACTACTATTAATACTATAACCCGGCTATTTAGGACTGTATCCCTACTGACTCAGACTACTTAGTCGAGGGTAACGTCACCTCCAAAAGAGGGGCCTAATTGTATTAATAACTTAATTAATTATCTTCCAATAATCCACCCTTTTAGGATTGTATCCCTGCTGACTCAAACTACTGGGGTGAGGGTAACGTCACCTTCAAAAGAGGGGCCTACTACAATAACTAAGATAATCTCTTAATTATGTGCAAAAGTGCGGAAATAATCAAAGGTTACACTAGATACGAGTCGGAACCAAGTGATTCATCTTGTCTATCTGTTTTTTTTTCTTTTTATTTTTTTTTCAGCATTTTAGTTAGTTTTTATTTTTTCTTAGTTTAAAACCTTTTTCTAAACTTTTTATTTTTGATTAGACGTTGAGGATAAACCGGTACTAAAAGCTCTTGTGTCCTTGGACGACCTCGGTATCTTGCCAACACTATACTACGCTCACGATGGGTGCACTTGCCCATATGTGTGTTTAGTGTTAGTAAAATATCGTGTTTTATAAATTTAAAACTTGGCTAAAAATAAGTGTTAAAGGGGCTTAAAATATACACCTAATATATATAACACTTCACACGCATCATTGATCTTTTGTAATTTGTTCAATCTTTCAACTAATGAAAGCATATCTGATGAAAACTATCTTTCCTTGATTGTGTGATAAAGTTTTACTTTCATTTCCGCTGCAATTGTTCTCTGATTTTTCTTCTTCCATTTACCAAATTAACTAAACAACACAATCAAGTCAAACTCAGATCCTAACAGAAGGATCATTTAGGAACCACCCTTTATTGCGAGAACAAATGTGAACACAACCAAAAAAACCTAAAAAAAGCTAAAAAAACACACAAATTTTTTTTTAATATTTTTTATTGAAAAATCGCTGGTTTTCATTTAAAAAAAAATTATAAAATATATATTTAAAAAAAGTTTTTTTTCTACTAAAAGTAGCGATTTAAACATAAAAATATTAAAAAAAAAACAAAATTTTTGTGTGTTTTTTAGATTTTTTTAGGTTTTTTGGGAGGTTTAATTTTTAGCATTTAGCTTGGGTGGGGGTGGGGGTTTAGGTTTTTTTTTTTTTTTTTTTTTTTTTTTGGGTGAGGGTTAGGTTTTTTTTTTTTTTTTTGGGAGGAGGGGTGGGGGTTAGGTTTTTTTTAGGTTTTTGGTGGGGTAATGGTTTTATTTTGTTCTGTTCACATTGTTTCTCGTGTTCTCGCATGAACCCTACCATATATGTATATATATATATATATAGGGAGTCGCTAAAATAAAAACCACTCCCAGTTATAAGAACCGCGAGAACCACTTTCCACCAATCAGACTTTGCCACGTATACAATATTATTTTATAACTTAAAGGGTATTTTAGTCATTTATCTTATATGTCAAATCTCTCTTTTCTCTCTCTGTCAGCATTTAATATCACCAGACTTTCATCACATCTCTTATCTCTCTTTCTCTTAAATCTCTAAAAGAAAATAAAGAGAAAAGGATAAAAGGATATTGGGCATATACCTATCTCCATCGTCAACAACACCAGAAGACCATCTCCCAAACTAACAATCACCAGAAGACCATCTCCCATCTTCTATCAACCTCCCACCCAAACTAACAATCACCAGAAGAGAGAGAGGGCAGCGACTGTTCGATGGCGGTAGAGAGAGGGCGGCGACTGTTCGAGCAAGGCGGCGCCGCCTCCACTACGGTGACGATGAGGATGATGATACGCGATAAAGATGATGATACGAGATGGCGAAGATGGTGATATTGAAGATGATGATGACTGTGGTTGACCGGTGACCAATTCCCGACGGCGGCGGCAGAGGAAGAGATGGCGATGGTGCTCTATTCGAGTTCCAGTTCAGGTAATGGTCAGTCCATCTCAGTTTTGGTGCTCAGTTTTGAGTTTGGTTCGGGTTTCAGCTATATTGGTTTGAGTTTTTTAAGCGGGAGTCTCGGTCAGATTTCAGGTTGCGGGTCATCAGGTTTCGGGCCAGACTCAAGTATGGTTCCAGTTTTTGTTCGGGTCAGCCGTGGGTCGAGTTTCGGGTCAGTGGGTGCGGGTTTGGTTCAACCCGGTTCGGAAGCTTCAAGTCGGCGGCTCAGTCAAACCGGGTCAGATTTAGAGTTGTTCGGGTCAAGCTTCGGCTCGGTCTCGGTTCGGGTCTTGCGGTTCGGTAGCGAGTTATTATTACGTTAGTTTAGATTTTATTTAGTTAACGCGCACCGAGCTCGAACCGATACTTTAGTGACTTGTTACGTTTGACATTTTGATAGAAATTTTATATATTGTGTTTATATTGTTGAGTTTTGAAAAGATAACAACTTTAGTAGTCAGCTTATTCCAAAAACAGAGGAAACTATGTCCGTTTTCCGTAAAAACGTAAAGCGTAAATAGTTTAACATAAAATGTAAAAAATGTAAAACGTAAAAAGTTTAACGTAAAACGTAAAAAGTTTAACGTAAAACGTAATAAGTTTAACCTAAAACGAAAAACGTAAAAAGTTAAATGTAAAACGTAAAAATTTTAACGTAAAACGTAAAACGTAAAAAGTTTTACGTAAAACGTAAAAAGTTTAACGTAAAACGTAAAAAGTTTAAAAAAATTTAACGTAAAGTTTTATGTAAAAACTATATAACGTAAAAACTGTTGGGTCAAATTAGAGAATGATGTTATCAATTAAGGCGACTTTAGTTGGCGATTTTATTGTTTATATTATGTGGCGTTTTCATTTGTAATAGTCATATATTTTTAGTGAGTTTAGTAGGTTTTCTAAGCAAGAGGCGGCTTGCTTAGAGGACAAGGCTCAAGGTCTATAAATAGATTACTACACCTCACTTAGAGGGTGTGCATTTGTGAGCCTCCACCCCGGGGGAGCTCACCCGGGGTGGATGATTATCTTTTGTATTTCTTTATCACATTCAATGAAAACATCTTTTTACAATCCTTAAAGTTTCTATCTTTATTGTCGATTGTTCTTGGCTCGAATCGCCCGTCTTCATATTTTTCACCGAACCGAGACTGAAATCGGATCGTTACGGGACTATCATTTGGTATCAGAGCCTCGGTGGCTCGTTTCAGTTTCGGTTTGGTCGGTTCTTCACCGGAAAACCCGTCGGAGACGTAAATCGGTTGTAGATCTGTGGGTTTTTGTTATGTTCTTGGAGTTGTTTCAGATCAAGAAGTCTTTATGCCATGTTTTAGCGACTTTGTTCATCGGGTTTATAGAGAGAAATAGAGAAAGAAAAGTATGGGTTATATTGTCGTTCGTCACGCTTGAAGATGATTTAGCTGGTGTGTGACTATTTGAAGAATTGATAGCATCATTCTCGGGGATCAGTTCTACACTAAATCACCTCAACATATTTATTCCTTAAAAATTTGCAAAACAAGCTCCAATTAAACCAAATCAAAAGTCTTGTTAATCATACAGTGAGACCTTGGGGTCCCGCAGCCACAGATGCCTTAGCTTTCGGCTTCTCAACCACAATAGCCTGCGTGGTCAACACCATTCCCGCAACCGAAGCCGAGTTCTGCAACGCACATCTCGTCACCTTCGCGGGATCAATAACTCCAGACTCCACCAAATTCTCATACTTATCCGCCATTGCATTGTACCCCATCTCCCATTCGCTCGCCTTCACCTTCTCCACAACCACCTCACCCTCGATTCCCGCGTTTTGCGCTATCAACGACGCCGGTGCCACCAACGCCTTTTGAATAATGTCCGCACCTATTTGTTCATCCGCGTCATCAAGCTTGTCTTTAATAGCAGGAACTAATGTCGATAAATGGACAAACGCCGCGCCACCACCGGGTACTATGCCTTCTTCTCGGCGGCAAATGTTGCGTTTTTCGCATCCTCGATACGGAGCTTGCGGTCTTCTAATTCAGTTTCGGTTGCGGCACCAACCTTTATAAAGGCAACACCGCCTGACAGCTTGGCGATTCGTTCGGCGAGTTTCTCGGAGTCGTAGACAGAATCTGTCTCGGACAGTTCTTTCTTGATCTGCGCGATTCTAGACTGGATCTCGTCTTTTGATGCAGCGTCAGCGATGATGGTGGTTGAGTCTTTGCTGAGTGTGATTTTTCTGGCGGTACCAAGCTGCTCGATGGTTGTGTTTTCAACTAGCAGACCCATGTCTTTCGCTTGGTATTCGGCTCCTGTCACAATAGCAATATCTTGAAGAAAGGCTTTTCTTCTCTCACTGAAACCCGGTGCTTTAATAGCAGCAATGTTAAGGATACCGCGCAATTTGTTCACAACGAGAGTAGCCAATGCTTTCCCACTAACATCCTCCGCAATAATCAACAACGGAGCTCTTAACTGAGTGATCTTTTCCAGTAAAGGAATAATGTCTTTAATAGAAGATATCTTTTGGTCAGTGACGAGCACTCTAGCATTCTCGAACTCGACTAATAATTTCTCGGAGTTGGTGACAAATTGCGGGGAGATATATCCTCTATCAATCTCCATTCCTTCTTCAACGTCAATGGTTGTCTCGAAAAAAGATGATGATTCGATGGATAACACACCGTCCGATCCAACCTTGTCGATAGCATCAGCAATCATGGTTCCAATAATTTTATCATTTCCAGCAGAAATTGCCGCAATGGCTTTGATATCATCACGACCTTTAACGGGTCTAGCTCTCTTTTCCAGCTCCTCAATCAAAAAAGCAACCGTCTTGTCAATACCTTTTTTAACTGAAACCGGGTTCGCACCGGATGTTACACTTAACAGACCAAGTTTAATGATTTCACGAGCAAGAACGGATGCGGTTGTTGTTCCGTCACCGGCTGAGTCATTGGTTTTGCTTGCAACCTCTCTGATGAGTGCAGCACCGGCGTTTTGCATGGGATCAGGTAACTCGATTGCTCGGGCAATTGTAACACCATCGTTAACCACTTTGGGGGAACCGTATTCGTCCAACACAACATTCCTCCCTCTAGGACCAAGAGTAAGACCAACAGCATCCGCAAGCTTATCAATACCAGCCTGCATAGTCGCTCTAGAACTCTGGTTAAACGCGATCTCCTTAGCCGCAGCTCGAACCGCAAACCGCCGGTTCGATTGGGATTGCTTCACCGTTTGACCGGTTCGCAACTGGCTAACACCTCCATTACCATTTCTCAAACCACCCTGTTTTGGAGAGTAGATGATGGAAGGTGAAGAGATTGCATTAGTAGAGGCCATTGGAGATGCTTCGAGAAGAGTGTTTGTTGATTGTTGTTGTTGCAGAGAGTGAGGGTTTGGTAGGGTTTTAAGATGGAGTGATGAAGAGGTTCCAGAAGATTCGATGATCCCCAGAAGTGTCTAGACTGGCCAACCTAACAACTGTGAGCTGTTAGTTGGGTCCACTTGATGTGAGCTGAAACGAGCCACCGAGGCTCTGATGTATTTTTAAATGGACCTATTGATTGCTATTAGACACTCATGTTCTTTTTGGGCTTGCTCATCTGGTATTTGGTGGATCTGGGTAAATTGGTTGGTCGCTTTTGAATGAACCATGTTTGACATTTCTTATTTGAAACGAAACATTCACTTAGGCCCACCAATTGCATGGCTATTGATACAAGGTTGGGTCCTTTGATTGGTTGGAAATTATTATTTGTATCATTTTCTTGTTTTTCTTCGAGAAATGAATTGGAATTTGTGATATCACTGAACACTTCTTCCACACTAACCCGAGAGCCTTGAAAAACCGTTTTGTTTCTAGCCAACCAAATGTTCCAGCACACACTAATAATGATTCCCTGTAGGATCATCTTTTCCGTCGATCCCAGCCTGACGAACTTGTGAATTTCCAACAAATCTTTAATCGTGAAAGCAAAGATAGGCGGAACTCGGCACCAACTACTTACCTTCGGCCATATCATGGAAGCAAAATGACAAGACAAAAAAAGATGAGCCGCAGTTTCGTCATCCACCCCGCAGAGAGGGCAGACCCCGTGTTAAGGCCCAAACAGATTAAATACATACCTGAGAGAATAAAAACCCCACTTGTAAAAGGTGGACCCAACCATAAATCAAATCTCCTAATTGCTCCACCATTCTAAATGACTGAAGAATCATTGGGTTTAATTATTCTCCGACCAAACATGTGCAAGACCCAATGATTAAGTAACCATTTGCTAGTGGGGCCCAAGCCCATGCACAAGGTGATCCTTGCAAACCCTAGCCGACAAAAATATGGAGACGGGTGATTCGAGACTGGCCAACCCGAGAATGAAAACATCTTTTTACAATCCTTAGAAGTGTCTAGACTGGCCAACCTAACAATATTGTTGGGTCAAATTAGAGAATGATGTCATCAATTAAGGCGACTTTAGTTGGCGATTTTATTGTTTATTTTATGTGGCGTTTTCATTTGTAATAGTCATATATTTTTAGTGAATTTAGTAGGTTTTCCAAGCAAGAGGCAGCTTGCTTGGAGGACAAGGCTCAGGGTCTATAAATAGATTACTACACCTCACTTAGAGGGTGTGCATTTGTGAGCCACCACCCCGGGGGGGCTCACCCGGGGTGGATGATTATCTTTTGTATTTCTTTATCACATTCAATGAAAACATCTTTTTACAATCCTTAAAGTTTCTATCTTTATTGTTTATTGTCGATTGTTCTTGGCTCGAATCACCCGTCTTCATATTTTTCACCGAACCGAGACTGAAATCGGATCGTTACGGGACTATCATTTGGTATCAGAGCCTTGGTGGATCGTTTCAGTTTCGGTTTGGTCGGTTCTTCACCGGAAAACTCGTCGGAGATGTAAATCGGTTGTAGATCTGTGGGTTTTTATTATGTTCTTGGAGTTGTTTCAGATCAAGACGTCTTTATGCCATGTTTTAGCGACTTTGTTCATCGGGTTTATAGAGAGAAATAGAGAAAGAAAAGTATGGGTTATATTGTTGTTCATCACGCTTGAAGATGATGTAGCTGGTGTGTGACTATTTGAAGAATTGATAGCATCATTCTCGGGGGAATATTGTTGGGTCAAATTAGAGAATGATGTTATCAATTAAGGCGACTTTAGTTGGCGATTTTATTGTTTATATTATGTGGCGTTTTCATTTGTAATAGTCATATATTTTTAGTGAGTTTAGTAGGTTTTCCAAGCAAGAGGCGGCTTGCTTGGAGGACAAGGCTCAGGGTCTATAAATAGATTACTACACCTCACTTAGAGGGTGTGCATTTGTGAGCCACCACCCCGGGGGAGCTCACCCGGGGTGGATGATTATCTTTTGTATTTCTTTATCACATTCAATGAAAACATCTTTTTACAATCCTTAAAGTTTCTATCTTTATTGTTTATTGTCGATTGTGTAGGATCGTTGTAGGACCCGACTGAGTCGTTCAGAAGAGTTTTATATCCGAATCAAAGGCGGAATCAATGAAACGGACGTGGAAACAGCTTGATACTCTTTAATTTGTCACTTATATTGATAATAACACTGATTACAACCTGGACAAACTTTGGCAGCACTTCGACACAAATTCAGAAGCCGTACCAAATGAAATGTAAAGTGCACTATATATAGGAGGGTGATTCCGCTCCAAATGACAAGGAGCACTTTCGGGCGGAATCAGATGTTTCTGATTTCGCTCGAAATGACCCTTTTACACTTTCGAGCGGAATCAACATCTTAAACTCTAAACTTTGATTCTCGAATCTCATGCACTAGAAATTCTATCCTATCCTATTACATGATACAAGACGAAGTCAATAGACGTATTGCACTAACAGACTCCCCCTCGGATATTGACGAAGTCTTCAGTGTCTAGTCTTCAGTATGACACATCTTCAGTCTTGATCATTCTGCCTTCTCATCCAAATTGTAACATTATAAGCATCCATCAATCCTTTTCTTTTTCCAACAGCTTCAGGCTCTCCCTTTCGTCAAGCTTCCGTGCTTTGGGATCGACACCTAGCTTTCCATCTACAAGCTCCTCTTTGATTCAAGCTTGTCTTCAGACTCCCCCTTAGACTCTGCTTTCGGGATCGTAATCTGGACTATCTGCAATCACTCAAACATCTATAAATACAATGTTTTCATATTATCAATCAAATTCTCTAATTCACTCCCCTTATCAACAAACTAAATGATTTAGCAGCATTAAAGAATCCAACTCCCTCACAGTTAATCATCCAAGTCCAAACTAATGACCTTGGAGATATCACAAACTGTTTTTGAATTTTGAATTTTGAATTTTGAATTTTTAATTCAAGTTTCAAATTAATGAACTTGTTTTATTTTCAGAAACACAATCAGCTTACTTAAATTTTGAAACTCAGCATTTCAGACATCGGTTGTTGAAAATAAAACAGAATCAAAAATCTTTTTGTATAATTCTGAAAATATAAAGCAGTAAAGAAATATGTACAAACATATTTACAGACAATATTTTTGTTTGAGTATGCGTCAGAGGATCATATCAGTTTTTGACAAGTCACAAGTACCGTTGAGCTTAGTTACACATTAAGAATTAAACAATTCACTTAGATTGTCGATATACTGATCCAGTTAAATTTTCATACAAATTTTAACTGATTCAGGATACGAATTAGATGTTTTAAGAACTTAAACTCATTCATGTGTCCCACCTCTTGAATATACTCCTGTATCCAGATCCCAATATTCAGTCTTACAGGTGAGTATACCTAGATGATATCTGTAAGAGGAATAAATTATAGTACGAAACCGTGAGAGCTCAGGTCAAAACTTCCGTTCAACAAAGAGATGACGGCTTGACTTTTGGTGTGTCCCCTTTAGAGGATCTTTTGAATTACAATAGCAATGACTATCAATTTTATTGTTTCATTAATTTGCTGAGGGGGGCGCTATATTTCAAGCAATGCAGAAAGTATTCTCCGGGGACTAGGCCATTGCTTCCGCAAAATCAGAAGTCCCGGGATAATACCCCAGATATCACTGAGTATAAAGACCTAGTATCTCAGAAAGAGGGGTCCTTCAAACAAGATTTCAGGGGTTACCTATATATCCAAGTAGTGTTCCCCACGAAATAAGTAAGTTTGAATTTAGGTTTATATCCCGAAAAAGTTTACTAAATGTATAAAAATCTACCGACATATCATCAGTGAGACTGTTTAACGCTATATAATCATTACATTTCTTTAGCATACTGTAACTGTCTACTGATGTACTATCATTTCCTCTTTTTACACAAAAACTCATTTTTGAATTTTATCATGTTTTTGTCTTTTTGCCAATAGATTTTTATCATGTTTTTGTCATTTTCAAATTTTCAAATGTTTTTGTATTTTCTAACAATATTTCTCCCCCTAAAATGCAAAAGCATTTAAAGAAAATTTGACAACCAACACTGACAGCTTTGTCTCGCCATCCATTTTCTGCTAACTATGTCCTGTTTTGCAGAAAAACTAATATATAGTACCCCCATGATTTACAACCCATTGATTTTCGACAGTTTGAAAACCGTTTTTCAATCTTGTGAAAGTAATTATGTTTGTTCAGCCGTGAGGGTTTCGGCGTATTCAATCAACACATATTTTTGTATTTTTTTAATATTTTTGACAAAAACAAAACATATTTTTGGTTTTTTTATTTTTTATTTATTTTTTTTAGGGTTTTGAAAATATTGTTTATTTATGTATAGAATGAAAATAAACTTCCTGTTTCAACCAACACAGGATCTAGTGTAGGATCGGATTTCGACCTAAACGAGTCGCGTAGAAGAGTTTTTCACCGAAACAAGTGGCGGAAACAAATGTAACGATGTAATTCAGCACGTATACACTTATAACTGTCGATTTTATTGATCTTGAAGACGTGTACAACCTGTCGACACTTCGGCAGCACTTCGTGGCTCACCGGAAGACAATCACCTAGAACTATGTGTGAGATTCGCTCTTATCACCTATATATAGACATGGCTAGTTCGCTCGTATGACATGCCAAAAGAGCGAACCTGACATTTGACAAATAAGCGAACCTCAACTTGACAAATGAGCGAACCTCAACTTGACAAATGAGCGAATCTCATCTTGACATATGTTGACCAAAACCTAATTTAACAATCTAAATCTTTTGTCTTCTAGTGCAAATCATGCAAACAGATTGTTATATTCACGTAGAGTATGTTGTTGATGATGTATGCCCTAGTCACTTGGATGATGTCATCATTAAGAATGATGACATCATTCTGGTTCCGAACTGCAACGAACCCAAGACTCGATGTAAGACGAAGACGACAGATGTGTGCACCAACATCTAGCAACCTCCTTTCCTCGTTGTGCCAGGCTGCTCCAACTTCCATTCTCACAATCTTCAGATTTGTTGAGCACCTGCACATTCAGACTACTTGATTACTTGAACAATTTTGCCCAGGTCTGTTTGACCTTAGGCATTTCAACACAATAATTTTCATTCAATGATGGAAACTCTTTGTCATCTTTCACAAAAATCTTTTCAACTTTTACATCAACTTTTTCATCTTTTTCAAGAATCACCTGTTCCTTTTCACTCCATTTTTGACCTTTAGGAGTACCACGTTTGTAAAAATGAGACTCTTTTTGAACATTCTGTTTTTGAACAACTTTTGGTTTCCAAAACTCTTGTGGTTTTGTCATATCAACAGTTGTTTTCCAACTTTGAGTTGTTCTGATTCTGAGTGTGTGAAAATTCCAGGTCTGTCTAGAATCGAACTTGTTCGGGTTTGATTTCCAGTTTTCATTCAAAGCAAATTTGTTTGTGTTGTACCTCCAAATTTGTTTTGAGTCAAATCTGGTTGACCTTTGTCTCATATTCTCAGATTTTTGTTTCTCAGCATCAATCTTCTTTTTGTCAACATCCACAGGTTTCAGATTTGGACACTTGCAAGCAAGATTTCCTTTTTTATCACATTTAAAACATGTTCTCATGGACACATCTTTGACCTGTGGTTGTTGCTTTTTCTTTTTAGCAAAGAACTCATCATTAGACTGTCTCAATTTGAGTTCTTTTTCTTCTGCTAAACTATTTCCTTGAACAAAACTCATTTTTGTTTGATAAGTTGGCACTTCATTTTTCTTCCAATTCTGTTTCTTCTTATAACCCAAACCAGCCTTCATGTTTTTCTTCTTGAAACTAGGTTTGTTATACAAACCTCTATGACTCTTACCAGCAAACTTTGAAATCTCAGACTTTTCAATCTCAACCATTTTGAAAACTTTATCAACCTTTTCTGAAATCACATTATGAATCGGGAATACAACATCTAAGAACAATTTGTCCAATCCAATCATGGTATAAACTAATCCTTTTGAATCATCATTCAAACTTTTCTCAGATTTTGTGTTTTTCAAATAACTATCATGAAGATTTCCTTCATCTTCATCCTGTGATTCAGATTTACCTGTATCAACCGACTCTTCTTTCAACACACTTTCAACAACTTTACCTACCACCTCTGAATCATGAGAATCATCAGATTTGGAATAGGTTATGTCAATGTTGTCTGGCAATTGATCTACCATGTTGAAAGCTTTTTCGACCTTTTCCTCATCATAAAATGCAAATTTTCCCGGTGGTGGAACTTGATGAAACTCTGAACCAATGCCTTTCTTGTTTTGCTCAGACTCACCATCTCCCGGTTTTATATTGAAAATTCGTTCAAGCACATATGACGACACGTGATAACTTTTTAACTTGTTGTTATCCTGTTCTAAATCAGCAATCTGTCGCTTTAGCTTAGCAACATCCTCAATATAAGAATTAACAACATCTTGTTTTATAGAATACATTCGTTTAAGTTCTTTAGTTGTTTCAGAAAGATAATTCATTCTTGATTGAGCATATTTCATTTCATCTTTCACTTTTTCGTATGACTCTTTCGTAATATGATATGCTAATTTCATTGAGTCATATTCTTTCTTCATTTCTTGACAAGCAATTTCTTTTTGTGAATATTCTTCTGTCATTTTAGAAACATTTTCTTTCATAACTTCATTTTCTGTTTCTAACTTTTTACATTTTTCTGAAAATTTTTCATCATTTTCTTTTAAAACTTTTTCTTTTTCTAGCATTTCTTTGCATTTTTCTTTAAAAATATTTTCAATTTTAGTAAATTCAAGATCTCTTGTTCTGAATTGCTCATCTTTTTCAGTACAAGCTCTGCACAGTTCCAAGCATTTCTTGCACTGATCAATCGTTTTTAAGATTTTAGAATCAGAATGTACCTCAGTGATTGGCACTTCGGTGTTTGATGCAGTTGCCTCAGTTTGCTTTTGATCAGCATCATCTTGCTTTTCTTCAACACCGACTTCATCACCAACATTATCAGCTTTCAAAATCTCATTCTTTATTTCTTCTTCTTCTTTCCTCACCTCTTCTCCAATCTACTGTTCTTCAGTAACAGCTTTCTTAACCTCTTCATTCACCTCAACTTCAACAGCTTCTGCTTTAACCTCTTCAGCAACTTTCTTCAGATTGTTCACCATCTCTTCAACACTCTTCTTCATTCTCTCTTCATCCATTTTTCTTAGACAAGATGTTATAGCATATCTGATCTCCTTTTCATGCCTTTTTGCATATGTGTCATCTTTCAATACATTTCTATAGTATTCAGCTCTCAAAGGGATTATAAGAAGAACATCATCAAAGATTATATCTTTCTTTGGAACAACTGGTTCTCCTTCTCTGTTGAAGTAACACTCTCTCTTTTTATCCCATCTTCTGTTGCTCACTGCACTCTCATACTCTTCTTGCATTTCATCCATTCTGTTCAACACAGTGTTTCTTTCTCTGTAGGTCTTTTCTTCCAGAATTTCTTCTCTGGTTTTCTCCTTCATTTTAGCTTTATCTTTATCTTCATTGTTCTCTTCACGGATTTCAGCAACAAAAACAAACTTTCTTTCCTCTGTTATAGCTTTCTCATGAGCTGTTTTTCGAACATTCTCCAAACGATCTTCTTCTGGACATATCTCGGACCAATCAAAACCTTCATCATCTTGAATTACAAAACAAGCTCTCGATTTAGGTTTATCTTCAATCATCTTAGGCTCTTCTCTGCTTCGATGGTAGATTGCCTTTCGGTAGTAATCATCATTGAACGGATGTTCATTTCCACCAACTGCAGAATTAGTGCATTCTCTCTTGAAATGACCTTTCTGCTTACATTTGAAGCAAGTCACTTTGGATTTGTCGAATCCAAGCTTTGTTGATGCACCTCCAAGAGATTGTTTCCCAGTAATCTCCATATACCTCTGCGCTCTTCGGATGCAACTTGCTAAACACCAACGAATGTCAATGAGCTCCATCTCTTCCGGATCAATCTGGTCGTAGTCTTCTTTGGTTAATTCGGAGTTTCCAATTTTTCCAGCTACAAGGCCTTCATACGATTCCAAAACAGATGCAAGGAAACTCATTTGCTGCTTAGCTGCATTGATACTCATCGACGGAGAATTCTTCAGTTTGAGAGCGATGTTGCATAGAATCTCCTCAGCTTCATCAGGATTTGATTTCGAAGATGAATGATATCCAGAATGATGACTTGTTGAATTTGTTTGAGGTTCTTTCATTTTCTCACCACTGAATGCTGTCTTTGGTGAACCAACACCTTTCTCCGAAGATACACTACCTTTGTAATACAATCCAACATTCTGTTGATGTGAAGAACTAGTCATTTTGCTTTGCTTTTGTAGCTCCAGATCATGACTCTCTATCTTTTCAAACAATGCATCAATAGAAATTGTATCATATAAAGCATCATTTTTCAAAATAAACACAAACGTTTGCCACTGATCAGCTCGTGGTAACGCTTCAATCACTTTATCTATAAGTTCCTCTCTTGTTTTCACTATCTCAAATCTATCAAGTTCAATTTTAAGATGACAAAATCTCTCAATCATTTGTCTCACTGTCTCTCCTTTTAGACTATCAAACAGATCAAATTCTTTTTTAAGTAAAGCAATTTTGTTCTTTTTTATCTGTTTACCCCCCTCAGCTTTAACACGTAAAGCTTTCCAAACTGATTTAGATGACCCATCATGATTCAGCAACGCAAAAATATCATTTCTGATTGCAGACTGGATCAAAGCAATCATTCTTTGTTTGGCAGCAAACTCAGATTTATCTTCTCTTGATAACTTCTTGAATGAAAGTTCTTCGCCTTTATCATCTTTTGGCCGTTCATATCCAAACTCTAAGCAAAACCAGCTTTCGTGAGCATACGCTTTCGCCCAATTGAGAAAACGTTCTTTCCACCATGTATAATCTTCAATGCTCTCCAGAGTTGGTGGCTTTGAGTGTGTTCCATAGAAATTATCATGCTTGATGTTCTCATTGATAGTTTTTGTGATGGTTTTTGGTGTAACATTTGCAATCTCGGACGATTCGGATGTGAATACATTGAAAAACGTGTTGTAGAATTCTTCAGCCATGATGTAAACCTGGACAGATACAATCAAACAAACACAATCAGTACAAACAATATCAAATATTCTGAAAACAGACTGACACTCGATTGTTGTGAAATAATCTTGACACGAAAAATCCTTTTTCAAACGAAATAGGAAACTCAAACGAAATCACTTTGTTTGACAACACAAGCGAAATCACAAGTTGACCATTTGAAGCGAAATTAGTTGATTAACACTTCGAGCGGAATTAGATGTTTAACACTTCGAGCGGAATCTGTTTGAAGACTGTTTGGAGCGGAATCAACAATTTGAACACTTTAAGCGGAATCACCAATATGTGATTTTGGAGCGAAATCACAACAACCAGTTGAGTGAAATCGGAAGTTTGTTAATCTGGAGCGAAATCACAAACAATCTTTCTGGAGCGGAATCATCAGAAAACAATTGGAGCAGAATCTGAGATTAGAGGTATCCCTGGAGCGAAATCAGCAAGTCTTTGGAGCGAAATCAGACTTTTGAAGCTGAATCAGACAATTTGGAGCGAAATCAGAAACTATCCAGTTCGAGCGGAATCAGTTCGGAGGTCCATTTTGTCCATTTTTAATCCGATTTTAACAATGAAACTTTCAGGGATTTGTTAATAGTCAATTATACACAGTCTGCGAAAATTTGAACCAGTTTTGACCGTTAAATCTCGTTATGATGAAGACAGAAGGTGTAGAAAAGAGAAATTTCAATGAAATTCAGCTGTAAACTGCAAAACTCCTCCAACTAGCTCTGATACCACTTGTAGGATCGTTGTAGGACCCGACTGAGTCGTTCAGAAGAGTTTTATATCCGAATCAAAGGCGGAATCAGTGAAACGGACGTGGAAACAGCTTGATACTCTTTAATTTGTCACTTATATTGATAATAACACTGATTACAACCTGGACAAACTTTGGCAGCACTTCGACACAAATTCAGAAGCCGTACCAAATGAAATGTAAAGTGCACTATATATAGGAGGGTGATTCCGCTCCAAATGACAAGGAGCACTTTCGGGCGGAATCAGATGTTTCTGATTTCGCTCGAAATGGCCCTTTTACACTTTCGAGCGGAATCAACATCTTAAACTCTAAACTTTGATTCTCGAATCTCGTGCACTAGAAATTCTATCCTATCCTATTACATGATACAAGACGAAGTCAATAGACGTATTGCACTAACAGATTGTTCTTGGCTCGAACCCGTCTTCATATTTTTCACCGAACCGAGACTTAAATCGGATCGTTACGGGACTATCATTTGGTATCAGAGCCTCGGTGGATCGTTTCAGTTTCGGTTTGGTTGGTTCTTCACCAGAAAACCCGTCGGAGACGTAAATCGGTTGTAGATCTGTGGGTTTTTATTATGTTCTTGGAGTTGTTTCAGATCAAGACGTCTTTATGCCATGTTTTAGCGACTTTGTTCATCGGGTTTATAGAGAGAAATAGAGAAAGAAAAGTATGGGTTATATTGTTGTTCATCACGCTTGAAGATGATGTAGCTGGTGTGTGACTATTTGAAGAATTGATAGCATCATTCTCGGGGGAATATTGTTGGGTCAAATTAGAGAATGATGTTATCAATTAAGGCGACTTTAGTTGGCGATTTTATTGTTTATATGATGTGGCGTTTTCATTTGTAATAGTCATATATTTTTAGTGAGTTTAGTAGGTTTTCCAAGCAAGAGGCGGCTTGCTTGGAGGACAAGGCTCAGGGTCTATAAATAGATTACTACACCTCACTTAGAGGGTGTGCATTTGTGAGCCACCACCCCGGGGGAGCTCACCCGGGGTGGATGATTATCTTTTGTATTTCTTTATCACATTCAATGAAAACATCTTTTTACAATCCTTAAAGTTTCTATCTTTATTGTTTATTGTCGATTGTTCTTGGCTCGAATCACCCGTCTTCATATTTTCACCGAACCGAGACTGAAATCGGATCGTTACGGGACTATCAAAAACGTAAAACATTTTCTACGTAAATTGTAAAACGTAAATAATCGTGTGATAAAACGGCGCCTAAACAAGGGGCGTGAATACAGGGCATAAAAACGCCGAGAAAAAAACGGGACGCAAAAAACGCCGCGTTAAAACGGGACGTAAAAAACGGCTCGTTAAAAAACGACGCTTGAAAAAGCGGAGCGTAAAAAACGGCGTGCAAAAACTATGCGTTAAAAAACGATGCGTAAAACGTAAAAAGTTTAACGTAAAACATAAAAATTTTAACGTAAAACGTAAAAAGTTAAACGTGAAAAACCGTGTGATTAAACGGCGCCTAAACAAGGGGCGTGAATACGGGGCATAAAAACGTCGCGAAAAAAACGAGACGTAAAAAACGCCGCGTTAAAACGGCACTTTAAAAAAACGCCGCTTTAAAAAACGCCGCTTGAAAAAGCCGAGCGTAAAAAACGGCGCGCAAAAACGACGTGTTAAAAACGGCGCGTAAAAAAGCCCAGCGTAAAAAACGGCGTGCAAAAACCGGCGCGCAAAATAAATTGTTTTGTTAAAAAATCTGAATTTAAAAATGGTTTTTAATAAAAAAAAATTATGTTTAAAAAATAAAAAGTAATATAATAAAACAAAAAAGTAATAAAAAATAATGAAGACTAAAAGACAAAGAAAAAGTAATTTTACTAAACTATCATTTTGTATTAAAATATTAAAGACATAATAAAACAAAAACTATTTAATATTAATATTAACTACTTTTAATCTCATCCATCCATCTTGTTGATCTAGTGGTTAGAAATTGGTTCTTACGGTTCTTACACTGAAGGTGGTTTTCATTTTAGCGGTCCCATATATATATATATATATATATATATATATATTGGGAGTGGATAAAATGAGAACCAACTTGAATTGCGAGAACCGTAGGAACCAATATAAGCCACGGAGCAAGTGAGTTTTAATTGATGAAACTAGTAGGGTGCCCGCGCGATGCGGCGGGGGCGACACTTTGGATTGCGGCACTCGTTGCTGGTAGTTTTCTTATTTGTATATGATAACATTATTGTGGTGGATATATGTCATAAGTGTTACACGTAGGAGCCTAACACCTATAATGTCTTGCAATGTTCGATCAACTGCCTCTATCGCCTGACGTTTCGCCATCGATGCCTCATCCCATATAATTAACTTGGAGTACCTAATTAGTTGACTTATAATTCCTAAAATTTTGGGACATAGTTTACTATTTATCTACTAAATATCGTAAATTAGTATTAAATAATTCCTAAAATTTTGGGATATAGTTTACTATCTATCTACTAATATCGTAAATTAGTATTAAATAAATATCGCAAATTAGTATTAAATAATTCCTAAAATTTTGGGATATAGTTTACTATCTATCTACTAATATCGTAAATTAGTATTAAATAATTCCTAAAATTTTGGAACATAGTTTATCTTCTATTTACTAAATATCAAAGTTTTGTTTTGTTATAAAAATTAATAATAAATAAAGTATAGAAAAACTGTTTTAAACATGTAAAGATTCGTTTGTTAATAAAAAATACTAAACAAATGACAAAAGTATATTAGTTGAATCGAGATGTAAATTATAAGTGCAATAAAATAACACAAAACATAAACTTCAAATATAAAATAGACTTTATTACTAATGGGATAGTCTAGATCAAACAAAAACAACTGAAAATGAAAAAAACATAAAAACACTTGATATGTTTCATCTAATTTCTCTTCTTTTTTGATCCGTTTTTTCTTGTTTGTGCTCGAATCAGCAGTATCATCTAATTCATCTTCTTTCTCATCGTCCTCAGAATCATCTAAATTTATAACCTCGACCCATTTCCATTCAGAGAGTTTCTTAGATCTTTTCTTTTGATTCTCATACTTCCGATCCTTAAAAAACCAAAATTTAATAAAAAAGTTAAAAAATGATTAAATACATTTTATAAAAAAAACAAATATTGAATAATTTTTTTTTAAAAAGATTAAATAAATTTTAAAATTACCTCTTTACTAAATTGATGTTGAAGATTAGACTTGTATGGACTGAACATTGCACCATAAGAAATAATTTCAACACTATTATCACCATCATCCTACAATAAAACACCAAATAATAACATAACGAACTTGTTAATATGAAAGATTATAAGCGAAAATATTACTTAAAAACTAACAAAAGCTTGTTCGACAACTGGGGTGTTTAAATTGGTGTGTTGAATCTGAAAAATCAAATAATTTAGTATTCACATAAAAGTAAATAAAAGAAAACAATTATTCATTATTGCGATATAACAAAACTTATCATAGAACCGACCTTAGATTTTTCAATATCGCATGCTTGTTTTTTCGCATAAAGTGAATTCAGAACTGGCTCCATGTTTTAAATCTGTTTAGCAATAGAAATGTAGAATTGTGAGTGTTTGCTATGTATTTATAGTAGTCCATTAGGGTTTAGTTTTAGGTTGGTCATCCATTTATTTAGGAAGTTTGTTGTGAGTTTTAAGTTTTTAAAAATAAGATGCACATATCCTGTTTAGTTTGTTGTGGCATGTTTAATAGGAAGTTTGTTGTGAGTTTTACCTATACTATATTAAACATGCCACAACAAACTGACTCTGTACAAGTAAAATTAGGGAATATTTTAGTTTATTAATGCCGTTCAATACAAAAAAACTTGGGTAAAAAACAAATGTTAATGCACGGTAGCTAGGTAATGGTCAAAGTTGGCTTGGGTAAAAAACAAATGTTGGCTTTAATCAATTGTACATTTACGCATCGGCTATTTGTACTTTATGAACGCATGGCGAAACTAAAAAAGACAACTATCGAAACGTTTAAAAAAATGTGCCGATCGTCATGGTACCTTCGGATTTTTTTAAAACATTACGGGTTGTAAGACATCGCAGGAATACATTAAAGAATTAAAGAGGGGGGAAGTGTAACTAATTACCCATAATTATGTTAAATGTCAAGGATTTAAATGTAATAGATTGAGGGACTAAAAAATAATTATGGTTTAAAAGACCACTTTACCCTTATTCTAGGGGTTTATTTATAAATAATGGGGGAAGAAGTTCTTAACTTTTGGGAATCATTCCCTCATGTATTATAATATAGTATAGATTAAAAGACAATAAAGTAATGAAATGATTGTTCTTTAATTAATGAGTTTTTGTTTTAGTGGAATAAAGTCAAATTGGTCTTTTAACTATGGTCTTCAATGATTGGTATGATTATTGATTGTTGATTTAATTAAAGAGATTTTTTTTAATAAGAAAATTTATAAACATGTAGTAAAGTGTCGGATAATTTTTTTACGCGCCGGTTTAGAACTTATTTTACGCCCCGGAGTTAAACGTTTTTTACGCGCCGGTTTATAACTTTATTTACGCGCGGTTTTAAACTTGTTTTACGTGCCGGTTTTAAACGTTTTTACGCGCCGGTTTTAAACTTGTTTTACGAGTCGGTTTTTCACTTTTTTTACGCGCCGGTTTTAATCTTTTTTTACGCGCTGGTTTTAAACTTTTTTTACGCACCGGTTTTAAACTTTTTTTAGGCGCCGGTTTAAACTTTTTTTACGCGCGGTTTTAAACTTTTTTTACGCGCCGATTTTAAACATTTTTACGCGCCGGTTTTAAACTTTTTTACGCGCCGGTTTAAAACGTTTTTTACGCGCGGTTTTAAACCTTTTTTACGCGCTGGTTTAAAACTTTTTTTACGCGCCGGTTTTAAACTTTTTTACGTGCGGTTTTAAACTTCTTTTACGTGCCGGTATTTAAATTTTTCACGCGCCAGTTTTTAAATTTTTCATGCGTCGTTTTTAAACCTTTTTTACGCGCCGGTTTAAAACTTTTTTTACGCCCCGGGTTTAGACTTTTTTTACGCGCGATTTTAAACTTTTTTACGCGCCGGTTTGAAACATTTTTTACGCGACGGTTTTAAACTTTTTTACGCGCGGTTTTAAACTTTTTTTAAGCGCCGGTTTTAAACTTTTTTAATGCGCGGTTTTAATTTTTTTATGCGCGGTTTTAAACTTCTTTTGCACGCCGAATTTATAACTTTTTTTACGAGCCGGTTTCAAACTTTTTTTAAGCCCATATTTTAAACTTTTCTACGTGCCGGTTTAAAACTTATTTTACGCGCAAAATTTAAAAAAAAAGAGAGAAACTTTGAGAACTTAATACAATGATCACTGTATATTGATACCAGAACATAAAAGCAAAGAGAGGATCATAACAAACAAACTCAACCAAAATCACGACTCATAGATGTCTCAGATAAGTTAATACTTATCATCATCGACTGAAAATATTAAACCAACAACAAAAATCAAAACGATCCGTGGATCTTGAAAAAACACGGTTTGGCTCATAAGTTTCTAAAAAAACATGGCTGCAAATGGGTTGTAGGTCAAAACCTACCCTCCACCATCCTTGCCTCGCCATCCTCATCAATTGTCGGAATTTTTTTTTTCATCTATCACTGCCAAAGAACAATCAACACTCAAAAGGCTTGAACCCGGAGATGCCTCAGGTCGCCGAACTCATCAAAGTGAGTTGCCGGATATCGGTGAAAAGTCACCTCGTTCACTGCCAAGTCCGACACAGTTTTAAACTTTTTTTACGCGACTGTCCTTCATCATCAGCATTGTTAACAGAACTTTCGAGAATATCAATGTTTATTGTTGTAGTGGCATTATCATCATCTGTTTCTGGTGATACTACAGTTCGAGACGATTCAAAGAGCCTCCCAACCAAAAATCTAATCAACTTATACATGTCTTCTTCAGATGGATACAGGAACTGTCGTAAGCAAGAGATATATTCTGTTTCTAAGAATATTTTTAAACAAATAATTATACAATAGGTGAATTTAATTTCATCACTGAGATATATCAAAGCTAGTGTCACACCCCGACCACGTATAACATACAAAACATGGCGGAAAACGTCGGGGAGTGTTGTAACAGAATTAATTGTTTCATAACCATGGCATACAAAGTTGTATTTTATTTATCAACATAAGAGTTACATTGTTTTAAAAGGAATCAAAGAGTTTATAACATAATTAAACTAAGTCTATCTTCGTTTTATGTCTCTAAGGCACAGGTCCGCCCTAGTGTCACGATCATCATCCTACGCAAAAGCTCCTGAAAACACATGTGAAAATAGGTACGCCAGCATAAAAAACCCTGTGAGATACATAGGTTTCGTGAAAATAGGATTCATGACTTATAAGTTTAGAAAAAAAAATTTTAGTAAAACTCAGTCATGAACCTTGTGAATTTTTTTGTTTTGTAAATCATTAAAAAGCGATAAGATCAAATGATATGTATAAATAAAAGTATGATGTATGGTTAAATGTATAAACAAGTAAAATGAGTTGTATAAAGTAAATTGTTTGTAAACCAAAGTCTTGTGAAAATCGTATTACTTGTGTAAAATGTATAAGTCCAATTTGAATGATTTAAATAACGCTATGTTATGTATTATAATACAAACACTTATATATAGGAAGTACCAGCGGCGTATCCACCATGCTTGTATCATATTACTCACATCTCGTTACTTAAGTCACTTAAGCAAACCAACAATGAATAAAGTCTATGTTTAAACCAATTGTCAAAAGTCCTTGTATAAATCATATCAAATGTTAATAGTCCAAAAGTAGTCAAGTAATGTGTAACAAATATTATGTATTGTAAGTCAAGTATTGTCACATAATCCAAATGTAGAAATGTACAAAACAAAGTATTTTGAATATATCAAAAAGTTATGTTTTGCAAAGTAATGCATGTTACATTGATACAAAC
This sequence comes from Helianthus tuberosus, assembly GCA_030545235.1. Taxonomy (NCBI): domain Eukaryota; kingdom Viridiplantae; phylum Streptophyta; class Magnoliopsida; order Asterales; family Asteraceae; genus Helianthus; species Helianthus tuberosus. The sequence goes on from CM060443.1 coordinate 103,778,909, forward strand.
ATTTATGTGGTAAGTTAACGCATACATTCAAGCCTTGAGACAGTCGGATAACCCTTTCAGTTAAGGTTATCAAAAGAAATGTTTTCGGATTCAGTCATTCCTTACATCCAAACAAACCCGAGATGTCAGGAATGGGATTTTTCAAGTCCTATGGTACTAGTACTTACTACCGAGCGGCGTAGCTAATGTTAATGAACGTATAATAGTCTCGTTTGTGCAAACTAAATGTTATAGCAATTGTATACATGTCATATGAAAACAATGTACTAAGTATGCTAAGTTAACATACAAAGCAGAAAAGTCTTGTAAATCAATGTGCTAGCATGCTATCAGTTAACATACATAGCAGAAATGTAAAGTAAACAATGTACTAAATATGCACACAATGGGCATACATAGCATGAAATGTAATGTAAAACGATGTACTAAGTACGCACACAATGGGCATACATAGCATGAAATGTAATGAAATCATGTACTATAATGTACTAACAAACATAGCAGGTATATGATGTGAAAACAGGAAAGCATGAAAGTAACAAGTAGGCACATGTGTTTCACCCCAAATCAGTTTGGAAAACAGTAAAAGAGGGGTCTATGTACTCACTTGAGATTGCTCAGATGTCCTAACATAACCACCAAGCAATGCTAGAGATCACGGAATCAAACGGCACCTAATATAGGTAACTATGTTAATAAACCGGACCTATATCGGAAGATCGGATAGAATGAGGGCTCGTAAACCAAATGAGTATTGGAACTCATGTAGTATGGTTTAACAAGGCCTACATACTAAATGAAACCTAACCTAAGTGCTTACGACCCATTACGACCCGTTTAGGAAGCTTATGCTACTTTAACGCGTCGTTCGCGTAAAACGCGTTTGGACCGCCTAACTAGTCCTATGACAAGTAACATGTGCCTTAACATGTCTAATATTGTTGTCAAATCAGTTTAGATGTCAAAAGTTATTTTACATATGTTTAAAATGAATTTTGGCATCAAAGGGGTATTTTGGTAATTTACCTAAGGCATATAAACTACCTATCATACAACTACTTAAACGAAGCGACCATAAGGTATAACCTCGGAAGGTTATTTCCTATATACTATGGTCACCTAATGTGCTTGGTCGGATCCTAATGATCGACCAAACGGGTCGGGTTCGAAAGTATAAGCGATTGTTTAGATCGCTTACCTTACGACCCTATATAAGCACTAAACTAAAAGTGACGAGCTAAGCATGCTAAAACATGCTTAACTAAGTTTAGAAAACAGGTTTGGTATCAAAACAAACGGTTTTGATACCCATAAGTAGTTTGGTTACAAAATACGCAAGAATACGTATTTTGACCGAAACTACGGCTCGTCACTGAGCCTAGATAACGTGGTAATCAGTAGGTATAGTCACTAGGGACTATAACCATCGTGATCACGCTCACGTTATGAAGTTCAAACGAACTTCGCATTGACCATAAACTGGTCAATGCAGAAAGTCAAACAAAGTTTGACTTTCGGACTCGAAAAGCAATAAAAGAACGAAGGAACACTTACAAAGGGTCCCCGAATGCTAATCTAGATCAAAATAGCTCAGGTATGAAACAAAGGTTTCAACTTAGAGCACATTAGATCAGATTCTTATGAGGAATGAGTGAAAATGTGATGGGTATTTATAGATTTCGATTCACCGTTAGGATCGTTTCTTGGAGAAGAGGGAATGATCACATCCCTACACTTGTTGGAATGTTGTGGTAACTGATTTTGCCCACCACCAGAGATTAACATGTGGCACTTGGCCTTTGGAGAGTGTTTAAGGGCTGTTAACAGCTGGAAAAATGGCTTTTGCTGATTCTGAAGGGGCCTCGCGTGACGCTAAGGACCCTCGCGTCACGCCTAGCCCTTCTTTTGGCAGAAATGGCAGATTAGGTCCCTGCACATTGTTTCGTTGCGTAACGTTACTTCTAACACCCGTCAATCCCAATTTCAAGCTCCACAATGATGTTAAGACATAGGGAACATGAAATATGCTTGAAAATATCTCGGATGTCAGTTCGTTTGGCCGTACGATCGCGATGTTCGCTTAATTACGACGGAATGCGCATAAGCGCGAAAAACGATCCAAATGACGCGATGAATGGATTTTTCTCATGCCAAACACTAAAATAAAATAATTTAGTGCTTACATAAATTTTTGGATGTCCGGATGTATTCAGAACGTAAGTTATGCGCGAAAGTGCAAACTTATGCACTTTTTGACACTTTTAGTCCCTGAATGAGCCAAAAGTTTATTTTAGCACACCGAACCCATCAAAGCCTATTTCTAAGCTATGTAAAGGGTATTTAAGGTGTGTTTAACTTATGGTCATGTTCCGGAATGTTCGTTACTGTTCAAATTGGCATACTTTCGCAGTTTGTCAAGTTTAGTCCCTGTAAGCGAATTAACTTGTTTTTACCATACCAAAGCCTTCAAAACTTATTTCTAAGTTATGTAAAGGTTATTTAAGGTATGTTAAGTATATGTTGATGTTCCGGAGTATTTGTCGCATTAAACTGGTTACGTTTACGCACCAGTTTGCGTATAACTCTCCAGAATGCGATATAGAGTTTGAAATTGAATAAAAGTCAAAACATGAAAAATGTAAAACACAACCAAACAAACATTGGGATCAAATAACATTTTTTTATTGATAATAGAACTGTTCACAATGATTACAAGCACAGATGTTACAGTCTCCCCTACTTGTGGAAATTTCGTCCCGAAATTTATTTAGAGGAAACTCGTGGAAAAAGATGCGGATATTTCGCCTTCATTTGATCTTCGCGTTCCCAAGTAAACTCGGGTCCACGTTTAGCTTCCCAGCAAACTTTGACCAAAGGAATGCGCTTGCGTTTAAGCCACTTGACTTCACGTTCCATGATTTCCACTGGCTTCTCAACAAATTTCAGTGTTTTGTCAACACGAATTTCGTCAAGCGGTATGTGGAGGTTCTCATCAGCTAAACACCTCTTGAGATTGGACACGTGAAAGGTTGGATGAACATTTCCAAGTTCAGGAGGTAACTCGAGTCTGTAGGCTACTTTACCGATTCTTTTGACGATCTTGAATGGTCCAACGTATCTAGGTGCATGTTTTCCTTTCTTTCCAAATCTGATCACACCTTTCCAAGGTGAGACCTTAAGTAATACTCGATCACCGACTTGAAATTCCAAGGGCTTGCGTTTTGGGTCCGCGTAACTCTTTTGACGGCTTCTAGCTGTCTGAAGGTTATCACGAACTTTCTTAATCTTGTCAGTTGTCTCTAAAATGAGAGCAGGTCCAGTAAGCTGAGCCTCGCCGATCTCATTCCAGCAGACTGGTGAACGACATTTTCGACCATAGAGAGCCTCGAAAGGAGCCATTTTGATGCTTGTGTGATAACTGTTATTGTAGGAGAATTCGATCAACGGAAGATGTGAATCCCAACTACCACCAAAGTCGATCACACAAGCTCTAAGCATATCCTCCAGAGTCTGGATTGTTCTTTCAGATTGACCATCCGTTTGCGGATGATAAGCTGTGCTCAGATTAAGTTGGGTCCCCATAGCAGATTGCATGGTTCTCCAAAAATGAGAAGTGAAACGAGCATCTCTGTCAGAAATGATGTTCAAAGGAACACCATGTCGAGCTACAATTTTGTCCACATAGATTTTAGCAAGTTTGTCAGCAGGAAAATCCTCACGGATTGGCAAGAAATGCGCTGACTTAGTAAGACGATCAACAACTACCCAGATGGCATCATGACCTTTCTTTGTGCGCAAAAGTTTAGTAATGAGATCCATAGTAATGTTTTCCCATTTCCAAACTGGTATCTCTGGTTGCACCAATAAACCAGAAGGACGCTGATGTTCATCCTTAACCTTAAGACAAGTAAGGCATTTTGATACATATAAGGCAATGTCTTTCTTCATACCAGGCCACCAATACTGAATACGAAGATCCTTATACATTTTATCTGAGCCAGGATGAACAGAATAACGAGACTTATGGGCTTCATCCATAAGCAAGGTGCGAAGGTTATCTTGGCTTGGGACCCACAAACGGTCCATGAAGTAATACGATCCATTGTCCTTTAGTTCCAGATCAGGTGTTATGTGATAAGGAAATTCCTTATCCATTAAACCTTGTGAAACACAAGATTGTTGAGCCTGAGAAATGCGGGCTTGGATATCAGATCGAGCTTGAATAACAGATTGAACATGAATACAATGAAGCCTAGTACGTTCCTTACGTCTCAATGCATCGGCTACGACATTCGCCTTACCAGGATGGTAGCGAATTTCGCAGTCATAGTCGTTTAGAAGTTCCACCCAACGTCGTTGCCTCATGTTGAGTTCTTTCTGATTGAAGATATGCTGAAGACTTTTATGGTCCGTGAAAACCACACATTTTGTACCGTACAAATAGTGTCTCCAGATCTTAAGAGCGAAGACAACTGCACCCAACTCAAGATCATGAGTGGTGTAGTTTTTCTCATGTATCTTCAACTGCCTTGAAGCATATGCTATGACTTTGTTCCTTTGCATCAGAACACAGCCAAGACCCAATTTAGATGCATCGCAATAAACGACGAAATCATCATTGCCCTCAGGCAAAGTCAGAACAGGTGCGTCGCAAAGTTTCTGCTTCAAGTGTTGAAAAGCTTCCTCTTGTTTGAATCCCCAATCAAAGGGTTTGTTCTTCTGAGTTAGAGCAGTTAAAGGAACTGCAATCTTCGAGAAGTTCTTAATGAAGCGGCGATAATAACCCGCTAGACCAAGAAAAGAACGAACCTCAGTAGGAGTAGTAGGCGTATCCCAATCCTTAATCGCACTGATCTTGGAGGGATCTACATGAATACCTTGTTCGTTGATAATATGTCCTAAAAATTGAACTTCTTTAAGCCAAAATTCACACTTGGAGAATTTGGCAAAAAGTTGCTCTTTCTTTAGGAGTTCCAAAGTAAGACGAAGATGTTGCTCGTGATCAGCTCACGTCTTAGAGTAAATCAAGATGTCATCAATAAAAACAATGACGAACTGATCCAAATAAGGCTTGCAGACCCTATTCATTAAGTCCATAAAAACAGCAGGAGCATTAGTCAAACCGAATGGCATGACTGTGAACTCATAATGCCCATAACGAGTGCGGAACGCTGTCTTGGGAATATCTTCTTCATGAACACGAAGTTGGTGATATCCGGATCGCAGATCAATCTTTGAAAAATAAGAAGCGCCCTGTAACTGATCAAAGAGATCATCAATGCGAGGTAGGGGATATCGATTCTTAATCGCACTGATCTTGGAGGGATCTACATGAATACCTTGTTCGTTGATAATATGTCCTAAAAATTGAACTTCTTTAAGCCAAAATTCACACTTGGAGAATTTGGCAAAAAGTTGCTCTTTCTTTAGGAGTTCCAAAGTAAGACGAAGATGTTGCTCGTGATCAGCTCACGTCTTAGAGTAAATCAAGATGTCGTCAATAAAAACAATGACGAACTGATCCAAATAAGGCTTGCAGACCCTATTCATTAAGTCCATAAAAACAGCAGGAGCATTAGTCAAACCGAATGGCATGACTGTGAACTCATAATGCCCATAACGAGTGCGGAACGCTGTCTTGGGAATATCTTCTTCATGAACACGAAGTTGGTGATATCCGGATCGCAGATCAATCTTTGAAAAATAAGAAGCGCCCTGTAACTGATCAAAGAGATCATCAATGCGAGGTAGGGGATATCGATTCTTGATGGTAAGCTTGTTAAGCTCACGATAATTGATACACATCCTAAAAGATCCATCCTTCTTCTTGACAAAAAGAACGGGAGCACCCCAAGGTGAAAAGCTAGGACGGATAAAACCTTTGTCAGAGAGCTCCTGAAGCTGCTTAGCCAACTCTTGCATCTCAGATGGTGCAAGACGATATGGAGCTATGGCAATGGGATTTGCACCAGGTACGAGATCAATACGGAACTCGACTTGGCGTGCTGGAGGTAGACCAGGTAAATCTTCAAGGAATACTTCAGAATAATCCCGAACAACGGGAATATCTTGGATAGACTTACCTTTGCCTTTATCTGCTGTGACATGTGCCAAGAAGGCCACATAGTTCTTTCGGAGATACTTCCGAGCTTTAAAACAAGACATGAGTTTGAGACCACCGGCAGGCTTCTCACCACGAACCTGTAGGATCTCACCTGTCGAAAGCGGCACACGAACAATCTTCTCAGAACAAACTATCTCTGCGCGATGCTTAGATAACCAATCCATATCCACTATAACATCGAAGCTTCCAAGTTGCATTGGCGTGAGGTCAATAGGAAAAAGATGGTCGTTAAGGTTTAACTGGCAGTTGCGAAGAACAGAATCAAGAACAATGGGTTCACCACTAGCAACTTCTACTGTCAAAGGTTTACCTAGTTTCATTCTAGACACTCGAAGCAATGGCTCAAAAGATAAAGACACAAAACTCTTATCGGCACCCGAATCAAAAAGAACAGATGCAGGCTGATTATTAATAAAGAACGTACCGTTCACCACTTCATTGTCTGCTTGTGCCTCTTGAGCATTCATGTTGAAAACTCGCCCTCGAGCCGGAGCCTGATTCTGATTCTGGTTCTGGTTTGCTAGCCTTGGGCACCGGTTTCTGTAGTGGGTCAGATCCCCACAATTGTAGCACGAACCAGGAGGAAAATGAGGTCGTGCTGCTTGACCTTGTTGCTGAGCAAGAGGCTGAGCAACTTGTTGGGCTTGGTTCTGAACTGCCTGGTTCTGGTTAACAGGAATGCGACAAGTAGCGGCAAGATGGCCAATTCTCCCACAGTTAGTGCAATGACGACATTGGAGATGTGGTAGGTGATGGCCGTTACACCTGTTGCACAAAGGTGCAGTGCCAAGATATGGCTTCTTGGCTAGTGGTTGCGCAGGCTGATTTGGTGCAGCTTGGGCCTGTGCAGTAACGGCATAGTTTTGGGAAGCCTTCCGCTACCTAGAACTCTTTGAGGAACCAGAATTCTTTCCCTTCTTGTTTTGACCTTTCTTGCTATCTTCTTTGTCAGATGCCTGCTTCTTACCCTTGTCACCCTTTTTATGCAGCTTTCCCTTTCGAACCTGCGACTCAGTCAATGTCGCTGCTAACTCGATAGCCTGACGGAGTGTGGCAGGGTTACTACCAGTAATGATGTCTTGTACTGAGTCAGGTAGGCCGTCGATGTACCTCTCGATAGCCTTGTCAAGTGGGGTAACCATTGTTGGGCAAAGCAGACTCAACTCCTCAAATCTATCAGTATATGCCCTGTGCTCGCTACTGTCTTGTTTCAAGTCATCAAACTCTTTCTCCAACGCTCGCTGTTCATGACGAGGACAGAACTCCCTCATCATAAGGGCCCTAAGTTCAGCCCATGTCTGTGCTAGAGCAACTTCTGCACCACGGTCTCTCATCACCCCATTCCACCATGTAAGAGCCCTCTTCTGAAACACACTCGAAGAAAACTCGACCTTGCGATTATCAGGACACCGCACATGACGGAAAGTATTCTCAATGCTCTCGAACCATTGAAGAAGCCCAGTCGCTCCCTCAGAACCACTAAACTTGAGTGGTTTAGCCGAGTTGAAATCCTTGTATTTGCATGGAGCATTGTTGTTGTTGTTGGCTTGGTTCCATTGAGCAAAGAGATTTGGGAATTGAGCAGCCATCTGCTACGCAATGATTTCTGCCAGTTCGGCAGTCGCTATCTGGTTTTCACGTCGAGGAGGCATTCTAAAAGAGGAAACATGAAAGGAAACGAGTGAGATGATTGGATGAAGAGAATGAGATGAAACAAAATCGACAAAAGCAAAGATGGTGGTCATTTGTCCGCATCACAAAGCAAACAAACGACACATAGTGACTAATCAAAGTAAATGGGTGAAAAATAATGTATTGCGAAGACATGCTCGCCTATAAGTGAACACTCACCCCAAGAGTTCCCAGGTAAGAGTGACTGGTCCGATTATGTGGATTTGTACGAACACTCTAGCCTTAGACAGAAAACCCAGGGTACAGGTATTCACTCTTCCAGATTGCACGTGTTCACATTATTTAAAACCCAAAACCTTGACGAGATTTTGAAAACTCAAAGGGGTTCAAAACCTTATAACAGAGGGTTCAAAACCTTACAATAGAGGGTTCAAAACCTTGTAATAAATCATTCAAAAACAGAAGATTGTTTTTCAAAAATCGTTTCGGAAAATTTGGTTTTTGTTTTGATAATCACCTAAGGATAGGTGATGTGCATGTTTTAAGATCTAAACACAAGATAACTTGTGTTAAGGTCCTAGAAAGGTTATAGTCTAGGTCAAAGCATTACTAATAACCTAATTCCCTATAACCATTGGCTCTGATACCAACTCTTCTGTCACACCCCGACCACGTATAACATACAAAACGTGGCGGAAAACGTCGGGGAGTGTTGTAACAGAATTAATTGTTTCATAACCATGGCATACAAAGTTGTATTTTATTTATCAACATAAGAGTTACATTGTTTTAAACAGGAATCAAAGAGTTTATAACATAATTAAACTAAGTCTATCTTCGTTTTATGTCTCTAAGGCACAGGTCCGCCCTAGTGTCACGATCATCATCCTACGCAAAAGCTCCTGAAAACACATGTGAAAATAGGTACGTCAGCATAAAAATGCATGTGAGATACATAGATTTCGTGAAAATAGGATTCATGACTTATAAGTTTAGAAATTTTTTTTTAGTAAAAGTCAGTCATGAACCTTGTGAATTGTTTTGTTTTGTAAATCATTAAAAAGCGATAAGATCAAATGATATGTATAAATAAAAGTATGATGTATGGTTAAATGTATAAACAAGTAAAATGAGTTGTATAAAGTAAATTGTTTGTAAACCAAAGTCTTGTGAAAATCGTATTACTTGTGTAAAATGTATAAGTCCAATTTGAATGATTTAAATAACGCTATGTTATGTATTATAATACAAACACTTATATATAGGAAGTACCAGCGGCGTATCCACCATGCTTGTATCATATTACTCACATCTCGTTACTTAAGTCACTTAAGCAAACCAACAATGAATAAAGTCTATGTTTAAACCAATTGTCAAAAGTCCTTGTATAAATCATATCAAATGTTAATAGTCCAAAAGTAGTCAAGTAATGTGTAACAAATGTTATGTATTGTAAGTCAAGTATTGTCACATAATCCAAATGTAGAAATGTACAAAACAAAGTATTTTGAATATATCAAAAAGTTATGTTTTGCAAAGTAATGCATGTTACATTGATACAAACATTTTTGTGGTAAGTTAACGCATACATTCAAGCCTTGAGACAGTCGGATAACCCTTTCAGTTAAGGTTATCAAAAGAAATGTTTTTGGATTCAGTCATTCCTTACATCCAAACAAACCCGAGATGTCAGGAATGGGATTTGTCAAGTCCTATGGTACCAGTACTTACTACCGAGCGGCGTAGCTAATGTTAATGAACGTATAATAGTCTCGTTTGTGCAAACCAAATGTTATAGCAATTTTATACATGTCATATGAAAACAATGTACTAAGTATGCTAAGTTAACATACAAAGCAGAAAAGTCTTGTAAATCAATGTGCTAGCATGCAATCAATTAACATACATAGCAGAAATGTAAAGTAAACAATGTACTAAATTTGCACACAATGGGCATACATAGCATGAAATGTAATGTAAAACGATGTACTAAGTACGGACACAATGGGCATACATAGCATGAAATATAATGAAATCATGTACTATAATGTACTAACAAACATAGCAGGTATATGATGTGAAAACAGGAAAGCATGAAAGTAACAAGTAGGCACATGTGTTTCACCCCAAATAAGTTTGGAAAACAGTAAAAGAGGGGTCTATGTACTCACTTGAGATTGCTCAGATGTCCTAAGATAACCACCAAGCAATGCTAGAGATCACGGAATCAAACGACACCTAATATAGGTAACTATGTTAATAAACCGGACCTATATCGGAAGATCGGATAGAATGAGGGCTCGTAAACCAAATGAGTATTGGAACTCATGTAGTATGGTTTAACAAGGCCTACATACTAAATGAAACCTAACCTAAGTGCTTACGACCCATTACGACCCATTTAGGAAGCTTATGCTACTTTAACGCGCCGTTCGCGTAAAACGCGTTTGGACCGCCTAACTAGTCCTATGACAAGTAACATATGCCTTAACATGTCTAATAATGTTGTCAAATCAGTTTAGATGTCAAAAGTTATGTTACATATGTTTAAAATGAATTTTGGCATCAAAGGGGTATTTTGGTAATTTACCTAAGGCATATAAACTACCTATCATACAACTACTTAAACGAAGCGACCATAAGGTATAACCTCGGAAGGTTATTTCCTATATACTATGGTCACCTAATGTGCTTGGTCGGATCCTAATGATCGACCAAACGGGTCGGGTTCGAAAGTATAAGCGATTGTTTAGATCGCTTACCTTATGACCCTATATAAGCACTAAACTAAAAGTGACGAGCTAAGCATGCTAAAACATGCTTAACTAAGTTTAGAAAACAGGTTTGGTATCAAAACAAACGGTTTTGATACCCATAAGTAGTTTGGTTACAAAATACGCAAGAATACGTATTCTGACCGAAACTACGGCTCGTCACTGAGCCTAGATAACGTGGTAATCAGTAGGTATAGTCACTAGGGACTATAACCATCGTGATCACGCTAACGTTATGAAGTTCAAACGAACTTCGCATTGACCATAAACTGGTCAATGCAGAAAGTCAAACAAAGTTTGAATTTCGGACTCGAAAAGCAATAAAAGAATGAAGGAACACTTACAAAGGGTCCCCGAATGCTAATCTAGATCAAAATAGCTCAGGTATGAAACAAAGGTTTCAACTTAGAGCACATTAGATCAGATTCTTGTGAGGAATGAGTGAAAATGTGATGGGTATTTATAGATTTCGGTTCACCGTTAGGATCGTTTCTTGGAGAAGAGGGAATGATCACATCCCTACACTTGTTGGAATGTTGTGGTAACTGATTTTGCCCACCACAAGAGATTAACATGTGGCACTTGGCCTTTGGAGAGTGTTTAAGGGCTGTTAACAGCTGGAAAAATGGCTTTTGCTGATTCTGAAGGGGCCTCGCGTGACGCTAAGGACCCTCGCGTCACGCCTAGCCCTTCTTTTGGCAGAAATGGCAGATTAGGTCCCTGCACATTGTTTCGTTGCGTAACGTCACTTCTAACACCCGTCAATCCCAATTTCAAGCTCCACAATGATGTTAAGACATAGGGAACATGAAATATGCTTGAAAATATCTCGGATGTTAGTTCGTTTGGCCGTACGATCGCGATGTTCGCTTAATTACGACGGAATGCGCATAAGCGCGAAAAATGATCCAAATGACGCGACGAATGGATTTTTCTCTTGCCAAACACTAAAATAAAATAATTTAGTGCTTACATAAATTTTTGGATGTCCGGATGTATTCAGAACGTAAGTTATGCGCGAAAGTGCAAACTTATGCACTTTTTGACACTTTTAGTCCCTGAATGAGCCAAAAGTTTATTTTAGCACACCGAACCCATCAAAGCCTATTTCTAAGCTATGTAAAGGGTATTTAAGGTGTGTTTAACTTATGGTCATGTTCCGGAATGTTCGTTACTGTTCAAATTGGCACACTTTCGCAGTTTGTCAAGTTTAGTCCTTGTAAGCGAATTAACTTGTTTTTGCCATACCAAAGCCTTCAAAACTTATTTCTAAGTTATGTAAAGGTTATTTAAGGTATGTTAAGTATATGTTGATGTTTCGGAGTATTTGTCGCATTAAACTGGTTACGTTTACGCACAAGTTTGCGTATAACTCTCCAGAATGCGATATAGAGTTTGAAATTGAATAAAAGTCAAAACATGAAAAATGTAAAACACAACCAAACAAACATTGGGATCAAATAACATTGTTTTATTGATAATAGAACTGTTCATAATGATTACAAGCACAGATGTTACAGCTAGCTTCTATTTCTAATCCATCACATGATTATCAAGCAAACTATTAAATTGAATTTGATGAAACATAAGATTATTACTTCTAAAATGCAAACAAATATGAACTGTGACACCTTAATCCAAACAAGTTTTTGTGAATCTACGCTGAGACTCATCAAAACTAGCTTTTGTGTATAATCCATTGCAAGATTATTAAGTCAGCTATTAAAGTGATTTTAACAAAACATAAGATGATTACTTCTACAATGCAAACTGATACTAATCATGACACCTTAATACAAACACTTTTTTTTGTAAATCCAGTGAGTTACGAAAATTTTCAACGCAAAAAAATGCGTCACAAATTCTGACACCTTTGCAACGCGTTTTTGACGAAAGAAAACCCCAAGTTTTTTAAACAAAATTGTAACACAATAGTAACAAAAACAAAAATAATGGTAAGTGTGATACAGTTTTGTTACAACTTACAAATGTGGCTGGAATATTTTGTTATAATTATTATTAACTTAATTAATTTATTATTTTTTCAAATACAATTTTACTACCTCTTCGTGCACAATCTCTTTTCCTCTTCTCTTTTTTCTTTTTGAAGCCCTAGAACTTCCAGAATATGTAACTCCGCAACTCGTTCTGATCTCAACATTGCCATAACTCCGGCCGGTCAACTCCTTCTCTCAAATCCTCTCTGATCTCAACTCCGGCCGGTCAACTATCAACATTGCTCTGCACTACACTAGGTATTCACAATCGCCGTTTTTGTATTTCTTTTCTGAACTTCCAGATCTGATTTCATGAAATTGCGTTTGGATTTGAGTTATTTGATACAGATCGGATTGCTTTCTTTCATCACTCGTAACCTAGGGTTTCATCTTCCAGATCTACTCTCTCTCCTTCACCATTTCTCCTTCAATCAGGTAATTTCAACTCTAGTTACGCATTCTGTCTTCTTCTCCAGATCTGTGTTGACATTTAGCATACTCATTTTCGTCGTCGATCATTCTGTATGTTCATTGCAGCAGTAGTTTGTGTAGTTTTCGACTGTTTATGTGTACGATTCGTGTGGTTACTTGCAATTTGTGCCTTTACTTTCACTTTTAGGTATTTACGAAGCTAATTTACTTCACTGTTTACCTTTTTTTTGTGAAGAGTTAGCGTAATTGTTGATATGGATCGTTGTTTGTGTAATTTGTAGTGGTGATTGGTGTAATTTGTTATGTTTTATGCTTATGGAAGTATGATTTTACTTGCAATTTGTGCTCCAGCTGGCCATTTAGGTATAGTTGTAGTGGTAATTGTTGCGGTTTAACATATATTATGACTCAATAATTATACTTATGGATTGTGTTTTACTTGCGGTTTGTACTCGCCTTGTCCGTTTAGGTACCGGACACTCATGGAGGATAGTGTCCGGAGGTGGTGAAATAAGTGAGTTGTGTAACGGGTCGGGTATAATCCAAATATGATTTGTTATCTATAAATAGGCCGAACTTACCTATAATACGACTATACTAACTATAAAAGGTAAATATGAGTATTGTTGAATAGAAATATATTTGGTAGTTGGTTCCTATAATACGACTATACTAACTGGAAAAGTTAAATATGAGTATTGTTGAATATCAGTTTTAGAAATATATTTGGTGCTTTATAAAAAAGCATTTTCATTTTTTGGAAATTATAAAAAAAATCCTAATCATGATTCATGTGAATTTCATTAGAAACAAAATAAAATAAAATGATTAGAAGATAAAAATGATGATAGAAATTAGAAGCAGGCTCATTGGCTCAATATAAACTACAGTTTAAATTATTTGTTATTTATCATATGGTATGTTAACTTCAAATCATATGCAATCATAGCTAGGGTTTGTCAATTTTATATTATCTATCTAACAATTCTTCTTCTATTAAATGCAGGTGTATATATTATGGTACGTTGTCGTGGTGGTATTAGTGGTGGTCCTGGATATGGAGATAGTAGTCGTGGTGGTGGTCATAGCGGTGGTCGTGGACGTGGAGATAGTAGTTGTGGTGGTGGTCATAGCGGCGGTCGTGGACGTGGAGATAGTAGTCGTGGTGGTGGTCATAGCGGCGGTCGTGGACGTGGAGATAGTAGTCGTGGTGGTGGTCATAGCGGTGGTCGTGGACGTGGAGATAGTAGTCGTGGTGGTCATAGTGGTGGTCGTGGACTTGTCCCTCCTCAGGGAGATCGACCACTCGATGGTAGTAGCATATTCACTTCTGGGAGACGCACCCTTGATCATGAGGCATTCAGTGGTAGTAGTAGTCGTGGGGGTTCGGGGGATCCCATGGCGGATATGCATGGGGCATTGCGTGAGCAGCGGTCACGTGTGATCTCTAGTTATGAGTCGGGCCATTATAGCGACGGTGCCAATTACGGGGATGGCGATTATGAGGATAGCGATCATGGGTATGACATAAATCATCCTTCTTAGCATAACTCGTATGTCGGAGATGCACTACATAATACCTCTCGAAGGAGATTGATCAAGCGTTCATCGGGGGACGGGTTTGTAAATATTAATAATCATTATATAACAATTATAATATAATAATATAATAAATATACTTATTTGGTTATTACAAAATATTGTAGGTTTGTGAATGTGCATGGTGATGTTCATAAGAGTATCTCTCGTATACTGCGTAAGCATCGTGATGGAGCTTGGCTAACGTTCAAACAGGTTCCGCGGGATGAAGTGGCTCGTATGTATGATCGATTTAGGGTAACATATTTATTATATATTTACATATCTTTAGCTTATTTGTTGAGTTTGCATTTTAACTTATATTTTTATTTTTGCAGACTTGTTGGACGTGGGATCCATCGAGCGAACAAGCAATATATGAAGGCTTTCTTAACATGCTAAAGAAACGTTTCAGGGAGATTATGATGCAATTGAGAAAAAAAGCTACAAGACTTGCATATAAAGCTGGAGAAAATGTCGACCTAAGTAATTCTAATCAATTCCGCATTATTCGTAAATATCCGCCTGAATCAATACCTATCAACATATGGCGTGACGTGTTCGGTAGGCAAATTTAATATATTCTTTTCTGTTTTTCTTATGGCTTATTATTGTTGTTGCATATAATCTGTTTTATCTGATGTTATGGTTGATTATTGTTGTGGGTGACTTAAATCGGGTTGGATCCACTTTACTAGTATTATTACGATTTAATTGTTCAATGGCAGCTCATCTCGACACACCGGTGGATCTATGGGTTTCGATGAGCATCGTGAAAACTGGGTAAGCTATTTATATTTACGAATTTCAGTAATTGTATTGTATGTACTGTAAATCTTATAACAATAATTATACTCTATGTGTATGTGGGCTCGTGTACAGTCAGGAGGTCATAGGACCACCCGGGTATTTGGGGTAGGATCTTCAGATCTGCATTACATGGTGAGTGGGACATCATCATCTTCTAGTGGGTGTGCACCATCATAGTTGAGTACCAACGATCCGTAGAAGAGGTATCATGTTCAATTTTAAGATATTTGTTATGTTGATCTATTTGTTTTTAATGTATATTTGAGATAAGGTTTTGATTACTTTGTTAAGAGGATAGATAAAATTAGGGCTAGAAACTGTACTAGAGGCCATAGAAGAGGTTAATTTATTGGAGTATTTAGATTTAGATATTATTGTCTTTGAAATTGAAACTTGGGTCACTTTTGATACTTTAACTGTGTAGATAATATTAGAAGTTAATCCTAATTAGTCATGTGAAAGTAGAGGGATTGAGCCCCGTAAAAGAGTCAAGAGATAGGTTTAATTTATCTTGTATGTTTTCATGTTTAATTGTTCGATTTAATTGCATGTTTATCTTGTTTGAATTACTAGATATTTGGACTTTGATTGATTGGTGAAATAGTATATTTGTAGTGTAAGGTACATTTAGTTTACTGATGATGTATTGTTTATTATTTAAATATACCTTTGAACAAATTTTTAGGCTCACGCAATGCGAACACAACTGGCAAAGCTTGAAGCTCGCCTCGAAGCCGAGACGAAGGAGAGGGAAGATCTTAGAGTTCATCTTGAAACCGAGAGAAAAGCGAGAGAAAACCTCCAACAACACATGAAAAGAGAATTTCAAGACTTTATGAAGAATTGGCATCCTCCTAATAATTAGATCGCATTTATCTTTTTAGACATACACGCACGTTAAACGTTTGTTAGTTTTGTGGTTTAGAAACACTAGAAATGGCGTAATGTACTGTTTTCGAGTACGTTGATTTTAAAACAGGTTTATTAATATTTTCTGTGTATTTTTTTTGCTGATTTTTATGCAATTTTCAGAAGAAAAAAAACAGGTTTTTTCAAAACAAAAAAAAATTTCCAGTTTTTTTTTATTTTTTTTATAAATGTTTCGTTACAAATGCGTTGCAACTTCTTTAGGGGATGTGTAGGAAATGCGTTGCAAATAATTTTTTCATGGAATTAGGGAATCGTAGGAAATGCGTTACAAATTTCCAACACAATATTTCCGTTGCAAATAAGTTGAAATTTGCATAGTAAATGCGTTGCAAAAAGTTTTCCACGGGGCTTTTTCCAACATTAGGTTTTTGTTACAAATGCGTTGCAAACTCAGTTTTGCAACACATTTGTGACGGAAAAACATGTTAAAATGTTTCATTTTTCTAGTAGTGAACCTAGCTTCAATGTGACTATGCCTAATCCATCACATGATTATTCAATCAACTATTAAACTGCATATAACAAAACATAACATTACTACTTCTAAAATGCAAACTGATACGAATTGTGAATCTAATTTCATCACTGAGATTCATCAAAACTAGCTTCTATATCTAATCCACGACACGATAATTCAATCAACAATTCAACTAAATCTAAACAAACATAACATTATTACTTCTAAAGCGCAAACCGATACGAATCGCGACATCATAATCCAAACAATTTTTTGTGAATCTAATTCTAACTACATCACCGAGATTCATCAAACCTCGTTTCTATGTCTACACATATCGAGCTATATACACACTTACAAAAAAGAATATCTACACATATCCTTACACAGATGAATATCTACATATATCGAGCTATATACACAGTTACACAAATGAATAACACATTTACACAGATGGATATCTACAAATTCAAAATGAATCAATTGAAACAATCAAACACAACATACAAATCGAGCTATATACACACTTACAGTGTTGAATAACTACATAAAGCCTTCCTTCTTCAATTTCAGTAAATCATTTAAACTTGATGAAATGTTGAAAAACCTAAGTTTCAGCCTAAATAAACTCGAAAAAGTGTGACGGTGAAAACAGACTACTGAAATCGATGCTATCGAAAGAGAAATTGGAGTCGACGAATACGTGGAGTGACGTCAGCTGATGTCAGAAACCCTAACCGACCGAATCCAAAATCATTAATGGCAAAATCTAAAAAGAGGGAATAAGTTATTGAGTTTTTTGTTGTCTTACCAGAAAAAATCGTTTTGAGTCCCATCCGTCGCCAGATCAGTCGTCCAAATAGGATTTTGCAGGTTGTTATTCGCTTTGAAGAACCGATAGGGTTTACAGGTTCATACCCAAAATGACCAAAGAGAAAACCCAACCTCGGCACATGATCTTGGATAAAATGTTCAATTGTCGATTAGAATTCAAAGTTGCCGTCAAGGTACGACCCGAAGAGTTACACTTTGGGCAACGAACATTTAGCGGTGTTTTAATCGTTAGTCACCGGATCATGAAATAATATGTGTAATAAAAGAAACGTGTAATTATTTAGAATAATTACGGAGAACCGGATTTAATATTATAATTAATTTGTTAATTGTAATAAATTATATATATATATATATATATATATATATTGTTAATTATGAGATAATTAATAAAGTAAGATTGTTTTTGAATTTAATTACGATTTTAAATATCAAACAATCTCAATGGATATATATTAATTGGCTAGACAAATTAATAGATAGATATCCCATTTACATAATATAAACTAGCAACAAGTTGTTGTTTTGAGGTGTTGTACTTCATGTTTTGGGGGTTTTTCAAAAAAAATTTGATATTTCCTTTTAAACCCAAACTACTTGATTTTATAGTTTTAACCTAAAAATTTTAGTTTTTTCAATTTAACCTAACAACTTTTTTACTTTCAACTTTGATCCATTATATTTTTCATTTTACGTTTAATTCTAAATTTTACGAGATAACACGGCACAATGTGTGTGTGGGGGGTTCAACGATTTTACGTTTTCTTATACGCTTCGTTCTAAATTTTGCGAGTTAACATGGCGCAACGTACGTGTGTGGTTCAGTGTATTTACGTCGTCTATTTTTTTCCCGTTTAACAAGTTCGTCACAATGCTCGAGCCCTAAATCGAGTTAGTTATTATTTTCTCTGTTTTATATGTCCGTTTAATTTCTCAACATTAAGACGCCGCAACTTCAACGTTGGTGGTCGTTGGCTGTAGTGTGACATTGGTACTATTTATCACGGGTTTACGTCCCCGCCGCAACGCGGAGGACTTAATACTAGTTGTTATGTAATTCGAAATAGGATATGACTGAGTTTGTTTATTTATCTCCACAAAATAATCTATTATATTAAGATATATATGCTCTTTGATTCTTTCAAGAATTAAAAAATAAAAAAAGGGAATTGAAATCAGAGGTTGCATAGAACTCTCAAAGTTAATAGACTGCTCTTGGAAGGAAGTTAGGTGGAGATATACAGCTAGCTCTCTTTCAGTCTCAAAACTGTATTCCAAATCGTTTGTATTCAATTACGCAAAAAGGTAAGTAAAGTTTATAAACTTTATTTTTCTTTAAGTTAAAGGTTTCGTTTGAAATCGTTTCAAACGAACAAATATGATTTCGTGGTCAACGATCATCTAGCGAGATCGTTTGTTGAACCAATGTGTCTTTCTTAGATGTCATGATTCTTTATTTTATTTAACCTATTTTGATTGTAATGAGATCACTAGTGGAAACGGTTTAGAACCGAACCTCGTGTACACGTTTTCCGCTGCGTTCGGTTTGTTTGACAAACTGACAAATAATTATTTTTCTAAAAGTTACACGAAACTTCCAACAGTGGTATCAGAGCAACCTTACAAATCAAAGTAGGTTAATTTTATAAATGTGTTTATAGATTTATAAAATAGTTATAGAATTGCATGCTTAAAATCGAGTAGATTTGGCATAGGAACCTGTCATGTATAATAGTTATATGCAAGTTATTATTAAGGCCAAACATGAACACTTGTCAAAGTCCTCTTTGAGAAAATACTTGGCCTTAACCTATTTCGTTTAGCTTAATGATCGTACTATGCAAATTCAGGTCTAAAATCGGTTTTTAATATAACACGCTTACTAAATAAGTTTTTGGAGCTACACGCGTTACACACAAAAATAAAACCCAAAATATTAAAATAATGATTTTAATATGAAAACGGATATTATTATTATTTGTTTTTAAATTACCAATAATATTTAGATTGATATTTTAAATAGGAAATTTAAAATAAAACTTTATTAAAAGGGAATCTAAACAAACAAAAAGGGAAGTTTTTTTTAGGATTGGATCCATGATTAAGTGGGAACATAAACAGGTTTGTGCTATACTTAATAGGCTCGGTTCACGTTCTTGGGCTCGTACGAACCGAACATAATCTGAACCCGGAATTGCATATTTATTTATTTTATTATGCGTTTTGCCATGAGATGTTTGTTACGTACATAAAATTAATAATTAATACACAATCATTAAAACGACAATTTCAATAAAAGGTTTATTAAGTATTGGATATGTAATTAAAATACAAAGTTTGCTTTAAATACAAAATCAAAATTGGTTTTACAAAAATTTAAAGTTAATTTGAAAACCGTAATTAATAAAAGTTATTAATTAAAATAAATTTGCGACACGACCAACTTAGATTAAATAGGGTATTTAAAATTAATCGGTCAAGTGATTGAAAGGTGTTTCAAGTCGTCACAAATTAAAACGTAAAATTGAATTTTACAAAGAAATTGTATAGCCTATGTTCATGCCATAGGCCGTACAAGTATTTTAAAACGACCCAAACTGGTAATTTTAAAATATAACCCAAATTAAAATTGATATTCTACGCCACCCTAAATTAAGAACACCCGAACTGATCTATCCGAACCCCTGGTGCTAGTGTTTACCCTGCATCCAGGCCTATGGTTTTGGTTAGGGGTAGTTCCGCGATTTCCATGCTTACATGGGTCGGGCTACAGTTTTGATTTGAGGACAAATATCACTTTTGCGACACGAGAGCGAATTTTAGTGTTTACCCTGCATTTGTTTTCTACGGTTGTGAAAGTGGGCGTAGTTGGGGTTAACGTACCAATGCTTGACAATACTCGTCATGCGACCCCAAACCGAGAATTGTGTAGTCGACACAATTGGTGATCGTCACCTACCCTCAATCTATGCCAGTGAAGAGTGCTAAGTCCATTCACTGAGTTATGGAGATGGGATCTTATCCTAATTCCTAAAATTTTGTAAATCTTGGGTCAAAATTGAAATAGGTTAATGCATGAAAATTACTAATAAAATTTTCTTCTAAATTCTACAGATGTCTACAAATAATTATGATAACACCAAATTCTCGCTTAAGTCCATCCTTGAAAATGCTAAACTTGATAATTCTAACTTCATGGATTGGTACCGCAACCTGAAAATTGTTCCCAAGGCGGAGAAAAAGGCTTGTGTCCTTGAAGGACCAATTCCCGAAGCACTTGCTGCTACTACGGGTCCAGCCCGCAGGACATGGGAAAAACATGTTGATGATTCCCAAGATGTGAGATGTCTTATACTTGCTATGATGATTCTAGAACTTCAGAAGAATCTGGAAAACTTAGGAGCATATGAGATGAGTGAGCAGCTGAAAGACATGTTTCAGCAGCAAGCTCGTCATGAGCATTTTGAGGTGATGAGATCTCTCATTACATGTCGCATGCAGGAAGGTACTTCGGTCAGTGCTCATGTACTGAAAATGAAGTCTTTCGTTGATCAGCTGGAGCGTCTGAACGCGCCCCTTAGTAATGAGTTAGCTACGGATGTGATCTGTAGGATCGAGAATCGATCTGAACGAGTGTTCAGAAGAACTCTAAACTGATTCAAAGGCGGAATTCAATGAATCAGATTTTGTTTCAGCTTGATATTCACTATTAATTGTCTCTTGTATTGATTAGAATGCGTTTACAGACTTGGAGACACTTCGGCAGAACTTCGCTACCGGAATCCAAAAGCTACAAATGAAAACAACAAGTCCACTATTTATACTAAATCCAGTTCGTTTGAACAAGCATTTCCAGTTCGTACGAACTGGTCCAGTTCATTTGAACTGGCCACTTCGTTTGAACTGGCTTGTTCACCTCTGTATCCTGTTAATCTCGAACTGTGTGACTTGTCTCATCTATTCTATTACACGACTCGATACAAGATGAAGTCGACAGACGTATGCACTAACATGATCCTTAACTCGCTACCCAATTCATATCATCAGTTCGTTTTGAACTATAGCATGAATGGGTGGGAAAGAACGATCCCAGAGTTGCATCAGATGTTAAAAACTGCTGAGATGAACATCCCAACTAAGGGCAATCCAGTGCTGGCAATCAGGGAAGGAAGAATTACCAAGAAAAGGCCATCCAAGGGAAAAGGCAAGGCGAGTAAGCAAGACAAGGGCAAAGGTAAAAAGGTTACCACTCTGAAGGCAAAGCCTCATAAAGATGCCAAGTGTTTTCACTGTGATGAGATCGGGCATTGGAAGAGGAATTGTCCCAAGTACCTGGCTGAGTTGAAGCTTAAGAAGCTGCAGATAAGAGAATCCTCAGGTATACATGTTATTGATCTATTTTCCTTTTCGAGCAAATCTTGGGTGTTTAACACTGGATGTGGTTTTCACATTTGTAATGATTTGCAGGGACTAAAAACGATTAGGAAGCTGAAGCAGGGTGACTTAGAGCTGCACGTTGAGAACGGGCAGAATGTTGCTACGAAGGCAGTTGGAGAATTTATTCTTGAATTACCCTCTGGATTGTTTATTACTTTAGACAATGTTTTTTATGTTCCTAGTTTGACTAAGAATATTATTTATGTTTCTGCTTTAAGAGAACAAGGTTTTAATTATGCTTTTGATATTGTTAATGGTAGCATTTCTGCATTTTTAAATGGTGTGTTCTATTTTGAGACTAAGCCTCACAATGGTGTCTATGAAATAGATACTTCTAGAAATAGATCAAATAATATTGTATGCTCTCTTTCCTCTAAACGTGTTAAAACTAGCTTTAATCAAATATATCGTTGGCATTGTCGTCTTGGCCATATTAACATCAATCGCATGAGGAAGCTCCAGACCGCTGGGATTCTAGAATCCACGGGTCAAGAGACTTATGATTTATTCGAATGTTGTCTAAGTGGCAAGATGACTAAGGCCCCTTTTACTGGAACTAGTGAAAGGGCCAAAGACCTGTTAGGACTCATACATACCGATGTATGTGGTCCATTCAGGACTATGTCAAGGAACGGGGAAAGATACTTCGTTACATTTACTGATGATTATAGTAGATATGGATATGTTTATCTTATGAAGTTTAAACATGAAACCTTTGAAAAGTTCAAAGAATTCCAAGATCAAGTACAGAATCTAGGGAAAACGATTAAGGCACTTCGATCTGATCGAGGTGGTGAATATATTAATCAAGAAGTGTGGAATTATATCCCAACTAACTCTACCTGGAACACCACAACTTAATGGTGTGTCTGAGAGGAGAAATCAAACCTTATTAGATATGGTTCGATCAATGATGTGTCGTACAAACTTACCACACTCCTTTTGGAGTTATGCTCTTGAAACTGCTACGCGTCTTGTGAATATTGCTCCTACTAAACAGGTAGAAAAGACACCATATGAGATGTGGCATGGTAAACGACCTAAAGTCTCTTACCTTCGCATATGGGGATGTAACGCTTATGTTATCAGTGAGTCTTTGGACAAACTTGATCCTCGCGGTGAAAAAGTTGTTTTCATTGGATATGCATATCCGGTTGGTTATTATTTCTATAATCCTGCTGAAAATAGAGTTTTCACTAAGAGCCGAGGAACATTCCTAGAGGATGAGCTTATGGCGCGAGGAATTAGAGATAATCTTGTGGATCTTGAGGAAATTCAAGAACCACAATTTGATCAACCAATAGTCGAATCTGCCTCTCAACAAAATATTGTTGAACCTGAACCTAAGAGGATTCAGGAATCTGATGTAACACTAGGCGTCCGCAGAAGTACGAGGGATCATCATGGACCTGATAGGTACGTCTTGATAATTGATCAAGAAGAGCCCTCAACCTACAAAGTTGCAATTTCAGGTACCGAATCTGAAAAATGGCTTGAAGCCATGGGTGTCGAGATGCAATCCATGTATGACAACCAAGTCTGGGATTTGGTTGAACTTCCTCCCAAATGTCGGACTGTAGAAAGTAAATGGGTTTTCAAGTTAAAAACAGACATGGATGGAAATGTGCAAACCTATAAGGCTCGGTTGGTTGCTAAAGGTTTTACTCAGACTCAAGGAGTTAATTATGAGGAAACCTTCTCGCCAGTAGCCATGCTTAAGTCTATTAGGATTCTACTTGCCATAGCCGCGTATTATGACTACGAGATATGGCAAATGGATGTCAAAACCGCGTTCCTAAATGGACATCTTACACAAGATGTTTATGGAGCAGCCTGAAGGTTTTGTAGATCCTAAGAATCCTAAGAAAGTTTGTAAGTTGAATAAATCCATTTATGGATTGAAACAAGCATCTCGAAGCTGGAATCTTCGTTTTGATCAGAAAATCAAACAGTTTGGTTTCATTAAAAACGAAGATGAGTCGTGTGTCTACAAGAAGGCAAGTGGGAGTTCTATTACTTTTCTAATCCTGTATGTAGATGACATACTTCTCATTGGAAACAATATCCCGATATTGCAGGATGTTAAATCCTGGCTTGGTAAATGTTTCTCAATGAAGGATCTTGGAGAAGCTGCTTATATTCTAGGAATAAAGATCTATAGAGATAGATCTAAGTGGCTACTTGTATATCGAGAAGGTCATTGGGCACTTTTCGATGCAAGATTCCAAGAAGGGTCTCTTTCCAATGTCAAGTGGAACCATACTACTTAGTCATTAGTGTTCCAAGTTGGACAAAGAGGATATGAAAATATTCCATATGCTTATGCTATCTGTTCCGTCATGTATGCCATGTTATGTACTAGACCGGACGTATCGTATGCTCTGAGCTTGACTAGAAGATATCAACAGAATCCTGGTAAAAGTCACTGGATTGCTGTGAAAAATATCCTAAAGTACTTAAAAAGAACTAAGGATATGTTTCTGATATTTGGCGGTTTGGAAGAAGAGATGAAAGTAAAATGTTACACTGACGCAAGCTTCCAAACGGATCGTGATGATTCACAATCTCAGACAGGCTATGTTTTTACTTTAAATGGTGGTGCTATAACTTGGAAGAGTTCTAAGCAAAGCGTGGTGGCCCAATCGTCCACTGAATCAGAATATATAGCGGATTCAGAAGCTGCTAAGGAGGCTGTTTGGATGAAAAAGTTCATTGCTGATCTCGGAGTTATGCCAAGCATACAGAAGCCTATCGAGATATTTTGCGACAATACAGGTGCAATTGCTCAGGCAAAGGAACCAAGGTCGCATCACAGTATGAAGCATATTCTCAGAAAATTCCACTACGTACGGGAAGTTTTGGAAAGAGGAGATATCGTAATAGAGAAAATTTATATTGATCAGAATCTAGCGGACCCGTTTACTAAGCCTATGCCTCAAGTGAGAAACGAGAAGCATGCTGATTGTATAGGTCTTAGATATGCTAGACAGTGGGTCTGATTTTGTAATTTAGTAATTTGGTGCATTTTGAACTGTAAACAGTATTTTATGTTTATTTGAATTTACTGGTTGAATGTCTTTTAAACTATTATATCTGTGTTAAAATATTAGTACGTTAAGTATCTATGAATATTGTATTCTAAAATGTCTGTAGTCTATCAGATTCGTGAGAACCAATCTGGTAAAATACTATTATGAATTAGATGGTTGATCCATATAATGGATACTCAAAGTGTTGAGAACCAAATTCACTGATATGATTAGTTGAATCATATTGGGCGTAACTCGTTTCAAAATGATCTTCATGGATCTTAGTCATAAGGCGTTTTGAATAGGTACGATCATTGTATCCTTAGACCTGCGGTACATACTAGAACTAAGTTAAATGAATGGTTGCTCTTTGATTCTATCTAACGTTGTACGTAACTGGCAGTAATAAGGATAGTTTTGGGAATGATCTGAAGTTTAGTGGGAGTTGTTTATAGCCAAAGGGATTTGTGCTTCTATACTTAGGAGAGGAACACTCTGGCACCTTTCGTTGATTTGAACTGGTGTTAAACGCGTGGCCACACTCGAACTAGTAATGGTTTGATAAACCACTTAAAATCAGGAATGAAATTAGAAATGGTTGAATAATATATGAGAATGAATTGGATCCATGTCTCATGTTCAACAAGTGTTAAATATAGAGGGATAAATGAGTCGATAACCAGGGCTATAGTATTTGCATAACCAAAGGAATGATTAGTGCAAAGAATTAGTTGACATAAATTTGTCATACCTTGTCGGGGGCAATATGATGCAGCTAGGCACCCACTATTGTCTACATTGAAACTTAATCGGCCAATCGACCAAGTGGGAGATTGTTGGATATAATGTTTATAACAACTCTCCCGAAACCCTTAAACATGTCCCTATACGTCCTAAAATACACCCTGTAGACGAAAAACGGCCTAAAATACCTTTAATTTTACAAAAATTAAATAAAAACAAATATATATACTCGCTCGCGGGGCGCGACAGAGCCAAGGAAGGCTGTCGCGGGCCGCGACCCCCTTGACACCAGGCCGCACCCTATGCTGCCACGTGTCCTCGCTTGTGTCGAAGCTATCTCGTGACTGGCCAGAGCTAGGCCCAACTAGACCTATCTTGCGGGGCGCGACACACTCCTGTGTGCCTGTCGCGGGGCGCCAGAGACTCGCTGATCAGTACTATAGGATCGATCAGCATTCAGTTTTCGTCGCTCAAAATCTCAAAGTCTCCTCTCTCAATTCTGAATAGAAATAATAATATCGAGTATTATACCCCCTAATTAGCGAAGCTCTGCCTCGTTGTAAGTATTATAACCCCCGGTTACGTATTAGATACGCTGCCAGATTGATCTAGTGCTCCGTAACGCATGTCGAGGCTCTGCCTGACTCAGTCGTTGGAGTTCTGTCTCGGGGAGGGTATAACTAATGTAAATTTTGGGTTATTATACTAATGCGTGTACATTGTTTAATTTATTAGATTATAACCAGGAAATCACAGGGAAATACCTAAAATAGCAATGTGAGTGATTTCTCTTTTCACAAATTGTTTTTACAAAATCCCAATTGTTTTTATCTTATGATTAACAGTGATTGAGTATTTGTATTTCTACAATTATTGTCGGTATGTTGGGGTTTTGTATACAAAGTTTGTTACTACACTGTGAGTAGTAACATTACCACCAGTCAGGATTGACAATACCGTGGGTGGTAATTAAAGTAGATGTAAACAAATTTAATTGCTGGATTGCCCTCAATGCTGTAAAATGATAAAACCTGTTTTGATTAAACTGGGATTCACTGGCCAGTATTTCTTGCTGATAAAATGTTTTCAAATGCATTTCAGGTAACAAAATCTGAAAGCCAAATAGAAGCCAACTGGAGTGCACTGAAGGCTTGGAAGAGTGGCTATAAAAGTTACCTAAAATAAAGAAGAAGTTTTATTTCAATCAATTAGGGTTTATCCCTAAAAACATGTTTGTAATGGAAACTTGGGTTTTTCCCAATATATTTATTAATATAAAAATGAGGTGTTTTACTCTGATAAAACATTTCCTAACTACGGTCCTGATAAAATTTCCGCTGCCAAATTAATGATAAACACCGATACCACCATCTCTCAGTAGGCCGCGACCGCCCGCCTCCTGGGGCAGGGGTCGGGGGTTGCGACAGAAGGTGGTATCAGAGCTACATCCACTAATTTCAGCCACAGAAGTGTTCTGTTGACACTAAAATTTTATCCATTATGTTAGGAAATAATCTACAGGATTACGTGCATATTTTATTGTTTTGTGTTATTGGACAATATGTTAGTTTACAGTATGAGTGATCAAGGACCATCGGACGCCTATCGTCAACTATCTAGTTCTCCTAAGGATGAAGGAACTTCTTCCCACCCTACCCCCTCGGGGTATTTAGCTGACACAGAAGAGGGGATTTTCATATTTAAGGCACAATCCGAAGAACCATTCCCTACCAAAAAGAGAGGATGGTTCAGTCGGGGAGCACACTAGCGTAGGAAAAGAATGAGGAAATTACAGCAACAGCGGGCTTTAGCAGCAGCAAATATGGAGATGAATGCCCAAACCCAAGACATACTCAATAGGCTATTAGCTAACTTTCACATATTAGCTACCACAGCCGCCGACCAAAACTTAGAACAAATCATTGCACCACAGCCACTACCATTGTTTCCAACTCAACCCATGGAAATTGAACCTAACCTAGTAGACCAGATTCCAATACACGCATTCGACCCAAACGAAATCCCTAGAGTCTCAG
Organism: Helianthus tuberosus; assembly: GCA_030545235.1. NCBI lineage: Eukaryota > Viridiplantae > Streptophyta > Magnoliopsida > Asterales > Asteraceae > Helianthus > Helianthus tuberosus. The sequence continues at coordinate 103,806,723 of CM060443.1, forward strand.
CACCAAACCCTCTAGCTTATGACCCATGGAATGACGACCATAGGGATTATCGAGAACTTTACACACAGGAGGAACTCATACCCAACCCTGTAGCACCATACCTAAACCTTGACCCTCTAGATCCATATTGGAATGTTGATCAGTATGTTCAGGAAATACTAGAAACCCATACCCATATGAAGAACCCGTACCACCGTACCCAGACCCGATACCAGCACCACCACCACCCATGAGTACCGAAAACGTGTAGGAACTCCGTACCTTTGGTGAGGAGTTATTAGATGAAAGTGAAAGAATCAGGAAAATAGGGGAAAGGCTTGTTTGGAAGTACGACGAGCGCAATATGCAATACTGGATGAACCCCTAGTCACAATAGTAATAATATATATATATGTGTGTGTGTGTGTGTGTGTGAGTAGTTAGAAAAAAATAGATAATCCTATACCTACTGGTGCATAACTAGTATTGTATTTTTAAATTCCAGTTACAGCTTGTAATATATAGATATATGAAATAGAGTAAATGTCGTAATGCACGACGATTTTGATCAACCTGTTTGTGTTTATGTGATTGTTCGCATTAAATCTTATTATGTGATATTAATATTTGGTAAATGTTTATAATCCAGATGGACAACGAAGTGAATCAAGAAAACCCGAATAACGATAATAATGGGAATCAATTAGATAACAGTGCCACCAACACATAGTGGCACAAGGGATTATAGACGTTATGCCCTATATTATCAAAACGGTTAAGGAAGCAGAAAATAATAAAAGTAACAGTGGAAGTAAACGACCACCTACTGAACCCAGTCACAGCGTAAACAATGGACCGTTACTTCAATTGCCCATTCCAAAAAGAAGAAGAACCAAGTCTTATGGTTGTTCTTACAAAGAATTATGTTCTTGTAAACCAATGGAATTCTCGGGCAATGAAGGAGCCATTGCAGCTCTACGCTGGATAGAAAAGACTGAGGCCATCTTAAAAATAAGCAAGTGCGCAGAGGAAGATAAAATCATGTTTGCGTCCAATCTTTTTAAGAATGCAATTCTAGAATGGTGGAACACTATTCTCCAGTCTAGGGGAAGCGACATAGTCTATAATATGGAATAGAATGAGTTTAAGAACATGGTTGAAAGGAAATTCTGTCCTCCCAATGAAAAGGAACTGATAGCTAATAAATTCTTAAACCTTAGAATGACTGGAGTAAACTGTAAGGGTTATACTACCGTATTCTTTGAATATGCTAGAATAGTGCCAACCCTAGCTTCACTAGAACCAGTATTAATCTCCCGTTACATTTGGGGATTAATCAGTGAGATTAGACATGTAGTCAAGGCAGCTAAACCACAAACTATAGAAGAAAATGTAGAATTAGCCAATACCTTGACTGATAAATTAGTACGCACACAAGAAGAAAACGAGAGGAAGAACCTAGCTCAAAAGCTCACCCAGGAATTTCGCTACGGTAATTCCAACCGTGGGAAAAATATAGGTTCTACCTCTACACCTTACTGTAAGGCCTGCAAGAAAAAGCATTCAGGGAGATGTTCTACATACTGCAATTTCTGCAAGATACCAGGACACGAGGAAGAAGACTGCAGAAAGAAACCCATCAATGGAGTATGCTTCAATTGTGGAGAAAAGGGGCATATCAAGCCAAATTGTCCAAATCACTAGAACCAGTATTAATCTCCCGCTACATTTGGGGATTAATCAGTGAGATTAGACATGTAGTCAAGGCAGCTAAACCACAAACTATAGAAGAAAATGTAGAATTAGCCAATACCTTGACTGATAAATTAGTACGCACACAAGAAGAAAACCAGAGGAAGAACCTAGCTCAAAAGCTCACCCAGGAATTTCGCTACGGTAATTCCAACCGTGGGAAAAATATAGGTTCTACCTCTACACCTTACTGTAAGGCCTGCAAGAAAAAGCATTCAGGGAGATGTTCTACATACTGCAATTTCTGCAAGATACCAGGACACGAGGAAGAAGACTGCAGAAAGAAACCCATCAATGGAGTATGCTTCAATTGTGGAGAAAGGGGGCATATCAAGCCAAATTGTCCAAAACTAGCTCCAGCCATGAACAACAAGACTACTAAGAATACTAGAGCATTTGTTCTGACTACAGAAGAAGCAAAGATGATTCTGGACGTGATTGCCGGTACGTTTTTAGTTAATGATCTTTTTGCTAAAGTATTATTTGACTCTGGTGCGAACCAAAGTTTTATTAATACTTCATTTTGCAAACTTTTTAATCAACCATTAACTAAACTTCAACAAGAATGTCTCTTAGAGACAGCAAATGGAGAATCCATTAAGATCACTGAAATGTTGCAGGGAGCAAGAATAGAAATTTTAAACCATAATTTTGTTGCAAATCTTTACCCAATGAATCTGGCAGGATTTGATATTGTATTTAGAATGGATTGGTTAATAGCCAAAAAAGCTAGTATTCTATGTGATCAAAAGTCAATCCAAGTAAATTCACCAAAAGGTGAAAAGATCACAATTAAAGGAGACAAGCCAACGAGGTCCGCAAAATTCATCTCTGTGATGAAAACAACAAGTTGTGCAAGGAAAGGATCATTCGTGTATATGATTTCCATAATCATTAACACTAAAGGAAAGGAATTAAAAGATATTCCCGTAGTATCTCAATTCTCATATGTGTTTCCAGAAGAATTACCTGGACTACCGCCGGACAGGGAAGTCAAATTCAGAATTCACCTACTACCAGGGACAGCACCGATTGCCAAGGCACCTTACCGTTTGGCACCCGCAGAGATGCAAGAACTGAAGAAACAGTTAGATGAACTTCTAGAGAAAGGATTCATACAGCCTAGGTCATCGCCATGGGGATCACCAATCTTATTTGTCAAGAAGAAGGACGGATCAATGCGTATGTGCATTGATTACCGAGAACTCAATAAAGTCACGATTAAAAATCGGTACCCATTACCGAGAATCGATGATTTGTTTGATCAATTGCAAAGAGCTCGATTCTTTTCTAAGATCGATTTCGCTCAGGATATCATCAATTGAAGAAGGTACAAGAAGAGGACATTCCTAAAACTGCTTTTAGAACAAGGTATGGCCATTATGAATTTACCGTCATGCCATTTGGTTTAACTAATGCCTCAGCCGCATTTATGGACATGATGAACATAATATGTAAACCGTATCTGGATAAATTCATAATTGTTTTTATAGATGATATTCTCATTTACTCTAAAAGTAAAGAGGAACATGCAGCGCATCTGCATGCACTCCTTACCTTATTGAGAAAAGAAAAGCTTTACGCTAAATTCTCAAAGTGTGAGTTTTGGTTAGAAGAAGTGCAATTCCTTGGACATTTAGTTAATCATGAAGGAATTCATGTGGATCCCACAAAGATCGAGGCAATTACTAAATGGAAAGTCCCTGAATCACCAACGGAGGTGAGAAGTTTTCTAGGACTGGCTGGTTATTATAGATGGTTTATCCGAGATTTTTCTAGAATAGCTATTCCCTTAACAAAACTGAACTGTAAATCTGTTAAGTTTGAATGGGGACCAAAACAGGAAGAAGCCTTTAGAATTCTTAAGCAAACATTAACCAACGCACCTATATTAGCGTCACCAGAAGGAACTGAAGACTTTGTAGTCTATTGTGACGCTTGTAAGTTAGGTTATGAAAACTTTGTAGTCTATTGATGCAACGTCAAAAGGTTATAGCCTATGCCTCTAGACAACTTAAGAATCAAGAAGAGAATTATACAACCCATGATCTAGAATTAGGAGGCATAATTTTTGCCCTTAAAATTTGGAGACATTACCTTTATGGTAGTAAGTTTACCATTTTCACCGATCATAAGAGTTTAAGATATGTTTTTGGGCAAAAGGAGCTAAATATGAGACAGAGACGCTGGATGGAAATTCTTAGTGACTATGATTGTAATATCCAGTATCATGCAGGATAGGCTAATGTAGTTGCGGATCCTTTAAGTCGAAAATATCATGAAAAGCCAAAAAGAGTGCGTTCTCTTAAATGAAATCTGCATATAGATTTAAATAATCAGATTAGAGAAGTACAAGAATCAGTAATCAAGGACGATAATGAAAAATTGAAAGGAATGATTAAGGAATTAGAAAAAGGAACAGATGGAATTTGGAGATTCCATACGGAAAGAATTTGGATACCTAAACGAGGAAACCTACGCCATCGAATATTAGAAGAAGCCCATAAGTCTAAGTATACGATACATCCTGGAAGTGATAAGATGTACCAAGACATAAGAAAAAATTTCTGGTGGATAGGAATGAAGAAAGATGTAGTAGCTTACGTTGCCAAGTGTCTAACATGTTCACAAGTTAAAGCTGAACATCAGAAACCCTCAGGTTTATTACAGCAGTTAGAAATACCTATATGGAAATGGGAATTGATAACAATGAATTTTGTTACCAAATTACCCAAGACACGAAAGGGTAATGATACAATCTGGGTGATTGTGGACAGATTAACTAAGTCTGCTCATTTCTTACCAATGAAGGAAACTTTCAGTATGGAACAACTAGCCAAGTTGTATGTAAATGAAATAGTTTCATTACATGGAATTCCTTTATCAATTGTTTCTTATAGAGATAGCCGTTTTACTTCTCATTTTTGGACTAGTTTCCAAAAAGCAATGGGAACCAAGTTAAATCAAAGCACAACTTATCATCCCCAAATGGACGGACAAAGCGAAAGGACAATTCAGAGAATGGAAGATATGCTTAGAGCTTGTGTAATTGATTTCGGAGGAAATTGGGACGATCATTTACCACTAATAGAATTTTCTTACAATAACAGCTATCATACCAGTATCAATGCTGCACCATTTGAAGCACTTTATGGATGAAAGTGTCGAACTCTAGTCTATTGAGCCGAAATTGGAGAAAAGCAACTATCTGGACCCGAGATAGTACAAGAAACAACAGACAATATTATTCAAATCAAGGATAGACTAAAAGCAGCACACGATCGTCAAAAGAGTTATGCTGATAATAGACGAAAATCGTTGGAATTCCAAGTAGGAGATAAGGCATTATTAAAAGTTTCTCCATGGAAAGGAGTAGTCAGGTTCATCAAAAGGGGAAAGCTAAGCCCCGGGTATGTTGGACCTTTTGAGATTATTAAAAGGATAGGACCAGTAGCTTACCAGCTACAACTGCTAGAGGAAATGGCAGGAATACATGATGTGTTCCATGTACGTAATCTCAAAAAGTGCTTAGCAGATGAATCATCAGTAGTACCTCTTAAAGACATAGAGGTAAATGAGAAGCTTAAGTTTGTAGAAAGATCTCTACAGATTGAAGACAGAAAGATCAAGAATCTCAAACACAAGAGATTAGTTCTAGTCAAAGTGAAAAGGGATTCCAAGAGAGGACCAAAATACACTTGGGAGGTCGAATAAGAGATGCAGAGTAAATATCCACACCTATTCCAGTAGACCTCGGGGACGAGTTCTAAAACAAGGTGGGGAGGATACAACAACTCTCCCGAAACCCTTAAACATGTCCCTATACGTCCTAAAATACACCCATTATACGAAAAACAGCCCAAAATACCTTTAATTTTACAAAAATTAAATAAAAACAAATATATATACTCGCTCGCGGGGCGCGACAGAGCCAAGGAATGTGACAACCCTCATAAATCCAGGTATCCGTACAATTTAATTAATATAAATTAGTGCTTAATGACTGTGCTGAATTACAACTGATGACTTAAACTGCTTTCTAATTTCTGTATCATACATACATATGCATCACATTTCATATTGTCACATCATTTTTACATACAAACCTTTAATGACATAAATGATGCACAAAGCACAGTTAGCACAGTTAGCGGATAACTCAGAAAATATGCTGACGGGGTTCAGTACATAGACAGACAGTGTTTTGAGACCTAGTATGAGCCGGAAACAAAGTTCTACACTAGTATAGTATGTAGGGAAGTAAGGACCATAAAACTGCGTCACTAGGTGATAGTTTAAGTGCCGGAAAGTGCCTAAAAACCACATAAAGTGCAGAATTCTGCATATTTCTGCAAATTTCAGCAATTTAACAAGCTAGTAATGTGCAAAAATATGGAAAAATGGTCCTGAATGCTTTCCTAAGTGTCGGGAATTAAAAGTATCACAAAAGGATACTTAAAAATCAATAAACGGAATAGTTTGACACTTTAACGAACCGGTATCTAACCAAACAACCGGACACTACCCAAAACACCAAAATTACACTAGAGACATTGTTTTATTATTTCTTGGCTAGTTATGATACCCGAACACCTTAACACACTATATAACATATCTTATGCATAACATCTAAACTAATACACTTAGTTTTCAACCAATTACCTACTTATCATTACAATTTACAATTTAACCCCCCCCCCATGCTAGTAATCGGTCATCAAGGTGGCCCACCCCAAATCTTCACTTGATCTCCTAAGATTACACTTGATCTTGCTTAGATTGTGGAAGATCATGTTGGTACTATTAGAGACACATAAACCATTGGATAAAAGGGATTAGGGTTTATAAAATGGACCAAGAGCTCACTTCATCTTCATCACTCCACCTCTCTCCCTCTCTCCCTCTTCTCTTGGCCGAGCACTACACCAACACCACCACCACCTTTCATCCATCATCCACTCATTCCATATACTCTCAAGGGTATAAGAAGGTGTCTTATGAAGCTTGGTGCTCTTGAATCTTGAAGGACCTCCATCAATTGCTTTTATCCATCACTTTTATCATCTTCTTCATCAACTGTTCTTCCCTAGCTTAGAGCTAGTAGTAAGACTCTCACAACCCTTTGTTACTTCTATTTTAGTTGGTTAAAAGATGTATTATGTTGTAAATCACAAGAACACTAAAAGACATGAACATGAATCATGAACATAAAGCTTATGTATGATGAAATCTTGATGAAATAGTGTGGTTTAGTATATGTATGATACTTGTTGTTGTTTACTTGAGATTATGATGTTGATCATCATAAGGAGCTTGCTAGATTGTGATTAAACACATGATCTAGCAAGTTAGAGGATGATTATGTGTTAACACAAGAAGATCATCCTCATATATAAGCATGAACTTGAATAAAAAGATGATTTCTTGAAAAATAATAAACAAAGTAAGCTAGTAATCTTATGAATCTAAGATTTATGAATGGTTTTCCAAAAGAACCAAGTTTAAAATGTGATTCTTAGAAGATCTTGGTTTTTACTTAAATATACACTATTTTTAGTGGTAAAACAAGTGTATAAACACTCATGAAACAAGAAGATCTCACAAAGAAACATTTTTGTAAAATATGTTTACAAGTTGTAAACACCTAAATTCTTTAAGAATGAGATTTTTAAAGAAATAAACACACTTTAAAGAATAACTAGACCTACTAAATACACCACTAAGTTACTACAAGTTTTTATGAAAGATCAAGTTCATGTTATTATGTAAATTGAATAGTTTTTAAACTTGGTAAGTGTAAGTTGTTTAGGGATTGATTGTTGATTGTTGTGATGATTTTTGAAAAGAAAATGTTATGCTTTGATAGCATGGACACCTCCATTTTTAGGGGAAACTATGGCAAAATTTTCAAAAAATATAAACACTTAGAAAAATATTTTCTAACAAGTATTTACAAGTGTATTTAACTATGGTTTTCAATATAAACTTTGCCATAGAATTTGTTACAAAAATACAAGTATTGGAGGTTGGTTTTTATAAATATGAATAAATATGTATTTAGAATATATTTACATTAAAGACACTTGTGTGAATATTTGTATACTTGGTGAAATAGTTATATTATTTTAGGGTAAAATAATATAACTTAACAAAATACCATGGAATTTACAATCCAAAATAATACCAAGAATATCAAGGAATAAATATTTAAGTTACACACATAATATTGTGGAACCGAACGATAGAACGTAACTTACAAAATATTCCGGAAAATACCGTTATAAATATATTTTTGGTAAATATTATTTTGGAAGCAAGAAATGAAAGTATGATTTTTATTACAAAGTGATATCATATTTTTGGACAAAATGAGCTTAAATATATTTTCTAAATGTGAGACTTGAAAATATATTTTGGAGTTATACAAATACAAGCATACGAAAATACATGTATAAGATACCCCCATCCTTGGGAAGGAAATACGGAAACAAATACTTGAGAAGTGTTGTTACAAAAATATTGTTTAACAGTTAATCCAAAAATTAAATATAATTTAAGGTTAAAATAATTATTATTTTAACAAGTAATTATAACTTGGAATAATATTGGGAACATAAGAAACGTAACTCAAAAACGTAAATACTAAGCAAAGGCATGACCCGTCCGTCTAATAGACGTTAGTACACTGTAGGTAGTCGTGTTTGCTGAGAAGATTTGAGTTACCAGTACTGAAGACGCAATACTGTGAGTTCATGTCCCCCTTTTCTTTTAACTGTTTTCAGTTTTATACTTCGGGGGTGAAATACATGTTACAATTATTACGAACGTTTTATACATGGTATGGTTAGCTAAGGAGGGTTACTGCTAGATCATGTGAAAGGTGGGTATAACACTTAAGGCCATTAATCCTCGTCGTAGGACCGAGGGACATGAGTGATAGATCTATTTGGGTGTAGCGAGCCCACACCCATGGGGACCAGGGTGGCCCATAGGGTGACTATGTCTTCCAGCCGGAGGCCCGGTACAAATTTGCTAGGTTTGAGTTTCCTGCACCATTTCACACATATCAATGGCCTTGCAAACCATTGGTGATCTGTTTTTCCTTATTGCTACATACCAGGGACATAAATACATACAGACATACTTTAAAGGTTTATTCATACACTCACACATGAACTCGCTCAACTTTTGTTGATGTTTTTAAACTACATGTATTTCAGGGAACTAAGGGGATCTGGTAGGTGTATGCATGTGTTTCAAGCTGCGTTATAAATAAAAGATGTCATCCGAGGTCATTGGGTTTAGGAGATGTATCTTACTCCTGGACGAGATACATGTTTCTAAACTCGGGTTTGCGTAAAGTCTTTTGTCAAGTCATAGTGAACTCCTTAAAACATATTATGGTTTGTAACTTAAATTTGGTGTCGATGTTTCAAACAAGTATGATGTGGTAATTTCAAACTTAAATTTATGGATGAATATCTTTTGGTTTTATCATATAGCGTTGTTATGATTGAATGCTATGGTACTAAGAAGTCACACCAATAACCACGCTTCCGCAAAAGTCAGGGTGTGACAGCTTGGTATCAGAGCCAGGTTTGTAGCGAACTAGGATTCTTTCTCGAGTCTAGACTACGATCATTAGGGCTCTCACGAAAATGTTTTCACAAACATGTTTTCATTGCATACACAAAATGTCCAGATCCAGGAAACAAATATTTTTACAAATAAAGGACACAAAATACATTTCAAGGAATTCGTTTATAATTCAGTCTGAGAGACTGGGGAGTTAGTCTGAGAGGCTAGCTGGGTAGTCAGTCTGAGAGACTGGGGAGTTGGTCTGAGAGACTGGGTAGTCTGAGAGACTAGTTGGGGCAGTCTGAGAGACTGGGAGGTTTAGCCTGAGAGGTTGGGTAGTTCAGTTTGGGAAACTGGGAGGTTTAGTCTGAGAGACTAAGTAGTTCAGTCTGAGAGGCTGGGTGGGATTGTCTTGGGAAGGCTAGGATGCATACATGCTTACATTGTTACTGCATACATGCTTATTTGATGATTGTTGATATATGTGCATATGTTGTGATTGATTTGTTACAGACATCATGTCCTCCTCTGAGAGTGGAGTATCTGATACAGTAGACCCTAGGCCATAGTTTTTGATGATGAGATCATCCCAGAGGATAAGGTTTTTACGTCTGACACCACGAGTAGTGATGATGATGATTTCTAGCCGTTTGCTTTACCAGATTTTGGCGATGATATACCGCTAGTTGATGGTCTTCCTGGCGAGGATCTACCTCTTGTTCAAATCCCTGCTCCTTTTCCTCTTGCAGCATTTCCTCTTGAGGATCTGCCTCTTGATGCCATGTCTGACGACGACGTCGATCTTTTTATTGAGGGTCCCCCTGAGGGTGCCCAGGATGATGGAGTTCCAGTCGGTGATGTCGTTGCTATTCCACATGATGAGATTCCTGATGTCGAGGCTTCTTCTAACCATTCTGGTCCTGATTCATTCGAGTCTGTGTCATCTACTACTCTACACGCGCTGGGATTACAGCGTTATCCCACCGATACTGATTCTGACACAGCTTTGTCTGTTGCACCTGATATCCCACACGGTGTTGATCATGACTTTGAGTTTAATGATGAGTTTGATCCAGTCTTTCCACACGACTTTGACCCCGAGCATGAGATTGAGTTTGTCCCTGATGATCAGCCTTTTGAGGCACTTGTCATTCCTGACGATCAGCTCTTTGATATACCCACTGATCTTGAGATTGCACCAGCTGACCCTGAGCCTTTGATTGCACCCAAGCCTATACCAGCTCATGATCCTCTACCTGACCCTTTACCTTCAGTCGTTGATCATGCTCCTTTTGCTGACCATGTAGATCCCCGTTATGCATTCACCCACAATGGGTGGATAGAGGACGAAGATGACTTGCCTCCTTTTGTTAGACCTGTTACTCCCCCACCTGCACCTACACATGTACCAGTTGACATTGCCCCGTTTCACCCACATGTGTCTGACATTCACCGCACAGATCTACCGGTCACGTTCCTACAGGATATCCCTCCTCCCCATCCAGGGGAAGGTCCATCGAGTTAGCAGCCCGATCACATACCACCTGTGTCAGCAGCCTTTCCTTTCATGCCACCATTTGCACCCGCTACACATACTACACCTTTTGCTTCTGCACCATCGGGCGAGCCACTGATTTGGTTTCCGCCCAACACGATGCCTGTTTCTGATCCATACCATCCCTTCCACATTGGTTATATGAGGGATGATCTGCTTTTGTCCTTACAGCTCCAGCAGGAGATGTTGTTTCGCAGAGTCATGGATCTTGAGAGGATTTCGCGTCCTCTGCCTTGTACTTGTCAGTCACCATTCGTGACTCCACCCGCTCCTCTTTTACCATACCCATATTTTGATGTCCGTTTTCTTACTATGGAGCAGCAGGTTAGCTACCTGTTGCGTATCGTTCATGCCCTCGAGGAGGAGCTAGCACATCTGCGCAGTTTGCTATTCGTTCCTCCACCTCCTCTTCCTCCACCATCAGCATAGCAGTTTTTGGTTTTATGCAGGTAGCATACTTTTGGTGAGAGTGCAGCTATTGAGCCCAGATTGTACAGCTTTTTGAAGACCACATTTCTTTTGACTTTTGATTGTTGTAGTTTGATGGATAGTTTGGACAAGGGTGATGTGACCACTGTATTCCTCTTTGGTTGTGATATGATACATTTGGTGAACTGGTAAAACTGTAATTGTGGTCGTTGATATATGAAAGCTCAATCGATACATTCTCATTACATACATTGTTGGATTACTTGTTTATGTTATGACATGGGATGTTATGTGTTTACTTGCATTGATAAATGTTGTTACATACGTATACTACATACTTATATGCATAAGACCTGACCTATACTATCTTCTTTAGAAGATGCCTCCTCAAAGGGAAACTCGATTGCCCAATACTGAGGCCGAGTTACAAGAAAGGATTTCACGAGCGATAGCAGAGCACGAGGCCTCACGCGCTGAAACTAGCGGGGGTACCTCGAGGAACAACCCACCTTATGGTAATGTTTAAGTCGCTTGAGATACATTACGTTACATTTGGATATTCCATGTGCGTTTTCTAATGCTTGCTGTGAATGACATTACTTGTACAGGCTGTACCTATAAGCAGTTCTTAGACTGTAAACCGCTGAATTTCAACGGCACCGGGGGTGCTGTGTCTTTTGTTCGATGGACGGAGAAGACCGATTCTGTGATAAGAATGAGCAAATGCGCACCAGAACACCAAGTCACCTACATCTCCGGATTGTTCTTAGATGGAGCGCTTTCATGGTGGAATCTCCAAGTCCAGACTCTGGGTGAGGCAGCAGCATGCGCTTTGACTTGGAATGAAATGAAGGAACTCATGCTAAAGAAATACTACTCCAGGGCTGAAATCCAAAAGTTAGAAACTGAATTTTGGAACCTCAAGATGGACGGCCCGAAAATTGCTGAATATGTGCAGAGGTTTCATGACTTATCACGCATCGTACCGTACATGGTTGATCCGGAATTCAAACGCATCGAGCGTTTTATTTGGGGGTTGGCACCTCAGATTATGAGTACGGTAACGACATCAATGTGACATCTGTGCTTGTAATCATAGTAAACAGTTCAGTTATCAATTAAATAAAGTTATTTGATCCCAATTTTTGTTTATTTATGTTTTACATGTTTCATGTTTTGACTTTTATTCCATTTCAAACTCTATATCGCTTTCTAGATAGTTATACGCAAAATGGTGCGTAAACGTAATCAGTTTAATGCGACAAACACTCCAGAACATCAAAATATGCTTAACATACCTTAAATAACCTTTACATAACTTAGAAATAAGTTTTGAAGGCTTTGGTATGGCAAAATCAAGTTAATTCGCTTACAGGGACTAAAATTGACAAACTGCGAAAGTATGCCAATTTGAACTGTAACGGACATTCCGGAACATGGCCATAAGTTAAACACACCTTAAATAACCTTTTCATAGCTTAGAAACTGGCTTTGAGGGGTTCGGTGTGTTAAAATAAACTTTATGCTCATTCAGGGACTAAAAGCGTCAAAAAGTGCATAAGTTTGCATTTTCGCACATAACTTACGCTCTGAATACATCCGGAGATCCAAAAATTTATGTAAGCATTAAAATATTTTATTTTAATGTTTGGCATAAGAAAAATCCATTCGTCGCGCAATTTGGATCGTTTTTCGCGCTTGTGCGCATCTCGTCGTAATTAAGCAAACATCGCGATCGTAAGACCAAACGAACCAACATCCGTCATATTTTTGAGCATGTTTCATGTCCACAATGTTTAGGCATCATTTTAGGGCCTTAAAGTTGGCTTAACGGGCCTTGGAAGTGTCGAAATGTGCTTAAAACACATCATGGACTGAAACTGTCATTAACTGAAAGCTGGTTGCTGATCTGCAGAGCCCAGGCGGGCCGCGTAAGCATATACAGAAACTCACGCAGGCCGTGTGGCCCTCCCAGATATGCAAAATCAGTTTAAACAGCTGTTAACAGCTGTTATACCCTTGTATTCCACTTGCAAACGGTTTTTAGCAAACAATGGGCCATTTCTAGGGGCTCCAATGGTTTCTTAAAACTATGGGCTTGATGTGTACGGCTAGGATTGAATCTCGGTTAACGAGGAACAATCTTAACGGTTCTAACATATCTATAAATACCCCTCACCCATTTCACTCATTCCCTCACATTTGATCTGGTTTTATACTCTCTAAGTGGAAGTATATGCTTCCTACCTGAGAGTGGATTGGATCAAATACTTGCGGGGACCCTTTGTAAGTGTTCCTTCGTTCTTTTTATGCATTTTTATGCTTGAAAATCAAACTGCGTTTGAGTTTCTGCATTGACCAGTTTATGGTCAATGCGAAGTTCGTTTGAACTTCATAACGTGAGCGTAATCACGATGGTCATAGTCCCTAGTGACTATACCTACTGATTACCACGTTATCTAGGCTCAGTGACGAGTCGTAGTTTCGGCCAAAATGCGTATTCTTGCGTATTTTGTAACCAAACTACTCTAGGGTATCAAAACCGTTTTTTTTATATCAAAACCTGTTTTCTAACTTGACTAAACATGTTCTAGCATGTTTAGCTCGTCACTTTTAGATTTGTGCTTGTTTAGGGTCGTAAGGGTAAGCGATCTAATCAATCGCTTATGCTTTCAAACCCGACCCATTTGGTCGATCATTAGGATCCGACCAAACACTTTAGGTGACCATAGTTGTATAGGGAATAACCTTCCGAGGTTATACCTTATGGTCACAACATTTAGTTAGTTGTATGATAGGTAGTATATATGCCTTAGGTAAATTCCCAAAATGCCCTTTTTACGCCAAACTTCATTTTAAGCATATGTAACATAACTTTTGACATCTAAACTGATTTAGCAACAATATTAGACATATTAAGGCATATGTTACTTGTCATAGGACTAGTTAGGTGGTCCGAACGCGTTTTACATGAACGACGCGTTAAAGTAGCATAAGCTACCTAAACGGGTCGTAACGGGTCAAAAGCACTTAGGATAAGTTTCATTTTAGTATGTAGGCTTTGTTAAACCATATTACATGAATTCCTACACTCATTTGGTTTACGAACCCTAATACTACCCGATCCTCCGAATAGGTCCGTTTATTAATGTAGTTACCTATATTAGGTGCCGTTTGATTTCCGTAACCTTCTAGCTTTGCTTGGTGGATATCTAAAGTCTATTGAGCAATCTCAAGTGGGTACATAGACCCCTCTTTTACTTTTTTTCAAACATTTTGGGGTGAAACACATGTGCCTACTTGTTATTTTCATGCTTTCCATGCTTTCATATCATATACTTGCTATGTTCATTAGTACACTTATAGTACATAATTTCATTGTGTTTTTGCTATGTATGTCCTTTTTAGCATACTTAGTACATCGTTTTACATGACATTTTATGCTATGTATGTTCACCATACTTAGTGCATTTGTTTTTCATCACATGCTATGTATGTCCGTTTTGCCGCATACTTAGTACATTTTCATCACATGCTTACATTTTGATATGACATTTGGTTTGTTAAGTGGGACCATATAAATTCATTAACTTTGATCACGCCGCTCGTTAGTAGGTAATGGTACCATAGGAATTGACAACTCCCGTTCCTGACATCCTAGGTATGTTTGGATGAAAGGAATGACCGAATCCGATAAAACATAACACAGATAGACCTTTAATTTGTTTAAGGGCTTATCACCACAGTCACAAGGCTTGGATGTATGCATTTTTACAATACCGCATAAATGTTTGTATTCAGTATAGCATGCATTTCCACAAGACATAGCGTTGATTTAAACCACGTTTTACTTCAATACATTGTTTTGTGCATTTTTATCTGTGGCTCAGTAGATATATATATATATATATGTTTCACTTGCCATACATGACATTTTGTTTACACATTACGTATTTGACATTTGACATAGACATTTTGATATTGATATACATATTTCATGGACTACATTTTATAATAAACATTTTGACATGATTTACACAAAGACATTTGACAAATGGTTTAGACATGGGCAATTTACATTGGTGGTTTGGTTGGGTAAAATGATTTGAGTAACGAGGCATGTGTAATATGATACAAGCATGGTGGATATGCCGCTGGTACTTCCTATATATAAGTGCTTGTTTGTTATTACATATCGTAGCGTTATTTGAATCATTTCAATTTAGACATATAACATTTTATACAAATAACATATTTTTCAAGACATTGTTTTACAAACAACTTATTTTAATCAAAATTCATTTTACTTGGTTATTCATTTAACCTCACATTACTCTTTTACATATCATCTACTTTATCATCGCCTTTCAAAAGATTTATAAAACAAAACAACTAACAAGGTTCATGACTGACTTTTGTTAAACAACTTTTTCTTAAACTTAAGTCATGAATCCTATTTTCACAAAACCTATGTATCTCACAGGCATTTTTATGCTGCGTACCTATTTTCACATGTGTTTCAGGAGCTGTTGCTTAGGATGATGATCGTGACACTAGGGCGGACCTGTGCCTTAGAGACTTAAAATAAAGATAGACTTAGTTTAATTATGTTGTGTACTCTTTGGTTCTTGTTTTGAAACAATGTATTCCACCTTTGGTTGTTGACTAAAATGAAATTTTAATTACCATGGTTGTGGAACAATAATTCTGTTACAACACTCCCCGAGGTTTCCGCCACGATTTGATGTTTTACGTGGTCGGGGTGTGACAGAAGAGTTGGTATCAGAGCCAATGGTTATAGGGAATTAGGTTATTAGTAATGCTCTGACCTAGACTATAACCTTTCTAGGACCCCCAACACAAGTTTTCTTGTGTTTAGATTTTAAAACATGCACTTCACATATCCTTAGGTGATCACCAAAACAAGAACCCAATTTTCCGAAATGATTTTTGAAAATCAAACATCAGTTTTTAAATGATTTATTATATGGTTTTGAACTCTTTGATTTTTAAAATGATTTTGAAAATTTATCATTTGTTTTTAAATGATTTGTTGTAAGGTTTTGAACCCTTCCAGTTTGATTTTTGGCCTTGTGCCTTCCAAGTTTTCAAAATCTCGTCAAAGTTTTGGGTTCTAAATAACGTGAACACGTGCAAACTGGAAGAGTGAATGCCTGTACCCTGGATTTTCTGTCTAAGGCTAGAGTGTTCGTACAAATCCACATAATTGGACCAGTCATTCTTACCTGGGAACTCTTGGGGTGAGTGTTCACTTATAGGCGAGCATGTCTTCGCGAAGCATTATTTTTGACCCATTTACTTTGATTAGTCACTGTGTGCCATTTGTTTGCTTGGTGATACGAACAAATGACCACCATCTTTGCTTTCGTCGATTTTGTTTTATCTCATTCTTTTCACCTAATCGTCTCACTCGTTCCTTTCATGTTTCCTCTTTTAGAATGCCTCCTCGACGCGAAAATCCACTACCAAATTCCGAACTGGCATAAATCATCGCGCAGCAAATGGCTGCTGCGTTCCCAAATCTTATTGCTCAATGGAACCAAGCCAACAACAATAATAATGCTCCATGCAATTTCAAGAGTTTTAACTAGGCTAAACCACTCAAGTTTAGTGGTTCTGAGGGAGCAACTGGGCTTCTTCAATGGTTCGAGAGCATTGAGAATACTTTCAGTCACGTTCAGTGTCCTGATAATCGCAAAGTCGAGTTTGCTTCCAGTGTATTTCAGAAGAGGGCGCTTACATGGTGGAACTGGGTTATGAGAGACCGTGGTGCTGAGGTTGCTTTAGCACAAACATGGGCTGAACTGAGGACTCTTATGATGAGGGAGTTTTGTCCTCGTCATGAACTACGAGCTTTGGAAAGGGAGTTTGACGATTTGAAACAGGATAGTGGCGAGCACCGGGCATATACTGATAGGTATGAGGAGCTGAGTTTGTTATGCCCAACAATGGTTACCCCACTCGAGAAGGCTATCGAGAGGTATATCGATGGCCAACCTGACTCCATACAAGACACTGTTACTGGTAGTAACCCTACCACAGTCCATCAGGCAATTGAGCTATCTGCGACATTGACCGAGTCACAGATTCGAAGGGGTAACCTGCATAGAAAGGGTGACAAGGGTAAGAAGCAGGCGTCTGATCAGAGTGAGAGAAAGAAAGATAAAAACAAGAAGGTTAAGGATTCTGGTTCCTCGAAGGGTTCTAGGAAGCATAAGGCTTCCCAAAATTTCGCCGTTACTGCACAAGCTGCACCAAATCAGCCAGCGCAGCCTCCAACAAAGAAGCGGTATGAAGGGAATGCACCTTTGTGCAATAAGTGCAATAGTCACCATCAACAGCAACTTCCGTCCCGTTTCTGTACCAACTGTGGGAAGTCTGGACACCTTGCAGAAGTTTGTCGTTCTGCTCAGGTCGCTTAAAATCCAGCTCAACAACCTGTTCAACAGCAAGCTGCACGACCTCACTATCCTCCTGGCTCGTGCTATAATTGTGGAGACCTAACCCATTATCGAAACCAGTGTCCAAGGCTGGTTAATGCGAATCTGAATCAGGCTCCAGCTCGAGGTTGAGTTTTTAACATGAATGCACAAGAAGCGCAAGCAGACAATGAAGTGGTGAACGGTATGTTCTCTTTTAATAACCAACCTGCATCTGTTCTTTTTTATTCTGGTGCCGATAAGAGTTTTGTGTCATTATCTTTTGAGCCATTGCTTCGCGTGTCTAGAACGAAACTAGGTAAGCCTTTGACAGTAGAAGTTGCCAGTGGTGAACCCATTGTTCTTAATTATGTCCTTCGCAACTGCCAGTTGAACCTTAACGACCATCTTTTCCCCATCGACCTCACGCCAATGCAACTTGGGAGTTTCGAAGTTATAGTGGGTATGGATTGGTTAGCCAAGCATCGCGCAGAGGTATTTTGTTTTGAGAAGATCGTTCGTGTGCCGCTTTCGTCAGGTGTGATCCTGCAGGTTCGTGGTGAGAGACCTGCTAGTAGCCTCAAGCTTATGTCTTGTTTTCAAGCTCGGAAGTATCTGCGAAAGAACTATGTGGCCTTCTTGGCACATGTCGCAGAAGAAGATAAAAGCAAAGGTAAGTTCATTCGAGATATCCCGGTCGTTCGGGATTATCCGGAGTTATTTCCTGAGGAGTTACCTGGATTACCCCTATCACGCCAAGTCGAGTTTCGTATTGATCTCGTACCTGGTGAAAATCCCATTGCCATATCTCCATATCGTCTTGCACCGTCTGAGATGCAAGAGTTGTCTAAGCAGCTTCAGGAGCTTTCTGACAAAGGATTTATCCGTCCTAGCTTTTCACCTTGGGGTGCTCCCATTCTTTTTGTCAAGAAGAAGGATGGATCCTTCAGAATGTGCATCGATTACCGTGAGCTTAACAAGCTCACCATCAAGAATCGATATCCCCTACCTCGCATTGATGATCTCTTTGATCAGTTACAGGGCGCTTCTTACTTTCAAAGATCGATCTACGTTCTGGGTATCATCAACTTCGTGTGCATGAAGAAGATATTCCCAAGACAGCGTTCCGCACTCGTTATGGGCATTATGAGTTCACAGTTATGCCATTCTGTTTGACTAATGCTCCTGCTGTTTTCATGGACTTGATGAATAGGGTTTGCAAGCCTTATTTGGATAAGTTCATCATCGTCTTTATTGATGACATTTTGATATACTCTAAGACGCAAGCTAATCATGAGCAACATCTTCGTCTTACTCTGGAACTCCTAAAGAAAGAGCAACTTTTTGCCAAATTCTCGAAATGCGAATTTTGGCTTAAAGAAGTTCAATTTTTGGGACATATTGTCAACGAACAAGGTATTCATGTAGATCCCTCCAAGATCAGTGCGATTTAGGATTGGGACATGCCTACTACTCCTACCGAAGTTCGTTCATTTCTTGGTCTCGCGGGTTATTACCGCCGCTTCATCGAAAATTTCTCGAAGATTGCAATTCCCTTAACTGCTCTAACTCAGAAGAATAAACCCTTTGAATGGGGTTCTAAACAAGAAGAAGCATTTCAGACCTTGAAACAGAAGCTTTGCGATGCACCTATCCTATCTTTGCCCGAAGGCAATGATGATTTTGTCGTGTACTGCGATGCATCCAATTTGGGACTTGGCTGTGTTCTGATGCAAAGGAACAAAGTCATAGCATATGCATTGAGGCAGTTAAAGGTGCATGAGAAAAACTAAACCACTCATGATCTTGAGTTGGGTGCAGTTGTGTTCGCTCTTAAAATCTGGAGACACTATTTGTATGGCACAAAATGTGTGGTTTTCACTGACCACAAAAGTCTTCAGCATATCTTCAATCAGAAAGAACTTAACATGAGGCAAAGATGTTGGGTTGAGCTTCTAAACGACTATGACTGCGAAATTCGCTACCACCCTAGTAAAGCGAATGTCGTGGCTGACGCATTGAGTCGTAAGGAGCGTACTAAGCTTCATTGTGTTCATGTTCAATCTGATATCCAAGCTCAATCTGATATTCAAGCCCGCATCTCTTAGGCTCAACATGCTTGTGTTTCACAAGACTTGATGGGTAAGGAATTGCCCTATCATATTAAGCCTGATCTTGAACTGAAGGACGATGGATCTTATTATTTCATGGGCCGTTTGTGGGTCCCAAGCCAAGATGGTCTTCGCACCTTACTTATGGATGAAGCTCATAAGTCTCGTTATTCTGTCCATCCTGGCTAAGACAAAATGTATAAGGATCTTCGTACTCAGTATTGGTGGCCTGGTATGAAGAAGGATATTGCCTTGTACGTTTCAAAATGCCTTACTTGTCTTAAGGTTAAGGCTGAACATCAGCATCCTTCTGGTTTATTGGAGCAACCAGAGATCCCAGTTTGGAAATGGGAAAACATTGTTATGGATCTCGTTACCAAACTTCTGCGCACTAAGAAAGGTCATGATGCCATCTGGGTAGTTGTTGATCGTTTTACTAAATCAGCGCATTTCTTGCCTATACGTGAGGATCTATCTGCTGAAATGTTGGCTAAAGTCTATGTGGATGAAATCGTATCTCGACATGGTGTTCCTTTGAACATTATTTCTGATAGAGATGCTCGCTTCTCTTCTCGTTTTTGGAGAACCATGCAATATGCTATGGGGACCCAGCTTAATCTGAGCACTGCTTATCATCCGCAATCTGATGGTCAATCTGAAAGAACAATCCAGACTTTGGAGGATATGCTTAGAGCTTGTGTGATCGATTTTGGTGGTTGTTGGGATTCACATCTTCCATTGATTGAATTCTCCTACAACAACAGTTATCACTCCAGCATCAACATGGCTCCTTTCGAGGCTCTTTATGGTCGAAAATGTCGTTCACCAGTCTGCTGGAATGAGATAGGTGAGGCTCAACTTACTGGACCTGACCTCATTCTAGAGACAACTGATAAGGTTAAGAAAGTTCGTGATAACCTACAGGCAGCTCGAAGCCGTCAAAAGAGTTACGCGGACCAACGACGCAAGCCCTTAGAATTTCAAATCGGTGATCGTGTATTACTTAAGGTCTCACCTTGGAAAGGTGTGATTAGATTTGGAAAGAAAGGAAAACTTGCACCTAGATATGTTGGACCATTCAAGATCGTCGAAAGAATCGGTAAGGTAGGCTACAGACTTGAGTTACCTCCTGAACTTGGTAATGTTCATCCAACCTTCCACGTGTCCAATCTCAAGAAGTGTTTAGCTGATGAGAACCTCCACATACCACTTGACGAAATCCGCGTTGATAAAACACTACATTTTGTTGAGAAACCTGTGGAAATCATGGACCGAATAGTCAAATGGCTTAAACGCAAGCGCATTTCTTTGGTTAAATTTCGCTGGGAATCTAAGCGTGGACCTGAGTTTACTTGGGAACGTGAAGATCAAATGAAGGCGAAGTGTCCGCATCTTTTCCCACGAGTTTCCTCTAAATAAATTTCGGAATGAAATTTCCACAAGTAGGGGAGACTGTGACATCTGTGCTTGTAATCATAGTAAACAGTTCAGTTATCAATGAAATAAAGTTATTTTATCCCAATGTCTGTTTATTTATGTTTTACATTTTTCATGTTTTGACTTTTATTCCATTTCAAACTCTATATCGCTTTCTAGAGAGTTATACGCAAACTGGTGCGTAAACGTAATCAGTTTAACGCGAAAAACACTCCGTAACATCAACATATGCTTAACTTACCTTAAATAACCTTTACAAAACTTAGAAATAAGTTTTGAAGGCTTTGGTATGGCAAAATCAAGTTAATTCGCTTACAGGGACTAAAATTGACAAACTACGAAAGTATGCCAATTTGAACTGTAACGGACATTCCGGAACATGGCCATAAGTTAAACACACCTTAAATAACCTTTTCATAGCTTAGAAATGGGCTTTGAGGGGTTCAGTGTGTTAAAATAAACTTTATGCTCATTCAGGGACTAAAAGCGTCAAAAAGTGCATAAGTTTGCATTTTCGCGCATAACTTACGCTCTGAATACATCCGGACATCCAAAAATTTATGTAAGCATTAAAATATTTTATTTTAGTGTTTGGCATAAGAAAAATCCTTTCGTTGCGCAATTTGGATCGTTTTTCGCGCTTGTGCGCATCTCGTCGTAATTAAGCAAACATCGCGATCGTACGACCAAACGAACCGACATCCGGCATATTTTTGAGCATGTTTCATATCCACAATGTTTAGGCCTCATTTTAGGGCCTTAAAGTTGGCTTAACGGGCCTTGGAAGTGTCGAAATGAGCTTAAAACACATCAGGGACTGAAACTGTCATTAACTGAAAGCTGGTTGCTGATCTGCAGAGCCGAGGCGGGCCGCGTAAGCATATACAGACACTCACGCGGGCCGTGTGGCCCTCCCAGATATGCAAAATCAGTTTAAACAGCTGTTAACAACAGTTATACCCTTGTATTCCACTTGCAAACGGTTTTTAGCAAACAATGGGCCATTTCTAGGGGCTCCAATGGTTTCTTAAAACTATGGGCTTGATGTGTACGGCTAGGATTGAATCTCGGTTAACGAGGAAAGATCTTAACGGTTCTAACATATCTATAAATACCCCTCACCCATTTCACTCATTCCCTCACATTTGATCTGATTTTATACTCTCTAAGTGGAAGTATATGCTTCCTACCTGAGAGTGGATTGGATCAAATACTTGCGGGGACCCTTTGTAAGTGTTCCTTCGTTCTTTTTATGCGTTTTTATGCTTGAAAGTCAAACTATGTTTGACTTTCTACATTGACCAGTTTATGGTCAATGCGAAGTTCGTTTGAACTTCATAACGTGAGCGTAATCACGATGGTCATAGTCCCTAGTGACTATACCTACTGATTACCACGTTATCTAGGCTCAGTGACGAGTCGTAGTTTCGGCAAAAATGCGTATTCTTGCGTATTTTGTAACCAAACTACTCTAGGGTATCAAAACCGTTTGTTTTGATATCAAAACCTGTTTTCTAACTTGACTATACATGTTCTAGCATGTTTAGCTCGTCACTTTTAGATTTGTGCTTGTTTAGGGTCGTAAGGGTAAGCGATCTAATCAATCGCTTATGCTTTCGAACCCGACCCATTTGGTCGATCATTAGGATCCGACCAAACACTTTAGGTGACCATAGTTGTATAGGGAATAACCTTCCGAGGTTATACCTTATGGTCAAAACGTTTAGTTAGTTGTATGATAGGTAGTATATATGCCTTAAGTAAATTACCAAAATGCCCTTTTTACGCCAAACTTCATTTTAAGCATATGTAACATAACTTTTGACATCGAAACTGATTTAGCAACAATATTAGACATATTAAGGCATATGTTACTTGTCATAGGACTAGTTAGGCGGTCCGAACGCGTTTTACGCGAATGACGCGTTAAAGTAGCATAAGCTACCTAAACGGGTCGTAACGGGTCAAAAGCACTTAGGATAAGTTTCGTTTTAGTATGTAGGCTTTGTTAAACCATATTACATGAGTTCCTACACTCATTTGGTTTACGAACCCTAATACTACCCGATCCTCCGAATAGGTCCGTTTATTAATGTAGTTACCTATATTAGGTGCCGTTTGATTTCCGTAGCCTTCTAGCTTTGCTTGGTGGATATCTAAAGTCTATTGAGCAATCTCAAGTGAGTACATAGACCCCTCTTTTACTGTTTTTCAAACATTTTGGGGTGAAACACATGTGCCTACTTGTTATTTTCATGCTTTCCATGCTTTCATATCATACACTTGCTATGTTCATTAGTACACTTATAGTACATAATTTCATTGTGTTTTTGCTATGTTTGTCCTTTGTAGCATACTTAGTACATCGTTTTACATGACATTTTATGCTATGTATGTTCACCATACTTAGTGCATTTGTTTTTCATCACATGCTATGTATGTCCGTTTTTTCCGCATACTTAGTACATTTTCATCACATGCTTACATTTTTTATATGACATTTGGTTTGTTAAGTGGGACCATATACATTCATTAACTTTGATCACGCCACTCGTTAGTAGGTAATGGTACCATAGGAATTGACAACTCCCGTTCCTGACATCCTAGGTATGTTTGGATGAAAGGAATGACCGAATCCGATAAAACATAACACAGATAGACCTTTAATTTGTTTAAGGGCTTATCACCATAGTCACAAGGCGTGGATGTATGCATTTTTACAATACCGCATAAATGTTTGTATTCAGTATAGCATGCATTTCCACAAGACATAGCGTTGATTTAAACCACGTTTTACTTCAATACATTGTTTTGTGCATTTTTATCTGTGGCTCAGTAGATATATATATATATATATATATATATATATATATATATATATATATGTTTCACTTGCTATACATGACATTTTGTTTACACATTACATATTTGACATTTGACATAGACATTTTGATATTGATATACATATTTCATGGACTACATTTTGACATAAACATTTTGACATGATTTACACAAAGACATTTGACAAATGGTTTAGACATGGGCAATTTACATTGGTGGTTTGGTTGGGTAAAATGATTTGAGTAACGAGGCATGTGTAATATGATACAAGCATGGTGGATACGCCGCTGGTACTTCCTATATATAAGTGCTTGTATGGTATTATATATCGTAGCGTTATTTGAATCATTTCAATTTAGACATATAACATTTTATACAAATAACATATTTTTCAAGACATTGTTTTACAAACAACTTATTTTAATCAAAATTCATTTTACTTGGTTATTCATTTAACCTCACATTACTCTTTTACATATCATCTACTTTATCATCGCTTTTCAAAAGATTTATAAAACAAAACAACTAACAAGGTTCATGACTGACTTTTGTTAAACAACTTTTTTCTTAAACTTAAGTCATGAATCCTATTTTCACAAAACCTATGTATCTCACAGGCATTTTTATGCTGACGTACCTATTTTCACATGTGTTTCAGGAGCTGTTGCTTAGGATGATGATCGTGACACTAGGGCGGACCTGTGCCTTTGAGACTTAAAAAAAGATAGACTTAGTTTAATTATGTTGTGTACTCTTTGGTTCTTGTTTTGAAACAATGTATTCCACCTTTGGTTGTTGAATAAAATGAAATTTTAATTACCATGGTTGTGGAACAATAATTCTGTTACAACACTCCCCGACATTTCCGCCACGATTTGATGTTTTACGTGGTCGGGGTGTGACAATCAAAGCCTGCAACAATTACTGAGGCTATCGATCTGAGCATGTCACTGACTGAAGAAGCTATCAGGTTAAACAAGTTTTCGATCTCTGACCAGAAGAAGAAGGAGACTCACGTGGAGTCATCGGGTGAGAACAAGAGGAAGTTCTCAAACTTTAAGAAGGGTACCAGCAGTGCTAACAAGAAGAAAGAGTCGTACTTACCGGTTGAAGCCAAGACTGGGGTTGAAAACAAAGGAAAAGGTTACATGGGCGCTCTGCCCAAATGTGATGTATGCCAGTACCATCATTCCGGCCAGTGCAGATTTAGGAAATGTGAGACTTGTGGAAAGGTTGGTCATTCAAAGGAAACATGTTGGGCTGGTACAGGTCGTGGTGGTCAGAGAGGTTATGGCAGTGGTAATGGAAACAACAACCGTGGTGGAAATGGGTATGGAAACCGCCCGCAAGGAGGAAATGGCGGTAACGGAAATCGTGGTAATTTTGGGAATCAAGCTGGAAATGGAAACCGGGGAGCAAACAACAATCGAGGTGGTAATGGGAACGGTAATGGTCGAGGACCAGGTTGTTTTAATTGTGGAGACGTGGGGCATTTCAAGCGAGAATGCCCAAAGCTCAATCAAGCTCATGGAAGGGTTTTCAACATCGGTGCGAGGGAAGCTCGCCAAGATCCAAATGTGGTCACTGGTACGTTCCCTATCAACCAACGCTTTGCATCTGTACTATTTGATACCGGTGCCGATTATAGTTTTGTATCGCTAGAATTTAAGAATATACTTGGGTTGGTAGCCAGTAAGCTAGCCTGTAGGATCGAATCGCGACCTGAATGAGTCGTTCGGAAGAGCTCTAGTCCGTTTCAGAGGCGGAAACAAAGAAACGGATGTAAAAACAGCTTGAATATCACTTTAAACGTCTTGTGTATTGAATTAAAAGCGATTACAATCACAAGGAATACCGGCAGCACCTCGGTATCAAATCTGAAATCGTTACAAATGACATGAACACAACCCTATTTATAGACCTGAGATTCCGAGCGAAATCAGACTTGTCACTTAGGAGCGAAATCAGACATTAACCATTTAGAGCGAAATCACATATAAACTTCTAAACTATTTTGTCTCTTGTGAGATGATGCAATGATGATGTCATATTAATGATGTCATCATTGTATAATATGACATCATGTTTGAACAAATCCACTACGAACCCGAGACTCGATGTAAGACGAAGTCGACAGATGTATGCACTAACAGACTCCCCCTCAGATGTTGACGAGTCTTAAGTGTCGAGTCTTTTCATCTTCAGTCTTTATCAGTCTTTAGGCTTTTCTTTCCAATCAGCATCAACAGACTCCCTTTCAAAACATGCTGGGATCATAGTCTGGCTTTCACAGATTCAGGTATCGCAACTTGACTCACCTGCATATTCTCTACCCAAAACATAAGTTTCATAAAAGATAAGATATAACAAATTTAGAAACTTCGCTAATCACCTGAAGACACAACCCTGAATGCATCATTTTCAAGTATCAAACAAAAATGATTTATCATGTCAATTTCTGATGAACCACTTGAATATATATCATTTTACATTTCAAACATCTTCAAACAAATTTTCCCAAACCTGTTCATCATGTTCAGCACTCGGAATTTTGAAACTCAGATTTCCAACATCAGTTGTCTAAAATCTTTTTGAATTTTCAAAAATTTATGCTAAAACACACCGAAAATCTTTTTGGATTTTTGAAATAACAGAAATGAAATGCAGTAAGGAAATATTTACATACAATATTTTTGTGAGTTTGTGTAAGAGGATCATATCAGTTTTTGAGACAAATCACCAACACCGTTAAGCTTTAATCATTTTAAGTTCTAAACGATTCACCTAGATTGTCAGTATACTGGTCCACTTAAATTTTCACACAAAGTTCAGCTGTTTCGAGATACGAGATTAATGTTTTAAGCACTTAAACTTAATCGCGTGTCCCACCTCAGAATATACTCCCGTATCCAGATCCCAATATTCAGTCTTACAGGTAAATATGACACAAATGATATCTGTAGGGGAATAAATTATGATCGAAATCGTGAGAGCTCAGGTCAGAACTACCGTTCAGCAGAGAGATCACGAATCGACTTTTGGGTGTGTCCCCTTTAGAGGATCTTTTTTTACAAGAGCATTGCTAAGCAATTTTATTGTCTTATCATATATGCTGAGGGTGATGCTATGTTTCAAGCATTGCGAAAAGTATTATTCGAGGACTAGGTCAGAACTTCCATTCAGCAGAAGTCCAGGAATAGTACCCCAGATATCACTGAGTATAAAGACCTAGTATATCAGAAAAAGGAATCTTTCAAACCAGATTTCGGGGGTTACCCATATATCCGAGAGATGTTACCCACGATATAAGCAAGTTTGAATTTAGGTTTATATCTCGTCACAATCTACTAAATGTGAAAAAACCTACTGGCATATCATCAGTGAGACCGTTTATCACATTTTTCTTTCCATTTCTTTAGCATGTTGAGATCATCCACTGATGTACTATCATTTCCTCTCTTATACAACAAAACTCATTTTCATTTTATCATGTTTTTGTCTTTTTCAAATTTTCTAATGTTTTTGGATTTTCTGTGAAAAAAATTTACTCCCCCTAAAATGCAAACACATTTTAGGAAATTTGAAAACAAACTATACAATAAAGTGACAACCGATATCAAATCACTTCAAATCGCCATCCACTTGACATAAACAGTCAGAACTCCCCCTCACAACAAACTATTTTCCCATTGTGATTTCAAAACACTTACGTTTGTTTTAATCAAATGGTTTTTCCGGAAAATAAGTTTTGTTGATTTTCAAACCATTTGTAGGTTAGGGGTTCATCACATTGTTCTCCAAAATATCACTTGTAAGTATGGTCCAATCAAGTTCAACTTAATGACCTTGATTAACCACTTGAAGATGAAAACCTTCTTCAACCACTTACATGTTCATTTCACCAACCATAACCACTTGTAAATCAAAATATAACAATTTAAATATACCACCTGTACTTTACCAACTGTACCTCTTGTAGGATCATTTGCTAAGAAAGATGCCGATATCTGCTCCACTCTTACCAACCTTGGAGCTCCGGCAAGTCAGGATTTTTAGTTAGGAAAAACTTTCCCCCAAGTCTGACCAGCCTTGGGAGATTCTGGGACACATCTATCCCACCAACATTTTGATTTGTAAAACTCTTTGGCACCTTTTACCTTTCTGTCAACCATCTTACCAAAAATATGCTTGACTTTTCCATTGAAAGCCTTCTCAACATCAAATTCTCCCTTATCAGCGAAGAATTGATTTGAGATCTCTACCTTTCCCACTTTCTTCATCAAATTTTCCTTTGACAATGGAGGAAAATCTTCATCGTTCACCTCTGGAACGGAATTCACAACCTTTTTCTCAACCAAAGACTCCTCTGATTTTATGGAATCAGATTCATTGTCAGAACAACTATATGTTTTAACAACCCACTTTTGTTTACTCAAATCACCTCTTCTTTTGTAAAACCGTTTTGAACTTTCTCCTTCCTCAGAAGTAGAATTTTCAAACTTTTTAACATTTTTCACAGGTTGTTCTTTCTTATCACCACAAGTCTTTCTCAGAACAGAGTTAGAAGAAACTTCCTGTTTTTGGTAGTTGGTCTTGGGGCAATTCCAAGCTATGTGTCCAACTTCTTGGCATTTGAAACAGGTTCTTCTGTCAACTCTTTGAGCAAACTTTCTCACATTCTTCTTCACTTCAGCAAGAAACTCCTGATTCGACTGCTTCCGCTTCCAGAACGGTTTCTTCTGTTCGTCCTCTGAACTTCCTCCTGAAACAAATTTTGTTTTTGGTTTATAAATTTTCTAATTTTTATAATTTTCTGAAGAATTGAAACCAAGACCTTTCTTTTTAAGGTTACCATTATGGTTTGATTTTTGGAAATTATAACCACAACCATAACCCATTTTCTTGTTTACTCTTTGTTGAATCCTTGAAGTGTAAGTTTTAGGTTTTGCAGAAAGATTTAAATCTTTTATTTCAGAAATATTAATTTCTGTTAATTTGAAAACCTTTTTGATCATTTCAATTTTAACACTTCTTATTGGGAATTCCTCATCAGAATATAATTTGTCTGAATCATTCAAAGTATAAGCCACTTTGATTGGTTCGTCACTCAAATTAGATTTTGATAACAGGAATTCTTTATTGTAAACCCTTTTAACCGGTGAACTTGGACTCTTCTCTGACGAACTTAAATTCTCAGTTTTAGACTCCGACTTTGACTCTTCATCCGTATCCAACACCTGATCGACAACTTTCTTTATTAACTCAGACTCATGATCAGTGTCAGACGCTGTGAATGTAACATCAATATTGTCTGGTAATTCATCAATGATTTCAGACTTTAACTTGATGTTGACTGCGTTTTTTAGACGCTCCTCGTTAGGATTCCTTGGAGAATAAGTTTCATGGATCGGGGGCGGACATCTGTTATACTTGACACTTGGTTTCTTACCAGTATCAGTATCTTCAGTCTTTTTCTTCGTGAAAGCCTCAAGACCTGCAACAGTAGGATAAACACGATCAATCAAATAATCACAAGTAGTGTAACTCAACAATAATCGTTTAATCCTTTCACTCTCAATCTTCTCAAGTTCCAGCTCCTTCTTCAGATTAGCACAATCTTCAATATAATCATTGATGACGCTCTGCTTTGTCATTAAAGTTGCACTCATTTTGTCATTTGCTTTTTCAATTTCTGAATTTGTCCTTTTCAGACCATCAACTGTTCTATTCAGCACATCATAAGATTCCTTAATGTACTTCACATCAGATAGTAAATATTCTTTAATCTTCGCTAATTCAACAATCTTCTTATCTTTCTCCTCACAAACTTTTCAAGATTCTGAACACTTCGAACACAGTTTTTCAACTTCAACCGCTTTTTCAACTATCTTTTCAACCTCAACGATCTTTTCTACTTCGATGATTTTCTCTACTTCGACAAGTTTCTCAACTTCGACTAATTTTTCAACTTCAACTATTTTTTCAACTTCAACAAGTTTTTCCACTACTTTCCCCACTTCAACGATTTTCTCAACTACTTTCTCAGTCACTGGTTCAACATTTGCTTCTCCAGCTTCTGTCTTTGTCTTTTCATCAGCTTGCATTTTTGCTGCTTCCAGCTCTCTCCTTAATCTGGCAATCTTCTTCTGATTTAGCCTTTCCATTTTATCTGCAAAGAAGAAATTAAAACTGTCAGGATCAATGCCTTTTCTAGCTCTGTTGAGATGTTCTTCTTCATCATCGGTATCTACATCGCTTCCAAGATCTGGAAAAATCGGGATTCTTTTCTCACTAGCCTCATCTTCTCCTAGTATTCGAGCAACAAAGCCTGAATCAGATGGAATGTATTTATCCCAACTAAATCCCTCTGCAACTTTTTCATCATCTTGATGAATAAGTAAAGCTTTCTTCTTTCCATCTTCAATAGCATGAGCATGTGCAGTTTGTGGTTGTTGAGCAATCTGATGGAAAATTGATTTCTGATAATAATTGTTCCTATCTTGATTCCCGGTTGCTTCTTTGCTTTTGCACTCTCGTTTAAAATGACCTTTTCCTTTGCAACGGAAACAGGTAA
Organism: Helianthus tuberosus; assembly: GCA_030545235.1. NCBI lineage: Eukaryota > Viridiplantae > Streptophyta > Magnoliopsida > Asterales > Asteraceae > Helianthus > Helianthus tuberosus. Next base: position 103,837,419 of record CM060443.1, read on the forward strand.
CTTTCAATTTGTCAAATCCCAACTGAGAAGTAGCCATTCCTCGAAATTCATCTCTGCCAGTAATTTCTTGAAACTTTTCAGCTCTTCTCCAAGCACTCGCTAAGCAGCATTTTATATCCATCAGCTCAAGTTCTTCAGCATCAATTTGGTCGTAATCCTCTTTAGTAAGCATAGGATTACCAATCTTCCCACCTATCAAACTTTTGTAAGATTCTAACATAGCAACCAGTGATGCCATGTGTTGCTTGGCAACTTCCGAAGACAGATTCTGACCATTTTGAATGTTTAAGGTAACATTGCACTGAAGGTTTGTTGAGTTTTGTCGTTGAGAACTTGATGTTGTGCTGTTTGGATCAAAACTTGAGAATGATGAAGAATATCCACCACTTTGAGTCACATTGCTACTCTTTGTTCCAGACGAACTGTCAGCACTGAAACCAGTTTGAATCTTTGGAATAGGGCTGGGAGTAGCCTCAAACTGGTTCCCTCTGTAATACAAACTGACATCTTGTTTGGCATTTGGATTCGTCATTATAGCAGTTTCCTGAATATCCAGCTCCTGCTCTTCAATCTTTTGAATGAATTGTGCCAGATTCATATTCTCAGACTTTCTTGTGTGTTTTAAAATCATCAAATAAGTTCCCCACTTTTGTTGTGGTAGTGCTTCAGCTAGTTTATCGACCCACTCATCATCATCTTTCTCAATGTTAAATCTTTTCATTTCTAAGACTAGATGACAATATCTATCAATGGTATGCTTTGTAGTTTCATGTTCGAAAGCTGAAAACATATCAAACGACTTCTTCAATAACGCCTTTTTGTTTTTAATCATATCTGCGCTTCCTTTGAATTTCTGAATCAATGCTTCCCAAATTGACTTAGCTGTATTACCATCTTGAAGCAAAACAAATATATCTTCTGTAATTGCCTGTTGAAGAATACTGATCATCATTTTCTTACTAGTATACTTCAATTTGTCAACTTCCGTAAAGTCACTGAAACCTTTTTCAAGTCCACGTTCGTTTTTCGGTTTCTCATAGTCTTTCTCCAACGAACACCATGCATCAAACTTGTAAGCTTGCACCCAGTTCTCAAATCGATTTTTCCATCCCTGAAAATCTTCAATGTACATAAGTTTTGGCGGTTTCTGATGAGTTCTCGTCTCATTTTCACTGTACAATGTTTCAGCAGCTGTAACCGGAGCGACTGGTGTGGCAAACGCGTTGTAGAATTCCTCTTCCATGCTTCAGTAATCAGAAGATATTTCGGGAAAATACCTGAATGAAAACAAAAACAACTAATCAATTTAAACGAACTGAAAAAATGTGAACGTGTGTAACGGTTGAATCGATCTAAGACTCGTGTCAAAAATTTGCGGACTCGTTGAACTCTCTGAAAGAATGAACTTAATCGAGTGAACTAAGTAAAATGGGCTTTGAATGGACACAACTTTATACTTCAATTATTAATTGGGCTTCTCGATTGGGCCTTTGAAATATAATTGAGCCGAGCTCCAATGGTGATTAATGATGTCGACACACTTGATGTTACCGAATAAATTCTATTGGACCGAGACACTTTGATGAGAGCTGCCACTATGGATTCAAACTATTTGGCCGATGACATAGACCAATCACATGGGCTGCATTAATAAGACTGATCTCATGCACATGGACACTTAAAACAACTAGTCGACAACTTCAAAGTCTTTCACAATTCTAATAGGACCTCAAAATTTAGTGGCCGACACTTTTGTTTATCAAGTCAATTTAATTGAGCTGCCAATATAATCTGTCAAACTAATATGATTGGGCCGCAAATCTCTCTTATCACTTCACATGCAATATTGATATTATCAAAAGCTATATGCCGACAACTTCAATACCCAAAATCAGTGATTGGGCCTTTAATGTGTGGTGGGCTGACAACTCTATATAGTTCAGGTCACATGGCAGACACACATTTTATCAACATAACTTTCTTGATTTCAATTGAATATATGACCGACAAACTTTGATCAAATCACTTGCAAACTGATGATATAGATCTGATCAAAACAATTGTATCTCGTGAACTACTGAACCTAGTTGACATTCATATTCAAACGGTATGAAGCGAAAACAGAAGTATGGCAGTCTGGAGCGGAATCAGAAAGTATGTTGGAGCGGAATCAGAAGTATGGCAGTTTTGGAGCGGAATCAGAAATTCTCTGGAGCGGAATCAACAATTTTGGTAATTTTGGAGCGGAATCAGAGAAAAATCAAGTATTTTCGAGCAGAATCCCAAATGTTCGTACGAGCGGAATCACTTCGAACATCATTTTTACCCATTTTTAGTCCGAGTTTTAACGTGTAACTTTCAAGGATTTGTTATCTTGCACTTTTACACCATATATTTGAAATTTAGCCGATTTTAACCGTGAAATCTTGAATTTTTTAAAGAAAGTGTAGAAAAACAGAGATTTTCAAGCTGAATCATATAGAACTCCTCTTCCTGAGCTCTGATACCAGTTGTAGGATCGAATCGCGACCTTAATGAGTCGTTCGGAAGAGCTCTAGTCCGTTTCAGAGGCGGAAACAAAGAAACGGATGTAAAAATAGCTTGAATATCACTTTAAACATCTTGTGTATTGAATTAAAAGTGATTACAATCACAAGGAATACCGGCAGCACCTCGGTATCAAATCTGAAATCGTTACAAATGACATGAACACAACCCTATTTATAGACCTGAGATTCCGAGCGAAATCAGACTTGTCACTTAGGAGCGAAATCAGACATTAACCATTTAGAGCGAAATCACATATAAACTTCTAAACTATTTTGTCTCTTGTGAGATGATGCAATGATGATGTCATATTAATGATGTCATCATTGTATAATATGACATCATGTTTGAACAAATCCACTACGAACCCGAGACTCGATGTAGGACGAAGTCGACAGATGTATGCACTAACATAGACATTCCGTATTCAATAGAACTAGCTAATGGAAAGCTAGTAGAAGCAAATGAAGTTATTAGGGGTTGCGTAATAGAGCTTGGGGAGCACGAGTTTACACTTGATCTACTGTCGGTCAATTTGGGAAGCTTCGACGTGGTAGTGGGAATGGATTGGTTGTCAAGCAACCGAGCAGAGATCGTATGTCACGAGAAGATCATTTGCGTTCCGATGGCGAATGGAGAAACAATTGTAGTGCATGGAGAGAAGCACGATACGCCCCTAAGGATCATCAGTTGTTTGAAAGCTCGAAACTGTTTGCAGAAGGGATGTGTTGCTTTCTTGGCGTACATTGTGGACAAAGAAGCCGCTGAGCCAAAGTTAGAAGATATTCCAGTCGTGAAGGAATATCCTGAAGTCTTTCCCGAAGACTTACCAGGATTGCCGCCGTAGTGACAAGTCGAGTTCCACATTGACTTAGTTCCAAGCGTTGCGCCTGTGGCTAAGGCACCTTATCGACTTGCGCCTTCAGAAATGCAAGAGCTGTCAACACAACTTCAAGAACTGTTAGACAAGGGATTTGTCAGACCATGCTTCTCGCCTTGGGGAGCTCCAGTTTTGTTCGTTAAGAAGAAGGATGGTAGTTTCCGCATGTGTATCAACTACCGGGAGCTAAACAAGTTGACTATCAAGAATATATATCCTTTGCCAAGTATTGATGACCTGTTCGATCAACTACAAGGTTCGAGTTGTTACTCCAAGATCGATCTTCGATCAGGTTATCACCAGTTGAGAATTCAAGAGGAGAGTATTCCAAAGACGGCCTTTAGGACTCGATATGGGCACTACGAGTTTCTTGTTATGCCGTTTGGTCTGACGAACGCACCAGCAGTTTTCATGGACTTGATGAATAGAGTTTGTAAGCCGTACCTCGATAAGTTTGTGATCGTGTTCATTGACGATATTCTGATTTACTCGAAGATGAAGGAAGAACATGAGCAACATCTAAGAGCTATCTTAGAGCTGCTCAAGGGAGAGAAATTGTACGCTAAATTCACAAAGTGCGAGTTCTGGTTACGTGAGGTTCAGTTCCTTGGGCACGTGGTTAACGGAGAGGGAATTCATGTGGATCCCACAAAGATCGAGGCAATCAAGAATTGGGAGACTCCGAAGAAGCCAACTGAGATTCGAAAATTCCTAGGTTTGGCAGGATATTATCGCAGATTTATTGAGGATTTTTCAAAAATCGCTCAACCTTTGACCTCCCTCACTCAAAAAGACAAGAAGTATGAATGGGGAGACAAGCAAGAAGAAGCATTCAAGTTATTGAAAAACAAGCTTTGCGATGCACCCATCTTATCCCTACCCGAAGGCACTGACGACCTCGTGGTATATTGTGACGCCTCGCGTCAAGGTTTAGGTTGCGTGCTGATGCAGCGACAGAAGGTTATAGCCTATGTTTCACGCCAATTGAAGATTCATGAGAAGAACTACACCACACATGATTTGGAACTAGGCGCTGTGGTGTTTGCTTTAAAGATCTGGCGACATTACTTGTATGGCACGCGATGCACAATCTTTACTGATCACAAGAGCCTACAGCATATATTCGATCAGAAAGAGCTTAACATGAGACAGAGACGATGGGTAGAGTTGTTAAACGACTATGATTTTGAAATTAAGTATCACCCAGGGAAGGCGAATGTGGTCGCCGATGCCTTGAGCCGGAAGGAAAGAATCAAGCCCATAAGGGTTAGGGCTTTGGAAATGATTATTCAAACGGATCTCTCGTTGCGCATTCGTGCCGCGCAGAGAGAAGCTCTTAAGGAAAAGAATCTTGAGAATGAGTATCTCCGTGGGATGGAGAAGCAGTTAGTACCCAATGATGAAGGAACGTTGTGCTTCATGAAACGAATTTGGGTTCCCCTCTTCGGTGGTCTACGAGACGTTATTTTTGATGAAGCTCACAAGTTACGGTACTCGATCCATCCAGGATCGGATAAAATGTACCAAGATTTAAAGGATTTCTATTGGTGGCCGAGACTAAAAGGCGATGTTGCAACGTATGTTGGCAAATGTTTGACCTGCGCCAAAGTAAAGGCCGAATATCAGAAGCCTTCAGGTCTTCTGCAACAACCTGAAATACCCATGTGGAAATGGGAGCAGATTTCAATGGACTTTATAACAAAGTTACCAAGGACACCCAGAGGTCACGATACGATTTGGGTAAACGTCGATCGTCTGACGAAATCTGCATACTTTTTGCCTATCAAAGAGAAAGACAACACTATCAAGCTTGCTGAGCTGTACCTGAGAGAGATTGTTGCACGTCATGGAGTGCCTCTCTCGATCATTTCTGATAGAGACGGAAGGTTTGTGTCAAGGATCTGGCAATCCTTCCAAGAAGCCTTTGGTTCTCAGTTGAATCTGAGTACGTCATTCCATCCGCAGACAGATGGCCAGAGTGAACGAACGATTCAAACATTGGAAGATATATTACAAGCTTGCATGATGGATTTGGGTGGTAGTTGGGACACTCACTTACCCTTGGTAGAATTTTCGTACAACAGCTACCATGCGAGTATCCAAGCTGCACCATTTGAAGCTCTCTATGGACACAAGTGTCGATCACCGTTATGCTGGGCAGATGCAGGTGATAGACAGCTTGTTGGTCCGGAATTGGTTCAAGAGATGACAGACAAGATTATACATATCCGAGAGTGCATCAAAGCGGCTCGTGATCGACAAAAGAGTTATGCGGACCGAAGAAGGAAACCTCTGGAGTTTGAGGTAGGAGATATGGTTTTATTAAAGGTCTCACCCTGGAAGGGTGTAGCACGCTTTGGGAAGCGTGGAAAGTTGAACCCGCGATACATTGGACCATTCAAAATCCTAGAGAGGATTGGTCTTGTAGCTTACAAGTTGGATCTACCCGCAGAATTGAATGGCGTTCATGATACATTTCATGTATCTAATCTGAAAAAGAGTCCAACTCAAGAAACAGTTGTCATTCCTGCCGACGAAGTTCATATTGATGACACACTCCACTTTACTGAAGAACCTGTTGAGGTTACTAATTGGAAGGTTAACAAGACACGCAGGAGTAGTGTTAAACTCGTCAAGGTTCGTTGGAACGCGCGACACGGTCCAGAGTTTACTTGGGAGCGTGAGGATCGCATGAAAGCAAAATACCCACATTTATTCCCCAAGACCCCTGCATCTAGTAGCAGAACTTAAATTTCGGGACGAAATTTTCTTAACAGGGGGAGAATGTGACAACCCTCATAAATCCAGGTATCCGTACAATTTAATTAATATAAATTAGTGCTTAATGACTGTGCTGAATTACAACTGATGACTTAAACTGCTTTCTAATTTCTGTATCATACATACATGTGCATCACATTTCATATTGTCACATCATTTTTACATACAAACCTTTAGTGACATAAATGATGCACAAAGCACAGTTAGCACAGTTAGCGGATAACTCAGAAAATATGCTGATGGGGTTCAGTACATAGACAGACAGTGTTTTGAGACCCAGTATGAGCCGGAAACAAAGTTCTACACTAGTATAGTGTGTAGGGAAGTAAGGACCATAAAACTGCGTCACTAGGTGATAGTTTAAGTGCCGGAAAGTACCTAAAAACCACATAAAGTGCAGAATTCTGCATATTTCAGCAAAATTTAGCAATTTAACAAGCTAGTAATGTGCAAAAATATGGCAAAATGGTCCTGAATGTTTTCCTAAGTGTCGGGAATTAAAAGTGTCACAAAAGGATACTTAAAAATAAATAAACGGAATAGTTTGACACTTTAACGAACCAGTATCTAACCAAACAACGGGACACTACCCGAAACACCAAAATTACACTAGAGACATTGTTTTATTATTTCTTGGCTAGTTATGATACCCGAACACCTTAACACACTATATAACATATCTTATGCATAACACCTACACTAATACACTTAGTTTTCAACCAATTACCTACTTATCATTACAATTTACAATTTAACCCCCCCCCCCCTGCTAGTAATCGGTCATCAAGGTGGCCCACCCCAAATCTTCACTTGATCTCCTAAGATTACACTTGATCTTGCTTAGATTGTGGAAGATCATGTTGGTACTATTAGAGACACATAAACCATTGGGTAAAAGGGATTAGGGTTTATAAAATGGACCAAGAGCTGACTTCATCTTCATCACTCCACCTCTCTCCCTCTCTCCCTCTTCTCTCGGCCGAGCACCACACCAACACCACCACCACCTTTCATCCATCATCCACTCATTCCATATACTCTCAAGGGTGTAAGAAGGTGTCTTATGAAGCTTAGTGCTCTTGAATCTTGAAGGACCTCCATCAATTGCTTTTATCCATCACTTTTATCATCTTCTTCATCAAGTGTTCTTCCCTAGCTTAGAGCTAGTAGTAAGACTCTCACAACCCTTTGTTACTTCTATTTTAGTTGGTTAAAAGATGTATTATGTTGTAAATCACAAGAACACTAAAAGACATGAACATGAATCATGAACATAAAGCTTATGTATGATGAAATCTTGATGAAATAGTGTGGTTTAGTATATGTAAGATACTTGTTGTTGTTTACTTGAGATTATGATGTTGATCATCATAAGGAGCTTGCTAGATTGTGATTAAACACATGATCTAGCAAGTTAGAGGATGATTATGTGTTAACACAAGAAGATCATCCTCATATATAAGCATGAACTTGAATAAAAAGATGATTTCTTGAAAAATAATAAACAAAGTAAGCTAGTAATCTTATGAATCTAAGATTTATGAATGGTTTTCCAAAAGAACCAAGTTTAAAATGTGATTCTTAGAAGATCTTGTTTTTTACTTAAATATACACTATTTTTAGTTGTAAAACAAGTGTATAAACACTCATGAAACAAGAAGATCTCACAAAGAAACATTTTTGTAAAATATGTTTACAAGTTGTAAACACCTAAATTCTTTAAGAATGAGATTTTTAAAGAAATAAACACACTTTAAAGGATAACTAGACCTACTAAATACACCACCAAGTTACTACAATTTTTTTGAAAGATCAAGTTCATGTTATTATGTAAATTGAATAGTTCTTGCACTTGGTAAGTGTAAGTTGTTTAGGGATTGATTGTTGATTGTTGTGATGATTTTTGAAAAGAAAATGATATGCTTTGATAGCATGGACACCTCCATTTTTAGGGGAAACTATGGCAAAATTTTCAAAAAATATAAACACTTAGAAAAATATTTTCTAACAAGTATTTACAAGTGTATTTAACTATGGTTTTCAATATAAACTTTGCCATAGAATTTGTTACAAAAATACAAGTATTGGAGGTTGATTTTATAAATATGAATAAATATGTATTTAGAATATATATTTACATTAAAGACACTTGTGTGAATATTTGTATACTTGGTGAAATAGTTATATTATTTTAGGGTAAAATAATATAACTTAACAAAATACCATGAAATTTACAATCCAAAATAATACCAAGAATATCAAGGAATAAATATTTAAGTTACACACATAATATTGTGGAACCGAACGATAGAACGTAACTTACAAAATATTCCGGAAAATACCGTTATAAATATATTTTTGGTAAATATTATTTTGGAAGCAAGAAATGAAAGTATGATTTTTATTACAAAGTGATATCATATTTTTGGACAAAATGAGCTTAAATATATTTTCTAAATGTGAGACTTGAAAATATATTTTGGAGTTATACAAATACAAGCATACGAAAATACATGTATAAGATACCCCCATCATAGGGAAGGAAATACGGAAGCAAATACTTGAAAAGTGTTGTTACAAAAATATTGTTTAACAATTAATCCAAAGATTAAATATAATTTAAGGTTAAAATAATTATTATTTTAACAAGTAATTATAACTTGGAATAATATTGGGAACATAAGAAACGTAACTAAAAAACGTAAATACTAAGCAAAGGCACGACCCGTCCGTCTAATAGACGTTAGTACACTGTAGGTAGTCGTGTTTGCTGAGAAGATTTGAGTTACCAGTACTAAAGACGCAATACTGTGAGTACATGTCCCCCTTTTCTTTTAACTGTTTTCAGTTTTATACTTCGGGGGTGAAATACATGTTACAATTATTACGAACGTTTTATACAATGTATGGTTAGCTAAGGATGGTTACTGCTAGATCACGTGAAAGGTGGGTATAACACTTAAGGCCATTAATCCTCGTCGTAGGACCGAGGGACATGAGTGATAGATCTATTTGGGTGTAGCGAGCCCACACCCATGGGGACCAGGGTGGCCCATAGGGTGACTATGTCTTCCAGCCGGAGGCCCGGTACAAATTTGCTAGGTTTGAGTTTTCCTGCACCATTTCACACATATCAATGGCCTTGCAAACCATTGGTGATCTGTTTTTCCTTATTGCTACATACCAGGGACATACATACATACATACATACATACATACATACATACTTTAAAGGTTTATTCATACACTCACACATGAACTCGCTCAACTTTTGTTGATGTTTTTAAACTACATGTATTTCATGGAACTAAGGGGATCTGGCAGGTGTATGCATGTGTTTCAAGCAGCGTTATAAATAAAAGATGTCATCCGAGGTCGTTGGGTTTAGGAGATGTATCTTACTCCTGGACGAGATACATGTTTCTAAACTCGGGTTTGCGTAAGGTCTTTTGTCGAGTCATAGTGAACTCCTTAAAACATATTATGGTTTGTAACTTAAATTTGGTGTCGATGTTTCAAACAAGTATGATGTGGTAATTTCAAACTTAAATTTATGGATGAATATCTTTTGGTTTTATCATATAGCATTGTTATGATTGAATGCTATGGTATTAAGAAGTCACACCAATAATCACACTTCCGTAAAAGTCAGGGTGTGACAAGGAAGGCTGTCGCGGGCCGCGACCCCCTTGACACCGGGCCGCACCCTATGCTGCCACGTGTCCCCGCTCGTGTCGAAGCTATCTCGTGACTGGCCAGGGCTAGGACCTACTAGACCTATCTAGCGGGGCTCGACACACCCCTGTGTGTCTGTCGCGGGGCGCTAGTGACTCGCTGGTCATCACTATAAATAGGATCGATCGACATTCAGTTTTCGTCACTCAAAATCTCAAACTCTCTTTCTCAATTCTGAATAGAAATAATAATATCGGGTATTATACCCCCTAATTAGCGAAGCTCTGCCTCGTTGTAAGTATTATAACCCCGGTTACGTATTAGATACGTTGCCCGATTGATATAGTGCTCCGTAACGCATGTCTAGGCTCTGCCTGACTCAGTCGTTGGAGTTCTGTCTCGGGGAGGGTATAACTAATGTAAATTTTGGGTTATTATACTAACGCGTGTGCATTGTTTAATTTATTAGATTATAATTAGGAAATCACAGGGAAATACCTAAAATAGCAATGTGAGTGATTCCTCTTTTCGCAAATTGTTTTTACAAAATCCCAATTGTTTTTATCTTATGATTAACAGTGATTGAGTATTTGTAATTCTACAATTATCGTCGGTATGTTGGGGTTTTGTATAAAAAATTTGTTACTACACTATGAGTAGTAACATTACCACCAGTCAGGATTGACAGTACCGTGGGTGGTAATTAAAGTAGATGTAAACAAATGTAGTTGATGGATTGCCCTCAATGTTGTAAAATGATAAAAACCTGTTTTGATTAAACTGGGATTCATTCGCCAGTATTTCTTGCTGATAAAATGTTTTCAAACGCGTTTCAGGTAACAAAATGTGAAAGCCAAATAGAAGTCAGCCGGAGAGCACTAAAGGCTTGGAAAAGTGCTTATAAAAGTTACTTAAAATAAAGAAGAAGTTTTATTTCAATCAATTAGGGTTTATTCCTATAAACATGTTTGTAATGGAAACTTGGGTTTTTCCCAATATATTTATTATTATAAAAATGAGGTGTTTTACTCTGATAAAACATTTCCTAACTACGGTCCTGATGAAATTTCCGCCGCCAAATTAATGATAAACACCGATACCACCATCTCTGAGTAGGCCGCGGCCGCCCGCCTCCCGGGGCAGGGGTCGTGGGTTGCGACAATGTTCAATTGTCGTTTAGAATTCAAAGTTGTCGTCAAGGTACGAACCAAAGAGTTACACTTTGGGCAACGAACATTTAGCGGTGTTTTAATCGTTAATCACCGGATCACGAAATAATAAGCGTAATAAAAGAAACGGGTAATTATTTAGAATAATTACGGAGAACCGGATTTAATATTATAATTAGGTTGTTAATTATGAGATAATTAACAAAGTAAGATTGTGTTTAAATTTAATTGCGATTTTAAATATCAAACAATCTCATTGGATATATATTAATTGGCTAGACTAATAAATAGATAGATATCCCATTATTATGGAATTTGAAATAGGATATGATTGAGAGTTTGTTTATTTATCTCCACAAAATTATATATTATATTAAGATATATATACTCTTTGATTCTTTAAAGAATTAAAAAATAAAAAAAATGGGAATTGAAATCGGAGGCTGCATAGAACTCTCAAAGTTAATAGACTGCTCTTGGAAGGAAATTAGGTGGAGATATACAGCTAGCTCTCTTTCAGTCTCAAAACTGTATTCCAAATCGTTTGTATTCAATTATGCAAAAAGGTAAGTAAAGTTTATAAACTTTATTTTTATTTAGTTTAAAGGTTTCGTTTGAAATCGTTTCAAATGAACAAATATGATTTTGTGGTCAACGATCATCTAGCGAGATAGTTTGTTGAACCAAGGTGTCTTTCTTGGATGTCACGATTCTTTATTTTATTTTAACCTATTTTCATTGTAATGAGATCACTGGTGGAAACAGTTTAGAACCGAACCTCGTGTACACGTTTTCTGCTGCGTACGGTTTGTTTGACAAACTGATATATTATTATTTTTCTAAAAGTTAGACGAAACTTCCAACACATGAGCAATCCAAAACGAGCAAAGAACCGATAGGGTTTTACAGGTGAATCCCTTGTTTATGGGTTCGTCATAATCTAGAGAGAGGGAGAGATGCTTTAAAGAGAACTGGGGGTGGCTGGTGGTGGATCCTAGCGGGGGTAGCAAATGGGTGGTGGTCGCCGATGGGGTTATTTAGAGAGAGAGAGAGTTGAGAGAGAGATGAAGAGCTTCTGTGATTTTGAATATGATATGAGAGAGAGAAAGATCACTGCTTTAAAGAGAGAAATGACAAGATTGACAGTGGAGAGAGAATGAAATGTTAAATGTCCAAAATACCCTTCAAGTTTAAAAGGTTAGATTGATGAGGTGTCAAAAAACGATTGGTTTATAGTGGTTCTCATGGTTCTCGCAACTCGGCTTGGTTATCGATTGAACTAGATCCTATATATATTCGAAATCTTGACGTTTGAAATGAATATAAACAACTATATTCATTTTATAAAATTATTCGGATTCTAGACGATTGAAATAAATATAAATAACTATATTTATTTTATATGGTTTTCAAATACTAAAAGTTTGAAATATAAATTCCGAATTCCGACGTTTGAAATAAATATATACAATTATATTTATTTTATTAAAATATTCCGCGTATTTGTTGTTTGGAAATAAATATAAGTAACATTTATCTCATAAAAGTATCCGAGTTCCAAGTGTTTTGAAATAACTATTAAATTTATTTTATATAAGTTTTTGGTTTCGTTAACTAGAAATTCACTTTGTCAGGCGTTACGAATTCGTTTTGTAAGTTGTAAAGCATCGCCAAAATAAATATACTTTATATTTATTTTACAAAAATACTTTGACTTCCGATCGATGTCGTTTATAAATATAAATATGTTTCGTATTACGGGTTTTTACGAAAAACGGGCAGAGTTTCCTCTGTTTTTGGAAGATCCCGACAACCAAAGTGTCGATATATTTTCAAAACTCAACAATAATGCAAACAATATATAAAATTCTCATCAAATGTGTCAAAACGTAAACTAATCACAAATCGTATCGGTTCGAGCTTGGTTCGTGTTAAATATAAAATTTATAAACAACGTATTTAAGACTCGATTCGTTTAATGTTTACCGAGTCTTGTGTTGACAGAGTTTGAGTGCGTTGACCGGGTTTGACCCGAGTTGACTGGCTTTGACCGTATTGACTGTTGTTGACCCGAGTTGACTTGGGTTTGACTGAGTTGACCTGGGTTTGACCAAGTTGACCCTACTGAGCCGTTTGACTGAGTTGACTCGAACCTGAGCCAAAACACATGTGCTTTATTCTGAACTGAATCGAGACCCAAATATGTTCGAAGCCGAATGTAAAACAGGACCCGAACCAAGTCGAATCTGACCGGCTAACGTGAGCTGAGACCTGAACAAAATTATTTTATTGAAATCTCTCACCAAGAATCGCTTGACAACACCGTCATCGACTTGGACCGGAGCTCCGGCGGCCGTCGCCATCGGTCACCGTCATCACCACAACCATCGTCGGTTCCAACGGTTTCACCACCCTCGTGAACCACCAAAACAAAACCAAAGGAGCCGATTAACAAGATAATTTGTATAGATCGATGAAAAAGACGAGTGTTGGTTGATTTACCGAAGAAATCTAACGGAGTATGTTCGTTGTCGCCGCTCTGGCGCACCACCACCTTTACCACCGTCATCCATCATCATCATCATCATCATCATCATCATCAACATCATCGGTCAATATCACCATTGACATCGCTACCAGAGTTGTTGCCGGCGAGGAGAGGCCGGAGGTATAATAAGGAAAGAGGGGATCGAGTGTGTGTGCGTGTGTGGCCGGAGACCGTCGCCGGAGTGCCGGCTCCGGTGACCGGCGATTAGAGAGAGAAGAGATGGAGCGGCAGTGGTTGCTTGGCTAGGGTTCTTCAAAATGAAGGTGAAAGGGGGGATATGAAACTTATATAGGTAGGGTTTTAATTTGGGTTGGGCCCAAGGCCCAAAAGCCCGTTTTTTGTGTTTTGCGCGGCCCGATACATTTCTAAAGCCCGTTTTCATTCCCAAACTTTGTAATATAACGTAATATACTCGTTTAGGGTCGGTAACTACTAAAATTATGTCGGTAGCCGACGTTTGACACGCACGTTCGTTGGTTGTGTTAAAATTGCGTCAATGCTTCATTTGTCGATTCTAGTTCGTTTTCCGATCCGATTTCAACTGCGAACATTAAAATTTGGAAACGAAACTAAATACATCATAATATATTAATATCGAGACATAACTCGAGTTCGGTGCTTTCGTTTTCGTTGTTGATTGTCGGTGCGTTATTGTTTTCCGCGTAACTTCCGCGTTTGCGCTCTGTGATGTTCGGTTATCCGAATAATTAGCATAATTATAATTATACAATAACTATAAGCACAAAACTCGTATTTTTATTCGTTGTCAGTATGTACCCATTGTCGGTTCGCTTAAATTTCAATTGCGTGCTAAAATTCTCAAAAATCACCAAATCGCGTAACGTGAATCAAGTAGACATTCCTAGGCTTTCCAAGGGCCTAATTAAGTTAAGTTACGTCTAATTACGCTACTTATGATGTTTTTAATGTTTGTTATGCATGTAATTACAACCGGGAATTGCCGGTTGTCACATTCTCCCCCTGTTATAGAAATTTCGTCCTCGAAATTTAGAATATGTTATCTCCTCAGAATTGTGTTGTCCGTAGCTAACTGCAAATAATACCAAAGTGAATGACCGCGTATTCAAATCAAGACTTATTCAAATTACGGGAATGTGAGGACATTTTGCATCAATAAGAACCCAACAGTTCAACAGAATTTGTTCCTGAAATCAATGTTAAGTGAACAAGATGAAATGATATAACCACCAATGTGACTGAGTTTATATTGGTCAAACAAAATAGATTATGACCAATAGATGTCCAAATGAGCGTTCACAATTCGCAAATAAATTTTGAAACAATAGGATTTACTACCAACGGTATCTTGCGTTGGTTGTTATATAGTTGTAACTCAGAATCAACAAGCCCAATAAAAATAGAAACATGAAAATGATTTGTCGAATATCGAACCGTTAAATGAATAAACATCTGTGTGTTGTCATTATTGAATTGCAAGGATACACCGAAATACAAACGATCCTGGTGTATCATCGTCTTAATACATAGGTGCATTAAGACTATTTAAATGATGAATCAAACGAAGAGCATACATAGTTTTTCATTAAATATTTGATCATGATTAGCACAAGCTACATGTTTATACCGACGCCACAAGGTGTCATAGTGATCGAAATAATTCAATAATAGCGGTGATCGAACAAATTCACCATGTTTGAAATCAGATGAAGGGCTCAATGAAGTAAATCTAAATGTTTGTTTTAAACAAATCTCATAGGATTTTCAATTCAACATGAAACAAATAAATAATGTTTTTCGATCGAAGATGAAGGAGCAATGAATATCGCAAAATGTTCGATCAATGATGAAAGAACTGTTAAGACGTACACCGGAATATAACCTGAATTTGTGTACCGTTATCTTAACACACGATTGTATTAAGACTACTTTAATATGATAAACCAACAAAGCGGATTTAATACAGCTACACAAATAAATAAATAATTAAATCCGTACATGATGTGTGTAAACGAGATTAGCGCAAGCGTCAAATTTGTGAAAAATGCCACCACAAGGTGGTCGTGATCAAAGAAACGATTCAATGAAGTCAAAGACCAAACAAGCCTACTATGGTTCAAAACGAATGAAGTGCTTGTTGGGATTATGTTGAATATGATGACCTCAATCCATCATAGGGGACCTTGAATTGAACATATATATTACGAGCATGTTCAAACAATTGGAATTGGTTTAGACACATTCCAACAATGAATACATATATTGACAAGAAAATTTCGACATGGTTACAACGAAAAACCATGTAGGTAACTCAAAAAGACAAGGAGTTTTCCAAGAAATCAGTTGACTTGATATCAAAGAGCCAACACTTACATTAATGCAATCATCCAAATCACAATGCAAAACTCGAACATAGCGAAACAATATTCAAACTATGATGAAGAAACAATTTGAAGTGAAGCCCCTAATGTTCTTTACGAATCAACCTAACCACATGCGCAGCAAACAAGGCATGCGTAACGTATGAATTTGACAAGAAATGAAATAAACGAGTGTTCGCTATCGTGAAAGAAATCCTCTTGATACGATGACCATTCGGGGGAGTAGAGGTGTAAAAAAACTACTCAATATAAACAAGATTTGAAATTTCAATAAGAGAAATTTAAGGATTTTACCTGGAATTTCGTGTGATGACCAGTTGCTAGGTGACATTTCCATTGAATGTCGAATATAGCGTAGTCGCCATTAATGGGATAGGGGAAGTGCGATGACATATGACTTCTTTGCGGCGTCCATAATTGTGAGTACCATTAAACTAGATACCGTTTGTGTTAGTGCATTATGTGTCTATCGCCTCAGTCAATCTAGTCCGTAGCAGAAACAGAAGAATTCTAGCATTTTATTGTAATATCTAGTTAAAAAGGGCAAGGTGGCTAATGTCTTCACGTGGCTAATGACTGCCCAATTATCGGCCCAATAACAATCCTCCAAGAGTCCACTTCTTTGTGTGGTAGCCCAATCCCTTTTCATGAATATGATGTCGGCTCAATGTTGTGTGTTCCACGTGATCCCTTAGATGTTTACCAAATCCTCCAAAAACATATCCCCATATTAATTAAACAACTTATGCGCTGACATTTAACCAACCGTAGCTTACGGGTTAAAATCCGTAGGTTACGGTTCATACATTCTGTTGTAATCAGACACTTCTACTCGTAAGCCACACTCCACACACACCCAACTTTCATTTAATTACCACTCAGCCCCTGGACTTCAATATTATGCGTATCTTATGATTTGAAGTCATTTTATCACCCGAACAAGTACCTAGCAACATGATATGTCCCGGTAAACATCCATGAGTGTTCCGCTTCATCACCAAGCATCCTAACTTCACCATTTTAAGCTGATTAACCTGTAACATGAGAAATACGCATAGTTATCACATTCGAAACACTTAACCGCTTAAAACACAATACGATACGTATTTTAACACACTTAACCGCTTAAAACACAATACGATACGTATTTTAACACACTTAACGCTCTTGTTTTGCAACCTCCATCACATCCCCACACTTGACATTGATTGTCCTCAAGCAACCATTACAAACACTACTCACCTTATTAACAAATCACCATTAAATCCCTTACCGAATTAACAATTTAAGGTCCCAAGTCATACCCGTCCCATAGACTAACACAATCGAGATTGACAATCTGACAATTAAATATTATATCTTTAAAACAATTTAAGACTTGCCTAACTAAAACTAACATGCTTATGATACTACACACATGCCACACACCCCTCACAATGATCACTCCTCTCAGTTTAATCAAGACTAGCGTGTAATGTGCTAGTATGTAATTCACTCAAAACCAAATATGTTACTTTGCAATCATAAGCTTGTATGGCAATCACACCTCCACTGTATCAAATAACGTAGCACATATCAAAAGGACTTTTGGGTTTTGGGTTAAGGGTAAAGGTAAGGAATTATTTTTGGCTTTTTATGTTTATTTGGCGAACACAAATGAAGATACCAAACCATGACAACTTATTCACAATAATACTAACACTTTGGGTTATTTTCGACCCATTTATTTAACACGAACATAACAATGAATTTTGTTTTTCTTTTTGCTTTTCTCTTTTTTTTTTCTCTTTTCACTTTTTTTTTCATAACATACTTGTCATTCATGGTTGGTAATCAAACGGTCAAACAAGGCGTAACAAACAAAGGGTAAAAGGCTCAACATGGTTAACTAAGGTGGGTGGATAAACAATCAACATATAACACAATGAATGGATCCTAATGCCTTTATCATCTATATGTATACGCTAAAGCACAGTCTCGGCACGTATCAAACCACACAAGTTCTAACACAAAGCAACATATGGCCTACACTCAACAATTGAACATTTATTGCAATTTAAACTAACAATCTAGTAGGCTCAAATATCTTACCGAATAGAAGGAATATGGGTTACCGACACGTAGCATGTGTAATTCCTAAAGCATGTTACCCCTAGTTAGGCATCTCTTCTCAACTATTTTTTAAAACTTGTCAGAAATACTCTCATGAAACTTAAAGGGACAACCATGACTAGGGATCTAAGTTAGTTTAATATCAGTAGAAACCCTTTAGCGATTGAAAATGTTGATTTTCATGTAGTTCAAGCATACTTGAGAAACAAAATTTTTAAAATTTTTTCAATTTTTCTGCAAATTCAACCCTTCAAGCATTTAAGATCAACAATCTTACCAACCGTTTTCTCGAGTTACCGCATCCCCACACTTGGGATACATTGTCCCCAATGTATGGTGCAATTCAGAATCTGAACTCGAGATATACCACTTAACAACCCATGAACGGCTAACACCTAGACGACTCGACACATAAAACCATTCCCAACACAAAAACTCACACCACCAAATACATGAAAACAAATAAAACACAGGACAGATAAACACATGCACCTGATCAGAAAACAAGTGAGTGTTTGTACTGGTGTAGCTGCTGCGATATAACCGGAACATACGCCCTTCATGGATTCTTTGAGATCTCATCGGGAATGTTGCCAAACATCCCCACACTTGAATCATTGCATCCGTGAAGATGGAATTGTATAAACCTGTCAAAACACAACACACCAAACGAAACCAAAACAAAATACAAACTCTACATCCTCGGGCTGCCTCCCGAGAGCGCTAAGTTTAAAGGTCTTCAGCCAGACCGTACCTGATATACGCTATGGTGGTCTCAGTGCACATTTACCCCTTGTATTTCCCATGAATGCACGGTACCTGACATCACTGATCCAGCGGGGTCTAATTTTTATCAACATGTCCACTGACGCACTGCAATCCGGCCTCAATCCGCACTTTCCTATCGAATTCCCAACATACACTCGATAGTTAACTCTCCACAAGCGTTTCTTTTTACTCCATATCAGTAGATAAGTTGGATTATTGCACAACCACTTTATGATGATCCGCCCGATGTCCTTCACCGTCACCTTCATCCTCTCTATACGTGCATCCCCACACTTATTTTGTGGAATGTCTTCTTTCACCTCATCACCTTCAACAATTTTCTCCACATCTGACTGTTCAACAATTGAGAGAATCACCGGTGTGGTATTAACCTCCACAACCTCATCCCTTACTTGAGAAGGAGACATCTGTAGAGACACCCATCTATCCCTGGCTTGGCCTTTTTCCATTGGAGTCATTCTTGGCCCATCATCCTTCACTTCAGCCATCAAAAGGTTATACTTAGTAATCCACATCTCCAACTGGTCCTCTATTGACAGGTCAGGTTTCGCCAATTCCTTTTCAATGTATGCCAGTTCTCGTTGTCTCATATATTCCATAAGACTTCTAAATTGGGGTGATTGATAGTAACTAGATGAATGGGGTGCACATTCAGACTCATCCTGATCAACTGTATACTGGGTATGATAGGCATCCTGATAGTGTACCGGATGGTCTTCATAAGAAAGTCGGGAGTATTCATCATAACAACGGTCATACTCCTCTTGGTAACTCATGCTTTGTACCATCCCCGGATCATAGCTACTCTCATACCATGTCTGCTCATCATAACAATAATTTGTATCCGATTGGTAATCATATGCAACTCGCAGCGAATCGGAATAAGAATAGTATGGGTGAACATGATCATCAGAATAAAAATCCAACTCATTTGCTCTCCTCTGTTCTTCTTCACACATTTTCCGGAACACAGGACAATCGTCACGCGTGTGACATAGACTACCACAACCTCGGCATGACCAGTAAGCACTTTCCATAATAAGATCTGCAATAAATCTGTACAGACAAAACTAGTATACCCAAGGTAAAAGAAAACAGTGGAATGTGTGATGAATAAAATACTGTTTTTGGATTTTTTTTTTTTTGATTTTTTTATCTATTTTACTAAAAACTTAACACTAAACACTTTGCGCACGCTTCCCCGACAACGGCACCATTTTGATGTCTTCACGTGGCTAATGGCTGCCCAATTATCGGCCCAATAACAATCCTCCAAGAGTCCACTTCTTTGTGTGGTGGCCCAATCCCTTTTCATGAATATGATGTCGGCTCAATGTTGTGTGTTCCACGTGATCCCTTAGATGTTTACCAAATCCTCCAAAAACATATCCCCATATTAATTAAACAACTTATGCGCTGACATTTAACCAACCGTAGCTTACGGGTTAAAATCCGTAGGTTACGGTTCATACATTCTGTTGTAATCAGACACTTCTACCCGTAAGCCACACTCCACACACACCCAACTTTCATTTAATTACCACTCAGCCCCTGGACTTCAATATTATGCGTATCTTATGATTTGAAGTCATTTTATCACCTGAACAAGTACCTAGCAACATGATATGTCCCGGTTAACATCCATGAGTGTTCCGCTTCATCACCAAGCATCCTAACTTCACCATTTTAAGCTGATTAACCTGTAACACGAGAAATACGCGTAGTTATCACATTCGAAACACTTAACCGCTTAAAACACAATACGATACGTATTTTAACACACTTAACCACTTAAAACACAATACGATACGTATTTTAACACACTTAACGCTCTTGTTTTGCAACCTCCATCAGTGGCAAACTTGTAAATAAGGAGAAATCCTTATATCCCTTAGCCTATAAATAGAGGAGTTAGTGTTAGAGTTTAAGACTTTTGCTCATTTGGAGGTTTAGGAGATAATCTTAGAGAGAGAAAGTCTAGAGAGAGAAAGTTCTCTACGTGATTCTCGGCTTTGTACACATCATCTTATTCAATAGAATCACGTTATTAGTACGTTCTTGTGTGTTCAGTCACGCACGTTCACGGATTCCGCACGTCGAACGTTCGTTACGCAATCGTACGGTATCAAAATCGATCCTACAAGTGGTATCAGAGCAGGAGCTCGATTGCACTGATCAAACAACAAGATTCGTACCAGATTTCATCGATTTCAGATCTGAATTGCATCATTTCTTCATCTTTTACTCATTTTTTCACGTTTTCACTGTTTTTCATCAAATTGAAAGGGTTTTTACAATCTAAATCGGCTGATTTTTTGATATGTTGTGCGAAAACACTTGATTTACAACCCTACCAAATTTCAGATTCAAACTCCTAGCCGTTTAGGATAAATTTGAGTTTTTAGGTTCGATTTCGTATCAGATTTCAGCGAGATTCCGCTCGAAATTGTTGATTCCGCTCGAAATCGTTGATTCCACTCGAAAAGTTCAGCTTGATTCCGCTCGAAATCAGATAAATTCTGATTCCGCTCGAAACACATTTCTGATTTCGCTCGAAATTAGATAAATTCTAATTCTGCTCGAAATTTATTTTTTGATTTCGCTCGAAATCAGAACAAGTCAGAACACAGTTGTTGTGTCGTTACTTTGATTGTATCGGTCCAATCAATTCATTTCAGTCGAAACTCATTGAACGGCCACATGACATACTGAATTCACATAGGACGGCCCAATCGGATTTGTTTGAAATATATGTTGTCGACTAGCTTTAATTGAACAATTAATTGGAAATTGATAGTTGTTTTATCGATTAAAGGGATATTGGTCGGTCCAATAGGTGTTAAAAGGGTTGTTGGGTTTTGCAAGTGTTGCATTTGATCTCGGTACAATAATCAAGTGATAATTAAAGTTGTTGTCAGCTCAAGAGACTTGTGTGTTTAATACACATTTTTGGTCCAATCAAATTTAAGTGAAAACAAAATTGACGGTCATATATCTTATAAGTTTGTCAGTCATTTTAATCAAGTCTGGATGTGTTTTCATTGAAGGCCCAATCATATTTGGTTAATTTTTTAAGTTGTTGGCCACTGTTGTAATTCACGTGATACAATCAATTACACAAATTGAACGGCCCAATCAAGTTTGAATACAAAGATTGTTGTCTGCCAAACATATTAGCGGCCCATTCAAATTGTTGAGTGATTCTAAATTGTTGGACACATTTAATAGAATTCAAGACGTTTAACAAAGAAATTGTGATCAAAATGTTTGACGAAAAGGAAAATGCTAATCTTGAAAGAATAAACAATTGGACTTGTGGTTCTTATCTTGAGAAAAAAGAGGTTGTGGTTGAAAGATTTAAATATTTTATGTGTAGGAAATATGAGAACTTTAATGATACGGATAAGCGATATGATGATTTACTTAAAGTTTTGAGAATGTATTACTTAACGATATCAGATGCTGAAAAGATATCTAAGTTTGCAGATGCGTTACCTTCAGAATGGGATGAATTTTTAGGAAAATTGAAAAAGGATTCTAGGTTCTTAAAATTTGATCTATATGATTTCATCAGAGAGCTTAGAAAACACAATGATGAGAATGAAAAGAAAAAGAAAAAGTTGATAGAGGAATTAGAAAGAAGCTCAAAATACATAAGTTTGGATGTGATTCTTGAAATAATCAAAAGAATTGAAAATGGTATTGATGTAAGAAGAAGGATGAAATATGATTACAAGAGAGGTTGTTTTTTAAATGAAGATTTGAATCCTGCTGATATGGTTAAAATTTTTCTTGCAGGAACGCCAAAGATTGAAGAATCCAAGAAGGATGAAACTTCAAAATGTGAAGTTGTATGTTCAAAATGCAAAAAATTCGAAGCAGAAAATGTCAATCTCTTGAAAGATGTGGAGAATTTGACTTTGGAAAACAAAGCTTTGAAAGACGAGAAGAAAGCTGATGATGAACAGATTTTGGAGTTGCACTTGAACTGCGAAAAACTAAAATCTGAAAATGACAAACTTTTGAAGAATGTTGAGAGTTTGTCATTAGAAAACAAAAATTTTAAAGAAAAAGAAAAAGATTTTGAAAATGAAAAATTAAAGATTGAAAAAGATTTTCAAAGTCAAATAAAGATTCTTGAAGATGGGAGATCTGTTTTTAGCAAGAACAATATTGAAAAGCAAAAGGTAATAAATTCCCATCGTCAGACGATTATTCGACTTGAAAAAGAAGCTGAATGTGATAGAAAGAAAATAAAAAATTTAGAGAATAAATTGAAAAGTTTTGTGACTTCTGCATCATATGTTTGTCCAGAACCGATCAATTCTGTTCCAATAAGTGACAATGTCACAAATTTTGACAAAGTCAAAATTGAAGATTGTGATGATAAATCTGATGATGAAAAAGAAAAAGAAGAAAAAAGAAAAACATTTTTGAAATTAAATGAAATGTTTAAAAATACTGTTTTACATTCTACTGAGAAAGGTGAATGCTCAACGCAAAAACCTGTAAAGAAGAATGTGGAACAGAAACAAAACGATAAAAAATCGAAAAATTTTCAAAAAGAAAATAAAAGCTCATCAGATCAATCATCCAATCACAATAAAAAATCACAAAAAATTTAAAAATCAAAACTTACAAAAAGTTGGTAACCAGTGGTGCAGGTTTGACCACAGTTCTCAAAAGCCAAATCCAGCTTACAGGAGAAGATGGGATGAAGATTCTTCAAGGACAAATCATTACAATAATAGTAAACAGAGAAATGGTGATTACCACAAGGCAACTCAATGCTTTGATCTAAGTGTGTGGTATGAAGACGGTGTTTGGTATGAAAGTAATGAGAGGTATGATAACAGAGTGTGTTACACTTGTGGATTTCAAGGACACATTGCTGTTAACTGCCAAAGTCAGAGAATTGAAACAAGAAGGTGCTATGAATGCCACATCAGAGGACACATTGTCAGAGATTGCCCAATGAGATCAAAAGGAAGATCGAGGGATGAATCTCAGAAAATGGGAAAGAAACCAGTCAATGTCAAGCCTAAAGAACAGAAAGTTCAAGAACTTAAAGTTCAAGAACAGAAAGTTCACGAACCGAAAGTGAAGCTTTCACAGGGGTAGAAAGACAGACTGAGGAAGAAAAGAAAGAAGGCAAGAGAATACTTGGAGAAAATTTTGTCCTCGGATACAACTGGTAATCCGAGAACAAGTTCTGATAAATCGTTTTGCTCTCCCAAGACCGATAAGTCAAACAAAACAAATTCATCAGATGCAAATCTAAGGACAAAAGAGAAGAAAAAGAAAGTTGCTAGCCATGAATTTATTTCTTCAGAAACAAAGGAGTCACGTGTTGGCAATGAATCTGACTCTTCAAAGTCAGATAAGCCACATTCAGGCAATGATTCTAGTTCGTCAAAACCAGAAGAGCCATCTGTTGAGGTAAAAATTGTCAAACCCAAGGCTGGTCAGGCTTGGGTGAATTTGTTTAAATGAAAAACCTAACTTGCCGGAGTTCCCAGGTTGGTAAGTGTGGAACAGGAATCGGCATATTTCTTGAGAAATTCACAGGTTGGTAACTGTGATATTTCGAATCACAAAAGACTAATCAAGGACATTAAGTTGTACTTGATTTATCTTTCCGATGAGTGGATAAAGGTGAACAATGTGATGAAAGAACCCCGAGTTTGTAAAAAGACAAACAAAACTAATTTTCCGGAAAAACCATTTTGATTAAAACAAACTTAAGTGTTTTGAAATCTAAATGGGAAAATAGTTTGTTGTGAGGGGGAGTTCTGATTGTTTATGCCAAGTGGATGGCGAATTGAAGCAATTCGATATCGGTTGTCAATTTTTTTTTAAACAAACTGTACAGTTAGAGTATCAAAGTTTGTTTTCAAATTTTCCTTGAAAATCAAAATTGAAACATATTTTGATTTTAGGGGGAGAAAAATTTTAAAAAAAATTAGAAAATTTGAAAATGTCAAAAACATTGAAAAAGCAAAAATGAGTTTTGGTGTATAAAGAGGAAATGATAGTACATCAGTAGACGATCACAGCATGCTAAAGATATGGAAAGTTAAAAAGTGATAAACGGTCTCACTGATGATATGCCAGTAGGTTTTTGCACATTTAGTAGATTGTGACGAGATATAAACCTAAATTCAAACTTGCTTATATCGTGGGTAACATCTCTTGGATATATGGGTAACCCCCGAAATCTTGTTTGAAAGATTCCTTTTTCTGATATACTAGGTTTTTATACTCAGTGATATCTGGGGTATTATTCCGGGACTTCTGCTGAATGGAAGTTCTGACCTAGTCCTCGAATAATACTTTCCGCAATGCTTGAAACATAGCATCACCCTCAGCATATATGATAAGACAATAAAATTGCTTAGCAATGCTGTTGTAAAAAAGATCCTCTAAAGGGGACACACCCAAAGGTTGAGTCATGATCTCTCTGCTGAACGGTAGTTCTGACCTGAGCTCTCATGATTCTTCATAATTTATTAACCCCTTACAGATATCATTTGTGTTATAATTTCCTGTAAGACTGAATATTGGGATCTGGATACGGGAGTATATTCTGAGGTGGGACACGCGAATAAGTTTAAGTATCTAAGACATTAAACTCGTATCTCGAAGCAGTTGAACTTTGTGTGAAAATTTAAGTGGACCAGTATACTGACAATCTATGTGAATCGTTTAGAACTTAAAATGATTAAAGCTTAACGGTGCTAGTGATTGGTCTCATAAACTGATATGATCCTCTTACACAAACTCACAAAAATATTGTTTGTATATATTTCTTTACTGCATTTCTTTAAACTCAAAATCCAAAAAGATTTTAGTGTGTTTTAGCATAAAGTTTTGAAAAATACAAAAATATTTTCGACAACTGATGTTGGAGAGTTGATTTTCAAAATTCCAAGTGCTAAACTTGATGAACTAGAGGGTTGGGAGAATATCTTGAAAATTTTGAATGTTATATACAAATGTTTTGAAAGATTGTGTGATTAGTTAATCAAGGTCATTCACTTGAACTTGATGTAACTATACAGATTGATGAATGAATGATTTCTACCAAGTAAGTTTCTTAAATATAAATGTTATAAATTTGTGAAACTTATGTTATGGGTAGAGGATTTGCAGGTTAGCCAGGTTTCAAATCCTGAGCATATGCAGAATAGAGCCAGGAATTGATCCTGAATTTGTGAACTTGTGAAAGCCAGACTACGATCCCGACAGCTGAGTCTAAGGGGGAGTCTGAAGACGAGCTCAACGCAAGAGGAAGCGTGGATTTAAAGAGCCAGATAACTATCCTGAAGGAGCTTGTATTCGGAAATCCAGGTGTCGATCCCAAAAGCACGGAAGCTTGACGAAAGGGGGAGCCTGAAGGAAAAAGAGTCTAAGAAGAAGGGGAGCAATGGAAGTTGAAGACAGATCCACGGGGATTCTGTTTGTGAAAGAGAAAAGACAAGACGCTACGAGATTGACTACGGCAATATCCAAGGGGGAGTCTGTTAGTGCATTATGTGTCTATCGCCTCAGTCAATCTAGTCCGTAGCAGAAACAGAAGAATTCTAGCATTTTATTATAATATCTAGTTAAAAAGGGCAAGGTGGCAAACTTGTAAATAAGGAGAAATCCTTATATCCTTTAGCCTATAAATAGAGGAGTTAGTGTTAGAGTTTAAGACTTTTGCTCATTTGGAGGTTTAGGAGATAATCTTAGAGAGAGAAAGTTCTCTACGTGATTCTCGGCTTTGTACACATCATCTTATTCAATAGAATCACGTTATTAGTACGTTCTTGTGTGTTCGGTCACGCACGTTCATGGATTCCGCACGTCGAACGTTCGTTACGCAATCGTACGGTGTCAAAACCGATCCTACAGTTTGTTTCAAAATCTCGTTTGAACGTACCTCAGCATGATTGGTGTCGCTTGCAGGATCACGTGGCAAATTGCTGCATTTCAGTTGGTAGTTCTCTCGCTGACGGGATTAGCATCGCTATTGTCGTACCCATTTGTGTTTCCCAAAGGCCTTGCCTCGAAAGTCGTATGTGATGTACTTCGACATCCGTTGGTGTATAGATTGAATTACCTGCACATTTGCATGCTAGTACTTAGTTTTGCGTAGGTTACCTTCTCGGATAAGTAAAATAGCATAGATGACATAGTATAATTGCGTTTTCCTGAGTTGTTAATCGTGGTTCCTACGTGATGACCTTTAACGGATTTCGACATAAGTTTTCCAAAGGTCCTAAATGCATGTTACCAAAACTCTCAAAGTTTTGCTTAATGTATGTGGTCGTTTCGTGTGTTGTGTATCAAACACAACACTTGTGTATGTTTAAAACCAAAACTATTGACTCATTGTACGCGACAACGGTTGGAAACCATATTCTCTGTATGTATTCAAAGTCTTAATAATCTATGTCCCTAGAGGAAACTGAGGTTAGAGCCTATGTATCTCCATAGAAACCTAATTCGCTAAAACCTATAGCTCTGATACTAATCTGTCACACCTGCTAAAATCAAAGTTGGGCGTAACGACCGGTATCTTCATTGCACAGCGGAAGTCTAAAATGCTAAGACTTCTAGAAAGTGAACACCTGCTAAGTACTCGAATCCCCATGTTCTCCTATTTCAACCGTTCCATAGTTTGAAAATGCAACCTGAGAAAGAACATGCGAAAAATCAACATAAAGTTGGCGAGTTCATGGTTTGCTTTTTTTTTGTATCAAATGAATCTTAAAACATTTGAAAATCTTGCATTTGAAAACCGGTTTGTGAGATCATAGTATCCCAAAGCATTTGAAATGTCGTATCTATGAATGCAATATGTCTATCACTTCCGTCAATCTCATATCGTAGTGGAAAAATGATCAAGACAAGGTTTTGTATTGTTAAAATTAGGGAAAAGTCTATTTTAAATGAGGAGTGGCAAACTTGTAATTAAGGAGAACTTCCTTAAAGCCTTGCCTCTAAATAACGGTATTATGTTAGACTTTTAGTACTTTTACCATCTTGAAGACTAGAGCTTCTACAGAGAGAAACTAGTGTTCAAGGTGATTCGTGGTGTAAACTTTGTCAAATCATTGAATAGAATCACTGTTAATTACATTCTTGTGTTCGGTCCACACATGTGCATGGATTCCGCACGTCGTACGTGTTCTTCGCAATCGTTCGGGAGTCAAATTCGATCCTAAAATGCGTTCACAAGTGGTATCGGAGGGGGAGATCGATTGCTGTAGGATCGTTTTCACGACCAAATGAGTCGATCAGAGACAATACACAACTGTTTGAGAGGCGGAAACAAACAAATAGCCTAGAATCAGTGTAGAAATGAGTAGAAACAGAGTATGATACTTAAAACAAGCTTCTCATTGACTTTAGACTTGAATACACGGTAAAATTTTGACAGCACTTCGTTACACCACAGCTAATTCTGTGCCAAATGAGAAGCTACACTTGCCTATTTATAGGCTTCTGATTTCGCATGAAATGACACATGTCATTTTAAGCGAAATTAACAACTCTAATTTCGTTTGGAATGACCACATGTCATTTCAAGTGAAATCACTACAAAACAACATAAAATCACATTTTTGACCCCTATACAAGCTACCGACATGACCTAGACTTTAGATGTAGGCTATAGACATTATGCACCAACAAACTCCCCCTTGGATATTTCCGGAGTCTTCAGTCTGGTCTTCAGCTTTTCACAGCGACTTAAACTTTTCTTCTCTCTGCTTAGGCTTTCTTCATAACAGCTTCCTAATCCTTTCATTTTCTGCAGCAACTTTCTGTCTTTCTTCAGCTTGTTCTTTCATGAATTTACCTCTTTTTGCTTCAAGTTTCTTCTTTTCTTTCTCAGCTTTCAACGCTTCCTCTTTCTCAATCTCTCGCCACTTAGACATCCATTTATTATCAGCATTAATGCCTTTTTGAAAACAGATGGATACAACCTTCTGAAACTGCATAGCCTGATCTTTATCTTCACCTTTAAATCCGATCTTGTTAACAAATAAACATTCAATGTCTTTTGCTGAACAATTCACCAACCATAAAGGATCATATACAAAGATGTGTCTGATTTCATTCTCAGCTCTGTAGGTAATCACAGCTTCAGTCGACAAACAGCTGTATACCCAGTACAAGAACCCCTTATAAAAATCTTGCTCCATTTTCGGTACTGGAATGTTCTTTAAAACTCTAGGCTTCTTCACATGCAAGATCGTTTCTTCATTTCCAGTCACTGGATCTACCCTCTTCACTTTGTTCGGGTAGTGAAGTTTCTAGTGTTTGAATTCTCTAAAAGCTTCAAACTTGATTAAACCCCAAACAGGCACATCATGCTTTCTTACAGGATATTCCAAAGATCTGACTTTTGCAAGTTCCTCAACATCCCACCAGGGCAAAGTCATAATATCCTGAATGTATTCAAAGTACTGCACTCCAAATTCTCTCCGAATAGCATACACATTAATTTGTGGCAAGAAACCCTAGCTGATAATGTCTCCCAGAGACACATCCCTGTCTCTTTTATAAAACTTGAGCGGACGTTTGAATTTTCTTTCATTACTCTTTCGAAACCATTTCTTTCTTTCTTCCTTCTGTGCATCTTTCACTGTATCATCAAAATTCTTATCTTTCAAACATTCTTCAACCTTCCTTCTCAACTCATCAATATTTTCTTGACTGAAAAACTCAACCAGTGTTGGAAAGTTTGATGTATCAACATTCTCATCTTCTTCGTCGCTGCAATCTTCAACTTCAACACGATCATAATTATCAGCTTCATCAACATACTTGTACTGATACTCTGGCTGTCGATTCATATCAAATGCATTCAACTCTTCTTCAAAGTCAAACTTGAAGTTAGGATCATCAATACGTGTCATTTCAATAATATCAGCCATGGTGTAAGTATGTCTGATTTCTCCTTCCTCAACTTCAGGTTCAAGTCGCAAAATTAACTTTTCTCTTTTATCAACATTTTGATCATCCACATTCTCCCCTCTCCTGTAGCATCCTCAGGCTCTTCATTCATATCATCGTGAAGATAATTATCAACATTTTCTTCATGTGACGCTTCTGTAACTTTAATACCAGAAGTACCCTGATCGTCGTCATCATTATCATCATCACTGTGACTGCTAGCAGAGAAAACATCGTCTGCATTATCTTTTTCACTTTCATCATCTTCCTCATCTTCATCATCTTCTTCAACTTCATTTATAACATCATCGATTTCAACATCTGCTTCAAAAATAGCAGAAACAGCAGAGATAGGACGAGGATTCGGAATAGGTGATTCAGATACAGTAGATATAATAATTGCCCTTTCAAAAACACCTTCAACACTTTTACCCTTATCTTTCATGTCAGCTTCTAAATCAGCTTGACGTTTTGCTCTAACCTCCTCAATCTTTATTTCATCAAATTTCTGCTCAACCGATTTTCCAAGCAAGTTTTCTAACACTTTATTCATCATGTACATCTCATATTCTTTCATTGCTTTAACAGCTTCCAATTCTTTGTTCTTTAACTCAAAGTACTTGTTCTGCTCATCTCTGCGTGTTTTCTCTTCTTCCAACTCTGCAACTTTAACTTTCAGAATATCAATCCCAGCTTGATCAGATTCAACTTTCTTTAACAATGAAAAATTTTCAGCTTCGACTGTCTTTACACGCTTTTCTAGCTTCTTCTCACGCTCCAACAACTTCTTTGTCACACCCTGGCTTTGCGGAAGCGTGGTTAATTTGGTGTGACTTCTTAATACCATAGCTTAATCATAACAAAGCTATATGAATTTAAAATCCATGCAAGTCATCCATTAAGTTTGAAAATAACATACAATACCATTGTTTGATGAGAACATACTCCAACAACAATAACCTTGTTCAAAAGACATAACAACTTATAACATAAACATAAACGTGATTTAGGGAGTGTGTCTTGTCCAGGTAAGAGACACATCCCCTAAACCCTGATAACTTCATGACAATGTGCAGCGGAAAACGTTCCATACCGTGCCAGATCCGTTTAATTTCCTGAAATACATGTGAGTTGAAAAATCAACAATAATGTTGAGCGAGTTCATGTGCAAGTGAGTAAGTAAAACACTTGTAAGTATAAAAGTTTCCTGGTATGTAGCAGTGTAAGAGGACTTGTGATCACCAATGGTTTGCAAGGCCATTAGCATGTTGTGAAATGCAAGTAGGAAGACTCAAACCTAGCGGATTTATGCGTTGGGCACAAAGTCACCCCGAGGTCCGTTCTGTTTGGCCTGGGGCTGGGCTCGCTACACCCAGATAGATCTACCGCTCCTGTCCCTCGGTCCTACCCTGAGGATTAATAGCCTCAAGTTTCCGCCTACCCATTCACATGATCTAAAACCTCCTTACGTTATCATACCGTGTATAAAAGTACTTGTAAACAAAGTAACATGTATTTCACCCCCGCAGTTAAGAAAACTGAAAACAGTTAGAGAAAAGGGGGACATGAACTCACAGTGAATGCGCGTCTCTACCAAGTGTCTCCAATACAATAAGCTGTGCAACGACCTACAAGTGCTAATTCTATTAGACGGACGGCCGTGCTTTAGCTTTATAGTTTATGTCGTTGGGAAATAGTTAGACAACTATTTCGTGTTTATGTTCCGTATACACTTGGTAGTTATTCTTCCTCCCAAGGATGGGGGATACAATACATGTGCGTAAGTTACGTTTTAACAATCGTGTGGTAATGTAATTACCGGTGTAACTTATATGGTTGTGGAAGCGTTCGTAAAGTTTTGGAATCATTAACGCTTGTAAATATTATTTTCACTCTAAAATAATATTTATGTATTTTCACAAAATAATCATAAACAGTGTTGTGACAAATATATTTATCACGTTAATCTTTGTGAAAATCCCACCTCCGAATATTTAGTAAAATATAGTGCTGGCGAAATTTATGTTTCGAAAGTATGTCCAAAAATAGTTCTAACACTTGTTGTGTAAAAAGTCTAAGTGTTAGGTTTTTAGAAAATTTCGCCAGAGTTTCCTCTGTAACTGGAGGTGGCCACGCTTTCAAGCGTATCATTTTCTTTTAACAAATCAATTCAACAATCTTCTTTATTTCAATCAAACAATTTCCGACACATCAAACTAGTCGACAAGTATGTAAATGTGCATAATCGCATGAACTTGTAGTTTTTCCGCAACTTTAATGTAAATCACCTTTATATATGTAGATCTTTATATAAGGTAGCTTTAATCTCATAAAAACCTTGTGTTTAGAGAAATCCGTCTTTACAACTTCTAGTAACAAGTGACAAATATATTTCTTTGTCGGATCTCTTTGTTTCACAAGTGTTTACACACTTGTGGTTTATAAAATCATATTTATTAGTGTAAGATCCATCTTTAGAAAAACATGATTTCTTTAAAGTGTGGTCCTTCAAAAATACCACTTGCGGATACGTAGATCCGCTAGTTTTAAACACCATTTTACCGGTTAAATCACTTTTGCACAAGAAAAATATTTCTACACAAGTTCATATATCTTGTGTGGTAGAGTTTCACCTTTAACCCTTGTATCTAGTCAAAAACGAGCTTATGTGAAGATACATGATCTTACAAAGTCGGGTTAAACGATGTTCCGAGCTACCACATCATAGATCGGGTCTAAATAAACACATATTTCAAGTCCTACGACTTTTACACAAGACATGCGCTATTAACCTCCATTTTAGTGGTTTTAGTAGACTTTAAAGTTTCAAAACGCATGTTAACGATATTTCACCGATAAAATTCCTTTTAACCACTCTAAACAAGCTTAAATATGAGTTTTACGTGATATACCTCTAGCTCGGGGCTAGGGAAGAATTGTGACGAAAATCGCGTGGATAAAAGCTAACAAACGAGGTCCTTCGTGATCCGAGTGCACCAAAGCTCCTTATACGCAACTTGTGATGTTTGTATGTTGATGGAATGATGAAAGCAAGAACCGAAAGTATGGTGGCGGTTGGTGGGGTGTTCGGCCGAGAACCAAAGGGAGCAAGAGAGAGAGTGAAAGTTGTGGTGAGTTGGTGATGATTATCTCTAGTGAATTAGTGGGTATTTATAGAAAAATCATGTGTTATAGTCCAATGGTTAATGTGTCCTAATGATACTAGACAACACAAGATTTAGCAAGATCTCAAGTACAAGGTGGTGCCCCCTAGGTAACCGATCGGTTTGGGGGGGGGGGGTCCTTGGTCCGATTTTAAGTAGATGGTTAGGATATAGTTAGGTTAACTAAGTTAGTTTAGGTGTTAAACTCCGTTAGTTACGTGCAACGTGTTATGACGGGTGTTAGGGTAATCAGGGACCCTAACTGGCTCAGAAAAAAATAAAAATAGTGAAAATACTAATATTTTCATGTTTCGGGTATAGTCCGGTTGTTCGGTTGGATAGTAATCCGTTAAAGTCTTTTGTAACGCTTTAAAGTGTCGTTATTACATTTTTAGTGACACAATTTGTTTTCCCGACACTTTAGAAAGTGTCTAGTAATATTTTCTCATTTTCTGGCACTTTACTAGTCAGCTAGAAGCTGGTTTAATTATTGAAGTGCTGTGTTTGGTACTTAAAGTACGTTCTTGGCACATCCGAATCAGTGTATCTTATTCCTAGAGACGCGGTAACACAACCCTTATATCCCTACACTCACTACCAGTGTAGCCAAAATATATGAGGCTCTTAACAAGCCTTAGAGGCAGTATTTGCCTAATGCTGGTTATATCAGCATGTTCACTGTGTATCCGTTTAGTGCTACTGTGCTTTTTGTGCATCATGTTTGTCACTAGGGTTCAGCACGTAAATAATGTAGTGACAGCAAATAAAGTATGATGCAAGTAAGTGCATGTATCAGTATGCAGGTAGCAGTTCATCAGCTAGTTCAATCAAGCACAGTAATCAAGTAATAATTAATCATTAATTAAGTTGTACGGATACCTGGTTTTGTGCGGGTTGTCACATTCTCCCCCCGTTAAATAAATTTCGTCCCGAAATTTAAGTTCTGCTTGTAGAAGCAGGGTTCTTAGGAAATAAGTGGGGGTATTTCTCTTTCATCCGGTCCTCACGTTCCCAGGTAAATTCAGGACCATGTCTGGCATTCCAACGTACTTTGACGAGTTTGACACTGCTCCGGCGGGTCTTGTTAACTTTCCAATCCGTGACCTCAACAGGTTCTTCAACGAAGTGGAGCGTGTCGTCAATATGAATCTCGTCGATAGGAATGGTAACGTCAATTTGAGTTGGACTTTTCTTTAAATTGGATACATGAAATGTATCGTGAACACCATTTAGTTCAGCAGGTAGGTCCAACTTGTATGCTACTGTCCCAATTCTCTCCAGAATTCTGAAAGGACCAATGTAGCGCGGATTTAACTTCCCACGCTTTCCAAAGCGTGCTACCCCTTTCCAGGGTGAAACCTTTAACAACACCATTTCTCCGACTTGGAAGTCCACATGCTTCCGGTTTGGATCCGCGTAGGCCTTTTGCCTGTGGCGAGCGGCTTCGATGCGTTTAAGTATTTGCGCGATTTTGTCTGTCGTCTCTTGGACGATCTCGGGACCAGCAAGCTGCCTATCACCCGCGTCAGACCAACATAGTGGTGATCGGCACTTGCGTCCGTATAGGGCCTCAAATGGCGCGACACCAATACTGGTGTGGTAGCTGTTGTTGTACGAAAATTCGACCAAAGGTAAGTGTTTATCCCAGCTACCGCCTAAATCCATAACACATGCCCTCAGCATGTCTTCCAAAGTTTGTATCGTTCGCTCGCTCTGGCCGTCAGTTTGCGGATGGAACGCAGTGCTCAGATTCAATTGTGAGCCAAAAGATTCTTGGAAGGATTGCCATATTCTTGACACAAACCTTCCGTCTCTATCAGAGATGATCGAGAGAGGTACTCCATGACGTGCTACGATCTCTCTCAAGTAAATTTCCGCAAGTTTACTAGTACTGTCTTTCTCCTTGATTGGCAGAAAGTGTGCGGACTTTGTTAGGCGGTCAACAATCACCCAAATCATATCATGGCCTCTTGGCGTTCTTGGCAGTTTTGTAACAAAATCCATTGAGATTTGTTCCCATTTCCACTTGGGAATCTCAGGTTGTTGCAGGAGTCCCGAAGGCTTCTGGTATTCTGCCTTGACCTTAGCGCACGTTAAACATTTGCTCACGTAAATAGCAACGTCGCCTTTCATCCTAGGCCACCAATAATAATCCTTGAGATCTTGGTACATCTTATCCGATCCAGGGTGGATAGAGTACCGTGACTTGTGCGCTTCGTCGAAAATAACTTCCCTTAATCCACCAAACAGAGGAACCCAAATCCTTTTCCCAAAACATAACGTCCCTTCCTCGTTTGGTACCAAAAGCTTCTCCATTCCACGGAGATATTCTTCCTCAAGGTTTCCCTCCCTGAGAGCTTCCTTTTGTGCAGCACGAATGCGCGAGGGAAGATCGGTTCGTATGATCATTTCCAAAGCTCTAACCCTTATGGGCTTGATTCTTTCTTTACGACTTAGGGCATCGGCAACTACATTCGCCTTCCCTGGGTGATACTTTATCTCGCAGTCGTAATCGTTCAATAATTCAACCCAGCGTCTTTGCCTCATATTCAGCTCTTTCTGGTTGAATATATGTTGTAGGCTTTTGTGATCTGTGAAGACTGTGCACTTCGTACCATACAGGTAGTGTCTCCAGATCTTTAGTGCAAAAACTACTGCGCCAAGCTCTAAATCGTGTGTGGTATAGTTCTTTTCGTGCACTTTCAGTTGGCGTGATGCGTAAGCAATGACCTTTTGGCGTTGCATCAACACACAACCCAATCCCTGACGCGATGCGTCGCAGTATACCACAAAATCGTCGGTACCTTCCGGTAGAGCTAAGATTGGCGCGTTGCAGAGCTTATCTTTCAATATCTGAAACGCTTCGTCCTGTTTGATTCCCCAATCAAACGTCTTATCCTTCTGGGTCAGGAGCGTCAACGGTTGAGCGATCTTTGAAAAATCCTCGATGAACCTCCGATAGTAGCCAGCCAAACCCAAGAATTGCCGAATCTCGGTTGGCGTTGTAGGCGTTTCCCAATTCTTGATTGCCTCGATTTTTGTGGGATCAACATGAATTCCATCCCCATTAACCACATGTCCAAGAAACTGGACTTCACGTAGCCAAAACTCGCACTTAGAGAACTTGGCGTACAGTTGTTCTTTCTTTAGCAGCTCCAATATGGTTCTAAGATGTTGTTCATGTTCAGCCTTCGTCTTTGAGTAAATCAGGATGTCGTCGATGAACACGATCACGAACTTGTCTAAGTATGGCTTGCAAACTCTATTCATCAAGTCCATAAACACTGCAGGTGCGTTTGTCAAACCAAACGGCATAACAAGGAACTCGTAGTGTCCATAACGAGTTCGGAAGGCTGTTTTCGGGATACTTTCCTCCTGTATCCGCAGTTGATGGTATCCAGATCGAAGATCGATCTTAGAATAACAGCTTGAACCTTGAAGTTGATCGAACAGATCGTCGATTCTTGGCAGAGGGTACCTGTTCTTGATCGTCAGCTTGTTCAATTCTCTGTAGTCAATACACATACGAAAACTTCCGTCTTTCTTCTTGACAAACAAGACCGGAGCTCCCCAAGGCGAGAAGCTTGGTCGGATAAAACCCTTATCTAACAACTCTTGAAGTTGCGTCGACAATTCCTGCATCTCCGATGGTGCAAGTCTATAGGGTGCCTTAGCTACAGGCGCGGCGCCTGGAACTAAGTCGATGTGAAACTCCACTTGTCTCTGAGGTGGCAGTCCAGGTAAGTCTTCCGGGAAGACTTCTGGATACTCCCTTACGACAGGGATGTCTTCGATTGTTGGCTCAGCAGCCTTCTTATCTACGATGTGTGCCAGAAAAGCAACACATCCTTTATGTAAACACTTCCTTGCTTTCAAGCAGCTGATAAATCTTAGCGGTGTGTCACGCTTCTCTCCGTGAACCACAATTGTCTCACCATCATCAGTAGGGATACGAACAACTTTCTCGTGACATACTATCTCAGCCTTGTTTCCGGATAACCAATCCATTCCTACCACCACGTCGAAGCTTCCCAATTGGACTGGTAGTAGATCCAGCGTAAACTCGCGTTCTCCCAATTCTATCACACAACCTCTGATTACTTCGTCGGCTCCAACTAACTTTCCATTAGCTAATTCGATCGAGTA
This sequence comes from Helianthus tuberosus, assembly GCA_030545235.1. Classification (NCBI taxonomy): domain Eukaryota; kingdom Viridiplantae; phylum Streptophyta; class Magnoliopsida; order Asterales; family Asteraceae; genus Helianthus; species Helianthus tuberosus. Next base: position 103,874,537 of record CM060443.1, read on the forward strand.
GGGTATGTCTAACTTATTAGCAGCTAACCCAAGCATATTCTTAAATTCTAGCGATACGAAGCTATAATCGGCACCAGTATCAAATAAAACGGATGCATAGCGTTGATTGATAGGGAACGTACCCGTAACGACATTAGGATCTTGGCGTGCTTCCCTGGCTTCTAGTTGGAACACTCTACCACGGGCCTGATTCAACGTTGGGCAGTCCTTCTTAAAATGCCCGATTTCCCCGCAGTTATAGCATCCGAGTCTCTGCCCGTTTCCATCCCCGTTTCCAGCTGGGGTGTTGTTCTGGTTGGCGTTGCCAGCCCGATTTACATTGTTGCTTCGGTTTCTGTTTCCTCCAAAATTTCCTTGCGGGCGATTCCCATTTCCGCCACGGTTATCATTCCTATTTCCATATCCTCCCTGGCCTCCACGGCCGGCAGTGGCCCAACAAGAATCCTTCAAGTGGCCAGGTTTTCCACACGAATCACATACCCTCAACCCGCATCGGCCAGAATGGTGACGCTGGCATGCATTACACTTGGGCTGGGTGCCCATATATCCCTTTCCTTTCCTTCCACTACCAGCTGTAATCTGAGCTGGTGCGTTTGTTTCCCCTTTCTTACCAACACCGCTAACACTTTGTTTGAAGTTCGAGAACTTTCTTTTGTTGCCTACGGACGACTCAACATGAGTCTCTTTCTCTTTTGCCTTTACATCACCAAACTTGTTTAAACGAATCCCCTCCTCGGTGAGTGCCACGCTCAAGTCGATGGCTTCAGTGATAGTTGCTGGTTTGGAGGAGGTTACCATGCTTATTATTTGGGGAGCCAAGCCCCAAATGAAGCGCTTGATTCGCTTGTACTCTGGCGTGACCATATAAGGAACCACTTGAGATAGGTCATGAAACCTCTGAACGTACTCTGCTACTTTCGGACCATCCATTTTTAAGTGCCAAAATTCAGTCTCCAACCTTTGAATTTCTGCGCGTGAACAGTACTTCTTGCGCATCAGTTCTTTCAATTCGGCCCAAGTCAGGGCGTAGGCGGCAGCTTCGCCTAGAGTTTGGACTTGTAAGTTCCACCAAGATAGGGCTCCGTCTAGAAACAGCCCTGAAATGTACGTGACTTGCTGATCCTCAGCACACTTGCTCATGCGTAAGACAGAATCGGTTTTCTCAGCCCAGCGGATAAAGGCAACTGCACCTCCTGTGCCATCGAAGTTAACTGGTTTGTAGTCTAAGAACTGCTTGTAGGTGCATCCTGCACGTATGTTAAAACATGTGTTTGGCATTAGCATCATCGCTAAAATCTCCAACTAGTTCATGGTAGGTTCGAATGGCGTGGTATTACCGTGAGGTGGATTGTTATTGCCTTGGTTAACACTTCCGCTTGCTCCTGGCTGAGATGCTACGTACTGCGCTATGGCAGCAGCAATGATCTGTTGTAGTTCTGCCTCGTTTGTTGGCATGTTTGGTTCGCGTCTTGGCGGCATCTTCTAAAAGATGGTTTAAGTTGGTTAGGCCATAGTAAGGCTCCGTTGTTATAATACGTAAATCAGTTCGTAATATAGTGTACGTATATAACGGTAGTAATAGTATAATCACATAACATCTCATGTTATCACATATCACAAATATCAATCACACAACATCCCATACCATAACAATGCAAATAAGTAATCAAGCGAATCCAAATATGGTGAGAAAACTGCGATTGCCATATAAATGAGACCACATCGTAAGTGTATACATACAATCATCAATCACTAGGGGCTACATCACCCCTGTCAAAAACTACATCAGTATCAATACAATATCAAGTACATAACAAAAGTCAAATCATAACGTAGTCTCCCAAAAATGCTGTGCAATCAAAAAGCAATCGCCGCCTTATCACCTCGCCTACCCAAGTGGCACCGATGAGCTCTAAGTAGATGGTAGTGGAGGAGGAAAATGGGTATAAAACAAACGGCGCAACTGTAACCAGTCCGCCTCCATCGCCTGCTGTGTGCGAATAATGGAAGCAATCTGCTGCTCCAAAGTAGTAAGACGAGCAGCATGGTCAGGGGGTAAAGATCGAAACGGCTGTAACGGAGAGGGTACCCGGCCATGGCACTGACATGGCTGCAGATGGGCTCTCTCCGACTCCTGTAGTCGCTGCTCATGCGACTCATGCTGGTGTACAAAGGACATCAATACATCCTCGATGGTGTGTCCCACGTGGAACCTGTGGTATGGATCAGTGGGTGGCATAGGGGAAAATGGTGACCACAGCAGTGGCTCACGTGTGGGGTCAAAGGGTGCCACCCCAAAAGGAGCTGTAGTAGGTGGAACAAAAGGAATCTGAGGCATGAAAGGCATGGGCATCGGTACATGCCCATCAGGGTGTGCTGAAGAGCCCTCTCCAGGCCCTGCTGGAGGTGTAAACATAGGAACCTGAAACGAAAAGTCAGTATGTGGTGCAACAGGAATCTGTGGAGGGAATGGGGGAACGTCCTCGTCTGCCGGTATCCAGCCATGCTGGGCAGACTCGTCCGGTGGATCCATATGAGCCGCGAACGGTGCATGTCCAGGTTCTATGGGAACGGGATCAAATAAAGGGGCTACAACAGGGTGATCAGGTGCTAAGTGCTCGAAAGGGGGGTCAACTGGTACAGCAACAATGGGTAAAGGACCAATGGGATCAACAGGGACATCTATGTGGTGATCATCAGCAATGGGCTCAAAAGGTACATCAGCATGCACAGGGTCATGCTCTGGTAAAGGGTCAATGGCAGCTGCCTGCTCAGGTGCAATGGCAGGCTCAACGTCATCAAACGCCATGTCAAAATCAAAATCAGGATCAATCGGATCAAAAGGGTCAACAGCGTCTACTGGGTCCTCCATCAACTCGTCCATCGGGACATACTCTAAATCACGGTCAGGATCAAATCCTGGTGGGAACATAGGATCTGAATCCTCCTCGACGTCATGGTCAAAAACAAGTCCAGGTATGGAAGTAACAGAAAAAGCCTGGTCAGAATCGGACCCATGGGAGAAGTGCTGCGCACTATGAGCATGTGTGGGTGCAGAAGCCACAGACTCAAAGGAGTCCGCGACTGGGGAATGAGCAGGTGACTCCGCAGCCGGAGCATCTGCGATCAGTAAGGGAGCAACAGCAGGTAGGGCCTCGCCCTGAGCATCCTCCAAAGGCTCCTCCTCAAACATATCGACGTCGTCCTCCTCGTCGTCGATGGGTAAAACAGGGTATGCTGCAAGGGGTACTGGAGCAGGGATCACAACGAGTGGTAGATCCCCTGCTGGAAGATCAACTGGGAGCTCATCAACGCCGTCGGGTAAGGCGAATGGCTGAAAGTCATCATCATCCGTGCTGGTGAAGTCTGACGTAAAAACCTCATGCTCTGACGACTCCAGGTCATCCGACACAATATGCCTGGGGTCGGTGGTGGCTGAACCACCTGAATCAGCCGAATCCATGTATCTGTGACATAAACACAAGTATGCACAAGCAGTCAATCACATAATCAAATAATCACATAAGTCATCAAGTAAGGCATCACATAATCCTCCTAGTCTTACTAGCCAATACCATCCAGTCTACCAGACTGTTCTATCCTTTACTTAAACCAAACCTCGATCCTCCAGATCGATCCTTAGCCCTCCAGGCTGAACCTTTTCTTCCTAGCCTTGCTAGCCCACTATCTTGGTCACCTAGACCAAGCCTCGATCCTCCAGATCGATCCTATAACAAACCAACGTGCTCAACTACCTTAATCACCTCGATCCTCCAGATCGATCCTCAGCCCTCCAAGCTGAACTTATAATTAATAAAATGTGCTCAACATTTGTTTGTAAAAAGTGTGGATCTGGACTTAAGTGGTATGCAGAAAAATGTTTTCGTGAGAGCCCTAGTGATCATAGTCTAGACTCGAGACAGAATCCTAGTTCGCTATGATCAGCGCTCTGATACCAAGCTGTCACACCCTGGCTTTGCGGAAGCGTGGTTAATTTGGTGTGACTTCTTAATACCATAGCTTAATCATAACAAAGCTATATGAATTTAAAATCCATGCAAGTCATCCATTAAGTTTGAAAATAACATACAATACCATTGTTTGATGAGAACATACTCCAACAACAATAACCTTGTTCAAAAGACATAACAACTTATAACATAAACATAAACGTGATTTAGGGAGTGTGTCTTGTCCAGGTAAGAGACACATCCCCTAAACCCTGATAACTTCATGACAATGTGCAGCGGAAAACGTTCCATACCGTGCCAGATCCGTTTAATTTCCTGAAATACATGTGAGTTGAAAAATCAACAATAATGTTGAGCGAGTTCATGTGCAAGTGAGTAAGTAAAACACTTGTAAGTATAAAAGTTTCCTGGTATGTAGCAGTGTAAGAGGACTTGTGATCACCAATGGTTTGCAAGGCCATTAGCATGTTGTGAAATGCAAGTAGGAAGACTCAAACCTAGCGGATTTATGCGTTGGGCACAAAGTCACCCCGAGGTCCGTTCTGTTTGGCCTGGGGCTGGGCTCGCTACACCCAGATAGATCTACCGCTCCTGTCCCTCGGTCCTACCCTGAGGATTAATAGCCTCAAGTTTCCGCCTACCCATTCACATGATCTAAAACCTCCTTACGTTATCATACCGTGTATAAAAGTACTTGTAAACAAAGTAACATGTATTTCACCCCCGCAGTTAAGAAAACTGAAAACAGTTAGAGAAAAGGGGGACATGAACTCACAGTGAATGCGCGTCTCTACCAAGTGTCTCCAATACAATAAGCTGTGCAACGACCTACAAGTGCTAATTCTATTAGACGGACGGCCGTGCTTTAGCTTTATAGTTTATGTCGTTGGGAAATAGTTAGACAACTATTTCGTGTTTATGTTCCGTATACACTTGGTAGTTATTCTTCCTCCCAAGGATGGGGGATACAATACATGTGCGTAAGTTACGTTTTAACAATCGTGTGGTAATGTAATTACCGGTGTAACTTATATGGTTGTGGAAGCGTTCGTAAAGTTTTGGAATCATTAACGCTTGTAAATATTATTTTCACTCTAAAATAATATTTATGTATTTTCACAAAATAATCATAAACAGTGTTGTGACAAATATATTTATCACGTTAATCTTTGTGAAAATCCCACCTCCGAATATTTAGTAAAATATAGTGCTGGCGAAATTTATGTTTCGAAAGTATGTCCAAAAATAGTTCTAACACTTGTTGTGTAAAAAGTCTAAGTGTTAGGTTTTTAGAAAATTTCGCCAGAGTTTCCTCTGTAACTGGAGGTGGCCACGCTTTCAAGCGTATCATTTTCTTTTAACAAATCAATTCAACAATCTTCTTTATTTCAATCAAACAATTTCCGACACATCAAACTAGTCGACAAGTATGTAAATGTGCATAATCGCATGAACTTGTAGTTTTTCCGCAACTTTAATGTAAATCACCTTTATATATGTAGATCTTTATATAAGGTAGCTTTAATCTCATAAAAACCTTGTGTTTAGAGAAATCCGTCTTTACAACTTCTAGTAACAAGTGACAAATATATTTCTTTGTCGGATCTCTTTGTTTCACAAGTGTTTACACACTTGTGGTTTATAAAATCATATTTATTAGTGTAAGATCCATCTTTAGAAAAACATGATTTCTTTAAAGTGTGGTCCTTCAAAAATACCACTTGCGGATACGTAGATCCGCTAGTTTTAAACACCATTTTACCGGTTAAATCACTTTTGCACAAGAAAAATATTTCTACACAAGTTCATATATCTTGTGTGGTAGAGTTTCACCTTTAACCCTTGTATCTAGTCAAAAACGAGCTTATGTGAAGATACATGATCTTACAAAGTCGGGTTAAACGATGTTCCGAGCTACCACATCATAGATCGGGTCTAAATAAACACATATTTCAAGTCCTACGACTTTTACACAAGACATGCGCTATTAACCTCCATTTTAGTGGTTTTAGTAGACTTTAAAGTTTCAAAACGCATGTTAACGATATTTCACCGATAAAATTCCTTTTAACCACTCTAAACAAGCTTAAATATGAGTTTTACGTGATATACCTCTAGCTCGGGGCTAGGGAAGAATTGTGACGAAAATCGCGTGGATAAAAGCTAACAAACGAGGTCCTTCGTGATCCGAGTGCACCAAAGCTCCTTATACGCAACTTGTGATGTTTGTATGTTGATGGAATGATGAAAGCAAGAACCGAAAGTATGGTGGCGGTTGGTGGGGTGTTCGGCCGAGAACCAAAGGGAGCAAGAGAGAGAGTGAAAGTTGTGGTGAGTTGGTGATGATTATCTCTAGTGAATTAGTGGGTATTTATAGAAAAATCATGTGTTATAGTCCAATGGTTAATGTGTCCTAATGATACTAGACAACACAAGATTTAGCAAGATCTCAAGTACAAGGTGGTGCCCCCTAGGTAACCGATCGGTTTGGGGGGGGGGGGTCCTTGGTCCGATTTTAAGTAGATGGTTAGGATATAGTTAGGTTAACTAAGTTAGTTTAGGTGTTAAACTCCGTTAGTTACGTGCAACGTGTTATGACGGGTGTTAGGGTAATCAGGGACCCTAACTGGCTCAGAAAAAAATAAAAATAGTGAAAATACTAATATTTTCATGTTTCGGGTATAGTCCGGTTGTTCGGTTGGATAGTAATCCGTTAAAGTCTTTTGTAACGCTTTAAAGTGTCGTTATTACATTTTTAGTGACACAATTTGTTTTCCCGACACTTTAGAAAGTGTCTAGTAATATTTTCTCATTTTCTGGCACTTTACTAGTCAGCTAGAAGCTGGTTTAATTATTGAAGTGCTGTGTTTGGTACTTAAAGTACGTTCTTGGCACATCCGAATCAGTGTATCTTATTCCTAGAGACGCGGTAACACAACCCTTATATCCCTACACTCACTACCAGTGTAGCCAAAATATATGAGGCTCTTAACAAGCCTTAGAGGCAGTATTTGCCTGATGCTGGTTATATCAGCATGTTCACTGTGTATCCGTTTAGTGCTACTGTGCTTTTTGTGCATCATGTTTGTCACTAGGGTTCAGCACGTAAATAATGTAGTGACAGCAAATAAAGTATGATGCAAGTAAGTGCATGTATCAGTATGCAGGTAGCAGTTCATCAGCTAGTTCAATCAAGCACAGTAATCAAGTAATAATTAATCATTAATTAAGTTGTACGGATACCTGGTTTTGTGCGGGTTGTCACATTCTTGTTCTCAACCAATACTTCTTCAACTTTCTTTTCCAAACTCTTAAGTTGCACATCAGTTGCAAAATTGAAATCACCAATGTCTTCAAGAGTAATACCTTCCGAAACAGTTGGAAAAGTTTTGTATACAGAAGAACCAGGTGTAGTTTGGATAGGTGGTTGTATAGATGGTGGTGTTTGAAAGATTTGTTGAGAGGTAACAACATGTTGTTGTTCATGGGGAGGTGTAGCAATATGAATATGTGGTGGTGATAGATGTGATGGTGATGGTTATCTAGGTGGTGATTGATGAAGTGGTGAATGAATTGGAGATGGTTGATGTTGAGGTTCAGGTGGTGGTGATGGTGGTTTACTCGGTTTTTGGATTGGTTTCTTCTTTATCAAAACTTTCAACCTTTTTGCTGCCTTTGGAGTTACAACACTTTTTCTTGCAGATTGCTTCTTCCTGTTACCAGATGACGGAGATGTTTGAACATCTTCAATATTTTCTTGAGAAGGAGTATACTCATCATCATCATCATCTTTTTCTTTTCTTCTTTTTCTTTTTAACTGTTTCTCCTTCTCTATCTCAGCTCTAATTCTTTCTGCACGTTCATTTTCATCAATCTCTGAATCAGATGAACTTGTTGTACTTTTGTTTACATCGTCACCTTCTTCATCACCAGCTGCTTTCTCTGGTTCAGTATTATAATCAGTAAGAGATTTCAACAACTTTGCAGATTCAGGAGACAAACGAACATCTCCTTCAACATTAACTTCAGCTTCAGCTTCAGCTTCCTCCTCTGATTCATCAACAAGCAATGTCTTAACAGTTTTCTTTTGACGCTTTTTGGGTTGAGATGATGAACCCTCCTCTACTTGAATTTTTGGAGTTCCTTTCCTACTCCTCTTCTTTTTCTCTTTCAAGAACCATTCGTTTCGAGTTTCTTTGAAGCTTTCAAGTGTTTTTAATTCATCTGCATAGCTCTTCTCTTCTCTTTCATTTCTTTCTCATTTCTCCAGTTCTGATGATTGATTGGATCTGGATCTTGATAATTCTTATCTTTGATTAAACCAAAGAATTCAGCTTTTGTTGATGGCCCTGGATGGTTAGGATGATATCTGGCCAATTGTTTTACAGACTCATTATACATGTGAGATAAAATCAACAAATCATTATTCTCATCTCTTTCAAGATCTGGATAGGCATGATCTAACATCATTTGAACAAATCGTGGATACACCCAAGTCTTACTCTTTGAAGTAATGTTTTCAACCATGTAATGAAACACAATCTTTGAAAAATTATACTTTTTGTTTAACACGAGAGCTGTCACCATGTTCATTTGATAATCCCTCATCGCATCATAACCTCCCTTACGATGACTTAGAGGCTGCAACACTGAGTGAATAAGAAACTTGTAAGGCTTTGAAAACTTTGATTTTAAGTAATTAACACTGTTCAGTGCACCATTATAACCCATCCGCAACATGCAACCTTTGACCATCCTCTCTGGGAACTTTGAAGGAGAATTCTCATCATCTGGAAAATCTATCACCTCTCGTACAAGCGCCTCTGAGATGATAATTGGTTTTTCTTTACCATTCAGTTCAATAATTGAATTTATTGTTTTGTGTTCTTCGTTATAAGTTGCGTTCTCCCAAAAACGTTCAATATGTGATCTAAAAACCAAATGTTGATTCGTCAAAGCTTTCTGAATCGGCAATCTTTTCATAAACTCCAGAATACTCTTGAATTTGGTCAACTTTGGTATCTTTTCCTCATCAAAAACACAACAACTGTTGTGTAATGGATCAAATATCACATTTGAAGCCTGAAAAACAACAACATACATTCAAATTAAACACTTTGAAAATTTTTCATCAAAACAACATTCAAACGAAATCTCACATTCACATGAAATCACATTTTATGCGGAATAACATTTCAAACGGAATAACATCTCATGTGAAATAACAGCTTGGAGCGAAATCACAGTTTGAAACGAATAACATTTCAAACGGAATAACATCTCATGTGAAATATCCATTTCAAAAGGAATATCATGTTAAAGCGGAATAGCCATTTGAAACGAAATAACAGTTGAAATGAAATGGTCATTTGAAGTGGAATTACATGTTTCAAACGAAATTATGAACAAATTTTTCAAAAACCTTTCTAATGATGAAATTGATTAACTGGTTTTGTTCCTTATCAAATTCCGAGCACACAGGTGTGTTTATTGTTCAATTTTAACCACAAAAACGACCTAGATCTACATTCAAAGTTCAGATCTACCGACTTCAAACGGAATCAAGTTATACAGATCAAATTAAAGCCCTAATAAAAATCTATATCATATTCCGAGTTCATTAATGTGTTAATCGATCATTTTTACCCACATACAAACCCTAGATCTAAGTTTTAAAACATGTTCATCGCCGACCAAAAGAAATCAGATCAGATCTGGGACAAATTAACACGATATCTCACCTTTCCCATGATCTAAGATGTGCAAACCAAACTTAGATCAGATTATAAACAACAATCGGGCAGAGTTTCGGCTTAAAATCGATGATATGAGTATTTCGCTTGAAATCACCTGATGAGGAGCTTTGAAGCGAAATAACAGAAATGACACTTTCAAGAGGAATACCCTCACTATTTATAGACATCCTTATTCCATGTGAAATAGGCACTAAGACCTTTTCCAACGGAATTACCAACTCAAACGGAATCACCTGTTCAAGCGGAATTGCAATATTTTTTTTTAATTTTTAACTTTTTGATATTTTACCGACACACCCAGTTAACCATGTCGCAACCCCCGATCCCTGATTCCCAGGAACGGGCGGACGCGATCCAGTTTCGGTGGTATCGTGGTATTTGTCTAATTTGGCAGCGGAAATTTCATCAGGACCGTAGCTATGAAATGTTTATCAGAGTAAAACCACCTCATTTAATATTCATAATCACATGGGTAAAACCCAAGTTTCTTATTACAATACATTCATAGGGATAAACCCTATTTTATTAAATTTTAAAACATTGTTTATTTGGTAACTTTTATAGCCACATTTTCCCAAGCCTTCAGTGCTCTCCAGCTGGCTTTTTACTAATTGGCTGTCACATTGGGTTACCTGAAACGCATTTTAAAAACATTTGTCAATGGGAAATACTGGTGAGTGAATCCCAATTTAATCAAGTTTAAATAAAAAGTCACAGTGAACAGTATTGAGAGCGATCACATTGTTTATGTCTACACAATTACTCCATTTAGTACTATCAATCCACTGACTTGTGGGTCATATTACACATTGGCTAACTCATTGTCCAATGGTAACGTACTGTCATCCTCGACTTACTACTCACAGCGTAGTAAATTTTGTATACAAAACCCCAACATACCGGCAGTAATTGAAGAACTACAAAGACTCAATCACCGCTTATTTTCATAGTAAAACATTTAAGGTTTGGTAAAACATTACCAAAAAGATTAACAAAAAGAGGATAAACTCACATTGCTATCTTAGACTTCGCGTAAGGGTTTCCTGGATATAATCTATAATTTATACAAATGTACATTGGTTAGTATCATAACCCTTTGAAAATATTAATGATACCCTCCTCGAGACAGCATTCCAACAACTACGTCGGGCAGAACCACGACAGTTGTTACGGAACCCTAAATCAATCGGGCAGCGTAACTATTACGAAACTGGGGTTATAATACTTACAACGGAGCAGAACCTCGCTAATTAGGGGTATAATACCCGACTATAACTTCTACTACTTCAGAAATTGAGATTGAGAATGAATTGTGAGCGACTGAAAACGAAAACTGATGCGTTCTATTTATAGTGCTGATATCTGGTCTCCACGCGGCCCGCATAAGGGTAGACAGAAGTCTACGCTGCCCGCGTCAACATCCGGTCAATGCGTAGCTTGTCCCGGTCATCAGATAGGTCCGCCACGATGTCGACACGTGTCAGCTCAGGGTGTCTCCGCGTTGTTGATCTCTCGCGGCCCGCGTTAGATTAAGATGGGGTCTACGCGGCCCGTTTGAACTAAAGAAATCAACGATATCTGGTATCCACCTTGATACCGCCCGCGTAAGCTTGAGGTGAGGTCCTACGCGGCCCGCCTCAGCTTAATTTTTATTGTTTTTAATTTATTTTATATGTTATAACATAATTCGATCTCGGTTTTCACATACGGGGTGTATTTAAAGACATATTGGGACATTCTAAAATAAATAGGGTGTCGGAAATATTATAAGGGCGTTGGTTTTACCTAGGGTTGTTACATTCTCCCCACCTTGTTTTAGAGCTCGTCCTCGAGATCTACCGGAATAAATGCGGATATTTCTTTTGCATTTCCGATTCAAGCTCCCATGTGTATTCAGGTCCTCTTTTGGAGTCCCACTTCACTTTGACTAGAACTAGTCTCTTGTGTTTGAGATTTTTGACTTTCCTATCTTCAATTTGTAGAGGTCTTTCTACAAACTTGAGTTGTTCATTTACCTCTATATCCTTAAGAGGTACTATCAGTGATTCATCAGCTAAACACTTTTTAAGATTAGATACATGAAATACATCATGTATTCCTGCCATTTCCTCTGGCAGTTGTAGCTGATAGGCTACAGGTCCTATTCTTCTAATAATCTTAAAAGGTCCAATATACCTGGGACTTAGCTTTCCACGTTTGATGAATCTTACCACTCCTTTCCAAGGAGAGACTTTCAATAATACTTTATCTCCTACTAGAAACTCCAATGGCTTGCGTCGGTTATCGGCATAGCTCTTTTGTCGATCACGTGAGGCTTTCAGTCATTCCTTGACTTGAATGATCTTGTCACTTGTTTCTTGCACTATCTCAGGTCCAGATAGTTGCTTTTCCCCAATTTCTGCCCAACAGACTGGGGTTCGACACTTTCGTCCATAAAGTGCTTCGAATGGTGCAGCATTGATACTTGTATGATAACTATTATTATAAGAAAATTCTATTAAAGGTAAGTGATCGTCCCAATTACCTCCAAAGTCAATTACACAAGCTCTAAGAATGTCTTCCATTGTTTGAATTGTTCTTTCGCTTTGTCCGTCTGTTTGAGGATGATAAGTTGTGCTCAATTTTAACTTGGTTCCCATTGCCTTTTGGAAACTTGACCAAAAATGAGAGGTAAATCGACTATCCCTATCAGAAACAATTGATAAAGGAATGCCATGTAAAGAAATAATTTCATTTACATATAATTTAGCTAATTGTTCCATACTGAAAGTTTCTTTCATGGGTAGGAAATGAGTTGACTTGGTTAGCCTATCTACAATCACCCAGATTGTATCATTTCCTTTCCTTGTTTTGGGTAATTTAGTAACAAAATCCATTGTTATTAATTCCCATTTCCATACTGGCATTTCTAATTGCTGTAACAAACCTGAGGGTTTCTAGTGTTCAGCTTTAACTTGTAAGCAAGTTAAACATTTAGAAATATAGACTGCTATGTCTTTCTTCATTCCTATCCACCAGAAATTTTTCCTTAAATCCTGGTACATTTTATCACTTCCTGGATGCATTGTATATTTAGACTTATGGGCCTCTTTTAGTATATGATGACGTAGGTTTCCTAATTTAGGTATCCACATTCTCTTTTCATGGAATCTCCAAATTCCATCTGTTCCTTGTTTTAATTCTTTCAGCATACCTTTTAATTTTTCAGAATCATCCTTGATTACTGATTCTTGTGCTTCTCTTATTTGGTCATTTAAATCTACTTGCAGATTTAATTTAAGAGAACGTACCCTTTTTGGCTTTTCGTGATACTTTCGACTTAAAGCATCTGCCACTACATTTGCTTTTCCTTCATGATACTGGATATCACAATCATAATCACTAAGCATCTCCATCCAACGCCTTTGTCTCATATTCAATTCCTTTTTCTTGAAGATATATCTTAAACTTTTATGATCAGTGAATATGGTAAACTCACTACCATAAAGGTAATGTCTCCAAATCTTAAGTGCAAAAATTATAGCTCCTAATTCTAAATCATGGGTTGAATAATTCTCTTCATGATTCTTAAGTTGTCTAGATGCGTAAGCTATAACCTTTTGTCGTTGCATCAACACACATCCATAACCTAATTTGGAAGCGTCACAATAGACTACAAAGTCTTCAGTTCCTTCTTGTCACACCCCGACCACGTAAAACAACAAAACGTGGCGGAAACGTTGGGGAGTGTTGTAACAGAATCATTGTTTCATAACACATGGAAATTTGAATATTGTTTTATTGATTAAAAGTGTTACAGTGTCTTGGCAATCAAAGAAACATAACATAAATAACTAGTCTTGCATCTTTTATTGTCGCTAAGGCCCAAGTCCGCCTAAGTGTATCTTGATAAATCCTATGCATCATGTCCTGAAACACATGTGAAAATAGGTACGTCAGCATAAAAATGCCTGTGAGATACATAGGTTTTGTGAAAATAGAATTCATGACTTATGTTTAAGAAAATGTTTAGTCATGAACCTTGTAATTTGCTTTGTCTTGTAAATCATTTGAAAAGTGATAAATAAACCAAATGATATATATGTATAAAAGAATAATACATGGTTAAATGAATAACCAAGTAAAATGAGTTTGTATCAGATAACTTGTTTGTAAAACAATGTATTGTGAAAAGTATGTTATTTGTATAAAATGTTATATGTCTAAGTTGAAATAGTTTAAATAACGCTACGATATGTAATACCATACAAGCACTTATATATAGGAAGTACCAGCGGCGTATCCACCATGCTTGTATCATATTTCACACGCCTCGTTACTTAAATCACTTACTCAAACCAAACCACCAAAGTAAAATGTTTATGTATAATCAAATGTCAAAATGTTTGTGTGAAAACCATGTCTAATGTCTATGTCTAATGTAAATCATGAATTGTGTATATCAATGTCAAAATGTTTATGTCTAATGTAAATCATGAATTGTGTATATCAATGTCAAAATGTTTATGTCTAATGTAAATCATGAATTGTGTATATCAATGTCAAAATGTTTATGTCTAATGTAAATCATGAATTTGTATCCAAAATATCGTGTATGGTAAGTGAAGTATATCAACTAAACCATATGTAAAATGCACAAAAACAAGGTATTGAAGTAAAACATGGTTTAAATCAAAGTTATGTTTTGTGGAACAAATGCATGCTATACTGATACAAACATCTATGCGGTATTGTTATAATGCATACATCCAAGCCTTGTGACTGTGTCTATAAACCCCTAAACGAATTTAAAGGTCTATATGTGTTATGTTTATCGAATTCGGTCATTCCTTCCATCTAAACATACCTAGGATGTCAGGAACGGGAGTTGTCAATTCCTATGGTACCACTACCTACTAACGAATGGCGTGATCAATGTTAATGAATGTATATTGTCCCATTTGAACAAACCAAATGTCATACCAAAATGTAAGCATGTGAAAACAATGCACTAAGTATGTAATCAAATGAACATACATAGCGTGAAATGTAATGTAAAACAATGTACTAAGTATGCACACAATGGACATACATAGCATGAAATGTAATGTAAAACAATGTACTAAGTATGCACACAATGGACATACATAGCATGAAATGTAATGTAAAACAATGTACTAAGTATGCACACAATGGACATACATAGCATGAAATGTAATGTAATGTAAAACAATGTACTAAGTATGCACACAATGGACATACATAGCATGAAATGTAATGTAAAACAATGTACTAAGTATGCACACAATGGACATACATAGCATGAAATGTAGTGTAAAACGATGTACTATAAATGTACTAATGAACATAGCAAGTATATGATGCGAAAACATGGAAAGCATGAAAGTAACAAGTAGGCACATGTGTTTCACCCCAAAACAGTTTGAAACAGTAAAAGAGAGGTCTATGTACTCACTTGAGATTGCTCAATAGTCCTAGGATAACCACCAAGCAATGCTAGAAGATCACGGAATCAAACAGTACCTAATATAGGTAACTACATTAATAAACCGGACCTAAATCGGAGGATCGGATAGAATGAGGGCTCGTAAACCAAATGAGTATGGGAACTCATGTAATATGGTTTAACAAAGCCCACATACTAAAATGAAACCTAACCTAAGTGCTTACAACCCATTACGACCTGTTTAGGTAGCTTATGCTACTTTAACGCGTCGTTCGCGTAAAACACGTTCGGAACGCCTAACTAGTCCTATGACAAGTAAAATATGCCTTAACATGTCTAATATTGTTTCCAAATCAGTTTAGATGTTAAAAGTTATGTTACATATGCTTAAAATGAATTTTGGCGTAAAAAAGGGCATTTTGGTAATTTACCTAAGGCATATAAACTACCTATCATACAACTACTTAACGAAGCGACCATAAGGTATAACCTCGGAAGGTTATTCCCTATAATCTATGGTCACCTAATGTGTTTGGTCGGATCCTAATGATCGACCAAACGGGTCGGGTTTGAAAGTATAAGCGATTGTTTAGATCGCTTACCTTACGACCCTATATAAGCACTAAACTAAAAGTGACGAGCTAAGCATGTTAAAACATGCTTAACTAAGTTTAGAAAACAGGTTTGGTATCAAAACAAACGGTTTTGATACCTAAGAGTAGTTTGGTTACAAAATACGCAAGAATACGCATTTTGGCCGAAACTACGACTCGTCACTGAGCCTAGATAACGTGGTAATCAGTAGGTATAGCCACTAGGGACTATAACCATCGTGATTACGCTCACGTTAGGAAGTTCAAATGAACTTCGCATTGACCATACACTGGTCAATGCAGAAAGTCAAACATAGTTTGACTTTCGGACTCGAAAAGCGATAAAAGAACGAAAGAACACTTACAAAGGGTCCCCGCAAGCAATCTCGATCCAAATAGCTCAGGTATGAAGCAAAGGCTTCAACTTAGAGCACTTTAGATCTGATTTTGTGAGGAAGAAGTGAAACATAAGGTGGGTTTTTATAGGAAATGGACCACCGTTAGGATCGTTTCTCGAAAACCGGGCTTTAATCTCATCCCTACACTTGTTGAAATGCTAAGGTATGTTAATTGGCCCCCCAACATCAGAGAACAACATGTGGGAATGAGATTGGGAGTGGGTAACAGCTGTTAACAGCTGGTTTAGAAGTTTCTGATGAGCTGGGAGGTCCTTACGGACCGTAAGGGTGAGGGCTTACGGTCCGTAAGCCAGTAACTTTGCTGAAATGACAGTTTTGGTCCCTGCAGCTCCAAACTTGGTTTTCGATGCATTTTTGACACGTTTAAGCCCCGTTAACCCCATTTCAAAGCTCTAAAAATGAAGTTAAAGTATAGGGAACTTAAAATGTGCTCAAAAATATCTTGGATGTCGGTTCGTTTGGCCGTACGATTGCGTTGTTCGGTTAATTACGACGGAAGTCGTAACGGACGCAAAAACGGTCCAAATTGCGCGATGAATGAATTTTTCTTATGCCAAACACTTAAAATAAAATATTTTAGTGCTTACATAAATTTTTGGATGTCCGGATGTATTCAGAACGTAAGTTATGCGCGAAAATGCAAACTTGTGCATTTTTTGACGCTTTTAGTCCCTGAATGACCCAAAAGTTTATTTTAGCACACCGAACCCCTCAAAGCCTATTTCTAAGCTATGTAAAGGATATTTATGGTATGTTTAACTCATGGTCATGTTCCGGAATGTCTGTTACAGTTCAAATCGGCATACTTTCACAGTTTGTCGAATTTAGTCCCTATAAGAGATTAAACTTGATTTTGTCATACCAAAGCCTTCAAAACTTATTTCTAAGTTATGTAAAGGATATTTAAGGTATGTGAAGCCTATGTCACTATTCTGGAGTGTTCGTTGCATTAAACTGGTTATATTTACGCATCAGTGCGCGTATAACCTTCCAGAAAGCGATTTAGAGCCCGAAATCGAACAAGAATTGATATGTGCAAATGATACACATATTTGTACAAATCCCAAGTATGAAATACAATATTTCATTGGTTTGGTATTTGTTTGATGGTCGCAGTGACCCAGGTGTCACACTTCTGGTAACGCTAATATGGGCGTATGAGTTAATCTTTGCTTAAGAATTCTAAATGCTTCTTCTTGTTTTAATCCCCATTCAAACTTAATGGATTTACAGGTTAACTTAGTTAAGGGAATGGCTATTCTAGAGAAATCTTGAATAAATCTTCTATAATAACCGGCCAATCCTAAGAAACTTCTAACCTCAGTTGGTGACTCAGGGGTTTTCCATTTGGTAATTGCCTCGATCTTTGTTGGATCTACATGAATTCCTTCATGATTGACTAGATGTCCAAGAAATTGTACCTGTTCTAACCAAAACTCGCACTTTGAAAACTTAGCATAGAGCTTTTCCTTTCGTAGTAAACTCAAAAGTGCGTGCAAATGTTTTGCATGATCTTCTTTACTCTTAGAGTAAATTAGAATATCATCTATAAATACAATTATGAATTTATCCAAATATGGCTTACATATTCGGTTCATCATGTCCATAAATGCAGCTGGGGCATTGGTTAAACCAAATGGCATGACAGTAAATTCATAATGACCATACCTTGTTCTGAATGCGGTTTTAGGAATGTCCTCTTCCTGTACCTTTAACTGATAATATCCTGATCTTAAATCGATTTTTGAGAAAAATCGAGCTCCTTGCAGTTGATCAAACAGATCATCAATTCTCGGTAATGGGTACCGATTCTTAATCGTAACCTTGTTTAATTCACGGTAATCAATGCACATACGCATTGATCCATCCTTCTTTTTAACAAACAGTATCGGCGCTCCCCATGGGGACGAACTTGGTTGTATAAATCCTTTTTCTAACAATTCGTCTAATTGTTTCTTCAATTCTTGCATTTCGGCTGGTGCCAAACGATAAGGTGCTTTGGCAGTTGGTGTTGTTCCTGGCAGTAGATGGATTCTGAATTCAACTTCTCTGTCTGGCGGTAGTCCTGGTAATTCTTCTGGAAAGACATCTGAAAACTGAGACACTACTGGAATGTCCTTTAGTTCTTTTCCTTTAGTGTTAGTGATTATAGAAATCAAATACACTATAGAACCTTTTCTTATAGAACTTGCAGTTTTCATCACAGAGATGAATTTTGTGGATCTAGAGGGCTTATCTCCTTTAATTGTGATCGTTTTACCTTTTGGTGAATTTACTTGAATTGACTTTTGATCACATAAAATACTGGCTTTATTGGCTATTAACCAATCCATTCCTAAAACAACATCAAATCCTGCTAGATTCATGGGATATAGATTTGCTATAAATTTCTGATTTAAAATTTCTATTCTTGCTCCCTGCAAGATTTCAGAAATCCTAACAGTTTCTCCATTAGCTGTCTCTACTAGACATTCTTGTGGTAGTTTAGTTAATGACTGATTTAGAATTTTGCAAAATGATGTATTAATAAAACTTTGGTTTGCACCAGAGTCAAATAATACTTTAGCAAAGATATCATTAACTAAAAATGTACCAGCTATGACATCTGGGATCATCTTGGCTTCATCTGCAGTCAGAACAAATGCTCTAGCATTTTTGGTATTCTTGTTGTTTGTAGCTGGAGCTAATTTAGGACAGTCTAGCCTGATATGACTTTTTTCTCCACAGTTGTAGCATAATCCATTACTGGATTTCTTCCTGTAATTTTCTTCCTTGTGTCCTGGCATTTTGCAATAATTGCAAAGAGTGGAGCATTTTCCCGAATGCTTTTTCTTGTAGACCTTCCAGTATGGTGCAGAGGTAGAACCCATATTCCTACGATTGTAATTTCCAGAACGGAATTCTTGAGTAAGTCTTTGGGTTATGTTCCTCCTTTGATCTTCTTCTCTAGTACGGATTAATTCATCTGTCAAGGTATTGGCTAGTTCTACAGTTTCTTCTATAGTTTGAGGTCTAGCTGCCTTGACTACGTGTCTAATCTCTCCAATTAATCCCCAGATATAGCGGGAGATTAATATTAGTTCTGGTGAAGCAAGGGTTGGCACTATCCTAGCATATTCGAAGAATAACTTAGTGTACCCCTTACTATCCACACCAGTCATCCTAAGGTTTAGGAATTTGTTTGCTATCTGTTCCTTTTCATTAGGAGGACAGAATTTCCTTTCTACCATATTCCTAAATTCTTCATAATCCATACTATAAACCCTATCACTTCCTCTAGACTGAAGGATAGTGTTCCACCATTCTAAGGCTGAATTCTTGAATAGATTGGAAGCAAACATGATTTTGTCTTCTTCCGCACATTTACTTATTTTCAGAACAGCCTTAGTCTTTTCTATACAGCGTAGGGCTGCAATAGGTTCTTCATTGCCCGAAAAATCTATTGGTTTACAGGACTAGAATTCTTTGTAAGAACAACCATGAGGCATGGTTCTTCTTCTTTTAGGAATGGGCACTTGAAGTACAGGGCCATTGTTCACGCTGTTTTCTGGTTCGATGGGTCGCTTACTGCTATGTTTACTTTTATTATTCGCTTCTTGAATAGTTTGAATAATAAATGGCATGGCGTCTATGATTCCTTGTGCCACTATGTGTTGAACGGTACTATTATCCATTTGGTTTCCATTGTTATTGATGCTAGGATTCTCATTAACCACGTTAATGTTACTCTGGTTATCATTATTCAGATTTCCTTGATTTCCTTCATCGGCCATCTGAATTTTAAACATTTATCCCATATTAATATCACAAGATAATAGATAATATCGTAATTCACATGACACGCAATCTAGCCAAAAACGTCGATCATTGCGACTTGTACTCTATTTTCATATACTATGCGTCTATTACACACTAGTACTGAAATAAAGATTACAATACCAACAGAAAGGAAATTACACTAATAGTATTATGCATCCGTACACACATAATTTTATTTTATTTTTATTTTATTTTATTATTATTATTACTATTACCCTTTTCTACCATCACATTCACGGGTATGGATTTATCCAAAAATCCATATTGCGATCATCGTATTTCCATACGAGATGCTCTCCCACCTGACGCATTCTCTCACTGCTTTCTAAAATCTCTTCTCCAAAAGTCCTAAGTTCTTGCACGTTTTCTACACTCATTGGGGGTGCAGGTTCTAGGACTGGGTTTGGAATCTGGGGTGCAGGTTCCTGATATGGGGGTGAAAGTTCCTGAAATTGGTAAGGATCCTCTAAGATCTCCCTAATGTAGTTATCATGGTAATAGGGATCTAAAGGGTCCATACTTGGGTAGGTTCCTATAGTTGTATCTTCATGGATAGGCTAACGTTGCACAAAGTCCCTATTATCGTCCCACCAAGGGTCGTAATTTGGGTCGATGGGGTTTGGTGCAGGCACCCTAGGGATTTCTTCTGTGTTAAAGTCATGCATCTCTACTTGGTTGTCAGGAATTTCTATCTCCATAGGTTGTTCTGGGTTTTGTGGTTGTGGGGCTACTAGTTGTTCCAGACTCGGGTCAGCAGCAGTTGTAGCTAGGATATGGAAATTGGCTAGGCTTCTATTAAGCATATCCTGTGTATGGGCATCTGTCTCTCGCTTAGCAGCCGCTAAAACTCTTTGATGTTGCAACTTTCGCATTCTTTTCCTACGAGCAAAGGCTTCCTTACTGAACCACCCTCATTTCTTATGAGGGAATGGCTCTTCTGACTGTGCTTTAAAAGCAAACACTCCTTCTTCCTGATCAGCAGAATACCCAGAAAGGGCAGGCTGTGATGAGGCACCTTCACTCCTAGGTGATTCAGACAAATGACGATTTATGTCTGAGGGTCCTTGATCACTCATACTGTAAACTAACAGATAGTCAAATAACACATAACAAATAAATACAGTTATGCACATATTTTCATTATTTATTTCCTAACACAAAATTTAGAATTTTAAGTCTCAGCAGAACACTTCTTTGGCTCAAACCAGTGGCTAGGCTCTGATACCACCTTCTGTCGCAACCCCGATTCCTGATTCCCGGGAACGGGCGGACGCGATCCAGTTTCGGTGGTATCGTGGTATTTGTCTAATTTGGCAGCGGAAATTTCATCAGGACCGTAGTTAGGAAATGTTTATCAGAGTAAAACCACCTCATTTAATATTCATAATCACATGGGTAAAACCCAAGTTTCTTATTACAATACATTCATAGGGATAAACCCTATTTTATTAAATTTTAAAACATCGTTTATTTGGTAACTTTTATAGCCACATTTTCCCAAGCCTTCAGTGCCCTCCAGCTGGCTTTTTACTAATTGACTGTCACATTGGGTTACCTGAAACGCGTTTTAAAAACATTTGTCAGTGGGAAATACTGGTGAGTGAATCTCAGTTTAATCAAGTTTAAATAAAAAGTCACAGTGAACAGTATTGAGAGCGATCACATTGTTTATGTCTACACAATTACTCCATTTAGAACTGTCAATCCACTGACTTGTGGGTCATATTACACATTGGCTAACTCATTGTCCAATGGTAACGTACTGTAATCCTCAACTTACTACTCACAGTGTAGTAAATTTTGTATACAAAACCCTAACATACCGGCAGTAATTGAAGAACTACAAAGACTCAATCACCGCTTATTTTCATAGTAAAACATTTAAGGTTTGGTAAAACATTACCAAAAAGATTAACAAAAAGAGGATAAACTCACATTGCTATCTTAGACTTCGCGTAAGGGTTTCCTGGATATAATCTAAAATTTATACAAATGTACATTGGTTAGTATCATAACCCTTTGAAAATATTAATGATACCCTCCCCGAGACGGCATTCCAACAACTACGTCGGGCAGAACCACGACAGTTGTTACGGAACCCTAAATCAATCGGGCAGCGTAACTATTACGAAACTGGGGTTATAATACTTACAACGGAGCAGAACCTCGCTAATTAGGGGTATAATACCCGACTATAACTTCTACTACTTCAGAAATTGAGATTGAGAATGAATTGTGAGCGACTGAAAACGAAAACTGATGCGTTCTATTTATAGTGCTGATAACTGGTCTCCACGCGGCCCGCGTAAGGGTAGACAGAAGTCTACGCGGCCCGCATCAACATCCGGTCAACGCGTAGCTTGTCCCGGTCATCAGATAGGTCCGCCACGATGTCGACACATGTCAGCTCAGGGTGTCTCCGCGTTGTTGATCTCTCGCGGCCCGCGTTAGATTAAGATGGGGTCTACGCGGCCCGTTTGAACTAAAGAAATCAACGATATCCGGTATCCACCTTGATACCGCCCGCGTAAGCTTGAGGTGAGGTCCTACGCGGCCCGCCTCAGCTTAATTTTTATTGTTTTTAATTTATTTTATATGTTATAACATAATTCGAGCTCGGTTTTCACATACGGGGTGTATTTAAAGACATATTGGGACATTCTAAAATAAATAGGGTGTCGGAAATATTATAAGGGCGTTGGTTTTACCGAGGGTTGTTACAAACCAAGTCCAAGTTAATGACCCTGGTTAACTGTTTAGCCTGCCAAGTCCAAGTTAATGACCTTGGCTGACCAGTTTATGAAGTTTTCTGATATTTGAAACAGATTTAAGTTCAAATTAATGAACTTTTGAATTTTCAAGCAATTACCAATCACTTTTTCTCAAACTTCTGCTTACCCAGCCCTCATGATCCATACATGTTCAGCCCATAAGACTTTGATCATCTGATCCCCGACGTTCGTTGTCAAAAATAAGATGAAAAACAAATCTTTTCGGATTTTATAAAATGCTAAACAAACAGAAAATAAGCAATAAATCTGTACAAACAATATTTTTGGTGAGTGTGTTAGGGAATCATATCAGCTGCTGACAAGATACAAGCACCGTTAAGCCTGGATTACATTTTCAATATTAAACAGTTCGCATTGATTGTCGATATACTGATCCTCTTAAATTCTCACACAAAGTTCAATCTGTTCAGGATACGAATTTAGTGTTTTAAGGCTTAACTATTACGCGTGTACCACCTCAGAATATACTTCCGTATACAGATCCCAATATTCAGTCTTACAGGTGAGTATACCTAGATCATATCTGTAAGAGGTTAAATGCGAGGTCCGTGAGAGCTCAAGCTATTGCTTCCGCAAAATCAGAGAGATGACGGCTTCGACTTTTGGTGTGTCCCCTTTGGGGATCTTCTTTTACAACAGCACATGATTAGCATTTTTCAATCTTTCATCATTTTTTATGCTGAGGGGAGGCTTATATTTCAAGCAGCGTAAAGTATTCTCCGGGGACTAGGCCATTGCTTCAGCAACATCAGAAGTCCCGGGATAATACCCCAGATATCACTAAGTATAAAGACCTAGTATCTCAGAAAGAGGGATCTTTCAAACAAGATTTCAGGGGTTACCTATATATCCTGGAGATGTTCCCCACGTAAAATCAAGTAATTTAGGTTTATATCCCGAACAAACCTACTAAATGTGTAAAAACCTATCGGCATATCATCTGCAAGACTGCTTAACACATTTTTACTTTACATATCTTTAGCGTACTGCATCTGTCTAGCTGATGTACTATCACTTCCCCTTTTTACACAAACTCTTTTTCAGTTTTTCAATGTTTTTGGATTTTAACATTTTATCATGTTTTTGGATTTTCTGCAAACTATCTCCCCCTAAAAACAAAAACATATTTTTGTGTTTTTGATTTTATCAAAAGCAGAAAATAAACTGTACAAAAACTTGACAACATGACGTGGATCACTTCATATCGCCGTCCTCCTCGGCTTCACATTCAACAACCCTCCCAGAAAACAAAATTTTCATCCCATTTAATTTCAAAAGATAGTTAAATCTCTTTTTATCAAACGGTTTGGTGTAAAAATCAGCTTTCTGTTCATCGGTGTGTATATGTTCGATTCGAATTAATTTCTTCTCGTGACAATCACAGATGAAATGATGCCGAATTTCTATATGCTTTGTTTTAGAATGGTGAACCGGGTTTTTCGTTATGTTAATCGCTGCCTCATTGTCCACATAAATGGGCGTATCCAAGAACTGCAAACCAAAGTCTCACATCTGCTGTTGGACCCAAAGGATCTGTGAGCAACAGCTGGAGGCCGAAACGTATTCTGCCTCGCACGTAGAGAGCGCTACTGAGGTTTGTTTCTTGCACTGCCAGGTGACAAGTCAAGTTCCAAAGAACTGACAACCTGCACTGGTGGACTTTGCATTTTGCTTGCAGCTACCAAAATCAGAATCAGCAAAACCAGAAAGAGAGAAGTCACCAGACTTAGGATACCACAAGCCGGTGCTTGGGCAGCCTTTCAAATACCGTAATATTCGTTTTACGATCGCCAGGTGTGACTGGCGTGGGCTGGACTGATAACGGGCGCATAAGCAAGTCGGATACATGATGTCTGGGCGGGAAGCAATAAGATACATCAAAGATCCAATTATCGACCGGTAATATGTCTCGTCCACTTTCTCTCCACTTTCATCTGGACAGATTCCGTGATTTTGAGCTAAGGGAGTCGATGTTGGAGTAGATTCAGACATGTTGAACTTTTCCAGAACATCATTCACGTATTTAGTTTGATGGATGAAGATTCCTTTGGGCATTTGATCCACCTGCAGCCCTAGGAAGAAATTCATCTCCCCCATCGAGCTCATTTCAAACTTTCTTTTCATCACTATTTCAAAATCTTCGGTAAAATCAATGCCTTCTTGCTGACTGAATCCATGTACTACCAATCATGCTTTATTTCTCACGATCACTCCTCTATCATCTCTTTTACATTTAAAGACCCACTTAGTCTTTATCAACTTTTGACCTTCCGGGAGATCCACCAATCTCCAAACTCCAAGTTTCTCGAACTGTTGCAGCTCTTCCTGCATAGCGTTTACCCAGCTTTCTTCAGTTAAAGCTTCTTTATACGTTCTTGGTTCAACCTGCGAGATGAAACATTTTAGAGAAAAATCAACTTGTAAAGGAGCAACAGATGTATAAAAACATGTAAGAGCTTTGTTGATCTGATCTCGCGTTTTTACTCCACTCTGAAGATCACCAATTATCTGCTCCGAAGGATGATAAGACAAGGTTCTTGGCATAGCAATGTCAGGCACGCTCACTTCCGATTGTAAGTTCGTAATATCTTGATCACCGGTGTGATCCTCAGCTTCTGTCATTGCAACATTTGGTTCCTCGTCAAAAGTCAGACGTCTTCCGATTCTGAGTCATCAGAATTATCAAACGTTGGAGCTGGTTCCTCTGGGGGTTCGTGTGTCGTTCCACTTGGACTTGCCTCGTTATCATTTGTACCACTTGTAGGATTGCTTGTACCCACGTCGGGCTGATAAACTACCAATGGTCTTGGCACCTGATCTTGTGACAAAGATTGTTGATGTTGGTATAGTAAAACGAGTTCCTCTATGCTTGGCTCAGTTGGCAAATGGAAAGACTCCCAGAGTTTATCATAATCGAACAGAAATCTTTGTCCAGGAAGTTGTGATGGAGCAGTATGCTTCTGACAATCAACATGCTGAACTTGAATTATCTTCCCCAGGCATGGTACGAACACCCTCTTCAGCGGACTCGCATAACCTACAAAGAAACCCTCGTTACTTTTAGCACCAAACTTACCATCTGGATCAATAAAAGTACAAGGCGATCCAAACGATTCTAAAAACTTCAAATTTGGTTTGTAACGATGAAGAAGTTCAAAACAGGTTTTCTTGTATTTCTTGACTATTAGAACACGATTCAGTGTATAACACGCTGCTGCAACGGCTTCACTCCAGAAAAATATCGGCAGCTTGGAATCGGCGAGCATCGTTCGAGCTGTTTCAATTAAGGTCGATTCTTTCTTTCAGCTACACCATTTTGCTGTGGAGTGTATGGTGCGCTAAATTCATGAAGAAATCCTTTCTCATTGCAAAACTCGAGCATCCGATTGTTCTTAAACTCTGTTCCATTGTCACTCCGAATTCTTCTGATCGGCACTTTGTACAGCGTTTCCATCTTCTTGAATAGAAACATTAACGACTCAAAAGTTTGATCTTTGCTTTCCATACACATTACCCACGAAAACCTTGTGAAGTCATCAGTGACCACAAGACAGTACAAGTCTCCGCTTACGCTTTTCAAATTGACTGGTCCAAAGAGATCCATATGGAGTCTCTCTAGCGGTACTCTGATTGAATTCAGCAACTTCTGTGGGTGTGTCTTTTTGGTCTGCTTTCCCTTCTTGCACTCTACACAATCATCATTCAAATGAAAATTTTTCAAATTTACACCTTCTACAAGATCATTGTGCACAAAAAAATTCATTTTTCTGACATGAATGTGACCCATCTTTCGATGCCACATTTTGGACTCTTTTTCAGTCGTTTTTGTTTTTGATACAAAACATTGTTTCTGATAATCTGTTGTTGTTGCGACACTCATATCCAGGACATACAAATCGTTTTCCCGTGGAGCGCGCATCAACACCATGTTCTCAGGAATTTTAAAACCAGGTTTTATGATTAAACATTCATTTTTAGTAAAGTGTACTGTAAAAGACTTGTCACAGATCTGTGAGATACTCAGTAGATTGTTTTCAAGTTCGATGATATAGTTCACTTTTTCAAATGACACCACTCCATTTGTTAGAGTTCCTTCACCAACTATCATGCCACCCTGATTTCCTGCAAATCCAACATATCCACCGTTAATTGATTTAACGTCATAGAGCAAAGCTAACATTCCTGTCATATGCCTTGAAGCTCCGCTGTCCATGATCCACTTCGAGATTATTGACCTCGGAAGCCCCTGCATACATCACAGGAAATTCATTCAAACAATGAAGCCCATGATTTCTTTTCTTTTAGAACACTACCAAACACAAGATCACAATTCACATCAACTTTCGGAATGTTAAAAATGACGTTTGGAACAAAAAATTCAGATTTTGGTTTTAAATCACCCTTTTTAATTGGAGGAAATTCCTCAAGCAACTTATCTAGTTCAAATCCCAGTTTTTCAACATCATTGTCAAAAACTTTTGATTCAGATTTTAGCTCGTTTTCCATTTTCTTTTCTTCAAGTGATTGTTTTTGGTTTTGCCACCCATGATTGGTTTTCAAAAATTTTTGTATTCGGATAAACCTTTGAAGTCTTTTGGGTTTTCGAAGATTCACCAATTTCAAATGTTTATTTCGGCTTATCCTCGGACTTCAAAGATTCACCCCTTTTCAAAATTCGAACGGGGGAAACCATTTGTGTTTTACCCTTAACATCAGTTGGAGTTTTAGGTTTGGGTTTTTGCAAAACTGGTTTCTCAAGCTTTTTCATACATTGCTTGGCCATATGACCAATTTCATTGCAGTGGTAACAAATTCTTTTGCCATACTCGACAAAAGTTGATTTGTAGGTCTCTTGTCTCAACTTCTTAGCTGCATTGAAATCATCAATGACTTTTTTACTGAAAATATATTCCTTTTCAGCATCAACACTAGGACCAGCGACAAAAATATCACTCATCTTTTCTTTTGGCTTGATATTATTCTTAGCCATTTTCTTTTCAAATCCAATACCTTTGTTTTTGAAGTTGTTACCATTTCTTTTGTTAGACCCATTTTTACCCACCCATTCCTTTTTCCCAGGGTTGTTCGGTTGTTTCACAAAAGACTTTTTAGGTTTTGAAAGAAAATCGTTATTGTTAACAACAGAAATGTCAATCTCCACAAGCTTAAACACTTTCTCAACGTTTTCCAATCTGACATTTTGAATTGGATACTCAAAATCAGAATAAAGTTTGTCAATTCCAGTCATTGTATAAACCACACTAATCGAATCATCATTCTTAACTGTATCTGATTTTGGTATGAACTTGTCTAAGAAGTTACCATCTTCTTCAGAATCAGAAATGGAATTTTCAAAATGAGTTTTCATAGTATCAAACTCCGAGTTATCACTTTCTTCATCTAACACTTGGTCAACAACAGTTTTGATCACCTGTGACTCGTTGTCAGTGTCGGACGGAGAAAATGTAACATCAATGCTCTCAGGCAACTCATTCTCCACGGTTCTCAATTGGAGATTCAATGCAGATTCCACCACATCTGGATACTTTTGAGTGTAATGATTCCACATTGGGGGTGGAACACTTTTGAAGACAGATTTCGCATCAGGTTGTTTCAGAAGAATTTGATCAATCACATATGATGAAGCATCATAACTCATCAGTTTCTTATCAATTCTCTCATTTTCAATTCTCATTAACTCAAGTTCTTTTTTCAAAGAAGCAATTGTGTCCAGATGGATATTAATTTCCATTTGTTTATCCATGACAGTAGATTTTAGCAATTTCGTGGCTTTATCATTTTCAAAACTTTCCTTTTTAATCATTTTGATTGATCTTGCCAAAGTGTCATATGCTTCTTTTATCTCACTGAGATCAAATTTTACTTCATCAGTAAATTTCTTCAATTCTTGAAATTGCTTGTCTTTTTCAAGACACTCCATGCATGATTTTGAACAATTTTTGCATGGAATTTCAAGAATCGAATCAACCTTTTCGGTAAACTTTTCTTCTTGATTAATTTTAATATCTGTTTTACCAAAACCATCAGACTCTGACTCAGACTCGTCTCCTGATTTGATCTCCTCATATTCCGATTTCTCGTCAGACTCCTTTTTGACCGTTTCGACAGACACACTTTCAACTGACTCGGTTTCGACAGACTTTGATTCGACAGATTCTGTTTCTACCTCTTTTAGCTTGCCCATCAATGCTTTATCAGCAATCTCTTTAAGAGTCTCTTCATTCATTTCTTTGGAAACGTCAATTATCTCTTCAACTGGAACTGGTTCATCATCATATCTTGGACAAAGACCAGTAGTTGGCTCACTAAAGAAACCTGCAAAAGATTCAAACATATTAGGTGTGACAACCCTCATAATTCCATGTATCCGTACGATTTATTAATGATAATTAAATTGCTTGATGACTGTGCTGAATCACTTAACTGCTTTCTGATCACTGTGTTATACTTACATGTGCTTGTTAACATACTAGTAGTGTACAGAAAAGTTACTAAATAGTCCGGTATGCTTTCCTGAGTATTGAGAATTAAAAATGTTACAAAAATATATATATAGGACACTTTACGGATTAATTAAGCACTTTAACGGAACAGTATCAAACCGAACAACCGGACATTACCCGAAACATAAAAATGTTGTCAAACACATTGTGTTTATTTTTCTAAGCTAGTTAGGGTCCCCGAACACCCTAACACACTATATATTACTCAACACACATAAATCCCTAACTAAGCACTTGGAAACTAACTAAGTTCCCTAACCATCCATCACCACCCAACTAAACCAACCCCCCCCCCCCCAAATCGGTTCTAGATGTGGGAATCCCCACTTGATTTTTCTTGATTTGTTTAATTGGTTTGCCATGTACTTAAGGGACATTATGTCTAATGGGTAATTAGATGTTGGAATTTACTTATATATACACACTAGTCCATACACATTCATCTTCATCCTCATCAAACAACCAACTCTCTCTCCCTTTCCCTCTTTGGTCTCGGCCGACCCCCTTCACCCACACACCACCCATCTTCATTTCAAGTTCAAGCTTTTCAAGAGCATCCATAAGTGTAAGAAGGTGAACAACGAAGCTCGGTGTGTTCGAAAGTTGAAGGACCTTCTCTATTCGCTATTAACCACCACATTTCTTCACTCGAACTTACCTAGTCTTGAACTAGTGGTAAGAACTTAGATCCTTGCATTTTACATGTTGTTTTATGTAACACCTCGAAAATTCACGTCCTATAATGAGTTGACACGTGTCATATGATTGAACGTGTGAAAGAATGTTATTGAAGGACTTAAGTTGACAATCATGGAAAGTATGTGAATATATGAGTTCTAAATGTCAACAGTGAATAAATATATTGTACATTAACCCTACATGATGATCAAACCTTCAAACGAATAAATCACGGATCATACGAAGCTAAATATGAAAGAAAGTGAGAGATTACAAACTACAGGGGTTAAATGTGTCAACATGTTTAAGTTATACCTCTGAGTGACCTTCTGACAAACCTGAAGCTTTGTAACGGTTAATTATGCTCACTAGAATGCACGATATAAATTTCATAAAGTTTCTTTATCGTATGAGCAAGTTGTGATCAAATTCGTATGTGAGGGGTTAAAGCGTCAACGTTGAAAGTTAGGACTTTTCGGGTAACAATAAAGTTAACCGGGGACTTAACAAAATGGGTTTATGTCTTGAAGCCCCTAAACATCAATTTGGAGGGCTCAAAGTGCAAGAAAATGATGTCCAAGCAAAGTTTTGAAGAGGCAAGGATCAAAACATAAAAATCTAAAACTTGGATTTGAGTCAGACAAGGCATCGCGCGACGCGAGGCCCAAGGGGGGTCCTTCGCGTCACGCCTAGGGCCATCTGTTGCGAATTCTTTGCTTCCTTGTCTGCCATAGCCCTTGTAATCGATCTTTAACCAATTTTCCACATCTCTCTTGACCCCTAAACAACCCCTAAACATCTAGGGACACTTGTTAGTGAGTTATGGTCAGTGGTAGACTTGTGTGTCAACATTTTGTGGTGATTTAATCACTATATAAAGGACCAAAGTTGCAACCAAGTTCCTCACATCTTCTCTTGCATTCCTGATCATTTCTGGAGCTCAAGACTCCTCTCAAGTGATCACATTTCGTGCATAGGACCTTGGTAAGTTTACTTAACCTTTCTTAATTAAGTTTTAGCTTAGTTTAGCTTAAAAGTCAAACCGTTGTAATTAACGGTTGACTTTAAGATTAATCACTAATGGTCCAGTGATTAGTCGAATCAAAAGTAGTTATAAGTTGGTAATTATGTGGGTAATAAACCCTTAAAAGGGTTCCCCCTGATTCCCACTCTAACTAGGTCAAATGTCGGGTCAAACTTGTTAATAAAAAGTCAACAGCATGCTTATTTTCTAATTTATGCATGATTAGCAATGTAGAACACATACAACCTGTTTGATCATTAATATAACTTGGTAATCATTGTAAGAACATGTCTAAACATGTTCAACCAGACAATTTACTGTTTAGACCCGGTTCGGAACCGAAAGTCGCAAAGCTTTGACGTTTGCTTTGACTTCAGTTCTGACCCGTTTTGGTATGATTTAGAAATACCTAAGAGCTTCATT
This sequence comes from Helianthus tuberosus, assembly GCA_030545235.1. Lineage (NCBI taxonomy): Eukaryota > Viridiplantae > Streptophyta > Magnoliopsida > Asterales > Asteraceae > Helianthus > Helianthus tuberosus. Next base: position 103,905,982 of record CM060443.1, read on the forward strand.
TGGACCAGGTTACATGCTAGTATAACCCTTTGTGATTATACACCATGGTTCATTAGTTAACCAATTAATACGCATGATTCCGTTAATTGCTCATATGTTGACCATTATGCCCTTTTTACCTTAAAACGTGATTTGTGAAAATGTAAAAGTGTAGAAACCTTAATTACTGATATATAAACTTGTATGCAAAGTTTGACATCAGTTTGAGGTGTAGATTGAGAGTTATGCTCATTAGCGTAATTAAGAAGCTTTATGTTACTTAAACGACGTAATTAGCGTATAGCCTAGTTAAGCCTACTTTTTGATATCAAACTCTTTACCCACTGATGTAATATATTATTTTGGGATTTTTGAAGATTTTTAATTAATTTTAGGCTGGGCATAACTTATAGTCGTAGTCTTAATCCGGTAAATGTCGGTTTTTCCCTTACGGGCTATAAAATGAGTTTTACATATCTAATCGACTCCAAACCTTTTGCTACTGATCTTAAATGATAAATAAATTATTTTAAGCCTTCTGGAATAATAAAAATATCAGCTTTATGTATCGAACCCGGAAATGGCTTATAATCGCCTTTTTAAGCGTTTTTAACGCCTAGTATGTACTAGAACTATTTTAAACATACTAAGGGTGATACCTACTGATATTCGAGGTAAATAATAATATTTTAACAGTAAGCAAAAGTTGTTAACCTCAGACTTCAGTTTTGAGGTTTTCGGCTTATGTGAAATTACCAAAATGCCCCTACGGTGCATAGTTTGGTTATAATTGATAAATTTCACATATATACTTTACCCTACTGATATAACTTAGAAAATTGATTATCTTTGCTTATTACATCAGACCTGTAACTCAGGATATTACTTAAACTCTTTTATCACCTTATAAATGACCAAACTACCCCTACGGGGCATAGTTTGTGTTTAAATTCATTTCGGGCATAATAAATGATATCTTACTGATGTCACAACATATTTGGAGCATATTAACTTAGGAAACCTGTAAATGGCTCTCATTATTACCCGATACGCTTATTACGCGTGCGGTTCGGTTTATGTAACTAGTTTACATAAATTAGCCGAAACGGGTCAAACCTTATCGGTTTTATCTCAAAATCCAGAGTGTGTATGAAATACCCATATTAAGCAAGTCTCCAAACTTTTCGGGTCTAAATCACATTCTATCCGGTCTTCGCTTAATTGTGCGTACGAACCGTATCATTGAAACTAACCGGTCTAAGCTAAGGCTTAATTAAGGACCCGTTAGAAATCTAATAGGTTATTATAAACCTTCGTTCCAGATTAGGAGCCCAGTAAAAGTACTTGCATTTGCTGTAATTGATTGATACTTTGCTCAGGTAAATACTCTTAACTTATTTTCCCTATACGTGCTTGGGATACGGTACTATAAAAGTACCGCTTGGTCGGGTATGTAGTCATTTAAATCGGATTGTGATTAATGTATTTACATAACCCGCTTTGTTCTGTATTATTTGATGTATGGCCCTTGGGGGTTAAATGACCATGTCCCGGATATCCTTGGCATCATTTTACGAAATGGCCACGACCTAAGCACGGGGTGTAGGCGTACACCTGACAGATGCATTATGTAAAAACTGGTAATCCACGTAAAGGAATCAACCTTGTGGGCATTATACCTATGGCGTGTCAGTTAACTTAAACCGGCTCTTCTAACCGGTGCTAATGGACGGCAAATAAGTAAATCTGTATACAAGATTATATACAAATAATTGTCCCAAGTTATAAAGATATACTTTGCCGAAGTGCATCCAAATCAATTTTCAAACTCTTTTCCAAATGAGTCAGTTGAGTTGTTTTTACCAGTGTAAACTGACGTATTTTCCAAAAAGGCTAAGTGCAGGTACTAGATGAAATAGGTTGGCTACTCCAGGCATCATTACTCAAGTTTCGCAAGCTCTAGATGTCAAAGTCTGTTGAACTAATGCTTCTATTTTATTTCGATCCGCCTGTGGATCTTTTACCTTCCGTTGTAATACTGAATATTACTTTATATTCGGATTGTAATATATTTACCTTTTGCTTCCGCTGTGCATTTATATAATTGTGTTGTTTGACTATTATGTTGCCAACCACGTCACGATACTCCCCACCGGGCCCACCGGTGACTCGTGGAAATTCGGGGTGTGACAGGTTGGTATCAGAGCCAACACGGAGTGAATTAAACACTAGCCTTTGTGTTTAATCTCAGTTACACAGTTGCACATTCTTGAGTCTAGACAAGAACATAGGACTAATCCAAATTCGTTTCATTGTCTTTTAATTACTTCTTTGTTATTTTTCTGATTAGCCCTTGCATGGGCAAGTCATTTTCTGTAAAAGTCCCGTTTAGGGCAACCATATACTTGTTTAAATTTTAAAGGAACGATTATGTTTAAAATATCATTCCTATATTATAAGATCTACCATTATAATCAAATGGCAAAAATCTAAAAAGGGACAAGACCTAGCCTCGTGTCATTTTAAGGCAGGGCCAAGACGGTAGTTTCACAATTAGATTCAGATCCTTATTAACATTCCAATTTAGAAATTGTTCTGCATTAATTATTAAAAAGAATCTAAAGAGTGAAACCTAGCCTAAATGTCATTATAGACATGGCCAAGATGGTAAAACTTATTTAAGAGATTCAATTTTTTGTTAAACATCTAAAAGCATATTAACATGCTTGACAAAGTGTGATACGATAAAAAAAAATCACATAAGTCATTTTTGATTGGGTTATTTTAAATCCCCTTATTTATATAATCATCCCTTATGGATGAAGTGCCCACGGGCTATGATTAACGTCCTCTGAGACTAAAGACAGTGGTAGCCTGCAACTCCCTGTCAAGAAAAGGTAATGAACTTTGATTCAAACCTTAATGCCTCGATTCTCTGAAATCATGGCTTATAAATTAAACTTGTCTACGTGACTAGGCCTTTTGTGCTATTATTAACTTATAATTTAGGATTATGATAAAGATCCTGAACAATTTTTATATTTAACAAATTAACTAAAATGTGTATTAAAAGCATGGTTAATAAATCGTTTAAGAACGATAGTACTGTAAGGGCTTCTAAATTAACCTTGCCCTTATTTTCTTTTTGCAGCAATTAAGACTACATGGCTGACTCTGACGAGATAAACAGTCATCCTTTGGAAAACCACGATGATAATGATAGGATTAATATAACCAAAGGAGAGCTTCGTACACTGATTGATACAGCTGTATCTAAAGCTGTAGAAGAACAATTTAAGGAGTATAGTGGGACGCATAGTCGAGCCTCATCTGTACCCCACTCTAAGTCTGTCCCTAAAACTCATTCAGAGCCTCATAACAAGCCGCCCTCTAAGAAAGAGGAGCCAAAGAAGGATGATGATCGACATTCATCAAATGAACACAGTGTTCCATCCAAGAAGATAGTGTTCGATAATGAACCACGTACCAAGTCTTGTACCTATAAGTACTTTGTTTCCTGTAAACCCCGAGATTTCACTGGGGAGAAAGGAGCAGTAGATTGTATGACCTGGTTGGATGAAATGGACACGGTGGTGGACATCAGCGGTTGTGCTGAAAGAGATGTAGTAAAGTATGTATCCCAATCGTTCAAAGGAGAGGCACTGGCATGGTGGAGGTCTCTCATTCAAGCTGCTGGGAAGATCCCGCTCTACAACATGTCATGGGAGCAGTTTGTTACTCTCATTATGGAAAACTACTGCCCTCAACATGAGGTCCAAAGAATTGAATCTGATTTCTTATCATTGGTGATGACAAACTTAGATTGTCAAGCTTACCTCACCAGTTTTAATACCCTGTCCAGACTGGTTCCTTACCTTGTAATACCAGAGCCCAAGCGAATTGCTCGCTTCATTGGGGGTTTAGCCCCAGAAATCAAAGCCAGTGTTAAGGCTTCAAGACCTGCTACATTTAGGTCAGCTACTGATCTCTCTTTGTCCCTTACTTTAGATGCGGTCAGGTTGAGATCGCTAAGGAAATCTGAAGAAAGTAAGAGGAAGCGTGAGGATGATAACTCACGAGGGTCAGAGAAGAAGCACAAGGGAAACACTGATTCTAAGAAGTTCGGGTCTGGAAGGAATAGTCAGCGAACAGAGGAAAAGCCAAGGTGCACGAATTGCCAAAAACGCCACTTTGGAAAGTGCAGACTTGAGTCCAATTCTAAGTCAGGACCACCCGCATGTGGGATATGCAAGTCTAGAGAGCACAAGTTGATAGAGTGCAAGAAGATAAAAGACGCAACATGCTACAATTGCAATGAGAAGGGGCATATCAAAACCAACTGCCCTAAGTACGCCAAGAAGCCTGAAGAGGTCAAGAAGACCAATGCAAGGGTCTTTCGAATGGATGCCAAAGAAGCGGTTCTAGACGACAATGTAATTACAGGTACTTTCCTTGTAAATGATGTCTATGCAAGAGTACTCTTTGATTCAGGCGCTGATAAGTCTTTCGTAGATCATAAATTTTGTAAATTGCTGAATTTACCTGTCAAAACCTTGAGTATAAATTATGAGGTAGAGTTAGCAGATGCCACCATAGAAACCGTCTCCACTGTGTTAGATGGATGTGTGATATCCATTAAGAACCACTCTTTTCCTCTATCTCTACTTCCCTTTAAGTTGGCCGGTTTTGACATAGTTTTGGGTATGGACTGGTTATCTCATAACCAGGCCCAAATTGTCTGCAACAAAAAGCAGGTGGTAATAAAGACTCTGTCTGGTGAATCACTTACCATTCGGGGAGATACCCAGTATGGGCTGCCTGAGCAAGTGACTATGCTCAAGGCTTCAAAATGTTTAAAGAAGGGTTGTGTCATCTACATGGCACAAGTGATTAGTAATGAGCCTAAACTGAAGATAGAAGACATCCCCGTCATTTCTGAATACCCAGAAGTCTTTCCGGAAGAACTACCTGGTTTACCACCTGATAGGCAAGTGGAATTCAGGATTGATATCATCCCCGGAGCAGCACCTGTTGCTAGAGCACCTTATAGGTTGGCACCCACGGAAATGAGGGAATTGAGAACACAACTGGATAACTTGCTAGCTAAAGGTTTCATTAAACCTAGTTCGTCTCCTTGGGGAGCACCAGTCCTGTTTGTCAAGAAGAAGGATGGATCGATGCGTCTGTGCATCGATTATCGGGAGCTGAATAAAGTCACGATAAAGAATAGGTATCCATTGCCCAGAATCGACGATTTGTTCGATCAATTGCAAGGGGCAAGTTATTTCTCGAAGATTGATTTGAGGTCAGGCTACCATCAACTGAAGGTTAGAGATGAAGACGTGCACAAAACAGCATTTAGGACTCGTTATGGTCATTACGAGTTCCTAGTGATGCCTTTTGGGCTCACTAATGCACCTGCCGCGTTCATGGATCTCATGAATCGCGTTTGCAAACCTTACTTAGACAAGTTCGTCATCGTTTTCATCGACGACATTCTTATCTACTCGAAGAATCAAGCGGACCATGAGAAACACCTTCGATGTATTCTTAAACTCCTGCATCAGGAGAAGCTCTATGCCAAATTCTCTAAATGTGAATTTTGGCTTCGAGAAGTCCAATTCCTTGGACATGTGGTGAGTGAGCGTGGTATCCAAGTGGATCCCGCTAAGGTTGAAGCAGTTATGAACTGGCAAGAGCCAAAGACGCCTACAGAGATTCGTAGCTTCCTGGTGTTGGTGCACTACATCTGTCAACTTCGTCTTATATCGAGTCTGGGTTGCATTGTGGTTTTGAACATGTCTGATAGCTTGAAATGTCTGATAGCTTGAAAGTGCTTGTTAGCTTGAAAGTGCTTGTTAGCTTGAAAGTGCTTGTTAGCTTGAAAGTGCTTGACAGCTTCAAATTGTCGTGTCATTTCAAGCTACCAAGGATTAGTATAAATAGGCTAGTTGTCAATTCATTTGAAACAAAATCTGCCAAGTGATACCGAGGTGCTGCCGGTTTTTCCTCTGATTGTAAACATTGTAAATCGAATATAAAAGAGGTTTAAAGTGTATCAAGCTGTTTTGTTATCCGTTTCTCTGTTTCCGCCTTTGAAACGGAAGAGAGCTCTTCCGAACGACTCGTTTGTGTCGGAATCCGATCCTACAATTGGTATCAGAGCTCAGGACGAGGAGTTCTTGCCATATTCAGCTTGAAAATCTGTTTTTCTACACCTTCTTTCACAAAATTAAAAATTTTTACGGTTAAAATCGGCTCAAACTTTCACATCTTGTGCGTAATCATGATTTAACGAATCCTGGAAAGTTTCAGCCCTTAAATCGACTTAAATCTGGTTCAAATCGGTCTGCTAGCTTGAAATTGGTTCGAAATTGCTTACATCATCAACTTTTCAAGCTAACATAACAGTGTCTGATAGCTTCAAACAGCCTGGTAGCTTGAAATCGTCTGATAGCTTCAAACAGCCTGGTAGCTTGAAACCGTCTGATAGCTTCAAACAGCCTGGTAGCTTGAAATCGTCTGACAGCTTCAAACAGCCTGGTGTGTTTATACAAGAGGTGTTTACCGAAGTATATCAAATTTTCCGAAAACATGGAAAAGGAGTTGTTGAAGAAGTCATTTGACATGTTTGTAGCTTTTGACCATGAAACAACAAAGATGACCATTGATAAATATTGTCATTTAGTCGTGGAAATGGAAAGATTGAAAATTAAGAAAGATAATGATGAATGGATTGATAAACTTGCTGATGCATTACCACAGCAGAAATGGGGAACTTATTTGATGATAGTGAAACACATGAGGAAATCTGAGAATATGAATCTGGCACAGTTTATTAAGAAAATTGAAGAACATGAGTTGGAAGCAAAAGTAGAAACTGAGAAAGCAGAAGTTGAAGAAAGCTCAACAAAGGAAACTGAGGAACAGAAAGCTAAAATAGAATCTGAAGAACCAGTGGTTGAAAAGATTGTAGAGAAAATTGTTGAAGTAGAAAAGATCGTAGAAGTTGAGAAAGTTGTTGAGGTTGATAAGATAGTCGAAATCATTAAACCTTGTCTGAAATGTAAAGAATCTTGCAAAGCTTGTGAGGAGAAAGATAAGAAGATTGCTGAGTTGGAAAAGATTAAAGAAGATTTACTGTCTGATGTGAAGTATGTGAAAGAGTCATACGATGTGCTGAATAGGACAGTTGATAGTTTGAAAAGAACGAATTCAGAAATTGAAAAAGCGAATGACAAAATGAGTGCAACTTTAATGACAAAGCAAAGTGTCATCAATGATTATATTGAAGACTGTGCTAATTAGAAGAAGGAGTTGGAACTTGAAAAAATCGAGAGTGAAAGGATTAACCGATTACTTTTGAGTTATACTACATGTGATTATTTGATTGATCGGGTTTATCCTACTGTTGCAGGTCTTGAAGCGTTCAAGAAGAAAGAAAAAGAAGAGGATACTTGTAAGACAAAAAGTGTCAAGTATAACAGATGTCCGCCCCCGATCCATGAAACTTATTCTCTAAGGAATCCTAACGAGGAGCGTCTAAAAAAGGCAGTCAACATCAAGTTAAAGTCTGAAATCATTGATGAATTACCAGATAATATTGATGTTACATTCACAGCGTCTGACACTGATCATGAGTCTGAGTTAGTAAAGAAAGTTGTCGATCAAGTGTTAGATACGGATGAAGAGTCAAAGTCGGAGTCTAAGTCTGAAAGTCAGAGTTCGTCTGAGAGGAGTCCGAGTTCACCGGTTAACAGGGTTTACAATAGAGAATTCCTGTTATCAAAATCTAATTTGAATGACGGATCAATCAAAGTGGCTTATACTTTGTATGATTCAGAAAAATTATATTCTGATGAGGAATTTCCAATAAGAAGTGTTAAAACTGAAAAGATCAATCAGGTTTTCAAATTGACAGAAATTAATATTTCTGAAATAAAAGATTTAAATCTTGCTGAAAAACCTAAAAAATACACTTCAAGAGTTCAACAAAGATTGAACAAGAAAAAGGGTTACAGTTCTGGTTATGGTTTTCAAAAGAAATCAAACCATAATGGTAATCTCAAAAAGAAAGGTCTTGGTTTCATTTCTTCAGAAAATTATAAAAATGAGAAAAATTATAAACCAAAAACAACATTTGTTACAGGTGGAAGTTGTGAAGAGGAACAGAAGAAACCTTTCTGGAAACAGTCAAACCAGGAGTTTCTTGCTGAAGTGAAGAAGAATGTGAGAAGGTTTGCTGAAAGAGTTGACAGAAGAACCTGTTTCAAATGTCAAGAAGTTGGACATATAGCTTGGAATTGCCCCAAGACCAACTACCAAAAACAGGAAGTTTCTTCTAATTATGTTTTGAGAAAGACTTGTGTTGATAAGAAAGAACAACCTGTAAAAATTGTTAAAAAGTTTGAAAATTCTACTTCTGAGGAAGGTGAAAGTTCAAAAAGATTTTACGAAAGAAAAGGTGACATGAACAAGCAAAAGTGGGTGGTTAAATCTGCGGGTAATTCTGACAATGAATCTGATTCCATAAAATCAGAGGAGTCTTTGGTTGAGAAAAAGATTGTGAATTCAGTTCCTGAGTTGAACGATGAGAATTTTCCACCATTGTCAAAGGAAAATTGGAAGTCTAAAGTTGGGAAGGTTGAAATCTCAAATCAATTCTTTGCTGATAAGGGAGAATTTGATGTTGAAAAGGCTTTCAATGGGAAAGTCAAACATATTTTCGGGAAGATGGTTGATAGGAAGGTTAAGGGTGCCAAAGAATTTTACAAATCAAAATGTTGGTGGGATAGATGTGTTCCAAAATCACCCAAGGCTGGTGAGGCTTGGGTGGACATAATGTTTGAGTAAAAATCCGGACTTGCCGGAGCTCCCAGGTTGGTAAGAGTGGAGCAGGAATCGGCATCTTTCTTAGCAAATGATCCTACAAGTGGTTTGGTTGGTAAATCTACAGGTGGTATATTTAAATTGTTATATTTTGATGTGTAAGTGATTATAGTTGTTAAGTGAACCTGCTAGTGGTTGTTGAAGGTTTTCACTGACAAGTGGTTAATCAAGGTCATTAAATTGAACTTGATTGGATCATACTTACATGTGGTATTTTGGAGAACAAAATGATGAGTTTATCCCCTAACCTACAAATGGTTTCTTAAAATCAACAAAACTTATTTTCCGGAAAAACCATTTGATTAAAACAAACTTAAGTGTTTTGAAATCACAATGGGAAAATAGTTTGTTGTGAGGGGGAGTTCTGATTGTTTATGCCAAGTGGATGGCGATTTGAAGTGATTTGATATCGGTTGTCATTTTTTTGTACAGTTTATTTTCAAATTTCCTAAAATGTGTTTGCATTTTAGGGGGAGTAAAAATTTTCAGAAAATCCAAAAACATTTGAAATTTTGAAAAAGACAAAAACATGTGAAAATCAAAAATGAGTTTTGTTGTATAAAAGAGGAAATGATAGCACATCAGTGGACAATCATGGCATGCTAAAGAAATGGAAAGTTAAATAGTGATAAACGATCTCACTGTGGATGTGTGAGTAGGTTTTTGCACATTTAGTAGATTGTGACGAGATATAAACCTAAATTTCAAACTTGCTTAATTCGTGGGTAACATCTCTCGGATATATGGGTAACCCCCGAAATCTCGTTTGAAAGATTCCTTTTTCTGATATACTAGGTCTTTATACTCAGTGATATCTGGGGTATTATTCCTGGACTTCTGCTGAATGGAAGTTCTGACCTAGTCCTCGAATAATACTTTCTGCAAATGCTTGAAACATAGCATCACCCTCAGTATATATGATAAGACAATAAAATTGCTTAGCAATGCTGTTGTAAAAAAGATCCTCTAAAGGGGACACACCCAAAAGTTGAGTCATGATCTCTCTGCTGAACGGAAGTTCTGACCTGAGCTCTCATGATTCTTCATAATTTATTAACCCCTACAGATATCATTTGTGTCATAATTACCTGTAAGACTGAATATTGGGATCTGGATACGGGAGTATATTCTGAGGTGGGACACGCGATTAAGTTTAAGTATCTAAGACATTAACCTCGTATCTCGGATCAATTGAACTTTGTGTGAAAATTTAAGTGGATCAATATACTGACAATCTAGGTGAATCGTTTAGAACTTAAAATGTTTAAAGCTTAATGGTGTTGGTGATTTGTCTCATAAACTGATATGATCCTCTTACGCAAACTCACAAAAATATTGTTTGTATATATTTCTTTGCTGCATTTCATTTCTCTTATTTCAAAAATCCAAAAAGATTTTCAGTGTGTTTTAGCATAAATTTTGAAAAATTCAAAAATATTTTCGACGACTGATATTGAAGAGCTGATTTTCAAAATTCCGAGTGCTAAACATGACTAACAGGTTTGGGAAAGTTTTGTTTAAAAATGTTTTAAATGAAAATGATATATATTCATGTGGTTCATCAGAAATTGACATGATAAATCTTTCTATTCAGGGTTGTGTCTTCAAGAGTTTAGCAAAGTTTCTAAATTTGTTATATCTTATCTTTTATGAAACTTATGTTTTGGGTAGAGAATATGCAGGTGAATCAGGTTACGATACCTGAACCTGTGAAAGCCAGACTACGATCCCAGTACAAGTTGAGGGGGAGTCTGTTAGAGAAAGAGAGTCTGAAGATGCAAGAGCTAGGAGCCAGAGATCCTGAAAGAGAATTGGAGAAAGGATAAAGCAAGATAGAGATCATGAAGGAAGTCAAAAGACTGATAAAGACTGAAGATTGAAAAGACTCGACACTTAAGACTCGTCAACATCTGAGGGGGAGTCTGTTGGTGCACTACATCTGTCAACTTCGTCTTATATCGAGTCTGGGTTGCATTGTGGTTTTGAACATGTCTGATAGCTTGAAATGTCTGATAGCTTGAAAGTGCTTGTTAGCTTGAAAATGCTTGTTAGCTTGAAAGTGCTTGTTAGCTTGAAAGTGCTTGTTAGCTTGAAAGTGCTTGTTAGCTTGAAAGTGCTTGACAGCTTCAAATTGCCGTGTCATTTCAAGCTACCAAGGATTAGTATAAATAGGCTAGTTGTCAATTCATTTGAAACAAAATCTGCCAAGTGATACCGAGGTGCTGCCGGTTTTTCCTCTGATTGTAAACATTGTAAATCGAATATAAAAGAGGTTTAAAGTGTATCAAGCTGTTTTGTTATCCGTTTCTCTGTTTCCGCCTTTGAAACGGAAGAGAGCTCTTCCGAACGACTCGTTTGTGTCGGAATCCGATCCTACACCTGGGATTGGCAGGATATTACAGGCGTTTCATTGAAAATTTCTCAAGGATTGTTGCACCCTTAACTTCCTTGACTAAAAAGAAAGTAAAGTTCGTTTGGGGCCCTAAACAGCAAGAGTCCTTTGATATCCTAAAGCAGAAGTTGAGTAACGCTCCTGTTTTGACATTGCCAGATGGAATAGAAGATTTTGTGGTTTACTGCGATGCATCGCACACTGGCATGGGGTGTGTGCTTATGCAGAAAGGCAAAGTTATTGCCTATGCATCGCGACAGTTAAAGGTGCATGAAAAGAATTACACCACCCACGACTTGGAATTGGGTGCCGTTGTATTCGCACTAAAATTGTGGAGGCATTATCTATATGGAATCAAGTGTGTGATCTATTCTGATCACAAGAGCCTTCAACATCTGTTTAATCAGAAGGATTTAAACATGAGGCAACGCCGATGGATGGAGACTTTAAATGATTATGATTGTGAAATCAGATATCATCTCGGCAAGGCAAATGTAGTCGCTGATGCCTTGAGTCGAAAGGAAAGGGTGAAACCCATCCGAATCAATGCCAAGCGCATGGAGATAGAGAACAGTTTGACTGAAAGGTTGTTAGCTGCACAGAAGGAAGCTGTATTGGAAGCTAACTATCCTAATGAAAAGCTAGGGGTAACTGAGGAGCAGTTAACTCTTAGCAAGGACGGAATTCTAAGATTAAATGGACGAATATGGGTTCCAATTTATGGAGGACTTCGAGATGTCATCCTCCAGGAAGCCCATAGTTCCAAATACTCCGTTCATCCTGGAGCTGATAAGATGTACCAGGATCTAAGGGCAAATTATTGGTGGATAGGCTTGAAAAAGTCTGTAGCTGCCTATGTAGCTAAGTGCTTGACTTGTGTGATGGAGAGTATGAAACATGGGTATTTATGTGTTGATTTTGTGTGATTTAGCTTGTTCTATATGGTTATATGCTTGGAATTGGTTTATTGCAAGTGTTTGTATGTTTGCAGGTAAGAACGCGTAACTTGGTGAAGATACGGGGTTTAGAGAGAAAGCGGATCAAGTGAGATTGATGAGTGCAGCCAACGGTTGTGTTCGGGTCGAATGGATGGTTTGGTTATGCGAGAAATATGAAACATTGAAGTTGAGGGGCCAATGTGTTATTTAGTGAAAGTTGTTTTTGTGAGTGGAAAACAAGATGGGGAATACTAAGGTTCATATCTCAACTTTAAGGGTGTAGAGAGTAACTTACCATGTGAATAAAGGTCAAAACATTTAATGCTCATAAATAATTGGCAAAGTGTACGTCACTTTTGATGGAAAAGTTTCTTGGAGCATTAAAAGGAAGTCAACAACATTGATAAGCACAACACCAGCACAACATCATTTTTATATAGTTGGGCCACCACTCACGAATTTGGAAGGCAGCAATTTTGAAGATTTTAGTGGGCTTCATCATGCACGTGATTATTGGCTTGGTGGACTTCCATGATTATCGAAAGTCAACAGCAAGTATTATTAATGGGCAGCTCCCAAATCAGCCCAACATCACCTCTCAACAGCCCATTATCCACGTAACATTGGCAGGAACATCATACAATTGGGGGGGCAGCCATAATATACGAAGGTCGGCTCTCAAAAATCAGGGGGGATTATCACACAATCGATCAGTAATCAGCCGCGCAACATCGATTCAACCATGAGTTCATCTTTCTTCCAAGTTATCGAGGATTGTACGCGCGTCATGAGTGGCTAGTTCTCCCGTGACCGTCTCCGGGAATAGGGTTTATGTTTGAACATTGGTGCATACGGTTACGACTTTTTGGATTAGAAACTGATTAATCATTCGGTTAGTCATTTTTATCGTTCTTGTTTCGATTAAACAGTATTTGATTATCATATTCATTCAAGTTCATCAATTATTTGGTTTGTGTCATCAACAATTGGGATTAAATTCTAAGTTGTCATTGATTTTAACCTTTAATCATTGAATCTGTTAACGTTTATGAAATCTGAAATTGGTAATTAATTGGATTACTATTCATTTGCATCAATCTTTCGGTTTCGATCGTGGATCATTGCAATCAAATATATTGTCCGTTAATTATTTATCAAAACAAGTTTTACGGATCATGTCTATGTGATTTCCAACTGGTAGTAACTAAGTAAACCGATTTTCTGCATAACCTGAAAACCCGGAGGTTGGTCCCTTTTCTCATAATTGTTTACAACACTAATTTACATTTGTTTTCGCAATCATTCTCACAACTGCACAAAGCAATTAGTTTAGACATAGATGGTAATTAAAACAACGAACTTTTACACTTTCCACTGATTCCCCGTGGATTCGACACCCTACTTGCCTTTACTAGTAAGAGGTGAATAGGACACTTTACTTTATTTTTGACCGACCTTACGACATCGATCAAAATGGCGCCGTTGCCGGGGAATCGGTGCGCTTAGTTTAGTTAGTTGTTTTTCTAAAAAAAATCTAAAAACCAAAAAAAAATCAAAAATATTTCCTTTTGTTTGTCTTTTATTTGTTTCGTTCAGTATTACGCTCGGTTTCTTGTTTGTCTGTGTGCAGGTGATTCTCGTGTTGCATGCATACCAGGTTTTCAAAGAAATCATCACCGCTTTTGTTTGATCCAGAAATAGAAAAGACTGCTCGACAGAATCTCGTTCTTCTACGTTCAGCAGTGAAAGCTAAAGCTCAATCATCAACAGTTGCTCAAGATCTTGAACAAGCAGCTCACGAGATGGCTGATCAAGAGCCACAGAACCAAGCACTAAACGAACCAATTCCACCTATTCCAGATCCACCAATCCCCCAAAACCAAAACCAAAACCAAAACCAAAACCAAAACCAAAACCAAAACCAAAATCCAAACCAAAACCAGCCCAATAACCAGAATCAGAATCAACCACTACCACAACCATTTCCACAATTTAACCCAGGTCCACAAAACCAACCGGCAAATCTAAATCTCCGACATGGGGACATCAATCGTCTTAACCAACCACAGCATCAACACGGGTATGATGATGGTTCCCGACACAGAGAAGGCAGTGTTCACACTTGGGAATCTGGTTGGGAGGAGGATGATTATCAAAACCAGTATGACAGAAGGTACGCGGATCACAGATACGATGAGGGGTATAATGTTAATCAAGGCTATCCGGTACAACAACAGGTCAATCAAAGACATCACATCCCGCAACCGATTCCACAAAATCAAGTTCATAATCGAGTCCCGCAGTTTAATGCGGGAAGAGCTAATAATCGATTTAGGGGCGAGCAGATACAGTTTGTGGATGGTGTCCCACAAGTTGTTCAAGGAGCACCAATTCAAGGCGTTGAAGTATATTGTCGACCCGTTGTAGTACCCAACTCATCAGCTATAGTTACACCGGTGGGGAACAATAATCGACCTTTCGAGGTGAGGCCTCAATACTTAGGCCATTTGCCAGAATTCTATGGAAAAAGGACCGAAGAACCATACTTGCACATTGCGAGTTTTGATTCGATTTGCCAAACTATAGGAGGTTCGGGGTTTACAAAGGATGAGGTGAAGCTGATGCTGTTTCAGTTCACTTTGAAAGACAAAGCTCGACAATGGTTCGCGACATTACCTCCAGGTAGTATATACACTTGGCAAGAGATGCAGCAGGTGTTTTTGGAGGAATACTACACCATGAATAAAACCAGTGAAGCTCGGGATGCAATCAGAGCATTCCAGCAACATTCAGGGGAACCGTTCCACGAGGCGTTCACAAGGTTTAATGAGTTGCTTAGGAAATGCCCACATCATGAAATTCAGACATGGGAATTAATTAAGGCGTTTTATGATGGGCAACTTCCTGATGATGTAAGAGATCTCATCGCCATTAGTAATTGTACGTTTCTTACAAACACAGAGGCTGCAGATTGGGCATACTTGGAAAGACAAAGTGCTACTTCTAAGAGACAGGCACAATCAAGCAGGAGGGCAAGATCTAGTTCAGCAAAGTCAGTTGATTATGAAGCTGAGGAACGGGTTGAGAAGTTGAGGCATCAAAATTTATTGCTTGAGCGCCAGGTAGCTCAAATGAACCTTGGAAAAGGGGGTGAAGTTAAAACCGCCAATACGTTTTCGGTGTGCACTGAATGTGGAGAGTTAGGGCATCAAGTCGGAGAATGTGTTGTGTTGGGTGGTCAGACCGATGAAGTGAATCAAATCTATGGTGAACAAAAGCAATATGATATGAAGTCGAATACATATCATCCAGGTTTGCGAAACCACCCCAATTTTAGTTATGGTAATTCTGCTAATCAGTTGAACCCCAATTTTCAGGTACCTAACCAAGGAAGTCAACAGTATCAGAATCGGCAAGGAAATTACCAACAAGGAGGTTACCAGAATCGGGGCCAATATAATCAAGGGACTCAAGCCAACAACCAACAGCAAAATCAAAGCAGTTATCAAGGCAATTATCAAGGGAGTTGGAGGAATCAAGGTAACCAGCAAGGTAATTCTTTAGGTGGTGACGGCAACTCGAGTGATTCGAAGCTGGATGCAATCATGTCATTCATGAAGGATATTCAGAAGGATAATGAAGTTCGAGACAAAACTTCTGAAGCAATGCAGAAGCAATTGGGGCAACTAGCAGAAGACCTGGCTCAGCTGAGAAGAGATCCAGGTAAGTTACCAAGCACTACCACAGTTAATCCAGCACATCAGTCATCTAGCTCGAAGAATGGAAGAAATGTGCACATCAATGCGGTCAGTGTTCTCCCAACTTTTGAAACTGGTAGTGTTGAAGTAACTCCACCATCACAATTAGTTAAGGAGGTGATTGAGGATGTTGTTACTGAATCGGATTCTCAACATGATCGGGACCCACCAAGAGATGAAAGGTGGGAAAGTTTTAAACAAGCTAAAATTAATCTACCCTTACTCGATGCAATTAAAGAGAGTCCCGATCAGATTGAGTGTCTGAAAGAGTTAAGTACCCAAAAACGACTTCACAAGTTTCCTAAAAAACTTGATTTGACTGCAAATGTGAATGCCGTTTTGTTGGGTACCCTTCCCCCGAAACTCCAAGATCCAGGAGCACCCATTATTTCCGTACAAGTGGGTGAATTTAAAATAGATAGAGCACTGTTGGATCTTGGAGCGTGTGTTAGCATTCTACCAGGGAGTCTATATGACCAATATGATTTTGGTCCGCTACAAAAAGTCAACACCACCGTGGTGTTGGCTGATCAGACTCCCATGTGTCCGAGGGGGATCGTAAGGGATGTAATTGTGAAGGTAGAAGAATGTTACTACCCAGTTGACTTCTTAGTGCTGGATTGTGCCACAAGTTCAAAGAACACGCACTCTCCAGTCATTCTGGGTAGACCGTTCTTAGCGACTGCTCATGCAATTATAAACTGCGTTGATGGAACGGTAAGTATGAAGTTTGGTGACCGTGAATTGCGGTTAAATATGTTTTCAAATGCTACTGATCCTCTTATTACAGGTGAACACTCAAAAGCTGAAAGTGGTGAAGAAAATGTTTCTCCTGCAAAGGAGATTCATACCAAACATGAGTGTTTTATGGTTGACAGGTTTGAAGTGGCAGGAAGCAAAGCGGTGAGGAAAAAGGAAAGTGTGGCTCATGAGGAGTTCAAAACAGACAAAGGGAAGCCACGAGGGAAGAAGAAGAAAAAGAAACCGCCTGAAGTTAATAATGCAAAAAGGAGGTTAAAGTTATTCGGTCCAATGTGGAATACAGTGGACGACTTACTAGAGCATTGGCGGGGTACCTATTTAGAGGCCATGGGACGCAAGCATCCCACTTGACCACCATAAGGGAACATCAGGTACGGTCTGGCTGAAGACCTATAAACTTAGCGCTCTCGGGAGGCAGCCCGAGGTTGTAGACTATTGTGCATTTGTTTGTTTCGTTTGGTTTGTTTTGCATATGATATTTCGCAGATTCTAACGTCGTACCGTTCGTCACGGATACAATCACCCAAGTGTGGGGAAGTTGAAACCGCCCAGGTACGTTTTCGGACTCAATTGTGTGTCGTGGACGACACGTTTTTTATGGGGGTGGAGCGGGCGAGTAAACCGAAAGATGAAAGTTTATTCGGTAAGAGAATCATTGAAAATCATGTACAAACTTTTTAGAACCATTTATTTAGCTATTAAAAAAAAACTTCTATGTTTAAAAAAAGATGCGGAATGATGGTAAGTTAAGAAAAAAAAATAGATTTGAACGCGACTTTTCGTCAGTTTTTGACATGTTTTCCAGAGTTAAAAGAAAAAAAAAAGTTGAATAAATAAGTCTGGCGCCAGCTTGCGCTATCATAGCCGCCACCTTACATTGATTGAAAATTCCTCCTGTATTGCGCTGGGATGTGGCGCCTGGCTGCGTTGAGAGAGCACGTGATCACATCAATTCTCATTCACAACTGCATTATCTAATACCCACCACCCAAGCCCATTAACCTATGTGATATCTTAATATCCAACACAGCCAGTCACAACATCTAACCCGACCCGCCCATAATAACCCGACACGCATACAACATACAAACATCACATTAGGTCAGACAACTCCTCGTACGACCACAACTCATCTCTTTCTTTCAAGTTCTTCAACTCCATAGCCATACCTCACCCTAATCCTCTTGATTCTCCACCAAATCAAGCCGTTCAAGAGCCTATTTCGAGTAATTTTTCACAAGGAACACGATTCTAACCTTCGTCTGTTCCGATTTGCATCTGTTTCCGAGTAATCAGAATATTGGGTGACGACCCTAATTCCCAAATTTGGGGTTTTTCGTTTTGGAGTGAAGTTTGTTGAATCTGAAGCTTATTCTAGCATATCTAAACATAAGAGGTATGTTTTTATTCATTATTGTGCCAGTATGTTGAAGGTAAGTTGTTATGAGATATGAGATATGAATGATACTTGAATTCTATATGTGAAACTGAGATCGTGAAGCATGTTAGTGTGGTTTGTCTTTGAAGTTATGATAAAAATCAGACGACATAGTTCCTCAGAGCACGAGGTGTACATCTCCGATACTACCAGTACAGACGATGACGACTTTCAGCCCTTTGCGCTGCCTGATGTCGTAGCAGAGCCTGCTGATGGCCATCTTGTTGGGGATTTGCCACTCGTGGTGATCCCTGCTCCTGTGCCCTTGCCGCTTATCCCATTGTTCATATGCCCCCCCGACGTTGTCTCTGACGATGATGTCGAACCATTAATAGGAGGACCCACTTGAGGGCGAGGCCCTATTGCTGCTGGTGGTAGCCTACTGCTTGCTGACGCTCCTGCAGAGGAGGCTCATGCTCATTCACCTGTCCCAAACTCATTTGAGTCCGTGGCATCCGCATCTTCGCATATACAGGGAGTGCAGCACCACTCACACGACGCCGACCCTGATATGGCGTCATCAGCTGCACCGGTTCCCGCACACAGCTTTGAGTTTGATCACGATATTGAGGATGATCCCGTTTTTCCACCTGGTTTTGATCCAGACCATGACATTGAGTTTATACACTTAGACCAGCCCTGGGAGGATCCTGTAACCCCTGTGTTTGTTGATCCAGCTGATTTTGAGATGGAGTTTGTTGATCCGGAGCCAGCCGTGGCCCCTGAGCCAGGCGTTGCTCCTGACCCCGCATTAGAGCATGACCCTGTTCATGCCGATGCACCTGCTGTTGCTCCTTGATTGATCATCTGCTTGGACGAGAGAAAATTGGGGTAACTGTGCAAGACAATCTATTATTATGGGGGCCCACGTAATAACGGCTTGTAGTGCACAGAAATCCTGGTGGACTCTGCGAGTCAAGCTAATGAAAACCCATGTAGCAGGAAATCACTAAAACACGAATGATCAAGGCGATGTAGCCTCGAGTTCATTCTATTTCATGTAACAAGCCATTTTGGCAAGCCTTTGAACTTTGACGGAGCAGGAGGCGCCGTGGCATTTGTTCGTTGGTCCGAGTAGACTGAATCCATTCTAAGAATGAGTAACTGTTCGCCCCAACAGAGTATTGCCTATATCTCAGGGTTATTTCTAGATGGTACACTCTCATGGTGGGATCTTCAAGTTCAGACCCTTGGTACAGACGTTGCTTATGCACTGAGCCTGGACGAGCTCAAGGAAATGATTGAGAAGAAATGCTGTTCTAGGACTAGAATTCAGAAGCTTGAGGTGGAGTTCTGGAACTTGAAAATGGACGAACCAAAGATACCTGAATACGTCCAGTGATCTCACGACTTGTCTAGGGTCGTCCCCTACTAAGTCATTGATGTTGTATGATACAGTTGTGTACTTGTAAACTTTACATTGTGGACTCGATTTATGGCAATGCAATCGCAGTATTCTCATCACTTGTGATGTTTGATCTACTGTTTATGTTCTATGACATGAGATGTTATGTGGTTGATTTATTTATAGCATGAGATGTTATGTGTTGATATTGTTGAATACATACGTACATTTTACTTGCTATGACCTAACCTACGTGAAACATCTTTTAGAAGGTGCCACCAAGACGCGAAATGCGCATGCCCACCTCAGAGGCGGAACTTCAAGAGATAATTGCTGCAGCTATAGCACAGCACGAGGCCCTACGCTCCGAACCTAGCAGAGGTACCTCAGAAAATAACGGTTGTTCCTACTGGCACTTCCTCAACTACAAGCCTCCGAAGTTCGACGGCACTGGAGGTGCCATAGCTTTTGTGAAATGGATTGAAAATATGGATTCCATCCTTCGAATGAGTGGTTGTACGCCAGAACAACAAGTCCCATACGTTTCCGAGTTGTTTCAAGATGGAGCTCGATTATGGTGGAATCTTCAGGTTCGAATAATGGGCCTAACTACAGCATACGCGTTAACTTGGGATGAGTTAAAAGGAATAATGCGTAAGAAGTATTGCACCCAAACAGAAACCCAGAGGTTGGAAGGTGAATTCCAGAGCCTGATGATGGAAGGTCCAAAAATGTTAGAATACATGCAAAGACTTCATGATTTGGCACGAGTTGTTCCATACTTAGCGGAACCAGAAATGAGGAAATTGGGACAGTTCATTTGGGAACTGGCACCACAAGTCCTGAGCTTAATGACAGCATCTACGCCACCGACAACTATGGCTGCAAGTAAGATGGGCTTGGCACTCGTTACGGAAGCAGTTAGACCAGAAAAACTTGCAAACCCTGACAAGGAGACTCAGGTAAAGTCGTCTGAAAAGAACAAAAGGAAGCTCACCGAAGATACCCGAACGAATAATGTTGAACAAAGATCTATTCGAGGTTGTTTTGACTGCGGGGACAAAGGGCATTTCAAGAAAGATTTCCCTAACAATTAACAGGCCAATGATAAGATTTACTTAGAAACTAAACCAAGACGTGCTGGGTGCAAGTATCACCACGATTGTGGATGTCGGAAGCCTAGGTGCGGGAGGAAAGGACACAACAAGGATGGTTGTGGGATGAAGAGTCCCAGACAAGGAGAAAACAGTAACAACGCTCAAGGTGGAAATGGGAAAGGAAATGGCCGAGTGCCAGGATGCTTCCATTGTGGGGATGTTGGACATCTAAAGAGGGAATGCCCGAAGTTGAAACAAGACCGTGAAAGGACATCCAACATCGGAGCTTGTGAAGCATGCCAGGAACCAGGCGTGAATACTGGTACGTTCTCTATCAACCAAAACTTTTGCATCTATTTTGTTTGATACTGGTGCCGATTATAGCTTTGTATCGTGAGAATTTAAGAATATGCTTGGATTAGCCGCTAGTAAATTAGATATTCCTTACTCAATTGAATTGGCTAATGGAAAGTTAGTAGAAGCTAATGAAGTGATCAGGGGATGTGTAATCGAATTGGGAGAGCGTGAATTTGCTTTGGATCTGCTACCAGTCCAGCTGGGGAGCTTCGACGTGGTAGTAGGAATGGATTGATTATCAAGCAACAGGGCTGAGATTGTTTGTCACGAAAAGGTAGTTCGTATCCCAACCGAAGATGGAGAAACAATTGTGGTTCATGGGGAGAAGCGGGATACGCCTTTAAGAATTATCAGTTGCCTGAAAGCTCGTAAGTGTTTACAAAAGGGATGTGCTGCCTTCCTGGCACACATCGTGGATAAGAAAGCTGCTGAGCCAAAAATCAAAGACATCCCTATCGTGAGGGAATATCCTGAAGTCTTTCCAGAAGACTTGCCAGGATTGCCACCCCCAAAGGCAAGTGGAATTTCACATTGACTTAGTTCCAGGCGCCGCGCCTGTAGCTAGGGCACCTTATAGACTTGCACCGTCAGAGATGCAGGAGTTGTCGACACAACTCCAGGAGTTACTTGACAAAGGATTCATCCGACCAAGCTTCTCACCTTGGGGAGCTCCAGTTTTATTTGTTAAAAAGAAAGACGGTAGTTTTCGTATGTGTATTGACTACCGGGAGTTGAATAAGCTGACGATCAAGAATAGATACCCTCTGCCAAGAATTGATGATCTATTCGACCAACTCCAGGGTTCAAGTTTTTACTCTAAGATCGATCTTCGATCTGGGTACCATCAGCTAAGAATACAAGAAGTGCATGGACACTACGAGTTCCTAGTTATGCCGTTTGGGTTAACGAACGCGCCTGCTGTTTTTATGGACCTAATGAACCGAGTCTGCAAGCCGTATCTCAATAAGTTCGTGATTGTATTCATCGACGATATTTTGATTTATTCAAAGACAAAGGCTGAACACGAACAGCACTTAAGAGCTATTCTGGAGTTGTTGAAAAAGGAACAGTTGTATGCCAAATTCTCTAAGTGCGAGTTTTGGCTACGTGAAGTCCAATTCCTTGGACACGTGGTTAATGGAAATGGAATCCATGTCGATCCCACCAAGATTGAAGCAATCAAAAATTGGGAAACTCCAAAGACGCCAACCGAGATTCGACAATTCTTAGGCTTGGCTGGTTACTATCGAAGGTTCATTGAGGATTTTTCAAAAATCGCTCAATCACTGACACTCCTCACGCAAAAGGATAAGAAGTTTGACTGGGGAATCAAACAGGAGGAAGCCTTTCAGTTGTTGAAGGATAAGCTCTGCAATGCGCCGATCTTAGCTCTACCGGAAGGTACAGATGATTTCGTGGTATACTGTGACGCCTCACGTCAAGGATTGGGTTGCGTTTTGATGCAACGCCAGAAAGTTATAGCTTACGCGTAACGTCAGTTGAAAGTACATGAAAAGAACTATACCACACACGATTTGGAACTTGGCGCAGTGATATTTGCATTAAAAATCTGGAGACATTATTTATACGGTACAAAGTGTACCATTTTCACAGACCACAAGAGTTTACAGCACATATTCAACCAGAAAGAGCTGAACATGAGACAAAGACGTTGGGTCGAATTGTTGAACGATTACGACTGCGAGATAAAGTACCATCCAGGGAAGGCGAATGTGGTCGCCAATGCCCTAAGTCGTAAAGAAAGGATCAAGCCCATAAGGGTTAGGGCTTTGGAGATGATTATTTAGACAGATCTTTCCCTGCGCATTCGTGCTGCGCAGAAAGAAGCTCTTAAGGAAAGAAACTTTGAAGAAGAGTATCTTTGTGGGATGGAGAAGCAATTAGTACCAAACAAGGAAGGAACGTTATGTTTTATGGAAAGGATTTGGGTTCCTCTGTTTGGTGGGTTGAGAAAAGTTATTTTTGACGAGGCACACAAATCACGTTACTCTATTCATCCCGGTGCGGATAAAATGTACCAAGATCTTAAGGATTGTTATTGGTGGCCCAGGATGAAAGGCGACGTTGCTGTTTATGTTAGCAAATGTTTGACGTGTGCCAAGGTGAAAGCTGAATACCAGAAGCCTTCAGGACTTCTACAACAACCTGAAATTCCCAAGTGGAAATGGGAACAGATTTCAATGGATTTTATAACAAAACTGCCCAAGACACCCAGGGGCCATGATACTATTTGGGTGGATAGTTGACCGCCTAACAAAGTCCGCACATTTCTTGCCAATCAAAGAAAAAGACAATACGAGTAAACTTGCGGAAATTTACATGAGAGAAATCGTTGCACGTCATGGAGTGCCACTCTCAATCATCTCTGATAGAGATGGACGTTTCATATCAAGGATTTGGCAATCCTTCCAAGAAGCTTTTGGCTCACAATTGAATTTGAGCACTGCATTCCATCCGCAAACTGATGGCCAAAGTGAAAGAACTATTTAGACATTGGAGGATATGCTGAGAGCATGTGTAATGGATCTTGGTGGTAGCTGGGATAAGCATTTACCATTGGCCGAATTCTCATACAACAACAGCTACCACACTAGTATTGGAGCCGCGCCATTCGAAGCTCTTTACGGACGCAAGTGTCGATCACCACTATGCTGGGCTGACGCAGGTGATAGACAGCTTGTTGGTCCCGAAATCGTCCAAGAGACATTGCGCAGATTCGAAAACGTATCGAAGCGGCTCGCGAAAGACAGAAAGCCTATGCAGATCCAAACCGGAAACATTTGGAATTCCAAGTTGGAGATATGGTTTTATTGAAAGTTTCATCCGGGAAGGGGGTGGCACGCTTCGGAAAGCGTGGGAAGTTGAATCCGCGTTACATTGGCCCTTTCAAAATTCTGCAAAGGATTGGGCTTGTAGCCTACAAGTTGGACCTACCTGCTGAACTCCATGGTGTTCACGATACATTCCATGTATCCAATTTGAGAAAAAGTCCAACACAAAATACAGTGATCATTCCTGCTGACGAAGTTCATATCGACAACACGCTCCACTTTACTAAAGAACCTGTTGAGGTCACGGATTGGAAAGTTAATAAAACTCGCAGGAGCAGTGTCAAACTCGTCAAAGTTCGTTGGAATGCTAGGCATGGACCTGAATTCACGTGGGAACGTGAGGATCGAATGAAAGGGAAATACCCCCATTTATTTCCTAAGAACCCTGCATCTAGTAGCAGAACTTAAATTTCGGGACGAAATTTCTTTAACGGGGGGAGAATGTGACAACCCTTACCGAACCAGGTATCCGTACGAACTAATTAATATTTAATTACTGCTTAATTAATGTGCTTGCTTACAACTGTGATTAAATTGCTTACTGATTTCTGATACATACATGCTCATGCATCACATTTTATACTGTCACTCTATTATTTATACACAAACATCAGTGACAACCTTGATGCAAAACAAGCACAGTGAGCACACTACGGGATACCCATTAATCATGCTGACATAACCAGCATCAGGCAGACATTGCCTCTAAGGCCAGTATGAGCCGGGAATAGATTGCTACACTGGTAGTGAGTGTAGGGAGGTGAGGATTGTAGAACTGCGTCACTAGGTGAAGTTTATAGTGACCGGATGTG
The DNA here is from genome assembly GCA_030545235.1 of Helianthus tuberosus. Taxonomy (NCBI): domain Eukaryota; kingdom Viridiplantae; phylum Streptophyta; class Magnoliopsida; order Asterales; family Asteraceae; genus Helianthus; species Helianthus tuberosus. The sequence continues at coordinate 103,930,601 of CM060443.1, forward strand.
CCTAAAACGTACTTTAAGTACAAAATTCTGCGCTTTAATATAAAACTCAGCATTTTAAATTACTAATAAAATGAAAAAACATTGCAGAACGGCCCCGTATATTTTCCTAAGTACCGGGAATAATTTATGTTACAAAAATATACATAAAAGGTCCTTTCGGACTAATTAAACGCTTTAACGGAACGGTATTTAATCGTATAACCGGACATTACCCGGGACACTAATTTTTTGTCAAATACCTTGTTTTATTATTTATGGCTAGTCGTGATCTCCGTATGCCATAACACCCACTTAAATTCAATTTACTACACATAAAAGTTCATACTTACAATCTTACTATCCTTTGCATTTTAGTTACACATTTTGCAATTAGACCCCCCCCCCCCAACCGATTCTAATTCCCCCAAGGGACCCCACATATCATTCCACCATACTTCAAATATCTTGCAAGATTATATTGTATTTATTTATTAGATTTTACTTGTAGATCTACACAAAATATTGGAAACATCTTATAAGATCTTGGTTCATGAATCTTCATCATCACTTCAAGATATTCACTCTCTCTCCTCACTAATCTCTCTCTCTCTTTCGGCTGCCACATAACCGAAACCACAACCACCTTCCAACATTCTCATCTTCTTCATTATCTAGTCTCATTCAAAGCTTAGAAGGATCAATGGAGGTTACAACTTGAAGGGGTTTCAAAGGAGCTTGTTCTAGCCGTTTACACCATCTTTTCTTCACATTTCTTCATTAGTTTTCATCCCTAGCTAGAGGCTAGTAGTAAGTTTCTTTACACTTGGTTCATCTTGTTCAAAGTTATGTTTTATAGTAGGATGTTTTGTTGTTAAATCACTAAAGATCAAAGAGAGTAGTAGATGTTAAACAAAAATAAAGAATATAAAAGCTACATAAAAGTTTACTTGTGTCTGATTTATGAAGCGGAATCTTGTTGGTTTGAGGGTTGGTTAAATCATACTTGATGTTTAAAAGTTGTTTTCTTGCTAAATCCATTGTTCGGACACTCGTTGATGCGATTTAGTAATGTTTAAACAGTGAAATAACATGCTGAGTTACTTTTTCAGCCGCCTTCAATAGGCTGTAAACGGACATTAAAAACTCGAAAAACGGAATTTCAAAAGCCTAAATCGTGTCTTTTCGAAAAACCAAGAAAATGGCGCTGGAATCGTATTTTTCTGATGTCGGTTACTATTTTAAAAATCTGTTTTCGTGACAGCAGCTAAGGCTGATTTTGACTGCAGTAAATTGGGCTGTGCGTTTTCGATCACAACTTAAAACCTGAACCAAACCAGCCCCTGAAACTTTTATCAAAGATGGTCACGGATGTATTTGTGACCCTCGAACTGGAATTTCGATAAACGGACTTACGAGGAATTTTTGACGAAATTTTCCACAAACTGTGATCAGAATGTAACAAATCTGATCACAGTTCGGTAAACGATTTTCTATAAATTATTAATAATGAACTAGACCCCGAAATTTTTACAAAAGAATTTGTGGGTCGATTATGACGTTCCGCAAAAATTTGGGAATTTTTGGAATAAGTTAAGTATTTTATTTAGTCATCCGAAAACAGTCCAGTTTTCACATATTGAAACTGGAACGACAAGGGTAGTATTTTGCGTGTTAAAACGTAAGGGTTGATTGTTGTTGATCGTGGGTTGATTTCAAAAAGAAAAAGATGTGCGTATTAGCACGGACACTCCCGTTTTTAGGGGAAATTCTGGCGAATTTTTCTAAAAATACCAAGACTTAGAAAAATAATTTTTCTAACAAGTATGTTTAACTTTATTTCTCGGAATTTAAACCTCGCCATGAGTTTTGACATAAAACTTTAAAGTGTTGGATATGAGACTTGTAAATGTATTTTGTCAATACTTAAGTCACCAAATACATAATACATGTACGAATACCCCATCCTTGGGAAGGAATCTATTTATACGATAATTAAGAAATATAAACACGAAATAGTTGTCTAACTATTTCCCCAAGAACGTTAAAACTCTAAGCTAAGGCACGGCCGTTCGTTTAATAGATATTAGCACGTTGTAGGTTGTCGTGTTGCAGATCGAGTTTGAGTTGCTGTTATCGAGGACGCATTACTGTGAGTTCATGTCCCCCTTTTCTCTTAATTGTTTTCAGTTTTCTAAACTGCGGGGGTGAAATACATGTACTATGATACGAGTACTTTATACATGGTATGGTTAGCGTAAGGAGGGTTACTACTTAGATCATGTGAGTGGGTAGGCGGGAACTGGAGGCCATTAATCCTCATTGTAGGACCGAGGGACGTAAGCGGTAGATCTATCTGGGTGTAGCGAGCCCAACCCCAGGCCCAGCAGAACGGACCTTGGGGTGACTTTGTGCCCAACGCAAAATCCACTAGGTTTGAGTCTTCCTACTTGCACTTCACACATATCAATGGCCTTGCAAACCGTTGGTGATCTCTTTTTCCTTATTTGCTACATACCAGGGTTTTTATACTTACAAGGTTTTACATACTCACTTACACATGAACTCGCTCAACATTATGTTGATTTTTCCAACTTACATGTATTTCAGGGAACTAAGGATCTGGCACGGAATGCTACGTTTTCCCGCTGTGTTAGAGTTACGGGATCATCCACGTTTAGGGGTCGCGACTTTTACCTGGACGAGTCGCAAGTCTTAAACAGTGTTTATGTTATATTTGTGGTTGCGTTTTAAGAACAAAGTTTCATATTATCAGGTTGTATTTTCCGTTGCATGCGTCAACGCCATAAGACAATGTTGTGGTATTTTACTTTTCAACTTAAATCAATGGATGATCTGCATGTTTTATTTTCATATAGCTTTGTTGTGATTAAGCTATGGTATTAAGAAGTCACACCAAATAAACCCACGCTTCCGCAAAGCCAGGGTGTGACAATAATATACGAAGGTCGGCTCTCAAAAATCAGGGGGGATTATCACACAATCGATCAGTAATCAGCCGCGCAACATCGATTCAACCATGAGTTCATCTTTATTCCAAGTTATCGAGGATTGTACGCGCGTCATGAGTGGCTAGTTCTCCCGTGACCGTCTCCGGGAATAGGGTTTATGTTTGAACATTGGTGCATACGGTTACGACTTTTTGGATTAGAAACTGATTAATCATTCGGTTAGTCGTTTTTATCGTTCTTGTTTCGATTAAACAGTATTTGATTATCATATTCATTCAAGTTCATCAATTATTTGGTTTGTGTCATCAACAATTGGGATTAAATTCTAAGTTGTCATTGATTTTAACCTTTAATCATTGAATCTGTTAACGTTTATGAAATCTGAAATTGGTAATTAATTGGATTACTATTCATTTGCATCAATCTTTCGGTTTCGATCGTGGATCATTGCAATCAAATATATTGTCCGTTAATTATTTATCAAAACAAGTTTTACGGATCATGTCTATGTGATTTCCAACTGGTAGTAACTAAGTAAACCGATTTTCTTCATAACCTGAAAACCCGGAGGTTGGTCCCTTTTCTCATAATTGTTTACAACACTAATTTACATTTGTTTTCGCAATCATTCTCACAACTGCAAAAAGCAATTAGTTTAGACATAGATGGTAATTAAAACAACGAACTTTTACACTTTCCACTGATTCCCCGTGGATTCGACACCCTACTTGCCTTTACTAGTAAGAGGTGAATAGGACACTTTACTTTATTTTTGACCGACCTTACGACATTGATCAAGCGCAAGTCAAAGCAGAACATCAAAAGCCGTCAGGCTTGCTACAACAGCCTGAACTTCCTACGTGGAAGTGGGAAATGGTAACTATGGATTTTATCACCCAGTTACCTAAGACAAGGAAAGGAAATGATACAATATGGGTTATAGTTGATAGACTGACTAAGTCAGCACATTTCTTACCCATCAAGGAGACTTATAGCTCCGACATGTTAGCCCAGTTATACGTGGATAAGATTGTAGCCCAACATGGCATACATGTGTCTATTATCTCTGACCGAGATACTGATACACGTCACATTTTTGGAAGAGTTTCCAGCAATCTTTGGGCACGCGTTTGAATTTTAGTATGGCTTACCATCCTCAGACAGACGGTCAGAGTGAGCGTACTATTCAAACGTTGGAAGACATGCTACGTGCATGTGTAATTGATTTGGGTGGTAGTTGGGATAAGCACCTACCACTAATTGAGTTCTCCTACAACAATAGCTACCACACCAGCATAAAGGCTGCGCCTTTCGAGGCCTTATACGGTAGAAAGTGTAGAACGCCCGTTTGTTGGGCAGAAGTTGGAGATGTCCAATTATCAGGACCGGAGATAGTGTTCGAAACGACGGACAAGATTGTCCAGATTCGTGACCGTCTCAAAGCTGCCCGAGATAGGCAGAAGAGTTACGCAGATCCAAAGCGTAAAGCTTCTCACTTCGAAGTAGGTGACAAAGTGTTACTTAAAGTATCACCCTGGAAGGGGGTGATGCGATTTGGTAAGAAAGGCAAGTTAAGCCCGAGATACATAGGACCTTTCGAGGTTATCGAACGTGTCGGGTCAGTTGCCTATATGTTAAACTTACCAGAAGAGCTCAGTGGAATTCACAATGTGTTCCACATCTGCAATCTGAAAAAGTGCTTCGCTGATGAATCACTGGTTATACCACATACAGATGTGCATATAGATGAGAGCTTGAAGTTTGTGGAGAAACCATTGTCGATTGAAGATCGACAGGTTAAGAAGCTTCGAAGGAAGCATGTGCCTATTGTGAAGGTCAAATGGGATGCCCGTAGAGGTCCCGAATACACGTGGGAGGTTGAGTCCACGATGAAAGAAAAGTACCCTTATTTATTTCAGTAAATCTCGGGTCGAGATTTATTTTAAGGGGGTGAGGATGTAACACCTCGAAAATTCACGTCCTATAATGAGTTGACACGTGTCATATGATTGAACGTGTGAAAGAATGTTATTGAAGGACTTAAGTTGACAATCTTGGAAAGTATGTGAATATACGAGTTCTAAATGTCAACAGTGAATAAATATATTGTACATTAACCCTACATGATGATCAAACCTTCAAACGAATAAATCACGGATCATACGAAGCTAAATATGAAAGAAAGTGAGAGATTACAAACTACAGGGGTTAAATGTGTCAACATGTTTAAGTTATACCTCTGAGTGACCTTCTGACAAACCCGAAGCTTTGTAACGGTTAATTATGCTCACTAGAATGCACGATATAAATTTCATAAAGTTTCGTTATCGTATGAGCAAGTTGTGATCAAATTCGTATGTGAGGGGTTAAAGCGTCAACGTTGAAAGTTAGGACTTTTCGGGTAACAATAAAGTTAACCGGGGACTTAACAAAATGGGTTTATGTCTTGAAGCCCCTAAACATCAATTTGGAGGGCTCAAAGTGCAAGAAAATGATGTCTAAGCAAAGTTTTGAAGAGGCAAGGATCAAAACATAAAAAATCTAAAACTTGGATTTGAGTCAGACAAGGCATCGCGCGACGCGAGGCCCAAGGGGGGGTCCTTCGCGTCACGCCTAGGGCCATCTGTTGCGAATTCTTTGCTTCCTTGTCTGCCATAGCCCTTGTAATCAATCTTTAACCAATTTTCCACATCTCTCTTGACCCCTAAACATCTAGGGACACTTGTTAGTGAGTTATGGTCAGTGGTAGACTTTTGTGTCAACATTTTGTGGTGATTAAATCACTATATAAAGGACCAAAGTTGCAACCAAGTTCCTCACATCTTCTCTTGCATTCCTGATCATTTCTGGAGCTCAAGACTCCTCTCAAGTGATCACATTTCGTGCATAGGACCTTGGTAAGTTTACTTAACCTTTCTTAATTAAGTTTTAGCTTAGTTTAGCTTTAAAGTCAAACCGTCGTAATTAACGGTTGACTTTAAGATTAATCACTAATGGTCCAGTGATTAGTCGAATCAAAAGTAGTTATAAGTTGGTAATTATGTGGGTAATAAACCCTTAAAAGGGTTCCCCCTGATTCCCACTCTAACTAGGTCAAATGTCGGGTCAAACTTGTTAATAAAAAGTCAACAACATGCTTATTTTCTAATTTATGCATGATTAGCAATGTAGAACACATACAACCTGTTTGATCATTAATATAACTTGGTAATTAGTGTAAGAACATGTCTAAACATGTTCAACCCGACAATTTACTGTTTAGACCCGGTTCGGAACCGAAAGTCGCAAAGCTTTGACTTTTGCTTTGACTTCAGTTCTGACCCGTTTTGGTATGATTTAGAAATACCTAAGAGCTTCATTTGGACCAGGTTACATGCTAGTATAACCCTTTGTGATTATACACCATGGTTCATTAGTTAACCAATTAATACGCATGATTCCGTTAATTGCTCATATGTTGACCATTATGCCCTTTTTACCTTAAAACGTGATTTGTGAAAATGTAAAAGTGTAGAAACCTTAATTACTGATATATAAACTTGTATGCAAATTTTGACATCAGTTTGAGGTGTAGATTGAGAGTTATGCTCATTAGCGTAATTAAGAAGCTTTATGTTACTTAAACGGCGTAATTAGCGTATAGCCTAGTTAAGCCTACTTTTTGATATCAAACTCTTTACCCAGTTATGTAATATATTATTTTGGGATTTTTGAATATTTTTAATTAATTTTAGGCTGAGCATAACTTATAGTCGTAGTCTTAATCCGGTAAATGTCGGGTTTTCCCTTACGGGCTATAAAATGAGTTTTACATATCTAATCGACTCCAAACCTTTTGCTACTGATCTTAAATGATAAATAAATTATTTTAAGCCTTCTGGAATAATAAAAATATCAGCTTTATGTATCGAACCCGGAAATGGCTTATAATCGCCTTTTTAAGCGTTTTTAACGCCTAGTATGTACTAGAACTATTTTAAACATACTAAGGGTGATACCTACTGATATTCGAGGTAAATAATAATATTTTAACAGTAAGCAAAAGTTGTTAACCTCAGACTTCAGTTTTGAGGTTTTCGGCTTATGTGAAATTACCAAAATGCCCCTACGGTGCATAGTTTGGTTATAATTGATAAATTTCACATATATACTTTACCCTACTGATATAACTTAGCAAATTGATTATCTTTGCTGATTACATCAGACCTGTAACTCAGGATATTACTTAAACTCTTTTATCACCTTATAAATGACTAAACTACCCCTACGGGGCATAGTTTGTGTTTAAATTCATTTCGGGCATAATAAATGATATCTTACTGATGTCACAACATATTTGGAGCATATTAACTTAGGAAACCTGTAAATGGCTCTCATTATTACCCGATACGCTTATTACGCGTGCGGTTCGGTTTATGTAACTAGTTTACATAAATTAGCCGAAACGGGTCAAACCTTATCGGTTTTATCTCAAAATCCAGAGTGTGTATGAAATACCCATATTAAGCAAGTCTCCAAACTTTTCGGGTCTAAATCACATTCTATCCGGTCTTCGCTTAATTGTGCGTACGAACCGTATCATTGAAACTAACCGGTCTAAGCTAAGGCTTAATTAAGGACCCGTTAGAAATCTAATAGGTTATTATAAACCTTCGTTCCAGATTAGGAGCCCAGTAAAAGTACTTGCATTTGCTGTAATTGATTGATACTTTGCTCAGGTAAATACTCTTAACTTATTTTCCCTATACGTGCTTGGGATACGGTACTATAAAAGTACCGCTTGGTCGGGTATGTAGTCATTTAAATCGGATTGTGATTAATGTATTTACATAACCCGCTTTGTTCTGTATTATTTGATGTATGGCCCTTGGGGGTTAAATGACCATGTCCCGGATATCCTTGGCATCATTTTACGAAATGGCCACGACCTAAGCACGGGGTGTAGGCGTACACCTGACAGATGCATTATGTAAAAACTGGTAATCCACGTAAAGGAATCAACCTTGTGGGCATTATACCTGTGGCGTGTCAGTTAACTTAAACCGGCTCTTCTAACCGGTGCTAATGGACGGCAAATAAGTAAATCTGTATACAAGATTATATACAAATAATTGTCCCAAGTTATAAAGATATACTTTGCCGAAGTGCATCCAAATCAATTTTCAAACTCTTTTCCAAATGAGTCAGTTGAGTTGTTTTTACCAGTGTAAACTGACGTATTTTCCAAAAAGGCTAAGTGCAGGTACTAGATGAAATAGGTTGGCTACTCCAGGCATCATTACTCAAGTTTCGCAAGCTCTAGATGTCAAAGTCTGTTGAACTAATGCTTCTATTTTATTTCGATCCGCCTGTGGATCTTTTACCTTCCGTTGTAATACTGAATATTACTTTATATTCGGATTGTAATATATTTACCTTTTGCTTCCGCTGTGCATTTATATAATTGTGTTGTTTGACTATTATGTTACCAACCACGTCACGATACTCCCCACCGGGCCCACCGGTGACTCGTGGAAATTCGGGGTGTGACATTTTAATGGTTAATAGATGTATTATGGAGAAAACATATGAACACCATAAGATCTTACACTTAAAACTTGAACATAAGCTTAAACAAGATGATACATGAAGAAATGATGTTAGAATGATGTTGTTTGGTGTATGATGATTATGTGCTGACATGAAGGACTTATAATATGCTATAAGTATCGTTGTTTATCGCTAAACATGTTAACGGAATCAATCGAGCGCGCTTTAGAATGTTAAAAAAACTGAAAACAGAAGGCTGTTTGGTGATTACAGCCAACTTCAGTTGGCTGTAATAGGACCTTAATAAAACGAAAAATGTATTTTCTGAAGTCTAGATTTATGTATTATGAAATACGGTTCTAAGGGCACTAGAATCATAATTTTTGGACTTCGTTTACTATTTTTAAAGACCCGTTTTGTAACAGTAACTAAAGCTGAGTTTTTACTGCAATAAATGGGTGTTATATTTTTAATCATAACTTGAAATCTATGTTGAATAAGCTCATGAAATTTTTACTGAAAATGACCACTGATGTATTTGTAATTCCCCCACTGGAATTTCGTAAATCGGACTTACGATGAATTTTAAATAAATTATTCCGTGGACTGCAGTCAGAAAAAGATAAATCTGATTTCAGTCCGGAAAATGATTTTTTTATAAAATATTGGTGATGAATTGGATCCCTATATTTTTACACAATAATATTTGGATCGTTTAAGATATTCTGTAAAAATTTGGGAATTTTTGGAATAAGTTAACTATATTATTAAAATGCCCGAAAACAGCCCGGTTTTGAATATTAAAGTTGAAATGACATAAGTAGTAATTTGCGTGCCTAAATGTCGAGTATGTTATCTGAGGATGATCTAACATGTTATATGTCAATGAAAGTAATATGTGCAATATCGTATGCTTGTTCTTGAGTAGCTATAGGTGGAATTTTTATATGAGCGTGAACTATTGAAGTGAATGCATGTTATGTGGTAGATACGTGTAGGAACTTTGTGCTCTATTTGAAACCACTAAATGACTAACTGGTAATCGTATTAGGACGTGATTGACCGACCTTGACTGTTAGCTATATTTGAGAGTCAAACTGAGCAACCAAAGGTGAGTTCACACACACTTTCTAAGGCATGGAAGTCCCGGTGGTTGGGAATGGGTTAAAGAAATTAAAACGGGATCAACATATCCTCCTTGGGTAGGATATGTACGGCCATTCTCCATAGGTAGGATGCCAATAATAAATTCTACGTATTCTCCTTGGGTAGAATGCATACGTTCGTCCTCCTTGGGTAGGACAGCACCCTTAAAACTTACTAGACAAAACTCTATCATTAAGTCCCTCATTATATATCGACTTAATCGCCGAGGCCGATGGCGAGCGGGTCATTAGTTAATAGCACTATTAGGTTTAACAAACCTCACACCGTGTCGTCCGAACGGGCGTGTACTAATGAACTATGGCAAACTGTTAGTGATTATAGACATTGATGTAGGGCACAACTATCATTCGTAGCAGTCGATATCATACAGTCTGGTAGTTTACATGGGGAAGCCCCCACTGATTATGGATATGGTTTGGGTAATAAAAGGAGCTGGTTAAACATACTTTCAACTATGGGGTAACCCCCACGGCAAATAAGCCAACGAAAGTCATACCACGTTTTCAGAAACAACTTAAAACAAATCAACCAAACGTGAACTCACTCAACTTTGTTGTTGACTCGTTGTTACATGCCTTACAGGTCGCTAGATGCTTATGGAGCTTGCACGAGGAGGAGGTTGTTGTGGAATATGGATTGTTATGTTCCGTGCTAAACATCTAATCCTTATGAACTTATTAAATGTAACACCCGTTCTTAAATATCAAGGTTTAACGTAGGTTTTACGTTAAACAATCATGTAATTAAGATTACATAACGTTTGGAAATACGGGTTTATTGAAAACTTTTACAAATCATAAGTTATTCTACATAACGTGGTTAAATTCGTTGTTTAAAATTTACAATGTATCGAAGTGCGGAAGCGTGTGTCTTTATCGTGTTCGGTTCTCCGTTGAGCTTGATCGTCTTCCGGCATGTAAGGTGTACCTACATTTCATAAACATGAAATGATTTAGTCATACAGGGCTTAAAACGTGTCTAAACGAGTCCGAGAAACAATTGGTAACAAAAACAAAATTTTCAACTTGACCTCCACCGTAAATTACGGTAGAACCGTAATTTACGGTGACCCCAGGTTTGGCATGCCCCTACCGTAAATCAGTAGGGGGCTGCCGTAACACTTTTTAACTCCACCGTAAATTACGGTGGAACCGTAATTTACGGTGGACCCTGCATCAGCTTTTCCATTTTTGCCGTAATTTGACGCGAAATCTTTCGTATCTTTCAAACCGCTTATCCGTTTGACCTACCGTTTCTTCCTACATGTTTGTAATTTGATTCTCCATCATATGGAGTTAAAATCCGACGTCCGGCTTAACAAGATTTAAGACTTTTAAGTCTTCGGCTTATTTCCCTTTTTACCAAATTTTGACCCATTCGCGGTTTTATCAAACAAACGTATTTGTTTGATTCCTATATCACATGAATCTTATAATTTCAATGTTGTCTATCATATTAGGTTCAATTCACGAGTTTATGTGTATTCTTAAACCCGTTTGTACTAAAATGCTTATTTTGACCCGTTAAGGGTATTTAAACCCCTTTTCCGCATAATTCATAATTATTTGTTCTAGCATCCTATTTTCGCAATATCTGTCAAATGAACTTTCACCACAACTATATTTATGGTGATTTTACTAAGGTAATCTATGCAAACCAGGTTTTACCCCTTAACTCTTTATTTTACGGCAAAGACCCAAATAGAGACGTTTGACTAACGTAATACATCTTTCAACTTCTATACTTGCCCTAAGTATTTATTAAATCGTAAAAATCATTTCCAAACAACTTTTAAAGATTGTTTGCTCAATTTAGCCTCCAAGGGCGTTTTGGTCCATTTAGTCTCTTATTAACAATGAAGGACTTTAGAAAGCATATTTGACCCAAAATCCCTCTTTTAACCTATGATTTTGTTTGAAAAGTCTTTAAGCTTTCCAAACGTAATATCCTTTACTTAAAACATTTGGTTTACTTATCAAGTAACCAAACGTCCATTTTGACCTCTTTTAACACTCTTGAACCACATGTTCTAAATGAGTGTTACCCTACTTCACATACCTGGCGCAGATCAATATATTGACCCGTTTTTAATACCTTGCTTTTATAACCGCTAATCCATAGCGTTGCTAATACCCATTTGACATTTACTCCTGAAATAATATAACTCGACAATGATCATTAGTCATTATTGTCAAAAGGTGATATCTTCACCTTTTGACCCATTTGGTCTAAATGACCGATTATGTTGGCGAGATGGTATTTATTACCATCTCATCTATATGACTAGCTTCGGTTTACACCGTGTGGTCATTTCACGTATTAATCGTTTTCTTAACGCTTTTTAGCCTATCATGGCTTACGCCTTACAGTGTCTTTCAAAACAAATAGTTATGGTCAACGCATGACCAACTTACCGTTTAATTCCTTTTAAACCATCAACATGGTTTTCTTGTCACGCTCGACTACCTTGTTCCGTATGTTTACACGTCGGAACATCAAACCTCAATTCTGTATTTATCTTATTCGTAACTAATACGATAAGAGAACATTCTAACATATAAGACTAGTGTAAGCTATACTTACCTTGCATCCGAATTATGCTTTTCCACCATTCTTGCTTCGTTTGACCCGCTTCCTTTCCAAGCTTCCACCTAGCTTGTCAAGCGTCAAACTATCATCATGATTCGTAAGACGGTTATATTAGTCATCATTAATTATGACTATTCCATCTTACATATTTTCTATCACAATTACCATTCGATCTTATTAATGGTCGGTTTGACTACTAAAAGTCAAACGCCCCTTAGCATATAAATGCACATTCAAGTTCTATCTATCAATTAGTAGCTAACATGATCTTATACACTTAGTTACATGAACATGGCTACCAATTTCATCATAACATTCAAACCCACTTCAATCATGTATGAACAAGTTCCCAAATCACTTAATTTGTTTGAGTGCCTTGTTTCTATTATCCAATATGATGATTTTAAACATAAACTTATCATCATCTTTACTATTACATAAAAACCCACTTCCTAGTTTACTTGTTAATCACATACAAGTGATATTACTTCAAGTTCTTCATGATTTCATCATATCTAACAAAACCCACTTCTAGTTACTTATGAACTCTTAACAAAATCTCGAATTTGTTCAAGTAGTTCATTCATATGAATTAGTGTGATGTTTATAAACACCATTAGAACATCAATTTCATCAATTCAACCAAAACCCACTTAGCTCATAATAGGGTAATTATCAAATCCCTAGTTTGACAACAATTCATCAAGATTTCTACTAGGGTTTGTTTCTAAACCAAGATATAATCACAATGACACTCATAGATTCAACATTCATTCCAAAATTTCGATTATGATTGTTCATCATAATCTCAAAGTATCACCAAAACTGAAATTTCGACATACCTTGTGATCCCCACGACTAGGTGATCATTTATATGCATTCATGCATCGATTTGGGTCTTGATTTGAGCTTCAATTTGTTGATTTGTTGGAGTTAGGGTTTTGGCTCTCCTTGGAGCTTTCTCCTGGTCATTCACGAACACACTAAATGTGTGTGTGTTTTGTTTTTTTGATTTTAGTAAATAATCTTTTAGATTATTACACCTTTGGCCCCTCAAGTTTTGTTAACTAATAAGTAGGCTACAACCTATTTATTTTCAACAATACTTTGTTTTGTTAACTAGGTTAAACTTTGCTAGTTTAACTTAGTGAATTCGGGGTAGTCGTAACCCGTTTTATTTTAAGTCCCGTTATCTCGGGCCTTCTATATACCTTGTTTTCCTTAAAAGCTTTTATTCACTTTTATTTAATATTAGGGTTAATTATTTAAATCCTAATATTTACCGGGTAAATTTTACCACTAACGGTGCTTTACCCGTCTTTTATTATTAACGGGGTTTGATTACTAAACCCATTTTCGGGGTGTTACATTAAACCTACGTTTTGGACTTTAAACTTATGAACTATGGAACTTATGTTTTGGACTTACGTTTTATGCTTCCGCTGTTATCTTAAAATCGGTTACATTCTTTAGGTCACCAATCGTATTGTGGTTGGTTTTATTTACTTAATTGTGTTGTTCAATATGATTGGTGGCTCGATCCTGGACATGTCACGCCTCCAAGCGGTGATACTCCGCAGGGTGGATTTGGGGGTGTGGCATTAGGTGGCATTATTGATTTGAAAGAGCTAGCAATAATCTCCTGTTCAGATTGATAGTAGTAAACTTCTGCAGCTACTTCATCCAGCTCTGCCAAACTTTCCTCAGACATGACTTCACTGACTTCTTCTGTTTCAACAACGCATTCTGGTACTTCCACAATCTCTGCCATCATTGCCCTTCCCTCACTACCAGGGATGTACTTATCCCAACTAAAACCTTCAACAACCTTCTCATCATCTTGATTGAGTAAGAGAGCCTTATCCGGCTTGTTTTCAATATGAGGTCTTTGGGTGAAAGGTTGTTGACTTGTCTTATAATAGATCGCTTATTTGTAGTAGTCGTTTGTGAACGGGTTTTGATGGTTGTTGACTTCTCGATTTGGACATTCCCGCTTGAAATGTCCCTTCTCTTTAGATTTGAAACATGTGACTTTTGATTTATCGAACCCAAGTTTTTTATCTGGTCCTGAAAGACTGTTCCGACCAGTTATTTCCATAAATCGTTGAGCTCTTCTCACCAAGATTGCCATTCCCCATTTGATGTCTATCAATTCCAGCTCCTCTGGATCGATCTGATCATAGTCTTTCTTTGTCATATCGGGGTTCCCAATTCTACCTGCAACCAAGCTTTCATACGATTCAAGCACCGAAGCAAGAAGTGCTATGTGCTGCTTTGCTGATGATTCAGTAAAGTCTTGAGCATTCTTTATGTTCACCGCTATGTTGCACAGAATTCCTGGACCTTGACTTTGACTATTTGATCCTGACGAACTTTGAGTGTAGGATTGATCAGGTGAGTTTTGAACCTTTGGATTTGGTTCAAAGCTTGCAAATGGTGAGTTGTTGTTGCTTGATGTAACAGATGATACTCCGGATGTTGAATCTGCACTAAAAGTTGTTTGCACTTTTGGACTTAGATTTGATGTTGCTGGAGTACTTCCTTTGTAATACAATGAGACATCTTGTTGAACACTAGAAGACTTCATCTTTCTAATCTTTGTCAACTCAAGCTCGTGTGACTCAATCTTTTCAATGAATGTGCTAAGGTTGAATCCCACATACTCCAAATTATTTTTCAACACTAACAGATAAGTGCCCCATTCATCGTATGGCAATGCATCCGCCAATTTATCAACCCATTCCTCATCCGTTTTAGTTATTCCCAATCTCTTCATCTCAACAACTAAATGACAATATCTTTCAATCAACTGCTTTGTTGTTTCACCTTTTATACCCGTAAAGATATCAAACTCTTTCTTCATCAAAGCAGTTTTGCTTTTTATCATAGACACGCTTCCAAGAAATTTTACTTTCAATGAATTCCAAACTGACTGTGAATCACCCTGATGTTGTAGCAGAACTAAGATATCTTCTTTGATGGCTTGTTGTAAAATGCTCATCATTTTCTTTTCTGCTTTGAAATCATCTTGTTCAATTGGAGTCAAACTGCCAATCGTTTTCTCAATTCCCGAACCATTCTTTGGAGGAACATATTTAGACTCGATTTTCATCCAGCATTCAAAATGGTTAGCTTGCACCCAAGTCTTAAACCTTTCCGACCACCCAGCATACTCATCAATGTTCATCAACTTCGGCGGTTTCTGCATAGTACCGAGTTCATTTTCCATGTTCACATTTTGTATGATACTGGCTGGTGTTTGTGTTGCTGTCATTCCCCCACCGGCAAAGAAGTTGTAAAACTCTTGGTTATCCATTTTACGAAATCAGTTTACAGAAAAAAAAAATTCAAGTTTTGAAAACTAGTTACTTTCAAGCAATGAACTTCAAACGAAATACCACGAACGAAATGAACTTTCACACAAAATCAGACTTTCAAGCGAAATTAGGTTTTTCAAACGAAATTAGGTTTTCAAACGAAATTACTTCTCAAACGGAATCAACTTCTCAAACGAAATAGCACTTTCAAGCGAAATCAAGTGCCATTTCAAACGGAATTACTTTTTCAAACGAAATCAGATGTAATTCAAACGAAATCAGTAATTTCGTGTGAAATTACCTCAACTTTTCAAACGAAATCAGAGGCTCGTTCAAACGAAATTAACTGTTTGGCCCATTTTTGTCACTTTTAGTCTGAATTTAGGTCTAATTCTTTCAAGGGTTTGATAAAACTGTATTTTACACATAATATCAAAAGATCGGTCCATTTTGTCCGTGAATTTGTCTAGAAGTCCAAAAATGATTAGAAAAAGCACTGATTCAAGTGTATTGACTCATCCTGTGCTCTGATACCACTTGTAGGATCGTTTTCATGACCAAATGAGTCGATCAGAGACAATATACAACTGTTTGAGAGGCGGAAACAAACAAACAGCTTAGAATCAGTGTAGAAATGAGTAGAAACAGGGTATGATTGTGACACCCCAGGAAAACCAGTAAACACCGCAACTTAACTAGCTTCCTCAGTAACTACGCACTAAATTTCGGGACGAAATTCTCTTAACAGGGGGAGAATGTGACAACCCTCAAATTTGCATGTAACCATACAATTTATTAATTATAACAAAAGTACTTGATGACTGTGCTGAATCATTTAACTGCTCTCTGATTACTGTGTTATACTTACATGTGCGTGTTAGCATACTAGTAGTATACAGAAAAGTTACTAAATAGTCCGGTATATTTTCCTGTGTGTTAGGAATAAATTTCGTTACAGAAATATATGTATAAGACGCCTTACGGAACAATTAAACGCTTTAACGAAACGATACGTAACCGAACAACCGGACATTACCTGGGACACCAAAATTTTGTCAGAAGTATTATTTTATCATTCTTAATTATTTATGGTCACAAAAATCCCTATACCCCATGTAAACATGTCATACACCCACTATACTTGTAAATACCCTCAACCTTCTAACTTAATACCTTTTAATTAACAAAAATTTACATTTCACCCCCCCCCAACCGAAAATCTGCCATAATCATTTGAAAATATTTTGCTTAGATTATGTAAAAAGATGATCTTGGTTCTATTGGCCAAAATTATTGGTATGATTTCCCTATGAGCTAGTTGTGCCTATTTCCAAGAATTTCCATCATTACTACAAAGCTTGCACTCCACCTCCTCCCTCCTCCCTCTAAATTTCGGCTCACACCCCCCCCCCCCCCTCTCTCCATAACCGATTTCACCACCACATTCCTTCACCACCTCCATTTCTTTCACTAAAAGCTCTCATTCAAAGATTGAGGATTCATCCATAGAAGTGCAAGATTGAAGGTTTTCAAGGAAGCTTGATTCAAGTTGTGTCACCAACATTTCACCATCATCTCATCCTAAGATTACTACCCTAGCCTTGTGCTAGTAGTAAGTCTCTTCACACTCTTGTTTCACCTTGATTCTTGTTATGTTTGTTTGAATGTTCATGTCACCCAAAAGCTTAAACACTAAAATGCGAACTTAAAATTCTGCCTAAAAACCATATATAAAAAGGTTGTGTGAGGTTGAAATCTGAATGGTTTAGGGTTGGTTAAAGCATGATTGAAGTTTTAACATTTGTTCATCAATAAACCATGGTTAGGACCTTTGTGGATGCGTTTTAGTGACCTCTACATGTAAACAGCTTGCTGATTGAAATTTCCAGCCCACTTCAACGGGCTGTAACTGGTTCATTTTTAATCGAAAAATTGAATTTCTGGAGTCTAAATTGTGTAATTTTGAATAACCGAACAAATGAAACTGGAATCGTAATTTTTCGAGGTCATTTACTATTTTTAAGGAATTATTTTAAGACAGCAGCTTAAGCTGAAATTTTCCTGCGGAAAAAGTGTGTCGTAGTCGGAGTCAAAACTTAAAAAACTGAACAGAATCGGCTCGTGGGATTTTTACTGTAGATGGTCACGGTTGTTTCCGTGACCCTCCAACTGGAATTTCGACGATCCGACTCACGATTGATTTTTAGTGAATTTTTCCGTAAAACTGCAATCAGAAAGTAACAAATCTGATTTCAGTCGGGTAAAAGAATTTTTATATAAAACTGGTGATGAACTGGTCCCCGATATTTTTACACAATAAAAATTGGAATGTTTATGACATCCTGTAAAAATTTGAGAATTTTTGGAAAAGGTTAACTATTTTATTAAAATGCTCGAAAACAGTCCAGTTTTGATTAATAAAGCTGAAACGACATAAGGAGTGATTTGCGTGTCTAAATGTCGAATAGGTTATCCGAGAATGATATAACATGTTATATGTCAATAAAAGTGTTATGTGCAATGTTGTATATTTGTCTATGAGTGGGGAATAGATGGGAAGGTTATATGGGCATGAACCGTTAAAGTGATGCACGTTATGTGATAGATACGTGTAGAGACTTTGTGTTCTATTTGAAATCACTAATAAACTAAGTGGTAATTATACTAGGGCGTGATTGACCGACCTTGACTATTAGCTATATTTGAGAGTCAAACCGAGCAACCGAGGTGAGTTCACACTCTTTCTAAGGCATGGGATTCCCGGTGGGTTGGGAATGGGATTGAATGGCTACTCGAACTATCATTACTATTAAACTACTTACTACTGTCCCCAGATTGAAGGGCACGTACGTAAAACCTACGTACACGATCATAAGACCATCAACTCTATCACTTTAAGTCCCTCAATTATCGACTTAATCGCCGAGGCCTATGGCGAGCGGGTCATTAGTTAATAGCGCTATTAGGTTTAACAAACCTCACACCGTTCCAGTCGGACGGGCGTGTTCTAATGGACTATGGGCAAAGGGTCAATGCTGATAGACATTGACTTAGGGCACCTCTTACATTTTCGTAGCAGTCGATACGCGTGGTCTAGTAACACATGGGAAGCCCCCACTAATCTTCGCAAACATGTCAGAAAGACCGCGATACGAAATTGTACGATACATGGTTTTCAAAACGAACAGATGATTTACGAAACGAATGCTATAACTAAACAACCAACTGTGAATTCACTCAACTTTGTTGTTGACTCGTTGTTACATGCCTTACAGGTCGCTAAACACTTGGAGCTTGCATGAGGAAGGAGTCGTTGTGGTGTACGGAATGTTATGTCCCGTACTTAATAATTGAATTTTATAAACTATGTTTTGGACATTGAACTTATGCACTATAAACTTATGTTTTGAACTTCCGTTTTATGCTTCCGCTGTTAACTTAAAACTGGTTACTGTCTTATGGTCACCAATCGTATTGTGTTTGGTTTTACTTACTAAGATTACGTTGTTCAATATGGTTGGTGGCTCGATCCTGGTCATGTCACGCCTCCAAGCGGTGATACCCCGCATGGTGGATTTTGGGGGTGTGACAATGATACTTAAAACAAGCTTCTCATTGATTTTAGACTTGAATACACGGTAAAATTTTGACACCACTTCGTTACACCACAGCTAATTCCGTGCCAAATGAGAAGCTACACTTGCCTATTTATAGGCTTCTGATTTCGCATGAAATGACACATGTCATTTCAAGCGAAATTAACAACTCTAATTTCGTTTGAAATGACCACATGTCATTTCAAGCGAAATCACTACAAAACAACATAAAATTACATTTTTGACCCCTATACAAGCTACCGACATGACCTAGACTTTAGACGTAGGCTATAGACATTATGCACCAACAATTGCACGAATCAAAGATGCAAGAATCTACGTGATTTCATTAGATTCAGAGCTGAAATTCATTTAGATTTGTCATAATTCTTCTTCTACTCACTTTCTAAACTTTTGGATTTTAAAACACAAATTAACAGAGTTTTTACGAATAAAATTGGCTAAAATTTTGATATGTTATGCGAACCTGATAAATAATCAATCCTACAAAGTTTCATAATAAAATTCAAAGATTTGCTTGTTCAATTTTAGCAAAAACTGATCGAAAATGACTTGTGGTGTTGCTGATACTGTTCAGTCGAAACATACGGTAAGTCCATCCGTTCGGATGTGTGCTTGAAAGTCCATTTGTATCTTGAAAATTCTTCATTCGGACCATAATACAGCTCATCCGGGCCATTGTTTTTTGGCCATCCGGGCGGTTAAGAGTTGTTGATATTATTACTGGTCCATTCGTAAAATCTTTCGAAATTAATACAAGTCCATCCGGACTCAATTATTGGTTGCTTAAAGCCCATTAGCCAATTAATAGGTCCAATTAGAAATTGCCAAAAGTAAAATCCATTAAATCGATTGGATGTTTAATTGGTCCAATAAGATAAAAGCATATTTGGACTATTATTTTTCATCTGGTTGTTTCAAAAACTCCACCCGGAAGAAAAAGGCAGACAAGTCTCCATCCGCTGATCGTAGTTTCTTCATCCGAACGGAAGGAGAACTATACCTCATCAGGGCGTATCGACAACCCCATCCGAAGGTCTGTCCATCCGAACAATTTTTAGCCCATCCGGACGTCTGAAACAAGCTTCCATCCGCTGATTCATCTCCTCCATCCGGAGAATAACATCCTGTGAATCACTCTCATCCGGATGACTGTATAATTATCCATCTACTTGTTCATCCTGGTTTACACTCCATCCGGGCGTTTCAAGCTCATCCGTAGTTTTCTTCATCCGGACTGAAGGAGAAACCCCCATCCAGAGATGTTGCAATTGTTGTTAGTGTTCGTGATTTCGGAAACGTCCATTCGATAAAACAGGGATATTCGAACAGATGTGAGACGAATCAGAAATTATCTCCAGATAGTTCATCCATAAATTCGTTTATTTGTTGTTAATCAGTTAGTTTGCAGGATCGTTATATGCAGAAGTTGATTGCATATTCAGGATCATTATCTGAATTACGTTCATCTGGTGCATGCTGAATTAAGATCATTAGTTGTTAAGTCACACTGTCACAGAATTTGAATTAGTCAAGATTTACGGATTTATATTTCAGCAAACTAACAGATCTGCTTTAATCGAGAATCAATAACTGAAATATATCAGGTTTAACATTTATCACAGATCTGAGTGTCAACAGAATATGTTCACAAATTGTTTCTGCAGAATCAGAATTATCCACTGCGGATTGTTTCATCCGTAGTTGTTAAGTCACAAAATCTGAATTACAGGTCATCGGCAGAACTTTCATCCGTTGCCATTTGCTGAAATTAGTACATCCGCAAGTTGTAAAGTGTGCATTTGCTGAAAATAGTGTCCAATCACTGAACTTGTTCACACGAACTCGGAAACAATCATTTTACACGAATCGAGTATTATTATCACGAATAAAATCTGAAGGTTATCACGAATCGACTTGGTTTGTTGATTCGCACGGTTCTAGATCCCATTCATACGCACGAATCTAAAAGTGTGTGTTGATTATCATCCATAAAAATTTCCGAAGTTCATCCGTTCATCCAAACAGTTTCACTATTCCACATTCGCAAGAGTTTGTTCATTCGCGCAAATTGAGAACAAATATTCATCCGCACGCATTGATTGTTATCACGCATACTTTGCATCTGCACAGATCATTATTTCACATTTGGGCATATTTGACAATAATTCTAATCGTTTGTTTGTTTGATTGCAGGTGATTAACAAGGTATTCGTAGATTCAAATCATGGCCGACAAATTCTACAACACCCTTTTTAACGCATTTACATCCGAAACAACGTCGGAGACGAAAAGCATATCAAGAACAATTTCAGATAGTTTAAATTACAATAACGTGTACGGAAACCATCAGAAACCACCGAGACTTATAAATATCGAGGACTATAATTGGTGGAAAAAAACGATTTGAGGGTTGGGTAAAAGCGTTTGCTTACGAGAGTTGGGTAATGTTGATGTTAGGATATAAAAAACCAACAAAAGAAGGTGGAATTTTATTAACACTTGAAGAATATACTGAAAATGATATAAAAAACGTGTCTGCTGAACAAAAATGATCGCACTGTTATATCAATCTGTTATAGACGACATTATTTCATTGCTCAATTATGATGAAACATCTAAAGGATTATGGGAAGCGTTAAAGAAAAAATGTACGGGCGGTGATGAAATTGTTAAAAACAAACGATCTTTATTGAAAAAGGAATTTGATTTGTTTACATGTTTGAAAGGTGAAAGTGTCCTGTGACACCTGTGTCACTGCGACCATTAAACAAATACCAAACCAATGAAATATTGTATTTCATACTTTGGACTTGGATAAATATGTGTGTCTTTTGCACATATCAACTCTTATCCGAATTCAAGCTCTAAATCGCTTTCTGGAAGGTTATACACGCACTAATGCGTAAATATAACCAGTTTAATGCAACAAGCACTCTGGAATAGTGAAATGGGCTTATCATACCTTAAATAACCTTTACATAACTTAAAAATAAGTTTTGAAGGCTTTGGTATTGCAAAATCAAGTTACATCGCTTACAGGGACTAAAGTTGACAAACTGCGAAAGTATGCCAATTTGAACTGTAACAAACATTCCGGAACATGACCATAAGTTAAACATACCATAAATATCCTTTACATAGCTTAGAAATAGGCTTTGAGGTGTTCGGTATGCTAAAATAAACTTTTGTGTCATTCAGGGACTAAAAGTGTCAAAAAGTGCACAAGTTTGCATTTTCGCGCATAACTTACGTTCTGAATACATCCGGACATCCAAAAATTCATGCAAGCATGACTATATTATATTTTAGTGTTCGCCATAAGAAAAATCCATTCGTCGCGTCATTTGGATCGTTTTTCGCGCTTGTGCGCATTCCGTCGTAATTAAGCGAACATCGCGATCGTACGGCCAAACGAACCGACATCCTAGATATTTTTGAGCATATTTTGAGTTCCCTATACTTTAACTTCATTTTAGATCCTTTAAATGAGGTTAACAGGGTTCAAACGCATCGAAAATCGCTTAAACAAAGTGCAGGGACCATTTCTGTAAAATCTGCCAAAACAGGGGCCTAGCGTGACGCGAGGGGCCTTAGCGTCACGCGAGCCCCCTTCTGGACCAGATTAAGTGTATTTAACAGCTGTTTGCAGCTGTTTTGCACTCCCTAACCCCTTGCCAAGTGTTGATTCCTTATGGTGGTGAGCATTTTGAGGCACCACAACTTCCCGACAAGTGTACGGCCTTGATCGTGCCCTCCTTTCCATGAAACGATCTTAACGGTGGACCTTTTACTATAAATACCCCACCCCCCATGCTTCATAATCACTAGAATTTTGATCTTAGAAACTCTAAGTTGAAACCATTGTTTCATACCTGAGATTCTCGGATCGAAATTAGCATTCGGGGACCCTTCGTAAGTATTCTTTCGTTCTTTTAATTGCTTTTCGAGTCTGAAAGTCAAACTTTGTTTGACTTTCTACATTGACCAGTTATGGTCAATGCGAAGTTCGTTTGAACTTCGCAACGTGAGTGTAATCACGTTGGTTATAGTCCCTTGGGACTATGCCTACTGATTACCACGTTGTCTAGGGTCGTAGGGTAAGCGATCTAATAAATCGCTTATACCTCGAACCCGACCCATTTGGTCGATCATTAGGATCCGACCAAACACTTTAGGTAACCATAGTAGGTAGGGAATAACCTTCCGAGGTTATACCCTATGGTCACATCGTTTGAGTAGTTGTATGATAGGTAGTTTATATGCCTTAGGTAAATTACCAGAATACCCTTTTCATGTATAATTGGTAATTAAGCATATGTAACCTAATCTTTTGTCACATAACCGATTATATAACATGTTTAGGCATATAACACTTGTCATAGGACTAGTTAGGCGGTCCGAACGCGTTTCACGCGAACGACGCGTTAAAGTAGCATAAGCTTCCTAAACGGGTCGTAATGGGTCGTAAACAATTAGGTTAAGTTCCATTTAGTATGTAGGCTTTGTTAAACCAAATGACACGAGTCTCTACACTCGTTTGGTTTACAAACCCTAATGCTACCCGATCTTCCGATCTAGGTCCGGTTTATTAACATAGTTACCTATATTAGGTGCCGTTTTGATTTCGTGATCTCTAGCATTGCTTGGTGGTTATCCTAGGACTTCTGAGCAATCTCAGGTGAGTACATAGACCCCTCTTTTACTGTTTTCCAAACGTTTTGGGGTGAAACACATGTGCCTACTTGTTACTTTCATGCTTTCATGTTTTCACATCATATACATGCTATGTTCGTTAGTACATTATAGTACATGATTTCATTACATTTCATGCTAGGTGTGCCCATTGTGTGCATTACTTAGTACATTGTTTTACATTACATCTCATGCTAGGTATGCCCATTGTGTGCATTACTTAGTACATTGTTTTACATTACATTTCATGCTAGGTGTGCCCATTGTGTGCATTACTTAGTACATTGTTTTACATTACATTTCATGCTAGGTGTGCCCATTGTGTGCATTACTTAGTACATTGTTTTACATAACATTTCATGCTAGGTGTGCCCATTGTGTGCATTACTTAGTACATCGTTTTACATTACATTACATGCTACGTATGTCTATTGTTGTATACGTAGTACAGGTCACATGCTACGTATGTCTATTGTTGTATACGTAGTACAGGTCACATGCTACGTATGTCTATTGTTGTATACGTAGTACAGGTCACATGCTGCGTATGTCTATTGTTGTATACGTAGTACAGGTCACATGCTGCGTATGTCTATTGTTGTATACGTAGTACAGGTCACATGCTGCGTATGTCTATTGTTGTATACGTAGTACAGGTCACATGCTACGTATGTCTATTGTTGCATACTTAGTACAGGTCACATGCTACGTATGTTTATTGTCGCGTACTTAGTACATTTGTTACTCATCACAGGCTTACATTTTGGATACATATTACGTGATTTACATTAGACATAAACATTTTACATCTTGATGGTTTGGTTTGATTAAGTGATTAAGTAACGATGCGTGTGTAATATGATACAAGCATGGTGGATACGCCGCTGGTACTTCCTATATATAAGTGTTTGTATGATATTACATATATCGCAGCGTTATTTAAATCATTTCAGTTTGATACATATAACATTTTATACAAATAACATACTTTTCACAATACATTGTTTTACAAGCAACTTATCTTATACAAACTCAGTTTACATGGTTATTCATTTAACCATACTTTATTCACTTATTTATACATATCATCTGAACTCATTGTTTTTCAAATGATTTACAAGACAAAGCAAATCACAAGGTTCATGACCAAACATTTTCACAAAACATAAGTCATGAAACCTATTTTCACAAAACCTATGTATCTCACAGGCATTTTTATGCTGACGTACCTATTTTCACATGTGTTTTTCAGGAGCTGTTGCATAAGATGATCAAGATACACATAGGCAGACTTGGGCTTTAGTGACAATAAAAGATGAAAGACTAGTTAATTATGTTGTATTTCCTTGTTTGTTAAGACATTGTAACACTTCTAATCAATAAAACGAAACTTCAATTGCCATGGATTTGAAACAATTAATTCTGTTACAACACTCCCCGACATTTCCGCCACGTTTTGTATGTTTTACGTGGTCGGGGTGTGACATGTCCGTCAACTAATAGAAAGATTTTGTCATCTTAAACTCGAACTTGAAAGATTTGGTGTTTTTAAAGACAACGAGGAAATCATTGACAGGCTGATCGAAGCACTTCCAAATGAAAACGATTGGCCATTGATGCGTTCTAAAATATACATATTTTTATATAAATATTCCTACACTTCTGAGTAACTTTAGGGTCATTTTTATTAAATTCTACTAGTTCCTGATTCATATATGAATTTTATTGGTTTCAAATAAAAACAAGCTAAATTAGAGCATTTTGATTAAATTTGAGACCGCAAGTAAAACTGAAATATATTTTATAGATTAGGAAGAAAATGAGCCTAAAATGATAGATTATAAAAAAAACAAAATAAAAGAAAAAAAGTTTATAAAACTTAAATAACAAAAAAAATCATTAAAATGGTTTTGTGTTAGTTATTGTATTTAATTGTTCCATTTGTTGGTATGTGTTGCTACAGGATACGAAAAAAAGAAGGAAATACAAGATGGGAACAATTAATGGAGGAGATTTAATATCTAGGTTTTTTTGGCGGCTGGAACTATATACATACATGGTGAGTGGGTGACCCAAATATACACTGTTACGAGATCATGAGGCAATTGGGCTTGGATTATCGCTAGCTAGATGGCCTGCTACACTATTGCAATTCGCTAAATGGGCCTAAAGTTGCTGGATTTGAGTTATAATCTATCACCGTATTTTTACTAACATCGGCATATATTGGGGGGTACCTACTCGACGAAAAAAAAGACATCAGGCGGCTCCAAAGGAAAAAGCGAAGATACGATCCAGGAGCAGACGACTGTAGGGATCTCAAGGATGAATCATTGGAGTTGGAGAAGGATCAATACGGGAACGAACCGGAATCGAGAGAACAAAGATTTGACACGCGTCAGGTTTTATTTTTTGGTTTCTTTTTCGTTTAACCTCATTTGGTTATGATTCTTGCCATTAAATATTATTGTTTGGGTAAATTACATTTTTAGTCCTTTATGTTTGTAGCGTATTGCAATGGATGACCTTTACCTTCAATAATTACAGTCACAGTCCTTTATTTGGAAAACGCATTACACCTTTCGTCCTTTAGCACTAACTCAGTTAAAATTTTCAGTTATGTCTATCCAGTTAATGGTATTCTGGTCATTTCATATTTTTATTTAAAATATATATTAATAAATAATCATATGAAATTGATTGCGATAGAAATAAACTTTATTTCTAGGGTATTCTGCAGATCCATTTCTTGAACCATATCAGATCTAGGGTATTCATATGGATATAGAAATAAACTGCCTTTCCCTCCGCCGCTTCCTCTCACCTCCGCCACCCACCTACCACCTCCCTCCGCCACCGTCTCAATAACCACTTCTCCAAACACCTACCATCACTCTCACTCTCAATTACCTCAACAAAACCCTACATCACTCTATCACCTAGGGTTTCCACATCAGATACCAATTCTCCACCAGAATCATCTGAAATCGACTGTGTAGGAACCGAAACCGATGTGGAATGCGTGTATCCACCGGAGGAAACTGGCGATTACGGAATCGAATCACCTGAAACGGCGTCGTTGAGTGACCTAATTTGGGGATGGACGTTGCTGATTTCACCGTTTTTCTTTTGGGGAACGGCTATGGTGGCTATGAAGGAGGTTAAAGCCCCTGACACACATCTGTAATGGTTTGTAAAATATGTACGTATTGTCATATATCATTCACGGCTTCACGCACGACTACAATAATATAGATGCTCTCTTATATATTAATGATGCTGAATGATGCACATTTGTCAAAATTTAAATAACACACTGCTGTCTGCGAAATTATTTAACAGGAAAACGAGTCGCTAAAGCAAAACTCATTCGTCTTATTTGCGACTTTATCTCATATCTATTGCTTTAGTTCCTAAAGGGAAATTTGATGAGATTTGGTTCTTTTAGGGTGAAAAAAGAAAAAAGATTGGTGAGTTTGTGTGGAATATGAAGAAAATTGATTAGAAGATGGGAAAAATCTGATCTTTGAGAGTTTATATTGCGAAGAACATAGGCGGAGAAGACGAGTTGCAGGGTTTCTTGCCATTGATGGTTGTGCTGATAGTTGAGGGAGAGAAAGTTAGTTGAGAGAGAAAGGATGATTATTTTAGTTGTTTTAATCTTATTTGTTAAATGTATTTTAAATGAATTAATAAAATTATCAATCTACCCTCATGTGTCTTGCACATGGCTGGATTTAACTGAAAATTATAACCTGGTTAGGGCTAAAGGACGTAAAGTGTAATGAGTTTTCCAAATAAAGGACTGTGACTGTAATTATTAAAGGTAACGGTCATCTATTGCAATACGCTACAAACATAAATGACGAAAAATGTAATTTACCCTTATTGTTTTGATTATTCGAACATGATTGTTGGCTAGTTTTATCATTCTACCTAGGTTGTGATGAACTTAGAACTATTGTTTTGACTTATATTTTGTTTTTTCGACTACGACATGTTTTGATTTAAAATAACTTTGATTTGTTGCTGAATATGGTTATGTATGCTAGTTCTTGGCTGTGATTATTGTTTGGTTATTGATTTTGATGTGTTTAGAAAGAAGAAATTCACCCTAGACATATTCTAGTCACTTATGGGTCGTTTATTCCGGATTCTCGATCTAGAGTTTGGTTTTAGAAATAATCCAAGGTAACCAAGTTAATAAAATAGCTAGGTTAAGGTGTGCATCCAATCTTGATGATTAGAAATATGATTTGGGATTGCTAGGTCTGTTCTAGGCGTTGTCTGATAGTTTGAACACTCGATAGCTCCGGGTTTGTCTATTTATTCGCGTTTAGTTGTTCCTAGATATTCGGTGTATCAAATTGAGGTTAGCTTCACACCTAAAAGATTATTAGGGTGGTTCTCTTCTAATTCTAGTAATTGTGGGATTCGATGTCGCTAAGTCGAGTCGGTCCATCTTAGCACTTCATTACGCGTTCTGATTGTTCTTCATAGTCGGTTTCTAGGAACTGGAGAGTGGGGTCCCGCTCTGAGCTGACTAGTTACTATAGGACTTAATTATCCTTAGCGGGAATTTGGTCGGATTAGATATCAGATCTTTAGTCGATTGTCAAAGTCATAAGTCATTACATGTTTTAAGGGATTCATTGCCTGGGTTGTTTCTCCTTCTGATTGATCTCAAACTCGTGTTCCCAGTCGTTTGGTTATCTTAGTTTGTATTATTTAGTTTAATTTAGATATTAGTTAATTAAAAACCCCCCAAACAACAAAATAGTTAAGTACAGTTAGGTTAGAGTCAGTCTAGTCAGAGTCTAGTAAACGTAGTCAGTAGAGTCTCGTGGGTTCGACACTCGGACTTACTTAGGCTATACTACATTGAACGGTACACTTGTCGGTTGTGTGGTCTAGGTTTAGAGAGTCTTAGTTATAAATTTAAAACTTAGAAAGTCTAGCTTAGGGTTTAATTTAGTTAATTTATTTAGACCACTTTTATCACATTAGTCATACTATGTCATGATACTTAAAAACGGAAATGATGCTAAAACGATGAATCTTGACTGGTTAATCGAGAAGCTTGAAGGCCACGAACTAGAAATTCAAAAACAAAACAAAACGGCCAATCAAAATTATCAGCAAAAATGTCGATTTGTATTACAGAAGAAGCATGCTGATGAACAATCAAGCACCGAAGGCGTTTAGTGCTGGTACCTCACAAGATTCATCACAACACAGTCTTCCAAAGTATGATTCGGGTTATCATTCATCTGCTTCAAATCCGTCAATCCGAACATAGTTCAGTGCAATATCGCCATAGATCTGAAAAAACTCTCAAAGCCTGAATGCAGAAGCAGCCAAGCAACAGATGGTGCTTTTAGCATCTATCCTGGAATCGTACGAAACCCTGGTCGCGGGTAAGGTTGGAAACCCGAATATGACAAAGGAAGATTATGACCAGATCGATCCAGAGGAGATGGAGCTGATAGATATAAGATGGTGCATGGCTAGCGTTATGAGGAGAGCACAACGATTTATGGAGATTACAGGAAGATCATGTTTGGGAGCTGCTGACACGAAGCTGGGATTCAACAAGACGAAGGTTACATGTTTCAAGTGCAAACAGAAAGGGCACTTCAAGAGAGAGTGCACAAACAGGCAAACCGATGAAGTTGTGAATCCGTTTCGGGATGATTACTACCAAAAAGCAATCTACCATCGCATCAGCGAGCCGCCAAAGGTGAATCAAAAGCAAATTGGTGAAGGTTCTTCAAGAGATAGAAAACAAGCAATGGCGGTAATTCACGAAGATGAAGGATTCAATTGGAATAATTATATTTCACGAGAAGGGCATGCATTAGTTGCTGAAGTTGAAGTTGATAAACGATGGCAGAGAGATTTTGCTCGGCATGAAATTAGAAAGTTGTATGCTCCTTTTGAGGAAGCACATATAGCAAATAGATGGCATGCTAAAAGAGAATGTTTCTTAGATCCACAAGGTAATCCGGTGGTTGATCCCGAGAAGGTGGATTTCAATGCAGCAACAGATGTCTTTCCATGTTGTCAAACGTTCTATACGAGGAGGTCGATTGAGAAAGATTATGAAGCAAATCTGTATAAGCATTTAAACGAAGTGTTTTACGCGAGTCTATCGAAGGTGATGGAGTTGAAAAAGAAGAAAGAAGAAGACGCTGAGAAGCTGGTGGAGGAGCTGAAGAAGACAACAGAAAAAGCTGATGAGAACCAACATAAGGTTGATGAAATTCAGAAACAAACGACAGAAGAATCCAAGGTGCCAGATGAAACCGAGGTAAAAATTCAAACTAAATCTTCTGAGTCGTCAAATAATGATGGAAGTGTTAACCAATCTGTTGATAAAATTGAAGAACAATGCAGGAAATGCATAGAAACGTGTAGAGCCTGTACTGAGAAAGAAGAAAACTTAAAATCAAGAGATATTGAGTTTACTAAAATCGAAACAGTTTTCAAAACAAAGTGTAAAGAAATGCTTGAAAATGAAGAATTTTTTAAACAAAATGTTGAAAAGCTGACACTAAAATGTCAAGATTTTGAAAAGGAAAATGAGATTTTAAAACAAAAGTACTCGGTAAGCTGTAATGAATGTTTACAAAAAGATAATATCATTCAGGAATTACAGAAAGAATATGATAAAGTGAAATTTGCAAATGATAATTTACAAGAAGCTTATGATACTTTGAAGAGACAAGTCAAAAGTATGGACGGTAGATTGTCAAAATGTTTAGAAACAACAAGACTTGTTGAAGCCAAATATAAAGGAAAACAAGAGGTTTTAAATCTATATATTAATGAAATTGCTAAACTTAAACAAGAATTGGCTGAAAAAGAAAAAGGTTGTTAATAAACTTCAAAGTTATCATGCTTCTTCATACATTGTCGAACATATTTTCAACATCACACCAGATGAGAAAGATTCTAAAAAGAACAAAAAGGGTATTGGTTCATAATATCATCAGGTGCCACCACCGTTGGAGAATAACTACACGTTCTATGATGATGAAGAGGTGGCAAAAGGGCTAAACATGGTTGACCAATTAGCTGAAAACATTGATGTGACTTACACCAAATCTGATGATGCTGGTGATTCAGAGGTGGTAAGTAAGGTCGTTGAATGCGTTTTGAGAGATGATTTTACTAACAAAGGTAATTCTGAATCACATGATGAAGATGAGGAAAGTTTTCACAAAAATTATTTGAAAATTTAAAAATCTGAGAAAAATTCGAATGATGATCCAAAGGGATTGGCATATACTATGACTGGATTAGACAAATTATTCTCAGATGTTGAGTTTCCAATTCAAAATGTGATTCAGGATATGATCAACAAAGTTTTCAAACTGGTAGAAATCGAGAAAACTGAAATTGCAAAATTTGCTGGTAAAGCTAGCGAGAAAACTTTTTTATAACAAAGCCGGTTACAAAAAGAAAAACATGAATGATGTGTTGGGTTATAAAAAGAAACAAAACCAAAAGCAACGTTTGAAAAGAAAAATTATCAAAAGAATACGAACTTTGTTCATGGAACAAGTTCAGAAGAAGATAAAGAACTCAAATTTAGACGACAATCTTGTTTTGATCAAAAATTACCGAATCAATTAAGTGATCAAATTAGTTTTGTGAGGTAGTGTGCTAGCAGTATTTGTTGAAAATATGCTGATTTAGTTGTTTGCAAAAACAGTTTTCAGGGTATAGCCCAAGATATCAAGCTATATCAATAATCAAACAATGAGCAAAAAATGTAAAGGTTGACACGAGATGTACGATGAAAACCCTTGATCAATCTAGATCTCCGGCATAAAACTTTGGGAGCTGACAATCGTCGCTGCCTTGTTCTTCTTATTACTTCAAAATTCAGGATACAGTGCAGGATATTGTACGGATCAGCTAAGTGTTACAATGAATTTCAAGTGTGAGTGTTGGTGAATGTGATTGCGAGTGAATATTGCTGTCAAGAGAGTAAGAAAGTGAGTGAAGTTGTGTGTTTCTATCGATCCATACACTCCTATTTATAGTAAACAGAAATAACAAACTATCCTATAAACTAGGGATAATTCGAATATTCCCTTTTAAACGTTGGAGACCTCTTCTTCCGGCTTCAATGTTCTTCTTTCAACTGAATAGAGCGAGTCTACAAGAAAACAAGTCCACTCGACCATTATAAGCTTGCCAGCATAATCTGCACGTGAATAATTAGTAACTGCCAGGATACTGCATCAGGATGTTACCGATATCCTGATCCGGTATCCTAGTCATAAACAGAAAGAATAAAGTCTGGATATAATTAAGGATACGGGTTCAGAAAACCACCCATAACAATTGTCCCCAAAATATATCTGTTAGAATCCTAAATTCAAATGGATATATTTTAAACTTATCGCGTAGATCGAGGTAATTAAGATGATAGGATGGTTGATGCGACAATGTGAAACTTCCCAAGCGATATTTACTCATCACCCCTATCTTAGGCCTGTATCTTCTCAACTTCCTTGCTTATTCATCACTATAATCCGAGATCTTTCGGGTACTTTCTCTCACTTTTCTTTTTCCGTTTTTCTCTGTAATACCTCATCGTCTCTTATGGCTAGTCGAACGAGATCACATACGGCCGACTCAATTTCGACCTTCGTAGATCAGCATCTTTTCAAGGAACCCGAAAAAGAAGTCTGCTCTTTTGACAATGCCGATATCGCCGCCCTGAAAGCCTCCGGTTCCTTTCCTGCCGGAGCGATAATACGGCCGTTCGAATGGGAAATCCGATCGGACGTGTCCTCCGACGAGTGGGTGTGCTTCTTGGCTTACCCTTTTTCCATAGGGCTCTGGTATCCTTTTCCAGTCTTCATCTCTCGTTTCTTTGAACTTACCAGTCTTAGTTATGCCCAAACCATGCCTATGGTTTGGCGAGTCTTAGTGATGTTGGACCAGATAAAATCTCGTCACGTTCCTGATCTTTGCATCAAGGATCTTCCGATTGCATATCGTCTCCGTTCTCATGGCAATAGTCGTTTCCTCCTTTTTTCGACTTCAAAAAAACCCCTCATCCTCAAAGCTTCTAAGAATGAGGATGAGTGGAAATGAAAGTTCTTCTTGGTAAAAAGAGACTCCATTGACAAGGGTGTTGACCTTCCTGTGAAGTGGTTGACCTCCGGTAGGATTTAGGGTTTTAGGAATATCCCCAAACATATCCTGAAACTATTTCCTAAACTGACATCTTTACTTTTTGTGCAGCAAATTTCAAAGAGTTGGCCCCTCCAAGTGTAGAAACAGAACAAAGAATCAAAGAGATCTACCGGCTCCCAGAGAGTGAAAGAACTTTCTCCCTCTCCTTTGCAAGCTCAAGCCAAAAATCAAGCTCCAATATGTCTGGTAAGTATATCCTTGCAAGTTATCTTTGTACATATTAGATTGATTATAATTTAAAAGTATTTAAGGGTTTAGTATTTCTTCCCTTTATGTAGCACCAGTCAAAACCCCAGAAGTTTTTGACCTCGAAGAACTGGACAGCTACTCCGGTCTCCTCCAAGTCAAAAAAGAGCCAAGTCCCAAGCCAGCTACTTCGTCCAAGCCCACCAGCTCTAAGGCCGCCGCCATTCCCAAGCCTTCCCCAGCTACTAAGACCCGTGCCTCCAGTGCCCGAAAGAGGAAGGAAACTGATTCTCCTGCCACTCCCGAGACATTCCCTTACGAGAATCATGGGTTTGTTGAAGCAAGCGGGTTAATGACCTCATTTCTCAACCAGGTATAAATCCTTATCCTATATCCTGCACATATATGGTGAACCAATATCCTGATTAGTATATACTAATACCTGCATTTTCTGTTGTAGGGCCTCGAACGTTTAGTTCACTTGTACGAGGAATCCTGCGGGCTCAACAAGATGTTAGAGTCCAAGTTGAAGAAAGCTGAGGTCACCATTGCTGACCAGGGGATGATCGCCGCCACCAAATCGCAGCACTACGAGGATAAGTTCAAGGCAATGACCCAGGAACACCAGGTTGCTATCAAGAAGGCTACTCACGAAGCTCAAGCCAAACTTGACGCCACTCAAGTCCAGCATGAACAAGATATGGCTTCTTACCGGGAAGGCCTTAAGAGCTCTGTCGTCATCTCTCTCCTCCAAGCCAGGCTGCAAATGGCTTATGAAGCCAGGGCCATGGGCTTCGAATGCCCTTCTTGGAACGTCGATGCTTAGGAGGCAAAGTTAAGAGACCTCGGCGGCAATCCTGTGGAACATCCTGCAAAACCTGTGGTTGAGGATCCTTCCAAAGCGGCTGAAAAGGCGGTCGATGCTGGTGGCGATTCTAAGAAGGATGTTGGGGCTGATCCTGGAGTGGGTGCTGGTGATGAAGCGATGGTTGAAGAAGGTGCTGCCCCTTGAAGGCAGCGAAGTGGGCGATGATGGATGTTGATGCCTAGGCCAGAGCCCACTTTTTAAATTTGATGGTTTGTGGTTGATAAACAATTTACCTTTCCTTGTGTTGAATATCTTTATTTTCCTGCACTTAAATGGTTTGTGGTTGATAAACAATTTACCTTTCCTTGTGTTGAATAACTTTATTTTCCTGCACTTAAACAATATGATGGCCAAAGGTGGAGGGATCCTGAGTTTCAGGACGAAGCCCTTGGTCATCAACCTTTAGTATGCTTTTTGAACAATTAACAGTTGAAGGTGGAGGATCCTAGGTTTCAGGACGAAGCCTTCAACTGTTTTAGGTAAATATGTTAAGAACTAATTGTACTTTTGGTGGATGGATCTCGGTTTGAGATGAAGCCAATAGTACAATCTTTTGCTATGTTAATAAACTAACCTTTTTAGCCTTATCCTATGTTTTTTATATTTTTCTTTGAAAATTATGTTGTATGTGCTTGATTTGAATTTTCATAAATAGTTTTTCCTCTATTTCCAATACTATTCTTCAAATATTCTGACCAAATATCCTGGTCAGGATACTGCTATTGCACTTAGTATCTTAATAAAAAATGTTCCATTAAAACTTTGTCAAACGCATTTCCAAAAACTCAAGTCACTTATATAAGGCTTTTAAAAGATGAAAAAAGAGAGACCGTACCAGAGACAATTAGAGAATAAATTCCGACTTGCAACTTTTGAACCTCTTGCAACTTTTCCATCAGGGATATCCCCTATCCGGAACACTTAGGAAATTGAGGACCGTTTACAATGTATCAAGATGGATGTCCCCTGTGTATTAGTGCAAGCATACTTGAGTATTTAGCAACTTTTTGATTTAGACAAGAACGTGTGTAAAAACAATCATAGCTGATGTCACACTCGTAAGCAACTTTAGTATTACAGGGGATAAACCCTAAATATTCTGGAGATAGATCCTTAATATTCTGGGGATAAACCCTAAGCATCCTAGGGATAAACCCACGTTTTCGTGCGCTACAGGCGGGAGTGTATAAACTCCAAGACTTAAAAAGATGAAAACCTTTAAACCTTAGAGAGTATGAAAATACCCTTTCGTGAGAGAGGGTGATCAATCCTCATATATCTTAAAGATCCAGGATATAGCCAATAATAACGAAATTGTCTGCCAATTTTACATGAACTGGTCCCGCTATCTTGAATTATTCCTAGATAACTTACGCTCCAGGCGGGGTGTTTAAACCCAATTCGAGAGAAAGGTGAATACGTGTAAACCTTTGAAGGGATAAAAATCCCTTAAACGTGAGAGAGGGGGCCAATCCTCTAATCTTTCGGTTTATCTTGAGTATATATCCTGGAGTTACATCCTGAAGCATATTCTACAAAACATCGTTAAACTAAGGTGGGTGTTAGCTTGGCTAACACCCCTCCGATGCTTAAGTCAGTATTGGGTTTTAAAGAATAAGAAATTAAATAAACATATTAAAAAGAATTAGAATCCATACCATCCTGAGTTAGAAATTAAATTCTAAACTCACTTGAAATAAGCTTTGAGATGTACAGCATTCCAGGATCTTGGTAACGTATCCCCTTCCATATTCTTGAGTCGGTATGCTCCTTTCCCAGATTCTGATTCAATTTCATAGGGTCCTTCCCATTTTGGAGCTAGCTTCCCATCGGCAGGGTTGGTCGTATTCTGGAAGGCTTTCCTTAATACCCAATCTCCAACTTGAAATTTCTAGTTCTCAAATTCTTGTTGTATGATTTGGATATCCTCTGTTGATATACTGCCATCCTTAGCTTTGCTGCATCCCTTGTTTCATCAATAGTATCCAATTCTTGACATAAGGCTTCAGGATTCGTCTCAGGATCCCGGAGGCTCGATCTTGCTGTAGGTATTACCATCTCTGTCGGGATCACTGCTTCTGCCCCAAACACCAAGGAAAATGGGGTTTGCCCACTAGCATTCTTCACTGTTGTCCTATCAGCCCATAGGACAAAGGGTAATTCTTCTGCCCATCTTCCTTTTTAGCACCTAATATTTTCTTCAAATTGTTGACAATTATTTGTTCGAGAATTTTGCCTATCCATTTGCTTGAGGATGTACTGGAGTTGAGGTGATCATCTTGATCCCCTAACTTTTGCAAAAATCACTGGTTCTTTTACTAATGAACTGAGAACCATTATCACAGATTATTTTAGCCGGCTCTCCAAACCCTGTTAGGATATTCCTCTTGATGAAGGATACCACTTCTTGATCCCTAACTTGAATAAAGGCTTCAGCCTCGACCCACTTGGAGAAGGAATCTGTCATCGCTAGCATAAAAACCTTTCCTCCTGGAGCTTTCGGCAATTTTCCCACTATATCCATACCCCACTTCATGAATGGCCAAGGGGAAACAATAGGATATAATGGCTCAACAGGCTGATGTAATATATTGTTGTGCCTCTGACATGCATCACACCTTCGAGCGTATTCTGCTGCATCCTTCCTCATAGTTGGCCAGTAGTATCCCATTCTTAACACCTTCGAGAACAATGATCTGCCCCCAAATCCTCGAAGCATCTAAGGTTTGGACCTGCAAGAGATTTCTTATACAAAACATTATTTATAATAGTGAAACAGGATACCTTCATCCTGGAAGCCTTAGGATTCTCATCCTTTGGGATGTGTCCTTCTTTGAGATATTTCAGGATTGGGGCCATCCAGGAATTAGAATCCTCCTCAAGATACTCATCATCAAGATCCCTGATACTTGCTACTTCCTTATCCTGAGACTTGAAGAGTTCCATCGCAGGATACAGAATATGAAGTATTGGTATTTGAGTTCCTTCTGGCATCCTGATTATAGATCCCAAATTTGCAGAGCATCTGCCTCAGCATTATCCTCTCTTGGTACCTGTTCAAGCGTAAAAACTTCGAAATATCCTGCTAATTTTTTGACAATTTCAAGGTATTCAATTAACCTTTCACCTTTAACTGCATAGGATCCATTGAAATGGTTAGTGATCAATAAGGAATCAACATACACTTGCAAACATTTAATATTCATATTCTTAGCTAATTCTAATCCTGCAATCAGAGCTTCATACTCTGCTTCATTATTGGTAGCAGGAAATTCACATCTAATAGCCTGGGGTAATATGTTGTGACAACTCGTATTTTAGAACCTTTCATTATGTTTGATGTAACTTGTATGAACATGCGTGATTAATTGATGTGTTTGATTTCAATGGAATGTTATGATTTTGTTATGATAAGTGTTACGTAATTGTAATGTGAGTATGTAAGTTTGGTCGCACAACACTTGTCCAATCGCATAAACCTTTGGACCACACACTTTGATCCTAGTCGCACACATCTCTCTCGGCCCACTTTGTTTGAACTCGAGACCAAGGGCAACCCAAAGATGGGTTCGGCCCACTCCCCTTCTGCGCATACACATACCCATTATGGGGTTTTACTCCTCACAATTTGCAAGCATAAGAAAATACACCAAACCCTAAACTTTCTTTCCCCTCTCCTCCACTCGACGGCAACAACTCTTGTTCCTTCGAAGCTCTTCTTGGATCGCCGCACTATCTCTCTCTCTCTCTCTCTCTCTCTCTCTCGTTCCATCACTAGTGTGCACTCAAACTCTCGGTTAGTATCTTTGGTTTTATTTTAGTTTGTATTCTTTGTTGATTTTCGACCATGAGATTATGTGGACATATGATATGTTATGATCAAAATATGATATAAAGTTGTTACATGATTTACATGAATCGAATGGATGGATTAACTCGGATAGTAAACTGTTAGAGATAGCATGATAAAGAACTAGGGTTAGTATGATGTTATGCATGAACATAGATGATGATGATCGCATGATTAAATGGTGATATGCTAGGACCGAATACATGCTACTGGAATTATGA
Organism: Helianthus tuberosus; assembly: GCA_030545235.1. NCBI lineage: Eukaryota > Viridiplantae > Streptophyta > Magnoliopsida > Asterales > Asteraceae > Helianthus > Helianthus tuberosus. The sequence continues at coordinate 103,968,804 of CM060443.1, forward strand.
TTCTCGAATATGTGTTGTGTTGTATTGTTGGGTTGATGTACACATAAACTAGGGTTACATGTTAGTGTTCGAATTCATTAGGATGATGGTTTGATTGAATGCTTCGAATGATGATTGATTGTTCTTGTTTAGATGATAATTAGGGTTGAATGAATATGCATGATTGCTGAATGAATTCTCGTTTGATCTGAACTGAAACTGCTAAAACTGTTAGCAAATGTTACGGAGATAATAGGCTGAGAATAAGGAAGGTTTTTACAAACTTGGTCTCGACAAGGGTTACGAGCCGATACCTCATAGTCTCGACTCGAGACCACACCTCAGCCGCACAAAAACAACAAGACTCGAGACCTTGGTTGCGGGTCTTGTTGCGACTCGAGACCTGATCCGAGACCACATGATCTCGAGTGAAAACTGCATGACCCGAGACCGCACAGTCTTGACTCGAGACCGTACAGTCTCGACTCGAGACCACTAGCTCGCACACCTGATATGGACTCGCACATTATCACAGGCCCAAGAACTTGGGCCGCACACTTGGGCCTTGTTTGTATAAGTAAATGTTACTGTTGAACCTGTTGTGCACTATTGTTAAACTGCCATGATGCTACGTGAATGCCATGATCAATCTGTGTATGTAAACTGTTAGTTTATGTGTGTAAAACATACGTGCATTACTTGGTATGAACCTGACTTGTATGGTAACCTTGTTAGGACGTGGTTGACCACAATTAGCTCAAGTGACCTTCATTTATCTGTCGAGCTAATCTAAGGTGAGTTCACACTTTCTACAAGGCATGGGATTCCTGGTGGTTTGGGAATGGGTTAAGGAACTAAAATGAAACCTGCATATTCTCCTTGGGTAGGATATGTACCTCCATCCTCCATGGGAAGGATGACAACATTGAAAATTGGGTATTCTCCTTGGGTAGAATTCGTACCTCCATCCTCCGTAGGAAGGATGACAACATATAACTTACTAGACAAAACTCTATCATGAAGTCCCTCATTTTTATATCGACTTAATCGTCGGGCCATTGGTGAATGGGTCATTAGTTAAATAGCACTATTAGGTCTGACAAGCCTCACACCGTGCCGCAGAGGACGGGAGTGGACTAATGTACTTGGGCACTTAGTCAATGATGATAGACATTAACGCAGGGCACATAAACATGACTCCAGTCAGTAGTCGATATGGTAACGGGTCTAGTGGTTTATAACATGGGGTAGCCCCCACTGGTATATGGTTTGGGAAACAAGGAACTGGTTAAAGCATGGTTTTCGAAATAACCTATGGTTTTTGGAACAACATAAAAGTGGACAACCAATGGTGAACTCGCTCGACATTGTTGTTGATTCGTTGTTACATGCCTTGCAGATCGTTAGGTACTTAGCAGGAGCTTGCACAGGAGGAGTCGTTGTGGAACATGGACGTTGTGTGTTCATGATAAACTTATGAACTTTAAACTTATCATTTGGTTTCGAACTTATTGCTTCCGCTGATAACTTAGACTTTGTTAAATTGGTTGACACCAATTATATTGCTTGGTTTGGGTTTTATTTATTTATGTATATTGTTCAATATGATCGGTGGCTGGATCCTAGTCAGTCACGCTCCCTACGGTGATACTCCGCTTGTGGATTTTGGGGGTGTGACAGATTGGTATCAGAGCCATTGGTTATAATGAACTTGGTTTTCAAAAGGAAAAAACTTTTTGATAAAAAAACCAGACTATAACCTGTTCGGTGCTCAACGATCCACAACGACGCTTCGCTCCACGTGCAAGACTCAATACTATAGGTGATATGGTTTATGTTTTTATTGCCTGGCTGTTAGTTTAAATAGTGCATTGTTCATGGTAGGCTTAGTTAATGTAACAATTGTCGCTTGAAACCTTGTGTGCTTACTCTCTTCTGTCATCTCACACTTTTCACATCTCTACATCACCGTTCTTACTTGTGCTTTTCTCGATGTGAAGATCATGAGTGGACGTCTCAACTTGACTCAGGCCCAACTGACGACTCTAATCAATGAACGAGTTGCTGAGGCTCTAGCAGCAGCTCAAGCAGGAGGTAAAGCCTGTCATTTCGTCCTATCCTAGGATGTTTAGATCCTACTCTCGTGATCCTACTCTCGTGCTTAACCTTATCCTTTCTTTCTCGCGCAACAGGTCAAAATGCTCAGCCTCGAGTGTGTACGTTCAAGACCTTCATGGATTGTCGCCCTAGTACTTTCAGTGGCACCGAAGGAGTTGTAGGTCTTCTCCACTGGTTCGAGAAGATCGAATTTGTTTTCGAGATGTGTGAATGCCATGTGGCTAGCAGGGTGAAGTTTGCAACTGGAACTCTTGAAGATGGTGCGCTCTCTTGGTGGAACGCACAAGTGCAGATGTTAGGGTTGGCAGCTGCTAATGCCACCCCCTGGAATGATTTTAAGGAGCTGATCAAAGAGGAGTACTGTCATCATGATGATATCCATAAGCTGGAAGTGGAGTACTACGACCTCAAGATGGTAGGGTCAGAAATTGAGGCCTACACGAAGCGTTCTAATGAATTGGCTGCATTGTGTCCCAACATGTCGAATCCTCCTTACAAGCGAATCGAACTCTACATCAGAGGTTTAGTGCCATAGATCCAGAGCATGGTGACTTTAGCTAATCTTCCTACGATCCAGCAGATCATACGACTGTCTCACCGCCTCACTGATCAGGCAGTCGAGCAGAATAAGCTGCCTAAGCTTATTAGTGCCACCTCGTCAGATACTCCAAGTGACAACAAACGCAAATGGGATGGAAGTTCTAGCAAGGGTTCAAGTTCTGTTCAGTCTCAGTCTCAGCAATGAATGACTGATGACTACAAAAGCCCCAGTTAGCAGTCTTCTGGTAATCAAGGTCAGGGTGGATACAGGGGAAACCACCCTAAATGCAACCGTTGTAACTTGCACCACAGCGGGCCGTGCAACAAGGGTCGCTGTCATGGATGCAACAAACCTGGTCACGCAGCAAAAGATTGTAGGAGCCCACATCCTACAAATCAGAATCGCCAGCAGCAACAGCAACAAGCCCCTCAGAACCAGCAGCAGCAACAACAACAACGGGGTAACAACAGGGGATGTTTTCAATGTGGAGCTGAAGACCACTTCAAAAGGAACTGCCCCCAGCTGAATCAGAATCAAAACAACAATAACAACAATCAGGGCAATGGAAACAACAACAGGGACAACAATGATGGTAATGGTGCCAGGGGACGTGCATTCATGATTGGTCAGCGTGAAGCAAGAAACTATCCCAACGTTGTGACGGGTATATTTCTAATGGATGATTTCTTTGTTTTTGTTTTATTCGATTCGGGAACCGATACTAGTTATGTGTCCTTAAGGGTTAGTCAGATGCTTAAGCGTGCCCCAATCCCTCTGGATTCTAAACATGTGGTAGAACTAGTGAAAGGTAAAAATCTTGAGGCCACACACATAGTTAAGGGTTGTAATCTCGCTCTAGCCGGTCAGACCTTCTCTATCGATCTCATCCCCATCGTTCTTGGTAGTTTCGAAATTGTTATTGGGATGGACTATTTATCCCAACATCGGGTGGAAATACTCTGCAAGGAGAAGATTGTCCGCATTCCTCGTTCTGACAAAGAACCCCTCGTTATTCGTGGCGATAAGAGTGGTGTTGTTATGGGCATCATCTCTTTTCTTAAGGCCCAGAAGTGTCTGCGAAAGGGCCACACTGCTATTCTATCCCTCGTGACTGACACCTCAACGAAAGAGAAGAAGATAGAAGACATTCCTATTGTACGCGAATTTCCTGAGGTATTCCCTGAGGAATTACCTGGTCTTCCGCCTCATCGTTAGGTTGAGTTTCAAATCGAGCTAACTCCTGGAGCAGCACCAATAGCTCGTGCACCTTATCGCTTAGCTCCATCTAAACTAGAAGAACTGTCCGCACAACTACAAGAGCTTTTGGACAAGGGTTTCATTCGTCCCAGCTATTCGCCCTGGGGAGCTCCAGTTTTGTTTGTGAAGAAGAAAGATGGTACCTTTCGAATGTACATAGACTATCGCGAACTCAACAAGGTGACCGTGAAGAATCGTTATCCTCTTCCGCGTATCTATGACCTGTTCGACCAATTGTAAGGGTCGAGTTTCTACTCTAAGATTGATCTGAGATCGGGCTATCATCAGCTAAGAGTCCAAGACGAAGACATCTCCAAGACATCATTCAGGACTCGTTACGGACACTACGAGTTTCTGGTTATGCCTTTCGGGTTGACGAACGCACCTGCGGTTTTCATGGATCTCATGAACCGAGTGTGCAAACCGTACTTGGACAAATTTGTAATTGGTTTCATCGACGACATCCTGATCTACTCCAAGAGTCAGGAGGAACACATGCGTCATCTGCGACTCATTCTGGAACTTCTTCGAGCAGAACAACTTTATGCTAAATTTTCGAAGTGTGACTTCTGGCTTCGTGAAGTCCATTTCCTAGGCCACGTGGTTAATGAGAATGGGATTCACGTCGATCCATCCAAGGTTGAGTCGATCAAGAATTGGCCTGCACCTCGAACCCCAACTGAAATCCGTCAATTCTTGGGTTTGGTGGGTTACTACAGAAGTTTTATCGAGGATTTCTCGAAAATTGTACAACCTCTTACTGTTCTTACTCAGAAGGGTGTCACCTACCGGTGGGGTGATGCTCAGGAATCCGCGTTTCAGCAGTTGAAGACGAAACTGTTAGGATCTGAGGCTCTCATGATTGTGCTTGTTTGTGAGATTTGAACAAATCAAATAGATATGAACTGTTTTAAGTGCAGCGGAAATGAATAACAAACTTTGTAAACACAATCGAAGAAGAAAATAGTTTTGAGAAAGCATATGCAATACATTTTGTCAAAAGATTTACAATAAGAATCAAATGATTACAGATATGCTTACATACTAAGCTCCCCTTCAGCCAGATACTTCAGGGTTGGTTGCACAAGATGAAAGGATTGAATTGAGGAGAAGAACTCTCTTAAAACGAATCAAATATAACAGTACAGAGTACTGTCATATTTATAGGCAAACCAAACCACTGATGTACCTCAGCTGACGTCACCATGATAGTGACATCTAACAGCCTAACAACCTATAAACACTGTTCTATACAAAACTACTGATGTCTAACAACTGATTGATAATAGAATACAAAACAAGTTTAACACTGTTCACGTTCCACTGTTGTAGCCTAAGTACTGATTGTTTGAACATCAGTGCTTTCTTCAAAAGGTGATCAGTCTTTGAATGAGCAGAGCTTGAGTCTTCAGCAGTACTTAAGATACAGCAGTAAATAGAGCTCAGTGTTTGTCTTTTAGCAGTCTTTAGTTGTTTCATCAGTGTTTGGTTCATCAGTTGTTCTTCTGAGCAGTACTTAGAGTGTATCAGCAGATAGGTAACCACTGTCAAGGGAAGAACTTAGTGTAAACGTCTGCTTATTGTGAATCCACTGTTGTGATCCGGTTTTGGCTTTACATCATCTGTTCCTCTGTAGGGTTCAATCCCAACAATCTCCCCCTGGAACAGATGATGCCAAAACCCTTCATTATTCTGGATTTTTATTTACTCATCACAAGTTCCCTAACTTGTCCTTTGAATTGTAATTCAAAGTCAATGGGGCTTGTATCATCCTCATCCCTGCACAGTGTAAGCTCAAGGAGATCTTGCAAATCTTCAACACCCAGGCCAAGTGTTGTTTCCCTTGATATATGCTTCACTTCACCATTGGATCTGAGCAAAGTCAATACGTGGGTCTTTTGATCAGACATCCACTTTAGTATTTTTGAATCCAATGGGTTTCTTGGGAGAGATTTATTTGAATGATGAGATTGGAGATTGAGGCCTGGTGATGAAAACTTTGAGCCGTGTCTTGAGATTTTGTTGTTTCTTGTAGTTCTACTCTAAGTGTCTGAAGAACCATCTTCATGATATATTCTTCTCAAGCTTGTTCTTCTTTTGATATTTCTGCATCCATCTGCTTTGTTTCCTTCTTTGATGAAGGATGGCAGCAGGTGGTGTTTTGGTGGTTGATTTAGTGGGGATGGCAGTGGTTGTGGTGTGTGTTGATGTGGTATTGGTGGCAGTTGTTTGAGCGACAGATGTTGTTAATGGTGGAGGTGTAAGTGATTTTGTGGGAACAGAAGTTGTGGTTGAAGTAGTAACTGGCTTAGTTTTAGAAGCTGTGGTGGTTGATTGCCTTGTTTTTCTAACAGGACTCTTCTTTAAAGAAGTACCAACCTCTTCTTTTTCCTTTTTGCAGAAACTAACTTTTTCTCAGCCAAAGCTCTGCTCTCATCCCTTACCCTTTTAATATCAGCAGTGGTTTTGAGACCAGCTGAATTGACTTGACTTTGAACGATCCTCATTTGTGTATCTTCATCATCTGCTTGAATTTTCAGGGTTTCATCACCTCCCTTTTCCTTTTCTTTGACAGATGTTTCAGCAGAAGTTACTGAGAGATTTTCTTCAGAGTCATTTTTCTCCCCCTTTTTGGCATCATCAACTCTTTCGAAGATAGTGCAGGGGTTGAAACAAATTCCACAGCTCATCTGGAGTAGGAGCAGATGATGGAGTAGCTGTTGGATGTGGTGCAGCAGTGGATGGTACCCTTTGTGCTTTCAACAACTGTTGCAGCATGTCTTTGATTTCTGCAATAGATGTATCCAGTTTATCAATTCTAGTCGTCAATTCTTGGTACATTAAACCATCACCCAACTTAATGGGATCATCTGATTTCCCACTAACAGTGGTTTTATCAGTAGTTGAGGTAGGGAGTGTACTCCAAACATTAACCACTGATGCCCCTTTTTCTTGGTACTGGGGTCTACTTTCTTTATAATGAGAAACGTTTTTTAGTGAACCAGTGAAGACTGGATACACAAGAGTTCTCTGTGAAGAAATTGCCTTTAAGGAAGTCTTATTGATGAAACTACTGTCCAAGTGCAAACCAGTGGGTTCAGCACTTGTAGTAGCTGCTTCACTTAAACTACCACCAAAAGTTATTTGTAACTCAAGGGGTGTAACCTCCTCAGTTGTTGCTGGGATAGCAGAGGTATAAGCATCAGACTCAGTCACTTGTTGGAGTGTACTCTCAGTGAAAGGTGGTTGAGAGGAACTGATTTATGTCTGAGGTATATCCAAAGCATGAAACAAGGTCATTATTGATGGTGGTATTTGTGAAATGATGATGAGAGTTGAAAGTGATTTTGCCCCGGGCAGTGGGCTGTGGATAATGGAATCAAGTGATTCCAGAGCATCATAATTTGGTGTCCCTGTTCTTACAACCTGTCCTTTTTTAGAAGAAGCAGGAGGAGTTTGAGGCATGGGTTGAGACCTTTCTACCATCTGCTGTGAGGAAGTAGCAGCAGTGGTTTCTAGTGACTTTTGTGTTGTCACTGGCAGTTGCTCTGGGATCTCATCTTCCAGAGTTGCCTTTATTGGATGGGTTGGTGGGCTTTTTGTAAATTTCCTTTTTAGGCTTTTTGGTAATTTCTGGTGTGGGTTGCACAGCAGTGGTTGTACTGCTGTGTTCACCAGGAGCAGTGGGCTCAACAGCAGATACCTGAGGAGCAGTGGTAGCTGCTAAAGTCTGCTCAGGAACCTCTGCTTTTGTTTTGGAAATTATTGATAGCTTTGTAAATGTTTCAGGTGTAAAGCCATTTATTTGAAAAAGTGATCATGGCACCTGATGCACACAACTGTTGAATAACATCTGTCCACGTGTAACCTCTGTTGTAAATCAGTGTTTTGCACAAACAGATGATACACTTTGTCAGTGGATAGATTTTACTATTTAACAGAGTTTTAATGCCATCAGTGCTTTGAACAGACTTTGAGGATTTATTGAAAAATTCAGTTTTAAACTATTTTTAAGGTTATTTTTGATTTTCTGAAAACATTTTAATGCATATCATTCATGTTTAACCAAGTTTTGCTTGTTTATCCATGAGATGCATATCAGTCTAAGGGAACAACTTTTCAGAGGTAAAAATGTCCAATTTTTAGATTAGCATATCTACCCGTTGATCCTTAGTTTGATTATGAGACTGAGAATTCAAACCTTTTACATAGCAAACCTTCACAGTGTGATGTCTGTTCTTATTTGAGCACAATAGATCTTGTCAACCATCCTTCTAGCATATGCTCAGTTCTTTTGAGAAACCAACCCCCCCCCTTTTTTTTTGGATGGACTTCTATCAGCAATGGTTAGATGTGAGGCAGTGGTGGATATTTTGAGGGTAGTTTGGTCTGCAACTGTTGCTGTATTTCTAACAGCTGTTTTGTACATCCGCTGTTTTGAAGTATCTGCAAAATGACATCCTTTGCAAAACATATTTTAGATGCATATTGTCAAGATTAACATATCAGCAGATCTTTCAGAGTTTTACATTCAGGATTATAAACAATGGTTTGGTATCCCCGGTGATGAAAAACCTTTTATGTTGACCACTCATTTTGTGTTTCAATCTTTTGAATAAAACATGAGTAGTCAAGCATTTTAAGGTCAGTTAACAATCAATCTTTTATCTGTGATGAAAGCTTGAGTTTGAAATGACTTTAACTTTTACACCATATTCTTTTGAGTAATTTTCAAGGAAAGTATTACCCTAAAAAATATAAGGGTTCTACATCCTGACAGGAGATTGAAACTTTTACTACCTGAAACAAGTAAAAGTACAAAATACATCATTCTCAATAAAAGTAGAGAATAATATATCCTGTTTTATTTGAAGAAAAGCCTTTGCAAAAACAATAAAGGTTTTCAGAAAACAGTGTCAAAAGAATCTGGTGCATTTAAAACTTGACATATGATCATTATCATATCATTCTCAAGTTTAGGAGTATGGTCAGTGGTTTGAAATACATTTTAATCACCTCTGCTTTGAGACCATTTCCTTGTCAGTTGATTGCAACTATGAGGAGACATGTTCACATAAATTTTGAAAGCCCTTTTATAGACCTTATTACCATGTGATGATTTTGAAAGATTTTGTCCAGTCCTCTTGTAAGGTTAATTACCAGTGATACTTATGTTACCTGAATTTCCCTGAATCAATGAGTGCACACAGCTGCTTGTTGACCATTGTTAACCCAGTATGTGGACTCTTAAGTGTTTTACATTTATACTCTTCTCTTTTGTCATCAAAAGTTTTGAGATAAACACACTAATGAGTTTTTGTGAATTTTCTTAATGTATTTTAACATAGTTGATTTTGTCCTTTTGAGGAACTCAACCTGTTTTCAACACATAAGATCTGAATGACTAAAGTTTTAATTTCCCTCTTTTTAAATTACCAAAAACACTAATGTTTTGTGAACATAGGTTTTTGTAAATCTGAGGTTCATACTCTAGCATTCAAAAGGTTGACAACACAATTTTCGTAACAGCAATTGAAATCAATTTTGAAAATATGAAATGATCCCACAGTTTAACAGATATGTTTTCAGATCTAGAAACCATGAGTGTCTTGTGCATGAAATCACTTGTTGTGTGAATTTTGTGTGTCATATGACATCTTGGTTGATTTACAGAGTTTTTGAATAACCATTTTGAACATGATTTACTCGATACTCTGTTTTTCAACTAAATACAACCAACCTTAGTATCAATGAATTTTGAGCCGAACTGTTATGTCAAATTGATTGTTAGATCGAATTTGACTGTCCAAGCTCTGATACCAATTGTTAGGATCTGAGGCTCTCATGATTGTGCTTGTTTGTGAGATTTGAACAAATCAAATAGATATGAACTGTTTTAAGTGCAGCGGAAATGAATAACAAACTTTGTAAACACAATCAAAGGAGAAAATAGTTTTGAGAAAGCATATGCAATACATTTTGTCAAAAGATTTACAATAAGAATCAAATGATTACAGATATGCTTACATACTAAGCTCCCCCTCAGCCAGATACTTCAGGGTTGGTTGCACAAGATGAAAGGATTGAATTGAGGAGAAGAACTCTCTCAAAACGAATCAAATATAACAGTACAGAGTACTGTCATATTTATAGGCAAACCAAACCACTGATGTACCTCAGCTGACGTCACCATGATAGTGACATCTAACAGCCTAACAACCTATAAACACTGATCTATACAAAACTACTGATGTCTAACAACTGATTGATAATAGAATACAAAACAAGTTTAACACTGTTCACGTTCCACTGTTGTAGCCTAAGTACTGATTGTTTGAACATCAGTGCTTTCTTCAAAAGGTGATCAGTCTTTGAATGAGCAGAGCTTGAGTCTTCAGCAGTACTTAAGAGACAGTAGTAAATAGAGCTCAGTGTTTGTCTTTTAGCAGTCTTTAGTTGTTTCATCAGTGTTTGGTTTATCAGTTGTTCTTCTGAGTAGTACTTAGAGTGTATCAGCAGATAGGTAACCACTGTCAAGGGAAGAACTTAGTGTAAACGTCTGCTTATTGTGAATCCACTGTTGTGATCCGGTTTTGGCTTTACATCATCTGTTCCTCTGTAGGGTTCAATCCCAACAGAAACTTTGTAGCGCACCTATTCTCTCGTTACCTGAAGGCACAGACGATTTCGTGGTTTATTGTGAAGCGTCAATCCAAGGACTTGGTTGTGTGTTGATGCAACGTGAGAAGCTCTTCGCTTATGCATCACGCCAACTCAAGGTTCACGGAAAGAACAACACTACCCACGATTTGGAGTTGGGAACGGTGGTGTTTTCCCTCAAGATATGGAGACATTACTTGTACGGTACCAAGTGCACCATTTACACCGATCATAAGAGTCTCCAGCATATTTTCGATCAGAAGGAGTTGAACATGCGACAGCGTCGATGGTTCGAACTTCTTAATGACTACGAATGCGCGATCAAGTATCATCCAGGCAAAGCCAATGTTGTGGTCGATGCCCTCAGTCGTAAAGAAACCAAACCTAAGCGTGTACGTGCGTTACAACTTACTATTCACTCCAGTCTTCCCGCCAAAATTCACGATGCTCAGGTCGAAGCATTAAAGGAAGAGAACCTCAAAGCCGAGTCCCTGCGGGGCATGGAAAAGAAGCTTGAACGTAAGTAAGACGGAACTTACTACTTCATGGAACGTGTCTGGGTTCCATTATTTGGAAACTTACGAGAACTTGTGATGGACGAAGCACAGAAGTCTCGCTACTCGGTGCATCCTGGTTCTGACAAGATGTACCAAGACCTCAAAACTCTCTACTGGTGGCCCCACATGAAAGCTAGCATAGCGATCTATGTTAGTAAATGCTTGACCTGTGCGAGGGTCAAGGTTGAATACCAGAAGCCACCAGGCCTACTTCAGCAACCATAGATCCCAACATGGAAATGGGAGCAAATTTCCATGGACTTTGTCACTGACTTGCCTAGATCTCAACAAGGAAATGACACCATCTGGGTAATCGTGATCGACTGACAAAGTCTGCACACTTCCTGGCAATCAAGGAAATGGATAAGTTCTCTACGCTAGCAGACATCTACCTAAGGGAAGTAGTCGCGAGGCACGGGGTGCCAACTTCCATCATTTCTGATCATGACCCGTGTTTTGCATCTAAATTGTGGCAAGCGATGCACAAATCCTTTGGCTCACGTCTAGACATGAGCACAGCGTACCATCCACAGACGGATGGGCAGACTAAACGCACCATCCAGACTCTTGAAGACATGCTTTGGGCATGTGTAATCGACTTTGGTAACAGCTGGGAAAGGCACCTACCTTTGGTGGAGTTTTCGTATAACAACAGTTACCACACCAGCATCCAGGCTGCTCCGTTCGAGGCTTTGTACGGACGGAAATGCCGATCACCCTTATGCTGGGCAGAAGTTGGTGACAGCCAAATCACTAGCCCAGAACTCGTCGTCAACACAACGGAAAAGATTGCTCAAATACGACAACGAATGGCGGCAGCTCACGACCGTTAGAAAAGCTACGCTGATAAGCGCAGGAAAACGCTCGAGTTCCAGGGTGGGGATCGAGTGCTACTTAAAGTCTCACATTGGAAAGGTGTGGTTCGCTTTGGTAAACGGGGCAAGCTTAATCCGCGTTACGTCGGACCTTTCGAAATCACTGAGAAAATCGGCAAGGTGGCGTACAGATTGAATCTGCCCGAAGAACTCAGTGGTGTTCACAACGTATTCCATGTGTCAAATCTGAAGAGGTGTCTGTCGATGAGACCCTCATAGTTCCTTGCAAGGAACTCACTATCGACGACCAGTTGCGATTCGTCAAGGAACCGGTGGAAATTATGGACCGGGAAGTTAAGACTCTCAAGCGTACAAGATTTTCTTTATTTCCTATATAGAAGCACCATACAATATATACGAAGATAATTGATAAAGTAACCGAAAACGGGCATCGCATTGTAATTGTCGTCGTCGCCGCCGCATCGCGCGGGTCTCCTACTAGTATATATATATATATGTGTGTGTGTGTGTGTGTGTGTGTTAAAACATAAACTAATCACAAATCGTATTGGTTCGAGCTCGGTTCACGTTAAATATATAATATATAAACAACGTAATTAAAACTCGCTTCGTTTAAAGTTTACCGAGTCTTGTGTTGGTTGAGTTTGACTATGTTGACCAGGTTTGACCCGAGTTGACCAGTTGACCGGCTTTTACCGTAATTGACTGCTGTTGACCCGAGTTGACTCGGGTTTGACCGAGTTGACCCGGCTGACCCGTTTGACTGAGTTGACTCGAACCCTAGCCAAAACACCTGTGTTTTATTCTGAACTGAACCTAGACCCAAATCTGTTCGAAGCCGAGTCTAAAACAAGACCCGAACCAAGTCGAATCTGACTAGTTGACGTGAACCGAGACCCGAACACAGTTGTTTTCTTGAAATCTCTCACCAAGAAACGCTTGACACCACCGCCATCGACCTGGACCGGAGCTCCGGCGGCCGCCGCCATCGGTCACTGTCATCACCACAGCCGTCGTCGGTTCCGACGGTTTCACTGCCCTCGTGAACCACCAAAAGAAAACCAAAGGAGCCGATTAAGAAGATAATTCGTATAGATCGATGAAAAAGACGAGTGTTGGTTGACTTACCGGAGAAATCTTACGGAGTATGTTCGTTGTCACCGCTCCGGCGCACTACCACCTTTACCGTCGTCATCCATCCATCATCATCATCATCATCAACATCAACATCATCGTCGGCCATTATCATCATTGACATCGCCGCCGGAGTTGTTGCCGGCGAGGAGGGGCCGAAGGTATAATAAGGAAAGAGGGGTTCGGGTGTGTGTGCGTATGTGGCCGGAGACCGTCGTCGGAGTATTGGCTCACGTGACCGGCGATTAGAGAGAGAAGAGATGGAATAGCAGTGGTTGCTTGGCTAGGGTTTCTGAAAATGAAGGTAAAAAGGGGAATATGAAGTTTATATAGGTAGGGTTTTAATTTGGTTGGGCCCAGGGCCCAAAAGCCCGCTTCTTGTGTTTTGCGCGGCCCAATACGTTTCTGAAGCCCGTTTTCATTCCCGAACATCGTAATATGCCGTAATATACTTGTTTAGGGTCGGTAGGTATTAAAATTATGTCGGTAGCCGACGTTTGACACCCACGTTCGTTGGTTGCGTTAAAATTGAGTAAATGCTTCATTTGTCCTTTCTAGTCCATTTTCCGATCCGATTTAAAGTTCGAACATTAAAATTTGAAAACGAAACTAAATACATCATAATATATTAATATCGAGACATAACTCAAGTCCGGTGCTTCTGTTTTCGTTGTTGATTGTCGGTGCGTTATTGTTTTCCGCGTAACCTCCGCGTTTGCGCTCTGTGATGTTCGGCTATCCGAATAATTCGCATAATTATAATTATATGATGACTATAAGCACAAACTCGTATTTTTATGCGTTGTCAGTATTTTCCGTTGTCGATTCGCTTAAAGTTCAATTGTGCGCTAAAATTCTCGAAAATCACCAAATCGCGTAACGTGAATCAAGTAGACGTTCCTAGGTTTTCCAAGGGCCTAATTAAGTTAATTTACGTCTAATTATGCTACTTATGATGGTATTAATGTTTGTTATGCGCGTAATTACAACCGAGAATTGCCGATTGTCACATATATATATTCATCACAATCACAACAGACCAAAAAGGCTCGATCTTTGTCAAACGAATGTTTTGACAAAATAAAACAAGGATCAATTTAAAACATAACATTTAAACCAATGCGAAATCAGCTTTGATACCACTGTTGGGAATTATGATGTACAATTTTAACTTTAACAAAACTGTATTTTGTTATATAATAAATATCAAAATTAACTACGCGGTGGAAATGTGTACACAATTTTAAATCCGATTAAATTATTCTATTAATGATCCAATTGCAATTTGTTTAAACAATTAACACAACGATAGGTGCCAGGGTCGTGGGTGGAGTGCGGCGGCGAGGTGACGGGGGGCAACGAGATTGGCGGCGGAACGTCGTGGTCGATCGGTAGGGGCAGACCAGGGTGGTGATGCGATCGGTGGCCAAATGTGGTCAGGAGGCAGTGGTCTAGCTGACAGAGGAGGGTGGTAGTGGTTGTGGTTGTTTTGTCTCATAAAGCTCTAGTAACCTCCTTTTGGTTAAGAACCCTTGTATATATACTAAACAAATCAATTGTAGTTAATATAAACACTAACGGATTATATTTATCTTATACATATATAATAATATTATTTAACACTTAAATAATATCCATCATTGTCTACTAATTATTAATAAATAATTTACTAAATAATTAATTCCTCTAAATATTTCACTAAATATTTAATATCCATTTTTCGCTAAACCACAATTCGTGAACATAGTATTTAAAGTGCATTTCGTGAACATAATATTTAACTCTTTAGTATTATTACTTGTTTGTTGTCCAAAGTGTAACTCTTTTGATCGAACCTCGTTAGCAACGTTAATAGATTGATAATCGGATATTTCATATCCGACACTTGTATGTATGTATGTATGTATGTATGTATGTATGTATGTATGTATGTGTTGTGTCTGGATCAAATTCAATTAACAAATTTCATGCAAAGCGTACGAATTAAATAAAAAAGGACGCGTTGTAAAAGTGTAAACAAATGATCGTGATTTCTGTAAAAGATCTTGTTAGGCGATCAACATAGTGTGCTTGATCAATTTATATTAAAGAATGTGCGTGATTTCCAGCAAGGGTTTTTGATAGGCAAAGCACCATAGGGCTTTTAATCGGGGTTTTTGATAGGCAAAGCACCATAGGGCTTTTAATCGGTTGAAGCAACACCGAGTTGTACATTCGCAATTACTCTAGTGTACAAATAATGACGAAAGTTATAAATTACTAATCTACTTACACAAGTAATTACACTACATATAAAACAATGATATTTTATACAAAGTAATTACTCTAGTTATACAAATAAATACGCTTGCTATAAATAATTAGTCTATTTATACAAGTAATTATACTACAAATAAAACAATGATATCTACTCTAGTAATATAAACTGCAATATCATTCCATACGAAAAGGGCAATTACAAAGCAATGACAGGTAGTCGGGCAACAAGTTGTGCCGCCACCCCCTTTTGAATAGAAAACCCAATTCTACTAAATACATAGTTTGAAACCTTTAGCGACGAAGAATTACTATTAACGACTTTTTGAACCCGATTCAAAAGTCGCACAGCGTCAGGAGCAAGACCACCAAAGGTATCAAACGCAAACGGGACAAACACATGTTGATTCTCTAGGCAGGCTTTCTCATGTTTTGCCACCTTGCTCGCCTCTGCCTTGAGCACCGCTTGCCCTACGGCAAAGCCCTTGTCCTTGAGCCCGACAAGGGGGGAGACTCCAGTTAGATCTACACAAACGTGTTTCCCCTTTCTCATCCAAACACAAGGATGTCCGCCGGACGTAAAGTGGACCTCCCCTCTAAGGGGCCAGTCAGGAAAAACAATAGCATTTACTCTAGTTATACAAGTAATTACACAAGTTTATAAAAAAAAAAAAAAAAAAAATACTCGACTTATACAAGTAATTACACTACAGCCAAAATAACGATTACTTAGGTTGTACAATAACGTACAAAAATTACGATATAAAAATAATTACTCTACTACTTACACTAATAATTACATTACACTACAAGCAATACAAATAGTACAAATAATTACCTTAGTTATATATGGCTGTCTTTTTGTGATGTAGTTTAATCAGATGGGTTTGATTAATAATAAAGCATAAACCGAACCCAATTGCCTAGTGGACAGTTTAGTTGTTTAATGAGTTAAGTTAGCTGAGCCCAAAAGGAACTGAAATTAGGGCTTTAAAGGAAGGATTATAGATAGAGGTCTTAAGTAGTTACACTTAATCATACTTGTAATTAATTGAGATAAAACACAAAACTCTAATCCAACACGTACCAAACCGTTGGCCATTAGGATCTAGTACCAACCAGTCGGCTACGGTTGCCGCCCCTGGGAAGTCTAACTAGTCGCTGACGGACGTCACCCTTTAGGCTTCCACCGCCGCTGCTTGTGTTTCAATCGCCACCCCCAACAGTTCGTTTTACACTCCCCATTTTCACGACCTGGTGCAAGAGATGAGTCGCTCGAAGGTTTGGTAGGCCGGTGTGGATTTGGTTTAGCTCAGCTCGTGATCAAGCAAGGACGAGGAGCATAACTTGATTGGGATGATGTTTTGGATTCACAAGCATTTAGACTATGATGAAACACTGGTTAACACTACGGTTAATCAGTGGGGTTGCTTCTTCTATGGGTTCAATCTCTCTTCCTACTCGTAAGATGACCGTCTCCTGCAAAACAGCAACCGTCAGTCTCGTTAAGAGGGGAATATGGGGGTTTCCTTCTTAACCAGGCTCCGGCGTGAGAATAAGTACTGTTCCGAGGAAGGATAATCAGTGTGTGTTAAGTGTGAGAATGGTGAGAGCAAGATGATCAACCTGGATGGTGAAGGGTCCTATTTATAGCCGGATGGTGAAAGAGGGAGGAGCAACGATGCCAGCTGTAGACGCGCGCCAGCTGTCCGACCAAGGGGAATATCCCCTTGGTCTCCTCTGCTGCGGTCAGTGTAGTGGTACACGTGGCGCGTCTTTATTTGTCGAATGTGGAAACATCGTACTGAAGTTGTCTGGCTGCTCCCTGACCTGTTGCAGGTCTACTTGGCACTTGATGGTTGGTGACACGTGTTGTCCTTTATGTCGCATGGAGTATCTTTGGTGTCACCTGGATATTTTCCAGAAGCTTCTGGATGGTGCGGCTGATGTCAACGCCATGTAGGATGGAGAAAGTGTTATGGTCCTTGCCATATTGGCAAGGAATTGGGACCATACCTCTTCAAGTCCCCCCAGTCCAGTGTGCCTTCTAGGTGAGTTGATCGTCTAGGAGGGATTCTGGACTTATGAAGGTAGTGTTTGTTATGACGTGGGGTTTTTGACTTCTTGCGGAAGTGAGCCAAATGGACGCATGACGCATGGCGCATGGTTCTGACTCCTCGCGGAAGTGAGCCAAATGGACGCATGGCGCATGGGTTCTGTCTCCTTGCGGAAGTGAGTCAAATGGACGCATGACGCATGGCGCATGGGTTCTGACTCCTTGCGGAAGTGAGCCAAATGGACGCATGACGCATGGCGCATGGGTTCTGACTCCTTGCGGAAGTGAGCCAAATGGACGCATGACGCATGGCGCATGGGTTTTGACTCCTTGCGGAAGTGAGCCAAACGGCCGCATGACGCATGGTGCATGGGTTCTGACTTCTTGCGGAAGTGAGCCAAATGGACGCATGACGCATGGCGCATGGGTTCTGACTCCTTGCGGAAGTGAGTCAAATGGACGCATGACGCATGGCGCATGGCTTTGGCGCTTTTATGAATGTTGTCTTCAGGAAGAAGCTTTGTTGTCTTCAGGAGGAGTGACTGACGTGACAGCCTGGTGTCAGTTGAACAGGCGCCTTTTCAGTCACGTCAGTTGCCTTACGTCATAGTGGCAGGCGGTTGTTGCATGCTTTTCCGAAAAAAGATGATGGCGTTTTCTCTCTCCTCTGACGTGTCTCGCCTTAATTGGATCCTTTTCTGTATCTCTGGCGGTTCACTGCCCATCGCATTAAATGCGATGGGTATAAATTCCAAGGCGGTCTCCTCCATACTTCATTTTTCAAAATTTGAATCCCGGAATTTCCTCATCTTCCCTGATCTTTCTTCTTTCAACCTTTGAGTTCATCTCCTTCCTTTTTTCATTTTCCATTATGTCTACTTCGAATCCTACTTCGAAGAAAAAGAGGAATAAGGGTAGAACTCCTCCCGGCCCGGATCAAGCGGTGATTGGTTGGAAAGAGGAGGAATTTCAGAATCTAGTGAGGGAGATGGGTTTTCTCCCTGATTGGGGTGCTCAATATCCTATTGCGGGTTCCACTGCCATGGATGCTCCTCCCGGGTACATGACCCTGTACGCTGCTTTCTTCCGGGAGGGTAGCTTTAGACTCCCGATGACTCGGTTTACTGCTGACGTTTTGAGGGGCTATGGTCTCCACATTTCTCAGATAAATGCCATCGGGCTTCCCCGTATCACCCATTTTGAGTTCGTTTGTATGGCCAACCGGTTAGATCCGACGTTCGAGATGTTCAACGTTTTCTACACTGTTACGTATACAAATGGGTTTTACTCCTTCAGTGCTCGTACCGGGGTGACGCCAGTTTGTTCTGTGCCATTGAAGGGTATACATGACTGGAAGCAGAAGTTTTTCTTTATTCGCCGGGGGGTTGTTCCTGTGGATATGCATTACAGATCTGTGGGTGAGGGTATCCCAAAGGTTGATGTGGTTGCAGACTTTGCTAATCAGGAGTGGTATAAGAGGTTGACCCGGAAGGCTACTCCGATAATGCAATTTGAGGAGATGGCGTTAGTTGGTGCTGGGATGAGCATGAAATGGGTTCCTAAGAATCCGTTGGGTGTTCCGGTTTACGGTCATAGTGGCAAGTGTACGTTTGTCCCATATCCCCTTCTTGTTTTTCCTCTGGTTGTATCATTTTGTGTTGTGCTTTATTGTCTCTTTTTTGCAGTGGGGTTCACATTGATGAATGTTTTGGATCCCGATGCTCCGGGTGCAATGGTTGAAGCAATACCGAAGACTGACAAAGGACCTTGGTTGGATCAGATCCGCCATCGGTTTCTGCACCCGAGTGATGAGAGTTTTACTGCTTACGTGAACACTGTGTTAGGTGAGGAGATTGAAAGTGAGGGTGATTCATTTGATTCCGCTCGAGAAGAAGTTATCGTTCTCTCGAGTGATGGTTCTGGCAGATCGTTGGAAGGCCTAACGTCTCCTTCCGCGCGTGCAGGTCCGGTGCAAGGGGCTGTGCAGGAGTCGGTGAATGAGCCCGTGGAGGAAGGTGTGGAGATTCCGGTCGAGGCTGTTAATCCGTTGGAGACGAGGAGGAAGTCGAAAACTGACAAGGCTGAGGGGAAAGGGAAGAAAGCTGAAGGAGCCTCCTCTAAATCTCCTCGTAAGCGACTTCACACTGCTCGTATCCTTGATTATGTTGTCGTGTCTGACACGTTGCCTGGTTTAGGAGTTGGAGAAAAACACCCTGAGTCGGATCCTGAGGACCGCGCCACTCTAACCGAGATTATGCGGAAAAAGATGTTCGATGATAGGAAACGAAAGCTTGACGAGCAGGCTGCTGCTGCGCTTGCCGCGAAGAGGATTAAACTTCAGAAAGAGAATCCTCCTGCCCCATCTGAATCGGACATTGATATGGGCATTTTTGCTGAGAAGCCGAGTGATTTGCTGCAGAAAATCTATGAAGCTTCTGGTATTTGCTTTAATTTTTCTCAGTGTCTCATACGTTTTCATTTGTTAGTCTTTTTCTTTGAATATGCTCTGCTCGTTTTGGGGCAGGTACCAAAACAGCCCAAAGTGGGCACAAGATTGATATTTCTAAGATTACACCTCCTGCGTCTCCGCCGTCGAGGACATTTGGGTTGTCTCCCCCTCGTGATACTCCTGACGAGCAGGAAAAAACTGCGGGTGTTGAGCAGGTTGCGGAGGGTGGTGGTGATGCAGGTGGTGCTGCGGGCGGTGGTACTGGTGGTGATCGCGGTAAGAACGTTGAGGTTGAAGTAGAGGTGAGTGAAACTACTCCTCATCGAACTGTGTATACCAAACGCCCCCCAGGTGATGGTGGTGGTGCAACCTCGGGTGCCGTCCGCAGCCCTCAGTTTGGAAAGTTTCATGCTGATTCCCGTGATACCACGAATCCCGCATGTGACGATCTTCCGTACATCCCCAATTGGAACTTGACCCAAGGTTCTAGGATGGACAACCCTGAAAATTGCCATGACTTCTACTCGTTGTCTCTCCCCCCAGCTGAAAGGATGTTTCAAAGGAAACGCCGCCGGTTTGCCCTGTTGGATGATCATGTTCAGGCCGGGGTTAATTTTTTCTCTACCACTCAGGAGATTGTCCGCGAGTGGAAACAGATGGGGGAAGATACAATGGAGTTTGAGAATGATAAGAGATTGTTTGCGGAAGAAAGGGAGAAGTTCAATGCTGAGAAAAAGGGGTTGGAGTGGAGGCTTGCTGACGCCGAGGAAAAGCTTGCCCAGGAGCGGAAAACCAATGCTGACAAGCAGAAAAATTGGGAAGCGGCGTGCGAGCGTACCAATGTTGAGCTTAGAACGCAACGTGACACGATTACTCGATTGTCTGGTGAAAAGAAGGATATTGCTGATGAGGCTAATCAAGCACGTATGATGTTTGAGAAGAAGGAGACAGAGTATGTTGAACGCATCGCCAAGTTGGAAGTTCTGGCGAGGCAATGTGAGACTTCTGAGCGTCTTCTTCAGGAGAAGACTGCGGAATGTCAAGCCTCTGAACTCCTTGCTGAGGAGTCATCTGCTGACTGTAAATGGTTACTCTCTCGTGCGGTGCCGCTGGTAATTTCTGGTACTGTGTCTTTTGTGACTTGCATGAATTGTTTCTTACTTGTGTGTTTATTGTAGCTTGCTGATCGCATTGTCAAGTCACATGAACTGGCCAACTACATGTTTGAGTTGGGGCAAGCGGGCTATAATAGCGGGCGTAAGGATGGTTATATCGAGGGCAGAGCTGCGGCTGCTAATAAGGAGAAAGAGCATCGCTTTGAGCTGTGGAAAGAGGATTGTGGTGCGGCTTATGCTGAAAAAAGACAGGAGTTTTCGTCGTTGGAGTTTGCTGTGGTTAAGGCCGCGAACAAACTGGCTAGAAGACCGGACGGTGTCGCGTTGTTAAAGAAGGCGCTTCGCGATGACGGTGGTACGTCCGGAGGTGCTGGCTCTAGTCATCCAGAATGAAAGTTTCCGGCCTGCGTGCCGCGTATGACCTGCTTTGGTCTTGTGTTTGACAATTTGATAAACAATTCTAACTTCTTTGTTATGTTTGTGGAATTTTGGCTATATGTTATGCTAATAGTTGCCTGTTTTATGCGAAGTTTGTTATCGTCATAATATGTGCATGTGTAATTACTTTGATTCAGGTATCACGAATGAATAATGGCGCTGACAGGTTGTGTTGTGTTTATTACAACGTTTTATTCTGTCGTATTTGTGCGCAGGTTGGATCGTGAATACGAAGTGATCGAGTTTACAGGTTATTTGTGTGGACCCAGTTGTGCTCAGCCTTGGGGGTGCTTACAATGTTTCCTGTTTTCGATGTGTTCGTGTTTATGTGGGCACGAAGTACTTGTTTGGCGTCTGTTAGGCTTTAGTTGTGTTTCTGACCCGGCCGTGCACTCGTTTGTGACAGGCCTTGGAGGTCTACAACGTTTCCTAATGGTCGAGCCATTGATGTTTTCGTGTATGCCCGAAGTAATATATGCAGTTATGACAAGGAAATATGATAAGAATATAGCCAAACACTTCTTGTATTATCATAAATGTGTTGGCGACTTGGCCATTGCTATTACATTTCACAGGTAGCACTTTCTCAGCTGTTGGGCGTTCCATGTGCGAGGAACGTCCTTGTTGTCGATGGTGCGCAGCTTATAAGCTCCTTTGCCGAGCACGGTGTCAATGACGTATGGGCCTTCCCACTTGGGGGCCAACTTCCCGCGCTTTTCTGCATTTGAAGCCTCATTGTCTCTGAGGACATAGTCTCCCGGGTTGAAGGTGCAGATTCGGACTTTGGAGTTGTAATATTTTTCCAGCTTCGATTTATACTTGGCTTCGTTGATTGCTGCCATTTCCCTTCTCTCTTCTAGGAGGTCGAGGTCGATCCTCCTTTCTTCTTCGTTGTTGATCATGTTCATTGAGAGCATTCGAGGTGATGGCAGTCCTATCTCCGCTGGTATTACTGCCTCTGACCCGTAAACCAAGCTAAACGGTGTTTCTCCGTTGCTTGTTTTGGGCATCGTTCTGTGTGCCCACAAAATGCTGGGCAGTTCGTCCACCCATCCTCTTCTCTTTTCTCCTAACCTTGCCTTGATTCCATCGACGATGCTTTTGTTGACGGCTTCAACTTGACCATTCCCCTGCGGGTGCGCAACCGAGGAGAAGGTATGCTCGATGTGTAGTTCTTTAAACCACTTTTGAAGGTTATCTTCGGCAAAGTTGGTTCCATTGTCTGTGATGATCTTGAGGGGCAACCCAAAACGACATATGATTTGCTCCCAAATGAATTTTTTGACAACGGTGGCTGTGGTCGACGCGAGGGCCTTTGCCTCTACCCATTTAGTGAAATAGTCGACTGCGACTATTATAAACTTGACAGCTCCTGGGGCTTCGGGAAATGGTCCGACCATGTCTATTCCCCATTGTTGAAAAGGCCACGCGGTGGTGACCGGTACCAACTCGTTCTTGGGGCGCATTGTTTTGGGCGCATGTCTTTGACATCCTCCGCATTTCCTCAACTCTTTGACCGCGTCCAAATGCATTCCGGGCCAATAGTATCCCGCATTCATGACTTTCGCTACCACCATTCTTGGACCAGCGTGTATACCACAGATTCCCTCATGCACTTCTCTGATCAAATACCGTGCGTCGTCGGGGTCAACACATCTTAACAAAGGCCCAAGGTATGATTTTCTGTACAAGATCCCATCAGCCATCTGGTAATGTTCGGATTTGTACTGGACTTTCCTTGCTTCTGCCTTGTTCTCCGGGAGTACTCCAGTTTGGAGGTATGTGATTATCGGAGTCATCCAAGACGTTGTCCCTAGTTGGACGACGCTTACTTCTCGAAGTGGTACTGACGGATTGCTCAAAACTTCTATTCGTACATCCTTTGCCAGATGCTGAAAGCTTGTAGAGGCGAGTTTACTCAGCGCGTCTGCTGGCTTGTTCTCGCTTCTATTAATGTGATGTACTTTGTAGGAATAGAAGGTCTGCAACAGTGTCTTTGCTTGGCTCAGGTAAAGTGCCATCGTATCTCCTCTGGCTTCGTATTCTCCGTTGATTTGGCCTGCCACCAACATGGAGTCTACGTGTGCCTCGATGTGTCGTACGCCCATTTTGATTGCCAATCGTAGCCCAGCAAGGAAGGCTTCGTATTCGGCTTCGTTGTTTGTGCTTTTAAAATCCAGGCGTATGGCATAGGTGAACTCGTGTTTGTCGGGGCTCACCAGCCGGAGACCAGCACCTGCGCCATCCTCGTTGGACGCACCGTCCGTGTACAGTAGCCATGGTTCTTCCACTTGTTGTTTCTCGGCCTTTTCCATTGCCTTGCATTCTCGATCTTTGTCGTCTGGTACCTCGGTCATGAAATCTGCGAGCACTTGGCCCTTGGTCGCCGGTCTTGGTCTGAATACTACGTTATGACCCCCGAGCTCTATCGCCCATTTTGCTAGTCTCCCTGAAATTTCTGGCCTTGCGAGTATGTTGCCAATGTTGTAGTTTGTTAGCACGTGAATGACGTGATTGGCAAAGTACCTGCGCAGCCTTCTTGATGCATGAATTAGTGCGAGCACTAGTTTCTCCATGATCGCGTACCGGGTTTCTGGATCGGTTAGAGTTCGTGACACATAATAGACCGGCGTCTGGACGCCCTGTCGATCGACAAGCAACACTGCTCCCACTGCCCTGTCGGAGGCGGACAAGTATAGTACCAGAGGTTCACCCTTGACTGGTGCGGTTAAGGTTGGTAGCTTGATGAGGCAGTCTTTCATCTCGCGGAAAGCGCTTTCAGCTTCCGGAGTCCACTGAAATTGACTCTTCTTCATGTAGTTTCGGAGAGTTTTTATAAACGGAAATGATTTCGCCGCGTGATTGGCTAGGAAGCGGTTGAGTGCTGCCAACCGTCCTGCCAATTTTTGCATCTCCTTGATCGTCGACGGTGACGGCATGCGTTCTATTGCTTGTATCTTGTCGGGGTTCACCTTGAAACCATCTTTCGTGACAATGAAACCCAGGAATTTCCCCTCCTCCATGCCAAAGGAGCATTTCGCCGGGTTTAACTTGATGCTGACTCCGCGCAGAGTGTCGAACGTCTTTTGGATGTTCAGCAACATTGTACTTTCCTCCTTGCTCATGATAACTAGATCATCCATATACACTTCTATGTACTTGCCGATGGCGTCGTGGAAGGTTTCGTTCATGAGCCTTTGGTAAGTCGCGCCCGCATTTTTAAGACCAAAAGGCATTTTGGTATAACAGTATAGCCCTGTTGGCGTGCGGAACGCGGTCTTGTCTTCATCTTGCACGGCCATTTGTACCTGGTGGTACCCTTTGTAGCAATCAAGGAAACATTTCCATCGGAATGTTGCAAGTGAATCGATCTTTTCATCGATGTCTGGTAAGGCGTAACAGTCGCGCGGACATGCCTTATTCAGATCTTTGTAATCAACGCACATCCTCCAGCTGCCATTGTTCTTCTGGACCATCACTGGGCTTGCCACCCATGTTTGATACCTGACCTCTCTGATGATCCCCGCGTTTAACAGCTCTATCACTTGCTCTTTCATGGCATCATGCTTTATGTCTCCCAAGTGGCGCTTAGCATGTACCACCGGTTTGGCTTCTTCCGATACGTTTAAGCGGTGTTCAGCTATGTGCCGTGGAACGCCCACCATGTCTGCTGGCGTCCAGGCAAAGACATCCATGTTTTGGAACAACAGTTTTTTTAGCGCCGCGCGCGTTAGATCGGACATTGCAGGTCCCAGGGTTACTGTCTGCTCCGGATATGCGCTGTTTAGTACCCACTTTTCTGCCTCTTGGCGTGCTTCTGGTTTCCTTGTCTTTGCAGGCCTTAGCTCATCTGTCGCTAATACTTCTTTGCTTGCATAGATGATGGCTACTCCCGTTTCTGTTGGAAATCCCACTGCGGAGTGTGGGCCAGAGCAGATCATGCTGAAATCACCTTGGGATTCTCTTCCCAGCAGAATATCGTGTCTTGAATGTGCCGGCAGTACCATGAAAGTGACTTCTTCTGTTCTTGAGTTTCTTCCATCCGAGAGCAACACTGGGAACGATATTTGTCCTAGAGGAAAAACGGCTTCGTTGCAGAAACCAGTGAGCGGGTAATCAACTGGTTCTAAGCGCGCTTTATCCTCCTGATCGAACTGATTAAAGCATTGTTCATATATGATATCCGCAGTGCTCCCCGGATCGATGAAGATGTAATCTGTTTGATAATGCCCAATGACGCCTGAAATGACTATGGGCCGTCTCTCTCGTGGGCCTCCTCTGACAACTGGGAAAACGACTTGTTTCTCGCGCCATGAGTCATCCTGCGCGCGCTTGTTGTAATTTTTTCTTGCCCTTCGCGGGCCCCCTTGGACCATGTGGGTATCTAACTTTCGGAGTTTCTTGTTATCCGGCCCTTCTTCTCTCCTTTGGATCTGGCGGTAATCACGCTTTCCACCTTTGACCAGGTGAGTTAACTTTCCGTCTCTTAAGGCCCTTTCGATCTCTTGTTTGAGACTGAAACAATCGTCAGTTAGATGCCCTGTGTCTTTGTGGAAATCGCAGAAAAGGTTTGGGTCTTGGCCCCTTTTGTTGCGCATTTGCAGCGGTGGTTTGAACTGGTGATTCTCGGTTGCCAAGACTTCTGATGGAGTTTTTGTAAGGGGTGTCCATTGTTTCTCTCTGTTTTCTTTTTTCACCTCTTTCCGGTGTGCGATTTGGTTGATCGTGTGGCGCGCATCCTCTCTTACCGGGCTTCGTTCCCTGTGACCGGACGCCTTCCAAGATTGGTTTCTGCCTTTCTTGCTGTGCCGGTCGGTATGGTTGTAGCTGTGTTGACGGTGATCGTCACCGGTCAACTGTCTATCCGACTGTGCGATAGTTTTGGCTGCCTCAATGAAGGTTTCCCAATCTTTGGGTCCTCCGTCTCTACCTTTTACACGCTTGATTAAATCATCGCACTTGACTGCCCGCATGAAGTGTGCGCGCATCATCTTCTCGCCGCAGTCGCCAATCTCTAAACATTCTTTGTTGTACCGAGTAATGAAATCCTCTACGCTTTCATGGTCTCTGCGCCATATGTTCAAACAGTCGGCTGGATCCCTGGTGTGTCGTCGTTGTTGTGAGAAGTGTGCCAGGAACTTCTCTCTGAAATCGATCCAGGATTTGATTTTGCCTGCTGGTAGGCTGTAAAACCAGATGCGCGCCGCGCCTACGAAGGTTTGAGCAAAGAGGTGACACCAGGTTGGCAAGTTCCATCCGCCCGTTGCTCCCGCACCGTTAAATACTTGGAGATGATCGTCTGGGTCTGTCAACCCGTTGTATTTGCCCACGTTGTGTGGCAATTTCGTTTTGTCTATGGCAGCCGTGGCGATCTCTCGAATGAACTTTGAATTCTCAGCCATGTCGTCTGGGCGATAGCTTAGAGTGAAATCATGCTCTGCTTTTGGGTCATAACCCGCACGCTTGCGAGGTTTGTAGGCTTCGTGCTCTGGTGGGAGCCTGCTGAACACTGTGCGCGTCTCCTCATCGTTTTCAAATTCGTCGTTTATGTTGCGCGGACCTAAACGACTTTGTATCGGCTTCTTCGGTTGGTTGGAATACTGCACATAGTTGCTTTCTGTTTCGCCGTAAGTATCGCGCGTGTCGTGCGCGCTTGGCCTTCTAACATGCTGTGGAGGTAGTGACTCAGGACGCAGGTTGTATGCATTGGTCTGTTGAGGCATAGGGGCGCTCAAAGGCCTTTGCGGTGGAGTGACGAATGCTGATTGGTGAGCTTGTACTTGGAGTAAAGCTTGCTGCGCACTGAGTTGCTGGTAGACAAGGTTTATGGACGCCACTTGTTCGGCATACCAGGAAGCCAGAGTTTTTCCTTCGGGTAGCCCTAGTAGTGCAGAGAAATTCATTTGTGCCTGTTCCGATGGAGCTGATGGGCCAGCTCCATGGTTCTGAGGTTGCACTGGTGGTGTCTGTTGGACTACCTCTGACGGAGGCTGGAACGCTGCTCCGTTTGTGGTCTGAGTGATGATTCTGGATGGAGTTTGGAAAGCAGCAC
The DNA here is from genome assembly GCA_030545235.1 of Helianthus tuberosus. Taxonomy (NCBI): domain Eukaryota; kingdom Viridiplantae; phylum Streptophyta; class Magnoliopsida; order Asterales; family Asteraceae; genus Helianthus; species Helianthus tuberosus. Next base: position 103,996,252 of record CM060443.1, read on the forward strand.
CAGGTGCGTTTTGAGCGGCAACCCTGGATGTACTCCCGAAAATGCTGGGAAACTCCATGTTTGGTGGCCCTTCTTGGATAGCTTCGTTCCTCGGACCTCGTTGGACGTGTATGTTGTCCGAAACGAGTTCGAAGGAAGAAACGTCTCCATCGACTTGGTGGGAAGGGTTGTTTTCAGCCATTTTGACGAGTTTTCCGAAAAGAAAAAGAGATGAGAGTGGTTTTGCTAAAAGCGGATGGCGCCAATGATGAAACACTGGTTAACACTACGGTTAATCAGTGGGGTTGCTTCTTCTATGGGTTCAATCTCTCTCCCTACTCGTAAGATGACCGTCTCCTGCAAAACAGCAACCGTCAGTCTCGTTAAGAGGGGAATATGAGGGTTTCCCTCTTAACCAGGCTCCGGCGTGAGAATAAGTACTGTTCCGAGGAAGGATAATCAGTGTGTGTTAAGTGTGAGAATGGTGAGAGCCAGATGATCAACCTGGATGGTGAAGGGTCCTATTTATAGCCGGATGGTGAAAGAGGGAGGAGCAACGATGTCAGCTGTAGACGCGCGCCAGCTGTCCGACCAAGGGGAATATCTCCTTGGTCTCCTCTGCTGCGGTCAGTGTAGTGGTACACGTGGCGCGTCTTTATTTGTCGAATGTGGAAACATCGTACTGAAGTTGTCTGGCTGCTCCCTGACCTGTTGCAGGTCTACTTGGCACTTGATGGTTGGTGACACGTGTTGTCCTTTATGTCGCATGGAGTATCTTTGGTGTCACCTGGATATTTTCCAGAAGCTTCTAGAAGCTTCTGGATGGTGCGGCTGATGTCAACGCCATGTAGGATGGAGAAAGTGGTATGGTCCTTGCCATATTGGCAAGGAATTGGGACCATACCTCTTCAGACTAGCATCCGGATCGCGTAATCACGGTGTGTGCATTATCTAGTTGTGATCCTCACGAACTTGTCAAGATGAAGTTTTCTAAACCCCCAACTGGTGTGATTGGATTTCCTTGTGTTTTGCCATTGCATCACTGAATTGGGAGTGTCATTTTGATAATAAACTTTCATTGTGTTTGATGTGAAAATTCTATAGGAAATCCCAATGGTATCATGGCCGTTTTTCACGACCTAAAGAACCTTAATCCGGTTAATGAGTTAACCCAGTAAACAAATTAGGTTTCAAGATTTTTTTTTTCATTTAAGTTAACTTGGTTAATATCATTGTATTCGACCAAAATTAAATAAATAAATAATTTTTCATAAAATACAAATAACTAAATGCCAACTTTTAAAATTTTAATTTCATTTTCAAAATATCAAAAGGTTACTTTTTTATATATAACCGAGAGAAAATGTTATATAATTATTAACAAATAATACACTTATGTGCATTGGGATTCTGCACGAATCTCTTATGAACAAAATGATTTTGAAATAACAAAAAATCCCAAAAATGATATACTTTTATGGAACAAATGGAATAAAAAATAGAGTAAATTTTCGTTTTCGTCCCTGAGGTTTGTCCATTTTAACTATTTCAGTCCAAAAATCTAATTTATAACAAATCCAACCTTGAGGTTTGCATTTTTTAACGGTTTTCATCCAAATAGCTAACTTGGTTTGTTTTTTCTATTAAGTATTGATTAATTGACCAAAATACCCTCAGGGACTGAAATGGAAGTTTATTCTTATATAGTATATTTAAAATTGTTTAATGTTTATAATATATAATATATATATATATATCTAAAAATATTACATATATTTAAAATTCTTATATATAAAAATATTATATATATTTAAAATTATATATATATATATATATATATATCTAAAAATATTACATATATTCAAAATTCTTATATATAAAAATATTATATATATATATATATATAAAATCATATATATTGTTTAATGTTTAAATTTTTTAGGTTGTTACAAAGTTTAAATAATCTAACCCCCAAAGAGATGTACCAAGAAAAGACAAACACATAGATATCATTAATATATACAGTAATAAATAACATATACATGGCCCAAAATAATCACAATGCAGTGTATAAAAATGCTATAAAAGGTTTGATGGGTTCATGATCAAACATGGTATTCAAAGGAATAGTTATGATAGTTGTGTCTTCAATTTGTGTAAGAGCTCATTAATCAATTTGGTATGATACGACGGCAAATACAACACACTAACACAAACATCGTAAAGCGCATAATCACGTGTTGTTTTATATTGACAAAAAAAATAAACCATTGCAATACCATCAAATTATATATTTATAAGTTGTGTAATTTTTATATGTAATTATTTTTATACGAGTGTGTAATTATTGTGTGTCGTTATTTATTATTGTGCGTAATTATATATATATATATATATATATAAAAGTTGTGTAATTATTTTACCTTAAGGGTAATATTATATATATATATATATATATATATATATATATATAATATTTACGTATATATACACACATAATATTTTTTTTAGAGGTTAGATTAGTTAAACTTTGTAACACGCCAAAAATTTAAAACATTAAACAATAAATTAGATTTATATATACATATATATATATATATATATAATATTTTTATATATAAGAATTTTAAACATCAAATGTTAAACAATTTTAAACATGAATATACTTTTTAAATAGATATAATATACGTATATATACACGTATAAATATATATATATATATATATATATATATATATATATTATATATATTATAAACATTAAACAATTTTAAATATACTATATAAGAATAAACTTCCATTTCAGTCCCTGAGGGTATTTTGGTCAATTAACCAATACTTAATAGAAAAAACAAACCAAGTTAGCTATTTGGATGAAAACCGTTAAGAAATGCAAACCTCAAGGCTGGATTTGTTATAAATTAGATTTTTGGACTAAAATAGTTAAAATGGACAAACTTCAGGGACGAAAACGGAAATTTACTCTAAAAAATAAGTTATTTATAGAATTATTGATCTGATCAGATAACATTATTAATTCAAAAAACTGACAAAGTTGGAAATAAAAAGTAGCGCTTTTTTAGAGGCAAAAGAAGCCGCTAAATGACATGTATAAAGAAAAAGTAGCGATGATCTGCTTTTAAAAGCAAGATGTGCAAGTCTATAATGAGCTTGATACAATGATACAAGTAGCGGTGAAGTTAGCTTTTAATTTTGAAAAAAGAAATTGATCGTGCAATCATACAATAATAAAAAAACGATAATAAATAAAGTAAAACACATAACTAATAGATTTGTTCTCTTTTTTTCATAGTTTGAAAGCATTCCATCACATCGTCGTCTTTTACTTTATTAAAAGTTTTTTTTTCGACCGCACAAACTATAACATTGTTCAAATATTCCGGGCTCATTTGATTGTGTAAATCCGTCTTTACAAACTTCAGTTTAGAAAAAAATATATTTCAACAATTGCGGTTGCAGCCGGTAAAACCAAAGCTAGTTTCACTACCCGATCGATAAATCAAAGGACAAGAACTATGTATTTCGGTTTCCACCATAAGACGGGCAATCATTTATTTAATTATAATATTGTTTTCGTTATTGGCCTAACTTTATCAATTACATTTAAGGTCTCCTTTCAATTCTATTATTATTATTATTAATTTGGGCTTATTTTATCATTTGGTCTTAGTTATTCTATAAGTTTTTGGGTTGTAAAATGTTTGGGCTTATAAAAAATGGGATTTTAATAATATCAAGTATCCTATTTTTTTATTAGGGTATCCTCGTATTTTTTAGAGGTTTCCTTTGTATAAAACCGAAAAAAAACACACTACGAATACGAGGTTGAGCCGTAGCCCGTGCTACGACTCCTAACACTTTGGTTCCGCCCTTGAATACAAGTACAAAACTTTAGACAATGTAGTGAATCTATGTTTATAAATCGAACTTTAGGAGATCTACAGGGTTAATTAATTATCTGAACCTAAACCCTAAATCATATGTCGCTCCCACAACTCATCTATTGTGTTCTGTTGAAAGGTAAAAAAACGGAACAAGTGAGGGCCAACTGTATATGGTTGGTTAGCGCACTTGATAGATGCACATGTCCTTAAATGAGAGGTCTTAGTTTCAAACATGGTTAAAGGTGAATAATTTAAAATTATTAATGTAAATAAGTAACATTTGCTCTTTAAAAAGTGAGGGACAACAAAATCTCTTACAATACATATACAAGATATAGAATATCTAAAAATTTAACCATTCAAAATTTAAATGGTTGTAATATAACGAACATTGAAAAAAGTTTATAGAGTTAATTACATAGTTAGTCCCTGTGGTTTGCACAAAGTAACATACTTAGGTACTAATAGTTTAAAATCACATTCTAATGTATTAACTTTTCATTTTGTAACGTTTGTAGGTATTAACATTAATTGAAGGTTTAAAATCACATTCTGTTAGTACTTAAGTATGTTATTTTGTGCAAACCATAGGGACTAACTATGTTAATACCTAAGAAGTTAATACCTCCAAACGTTACAAAATGAAAAGTTAATACCCTAGAAGGTGATTTTAAACTATTAGTACCTAAGTATGTTATTTTATGCAAACCACAGGGACTAACTATGTAGTTAACTCAAGTTTATATTTTACACTTTTGTTAGTACATTACTTTTCATTAAACATATTACACCCTTATACAATTAGCAACTTTGGTTATTTCACATTTATTTAAAAGTCACAACCTTTCGTTATATATTATTATTATTTTTTTCATTATATATTATATTATAAATACTACGAATAGCGACTTAGGTTGCGTTTAGTGAATACACAATGGTTTGGATCATATCCTTTCAAATAGTCACTACTTGTAAATATATCACACTCTTTACAAAAAAAAATGTCACAACTTTTATATATATCACAACCCTTCAAACTATTGTTAAATACATTACACCCCTTGCAAAAAAGTCACAACCCTTCATATACATACACAAAAAAATCACAACTCTTCAAACTACTTTTAAATATATCACACCTTTTTCAAAAAGTCACAACTTTTAAATCTATCACAACCCTTCAAAAAAATCAGAATCCTTTACTTTCAAATATATCACAAGCTTATAAAAAATCACACCCTTCTTATTATATATATTAACACAAAGTTCTGAGTGTTTTCAAATTGAATATTAAAGGCGACTGATATATTATATGAGGAGGACACATACAGAAGAAGAAAGAAAGAAAAAAAAGGAAACCATATAATATAATTATTGTAGGCGGCTATTATAAAAGAAGGGATGAATTAGGAAGAAAAGAGGGAAAGAGTACTCCATATTAATATTATTAATTAGGGGAAGAATCCACAAAAAAGTGGATTTTGCCTGAGTAGCATAAGAATGATTGTGATGATGACATGTGCCACTCCTAATAAGTAGGAATGAAGGGTATTTTGGTCCTTATAAATAAGAGTGAAAATGACATGTGGCACCCCTTTTGTTTTTTAAAAATACAATAAAAAATCTAGCACAAAAAATCTAGTACAAAAAAATATAGCACAAAAATGTAGTACAAAAAATATAGCACAAAAAAATCTAGTACAAACAATATATCACGAAAAAATTAAGCAAAAAAAATGTAGTACAAAAAATATAGCACGAAAAAATTCAGCAAAAAAATGTAGTACAAAAAAATCCAGCACAAAAAACTGAGAAAAAAAAAATTTAAGACAAAAAAATTCAGCACAAAGAATTTAGCACAAAAATATAGTACAAAAATCTAGCACAAAAATGTTATACATCATAGAACTACAACACATTTTAGTGGCTTTTTTTATTCTTCATATTTTATATAGCAATATGGTACTTAAATTAAAGATAAAAAGACGCTCGATTTTATGGTGAAATTTTTATGAAAAAATAATGTCGTATAAAAAAGTTATGAACGTTTAAAAAATAGGGTGGAATATGCATGTGCCTTGCATGTGAAGAGAGAAAATCCATAAATATGATTTTCCCAAGATACCCTTGCACTCCTCCTTTCTCCTACATTTTCATCTTAACCATTGATTTGAAAAATGAATGGTTAGGATTCCTTCTCACCCTATTTAGGCAAAATAAACTTTTTATTTGATCTTACCCTTTATTAATTATTAATATATATTAACACAAAGTTCTGATGAACAGTGTTTTCAAATTGAATATTAAAGGCGACTGATATATTATTTGAGGAGGACACGTACAAAAGAAGAAAGAAAAAAAAAAGGAAACCATATAATATAATTATTATAGGCGGCTATTATAAAAGAAGGGATGAATTCGGAAGAAAAGAGGGAAAGAGTACTCCATATTAATATATTTGTTGGGCTAATGATCTTTAGATCAAGTGGTGGAGGGCTTGCATTTCTTTTGAAAGATGCAGGTTTGACTCTCATTTGGTGCAGAGTAAGGCACTTGTGTGCAATGATAGGAGACCCAGGGAAACCTGGGTTGGATCCTTGAGCCAAACGGGTTTTACCGGTAATTTCACCGTCGTGCCTACGGACGGGTGGGTTACCGGGTTTTCCCCGGAATTGGTGGTGGACTCGGGTTACTCTCGGAGTACTCCGTTTGTCCAGTGGGTGCCCCGAGAGTGCTCGGGATTGAGTTTGTTAGTCATTAAAAAAATATATATATTTGTTGGAGTTCGAAGACGGCATTGGGGTGGATGCAAAGGAATATTTGGCAGAAAGGATTGCAATATTATTTGGCTGCTCCATTAATTATTATTATATTATATTATGTTTATATATATTAACACAAAGTTCTGATCAACAGTGTTTTCAAATTTTTATAGTATTTTTTGATTTTAAGTTATAATTATTTTATTAATTCCTATGAATAGTGTATTCAGATTTTTATAGTATTTTATTATATTTATATTTATATATATATGAATATAAAGAAGTAATGAATAGTGTTTGATTTTGATTGTAGATAACTTAATAAGATGAGATAAAGAAAGCTAAATTCACAAAACCAATTTGATTGTGATTGATGTTAATGATCTCAAGCAATATATTTTCAAGTTTATTTTATGATATTTTTTTCTTGCATGTTATACTTAATATTACTCACAATGGATAAATATCTTATGGGTTAGATTAAATACAAAGTCTCTTAAAAATAAGACTTTACAAAAAGGGTACCAACCGGCCTTCAATTGACCTCATGCAAGTGGCATTGTAACCATCTCATCAAACTCTACAATATGAGATTTTAGTTTTTCACTTTTGGATATATAGCTTGTAGATTTTAAAATTTTTGTTTATAGCATCGTTTGTTTTCTATATTTGTGTTATTCGTGTCTTTTTTCCGACGTATTGTGTCTTTTTTTTCTGAACATTGTGTTATATTTTGCTCAAAACTGTGTTATATTTTACGATTTATTATGGTTTTACACACTTCTTAAATCTAGGAGACTTAACTTTAACCAACATTTTATTACCCATTAAAAAAGTTATGTTTATTAAAAATGAAACATGGATGCGAAGAGGTTTTTGTAATAATATGCTATTTATTATTTGATTTAACTTTTGTTTGATAACATACATTCGTTAATTGTTTCGAAAAATTTATATTTACAATTATGCTTAATTTTTTTCACATTGCGACATAAACTATATTTAAAACATGTATTCAAAAACAAGAATTTTCCGACAACTTCTACCATACTAAACCAAACTACCAAAGCGGTATTGTACCAGCATAATAGGTAAGTTATTCGGTTTGTGCTTTTACTCCTTTTAGGTTTTGGGTTTGATGAACATCGTATCGGTATCAAAATTATCAACCCGGTACCAGTATTTATTTTTATAGTTTTTGATCGATGTAAAACACGTGCCAATATTCTTTTGAGAATATTAAAACTTTATTTTTGCGTTTTTAGGTTGTTATAACGAGTGTCAGTAGCGTAACGAACGAACTGATATAAAGAAGTTCCCGCCGCGTAGCGCGGGAGAATTCAACTAGTTATACAAAAAAACATCATAGTTTCCTATGAAATAAAGGGCCAGATATATATATATAGGGAGCCGCTAGAATGAGAACCACCACGAGTTATGAGAACCGCGAGAACCACACCCCACGGGGGGGCGTTGACCACGATTTTTTTTTACAACTAGATGCGTATATTTTAACAACATTCGTAAAAAAAAAAAATTCAAACGGCGCGGCCGAGGGGGTAGTTTTTTACACCCAAAGTTTGTAAAAAAAAAGAAAAAACTAAAAAAAAATAAAAACACCAAACTTTGGGTGTAAAAAACTACCCCCTCGGCCGCGCCGTTTGAAATTTTTTTTTACGAATGTTGTTAAAATATACGCATCTAGTTGTAAAAAAAAAAATCGTGGTCAACGCCCCCCCCCCCCCCCCCCGTGGGGTGTGGTTCTCGCGGTTCTCATAACTCGTGGTGGTTCTCATTCTAGCGATCCCCTATATATATATATATATATATATAGGGGAGGGTTATCTTGAGAACGCTAAATATTGCGAGAACCGTGAGAACGAATAAAAAAACCAATCAAAACCAATTTTTTAAGTACAAACCTCATTGTAATTAAAATACAACATCAAAAAAAGAATTTACAACATCAAATAATTCATTTCTCCTCTCAAAATCACTTTTATTAGAATTTTTACACATGTGTAAATATAACAAATTTACACATGTGTAAATGGCAAACTTACACATGTGTAAATTTTCTTTATTTACATATTCACGTAAATTTAAACGTATAAATGAAATTTATAACATTGTATTCGAATAATAATGATAAGTGTAAAAAGAAATTTTGAATTTCTATTGTTTTTGACAAAGTTTTCGCGATTTTTTGATTCGTTCTCACGGTTCTCGCGATATTTAGCGTTCTCATTTAAACCCTCCCCTATATATATATATAGGCTAAAGATAAATAGAAAACCACTTTTATTGAGAAAACCCGGGAAACTCTAAGCTCCCGACTTTTTTTTTTTTTTGAAAAAATTACCACACGTAATATACATGTTTTTAAGAGTTTTGGGCAAAAAAAATCGAAAAAGCGCCGAAGGATTATTTTTTAAAAAAATAAACAAATTTCAGCAACTTTGTTGTGTAACACGTGTTAGGCAAAAAATGCTGAAACTTGTTTATTTTTTTTAAAAAAATCCCTTTGGCGTTTTTTTGGCCCAAAACTCTTAAAAACATGTATATTACATGTGTTATTTTTTTCAAAAAAAAAATGTCGGGAGCTTTGAGTTTCTCGGGTTTTCTCAATAAAAGTGGTTTTCTATATATCCTTACCCTATATATATATATATATATATATATATATATATATATATATATATATATATATATATATAGGGTGGAGATACAATAGGAAGTTTATTTCGCTAGGAAGGATAGGAAGCAATCATAACCGTCCAATTGCACAATCTACGGTCAAGATCAAAATCAAATTAAAAACTGTCATTTAAACACGCTCTCCGGAGCTTCAGGGGTATTATCGTCAAATTTCAAAATAACCGCCGTTGATTATACACAGAAACGCTTCGAAAAAAAGTGCATTACGTTTTACACTTCCATTGAACGATCAAACACATACAGAAATTTGAGAAAATCATACTCCATTGAAGTTCATGGCGTCGTCGAGAGATAATTTGAAGGTTTACATTTGAGTTACTCAAAACAAATCAGTCTCTGAAAACCCTAAATCATCAAAGAAGCGAAAAACATCAACAGCTGAAGAGAACATAGATGAACAAGAAAATATTAGCCGAAAATCAACAATCAAACAACAAAGAACTAGAAAACGCAAAGATATTTCAGACAATGGTATATTTATCTATTTTTGCTCTTTAACTGAATTCAAGTTACGTTTTATGAAGTACAAGAGACCTAATATATCATATCCGTTCCGAAAAATAGTTAATGAGTTATATCATCCCGTATCTTAACATTTTTGTTACTAGAGACTATATTGCGTTTTATGTTAAAACTATGATCTAAGATGCTAATGCTTCTTACGTGATTTGTATATTGTGAATTAATGCGTTTTACCTTAATAAATTTGCAGAAACAATGAGATTATTATTATGATAATTGTAATCGAATTTTAGAACATTGCGTTTTATCTTTGAATTTGCTGAGATACATGTGTTGTTAACTATTGCGTTTTATATTAATATATAATAAAAAAACAAAATGAGATTATGTAATGTTAATTTGGTTTGTTAAATAATATGATGTAAAGTATTGCGTTTTATCTTAAACCTGTGAATTACTGCTTTTTATCTTTATAGTGTTAGCTAATGCGTTTTATCATAAATTTCTTAATTGATATTGTTGACTAATGCGTTTTACATTAATAAATCATAAAAAACAAAATGAGATTATGTAATGTTAATTTGGTGTTTTAAATAATATGATGTAAAGTATTGCGTTTTATCTTAAACCTGTGAATCACTGCTTTTTATCTTTATGGTGTTAGCTAATGCGTTTTATCATAAATTTGTTAATTGACATTGTTTCATTATTCTATTTAAAGTTAAAAAACAAGAGGAAAAACAACAAGAGGAAAAACAAAAAAAGGCGAAGAAAGAAAGTGGTGATAGAATCATCAGAAGATACAGTTTCTGATTCAAAGGATGAAAAATCTAGTCGAGCTATTGTTCTGCATACTTCCAAACAACAACAAGTAAATTCAGGTAACATAAAACGCATTTAACATTTTCATGAAAAAAATATATGTTTTTAACACAATTCAATGTATCAGATGATGATTTTGTTGATCCACAACCAAGAGTTAACCTGACAAAAAATCAAAAGAAGGAAAAGGCAGAATCAAAACCAAAGAGATCACAGAGGAAAGATAAAACAAAAGAACAACCAGAACAACAACCATATTATGATTACGACGGAAAAAAAATAAACATAAGATGTGCAGTCAATAATCTAAAAGATTATATTGAAGGTTTGTCAAAAGAGCAAAGGAATGTTGTTAGAGAAATAGGGTTTGAGAGCATACTAAAATTCAAGCTGCATTCAGTTCCACGCAAATTCGGATATTGGCTGGTAAAAAACTCTGATGCTGAAAATGATGAGATAAATATTGGAGATGAAAAGATTAAGATCACAGCTGAATTTATCCAAAAGGTCTTTCAAATACCAAATGGAAAAACAGAGATTGTGGAAAAACTGAGACCAAAAGACACTGATCTTATAATTAAATTCTGGCGCGGTCAATTCACCAAAGATATTTTGAAGAGAATGTATGCGCACAACTTGATTAGTTACTTAAAATCAAGAAATGAGCTTGGAAGATTGTTCAAACTAAATTTCTTGGTTATATTTTTTACGATCATGGCGGAGGCAATGCAGAGTAGTAATGTGAATCAAAGATTCTTGCCATCAATGAAAAGTGACAAAAAAAACCCAGGATTTTAATTGGTGTGAATATATGCTGACCGTTTTAAGGCGTACAAGAAGACAATGGCCTGGAAATGAGAAGCTCTTCAATGGACCTATTGCATTGTTAGCGGTATGAAATCTGATCTTTCATTATTGCTACATATTTGCTGAATGCTTGTTTAGGCTGCTTGTTTATATTATTTGTTTGTTTAAAACTATACTTTATAAAACGCAATGTATATTTTAAAACGCAATTATCTTTCATTTTTGTTTATTTATATTCTTTGTTTGTTTAAAACTATTCTTTGCTTGTGTAAGACGCAATGTTTTTGTAAAACGCAATATATTTAAAGTTACAAAACAATAGTTTTGTAAGTTGTTTACAATGATTTATATTTTAAAACGCAACAAAATTTGAATTGATTATTTATCTAAAACGCAATGAATCATACAGATACTATATGCATACAAAAAACAAGGATTTGACGATGTTGAAAACACTGAAGAGTTCTCACTTGATAAAATTGATTCTACAACATTACAAGAATTTGAAGATGAATTGAAAATTGCTGCGCAAAATGAGGGCAGATGTCTTGTAAAGGATAAAGAGAAAAAAGTCAGAAAGACTAAACAAAAAAAGAAAGATGAAAAAGATGAATTTTATGTTTATCCAAGTGAATCCGAGAATGAAAACGAAGAAATTTTTGAAGATGAATCTGAAGAAAAACATGAAGACGATGCTGAAGAACAACCAATCACCTTACTTAAAGCTGTAACAGACTGGATTGATCAAGAGAATCAAGAGAATGTTCAAAACAGCCAAATTATAACCAATGAAACTGAGAAAACACATACAGAAAGTGGAGGATCATGGGGGCAATTCTTCATTAAACCATCAATAGGAAATAAAGATAAAATGTGGGTAGACAGTCAAAGCCGACTGCGTAATTTCATGCCATCACAAAATCAAAGTGAAGGTCTTTCTGACATTCATTCAACAAAAAGTGGCGATGAAAATATGAAGAACATTAAAGATAAAAAATCACATGAAGAATATCTTGTGACTGCTTTGGATGATCATTTTAAAGGATTTGAAGAAATTTTCGAAAACATCCAATCACGCATAGATGAGATTGTGGAAGAATATCCAAACAGTGAAGCTCTTCATAACAAAGTAAACGAATGGGTGTCATTGATTGAAAAATTCAACCATCATGCAAAAAAGCACATGAAAGTTAATATTGATTCAACTATGATGGAAACACCATCAAGATTTCTAAATTTGAGCCAAAATGAAGACACTGAAAATCAAATCATTTCAACACCATTGATTGTAAAACGCAATGATGATGATACAAAACGCAATGAGGATAGCTCACCTGTAGTTTAGTCATCCAATCCAGAAAAAACCAGTGAGAATGAACCTGCATCTGTTCTGCAAACACACATTGAAAAACCTTCAATGGTACAATCATCATTTAGCGAAGAAACTCCATCATTAATGTTGGAGATTATCAAAAAGACAGATGAAGAAGAAAAAAAATCAAATCAAAAGAAAATTCATGATGATGAGGTACCATCCTTTGATTTGAAAATTTCTCAGTTGTCTTCAAATGTTGATGAAAATGAAGTTGAAGTTGATGCTACTCGCCACGGTGCACAAACCGAAATTCAAGCGGAATCTGAAAATAAAACAATCGAACAAGATGTTCAAATTACTGGAATACAAACAATGTTGGATAGAATTGAAGAACAGGATACTGAAAAGGAAATCAGTGATCTACTTCAAAACACATCATTCCTAAACCCACAAGAAGATCCGTATAAAACACCTGCAAAATCAGTTCATCAAGAACAACCAACAAGTGATATAAGCAAAACAGAAGAAATAATCACAAAGATGGTACGACCAGATCGTGAGAAAAATCTACCAAAAGTATTTTGTTCACCATACTATCTAAGACAGGTAGCAATGAAGGAAGCTAGAACGGCACACGAAAACAACATATCGGGATATGCTTTCCATGCAGAAGGAGAAATGATGTAAATTTTCATTTATATACAATAAAACAAAAAAAAACAAAAATCAAAATATTATAATTTAATTATTATTATTATTTTTTTTTTGCAGGGACACTCTCTTTGAAATTAAAGATCATGTATTTCTATATAGATATGCTGCTGAAACAATGAGGCCAGGATTGGAAATCACCGGAGAAGTAATCAATTCTTGGTCATATATTTTGAATGAAGAAGAAAAAAGAAGATCAAAAGACAACAAAACTCTAAGATTTTTCTGTACTATTCGAATGCTGGTATGATATATAAAACGCAATTTTTCTGTATTCGTATAATGAAGTATTTTGAAGTTTGATTGAATGAAGTTTTATAAAACCCAATTGCATTTTTATTTCTTTAATAAAACGCAATGCTTACTTTGTTTGAATGAAGTTTTATAAAACGCAACTGTATGTTTTATTACCTTCATAAAACGCAGCTCTATGTTTATTTACCTTCATAAAACGCAATAATATGTTAATTTCTTTAATTTTATGCAGGCTTTACCACATAGTGAAAAGGAAGAAACTGAAAATAAAGAAAAGATGATAGAAGCATTCACAATAAACATAGAAAAAATTCTTCAAGGTGCAAAGCTTAAAAGCATAAAGGATTTTAAAATTATCCTTGTCCCGATTCTCTATATACAGCATTTCTTTGTTATATCGTTCAATCTTGAAGAGAAACAAATATTCATCATTGACAACAGTGCGAAAAAAGAAACAAATGTAGCTAAATATGGGAAAGTGCCTGAAAATACAGTAAGTATTCTTACTTATTCTTTTAAAACACAAATATAAACCACCTAATCTTTTTGTTTTGTTATTTTTTTTTCCTGTAGAGGGATGCTTTGGCAGCTTACCTTAAATCTGTTGGACATGAAAAAGCAGATGATATAAAGGGAATAACCCCTGTTAGAATGCAGATGAAATGGAGGACACAACATAATGGCATTGATTGTGGTATATTCACTATGCGTCATATGGAATGTTATCATGGAGAACCGGTTGAAAAATGGGATTGTGGGTTTAACGTGGAATATGAAGAACCTGCAATTATCAAGAAGGTTAAAAACAAAAAACCAGTCAACAAGCAGACCGCACAACTTGAAGATTTAAGAAGAAAGTTCATCGCGAAGATATTATTGCACGAAATCAACGAACAAAGAGATTATGTTATTGAGGACTCAAAGAAGTTTCGAGACCTCAGTGCGAAACTTAAAAAACAATCTTATGACACTAGTTTAGATAGGATTAAAGACAGGCTTGCTCTTGCTGGTTTACTTTGATTTTGAAATGATATTTATTATAAAACGCAATGTTTTTTCATTTAGCTTGGTTTTTATATAAATCATTATTTTCTTGATCTTGCTCGTTACTTTGAGTTAAAAATGCTACTTAATATAAAACGCAATGTTTTTTCTTTTAAAATGCACTTATTTGTTTGTTATCTTAAAACGCAATATGTAAAATTTAAAATTATTTAAACATTATTTTGAAAAAAATTTATACAATTTATATAAAATTTATAAAACGCAACATTTTAATATATGCTATTGTCTATTTAAATTATTACAATGTATTGAAATGCTACATATTATAAAACGCAATATTTTTTCTAATTATTCATTTCCAAACATATAACGCAATATATTTATAACGCAATGATTTTTTTTTACAATTTTATAACACAAAAAACAAATTAAAAACATAAATACAATAAAGACAAAACAAAAAAAAATAAACTGATATCTTAATGACAAGAAATTGATTATACCAAAAGCCTTAAAAAGCCTTAAAAAGCCTTTTAGATTCCTGATATAAAATACTGTATGTATGATTGAAAAATCAATTCAAAAATAATAATAATAATAATAATAATCATATATTATTATTAAGACAGTTGATTCAAATTCCTCTACCAATCGATTATATAAGAACAGAAACCCTAAACTATTTTCACATTGCTCTCATCATACACCAAAATACACCAAATACCCAACACACACAAACCCTAAAATGGATAATCAACAACTATCAGTTTGGTGGGTTAAAAGAGGCAATTTCTTTCTTCAATTCCTTGATGGAAAAAAATAAAATACCATTCCGTTGCTTCTGTTTTTCAAAACTGCAATGAAAATGTTTTGAAAAGGATGAACGAAATAGGTATACCACCTTCTTGTTACACAGATCAAACAGCCGCACTGTTCAGAATTCTACACAAAAGATTTGGTAATCCGAATCAAACTGCAACTGAAGATGCCCAGGTTACATCTTGGGAGTTCATTGAGGAAACTTTCAAAGTTTCAGTGACTTGGGACGATGGTGATGTATGACCCAAAGGAGATATCTACCAGTGAGGATATAAATTTTTTGAAGTAGTTATCTGAAATACCAATCATCAACAACTCTGCTAGCAAATTTGCAGAGAAGCTTCAAAACGCAGTAGTCTCACAGGTTGAACTTTGGGTTGAATCTGAAAGTGATGAGGAAATCCCTGATGGAAGCTTAGGGTTCTCATCCGATGAAGAAACAAACTTTGATCCATGAAGCTGATCATGCTAGTAATTTTTATTTAAATTTGTGGTTTGAAAACATTATCTTTGTTTAAAACTATCACTATCTATATAACGCAATGTTTATTATATCCACTTGCATTTCTTGTTTAATTTTATGTATGATCTGTGTGATAATAAAACGCAATAATAAAAAAATACCATTTAAAGTATGTTGTTCTATGTATATAACGGAATAACAATATACTGTTATCATAAAACGCAATTAACCAAAAAAAGCTGATAAGAGATTTGGAAATCCCTAATGGAAGCTTAGGGTTGTCATAATTTCTTGTTTAATTTCATCTATGATATTTGTTACAATAAAACGCAATAATCAAAAAATACATATTAAAGTATATTGTTCTATCTATAAAACGCAATAACAATATATTGTTGTTAACTATGAAGGATATCATAAAACGCAATTAACCAAAACATACTGATAACTATGAAGGATATCATAAAACTCAGTAACAAAATGAGATGAAACATATACATCATAAAACGCAATGACAATTTTTTTTTTATTTATTGATATCTGATTTTGTCAGAATTTGTATACATAATTACATTGCATTGCTAGAACCTATAGGATTAGAAAAAACCTTATCTTTACATGTGCGACTGTTATGTCCTTTTTCACCACATACACGGCACGATTTCTGGATCTTTGATGATTTCTGAATTGCAATCTCACGATTTGACTTGATCCTTTTTTGTACACCGCAACCTTTGGTCCTTATTTTGATCGGGACACGAATAATAGAATCTGATTTTTCTATGTTCCCTCCAATATCAGCAAATCTTTCTTTGCGACTAGGAGGCGGCGCAGCAACCATAACCTCATCCGCTTTATCAATATAACTTTTAATATGATCCCTGTAACGACACAACTCATCTAAATCGCCAACCAGCCTATTAACCACATACTCATTTGCAACAACGATTTCTCTATAAACTTTATCAATTTCACTATTCCTACCAATTTCATCAAACCGAATATTTGAATGATTTGATCCAACAGAAACCACATCTCTCATCCATCTTCTATGAACATATCTTCTAGGAAACTCAGTTATATCATCATACCGTAATACGTAAAATATATGCCGGCATAATATACCAAATTGTTCAAACCGTTTGCAAGAACAACTTATAGTTAAACCATCTTCTTGTTTGCTGTATTGCACCTGTAAATAAGATTAAAAAGCTATATAAAATTAGTGAAATGAAATATAAAATGCAATGAATATTAAATATAATACAGATAAAACTATATGATCATATAATGATAAAACGCAATGAAAGATGGAAAACTAAAACGCAATAGATATTTAAAACTCTATAAATTTAAAAAATACCTTGAAAAAAGATGTGCATGGCTGTCTGAAATCCTTTATTTCAAAATATTGAACATCACTCACAATATCAAGAGACTTTGACATACACTTTGTAATGGCAGCATCAATTTCAATCTGAATATCCTTAAAAATTGTTTTGGTATATATTTCTGATGCTTGTTTCTCCAATACAAAGTCACTCCAGGGCTTAGACTCAATATACCTTGTATCATGATCATTCCTCCTATGCTCATGCCTTTGAATATCCATTGCAGTCTCAAAATGAGTGAAAAAATTCAACAAGTGTACATCTTGGATTGCAAATCTGACCAAAGAAGTAATTCTCGCTTTCACATCTCGACGTAGTACGCATAAGACCAGCCAAATCCTCTCCATGGTAATAAGCAGGAATCCAGTCAAATCGAAGATCGTACATATCTTTTAACCACTCATGATTTTCCAATCCAAAAGTAGACATTATTGAATGCCACTCAGTTTCAAAATCTTCTGGAATAATAGTATCATTCCAAACAACATGAGTCATTCTTGTATTAAAATCAGTGTTTGCTGACAAAACAGGACCAACCTGAATAAAAAAGTAATAATATTATTAAACATAAAACGCAATAATTTAAAAACAATATATTGAAAATGATAAACATATTGCATTGATGGTAAAACGCAATTGTTTTGTAATTCTATTGATAAAAATATTTGGGGATCTTATTGTATAATACATAAAACGCAATAATAAAACAATTTAAAATAGGAGTTTGTTATATCATAAAACGCAGTTAATACCTTTGTCTTCAATTTCTCCCATATATGCCACATACATAACCTATGCCTACTTCTTGAAAGTACATCCTTAATAGCTCTCTTCATTGCAGCATCTTGATCAGTAACAATGACTTTAGGCTCACTTCCAAAAGCATTAACAAAACACCTTAAAAGCCATCTATAAGAATCTGCAGTCTCCGAACCAAGTAATGCACCACCAAATGTGACATTCCTAAAATGATTATCAATACCAGTAAATGGTACAAAAACCAAATCATACCTGCATAAAAAACAAATTAAAAAAGCATTAGAAAATTAGAACAACATATATAACGCAAGAGAATATATAACGCAATAAATGAAAAAAACTTACTTGTTTGATTTATAAGTAGCATCAAAACCAAATATATCACCAAACACTGTATAATTTGTTTTTGATTGCTCATCAGCCCAGAAAAGCCCTTTCAATATTCTATCTTCACCAATAACATATTCACATGTGAAACCAGGACAACATTCTTTCTTCCTAATAAGACGCCTAACTACCATTTCTGCATCATACTCTCCGATATAAAGATTCAAATCCCTTCTATAATTCTTACAATAAACTTTACTAGCACCAACTTCACCAAAACCACCATACATTGTTTTCATAATATTGAATGCTTTAACAGGTCCAATATTGATTGCAGACAATCCAGATATAAAACTTTCTTTCACATAATCGATACTTCGGGCAGCCGGCAAGAAATGAATATCTTCACCTTCCACAAAGATATGATTATGTTCTTTTTCAAAGTAGTAGATTTTATACATATTATTGTTCTCTAATATTAATTTCACATGAGCATTGCATCCAACTCTTTTTGAACCTCTATTACGTCTAACAATCTTTTTACTATTCTCAACTGAACTAGAATCTATTTCTTTGCTAACATGAAATCCTTCTTTTGAACAGACAATATATCTTATTTTCACTAAACCACCACCATTTTTCCAAGAGGTATTTTTTCTTGCAGAAAAACCTGCAGCAAGTGCATATCTCTGATAAAACGCAAAAGCCTCATCAAATGACTTAAAAAACATTCCAACAGCTGGTGTAATGGATCCACTGACTTTAGGTTTGAAAAACTTTCTTCCACTGTTTATGCATACACGTTCCTCCCACTTGGAAATGTTATCTGAAACAATTAAAAAAACTATAAAACGCAATACATCTTACATAATAATGTTTTTATTGATAAACCAAAAAATATGTTAATAAAAATTAAAAATACAAACCTTTAAAGTTTATATATACACTAATATGGATAAAAGCATAAAAAGCAATACGTTCAGTAAAACGCATCATATGATCTGAAACACTTAACAAATAATCATAAAACGCAATACATCCTATATAATAATGTGTTTAGTGTTAAATCACAAAATATGTTAATAATAATTTAGAAATACAGACCTTTAAGGTTTGTATATGAACTATTATGTATAAAATCATAAAACGCAATACATTCAGTAAAACGCATCAAATGATGAAAAACAAAACATTGTACAACAATAACAGTTATAGACAGTTATAGCTTTATATTACATAAAACTAAAAGTTTTATATTCATATAATTTAATTAATATCATAAAACGCAACTCTTCACTAAAACGCAATAAATGATGAAGAAAAAAACAAACAAATTATGTTAAATTATACAACAATAACAATTAAACTTATGAAAAATCAAATATTACTTACAGAACCACGAATTATAAAATGTAAAACAATGAAATTCGGAAAAAATAACAAAAATTTACTCCGAATTGAAGCTAAACATACCAGCAGAGTCTGAAGAAGACATTGAAGTTATCGAATTGACGAACGATACAAGATTAATGTTTGAAAAGAGGTGAATTTGCGATCGACGGCGATTTAGGGTTACAGAATCTTCAATTATGTTATGAGAGTGATGAACTAAGAAAAGAGGTAACAGAATCTATAATTGAATTAGAACGAAGATATGATAATGTAAAAAGACGAAAATGCCACCGCGTCCAAAAATTTAAAAACAGATGATGAACGGCTAAGATTGCTTCCTATACTTCCTAGCCAAAATAAACTTCCTATTTGATCTTTTCCCTATATATATAATACAAAATGAATGGAAAGATATGTTAATGTGCATGCACACGTCAGTTCGTTGACTATGCTTATTCATAATTACAGAGAAATTTTGAATCATTTTAGTTAAATTTATGGTATTTTGTTTTCGTACCTATTGGCACACCACATTGGCTATCTACACACCAAAAGGTGTTTTTTGTCCTATATGCACACCATACAGTGTCGAGCTGTGGTCAAAGCGCGGCGTTTTGGTCCGGTCAACCAGACAAAAGACTGACGGGTCTGTTGACCAGACCAAAACGCCGAGCTTTGGCCGCGTTTTGGTCCTGTCAACCAGACAAAAGACTGACCGGGCGCGCTTTGACCACAGCTCGACACTGCAGGGTGTGCATATAGGACAAAAAATACCTTTTTGGAGGTGGCTATCTACACACTTGGTGTGTAGATAGTTTGAGCCTTTGTTTTCACACAAGCACCAAACATTGCGACGGTTCTGAACTTCTGATTAATCAATAACATGACTATTGCCCAATTGTAAACAAATAAAAAACAACAAGACGTCATCGAACATTACACGTTGGTTCGATAATCAAAATGAAATATTGCCCAAATGTAAATAAATAAAATCATTATGTCACACCATATTTCATACGTCACATCCACGTGTTAACCATACCACTGCCTCACCGATTCTCTCTATTTTCATTTTACTACGTATCCGGTCATCATTCATTTCCGTTCATCCTAGATTTGGGGACATTTGTTTTCACAATTCAATCTAAAGTTTCGATTACGGTATGTTTTCACTCCCATCATTTTTATTACTTCGGTTCTTTTTTGATTATTTGGTTCTCTATTTTTTTTACTATATGTATGTGGATTTTGTTTGTAGAGTTTGATGAATAGGCAGATTCATGTTAATCTATTTGCATATTAAAAGTTCTATCACTCATAATGGTCAATATGCTTTTGCAATAACTGAAATTTTTGTTAGGTTTCATGTTCTTTTCTTACAACAATAAAAAAAAACTTGTTATAAAACTTAAGAGATTGAGATCAAAACTTCCTCTATATATCTTTCTCTATTCTTCTCTTCTTTCACAATAACGAATACATTATCATCATCACATCGTACTTTCTCTTGTAGCAAGACATAGTTGGTTGAAAAAGCAAATTGAATGAATGATACATTGAATGATTTATAGAAAACAAAAGAAATAAAACAAAATGGGTGGGGCCTATATGTCTGCTAATAATTCATAACACTCCCCCTCAGACATATGCCCATTTATTTGTTTGATGAATAAATCATTAGCTCCTTGTGGTATGTTGTTCTACAACTTTGGTGTTTGGCTTTGACATGCTGCCTCGTTAAAAACCTTGCTAGGAAAACCCAGTGGGACAAAACCATAGCTAAGGGAAAAAGAGTGCAGTGCATGTTGTCTCTCATGATACTTTTGTAATACTCCCCCTGATTTCATTATGTATCGTTTAAGCCTTCTGCGTAGATCTTTTAGTTAATATTTTGCCACTTCATTCCTTGATGTGTATAATCCTTTGTGTTGATCAATGTTATATGGTCTTTATATGAGATTCCTGATGCTTCATGTAAACAAATACCATATGATCCACAACTATATGTTATTATATTCCCTGCATTTACAAAGCTAACAAAAATTGTTTCGATGAGTTAGTAAAATATAATCTCATAACTTACATACCTTTGTTGTATCAAAATATTTGTTTTAACACATTCTAATGTCTCCTTGCTTGACACATGCGATATCACACCAATAAATTCATCCAAGATATATATGTATATAAGCATGTATAGCTAGCAAGAAATATTAGTGCACAATTGTGATTATCTATAATATTTCTTGACTCGGAATCTCAACTTTGGTAGGAGATCAAAGTAGTCATCTGTTATAGCAAGTGACTGAACAACCTTTAACGTACATAAAGAATAAACTTTGTTCATACTAAACCGACCCGATATATTCTAGATGAACTTACCCTCATGCCCGAACTACAGGTCGAATAATAATTACATTATGTCAAGGTCTTTCAAAAAATTATCCCTCTAAAAGCTCGGCAGTTTCTCTCGATGATGTGTAGACATCATCACTGTAAACTTTGATTATAGTGAACTTTTAAAAGTAAATTTTGATAAAAACATGGCTAATTTAATCACACGTATATCCCTCTTTATCCGAATATCTCGAGTTGTACAACACTCGATCCGATTATTTTAGTCCATACCTATTTTGTGAACTTGATATAGTATGTTTTTAAGGTTTTGATATCAAAGCTTCTGACATTATCAATCTATGAGGGAATTCTTTATATCGTATCAATATATGAATTTGTGTACAATGATCATAATGTTCCCGAGAACTTACTTTACACGATTTTGATAATTTAAATCCTTCATGAATTTTCATGTATTTTGTAGTACCATATGATATATAAACATTCATAAGATGCATGTTAATTTTCTCTTAATATATTATCAGACTAATCAGATACTGGAAAGTTATTGTATCCACCACTGGAGAATGTGTCTCCTAATAATCAATCAATGGTTTTTGCAATATTCTTGTGTTACCAAATTTTCTTTGTATCACTTAATTTGATTTGTGTAAGAAAATCTTTACCTTAAGAACGGTTGGTCTGAAAACTTTTCATTCCATGAAATTCATTCCATGAGAGAATTTTAACTTTGATTTATACACTTTTTTCAAATTTGGCTAATTAATAACATGAATTCATTCATGAGTAGATTCAAAAATATTGATCTTCATTGTTTCATTATTTCTAGCGCTAGTTATATATAAAAGTATAACGACGTCGATTTTTATTTCGATTCCATACATATCTTAGACATGATACAACTTATCGAGATCTCTTTATTTTCAGGCCCCTGAGGTTCTTCTTGAACCATCATGTCTATTATCTCTTCAGGAGATCTTATTGTTATAACCTTGACTTAACCATCTTAATTACTTGCTCTAATTTTTGAGGAATTTTATTATTGGAATCAACTAGTCTACCACGCTTTAGGCGTGCAATAAACTCATTACAAAAATATGTGGTTGTCCTCTTGGGACACAAATATAACTGGAGCATAAGCAGTTGATATATATGACTTAGCTTGTGACACCTGTGTCACTTCAACCATCCAACAAATTCCAAACCAATGAAATATTGTATTTCATACTTGGGATTTGTAAAAATATGTGTATCGTTTGCACATATCAACTCTTGTTCGATTTCAAGCTCTAAATCGCTTTCTAGAAGGTTATACGCGCGCTGATGCGTAAATATAACCAGTTTAATGCAACGAACACTCTGGAATAGTGAAATAGGCTTAACATACCTTAAATAACCTTTACATAACTTAGAAATAAGTTTTGAAGGCTTTGGTATGGCAAAAACAAGTTAATTCGCTTACAGGGACTAAACTTGACAAACTGCGAAAGTATGCCAATTTGAACTGTAACGAACATTCCGGAACATGAACATAAGTTAAACATACCATAAATATCCTTTACATAGCTTAGAAATAGGCTTTAAGGGGTTCGGTGTGCTAAAATAAACTTCTGGGTCATTCAGGGACTAAAAGTGTCAAAAAGTGCATAAGTTTGCACTTTCGCGCATAACTTACGTTCTGAATACATCCGGACATCCAAAAATTTATGTGAGCACTAAAATATTTTATTTTAGTGTTTGGAATAAGACAAATCCACTCGTCACGCCATTTGGATCGTTTTTCGCGCTTATGCGCATTCCGTCGTAATTAACCGAACAACGCAATCGTACGGCCGAACGAACCGACATCCGAGATATTTTTTAGCACATTTTAAGTTCCCTATACTTTAACTTCATTTTAGAGCCTTGAAATGGGGTTAACGGGCCTTAAACGTGTCAGAAATAGCTCAAAACACTAACGGGGACCAAAACTGTAAATCTGCCAAACTAGTCCTTGCGCACCTCAACAATGTGAGTGTTGCGATGCGCAAGCAGGGGCCAGATGCAGCAACTCGTTTTTCTCAGCTGTTAACTGCCCTTAAACACTCCCCAAAGGGCCAAAGCCACATGTCAATCTCTTGTGGTGGGCAAATTGAGTTACCACAACATTTCAACACTTGGACGGCCTAGATCGAAGCACGTTTTTCAAGAAACGATCCTAACGGTCTTGGTTTTACTATAAATACCCAACCCACTTCTTTGCAAACACACTTGAAATCTGAGATTTCTCTAAGTTGGGGTGTTTCATCACCACATACCTGAGAATACTTGGATTATCAATCTTGCGGGGACCCTTTGTAAGTGTTCCTTCGTTCTTTTATTGCTTTTCGAGTCCGAAAGTCAAACTTTGTTTGACTTTCTGCATTGACCAGTTTATGGTCGATGCGAAGTTCGTTTGAACTTCATAACGTGAGCGTGATCACGATGGTTATAGTCCCTAGTGACTATACCTACTGATTACCACGTTATCTAGGCTCAGTGACGAGCCGTAGTTTCGGCCAGAATACGTATTCTTGCGTATTTTGTAACCAAACTACTCTTAGGTATCAAAACTGTTTGTTTTGATACCAAACTTGTTTAGTTAATCATGTTTCAACATGCTTAGCTCGTCACTTTTAGATTAGTGCTTGTATAGGGTCGTAAGGTAAGCGATCTAAACAATCGCTTATACTTTCGAACCCGACTCGTTTGGTCGATCATTAGGATCCGACCAAACACATTAGGTGACCATAGTATGTAGGGAATAACCTTCCGAGGTTATACCTTATGGTCGCTTCGTTTAAGTAGTTGTATGATAGGTAGTTTATATGCCTTAGGTAAATTACCAAAATGCCCTTTTTACGCCAAAATTCATTTTAAGCATATGTAACATAACTTTTGGTATCTAAACTGATTTAATAACAATATTAGACATGTTAAGGCATATTTTACTTGTCATAGGACTAGTTAGGCGTTCTGAACGCGTTTCACGCGAATGACGCGTTAAAGTAGCATAAGCTACCTAAACGGGTCGTAATGGGTCGAAAGCACTTAGGTTAGGTTCCAATTTAGTATGTAGGCTTTGTTAAACCATATTACATGAGTTCCCATACTCATTTGGTTTACAAGCCCTCATTCTATCCGATCCTCCGATTTAGGTCCGGTTAATTAACATAGTTACCTATATTAGGTGCCGTTTGATTCCGTGATCTCTAGCATTGCTTGGTGGTTATCTTAGGACTTCTGAGCAATCTCAAGTGAGTACATAGACCCCTCTTTTACTGTTTTCCAAACTGTTTTGGGGTGAAACACATGTGCCTACTTGTTACTTTCATGCTTTCACATCATATACCTGCTATGTTCATTAGTACATTTATAGTACATGATTTCATTAAATTTTATGCTATGTATGCCCATTGTGTGCGTACTTAGTACATTACCTTACATTTTATGCTATGTATGCCCATTGTGTGCGTACTTAGTACATTGCCTTACATTACATGCTATGTATGCCCATTGTGTGCGTACTTAGTACATTGTCTTACATTACATGCTATGTATGCCCATTATGTGCGTACTTAGTACATTGCCTTACATTACATGCTATGTATGCCCATTGTGTGCGTACTTAGTACATTGTTTTACATTACATTTTATGCTATGTATGCCCATTGTGTGCGTACTTAGTACATTGTTATACATTACACTATATGCTATGTATGTCCTTTGTTGCATACTTAGTACATTGTTATTCATCATATGCTTACATTTTGGATACACATTACACGATTCACATTAGATATGAACATTTTACTTTGGTAGTTTGGTTTGAGTAAGTGATTAAGTAACGAGGCGTGTGTAATATGATACAAGCATGGTGGATACGCCGCTGGTACTTCCTATATATAAGTGTTTGCATGGTATTACATATCGTAGCGTTATTTGAATCATTTCAGTTTAAGACATATAACATTTTATACAAATAACATACTTTTCACAAGACATTGATTTACAAACAACTTATCTTATACAAACTCATCTTACATGGTTATTCATTTAACCATACATTATTCTCTTATTTATACATATCATCTGATCTTATCGTTTTTCAAATGATTTACAAGACAAAGCAAATTACAAGGTTCATGACTAAACATTTTCTCAAACATAAGTCATGAATTCTGTTTTCACAAAACCTATGTATCTCACAGGCATTTTTATGCTGACGTACCTATTTTCACATGTGTTTTCAGGAGATGATCCATAGGACTTATCAAGACATACTTAGGCGGACCTGTGCCTTAGTGACTTAAAACGAGACAAGAACTAGTTAATTTTTGTTATATACTCTTTGTTTCTTGTTTAAAACAATGTAACTATCTTGTTTGATTAATAAAACGAAACTTTAATTGCCATGGATTTGAAACAATTAATTCTGTTACAACACTCCTCGACGTTTCCGCCACGTTTTGTATGTTCTACGTGGTCGGGGTGTGACATAGCTTGTCACTTTATTTTTGTAAGTAAATACGTCTGGTAATAGATTTATTTTCCAAATGAGTTGTTCTTTGAACCCGTAGTTCATATTTTCAGTTTTAAGGATCACTGATAATTTATTTCAACTCATTTCTTTTTCAACTGCTTTTATCTTCCCCTAATGTTGGGAATGTCAGTCCATTTAGATGGATGTTAATAAACTGAACCATAAATAACTCTTTCGTTAAATGCTACATTCCCAATCACCTTTTAAGGTCCCATATTTGTGCGTCGTGGTGGATCAATTTCAATATATATCACACAATCAAAGTCTTAGAATGGACATATTTGGTTTCTGACCAAAACCCAATTATAATGGGGAGAAAATATTACAATATATTAACATTATATGAATTGATACATGAACTTTTGCTCTCATGATCATACACTTAGCAAACATATCCAGTGATTGTCTCAAAACTACATGAAGTTTTACGTGTATTGCAATGATCATTATCATTATATCATTCTGGAATAATATGCTTGCTATCACATTAGCTAAGCCACAATCACACAAACTTCAGGTTGTGGATTTGATAACCATTTAGACGATGCATCGATTTAAAACACTAAATGGTATCATGTTGGATATGTATATCCTTTGCTTATTCTAGAATACTTAGGGATTTACACCCTACTTTCATTGATTAACTTTTCTTGAAAACAAAAATTACATTTTATAATTTTCTGGAAGGATCTGTTAGTTCTTCAATACATTTCACATTATTATTTTACTCGGTGTGGTCTAACCGGTCATGCCAACTGATTATGATTCATAAACTTCTTATTTATGATCATATATGTATTACTTGTAAGTAAAAACACAAAATAGAATGTATGTATAAAACAATTTAATCATAATAATTTGATAGTCTATTATGATGTGAACAAACTTACATTTGAAATTAATCATATAATGAATCAAATTCAGACTCAGAACCATAAGGTGGTGAAGGTGGTAGAATTAGTTGCATATTATTAGCTATTTGTTTTAGCATGTCTTCCAACCATTTGTTTCTTTCTGTCAGCCGTTTTATTTGTTTAGACAAATTTCGAATCTGATCGTTTAACCTAGCCACTTCGACTCCTATTGAATCTGAAGGTAGATTCATTTGAGGTACCGTACATGGTTCTGTTATATTAATTAGTGGCAGTTGTTGTTCTACTTCGTTTAATAGTGATTGGAAAAACTGTTGCGGTAATGGTGATTGCAAAAATGATTCTGATGCAAACTGCTCTTGGAATATCATGTTTTCATCAAACAAAATTTGTTGCATCGTTGAATCTTCCTCGAAAACTAAAGGTGAGATGTTTTGTAAGCTGTTCGGTGCTAGTGGTTGAGATAGGTTAGTTGTAATATGTTCTCGGGTGGCAGCTGTGGTTGCAGATCAAATCGATAAAAAGACGGTTGAGGAAGTTGCAACAATGATTGTTGTAAATTTTGTGTTGAGGCACTTTCTAAGATAACTTGAGCTTCCTCCGACTGGAATGGTTGATTTAGTATATAATTATGAACAGGGGTTTGCCTAACAGTGTTAAAATTTACAATCCCAGATGCCTTTGGTGGAGATAATCCTTGGATAATCTGATCACTTAAGACACCTAATGATTTTGCTATTTTTGTAATGTAAGACCCTCCCATGAGACTTCTCAGAGGATTTGTTTGTTGATTTAAAAGATATGTAGCAAGCTCGTGGGTAATATTACAAGGAACTTGCTCAAAAATACTATGCAGATGGAAAAGGTCGGTAGTACTAACCCTATGTTGATTATTCTTGCGCCCAGTGATAGTGTTGGCTAAAACACGATGCATATATTGATAACGAGGGTCTGTGAATTTCATAGAATTATTATTGTTACACCACCCTTTCGATGAATGGCCTAGCCAATATTCTTTCATTTCCTCAGAGGAATAAGAGGTTGATGCCTCCGTAAAAATAGGTTGTTTAACTTCTTCATCTGTATATATGCCCAGATGAACTGCGAATTCTGTTAATGACATATTATGAAATTGTCCACAAAGTCGAAAATGAATAGATTCATCAGTAAGACTTTTATCATATTTGAAATAGAAAGTGGACAAGAACTCATATACAAGTTCATCGCATGACGGTTCTAGGATGTCGAAGAAACGACGCCAGGGCGTATTACGTGGTAGTAATCTCGCCAGTAAACCACTTGGATCAAACATTTCCATTTGATACCAATCAATACCGCTAATAGAAAAAAACTTCAAGATTCTTGAGTTTTTTATACCTCTCACGATTGGGTAAATCAGTAAACCAAAGGAATCGATGAATGTTTGCTGCATTTGAAGATTCAGCATATGCTACTGGAAGATTTGCCATTTGAATATTTGGTTTTGTTGAAACTAAGAAAAGTTTGGGTACGGGTTATTTTGGGTATGTGTTGAATTGTATCAGAAGTTGTAGCTTATGTGTAGATTAGCTCGAGCAGTGAGTTTCTTATATAGATAAGAAAATTTAAGCTTACACCATACGTTTGGTTAAGGCTTCCATGATACGTTTTGAAACAGTTCACTGTAGCTAGTAAATGTTATATTGCATAAATAAATATTAGATGCATAAACAAAAAATGTTAGGTACATAAATAAATGTTAGTAGTCCCATAATTATTATATCTCCAGAGCAATAGGTCCCCTGTACTAATTTTAATTTATCACAGAACTTATATTATAAATATACATATATATAAAGGAGAAACGGGATCTAAAAGATCATCCTAAAGGTGTATGGTTTTACAACTCACTGGTGCACCCTTAGGCTTTCAACATATATATGTTTATATTTAAATATATGAAATTCTTACACATGAAATAAATTAAATTCTGCTTTAATTATTTTTAAAATATTTAAACTCTAAATTAAATGTTAGTATGTGTGTATAAATAAAAGTTAGATGTATAAAAATACAAGTGCTATCAAGATTTTCGGTGTCTTTATTTTTATTATTAAGTATGAGACTTAGATGTTTTTATGATAGGAGTGTCTGGATAACTGAGTCTCCTAAAGGAAAACAATTCCACGGTATAAAAGAAATATTATGTTTTGTAGTCCAACAACAATCATGTGTTCATCGTAAGATACATCTACACATTGTATTAGTTTATCATAACAATTATAGTTTATATATATTAATCAAACGCTTACTTTGATTATGATTGCTTGAACCTTACCTTGGCTAGAGCTTCGTGCTGATAACGTGTTATAAAACTTAAGAGATTGAGATCAAAACTTCCTCTATATATCTTTCTCTATTCTTCTCTTCTTTCACAATAACGAATACATTATCATCATCACAACGTACTTTCCCTTGTAGCAAGACATAGTTGGTTGAAAAAGCAAATTGAATGAATGATACATTAAATGATTTATAGAAAACAAAAGAAATAAAACAAAATAGGTGGGGCCTATATGTCTGCTAATAATTCATAACAAAACTTAAATTCTTCCAATGTATTATGGGATGATGATCTTTTAATGACAATCATTTTTGGTTGCCAAAACCAGTTTATAAATCCAGAAAATGATTAAATGTATGCTTTTGTGGGGCATGGTGTGAATTCAATGAATAAACATATGCCCATTTACCGGTCATCAAAAACCAAAGGGAATATAATGACTTTGATGGAAATCGTAAACTTTTAGTTGTTAACCAATGGACAACTATGGTCATTATCTATATGAATCTCTGATGATTTCCGATTTACTGTTCAACGATGTGTAATATCGATTTAATGAAGAAACCAACGATGAAACTTATGCACTTGATTGGTTAACATGTCAAATTATTTGCATACAATCGTTAGTTTTTCATTCGGCAAATGATAAATGTATTATTCTCATACACTGGGTTAAAGTTTTTAAATTTTATAAGAAAAATTAGGCGCTGATGATATTAATGATTGGGTCAACGGAAAGTTATTCAATTCAGATTAAGAATAATATTCATTTATAATCAAAGTCCCACCGCAACGCGCGGGTTAATGTTAACTCGTTACGATACAATAACAAAAATAAAAATTACCAACTGTTTATTTTGTGAATATATATATATATATATATATATAGGATAAGGTTAAATAACTTTTGAGAGTGAACTGAGTAAACTAATCTTGGCGTTTGATATTTTTTTAGATTAAAAGGGTATGATCGACATTAACCAAGTATTTTAAGGCTAAATTGCACTTTTCGTCCTTTATCCTTCAATGTTTCGACAACGCTGTCATTTAACTTTAAAAATCACACTGTATGTCTTTTATGTTTGCAATCATTAACGGGCGGTGTCCTTTCAGCTAAACCTAGCTAACTTTTTTATGTTAAAACCCCTAACGTGTAACTTTGTAAAACTCCTTAACAGTAGGGACCATATGTGCAATATTCAAATTATGTTTTAAACTAAACTTGCATCCACCATTCAGAAAACAATCTTTAAATCAATAATTTTTACAATGTCAAATTACAATCTAACTGAATTAAATTATTCCGAAATTGATCCGAAACAATCCTCCAAGAAGAACCACCATTAACCACCGTAGAGAACCATCATCATCACAGCTTTATCAAACTCCCACCGGCGACCACCTACAAACATCATCATCACCATCGTTCAACATCACCTTCACCGTTGGACCTCCATAACCACCACATGCAACTGTCGTGTTTTCGAGTTCACACCTTCATCTCTGTCGCAACCCCCGACCCCTACCCCAGGAGCGGGCGCCGCGAGATCCAGATCAGTGGTATCGGTGTTTATTAATTTAGCAGCGAAATACATCAGGACCGTAGTTAGGAAATATTTTTATCAGAGTAAAACACCAAACTTTTTATAATAATAAATCATTGGGATAAAACCCAAGTTTATTTGATAGTACATTTGTAGGGATAACCCTAATTATTGAAAACAAAAACTCCTTTTTATTTAGGTAACTTTTATAGCCACTTTTCCAAGCCTTCAGTGCTCTCCAGCTGGCTTCTATTGGCTTTCACATTGTGTTACCTGAAACGCGTTTTAAAAACATTTTATTAGTAAGAAATACTGGCAAGTACATTCCATTTTGGTAAAGCATCAGTTGTTTACACATTACAGTATTAAGGGAAATTACAATGTTTATATCTACACAATTACTCAGTCAGTACGTGTCACTCGATGGATCTGTGACTATGGTCATATCACACATTGGATACCCGTGCCCAATTGTGAAAGTTATCAAGTACTGTATACAAACCCCATAATACTGGCAGCAATTGTAGAATTACAAAGACTTAATCACTGTAATTGTATTTGAAAACATTTAAGGTTTTGGTAAAACATTTTTGACTCACAAAAAGTGTTTATAAAAGAGAATGTACTCACATTGTTGGCTTAGGTGATACTATTATAGCTTCCTGGTGATTCTCCTGGTTATTATCTATTAAAATTAAACAATGCACACGTGTTAGTAAAATAACCCAAATCACATTAGCCGTACAACTCGAGACAGAACTCCAATGACTGAGTCAGGCAGAGCCTTGACATGCAGTACAGAGCCCTATATCAATTGGGTGTAACACGAGACAGAACTCCAACGACTGAGTCAGGAAGAGCCTTGACATGCGTTACGGAGCCCTAAATCGATCGTGTAGGGTAGTAGCAGGGTTATAGCACTTACAACGAGGCAGAGCTTCGCTTTATAGTGGGTATTATGCCCGAGTATTATTTCTACTATTTAGAAATTGAGAGAGAGATCAGAGAATTGAACGACTGAACAAATGAGCTCGACCACCCCATATATAGGACAGATCAGAGGCGGCTCGCGGCCCGCGACAAGACACGTGTCGTTATAGCCTTGGCCAGTCATTGACCTAGGCTTGCTGAGTCACCATACACGTGGCACAATTTAGTGTCGAACAAGTAAAGGAGCTCGCGCCCCGCGAAAGACCAAGGGGGTTTTGGTCGCGCCCTGCGAGAGACTCCTGAACTTGGTTTTTCTTGATTTTATAGGTACAGGGGTATTCTGGGTCCGTTTCTCGCGTAAGGGGTATAATTTAGGACATTTAGGGGTGTCCAAGTATATTTTAGGAGGGTTGTTATATCCTCCCCACCTTGTTTTAGATCTCGTCCTCGAGGTCTACTGGAACAGGTGTGGGTATTTCCTTTGCATCTTTGACTCGAGTTCCCAAGTGTATTCTGGTTCTCTTTTGGAATCCCATTTCACTTTGACCAGAACTAGTGTCTTATGTTGGAGGTTCTTGATCTTTCTATCTTCAATCTGAACGAGTTTCTCGATAAACTTAAGTTTCTCATTTACCTCTATGTCCTTAAGAGGTATCACTAGTGATTCGTCTGCTAAGAACTTTTTGAGATTACATACATGAAACACATCATGTATTTCTGCCATTTCCTCTGGCAGTTGTAGTTGATAGGCTACGGGTCCTATTCTTCTAATAATCTCAAAAGGTCCGACATACCTGGGGCTTAGCTTTCCTCTTTTATACTCCTTTCCACGGAGAAACTTTTAATAATACTTTATCTCCTATTTGAAATTCTAAAGGTTTTCGTCTGTTATCTGCATAACTCTTTTGACGATCTCGTGCTGTTTTTAGTCTTTCCTTGACTTGAATTATCTTATCCGTTGTTTCTTGCACTATCTCTGGTCCAGATAATTGCTTTTCTCCAATTTCTGCCCAACAGACTGGAGTTCTGCACTTTCGTCCATAAAGTGCTTCAAATGGTGCAACATTAATGCTAGTATGATAGCTGTTATTGTAGGAAAATTCTATTAATGGTAAATGATCATCCCAATTTCCTCTGAAATCAATTACACAGGCTCTAAGAATATCTTCCATTGTCTGAATTGTCCTTTCGCTTTGTCCGTCCATCTGTGGATGATAAGCTGTTCTTAGATTTAACCTGGTTCCCATTGCTTTTTGGAGACTTGTCCAAAAATGAGAAGTAAAACGGCTATCTCTATCAGATACGATAGATAAAGGAGTTCCATGTAATGAAACTATTTCATTTACATAAAGTTTGGCTAACTGTTCCATACTGAAAGTTTCCCTTATTGGTAAGAAATGTGCAGATTTGGTCAATCTGTCAACAATCACCCATATTGTATAATTTTCTTTTCTTATGGAACTTCCAAATTCCATCTGTTCCTTGTTCTAATTCCTTAATCATTCCTTCTAAGCTTTCAGCATCGTCCTTGATTGCTGTTTCCTGTACCTCTCTAATTTGCTCATTTAAATCTACTTGTAGATTTAATCTGAGAGAACGTATTCGTTTCGGCTTTTCATGATACTTTCGACTTAAAGCATCAGCTACTACATTAGCTTTTCCAGCATGGTACTGGATATCACATTAATAATCACTAAGAATTTCCATCCAGTGTCTCTGTCTCATATTTAATTCTTTTTGCCCAAAAATGTACCTTAAACTCTTATGATCGGTGAAGACAATGAATTTATTTCCAAATAAATAGTGTCTCCAAATCTTAAGGGCAAAAACTATGGCTCCTAATTCTAGATCATGGGATGTATAATTCTCTTCATGTTTCTTAAGTTGTCTAGAGGCATAAGATATAACCTTTTGACGTTGCATCAGCACACATCCATATCCTCACTTAGACATATCACAATAGACTATAAGGTCTTTAGTTCCTTCAGGTAATGCGAGTATTGGTGCGTTGGTTAACCATTGCTTAAGAATCCTAAAAGCTTCTTCCTGTATCGGTCCCCATTCAAACTTAACTGATTTGCATGCCAGTTTGGTTAATGGAATGGCTATTCTAAAGAAATCTCGGATAAACCGTCTATAATATCCTGCCAGTCCAAGAAAACTTCGTACTTCTGTTGGCGACTCAGGGATTTTCCACTTAGTAATCGCCTCGATCTTTGTGGGATCCACATGAATTCCTTCATGATTAACCAGATGTCCAAGGAATTGCACTTCTTGTAACCAAAATTCACATTTTGAGAATTTAGCATAAAGCTTCCCTTTTCTCAATAATGTCAGAAGTGTATGCAGATGCGCTGCATGTTCCTCTTTACTCTTAGAGTAAATTAGAACATCATCTATAAAGACAATTATGAATTTATCCAGGTATGGTTTACATATCCTGTTCATCATGTCCATAAATGCGGCTGGGGAATTGGTTAAACCAAATGGCATGACGGTAAATTCATAATGAACGTACCTAGTTCTGAAAGCAGTTTTAGGAATGTCCTCTTCCTGTACTTTTAGTTGATGATATCCTGAGCGTGAGTCGATCTTAGAAAAGAATCAAGCTCCTTGAAGTTGATCGAACAGATCATAGATTCTCGGTAATGGGTACCAATTCTTAATCGTAACCTTGTTCAAGTCTTGGTAATCAATGCACATACGCATCAATCTATCTTTCTTCTTAACAAACAACACCGGTGCTCCCCACGGTGATGAACTTGGTTGTATAAAACCTTTTTCAAGAAGTTCGTCCAGTTGTTTCTTCAGTTCCTGCATCTCCGTTGGTGCTAATCGATATGGTGCTTTGGCAATCGGTGCTGTTCCTGGTATTAGGTGAATTCTAAATTCAACCTCTCTATTAGGCAGTAATCCAGGTAAATCTTCTGGAAAGATGTCTGAGAATTTAGATATTATAGGAATATCTTTTAATTCTTTTCCTTTAGTATTAATGATTACGAAAATCATATATACTACTCCTCCTTTCCTTTCATAACTTGTAGCTTTCATCACGGAGATGAACTTTGTCGTTCTGGTTGGCTTATCTCCTTTGATTGTGATCTTTTTACCACTTGGTGTACTTACTTGTACTGACTTTTGATCACATAATATACTAGCATGATTGGCTACCAACCAATCCATTTCTAATACAACATCGAATCCAGCTAGATTCATTGGGTAAAGGTTAGTAAAGAAATGATGGTTTAGGATTTCTATTCTTGCTCCCTGCAAGATTTCACTTATCTTAATGGATTCTCCGTTGGTTGTCTCTACCAGACAATCTTGTTGGAGTTTGGCTAAGGGTTGGCCAAGAAATTTGTAGAAAGAAGTATTGATAAAACTTTGGTTTGCACCAGAGTCAAACAATACTTTGGCAAATATGTTATTAACTAAGAACGTACCAGCAATCACATCTGGAATCATCTTGGCTTCCTCAGATGTCAGAACAAAGGCTCTGGCATTCTTCTTAGGCACTTCAGTTGTCTTAGCCTTATTGGTTGTGGCTAGAGCTAGTTTCGGACAATTCGGTTTGATGTAACCAGTCTCTCCACAATTGTAGCATATCCTGGCACTAGCCTTTCTCCTACAATCTTCTTCCTTATGTCCTGGGTACTTACAAAAGTTGCAGGACACAACACACTTTCCTGAGTGCTTCTTTTTACAAAACTTACAGTAAGGTGCCGAAGAACCTGTTCATTTTCCACGGTAGGAATTACTGTAGCGAAATTCCTGAGTAAGCTTTTGGGCTAGGTTCTTTTTCTTGTTTTCCTCTTGTGTATGTACCAATTCATCAGTCAGGGTATTGGCTAGTTCTACTGCTTCTTCTATGTTTTGTGGTCTAGCTGCCTTGACTACGTGTCTAATCTCACTAATTAATCCCCAAATATAACGGGAGATTAACACTGGTTCAGGTGAGGCTAAGGTTGGCACTATCCTAGCATATCGAAGAATATGGTAGTGTAACCTTTGCAGTCTATTCCAGTCATTCTAAGATTTAGGAACTTATTGGCTATTTGTTCCTTTTCATTAGGAGGACAAAATTTTCTTTCAACCATTTCCTTAAAGTTGATCCATTCCATATTATAAACTCTGTCACTTCCCCTAGACTGGAGAATAGTATTCCACCATTCTAAGGCTGCATTTTTGAAAAGATTAGAAGCAAACATAATCTTATCTTCATCTGCACATTTACTTATTTTTATGGCTGCTTCTGTCTTTTCTATCCAACGTAAGCCTGCAATGGCTCCTTCATTGCCTGAGAATTCTATTGGTTTGCAGGCCAAAAATTCTTTATAAGAACAACCGTAAGAAGTGGTTCTTCTTCTTTTAGGAATTGGAGCTTGGATTATAGGTCCATTATCGTTCACACTGTGACTTGGTTCAGTGAGTCGACCTTTACTTCCATTTGCAGATTTATTATTTTCTGCTTCCTTAACAATCTTGATAATATAGGGCATAACATCTATAATTCCTTGTGCTACTACTATATGTTGGATGACACTGTTATCTATTTTGTTTCTGTTATTCTAATTATTCTGGTTTTCCTGATTTACTTCGTTGTCCATCTGAATTGTGAATATTTATCAAATATTAATTATCACAGAATAAATTTGGTACAAATATTTATACATAATCATACAAACAATTTGATCAAAAATGTCGATCATTGCGACTTTTACTCTTTCAATATATATGCGTAAATTACAAACTACAACTGGAAATCAAATATACTAGTAGCTATGCATCCGTATCTATTTTAGTCTATCTATAAATTTTTTTTATCAAAATACAAAATTACACATATATGTAGGCATTTTCTAGGTGCCGTTTATCCAGTATTTCATTTCCCACTCATCATATTTCTAAACTAGTTTCTCCCCTATCTCTCGAGTTCTATTCCCTTCATTTACTAAACTTTCTCCATACTGGTGGAGTTCCTGCACACATTTTCGACTCATTGGTGGGTCTACTGGGTCAGGATGAGGTACGGGTTCCTTGTAAGGGTCTGTGTTATTCATTTCAAAAAATGTTCTATCATCATCCCTCCACGGATCACGTTCTAAAGGCATTGGTTTTTTGGGGGTATATAGGGTCGAGTACGACCTATTATCGTCAAACCATGGATCATATTCTAAAGGGTTTGGGGTTGGGATTCTAGGTAACTTGTTGGGGGTCAAATGCAGGTATCGGGAATTGGTTTGCCTAGTTGGGTTCTAGCATCTGTTGGTCTGGGAACAAAGGTAATAGTGGCGGTTCGTCTATTTGGTTTAGGTTAGCGTCTACTGCTGTAGTGGCTAACATATGAAAATCGGCCAGCTGTCTATCTAGTTCCTCTTCCCAAGGTGGCCTATTGACTGTTTCCTGAGTTTGTGCATTTGCTTCCCTATTAGCTCTGACTGTTGCCCTCTGTTGTTGCAACTTCTTCATTCTCTTTCTTCTCTCATGTGCTCCTCTATTAAACCAACCTCTCTTTTTAGTAGTAAAGGGTTCCCCAGACTGTGCCTTAAATATAAATATCCCTTCCTCAGTATCGGCTGAGTATCCTGAGGGATTAGCTTGAGATGATGTTCCCTCATCTTTTGGTGAACTATCTAAGTGACGATAAGCGTCCGAAGTTCCTTACCCACTCATACTGTAAACTAACAAATAGTCAAATAACACAAAACAATATTTACACATAATTATTTCCTAACACAGAATTTAAAATTTAAGTGTCAGCAGAACACTTCTTTGGCTTAAACCAGTGGTTGTAGCTCTGATACCACTCTCTGTCGCAACCCCCAACACCTACCCCGGGAGCGGGCGCCGCGGGATCCAGATTAGTGGTATCAGTGTTTAATAATTTGGCAGCGGAATACATCAGGACCTAGTTAGGAAATATTTTTATCAGAGTAAAACACCAAACTTTTTATAATAGTAAATCATTGGGATAAAACCCAAGTTTATTTGACATTACATTTGTAGGGATAACCCTAATTATTGAAAACAAAAACTCCTTTTTATTTAGGTAACTTTTATAGCCACTTTTCCAAGCCTTCAGTGCTCTCCAGCTGCCTTCTATTGGCTTTCACATTGTGTTACCAGAAACGCGTTTTAAAAACATTTTATCAGCAAGAAATACTGGCAAGTACATTCCATTTTGGTAAAGCATCAGTTGTTTACACATTACAGTATTAAGGGCGATTACAATGTTTATATCTACACAATTACTCGGTCAGTACGTGTCACTCGGCGGATCTGTGACTATGGTCATATCACACATTGGATACCCGTGCCCAATTGTGAAGGTTATCAAATACTGTATATAAACCCAATAATGCTAGCAGTAATTGTAGAATTACAAAGACTTAATCATTGTAATTGTATTTGAAAACATCTGAGGTTTTGTTAAAACATTTTTGACTCACAAAAAGTGTTTATAAAAGAGAATGTACTCACATTGTTGGCTTAGGTGATACTATTATAGCTTCCTGGTGATTCTCCTAGTTATATCTATTAAAATTAAACAATGCACACGTGTTAGTAAAATAACCCAAATCACATTAGCCGTACAACTCGAGACAGAACTCCAATGACTGAGTCAGGCAGAGCCTTGACATGCAGTACAGAGCCCTAGATCAATTGGTTGCCAAAACCAGTTTATAAATCCGGAAAATGATTAAATGTATGCTTTTGTGGGGCATGGTGTGAATTCAATGAATAAACATATGCCCATTTACCGGTCATCAAAAACCAAAGGGAATATAACGACTTTGATGGAAATCGTAAACTTTTAGTAGTTAACCAATGGACAACTATGGTCATTATCTATATGAATCTCTGATGATTTTCGATTTACTGATCAACGATGTGTAATATCGATTTAATGATGAAACTAACGATGAAAGTTATGCGCTTGATTGGTTAACATGTCAAATTATTTGCATAAAATCGT
This sequence comes from Helianthus tuberosus, assembly GCA_030545235.1. Taxonomy (NCBI): domain Eukaryota; kingdom Viridiplantae; phylum Streptophyta; class Magnoliopsida; order Asterales; family Asteraceae; genus Helianthus; species Helianthus tuberosus. The sequence continues at coordinate 104,035,707 of CM060443.1, forward strand.
TAGTTTTTCATTCGGCAAATGATAAATGTATTATTCTCATACACTGGGTTAAAGTTTTTAAATTTTATAAGCAAAATTAGGCGTTGATGATATTAATGACTGGGTCAACGGAAAGTTATTCAATTCAGATTAAGAATAATACTCATTTATAATCAAAGTCCCACCGCAACGCGCGGGTTATTGTAAACTCGTTACGATACAATAACAAAAATAAAAATTACCAACTGTTTATTTTGTGAATATATATATATATATATATATATATATAGGATAAGGTTAAATAACTTCTTGAGAGTTAACTAGGTAAACTAATCTTGGCGTTTGATATTTTTTTAGATTAAAAGGGTATGATCGACATTAACCAAGTATTTTTAAGGCTAAATTGCATTTTTCGTCCTTTATGCTTCAATGTTTCGACAATGCTGTCATTTAACTTTAAAAATTACACTGTATGTTCTTTATGTTTGCAATCATTAAAGGGCGGTGTCCTTTCAACTAAACCCAGTTAACTTTTTTATGTTAAAACCCCTAACGTGTAACTTTGTAAAACTCCTTAACAATAGTGACCATATGTGCAATATTCAATTATGTTTTAAATTAAACCTGCCTCCACCATTCACAAAACAATCTTTAAATCAACAATTTTACAATGTCAATTTACAATCTAACCGAATTAAATTATTCCGAAATTGATACGAAACAATCCTCCAAGAAGAACCACCATTAACCGCCGTAAAGAATCATCATCATCACAGCTTTGTTAAACTCCCACCGGCGACCACCGACAAACATCATCATCACCATCGTTCAACATCACCTTCACCGTCGGACCTCCATATCCACCACCTGCAACTGCCGTGTTTTCGAGTTCACACCTTTATCTCTGTCGCAACCCCCGACCCCTATCCCGGGAGCGGGCGCCGCGAGATCCAGATCAGTGGTATCCGTGTTTATTAATTTGGCAGCGGAATACATCTGGACCATATTTAGGAAATATTTTTATCAGAGTAAAACATCAAACTTTTTATAATAATAAATCATTGAGATAAAACCCAAGTATATTTGACAGTACATTTGTATCGATAACCCTAATTATTGAAAACAAAAACTCCTTTTTATTTAGGTAACTTTTATAGCCACTTTTCCAAGCCTTTAGTGCTCTCCAGCTGGCTTCTATTGGCTTTCACATTGTGTTACCTGAAACGCGTTTTAAAAACATTTTATTTGCAAGAAATACTGGCAAGTACATTCCATTTTGGTAAAGCATCAGTTGTTTACACATTACAGTATTAAGGGTGATTACAATGTTTATATCTACACAATTACTTGGTCAGTACGTGTCACTCGACGGATCTGTGACTATGGTCATATCACACATTGGATACTCGTGCCCAATTGTGAAAGTTATCAAGTATTGTATAGAAACCCCATAATACTGGCAGCAATTGTAGAATTACAAAGACTTAATCACTGTAATTGTATTTAAAAACGTGTAAGGTTTTGGTAAAACATTTTTAACTCACAAAAAGTGTTTATAAAAGAGAATGTACTCACCATATTGGCTTAGTTGATACTATTATAGCTTCCTGGTGATTCTCCTGGTTATTATTTATTAAAATTAAACAATGCACACGTGTTAGTAAAATAACCCAAATCACATTAGCCATACAACTCGAGACAGAACTCCAATGACTGAGTCAGGCAGAGCCTTGACATGCATTACAGAGCCCTAGATCAATTGGGTGTAACACGAGACAGAACTCCAACGACTGAGTCAGGCAGAGCCTTGACATGCGTTACGGAGCCCTAAATCGATCGTGTTGGGTAATAGCAGGGTTATAATATTTACAACGAGACAGAGCTTCGCTTTATAGTGGGTATTATGCCCGAGTATTATTTCAACTATTTAGAAATTGAGAGAGAGATCATAGAATTGAACTACTGAACAAATGAGCTCCACCACCCCATTTATAGGCCAGATCAGAGGCAGCTCGCGGCCCGCGAGAGAGAAGGCTAAGGCCTGCGACAAGACGCGTATCGTTTATAGCCTTGGCCAGTCATTGGCCTAGGCTTGCTGAGTCACCATACACGTGGCACTATGCAGTGTCGAACAAGTAAAGGAGCTCGCGCCCCGCGAAAGACCAGGGGTTTTTCTGGGTCCGTTACTCGCGTACGGGGTATATTTTAGGACATTTAGGGGTGTCCAAGTATACTTTAGGAGGGTTGTTATAATCACCATGTTATCTACAGTACCTAAACCACCTTCGTCATCCAACACCTCTTCATCTTCTTCGTCGCCTTCAACCAAGCTCCTCGTTCCACCATAACACCAACTTCTTCGTATCGGATCTCCGCCACCATCCTCGCCGTCAACCACCGCATCATCCACCTCAGCCATCGTCATCGTCATTATCAGTCTCTGATCATCATCGTTATCCACAACCTCCGTACCTACTTCCAAAACTATCTCCGACACCTTCTGTCATCACTCCGCCATCATCTCCGACACCCTCTGACACCTTCGGTCATCACTCCGTCATCACTCCGCTAATTTTCGTCATCAGCCATCGTCATCGTCATTATCATTCTCTGTTCATCACCTCAGCCATTGTCATCATCATTATCAGTCTCTGTTCATCTTGGAGGATTGTTTTGTGAATGGTGGAGGCAGGTTTAATTTAAACATAATTTGAATATTGCACATATGGTCCCTGATGTTATGGAGTTTTACAAAGTTAGACGTGAAGGGTTTTAACATAAAAAAGTTAACTGGGTTTAGCTGAAAGGACACCGCCCGTTAATGATTGTAAACATGAAGGACATACAGTGTAATTTTTAAAGTTAAAGGTCAGTGTCTGTCAAAACATTGAAAAATAAAGGACGAAAAGTGCAATTTAGCCTATCTTTAATTAAGATACCTTAATTTTCTCATCTCTTAACTCTCTCTCTCTCTCTCTCTCTCTCTCATTTTTAATAATTTCTCCATTATTTTAATAATAAGAGATTGAAAGGCTTTAAATTTTAGTAGACCATCATAGATTACGACATTATCATTCTACATCTTAAGCTCATATGTTTTCTTTTATTATCCGTATATAGATATTATAATATATTGTTTTTAACTTTTTATAATTTTCAATAAATATTGAAAATTTTCTCTGAGATTGAAATTCTAATTATTTTTAGGCATTAACTTTTTTTTTGAATATGTGATGAAATTATTTATTTTTACTATTGCCAACATAATCAAACACTCAGTAAAAAAAACTAACTGATTATGAGTGCAAGGATTATACATATATAGTATACATAATCGATACGTGAAATAATCAATTAAGAAAACTAGGTATCACTTTGATGCATAAATGTATCTCACTCTACACATATATGTATCTCGAGTATCACGCGAATTACAAATATATTCCATTCGATACACATGTGTACATTGTTCTTTAAATTATATGATTATGTATATACGTATGCGTATATTACGTTTATAGATACATGTAACTTGTTTGGTTCTACTTTCTTTTATAATTTCATACAAATCTACGTATGCGTGCATACATACTATGTTCTTTATTATGGATATACACATATGTATATTGTTATGTATATACACCTATGCATATTACGAATTTGCATACATGTGACTTGTTTCGTTTTCATTAATTTCATAATTTCTATATGAATCTACTTGTGTGCATGCATAATATACTACATGTTAATATACACATATGTAACCATTTCTGAATATAATACATAGATGTATAAAAGTCTGTACACATTTGTATAAACTAACGGTTGTGTATCTTGTACAAACCGATAGTTAGCGAGACTGTACACATGTATATAAACTAACAGCTGTGTATCTTGTATAAACTGATAGTTTGTCACATCGCGATAAATCAGAGTTGGCATGACCGGACTGGTATCTTCATTGCATAGCGGAAGCCAATAAGCTAAGACATCTAGAAAGCGAACGCCCACTAAGTACTCGAATCCACATGGTTCTCCTATTCCAACCGTGCCATAAATTTTGAAATGCAGCCTGAGAAAGAAACATGCGAAAAATCAACATAAAGTTGAGCGAGTTCATAGTTTTTTTTTTGTAAAATATTTGAAATAAATCTTTTTGAATAACCGGTTTTAAAATATTGTTGAGAAAACGAAATAAAAATCATTTTCTTTGGCATGTTATATGAAAACTTTGTGTTTGTGAAACTTTGTTTGTGTAAAGCATTATGTTTGTAAAACCTTGTATTTGAAAAGTTTTGTATTTGTAAAACTTGTGTAACTGTCAATGTATGTGCATGACAACGACAAACATGCCCACATGAGCCTGTATGTTGGACTATTCAGTCCTTAAGATGAAGGCCTTGGGATGCATGCAATATTTTGGGTTGTATGTGGGACACACTGTTCCGTTATTCGTGTGCAGGACCAACCAGTCCTCCTTTTTGTATGTAGGACACCCCGTCCCATTGTAACTAGGACCAACCCCGTCATTAGTGTCTATAGCTCATGCATGTTTCGTAAATGCTTATGTTTTTGTAAAAACCGGTATGTTTTGCGTAAGTTTTTCGTAAACCATTTGAGTTTATTGAAAATAACAAACCATTTGCGTTAGTCAAAACTTGTTTGTAGAATGGTTTAGAAATATGTAATCTTTGTTCATCAAAAATCTTGTTTGTTTTGTTGCAAAACGTGCATGTCTAAAAATATATAATTTTGTTCATCGAAAACCTTGTATATTTTTGCAAAACGTGTATGTCTTTTCACCCCGAAAACATTTATAAAAATGTAAAACCGTAAAAAGGTGGGGTTATGAACTCACCTTGATATCCTTGTGCAAGGCTAGCTAAATTTAACTCTGTGATGTCGTTTCCAAGACGTGACTCGCTAGCGTGTAATCTATAACATCCCTAATACGGAATATCTTATAAGTTTCTAAACAAATGCTGTAGCTAAACTACGTGTCACCGAGCTCTACCAAATCGCTAACCGAACGATCCGATTGTGTGTTGTTAACTTAATAGAAACGATTAAGTTAAATTTGTTAAATTTCGTTTAACGTCGGTAATAAGTCATAAGTCTTGGAAAGACTTGGTTTTCAAAAGATTTAAAATATATAAATATTTATATATAAATATATCGATAGGATCGCATTAGTCGTCCCGTGGAGTCGAACGTGTATGTAACGAGTATTAATATATTGTAATCTCGTATAATGTATCGCGTCTCGTAGATGTTTGTCAAAATATATGTATATGGCGTTTAGGCGTATGAAATAAATATAAAGAGTTATATTTATCTTATAAAGTTTTCAAATTGTGAATGTTTTAAAAAAATATAAACATACAAGAATTACTTTTAGAAAGAAATTTCGTGTTTTTTACGTTTGAAATAAATATAATAGCTATATTTATTTTATAAAAGAATTCCGAGTTGTTTTATGTTTGAAATAAATATATAAACTATATTTATTGTTATAAAAGAATTCTCAAATTTTTGATTTTTAAAATAAATATAATTACTATATCTATTGTTGTAACTGATTTCTAAATCGTCGTTTTGTTTAAAACAATTGTGCTAATCATATTTGATTCATATTTTACTTCGAATTCGAATAGGTGTCATTAAAAATAATATACCTTTGTATTTGTTTTCATAAACGATTATTTAAATCCGATTGGTTTTATTTTATAATAAGACGCGTTTTGTTTACGGATTTTCTCGAAAAACGGCAGAGTTTCCTCTGTTTTTGGACGCCCCCGACAACACAAGTTGTTATTTTTCAAAATCCATCAATTATTCAAACAATGTAAACAATATAAATATATAAGATTTCGTCGAATATGTCAAAATGTAAACTATACTTTAATCGATCGGTTTGGGCTCGTTTTTCATATAATTAATAATACTATAAAAACAATGTAAATATTTATCGCGTCGCTAGACTTTACCCATCTTCACGTCGTTTTCGTTGACTGAGTTAACCGAGTCAACCGGGTTGACTCCTGTTGATTGAGTTGACCAAGTTAACTCGGTTTGACCGAGTTGACTCGTTCCTAGAATTCCAAACTGAGTAAATCTGACCCGAGACTCCTGAACCGAAGCTGACCGTATGACTAACGTTGACCCGAAATGCATGTTTGACTCAGTTGACCTCCTGACGTGAACCCGAGTCTGAAACCCGAACCCGAGTCTGAAACCCAAACCCGAACTGAAGTTTGAGATGAACTAGAATCCTGTTGAGCCGCACCAGACATAACTCGAACCAAACTTCAACATCCGAACCATTACCACAGCCGAAACGTCGTCGGCGCCGGCCGGAAAGCATCGTCGTCGACTGTCGCCGCCGGCTGTCATGGCCTTCACCACCACTATGGCTCCATCAACAGAAAAAAAAAAAACTAAATGCAAGAGAACCGGTGTTAGCACTTGTGTAGCTGACGAGTTACCTGAGTGAAGAGAAAAGTAAAAGAACTTACGGAAGCCTGTCGCTAGTCACCGAAACCACCATCTTCATCTATCATCACCATCCAGCACCTCCTCCACCGTCGCTGTACCGGCGGCGGCGCTGCTATTGCTACCGGAAAAACTCCACCGGCGAAGCCGAGCGGGAGAACGAGAGTGGGGAGTGGGTGTCGTTGTTCCTGTCGTTCAGATCCACCACCACCGCCGCCGTGAGCAGCGGCACCACCTTTATTCCGTCGCCGATCTTGTGTTTTGAGGGAGAGGGAACGAGATGTGGAAGTGAGGTGGAACAAGATTTGATTTCTTTCGATCGCGAATGATTTGGGCAACTTAGAACGTCTACATTTTAGCAAAGGTTCGAATTCAACAGATACAAAAATTTTATCCATGCCAGTATTAAATAAACACTAAGCATAGACATTGTTTACGAGAAACGTACCGTTGATGACATCGTTGTTGTTCTGAGCTTGTGTTGCTGTTATCACAAAGGTTCGTCCAAGCGCTTGCTGCTGCTGCTGGTTGTTGTTGCGCTGAGGACAAACGTTGGCAAGATGGTTTGGATTGCCACACTTGAAACATGCTCGACCAGTGACTGCTTGAGGCTGAGCTTGGTTTGGTGCGAGTTTTTGGGTTGCAACGTTGGTTTGGGTTTGTTTACCTTGTGGCTTTGGGCCACTTCGGCATTTGTTGGCGAAATGCCCAAACCTATGCAATTTGTGCATAGGCGGCCTGGTGTGTGAATGGGATGATGGTATACATAGGTGTTACACTTAGGATGAGTCCCAGTGTAGTCTTTCTTGGTTGGCTCAGGATTTTGGGTAGGAGCAACTTGTTGGAGAAATTGACGGTTTTGCGGAGTGACTACCACACAGTTTTGGCTTGAAGCATTCCGCTTCTTGCCTTTGTTGTTGTTCTTGGTGGGTGGTTTGGTAGGTGTAGGTTCAGCGATGGTACCGGTAGTAGCTTGGTGTGCATTCTTGGATGAACCTTTGTCGAAAGTTCTGTCCAAGATGCGGTTGTTGTTTATTTTGGAAGCCAAACGAAACGCGTCTTCGAGGGTTTTGGGTGTGGCGGATTCAAAGAAGTTTTGGATGGATGGGGGAAGACACCGAATGTATTTTGCGATGGCCTTGTTAGTAGTATCGACTTGGCCGGGGCATAACGCACTCAGTTGCTTGAATCGAGTTGTAAGACCGACATTGCCGCTCCCCACTTGCTTAAAGTTACAGAACTCATTCTCGAGTTTCTGAAGCTTATGTGGAGGAAAAAATTCGTACTTCATCAACTTCTTAAGTTCAGGCCAGGCTAGGGCATAAGCGACATCATCCCCACGAGGGTTACTGATATGCATAAAATACAACATATAAATTATATCAAATACAGCGTAAAATCAACTCTTTTTCGATACTAATGTTGGAAAAAGCATGTTTCTTTGTTTCTTTTTAATTTACAGGGTCAAAAGAGCTTAAATGAACAAAAGAAGCAAAATTACGGCAAAAAACAACATAAATACAAAAGAAGATAAGTTGACACTTCATACCGACCCTCCAAATTTCACCCAAAGACCAAAAATAACAAGTCAGAAGGCTGACACGGGGTTGTGCCACCTTGGCACGGGGCTGTGCCGAACTCTAGATTCCTTGCAGAAAAAGACAACAGGAAAAGAGAAACCAACATAGGGTCGTGTCAACTCAATACGGGGCCGTGGTCAACTCCCGGATTTGCAGAATCTTAGATAGTACAAAAAGTACAAGCAAGTACAATGGGCATGGGGCCGTGCTGTTGACACACGAGGCCGTGTTAGTACAAGACCTGACACTGCAGTTAATGAAGAAGAGACAGAATGACCAACATGGGGCCGTGTTTGGTGGGCACAGGGCCGTGTTGACAGTCTGTTTTCAGCTATAAATAGGGGTGCTTGGTTTCATTCCAACCCATCTCTTAGTAAACCACTTCTCTCTCACTTGCCACCACTGCACCACCACTACAATACCATCATCCACCACCATCATCCATCTTCCATCATTTAGAAAGTGTAGTAGTACTGGGATCCAATATCAATCGTAAGAGTCTTTGTCAAACAAAGTCCATGCTTGGCTAAACTCTTAGATCACCTGGTGAAGACAAATCTTTTATGTACTTCTTTTTTATTTCCAATCTTTGGCTCCTTTTTAATTGGGTATGTATTAATGACTTTAATAACTAGTTTTTCATATTGAAGGTGAATGTATCTAATCATTCTTCATATGTCGTTGATTCACATATTCGTGTCTTTACGGTCTATATAAAGCGCGTTAATTGCTTGGAAGGGGGTTAGAAGCGTTAATTCACGAGCTGACGGTCTTAACCCCAGCGGGAGAAGTAAGAAACGCTTGAATCCCTTATTTATAAACTACTATTAAAACTTTAAACCAACCCTGTAAGGACTGTATCCCTGTTGACTCAGACCAAAGGGTTGAGGGTAACGCTGCATGGAAGGGGGCCTACCACTTTTCGCATTAATAACTTACTTAATTATCTTTCAATAATCCGACCTTGCGGGACTGTATCCCTGCTGACTCAGACCAATAGGTTGAGGGTAACGCTGCCTGGAAGGGGGCCTACTACTATAACTTAAAGATAATCTCTTAAAATTCCCAAAGCTCGGAAATCACTAAAGGATACATAAAAGAGGAATTGGAACCAAGTGATTCCTTCTTGTCTATTTGTTTTTCCTTACATTTTATTTTTTCCTTTTAGTTTATCTTTTTATAGCTTTAAAAACTTTTTCTTCAAAATTTGGTTTGATTAGACGTTAATGATAAGCCGGTATTAAAAGCTCTTGTGTCCTTGGACGACCTCGGTATCTTGCCATCACTATAGGGTGCACTTGCCCTAACGTGTGTGAAGAGTGATAGTAGTATATCGTGTTTTATACATTTAAAACTTGAATTTGTGAGTAAAAAGAGCTAAAATATAACATAAAAACTTACCCACTCCGACGCACGTCAGTTACGCTCGGAGGTTCACCAACCGTGGGCTCTCCATCGGAAAACTCCCATTGTGTTTATGGTGCGGAGATGATTAGGGCAACCACTTTGTCTAAACGTGGCCTCAATGGCATCAAACCATTGAAGCATTTTGTGGCACCCTCTTCGACTATGAAGGGTAGCGGGTTACAAGAAACAAATTGCTTGAAGGTAAACGTGGACTTTGGTTGGTCAACCTTGGAGTCAACGGATGCATACGGGGATTCAGTGTTAGGTACGGGTTGGATTTTACTGACGATACCGGGAATGACCTTAGCCATTTATTTCGCCATGAACTTCATTAGATCCTTCTTCGACAGCGAATCATCGTTGTTGGAACCCTTTTTGGAGCCAGATCCCGATTTGGAGTTCTATCGGTTGGAGAGACGTTGGGAAGACATCTAAAGAATTGAAAGAGAGGATAAAGATGAGACTTGATCATAAAAAATCACGTTTTTACATGTATGAGCATGTAAGTATTCACATAACATGTATGATCCACGTAATTTGCATGAGTATAACAAGTATTCACAAAGTATAATGACGTATAAATGCGTAAAGGAGTATAAATTTAGTTTGTTCACGAGAATTATTATGGTTATAGATTACGAGGGAAATGTGAATTGTGCATCGGCTTTGAAATAAATGAGGTAAGAAATATAAAACACATTAGAATTGAGATAACAAAAAAGAGAGGAAACGTAAAACATGGAATGTCACGGAATGTAACTAAGACTGTTCCAAAGTGAATCGAAGATCCTTTCAAATTAGGGAAATGTGTTTGGCCTATAGGTAAAATACTCTCTTCGAGAAGCGATTAACAGTATTTTATCCTTCTAGATACTACATGTCCATAATCGATTGAAAAATTGAAACTTTGGCGGGATTGAAAATCAAGGATTGGGACTAGTTGACAAGATGCGGGTTTCACCCCTAACTTGATAACATCGAACCCTAATTGTGGTTGGTACTCGTCGGGTCAAGAAAGTTAATTCCGACACATTGACGAGGGTTCACTAGAGTTAGAATTGGAAATTTACCATCAAGATGTGGATTTCACTCTTAACTTGATGGCGTAATTTCGTGCAAAAATTGAATAAGCAGATTGAGGGTCGTTCACCAGAGTATGGGTTTCACACCTATTTTGGTGAAGTCGTCTCATTTGTATGATACAAGTGTCTTCAAGTCTTCAAGTGTGTATTTGTGTAAAACGTCTTAGGAAAGACATATGTAAAATTAAGACAAAAGAATAGAGGTATGTTGGGATTGAACCCTACCAGAGGAACAGTTGATTAAAGCCAAACCTGGATCAGAGCAGTGGATCCAGAATAAGCAGATGTTGTATTCAGACTTTCCCCTTGAAAGTGGTTCTAACAACTGATGGCCTTCATCCACTGTTCGTATACAACTGCTGTTCTACAACAACTGATCAAGTATAAAGACTGATGAAGACTAAAGCTCTGATGCTCAATCTACTGATATGGGTCAAGTACTGCTGAAGATATAAAGTACTGCTGGAGTCACAACAGTGGAAGGAGAAAGCGGTAGTTTAGTCTATTCCTTTGTATTTTAATGTAATCAGTAGTTAGCAAACAGTTGTATTAGATCAGTAGTTACAGGTTGTTAGGAGGTTAGATGTCACTTTCATGGTGACGTCAGCCAAGATGCTTCAGTGGTTTGATCATGCCTATAAATAGAACAGTACCCTGTACTATTCTATTAGCTCTTTCATCACTTGTCTTCCTGTACGAACAAATCATTGTGAGCTCAGGCCGAGGGGGAGTGTGTAATACATGCATGCAAGTTGTAATTGAAGATTGAAATAAATTTAATCATTCGGTTCAATGTTAAACATGTGTGTTGAAAGCAATTCTCCAGTTTGATTGTGTATGAAACTTTGTTTCCATTTAGTTTCCGCTGTAATTACTTGTTCATCTTCTTAATTCTCAAACAAAAACACAATCATAAGAAACTCAGATCCTATCAATTAGTATCAGAGCTTGGACAGTCAAATTTGATCTAACAGTCATTTTGACATAAATAGTTCAGCTCATAATTGTTGATACTGTTAAATTGTTCGTTTCGTTGAAAAAACAGAGTAAGGGTTAATTACGATCAAAGTTGATTAACAAGTGCCTGTAAAACAACCAGGATGATGTCACAATCACAAGATATGAACAATAACATTGGTTCTCTTTTCAAACCACCCATGTTGAAGCGGAATGAGTACAACATCTCGCAGAGAAGGATGGGTCACATCCTTGCTCAACAGAATACCGGATGTTGGAAGTCGGTTATCTTTGGACCACATGTTCCAATGGTGCCGAGTGCTGAGGATCCAGGCAAGTACGAACCTAAGAAGGTTGAGAACTATACTGAACTGGATTATCAGAAATTTGAATTGGATGCCAAGGCATTTAGCATTGTTGCTTCTGCATTACCCAATGAAATCTATGCTGGACTGTTACACTGTAACAGTGCCAAGGAATTGTGGGATGCACTGAAGGAACAGTTTGGGGGAACTGAAGAAGTTATTGAAAACAACAGGGAAATTTTGAACCAACAGTATGAAACCTTTTGTCACATCAAGGGTGAAACATTAACTCAGCAGTTTGAGCGATTTAGCTGTCTCATAAGTGAACTTAAGCTTGTTAAAACTGAATTTCCAAAATCTACTATTAACAGTAGGTTTTTAAGATCACTTCCAGAAAAATGGGACACTATAGCTTTTGTGACTAGAAACTCTGTTGAGTTCAAAGATCTGACACTGACCCAACTTCATGGTAGACTCCTGACCTATGAAAGGGAGTTAAACCAGAAAAAGAAGTTGCAAGAGTCTAGCAAAGTTGCAGATGACTACTCATTTGGCAACACAGCTCTTCTGGGTCAGGAAGAGTCTGGCAGCAGTAAGGATCAGAGTTATGATCATTTTATTGACATAATTGCTGGTGCAAATTTCAACTCTGATCCTCACTCATCCAACTTTGCTTTCACAACAAATGGAGAAAGCCAGAACTTTGATAATATGTGTTTTGAACTCAATGACTTTGATCCAACTGATCTTGAAGAAATGGACATTTTGCATCAATTGTCTTTGCTAAGTGTAAGAACTAGCAAGTTTTATAAAAGGACAGGGAGAAAATTCCTAGGGTTACATGCGAATCTAAAAGTGGGGTTGAATAAGTCCAAGATCAAGTGCTATAAGTGCAATAGGCTAGGTCATTTTGCTAGGGAATGCAGGAGTCAAACTATTGGCCCAATTATCACTCATCCCAGCTCAAACCCTAGACCACAAAACAACCAAAGCACGGTGCACTATGCCCAATATACCCCTGCAGCCCATGTTAACACTGCTCACTATGCACATGCTGCAACCCCTGTTCCTGTGCATTATGTTCAAACCACTGTTCCCCAAATTCAGTATGTCCAAGCCCCTACTCCCCAGGTTCAGGTGCAACAAGCTACATCTCAACAAACTGCACCAACAGTGGTTCAACCAGACCAACAAAGCTTTTTCACATAAGGGCTGGTTGACTGGAGCAGTTTACCTGAGGAGTTAGGAGATGCAAATTTTGCACTGTATGCTCAAAGCACTGCTTCTGGTAATGATATCTGTTTTGTAGCTTTGGAGACCATACAGGAGGGGTTGGAAGCTGAAGAAGAACAGTCAAGTGCTAAAACAGTGGACAAAATTGCTGAAGTAGTGGTTACTGCAGTTGCTGATGAAGTACTGTTGGGAGAAAGTTCAAAACCCCTGTTAGAACCACTGTCCGACCCTTGGTCCAAAGAAGAAGAAGAAGAAGAGAAGGAAGAAGGTGAAAAAGAAGAGAAGGCTGAAGAAGAAAGTGCTCATACATGTGATTGTGCAATGATGGCTGCAGCCAAGGTATCACCTAAGGTTCTTAAAGATCTGCGTTCAGACAAATGCATCATAACATTTGCTAACATTAAAAAGGTGAATGAAAACCTTTGGGATAGGATGTTAACTTCTGAATGAAAAAGAAAGTGAAATTTGCAGCATCAAACAAGAGCATAGCATAACCAAGGACCAACTCCAAACAATGATAGAAAAATATCAGGTTTGCATAAAGGAGTTGGAATCCACCCAGATCACTTGTGAAAAATGGGTGAAATCCTGTAAAGGTTATGAGATTATGCTTGAAAAACAGATTGAAAGTAATGTAAAATTTGGCATTGGGTTTAGAAAAAATGACCAAGTTGAAAACAATGCTGCAAATCAAGCTGGTTCTGTTGAAATCATACCAACCAACAAGAATGGCCAAGAAGTTAAAATAACTGACAAACTTGGTAACAAAATCACCTTGGAAAGATCTGTGGGGTCCTCAACTTTTGAGGAAATTGAGAAATACCAATTTAAACCCACATGGTCTGATGAGTGTGACATTCTTGAAAACTTCAAGCCCATGGACTTCACAACCACTGATGGTGTAAAAGCTCCCAAAGTAAAGGTCATTCCTCTTAAAGACATCCCAACAGTGGTTCAAAACTCTGTTGCTAAGGAGTCTGAGAAGAAGAAAAGAAAAGAAAAAGTTAGAAACCTGTTTTGTGATTTCTGTGAAAAGAAGAATCATCTAACAAAAGATTGTTTTCATCTAAAAGCATATGATATCAACAAATCAAGTGTCATTGAACCTGCTAAGAGCTGCACCATCTGTGGTAAATCAAACCACAAAACTCAGGAATGTGTGTATCTCAAATCCTTTGATGTAAAAAAGAATGAGTACACTGCAAAAACATCCTTGAGTTCATCATCAACACCAATCAAGTTTCAAAAGAATCAACCACTATTTGTGCCAGTACAAACATCTGAACCAAACCTCTGTTAAAAGAGATGTTCAGGTGACTCATGCACCCCCTGCTAACCAATACCGAAGAGGTAACGGTCAACCACCATACCCAAGGGTCCCACATGTTTATGAAGCCTACAAAAAGCCTTCTAAACCAAGAGTGAACAGGCATCCTTTTGGGTACCAACAGATAATTGGGCAAGACCCCCAACAGTGGTTAGAGAAAAACAGTTCTAAAACTGTCCAAACCCCTGAGCTAACCACTGTCCATCCACCTGAACTTAACACAGACACTGTTGAGACCCCATCCAAAGCCTTATTGGCTTTGGAGACCCTAATGAACTAACCTTTTACTTGATGTGCAGGGAGCTTCTGCATGCTTAGATAGTCTTTGGTATGTAGATAGTGGAGGCTCCAGGCACATGACAGGATGTAGAGCCCTACTCAAAGATTTCAAAACTCATGGAGGGGGTGATATATCATTTGGTAATAATAGTAAAGGGAAGGTTATGGGGTCTGGTACAGTTCAGTCTGGTAATGTTAAGTTTGAAAATGTCAATCTGATAGACAATCTAAAATTCAACCTCCTAAGTGTCTCACAAATGAGTGATATGTGCTATGGCTCATTCTTTACAAAGAAGTGTTGTAGCATTGTTGGACCAGAAATGGTTGAAAAGATTGAAGAAATAATAAAAAATGGAAAAACCCAACTTGTTGCTCAAAGGAGTGGCAATGTTTATGTAGTTGATATGTCAAAAGAGAGCCCCAGGATTGATACCTGTCTGTTCTCAGCTGCCTCTAACAAAGAGACAGAATTATGGCACAGGAGATTGGGGCACACAAATCTCAAGACAATCACTGCTTTATCAAAACAGGGGTTAGTAAGAGGTTTACCTCAAAAACTGTTCACCTGTCCTAAGCATTGTGTTTCCTACCTAAAAGGAAAACAACATAAAAGCTCTTGTAAATCCATTGAAGAGTCCAAAACAACCAAGTGCTTGCAAATGCTTCACATGGATCTGTTTTGCCCAGTTAAAGTCATGAGTCTTAGGAAGAAAAGATATTGTTTGGTTATTGATGATTACTTTTCTAGGTTTACATGGACTTACTTTTTACACTCCAAAGATGAGACTGCAGGCATTCTGCAAGACTTTGTTACACAGGTTGAAAAGCAGTTTGACTTGCCAGTAAAAATCTTCAGGAGTGATAATGGCACACAGTTCAGAAATAAGGAGTTGGATGATTTCTGTGTGTCAAAAGGAATTGTAAGGCAGTACAGCATTCCAAGAACACCAGAACAAAATGGGGTTGTTGACAGAAAGAACAGGACATTGATTGAGGCTGCCAGAACCATGCTTCCTGATTCAGGTTTGCCATTAACTTTCTGGGCAGAGGCAGTAAACACTGCTTACTATGTCCAGAATAGAATTTTAATCAATCACAGGCATCAAAAGACTGCCTATGAACTGCTGTATAAAATAAAACCACTGATCTCATATTTCAAGGTTTTTGGCTGCACATGTTTCATTTTAAACTTAAAAGATTCTATCTCAAAGTTTGCAGCCAAAATTGATTGTGGTTACCATTTGGGATACTCAACCACTGCTAAGGCCTACAAAGTGTTTAACACAAGGACCAAAACAGTGGAAGAGACTTTGAATGTGAAGTTCAATGAACTTTCATCAATGAAAATCCCTGCAAATCCTGCAGAATTGTTTGATCTTGATAAATTCACCTTTGAAAATGTTTCTGTCAAGACTAACAGTGCAGGTCCATCAGAAAATCCTCCATCAGACTATGGATATGAAGTCATCATTCCACAACAAAAGTCTGCTTCAATTGGAAGAGCAGCAGATGTTCAAAACAGCTGTCAAAGCTAAACCACTGCTACCTCAACAGTTGTTGACCAAAGTAGCCCCTCATCATCAACCACTATTGACAAAACCCATCAAACAGTGGATAAAAGTCAACATGTTTTCACACTTGTTCCTCCTATTCCTCCACCTTCATTTGAAGCCACTGTTGGATCATCAAAGTCACCAGCAGTGGTTAGCTCAGATGATTCACATCTGCAGCCCTCACCATTAAATGCCATTGTTCCATACAAAGGAGATCTAATCTTCTTGAAGTCTCATCCACCTGACCAAATTATTGACAACATCAGTGAAGGGGTGCTAACAAGAAGCCAATCCTAAAACATTTGTCTTTTTGCTGGTTTCCTATCTCTCCATCAGCCAGTCAAGTACCAAGAGGCACTAAAAGATAACAGCTGGGTAGAAGCCATGCAAGAGGAGCTCCAACAGTTCAGAAGACAACAAGTTTGGGAGCTTGTACCACTGCCAGAGGGTGTGAGTCCTATTGGCACAAAGTGGGTCTTCAAAAATAAAACTGATGAAAGGGGTATTGTTGTCAAGAATAAAGCTAGGCTTGTGGTTCAAGGGTTCAGACAGGAAGAGGGCATTGACTATGATGAAACTTTTGCCCCTGTAGCAAGATTAGAAGCTATCAGATTATTCCTGGCCTTTGCTGTCAACCACAACATAAAGGTGTACCAAATGGATATCAAATCTGCATTCCTCTATGGTAAGATTTAAGAAGAGGAATATGTGTGTCAACCTCCAGGCTTTGAGGATCCATTTAATCCAAATCATGTCTACAAGCTAAATA
This sequence comes from Helianthus tuberosus, assembly GCA_030545235.1. NCBI lineage: Eukaryota > Viridiplantae > Streptophyta > Magnoliopsida > Asterales > Asteraceae > Helianthus > Helianthus tuberosus. The sequence goes on from CM060443.1 coordinate 104,052,670, forward strand.
AAGCTTTATATGGCCTGAAACAAGCACCAAGAGCCTGATATGAAACTCTTTCCACCTTTCTACTTTCCATTGGTTTCACAAGAGGTAAAATAGATAAAACACTGTTTTTAAAATGGAGAGGGAAAGACTTGATGATTGTCCAGATTTATGTGGATGACATCATTTTTGGAAGCACGTGTTCTAAAATGTGTGAAGAGTTTAGGTAACTCATGACAGCTGAGTTTGAGATGAGTGCAATGGGTGAACTCCGGTGCTTTCTTGGTCTCCAAGTAAGGCAACTGCAAAATGGCACTTTCATCCATCAAGGCAAATATGCCAAAGAACTTTTAAAGAAATTTGAGATGGATGATTGTAAACAATGCAGTACACCCATTGCAACCACAAAAATAGTCATGTCTGATGAAAAAGGTGATTTGGTTTATCAAACTCTATATAGAAGCATGATTGGGTCTTTATTGTACCTAACTGCATCTAGGCCAGACATCATGTTTGCAACATGTGTTTGTGCTAGATCCCAATCAGCCCCTAGAAAGTCAAACCTTATTGCTGTAAAAAGGATATTTAGATACCTAAAAGGTGCTCCCTCACTTGGTATCTAGTATCCTGCTGATGGAAATATCAAGCTTTCAAGTTTCTCAGATAGTGACTTTACTGGATGTGACAAGACAAGGAAGTCCACTTCAGGAGGGTGCCAATTCCTAGGCAGTTGCTTAGTGTCTTGGCAAAGTAAAAAGCAAGCAGCTGTTTCCACTTCCACTGCTGAGGCAGAGTATATAGCTGCTGCAAGCTATACAACCCAATTGTTATGGCTTCAAAATCAATTGCTGGATTTTGGTATCACTGCCCTAAAGACACCTCTCATGTTGGACAGTCAGGCAGCAGAAAATATCATCAAAAATCCAGTATCCCATTCAACCACCAAGCACATTGATATCAGACATCACTTTGTGAGGGATTGCTATGAAAAAGGTTTGATTTCTCTGCACCATGTTCCAACTAAAGATCAGCTGGCATATGTGCTAACAAAAGCATTAGACACATCTACCTTTGAAAGCTTGATCTCTAGGATTGGTATGCTGAACATGGAATAATAAGCCAAATCTTGTTTTTCTATGAATAAAAGCATTAAAATGTTTTCTGAAAATCAAAAATTCATCCTTAAAAATAGCTAAAAATGATATTTTCATTAATCCTTAAAAGTCTGCCATAACCACTGTTTTTGGTTCAAACATCTGTTTTGAAAATTTTGTCCGCTGCTGAAAGTCAACCACTGTTTTCTCAATTCCTTGTTAATCACGGTTGTTCAAAATCAGTGCTTTAATCCACGGATAGGCTATCCACTTATAGTTGAAAATCAGCCACTGTTCTCATTATAACTGTTGCAACCACTGATACTTGTTCCATTAGTGGTTTCCTTAACAACTGTCTTCCATTCATCATCAGTGGTTGACACGTGGACAATACTTGTCGGTCAGATCTTTTGTAACTGCTGCCACGTCAGCATTCACTTTTTCCCTTTATAAAACCCTGATCAAAACCCCAAACAGGGTTTTCACTGTCGAATCGAATTCAAAATTCCTTTCTTAAAGCAGTTACCATCCCTCTCTCTCTTAAATCACTCATCTTCTTCTTCCTCTCGCACACATACTCAAATCACCATCTTCATCCTCTCACAAATTCACTCAAATGGCCACAGAAATCCCATTCTAAGTTCCTCATAATTACTGGGGTCTACTCACAAAACCAAGTCACACCGAAACCTTCGATTCCATCATAGATGCTCTTTCGTCTTCAAAGTACAAAACTTTGTTGACTTCTGATGCTCCGGTTTACCTGGCAACCCAGAGAGAATTTTGTAAGAATGCGACACTTGAATCTCAAGATAAAACGACCATAGCCATCAATTCCTCGATAAAGGGTGTACCAGTTAAAATCACACCACAAACTCTATCAGAAGTTTTTGAACTGGATGATCTTCAAGGTAAAACTTCTTTTCCTAAAATAGAGTATCAAACAGATTTTTTAGAAAGAGGGTATGCTGAGGAAATGAAAAAAGACACTTTGCAAAAAGGCAATTATCCTCCTGCCATAAGGTTTTTGTTTCATACCCTCCAATCAAACCAGAGTATTGTATTATGTTATATTATTGAGTATATTAGGAGGTCCTTATATAGGACAATAAAAGACATAATAAAAGGAAACATAAATCAATTGCAATAAATATGAAATCCCTAAAATCTCTGATCTAATATTAACTAACATTCCCCCGCAAGTTGAGGGCGGGGAACGACCTGCAACTTGGACCGTAGAAAATCAAATCTTTGTGAGGACAAGGGCTTTGTAAATACATCAGTAATTTGGTCATCGGTGGAGATAAACTTGACATTCAGCTTTCCTTGAGTGACCTGTTCACGAACAAAGTGATAATCAACTTCGACGTGCTTTGTGCGCGCATGAAAGACCGGATTTGCAGAGAGATAAGTTGCTCCGAGATTATCACACCAAAGTGTCGGTGAGTGATTAACCAACCCAAGTTCTCGAAGAAGAGACCTTAACCAGATAAGCTCTGCTACAGTGTCAGCGATTGCCTTGTATTCTGATTCTGTTGAAGACCGAGAGACAGTTCGTTGTTTTCGGGCAGCCCACGAAATAAGATTTGAGCCCAAGTAGATAGCGTACCCCCCGGTGGATCGACGGTCGACAGGACAACCAGCCGAGTCAGAATCAGAGTAAGCCTGAATAACATCTCGTTGCCAGTGAGAGTCAGAAAAAGCCTGGAGTTGGGACCCCGAACCATGACGAAACAATAAGCCAAGATGAGCCGTGCCTTTAAGATAACGAAGTATTCGTTTTACCGCAACCCAACGGTTTTTAGTTGGGGCATGCATGAATTGACACACCTTGTTCACAGCAAAAGCAATGTCCGAACGAGATAACGTGACATACTGAAGAGCACCCACCGTTTGCCGGTATCGAGAAGGGTCATCAAGAAGCGGACTGTCATCTGGAAGTAACACATGAGAAGTACTAATAGGAGATGTGACTGGCTTGCAGTCTGTCAGTCCAGCTCGATGAAGAATGTCCATAATGTATTTACGCTGGGAGAGAATTAGATCAGAATTATGATGAACCACTTCGATACCCAAGAAATAATGTAGACGACCAAGATCCTTAACCACAAAAAGAGAGCTCAGACGAGTTATAACATTAGTGACTGCCCCTGGATGATTTCCAGTAATTATGATGTCATCTACGTAAACAAGAACATACACAATAGTACCATTGGAATTTAGAATAAATAATGAGGGGTCAGTTCGGGATCCATAAAAACCAATTTGTTGCAACGCCGTAGAAAGCCGAGTGAACCATGCACGAGGGGCTTGTTTAAGCCCATAGAGAGACTTGTGTAGCAAGCACACATGATTTGATTTGGTGGGATCAACAAACCCGGGAGGTTGTTTCATGTAAACTGTTTCCTGAAGATCCCCATGTAAGAAGGCGTTTTGAACATCTAGTTGTCGAAGTGGCCACTTTTGTGTAACTGCCAGTGATAAGATGGTGCGAATAGTTACCGATTTAACAACCGGGCTGAAGGTTTCATGATAGTCAACTCCTGGTTGTTGGTGAAATCCTTTAGCAACAAGTCGTGCTTTGTAGCGGGTAATCTTTCCATTTGGATCTGTTTTCAACCTGTAAACCCACTTGCAATCAACAACGTTAGTATTTTTGACAGGTGGAACAAGTGACCATGTCCCATTCTTATAAAGTGCCTCCAACTCTTCAGCCATGGCATGACGCCACTCCGAGGATTTGTTGGCAATGGTAAATGAGGTGGGTTCGGTGGGTAAGATAGGGGAAGTAGTGGCAGTGTAAGCTGCAGGATTGTAGGGAGTGGTTTGTTTGGGATTGGGTCGTAGGTTGGGTGGTTTAGGCCGAGGAGGTGGGTTGGCTTGCGTATTGGTTGAGAAAAGTGTGGGTGTTTGGTGTAGAGTGGCAGCGGGCGAATTGTAGGAGAGGGTGAGGGGTCAGTTTGGTCTGGTGGGTTTTGAGGTGTAGGTTCGGTTGGGATAGATGGGCCGTGAGGTGTTGAGGAAGGTGTGGGTGACGTAGGGGGTTCAACGGGGAGGTCGGGTGGTAGGTCAGGAAAGATGGAGATATAGGGAGGCTCAGTTGGTGAGGTAGGTGGCACGGGTGTCGGATTGTGAAAAGGAAATATATGTTCGTTGAAGCGAACATGGCGGGCAATATATATTCGTTCTGAGGTTGGGTTAAAGCACCGGTAACCATGGTGAACAGGGCTGTAACCAAGAAATACACACGGAGTGGACCGAAATTCCATCTTATGACGATTATATGGACGAAGATAAGGAAAACATTGACACCCAAAGACACGTAAAAAGGAGTAATCAGGTTTACGTTTAAAAATGTGTTCAAAAGGGGACTTGTTGGATGAGACACGAGAAGGGAGTCGATTAATTAAGTAGACAGCCATCTCGAAGGCAATTTGCCAGAAGCGTTGAGGAAGATGAGATTGAGCTAAAAGGGTAAGCCCAGTTTCCACAACGTGGCGGTGGCGGCGTTCGACAGTCCCATTTTGTTCACTGGTGTGAGGGCATGAACGTCGGTAGATGATTCCAAGATTATTAAAAAAATGTGTGAGATTTCGAAACTCGCCACCCCAATCAGATTGAATGCTTTTCAGTTTAGTATTAAATTGTCTTTCTGACATTTTTATGAAATTAGTTAAGGCAGGAAAAACATCAGATTTATGCACCAATGGATAAAACCACATATACCTAGTGTAATGATCAACACATAAGAGAAAAAAACGACAACCATCAATAGATAAAGTGGGCACAGGACCCCAAACGTCACAATAAACCAAATCCAAGACATGAGTGCTATGAAAATTTGAATTTGCTAAAGAAAGTTTTGAAGACTTGCCCTGCTGACAAGAGGTACATAATGAATTTGAAAATTTATTTGAAACAGGTAAAGAACAATGTGAAACAATAGACTGAAAAACTTTAGCATGAGGATGTCCAAGACGTTGATGCCAAGTTGTGGAGGAAGCCTTGACAGCAGTGAAAGCGACTTTTGGAAGAGACTGAAAACGAGGAAGGCGGATGTGGTACAAGCCCTGTTCACTTGGACCCGTTAGGAGGGTGGTGCGTGTAGACTCGTCCTTCACAACAAAATAAGAAGAGTGAAATTCAAAAAAGACGTCATTATCATGGCAAAACTTTTGGACAGATAATAAATTATTTTTAAGTGCAGGGACATGAAGAATGTTATTTAGGTTAAAGGTTTTATGAGGGGAGTAAAGTTTGGTGGAGCCAATGTGCAAAATAGGTAGGGGAATACCATTACCAACAAGGAGAGAGTCATTACCATAATAGGGCTCAGCGTTGTCGAGACTAGATAAGTCTGGAGAAGAATGATCATTTGTTCCAGTGTCAGACACCCAAGTAAATCCAGCTTGGGAGGCAACGTCCGAGTGAGCAGCAAAGTTGGCCTGTGGAGTCACGCGAGATTGATTGGACTGGTTTGGAGACTGAGATGGTAGGTGGCCAATGCCACAGCGATTGCAGTGACCGTAAACCATGTTCTGAGTCGAGGCCCAAGCAAACTGTCTTGTACCGTTGTTGTCACGAGAACGATTGTTGGAGTTGTTGCGCGGCTGTCCTCATGAGGATCCCCGAGAGCCACGGCTACCTCTGTTAGAATTGACAGATCTGGGTGCAAAAAACGCTTGTGGTTGTGAGTTGGAAGCTCCCATAGGATTCAGTTGATACCCAAACTATGCAACCATAAGTTGGAGGTTGCTGAGTTGTTGTTGGACTGTATTAAGGTTGGGTGGTGGGGATGCCGTGGGTGCAGCAGTAGCCAGAAAAGCTTGCGGGTTTGAGGCTGCAGAAGACACACCATGGATTTTGGCAATCATGTAGTCATGATCACTGAGGAGGCCATGAAGTTCATTGAAGGTAACAGGAGGAGACCGCGCCAGCAAGTTTGCCTTAAGACCATTGTATTCTTCACGGAGTCCTGAGAGTGTAAGCATGACTATATCCTTATCTTTTATGGGTTCGCCAATGTTAGCTAGGGGCAGTAGCGTATTCTTGGGCTCGGCTTAGGTATTCAGCAGGTTTCTCATCACCTTTCATGGTGATTCTAAGGAGTTGACTTTTTAGAGTAAACTCGTGAGAAGAGGTAACTGGTGCGTAGGCACGTTCTAATGAAAGCCAAATCTAACGAGATGTTTTACCTTGGACATGCTGGAAAGATTCTTCAGACACGGTTGATGTAATCAGCAACCGAACATGGGCGTCATTCGCGACCCATGGGAGATAACTTGGGTTATCAGTTGTAGTAGTTCCTGTTGTGACCTGCTGTTGTGGGCATGGGATGGTACCATCCACATAGCCGAACAAGTTGTGAGAGACCAAGAAAGGTTCTATCATTGATCTCCAATGGCCATAGTTGGTGGGTTTTAGGTTAAAGGCGAATTTGTGAGAGTTGTGAATAGTTTTCTCCTGGTTTGTTAGGGTTGTAAGAACAGGGACACCAAATTATGATGCTCTAGAATCACTTGATTATATCATCCACAACCCACTGCTAAGGAAAATTCTCTTTCCACCCCAATACTCACTGCCACAATTCCACCATAAACAAAACTTTTGTTGGATGCACTTGATATAGCTCAGACAGAAATCAGTTCCTCTCAACCACCTATCGCTGAGAGCATGCCACCACAAGTGACTGAGTCTGAGCTCCCTATCTTTGCTAACCCACCAACACCTGAGGAGGTTACACCCCTTGAGTTACATGTAACTCTTGGTGGTAGTTCAAATGAAGCAGCTACTACAAGTGTTGAACCCACTGGTTTACACTTGGATAATTTTTAGGATACATTCCCTAAGTCAACCACTATTACAACCACTGATAGTGGGAAATCAGATGATCCCATTAAGTTGGGTGATGGTTTAATGTACTGAGAATTGACGGATAGAGTTGACAAACTTGATACATCTGTTGCAGAAATCAAAGACATGCTGCAACAGTTGTTGAAAGCACAAAAGGTACCATCCACTGCTGCACCAACTCCAACAGCTGCTCCATCATATGCTTGGAGTTTGTTTCAACCTATGCTACACCAACAAAGAGAATATGTTGATCAGCAACATGAGATACAAGTTCAAAAGATCATAAATATAATGGAAGCAAGGTTTAAAGATACACAAGCAGACATCAAGGCAATCAAGGCCCATCTGCTGAACACCACTGGCATTGCTCCTCCAACAATAATATTTGTGGATAATCCTCCACCCAATGATGCCAAAAAGGGGGAGAAAATGAGGCAGTTGAAGAAAAAGGGATATGAAGATGGTCTGTACATTGCACCAGATAATTCTAGTATGCTTGCAGACATCCCTAAGCTAGATGGATCTAAAAAGGTTGATGTAACCTTAAATGCTATTGCTAATGCAAAGCAAGAGTGAAAAAGGATTTGGAGGCAAAAGGAAAATCAAAGTTTGAGCAGGAGAAGAAAGTCTTTATGGAGTTGGAAGTACAGGGTTTTTCTGAGCCACAGGATGAAGAAAGTCCTCAGCCTAAAAGAAAACAACCCACAAGAAAAGTTAGGCAACCCAAATCCATACCTTCCAGACCCACAAAACATGCTCCCCAAACTCCTAAAAGCTCCACTCATCAACCTTCAAAACCAGCAGATGTTGAAACACCTGCTGTATCAACTACTGTTGGTACTTCAGTGGTTTCAACAGCTGTTAAACCAACAACTGCCACCACTACATCAACACACACTTCAACCACTGCCCCACCAAAAATCTCATCACCACCAAAAACATCCTCACCATAATAAAAGCCACCTGCCAAAAAGCAGAAGACAGCTGATGACACATCATCAGTTGTAATGACAACAGTGGTTGAAACACCTATTGTTTCAACAACTGTTAGTCAGCCACCTTCCACTACAATCACCACCACTCAAATCACCACTTCTCAACCTACCAAAACACCACCAACCTCTCCTAAACCAAAAAGGAGAAGGATAATCTTGGAAGATGATGATTCTTCACCACCTCAAACATCCTCACAACCCTTGACACTTGTTACCATTCCAAACCCTGTTCCACTCTCTTCAGCACAAGCCTTTAACCCAAACACTGCCATTACTCCTGCAATGTATCCAGTATCCTTTAGAGCTTATAGCAGTTAGAGAGGAGATCAAATCCTTCTACTCTGAAGATGACCCTGCTAAAAGGAACTTACCATCTCTTCAAGGATATCCTAGGCCTAACAATATAGAAGAATATTTGAAGCTAAAGGCTCAACAAGCAGAGGATATCTCCAAAAGAAACACAAAGGGTAAATCTGACAAGGAGATCCAAAGATACTATCAATTCCTGCTCACTCAGGTCAGCACTTTGGAAAGATTTTCAAACGATCTCTGTCAGAAACTTTCAGAAAGAGATGATGAAACTTTGAGAAAAATTACATTGAGCACATCATGGCATTCAAGAAATACAAAGGAGAAAAGGCTCAATATAAAGAATGGACAGTTGGTGAGCTCAAAGAGGAGTTAGAAAGAATTGAAAAAATGAACAAAGACAAAGTTAAACATACTCCTCCTGTTTGGTCAAATTACAAGAAAAGTGTACCTGATAAAGTGTTAAAGCTAAAAAGAATGAAAGAGGAACTTATTACTGCTGATTTTGGGTCAAGGAATCAGGTGACAAGGTGGAAAGAAGAAAAAGTGACGGCCTCTTACCAAAAGCTGGAAGAATTGAGAAAGAAAAATCCTAATGTTCCACAAAAGCCTGTTTACCCTGAAGCAGAGGTTCCAGCTAGACCACAAAAACTGCAAGTCAGGAAATCCACTGCTCCACCTGATGCCATCCTTTATCAAAGAAGGAGACAAAAATAGATGGATGCAGAAACAGCAGAGGATATAGCAGCAGGGGATAACATTATAAAGTCAGTCCTCAAGTAGATGATAGCTGAAAATCCTGAGCTTGCTAAAGCTCAAAGCACTGCTCAGCCAGTTATCACCAGGCCACCATCTCCAAACTCATCATCAATAAAATCTCTCCCAAGAAACCCACTGGATTCAAAAATACTAAAGTGGAAATCTGACAAACAGACCCACGTATTGACTCTGATCAAATCCAGTGGTGAAGTGAAGAAAATATCAAGGGAAAAAGCATTGGGCCTGGGTGTTGAAGATCTGCAAGATCTCCTTGATCTTACACTGTGCAGGGATGAGGATGACACAGATTCCTTGGACTTTGAATTACAATTCAAAGGTCATGTCAGGGAATTGTTGATGAGGCAATAAAGATCCATAATAATGAAGGGTTTTGGCATCATCTGTTCCAGGGGGAGATTGTTGGGATTGAACCCTACCAGAGGAATAGTTGATTAAAGCCAAAACTGGATCAGAGCAGTGGATCCAGAATAAGCAGATGCTATATTCAGACTTTCCCCTTGAAAGTGGTTCTAACAACTGATGGCCTTCATCCACTGTTTATATACAACTGCTGTTCTACAACAACTGATCAAGTATAAAGACTGATGAAGACTAAAACGCTGATGCTCAATCTACTGATATGGGTCAAGCACTGCTGAAGATATAAAGTACTGCTGGAGTCACAACAGTGGAAGGAGAAAGCAGTAGTTTAGTCTATTCCTTTTTATTGTAATGTAATTAGTAGTTAGCAAACAGTAGTTGTATTAGATCAGTAGTTACAGGTTGTTAGGAGGTTAGATGTCACTTTCATGGTGACGTCAGCCAAGATGCTTCAGTGGTTTGATCGTGCTTATAAATAGAACAGTACCCTATACTGTTCTATTAGCTCTTTCATCACTTGTCTTCCTGTACGAACAAATCATTGTGAGCTCAGGCTGAGGGGGAGTTTGTAATACATGCAAGCAAGTTGCAATTGAAGATTGAAATAAATTAATCATTCGGTTCAATGTTAAACATGTGTGTTGAAAGCAATTCTCTTGTTTGATTGTGTATGTAAGTTTGTTTCCATTTAGTTTCCGCTGCAATTACTTGTTCATCTTCTTAATTCTCAAACAAAAACACAATCATAAGAAACTCAGATCCTATCAAGGTAGAACCAAATAGAAAGAATAGCATGTTAAGCAAGAATCAAGTATGGTCAAAGTTGGTGCTTACTATAGACTAGGTCGAACATGGCAGTTCTACCTAATTCCCTATAATTATGGCTCTGATACCAATCTGTCACACCCCAACTGATAGTGGAAAAATCAGAGTGAGACGAAAACGAGATTGTTCGAGACTTCATAACACTATTGCGACAATAATTAATTCAAAAGCTAATTACATTTCATATAAAATATTGTCAAATACAAAACATGGGAATCAAATACAACATCTATTTTGGGAATACTGTGAGCGCGCGTGCGGACAGGAGTTGGTTCTCTCTAAGATGAAGAACGTGGTCGGAATCGATCAATACTGAGGTGTGGAATCCCTAAGCATCATCAGAGAATCATTAACAACGATATCAACGATAAACATGTCCAATTTCATTGAGTAATGTGAAAGTACGAAGATCCTGATGACAACTGGACAGAGATTCGCTACATAAACTGGCAAAAGGTTCTAAACAATGACCCCTACACATCTATTTGTAGGCATCATGGGAGAGGTGGTGTCATCCGGTAGGATGGTCATCCATCCGGATGACCTATGTCATCCAACCGGATCACTTATAACAATTAACGTTCCGTCTCCCGTTTTGTCTAGATACAAAATACATAAAAAACTGTACAACGACACATACAGGACAAAATACATAGACTCGATACAGAAGGAAGCTACAGACATAATGCACTAGCAGACTCCCCCTTGGATGTAGCTGTAGTCTTCCTTCATGCATAGTCTTTATTGCGTCTTCCTGCTGCGACTCCTAGCTTTAGCTTTCTGTCTTCTCGCTTCTGCTCTTTCAGCTAACATTTTGCGCCTTAGAGGCCTGCCGATCTCGTTCCAGTACTTTCTGTACTTTGGATTTCCATCTCTTTTCCTATCCCATCTTGGTATCTTGTTCTCCTCAGATTCTATTGGCGTTTGATCAGTTGGAGGAGGTCTAAACATTTTTCTTTTACCCAGAACTGCAGCTCTTTCAGCCATCTTCTTGAATTTCTCACTTCGTTTTTCTTTCTTCAAGAACTCTTCTAACTCAAGGTCTCTGAAATTTATTTCCCAGTACCTCCCAGAGTTTATATCTTTTGCAAAACACAAGTTCACCATTTTCTGGTACTGTTGCGCTTGAGCTCTATCAGGCAAATCATACACAATCTTGTTGAAGAATAAACAATCAATATCCTTCTTCGAGCAGTTCACCAATCACATAGGATCTAACACATTGATCCTCCTGGCTTCTCCTTTCATCTTGTCATATAATGAAATCACTGCTTCCGCTGTGCTTTGGTTGTATAACCATCCTTGAAAGTCTTCGTGAAAGTTTTTTCCATTGCACATAGCGGCATGTTCTTTAGACACCTTGGAGGCTTTATCTTCAATGTTACATCTTTTTCTCCTGTGATTGGATCATATTTGACAATCTGCTTTGGATAGTGTGGCTTCCAATCAGGGAACCTGTTCTTTGCTTGGAGCTTTATGTAGTTCCATAACTTATGGTCGTGCATCTTTACATCAGGACCATAATAGAACTGTTTGATGTTCTTTGTTTGTACGAGCTCCTCCACATCCCACCATGAGAATGTTTTAATGTCTGACAATAACTCGAAATACTGAACCCCGTGTTCCCTTCTGATAGCATACTCCTGAAGGTCTTCAAGATAACCCCAAGAAAGTATATCACCCAGCGATTTATCTGGATGATCCGTAAAGTGTTGAAGTGATGTCTTGTACTTCCTCTCCTTCGGCATCACCTTAAACCAATTCTTTCTTCCTTCTAACAACTCTTCTTGTGGAATAACTTCATGAATACCTTCAATTGATATCCTTTCCACCACTTTCCTCCTAACTTCATCTTCATTATGTGATTTGAACATTTCAGCGAATGTCAGAAAGGTATCATCAACTCCCGCATAGTGAAAAGGAGTGCCTTCATCAGAAATATCCAATCCTTCTTCAACTATAACATCTTTAAAGTAATCAGCTTCATATGCAAACTTAAAGACATATTCTCTCTCGGGCGATGGTAGAATTTCATCCTCAATATCAAACTTTAAGTTACCATCATCCATCCCCAATTCCTCTAACATCTCCTCTCTCGTCCTAGGTACCTCTAACTCCTCCTCAAACGAAGAATGCAAGTAAATAACTTTGGGTTGAGTTAGGAATACCTGATTACCAGCATGTTGTTTACAAGAAGACGAAGCCTCATGCTGCTGATCATCCTGTTGCTCATTCAATTGATCATTAAGGAAGTCTTCAAGAGTTTGTTGAATAGACGGCTTCACCACTAACAACCTTGTTCCTCCTTGATCATCATCATCATTGTAAGCATCCCATGAGCGATCATAATTTTCAACAGCGTCAAACAACTCTTTTAGTTCAGGATCCTCTTCTTCCTCTTCTTTCTCTTCATGACATTTCTCAACGATCTTACGTCTATCAAGTTTGATCTCTTCAGGTGTAACATCGATTACATCACCAACAGCTAACATTGCAAGTGGATTAGACTCTGTAGTACCTTTAGCTTCAGGTTGAACTTGTTGGCTAGAAGACCCAAGTATTTCTTCATTATCAATCACAACATTTTTCTTCTTCTGCGTTGCCTCTTCAGCCAACTCTTTTTCCCTTTGAACTCTTCGTTCCTCGACCCTCTGAATCTCCAAGTCATTATACACAGCTTGGACATTGATTCCAAGCTTGTGTTCCAATACAGTATACAACATAATCAGTTGTTCATCTTTCACAGCTTTGTCGGCCCTCAGAGCTTCTATTTCTTGACTTAACACCTTGCTTTTATTAGAAGACGTCTCATGTAGCTCGCCGATCATTTGAGGCAATGTTTTGTTGACTTCATTCATGTTCTCATACTTGGCATTCACTTCTTCAAATTCTGCAGTGAGTCTATCAATGACTTTGACATTATCTCCAAGATCATCAGTTAAATCATCAATTCTTTCAGCATGATCATTCACTGCTTTCTTCAACTCTTCATTTTCTATCATTACTTTCTTAAGCTTTTCTTTCACCTCATCACGCTCAGCTTCTGCTTTCTTCTTTTCTTTCTTAAGAAGACTAACTTTCTTTGTGAGCACGTTGACTTTTCCATCATTGAACATATCGTAATCACCTTCTGGAAGATCAGCTAGAAATTCACCATGAACTTCCGAAAATCCATCAAATAAACCAGAAGAAGTATCTTTATTTTTTGGTGAATTCTTTGGATCGTCATCACTAATATGAATAGTAGGATTGACTGGTGGAGGTAGTGGAGTAGACTTTCTTTCTCCCATAAACTCTATCTCATCATCAACTTTCTCAGCTTCAACATTCTTTTCAACTCTTTCAAAGATAGGACTTTCATGCGCTTTCTTTTCAACTTCAGCAGTTTGAACTTTCTCAACTTCAGGAACTTCAACATTTTGAACTCTTTCAGCTTTAGGACCCTTTATTGTTTCAACATGCTTTTCACTTTCTGGGGCTTGAACACTTTCAACTTCAGGCATTGATGCTGCTCCTTTTCTTGCTCTAACACTCCTAGGAATAACACCTTTAGGATGTGCTTTACGTTTCAATAAACCTTTCTTTTTCTCTTTTGGAGTTGGAATGTATGTCTCATCTTCCTCATCTGAACCCTTCTTTTTCTTTGGAGGCTTCACTTTTAACTTTATATTTCCAACACCCAACTTTGATGTGTCATATCCAGGTTCTGTATCACTTGAATCACTTTCAGTTGCACTGGAGTCTATTTGCACAACTCCTTCAGCTTCCTTTTCTTTCAATCTTTCAGCTTCAACGTTCTTTGCAGAAGTTTCAGCTTCCTTTGCAGTTTTAGCACCTTGATCCTTTGTAGCAACTTCAGTCTGCTTTATGTAATCATCGAAAGACAAATTCAAGTATTCTACGCCTTTGTTAATCAAGTCTGCTGGTGGAATCACTGGCTAATCAACAAGCCTTGGTGGAGATTCTTCTTTGTTGGCTCTGCAAAACAAACATCAACATTTATTAGTATAACATATAATAAGAACAATCTATCAACCTTTCATGTGACTCCCCCTTTCCAACATTTCCCTTAATAACAATCTTTGGTGTCACCACTTTAGGTGATATCTTTGGAGTCCTTTTTCTCTTTCCATCTTTCTCAAACCAAAACCTTAGCTTTTTTTCCATCATCTCACTGAAACGTTCACTTTCGTCCTCATAATTACTTTCTTCGTGTCTCCAGTGACATTTTTAGGTGCAACATAGTTTGGATTCTTTATCTTTCCTATCATTCCTTTCACCCTCGGCTCCTGATCCCCTGTCAAATCTTTATATTTGTTCAATTTATTCAATGTTTCACTGCTCATATGTTGTAATTTCAGTTCATCAGCATGATCTTTTGGTAGATTAGGCACTCGATCGTCCAACAACATTTGAATGAATCTAGGGTACATAATATACTTCTCACCCTTGATGTTATCAACCATATGATTAAAGATGACATGTGAAATATTGTAAGGCCTATTCAACACCAGACATGTAATAATGTTCATAATGTAGTCTGATGTCTCATCATAAGCCCCCTTTCTGTGTGATAAAGCTTGCACCACACAATAAACCATGAATTTGTATGGTCGACAGAATCTAGACTTAAAATATTTGTCTTTTACATGACCCGTGTATCCCATTCTAAATCACAAACCCTTGCTTAAACGTTCAGGAATAATGATTGGGTCATCATCACTGTCCTTTAGATCTAAAACCCTTCTTACGTCAACCACTGTGAACTTAACTTCAACATCTATGTCTTTATCATTTTCATCTTTCTTCTGTACCGCCGAATATATCATCTTTTCTTTTTCGTCGTACCTCACAGACTTACAAAACATCCTAACATGTGACTCATAACACTTATGTTTTTCCGTTAGAGCCTTAGCAATTCTACTTTCTTTTAAGAATGGTATAATTTCTTTAATTGCTTCCATATTTGCATAATTTTCATCTAATATGCAGTAGATGTTGTGATTTGGATGCCAATCTGTCGCTCTTGCCTGCAAAAATATCAACATTATAATCTGCACACATGTCGAGACATAATAGTGAAAAGTGACAAGTTTTCAAAATTCTCAAAAATTTTCTAACACTTTTTATCTCTTACACTCTATACAGTACTGATGATTGGATGAGCTTATCCAATAAAGTGTATAACAATCATCATATGTGCATTTAGATTGGATGGCCATCCGATCGGATGGTCATCCGATCTGATTGACATTCGATCAAAAAGTTTAAACAGTTGAGCAGATTTAAAAGACATGTGAATGTGTGTTTTTGGATCGGATGGCCCTCCGATCGGATGGTCATCCGATCGGATTGTCATTCGTTCCAAAATATCAGTAATAGATGAAACATGTACATTATGATGAATAACAGTTTGAGCAATATCACTTCAAAATCTCAAACACTTAGAAAATTATTCAAATATATAAGTGCCATGGATTGGATGCCCCTTCGATCGGATGGTCATCCGATCGGATTGCCCTTCGATCCAAGAGACCCTGAAGAACAGTTTGAATCATCATAAATTAAAGATCAAAAATTTCAAGTTTTTACAAAATTGATTAGATTTTCACGTAGAGTTTTTGCCGACAAACACAACCCTATGTTCAAATTTTCTTAAAAGTTAACAAATTGGGTTTAATTTGGCATTTTATACCTCGGCTGCCGAACATCTCAAACATCCTAGATTCAATTTCAAAGTGTTTTTTTATCAAATTGGCTCGGTGAATCTATAGATCTAAGGCCGATGAACAATACCTTATGTTCAGATTTTAACAAAAATCCCCAACAAATCCTAGATCTAAGATCTATCATGAACAGTCGCCGATACTTAAAAACATCAAATTACACAAAAATTTAATGGTGAAAGTTAGTAAACTTACCTTTCCCATAGTGAAGGTTGAGTGTGCCAACAATCCTATGTAATTTGGAAAGCAAGAATGTGTGAAACAATCAAAGTCAGTTGAGAGAGTTTGTATGTGTGACGAATGGTGGTCTGATCGAATGAGTTTGACTGAAACAGTTTGACCTCCTTTTATTGTCACACCCCCAAAATCCACACGCGAAGTATCACCGCTTGGAGGCATGACATGACCAGGATCAAGCCACCAATCATATTGAACAATGTATTTAAAATAGATAAAGTCCAACCACGCAATATAATTGGTGTTCAAAAACTAGTTAACCAAGTTCAGATTAAACAGCGGAAGCATAAAACGTAAAACCAAAACATAAGTTATAAGTTTAGCAAGTTTAACGTGGCACACACTGTCCATGTCCCAAAACGACTCCTTCCTCTCGTGCAAGCTCCATAGATACCTAACGACCTGCAAGGCATGTAACAAGGAGTCAACAACAAAGTTGAGTGAGTTCACAGTTGGGTGTTCGTTTTAAGTTGTTTCAAACACATGGTTTTCGTTTAGTTGGCTTACTTGCCGTGGGGTTTACCCCATAGTTGAAAATATGATTAACCAATTCCTTCTTTCCCAAACCATGACCCGTGGGGGCTTCCCCATGTGAACCACTAGACCGTTACCATATCGACTACTGACGAAAGTAAGTTGTGCCCTCCGTCAATGTCCATCATCATTGACAGTTTGCCATGATCCATTAGTACACGCCCGTCCGAACGGCACGGTGTGAGATTTGTCAAACCTAATAGCGCTATTAACTAATGACCCGCTCGCCATCGGCCTCGGTGATTAAGTCGATATAAAATGAGGGACTTAAGTGATAGAGTAGTTTAAGGTTGTTGTCCTACCCAAGGAGGACGAACGTACGTATTCTACCCAAGGAGAATACGCAGGATTAATATTGGCATCCTACCTATGGAGGATGGCGGTACATATCCTACCCAAGGAGGATATGCAAGTTCCGTTTTAGTTCCTTAACCCATTCCCAACCACCGGGAATCACATGCCTTAGAAAGAGTGTGAACTCACCTTTGGTTGCTCGGTTTGACTCTCAAAACTAGCTAACAGTCAAGGTCGGTTAATCACGTCCTAGTATGATTACCACTTAGTTTATTAGTGACTTCAAATAAGCATGAAGTTCCTACACGCATCTACCACATAACATGCACTCACTTTAACGGTTCATGCCCATATAAACTTCCCATCTATTCCCATTCATAAGCAAACATACGACATTGCACATAACACTTTCATTGACATATGACATGTTAGATCATTCTCAGATAATCTACCCGATATTTAGACATGCAAATTACTACTTATGTTGTTTCAGCTTTAACATTCAAAACTGGACTGTTTTCAGGAATTTTAATAAAATAGTTAACTTATTCCAAAAATTCCCAACTTTTTACAGAAGGTCTTAAACGATCCAAATATTATTGTGTAAAAATATCGGGATCCAATTCACTACCAATATTTTATAAAAAATCATTTATTGGACTGCAATCAGATTCGTCACTTTCTGACTGCAGTCCACGGAATAATTCATTTAAAATTCATTGTAAGTCCGATTGATGAAATTCCAGTTGGAGAATTACAACGACATCAGTGGTCATCTACAGTACAAATTTCATGAGCTAATTCTACACAGATTTCAAGTTATGACGAAAAACATCACGCACATTTTCTGCAGTAAAAACATAGCTTTTGATGCTGTACAAAACGACCCTTTAAAAATAGCAAACGAAGTCCAAAAATTATGATTCCAGTGCCATTAGAACCGTATTTCAAAATAACACGTTATAGACTCAAGAAAATCAATTTTTTGTTAAGTTATGACCCGGTTACAGCCGACTGAAGGCGGCTGTAACAGTTTGACAGCTTCCTGTTTTCAGCTTATAGCGCTCTAACGCAAGTTCTATTTGTTCCGTTAACATGTTTAGTGATCAACAACAACATTTAACATCACTTGCAGCAGGTTATCGTTTATTAATCTCAGATTTATCATGTCAAATACCATCATCAACATAAACAAAACAACATCATACTAGCATCATTTCATCATGTTTCATCTTTATGTAAAGCTTTAAGTTCATGATTTTTGTTTGTGTTCTTTTAGTGTTTCTTGTATTTCATCATACTACATCTTATATCCATAAAAATAGAAGTAACCAAGAGTAAATCAAGAACTTACAACTAGCTCAAAGGCTAGGGAAGATCTCTAGTGAAAAAGATGATGAAGAGTGGATGATGAAAGCAAATGAGAAGGATTCTCCAAGACCTTCAAGCTCCAAACTCCATGTATCACCTTCTAGACTTGAATGAGGCTTGAGAATGGATTAATATGGTCGTAATAAGGTGGTGGTGGTGGCGGTTATAGTGAGCCGAGAGGGAGAGGAGAAAGTGAGGGAGTGATGGTGTGAAGATTTAGAGAAGATATGAAATGATATGGATATCCAAGGCCATACTTATAATCTCTCTTTCAATATTTTGTTCAACATAGCAAGCAAGGATCCAATACAATAATCACAAATCTTGGAAGTATGGTGTAGAAGTATGGTGGTGATGGTGGCAGCCTAGGCTAGGGGGGAGGGGGTCTAGATGTAACTTGGTGACTAGTTGGTTACATACTAGTTAAAAATCAAGGATATGGTTACATATGTTAGTTACTGGAGAATTTAGTGGGTGTTATGGTGTACGGGGATCATAACTAGCCAAGAAATAATAAGACAATGTTTCTAGTAATATTTTGGTGTTCCGGGTAATGTCCGGTTGTTCGGTCAGATACCGTTTCGTTAAAGTGCTAAGTTATTCCGTATAGTGTCTTTTATGTAACTTTTTATAACACTTTTAATTCCTAACACTTAGGAAAACATTCAGGACCATTTAGTCAATTTTCTGCACAAGACTAGTATGTTAACAAGCACATGTAAGTATGACGCAGTAATCAGAAAGCAGTTAAGTAATTCAACACAGTCATCAAGCATTTTAATTAACATTAATAAATCGTACGGATACATGTAATTATGAGGGTTGTCACATTTATAGCCCTTGACCACCACTCGGATGGCCATCTGATTCAAACTCAATCTTTTTCAAATTTTTACTTTTCACATTTTCTTTCAAATGTTATCTGTTTTGGTTAGTTTTAGAAATCCACTCAAGTATCTAGATCCAAATTAATGACCGTAGGTACTCAATTTGCCTACCAAGTCCAAGTTAATGACCTTGGTTGACCCAAAACGAAACAACTGACATTTTTCTCAAATTTTTTTCAACACTTTTTTCTGAAAAATTTACAAGTCTCAAGTTAATGAACTTGTTTAAACGTTAAAAGTCTCAAACTTTCAAGATTAGCTCCCAACCCAGTTGTTCAGCCCAGAAACTTCCTGCTTCGCTTCACTTCTGAGATTCCGAAGATCAGCTTTCCACCTTGGTTTGTCGAAAACTAAAGTAGAAGATAAAATATTTTTTGTGATTTTAAGAAAGTTTATGCTAAAACACACTAAAATATTTTTGGGTTTTTAAGCTAAACTGAAATGAAATGCTGTAAAGTAAACAATAAACTATTTACAAACATATTTTTGGTGAGTGTGTTAAAGGATCATATCAGCAGCTGACAAGTTACAAGTACCGTTGAGCTTAATTTCACACTAAGTATTAAACAATTCACCTAGATTGTCGATATACTGATCCTTTTAAAATTTCACATAGACTTCAACTTATTCAGGATACGATTTAGGTGTTTTAAGTACTTAACTTATACGCGTGTCCCACCTCAGAATATACTCTTGTATCCAGATTCCTATATTCAGTCTTACAGGTGAACGTACAATAATGATATTTGTAAAGGGTAGTGCGAGGCCATGAGAGCTCAGGTTAGAACTTCCGCTCAGACAAAGAGATGATGGCTCGTCTTTCGGTGTGTCCCTCTTGGGGATCTTTTCTTCAACAGCACATGATTCGCATTTTGCAATGTTTATCATTTTTTATGCTGAGGGGAGGCTTTAAAGATTAAAGCTGTGTAGAGTATTATACGAGGACTAGGCTATTGCTTCCGTAAAATCAGAAGTCCTGGTATAATACCCCAGATATCATCAAGTACATAGACCTAGTAAGTCAGAAATAGAAAATCTTTCAAACAAGATTTCAGGGGTTACCTATATATCCGAGAGATGTTCCCCACGAAATAAGCAAGTTGTGATTTTTATGTTTATATCCCGAAAAAAGTCTACTAAACGTGTAAAAACCTATCGGCATATCATTAGTGAGACCGTTTAATGCTTTTTTAAACATTACATTTCTTTAGCATACCGTAACTGTCTAGCTGATGTACTATCATTTCCTCTTTTTACACAAACTCTTTTTGGTTTTCTATTGTTTTGAATTTTGAAAATTTTTCTCATGTTTTTGTATTTTTGCATTTTTATTGTTTTTGTATTTTCTGAAATCTATCTCCCCCTAAATACGAAAACAACTAAAAAGTCGACAAACCAAAGCAGTCTGCTTTTCAACATCATCTGTTGTTGTTTTCTCATCAACGCGAAGTATTTCCTCCACCAACGACAAAAGCTTCATACCATTCAATTTTAATAGATACTGAAAACGTGATTTATCAAAAGATTTGGTATATAAATCTGCCTTTTGTTCGTCGGTATGGATTTTGTCTATTCGAATCAACTTCTTCTCGAAACAATCGCAAATGAAGTGATGTCGAATTTCTATATGTTTAGTTTTAGCGTGATGTACCGGATTTTTCGTTACGTTTATTACATCCTCGTTATCAACAAATATCGGAGAGGTAAGAAATTACAAACCGTAATCTTGCATCTGTTGCTGGATCCACAGAATCTACGAGCAGCAGCTGCTGGCTGACACGTACTCTGCTTCACAAGTCGAAAGAGCAACAGAGGTTTGCTTCTTACACTGCCACGTGACCAAGCGAGGTCCGAAGAATTGGCATCCTGCAATTGTTGATTTAGGGTTGAGCTTGCAGCAACTAATGTCCGAGTCTGAATATCCTTCGAGCTTGAAATCACCATCTTTGGGATACCATAACCCCAGGCTTGGGGTTCCTTTCAGGTAGCGCAGGATCCTTTTGACGATAGACATGTGCGAGGCTCTAGGACTCGACTGATATCGGGCTGCGAGGCATGTCGGGTACATGATGTCGGGTCTGGATGCTGTCAGATACATCAGCAAACCAATCATTGAGCGGTACAGCGTCTCATCGACTTTCTCTCCGGTGAGATCAGGGTTGATACCGTGATTAGTTGCAATGGGGTGGACATTGGAGTAGTCTCATACATCCCGAATTTTTCCAGAACGTCGTAGACGTACTTCGTTTGATGTATGAAAGTTCCCTCAGGCGTCTGATCGACTTGTAGCCCTAGGAAGAACTTCATCTCACCCATTAACGACATCTCGAACTTCTGCTTCATCAATTTTTCAAAATCTTTGCAGAGTTCTTCGTTTGTTGACCCAGCGACTTCCTTAGTGAAGAGGGTAGCATCCACCTACCTCGGATAAAACTGTTGGAAAGCAAGTGTTGAGAGAGCGTCTCGTACCAGGCTCTCGGGGCCTGATGCAAACCATACAACGCTTTGTCCAGAAGGTAGACCTTGTCTTTATGGATCGGGTCAGTAAAGCCCGGTGGCTGACCGACATATACCTCCTCTTTCACCTTTCCGTAAAGGAACGCCGACTTGACATCTAACTGGTAAACTTTAAAACCTTTCCATGAAGTGAAAGCAAGAAATATTCTGATGGCCTCGAGTCGAGCAACCGGAGCATAAACCTCTGTGAAGTCTATCCCCTCTTGCTGACTAAAGCCCTGAACAACGAGTCGAGCTTTGTTTCTGACTATTACTCCTCGACCGTCTCTCTTGCATTTGAACACCCACTTGGTGTTTATCTTTCTGTGTCCGTCAGGAAGATCGACAAGTTTCCATACTCCAAGTTTCTCAAATTGAGCAAGCTCCTCTTGCATCGCATTCACCCATGATTCTTCCGTCAGTGCTTCTTTATATGTTCGAGGTTCAATCTGCGAAATAAAGCAACTGAGTGAGAATTCAGTTTGTAATGGAGCAATTTTAGTATAAAAACATGTAAGGCCATGATCAATTTGGCTTCTTGTGCGAACTCCTGATTGTAATTCTCCTATAATCAGCTCCTCAGGGTGATAAGAAAGAGTCCTCGGTATAACTTCATCGGGAACGTTCACCTCGCCTTCCAAATTTGTGACATTCTGGTCCATAACTTGTTCATCAACGTGGACTGTCTAGTCTGAAGATTGGATATGCTCCCCCTCAGATTCTGAATCACCGCGATCAAAGGTCGGGCTAACTGAATCAAACTCTGAATCATCATCATTGACTGTCGTCTGATTTTCTGGAGCAGGTTCTTGTTCCGAAGTGTGAGTTTGCTGTATATCATTACTTTCTCTAGCATGACTGGGACCAGCTTCATTATCATTGGAAGTGTGTTGATGTTTAGAAGACCTTGCCGGCAATCTACCCTGGGATGCTTCATAATCCCGTAAAATGTCTAATTCATGAAAGTACTCTGGCTCTTCTAGTGAATCGAATGAATCCCATAAGAATCATAATTGAATCGCCAAGAGTCTATGGGCTTCTGTGAAGGCATTGTATAACCTTGACATTCAACGTGCTGTGCTTCGATGATCCTCCTGAGACTTGGAATGAAAACACGTCTAAGTGGACTAGAGTAGCCCACAAAAATTCCTTCCAAATTCTTTGAACCAAACTTTCCATCGGGATCTAGAATTGTGTAGGGAGACCCAAACGGTTCCAGATATTCAAGGTTAGGCTTGCGATTGTTGATCAACTCGAAACACGTTTTATTATGTTTCTTCACAGTAAGTACCCGGTTGAGAGTATAGTAAGCGGCAGACACAGCTTCTCCCCAAAAGTTGATGGGAAGCTTTGAATCAGCTAGCATCGTTCATGCTGTTTCGATCAACGTCCTGTTCTTTCTTTTTGCAATTCCATTCAGCTGTGGAGTGTATGGAGCGCTGAACTCTTGCAATATACCTTTCTCGTCGCAGAATTCTTCCAATTTGTTGTTTTTGAACTCCGTACCATTGTCACTTCTTAGTCTGTAGATGCGGGTCTGGTACAGGTTCTCTATCTTTCGAAACAACTTCAGCAAACTCTCAAATGTCTCATCTTTAGACTTCAGGAACATCACCCATGAAAATCTCAAAAAATCATCGGTAACCACCAGACAGTAAAGATCTCCAGTTATACTTTTGACATTCACAGGACCGAAGAGATCCATATGAAGTCTTTCAAGTGGCTTCGAGATTGAATTTTCCTTCTTTCTCGGATGGGATTTCTTATGTTGCTTTCCTTTCAGACAGCTAATACATTCTCCCCCCAGATGAAAATTCTTCAGATGAACACCTCTAACAAGATCGTTGTGAACCAGGTGATTCATTTTACGTAGGTGAATATGGCCCATTTTTCGATGCCATAGCACTGACTCCTTTTCAGTAGCTTTCGATACGAAACACTAAGGGTGACTCATGGTAGTCATAGCAACGCTCATGTCCAACACGTATAGATAGTTTACCCTTGGTGCTTGCATTATGATCCACTCCTCGGGGATAATAAACCCCGACTTCAGAATCAGACACTCCTTATCAGTAAAATGTGTTGTATACATCCTATCACAAATCTGAGAAATGTTGTGCAAGTTGTTCTCCAGCTCCAGTATGTAGTTAACTCTTTCGAATGTGATGACACCATTTGATAGCATTCCTTCCCCGATTATTCTACCACCTTGGTTTCCCGCGAAACCAACGTAACCACCATTGAAACTTCTAACATCGTACAAAAGGGTCTTCCGCCCTGTCATGTGCCGGGATGCTCCACTATCCATAATCCACTTCAAGATAGATCTCAGGAGCTCCTGCGCATTTTACATACAGTTTAGTTAGAAGTTGAAGCAACCCAAGCCTCCTTTGACTCGGGTAGCTTGATGTCAAGGTGAGTTGTCTTTGTGTATAGTGGTGGGAAGTTCTTATCATTCATTTTCAAACTCTCTTCGGTTACAATCTCAACCTCTTTATATAAAAAGAATTCATTCTCTTTAGGTTGATCAGATGGTTGAACCTTCTTTGGAACGTACTTCTTCCCTGGTGGGGTCAAAGTTTGTTTCTCAAGCGTTATGTAATAATCCAAAGGTACATCCATCTTAACCTGTTCGGTTGAAGATGGTTGTTTTGACTGAACCTTTGGTTTTGCTTCATCAGATGTCTTGGCTTGTGTTTTTTACTTTGGCATCCATGTCTGTTGAGGAGAAGCAACCCGTTTGTAAAATTTATCATTTTTCTTTACCGGTTGTGATATGATCGGTTGTTTAACAGGTTTAACTTCGGTTTTAACCTTTTTAGATTTCGAGATATTCTTCTCAACATTCATTGGTGCTTTACCTTTGACATCATTTTTCTTTTTCGGATTCTCAACAACCACAGACTTAGGTTTCAAATTGGTATAATTTCGTGCAATATGACCAACTTGATTGCATTTGAAGCAAGTACGGGTGTCAACATCCCAACTCTTACCTTCGGTCTGCGGCTGTGAGGCCTTTTTAGCAAAGAATTCCTCATTGGTTTTTGAAAAGATTTTCGATTCTTGTTCAGAAATTGAGCTTGAGATTTTTACAAATGTTTTCTTTTGAATAAACTTTTGTTTCTGAAAATTCCTTTTCGGATAACTCTTACCCCCTGATATCGACCATCTGTTTTGATTGTTTTTGTTAAACGTGGTGGCACAACTAGTTTCTTGTAGTAAGATTTATCACGTTCAAAAACCTCTTAGAACTCGTTAACCCCATAACCTCAGAAACATCGATCTCAACAAGTTTAAAAACCTTCTTCAGTTTATCCATGTTTATGTTTTCAATTGAAAACTCAGTATCCGAGTACAACTTATCCGAACCTTGCATCTTGTACATGACAAGACTCGGCTCATCACTTAAGTTGTCCTGGGATTTTGGTTTCGGGATGTAGTTGTTTAGAAAACATTCTTCATCCTCAACTGTGGAATCACTGTCAGATTTTAGCACTTTATCAACAACATTTTTCACAACTTCAGATTGAATACTATCTTCATCAGACTGTGAAGTGAATGTGACATCAAGGTTTTCTGGAAGTTTTTCAACATCGGTTTTATCACTTGTTTCTAAATCGTTTACCAACCCAGATTGTTTCTTTGAAAAGTTGTTAAGCACAGGTGATGGAACTTGATGATAACCCACCCCTGTTCCATCTGGGTAAACATCCTCACCAGCTTCGTTCTTCCCGATTGGTTTGGGGACTATGTGTTGAAGAACAAAGCTAGTGGAGTTATAGTTGTTCAGCTTCAGATTTATTCTCTCATTTTCGATCTTAGCTTCTTGGAATTGAAGCTTGAGACTTGCAATCTCATCCAGTTGCTGGTTTATCAGTTTTTTCTTTCGCTTGAAGAACTCCTGATAAATGAGTGTTTTCTTTGTAAGTTTTACCTTTGCGTTCATCTGAATCTTTTACCGTTCTTTTTAACTTGTCAAAATTTTCTGAAATCTTTCTGTTTTCAAGAGTTAATTTTTCATTTTCTTTTTGAAAACGTTCAACATCACTTTTATCTTTTTCAATCTTTTCGGTTAATTCTTTGATTCTTTCATTTGAAGCTTCAGTTTATCTCGACCTAGAACTTCTCTATCGATTATACCAACTTTTTCAACCAGCTCCTGGATTCTCTTTTTTGAAAGATATGCATGTGTGTTGCAGACGTTGCACTCTTTCGTGCAACCTTTGCAAACACTTTCGGTTTTAGCACAATCAGCCTTACCTGATTCATTTTCCAAACCACTACTACTGACCTTTCCTGATGACTCAGAACTAGAGGCAGACTTGGAATCTACCTCAAGTGCTTTTGCCATTAGAACTTGGTCCGCCATCTTCGTCAGATTCTCGGCTGTCATCTCCTTTGTAGTGTCAATAATCCCTTCATCCACTTTCTTTGGTTCCAGGGACCTCAGATATCTTTCACGACTCTCTTGAATGAGCCTTTCTTTCTCGGCTCTATTTGCTGTGTCGATTTTGATGTGTTCTTCAACTGGCAGAATTGTTTTCATGAGAGTTTCGACATCAATTGTTGACGGATCAACGCAGATGTTGCCTTTTGGATTTAAGTAACACTCACGATCCGGATCCCACCTTTTTTCCTATTTCGCTTCTTTGTAGGAGACTTTTGTGGTCTGTGAAAACCACACATTTCGTGCCATAGAGATAGTATCTCCAGATTTTAAGAGCAAAAACCACAGCACCCAACTCAAGATCATGAGTCATGTAGTTTTTCTCGTGAACCTTAAGTTGTCTTGACGCATAAGCTATAATTTTACCTCGTTGCATGAGAACACAACCAAGGGCTAGATTCGACGCGTCACAATAGACAACGAAATCATTATTTCCCTCGGGCAAAGATAAAACAGCAGCATCACATAGTTTTTGTTTCAGCGTATGAAACGCTTCTTCTTGTTTGGGTCCCTACTCAAAAGGCTTATTCTTCTGAGTCAAAGCAGTGAGTGGAACCACAATCTTTGAGAAGTTTGAAATAAATCGTCGATAGTAACCAGCAAGACCAAGAAAAGAACGAACTTCTGTAGGTGTCGTAGGTGTATTCCAGTCCTTAATTGCAGCAATTTTGGAAGGATCCACATGAATACCCTGCTCGTTAGCAATATGACCCAAAAATTGAACTTCTTTGAGCCAGAATTCACACTTGGAGAATTTAGCAAAAAGTTGTTCCTTCTTTAGGAGTTCCAGTGTCAAACGAAGGTGTTGTTCGTGATCGGCTCGAGACTTCGAATAAATGAGAATATCATCGATAAACACAATGATGAACTTGTCTAAATAAGGTTTACAAACCCTATTCATTAAGTCCATGAAGATAGCTGGGGCATTCGTCAAACCAAAAGGCATGACAGTGAACTCGTAGTGACCATATCTCGTGCGGAATGCAGTTTTGGGAATATCTTCTTCGAGTACACGAAGCTGATGATACCCAGAACGCAAATCGATCTTGGAAAAACATGTAGCACCTTGCAGCTGATCGAAGAGATCATCAATTCGTGGTAGGGTATATCGATTCTTAATGGTAAGCTTATTAAGCTCACGATAATCGATGAATCCTTTATCAGATAACTCTTGAAGCTGTTTCGATAACTCTTGCATCTCAGACGGTGCAAGACGATAAGGTGCTTTCGCAATCGGGTTGGCATTAGGTACAAGATCAATATGAAATTCGACTTGACGAACTGGAGGCAAACCAGGCAGTTCATCAGGAAACACCTCTGGATAATCTCAAACAATCAAAATTTCTTGAATACACTTGTTCTTGCCTTTCTCCTTTGGGCTTTCGTACACGACATGAGTTTTAAACCAACTGACGGTTTCTCGCCATGAATCTCTAGGACTTCACCAGACGAAAAAGGAATACGAAAAATTTTGTCGAAACAAACCACCTCAGCATGATTTTTAGTTAACCAATCCATCCCCATGATAATATCGACATTTCGAAGTTGCATTGGTATGAGGTCAATAGGAAAAAGAAGGTTATCGAGGTTCAATTGACAATCGCAAATAACAGAATCGAGTACAAGAGGTTTACCAGTAGCAACTTCGACAGATAAGGGTTTCCTCAGTTTAGTTCTAGGTATCGCAAGCAAAGGCTCAAATGATAATGAAACAAAACTTCTATCGGCACCAGAATCGAAAAGAACAGATGCAGGTTGATGGTTAACAAGGAACGTACCATTAACAACCTCATTGTCAGCCCTCGCCTCGTTTGCATTCAAGTTGTACGCTCTCCCACGAGCGGGATTCACATTAGCATTGACATTCGGATTTGCATTCGCGTTCACCAACCTTGAGCAGTTGTTGCGGAAATGACCCATTTCACCGCAGTTGTAACACGAACCAGGTGGGAATCTAGCAGCATTCCCTTGAACTGGAGCTTGATTCTGACCCAAATGACAAATGTTGGCCAGATGCCCAAGTTTACCACACGTAGTGCATTGTTTACAAGCCTACTGGGTCGCATGATAACCATTGCACCTATTGCAGTGAGGTGCAGTACCAGCATATTGCTTCTTTGCAGGAGGTTGTGTTGGTGGGTTCTGAGCATTCTGTGCAGTGACTGCAAAGTTCTGGGAAGCCTTGCGCTTCCTCGACCTCCTAGAAGACTCACCTTTCTTACCCTTGCCCTTTCCCTTGTCTTGTGTGGCATCAGCTGACTTCTTTTTGTCACCCTTGCGGGCCAGTTTACCTTTTCTGACTTGTGACTCAGTCAGAGTAGCAGCCAATTCAATCACCTGATGAACAGTGGTAGGATTACTACCAGTGACAATGTCTTGTACAGAATCGGGCTAACCATCGATATACCTCTCAATCGCTTTTTCCAAAGGGGTAACCATAGTAGGACACAACAAACTGAGCTCCTCATAACGATCCATATACGCACGGTGTTCTCTCCCATCTTGTTTCAAATCGTCAAATTCTCATTCCAAAGCTCGAATCTCGTAACGGGGATAGAACTCTTTCATCATGAGAGCTCGAAGCTCTTCCCATGTTTGTGCCATCGCCACATCGACACCCCTATCACGCATCACACCGTTCCACCATGTAAGAGCACGTTTCTCGAACACACTTGACGCAAACTCAACCTTACGCTCATTCGGACACTGAACATGTCTGAAGGTGCTTTCCAAACTCTCGAACCATTGTAGGAGCGCAGTTGCTCCTTGAGACCCAGAAAACTTCAATGGTTTAGCCGAATTAAACGTTTTGAAACTACACTGAGCATTGTTGTTGTTATTTTTGTTCACTTGATTGATCTGAGTTACTAGGTTCAGAAGCACAGCTGCGATTTGCTGAGCGACAAGGGCTGCGATTGCAGCATCCTGTTCGGGATCGCGTCTAGGTGGCATATTCTAAAAAGAACAAGGAAACATGAGAAACGAGTGAGATCGATAATTGGATAAACAAAAGCGGTACTGAAAACATTGACAAAAACACAAGGAAGGCGATCATTCGTTCATTACCTCGAACAAACAAACGATACACAGTGATAAATCAAAGTAAATGGGTCAAAATAGTGTATCGCGAAGACATGCTTTAGCCTATAAGTGGACACTCACCCCAAGAGTTCCCAGGTAAGAGTGACTGGTCCGATTATGTGGATTTGTACGAACACTCTAGCCTTAGACAGAAAACTCAGGATACAGGTGCCCACCCTTCCAGATTGCACGTGTTCACATTATAAGACCCAAACTTTGACGAGATTTTGAAATTTTCGAAGGGTCAAAACCTTATAATCAATCATCCAAGAATAGATGATTAATTTTCAAATCGGATTTGTTATTGTGTTCTCGTTTTGGTTATCACCTAAAGATAGGTGACGGTATTGGTTTTTTTTGTTTTTAAATCTAAACGCAAGAAACTCGTGTTAGGATCCTAGAAAAGTTATAGTCTAGGTCAAAGCATTACTAATAACCTAATTCCCTATAACCATTGGCTCTGATACCAACTCTTCTGTCACACCCCGACGGCGTTAAAACAACGAAACCGCGGCGTCCAGTCCTAAGTGAGCACTAAGGCCTCATTTGTCTTAAAGTTAAACAAACAAGTCAAACATCGTCTTAAAGTTAAACAAACAAGTTAAACATCGTCTATCATTTGTTATTTAGTCACTAAGGCCTCGTCCAGTCCTAAGTGAGCACGCATCCTACTTGTAATCAACATCATTCAACACCACCTGAAACATATGTAAAAATAAAGTCAGCAAAGAAATGCCTGCGAGCACATAGGTTTTGTGTGAGTGTCAGATTCATGGCTCGTTTACTTGTTGAAATAACTCGTACAACCTCGTTAATCGATATTGGAAAACCTTTTTTTGTAAAACATTTGTATTGTAAAATGAATAACCAAGTCAAAATAGATTGATTATAGTTTATAAAATCTCGATGCCATGAATCTTAACTCAAAACATTTGTTTATGTAAACCCAAATCGTAAATCGTTCTCGTAATAAAACTCGTATGGTTTATATCGTTTAGCAAACATCGTTGAGTGTCTCGTTTGAAAATCGTTCGTCCAAGTGAACTAAATAACGCCACGGAATGTAACATGATAGAAGCACTTATATATAAGAAGTACCAGCGGCGTATCTACCATGCTTTTATCACATTACACCCGTCCCGTTATCTAAACACTAACCAAAAACCAATTGTTCGTTCAATTCGTTTAACTCGTTCAAATCGTTTAAATCGTTCAGTCGTTTCAATCGTTCAATCGTTCAAAATCGTTCTCGTTTTATTTATGAAAACTACTTTTGGTCATCTCGTTTATAACATTCAAACCTTCGCAACTCGTCCATCGTTCAACTCGTATTAACAAACCACCAAATGGTAGGTTAACAATCATCAGGTTTAGTCGTTACCCACATAACCCCCATACATAACCATGGGTGCAGTCTAATAACGGGATTTGTCAGATCCTTTGGTACCATAACCTAATACTGGTTGGCGTGATCAACGTTAATGAATGTCATTCGTTATGTAAATACGTCCAACAAATTCATTCACATTATCGAAATCGTTTTTGTTTAATATAAACCATTGTATTCGTTTTTGAAATCATCGTTAAAACCTCGAAATCGTTTAACATATATAAATCACCCCAAAACAATTGAAAATAGTAAAATAGGGGAACTATGTACTCACATTGAAGTGCAAAGTATCCTTGATCAAAGTGAACTAGCAAAGCTCGAGTAAACCAAGGAGATCAAATAACACCTAGTAATCGGATCGCTAGTTAATAAATCGACACCTAAATTGGAAGATCGGGTAGAATGAGGTCTTGTAAACCAAATGAGTATTGGAACTCATGTGACATGGTTTAACAAAGCCTACATTCTAAATCGGAACCTATCCTAAGTGCTTACGACCCGTTATGACCCATTAAGGTAGCTTACGCCACTTTAACGCGTCGTTCACGCAAATGCGCGTTCGAGACGCCTAATTAGTCCTATGACAAGTATTATACGCCCTAACATGTTTAAATATGTTGCATAATCAGTTTAGGTGACAAAAGTTAAGTTACATATGCTTAAAATCCAATTATGCATGAAAAGGGGATTTTGGTCATTTTCCTAAGGCATATAAACTACCTATCATACAACTAACTAAACTAAGTGACCATAATGTATAACCTCGGATGGTTATTCCCTATACAATTATGGTAACAAATATGCTTGGTCGGATCCTAAAGATCGACCAAACGGGTCGGGTTCGAAAGTCTAAGCAGTTGTTAAGACCGCTTATCTTACGACCCTATACAAGCACTAGACTAAAAGTGACGAGTGAAACATGTTAAAACATGTTTAACTAAGTTAGAAAACAGGTTTTGATATTAAAACGAAGTGTTTTGATACCTGAAAATAGCTTCGATGCAAAATACGCATAAACACGTATTTTGACCGAAACTTTGACTCGTCACTTCGACTAATAGACATGGTAATTAGTAGGTATAGTCACAAGGGACTATAACCATCGTGATTACGCTCACGTTGCAAAAGTTCAAACGAACTTTGTGTTGACCAAATCGTGGTCAAAGCAGAAAGTCAAACACTGTTTGACTTTCATGCTTGAAAAACATAAAAAGCATGAAAGCAGCTTACAAAAGGTCCAAGCAATGAAGGTTTGATCTCAAAATACTCAGGTATGAAGCTTCACAAAGGAGAGCTTCAACTTAGAGCCGAAATGAGATCAAGTGTGAAGAATGAATGAAGAACCCATTGCTATTTATAGGAAGATTGGATCATCAAGATCATTCCAAGTGTTAGGAAGGTGTAATCTTGACCCTACACTTGTGCACATGGTATTACAATACAATGGAAGTCGAAAACCAGCTCCAGGTATTGAGAATTTTACACAAAAGACCCTGGAAATCAAGCCAGATGCTGAAACTGAGTTGCTGATTTTTGGTCCCTGTCACGTGGTGTCGCAACCCCCGATTCCTGACACCCGGGAACGGGCGGCCGCGATCCAGTTTCGGTGGTATCGTGGTATTTGTCTAATTTGGCAGCGGATATTTTCATCAGAACCGTAGTTAGGAAATGTTTATCAGAGTAAAACCACCTCATTTAATATTAATAATCACATGGGTAAAACCCAAGTTTCTTATTACAATTCATTCATAGGGATAAACCCTATTTTATTGAATTTTAAAACATCGTTTATTTGGTAACTTTTATAGCCACATTTTCTCAAGCCTTCAGTGCTCTCCAGCTGGCTTTTTACTAAATTGGCTGTCACATTGGGTTACCTGAAACGCGTTTTAAAAACATTTGTCAGTGGGAAATACTGGTGAGTGAATCCCAGTTTAATCAAGTTTAAATAAAAAGTCACAGTGAACAGTATTGGGAGCGATCACATTGTTTATTTCTACACAATTACTCCATTAAGTACTGTCAATCCACTGACTTGTGGGTCATATTACACATTGGCTAACTCATTGTCCAATGGTAACGTATTGTCATCCTCGACTTACTACTCACAGTGTAGTAAATTTTGTATACAAAACCCCAACATATCGGCAGTAATTGAAGAACTACAAAGACTCAATCACTGCTAAATTTCATTGTAAAATAGTTAAGGTTTTGTAAAAACTGTTAACAAAAAGGAGATTACTCACATTGCTATCTTAGACTTCGCGTAAGGGTTTCCTGGGAATAATCTATAATTTATACAAAGTGTTATTTAGGGTTTAGCATTAGTATTTAGGGTTTAGCATTAGGGTTTAGGGTTTAGCTTTATGGTTTAGGGTTTAGCTTTAGGGTTTAGCATTATGGTTTAGCAATAGTATTTAGGGTTTAGCATTAGGGTTTAGCATTAGGGTTTAGCTTTTGGGTTTAGCATTAGGGTTTAGCTTTAACTTTTGGGTTTAGCTTCATCTTTAGGGTTTACATTAGGGTTTAGCATTAAGGGTTTAGCTTTAGGGTTTAGTTTTAGCTTTTGGGTTTAGCATTAGGGTTTAGAATTAGTGTTTAGCTTTAGGGTTTAGCATTAGGGTTTAGAGTTTAGGGTTTAGCATTAAGGTTTAACTTTAGTGTTTATGGTTTATGGTTTAAGGTTTAGGATTTATAAGACATATTTTTTTCAATTTTAAACATGTATATACATATATGTATAATTGACAATATACACATGTGTATAAATCCAAAAAAAATAAAAAAAATAATAATCCTTAAAGAAAAAGCTGCGATTTTTCCAAAAAAAAAAAAATTGCATTTTTTTCACCTTTTTTTGCATTTTTTGCTTAGGGAAAATGTGTGGTCCAGATTGCTTCTCAAGTTTCTCAAATAGGGTGGACTTCTCTTAGGATCCCTACCCTATATATATATATATATATGTAGCCGCTAAAATAAAAACCACCTTCAGTTGTAAGAACCGTGAGAACCACTCTCAACCATTCAGGAAAAGGGGTATTGTGGTCATTTACCCCAAATGTCAAATCCGTCCTATCTCTTCATTTAATGTCTCTGACTTTATAAAAACCTCTCTCCTCTCTCATATCTCATTTCTCATTTCTCATTTACATTGTTCAGATCCATCTTCATCTCAAATCCATTTGCAGACCTTCTTTTCACTCACACAACCCCATCTCTCATATCTCTCTCTCCCTCTCTCTTGAAATCCCTCACCACCATCATCTTTAAATCGTTCCCTTATCTCTACCACCATAGATTCTACACCACCACTCGCCATCCTCACCTGTGACCGCGTTTTTAACGGTGATTCAACGGAGCTAAATAGTGGGTTTCGACGATGGGTTTCGACGGTGATTCTGCACCACCACTCTTCGACGGCGACTGTCGTGGTGGGTTTTGACTGCGACGGAGACGGTGGTGGTGAGGATTGACGGAGACGGTGGTGGGTTTTTTACGGCGACGGTGGTGGTGGTGTGGATTGACGGCGACGGTGGTGGCGGTGGTATCTCGCCTGTAAACCCACACTCCTCTTTTCTTTCTCTTAGATCAGTGATAGTTTTCTGATTTGGGGTTTTTGAACAGTGATAGTTTTCTGATTTGGGGTTTTTGATTTGGGGTTTTTCATAGTTTTCTAATTTGAACAGTGATAGTTTTCTGATTTTGGGGTTTCTGAACAGTGATGAATTTTTGATAAGGTGAATGATGCATTTTTTATAGTTTTCTGATTTGAATGATGCAGGTTGTTTGAATGATGCATTTTGTATTCTTTGATTCTGTGGGTTTTGATATGTTGGACTGGGGGGCGATGATGCAAAAAAAAACGTAGATTTTGATGACGATGGCGCGGCAATGATGGTGGAGGGTAGGTTTTTGAACCTGCAACCCCACTTTGCAGCCTTTTGATTATCGAGAAATCTGAGCCAAACCCCATTTTTTTTTCGAGATACACATTGTTTTGTTGTTGTTGGTTTTTTATTTTTTCCCCCAGTCGATGATGATAACAATCTATCTGAGACACATACCGAGTTTGCGATTTCTAGGTGCGTTCGTTTTGCGTAAAAAAGTTTTTTGTGAAAAAAAGCTAAACCGTAAACTTTTTAACGTAAAACGTAAACTTTTTAACGTTAAAACGTAAAAAGTTTAACGTAAAACATAAAGCGTAAAAATTTTAACATAAAACGTAAAATGTGTAACAACTGTGCTTGTAATCACTATGAACAGTTCTGTTATCAATAAAACAATGTTATTTGATCCCAATGTTTGTTTGATTGTGTTTTACATTTTTCATGTTTTGACTTTTATGTAATTTCAAACTCTACATCGCTTTCTGGAGAGTTATACGCAAACTAGTGCGTAAACGTACTCATTTTAATGCGAGAAATACTCTGGAACATCAACATATACTCAACATACCTTAAATAACCTTTACATAACTTAGAAATAAGTTTTGAAGGCTTTGGTATGGCAAAAACAAGTTAATTCGCTTACAGGGACTAAATATGACAAACTGCGAAAGTATGTCAATTTGAACTGTAACGAACATTCCGGAACATGACCATAAGTTAAACACACCTTAAATATCCTTTACATAGCTTAGAAATAGGCTTTGAGGGGTTTGGTGTGCTAAAATAAACTTTTGGGACATTCAGGGACTAAAAGTGTCAAAAAATGCACAAGTTTGCATTTTCGCGCATAACTTACGTTCTGAATACATCTGGACATCCAAAAATTTATGAAAGCATGACTACATTTTATTTTAGTGTTCGCCTTAAGAAAAATCCATTCGTCGCGTCATTTGGATCGTTTTTCGCGCTTGTGCGCATTCCGTCGTAATTAAGCGAACATCGCGTTCGTACGGCTAAACGAACCGACATCTGAGATATTTTTGAACATGTTTTGAGTTCCCTATACTTTAACTTCATTTTAGAGCCTTGAAATGAGGTTAACGGGGTTCAAACGCATCAAAAATCGCTTAAACACGTGCAGGGACCATTGCTGCCAACTTTCAAAACTTGCTGATTCAGGAGAGGTGCTCGCGTAGCGCGAGCCCATGAGGCTTATCCGTCGCGCTACGCGACTGACTGTTCTGGCAGATTCAATGTTTCTAATTGCAAGTTGCAACCAATTAATCCTTAACCACATGTTTTGAGATGATGTGTCATTAAGTTAAGGAGCATTTGTGGCACCATAACATTTCGACAAGTGTACGCACGAGATTCAATCACGTTATTCAAGAAACGATCCTAACGGTTACCCGAATACTATATATAACCCATGCCTTTCATTGTTTTTAATCACTAGAATCTTATTAGTTGTGTTCTAAGTTGAAACCTTGTTTCATACCTGAACTATACTGATCTAGATTAGCATTCGGGGACCCTTCGTAAGTATTCTTTCGTTCTTTTCCTTATTTTTACTGCTTTTCGAGTCGGAAAGTCAAACTTTGTTTGACTTTCAGCGTTGACCAGTAATGGTCAATGCGAAGTTCGTTAGAACTTCGCAACGTGATTGTAATCACGATGGTCATAGTCCCTTGGGACTATGCCTACTGATTACCACGTTGTCTAGGGTCGTAGGGTAGGCGATCTAATAAATCGCCTATACCTTCGAACCCGACCCAGTTTGGTCGATCATTAGGATCCGACCAAATACATTAGGTGACCATAGTGTAGGGAATAACCTTCCGAGGTTATACCTTATGGTCACGACGTGTAAGTAGTTGTATGATAGGTAGTTTATATGCCTTAGGTAAATTACCAGAATACCCTTTTCATACATAATTGGTAATTTAGCATATGTAACCTAAACTTTTGTCACGTAACTGATTATGTAACATGTTTAGGCATATAATACTTGTCATAGGACTAGTTAGGCGGTCCGAACGCGTTTCACGCGCACGACGCGTTAAAGTAGCATAAGCTTCCTAAACGGGTCGTAATGGGTCGTAAACAATTATGTTAAGTTTCATTTAGCATGTAGGCTTTGTTAAACCATATCACGTGAGTTCCGACACTCATTTGGTTTACAAACCCTAATGCTACCCAGTCTTCCGAGATAGGTCCGGTTTATTAACATAGTTACCTATACTAGGTGCCGTTTGATTCCGAGATCTCTTGCATTGCTTGGTGGTTATCTTTATACAACTGAGCAATCTCAAGTGAGTACATAGACCCCTCTTTTACTGTTTTCCAAACTGTTTTGGGGTGGAACACATGTGCCTACTTGTTACTTTCATGCTTTCCTGTTTTCACATCATATACATGCTATGTTCGTTAGTACATTATAGTACATGATTTCATTACATCTTATGCTAGGTATGCCCATTGTGTGCATTACTTAGTACATCGTTTTACATGACATTTCATGCTAGGTATGCCCATTGTGTGCATTACTTAGTACATCGTTTTACATGACATTTCATGCTAGGTATGCCCATTGTGTGCATTACTTAGTACATCGTTTTACATGACATTTCATGCTAGGTATGCCCATTGTGTGCATCACTTAGTACATCGTTTTACATGACATTTCACGCTATGTATGTTCATTTGATTACATACTTAGTGCATTGTTTTCACATGTTTACATTTTGGTATGACATTTGGTTTGTTTACATGGGACAATACATTCATTAACATTTGCTACGCCGTTCGTTAGTAGGTAGTGGTACCATAGGAATTGACAACTCCCGTTCCGGACATCCCAGGGTAAGGGGACAGAAAGGAATGACCGAATTCGTTGACATTAAGACAGATAGACCTTTAATTTGTTTAAAGGGTTTATCACCACAGTCGCCAGGCTTGGATGTATGCATTTTCACAATACCGCATAAATGTTCATATTAAATAGTTGCATGCATTTACACAAAACATAGCTTTGATTTAAACCAAGTTTTACTTCAATACTTTGTTTTCGTGCATATGGTTTAGTTGAGACATTTCGCTTGCCATACATGACATTTTGACATAGACATTTGACATGGATATTTGACATAGACATTTGACATGGATATTTGACATAGACATTTGACATGGATATTTGACATAGACATTTGACATGGATATTTGACATAGACATTTGACATGATTTACATCTTGACATAAACACTTTGACATATTATTCAATACAATTGACAATTGGGTTAAACATAGACTTCTTACATTGGTTAGTTTGGTTTGATTAAGTGATTAAGTTAACGATGCGTGTGTAATATGATACAAGCATGGTGGATACGCCGCTGGTACTTCCTATATATAAGTGTTTGTATGGTATTACATGGCGTAACGTTATTTGAATCATTTCAGTTTGAGACATAGAACATTTTATACAAATAACATACTTTTCACAAGACATGGATTTACAAACAACTTATCTTATACAAACACATTTTTACATGGTTAATTATTTAACCTGACATTTACTTATACATATCATCTGATCTTATTGTTTTCAAATGATTTACATGACAAAGCAAATTATAAGGTTCATGACTAAACATTTTTCTTAAACACAAGTCATGAATCCTATTTTCACAAAACCTATGTATCTCACAGGCATTTTTATGCTGACGTACCTATTTTCACATGTGTTTTCAGGTGCTTTTCCATAGGATGTTGATCATGATACTAGGGCGGACCTGTGCCTTAGAGACTTTAAAAGAAGATAGACTATGTTTAATTATGTGCTGAACTCGTTAATTTCCTGTTTGAAACAATGTAACACCCTTGTTTAATAAATAAAATACACTTTGTGTGCCATGGTTATGAAACAATTAATTCTGTCGCAACACGCCCCGATGTTTCCGCCGCGATTTGTTGTTTTACGCGGTCGGGGTGTGACAAAATGTAAAACGTAAAACGTAAAAACATAAAATGTATAAAGTTTAACGTAAAACGTAAAAAGTTATACGTAAAACGTAAAAAGTTGTACATAAAACGTAAAACGTATAACCTAAAACGTAAAAAGTTTAACGTAAAACGTAAAAAGTTTAACGTAAAACGTAAAAAGTTCAACGTAAAACGTAAAAACGTAAAAAGTTTAACTTAAAACGTAAAAAGTTTAACGTAAAACGTAAAAAGTTTAAAGTAAAACGTAAAAACGTTAAAACGTAAACTTTTTAATGTAAAACGTAAAAAGTAAAAAGTTTAACGTAAAACGTAAAAAGTTTAACATAAAATGTAAAACGTAAAAACGTAAAAAGTTTAACGTAAAACGTAAAACGTAAAAATTTTAACGTAAAACGTAAAAAGTTTAACGTAAAACGTAAAACATAAAAAGTTTAACGTAATCAGTGAGACCGTTTATCACATTTTAACTCTCCAATTCTTTAGCGTACTGTGATTGTCTACTGATGTACTATCATTTCCTCTTTTTCACAACAAAACTCATTTTGATTTTTCGATGTTTTTGGTTTTAGATTTTATCATATTTTTGGATTTTTCAAATTTTCAAAATTTCTAAATTTCTAAATTTTTTTACTCCCCCTAAAATCAAAAATATGTTTCAATTTTTGATTTTCTAGGAAAATTTGAAAGTAACAGCAATAAACTGTACAAATAAAATGACAAACTGGTGTGAATTGCTTCAATTCTCCATTCACTTGGCTTAAACAATCAGAACTCCCCCTGACAACAAACTATTTTCCCATTATGATTTCAAAACACTTAAGTTTGTTTTAATCAAAATGGTTTTTCCAGAAAATTAGTTTTGTTGTTGATCAAAAATCATGGGGTTTCATCACATTGTTTTCCAAATTACCACTTGTAAGTTCACTTTTCCTTTTCTTTAACCACTTGAATGAAAGTTAAATCAAGTTCAACTTAATGACCTTGATTAACCACTTGTAGATTCTTATCAACAAAACAACTTGTAAGTCGAAATATCACAGTTGTGAATTTCTCAAGAAAGATGCCGATTCCTACTCCCCAATTACCAACCTGGGAGTTCCAGCAAGTCAGGATTTTCAAGCAAAGAATACAGACACCCAAGCCTGACCAGCTTTGGGTGTAACCGGTTCAATTTCACTTGGTCTCTGAACATTCCTTTTTGATTCATAGAATTCTTTTACCC
The DNA here is from genome assembly GCA_030545235.1 of Helianthus tuberosus. Taxonomy (NCBI): domain Eukaryota; kingdom Viridiplantae; phylum Streptophyta; class Magnoliopsida; order Asterales; family Asteraceae; genus Helianthus; species Helianthus tuberosus. The sequence continues at coordinate 104,092,436 of CM060443.1, forward strand.
CTTTGGCCCTTCCATCAACCATCTTACCAAAGATATGTTTTACTTTCCCATTGAAAGCCTTTTCGACATCGAATTCTTTCTTTTCAGAATAGAATTGATTCGAAATTTCCACTTTTCCAACTTTTTGTTTAAAATTTTCAGTCCGCAATGGTGGAAAGTTTGCGTCATCTATTGGCGGAACTGAATTTTCTCCTTTTAGTTCAACTGGTGGCTCCTCTGACTTTGACGAGTCAAATTCATCGCCAGATTTAACATCTGATTTCTTAACAACCAACTTTTGATTGTTAAGATTCACATTTCTTTTGTAAAGACATTTTGAACTCTCACCAACTTCAAATGTAGAATTTTTAAACACTTTTAATTTGTCCGTTGGTGGTTCATTTTCATCAACAATTTTTTCTTTAAGTTTAGAAAGAACTTCCTATTTTATGTTGGTTGCCATTGGACAGTTCCAGGCGATGTGACCAACTTTTTTGCATTTATAGCAAGTTCTTGTTTCCTTTTTGGTTCCAAACACAGTCTTCTCAAACTTTTGTTTTTCAGCAAGAAACTCCTTGTTAGACTGTTTCCAGAAAGCTTTTTCCTTTTCTTCTTCTGAAGAAGCACCTGAAACAAATACAGTTTTTGATTTAAAATCTTTAATATTTTGATTGTTTTCAACATCAAAACCCAAACCCAAACCCTTCTTTTTGAAATTGCTTTTATGATTCGGTTTCTTTTGATGACCTGGACCGAAACCTTTCTTCTTGTTTAAACGTTGTTGAACTCTAGAAATATATTTAGGTTTTAAAAATCCCATTTTATTTTGTATTTCTGAAATTTTGATTTCTATCAATTTAAAAACTATTTTATTGTTTTCAATTTTCACATTTTTAATTGGAAATTCCTTATCAGAATATAATTTGTCTGAATCATTCGAAGTATATGCAACTTTGATTGTTTCGTCATTCAAATTATTTTTTGATATCATAAAATCTTTATTGTAAACCCTTTTGATCGATGATTTCGAACTGTCCACTGATGAACTTGAACTCTCAGATTCAGACTTTGACTCTAACTCCTCATCTTTATCCAACACCTGATCGACCACTTTCTTTATTAACTCAGACTCATGATCAGTGTCAGACGATGTGAATGTGACGTCAATGTTGTCTGGTAACTCATCAGTTGTCTCAGACTTTAACTTTATATTGAATGCCTTTTTGACTTGTTCCGAATTTGGTTTTCTGGGAGAATAACCTTCCCAGATCAGAGGCGGACACTTGTTATAATTTGCACTTTGTTTCTTACCAGTATCCGTATCTTCTGACTTCTTATCTTGAAAGGCTTCAAAACTTGCTACTGTTTGATAAATTCTATCAATCAAGTAATCAGAACTTGAGTAACTCATTAGCAATCGTCTGATTCTTTCATTCTCAATCTTTTCGGTCTCCAATTCCTGCTTCAACTCTGCACACTCTTCAATATAGTGATTGATGGCCTTTTGCTTAGACATCATCACTGCATTCATCATTGTCAAAGCATCTTCCCTTTCTGAGTTTGTCCTTTCCAACTGGTTTACTGTTCTATTCAACACATTATAAGATTCTTTCACGTACTTAACATCAAACAACAATTTTTCTTTCATTTCGTCTAGCTCACTATACTTCTTATCTTTCTCTTCACAATGTTTGCATGGTTCCAAACATTTTAGACAAGGTTTTGTGACCTCTACAATCTTTTCAATCACTTTAACCTCTTCACTCTGTTCATACTTCTCTTCCTGAGCAACATTCTCACATTTTACCTCTTTCTTTTCTTTTGCTGCTCGTTTCTCCTTTAGCTTCTCCAATTTATCTGCAAAATAAAATTTGAAACTTTCAGGAGATAAATGAGTTTTACCAATGTTTATTTGATTAATTTCTTCATCATCATCACTGCTATCACTTGATGATTGATCAAAGACTGGTGTCTTTTCTGAACTTTCTTCTGAAGAGACAGACTCTCCATCCTGACTTTTCTCATCATTTTCAAACACATCCATCAATTCTTTCATCAACTCTGGCTCTCGAATGATCTGTGCAATAAATGCTCTAAACTTATAGTTACTTTCAGGCGGAATATATTTGTCCCAGCTAAATCCCTCTGGCAATCTTTCATCTTCTTGATATGGAGGCATAGTGATACAAGCTCTCTTCTTTCCATCTTCAATCGGAATAGCACGGGATGATGATGGTTGTTGAGCTACCTGATGATATATTGCTTTCCGATAATATTCATTGTTCCCGAAAGGATTCTGAGCTCCACCTGCTTCTTGGTTGGTACATTCCCTCTTGAAATGTCCTTTTTCCCTGCAACGAAAACAAGTAACTTTAGATTTATCAAAACCTAAAGTAGAAACATTAGCATCACGTAAGTCAACTCTTCCGGTAATCTGCTTAAATTTCTCAGCTCTCCTCAACACACTCGCTAAACACCACTTAATATCCATTAGCTCCAATTCCTCAGCATCAATCTGATCGTAATCCTCTTTTGTTAACATAGGATTTCCGATTCTTCCCGCAACCAAACTCTCATATGATTCTAACTCGGTAACTAGTAATGCCATGTGACCTTTAGCGACTTCTTCAGAGAAATTCTGACCGTTCTGAAGATGCAACGCGATGTTGCATTATAGCACATGACCATTACCATTGTTTGAGCTTTGAGATTGATAATTTGAAGTTGAAACATTAGGATTAACACTTGGATATGAATAAAATCCACTGTTGTTGATTGAGTTTTGATTGAGTGATCCGGATGAGTTTTCTGCGCTAAAAGCGGTTTGGATCTTCGGACTTGCTTCAACATTTTGAACATTGCCTTTGAAATACATCTTAATATCTTGTTGACCACTTGAATTGTTCATTCTAGCGATCTTTTGTTGTTCAAGATCTTGTCCTTCAAGTTTTTCAATGAATTGAGCAATTGTCAATCTATCATACTCTCCGGTATTCTTCAAAATCATAAGATATGTACCCCATTCTTCTTGAGGTAAAGCATCGGCTAATTTTTCAACCCATTCCTCACGATCTTTATTGATATCCAACCGACTCATTGAACGTACTAAATGACAATATCTCTCAATAAGAGTCTTTGTAGTTTCACCCGGCAAACTTGAGAACAATTCAAATTCTTTCTTTAATAGTGACTTTTTATTCTTGATCATCTCCGTACTTCCTTCGAATTTTGTACAAAGTGCTTCCTAAATCGAACGTGCACTATCACCATGTGGAAGCAATATGAAAATATCTTCTTTCACAGCTTGTTGAAGTAAACTGATCATTATTTTTTCTGCCTTGTACATTTCTCTCTCTTTTTCCGTAAATTCAGAAATATTCTTTGTAACTCCCACATTATTATGAGGTCGAACATACTTAGTTTCAATACATTCCCAAGACCTTAGATGATTTGCTTGAACCCAGTTTTCGAAACGTTCTTTCCAACAGTAATATTCTTCAATGCTCATCAGCTTTGGGGGTTTCTGCAATGTTCCCGTTTCATTTTCCATGTTTACGTTCTGAGCAACGGTAACACGAGTACCCGGGGCAGTAGCAAAAAGCAATATAAAATTCGTTGTCCATGTTTCGATGTCAAGTGTTTACAACAACAAAATTTCCAACGATCTGACTTTTTGAAACTAACTGGAAATTCACATGATCTGAAGTTACAAACTCAAACGATTTGACCTGGTGCGATCTGGGTCAAACCGTGCGATGTGAACTACCTTCAAATGAACTGATCAGATTTCAAACGACCTGAGAAGTTTCAAGCGACCTGATAAGTTCAACTCGTGCGAACTGATCAACTTTCATGCGACCTGATTCAATTTCACACGAACTGACAATATCTTCAAACGACCTGAACTTAGTTTCAAACGACCTGAAGATAACTTCGTACGACCTGGAGCGATTTCACACGACCTGATACACTCTCACGTGACCTGGTACAAACCGTGCGACTTGGAGTCCAATTTCACACGACCTGGAACAATTACAAGCGATCTGGAGTACCTCGTGTGATCTGAAGTCTAATTTTACACGATCTGGATAGAATTCACATGACCTGATGACCTGTTAACCAGACCGTACGATCTGAAACATAATATTCAAACGACTTGAGCAGAATTCGAACGATCTGACATGTGATTCACACGGTCTGGTCAATTTTATCAAGTTATAGGTTGATTTTAGGTCTGATTTTTTCAAGGATTGATTAAAACTTAGTTTTACATGTTATATGTGAAATTCAGATCATTTTAACCGTAAAAGCGTTAAAATTTTGAAGAAAAAGTGTAGAAGAATGAGTAGAAATCAGATTTATCCATGAAAACAAGCTGCAATGGTAAGAACTCTTCCTCCTGAGCTCTGATACCACTTGTAGGATTAGTGAATCGATCAAATGAGTTGATCAGAAGAGTTCTAGCCCAAATTAGAGGCGGAATTCATTGATTTGATCTTCATTGCAGCTTGATATGCACTTAGAAGTAGATTAAATGTCGTTTGTATTGATTTCAAAACGTTACAAGAGCTGGCGACACTTCGGCAGAGCTTCGCTACCGAAATCATAATGTTACAAATGAAGAACCAAGACCCACTATTTATAGGAGAAGCCAGGTCGCACCAATCAGCTTCACACGACCTGGTCCAGGTCGCACGAACTGGTCACCTCGCATGAGATGGTTGGTTCAGACCTGTTTCCCGTTTCTTTCGAACAACGTGTCTTGGTCTATCTATCTAGTTACAAGACTCGATACAAGACGAAGTCAACAGACATATGCACCAACAGTTTTCAAAGTCCATAGTTATTAAAGAAACCAACATGGGTTAAAGCGACCACTACACTCCCCAGCTGCAAGCACCTAAACCATCACTGAGTACCTGCAAATCATGCAATAGGGTGTTAACATAAAGTTGGCGAGTTCACGGTTTTGTCCAGTTTTAATTCCATAAAACTTGTGTTTGTTAAGTTACTCATTTATACCATGTCATGGGGAGCTACCCCATATGTAAGCTACTAAACTACGTATACTGAATACTTTGTGACCTGTTACATCGTTGTTGCCCCGTTTGCCAATGTCTATCATCATTGACGGATTGCCAAGGCCTATTAGTTCACGACCAATCCTCTCCAGGCAGGGTATGAGGTTGGTGAAACCTAAATAGCGCTATCAACTAATATCCCGTTCGCCAGGCACCGGCGACTTGTCGGTATAAAAAGTGGGGACTTTGTGATAGAGTTTTGTTTAGTACACTTGTTCAGGAAATATGAATAGTAATTAATCGTATTCCAAACCAGGAATAGTAAGCAATCCTAAACCTGGGAAAGTGTCGTTTGTTCCGTTTCCCAACCACCGGGAATGCATGGTTTTAGTAACGTGTGTGAACTTACCTTGGTTTGCTCAGCACATAGTTTACTTGTTTTTAGCAGTTGGTCAACCACGTCCTATGATGGTTACCAATACTAGTCAGGTTTGTTATGCAAATAGTTAACAAGTAGCATACAAGGTATCACCTATAACACAAGTATTCATACGGGTCACATAACAAACAGTAACTTAGATAGCCCAAAATATAACATGTGGTATACGGCCCAAACAGTTTGTAGTCCAATAACACATTAGTGTGCGGTCCAGAACTAAGTGTGCAGTCCAGTAATATTGGGCCCAATAACAAGTTTGCGGTCTAATTACAAAATCAGTGTACGTATGAATAGAGTGTGTGGGCCACCCTTAGACAGCCCACATAGAGTGTGTGGTCCACACTCTAGTGTGCGGCCTGTCCAAAGTGTGCGGTCATGCATTATGTGGTTGTATCATGTGCATCAGAGGTTGTGCTTCGGTAGTGTACGGTTTTCAAGGGTGTGTGACATGCTTAACTCTCTTGTACCCTGTGTAGTTACAACTTGTACACTAGAGTGTACGGTCTCAAAGGTGTACGACCTGGTATACTTAGGTGTACGAGATGCATCATGAGTCTCACCTTGCCAAGTGTGTGGTAGACCTCGGACACACGGGTGTGCGATGTGCTGTGTGGGTTTGTACCTCATGCCGTTAGTGTCGTGCCCCTTTGAGGGTGTGCGGTATCATATTCAGAACACATTATGTCACATATTTTTGGATTAAAACAGATAAGACAACATTCCATGCATGTACGACATCAATCTATCCAAACAATTAACATTCTAGGTTCATTCAATCAAATCAAATACATATTCCAACATTAATCCTTTTGTTCTAACATCACATTTCATCAGACATCATCCTATATCATCATACGAATACTTTATCAATCATAAATTATTATCACCTCTACACAACATATAGATCATCAAAACAGATTCATCAACAAGCATCAATAGATCCACCTTTCTATATTCAATAAAAAATCATCAAGAACATCTATCATGAATGAGTTCCGTATTAACCCTAACTCATCATTTCATCATCATCGTATATTGGTACAAGGCATATATCACAATCATCGTGCTCTTTATTTTGACATTAAATAATCCTAGTCAAATATCAACATAAACACCTAAACAATCATCCATCATGCACAATCATTTATTATACAAAATCATCAACAAAGCTTGCACCTTTATCATGTATTATCATCAAATATGGAGGTAGTGAACTTACCGGTTAAACCAGAGTAAAAATGTGTAGAATAGAGGAAATGAAGCTCCTAAGTGACGAACACTAGCTGCCTTCAAAGGATGATAAAGCTGTTTCCAAATCCGAAGATGAAGGATAGAATTTGGTGTGTTTTTAGGGTTTTTAGAGAGAGAAAGTTAGAGAGAGAGGGAATGTTTTAGGGATTTCTGCCCTAAATGTTTGATGCCAACATTCTCCTAATGTCGGCTGATAAGACCCTTTTATACTCATGGAGGTGTCGCACACATTTAAGTGTGCACCCCCACAAGTGTGCGGCCTTTTAGAGTTTTTCATGGACTGGGCCTAACCCAATACACTTGCAGTGTGCGATGGCCTAAGTGAATCAAGGGGGTAGTGTACAGGATAGGGAGGTGTGCGGCTCCACCATTTGGTCGCACACATCGGTTGAACTATGCGGTTGGATTATTTTTAACTACTTTATTTACATATTGCCCACAAATCATTCATACACATATATATAACAACTATGTCATTATAAATCTCATTCATTGTATTCGCATAATTAACATCACATAATCACAACTTGTGCAGGAAAACCCGAAGTGTCACATTATCCCCAAGTTCAAAGAAATTTCGTCCCGAAATTTAGCGTGCAGCCACTGACAAGCTAGAGTGTTTAAGCGTTTTCGCGGGGTGTCACATCATCCCCCTGTTGGTTTGGAAATTCGTCCTGAAATTCAGTTGTAGCCTTAGTGCTGGAAGTATTGTTTGTAAACAACTGGGGATACTTGTGCATCATCTGGTCTTCCCGTTCCCATGTAATCTTTGGGCCACGGCGTGAGTTCCAATGAACTAGAACTATTGGTATCTTGCTACGCTTGAGGGTTTTAATTTCTCGGTCCATGATCTCAACTGGTTCCTCAACGAAGCGTAGTTGATCGTCGATCTTGAGTTCCTTAAAAGGAACAATAAGAGTTTCATCTGACAGACACTTCTTCAGATTTGATACGTGAAAAACGTTATGTATTGCACTGAGCTCTTCAGGCAGGCTTAGTCTATACCTTACCGATTCTCTTGGTCATTTCAAATGGTCCAACGTATCGCGGATTAAGCTTGTCCTTTTTGCCAAAACGTACCACACCTTTCCAAGGTAAGACTTTTAGTAGAACCCAGTCCCCGACGTGGAATTCCAAAGGTTTCCTAGGCATATCAGCGTAGTTTTTCTGACGGTCTCGAGCCGCCACCATGCGTTGTCTAATCTGGGCAATCTTTTCTGTGGTGTCAAGTACGAGTTCTATTTGAACTGTTGCATAAGACAATGACAATAGTTTATTTGGGAGTTTATTATGGAATTGCCTTTTATAGCAATTCATTAACCATGGTAACACAAGCCATATATGGTTAATTTGTTAATCATATTTATTTAGGATTTTTATTATAATTTATCCTAATTATAAAAACAATAACAGTTTTATTAGTGGCACAACAGGCCTAGTCACAAGGACATTTTTAAATTATAAGCTATGATTTCAGAGAATCAAGGCTTTAAGGTTTGAACATAGTTCTTTACCTTTTTCGGACAGGGAGTCATACCTACCACTGTCTTTTGGCTCATGTAGAAATAAGCAAGGCCCGTAGGCACTATATTACTAATGTATGGTCAAAATATGATCATCTTAATTGATGATTTTAACCCATGATTCATAGATCATTAAGTTGGGTTAGGAATTTTTTGAAGAATCCTTATTTAAGAATGACGTGTGTGATTTTAACGAATCACGTCTGCCAGGAGTGTTAACATGTTTTCAGATGTTAACTAGGATCCGAATCTTTTTAAACAGGTTTTACCATATTGGCTAAGTCCTTATAATGACCTACAAGCTAGGTTTTACCTTTTTAAGATTCTTATTTAAATGGGCAGATATATTTTCCAAAAGGAATGATTTTGATTCATTTATTTCACATAATATATTTATGCACATAATAGCAAAAATGAAATTTATAAACTTAACATTCCAATAATCGTAAAAAGTACACACTGCCCTAAACGGGTCTTTTTAACAGAACACTTACCCACGCAGGGGTCAAACTGAAATACTAGTCCACGCAGGGACTTAAACAAACAACATACCCTCGTAGGGGTTAACAGAAAGGTAGGCCCACGCAGGGGCTCAAAAGACAACCATACCCACGCAGGGGTCAAAACAGCCAGATAAGCCCACGCAGGGGCTCAACTGAAACAAGGAAAATACAATCAATAATTTGAAGGATTCAATGGTCCTTCTTGCTCTTCCCTTTTCTTAAACTTGTCAATCCTTGGAAGAAACTTTGTCGCTCCCTGCGATCTCTGTGAAAGTCTCGCTCGACTTGGTCCAATCTTTGAAGAATTTCTTCCCGCTCGGGTGGGGAAAACCATGGCGGCTGCGATTGTTGCCGAATTATAGGTCTAGCAGGTATTTGGTACCCATGGGTTGGGTACCCTACTCCCCAAGGAGCTCCATACGGTCCTTCCAGGTGAAGGGCGTTGTAATTGGCCGCCATTGAACCTGTATATGCAGGAATCGGGTTATCAAAACCCATCGGTGGTGGTTGTGGTTCAACTGGGTTTGAAGGCCCACCCATTTGAGGGTCTTCATGTAGTGGCGGATAATGACTGCCACTTGAGTGATGAGGGGTGCTGAAGTGAAAGTCCCCTCCACGCGCGGATATTCGCGCGCCTGTCCTCCTACGCCTCGGCGGTTCTGGAGGTGCAAGATGAACTGGTGGCGGTGGGGGCGGTGGCGTGACTGCCACAAAACGTGAATCCCCAGAGGGATCTTGCTGCTGGTGGGGCGATGATTGGTGAGAAGGTGTGAAGTACCATTCATGCTGGTTGAACCTTGCCTGGAAACTGTCTGGACCACCGTAGGGTGATCCGTGAAAAGATGAGCCATCCGAGACTTCGATAGGATGGTTGGGGGTTCCGGTTGCAGGCTCAATAGGGTCGGTGTCCTCCTCCATATCCATGGCGTTATCGCTGGAAAAGTGATCCTCCGGTCCCAATGGGTTAAAACCCACGGGTTCTTGTATGTAGTTCGCCGGGTTAAACCGGCCCTGAAAAACAGGAGTGGGGTTACCAAAAGAGTTGTGCGAAAGGGATCGCTGAAGAGGTATATACGAAGGTTGTGGGTTGTCGGGCTCGTTTTCTGACTGTGGCCCATAGGAGTTACGAAAAGGAGGCGTTGAACTATGTGAAACAGACCGTCTAGCGGGCTCCACATTGGTCCTCCAGTTTTCTCGAGGATCAGCACTCGCGGTGGCAGAAGGAGCTCGCATGTGCAAAGGCCCGACTTCGTGATCATTGGGGGTGGTGATTGGCCCCTTGCCTCGTCCTCTTCGTCTGAAAAATCTTGGCGGCATATTTAGACCTGTCAATATAACATAAGATAACCACAAGAATATAAAAGACAAAGTTAAAAATTTAAAACAATTTGGATTGTTCCTATGTTCTTTGTCTAGACTCGAAAGTTTTGGAATGTGCAATTGTGTAACTGAGATTAAACACAAAAGGCTAGTGTTTAATTCACTCAGCGTTGGCTCTGATACCAACCTGTCACACCCCGATATTTCCACGTTTGACCGGTGGGCCCGGTGGGGGAGTATCGTGACGTGGTTGGCAACATTACAGTCAAACAACACAATATTTAATATGCACAGCGGAAGCAAATGAAAGATATATTTCAACCGAATGTAATATTGTAATATCAGTATCACAAATATTTGAAACAGTAGTTCAACAGACTTTAGGCATCTTAAGCTTGCGAGACTCTTTTGATGCTAAGGAGAAATCCAGCCTATTACGAGTAGTACCTGCACTTAATCTTTTTGGGAAAATACGTCAGTTTACACTGGTAAATACAATTAACCGACTCATTTTTAAAATGATTAAAATTGATTTGGATGCACATGGCACAAACATTTTATAACTTGGGATAATTATGTAAATATACAATCTCGTAAAAGGATTACATGTTCCTTATGCGTTCAGTAGCCCGGATCGTGCCGGGTTAAAGATCAATAGACACACCATATTATTTATTTATGCACTGACGAGTGTACGCCTACACTCCGCGCTTAGGTCGTGGCCATTTCGTAAAATGATGCCAAGGATATCCGGGACATGGTCATTAACCTCCCAAAGGCTTTAAGCAAACAAAACAATTTAAACGGGCTGATCAATATCAATTAACCACCATACGATGGAAGATTTAATGCCCGACCAAGCGGTATTTTATATACCGTACCCCAAGCCCGTATAGGGAAATAAGTTAAAATTATTTACCTTTGCAAGTATAATTCACAATTAGCAAATGCGGGTAGCTTTTACCAGTTCTCCTATTCTGGAACAAAGGTTTATAATAACCTATTAGAATCCTAACGGTCTTTAGTTAAGCTTAAGCTTAGACCGATTAGTTTTAAGGAACGATACGGTTCGAACGCGTGATTACGCGAAGACCGGAATAGAATGTGATTTAGACCCGAAAAGTTTGAAGACTTGTCTTATATGGGTAATCTAAACACATTCTGGATTTTGAGATAAAATCGATAAAGTTTGACCCGTTTCGGCTAATTTATGCAAACTAGTTACATAAACCGAACTGAACGCGCAAAAGGCGTAACGGGTAACCATGAGAGCCATATACAGGTTCCCTAAGTTAATATGCTTCAAATATTTTGTGACATCAGTAAGATATCTTTTATTATGCCCGAAACGAGTTTAAACTCAACTATGCCCCGTAGGGGTATTTTGGCCATTTATAAGGTTATAAAAGAGTTTAAGTATTAACCTGAGTTACAGGTCTGATATAATCAGCAAAGATACTTAATTTAATAAGTTATAACAGTAGGGTATTGCATGTATGTGAAATTTATCAATTATAACCAAACTATGCACCGTAGGGGCATTTTGGTAATTTCACATAAGCCGAAAAGCTCAAAACTGAAGTCTGAGTTAAACAACTTTTGCTTACTGTTAAAATATTATAATTTACCTAAAATATCAGTAGGTATCAACCCTTGTATGTTTAAAAGAGTTTTAGTACATACTACGCGTTAAAAACGCTTAAAAAGGCGATTAGAAGCCGTTCCCGGGTTCTATATAGAAAACTGATATTTTTATTATTCCAGAAGGTTTAAAATAATTCATTTATCATATAAAATCAGTAGCAAAAGGTTTGGGGTCAAAAAGATATGTAAAACTCATTTTATAGCCCAAAAGGGCAAAACCGACAATTACCGAATTAAGCTTATGACTCTAAGTTATGCTCAGCCTAAAATTGATTAAAAATCTTCAAAAATCCCAAAATAATATATTACATCAGTGGGTAACAAGTTTGATATCAAAAAGTGGGTTTAAATAGGCTATACGCTAATTATGCCGTTTAATCGTTAAAAAGCTTTCTGATTACGCTAATGAGCATAACTCTCAATCTATACCTCCAACTGATGTCAAATTTTGGGTACAAGTTTATATATCAGTAAATAAGGTTTCTACTCTTTTACATTTTCAAAAATCACGTTTTATGGTGAAAAGGGCATAATGGTCAACATATAGGCAATTAACGGAATCATGCATATTAATTGGATAACTAATGAACCATGGTGTATAATCACAGAGGGTTATACTAGCATGTAACCTAGTCCAATTAAAGCTCTAAGGCATTTCTAAAACATGCTTAAATGGGTCAGAACTGAAAGTCAAAGCAAAAGTCAAATTATGCGACTTTCGGTTCCGAACCGGGTCTAAACAGAAAATTGTCGGGTTGAACATGTTTAGACCAGTTATTATAATTATTACCAAGTTATACAAGTGATAAAATAGTTTACATGCCTTCTACATTGCTAATTACATGTTAATTTGAAAGTTAGCATTCTGTTGGCTTTTTCTAATCAACTTTGACCCGACAAATGGTCTAGATAGAGTGGGAATCAGAGGGATCCCTTTTAAGGGTTTAATGCCCACGTAATTACCAACTTATAACTACCTTCAATTCGACTAATCACTGGACCATTAATGATTAATCGCTAAGTCAAATGGTAATTACGACGGTTTGACTTTTAAGCTAAAACTAAGTAAAAACTCAACTAAGAAAGGTTAAGCATACTTACTGAAGTCCTATGCATGATTAGGAAAGACTTGGGTCTGCTCTTAAGCTCCAGGAAGCTCCAGAAATGCAGAAGGAATGGTGTGATCAATGGTTGCAACAAGAGGCCTTTATATAGTGTTCTAAACTCACTAGATTGTTGACAAATCATGCTACCACTGATCCTTGATCATCAACAAGTGTCCCTAATGTCCCTAAGCAAGCCTAGGCAACTCTTGGTGAGGAGAAAAGGCAAGATAAGTCGGTTAGAATGGAAATGGCAGGCACCTAGCAAAGTTTGCGGATCAGAGGACCCTAGGCGTCACGCGTAGGTCCCCATAGGGATCCTCGCGCCACGCGACGCCCTCCTGTATCAAATCAAACTTTAGATCTTTTTCATTTTGGTCCTTGGTCCATATAAACTTTGTTTCGACTTTATTTCTTGCATTTTGAACCCTCCAATTTAACTTATAAGGGCTTCAAGACTTATACCCCCTTCGTTAAGTCCTCGGTTAACTTTATTGTTACCCGAAAAGTCATAAACTTCGTCGTTAACGCTTTTAACCCTTCGCAGACGAATTTGATCATAACTTTCTCATACGATAACGAAACTTTATGAAATTTTTATCGTGCATTCTAGTGAGCATAATAATCGTTACAAAGCTTCGGGTTTGCTAAAAGGTCACTCAGAGGTATAACTTAAACATGTTGACTCATTTAACCCCTGTAGTTTGTAATCTCACACATTCTTTCATATTTAGCTTCGTATGATCCATGATTTATTCGTTTGAAGGTATAAACATCATGTAGGGTTATTGTAAAGTATATTTATCCATTGTTGACATCTTGGACCCTTATATTCACATACTTTCCATGTTTGTCAACTTTAGTCCCTCTAGAACATTCTTTCACACGTTCAAACTTATGACACGTGTCAATACATTATAGGACGTGAATTTTCGAGGTGTTACATCCTCACCCCCTTAAAAGAAATCTCGACCTCGAGATTTACTGAAACAAATGAGGGTACTTTTCTTTCATTGTGGATTCAACCTCCCACGTGTACTCGGGACCTCTACGGGCATCCCATTTAACCTTTACTATAGGCACATGCTTCCTTCGAAGCTTCTTAACCTGTCGATCCTCGATCGACACAGGTTTTTCAACAAACTTCAAGCTCTCTTCTATGTGCACATCTGTATGTGGTATGACCAGTGATTCATCAGCGAAACACTTCTTCAGATTGCAGATGTGGAATACATTATGAATACCACTGAGCTCTTCAGGTAAGTTTAACTTATAGGCAACTGATCCGACACGTTCGATGACCTCGAAAGGTCCTTTGTATCTCGGGCTTAGCTTGCCTTTCTTACCAAATCACATCAATCCCTTCCAGGGTGATACCTTAAGCAACACCTTGTCACCTACCTCGAAGTTAAAAGGTTTACGCTTTAAATCTGTGTAGCTTTTCTGTCTATCCCTGGCAACTTTCAGGAGATCACGAATTTGGACAATTTTGTCCGTCGTTTCAAAGACTATTTCTAGTCCTGACAATTGGACATCTCCAACTTCCGCCCAACAAATGGGCGTTCTGCACTTTCTACCGTATAGGGCCTCGAAGGGCGCAGCCTTAATGCTGGTATGGTAGTTGTTGTTGTAGGAGAACTCGATTAATGGTAGGTGGTTATCCCAATTACCACCTAAATCGATCACACATGCACGAAGCATGTCCTCCAACGTTTGGATTGTACGCTCACTCTGTCCGTCTGTCTGAGGATGGTAAGCCGTACTAAAATTTAAACGCGTGCCCAGAGATTGTTGGAAACTTTTCCAAAAATGTGACGTGTATCTGGTATCTCTGTCTGAGATAATAGCTACAGGTACACCATGTAGAGCTACAATCTTATCTACGTATAATTGGGCTAACATGTCGGAGCTATAGGTCTCCTTTATGGGTAGGAAATGTGCTGACTTAGTCAGTCTATCTACGATCACCCATATCGTATCATTGCCTTTCCTTGTCTTAGGTAACTTGGTGATGAAATCCATTGTCACCATTTCCCACTTCCATGTGGGAAGTTCAGGTTGTTGTAGCAAACCTGACGGCTTTTGATGTTCTGCCTTGACTTGCGCACACGTCAAGTATTTAGCTACATAGGCAGCTATAGACTTCTTCAAGCCTATCCACCAATAGTTTGCCTTCAGATCCTGGTACATCTTATCAGCTCCAGGATGAACAAAATATTTAGAACTATGGGCTTCCTAGAGGATAACATCTCGAAGTCCTCCATAAATTGGAACCCATATTCGTCCATTCAATCTCAAAATCCCGTCCTTGCCTTGAGATAACTGTTCTTCAGTTACTCCTAGCTTTTCCTTAGGATAGTTAGCTTCCAGCACAGCTTCCTTCTGCGCAGCTAACAACCTTTCATTCAAACCGTTCTTTATCTCAATACTCTTGGCATTGATTCAGATGGGTTTCACCACTTCCTTCCGACTCAAGGCATCGGCGACTACATTCGCTTTACCAGGATAGTATCTTATTTCACAATCATAATCATTCAACGTCTCCATCCACCGGCGCTGCCTCATGTTCAAATCCTTTTGGTTGAACAGGTGCTGGAGGCTCTTATGATCAGAATAGATCACACACTTGGCACCATATAAGTAGTGCCTCCATAGCTTCAGTGCAAATACAACGGCACCCAACTCCAAGTCATGGGTGGTGTAATTCTTTTCATGCACCTTTAACTGACGTGAAGCATAGGCAATAACTTTGCCTCTCTGCATAAGCACACATCCCATACCTGTGTGCGATGCATCGCAATAAACTACAAATTCTTCGATTCCATCCGGCAACGTCAATACAAGAGCGTTGCTCAACTTCTGTTTAAGGATATCAAAGGATTCTTGCTGCTTAGGGCCCCAAACGAACTTTATTTTCTTCCTAGTCAAAGAAGTTAGGGGTGCAGCAATCCTTGAAAAATTTTCGATAAAACGCCTATAATATCCTGCCAAGCCTAGGAAGCTACGAATCTCGGTAGGCGTCTTTGGCTCTTGCCAACTCATGACAGCTTCAACCTTAGCGGGATCTACTTGGATTCCGCATTCGCTAACCACATGTCCAAGAAATTGGACTTCACGGAGCCAGAATTCACATTTAGAGAATTTGGCATAGAGCTTCTCCTGCTGAAGTAATGAAAGAATACATCGAAGATGCTTCTCATGATCAGCCTTGTTCTTCGAGTAGATGAGGATGTCGTCTATGAAGACGATGACAAATTTGTCCAAGTAGGGCTTGCAGACGCGATTCATGAGATCCATGAATGCGGCAGGTGCATTAGTGAGTCCAAAAGGCATCACTAGGAACTCGTAATGACCATAACGAGTCCTAAATGCAGTCTTGTGTACATCTTCATCTTTAACCTTCAATTGGTGATAGCCTGACCTCAGATCGATCTTAGAGAAGTAACTTGCCCCTTGAAGTTGATCGAACAGATCGTCGATTCTGGGCAATGGGTATCTATTCTTGATAGTGACCTTATTAAGCTCACGGTAATCGATGCACAGGCGCATCGATCCATCCTTCTTCTTGACAAATAAGATTGGTGCTCCCCAAGGAGACGGACTAGGTCTAATGAAACCTTTTACTAGCAATTCATCTAGTTGCGTTCTTAATTCCTTCATCTCCGTTGGTGCCAACCTATAAGGTGCTCTAGCAACTGGTGCTGCTCCAGGGATGATGTCAATTCTGAATTCCACTTGCCTATCTGGTGGTAAACCAGGTAGTTCTTCAGGAAAAATTTCAGGGTATTCAGAAATGACAGGAATATCCTCAATCTTCGGTTTAGGCTCATCAATAATCACTTGTGCCATGTAGATGACACAACCCTTCTTTAAACACTTAGAGGCCTTGAGCATAGTTACTTGCTCAGGCAGTCCATACTGGGTATCTCCCCGAATGGTAAGTGATTCACCAGACGGAGTCTTAATCACCACTTGCTTCTTGTTGCAGACAATTTGGGCCTGGTTATGAGATAACCAGTCCATACCCAAAACTATGTCAAAACCGGCTAACTTAAAGGGAAGTAGGGACAAAGGGAAAGAGTGGTTCTTAATGGATATAACACATCCATCTAACACAGTTGAGACGGTTTCTATGGTGCCATCTGCTAACTCCACCTCATAATTCACACTTAAGGTTTTAACAGGTAAATTCAGTAATTTGCAAAACTTATTATCTACAAACGATTTATCAGCGCCTGAATAAAAAAGTACTCTTGCATAGACATCGTTTATGAGGAAGGTACCTGTAATCACGTTGTCGTCCTGGACGGCTTCCTTTGCATCCATCCTGAAGACCCTAGCATTGGTCTTCTTTCCCTCATCGGCTTTCTTTGCATATTTTGGGCAGTTGGTCTTAATGTGCCCCTTTTCATTGCAACTGTAGCACGTTGCGTCTTTCAGCTTCTTGCAATCCAAGGTCTTGTGTTCCTTGGACTTGCATATCCCACATGTAAAAGTTCTCAACTGGTTCTGCGAGTTCGATTCATACCTGCACTTCCCGAAGTACTGTCTCTTGCAGATCTTACACTTGCGCTTTTCTCCAGACTGATGCCCATCCTTTCTAGACTCAGACCCTTTCTTGTGGTCATTGTTTCCTCGATGCTTCTTGTTTGACCTTCGTGAATTTTCATCTTCACGTTTCCTTTTCTCGGCATCCGTGTTCCTCAGTGATCTCTGTCTGACCGCGTCCAGAGTGAGGGACAAGGATATATCAGTTACCGATCTGAAAGTAGTTGGCCGAGAGGCCTTCACGCTTGCCTTAATCTCTGGGGCTAAACCCCCAATGAAACGAGCTATTCTTTTGGGTTCCGGGGTCACCAGATACGGAACCAATCTTGACAAGGTATTAAAGCTCATAAGGTAAGCTTGGCAATCCAGGTTCTTCATAACCAAGGATAAGAAATCAGACTCAATCTTTTCTACCTCATGTTGAGGACAGTAGTTCTCCCTGATGAGGGCAACAAATTGCTCCCATGTCATGTTGTACAATGGGATCTTCCCGGTAGCTTGAATCAACGATCTCCACCAGGCTAAGGCCTCACCATTAAACGATTGAGACATAAACTTTACCACATCCTTCTCAGCGCATCCGCTGATATCAACCACAGTATCCATCTCATCCAGCCATGTCATACAGTCTATGGCCCCTTTTTTCCCCAGTGAAATCCATGGGTTTACATGAAACAAAGTATTTGTAGGAGCAACCCTTATCGCGGGGTCCTTGATTCAGCATTATCTTCTGAGATGGATCACTTTGATGATTTGAAGAGTGACGATCGTCATCTTCTTTTCTGGGTTCATCCTTCTTGGAGGGTGGCTTTGAATGCGGTGTAGATAGGGTCCTACTTCGAGTCCCACTATATTCTTCATACTGTCGCTCTAAGGCCTTTGTAACAGCGTCGTCTACTAACGCTTTCAGTTCAGCACCCGTTATATTAATTCGGGCGTTATCTTTATTCTCCTTTGGGTGACTATTAATTTCATCCGAGTCAGCCACTTTAATTTGAACTGTTGCATAAGACAATGACAATAGTTTATTTGGGAGTTTATTATGGAATTGCCTTTTATAGCAATTCATTAACCATGGTAACACAAGCCATATATGGTTAATTTGTTAATCATATTTATTTAGGATTTTTATTATAATTTATCCTAATTATAAAAACAATAACAGTTTTATTAGTGGCACAACAGGCCTAGTCACAAGGACATTTTTAAATTATAAGCTATGATTTCAGAGAATCAAGGCTTTAAGGTTTGAACATAGTTCTTTACCTTTTTCGGACAGGGAGTCATAGCTACCACTGTCTTTTGGCTCATGTAGAAATGAGCAAGGCCCGTAGGCACTATATTACCAATGTATGGTCAAAATATGATCATCTTAATTGATGATTTAAACCCATGATTCATAGATCATTAAGTTGGGATAGGAATCTTTTGAAGAATCCTTATTTAAGAATGACGTGTGTGATTTTAACGAATCACGTCTGCCAGGAGTGTTAACATGTATTCAGATGTTAACTAGGATCCGAATCTTTTTAAACAGGTTTTACCATATTGGCTAAGTCTTTATAATGACCTACAAGCTAGGTTTTACCTTTTTAAGATTCTTATTTAAACGGGTAGATATATTTTCCAAAAGGAATGATTTTGATTCATTTATTTCATATAATATATTTATGCACATAATAGCAAAAATGAAATTTATAAACTTAACATTCCAATAATCGTAAAAAGTACACACTGCCCTAAACGGGTCTTTTTAACAGAACACTTACCCACGCAGGGGTCAAACTGAAATACTAGTCCACGCAGGGACTTAAACAAACAACATACCCTCGTAGGGGTTAACAGAAAGGTAGGCCCACGCAGGGGCTCAAAAGACAACCATACCCACGCAGGGGTCAAAACAGCCAGACAAGCCCACGCAGGGGCTCAACTGAAACAAGGAAAATACAATCAATAATTTGAAGGATTCAATGGTCCTTCTTGCTCTTCCCTTTTCTTCAACTTGTCAATCCCTGGAAGAAAATTTGTCGCTCCCTGCGATCTCTGTGAAAGTCTCGCTCGACTTGGTCCAATCTTTGAAGAATTTATTCCCGCTCGGGTGGGGAAAACCGTGGCGGCTGCGATTGTTGCCGAATTATAGGTCTAGCAGGTATTTGGTACCCATGGGTTGGGTACCCTACTCCCCAAGGAGCTCCATACGGTCCTTCCGGGTGAATTGTGTTGTAATTGGCCGCTACCAAGTATGGGTCGGCTTCAGCGTAATTATAGTTGGTGTGAGCCGGCTGCTCAAACGGGTTGTACACCATTGAACCTGTATATGCAGGAATCGGGTTATCAAAACCCATCGGTGGTGGTTGTGGTTCAACTAGGTTTGAAGGCCCACCCATTTGAGGGTTTTCATGTAGTGGTGGATAATGACTGCCACTTGAGTGATGAGGGGTGCTAAAGTGAAAGTCCCCTCCACGCGCGGATATTCGCGCGCCTGTCCTCCTACGCCTCGGCGGTTCTGTAGGTGCTAGATGAACTGGCGGCGGTGGGGGCGGTGGCGTGACTGCCACAAAACGTGAATCCCCAGAGGGATCTTGCTGCTGCTGTTGCTGCTGGTGGGGCAATGAATGGTGAGAAGGTGTGAAGTACCATTCATGCTGGTTAAACCTTGCCTGGAAACTGTCTGGACCACTGTAGGGTGATCCGTGAAAAGATGAGCCATCCGAGACTTCGATAGGATGGTTGGGGGTTCCGGTTGCAGGCTCAATAGGGTCGGTGTCCTCCCCATATCCATGGCGTTATCGCCGGAAAAGTGATCCTCCGATCCCAATGGGTTAAAACCCACGGGTTCTTGTATGTAGTTCGCCGGGTTAAACCGGCCCTGAAAAACAGGAGTGGGGTTACCAAAAGAGTTGTGCGAAAGGGATCGCTGAAGAGGTATATACGAAGGTTGTGGGTTGTCGGGCTCGTTTTCTGACTGTGGCCCATAGGAGTTACGAAAAGGAGGCGTTGAACTATGTGAAACAGACCATCTAGCGGGCTCCACATTGGTCCTCCAGTTTTCTCGAGGATCAGCACTCGCGGTAGCAGAAGGAGCTCGCCTGTGAAAAGGCCCGGCTTCGTGATCATTGGGGACGGTGATTGGCCCCTTGCCTCGTCCTCTTCGCCTGAAAAATCTTGGCGGCATATTTAGACCTGTCAATATAACATAAGATAACCACAAGAATATAAAAGACAAAGTTAAAAATTTAAAACAATTTGGATTGTTCCTATGTTCTTTGTCTAGACTCGAAAGTTTTGGAATGTCCAATTGTGTAACTGAGATTAAACACAAAAGGCTAGTGTTTAATTCACTCAGCGTTGGCTCTGATACCAACCTGTCACACCTCGATATTTCCACGTTTGCCCGGTGGGCCCGGTGGGGGAGTATCGTGACGTGGTTGGCAACATTACAGTCAAACAACACAATATTTGATATGCACAGCGGAAGCAAATGAAAGATATATTTCACCCGAATGTAATATTGTAATATCAGTATCACAAATAGTTGAAATTAATCCACAGGTGGATAAAAATAAAAATAGGAAACAGTAGTTCAACAGACTTTAGGCATCTTAAGCTTGCGAGACTCTTTTGATGCTAAGGAGAAATCCAGCCTATTACGAGTAGTACCTGCACTTAATCTTTTTGGGAAAATACGTCAGTTTACACTGGTAAATACAATTAACCGACTCATTTTTAAAATGATTAAAATTGATTTGGATGCACATGGCACAAACATTTTATAACTTGGGATAATTATTTAAATATATAATCTCGTAAAAGGATTACATGTTCCTTATGCGTTCAGTAGCCCGGATCGTGCCGGGTTAAAGATCAATAGACACACCATATTATTTATTTATGCACTGACGAGTGTACGCCTACACTCCGCGCTTAGGTCGTGGCCATTTCGTAAAATGATGTTAAGGATATCCGGGACATGGTCATTAACCTCCCAAAGGCTTTAAGCAAACAAAACAATTTAAACGGGCCGATCAATATCAATTAACCACCATACGATGGAAGATTTACAGCCCGACCAAGCGGTATTTTATATACCGTACCCCAAGCCCGTATAGGGAAATAAGTTAAAAGTATTTACCTTTGCAAGTATAATTCACAATTAGCAAATGCGGGTAGCTTTTACCGGTTCTCCTATTCTGGAACAAAGGTTTATAATAACCTATTAGAATCCTAACGGTCTTTAGTTAAGCTTAAGCTTAGACCGATTAGTTTTAAGGAACGATACGGTTCGAACGCGTGATTACGCGAAGACCGGAATAGAATGTGATTTAGACCCGACAAGTTTGAAGACTTGTCTTTTATGGGTGATGTGACACCCCAGGAAAACCATACAACTTAACTAGCTTCCTCAGTGAGTACGTACCAAATTTCGGGACGAAATTTCTTTCAACTTGGGGATAATGTGACAACTCGTATTTCAGAACCTATCTATGTGGATCTTATTTGATTATGTGAACCTTGATGATTAATGAAATGTTTTGTGAATATGTGTTTGAGTATCTGTACGCATGTTTGACTGTTTAACTACAAGAAACCGTTAAACGTTTTTAGGTGTCGTATGGCTAAATTAGAGAGTTAATCTAATTGGGCCGCGAACATGTTTAAACCTCACATTATCTGATTGGGCCGGAGGCCACACCTTCGTGATTGTTTCTCGGCCCACACCACTTGAAGCCCACCTACTCCTTATGTTATTATACGTAACACATGAGGAGTAGTCCCCATAATTCTCTAACCACAAATAAGATCTCAAACCCTAGTTTCCTTCTTTCCCTCCCTTGGGTCGCGACGGCAGACAACCCTCGTCGGATCTCATCATCTTCAAAGCATCATCTCTCGGGTCTTGAAATTTATCGGTATGTTAACTTGTTATTCACCATCATGACTCTTGACTGTTTACGTGTTTAGCGATAATGAAACCAAGTTGAGTGTTATTCGTAACTAATAGGAACAATGATTGTCGTTATTGTATGATGAGGTCTGGTTTTGATATTATATGATGTGTCCGATTTAATTAATCTCATTGGTAGTAACACTTGTCAGATTGTGCCTCCAAATGAAATATATTAACTAAATAATCTTCTGGTTGTATGTTCATTCAAACAATAATGATTTCATATGCAATTCCTTAATGGCCAACATATACTAATTATTATCACACATGATTCTGACAACCTAATCACCAAACTCACATGCAACTATTATTAAATATTCGGATATGCAGGATTGACAACAATTGGTTTGGTGGATTGTAGCTTATTTCTTTTAAATACATAGACTTTAGGTGACCTTTTGACTTTGATAAAAAGAATCGATATGATGGTGATGATGAGTTGTTATGATGTAAGGGTTTATATGAATTGATGATGATTAATTGAATTGATCGATTAATCGGTTAGATGGAAACTGTTTGAATTGGCTGATAAATTTTATAAAAGGAAACTATATAACTGATTAGCGTGATTGGTGGATAATAAAACAAGTCGCACAAGAGTGAATGAACCGCACAAGACCAAAGTATTGTATTGCTGGGCCTTGAAGCCCAAATTCGGTCGCACAAGAATTGTCCAGTCGCACAAGACGATCTGGACCGCACAAGATTATTTAAATTGTTTCGTTTGTTTGGGCCGTATACATGTTAGACTATTTATGTTATTTGGGCCGGGTTAGTTTTCCAATCGCACAACCCATTGTGGATCGCACAAGTCATGCTGATCGCACAAGGGGTTGGGCCGACTGTTATTGAGCCCAATCTTTTGATCGCACAAGTTGGATACGTTATCACTGTTAATGTGTTAACATGAATTATATGTTTGCAGTGCACCTATCCTTTCACTGCCAGAGGGCACAGACGACTTTGTGGTTTACTGCGACGCATCCATTCAGGGTCTTGGTTGTGTATTGATGCAGCGGGATAAAGTTATAGCCTACGCCTCTCGTCAACTCAAAGCTCATTAAAGAAACTACACTACACACGATCTAGAGCTGGGAGCTGTTGTTTTTGCACTTAAGATATGGAGACATTACCTTTACGGTACCAAGTGCGCCGTTTACACCGATCACAGGAGTCTCGAGCATATCTTCAAACAGAAGGAACTGAATATGCGACAACGACGATGGGTCGAGCTACTGAATGACTACGAATGCTCGATCAGGTACCACCCAGGCAAAGCCAATGTTGTGGCTGACGCCCTCAGTCGAAAGGACACTGCGCCTAAGCGCGTACGAGCTTTACAACTCACTATACAGTCTAGTCTTCCTTCTCAGATACGAGACGCCCAGGGAGAAGCATTGAAACCAGAAAACATCAGAGCTGAATCCCTACTCGGCTTAAGGCAACGATTGAAACAAAAGGAAGACGGTGCCTACTACGTAACAGGACGCATTTGGGTCCCACTCTATGGCAACCTACGAGAGCTTGTGATGGATGAGGCACACAAGTCTCGCTACTCAGTACATCCTGGTTCGGATAAGATGTACCACGATATCAAAACTACGTATTGGTGACCTAGCATGAAGGCCCACATAGCAACTTACGTCAGCAAGTTTTTGACCTGTGCGAGAGTCAAAGTCGAATACAAGAAACCCTCAGGCCTACTCCAATAACCAGAAATATCACAATGGAAATGGGAGCAAATTTCCATGGATTTTGTTACTGGCCTGCCTAGATCTCAACGTGGTAATGATACTATTTGGGTGATCGTGGATCGACTCACAAAGTCTGCTCACTTCTTGGCTATCAAGGAAACGGATAAGTTCTCCACATTAGCAGACGTTTATCTTAAGGAAGTAGTCTCGAGGCATGGAGTGCCCACCTCTATTATCTCGGATCGGGATGCACGTTTTACTTCAGAACTGTGGCAAGCAATGCACAAGTCCTTTGGCTCACGTTTAGATATGAGCACAGCTTATCACCCGCAAACGGATGGGCAGTCTGAACGCACCATCCAGACCCTCGAAGACATGCTTAGAGCATGTGTAATTGAGTTTGGCAATGGCTGGGAAAAGCATCTGCCACTTGTGAAATTTTTGTACAATAACAGCTACCACACCAGCATTAAAGCTGCTCTGTTTGAGGCATTGTACGGGCGTAAATGCCGGTCACCTCTTTGTTGGGCAGAAGTGGGGGATAGTTAGATCACTGGCCCAGAACTTGTGGTAGGCACCACAGAACGAATTGCTCAAATATGACAACGAATGGCGGTAGCTCGTGACCGTCAGAAAAGCTACGCCGATAAGGACAGGAAACCACTCGAGCTCCAGGTTGGGGAGCGAGTGCTACTCAAAGTTTCACCCTGGAAGGGTGTGGTTCGTTTTGGTAAACGAGGCAAACTTAACCCAGATACGTTCGACCTTTCGAAGTCATCGAGAAAACAGGCAAAGTGGCCTACAGACTGAACTTACCAGCAGAACTCAGTGCAGTTCACAACGTTTTCCACGTGTCGAATCTGAAGAGGTGTCTGTCATATGAGACTCTCGTAATTCCTTTGAAAGAGCTCACTATCGACGAGCAGTTACACTTCGTCGAAGAACCAATTGAAATCACGAACCGGGATGTTAAGGTCCTCAAGCGCACTAGAATACCTCTCGTTCGAGTTCGTTGGAACTCACGTCGCGGCCCAGAGTTCACCTGGGAACGCGAAGATCAAATGAAACAAAAGTATCCTTATGTTATTATTCGCAAACAGTACAACCACTACTGAGGCCGAAGCTACGGAATTTCGGGACGAAATTCCAGATCAACGGGGGGAGGATGTGACACCCCAGGAAAACCAGGAAAACCATACAACTTAACTAGCTTCCTCAGTGAGTACGTACCAAATTTCGGGACGAAATTTCTTTCAACTTGGGGATAATGTGACAACTCGTATTTCAGAACCTATCTATGTGGATCTTATTTGATTATGTGAACCTTGATGATTAATGAAATGTTTTGTGAATATGTGTTTGAGTATCTGTACGCATGTTTGACTGTTTAACTACAAGAAACCGTTAAACGTTTTTAGGTGTCGTATGGCTAAATTAGAGAGTTAATCTAATTGGGCCGCGAACATGTTTAAACCTCACATTATCTGATTGGGCCGGAGGCCACACCTTCGTGATTGTTTCTCGGCCCACACCACTTGAAGCCCACCTACTCCTTATGTTATTATACGTAACACATGAGGAGTAGTCCCCATAATTCTCTAACCACAAATAAGATCTCAAACCCTAGTTTCCTTCTTTCCCTCCCTTGGGTCGCGACGGCAGACAACCCTCATCGGATCTCATCATCTTCGAAGCATCATCTCTCGGGTCTTGAAATTTATCGGTATGTTAACTTGTTATTCACCATCATGACTCTTGACTGTTTACGTGTTTAGCGATAATGAAACCAAGTTGAGTGTTATTCGTAACTAATAGGAACAATGATTGTCGTTATTGTATGATGAGGTCTGGTTTTGATATTATATGATGTGTCCGATTTAATTAATCTCATTGGTAGTAACACTTGTCAGATTGTGCCTCCAAATGAAATATATTAACTAAATAATCTTCTGGTTGTATGTTCATTCAAACAATAATGATTTCATATGCAATTCCTTAATGGCCAACATATACTAATTATTATCACACATGATTCTGACAACCTAATCACCAAACTCACATGCAACTATTATTAAATATTCGGATATGCAGGATTGACAACAATTGGTTTGGTGGATTGTAGCTTATTTCTTTTAAATACATAGACTTTAGGTGACCTTTTGACTTTGATAAAAAGAATCTATATGATGGTGATGATGAGTTGTTATGATGTAAGGGTTTATATGAATTGATGATGATTAATTGAATTGATCGATTAATCGGTTAGATGGAAACTGTTTGAATTGGCTGATAAATTTTATAAAAGGAAACTATATAACCGATTATCATGATTGGTGGATAATAAAACAAGTCGCACAAGAGTGAATGAACCGCACAAGACCAAAGTATTGTATTGCTGGGCCTTGAAGCCCAAATTCGGTCGCACAAGAATTGTCCAGTCGCACAAGACGAACTGGACCGCACAAGATTATTTAAATTGTTTCGTTTGTTTGGGCCGTATACATGTTAGACTATTTATGTTATTTGGGCCGGGTTAGTTTTCCAATCGCACAACCCATTGTGGATCGCACAAGTCATGCTAATCGCACAAGGGGTTGGGCCGACTATTATTGATCCCAATCTTTTGATCGCACAAGTTGGATACGTTATGACTGTTAATGTGTTAACATAAATTATGTGTTTGCCATGATCAATACGTGTTCGTAACCTGTTAGCTTATGTGTAACATACGTGCATTACTTGAACCTAGACCTGACTTGTATGGTAACCATGTTAGGACGTGGTTGACCACATATAGCTCAAGTAACCTTTCTGTGTATCTGCTGAGCAAACCAAGGTGAGTTCACACTAGCCAAGGCATGGGATTCCCGGTGGGTTGGGAATGGGATTGAATAACTACTCGTACAACTATTACTATTAAACTACTTACTACTGTCCTCGGATTGAAGGGCACGTACGTAAAACCTACGTACACTTATACTTACTACTGTTCTCAGATTGAAGGGCACGTACGTAAAACCTACGTACACTTATACTTACTACTGTCCTCTGATTGAAGGGCACGTACGTAAAACCTACGTACACTTATACTTACTACTATCCTCGGATTGAAGGGCACGTACGTAAAACCTACGTACACGATCATAAGACCATCAACTCTATCAAATGAAGTCCCTCATTTATCGACTTAATCGCCGAGGCCTATGGCGAGCGGGTCATTAGTTGATAGCGCTATTAGGTTTAACAAACCTCACACCGTGCCAGTCGGACGGGCGTGTACTAATGGACTATGGGCAAAGGGTCAATGCTGATAGACATTGACTTAGGGCACCTCTTACATTTTCGTAGCAGTCGATACGCGTGGTCTAGTAACACATGGGAAGCCCCCACTAATCTTCGCAAACATGCCTGGAAGGCCGCGATACAAATTAATACGATACATGGTTTACAAAAAGAACATACGATTTACGAAACGAATACTTTAACCAAACAACCAACTGTGAACTCGCTCAACTTTGTTGTTGATTCGTTGCTACATGCCTTGCAGGTCATTAGGTACTCATGGAGCTTGCACAGGGAGGAACGGTCGTTGTGGGATATGGCAGTGTGTGCCATACGATGAACATTACTTTATTTCGTATTTAATACTGACAATGGGTTTTAAAATTATGCTTCCGCTAAACACTTAAC
The DNA here is from genome assembly GCA_030545235.1 of Helianthus tuberosus. Lineage (NCBI taxonomy): Eukaryota > Viridiplantae > Streptophyta > Magnoliopsida > Asterales > Asteraceae > Helianthus > Helianthus tuberosus. The sequence goes on from CM060443.1 coordinate 104,120,099, forward strand.
TATGCTTTGGTTTTGAACACCTTTCATATTGTTTGGTTGAATTATGTTTACTCACATGCTTGTTCAATATGATTGGTGGCTTGATCCTGGTCATGTAATGCCTCCAAGCGGTGATACTCCGCGTGTGGATTTTGGGGGTGTGACAGGTAATCTAAACACATTCTGGATTTTGAGATAAAACCGATAAGGTTTGACCCGTTTCGGCTAATTTATGCAAACTAGTTACATAAACCGAACCGAACGCGCAAAAGGCGTAACGGGTAACCATTAGAGCCATATACAGGTTTGCTAAGTTAATATGCTTCAAATATGTTGTGACATCAGTAAGATATCTTTTATTATGCCCGAAACGAGTTTAAACTCAACTATGCCCCGTAGGGGTATTTTGGTCATTTATAAGGTTATAAAAGAGTTTAAGTATTAACCTGAGTTACAGGTCTGATATAATCAGCAAAGATACTTAATTTAATAAGTTATAACAGTAGGGTATTGCATGTATGTGAAATTTATCAATTATAACCAAACTATGCACCGTAGGGGCATTTTGGTAATTTCACATAAGCCGAAAAGCTCAAAATTGAAGTCTGAGTTATACAACTTTTTCTTACTGTTAAAATATTATAATTTACCTAAAATATCAGTAGGTATCAACCCTTGTATGTTTAAAATAATTTTAGTACATACTACGCGTTAAAAACGCTTAAAAAGGCGATTAGAAGCCGTTCCCGGGTTCTATATAGAAAACTGATATTTTTATTATTCCAGAAGGTTTAAAATAATTCATTTATCATATAAAATCATTAGCAAAAGGTTTGGGGTCAAAAAGATATGTAAAACTCATTTTATAGCCCAAAAGGACAAAATCGACAATTACCGAATTAAGCTTAAGACTCTAAGTTATGCTCAGCCTAAAATTGATTAAAAATCTTCAAAAATCCCAAAATAATATATTACATCAGTGGGTAACAAGTTTGATATCAAAACGTGGGTTTAAATAGGCTATTCGCTAATTATGCCGTTTAATCGCTAAAAAGCTTTCTAATTACGCTAATGAGCATAACTCTCAATCTATACCTCCAACTGATGTCAAATTTTGGGTACAAGTTTATATATCAGTAAATAAGGTTTCTACTCTTTTACATTTTCAAAAATCACGTTTTATGGTGAAAAGGGCATAATGGTCAACATATAGGCAATTAACGGAATCATGCATATTAATTGGATAACTAATGAACCATGGTGTATAATCACAGAGGGTTATACTAGCATGTAACCTAGTCCAATTAAAGCTCTAAGGCATTTCTAAAACATGCTTAAACGGGTCAGAACTGAAAGTCAAAGCAAAAGTCAAATTATGCGACTTTCGGTTCCGAACCGGGTCTAAACAGAAAATTGTCGGGTTGAACATGTTTAGACCAGTTATTATACTTATTACCAAGTTATACAAGTGATATTGCTAATTACATGTTAATTTGAAAGTTAGCATTCTGTTGGCTTTTTCTAATCAACTTTGACCCGACAAATGGTCTAGATAGAGTGGGAATCAGAGGGAGCCCTTTTAAGGGTTTAATGCCTACGTAATTACCAACTTATAACTACCTTCAATTCGACTAATCACTGGACCATTAATGATTAATCGCTAAGTCAAACGGTAATTACGACGGTTTGACTTTTAAGCTAAAACTAAGTAAAAACTCAACAAAGAAAGGTTAAGCATACTTACTGAAGTCCTATGCACGATTAGGAAAGACTTGGGTCTGCTCTTAAGCTCCAGGAAGCTCCAGAAATGCAGAAGGAATGGTGTGATCAATGGTTGCAACAAGAGGCCTTTATATAGTGTTCTAAACTCACTAGATTGTTGACAAATCATGCTACCACTGATCCTTGATCATCAACAAGTGTCCCTAATGTCCCTAAGCAAGCCTAGGCAACTCTTGGTGAGGAGAAAAGGCAAGATAAGTCAGTTAGAATGGAAATGGCAGGCACCTAGCAAAGTTTGCGGATCAGAGGACCCTAGGCGTCACGCGTAGGTCCCCATAGGGATCCTCGCGCCACGCGACGCCCTCCTGTATCAAATCAAACTTTAGATCTTTTGCATTTTGGTCCTTGGTCCATATAAACTTTGTTTCGATTTTATTTCTTGCATTTTGAACCCTCCAATTTAACTTATAAGGGCTTCAAGACTTATACCCCCTTCGTTAAGTCCTCGGTTAACTTTATTGTTACCCGAAAAGTCATAAACTTCGTCGTTGACGCTTTTAACCCTTCGCAGACGAATTTGATCATAACTTTCTCATACGATAACGAAACTTTATGAAATTTTTATCGTGCATTCTAGTGAGCATAATAATCGTTACAAAGCTTCGGGTTGGCTAAAAGGTCACTTAGAGGTATAACTTAAACATGTTGACTCATTTAACCCCTGTAGTTTGTAATCTCACACATTCTTTCATATTTAGCTTCGTATGATCCATGATTTATTCGTTTGAAGGTATAAACATCATGTAGGGTTATTGTAAAGTATATTTATCCATTGTTGACATCTTGGACCCTTATATTCACATACTTTCCATGTTTGTCAACTTTAGTCCCTCTAGAACATTCTTTCACACGTTCAAACTTATGACACGTGTCAATACAATATAGGACGTGAATTTTCGAGGTGTTACAACAGTCCTTAGCCTCCCTAGTTTGTTGCATCTCTGACAACGGTTCTTTTCACACAGCCCGTTGTGATGTCGATTGCACTTATTGCACTTGGGTTGGTTTCCTTGGTAACCACCCTATTGCTGAGGACCCTTATTGTTCTCAAACTTCCTTTACTAAGCTGGGGTCTGTGTGGGGTTAGCATCTTTGCCCCGGTTGCCATCCCATTTACACTTATTATCAGGAGTTTCAGCAGTAGCACTGATTCGTTTAGGCAACTTTCCCTGTTCCACAGCTTGATCGGTGAGACAGTGTGTTAGACGAACAACTTGCTGAATTGTGGGGAGGTTAGCTGAAGTCACAAGACTTTGAATTTCGGAGACCAGACCCCTTAGATAAAGCTCGATTCTTCGGTTAGCGGGTTGTGACATGTTAGGGCATAGAGCAGCATAGTCATTGGATCGCTTAATGTACGTCTCGATTTCAGATCCAACCATTTTCAATTCGTAGTACTCTGTCTCGAGTTTGTGAATGTCATCCCTGTGACAATACTCTTCTTTGATTAGATTCTTGAAATCATTCCAACGCATGGCATTGGTATTCGCCAATTCGAGCATCTGAACTTACGCATTCCACCAAGAAAACGTGTTTCCCTCCAGGGTACCAGTAGAAAATTTCACCCAGTTAGTAGCAGGGCATTCACACATAACGAACACAGATTCGACCTTCTCGATCCAGTGCAGAAGGTCTACGGCTCCTTCAGTGCCATTGAAGGTGAGAGGTTTACAGTTCATAAACGTTTTGAAAGTGCATACGCGAGGTTGAGTGGGTGCAGGTTGACCTCCGAATCAGCTGCCAAAGCCTCAGCCACGACGTTTATCAGTTTCTCAGCTGATCCTGAGTCATGTTAATGTTGCCTCTTTCGCGTCCGCTCATTGTCTTCATATCCAGAAAACACATAGTGAGAAAGACGCCGTAGTGTTACGAGAAAATAGGAGGAAGTTTGACCATTGCACTCATAAGTACGTATTATATAGCTAACATTTAATATACCAAGTATACTAGTACATATATTATCACATATGCACGTAACAAGTAAACACATACCCGAGCCATGAAGTGTAGAATGTTGAGCCTTGCACTTGGAGTGTAGTGTCGTTGCGAGTTGCTTAGTACAAAACGGGTTATAGTCTGGTTTTTCTCAAAAATACTTTTCTTTTAAAACCGAGTTCACTATAACCAATGGCTCTGATACCAATTTGTCACACCCTCAATTTCCATGTGCGGAGTACTACCGCGAGGCGTGTGACTGACCAGGATCAAGCCACCAATTATATCGAACAGTACAGTAGTAATAAAACATTTCACAATAACCAATACGATTAGTGACTAAAGTCCAAAGTTCATAGTTCAGAAGCATTATTAAAAGTCAACAGCGAAAGCATAAATTTAACAGTTTAAAACATCAGTTTTCAAAGTCCATAGTTATTAAAGAAACCCAACACGGGTTAAAGCGACCACTACACTCCCAGTTGCAAGCTCCTGAACCATCACTAAGTACATGCAAAGCATGCAGTAGGTTGTCAACATAAAGTTGGCGAGTTCACGGTTTTGTCCAGTTTTAATTCCATAAAACTTGTGTTTGTTAAGTTACTCATTTATACCATGCCATGGGGAGCTACCCCATATGTAAGCTACTAAACTACGTATACCGAATACTTTGCAACCTGTTACATCGTTGTTGCCCCGTTTGCCAATGTCTATCATCATTGACGGATTGCCAAGGCCTATTAGTTCACGATCGGTCCTCTCCAGGCACGGTATGAGGTTGGGGAAACCTAAATAGCGCTATCAACTAATATCTCGTTCGCCAGGCACCGGCGACTAGTCAGTATAAAAGTGGGGACTTTGTGATAGAGTTTTGTTTAGTACACTTGTTCAGGAAATATAAATAGTAATTAACCATATTCCAAACCAGGAATAGTAAGCAATCCCAAACCTGGGAAAGTGTCATTTTTTCCGTTTCCCAACCACCGGGAATGCATGCTTTTAGTAACGTGTGTGAACTTACCTTGGTTTGCTCGGCAGATAGTTTACTTATTTTTAGTAGTTGGTCAACCACGTCCTATGATGGTTACCAATACTAGTCAGATTTGTTATGCAAATAGTTAACAAGTAGCATACAAGGTATCACCTATAACACAAGTATTCATACGGGTCACATAACAAAAAGTAACTTAGATAGCCCAAAATATAACATGTGGTATACGGCCCAAACAGTTTGTAGTCCAACAGCACATTAGTGTGTGGTCTAGAACTACGTGTGTGGTCTAGTAATATTGGGCCTAGTAACAAGTGTGCAATCCAATTACAAAATCAGTGTACGTGTGAATAGAGTGTGCGGCCCACCATTGGACAGCCCACATAGAGTGTGTGGTCCACACTCTAGTGTGCGGCCTGTCCAAGGTGTGCGATCATGCATTATGTGGTTGTATCATGTGCATCAGAGGTTGTGCTTCGTTAGTGTGCGGTTTTCAAGGGTGTGCGACACGCTTAACTCTCTTGTACCCTGTGCAGTTATAGCTTGTACACTAGAGTGTACGGTCTCAGAGGTGTACGACCTGGCATACTTAGGTGTACGAGATGCATCATGAGTCGTACCTTGCCAAGTGTGCGGTACACCTTGCATACACAAGTGTGCGATATGCTGTGTGGGTTTGTACCTCATGTCGTTAGTGTCGTGCCCCTTTGAGGGTGTGCGGTATCATATTCAGAACACATTATGTCACATATTTTTGGATTAAAACAGATAAAACAACATTCCATGCATGTACGACATCAATCTATCCAAATAGTGAACATTCTAGGTTCATTCAATCAAATCAAATACATATTCCAACATCAATCCTTTTATTCTAACATTACATTTCATCAAACACTATCCTATCTCATCATACGAATACTTTATCAATCATAAATTATTATCACCTCCACACAACATATAGATCATCAAAAGAGATTCATCAACAAGCATCAATAGATCCACCTTTCTATATTCAATAAAAAATCATCAAGAACATCTATCATGAACGAACTCCCTATTAACCCTAACTCACCATTTCATCGTCATCGTATATTGCTACAAGGCATATATCACAATCATCGTGCTCTTTATTTTGACATTAAATAATCCTAGTCAGATATCAACATTAACACTTAAACAATCATCCATCATGCACAATCATTTATTATACAAAATCATCAACCAAGCTTGCACCTTTATCATGTATTATCATCAAATATGGAGGTAGTGAACTTACCGGTTAAACGAGACCATAAATGTGTAGAATAGAGGAAATGAAGCTCCTAAGTGATGAACACTAGCTGCCTTCAAAGGATGATAAAGCTTTTTCCAAACCCGAAGATGAAGGAGAGAATTTGGTGTGTTTTTAGGGTTTTTAGAGAGATAAAGTTGGAGAGAGAGAGATAATGTTTTAGGGATTGCTACCCTAAATGTTTGCTGCCAACATTCTCTTAATGTTGGCTGATAAGACCCTTTTATACTCATGGAGGTGTCGCACACATTTAAGTGTGCACCCCCACAAGTGTGCGAGCTTTTAGGGGTTTTCATGGACTAGTATTGGGCCTAACCAATACACTTGTGGTGTGCGGTGGCCCAAGTGGATCAAGGGGTAATGTACAAGATAGGGAGGTGTGCGGCTGCACTATTTGGTTGCACACATCCGCTGAACTGTGCGGTCGAATTATTTTTAACTACTTTATTTACACATTGCCCACAAATCATTCATACACATATATATAACAACTATTTCATTATAAATCTCATTCATTGTATTCGCATAATTAACATCACATAATCACAACATATGCAGGAAAACCCGAAGTGTCACATTTATGGTTAGGTTTTTGGGTGGGGGGATTAGGTGTGACACCCCAGGAAAACCAGGAAACCAACGCAACTTAACTAGCTTCCTCCGTAACCACGCGCTAAATTTCGGGACGAAATTTTATTAACAGAGGGAGAATGTGACAACCCTCAAAATTTCATGTATCCGTACGCTTAATTAATGTTAATTAAAGTGCTTGATGTCTGTGCTGAATCACTTAACTGCTTTCCGATTACTGTGTCATACTTACATGTGCTTGTAAACATACTAGTCTTGTGCAGAAAATTGACTGAATAGTCCTGTATGCATTCCTAAGTGTTAGGAATTAAAAGTGTTACAAAAAGATATATATAGGACACTATATGGAATAATTAAGCACTTTAACGGAACGGTATCAAACCGAACAACCGGACATTACCCGAAACATCAAAATAATGCTAGAAGCATTGTTTTTATTTTTCTGAACTAGTTAGGGTCCCCGAACACCCTAACACGCTATATATTACTTAACACACCACAAGACACTAACTAAACCTTTGATTTCCAACCAAACCACTAACAATCTAGTTGAAACTCAATCAAGCACCCCCCCCCCCCCCTTGGGACGGTTACATGGGGTCTCACACCCCATGATTTTCTTTGAATATTTTATGTGATATGCCATGTACTTTAGGGGACATTTTATCTAATGGATAACCAAGTGTTGGAAAATTATATATTTAACCACTAGATCATCCTCCATTCTTATCTTCACTAAACTCAAACTCACAAAGCTCTCTCCTCCTCTCCTCTATCTCGGCCGACCCCAAGGAGCACCACCATCACCATCATTCAAGCTCTTTCAACCATTCTAAGAGCATCCAAGGGTGTTAGAGATCATACCACGAAGCTCGGTGTGTTCAGAAGTTGAAGGACCACTCTCATCTTGTTTTATCCACCACTTTTCTACACTTGAACTCCCCTAGCCTTGAGCTAGTGGTAAGAACTTAGATCTTTACTTTTACATCTTGTTTAAGTGGTTAATAATGTTTAATGATCAAAATGATAAGAACTCTAGTGAATCTTGTGAAGAAGTATTGAACATAAACTAGTTGGTGATAAAAGTATGGTTAAAAGATGAAGAAATTATGATATTCATGTGTTGTGATGATTGTTGGTTGTTGTTACTTATGTAGTTGATGGATCATCATATGGTCTTGCTAAATCATGATTAAAAACATGATCTAGCAAGATGAGAAAGTTAGAAATGTGTAGGATGATGGAATCATCCACACATAAACTATGAACTTGAATAAATAAATGTTTTCTTGTAAAAATAAAGATCAAAGTAGGTTACAATCTTGTAGATCTAAAGATCCATGAGTGGTTTCTCAAAAGAACCAAGTGAAAAATATAAGTTTCATTAAATATTGGACCTTACAAAAACTAATCACATTTTTGGTGGATAAACAAGTGTAGAAACACTTGTGTAACTAGAAACTTTCATGAAGAAATATTTTTAGAAAATATGGTGGAAGTTGTAAACACTTAAAGTCTTTAAAAATAAAGTTTTTAAAGAACTAATCACATTTTAAAAGGTAACAAGACTTACTAAGTATGCTAGTAAGTTGCTACATATTTTTATAAATTTTCAAGTTCATAAGTTTATAGTTTATGCTTGTTTTTGACAAGTTTGGTAAATAGAGATTGTATGTTAATGATTGAGAATTGTTGAATGAATTTTTGAAAAGAAAATGATATGCTAATAAGCATGGACACCTCCATTTACAAAGGAAACTCTGGCGAAATTTTCTAAAAATCCCAACACTTAGAAAATATTTTTCTAAAACAAGCGTTATGAGTGTATTTTACAACTTGCTTTTCGAATATAAACTTCGCCATAATTTTTGTAACCAAACACCAAGTATCGGAGGTTGACTTTCGTAAATAAAATTCGATAAACATATATTTAAAATATATATTGTATACTAAAACTCTTGTGTGAATAATTGTTTATTTTACCGTTATATTATTTTAGGGTAAAATAATATATAACTTAACAAAGTGCGTTAACGTTTAAATTGTGTGATATGTGATAAAAGTAATGGGTAGATAAACCATACGTGTTGTGCATGAGAAATTGATTGTTATCTGTACCTTATTAGGACGTGCTTGATTTTCCTGATTATTAGAGTAACTAATCTAACCGAGCAAACCGAGGTGAGTTCACACTTTTCTACAAAGCATGGTAATTCCCGGTGGGAATGGGAATGGGTTCAGGAATAGGGATTCCTCGTCCTTTGGGACGTGTTCAGGAATAAGAATTCCTCGTCCTGTTGGGACGGAATTAGCCTTACTGGACTAGAACTCTATCAGCGAAGTCCCTCCCTTTATATCGACTTAATCGCCGAGGCTATGGCGAGCGGGTCATTAGTTAATAGCGCTATTAGGTTTAACAAACCTCACACCGTGCCAGTCGGACGGGCGTGTACTAATGGACTATGGCACGTCAGTGATGATAGACACCGACGCTAGGGAACAAGTAATTTTTGTTAGTAGTCGATATGATAAACGAGTCTGGTAGTTTAAATAATGGGGTAGCCCCCACGGCCGGAGTGCCAGGCTGGATAGCCAGGGAAGGTGGACATGGGATGGTTAACTAATAAACGTTTTCGAACTATGGGGTAACCACCACGGCTGGATAGCTGATTAAGGTTAAACTACGTTTTTGGAAACAACTCTAAAATGGACAACCAACCGTGAACTCACTCAATTTTGTTGTTGAGTCGTTATTACATGCTTTGCAGGTCGTTAGATGCTATGGAGCTTGCACATGGAGGTGGTCGTTGTGGGATGCGAACTGTTATGTCCCGTACTTAATAAACAAGCTTTATGATCTTATGAAACTTATGTTTTGGGTTTTTAAACTTATGAACTACGAACTTATGTTTTGGTTTAACGTCTTATGCTTCCACTACTTAAATTAAACTTGGTTAACTTCCTTTTTGTCACCAATTGTATTGTGGTTGGTTATATTTACTTAAATATGTTGTTCAATATGATTGGTGGCTCGATCCTGGTCATGTCACGCCTCTAAGCGGTGATACTCCGCATGGTGGATTTTGGGGGTGTGATAGATTGGTATCAGAGCCATTGGTTATAGTGAACTTGGTTTTAAAAAGAGAAAAGCTTTTGATAAAACCAGACTATAACCTGTACAGTGCCCAACGATCCACAACGACGCTTCGCTCCACGTGCAAGACTCGACACAATAGGTGGTATGATTTATGTTATATTGTCGGTTAGATAGTTCACACTGTGCACTAATTAACATAATAATTGCTATTTGAACCTTGTGTGCTTACTCTCTACTGTCGTCCCACACTTACGCACTTTCGCGACACTTTCCTCACTTACGTTGCTTCATTGTGAAGATCATGAACGGACGCGGAGGACGTATCAACCTAACTCAAGCCCAGTTGACGGCTTTGATCAATGAACGAGTTGCTGAGGCACTCGCAGCTGTCCCTGCAGGAGGTATAACCTGCCATATCAACCCATCTTAGGACGTTTAGATCCTACCCTCGCAAACCAACCCTCGTGCTTAACCTTGTCTTTTATTCTCGCGCAATAGGTCAGCATGCTCAGCCTCCTGTGTGCACGTTCAAAACATTCATGGATTGCTGACCTGGTACTTTCAGCGGCATAGAAGGAGCTGTAGGTCTTCTTCACTGGTTCGAGAAGCTCGAGTCTGTTTTCAAGATGTGTGAATGCCCTGAAGATCGTAGGGTGAAATTTGCTACTGGAACGCTGGAAGGTGCTGCGTTAACCTGGTGGAAAGCACAGGTTCAACTGCTTGGGTTGGCGGTTGCTAATGCCACCCCATGGAATGACTTCAAGGAACTGATCAAAGAAGAGTACTATAGTCGTGATGACATCCACAAGCTAGAGGTGGAATTTTTCAATTTGAAGATGACGGGGTCTGAGATCGAGGCATACACGAAGAGGTGAAACGAGCTGGCCATCTTGTGTCCTACAATGGTGGATCCTCCCATCAAACGTATTGAGCTGTACCTCAAGGGTCTTGTACCAGAGATTCAGAGTCACGTGACTTCAGCTAACCTGGGTACCATTCAGCAAGTCATCAAGTTGGCTCATCGTCTCACTGATCAGGCAGTTGAGCAAAACAGGCTGCCCAAGCGTATTAGCGCTGCTACTACAGATCCTCCTAGCGACAACAAGCGAAAATGGGATGGAAATTCGAGCAAAGGCTCTACCTCCGTTCATTCTCAGTCTCAGCAATGAAGGACTGAGGACCATAGGAGCCCCAGTTAGCAGCCTTCTGGAAATCAAGGTCAGGGTGGATACAAGGGGAATCACCCCAAATGTAATCGCTGTAACTTGCACCACAGCGGGCCATGTAGTAAAGGCAACTGTCATCGGTGCAACAAGCCTAGTCATGTTGCAAGGGATTGCAGGAGTCAGCGTCCAACGAATCAGAACCGACAGCATCAGCAAGCCCCACCAAATCAACGCCAGCAGCAGCAACAACAAGGTAACAACAAAGGGTGCTTTCAATGTGGTGCTGAGGGCCATTTCAAGAAAGACTGCCCCCAGCTAAATCAAAACCAGAACAACAACAATCAGGGGAATGGAAACGGCAATGGGGGAAACAACAATGGTAATGAGGCAAGGGGACGTGTGTTCGTGCTGGGTCATGGTGATGCAAGGAACGATCCCAACGTTGTAATGGGTAAGTTCCTTCTGGACGACTTCTTTGTTACTGTTTTATTTGATTCGGGTGCCGATACTAGTTACGTGTCCTTAAAAGTTAGCCAAATGCTTAAGCGCACTCCAACGCTTCTGAACACCAAACACACGGTAGAAATAGCAAACGGTAAAACTCTTGAAGCCACACACATAGTTAAAGGTTGTAACCTCGTCTTAGCTGGTCAGACCTTCTCTACGATCTTATTCCTATCGTACTTGGTAGTTTCGACGTTGTTATTGGGATGGATTGGTTATCTCATCAGCAAGCGGAAATTCTTTGCAACGAGAAGATTATCCGCATCCCTCATTCTAGTGAAGAACCCCCCGTGATTCATGGCGACAAGAGTGGTGCTGTCGTAGGCATTATCTCTTTCCTTAAGGCCCAGAAGTGTTTGCGAAAGGGCCACACTGCCATTCTAGCACTCGTTACTGACACATCAACGGAAGAGAAGATAATTGAAGACATTCCTATTGTGCGCGATTTTCCTGAGGTATTTCCTGAGGAATTACCTGGTCTTCCGCCTCATTGTCAAGTTGAGTTTCAAATCGAGCTAGCTCCTGGAGCAGCGCCCATAGCCCGAGCACCTTATCGTCTAGCTCCATCAGAACTAGAAGAACTGTCCACGCAACTACAAGAACTCTTGGAAAAGGGTTTCATACGTCCTAGCTCTTCGCCATGGGGAGCTCCAGTGTTATTCGTAAAGAAGAAAGACGGTACCTTCAGAATGTGTATTGATTACCACGAACTCAACAAGGTAACCGTGAAGAATCGTTATCCTCTTCCACGCATTGATGACTTATTCGACCAGTCGCAAGGGTCGAGTTATTACTCTAAGATTGATTTGAGATCGGGATACCATCAGTTGAGAGTCCGAGAGGAAGACGTCTCCAAAACAGCATTCAGAACTCGCTACGGCCATTACGAGTTTCTGGTTATGCCTTTCGGATTAACGAATGCACCTGCGGTCTTCATGGATCTCATGAACCGAGTGTGCAAACCTTACCTGGATAAATTTGTCATAGTCTTCATCGACAATATCCTGATCTACTCTAAAAGTCAGGAGGAACACGAGCAGCATCTTAGGCTTATTCTGGAACTTCTTCGAAAAGAGCAGTTGTATGCCAAGTTTTCGAAATGTGACTTCTGGCTTCGAGAAGTCCACTTTCTAGGCCATGTGGTAAACAAGGATGGGATTCATGTAGATCCATCCAAGGTTGATTCGATCAAGAACTGGCCTGCACCCCGTAGACCAACAGAAATCCGCCAATTCTTGGGTTTGGCAGGATATTACAGAAGGTTTATCAAAGATTTCTCCAAGATTGCGCAACCTCTCACTTCTCTGACTCAGAAGGGTGACACCTATCATTGGGGTGATGCACAGGAATCTACGTTTCAGCACTTAAAAGATAGACTTTGTAGCGCGCCTATCCTCTCATTGCCTGAAGGCACAGATGATTTTGTGGTTTATTGCGACGCTTCCATTCAAGGACTTGGTTGTGTGTTGATGCAATGCAACAAGGTCATTGACTACGCATCACGCCAACTTAAAGTTCACGAAAGGAACTACATTACGCATGACTTGGAATTGGGAGCAGTTGTTTTCGCGCTTAAGATATGGTGACATTACCTGTACGGTACCAAGTGCACCGTTTACACCGATCACAGGAGTCTCGAGCATATCTTCAAGCAAAAGGAGTTAAATATGCGACAACGCCGATGGGTCGAGCTCTTGAATGATTATGAATGCGCTATCAAATACCATCCGGGCAAGGCCAATGTTGTGGCCGACGCCCTCAGTCGAAAGGATACTATACCGAAGCGTGTACGTGCGTTACAGCTTACCATCCAATCTAACCTTCCCGCTCAGATTCGCGATGCTCAGGTTGAAGCATTGAAAGCAGAGAACATCAGGGCTGAGTCCTTACGAGGATCGAGGTAGCGGCTAGAACGAAAGGAAAACGGCGCCTACTATGTTAACGGACGCATCTGGGTTCAATTTTACGGAGGCTTATTGTGATGGATGAAGCACATAAGTCTCGTTATTCAGCACATCCTGGTTCGGATAAGATGTACCACGACCTAAAGACTACATACTGGTGGCCTGGTATGAAAGCCAGCATAGCAACCTACGTCAGTAAATGCTTGACTTGTGCTAGGGTCAAGGTCGAATACCAGAAACCATCAGGCCCACTTCAACAACCAGAGATACCTAAATGGAAATGGGAGCAAATTTCCATGGATTTCGTTACTGGCCTGCCCAGATCTCAACGCGGAAACGATACCATTTGGGTGATCGTGGATCAACTGACCAAGTCTGCACATTTTCTGGCTATCAAGGAAACGGATAAGTTTTCTACTCTAGCAGACATTTACCTAAAGGAGGTGGTATCAAGGCACGGAGTGCCAACCTCCATCATTTCTGATCGTGACGCGCGTTTTACTTCTGAACTGTGGTAAGCTATGCACAAGTCCTTTGGCTCACGTTTAGATATGAGCACCGCTTATCACCCACAGACGGATGGACAATCTGAACGCACCATCCAAACGCTTGAAGACATGCTTAGGGCATGTGTAATCGATTTTGGTAATGGCTGGGAAAAGCAACTCCCGCTAGTGGAGTTTTCGTATAACAACAGCTACCACACCAGCATCCAGGCCGCTCCGTTTGAGGCATTGTACGGACGTAAATGCCGATCACCTCTATGTTGGGCAGAGGTTGGTGACAGTCAAATCACTGGCCCAGAACTCGTAGTAGATACAACCGAGAAGATTACTCAGATACGACAACGAATGGCGGCAGCTCGTAACCGTCAGAAAAGCTATGCTGATAAGCGAAGAAAGCCACTCGAGTTCCAGGTTGGGGATCGAGTGCTACTCAAAGTCTCACCTTGGAAAGGTGTAGTTCGTTTTGGCAAACGAGGCAAGCCCAATCCGCGTTATGTCGGACCATTCGAAATCATTGAGAAAATTGGCAAAGTCGCTTACAGGTTGAATCTACCTGAAGAACTCAGTGGAGTTCACAACGTATTCCATGTGTCAAATCTGAAGAAGTGTCTGTCAGATGAGACCCTCATAGTTCCCCTCAAGGAGCTCACTATCGATGACCAACTGCAATTCGTCGAAGAACCAGTAGAGATTACTGATCGAGATGTTAAGATAATCAAGCGTACCAGAATACCTCTTGTTCGAGTTCGTTGGAACTCCCGTCGTGGCCCAGAGTACACCTGGGAACGAGAAGACCAAATGAAACTCAAGTATCCCCAGTTGTTTAAGAAAAGTGCAACCACTACTGAGGCTGAAGCTACTGCTGAATTTCGGGACAAAATTCCAAACCAACGGGGGGATGATGTGACACCCCAGGAAAACCAGGAAACCAACGCAACTTAACTAGCTTCCTCAGTAACCAAGCGCTAAATTACGGGACGAAATTTTCTTAACAGAGGGAGAATGTGACAACCCTCAAAATTTCATGTATCCGTTCGATTAATTAATGTTAATTAAAGTGCTTGATGTCTGTGCTGAATCACTTAACTCCTTTCCGATTACTGTGTTATACTTACATGTGCTTGTAAACATACTAGTCTTGTGCAGAAAATTGACTGAATAGTCCTGTATGCATTCCTAAGTGTTAGGAATTAAAAGTGTTACAAAAAGATATATATAGGACACTATATGGAATAATTAAGCACTTTAACGGAACGGTATCAAACCGAACAACCGGACATTACCCGAAACACCAAAATAATGCTAGAAGCATTGTTTTTTATTTTTTTTGAACTAGTTAGGGTCCCCGAACACCCTAACACACTATATATTACTTAACACACCACAAGACACTAACTAAACCTTTGATTTCCAACCAAACCACTAACAATCTAGTTGAAACTCAACCAAGCACCCCCCCCCCCCTGGGACGGTTACATGGGGTCTCACACCCCATGATTTTCTTTGAATATTTTATGTGATATGCCATGTACTTTAGGGGACATTTTATCTAATGGATAACCAAGTGTTGGAAAATTATATATTTAACCACTATATCATCCTCCATTCTTATCTTCACTAAACTCAAACTCACAAAGCTCTCTCCTCCTCTCCTCTATCTCGGCCGACCCCAAGGAGCACCACCATCACCATCATTCAAGCTCTTTCAACCATTCTAAGAGCATCCAAGGGTGTTAGAGATCATACCACGAAGCTCGGTGTGTTCGGAAGTTGAAGGACCACTCTCATCTTCTTTTATCCACCACTTTTCTACACTTGAACTCCCCTAGCCTTGAGCTAGTGGTAAGAACTTAGATCTTTGCTTTTACATCTTGTTTAAGTGGTTAATAATGTTTAATGATCAAAATGATAAGAACTCTAATGAATCTTGTGAAGAAGTATTGAACATAAACTAGTTGGTGATAAAAGTATGTTTAAAAGATGAAGAAATTATGATATTCATGTGTTGTGATGATTGTTGGTTGTTGTTACTTATGTAGTTGATGGATCATCATATGGTCTTGCTAAATCATGATTAAAAACATGATCTAGCAAGATGAGAAAGTTAGAAATGTGTAGGATGATGGAATCATCCACACATAAACTATGAACTTGAATAAATAAATGTTTTCTTGTAAAAATAAAGATCAAAGTAGGTTACAATCTTGTAGATCTAAAGATCCATGAGTGGTTTCTCAAAAGAACCAAGTGAAAAATATAAGTTTCATTAAATATTGGACCTTACAAAAACTAATCACATTTTTGGTGGATAAACAAGTGTAGAAACACTTGTGTAACTAGAAACTTTCATGAAGAAATATTTTTAGAAAATATGGTGGAAGTTGTAAACACTTAAATTCTTTAAAAATAAAGTTTTTAAAGAACTAATCACATTTTAAAAGGTAACAAGACTTACTAAGTATGCTAGTAAGTTGCTACATATTTTTATAAATTTTCAAGTTCATAAGTTTATAGTTTATGCTTGTTTTTGACAAGTTTGGTAAATAGAGATTGTATTTTAATGATTGAGAATTGTTGAATGAATTTTTGAAAAGAAAATGATATGCTAATAAGCATGGACACCTCCATTTACAAAGGAAACTCTGGCGAAATTTTCTAAAAATCCCAACACTTAGAAAATATTTTTCTAAAACAAGCGTTATGAGTGTATTTTACAACTTGCTTTTCGAATATAAACTTCGCCATAATTTTTGTAACCAAACACCAAGTATCGGAGGTTGACTTTCGTAAATAAAATTCGATAAACATATATTTAAAATATATATTGTATACTAAAACTCTTGTGTGAATAATTGTTTATTTTACCGTTATATTATTTTAGGGTAAAATAATATATAACTTAACAAAGTGCGTTAACGTTTAAATTGTGTGATATGTGATAAAAGTAATGGGTAGATAAACCATACGTGTTGTGCATGAGAAATTGATTGTTATCTGTACCTTATTAGGACGTGCTTGATTTTCTTGATTATTAGAGTAACTAATCTAACCGAGCAAACCGATGTCACACCCCGACCATGTAGAACAACAAAACGTGGCGGAAAACGTCGGGGAGTGTTGTAACAGAATCATTGTTTCATAACACATGGAAATTTAAATATTGTTTTATTGATTAAAATTGTTACAATGTCTTGACAATCAAAGAAATACAACATAATTAATTAGTCTAGCATCTTTTATTGTCACTAAAGCCCAAGTCCGCCTAAGTGCATCTTGATCAATCCTATGCATCATTTCCTGAAACACATGTGAAAATAGGTACGTCAGCATAAAAATGCCTGTGAGATACATAGGTTTTGTGAAAATGAGATTCATGACTTATGTTTAAGAAAATGTTTAGTCATGAACCTTATAGTTTGCTTTGTTTTGTAAATCGTTTGAAAAGCAATAAGATCAGATGATATATATAAGTAAGAGAATAATGTATGGTTAAATGAATAACCAAGTAAAATGAGTTTGTAAAAGATAAGTTGTTTTGTAAAACAATGTCTTGTGAAAAGTATGTTATTTGTATAAAATGTTATATGTCTCAAATTGAAATGATTCAAATAACGCTACAATATGTGATACCATACAAACACTTATATATAGGAAGTACCAGCGGCGTATCCACCATGCTTGTATCATATTACACACGCCTCGTTACTTAAATCACTTACTCAAACCAAACCATTAGGATGTAAAATGTTTATGTATAATCCAATGTCTAATGTCTATGTCTAATGTTTATGTTTAAACCAATTGTCAAAAGTCCTTGTATAAACCATGTCAAATGTTGATAGTCCAAAAGTAGTCAAGTAATGTGTAACAAATGTTTATGTATGGTAAGTGAAATATATCAACTAAACCATATGTAAAATGCACAAAAACAAGGTATTGAAGTAAAACATGGTTTAAATCAAAGTTATGTTTTGTGTAATAAATGCATGCTATACTGATATAGACATTTATGCGGTATTGTGAAAATTCATACATCCAAGCCTTGCGACAGTCGGATAACCCTTTTAGTAAAGGTTATCATAAAATGTATTCGGATTCGGTCATTCCTTACGTCCAAACAAACCCGAGATTTCAGGAATGGGATTTGTCAAGTCCTATGGTACCACTACCTACTAACGAACGGCGTAGCTAATGTTAATGAATGTATTGTTCCATGTTAAACAAACCAAATGTTATACCAAAATGAAAGCATGTGATGTAAACAATTGTACTAAGTATGCACACAATGGGCATATATAGCATGAAATGTAATGTAAAACAATGTACTAAGTATGCACACAATGGGCATATATAGCATGAAATGTAATGTAAAACAATGTACTAAGTACGCACACAATGGGCATACATAGCATGAAATGTAATGTAAAACAATGTACTAAGTACGCACACAATGGGCATACATAGCATGAAATGTAATGTAAAACAATGTACTAAGTACGCACACAATGGGCATACATAGCATGAAATGTAATGAAATCATGTACTATAATGTACTAACGAACATAGCAGGCATATGATATGAAAGCATGAAAAGTATGAAAGTAACAAGTAGGCACATGTGCTTCACCCCAAAATGTTTGGAAAACAGTAAAAGAGGGGTCTATGTACTCACTTGAGATTGCTTAGTAGTCCTTGAGTAACAACCAAACAATGCTAGAGATCACGGAATATCAAACGGCACCTAATATAGGTAACTACATTAATAAACCGGACCTAAATCGGAAGATCGGATAGAATGAGGCTCGTAAACCAAATGAGTATGGGAACTGATGTAGTATGGTTTAACCAAGCCTACATACTAAATGAAACCTAACATAAGTGCTTACGACCCATTACGACCCGTTTAGGTAGCTTATGCTACTTTAACGCGTCGCTCGCGTGAAACGCGTTTGGACCGCCTAACTAGTCCTATGACAAGTAACATATGCCTTAACATGTCTAATATTGTTGTCAAATCAGTTTAGATGTCAAAAGTTATATTACATATGTTTAAAATGAATTTTGGCATCAAAGGGGTATTTTGGTAATTTACCTAAGGCATATAAACTACCTATCATACAACTACTTAAATGAAGCGACCATAAGGTATAACCTCGGAAGGTTATTCCCCATATACTATGGTCACCTAATGTGCTTGGTCGGATCCTAATGATCGACCAAACGGGTCGGGTTCGAAAGTATAAGCGATTGTTTAGATCGCTTACCTTACGACCCTATATAAGCACCAAACTAAAAGTGACGAGCTAAGCATGCTAAAACATGCTTAACTAAGTTTAGAAAACAGGTTTGGTATCAAAACAAACGGTTTTGATATCCATAAGTAGTTTGGTTACAAAATACGCAAGAATATGTATTCTGACCGAAACTACGGCTCGTCACTGAGCCTGGATAACGTGGTAATCAGTAGGTATAGTCACTATGGACTATAACCATCGTGATTACGCTCACGTTATGAAGTTCAAACAAACTTCGCATCGACCATAAACTGGTCAATGCAGAAAGTCAAACAAAGTTTGACTTTCGGACTCGAAAAGCAATAAAAGAAAGAAAAGAACGAAAGAATACTTACGAAGGGTCCCCGAATGCTAATCGTGATTCAAGTAGCTCAGGTATGAAACAAAGGTTTCAACTTAGAGCTCCTCAAATCAGATTCTAGTGGGTTTAGAAGCAAATGGGGGTGGGGTATTTATAGTATTTCCCGAACCGTTAAGATCGTTTCTTGAATAACGTGATTTAATCTTGTGCGTACATTTGTCAAAATGTTGTGGTAACTAAAAATGGCCTCTTATGAGCTGAAAGGGCAAGTTAGAATGTGTGGATGAGGTTTAATCAGCTGAATTATGCTGACTAATCGATCTTATCTGTTCTGGGAGGCTGATGCGGCCCGCTTCAGGATCAGACAAAACTCAGGCGGGCCGCCTGGAGCTTCTGATCAGAAAACAAGTTTCAAAAGTGACAGTTTTGGTCCCTGTTGTGTTTTAAGCCCATTTCCGGCACTTCTAAGGCCCGTAAAGCCAACTTTAAGGCCCAAAAATGATGCCTAAACATTGTGGACATGAAACATGCTTAAAAATATGTCGGATGTTGGTTCGTTTGGCCGTACGAACGCGATGTTCGCTTAATTACGACGGAATGCGCATAAGCGCGAAAAACGATCCAAAATGCGTGACGAATGGATTTTTCTTATGCTAAACACTAAAATAAAATATTTTAGTGCATACGTAAATTTTTGGATGTCCGGATGTATTCAGAACGTAAGTTATGCGCGAAAATGCAAACTTGTGCACTTTTTGACACTTTTAGTCCCTGAATGACCCAAAAGTATATTCTGGCACACCGAACCCCTCAAAGCTTATTTCTAAGCTAGGTAAAGGATATTTAAGGTGTGTTTAACTTGTGGTCATGTTCCGGAATGTTCGTTCCAGTTCAAATTGGCATACTTTCGCAGTTTGTCAATTTTAGTCCCTGTAAGCGAATTAACTTGTTTTTGCCATACCAAAGCCTTCAAAACTTATTTCTAAGTTATGTAAAGGTTATTTAAGGTATGTTAAGCCTATGTCACTATTCCGGAGTGTTTGTTGCATTAAACTGGTTATATTTACGCATCGGTGCGCGTATAACCTTCCAGAAAGCGATTTAGAGTTTGGAATTGAACAAAAATTGATATGTGCAAATGATACACATATTTTTACAAATTCCAAGTATGAAATATAATATTTCATTGGTTCGGTATTTGTTTGATGGCCGTGGAGGCACAGGTGTTACAACCGAGGTGAGTTCACACTTTTCTACAAAGCATGGTAATTCCCGGTGGGAATGGGAATGGGTTCAGGAATAGGGATTCCTCGTCCTTTGGGACGTGTTCAGGAATAAGAATTCCTCGTCCTGTTGGGACGGAATTAGACTTACTGGACTAGAACTCTATCAGCGAAGTCCCTCCCTTTATATCGACTTAATCGCCGAGGCTATGGCGAGCGGGTCATTAGTTAATAGCGCTATTAGGTTTAACAAACCTCACACCGTGCCAGTCGGACGGGCGTGTACTAATGGACTATGGCACGTCGGTGATGATAGACACCGACGCTAGGGCACAAGTAATTTTCGTTAGTAGTCGATATGATAAACGAGTCTGGTAGTTTAAATAATGGGGTAGCCCCCACGGCCGGAGTGCCGGGCTGGATAGCCAAGGAAGGTGGACATGGGATGGTTAACTAATAAACGTTTTTGAACTATGGGGTAACCCCCACGGCTGGATAGCTGATTAAGGTTAAACTACGTTTTTGGAAACAACTCTAAAATGGACAACCAACCGTGAACTCACTCAACTTTGTTGTTGACTCGTTATTACATGCTTTGCAGGTCGTTAGATGCTATGGAGCTTGCACATGGAGGTGGTCGTTGTGGGATGCGAACTGTTATGTCTCGTACTTAATAAACAAGCTTTATGATCTTATGAAACTTATGTTTTGGGTTTTTAAACTTATGAACTACGAACTTATGTTTTGGTTTAACGTCTTATGCTTCCGCTGTTTAAATTAAACTTGGTTAACTTCCTTTTGGTCACCAATTGTATTGTGGTTGGTTATATTTACTTAAATACGTTGTTCAATATGATTGGTGACTCGATCCTGGTCATGTCACGCCTCTAAGCGGTGATACTCCGCATGGTGGATTTTGGGGGTGTGACATTAGGTTTTTAGGGGGTGTGTGTGGGCGGTTTAGGTTTTTGAGGGGTTTACGTTTATGGTTTAGTTTTAGGTTTTTTGGTGGTGGGGGTTTAGGGTTTTGGGGGTGTTGGTGGGGGTGGGTTGGTAGTTTATGCTTTTTCGTATTAATGAACATGTGGAGTACAACTTTTTTTTTTTTTGAAATTTTTTTTATACATTAATATAGCATTTTTTATTAAAAAGTTCCAAAAAATGGTTTTCTTTTAGGCTTTTTTAGTATTTTTTTTTTCTCATTTAAAGTAGTTTTCTCATTATCAATCCCTTATATATATATATATATATATATATATAGGGGACCGCTAAAATGAAAACCACCTCCAGTTGTAAGAACCGCGGGAACCACTTTCTGGCCATTAGATCTTCAAAATAAATGGATAAGATTAAAAGTAGTTAAAAGTAATATTAAATTCTTTTTGTCTTAGTATGCTTTTAATATTTTAATCTAAAAGGGTATTTAAGTAATTTTGTTTTTTTTGTCTTATTAATTTTATTGTTTTTTATTACATTTTTGTCCTATTGCATTAATTGTTTTTTTCTAAAATCAGAATTTTTTTTATTAAACAAACATTTTGAAATCAGATTTTTTCATAAAAAAAATTTACGCGCGTTTTTTTACGCCCAGTTTTTTCACGCCTTTTTTGCGACCGGGTTTTTAATTGCCGTTTTTTATGCCCGGTTTTACGCACCGTTTTTTGCCGCGCCGTTTTTTACGTCACGTTTTTACAAGCCGTTTTTTACGCCCCATTTTTTTGTCCCGTTTTTACGCGCCGTTTTAGCGTCCCGTTTTTACGCGCCGTTTTTTTAACGCCGTTTTTTAGCGCGCCGTGTTTTACGTTCCGTTTTTACGCGCCGTGTTTTACGTTCCGTTTTTACGCGCCGTTTTTTTGCCCCGTTTTTACGCGCCGTTTTTATGACCCGTTTTACACGTCGTTTTTTTTTCACGCCGTTTTTGCAACCGTGTTTTTACGCGCTGTTTTTTATGCCCGGTTTTACGCGCCATTTTATACCGCACCGTTTTTTACGTCCCGTTTTTACGCGTCCTTTTACGCCCCGTATTCACGCCCCTTATTTACGCGCCGTTTTATCACCCGGTTTTTAAGAGCCATTTTTTGCTCCCCGTTGTCACGCGTCGTTTTTTTGCGCGTCGTTTTTTGCGCCCCCTTTCTTACACATGCGTTTTTAAACTTTTTTTACGGTTTTAAACTTTTTCTTTTAAGAAAACTTTTTTTACAGTTTTAAATTTTTTTTACGAAAACTTTTTTGACGTTTTACGTTTTACATAGAAGTTTATGTTTTACGTTGTACGTTTTACAGGTTACATAATTTTTTTTTACGTTTTACGTTAAAAAGTTTTTAAATAAAATTTTTCGTTTTACGTTAAAAAGTTTACATTTTACGTTTTACGTTAAAGAGTTCACGCTTTACATTTTACGTTTTATGTTTAAAAGTTTACGTTTTACGTTAAAAAGTTTACGTTTTACGATTTATGTTTAACGTTAAAAAGTTTACGTTTTAAGTTTACATTTTACGTTAAAAAGTTTTTACATAAAAGTTTACGTTTTACGTAAAAATTTTATAGTTTTACGTTAAAATTTTTACGTTTTACGTTTTACGTTAAAAAGTTTACGTTTTACGTTAACAAGTAAAACGTAAACTTTTACGTTTTACCTTAAAAAGTTTACGTTTTACGTTTTACGTTAAAAAGTTTACGTTTTACGTAAAATTTTTATATTTTTTTTCCTCACACAGCCACCACCTCCGACACCGACGATAAGGATACGCGGAGTCAAGACGATCGAAATCAATATATTTTTTACCCGAGTTGACTCGGGTGTTGACCGAGTCAACCGGGTTTGACCCGAAACGCAGCTGAGTTGACTCGAACCCGACTGAGTCGCGAAACCCAAACCAAAGTTGAGCTAAATCTTGAACCAAAGCGAAACTCGAAATTTGAACATTGTGAATCCGAACTAAATTAGAACTGAATCTCAACATGAACATGACCCGAGCCTAGTTATGTACTTATGTCCACCACCTCAACCGTTACTGCCGACATAACCACCACCGTCATCGCACTGCCATTAACTCTGGTGGCTACAACCGTCGCCGGCCACTGTTGATAACCTCTCATGACACCATACACAGTACCAAGATCCAAAAAAAAAGGTTAGCACTATGTGTAATCAAGGAGGCTACCCGTAACAGAAAAGAAATAAATACACTTACCGGAGTTTGCCGGAAGTGAAACGGGTAGCCGGAGGTTCGACGGAGCAACTACACCCCCCCTTCCCCGTCGTCTACTGCCATAAGCACATAAACATCATCATCCTCAGAAAAACGGCCGGAGAATACATCCCCTGAGCCGTCGCCGTCGATTCTCATCATCATCGTTACTAATAACAGCAGATTATCATCATAATCATCTTCAACAGCAGAACGTCGTCATCATCATCTCTGACGGAAAAAATGAGTGAACGAAAGTGGTGGTGTGGGTGTGCGACGATGAAAAGAAAAGAGAGAAGAGGAGAGAGGAGTCTGTAACTTTAAAGAGAGAGGAGAGAGGATAGATTAGACATTTAAATGAAATGACCAAACTACCCCTTTTTCTGATTGGTTGAGAGTGGTTCTCGCAGTTCTTACAACTGGAGGTGGTTTCTATTTTAGCGGCTCCCTATATACATATATATATATATATATATATATATATATATATATATATATATTATATATTATATATTTATATATATATTAATAAGCATATCCAAAGGACTTCTTAAGGTCATATGAATTCCCTTAAAACACCTCTAAAGCATGATGTACAACCCTCTAAAGCACAATATAATTTACAATCCCAATTATGCCCTTCACTCAAAAAAAACACACGGGGTACAACATCAGATGCATAATGTACTACTCATTAAAAAAACACGGTATCACTATCTCATTAGGGTTTCAGATGTCTCATCTCATTCCTATCTGCCTCCCTCTCTCTCTCTCTCTCTCTCTCTCTCTCTCTCGGCGATTCAGAAACCCCAAGCTATCTTCACCAGATCTGTTTGAGAATTTGCTCTCTCGGCGATTCTTTCCTGCCACTCGACAATCGTCAGGTAAGCTTAAGTTGTTGATTGTGCAACTGAGCTTTTAGATCTAGGCTTTCTCAGTGACACCAGATCGACTGGTTTTACAGATCGATGATTATCTCTCTATCCGACACCAGATCGATTGGTTTTACAGATCGATGATTATCTCTCTATCCGACACCAGTCAGATCTGTGTAGTATTTCAGACATGCGCTGGGTTCGTCATCGAAGATTATCTCTCTATCCGACACCAGATCGATGATTATCTCTCTATCCGACATCAGATTGGTACCATCCTTACCAGGTCTACCTTTTTGTTTGGTATTTGTGTAGTTTATGTTTATACTCGGTTAAATTTCATGTGTTATAAGTTGTTTTAAACAGTTTTGCTACTGTTTTTGGATTTATTTATGTTAGATCTGCGTAAAACTTTCAGATCTGTGTTGGTTCTGGGTTTTTATAATGTTTTGTGAACTGATAATGTGAATGGAGTGATAAAATGAAGGTTATGCTTATGTTTTAGTTGATTTCACATCATTGATTTGAAAAAGGTCAAAATGTTTGTTTATTTTTGCTATGGGATGTGTATTTTTTCAAGGTAGACTCGATGATTTGTAACTATTTTTGAGTTGACAATTTTGAGATGCTAAATTTTTAATGGGTTGATATGGTTTATGACCCGTTTCAGGGAATGTGTATTTTTTTAAGGGTAGACTTGATGATTTGTAAATTTTAGAGTTACCATTTTTGACAAGTTTATTTTTAAACGGCTTGATTTGTGTCATGAATTGTTATCTTGTTACTTGGACACTAATCTAGAAATTAACTAACCTTGTTATTTCAATAAATGAATAGCAATGTTGAATGTTGAAAACTTGATGGAGGAGTCAAAGGCTTGTATCAAAGTTTATGAAACATAAGCAACCGCAAAGAGATCAGTATAAGATTTAATGCTTACAACAGGCTGGAGTACTTTCGTTACTAACAAGCGATTAGTGGCTGATGACTCATTCGTATTCCTCAGGTACCATTTTTAGTTCAATCGATTATGTTGCTATTGGTTTTTGTAAAGTTTAATACACTTTTACTAAAAAAAATCTTTGTTTATAGAGGGGAAACGGTGAATTACATGTTGGACGTCAAAGCATGCATTTGGGCGTTCTTGCAACTGCATCACATGCGGTTTCAACTCAAACGCGGTTTGCGGTTTACTACAAACCAATGTATGATACCCAAATTAATTGAAAGAAAGTGAATATTTGTCTGTTTTCTTATAATATATGGTAAATGATGATATATTTTTTTTTCAGGACAAGTCAGTTCATTATCGGATTAAACAAGTATATAGAAGCCGTAAACAATTGTTTTACTATTGGCATGAGGTTTAAAATGGGGTTTGAGGGTGAGGACTCTCCTGAAAGAAGGTAAATGATTTGTTTTTTAAGTCTTTTATTTTGGGTATTTAAGTATCTATATTTTGATGCTTATTTATTTGATTTTAACTTTTATTAGGTTTACCGGTACAATAATTGGAATCGAAGACATATCTCCTCTGTGGGAGGATTCCAAGTGGCGTTCATTAAAGGTTAGTAATAATAGAAGAAACAAGTGACATAGTCGGCTTTTATCTGTAGTATTTCTCATATAATTATACAAAGAACCTAATTATCAAAGTTTTCTTGATTATTAATCTGTTTTTACATCCAGATCTACCACCTGATAAACAACAACTTGATTGGAACACAAGAATGAAAATTGCTGCCGGTGCAGCAAAAGGCTTGGAATATTTGCACGATAAAGCAAAAGGGTTAACTGAACTGGAGAGTATCTTGATCCTGTTTTCAGGTAACTCACACACCTTTTACCTACTTTGTCTCTTCCATATGAAAATGAATGGTTTAAGTTAAGTGGATATGTTTTACGGCAGTACACCAGCAATTGAACGATTGTCAAGTGGTCTATTTCAAGAGGTGATTATCACGAATACCATGAATTTCAAGTTAAACAACTAATAATCTTGGTATGATTCTTCAAGTTCTAATAACTTTGTAGATATGTCTAATAACTTTGTAGATATGTGAACTGATACAAAACAAGAAATAAACATAACTTGAAATTCATGGCTTCGGGTTAATTTTAAATGGGTTCGAGTCAGTTTTAGGTAGAGCTGATGATCACGTTTAGCTAAATAGGCCGTGTTCACGTTGACTTGGCTGGTTTGCTGTTTGACCTGTTTAACCCATTTATTTCTTTATAAACTTTTTAATAATATATATTTTATTCCGTAACTTAAAATAAACATTAGGTTTTATAGTTTCAAGTTCAAACATAATTTTTTTTTGTATACATTTGTATTATTTGTCATTAATTTTAATTTTAATGTTAATTTTAGAGTACTAATATGCCAAAAAAATTGGGTTAAATGGGTCGAGTTGCCAATGAGGTAGTGGTGGAGTGGTTAGGGAAAGAATTGGTGTTCTTTGTGACCTAGGTTCGATTCCCACTCTCCTCATTATTTTCTGCGGCATCCAGGTGAAGAGCCAATACGGGTGGCGCCGGTTCGACTTGGATGGGATGCGAGATTTTACCGATTATTCCACTGTTGTGCCTTCGGGCGAGTGGAGGTTGGGTTTCCGTGCATCTGGGGAGAGCCAAGGGGCTGGCGGTCGTCGAGTAGTCGACCTTGGCCACAACGCCCGGTGTCACGGTGGTTGGCACGTCGTTCCTTGCCGTTCAAAGAAAAGGGTCAAGTATGTTTTAACCTGTGAAAACTGCTGTCATATTCCGGTTCATGTGCCTGACACGATTTCTGGTCCGTGTCGTATTTGGGTTCATGAAAAATTTTCATGTTTTATGTCTGGGTTTAAGTGTTCATCCCGCCAACGTGCGAACACAACTCATTTAACATCCCTACCTTAATGCATTTTACCACTATCAATGTTGAATGATTTAGATTATGTTCAACATTTTCATTTAATTTATAAATTTTTTTCAGGCGACATCGTTATTACAACAAGGATCTATACCGGAACTACTGGATCACCGCATCAAATTCACTCAAAGAAGCTTAGACCAGATTGCTTGGATGATAAAAGCAGCACACGCGTGTATATAATTTAGTTAATCTTTTCTTTTTGTTTGGTAGTAGGTTAGTTTGGTGTTTATTGGCCTAGGATCTGTGAAAGAAGCAATACTGGAGGTTGCAAAAGAAGATGCTGAAGCAAATCCACCTGTATCTGAACAAATGGAGGTTTACATGAATCAAGTTTTTGAAAAGATTGATAACTTTACTCAGCAGGTAATCATATCCTGTTTTCATCTCCAATATAATCTGGATTGTAAACTTGCAGCTTCATTGAACTTGATAAGTTTATATGTTTGTTCTTCTTCTATTATTATGAAGGTGTCTGAACTTCGGTGCAAAACGAGTAGGCGTAAAAGGGTTTGTTCAGTTTTGTTTTAATCTGATTGTTTTATTTGTGCAAAGAAAGCAGATATCGGGATCACAGTGGCGGATTCCACTGATGTTGCTCGTAGTGCTTTGGATATTGTTTTAACTGAACCTGGGTTAAGTGTCATTATTAGCATGGTTTTAACTAGCCGATCAAATTTTCAAAGAATGAAGAATTATATGGTAACTAACTGTCTACTCGCTGAAAGTCTTCTGTTTTGTAGTGCGTATCTTTTGGACTACTAATATTTTTTATTTTCTTCGATATATGCAGTGTCTATCACTATTCGTATAGTGGTAAGTGTATCCATTTTTAACGTTAAAAAGTTGTATGTTTGACCTCGAAAGTCAAGGTAACTCGTTGACTGTCTCATTGTTGACTTTTTTTGTGTATAGAGTCAACTAATTTAGATCATATAAGTTGTTTGAATGCATGGAGTCAACTGTGTATGCACTTGTAGTAAACTTTATTACATTGACTGATCTTTTTTCCGATTTTATTGTTGATGCAGTGGCTATGTAGGAGTTCACAGTTCCGGATTCAGATATTTTCGTTTGAAGCCAGAGCTACTTCGTGCTATTGGGGATTCCGGATTTGAACATCTTTCTGAAGGCAAGCATTTTTCTAACTATTCAAAATACTTTTTTATGTTCAAGATATTTTCATAGTCATCATTGTTTTTAAATTTGAAATTATTTGCTTGAGCTGTTAATCTAATACCAGTTTGATACATGTGAAGATGTCTTACTGGTATTACATGCTACTATTCTTCAGCAACAGTCTAGTACTCTCTTTTAATAGTCTTTAGTATTTTGTTGCAGGTAAATATCACCCATTACCCATGTCATATGGAGAGGTGCTCAGATTTGGTATATTTTTTTAAAAAAACTTAGGATTGCTTAGCTCAATTTGTTTGGTTCTTCACCAGTGCAACACGAGTGCATACCACAAGCTATTCTGGGAATGGATGTTATCTGCCAAGCAAAGTCTGGTATGGGGCAAAACTGATGTTTTTGTCTTGTCAACACTGCAGAAAATTGAGCCCGTTGCTGGTCAAGTAGCTGCTCTTGTCTTATGTAACACAACAGAGTTAGCTTATCAGGCATGTATTTTATCTACAGTATTTAGATTGCACACATGGCATCGTTATTCTGGTTAGATAAGTTACTGACCTTTTATTTATATATGGTGTGGGTTGTTTACCTCACTTGCAGATTTGCCATGAGTTTGAAAGATTCAGCACTTACCTGACAGATATCAAGGTTGCAGTCTTTTATGGTGGCGTTAACATCAAAATTCATAAGGAGCTTCTGAAAAATGAATGCCCTCACATTGTTGTTGGGACAACCGGAAGGATTGTCGCACGTGCTAGAGACAAAGACCTTGCCTTGAAAAATGTGAGGCATTTCATACTAGATGAGTGTGACAAGATGCTAGAGTCACTTGGTATGCTTTCATGTCTTTAGATGTGAATTATGGCATTTACGGGTTCTAGAGACTGTTCATTGATTTATTTATTTTTTTGTTTATAGTTATGTATGATCTATAGACATGAGGAGAGACGTGCAAGAAATTTTCAAGATGACTCCTCATGATAAACAAGTAATGATGTTTTCGGCTACACTTAAAGTTATTATTTTTCCATGGTTTGACTTTTGACAGTCTAGAGCACATCCCCGTGAGATAATGACCGAAGTTCTTAAAGCTTTGCAAGAACTGAACGTGTGCTGGAAAAAGATAGGCCACTACAACATGAAATGCAGGTGGGCCCCTGGCAACAACTCTATGCAAAGTAATCCTTACTTTGGAGATGAGTTGAGTATTGTAGAGATCGACGGTGCTTTGACCACTCCCAATGTGGTCAATTTTGAAGTCCAGGTAAACACTAATTTTTGCGCATCTTGAATCATAAACGCCGTGTGAATGCAGTTTGTCTAATCTAATATGACTGAAACATTTGGTTGCAGCTTTACAAAACTCGTGAGGACAAGTATTTGTTGGATCTACAGAGGTTTCAAGGACCACAGTTTTTATTTTTGGATCTCTGTGCGGCGTTTCTCGCTCAGCTTCGTGTCCTGTAGAGTGAGTGAGCGGTTAATATAGCATCATCATCATGATCGTGATTATCATAGTATGATGAACAACTTTCTCCCTGAATTCAAACTGTGATGAAAAGCTAGGCTGTTGTAAATACTAAGTTTACTTGTTTCTGTTATTAGAGTACTGTACTATGCTTCGTCTGTAATGTTGAGAGCCGATGTTTTTGCTGACTCATTACGCAAAGAGAAAGAAGGCTTTATGGCCGTGAAAGGGTGTTAACTGCCTTAAAAGGCTCTTTTTTTCATTTCGTGTTGTTCATATATACAACTGATTATGCTTTGTAATCTTATTTGATGTTCATTGGCTTTGTAGAAATTCATGCCCGTTTGTATGGTTCAAATACAATATTTTTATCATAAGGTTTGATATTTTCATCGTAGCTTGTTAGGAAAAACAATCCAAGCCGGATTTGTTTGATTAGTTTTGAGCTTATTATTGTGCTTTTGTTGGCTTGGTGCAGTTCGGTTTGTTTACATCCTTTTAAAAACAATCCAAGGCGGATTGGTTTGATTAGTTATGACCCAACTGAACTGAACCTTCTCATGCACACCTTTAGAATTACTATTAAGGCGGATTGTTTTCCGTTGCATTGCGAATTTGGTTTAGGTTATGGCTCAAAACCGAACCGTTTGGTACATAGCCCTAAACTCACCAACCTAAGTGATATGTTTCTCGCCGCATCGCGCGGGTAAACGACTAGTATATATATATATATATATATATATATATATATATATATATATATATATATATATATATATGGGAAGAAAAAAAAATGAAAACTCACTTGAGTTGAAAAAACTCAATAAACATACATATATTTGAACATTTTTGTAAAAAATACAAAAAAGCGTCGAGTAGTTTTTTTAAATGTTAAAAATTCCATTTACATAATATATATGTCCAAAAAATGTAACATACAGATTTTGAACATTTAAAAAAATAGTTGGTGCTTTTTACACTTTTTATAAAAATATTCAAATATATGTATGTTACATTCTCTGTTTATTTAAAATAAAAAATAAAAATATTAATAGGGTTTTCTTGAGTTTTTTTAACTCAAGTGAACTTTTTTCCTATACTTCACCTATATATATATATATATATAAGTGACCGCTAAAATGAGAACCACCTCGAGTTGTAAGAACCGTGAGAACTTTTTGATCCGTGGCGAGGTGGACCAAATTTTTTTTTTCATAAACGTAGATGCGTGTATTATAAACACATTTGTAAAAAAAAATAAAAAAAATAAAAAAAATGTCGTGTGTGTAGTTTTGAGCACCACAAGTTTGTGTTTACGGGTACCGTAAATTTTCCGGTAAGATTTACGGTACCCGTAAACACAAACTTGTGGTGCTCAAAACTACACACACAACATTTTTTTTTTTGAATTTTTTTTACAAATGTGTTTATAATACACGCATCTACGTTCATGAAAAAAAATTTGGTCCACCTCAGTATAAGCTCTACTTTAAAAATTTAAAGAGAAGATAACAGAGAAGCCTATTGGAAAGAAAGATTTATAGCTGGGTTACCAAAATTATTTGCAGAAAGAATAAGAGAAAAAATTAAACAAGACTTTAATAATAGTATTCCCTATAGAGACTTATCTTATGGTCAAAGAATAAATTATATAAATCAAGAAGGATTAAAAATATGTAATGATTTAAGACTAAAAGAAAAAATAAAGAAGGATGGAATCCAAGGTAATCAGGAACTATGAAGTTTTTGCCAACAATATGGATTTGAACCATTTAAAACTCCTTCTAAATCTAAAAGAAAAATTCCTAAACAATTCATCAAGAAGAATTACAAAAAGAAAACCATATATTAAAAATAAACAAAAATATTATAAAGATAAAAATGATTTTCAAAAGAAAAAACAAGGTAAACAAGATATTGTTATTTGTTATAAGTGTGGAAGACAATGACATTATTCAAAAGATTGCTATACTAAGAAAAAGATAAATGAGCTAAACATTTCTGATGAATTAAAAGAACAGATAAATAAAATACTTATTTATGATAATTCAAGTGAAAACAGTATTTCAGACTATAGTGATAATGATTTAAATTATATTGAAGATTCTAATTCAGAAAGTAGTTCCGAAGAAAATTTATGTGAATGTAGTGGTCCTTGTATTTGTGAAATTGATGGTACAATAAATTCTCTAACATCAGATAATAAAGACTTATTTGAATTATTATAAAAAATTGAAGATAAAGAAGTAAAACAAGTATATTTAAAACAATTAAAAGAAAAATATAAACTACCAATAGAAAAAGAAACAAAAGCTTACAATTTTAATGAAATATGTCAAAGATTTCAAACAAAACAAATAAAAGAAAATCCTGTTACAATAACTGATTTACAAATAGAATTAAAAAATATAAAAGAAGAGATTCGAGAAATAAAATTACAAATTAAAGAATTAGAAAGAGGAAAACATAAAGAGGATGAAGAAAATATTAAAAGTGATACTGAAAATACAGGAATAATAAATCGTTTAAAAGGATTAACTTCTCAAAAATGGTATACTAAGTTAAATATAATAGTCAATAATGAATTTCGATTATCATTAGTTGCTATGATTGATAGTGGAGCTGATATGAATTGTATTCAAGAAGGTTTAATACCCACAAAATACTATGAAAAGACTACATATAGACTATCTGGAGCTAATGGAAACCCATTAAATATTCAATACAAATTATCAAATGTTCATATTTGCAAAGAAAATTATTGTTACAAAACCCAATTGGTCTTAGTAAAAGACTTAACATCCCAAATTATATTAGGACTTCCTTTTATAACTCAATTATATCCATTTACAGTTGAAGAAAAAGGTATAAGTATTAAAGTATTAAATAAAAAGATCTGTTTTGAATTCGCTCATCCAATTACTTCTAAGCAAATAAACATTTTAAGTTTAAAAGAAAAACAAAAAGAATTTTTAATTGAAGAAATTGATCATGTTAGAATAAAAAATCAATTGCAAGATAAAACAATTATAAAAAAGAATACAAGAAACTGAGAATAAATTTAAAGATAATGTTTGTGCAAATATTCCAAACGCTTTTTGGGAAAGAAAACAACATGTTGTAAAATTACCTTATATTAAAGATTTTAATGAGAAAAATATTCCAACAAAATCTAAGGCAATACATATGTCTCAAGAGTTAGAAAGCTATTGTAAAAAGGAAATACAAGAATTATTAGATAAAAAACTAATAAGGCCATCTAAATCCCCTTGGTCCTGCTCTGCCTTTTATGTTCAAAATAGTGCAGAAATCGAAAGAGGAGCTCCTAGACTAGTTATAAATTATAAACCATTAAATAAAATTTTAGAATGGATTAGATACCCTATACCAAATAAAAGAGATTTATTAAAAAATATTTATGATTCAAAAATATTTTCTAAATTTGATATGAAGTCTGGATTTTGGCAAGTTCAAATTGCCGAAGAAGATAAATATAAAACTGGATTTAATGTACCATTTGGACACTATGAATGGAATGTTATGCCTTTTGGATTAAAAAATGCTCCTTCAGAATTTCAAAATATAATGAATGATATTATTTTACCATTAGGAAATTATGCAATCGTTTATATTGATGATGTACTAATATTTTCAAATTCCTTAGACCAACATTTTAAACATTTAAATGCTTTCTATAATATTATTCATAAAAATGGATTAGTAGTATCACCTTCTAAAATGAGTCTTTTTCAAACAGAAATAAGATTTTTAGGACATAATATTATTCAAGGAACAATAAAACCTATTAACAGAAGTTTCGAATTTTCAAATAAATTTCCAAATGAAATTAAAGATAAAAAGCAATTGCAAAGATTTTTAGGATGTTTAAATTATATTCATGATTTTTTCAAAGACTTAGGAATTATATGTAAACCTCTATATGACAGATTAAAAAAGAATCCAAAACCATGGACTCAAGAACATACAGATATAGTAAAATATAAAATAAAATGTCTACCATGTTTACATATTCCCCATCTCAATGCAAAACTAATTGTAGAAACCGATGCAAGTGATTTAGGATTTGGAGGAATATTAAAACAAGAATTAGATAATAAGGAAAGTTTAGTTAGATATTATTCAGGTACATGGAATGATACTCAGAAAAATTATTCTACAATCAAAAAGGAAATTTTAAGTATAGGTTTATGTATAAAAAAGTTTGAAGATGATTTATATATGAAACCGTTTTTATTAAGAATTGATTGTTTATCTGCAAAATATATTTTAGAAAAAGATATTAAGAATTTGATTTCAAAATATAGGGTAAGGTTATTGTAAAAAAAGGTTAAAAGTGTGAGAAGTGTGAGAAATATTGTGGAGATGACATGTGTCCTCAATCTAAATTAATTCAAAAGGGTAAACAAGTAATTTTATCATTGATTCAATTAATTCAAAACCTTCCATAACCGTCACCTTATTTATAGGAACATGATTTTTTTTTTTAAATCTCTATAAAAACACTAAGAATAACATTGCAACCACCATTCAGCACGTATATAACACTATTCAATAATTATATAACACCATTCAATAAGTATATAACACCATTCAATAAGTATATAACACCATTTTAAAGATCTCTATAAAAACACTACGAATAACACTGTAAAATCACCATTCAGCACATATATAACACCATTCAGTAATTATATAACACCATTCAATAAATATATAATACCATTCAATAATTATATAACGTCATTCAATAAGTATAAAACACCATTCAATAAGTATATAACACTATTAAAGACACTACCTCCGTTTCTAGAATGTGTTCTTAGTATAATGTTCACAGTATGGTTATTGTACATGGTGTTTTAAACTTGCATGCATGGTGTTTTACATCTGCATGCTAGTAGATGTTCCAGGTTCCATATGTTAAAACACCATGGTGTTTCAAAACCTACATTCCAGTAGATAAAAAACACCACGCTTTCCAGTATATGTTTAAAACACCACGCCTTGAATCACAATACAATTAAAACACCACTGTATGAACATAAACAAAACATCATGGACTAAACATCTGATCGAAACATATTTTTTTCTCTATATAAGTATAGCAATATGGTACTCATATTAAAGATAAAAAAACGCCCGTTATTATGGTCTGATTTTTTTTAAAAGTTACGTATAAAGAGTTATTGACGTTTAAAAAAGACGGGGGGAAGTTGCACGTGCAATAATATTAGTTTCTTAATTTAAAAGATTTACTTGTATACCCTTAATCTAGAAAATTAATATGTTTAATAGTAAACATTATTTACAATTTTGCCTTTATGATCTCAACCATTAGATCAAAGATCTAATGGTGTAGATTCTTTCTTACCTTTCTCACAAAAAACCTATTTTTTACAGGAACCTCTACATATATATATATAAAATTGCGCTAAAATAAGAACCACCTCGAGTTGTAAGAACCGTGAGAACTTTTTAATCCGGGGCGAGGTGGACCAAATTTTTTTTTTCATAAACGTAGATGCGTGTATTATAAACACATTTGTAAAAAAATTCAAAAAAAAATGTCGTGTGTGTAGTTTTGAGCACCACAAGTTTGTGTTTATGGGTACCGTAAATTTTCCGGTAAGATTTACGGTACCCGTAAACACAAACTTGTGGTGCTCAAAACTACACACACGACATTTTTTTTTACAAATGTGTTTATAATACACGCAACTACATTTATGAAAAAAAAATTGGTCCACCTCGCCCCGTACAGTGTAGTTCTCACGGTTCTTACAACTCGAGGTGGTTCTCATTTTAGCGGTCCCCTATATATATATATATATATATATATATATATATATATATATATACATATATATATATACACATATACGGGATCAGGAGAAAACGCCCAAAAGTGTGAGAACGCATCCTGGGCCAACACTTGGCGCGGGACATGATCAGTGTCCGAGGGGTTTTTTTGTCTTTTCAATATTCTTCTTTTTTCTCGATTTTCGCGTGTGACATGCTGCTCCATTTTTTGCGTGCAAGATAATTTTGCGTCAACTAGAATCATTAATTATTTGGCGTTTTACTATTTTTCCCCGATTTCTTCTCGTTGAATTAATTCTTTTTGTGTCACATAGACGTTTTTCATGTCATTTTTTTGGCGTTCTGGGTCTTTGTCAATAATTGATTACCATAGATTAATATTTTATAAGATTTCAATAATACAAAATCAAAAATAAACTAATAGTCTTCTGTGGATGGGATTACATCAGAGATGTACCCATCACTTTGTTCATCACTTTCTTCAGATTCATCATCATCAAATTTTAGATTGGCGTATAACGCCATTAGCTCGTCTCTTCTTTGCTGCAGCCTATTCTTGAATATCATTGCAACCCTGTATTTTGCATCGTTCGAAGGTGCTAAATCACAGAGTTGTTCAATGAGAGATAACCTCCCTGTCTTCAACATTTCCTCCATTGGCAATGAATATTGCACCCCGTGTTGATAAGTCACTTCAACCGTTCTTGCTTCTTCATACATCACCCAACTGCTAAGTGTTGGTAGAGTAGTATCGTCAATATCATCATCATCTTCTGCCGGAAATTTTCTCTTCAATCTTTTTATTACAGTTCGGGTTCTTTCACAATCGTTGGCCATTGGAACCCAAGGGCCAGGATATCCCTCTGAACCCCTTCATTTATACCAAGCATGGCTTTGATTGTCCTTACCTTAACCCTTCTCCTATTAGATAACTTTATGATGAATCGTTTCTCCTTCCGTTCAAACCTCCATGCAATAACCTTAGCCATTTTTGAAGTTTTTGGCGTTTTGGACAATATGTGGCGTTTTTAGTCAATGTTTTTGGCGTGTTTGAGGTTGTGTTCTCTTGGTCTACTTTTATAATGACCTTTTTTTCCCCGCGCATGACAGGTAATTATGGCGTTTTGAAAAAGATAAATAAATTCAATTCCCCAAGTATTTGGCTTTTAATATAATAAATGTTAGTAATTATGTTTCCGTCGTTTCATTTTACTGTTTTGCAGTTACCGTGTTTTGTTTTCAGATTCATCTGTTTTTATGGTGTAACGCATCTAATCTTGACGGCTGTAATTATGGCATTTTGTTTTCCAATGAAGTTTAGATAACGATGGGACTTTTTGTTTTATTTTCTTTTGCACATTGTTTTAAGCTTTTTTTTTAGATTTATTATAATAGTACTTGTTCAAAGTAATTTTATTATAGTTTGGTAGTTTTAGGGGCGTTTT
Organism: Helianthus tuberosus; assembly: GCA_030545235.1. NCBI lineage: Eukaryota > Viridiplantae > Streptophyta > Magnoliopsida > Asterales > Asteraceae > Helianthus > Helianthus tuberosus. The sequence continues at coordinate 104,157,535 of CM060443.1, forward strand.
ATGGCATGATGGCGTTTTACAAGCATTTGCTCATTTAGCGTTTTATTATATTTTTCATTATAGGATTAATGTACTTGTTGTTCTTAGCTGAAATTACATAACAAAAAACAGATAAAGAAAATTAAAAAAAACAACAAATAGAAGCAATTTATGATCTAAATCTTCAGTGTCATCAGCCTCTTTCTTCTTTTGAAACTACAAGAACTGTTACAAATAAATGGCGTTTTGGGTTTGGCATGTTTTATTTTCTTTGTTCATGTTTTGAAGTGTCTTTGTGGATGTTGGAGACATAGATCGACTCCGTGTTGGTGGATGCTATCTGCCCGTCGTCTTCATTATAATCATCGAGGCCAAAGTAGCATTTACACTGTGATAGGTCTCTTCTAATCATCAAAACCTTCTTCAAGAACAAAGAAGACAAAATGACATATGGGTGTCATCAGTCCCTCTTTCTTGAATTTTGTCCATCTCATGCAGCAAAATCTTACTCCCCTCACCTAACAAATCATTCAGCGAAACTTCATGCAGAACATTACTGGGTATCAAAGAAAAGATGTTTACCATCGTTGATTTCTCTCAACTTTTTGGCGTTTTACATTGAGTTGTATTTTTTAGGAACCACTATGTTTTTTTGTTGTGATAAACGGAAGGTGGTGAGACGTTTCTATTTATAGGATTTTTTTTGGCGCGTAGTTTTTGCGGGATATTATTTTTATAACAAAAAATGTAATTAACATTTATCCGGATGTAAGGCTTGGCGTTTATATATTATGGCGTTTCACATTTTGTGGCGTTTTTGTAGCCTGGGAGCTTAAATAAAAACCCAGAAAAAACTACGCAGTGATAAAATTGACGTTTTGTATTTATTTGGCTTTTTATATTTCAACGGCGTTTTATGTGAGAAATGATGTTTTACCTTTTTTACCTTTAATGAAGCGTGTCCACGTAACAAAATTGATGTTATTTACGAAAATGCCACCGCGCCAATCTAGTCCATATATTGTTTTGATCGGACGATCCATAATCGTTCTCACCGTTCTCACACTTTTCACGGTTTTCTCTAAATCTTTACCCTATATATATAAAGGGTAGTAAATAATCCGAATTATTGATCTCACTTCTTTATTCAAATATAAATAATGCGAAGTTACAAACAACTAAAGTGGCGAAACGTGTAATATCAATTGTTGATTTTTTTTGTTATTTTAAAGTTTGTTACGTCGTTTATTAAATTCAAATAACTTTCAATTCGGAATGAATAATTTGTTGATAAGGGTTTAAGGGGTGCATGTCTAATGAAATTAGACAAACGTTTTTCTCTCTTATTCTTCTCTGTTGTCCAAAAAACATAAGAGGGCACACCTAAAAAATGAGATTAGGCAAACTAATTAAAAAAAACAAAAACAAAACATGTGATTTGTTGAGAAGTAGTGGGCCCCACCTTTATTCCCTCTCCTCATCTTTGCCGCATGCAGCTAGTTTCCCCAAAAATACTATTACCGATCGGCAAGTTGATGTTGGCTAGGGGGTTGCCAAAAGGAGTTGCCTAACCCACCCTACATACCCAAACTACAAGAATCGTATAATTCAAATATGATTAATTGCCTCACTTTCTCTCTCTTATATCCTTATTCTCAACGTATTATCAATTCATAATTGATTTGTATAACGTGTGTGTAATTACATTAATCCCACAACATTTATTTCAAATAATATTCATGAATGAAACATTATTTTAAATTGTACTTTAGTATAAAACAGTAAATCAAGATTTAAGAATAAAGCTATTGGGGTTGCTTTTATAATTTTACCTGTATGAAATAATCTCATAAAAAATAGAATATAAGTTTTAAATAAGACAAAGTTGTCGTTCTCTTTTTCCCTATATATGTACGGGCCCGTCTCATTTTTAAACGTTAATTTATTCTTTTTTAATATTATAAGAAATAAAAAACATTTTTGCTCAAACGTGACGTAACATGCGGTTGAGACGAATGGATCGATGACTTGGAAGAAATTAAAAGGGGTCGTGATTCAAGTTACGGCGTGGGAGATATGAAAAGCACGAAATGGAAAAACTTTCAACGAGCGACAAATTCACTTTAATCGAACGACCGATTCTATCAAAGAAAATGTTTTTCTCTTTGTTACAGGTAGATCAAATTTTTGTAATCTTGAGTGGAAAGGTTGATTGATTTTAACATTTATGATGTAATCTTGTAATCTTGGGTTCCAATTTCTTGCTGACCCGTTTTCTATATTTTATACAGAAGTTTTTGCCGTTCAAAAAAAAAGTGTGACGTAACATGCTGTCTATTAGGGAAAATGATTTAAAGTTCCGTTCTTGTTACTGTTACTTTACCTTCCAAGAGAAAATAATATTATAACTTTTTATTTAAATAAATATATACATATACACAAATTCACATTTACATTGTTATATTTCAAAAAATATATATATATTAGTGATTTTAAATGAGATAAAGAAATGAAAGGCTTGTGATTTTAAATGAGATAAAGAAATGAAAGGCTTTGTTTTTTGTATTGATTGATATTGTGTTATACAAATACAAGGAATGGAAGACATTTTATAAGCTAAAAAAACATATAAATGGAAAATGGAAATGAGGAAGCTGTAAATGGGCTGGTAATGAGGAGAACAGATCCGTGTTTTTCTTCTTGATTTTGGGAGATGATGCATTCCATAATAAGTTGATTGATACTCAAAAAATACTTTCCTTTTTGTAACACTCCCCCTCAAGTTGAATAGTGGGATCTCCGAAATTCAACTTGACTAGACAGTTGTGGAAGATTCTTCCATTAACAGATTTAGTCAATATATCGGCCAGCTGGTCTTCAGATCGAACAAATGGTAAGTCGATGATTCCTGTTTCTAGTTTTTCTTTAATGAAATGTATGTCTACTTCCACATGTTTTGTTCGATCATGTTGTACTGGATTTTCTGATATCTGAATAGCTGCTTTATTGTCGCACATAATGCTGCTTGTTTCCTTTGAGAATAAACCTATTTCTGTTAGGAGCTTTTGTAACCATAAGACTTCTGTCACCCCCCCGTGCTATGCCTCTGAACTCAGCTTCGGCGCTTGAAAGAGCAACAACTTTTTGTTTCTTACTTCTCCACGTAACCAAATTTCCTCCGACTAACGTGAAGTAACCTGATGTTGACCTTCGATTCCCCTTATCTCCTGCCCAGTCTGCATCACTATATGCTTGTATTGTTAGATGCCCATTTGATTTGAACAAAACCCCATAACCAGGTGTTCCTTTGAGATATCTGATAATTCTCCAGACTGCCTCCATATGAGAAATCTGGGGTTGATGCATAAACTGACTCACCACCCCTACAGCATAGGCTATATCTGGGCGGTAGGGGTGCAAACGAGCCGAGCTACTCGTGAGCTACTCGAGCTCGGCTCGAAAAAAAGCTCGAACGAGCCGAGCTTAAACGAGCTCGAGCTCGAGCCCGAGCCTAAAAATAAGCTCGTTTAGTAAACGGGCCCGAGCTCGATAAGCGAAGCTTATCGAGCTCGAGCCGGCTCGCGAGCCTAATCGAGCTTTCTGTTTATATATTTTTTTATTAATATATTAAACATATATTTATATAATAATAATTACCATTTATATAAATATAAAAAATAACTAAATTATATGTATAATAATAATTATAATTAATATAAATTAATTAATAAATACTAAACGAGTCGAGCCCGAGCCGAGCTCGAGCTTGAAAAATTACATTCGAGCCGAGCTCGAGCTTCAGAAATAAAGCTCAAATCGAGCCGAGCTCGAGCTTTCATATGTTAAACGAGCTCAAGCTCGAGCCTGGTCGAGCTCGGGCTCGGCTTGTTTGCACCCCTACTGGGCGGGTGTGTGAGAGATATATTAACTTTCCCACAACCCGTTGATATGTTTCTTTACTGGCCAACTTTGCTCCTTCTTCCATGTAAAGCTTTTGATTCATCATCATGGGAGTTTCTGCGGTTTGCAGTCAATCATCCCTGTTTCAGCTAATAAATCTAGAACATATTTTTTCTGGCAGATGAAAATTCCTTTTTTCGACCTTAGTACCTCAATGCCGAGAAAGTACTTAAGTCTACCCAAGTCCTTCATCTCGAATTCTGTGAATAAATTTTCTTTCAGCCTTTTCATTTCCTCTTCATCATTTCCAGTAACTATCATATCATCAACATAGATAATTAAGCAGGTTATGAGTTTGCCTTTCCGTTTAAGGAACAATGTATGATCTGAGTTGCTCTGTTTAAAACCATATTTCTTAATGCCTTGGTAAATCTCCCAAACCATGCACGAGGGGATTGTTTCAACCCATACAAAGATTTCTTCAGACGACAAACTTCTCCAGTTTTGAAGTTTCCTGTGAACCCAGGTGGAGCTTGCATGTAAACTTCTTCGTTCAACTCTCCATGTAGAAAAGTGTTTTTAACATCAAACTGTTGAAGTGGCCATCCTTTATTTGCAGCTACAGACAAAAGAACTCTGATTGTGTCAATCTTAGCTACTGGAGAGAAAGTCTCAGAATAGTCAATACCATATGTCTGAGTGTAGCCTTTAGCTACTAACCGTGCCTTATATCTTTCAATTGTGCCATCTGGTTTATGCTTTACTGTAAAGACCCAGCGACATCCCACTGGTTTTTTATCTGAAGGAAGAACACATTTTTCCCATGTATCATTTTTCTTCAATGCATCCATCTCTGTTTTCATTGCTTCTTTCCAATTCTCTGATTCTAGAGCTTGTTCGACAGTGGTTGGAGTTTCTTCCGAATATAATGAAGAAATGAATGCCTTAGCTTCTTCTGATAAATTTCCTTTGGCAATGTTTGCCATTGGATACTTGGAACTTCGAGTCTCTTTTTCTGGAGAGTACCTCTTTGGAGGAACCCCTTTGTTTGCTCTTGGTGGAAGAACATATCTTCCTGGTGTTTCTTCTTGTATTGATTGTTCCTACAAAGGCTCAGTGTGCTCTGTGGTGGTTTCTTGATTAGAAGTAACAGTATACTCAACAGACTCGATATCTTCAATAGATTCGATATGTTCCGGAAAATCAGAAGAGTGAGAGGGTTGAGTATCACTTACCTCAGACACCAGGTTGGGAGGAGCATCTTTGGTGGCACTGATATTAGGATCCTCAGATTGTGTTGGTGGTTGGAGCGACTCGCCTTGGTTACTGTGATTAACTTCTTGAGATGATGGCATCCATTCTAACCAACTCAGTGTGTCATAATCTCTCTCCCCCTGACCACTGTGTTTGGTATAGAAATATTCTGTTTCAAGAAAGGTACAATTCATGGTAGTAAACATGTGACGTCTATTAGGGTTGTAACATCGGTACCCCTTTTGATTTACTCCATACCCTAGAAAGACACATTTTTCGGCACAAGGTCCAAGTTTGTTACGTTCTGTTTTGGGTATATGAACAAACACAGAACAACCAAAGACACATGGTTTTAGGGTGAGAACTGGAGGGATTTTAGTAAACTCTGATAGGGTTTGAAGAGGAGTTTTGAATTTAAGAGGATACGTTGGTAGCCGATTAATGAGGTAAGTAGCAGTGGCAACCGCCTCAGGCCAGAATGGTTTAGGAACTTGGGATTCAATTAAGAGAGCTCGGGTTATCTCAAGAAGGATACGACTTTTTTATTTCAACAACACCATTTTGCTCAGGGGTATGTGTGCATGAAGTTTGGTGAATCATTCCTTTTTCTTGAAAAAATTGTTTCATGGAATTATTGACAAATTCACTTCCATTATCAGATCGTAAAATTTGGATGGGTTTTTTGAATTGTGTTTGGACCATGGCATAAAACCAAGTGAACTTTTCGAACACTTCAGATTTATGCCTCAAAAAATAGATCCAAGTCATACAGGTGCAATCATCCACAAAGAGTAGAAAATACCGAAAGTTTTGTTCTCCAATAACAGGAGCCGGACCCCATACATCCGAGTGAATCAATGAGAAAGGTGAATCAACTTTTGTGTTGTTTGGTTTGAAAGTTGACCGATGGCTTTTTGCAAGTACACAAGTTTCACAATTTATTGGTTTATTTGAAGGGAAAAACTTAGGAAATAAAAGGTGTAGATACCCAGTGGACAGATGTCCCAGACGCCTATGCCACAACCAAGCTTCCCGACTTGTAGTTCCATGAGCCAGCATCACAGTACCTTGTTGAGTCATCTCGTCCACGTAATACAATCCTTGGTGCTCAGTGTCACGCCCAATGATTACCCCCGTCCTGATATCCTGTAAGATACAAAAGGTGGGATGCATCAGTACCGTACAATTGAGTTCTTTTGTCACATGGCTTATTGATAATAATTTGTGTGACAATGAGGGAACACAGAGACAATTGGGAAGCTTTAATGTTGGAGAAATTTCAATTGTCCCTTCTCTTTTTACATCCATTATTCCACCATTTGCGGTTTTTATACATGTTTTTCCAGGTTTGGATGACGAGACAAGGTCTGATAGTTCATAAGTCATGGTGTCAGACTGTCAGTTGCACCACAATCAAATATCCAAGACTTATCTTGTTTTCCATTACAAGTGTGAGCCATATTTGCCTTTCCATCATAATTAATGGGTGTTTTGCAATTTTTGAAACTATTTTCAATATAACAATCAAATGTGCCTGTTTGTGACCCTTCTATTTCTTCAGGGTCTAAATCTAAACTCTGAAAGTTTAGGTTTAAGAATGAAGGGTTCAAGGAATCATCCCCAAACCCGTTACCTGTACCAACGCCCGAGCTACGGCCGTCACCATTCGAACTGCTGCCACCGCTAATATTTCTGCCACCACTATGGTGATCCTGCCTCGAGTTGTTATTGCTGTTGATTGAGCCTCCAAGGCTGCCATCGTCACAAACGCCGGCACCGCCATGGTGGTTCGGCTTCGAGTTGTTGTACGTGGGGTTTGGGTTTATCATTGTCTTATTGTTATCTCTCGCTGCATTTCCGGCCAACTCCAAAAACTCAGCAGTAAGGTATTCACGAACAGCAGCAGGGTAGATCGGAGCTCCGGATCCGGTACGTTGAGCGTATCGGCCTTTTTTTAGAAACCTAGCGATTCTTCTGATGGAGAACTGGACACCGGCTTTGACGGACTTTGTGACGGATTTCTTCCGCTTGCCGGCCTTTTCTTCCTCCGTCGGCTTTCGTTACTTTTCCTGACTCCATTGATAGAGAGAAAGATATGGTTCCGCCTGTCGGGAAATGGATTGGGAGCTGGAAATGGTGAGCAGGTTAATCTTAAGATCGATAACACTGCTCTGATACCATGATTTTAAATGAGATAAAGAAATGAAAGGCTTGTGATTTTAAATGAGATAAAGAAATGAAAGGCTTTGTTTTTTGTATTGATTGATATTGTGTTATACAAATACAAGGAATGGAAGACATTTTATAAGCTACAAAAAAAACATATAAATGGAAATGAGGAAGTTGTAAATGGGCTGGTAATGAGGAGAACAGATATGCGTTTTTCTTCTTGATTTTGGGAGATGATGCATTCCATAATAAGTTGATTGATATTCAAAAAATACTTTCCTTTTTGTAACAATTAGGAGGAAGAAGAAAAAAAAAATAACGGAAATAAAGGAATAAATCATTAATTAAATTATTATAGCTTAATGGCATTTTTAGAGTGGGATATGACTTGGGGACTATTAGGTTCTGGGTTCGATTCCTAAAAAGGGTTGCATTATTCTCCTAGTGAAGATAGATATAATCGAGTGGTTTCACTCGTGGCACGATTATACTCGAGTGGTCCAAATTTACCGTTAAAAAAACATTATTTCGATTTTATTGTTTTCGTTTAGGCATTATTTACATATGTTTATACGATTCATATTCATTCATAATTCATAACATAATAAAATGTGAATGCATCCATATATCAATATATTAGTTAATACAAAGCACTTTGATAAAGTTATAAAAACCTTTCCTCCCACGTCGATCTATCTTTTAAGAAAGAATTTTTTTTTTTTTTTTCTTTCAAATCTCACTTTCTCTCAAAGTTTAATTTAGACGACAAATTTATAATGCTTGGTGACCTTCGTACGTATATACACTTATTTATATATATATAGTGGATCACTAACAAATGTTATATAGTTCAGAACCTCTCTTTAAGTTGGAAAGTGTTGAGCTGGAGAAGAACCAACGATTCAGATTCTTTCCAACGAAATGCTCATCTCCACAGGTTGGTTTTTCATCTTCATAATCATCAGTCAGTTGCACTTGTTTTTAGATAGTATTAAAGTCTTTGATCCACAGCTTTGTGTTAAGAACAATTTATGTTGTTCTAGTAATATAATAATATGACACGATCGAACATTCTAGGATTCTTGTTCTTTTTTCTTGATATCATCCCAATACTAGCTAGTTTTACGAAATGAACATAAACCCGGCTGTAAAATGACTGGTTTATCTTGAGGACAAATGATATAGAAGTCGATCTGGATTGGAAAACCAGGTTTTTCGTATCCTTATCTCATCAACACCTTTAAATCATTAGAAGTTTTCAACCATTCAAACCTATAGATTAGGAAATTATAGATCTAAAAGCTTATATTCATGGGTAGCTATTTTTAGTAATTATATGACCAATACAAAGAAGAAAAAGTGTTGAATGAACATACTGTGCTCACTCCTTCTCTATGTGCAGTGCACACATGTTTTACTTTCTTTTATTTTTTATTTTATTGTACAGAGTGTGTAGATTTTTTTTTTTTTTTTTTTTTTGTCCTATTTGTTTTGATCATTTCTCAAGTACTATTTGAAGAATATTATGATGTTTTAACAAAGAAATGTCTGATTTCTTTAAGGGCATATAAGCTATTATAACATAGTTTTTGACGTTACAATATCTTTTTGAGTAAATTACAAGTTTTGTCCTTTATGTTTCGCTGTCCTTTTGATCAAAAGTTTACTGGCGGTGTCCTTAACCTTTCAAAATCTTGCACGTTTTGTCCTTTAGACTAAACTTGGTTAGAAATCTCAGTTAACTTTTGTCATGTGTAATGCACATGAGGACAGAAGGGTCTTTTTATCTCTCAACCTTTTCATCTCTGTAATGAACAAACTCCTTCTTCATGGAAACCTCAACAGCTACAATTATGGCCGCCATTATCAACAACATCACTAACACTATGTTCCCGAGTCATTTAACAGGGGGAGGTGAGGGGAGGGGAGGGGAAGGAAAATTTTCTCTCATAATCTCTCCAATTTGGGAGAATGAATATATGGTCATATTTGGTCATATTTTCTTCCCTTTTCCCTCCCCTCCCCTTGTTAAATGAAACTCGGGAACATGATTTTTCATATTTTCATCTCTTTTTCCTCCCCTCCCCTCCCCTCCCCTGTTAAATGAGTTTCGGGAATAGAGTGTAAAGCAAGCACAAGCAACTGAATCTAAAAACTACAATTAATGGCCGCCATTTTCTCAACACCCTTTCTCTCTCTCTCTCTAAAAACATAACAGCTGAATCTATCTCTTCAATTTTTATTCTCAAATCCCACTTCCGCTTCGAGATCTGGTTTCCGGTGACATAATGGGTAGCAAACGGAGGAAAGTGAAGATGGCTTTAGCTTCTAATTTGTGTGTTTATGTTCCTACGACGGAGGCTAACGATTCTCCGCCGCATTCCGATGGGTTTTCCGATGTTGGGTTGCTGTCTCCGGTGCCGGCATGGCGGAGCGTCGGTGGGTCTGATGCTCGTCCGGCGTCTCCTAAAAGCTTCAACAGATCTTCTAAGGTTTATTATTGTTGTTGTTGTTTTGTTTTTATTTGATTTATGTAGGTTTAAATTGACAACAGATGAATTGAAGAGATAATTAAGGGTTGGTGAGGGTTATAAATGAAAGGGTTGAGAGATAAAAAGACTATTAACTGAAATTTCTAACTAGGTTTGGCAAAGGTGCAAGATTTTGAAAGGTTAATGACACCGCCTGTAAACTTACTTTTGGCCAAAAGGATGCAATTTGATGACAAAACTTGTAATTTACTCTATCTTTTTTATGAAATCTCTTGAAATTTGCAACGGTGTTCAAATTTCTCAAACTTTAATTTGTCTTGTATGTACATAATAATGCCATCTCTCTTTAGTGTACACGATTTAAAAGTAGATATAATTTGGGATCATGTGTGTCACTTTATAATAAAAAAAAATTCATATGTAAAGATTGATAACCATTATGAGTGACGACCTAATAAACCCGTTTTGTTCACTACTCTCATGAAAATTCAACTCTATTTTGTTTTAAATATCATTATCATAATCATAAATCGTCACCAACGATTTTCTATGAGTATTATTCGTAAGAACATCAAGTTACCAAAATTTTCTCTAATATATATGAAGTATTTCACATCAGTGTTGAAGCGTCAAATTTGTAATGGTGCATAACAGGTTTGAAGCTATTTGATTATTGGGAGCCTTGGCTGCAGCCAAGCTCACCCTGCTTGTGGGAGACTGCCAGCATTATACTCCAGCTTGGGTTCTTTGCGGTCCTGTTACTCGGCTTTGTTATTCGGCTCATCAAGTCATGGGGCATCCAAGAAACAAAAGTCAAGAGCCGAGAAACTTACCCAGCCAACTTGAACATAGGCGTCTCTTACAAACTAAGCGTAGCTTGCTCCACTGTATTACTCAGTACTCATATTATGATCCCTCTAACATTAAAAACAATAAACAAAAACCATTGTCAACTCGAAATTCGGATACTATCCTCAGAAATCATGCAAATTGTTTCGTGGAGTATGACTTTGATTGCATTATACTTGATTCCAAAACACAAAATCTTTGATTTCCCATGGATTCTAAGAACTTGGTGGCTATGCACTTTCGTGTTAACGGTCTCCCGGTTTACTCTAGATGTCCTCTTTCTATTTTCTCATCATTATTACCCAGGACTACCCGAATATATCGAGTTCGTTGAAACTCTCGCCTCAACCTCCTTGTTGTTTCTTGCATTAAGAGGAAAAACCGGCATAGCCTTGGCTGATCCTAATCCGGTCACTGAACCATTTCTAGACAGTAACTCGAACCCAAAACAGCATTTGGGGTCAGAAAGAGAGTGCCCTTATGGAAAAGCTTCGATTTTTCAACTAGTGACATTTTCTTGGCTCAATCCGTTGTTCGTCGCTGGAAATAAGAAACCTCTCGACCAAGATGAAGTGCCGGATATCGACACCACTGATTCGGGTCATTTTACATCAGAAGTCTTTGATGAATGCTTGAAGCAAGTTGGGACAGAACACTCTTCTATCTACAAAGCAATCTATCTTTACACAAGAAAGAAGATAGTAATCAATGCCCTTTTCGCCATTTCGAGTGCTGCAGCATCATACGTGGGGCCATATCTCATCAGTGATTTAGTGAGTTATCTGAACGAAAAGAAAACCAGAAGTTTAACTAGTGGGTATCTTATCACACTCGGGTTCTTGGGTGCAAAAGTTGTAGAGACACTAACACAACGACAATGGATCTTCGGTGCGCGACAACTTGGGCTGCGACTCAGGGCTGCTTTGATATCACAGATATACAAGAAAGGGCTCGTGTTATCCAGCCGTTCATGCCAATCCCACACGAGCGGGGAGATAATCAACATTATGAGTGTTGACATCCAACGAATAACGGACTTCATGTGGTACATTAACACATTCTTTATGTTACCTATTCAAATCACATTAGCAATGGTTGTACTTCACATAAATCTTGGAATGGGAGCCTTTGTGGGGCTGGCAGCAACGATCATATTAATGTCCGGGAACATACCTTTGACAAGAGCTCAGAAATGGTATCAATCAAAAATAATGGAGTCGAAGGTATGAGACACAATATATTAGTTAGAGTTTATTTTTATTTTATTACCATACTTGTATCCTTACTAAAACCATATATATAGTTGATCAATAACGATAATAATACATGATACCTGACGGGGTTTTCATTCTTCTATACAAGGACGCACGAATGAAGTCCACTTCAGAAGTCTTACGAAATATCAAGACACTGAAACTTCAAGCGTGGGACACACATTACCTTAAAAAGCTCCAAGGTTTCAGGAAAGTGGAGTATGATTGGCTATGGAAATCACTCAAACTCAACGCTTTAGGGGCTTTTATTTTCTGGGGTGCGCCAACTTTCATCTCTGTGCTGACTTTTGGAGGGTGTGTTTTGATGGGTATCCCACTTACAGCTGGAAGAGTTCTTTCTGCTTTAGCTACATTTCGAATGTTACAAGATCCTATATTTAATCTACCGGATTTACTAAACGTAATTGCGCAAGGGAAAGTGTCTGCAGATCGTGTGGCTTCCTTCCTCCAAGAAGAAGAGATTAAATCTGATACAGTCGAGTTTGTTCCAAGAAGTCTAACAGAATTCGACGTGCAGATCGAAAATGGAAGATTCAGCTGGGATCCAGATTCAAGAAATTATGCTAGTCTTGATCAGATTGATCTACAAGTTAAAAGGGGGATGAAAGTAGCCATTTGTGGAACCGTTGGGTCTGGAAAGTCTAGTTTGTTGTCATGTATACTTGGTGAGATGCCTAAGTTATCTGGAACTGTGAAGATAAGTGGTTCAAAGGCTTATGTACCTCAGTCTGCATGGATCTTGACGGGGAATATTAGAGAGAATATATTGTTTGGGAATGATTACGATGAAACAAGGTACGAGAATACCATCAAAGCGTGTGCGTTGAGTAAAGATCTTGAGCTTTTTTCCACTGGAGACTTGACAGAAATTGGAGAAAGAGGGATAAATATGAGTGGAGGCCAAAAGCAGAGGATTCAGATTGCGCGTGCAGTGTATGATGATGCTGATATATATCTGCTCGATGATCCGTTCAGTGCTGTGGATGCGCACACAGGAACCGAACTCTTTCAGGTTTGTAAATTCTTACAGACCTTTTATCTTTATATCTGATTATTTGGATGTAAACCACACAGAACTGAAACACAGAAATTTTAAGAATAGAGATAAATTTCATGTACACAATAATTGGTTACTAAAACAGATTTTGCTCATTATTTACTACTACTAAGTGGAGATTTTCTTTTAAAAGAGACGGTACCCAGACAAATCTTATTAATAAAAAGAATTGAAGAATGCAAAATTTTAGGTAAGTGGCCCACCCTGGGACATTTCGTCAAGGGTCGACTAATCCCTGGAAAGGAAAACTAATATTGTGACCTAAAAACCTATCTTGGGCCCTATACAAGATGGAATGATAATCTGGCCCAAGACTCCCTAATTTTCATTTAGACCTATTAGACAGATATTGATATAGTTTAGTATTAGAAGGACACGAAGTGTAAATATATGTCTTATATATATCTGATGTAAGTAGCCTATTATTATACACAATAATACAATTTATTACAAGTTTATTTATTTAGACCACAAGGCCCAAACAGAAATACAACACATGAACACAATACCAAATGGAGATTTTGCTTGTAGTAATCAATACAAGCATACCTTCTATGTTTTTTTATCAAGCTCAACCAAAAAACACAAGATTATAACTAAATTACAAGGATTATGCAGAAATGCCTTCTAGGGATGCTCAAGGAGAAGACGGTGTTGTACGTTACACACCAGGTCGAGTTTCTTCCAGCTGCGGACCTCATTCTGGTAAGCTGAAAATATCTTTCTCAAACATTATCTTGAGCTTTCTAACGATAATTAAATATAGGTGATGCAAAATGGAAGAATTGCTCAGTCTGGAACTTTTAAAGAACTTTTGAAGCAAAACATAGGATTTGAAGTTCTAGTTGGAGCTCATAACCAAGCTCTAGAATCAGTACAAGCAGTGGAGAGTTCAAGTAGAGAAACCGAACAAACACCAACCGGAGATGAAGAATCAACTTTGATCACCGAACTCGCACAAACTAGACAGGATTCAGATCACAATCTATGTGTAGACATGTCCAAAAAGGAAGGGAAATTGGTTCATGAAGAAGAAAGAGAGAAAGGAAGCATAGGAAAAGAAGTTTATTGGTCATACTTGACATTAGCCAAAGGCGGTGTTCTAGTCCCCTTCATACTCCTGGCTCAATCTTCTTTCCAGCTTTTACAAATTGCTAGTAATTACTGGATGGCATGGGCTTGTCCAGCCGATTCAACTGAAATAGTGAACGGGATGGCCTTTATTTTACTTGTTTATACACTATTGGCAGTTGGTAGTGCATTTTGCATATTGCTTAGAGCCTCGCTTGTTGCTATAGCGGGTCTTTTAACCTCAGAAAAACTTTTCAACAACATGCTTAACAGTGTTTTCCGTGCACCAATGTCCTTCTTTGACTCCACTCCAACCGGAAGAATCTTGAACCGGGTGAGTACTGACTGCAAGCATTACCAGATCATAGACGAGACAGATATATAATTCGTTTAGCAGTTTTAAAGCATATTGTTTTTTAAACAGATCTTGACTTGTAAATGCGCAGGCATCCACAGATCAAAGTGTGATAGATTTAGAGATGGCAAACCGAATAGGATGGTGTGCATTTTCAATGATTCAGCTTCTTGGAACAATGGCAGTTATGTCACAGGTAGCATGGGAAGTATTTGCCATCCTTATTCCAGTAACAGCCATCTGCATATGGTACCAAGTAAGAAATTTTTATTCAAGATTGAGCATTAATGATCAAAGACCTTTCTATCAATCATTTATCTCATAATTTCAGAGATATTACATACCAACTGCAAGAGAATTAGCACGGTTAGCAGGTATAGAACAAGCTCCAATCCTTCACCACTTTGCAGAATCGCTCACGGGTGCAGCAACGATCCGTGCTTTCAGACAACAAGACCGGTTTATTGAGAAAAATCTTGGTCTTATTGACAATCACTCGAGACCATGGTTTCATAATGTGGCAGCAATCGAGTGGCTTTGTTTCAGGCTGAATCAGTTATCAAATTTCGTGTTTGCATTTTCATTGGTTCTCCTTATAACTCTTCCTGACGGAATCATCAATCCAAGTAAGTTCATAAATCTGTTTGCATAGGTGGAAAATTTGACTATTTAATGGGTTGGTTTGGGTTATGTTAAATGGGTTAAATTAAGCAAATTAGCTCAAACAAAACAGGTGTATGGATCGAACAGTCTGACAATCTAACGTAGATAATAGCATTTTTCTGTAATCATACACTTTACATAAATAGGATCAGGAAAGATCTATTCAGTATTACACGCTAGTGAAAGTTGAATGGGGAATGTTCCGGGTGGGCTAATTGTCTACAATTTTGTATTCTTTATTATTTCTATTAGTAAAATTTTGCTGGGTATAAAAAAAACTGAATGGGATGTGTTTTCGCATTTGTTTTATCAGGCATTGCAGGACTGGCAGTAACTTATGGAATAAATTTGAATGTCCAACAAGCTTCAGTCATATGGAACATATGCAATGCAGAAAACAAAATGATCTCGGTGGAAAGAGTGCTGCAGTACTCGAAACTTACTAGCGAGGCGCCTTTGGTGATTGAAGACTCACGACCGCCTAATGAATGGCCAGAAAATGGAACCATTTCCTTTACAAATTTGCAGGTCAACTTAAGTTTTAAAAACAGAAAAAAAACTAGAGGGTTGACGGGCCAGTCCTGGTCGGGTTGGGTTGACTTGTTTACATAAACGACGTAGTATTTCTGATTCAAGTTTTGGTTGCAGATTCGATATGCAGATCATCTCCCGTCTGTCTTGAAAAACATTACCTGCACATTTCCAGGAAAAAAGAAAGTTGGTGTTGTTGGTAGAACCGGAAGCGGAAAGTCTACACTCATACAAGCCATTTTTAGAGTTGTAGAGCCTACACAAGGATTCATCACAATAGATGGGGTAGATATATGCAAAATTGGCCTCCATGATTTAAGATCAAGACTCAGCATAATTCCTCAAGATCCAACCATGTTTGAAGGAACAGTTAGAGGAAATCTCGACCCTCTAAACCAATATCCCGACACAGAAATCTGGGAGGTAATTCTCTTTCTATTTATTTTTAAGGAGATGAACAATCCATTGATAAAACAGAAAGGTAGTAATCCATTGATATTATAAATGGTAAACCTTTTGTAATTGGACCATACATATTATTCATTCATCACTAACTTCAAGTTCGGAAATATCATTTCAGGCCCTCGATAAATGTCAACTTGGAGATATAGTGCGTGGGAAGGAAGAAAAACTAGAATTTCCAGGTGAGATTTTATTTGGATTTAAACGTTGGAACCAAATATTTGTAGGAAAATATAATAAGAAAAAGAAAAAGAAGACACTAATGTGATTTTTGCAGTGGTGGAGGGGGGAGAAAACTGGAGTGTTGGACAGAGGCAATTGTTTTGTCTTGGTAGAGCATTGCTTAAAAAATGCAGCATTCTTGTTCTTGATGAAGCAACTGCATCTATTGATTCGGCAACAGATGGAATCTTACAAAAGATTATAACTCAAGAATTTAATAAAAGAACTATCGTTACAATAGCACACAGAATCCATACAGTTATAGATAGTGATCTCGTCTTGGTGCTTAGTGATGGTAAGTATGATCACATACTCATTTCTTGTAAGCTTTGACTTTTAAGGTCAAAATTAGTTCTCCTAAGTTTAAAGTGTAGCATGAAAGACTCATGATTTTCAATAAAGAATTTGAAAATATTGAACTCTAGAAAAATATATAAAAAGGGTAAGATTAGATATACAGATTGTAGATTTGTTCATTTTCTTTTTTGGTTTGGATTATTTCAGATTTGACCTGCTTATAGTCAAAGTATATGCCAATGAATGGAAACTGACTACATTATCTGTCATTGTTAAACAGGAAAAATAGCGGAGTATGACACGCCTACAAGGCTATTGGAAAGAGAGAACTCCTTCTTCTCAAGACTCATCAAGGAGTACTCAATGAGATCAAATTTCGACAAAAAGTGAGCTAGCTAAAAGCACCTACACGACGATGAGGGGTTTATTTGGAGGAAGTATTGAAACCTAACATGTGTAGTTGCTTTGTAAAAGAAAATATCTTAATATTTATACTTCATTCGAGCCCACACAACTCCTATCAAATAAATGAGATGAAAATATATGCACCTTGAAATATAAATGACAGTTTAGTCAAATGAATCGGCGATTAATTTATATTTTGCCTGACAACTGACAAGAAGTAGTTGTAGCTGATTCTTGAAATATGAAGACAAAAATGGATTCATGGCATGTAAGATTTACAATTAGGAGGTTAGGAAAACAGGACATTATGCAAATTAGCATAGTGTAACATACAAATGTTCAAACAGGTTTGTTAAGAAGCTCATCAAGTCATGGTGCATCACTTAATCCAGGAAACAAAAGTCAAGAGCACTAGTATAATGTTTTGGGCTTAATGTATGGACCTGGGTCTAGAGAAGTTCAATCTATTGGGCCTGGTCCAGCATATAGGCAACCACCAGCCAAGAGGTCATCGACCATTATAAACTCCAAAAGTGGACCAACAAATGTTTGAATATGAATAAGAGTCAATATGAGTATTTTGAAATATCACAAAATACGGAATATCTGGTATACCAAGTCATATATAAATAGTTGTAATCCATATGAAAATTATTTTTTGTTATACGCCGCCTCTGAATTATGGAATTAGAATTTCCCTGGTCAAACATATTTTGCCATTATTAGTAATTAATGCATATTTTTATTCACAAGATAATGTAGCCCATACCTTTAGAGTTGACTTAATTTTCAAAGAATAATAATCTTATAACTACAACTATATTTAATATAATAAAGATTGGGAGCTTTAACATATAAGAAGGTGATATTTTGATAAAACCAAATTCAAGAATGATGGATTTATATAGAAGGGTTTTTTATTTACCTGTAATATTTTTATGCAACAAGAACCTTGTTTTAGGCATAACAAGGTGCGTTGAGCATGAAAGAATTGCACTTTTGCAATTCAAAACTGGGCTCATTGATGATTACGCCCTTCTCAACTCATGGAAGAATAGCTCTAATGCGCGCGATTGCTGCCAATGGAGACGCTTAGGCTGCAACAATGCCACAGGCCGAGTCGTGTTACTAGATCTTTCTGCCATTTTTTCTGAAGAACTTGAACAAACACTTGGTTTTAGTGGTAAAATCGACTCTTCATTGCTTTCTTTAAGCTCATTAACATATTTAGACCTCAGTGGAAACAGTTTCATCCGGATCCCTGAATTCATTGGATGAATTAACATCACCCAAATTCCCATATCAATTGGGAAATCTTTCAAATCTGCAGACTCTTGATCTTGCATCCACATCAGTTGTCATCAAGAACACTGACTGGCTTGCTCGCCTTTCATCGCTCAAGTATCTAAATCTTAGTTATCTAGATCTCAGTGAGTCGGGCGGGTTACTTTATACTGCGATCAAATTGCCTTCCCTTGTAGAGCTGCAACTTATAAACTGCATGCTTCCGAATAACACAGCCAAATCGTTTCTTGATCCGATGACCAACTTGTCCAAATCTTTTGCTGTTCTTGGTATCAATTCTAACAATCTTCCTTCCTCTATGATATACTCTTGGTTATTCAACTTCAGTGGGAGCCTTACTGACATCTACCTCTCTGACAACGCGTTACTTGATACGATTCCCGAAGCCTTTGGGACAATTACAAACCTCAAAACCTTAGACTTGACCAACAATGGCCTTGAAGGTGGTATTCCTAGCTCGTTTAGGAACTTGAATCATTTGCATTCACTTCATCTATTGGCAAACAATCTGGCACAAGATCTTCCCAGTCTTTTCAATAATCTCCCTGTGAGATCGTTACAAGTTCTTGACTTATACGCGAATCAACTAAGTGGTCCTTTACCTGATTCTACAACATTTACAGCTTTGACAGAACTGTACCTTAAATTAAATCAGTTAAATGGATCTTTCCCAGAAAAATTCATGCAAAATTCGAATCTTTGGATCCTAGATTTGGCCGATAACCATATTACCGGACCGCTCCCTGATCTTTCTGTTTTCGTTTCATTGCGCGAGTTATATTTCGAAAGAAACCTTTTGCATGGAACTCTAAGTGAAAGATTGGGATCTCTTTCAAAGCTGGAGTCTTTGGGTGCATCTTCTAACTTCTTTCAAGGTACAATCTCTGAACAACATGTTACCAATCTTTCTCGTTTAGTATACCTCGATATGTCATATAACTCGCTAGCTTTAGACCTCAGTCCTGACTGGTCTCCACCTTTTCAGCTCGATGTCATCTGGTTGTCATCATGTAAACTCGGGAGTTCTTTCCCGGGATGGCTGAAAACTCAGACGTATCTCTCTGTGCTTGATATCTCTGATGCTGGGATCAATGATACAGTTCCAAGTTTGTTTTGGGAATCGCTGAATCCAGGTCTTCGTTACTTAAATATGTCTTCAAACCAGATGCATGGCATGGTTCCAAATTTGGTGTTTGGTAAACAACCTTTGATAGATATGAGATCGAATAACTTCTCGGGCAGTTTACCTTTGTTTCCTCTGGATACCATTGCACTAATTCTAAGCAATAACATGTTCACCGGGCCAATTTCTTCCTTGTGTAACGTGACTACCTTAAACCGACTCGATCTTTCCAACAATAAACTGTCTGGAATGCTTCCAAACTGCTTGAACAACCTTGATAGTTTATACATTCTGAATCTGGAAAATAACAAATTTACCGGGACAATTCCTGCTTCAATAGGAGCCCTTCAATTGCTTCATATGATGAGCATGCGTGGCAATAGCTTGACCGGAGAGATACCGTTGTCCTTAAGAAACTGCAAGGAGTTACAGCTGCTTGATCTTGGAGAAAACCAACTGTCGGGTACTGTTATGTCATTTATCTTTAACTTTGTTTGTTAGTCACTATTTTAGCTCTAGTTTGAATATTATGACAGTTAATAATGTTTTATTTTTATCATTTGTTTGTTAGCTTTATAAAGAGATCTGGTTTCCAGTATTATTTAATATACAAAAATTATTATTCACCGATACAGGTTTTCAGTTCTTCTGAATTTTTATAGGTACGATACCTGAATGGATGGGTGAAAGCTTGTCGTCGTTGCTTGTTCTTAGCTTACCATTGAACCGGTTTCATGGGACCATCCCAACAAGCTTATGCAAACTCAAAAAGATTCAAATTTTGGACCTCTCGGTTAACAATATTTCGGGAAACATACCAAACCTCGACAACTTCTCGGAGATGACTATGAGGGAGAAAGGGACTCCGGATGCAAGTATTGAGTACAATGCAATCGGGTTGGAACGAACCCGGCTAGTTTCGCGATCCAGGTATGTGTTTAAAGTATTACTACAATGGAAAGGAAGGCAATCAGAGTACCAAAAGACATTGGGTCTTGTGGTCAGCCTTGATCTTTCTAGCAATAGCCTAACCGGTGAAATCCCAGATCAAATCGCAAGTCTTTTGGCACTCGTTGCCTTGAATCTATCAAGAGACAGCCTAACCGGACGTATTCCTGAACACGTTGGTCGCCTGAAACGGTTGGATTTTCTTGATCTATCGAGAAATGATCTAGTCGGTGGAATCCCATCAAGCCTTTCGCAGTTGACCAATATCGGAGTGTTGGATTTATCCTTCAACGACTTGTCAGGAAGAATCCCAAAGAGCACACAGTTACAAAGCTTTGACATGCCATCGTATACGGGGAATCCTGCGCTTTGCGGGTCTCCATTACCGAACGGATGCCCTGGTGACGGGCCTCGAGCAGGAAGACAAGAAGATGTTGCAGAAGAAGAAGTTAATGAAGAGTTGATAAGTAAAGGGTTTTATTATGTTAGCATTGTGGTTGGTTTTGCTTTCGGGTTTTGGGCTTTCAGTGGCACATTGATTGTCAAAGATTCATGGAGACATGCCTATTTTGAATTGTTTAACGTTGTCAAAGACCATGTACTTGTAACAGTTGAGATATGGTTCTCTAGGCTGAAGAGGTGAATACCTACTTAGTTGTTGTAAATGAGGTTTCATACACATTGATCGTTTAAAAAAAATACAGACATAATAGCAGTTAGATGTTCATGTTAAACAGATTCCAAACATCAAAATCAGATGTTCTTTTTCTATAGTTTTAATATTTTTTTTAATTAGAGTGTTGAACTTCGGGGAAAAAGACGGTATGCGCGCATCAACAGTGGACGCCACCATCTCATCAGTGACGGTATGTCACTATTGAAGTATCGAGAGTGTGTGTATCAGCCGCTTATTTCACCGAGAAATCAATTCCGAATAGTTTTTAGAATACCTTCGTATTGTTGGTTTTAAATTAACCGATGAGTGTATCAGCCGCTTATTTCACCGAGAAATCAACTCCATCCATCTCAGCCCATAACAACAACAGGCAAATCAAATGGCCGGCGCCATGGGTACCTCTGCCATTGGCATGGCTGGTGTGGGGAGGTCATGCTTTTTCCAACCAATCTCACATTATTTTATTTATTTATTTAATATTTAATTTTTCGTCAAAACCCAGCACACCCATGTGAATGTGGTTTACTTAGAGGTCCATTACCTACGTGACAATGAAATGATACTTTAACAACAATGTATCGGATTAAGATCAAATACAAATGATCCTAATTGTAAGAAGGGTACAAAGGCTCCTAAAAAAACTCACTACAGAAGAAAAAAAAAAAAAAAAAAAAAAAAACCTTAAACATCCACCACCACCCAAAAACCTAAACCCCCACCCCCTCCCCCATCACCCACCCAAAAAAAAAAAAATTGCCAAAGGGGTTTAGGTTTTTGGGTGGGGGTGGGTGTTTAGTTTTTTTTTAGATTTTTTTTTAGGTTTTTGTAGGGGGGTGGGGGGTTAGGTTTTTTGGGGGTTTTTTAGTGAGGTATAGTTTTTTTTTTTTTGTTTGGGGTGAGGTGGGGGTGGGTGTTTAGGTTTTGGGTGTTGATGTAGTGGGTTTAATTTTAGGTTATTGGACACTTGTCACTCTATAAATTCTTCTTACAATTAGGAGGCTTTGTAGAATAACTTGACCCACAATGTATCGTTAAAACTACTTAACTTAGTCTAATGATAAATTAGAGAGGGGTGTATTATCAAACCAGCCTTTTAACATAACAGTTTGCCAAACATTTGACATCAAGCAGAAATAACGCTGCTATCAATATAAAGAAACAGCCAACCTAATTGTGTGATGGAGTGGTTAACATTCTATCTGATAATCTTTCATGTTTTAAGTTTTAAATTGATATTAGTTCTTTATTCTATGAAATAATAAATACATTAAACTATACAAGAACTCAAGTAACATGATCAACCTACCTATTGAAATCACCACTCTATTTAACCCACTCATTCCACACTCACTACCACCACCACCATCATGGGCGCCAGCATAATCGAATCCTCCGAGTTCATCAAAGTCCTCTCTGACGGCTCCGTAGAGCGGTTCACACCCGAAAGGGCTCCGCCCTCCCTTGACCTATACAATGGTTACAAGTGCAAAGATGTTACCATAGACCCTTTAAAGGCAATAACCGCACGAATTTTCATCCCCTCCACTGCTGCGGCCACCATGTTACCGGTCTTGGTATATTTCCACGGTGGCGGTTTTTGCATTGGCTCCACCACATGGCTAGGCTACCACCATTTCCTCGGAGACCTTTCGGCCACTTCCGAATCCATCATCCTATCCGTAGACTACCGCCTAGCCCCAGAAAATAGGCTACCAATTGCATATGAAGACTGCTACACTTCTCTCATTTGGTTGAGCCAGCAAAAACCAACCGACTCTTGGCTCCAAAATGCCGATCTTTCTCGGGTTTTTCTTTCAGGAGATAGTGCCGGAGGTAACATAGCTCACCATGTAGCCCTTAGAGCAATTCGGGATCAAGAATGTCCGGTTAGAATCAATGGAATAATACCGATTCACCCTTACTTTGGTAGCGAGAAGCGGACTGAGTTAGAGACGAGACAGGGGTCAACTGATGAGGTGAGGTCCAATGATATGTTTTGGAGGCTGAGCATACCCGAGGGCTTGAACCGGGACTATGACGGTTGCAACCTCGAACAGATGAAGGTGCCTGTGTCCGAATGGAGCCGGTTTCCTAACGTGCTCATTTTCGTGGCGGAGTTAGATTTCTTGAAAGAAAGGGGAGTGACGTATGCCGAGTTTCTGAAGAAAAAAGGCGTAAAGAAAGTGAAACTCGTTGAGACAAAAGATGAAAAACATGTTTTTCATGTCTTTCGCCCGGATTCTGAGCCGACTAGGTTGTTACAGAAGCAAATGAATAACTTCATACACAGCGTTTAAGTTGACTCATTACAGAAAAGCCTTGAATCACATCTTTTCTGATTCGAAGAATAAATACAAAAACTGAAATATGTAACTTATTTACATATTATATGTTATTATGCACTTATGATTGAACTTTTTACATACCTACAGATGAATCTAATGGTCAAAACCACTCAAGAAACCACCTACAAACCCGGCTCCATTGCAACTTCCACATAGCATTTCTTGCCTTCCCCTGCAAAAAGAAATAGCACAGGGTCTGAATTAGACCAGACCTAAAACAACTTCCGTTTTCAAGTATAAAAAAATAATTTGTAAAGAAAAGAATGTTTGGTTCTATTATGAAGTAGACCAGACCGGACCAGAAATGACTCCACAAAAACTAGAACCGAGAATCAAACTGAAATGAGGATGGAATTAGTACCCGCAAAGCCAACACGAGTCCCCGGCTTTAAATTGTCCATTAAAGAAATCTTCAGGGTTAACACCAGTACCTTTGCATTGTGAACATTGAACTGCACCTAAAAACCACACCATATATAGGAGCATTAAATGGGTTGTGTGCGTGTGTTGGGGGGGTCGAGCCTAGAGATCTTACACGAACCAAAACACGAGACGATCTTGAAAATTGTGTCAGACATGCGAACCCAAACATGACACGAATTTTTGCTGTTTGACACGACCACACCCATTTAACCCAAAAACTTTATTTTATTTTATTCTTTTGCATGTTAGTACTCTAAAATAACAATTTACAACAAAAAGTAAAATTGTATAATTTTTTTTTTGAACGGCGGAAAACAAGAACTGTATAATATAAACAAATACGTTTAAAATATAAAACCTGATCCGCATTTCTTTTTTATCTTTTAAATTCTAAATTCATGCATAAAATACTTAATCGCTTAAGTTGCGACATGAAGTATACTTTCAGAAATTTATAAAGATAAACGGGGTAAAGGGTCAACCCTCAAGTCAACGTGAACATGACCCGTTTAGCTAAACGTGTCCACGGGTTCGACCCAAAACTCAACCAAACCAGCGAATTCCGTGTAAGGTTCGTGTGTCATGTCAGAAATTCAAGCCCCTAACCAAATCTATGAAATACATGATGCAGTGTCTCGAGAAATACTCAAGGAAATTGAAGGGGAATTCAACAAACTTACCATTTCCATCACAATCTGTACATATAACACTCTTTGTTTTAGGCTTTGATTCCTTGTCTCCTGTGGCCTGCATAGTGCATAGTTTCCAGTAATATGAGTCATCTTTCAATGGTGCCGGCAAGATATATACATTCACTAGACACACGATGACAAACAAAACGCGTAACCCGCCCTCAGACCAGTGTCAATACCAATGTGGATGATGTAAACCAACTAAAACCAAAATGCTCTAACTAGAATAAGCATAGGGCCATACAGGGACATATCCAACAGGGGATTAAGAACCATCTGTTCTAAAGTTAGGAATACTTGATAAATAATAATCAATTCTTTGAATCCCTTATAATTAGAATAACAATCGAGCTACCCAAACAATCCAACTCATATGTAAGAGGTGTAATAATCAATTTAAAAACACATCCAAACACCCCCCCTAAAAGAATTGAAGCACAAACACAAGTAGTACCACTGAATCAAGAAAATAACAACACTTTATTTTGATTTTTTCGAGTCAAACTTTGTGTTTTCAACTGCAAAATTAATATGGATTTCCCTGCAAACTGCCCTGTTACCCAGTTCAAGATGGTAACATAGGTTGTTAAATTTACAAACTTTTTGTTAGAAAATGAAAAGTGGTGAACAATCTTGAGGTCAAAAAACTCAACCACTTGACTTTGAAAGTCAAAATTGTTTTGAGGCAAAGGAATAGACAATACAATCATGAACAGATATGGAGCAGTTGGTGAGGAAAGAGTTGACCTTAGGCTTCAAAATGTCAAAATTGACTGTTCGAAGAAGCTTGCGATTGGTTTGATTGGTAATAAACACACCTACGAATGAAACTCATCGAGATTAAAAAGCAAGAAAGTATAGATAATTTGCAGCGGTTTGAGGGAGATAATTACCTGGATGGTGTATAGGTATGACTGAAAAACATGGAGATATTGGCATTGACATTGACATTGGCATGGAGAAGTGGGATGACGGTTGATGAATTGCAGTGGTTTTAGGTGTGGAGTGTATGGTTATGAAACATGGAGATAAAGTTGGATGTTTGTTTTCTTGCAAAACGAGCGTCAAAACTAACTGCATGTTTGGCTTAACTTATTTCCAACTTCTCCAGAAGTCCTTTTGAAAAAAAAAAGTCACAAAAACATGACTTTTGCCTGAGAAAAAGGACTTTTGTCCTAAAAATGGAAAGCCAAATACTCAAAATAAGGACTTTTGAGGCAAAATAAGGAAAGCCAAACATGCACTAATAAGGAAAGGAGGAAAAGTGTTCCTTCGGAAATGTTTTGCTAAGCTTTTCAACACCTTCTTATAATTTATTGACTTTTACACAAAAAGCTTTTTTTTGAAAGATCAACTTCATTAAAAACAACGGACGGAGACCACGAAACATGGACCGCAACCACACCGATTACATCATATACAGAGGGTTTTTGCACCACTCATCCCAAATAAGACTAGTACAACCAAACCGGTGTTTATACCAAAAAATGACCTCGACTTTATGTTATAAACTATCTCCGACGGCTTCGTCGTCCTCTTATTAAAAATCTTCTCGTTCCGAGCTAGCCATATGCACCATAACGCAACAATGATGATACCTTGAATAATACGCTTCCCTTTTTTCCACTATCAGCTGTAAAAATATGAAGAACCGAGTCCGACCCATCTTCACACATAACGCATCCCGCATCACCAACATGAACCCTCCTTTTTTCTAACTCATCCTTTGTCAGTAACCTGTGCATCTGAGAACACCACGCATGAATATTGCACTTGAGAGGAACCCACCTTGTCCATTTCATTTTAAACCACCCATCATCTCGGCCTTCCTCAAAAACATTTCTGATGGATTTCACCGAGAAGCCATGTGACATCCCAAACTTTCAAGGTCAGTGTCTCTTAGTCATGAAATCATGTTTTCTTAATATTTCTCTTTCATGTCCCTTACGATGATAAAAATTGTTAAACACTCGTGACTGTAATGTACTTGCTAAATGTAACATGTGATGGAGTAGGTTTACGTGCGTTTAACTGAGTAACTACAAGGAACTGTTACACGTTTGATATGTGTAGTCTAGTTAATTTAAGAAACCAACTAATTGGGTCGCGGGATTATTTAACACACTTGGGCCGAGACCACACCTCACATTACTCTGCTTGGCCCACACCACTCAAAGCCCAAACCGAGCCCATATGCACAACATATGATATACGAATTGCATACTGATGTTACCCCATAATTTTCTAAACACATACAAGGCACTAAACCCTAATACTCCTATTATCCTCACAACTAAGCGGCAGCATGTTGTTGAAGCCCTCATTCTTGCTTGAAGTGTTTTGCATATTGTTCTAGCACACACTCCCCTACGGTCTTCCGGTTAGTTTAACATGTTTATATTAATTCTTGATTGATCGTTCCAATATACGTGCAACATGTGTTATATCTCGGTTAAGTTGAATCTTGATTGTATTATTTGTGATCATGAATAGTAATTGTATAATGAAACAAAACCTGTTTTAATCTGATCTGAATGGAGCATGTGAATTAGTTATTGCAAAGATAATGATAGATCATTAGACGGTGGCTAGGGTTTAGCAGAAGATCAACCACAGATAGGGGTTTTGTCGCTTAAGTACCTGACGAATCTCGGACTCTGTGGACGACGAAACATGGTGATGTTTCATCACAACTCACCCCGGCGAAACATAGAGTTTCGTCATGATCTGTTGTCGACGAAACATAGGGTTTCGTCAGAATACCGTCTTAACAGGACAAGTTATTTAGTTTATGATGTGTTGGATGTGAATGGTTGGTGATGGTCCAATAAGTGTTGAGATTCCGTTAGATATTATCCAGGCTTTCATGTGATCTTGTCGGCCCAAGACATTATCAGATTGCATGTGATTTAATATTGCGGCCCAATAGGATTAAAGAGGTTATTTGTTGATATCGGCCCATGTGAGATTGTATTGGAGGTCCAATGAAATTCAAATACAATTAATTAAAAGCTGATTGTCTGGTTCGAGTTGTGGTTTGTGTCAGTAGGCATCACGTGAAGTAGTCATTTTCATATTCAATTGCTAATTATTTGGGTTGCTAGTTGCTACTGTTAATAATAGGGATAATTATGGGCTTATATGATCAAACCCACTACTAGTCCTGTGGGTTACACATATGACTATGGGCCGTAACACTTGATTTGAATTATGTTTAGAGGGCCGCATGCTGTTATGGGCTAACAGAATGTTTATGGGCCACACATACATCGGTTAAGCATAGTGGGCCGCACCTTAATTCAAATAGTGTAATGTGCTACCAAGTGTTGTTTGGTAGGTAATGCTTGTGATACGAAATCATTTGTGATCCGAATGCTTATAATGTATTATGTGAACTTGTATGTTGCTTGAAAGTAAACTGAACTGTTTGAATGCACGTCGTGGGGAGATACGATCATGAGATGTGAGTATATTTACGGCTCGAACACTGGTTGTAACACGAGTGATAATATGTGCCATGCTTGTTCATTACTTGTATAATAAGAATATGTGGTTTATGTGTACATGTAACTGACTGGCATTGAAACCATACTAGGATTCGGGTGTCCAACTATAAACAAGTAATTAACCTTACCGAGCAAACCAAAGGTGAGTTCACTGCTCTTTTCCAAGCATGCATCCCGGGGAGGGATATCGGGTAACATTCCGGGGAGGAATGTCAGATTATTGGGATGTTTGTTATTACTCATGTCTATCATATAAGACCCTTTACATCTACCGATAGTTGCCGGGGAGGCAACGAGGTTATTAGTTGATAGCGCTATTAGGTTTGACACCCTCACACCGTACCGGGGAGGACGGGCGTGAACTAATTACCTTACCACTTGACCAATGCTTTGATAGAGGCATTGGGGTTAGGTCTGTGCAACGGTTCAGAACCGAACCGAACCGAACCGAACCGGAACCGTTAATTGCTAAATTTAAGAACCGGAACCGAACCGTATTCTAACGGTTCCGGTTCGGTTCCGAACCAGTTAAACGGTTCTCGTGTAAACGGTTCTCGCGGGAACCGGTTGACAATTAAATCGTAAAATTAACAATTCAATAAAATGAATCAAACCATTTAAAACATTAACTAAGAGTTGCAACATTCAAAGTTCAAACAAACCAAAATAAAAGTAGCAAAGCAACAACAAAAAATTTCAAGCCATAAAACAAACTCTAAATAAAACTATTACAACCATCGTGTTAACAATTAAAACAAACATCTTCAAATTTCATTCGATTTTCATCCTCTCAATCTTCTCATAAACATCTAAATGAAACCAAGTGTTAGCAATTAAAAAAAATCAGCAAATAATGCATCTACTGTATTTGGTTCACGTGAATAGATTGATCAGTAATGCATCTACTGTATTTACCAAGCGATACACTATTTATATACACATTTACAATTTGATCAACATTGATTTGATTATTTTTGTTCAATTTTTATTTTCACATACAGAAAACTATATGTATCAGAAAGCAAACATGTAGAAAGAAAATATATGCAATCATAAACAAAGGTCATGTAGAATAGCGTACCTGTATTTGCAGGGTGTTGATGGAGATAAACTTGTATGATAGCAATTAGGGTTAGGGTTGAGAGATGGAGAAGAATTAGAAGATGAAAGATGAGATCGTGGAATGAATACAAGAGGAGGGAATAAGAATTAGGATGGTCGTATATGATGTTGAAAAGCCCATTAATAAAATAGGGTTTTAAATATTTATAATCCTAACTGGTTCTAGTGGTTCTTTATCCGGAACCGTGGTTTTAACCGGAACCGAACCGGGAACCATTTTTACCCAAATTTAAGAACCGGAACCGGACCCTATATACAAAAATATGGTTTGGATCTAGTGGTTCTGGTTCGGTTCTCCGGTTCTGGCGGTTCTGAACCGTATACTGCTCAGCCCTAATTGGGGTTGGGCAAATACATCTTGTAGCCATTGCGGTAATCGAGTTAATAACAACATCAAATCAAATCATTGAACTGTGTTATACTCATATCTGGTAACTAAACACGTTAACAAAACTTTGAACTCACCAGAGTCGTCTGACACACTTGTCTGCATGCTTGCAGGTCTATAGGGTTATATCTTGTGGAACTTGCTGTCTGGAAGGCTGGAGTGGTCATGGGTCGAGATACATGGAATCTCAATACAAGCTTAATGGCTTATGTACACATGGTTTACGAAACATTTAACAAATGAGTTATGCTTCCGCTGTATACGATGAATGATATGTAACGTTTGTAATTCTTTATGTTATTGAATGAAAGTTTTATTTAAACATATTTATGAGTTCAATGTGATTGGTGGCTTGGATCCTGGTACGTCACACGCCTCGCGGGGGTTTCCGCGTGTGGTATTTTGGGGATGTGACAATTTGGTATCAAAGCCACTGGTTATAGTGAACTTGGTTTTAAAACGTTTTTATAAAACCAGACTATAACCGAACAATTCTGAAAACATGAATACGACCATGACACTCAGCTCCAGATTGCAAGGTTCGTCTCTCGTATACTCATGGTACTGCGTAATTAGTGAACACTTACATATGATATTGCATGTGATTGCACGTTTAGCACAACAGTATGAATTCACGTATTACTTGCATGTGTTATATGACTGATAGGGTGGTATTTCCCTAAACATTCGTGACTCACCTTTTGTGATGCTCTTTGTTTGCTACTCGAGTTGAGAAACCATTTGACATGAGTTAGGAGGAGCTGAGATGAGCATGCAAATCACAATATTATTGTGGGTGCACACATAATAATAATGTGGGGTGCATGAGAGTCCCAGTGAGACTTAACAAGTGAAAAAGGGGTTCCATTCCGTTATTTGGTTGATGTGAAACACAACAGTTTATAGGAGCCATAGCAGTGATTGTCTCCTACTCGAACATGACCTTTCCACTTCTCTCTGAAACCTTTCGAATCTCGATGCTATCGAGTATTACCTGAACACCCATCTGAACGCCTAGCGAACTGTGTAGAATGTTAGGTGCTTGTACGAACGTCCCTGAGTAGGATTCCGCAATGTCGACTGATTGGTTTATACCTTTCTCACTCATCCTCGTTTGCTGGAACTCAACGTATTGACACCTTAGAACCTGAAGTGCGATCACTTCTGCAACACTCTGAGAACATACCGTGCGCTACTCAGTTAACTTGCAATAACGATGGACAAGAGGAGGGGCGTAGAGCCTCACCAACCCCAGTATTTGAACAACCCTGATTATCGGCTACGAACACCAGCAGGTTGGCTTCAAACAAATTCTTGACACTAGTAAGCGACTTATGGGAGTCAACACTTACGAATCAATCGGGACATGATTGATGACAATTGACCATGGTGTGGAATGTGTAACTGCCAGCACGAGGACTAGCGCCTTAGGACGTGGCACGGAAATGTGACAAGGTGGATCCTGTTGGTGAAAGATCGTAGGCCTCCGTTTCGAGCAACGACATTAGAAGCAACAATCACGACGACAGCAAGGTACTCGCAAATCATGACTTTCGGTATGGAAATGATGGTGGCTTCAACAGGGAATGGCCGATATTAAGGCAAGACGCCAACAACCCAGGGAGCAATGACAGTTTTGGGAATTCTGGTAGTAGTAGCAACAACATTGGATGTGGTACTCGTGCAGGGCATTTAGGATTGGCGTTGGCGATGCCAGGATTACAACAACATGGTGGCCTACACGTTCTTAGTAACTAATCGCTTCGTCACTGTTTTGCTTAACCCTTATGCTTCTTGAAACTGAACCTGCTGTGGAATCGGCTGATGGCAAGTCAACTGAAACCCCATATGATTATTGGGATGCAAACGCGACCTTGTGGGACAAGTGTTCGACGTCGACCTTCCTTCTACTACCCTTGACAGTTTTGATGCAGTAGTTAGGGTGGATTGGTTATTCAGATATCGCGCAGATATACCCTGTAAGAAGGTAGTTTTGCGTATCCTTCTCCCTAGCGGAGGACCGTTGTCTGTTCTAAAGCGTCAGAGGGGTGCAAGGGTTAGTGCCATTCCAGCTATGAGGGCCTAGAAGTGTCTACGGAGGGATGACCCCGCTATGTTAGCAATTGTTTCTGATGATAAGGCTAAGAAAAATAGGATCGAGGATCCACCAATTGTTATGACTCATCTCAGTGTGCTATTCGAGGAACTTTCAGGTTTACTACCACAACTGTCAGTCGGAATCCCAGTTGATCTCACGCCAGAGGCAGCTCCGAATACTCGTACTCTTACCATCTTGCACCAGGGGGGTTGCAAGAACTATATAAGCTACTACGAGAACTGTTGGACAGGAGTTTTGTCGGACCTAGTTTTCGCTTTGGGAAGCCCCAGTTATATCCGTGAGGATGAGCCTTTTTGTGTGTGTACTGATTATCAAGAACTCATCAAGGCGACAGTTGAGAACCGTTTGCTTCGACCATGTATTGACAACCTGTCGACTAGTTGCAAGGGAAGAGCTTTCATTCGAGGATTGATTTACGAGCGAACTATTATCAGATGGAAGTCCAAGGGGGAATGTTATTAAAGCGACTTATCAGATGCAATTCGGCCATACGACTTTGTATTCCATGACCTTTGGGGTAATCATCACACCCGCAGCTTTATGGATCATGTGAACCGACCATGCTATTGGGGTGACGTTTTGAATCTTTTCCAGGAGAAAAGAACATCATGGACAGCTTTGTATCTTATTTGAGAGCTCTTGAGGGAGGAGCCACACCACGCGAAGTCTTGATAAATGTAACTTCTGGATTCGAGAGGTACCCTTTTTGGGTCATATAATCAACAAAGTGGGAACGCACGTGGATCTCACTAAGACCCGTTTTGATTGGAAACTGATCGACACCAAAGAGTCCTTCAAGGATACAGCAATTTCTTGGCCCCGCTTGATATTATCGCAGACTAATCACAGGATTTTCGAAGGTCGCGTAGCTTAAATCTCTTTAGTATAACCGGGTGCTGTGTTCGTGAAAGACAGAACAGGAGGACCTTTTCAGCTTTCGAATCCCAACTCTGCAATGCACTGAGCATCGTCTTTACCCGAGGGTGCGGGTGATTCAGTGGTATATCATTATGGTTCGAATCAGAGTCCCAGTTACACGTCGACGCAACACGAGAGAGTGATGACTTACGTAATTGAGTTACAAAGAGGAACTGCACGACACACAATCGGTGGTGGAAACCGTGGTCTTTGGATTTACTTGGAGGCATTACTTGGACGGTACCGAATGCGTTACTTAGACCGATCACAAGGGCCTCCCGTGTACCCTGGATTCGGAAGAGCTAAATCAGTAAATGGCATCGTTGGATGGAACTTTTGGGAGGATTACGACTGTGGAACTTGAACGTGTATGAGCTTTGTAGCTCACAATCGACTCTAACTTACCTGATCAAACTCGCTCTGTTCAAGCTGGAGAACTGAAGGGAGAGAATTTTCAAGTTGAACCCATGCGGGGCATGGAGAAGCAACCTTGACAGGCCGGACGATATTCGCTACCTCATGGAATGAATGCGGATCTCATTATACAGTAACTGTAGGAAATTTGTGTTGAGCAAAGCACCCCGGCCTCGATATTCTAGTCGTCTGGGTTTTGATGAGAGACATTAGGATTTATAAACCTTGTACTGGTAATCGGGCATGAAGGACCACCTAGCTATACATGGGAATGATGTTTGACTAGTCGGAAAGTCAAGGTAAAGTATCAGCAACCAGAAACACCCATATGGAAATGAGAACAGACTGCCGTGGATTCTGGCACTAGTCTACTTACAACTCGAAACGGAAACAATATCACCTGAGTGATCGTAGATTGTCTCACGTTACTAGCACGCTTTCTTGCAATCAAGGAAACTGATGAGTCTTCACAGCTGTGAATGTTCCTCTGAGAGAGGCGGCTTTTAGGCACGAGGTGCCGACTCCTGTTACCTTTGGTTTTGACCTATACCTAATTTATGATAGGCGCTACACAACACCCTTGGCTCACATCTAGACATGAGCATTACTTATCACTGTAGGACAACCGGACAGAGTAACGAACCATCCTGACACACGAAGACATGCTACGAGCATGTGCGTGGTTGACTTTAGTAAACATTTGGGAAGGACACTTGTCTTTGGGTGAGCCCTACTGCAGCCGTTACCGTATTAGTATGCATAAAACTCTGTTTGAGGCATTGCATGGATGATAATGCCAATCTCCTCGTGGAGTGAGGTGGATGACAACCTAATCACGGGTCCGGGACTTGCATTCGAAACTCTTGGGAAGATTATTGAGATTAGAAATTGTTTGGCGGCAACAAGTGACTGTTGGGAAAGTTGATAAGTTTAGGAAACACTGGGAGTTCTTCGTAAGCGGTTGTATCATGTTGGGAATCTTACCCTGGGAGGGTGCGGTACGCTATGGAAAACGTAGCAAGCTTAGTTTACAATGCGTTGGGACAGTCAGAATTCTGGATAGAACCGGTGACATGGCTCACAAACTCGATTTACCTGGCGAATTAGGAAACGTTCACGATGTCATTTATGCCTCGAACCTATCGAAGCATTTATTCGATGAAACATTTGTGATACCCTTATTAGAGCCTAAAAATTAACGACCTGCTGCAGTTTGTTAAGGAATCCACTGAAACACAAGACGTGGGAGTTCGTTGGAACTCAGTCGAATTTCAATCGTGAGAGTTCGTTGGAACTCAAAACGTGGACCGAAGCTCACGTGGGAACGCAGTGATCAGAGTAGGCTCGGGTATCTTCAGTTGTTCAAGCGGTTGTATTAACTTCTGATATCATTCGCGAATTTCAGGACGAAATTCCTTTCAAGTTGGGGATGATGTGGCACCCGAGGAAAACCCACAGTCATCCTAATCCAACACTTTGCCGCTTTGTGTTACTGATCAAATTTCAGGACGAAATTTCTTCCAAGTTGGGGATGATGTGACAACCCAAACTTTCAAGGTCAGTGTCTCTTAGTCATGAAATCATGTTTTCTTAATATTTCTCTTTCACGTCCCTTACGATGATAAAAATTGTTAAACACTCGTGACTGTAATGTACTTGCTAAATGTAACATGTGATGGAGTAGGTTTACGTGCGTTTAACTGAGTAACTACAAGGAACTGTTACACGTTTGATATGTGTAGTCTAGTTAATTTAAGAAACCAACTAATTGGGTCGCGGGATTATTTAACACACTTGGGCCGAGACCACACCTCACATTACTCTGCTTGGCCCACACCACTCAAAGCCCAAACCGAGCCCATATGCACAACATATGATATACGAATTGCATACTGATGTTACCCCATAATTTTCTAAACACATACAAGGCACTAAACCCTAATACTCCTATTATCCTCACAACTAAGCGGCAGCATGTTGTCGAAGCCCTCATTCTTGCTTGAAGTGTTTTGCATATTGTTCTAGCACACACTCCCCTACGGTCTTCCGGTTAGTTTAACATGTTTATATTAATTCTTGATTGATCGTTCCAATATACGTGCAACATGTGTTATATCTCGATTAAGTTGAATCTTGATTGTATTATTTGTGATCATGAATAGTAATTGTATAATGAAACGAAACCTGTTTTAATCTGATCTGAATGGAGCATGTGAATTAGTTATTGCAAAGATAATGATAGATCATTAGACGGTGGCTAGGGTTTAGCAGAAGATCAACCACAGATAGGGGTTTTGTAGCTTAAGTACCTGATGAATCTCGGACTCTGTGGACGACGAAACATGGTGATGTTTCATCACAACTCACCCCGACAAAACATAGAGTTTCGTCATGATCTGTTGTCGACGAAACATAGGGTTTCGTCAGAATACCATCTTAACAGGACAAGTTATTTAGTTTATGATGTGTTGGATGTGAATGGTTGGTGATGGTCCAATAAGTGTTGAGATTCCGTTAGATATTATCCAGGCTTTCACATGATCTTGTCGGCCCAAGACATTATCAGATTGCATGTGATTTAATATTGCGGCCCAATAGGATTAAAGAGGCTATGTGTTGATATCGGCCCAAGTGAGATTGTATTGGAGGTCCAATGAAATTCAAATACAATTAATTAAAAGCTGCTTGTCTGGTTCGAGTTGTGGTTTGTGTCAGTAGACATCACGTGAAGTATTCATTTTCATATTCAATTGCTAATTATTTGGGTTGCTAGTTGCTACTGTTAATAATAGGGATAATTATGGGCTTATATGATCAAACCCACTACTAGTCCTGTGGGTTACACATATGACTATGGGCCGTAACACTTGATTTGAATTATGTTTAGAGGGCCGCATGCTGTTATGGGCTAACAGAATGTTTATGGGCCACGCATACATCGGTTAAGCATAGTGGGCCGCACCTTAATTCAAATAGTGTAATGTGCTACCAAGTGTTGTTTGGTAGGTAATGCTTGTGATACGAAATCATTTGTGATCCGAATGCTTATAATGTATTCTGTGAACTTGTATGTTGCTTGAAAGTAAACTGAACTGTTTGAATGCACGCCGTGGGGAGATACGATCATGAGATGTGAGTATATTTACGGCTCGAACACTGGTTGTAACACGAGTGATAATATGTGCCATGCTTGTTCATTACTTGTATAATAAGAATATGTGGTTTATGTGTACATGTAACTGACTGGCATTGAAACCATACTAGGATTCGGGTGTCCAACTATAAACAAGTAATTAACCTTACCGAGCAAACCAAAGGTGAGTTCACTGCTCTTTTCCAAGCATGCATCCCGGGGAGGGATATCGGGTAACATTCCGGGGAGGAATGTCAGATTATTGGGATGTTTGTTATTACTCATGTCTATCATATAAGACCCTTTACATCTACCGATAGTTGCCGGGGAGGCAACGAGGTTATTAGTTGATAGCGCTATTAGGTTTGACACCCTCACACCGTACCGGGGAGGACGGGCGTGAACTAATTACCTTACCACTTGACCAATGCTTTGATAGAGGCATTGGGGTTGGGCAAATACATCTTGTAGCCATTGCGGTAATCGAGTTAATAACAACATCAAATCAAATCATTGAACTGTGTTATACTCATATCTGGTAACTAAACACGTTAACAAAACTTTGAACTCACCAGCGTCGTCTGACACACTTGTCTGCATGCTTGCAGGTCTATAAGGTTATATCTTGTGGAACTTGCTGTCTGGAAGGCTGGAGTGGTCATGGGTCGAGATACATGGAATCTCAATACAAGCTTAATGGCTTATGTACACATGGTTAACGAAACATTTAACAAATGAGTTATGCTTCCGCTGTATACGATGAATGATATGTAACGTTTGTAATTCTTTATGTTAATGAATGAAAGTTTTATTTAAACATATTTATGAGTTCAATGTGATTGGTGGCTTGGATCCTGGTACGTCACACGCCTCGCGGGGGTTTCCGCGTGTGGTATTTTGGGGGTGTGACAAGCCAGCGCCACACGGGCCCTCCCAAACCCACGTATCTTTCGTACTATTAAACGTGACGCCCGATAGAATTAAGTTGCACTCCTGCAGATCCGATAATTCTTGAGGCGATTCAGGAGGCTTCCTCCAATTCCACCGAAAATGCAGCCTGCCTTCTATTGTATCCACTTTATCAACAACAGAACTAAACTTATCTTTGTCAAGATTGAAAATACTAGGCCATTTGTACCGGAGTGGGGAGTTACCAAACCAAATATCATACCAAAACCTCACACTTCTACCATTACCCAACTTCGATTTAATAAGATTATTTAAATACTCCCATCTTCCGTCTTCGAATCACATTGTTTCACAATATTTGCCCAATAACTCGTCAAATATCGATTACAAGGGATATAAGACCAGCAAGTTCGCGTGTAGTGAACACCATCAATCACTTTCCTCCACAGGCTCTCTTCTTCATACCTGTATCGCCACGCCCACTTAAAGAGAAGGGCGTTATTCATATCGATAAGCCTAGTGATCCCCAAACCACCTAAATGAATTGGTAAAGTGACCCGTTCCCAAGCGACCCAATGAATTTTATTTGCCTCACTAGTACCCGACCATAAAAATCTTCTCATAATCTTTTCAATCTTGTCTATCACACCTTTAGGAGCTTTATAAATAGAAAAAAAGTATAATGGTAAGCTTTCCAACACCGTTTTAATGAATGTCACCCTACCCCCGATTGAAAGGGTATTGGCTTTCCAATGACTAAGACGCCTTCCCACCATATCTATAACTCGGTGCCAATGTAGTTCCCTATTCATATTAGCTCCTACAAGAATACCGAAATAATAGAAAGGAAACATCCCGCTTTTGCATCCCAAATCCTCCACTAAATCCCCCTCTTCCTTACCACTCACCCCAACCCCAAACAAGTTGGATTTGTGAATATTTATTTTAAGTCCCGAGCAAAGATAAAAACATCTTAAAACCCGAGCCGTACTCTCTAGATTGTTTTTATTCCACTCCCCCATGATCAACGCATCATCAGCGTAGAAAAGATGAGATAAAGCCACGTTACCATTCCCAATCTTGATCCCGTGTAATTCTCCCACACTCACCGTCTTATCTAGAACACAAGATAAAGTCTCCATAACAAAAAGAAATAAGAAAGGCGATAGCGGGTCTCCTTGACGAAGACCCTTACCACAATTAAATTCAAAGGTGGGGGACCCGTTAACCAAAACCGCCGACCTTGAAGACACAAGAACCCCTTTAATTCACCTAACCCAACGATCCGGAAAACCCATCTGTCTCAGAATTGAGAAAAGAAACTCCCAATGCAAGTTGTCGTACGCCTTTTCAAAATCTATTGTCAAGAGAAAAGCTTTCTGATGTTTCTTTTTCAACCATGCTAGAATCTCATTAACAATGAGCGGCCCGTCAAGAATATATCGACCCTTTAAAAAAGAGGATTGAGACTTAGAGATAATTGTACCCATCACTCGTTTCAACCGATTAGCCAAGACTTTCGAAACAATTTTACTTATAATACCAATCAAAGTAATCGGTCTATAATCCTTCAAACCCAAGGGAGTTTTAGATTTTGGGATTAACGTTATAAAGGACGAACTACATCCTTTAGAAATCATCCCAGAATCGTAAAACCTACCCATAATCTTCACAAAATCATCCTCAAGAAGCTCCCAAAACTTCATAACGAACCTGAAGTTAAAGCCGTCGGGCCCCGGTGCTTTGTCAGCACTGTTGGGATTTTAACATGTTTATCAAAGTAATTTAATTCATATGAAATAAAACGCAGCGGAAATAATATTTAAAACATGTTACTTTTAAGATATAAATATCATTTATATGCAAAATCCCAAAACCCGGATCCATATATGAAAATGCATACTATCAAACACAACCATAGGATGTTTAGAATACTACCTTCTTGGAGTAATAGGATGATGAAAAAGGATGATGCTTCTTGAACGGTTGCCTTCAAGAGTAGAAGACCTCAAGCTTGTATACCCCAAGCTTCCAACAAACACCAAGAGTTTAGCTAGGATTTTTAACACTTGAATCAAAACCGAAAAAGCTCATTGGAAACCCTTTATGGCCGAAAATTTAGAGAGCAAAAACAAGTCTTCCACTTTTGATTTTTGTCATCTAAATGTTTATAAAACCATGAGAGAGAATTGCCACCAACATTGACCAATCTTGTGCCATCTTACACATTCAAATGCATGAAAGGTGATTGGACCAAAAATGTGTCTTGGGAAGACATATGGGGGGGGGGGGCACCTTATTATTTAAAAAAAATACAATTTTCTTTTTAAACAATATAAGTCTTACATATATATATTTTATAACTTTTATAAAATATAACATCATATGTTATAAGACTTATACTATTTTTTTATTATGTTATTTAATCCATTAAATAACAAAATAAAATATTCTCTCAAAATAAATTATCCATATAATTTATTGGTTTCTCAAGTGTAATTATTTAGAAAACCAATTTCTAAATATTGTAAGTGTTAATATTTATTTGTTTGATCACATCATAAATAAATATTATAAGTGTTTATCTAGCTTGTATTTGGGTATGACTCGACTTGGATCATCACGTACTAGCCACATCAATCTAATATGTGTCTTGGGCATACAAAATCCAACAATCTCCCACTTGCACAAGATACATAGAAGATTGATGCAAGTAGTAAAGACCACCTAACTATAGTTTACTACCCCTAATACGTATGACTATATGTCCCATTCAATAACATCATCCCCTTCAAGTCCCTTACTTGAACATGATTTTAGGTGATTCTATCATTTATCCTTTCGTTACAAATGTCATGTTAAATCCAGAGACATAGAGTGATCACTCTTTGTTGATTTAACTTTAGCAGGCCTTAGACATCTTACTCTCAACGAATAAGAGGAACAAATCCCTTCTTGACTACATACGTCTCTCACAATCACCTTGTACCACACCTGAGTTTAGCATTATGTACTGCCTTATTACAGACAGCTAAGAACTAGGTCAAGGTATAATACTTGGTGAATATCAAGACCCAATATGTATCTCAGGTCAGAGGATACTATGATATTCTCCTTTACTCAAAATTTACTTATGATCAATCACCAATGATTCCATGCAGTAATATTCGAGAGCGAGTCAGTCCAATATTTGTATCCCACAAATATCTATGAACTTTGGCAGCAACACTTTGCTCTATATTCATATCTGATGAATATCCACCAATCCAAATTCATAATAGTCTTACATTCATATTTGTTCCCACAATTATGATCGACTACGGACATTTAGAATAAGTAACTTATTCATGGATTTAAACATGCTAAAAATGAAACGTAACTCAAAATACCATAAAAGAATTAAATTAACAATTGTTTCAATATCCAAATACAAAATAGATCAAATCCAATCACTAGAATATCGAAGTCCTAAGGCACATGTATGACCCTCATGTTTTGCCCTGTCAAGGAGCTTCGTGAGTGGATCCGCAATGTTTTGATTGGTGTGAACTTAGCGGATACATATCTTTCCTTTTTCAACTTCATCCCTTATGTAGTTGAATCTCCGCTCGATATGTCTAGTCTTTTGGTGCGCACGAGGTTCTTTGATTTGAGCAATCGCACCCTCGTTATCACAAAAGATCTCTAGGGGGTCTTGAATGGTAGGGACCACCCCTAGGTCGGCTATGAATTTCTTCAACCATGCAGCTTCTTGGGCTGCCAATGAAGCAGCGATGTATTCTGATTCTGTAGTGGACAATGCTACCACGTCTTGTTTTGAGCTCTTCCAAGAGACTGCTCCTCCATTTAAAATGAAGACATACCCCGATTGCGATCGAGAATCACTTCGATCGGTTTGGAAACTCGCGTCCGTGTAACCTTTTACAACGAGTTCCTCCTTGCCAGATCCATATATTAAAAACATATCCTTAGTCCTTCTAAGGTATTTTAATATGAACTTAACAGCCTTCCAATGACTGTTACCTGGATTTTGCTGGTATCTACTCGTCATGCTCAAAGCGCATGACACGTCCGGTCTGGTGCATATCATTGCATACATGATGGATCCTATAGCTGACGCATATGGGATTCCTTTCATTTTCTCTTGCTCATCCTTTGAGCTTGGACATTGATATGTATTTAATATTGTCCCCTTTTGAATAGGTACGAAACCTCTCTTAGAGTTTTCCATCTGGAACCTATTCAAGACTTTGTCAATGTATGCACTTTGGTTTAAACCTATCAAGCGCCTTGATCTATCCCTATAGATCTTTATTCCCAAAATGTTGGCGACTTCACCAAGATCCTTAATGGAAAAACAACTTCCAAGCCAGGTTTTTACACCTTCCATGGTTGGAATGTCATTCCCAAATAGTAGAATGTCATCGACATACAGTACTAAGAAAGTGATGATGCTCCCACTAGCTTTCTTGTACACACAAGCTTCATCGCCATTCTTGATGAATCCAAAATTCTTAATTTCTTCATCAAAACGGTGATTCCAACTTCTCGATGCTTGTTTCAATCCATAGATTGACTTCTTTAACTTGCACACTTTGTTAGGATGTTTTGGATCGACAAAACCTTCAGGCTGAACCATATAGACATCTTCATCAAGATATCCATTAAGAAAAGCCGTTTTGGCATCCAATTGCCAGATCTCATAGTCATAATATGCAGCTATGGCAAATAATATCCTGATTGACTTTAGCATCGCCACAGGCGAGAAGGTCTCATCATAATCAATCCCTTGAGTTTGAGTGAAACCTTTTGCTACAAGTCTTGCTTTATAAGTATCCAAGTTACCATGCATATCTGTTTTCTTCTTGAAAACCCACTTACTACCAACTACTTTAGAGTTAAGTGGTGGCACAACCAATTCCCAAACTTGGTTGTCATACATGGATTGCATCTCTATGTTCATGGCTTCAAGCCATTTGTCACAATCGGATTTTGACATTGCATCATGGTATGTGGTTGGTTCATCTGAATCTACCACATCTACCATGTAGCATCCATCCATGAAAAATCCATATCTTTCAGGTGGACTACTAATTCTACCAGATCTGCGAACATTTTGTGCGTACTGATCAACCTCTTGATCGTTTTCAACAACCTCTTGTTGAGCACTAGTATCAACCAAACGTGTATCGTCATGTGGTTCTTGATCCTCCTCAAGTGCCACTGTTCTATCACTAGTTCCTTCCATAAGGAACTTAGCTTCTAAGAACTTACCCTTTCGAGCAACAAATACCTTTTGCTCGGTTGGGTCGTAGAAATAATATCCTATATCATCTTTAGCATATCCTACAAAGATACACTTAGTAGATCGGACTTCCAATTTATTTGGGGTGTATTGCTTAACATAAGCTTCACAACCCCAAACCCTTAAGAATGATAATGATGGAGGGTTTCCATGCCATATTTCAAAAGGTGTCTTTTCCACTTTCTTAGTCGGGGCCATATTTAGTGTGCGAACTGCTGAGAGCAAAGCGTAACCCCAAAACGATAGAGGTAATGTGCTTCTAGCCATCATTGATCGAACCATATCTAATAGAGTTCGATTTCTCCTTTCGGACACACCATTGTGTTGTGGTGTTCCAGGTGGAGTAAGTTGTGAGATAATCCCACAACTCCTAAGATGATCTTGAAAAGCACCACTAAGGTATTCACCTCCTCTATCAGTGCGAAGGACTTTGATTGTTTTCTTGAGTTGATTTTCTACTTCACTTTTGAAGTCTTTGAACATTTCAAATGCTTCATCCTTGTGTCTTAGTAAATACACATAACCATAACGACTATAGTCGTCGGTAAAGGTAATGAAGTATCTTTCACCATTCCTAGTCATTGGCTTAAAAGGACCACATACATCCGAATGTATGATACCTAGTAAGTCTTTAGCCCTTTCAAATGTTCCACTAAAGGGTGTCTTGGTCATTTTGCCTTGTAAACAAGATTCGCATACATCAAATGAATCATCTTCATTCGTTTTCAAAAGACCATTTCTATGAAGTGTTTGCATGTGATTCTTATTTATATGTCCAAGGCGACAATGCCAAAGATAGGAATCATTCAAATCCATTTTGAGTTTCTTGTTGGCTACTTGGTACATTGAGCTATCATATGATGTGTTATCATGATCTAATTCATAAATATCATTTAAAGACATAGCTTTAAAATAAAACACATCATTCTTAGAAACATAAATGTCTTGGTTTACAAATTCGAAATTAAAACCAGATTGTTTTAAAAGGGAAACAGAAATTATGTTCCTAGTCAAACTAGGAGCATATAAAACATTCTTCAAAATAACTTCCAAACCACTTGGAAGCTCTAAAACATAGTCTCCTTGAGCTTCGACATCAACCTTTGCTCCGTTGCCCATGAAGAGACTAGCGTCTCCTTCTTGTAATGTCTATTTCTTTTGAACCCCTGCAACAAATTACAAATATGAGTTCCACATCTGGTATCTAGTACCCATGTGTTAGAAGAAATAACATTAAGCTCAACATGTATCATAAAGATAGTACCTGAGGTTTGCCCTGCATCCTTCTTGTTTTTCAACTCGTTGAGATAGGTTGGACAATTTCTCTTCCAGTGTCCTATCTCACCACATCCAAAACATGGGTCATTCGTAGCAACCTTTTGCTTCTTCTCTTTTGGTTTGACGGGTTCTGCTTTAGCTTTTCCCTTTCCCTTGACGTGTCCCTTTCTTTTAGCAGAGTTTGCTTTAGAGTCGGGGTGGGGCCTCTTATTGTTGCCTCCTTCATTGATCGCTAGGACGGGTAAAGCCTTTTTGCCCATTCCTGCTTCGGCCGTCTTGAGCATTGCATGAAGTTCACCAATGCTCTTGTCCCATCCATTCATGTTGTAATTCATTACAAAGCTCTCAAATTTCTTTATTTAAGAGTTGAGGATCAAATCCGTAGCCAACTCTTTAGAGACGGGACAATTTAGCCTTTTGAGGCGATCAATGTGGCTTTTCATCTTAAGGACAGAAGATGATACCGATTGGGTTTCCTCCATTCGACATGCATGAAGCGCCCAAACAGTTTCGAAGCGTTCTACCCTTGCTTGTTGTAGGAACATTTCCTTTAACTGGGTAATCATGTCGTATGCCCCGTGATGTTCAAAATCCTTTTGAATTTCGGGAATCATAGTTCCCAACATGAGGCATGAGGCTTGCATGGAGTCCTCGGTATACTTAACCCAATCATTGTAGGCTTCCACATCTTCCACGTTAGCTTCATCGGGAATAGGATCGTCCAACACATAGGATATCTTCTCTTGCATGAGAACGATTCTCAAGTTTCGAAACCAATCCATGAAGTTGTTATGGTTGAGACGATCCTTTTCAAGGATGGTTTTTAGTGATAG
The DNA here is from genome assembly GCA_030545235.1 of Helianthus tuberosus. Taxonomy (NCBI): domain Eukaryota; kingdom Viridiplantae; phylum Streptophyta; class Magnoliopsida; order Asterales; family Asteraceae; genus Helianthus; species Helianthus tuberosus. The sequence continues at coordinate 104,201,952 of CM060443.1, forward strand.
GTTTCGGACGGTTTGGTTAATCTGGTTTGCATTGTTAGCGGCCATCTACCAAATTTAACAAGTTCAATTTTAGTATTTTCGATATTATTATATTTTAATCATTAATACCCTTTTGTGTCTTAAAGACAATTAATAATTAAAATCTAGAATCCAACGTTATATTTAAATATTGGTTAGGTGACCTTTATCCCTCTATTTAAATTAACAAGGTAGTCAACGTTTGACAATTGCAACTCTTTGCAATTTCTAGCCATATGGGATCGGTTAAACATCTTTATGTTTAGTTAGCATGTTTAATCCCATCAACACCTTTGTTCCCCATGGTTCGGTGACCCTAAGTTCATGGTTTCCAAATCAAGTCGTCCAACTTACACACACGTGTGAGTTTATACACATAAGTGGTTAGGTGACCTTTATCCCACAAACATGGTAAACCCACCTCGAACATACAAGTTCCCTCAAATGTGGTTAGGTGACCTTTATCCCACAATAAGAGTTCCCAAGTGTTTCGAGTGTTGTATAAAAGGATGGTGTTTGACTTGTTTTATAAAAAGGGTTTTTAATATTTCAAAATTCTAGTTTAGAAAATATTATGTACCATACATTTGCATGCATTCAAATCAATGGTCCTTTAGTGAAAACTAATTTTCAAGGTTCTTTTTAATAAAACCCATTTTATTATAAAATCATTAATTTTTAATAAAACCTTTATTAACCATTTTAATGATTTTGTTAAGAACCAATTTTACGCTTGTTGTTGATTATTAGTTTGTTAAGTCATGCATATCGACATATCATCTAAAACAACAAAATAAGCAACCAAACAAGCATATCATACATAACAATAGGTGCATAACCATAGCCAACTATTTTGACAACACTTGTTAGCCGAAACAAGTGTGCCAAAAGGTCCTTCCTAAGGGGTGAAAAATGACACGAGAAATGTGTCGTTGAACTCCCACTTGATCCCGCATCCAAATGCTTCAAGTCTCCTTCTTGTGTTGTGATTTCTCCACTTTCTTTGAGCTTCCAAAAGTCTTTTATATTCAGCTCCAAACTCTTTTGGGCTTCAAAAAATGTGTTTTGGTTATCGGGTTAAAATCCCGTTGAGAACCATGAAGTTCTTTGGACCGAATATGGCCAAACCAAAACCGCATTTTGTGTGCATCTTCTTTTACAAAATATATCCTAATACATTTTTCTAGTAAAATAAAATTGCACCTAATCTATTTATTTTACATGCCAAATGAAAAATAAATAAATTACATATCTTACAAATGGAAGAACAAAATAATAATTATTACAACCCATTGAATAATTAATAAAATAAATCACAACACAATCATTCAACACAAGGTCATGGCTAGGTTATATGCACCAAAATATATATCCACATACATATATATTAAAATCAAGAAGCAAAAAAAAATGGTTCCCTTTTATAACCATTTTCGGCTATGTACAAAAAACCGTAAAGGTGAGTTTTGTCCAAACAAACAAATCATCCATATGAAATATTTTTTCAAGATTCTCTTATGCATGTAAGAAAACAATCTTGAAAAAAAAAAGGGATAACCATATTAACAATTTTCGGCCATAGGGTTTTATTCAAACCCGAAACCCGAAAAATTTAATCTATTGAAGCATGCACTCATATAAGCGGCTCTAGATGCCATTGTTGGGATTTTAACTTGTTTATCAAAGTAATTTCATTCATATGAAATAAAACGCAGCAAAAATAATATTTAAAACATGTTACTTTTAAGATATAAATATCATTTATATGCAAAATCCCAAAACCCGGATCCATATATGAAAATGCATACTATCAAACACAACCATAGGATGTTTAGAATACTACCTTCTTGGAGTAATAGGATGATGAAAAAGGATGATGCTTCTTGAACGGTTGCCTTCAATAGTAGAAGACCTCAAGCTTGTATACCCCAAGCTTCCAACAAACACCACGAGTTTAGCTAGGATTTTTAACACTTGAATCAAAACCGAAAAAGCTCCTTGGAAACCCTTTATGGCCGAAAATTTAGAGAGCAAAAACAAGTCTTCCACTTTTGATTCTTGTCATCTAAATGTTTATAAAACCATGAGAGAGAATTGCCACCAACATTGACCAATCTTGTGTCATCTTACACATGCAAATGCATGAAAGGTGATTGGACCAAAAATGAGTCTTGGGAAGACATATGGGGGGGGGGGGGGGCACCTTATTATTTAAAAAAAAATACAATTTTCTTTTTAAACAATATAAGTCTTACATATATATATTTTATAACTTTTATAAAATATAACATCATATGTTATAAGACTTATACTATTTTTTATTATGTTATTTAACCCATTAAATAACAAAATAAAATATTCTCTCAAAATAAATTATCCATATAATTTATTGGTTTCTCAAGTGTAATTATTTAGAAAACCAATTTCTAAATATTGTAAGTGTTAATATTTATTTGTTTGATCACATCATAAATAAATATTATAAGCGTTTGTCTAGCTTGTATTTGGGTATGACTCGACTTGGATCATAACGTACTAGCCACATCAATCGAATATGTGTCTTGGGCATACAGAATCCAACAAGCACCACATTGGAACACGGCTTCCTTAATTTCTTCCTTTGAAAAAGCAGCCACAAGACTATCAGCGTACCCCTCCTCTATCTTCTTGAGCCCATCAATCATAAACATAGGTCTAACCTTGAACTGCTTAGTGAAGTGATCCTGAAAATGTCTGAAAACCTCCTTTTTAACTAGACTTGGTTTAGAAACCCACTTCCCATCCACCTCTATCCCCGGAATGGAGTTAGAAGCTTTCCTCTCGTTTATGTAACCGTGAAAGAAACGAGAATTGTCATCCCCGTGCATAGCCCATTTGACCCGCGACTTTTGCTTTAGGTCCTTAACCTTTCGATGCTCCGAATCCTCAATCCCTTTTTTTACATTCAGTCCACACCCAGAATTCTTCCTCGTCCAGATCCCTATCCACCATGGTCATTTCCAATTTTTCTAAGTCCATTCTGTAACTATCGACCTCCTAACCCTCTTTAATAAACCAATCTTTCCGCCACTTAACCAAAGCCTCCTTCACAACCTTCAGTTTCCTGGATAAAACTAGATTAGGATCTCCAGAGAATTGACAACCAAGAAAAGATTTTCTAACCACCTCGATACAACCATCGATACCAAGCCACGAGTTAAACCATCTGAAGGGTTTAGCCCCGTAGTTGGAGTCGTCTATAATCAAAATCAACGGGGTGTGATCAGAGTATAGTCTCGGCAAAGCTCTTAAACACGCTTCAGGCCACTTGTTTAAAAACTCTTGGAAAACTAGCACACGATCAATTTTGCTTAGCTTTTGACCCTTCCCATTACCTGCCAAGAAAGTGTATTTTTTGCCCCTCATGACATATTCCTATAGCTCATTATTATCAATAAAGTCATTAAAATCTTGTGCACTGCCCAAATTGAACTTGGTATTTTTCCTTTCCTCTATGCACCTAACGGAGTTAAAGTCGCCCAATATAATCCATAGACCTTGGCTGCCCCTTTTCTGTTGCTCAATCGCTTCCCACAGAACTAGTTTCTCACTACTTTTTTGCGGTGCATAAACATTTAGAACATTCAACAAAACATCCCCATTTTTGATTCTCCCGGTAGTAAGTAAAAAATTATTACTCTTAACACAACTTATTTTAGAAAATACTTTCGGGTCCCAAATATTAACCATACCTCTCGACCTACCGATGGCATCAACAACATCAAACTCAAACCCCGCACCACCCCAGTAACCCGTAAAATCAAAATTCACTGAAGCAGTGCATTTAGTCTCTTGCATACTTAAAAAAGAAATCTTATGATCCCTCATCAGACTTGGAACCCATCCCGGCTTTCCATCGACTCCAACCCCACGAATATTAATAGACAAAAAATTCATCACTTACCCAATTGTAATCCCTCTTGGATAACCGACTCCCTGACCATGCCCTGAAAGTTTTGAAACTACGCTCCAAGCATGACACCCAATGAAACCGTTTTACCGACCTCTTGATTAACGCATTCAATCGAAACCTCCTGAACATTCCGCGGCTCCCTACGGTCCTCAAAATCGGAACCAACTTCCACCAACGTCGCTTCGCCGTTAGTATTGCCCGGCCCCGTCTCCGAAGAGACCACATCGCACAGAACCGTTGTCTCTCTCCTATCAAGCGTATTCTCTTTCAAAGTATGTATGTCTGACTTCTCCACTTCTTCAATCTCCTCCCGAGCCCAGATAAAAGAGTCAATGCCAAAAGGGTCATCATTGGATCCCTTTTTTTCTTTTGTTGGTCTTTCGTTGCTACTAACATAATCCTTATTGGGCCGGCCCAAATATTCAGTCCTGTTATACTTTTTCCTTTTGTTTTTTTCTCCACCGACAAAATGAACATCTTCTTTCACCAAGATTTTTGAATATCCATGCAAACTTGAATCATGCACCAAATCATGAGACCTTCCTAAATTATATGAAATATCCCCATGATTGACGGAAATCACCGGATCCTCAGAAGGCAATTCTTGACGAAAAGAACTTTCCAAAATTGGCTCCTCCGTGGCCATCTCCGGCGATGCACCCATACCTATGTCCGAAACCTGCACCGAGTCATCTTCCTTATTCAAATAATCCAGCAATTCCACAACTGTATCCTCCACAGATTTATCCGAGTCCGTTGAAGCCTCATCACTGACTTGATCCAAGAATTCCGGATACCACTCTCCCGCCTCTTCCAGTACCCATACTTTGAACTTCTTCTGTCTCCAAGACACCGTAACCTCCTCATCGATCTTCCTCCTGTCCCCGATGAGAACACCCACATAATCATATGAGATATCATCGTCTGATTTCTGGTGTTGAGCACTTTGTACCACTTTCCCAAACAATCCTCCTATCGTATCCAAGACTGAGTTCTCCAAGATGTTTAGAGGGATACCTTGAATTCTTAGTCTTGCCAATCTCTCAAAAGGAACCGACTGGCCTTCCCAAATCTGAACCGTGTCAAAAACATCAAGCCGTTTCATCACTTCTTCTTTAAACCCTACCGCCACGTCTTCGCCAAAGAAAGAAATGAGAACCATTAGCCCTCCCATATACTGCACCTTATACCCCCTAAATCCATGACAGCAAGTGTTTCTTTAATCTTTTGCAAAGAATCAAAATCCTTTAGACGAGCCACCAAAGCCTTTCCATGCAAATCTGAAAACGCCATGACTTCGTCCGAAATCGTCACCGATTTGCCTTCATATTTCTTATTCCGATCTTCCGAAACAACATCGTTGTAAGACCTAGTGGCCGTAACCAGTTTTGGCCAGTAAAACGATCCTTCGAAACCTGTTTCAGCCCTTTTTTCCTTCCGTTTTGCCTCCACGCCTTGTGGTTGTCGGATCTCCCCTTCTTCTAACGAAAACTGAGCCACATTAAACTTTAACTTCTAATCTCCCATACGAACATTCGCCAAGCGTTTCTCCATCTCTCGTGTATCTTTCACATCAAGAAACGACACAAAACCAAACCGTTCTCCAACCTTGCTTCGTTTCCTAGCAATGTAAATGTCATAAATCTCCCCATGTTGACGTACAAAACCCGCTAAATCGTTCCCGCTGCATCGATCCGGAAGGTTAGAAACAAAAAACTTGGTCGACCTAAGCATTTTTCAAAATGACTTTTTTACAGGGAGGAAAAGTTAGTAAGGAGTGACTTTTTGAAGCTGCTTATGACTTATAGACTTTTCTCACCCCTTTTAGTCATTTTATATGAATAAGCTAAGACAAACACTTTTTAAAAACAACTTATTGATTTATTGGTTTTTCCCACCCCATAAGCTAATCCAAACACTTTTTTTAAAAAATCATTTTCAAAAAGTCATAAGTCAATAAGTTTTTTTTAACAAAAAGTCATTTTGAGTTAAATAAGCTTAGCGAAACAAGCGCGAAAACTAGTTTGGGTCAAAACGATTGATTCAAAAACTATTGATTTGGTTCGGGCAAAACAAGTTGTTTTTAATGATTTTATTGCAAGGGTGGGCCTTTTAGAATATCAGATGTTGGGAGGCAGTTTCACTTATAACGGCGTAAAATTGAGTAAACTCGATAGGATGCTCGTTTGTGAAGGTGTTATGTCTCGATGGCCCACTGCAAAGCTGAGATTAGTGGATTTTTGGACCACTGCCCAATTTTTATAGAGTACTCAAACTTGGACCTTGGGCCCATTCCATTTAAGTTTTTTAACAGATGGGTTGGCTCAAAGGAGCGAAACCAAATTGTCTCTCTAAGGCCAGCGGGTTGGGTTGATAATATACCGGGGGATCTGGCTTTTTCTAATTTTCTCAGGTTGATTAAAAGAGACATTAAAATTTGGAGGGAGGCAGTTCAAGTTTGTGAAGAGGATGAGCTTGTAACTCATTCCAAGTTTATTGAGGACCTAGAGAAAAAAGCAGAGATCTCGAACCTTTCGGCTGAATAGAGGGCGATTCGTGCCTCTCTTAAGCTCAAAGTTAAGCAATTAGAGCGTGCGAAGGCCTTGGATTTACAGCAAAAGGCTCGAATTAATTGGCTGAAAATGGGAGATGAGAATTCGGCGTATTTTCACTGGGTGATAAAAATAAATGTTGCTAAGAACATGATACAGGGGTTGGATTTCAATGGTGTGTGGGTGTGGGAACCTGAGGCCATGAAATCTGAAGTGAAACTGTGGTTCAAAATGTTGTTTGCAGAGCCTATGCGTCGTCGTCCTCGGTTTAATAATCTCGGGTTGTTGACTCTATCACCGGAGCAAGCAACCGAACTAGTCTTGGTTTTCTCAGAAAAAGAAATTAAATCTGTGATAAAGGGATGCAATGGAAATAAAGCTCCTGATGGCTTTTCCATGAAATTTTATAAGCATTATTGGGAGAGGCTTAAGCCAATGATTGTGAAGCTGATGGCCGATTTCACACTACAGGTCAGATTAGCCGAGGCTAAAACGCCGCCTTTATAACCCTTATTGCCAAGACCAAAGATCCTCAGGTTCCATCTCAATATACACCAATAACTCTTGTAGGTTCGGTTTATAAAATTATTTCCAAAGTTTTGGCCAATCGTCTTAAGGCGGTCTTGGATCCCCTAATTTCCTCGTATCAGACGACTTTTGTGGGCAAAAGAAATATCTTGGATAACCCGCTGATTGTTAGCGAGTTGGTCTCGTGGACAAAGCATAAAAAGGAAAAACTTTTGATCTTCAACGTTGATTTTCATAAGGCTTATGACTTTCTTAATTGGAAATTCTTGTATAAAACCATGGAGTTTATGGGCTTCCCGGAGCTATGGGTTAAGTGGATCAAAGGCTACCTTGAGTCGGGGAAGGGTTTTGTCACACCCCCAAAATACCACATGCGGTGACCCCGCTAGGCGTGTGACGTACCAGGATCTAGCCACCAATCACTGTTAGTGCACTATGTCTATTGACTTCGTCTTGTATCGAGTCTTGTAATCAGACAGGATAAACCAGTGCTCGCTAGGCTAGAAATCAGATTTGTATGTGTGAGAGCTATTTCGCACGAAATGGCCAAAGCCTATTTCGCACGAAATAGAGAAATCTATTTCGTACGAAATGAGCCTAAGTCATTTCGTACGAAATACCCATACCTATATATATCCGAGTTTAGGTTGTCATTTGTAAATTTTGGAAATCGGTAGCGAAGCTCTGCCGAATTGTCTCCAGGTGCTGTAAGACTATTATATCAATACAAGAGACATTATAATTGAATTAAGCTGTAAACAAGTCCGTTTCTCTAAATTCCGCCTTTGATTCGGATCCAAACTCTTCTAAACGACTCATTAAGGTCAAACAACGATCCTACAAGTGGTATCAGAGCTCAGGAGGAAGAGTTCTTACAGAATTCAGCTTGATTTCATCAGATTTCTGACTTCTACACCTTCTTTTTCGAAATTAACAAAATTTTATGGACAAAATGGATTGAATTTCATACAGTACATGTGAAACATAGTTTTAACAAAGCCTTGAAAGAATTTGACCTAATTTCAAAGTAAAACAGGATCAATTTGACAAAATGGTGGCCGATAGGATGATGTCATCATCATTTCGCACGAAATAGACAGGTTTCGTTTCGCACGAAATCAACCTTGTGAATGTTATTTCGCATGAAATCAACATTGTGATCCTCATTTCACACGAAATCAAGTGTGTGGACCTCATTTTGCACGAAATCAAGTGTGTGGATCTCATTTCGCACGAAATCAATTTCTTATTTCGCACGGATTACTATTTCGCTTCAAAGTGGTCATTTCGTTTGAAGGATACATTCATTTCGTACGAAACAGACATAGTTGATTCATTTCGCTTGAAACTCATTTCCTGTAAAAGATTCTTTCATTTCGTTTGAAGCTATTTCGTTTCAAAGGACCATTTCGCACCAAGATTATTTCACGACAACTGAGTGTCAGTTTGTTTCATTGGTTTGATAGTGGTTAAACTGATTTTGTTTGTTTGTTTGTCTCCAGGTGATTTTGAGTGATTCGAAGAATTTACAATCATGGCTGAAGAGTTCTACAACACGTTCTACAATGCATTTATGTTCGAGACTTTCGAAACTGCAACTGTTACACCAAAAACCATAACAAAAGCGATAAATGAGAACATTAAACATGATAACTTCTACGGAACATATTCAAAACCACCAACGCTTGAAAGTATTAAAGATTACACTTGGTGGAAAGAACGTTTCATCAATTGGGCAAAAGCTTACGCTCATGAGAGCTGGTTCTGTTTGGAATTTGGTTATAAAAGGCCGATAAATGATAAAGGAGAAGAAACCCCACTCAAAAGCTTATCCAAACAAGACAAATCTGAATTTGCAGCTGAACAGAGAATGATTGCTTTAATTCAATCATCAATTAGAAATGACATGTTTGCTTTACTACAACATGACGGTTCATCAAAATCTGCTTGGGAAGCTTTACGGGTTAAAGCTGAGGGGGGTAAACAAATCAAAAAGAATAAAATTGCTTTGTTAAAGAAAGAATTCGATTTGTTTGATAGCTTAAAGGAAGAGTCAGTGAGGCAAATGATAGAGAGATTTGGTCATTTAAAAATCGAACTTGATCGTTTTGGAATTGTCAAAACTCGAGAAGAAATAATCGATAAAATCATAGAAGCATTACCACGAGCTGATCAGTGGCAAACGTTTGTGTTTATCTTGAAAAATGATGTTTTATATGATACAATTTCTCTCGATGCATTAATTGAAAAGATTGAAACTCATGAGCTTGAATTGCAGAAACAAAGCAAGATGAGTAATTCTTCACATCAACAGAATGTTGGTCTTTATTACAAAGGTAACATACCTTCGGTGAAAGTTGGTGATTCACCAAAGACAGCATTCAGTGGTGAGAAGACAAAGGAACCTCAGACAAGCTCATCAAGCTACAATCCAGGATATCATTCATCGTCTTCAAAAACAAATCCTGATGAATCAAAGGAGATACTGTGCAACATTGCTCTCAAGTTGAAAAATTCTCCTACAATGAGCATCAACTCTGCTAAGCAGCAAATGAGCTTCCTTGCATCGGTTCTGGAATCATATGAAGGTCTTGTGGCTGGTAAAATTGGAAATTCTGAATTGACCAAAGAAGACTACGACCAGATTGATCCAGAAGAAATGGAACTCATAGAAATTCGCTGGTGTTTGGCAAGTTGCATCCGTAGAGCTCACAGATACATGGAGATTATGGAAAACAGACAATCGGTGGTCCATCAACGAAACTGGGATTTGATAAATCCAAAGTGACCTGCTTCAAGTGCAAACAAAAAGGTCATTTCAAGAGAGAATGTAACAATTCTGCAGTTGATGGAAATGCAAACCCGTTCAATGATGATTATTATCGTAAGGCGATCTACCACCGAAGCAAAGAAGAGCCGAAAATGATCGAAAATAATCCCAAAGAAAAGTTAAGAGCATTTTCAGTTATCCATGATGATAAAGGATATGATTGGAGTCAGATTCTTCCAGAAGAAGATCGTGTTGATAATCGATGTACAGCTCATGGCAAAGTTATATCAAAGAGCAAACATCATGTTTTTGTTGCTGAAATTAAAGAGGAAACCAGAAAAGAAAACGTTATGGTTGAAATCAAAAGAAAAACCAGAGAAGAGATTCTGAGTGAGAAAATATATAGAGAAAGAAACATTGCTGAAAACAGAATTGATGAAATGCAAGAAGAGTATGAAAGTGCAGTGAGCAATAAAAGATGGGATAAGAAGCGAGAGTGCTATGTCAACAGAGAAGGTGAACCTGTTGTTCCCAAGAAGGACATAATTTTTGAAGATGTTCTTTTCATAATTCCTCGATCTGTCGAATATTATACAAATGTTGGAAAAGATAAAACATATGCGAAAAGGCTTGAAAAAGACATAAGACATGTCATGACATCGAGTTTGAGGAAGAGGGACGAAGAGAGAATTAAGGAAAATGTTGAGAAGTTGGTTGATGAATTGAAAAATGTTGCTGAAGAAGATAAAGTTGAAACTGTTAAAGTTGAGAATGTGATGGTAGAAGAAAAAGTTGTTGAAGAAACAGGGGTTGTGAAAGAAGTTGTTACTGAAAAACAGCATGTTGAAGAAGAAGTAAAGATGGAAAGTTCGATTGATGTGAATAGTGATGCTGGTGCTGGTGATGAGAAGAAGAGTGAAGCTGATCTAAAGCAGACAGAAGTAAATACCGAGGTGCCAATCACTGAGGTAAATTCTGATTCTGAAGTCTTAAATGAAAATGTTGAACAGTGCAAGAAATGCATGGAATCATGCAGTGCTAGTACTAAAAAAGATGAAAAATTCAGAACAAGAGATCTTGAATTCACCAAAATCGAAGAAGTTTTTAAAAATAAATACAAACAAATGTTAGAAAATGAAAAAATTTTGAAAGAAAATGATGAAAAACTTTCGGAAAAATGTAAAAATTTAGAAAAAGAAAATGAAGTTTTGAAAGAAAATGTTTTGAAAATGACAGAAGAATGTTTTCAAAAAGAAAATGTTTTTCAAGAAATGAAAAAAAAATATGATTCAATAAAATTGGCTTATCACATTACTAAAACGCCATATGAAGATGTGAAAAGTCAAATGAAACTTGTTCAATCGAGATTAAGATAATGTTCTGAAACAACTGATATGTTTAAGCGACAGTATGAAATAAAGCAACAAGTTGTAAATTCTTACATTGAGGATGTTGCTAAACTTAAGCGTCAGATTGCTGATTTAGAACAGGATAATAACAAGTTAAAAAGTTATCACGCGTCATCATATGTGCTTGAAAGAATTTTCAACATAAAACCGGATGGTAAAGATTCTGAGCAAAACAAGAAAGGAATTGGCTCAGAGTTTCATGAAGTTCCACCACCATAAAAGTTTGCATTTTATGATGATGAAAAGGTCGAAAAAGCTTTCAACATGGTAGATCAATTGCCAGATAACATTGACATAACCTATTCCAAATTTGATGATTCTAGTGATTCAGAGGTGGTAGGTAAGGTTGTTGAAAGTGTGTTGAAAGAAGAGTCGGTTGAAAAAGGTAAATCTGAATCACAGGATGAAAATGAAGGTAATTTTCATGATGGATATTTGAAAAACTCAAAATCTGAGAAAAATTTGAATGATGATTCAAAAGGATTGGTTTATACCATGATTGGATCGCACAAATTATTTTTAGATGTTGTATTCCCGATTCAGAATGTGATTTCAGAAAAGATTGATAAAGTTTTCAAAATGGTTGAGATTGAAAAATCTGAAATTCCAAAGTTTGCTGGAAAGTGTCACAAAATTTTTTATAACAAACCTGGTTATAAGAAGAAAAACATGAAGGCTGGGTTGGGTTATAAGAAGAAACAAAGTTGGAATAAAAATGAAACGCAAAATTATAAGACTAAAATGAATTTTGTTCATTGAACAAGTTCAGAAGAAGAGAAAGAACTCCAATTTAGACGACAGTCTAATGAAGAGTTCTATGCTCAGAAAAAACAACAACAACAGGTCAAAGATGTATCCAAGAGAACATGTTTCAAATGTGATCAAACTGGACATCTTGCACGCAAGTGTCCAAATCTGAAACTTGTTGATGTTGAGATGAAAAAGAAGTCTATTCATGTTGAGAAACAGAAGTCTGACGTTGTGAATCAGAAGTCAACCAAGTTTGATTCAAAGCAAACTTGGAAGTCGAAAATGTCAAAGGCTGACCCACAACAAACATGGAAACCAGTGACGTCCAGATTTAGAACAACACAAAGTTGGAAAACAATAGTTGATGTAACGAAACCAAACCGGTTTTGGAAACCAAAAGTTGTTGTTCAGAATCAAAATGTTCAAAAAGATTCAAATTTTTACAAAAGAGGGACTCCAAAAGGTCAAACATGGAGTGTTAAGAAACCGATGACTTCGGTAAATGACGAAAAAGATGAAATTAAAATTGAAAAAGTCTTTGTAAAAAATGACATAGATTTTCCGAAGTTGAATGAAGCATATTGTGTTGAAATGCCTAAGGTCAAACAGACCTGGGCTAAATTGTTCGAGTAATTGAATACTTTGAATGTGCAGGTGCTTCCGAAGACAAATGAATGTCAACCAAAGGAGAATCGAAGCAGCCTGGCACGCGAGGAGGAGGCTGTTGAACCCTGTGCTGGTTGAAACAGGGAGTTTGTTTGTTTTCTGTATATAAATAAACAATATTTCAAATTTCTAAAAATTGAAAATTTTAAAATTAAAAAATATGTTTGTTTTTAAATTTGTCAAAAATTAAAAAAAAAAATTGTTGATTGAATACGCCGAAACCCTCACGGCTGAACAAACATGATTACTTTCACAAGGTTGAAAAACGGTTTTCAAACTGTCGAAAATCAATGGGTTGTAAATCATGGTGGTACATTTGCAGAAAATATAATGTGCTGCAAATCAGAGCATGAAAAGCAGAAAATGGATGGCGAGACAAAGCTATCAGTATCGGTTTGTCAAATTTTCTTTAAATGATTTTGCATTTTAGGGGGAGTAAGAATTTGTCAGAAAATCCAAAAACATTTGAAAATTTGAAAAAGCCAAAAACATGATAAAATTAAAAAAAAAAGAGTTTTTGTATAAAAAGAGGAAATGATAGTACATCAGTAGACAGTTACAGTATGCTAAAGAATTGTAATGATTAAATAGCGTTAAACGGTCTCACTGATGATATGCCGATAGGTTTTTATACATTTAGTAAACTTTTTCGGGATATAAACATAAATTCAAACTTGCTTGTTTCGTGGGGAACACTACTTGGATATATAGGTAACCCCTGAAATCTTGTTTGAAGGACCCCTCTTTTTGAGATACTAGGTCTTTATGCTTAGTGATATCTGGGGTATTATCCCGGGATTTCTGATTTTGCGGAAGCAATGGCCTAGTCCTCGTATAATACTTTTCGCTTGCTTGAAAAATAGCACCACCCTCAGCATAAAAAATGATGAAACATTGAAAAATGCTAATCATGTGCTGTTGAAGAAAAGATTCTCTAAAAGGAACACACCTAAAGTCGAAGCCATCATCTCTCTGATTTTGCGGAAGCAATAGCCTGAGTTCTCATGGCCCTCGCATTTAACCCTTTACAGATATCATCTAGGTATACTCACCTGTAAGACTGAATATTGAGATCTGGATACGGGAGTATATTCAAGAGGTGGGACACATGAATGAGTTTAAGTCTTTAATACACCTAATTCGTATCCTGAATAAGTTGAAATTTGTGTGAGAATTTAAGTGGATCAGTATATCGACAATCTAAGTGAATTGTTTAATTCTTAATGTGTAATTAAGCTCAACGGTACTTGTGACTTGTCAAAAACTGATATGATCCTCTGACGCAAACTCAAACAAAAATATTGTCTGTAAATATGTTTGTAAATATTTCTTTACTGCTTTATGTTTCAGAAAAATACAAAAAGATTTTGATTTCTGCTTTGTTTTCGACAACCGATGTCTTGAATGCTGAGTTTCAAAATCTTAGTATGCTGATTGTGTTTCTGAAAAATAAACAAGTTCATTAGCTTGAAACTTGAAGTTTTTTTTTATAAAAAATTAAAATTTAAAAAAACAAATCAGTTTGTGATATCTCCAAGGTCATTAATTTGAACTTGGATGATTAACTGTGAGGGAGTTGGATTCTTAGATTGTTAAATTATGTTAAGAGAGCCAGGGTTTTTAGTCCTAGATGTTCAAAACACTGTTACTTATAAATGTTTGAGTATTGCAGATATAATTCCAGATTACGATCCCGACAGCTGAGTCTAAGGGGGAGTCTGAAGACGAGCTCAATGCAAGGGGGAGCTTGTAACCAGAAAGCCAGGTGTCGATCCCAAAAGCACGGAAGCTTAACAAAAGGGGGAGCCTGAAGAGAGTGATTTTGATAGAGAGAAGAAGATAAAGATTGATGGATGCTTACAGTGTTAGAAAATTTGGAAAAGAGCAAAAAGACTGATCAAGATTGAAGATGTGTCATGCTAAAGACTCGACACTGAAGACTTCGTCAACATCCAAGGGGGAGTCTGTTAGTGCACTATGTCTATTGACTTCGTCTTGTATCGAGTCTTGTAATCAGATAGGATAAACCAGTGCTCGTTAGGCTAGAAATCAGATTTGTATGTGTGAGAGCTATTTCGCACGAAATGAGCCTAAGTCATTTCGTACGAAATACCCATACCTATATATATCCGAGTCTAGGTTGTCATTTGTAACTTTTGGAAATCGGTAGCGAAGCTCTGCCGAATTGTCTCCAGGTGCTGTAAGACTATTATATCAATACAAGAGACATTATAATTGAATCAAGCTGTAAACAAGTCCGTTTCTCTGAATTCCGCCTTTGATTCGGATCCAAACTCTTCTGAACGACTCATTAAGGTTAATCAACGATCCTACAATCACGTTGAACTAACATCAAGTTATAAAACAAAGTTTCCGTTTATAATGATAGAACATTTATAATCATAATCCAAGTTTAACATATTCAGCGGAAGCAAATAGTAAATCACTGTTCAAACGTTTCAAAAACCAATGTATGTGAAATCAATAAACAAGTCTAGCAAATCCAAGCATTATGACCCATGACCACTCCAGCCATCCAGATAGCAAGTTCTTTGTCCACCATACCTAATGACCTGCGAGCATGCAACAAGGGTATCAGACAACGCTGGTGAGTTCATAGTTTTATGAAAACGTTGGTTACCAAGTGTTTAGTTCGGTTCATTGATAATAATGTTGATAATAACTCGAGTACAATACAAGATGGCTCCAGATTATTTTTACCCTTCCCCAATGCCCCTATCTAAGCATTGGTCATGACTGGGCCATTAGTTCACACCCGTCCTCTTAGGTACGGGGTAAGGGTGCCAAACCTAGATAGCGCTATCAACTAATACCCCGTTACCTCTCAGGTAACAAACAAGATGGGACTTAATGGTGATAGGAATTGAGTGTATTATCCAACATTCTAGTTTTTACCCAAAAGACTTATTCCTCTCAGGAATACCCACTGATTACCCAAAGACTTATTCCTCTCAGGAATACCCATTTGACTGTCCCACCCATCGGGATGCATGCCCAAGAGAAGTGAACTCACCTTTGATTTGCTCGGTGTGTTAAGTTACCCGTCCAAGTTGGTCAACCCAATTCCTACCGTGGTTACTAATCAACAACAGTTTTACAATCGATCAAGTTACTTATTCACACAGTTAGTATCTATCACAAAATCACCTTGTATAACATATCAAGTACTCTGTTAACATAATATCATATACCAGATGGATTGACTAACCACACAAGTCAAGTCAAGACCCCCATATCTAGTTAACATTACTATCATGCCACAAACAGAATATCACAAACACAAGTGTCCAATAACATAAACTTCATCACTGGTTTACTGTTCCGCCCATCTATCTCCTCGGCGAAGAATCATAGCGACGAAGGACTATCCTTCGTCGGAATGAAGTGTGACGAAGTGACCATACTTCGTCGAGACAGGGTTTGACGAAGTATCCAACCTTCGTCGAGACAAAGTTTGGCGAAGTATTCAACCTTCGTCGAGACAAGGTTTGGCGAAATATCATATAGGTTCGTCAAGGTCACAAACAATCGTTAACACGTATTCAGCAGGAGTAATGGATCAATCAACAGTTATTTACAAGTTCCATAACCCTAATTATGATCAATCATTGACTATTCAAAACATAACTGTTTCCTTTAACGTACAATTCTAATCAAACATTAATCATTGAAACACACAAGGATCTTCAACCCTTTTATCGTACCCAGCCTAACTATGTAATTAACATTCATAAGGTCGATCATCAATGGAGTATTATGCACACAATATCAAGAAACTTTCATGAATTAATCCACATATTCATACAAAATCATCACAACACGAATCCACATATCATGAATTAATCCATCGAATGAGACCAAGACAATAACCGTAATACCGGATTGATTAGATAAATCGAGATGGAAAAGCTTCGAGACTCCCTACTGCCGTCGCACAGGGAATGAAAAGAGAGGACTTAGGGTTTTTGTGTTTTATGTCTACTGATTACAAGAGGTTATACAAACACATAAAAGGTTGGGCTGCAAACCATCCTGGGCCCTCTTCGGCGAAGTCTCATTCGGCGAAGAATGATTCTTCGCCGTGATAGGAGTATGACGAAGGGTCAACCTTCGTCGATGTAGGTTGTGACGAAGATCATCCTTCGTCGATGGGTAAGTGTGACGAAGACCACTCTTCGTCGAGTGTTCTAATTCAGGATTAAACATAATTATAGCCACACACAATACTTAAGTTTTCATGCAACACTCCAACTTAACAATACATTAATCATTCCATTATCAAGACATGATACAATATAAAATGAATTGTGAACAAGTAATGTGCAAAAGGAAAGCTTTTCCTACGGCGAACTCCAAGGGTTTCCTACGCTTGTCAGCATAGCTTTTCTGTCGGTCACTCGCTGCCGCCATACGATTTCTGATCTGAACAATCTTTTCCGAAGTTTCAAGAACAAGTTCCAGACCTGTGAGCTAGCTGTCACCCACCTCAGCCCAACAAAGAGGAGAACGACACTTCCGCTCGTACAATGCTTCGAATGGAGCTGCCTGAATGCTAGTGTGGTAAGTGTTGTTGTAAGAGAACTCTATCAACGGCAAGTGTTTCTCCCACCCTTTACCAAAATCGATCACACATGCACGCAGCATGTCTTCAAGTGTTTCGATGGTTCGTTCGCTTTGACCATCCGTCTGTGGGTGATAAGCAGTGCTCATGTCGAGGCGTGAGCCGAACGATTTATGCATTGATTGCCACAAATCAGATATGAAACGCAGATCACGATCAGAGATAATAGAGGTTGGCACCCCGTGCCTAGAAACCACCTCCTTCATATAGATAGCAGCAAGTTGCGAGAACTTGTCCGTTTCCTTGATTGCTAGAAAGTGCGCTGACTTTGTGAGACGATCAATGATCACCCAGATGGTATCATTTCCGTTTTGAGTTCTTGGCAAACCAGTGACGAAATCCATAGCAATTTGCTCCCATTTCCACATGGGTATTTTTGGTTGTTGAAGCAGGCCTGAGGGTTTCTGATACTCTACCTTGACTTTTGCGCAAGTCAAACACTTACTCACGTACGTCGTGATGTTAGCTTTCATGTTTAGCCACCAATACAAGAGTTTAAGGTCCTGATACATCTTATCCGAACCTGGGTGAGCAGAGTATCGAGACTTGTGCGCTTCGTCCATCACAAGCTCCCTAAGATTTCCAAACAAAGGAACCCATATCCGTTCCATGAAATAGTAAATGCCATCAGATCTCTCCACGAGTCGTTTCTTCATGCCCCGTAAATACTCCGCTTTAATGTTCTCTTCCTTCAACGCTTCAGCTTGAGCCGATCGAATCTGATCAGGAAGATTTGAGTGAATAGTGAGCTGTAAGCCTCGTACACGTTTGGGTTTCGTTTCGTTTCCTTTCGACTAAGGGCATTAGCTACAACGTTAGCCTTACCTGGGTGATACTTGATTGCACAATCGTAGTCGTTCAAAAGTTCTACCCAGCGACGCTGTCGCATATTCAATTCCTTCTGGTCAAAGATGTGCTGAAGGCTCTTGTGGTCGGTATAAATGGTGCTTTTAGTACCGTACAGGTAATGCCTCCAGATTTTTAACTCAAAGACCACGGCCCCCAACTCTAAGTCGTGAGTCGTGTAATTCTCCTCATGAACCTTCAACTGCCGAGAAGCGTAAGCTATCACCTTCTCGCGTTGCATCAACACGCAACCGAGACCCAGAATAGAAGCATCACATTATACCACAAAATCCTCGGTACCTTCAGGTAGAGAAAAGATCGGTGCACTGCAGAGTTTTTGTTTCAAGAGTTGGAATGCTTCCTCCTGTTTTTTTTCCCAAGAATACACAACACCTTTCTGTGTTAATGCGGTAAGAGGTTGAGCGATCTTCGAGAAATCTTTAATAAATCTGCGATAGTACCCAGCGAGACCGAGGAATTGTTGCACCTCCGAAGGATTATTCAGTGCCACCCAATTCATGATAGCATCAATCTTTGCAGGATCCACGTGTATTCCCAATTCGTTAACAATGTGGCCAAGGAAGTGCACTTCTCATATCCAGAAGTCACACTTAGAAAACTTCGCATAGAGTTGCTCCTTCCTCAGGAGTTCCAAAATAAGACATAAGTGTCGCTCGTGGTCCCCTTTGCTCTTAGAATAGATCAAAATGTCATCGATAAACACAATGACGAAGTCGTCAAGATACGGTTTGCACACGCAGTTCATGAGGTCCATGAAAACCGCTGGTGCGTTTGTCAACCCAAATGGCATAACCAGAAACTCACAATGGCCATACCGCGTTCGAAAAGCTATTTTTGGAACATCCTCCTCTCGGACTCTCATCTGATGATAGCCCGATCTTAAATCGATCTTTGAGTAAAAACTTGACCCTTGTAACTGGTCAAACAGATCATCGATACGTGGTAAAGGATAGCGGTTCTTGACTGTTACCTTGTTGAGTTCTCGATAATCTATACACATATGAAAGGACCCGTCTTTCTTCTTCACAAACAAAACTGGGGCTCCCCAAGGCGAAGAACTGGGTCGGATAAAACCTCTATCCAACAGTTCTTGGAGTTGATTTGACAGCTCTTGCAACTCTCCTGGTGCAAGTCGATAAGGAGCACGAGCAATCGGGGCTGCTCCTGGTGTGAGGTTGATCTGAAATTCCACCTGACGGTGTGGAGGTAAACCAGGAAGCTCTTCAGGAAACACATCAGTAAACTCGCGAACAACTGGAAGGTCTTCAATCTTCCTTTCCTCAGGTTGAGTATCAGAAACAAGAGCTAAAATAGCAGGGTAGCCCTTTCGTAGACACTTCTGGGCTTTCATGGCTGAGATGATGCCAACCATTGCACCACTACGATGACCTTGAACCGACAAAGATTCTCCACTGGGGAGAGGGATACGCACGATTTTCTCTTTACAGAGAATTTCCGCTTGTTGCTTAGACAACCAATCCATGCCAACGACCACATCAAAACTTCCAAGAGTAACGGGGAGTAGGTCAATGTCGAACACTTGACCCATAAGGTCTAGTTTACAGCCAAAAAGAACATGTGAAGCTTCAATCAATTTACCATCAGCTAATTCTACTACGTCCTTATTTACAAGAGGTGTAGGAGTCAAATCTAACTGACGACTGAACTCCAAAGACACATAACTCCAATCGGCACCAGAGTCGAATAAAACAGAAGCAAATAGATTGTTCACAGAAAGCGTACCGGTCACAACGTTGCCATCATTGCCAGCTTCCCCAGCACCAATGGTAAACACTCTCCCACGTGCACCGTTCCCACCATTGTTCCCATTGTTGTTATTCCCAGTATTGTTTTTGTTATTACCAGCATTCAGATTGAGTTAAGGGAAATCCCGTCTGAAATGACCCTCCTCACCACACTGAAAACACCCCTTACGATTTTCCTGATTCTGTTGAGGCTGCTGTCTCTCCTGTTGCTGTGGCTGCTGTTGTTGTGGGGGTTGCTGCTACTGTTGCCTTGGTAGTGAGACCCTGCAGTCTCTAGCCATATGGCCCACCTTGTTGCACCTGTGACATACCCGGGTGCACGGCCCGCGATGGTGGAAGTTGTACTTGTTACACTTCGGTTGCTTTCCCGCATAGGAGCCCTGACTCGAATTGTTGCTCTGATTCTGATTCACAGAAGATGACTGGCTAAAGCTGCGATTGATACTGTTGTCTGGTTTCTTCTGTGTCTGATTCGAGTTGGACACCTTGTCCACTTCATTCCACTTACGTTTACTGTCAGTAGCGGAAGTAGTAGCTGTAGCAGTAGTAGCAGTAGTAGAAACACGCGGTGGTAGCGAGCCAAGCTCCACCTCCTGATCTGTGATCTTGTGAGCTAAGCGAATGATCTGAGGTAAGTTGTTGAGGTTCGCTGGAGTAACCAAGCCCTTCACCTGCGGGGCTAATCCTTTGATGTACAGTTCGATTCTTCGGTGTGGAGGTCGTGATAAGTTGGGGCACATATTAGCTAATTCATGAGACCGTTTCGTGTATGCCTCAATCTCAGACCCCACCATTTTCAGATCATAATACTCGTTCTCCAGTTTCTGCACTTCGTCACGAGGACAGTACTCTTCACGCATCAGCTCCTTAAAATCGTCCCACGTAGTCGCATTCGCCATTTCAATACCTAGCATCTGAACTTGGGCATTCCACCAAGTCAAGGCACCATCCTCGAGTGTTCCTGAAGCATACTTCACTTTGTCCCCAGCAGGACAGTTACACATAGCGAACACCGATTCTGCCTTCTCAAACCAACATAGTAGTCCCATAGCTCCTTCAGTCCCACTGAATGTCTGTGGCTTACAATCCATGAACGACTTAAACGTGCAAGCAGGTGGATTGTTTTGATTCTGATTCGCTTGCTGAACTAAGGACGAAAGAAAATACAGAACACGGGTAAGAGTTGAGTACGCGTCACAAGAACAAAGAGTATTTGTCACATATCGTACCATCTTAATAGGGTGCCAAAGCCTCAGCCACACGTGTGTTAATCAAGTTTGTCAACTCGGCCTGAGTCATCGCAATGTGACCACGCCCATGGCCTCGTCTGCTCATGATTCTATATAAGAAAAGGAAAAAGGTTAAGAGTCAAGATAAAGTAGGTGTCAAACCCCACGATGAATCCTACAGACTACCAAGTTTACATCAGACAATAGAGTGAAACCCCTTTCACACTCGTTAAGTGATGTGCGCAAAATGCAACATATAAATTACATCAAATGTGGCATTAAACTAACCCTTTTTTAGTACTAATGTTGGAAAAAGTGTGTTTTTGTCTTCCTTTTGTATTTTCAGGATTAAATGAGCTCAAATGAACAAAAGAAGCAAAAAGGAAGCTAAATCTAACATAAATACAAGAAAAGGAATAAACGTGGCATGCTAGACCCCACGACAGCAACTTCCCAAGCAAAACAAGATAACAGAAGGCTGAACACGCCCCGTGCTCAATGAGCACGGGGGCGTGCCCAAGTGTCTGCAGAAAAGACAAAGCTGTAGAAGCTTCTATCACCCACCACGGGGGCGTTCCCAGCGGACACGGGGCCGTGGTCAACTCTAAGATTCGTAGAATCTGAGGAAATCTTGATAGTACAGATACGCTTCTGCACACGGGGTCGTGCCCAGCGGACACGGGGGCGTGGTCAACTAATGCATGACAAACTTCATTTAATGAAGGAAGAGAAGACGGGTGGACACAGGGCCGTGCCCAGCGGATACGGGGGCGTGGTCAACTAATGCAGACAAACTGCAATTAATGAAGAAAGAGAAGAAGGGTGGACACGGGGCCGTGTCCAGGCTTCTGTGCAGGCTATAAATAGGGGTGCTTGGTTCACTTCAAAGCCATCCCTTGGCAAACCACCTCTCTCACACTTCACCCACCCACCACCACCATCACAGCCCACATCCACCACCATCATCCATCATAGAGTGTGTGAGTAGTCTCGGGATCCAAGATTGATCGTAAGAGTTCTTGACAATCAAATGCCATGTTTTCCTAAGTCTCTTACATCACTTGGTGAAGACAAGTGTCTAGTGTAATA
This sequence comes from Helianthus tuberosus, assembly GCA_030545235.1. Classification (NCBI taxonomy): domain Eukaryota; kingdom Viridiplantae; phylum Streptophyta; class Magnoliopsida; order Asterales; family Asteraceae; genus Helianthus; species Helianthus tuberosus. The sequence continues at coordinate 104,224,190 of CM060443.1, forward strand.
CTTTTTATTTTTAATATTTTCGCACTTTTTATTTGGTTATGTATTAATGACTTTAATAACTAGTTTCTTATGTTGAAGGTGAGTCTTCCTTATCGTTTGTCCGTGGTGTCTTGGCATTATTTTACTGTCTGTATAAAATAAAAAAATTTCACCATTCATATCTCCACGGTTTATATGGAGGTATGTTGGCTACCTGGTCGGGGGTTAAGGGAACGGTTTGGTAAGAGTCTTGCCTTGTTCAGTGTATAGATCCTCCAAGGACCTGGGTTAACTTTAGTAGGACCTCCTTCAATACCCACTGGTATTGGATGGCGGGGGTCCGAACTCCTTGACCCCCTCATATGTAAACTACTATTAAAACTTTAACCCGGCTACTTAGGACTGTATCCCTGCTGACTCAGACTACTTAGCCGAGGGTAACGTCACCTCCAGAAGAGGGGCCTACCACGATATGCATTAATAACTTAAGTAATTATCTTTCAATAATCCAACCCTTTAGGATTGTATCCTTGCTGACTCAAACTACTGGGTTGAGGGTAACGTCACCTTCAGAAGAGGGACCTACTACAATAACTAAGATAATCTCTTAAAAAGTGCAAAAGTGCGGAAATAATCAAAGGTTACACTAAACACGAGTCGGATCCAAGTGATTCATCTTGTCTATCTGTTTTTATTTTTATTTTTCAGCATTTTAGTTAGTTTTATTTTTCTAGTTTAAAACATTTTTCTAAACTTTTGATTTGATTAGACGTTGCGGATAAAGCGGTTTTAAAAGCTCTTGTGTCCTTGGACGACCTTGGTATCTTACCAACACTATACTACGCTCACGATGGGTGCACTTGCCCATATGTGTGTTTAGTGTTAGTAAATATCGTGTTTTATAAATTTAAAACTTGGCTAAAAAGTGTTAAAGGGCTTAAAATATACATTAAAAATCTATAACACTACATGCACATCAAGTTTTTGGCGCCGTTGCCGGGGACACAGGATTTTAAGAAAGCTTAAAATCGACGGCCTAATCAGTTTTTCAAAACCTTTTTAAAACGCACGCATTTTTCTGTATTTTAGTTAGATTTTGCATTTACAGTAGCCTGAACACGGGGTCGTGCTCACTGAACACGCCCCGTGCTCAACAAAACCAGTAACTTGAATTCAAACGCCCAGATACAGAATCTGAACACGGGGCCGTGCTCACTGAACACGGGGCCTTGTCCAGCCTCTGTTTCCGTTTTTATTTTTGTTTCCTGGTCTCGAGACTTTGTTGTGGTCTGCTGAGTGATTCTCACGGATCAATACTCAGGAGGTTACAACTACACCTGTGAGGAGGATGATTATAGGGAAGACTATTGCACCATTTGTGGTGACCCGCACTCGGTTCAATATTGTGACTTATTTCAACCATCCACTTCATACACCTACTATGAGGAGCCCAGGTACGAGCCATCAACTTCATACACATCCTATGAAGACCCAAGGTATGAACCTCCTCCCTCATACTCATATTTTGAAGAACCAAGGTATGAGCCTTCATACTCATACTTTGAGGAACCACAATATGAGCCACCACCTTCATATGCTTATTATGAGGAACCATGGCGTGAACAACCCACCTCATATGAGTATTATGAAGAACAAAATTACGACCCTTATCCATCATATACTTACAATGAAGGACAATGGTGTGAACCATCTACTTCCTATGAGTATTATGACGAACAAAGGATCGAACAACCGGATTCGAGCTTTGAGGATCCCGATCCTTACTCTATCACCGACATAGCCGATAGGATAATAGAAAAAATTAAAACTATCGAATGTTACATATTAGAATCTCGCGCAAGGGAAGAGGAGTCCCGCGCAAAAGAAGAATTATATAAAAAGAGAGAGTTGAAAATGTAAAAATTGAAGAACAAATAAGTGAAAAACCGACACATGAGTTAAACAACGAAAAGGGTGAGTCCGATAACGTTAAAATTCAAGAAGAGTCTAATTTTGAAGAAATTAATCTCTTGTCACCTTCTTTCGAAAATCATTGTTTAGTTCCCACTCATGCTAAGTTTTTAAAAGAGTTAAACACTAACACTAAAATTGACGAAACGGTAAGCGTTAAGTTAACTAATGATCAAACTTCGCTAATAAAAGAAGACCCATTTGAAATTAACATTACACCGGTTCCATGTTTTTTTTCAAAATTCATTTATTAGTAATATCACAATTGATAAAGATCTTTGTGTTAACATAATGCCAAACTACATTTTCAAAAAATTAAGTATTGGTGATTTTTCTCCACTTCAAATACCCATTTTTCTATCCAATCAGAAAGTAATAAAATCAATCGGTGTAGTTGAGGATGGCTTGGTTCAAACAAATCAAATGGTAATCCCAACCGACTTTGTCATCCTTGATGACGCTCTAGTGTTGGGACGACCTTTTGTAAAAACCCACGAAGCTTTGAAAAACAGGAAGTACAACAATCTATTTATTCAATTAGGGGCGTTTAAAAAAAGTGTCGATCTTGAGCGTTCAATGAAATATCCGTTCGGCAATGACGACCCCCTAATTGAAGACGAGCCAGAACCACCCGATAAGGTGGGTCTAGCCAAGGACCCTTATAAACGTGGCGCACCACGGAGGCATTCCGTGGAACTATCCTTAGTTTTAGATTAGTTTAACTTTTATGTTTTCTAGTTTAGTTTTAATTTTCAGGAATAAAGCACACTCGAAATGGTGGAGGTTGCTAAGGGAAACTTGAACCAACACCCCATGCACAAAAACAGAGCCTCCCGACATTTTTTCTTCATTACAGCAAGTTCGGCATGGGCCGTGTCCAGCCAACACGGCCCCGTGCTGAACAGTCTGCAGAAAATGCCCAGTTCAGGTAACTGGACACGGGGACGTGCTCACTGAACACGCCCCCGTGCCCAGCCTTCTGTTTAAATTTGATACTGGCAGTCTGACCATGGGGCCGTGCTCAGCCAACACACCCCGTGTTTAGCTACCCAGTAACATAAAATCTTGTTTTTAACCCTTTGTACACATTCAATCAACCTAAAAACTTATTTTTGGGACACATTGAGGACAATGTGTAATTTAAGTGTGGGGGGATGCTAAAACCTTGAATTTTGCAAGTCCTAAATACAAGCCTTACACAAAACTCTATTGGAACCGCTAAACACCCCGAAATTTTTCAAAAAAAATTTCATTTTTTTTACTTGTCTTGGTTTAGTTAGGGAATAACAAGTTCTAAAAATGTTATACTTTTACAAATTTACAACCGATAGCGTCGTGATAAAAAGAACCAACATAAGAAAATTATGAAACGACATGACAAATCTAGTTAAAATTTGATTATATATACTTGATCACATAAAAACTCATTCCCACAAAAAGTGAGTTTTGAGCCTTTATTGAGCATATAAATACACATCTTTAAACTAAATGCTTATTTTTCGTTTCTTGTGTGAATAACTGCTTGGTTTTTACAACTCTAGAACTTGTCATGACGATACATTCCCGGTCCTTACCAACTTAAACCCGAGTAAGTAAATGATGGAGGCATTAAGACTAACTTTTTATTTCTACACCATTCTTTTTCTTTTTTTTACCACCTACCAAAAATCCCCCTAGTTAACCCCTTTGAGTCTAAACCTTTTCATTTCTTAACCCAAAACAAACACCCTTTTACCCACCAAAACCCTTTTTCATTTTAAACACTTTATTTTAGTAACAAAGCTCGGTTTTTCTTATGACTTCTTCAAACAAAATGAAAAAAAATGAAAAAATGATGATGAAGCCAAAAGAAATAAACAAACAAGTTTATCAAAAAGAACTTTGTTTGAAGAATTGCTTCACCAAAATAAAAAGTTACAAAAAAATAAAAAGTCTTACGAAAACCGATGCTTTTTACGCCTTTCGCCCTTTTCTACTAACCACTAACCCAACCACCTACCTTTAACCCAAGTCTAACCCTTCCCCCAAAGTCCTCTTGATATTTACAAAGGTATATAGTTAAAAAGGAGGAGGATTGATTGCTTGGCAAGCTTATGGTAGAAGTAAGTTCCATGCCGCTCTCGAGTGTTTCACAAAAATACATTTACGGCCGAGTGTTGAGTGATCCCCCGTGAGGTATGTGAACTTGTATATAAATGGAATTTTAAAAAGGCATGTTATGCCCAAATAAGTAATTTATCTTATGTAATGTTCTAAATAAATCATGACAAATAGGATTGTAAATAAATAAAAATAAAACTTAATAAAGAATCTTGGAAATCCCGACACTCTATGACAAGCCCAAAACCTTCTCTTCTACCCATTCCATTTGGGTGTGTAAGCCACAAAATAAAGAGTTTTGCTTGAGGACAAACAAAGATTACATCAAATGTGGCATTAAACTAACCCTTTTTTAGTACTAATGTTGGAAAAAGTATGTTTTTGTCTTCCTTTTGTATTTTCAAGATTAAATGAGCTCAAATGAACAAAATAAGCAAAAAGGCAGCTAAATCTAACATAAATACAAGAAAAGGAATAAACGTGGCATGCCCGACCCCTCGACAACATCTTCCTAAGCAAAACAAGTTAACAGAAGGCTGAACACGCCCCGTGCTCAATGAGCACGGGGGCGTGCCCAAGTGTCTGCAGAAAAGACAAAGCTGTAGAAGCTTCTATCACCCACCACGGGGGCGTGCCCAGCGGACACGGGGCCGTGGTCAACTCTAAGATTCGCAGAATCTGAGGAAATCTTGATAGTACAGATACGCTTCTGCACACGGGGTCGTGCCCAGCGGACACGGGGGCATGGTCAACTAATGCAGACAAACTGCATTTAATGAAGGAAGAGAAGACGGGTGGACACGGGGCCGTGCCCAGCGGACACGGGGGCGTGGTCAACTAATGCAGACAAACTGCAATTAATGAAGAAAGAGACGAAGGGTGGACACGGGGCCGTGTCCAGGCTTCTGTGCAGGCTATAAATAGGGGTGCTTGGTTCACTTCAAAGGCATCCCTTGGCAAACCACCTCTCTCAAACTTCACCCACCCACCACCACCATCACAACCCACATCCACCACCATCATCCATCATAGAGTGTGTGAGTAGTCTCGGGATCCAAGATTGATCGTAAGAGTTCTTGACAATCAAAGGCTATGTTTGCCTAAGTCTCTTACATCACTTGGTGAAGACAAGTGTCTAGTGTAATACTTTTTATTTTTAATCTTTTCGCACTTTTTATTTGGTTATGTATTAATGACTTTAATAACTAGTTTCTTATGTTGAAGGTGAGTCTTCCTTATCGTTTGTCCGTGGTGTCTTGGCATTATTTTAGTGTCTATATAAAATAAAATATTTTCACCATTCATATCTCCACGGTCTATATGGAGGTATGTTGGCTACCTGGTTGGGGGTTAAGGGAACGGTTTGGTAAGAGTCTTGCCTTGTTCAGTGTATAGATCCTGCAAGGACCTGGGTCAACTTTAGTAGGACCTCCTTCAATACCCACTGGTATTGGATGGCGGGGGTCCGAACTCCTTGACCCCCTCATATGTAAACTACTATTAAAACTTTAACCCGGCTACTTAGGACTGTATCCCTGCTGACTCAGACTACTTAGCCGAGGGTAACGTCACCTCCAGAAGAGGGGCCTACCACAATATGCATTAATAACTTAATTAATTATCTTTCAATAATCCAACCCTTTAGGATTGTATCCTTGCTGACTCAAACTACTGGGTTGAGGGTAACGTCGCCTTCAGAAGAGGGGCCTACTACAATAACTAAGATAATCTCTTAAAAAGTGCAAAGTGCGGAAATAATCAAAGGTTACACTAAACACGAGTCGGATCCAAGTGATTCATCTTGTCTATCTGTTTTTATTTTTATTTTATTTTTCAGCATTTTAGTTAGTTTTATTTTTCTAGTTTAAAACCTTTTTCTAAACTTTTGATTTGATTAGACGTTGAGGATAAACCGGTATTAAAAGCTCTTGTTCCTTGGACGACCTCGGTATCTTACCAACACTATACTACGCTCACGATGGGTGCACTTGCCCATATGTGTGTTTAGTGTTAGTAAATATCATGTTTTATAAATTTAAAACTTGGCTAAAAAGTGTTAAAGGGCTTAAAATATGCATTAAAAATCTATAACACTACAAGCGCATCATTAAGCATCACTGGGACTCACATGCACCCCACATTATTATTATGTGTGCACCCATAATAACAATGCAATTTGCATGTTCATCACAGCTCCTCCCAACTCATGCTAAAAGGTTCCTCAAATTCAAGTAACGAGACAAAAGACATCACAAAACATGGATCATGAAAGTCTAGAGGGATGTCGCATTGTGACCCTATCACCCATATAACATAGGCAAGTAACACATGAATTCAGTCTGTAGTGCTAAGTGAGCAATCACATGCAACATCATACGTAAGCGTACACTAGATATGTTATGCAATAAATTAACGAGAGACGAACCTTGCAATCTGGAGCTGAGTGTCATGGTCGATTTTCTGAACTGTTCGGTTATAGTCTGGTTTTATAAAAACGTTTTAAAACCTAGTTCACTATAACCAGTGGCTCTGATACCAAACTGTCACATTCCCAAAATACCACATGCGGTAACCCCGCTAGGCGTGTGACGTACCAGGATCTAGCCACCAATCACGTTGAACTAACATCAAGTTATAAAACAAAGTTTCCGTTTATAATGATAGAACATTTATAATCACAATCCAAGTTTAACATAATCAGCGGAAGCAAATAGTAAATCACTGTTCAAACGTTTCAAAAACCAATGTATGTGAAATCAATAAACAAGTCTTGCAAATCCAAGCAGTACGACCCATGACCACTCCAGCCATCCAGATAGCAAGTTCTTTGTCCACTGTACCTAACGACCTGCGAGCATGCAACAAGTGTATCAGACAACGCTGGTGAGTTCATAGTTTTACGAAAACATTGGTTACCAAGTGTTTAGTTCAGTTCATTGATAATAATGTTGATAATAACTCGAGTATATTACAAGATGGCTCCAGATTATTTTTGCCCTTCCCCAATGCCCCTATCTAAGCATTGGTCATGACTGGGTCATTAGTTCACACCCGTCCTCTCAGGTATGGGGTAAGGGTGCCAAACCTAAATAGCGTTATCAACTAATACCCCGTTACCTCTCAGGTAACAAACAAGATGGGACTTAATGGTGATAGGAATTGAGTGTATTATCCAACATTCTAGTTTTTACCCAAAAGACTTATTCCTCTCAGGAATACCCAGTGATTACCCAAAGACTTATTCCTCTCATGAATACCCATTTGACTGTCCCACCCACCGGGACGCATGCTCAAGAGAAGTGAACTCACCTTTGATTTGCTCGGTATGTTAAGTTACCTGTCCAAGTTGGTCAACCCAATTCCTACCGTGGTTACCAATCAACATCAGTTTTATAATCGATCAAGTTACTTATTCACACAGTTAGTATCTATCACAAAATCACCTTGTATAACATATCAAGTACTCTGTTAACATAATATCATATACCAGATGGATTGACTAACCACACAAGTCAAGTCAAGACCCCTATATCTAGTTAACATTACTATCATGCCACAAACAGAATATCACAAACACAAGTGTCCAATAACATAAACTTCATCACTGGTTTACTGTTCCGCCCATCTATCTCCTCGGTGAAGAATCATAGCGACGAAGGACTATCCTTCGTCGGAATGAAGTGTGACGAAGTGTCCATACTTCGTCGAGACAGGGTTTGACGAAGTATCCAACCTTCGTCGAGACAAAGTTTGGCGAAGTATTCAACCTTCGTCGAGACAAGGTTCGGCGAAATATCATATAGGTTCGTCAAGATCACAAACAATCGTTAACACGTATTCAGCAGGAGTAATGGATCAATCAACAGTTATTTACAAGTTCCACAACCCTAATTATGATCAATCATCGACTATTCAAAACATAACTGTTTCCTTTAACATACAATTCTAATCAAACATTAATCATTGAAACACACAAGGATCTTCAACCCTTTTATCGTACCCATCCTAACTATGTAATTAACATTCATACGGTCGATCATCAATGGAGTATTATGCACACAAGATCAAGACACTATCATCAATTAATCCACATATTCATACAAAATCATCACAACATGAATCCACATATCATGAATTAATCCATCGAATGAGACCAAGACACTAACCATAATAACGGATTGATTAGATAAATCGAGATGGAAAAGCTTCGAGACTCCCTACTGTGACAATTGTGTTCTGTAATCATCGTATAATGTAAAACAATGTTGATTATCAATAAAACAATGTGCTTTGATGATTTTACAATTTGATTCGATTCCGATTTCAAGCTTTAAATCGCTTTCTGGAAGGTTATACGCAAACTGGTGCGTAAACGCAATCAGTTTAACGCGACGTACACTCCGGAACTGTGACGTGAGCCAAACATACCCTAAATATCCTTTACATAACTTAGAAATAAGTTTCGAAGGATTTGGTATGGCAAAAACATGTTTATTCGAACTATAGAACTAATTACGACAAAACTGCGAAACGAACTTTGGTGATCGCCCGGATAATATTTAAATCCCAAAAATATTCTGTTATGATTAAAATTTTATTTTTAATCAGGTTCGTGTTGAAAAATAAATTAAAACGCTAAAAAACGTTATTTTTCAAGGTTAAGCACGTACCGAGCGTTACTGCGCAACACAGTGCTTATACTGCAAAACGCAGACAACGCAGCCAGTCTCGGCAACTGAAATTTATTTCAGTAATATTTTGGCGAGTTTATTTTTATAGAATAATAAAAATAACTTAGAACGCCATAAACCGGAATTTAAACGCTAGATAAAATACCCGGTATCTAGTTAAATACATGTTTTTATCTAAATTACCAACCAAAACTTACACTTTACCACCCCCCCTTTCAAAATTTCGGTCACCTTATGTGGCCCCACCAAAATATTTACTATATCTTGCAAGATCATATTTGATATTTCTTGGATTTAATAAGATATGATGAGATCTTATGGAGATTCATTTTAGATCTTGCATATCCTATAAATACACCATATCTTCACTCCACTCCCTTACACTCCATCACCCTCACTCTCTCTCTCTCTCCAAAACCGTAACCCTCACCACCACTCCCATCTTCAAATCTTCAACCTTGTTCTTGAATATCAAACCCCATTCCAAGCAAGTTTCAAGTTGGTGTGAAGATCCAAAGGTGTTTACAAGGTGCTTTCAAGTGATTTCAAGCTCCATATCATCAAAACCTCATCCTACAACTTACTTGAATCTTGAAGGTATAACATTTATGTTTAAATCATACTCTTGATTCTTGGTTGTTCTTGATGATTTGAAGTTTCTCTTGAATCTTGGAATTTTCACAAACTTGAAATCTAAAAAGAAATGGGTCTTTATACAAAATAAAAATGGTGATGTATATGGGTGTATGAGTTTTGAGTTTGATTTCTTGATAAACACTTGTTTTGGACATTTGCTTGCATGTTTTAGTAACATTTAAGCGATTAACAGCATGCTGAGTAACATTTACAGCCAACTTCAGTTGGCTGTAAACGGACCGTTATAAATCAAAAATCGATTTTCTGAAGTCTAAATTATATGTTTTCGAAAAACGAATCAAATGGCACTGGAATCATATTTTTTCGAGTTCGTTTACAATTTTTAAAGGTCCGTTTTGTACAGCAGCAAAAGCTGTGTTTTTACTGCAGAAAATGTGTGTTATGTTTTTCGTCATAACTTGAAATCTGTGTAGAATTAGCTCATGAAATTTGTACTGTAGATGACCACTGATGTCGTTGTAATTCTCCCACTGGAATTTCATAAATCGGACTTACGATGAATTTTAAATGAATTATTCCGTGGACTGCAGTCAGAAAGTGACGAATCTGATTGCAGTCCGGTAAATGATTTTTTTATTAAATATTGGTAATGAATTGGATCCCGATATTTTTACACAATAATATTTGGATCGTTTAAAACATTCTGTAAAAATTTAGGAATTTTTGGAGTAAGTTAACTATTTTATTAAAATTCCCGAAAATAGCCCAGTTTTGAATAATAGTTAAAATGCAAGGGTTTTGATGAAATTTGCATGATTTATGTGCTTTATGTAAGACCTGCACTATCATGAGTATAACCACTATTTTATTCAGTAAATAACATGGGTTAGGTTAAAATATCAAGTCGTTTCGATTTGGGATGGTTCGGGTAACGTTTGATGCAAAACTATGTGGTAAAACGGTTAAAAATCGGCTTTTCGGAGGATTCTTATAAAACTGTTTTAGATCAGTAAGTAAACTGATATTTTTGATATAAAAATAAGTATTTTAACTTATATTAAGTTTACTTGGTGTTTGGTTAGTCATACGTGACTTCCGACGCCCAAAAATGTTACCGAATCGCTAAAATAAGTGTTTTTCGACATACACTAGAATGGGTTGTTCATGTGTAAATTTTATGGGTTACAATGTGCTATATGTTTTACAATATGTGTTTGATGACGTGTTAGTGTTGACAAGATTATGTGTATTACGATATTTATTTTATGTTACATTTGAGTATATATTACGACGCGCAAATCGTAGATATATTGCCTATAACATGATGAGGGTCACCAATATAATCGTTCGAATCGCAAAGTTTTTAAAATATATATGTGAACTCATATATATACAAATACACCAATATAATAAAAAATAATAGCTTTTCGAGAAAATCTCAAAGTTATGTGAAAATTCTAAGTATCGGAGAAACTTATGTATTTTTGTGAGTTTTTGATTATTAAATCGTTCTTATTTAATTTAGGACGAATAAACAATTTGAGGGATTGTGTTAACATATAAAAACGCACCCAAAGGTGAGTACATAGTCCCCTCTTTTACTGTTTTCAATGTTCTGGGGTGAAACATATGTGCCTATACAATATTTTCATGATTTCGACTATATGATTACGCATGCATAAGTACTATCTTTTGACGAATTGAACTATTATCGATGGTTTAAACACTGATTTCCGAAGTTTGTTACGACTATTTGTTTGTTCATATGTTTACTTATACATTCATTAACAATGATCAAGCCGATTGGTAGTACGATATAGCGCTATAGGACTAGACACCCCATTCCTGTTGTATGGAATGTCAGAAACCAAATTTTAACCAAATAGAATTTGCCTTTGTGGTATTTCTATAGTCTCTAAAGTGTAGTTTGATGCACTAAGGTTTGAATGTATTGCTAAATCGGGATTTACGGTATATTCCGATATACTACCAACGTGATACTGTTTTGCCAAAGCATAATTTGATATGCTATTGTTTACTAAAATATAATTTGATATATTACCAAACCACGATATTAGGTATGTTCCGACATACTACCAACGTGATATTATTTACCAAAGTATAATTTGATATACTATGTACAAATCCAACATATATTTTGTTATTTACTAAAACATAGTTGATATGTTATTTACAAAACCAAAGTATACTTATGATATACTACCAAAAACTATTATTTTAACAACTAAAGTATATTTGATATACTATCTGTTTAACTGTTTTGAAACTAAAATATATTTTAATATATTACTTATCCGACTTTCTTAAAACCAAGGTATATTTTTATGTATACTACAACTTTTATATCAATGCAAAATGTTCTAGAAACCAAACTTTTATCAAGGATTCATGGCTACTTTTATAAACATATAATCTTTTCTTATATGATCCAAAGCCATGAATCTAATTCACAAAACCTATGTTACTCACAGACATTTTTATGCTGACGTATTTACTTTCACATATGTTTCAGGTTTTATTTCGTGACGACTGTTGATTGCTTTACATAGGATGGACATGGGACTTAGTAATTATAAAAACATGAACGGCAATTGTACTGTTTGTTGATCAAATTCCAAGACAATGTAACTTTTTATGTAATAAAACAATATTTTAAATTCCATGTGTTGTGAAACAATGATTCTGTTACAACACTCCCCGACGTTTCCGCCACGATTTGTTGTTTTACGTGGTCGGGGTGTGACACCTACTGCCGACGCACAGGGAATGATAAGAGAGGACTTAGGGTTTTTGTGTTTTACGTCTATTGATTACAAGAGGTTATACAAACACATAAAAGGTTGGGGCCCTCTTCGGCGAAGTCTCATTCGGCGAAGAATGATTCTTCGCCGTGATGGGAGTATGACGAAGGGTCAACCTTCGTCGATGTAGGTTGTGACGAAGATCATCCTTCGTCGATGGGTACGTGTGACGAAGACCACTCTTCGTCGAGCGTTCTAATTCAGGATTAAACATAATTATAGCCACACACAATACTTAAGTTTTCATGCAACACTCCAACTTAACAATACATTAATCATTCCAATATCAAGACAGGATACAATATAAAATGAATTGTGAACAAGTAATGTGCAAAAGGAAAGCCTTGAAATCTCGAGTTGTCACAGGTTTGGTTTTAGTCAACGGGTCTCCGACGGGGGAATTCGCTTTCAAAATAGGGTTGCGCCAAGGGGATCCCCTATCACCTTTTCTCTTTGTTCTCACGATGGAAGTTTTGTCGATGCTAATGAGGAGAGTAGAAGACAGAGGGTTATTTAGAGGGGTAAAGCTTCCAAATAATGGCCCATGTATCTCGCATTTGTGCTATGCGGACGACATACTCTTTATCGGTGAATGGTCGAACAAAACGTGCTTGCGTTAAGTCGGATTTTGAGATGCCTTAACCTGGTCACGGGGCTTAAGGTGAATGCTCAAAAGTGCCACTTGTTTGGCATTGGTGTTGATGATGTAGAGGAGGAAAGTATGGCGAATATCCTGAATTGTAGTGTCGGGTCGCTGCCTTTCGATTAACTAGGCATCCCGATTGGGGTAAATATGAAGTGAGTGGGGAAGTGGCAACCGATAATTGATAAGTTTTCAAAAAAATTGGCGTCTTGGAAGGCTAAATCTCTCTCTTTTGCCGGTAGGATTACCTTTGCGAAAGCAGTGTTGGGTAGTCTCCCGTCTTACTATTTAGACCTCTTCAAAGCATCTAAAGCGGTTTTGAAGAACCTTGAAAGCATTCGTAGAGATTTTGTGTGGGGTAAATTTAGCACTACTCATAAGATGCGATGGTTGAAATGGAGTAAAGTCGTTAAGCCAAAAGCTAACGGTGGGCTAGGTATTGAAGGAATTTTGGAGTTTAATTTGGTAATGCTTATGAAGTGGTGGTGGCGGTTGAAAGACGACCCAAACCTCCTTTGGGCGAGGGTTATTTACTCCATTCATAAGACGAGACTTGATCATAAAATGGTTCTGGTAAAGTCTTCAAACCCGGGGGTTTGGAAGGAAATAACGATGATGGATGAGGCTTTGGCTAAGGAAGGCATAGACATAAAGAAAAAAATCAAAGTATGAGGTTTTGGAAAGACATTTGGCTGGAAAACTCGACTCATAAAGATAGATTTCCGGATCTATTTCAGCTTTCTAAGCTGAAAAATGGGTCGATCGCTGAGCATATGGTGATTCAAGATGGGAATGCTCAATGGGGATGGGGGTGGGTGAGAGACCCTTCCTCTCCTAGCGTTTGGCTGAAAATCAAGATGTTAATGTCCCTTCTCCAGCGGGTTTATATAAGCGGGACCAAGGATATGTGGATTTTTTAGAACAGTGAAGGCGAGAACTTTTCTGTGAAAAGTTTAAGAAATGAAATCATGGCTAGAGCGTTGGATCAAGGGGACAAACAGGTTTTTAAGTGGAATGGGTGGGCGAATCTGAAGGCCAATTATTTGGCATGGAGGGTAATTATGGGGAAGTAGCGGCCAAGGTAAGTCTCGCGAACCAGGGAGTTTCCATCCAGAATCTGGTGTGTGATAGGTGCGGTCTTGAATCTGAAATTGTAGATCATGCTTTCGTCTCTTGCCTCTTTGCGAGAAGCATTTGGTGGAACGTGTTTGTGTGGGCCAGAATCTCGTTCCCTTCTTCTGCAACAACTATCGCAGGAATCTTTGAGACTATTGCAAATAGCCCGGGCTTAAGAAGATGGAAAAAGATTGTTCATTTGATTGTCGTTGCAGCTACTTGGAGAATTTGGTTGGCCCGAAATGCCAAGACGTTCGAGAATAATTTCATCCCGGTTCGAAAGTCTATGGATATGATTAAGGAAGACGCTTATCTCTTGGTGTGCCACATATCGAAGATCCAATCTCCTTCTAAGGAGAAATGGTCCGCCTTTGATATCGTTGACATTTTGTAATCATCTGTCTGTTTTTTTTAATGTTGTTCTTTTTTCAGCTTCTTGCTAGGTTATATATATATATATGGTAAGGTTCATGCGAGAACCACCCTTATTGCGAGAACCGCGAGAACCAATGTGAACACAACCTAAAATAGCTAAAAAACCTAACCCCCACCCCCCTCCCCCAAAAAAAAAACCTAAACCTCCTCCCCCACCCCCCAAAAACCTAAACCCCCCACCCCCCCCCCCCCCCTAAACCTAAAATGCTAAAAACTAAACCCCCAAAAAACCTAAAAAAATCTAAAAAAAATCTAAAAAAATCTAAATTTTTTTTTATATTTTTATGTTAAAATCGCTACTTTTAGTAGCAAAAAAAATTTTTAATTTTTTTTTTAATTTATTATTATTATTTGTTTTACTTCGAAAAGTAGCGATTTTTTATAAAAAAAAATATTAAAAAAAAAATTTTGTGTGATTTTTAGCTATTTTTAGGCATTTTTGGTTGTGTTCACATTGGTTCTCGCGGTTCTCGCAATAAGAGATGGTTCCTAACGGATCTTTATCCTATATATATATATATATATATGTGTGTGTGTGTGTGTGTGTATAGAGAGAGAGAAGTTTCGTCGTTCAAAAAAAACAAGTCATGTTAAAAATGATCTCATAAGTTGTTTTGGAAAAGAAATAGTGACTAAGGGCATTTTTAGGATTGTTTTTTTGAAACAACTTATTGACTTTTTCAAAAAGTCAATAAGGAGAAATAGTGTTTGGATAAGTGAAAATGACTTTAAAAGTAACTTTTTGCTTAAGCGGGGAAAAGTCATTTTGAAAAGTTAGGAAATCCTGACTTTTTAAAACTTCTTTTAACTTTTAAAGAAACAATTACAAAAATGCCCTAACCTAACCCTAAAAAACATAAGCTAAGCCAAACACCTTTTATAAAACAACTTATTGACATAAGTAAAAGCGGTGGCGCGATGGTGGCGATGTCAATGATGACAACGATGAGGTTATGTCGGTGGTGGCAACGATTGTGGCAGAGACGTAGGCGACTATAGTGGTAGTGGTGGTTAGAGTTGTGGTGTCTGCAACACTAGCAGTGGTATCGTCGGCAATAATGGATGGTAATGTGACGGGTATTGGTGATCATAGTCTCGTACTCTTGTACTCGGTTGTATAACATTTTCCCATACCCAGCCCAATACACATGGGTATATATCAGGTAATTACCCATTGGGTATCAGGCATACCCAAGGGTATCGCACATACTCGTAGGCATCGGATATACCGGTTAGTTTTTTAAAAAAATGTCCGTTGAAATTTTGAAACACAATAGTCTTTCACTGTTCTATGTTTTAATTAATTTTATGTTATTAACAACTAAAATTAATTAAATATAATTAATTACATACATATTATTATCACTACAAAAACTCTTAAATATTTGTAATATATACTAAGAATTTGTATACCATTTAAGAAAATATAAACCCAACTGAAACATGTTGGTATATAAAATTTATAAACCATTTTTATAGTTCTCACCATGGATCCAAATGAAAAAAGCTTGAACCTAGTAAACAAAACAACCATGGATCTCTTAGAACTCTAGGTGGGATACTACAACAAACAACCTATGATAAGGGTGCTCAGCTTAAGGGTACCCAGGCAGAGGGAGGCCGCCCACGGTGTGCAAAAAAACCTGACTCTGAAACCGAATCTTTTTTATGACTCAAGACACTACTAACTAGACATTAAATGATCGTTTCTCATCCCCACACTTAAACTCTACATTGCCCTCAATGTAGGATGGAAACCGAATCAAAAACTAAAATAAATAAGAAATAAAAATACTAAGGGCAAATTGGAAAGGACTTAGCTGGTTTTATAATGCGTAAGCTCCAGAAACTCTCGTCCAATCCAGCTCGATTGTATAGCATTTCATTCGTGATCAGCTTTAACTCTGACTGGCATACTTGGTAAATTCCTTGAAATTTGATAGCAGCTCCAAAATCACCCGAATGGAGATTGCGTACGAGTGGTACAATTCAAACTTGCATAAACAAAAACAAGCAAAAACCAAAGCAATACCGACTCGACACAATAACGACTCAAAAACTACTAAATTAGACTCATGATACAAAATAAACGACTCAAAATACAACTAAACACATACCATAAACCACCGAAAATACTCCGAAATTATAAATTTAACAAACTCTACAAAACCTCCCCACACTTGAACTTAATCAGGATGTTTTTATTTGATCTCGACCCTATCTAACCCATTTAATTCCACCCGGTCCTCAAAAATAGATAAAAATTTAATGGTGGAATAATAAAATACTTTCCAATTTTTAAACGGGTCAGACCACGAGAATTTAAATTTACCTGGAAGAATCCGGATGCGCGGCATGTAGCGAGAAGACTGATCGTGTTTGAACTTCAATGTGTTCTTCTTCTTCATCCTGTGCCATCCTTCGGGCCTCTTCCGTTTTCGATCCTTTATTTTTATTTTCCTTGCCTTCTCCCGTGGTTTTATCAATTCTGAAGTTTCATCTATTATTAATATCGCATGCCAGCTATGGTGTTTTTCCTCTTCCACCACTTTTTCTTCAACTTTTTGGTCTAGAACAAGTTCGGTCACATGGAATAGGTTACCTTCATGTAAAGCTTCTAAGAATGAAAGATCAGCTTCCGGGTCAAACTCACCTTCTTCCGTGTAATCCGGTAAACCTTCTAACTCCCCACGAAACTCATCCTCCCAATACAAGTTATTTTCTTCCCCCTTATATTCATCAAACATCCAACCAGTAAAATCCCTCAATTCCACTTCTTCTTCAATTACTTCTTTCTTCACTAACGACCTCTGATACGCCGCCCATTCTTCTGCATCTATCTCGTCATCAGAATCACTCCAGTAATCATATATAGTACCCTGCGGAACCGAAGGTGGGACTTCATCGTCCATTTTCGTCTCCGTGACTGGAATGGTCTCCTCATCTGACTCATCCTCATACGGTAGCTCTTTCCCCAGTTCTGGAAACGTTGGGATTAATTCTCCAGCATAAAGTATGTAACCGAGGTAGTTACCTTTCGCATCATATGTATAACCAGTCTTTGGCTTTTGTTTTGGCTGCACTTTGTTCTCTTCTTCTTCCTCTGGGTCTTCTCCCTTCCATCTCTTATATGCAGCCAGTTGCGCATCTATCTTTTCATTACTACACGAAAAATCAATTATGAAATTACCCGTATTCTCTTCTCGCTCTTCCTGCTGAACCGGAGGTGGGACTGAGACGTCCATTGTAGTCTACGGTTCTACCTGTGCTTCTGGGGCGTTCATTCTTCTCATTATTTCTGCTAATTCAAGTCTCGCCTCCTGTAGCTGACGAATCATCTCTTCATAGGATAGGTTATTTTCTACTCGATATGGCTGCTGATACGGGTCATCATGTTGATATGTGGAATACCCTTGCAAAGGATATAGTTGTGGCTGCACAAAGGGGTTAGTATAACAATTTGTAGAGGATCCCTCAAATTGTAGGCATTTAATTGTAAAATGGGCCCTCCACAAATTTTAAACATATTTACTAAACACAAAATAAATTAAAAAAAAAATAAAAGACAGGGACAATTAAACTCCTACGACTCAATATACAAACAATTAGCACGTATGAGATTAAGCAAGTCTAAACAAAGTAATTAACACAATTGCCAAAGAGGCCCCGGCAACGGCGCCAAAAACTTGATGTGCTAAAAATGGTCAACAGAAATAAACTAATTAACCTAATCTAGACACTATAACCTTTAAATTCATAAACTTAGACTCGATCTAAAACTAAACCACACAACCGACAAGTGTATCGATCAATGCAGTATAGCTACAATAAGTCCGAGTATCGAACCCACGTGTAACACCACAACCTGGACAGGCTGGCATGTCACTATTACAGATATCAAAAACCAAAGAGTTTCAATAAACGATAGAAACCAAGAAACAAAAGTTTCGAATCCACCAGAAAACCTAAGTCTTATATTATTCCATTACAGAAAATAAATAAACACGAAAACTTCAAAAACTTCTTAAACTTCATTTTCCTCTCACTCATCCCCGTTTCCCTTGATTACCTACAAAACACACACAAAACAACACAAGAAAGAAACTACGGCTGAGCCAAAAAGTTGCCCAGTAACGGAGAAATCAACAGTAAAAGTAAGACAGACATGTGGACAGAAACATGAATGGTACTGACGTCAAACAAGTCTAGATTTTGGCACTGAAACAGATACTTATATAACTTGAATCCCAAAACTTATACTGAACAGATAACAGATACTGAACATAACCAGATGCATATAAACATATCATAACAGAGACAAGACATACGTGACAACATATAACAATAAAACAAGTCACGTAATATAGAAGCACCCACGAGACTAAACAGAGGCATACATGGCTATAGTCCATGCGCCGAGACGGTGCATGTAGGCGTACACACATTATTCCATCTCAACAGGAGTCAGAGCTAAGATCGATCTATTCGCCTCTAGGGGCATGTGCTACACAAGCACAAACTAGAAACGCCGTGAACTTTAGTTACGCACCGTCACGATGAGTGCCATGTCGTTGACGCCCCAACGACAAGTCTAAACGTATAATTGCTCGGGTGACAGAGTACAAAGCGTATCAAAAATAAAAGTATATTGACATAAGTCTAAAGGGAACATGTAATAACGAGCACAAAATCTAAGGTCTATTGCGCATGCTACAATAAGTACTAATCATATAACAATACGAACCGAAACATCTAACGAAACATCCATACTACAAAGTAACGGATATGAATAAAATACCATGATGACAAGGATAGGAACCGTACCAATGAGTAACGAAAAATAAAAGTATACTACGATGAAAAGAAAACAGAATCCGTACCTTATTAGCCAGCAAAGCAAAACCAAATAATCAAGTCGTCCACAATAATCAAACACCTATAGTCGCATTAAAATCTAAATCAGTTTTATTCTAGTGGAATCATGATTACACTTAATCCGATATTTGGTATCGATTCGTGGGCTTATTAGTTCCGGTGAAGAAAACTTGTAGTCATTAATCAACCTACTATTATTGTTATCGCGTCTTGGTTAACTCACCTTTCATCTATGATGATTAATATTTTCATAAATTTGTGATAAGTCTTATGTTTATTAAACCCATATAATTAGAACTGTATTAATATTTAAAACAGTAAGCATATTGATTAAAAGAAAAATAATTTTTCATATAGGTATAGTTATTACTCTTGTACCTACTACATCCACTACTGATTTTCAATTTGTAATTCGAATATGGTGGCTCATCCCATAACCATATAAAATATAAAAGCACTTGAAGTCGAATTCGTTTCGAAACTTAACTGTCTAAACTGAACGTTATAATTAACCATGCCCATAATAATTTAGATGGTATTAATAAGTGCTGACTTTGGCTTCTAAGATTGAACATAGTCATTGATTCAGTAGTCTAATTATGTATGATCAAATAAGAACGTAAAGATGGACTTGGAAGCCATGTTTTCATATTATGACGCTTTTGTCATCGGAACTAATCATCACCCATAGAAGACACGTTCGATCGGTTTCTTGAACAAAAGATTATACGTAGAAAAGGGTCAAGTTCTTACCTCACTTGTGTTGTTAAATAGACGAGATCGAAGCAGAACTTGGACGATTTAATAGTGGCAAAGTGATGGTCGGCGTGACGGAACAAACGAAATCGTCACGAAACAATTTCTAACGATTGTGGGGGTAATCGCTGGTTCAAGACGAAGACACGGTAGTGACGCGCGGCGGCGTTTATGACAGGAAGTGGCGGTCGTGCGGAGGCTGTCAAAGTCGTCGAAACGCAACTTGTAATAAACAAAAGTAAGGCCAATCAAATCAAAATTTGTGATCAACAAAAGTATGGTTCAGAAGATGATAATAACGTGGTACCTTGTTGCGGATCGGAGGCTTCAGATGATGACGGAGTTTACGGTGACTAACGGACATATTATCTTTCCAACGTACAAAGGCATGCATACATGTGTATGTTTGTTTAATAAAAAAAAATATATTATATTTTATTTTACATGAAATCAAAACTTGTAAGGATATCATTATTTTTATTTGTTATAGAAAAATAACAAATAAAAATATTTATTAATTTAGGGTATTCAAACTTTCGGGTGTTACACCACGAGACTCTCTAATTACGCTAATTAGACTCTATCTAGACCTAGACTGACACGGACACAACACTAACCATTTTTATATTTAAGGGAGGGGGTTCTAAATATCCTAAAATTGTAAATTAAACTAAATTAATTAGAATTACCTAACACGAATTAACTTGGGTTTTAACTCAGATGATGGAAACGACTGCCTAGACTGGATTCCTAATTTATTTTAGTAATGACTTTACTCTGTTTATTAATTATTATGGCACCGAGGTCTTAATCTATAATAATAAAGGAAACCTGATGGACGAGATTGTAATTTTACCATACTTACAAGTTACGAAGCACCATGTACAAGGATGTGTAAGCTATTTTTGAGGGGTTAAATTTGTATTTAACCCAAAGTTTAAGACACCAAAGGGGTATAATCGGTAATTTGCCATCTTCTTTTAGAACCCTAATAGTAAAAGAAGCCAAAGGGATTAAAGACACGCCGCTTCACTTCATCTTCTCCCTAACCCCTCCAACCCCATAAAATCCACCACATCCTACAAGTTATTAGGATGCACTCTAAGAAGTTATTCTTATGGGGAAGAATACTATGATGAAGAGGTCTATTAGGATGCACTTTGAGAAGACTGGCAATAATGCCTATTTGAACTTGATTCCGCTTCTTGTTGTAAGTTTTTTTGTTATTAGATCTGATTTTTATACGAATTTGTATACTTATATCAGATTTTGCTCAACTCAGTTATATGTACATGGAAATTCTAACGGGTATTCGTTTAACAAACTAACAGGCATATCTCATCTGACCGTGACACAGTGGTATCGTTGTGGATGCTCTAACGGAACCATATCAATATCTTGATTGCCAGAAAAAAAGTTAGAAGAAAGAAACAATTTAAATAAGCTTCTGAGATAGAAGAAAATAATTTTCAAAGGAGAACATGTATTTAACAAAAGAACGAAAACACTGAAATAGAAATAAAATGATTTTAAAAGGAGAACATGTATTTAACAAAGAAATGAAAACATAATAATGATAAAATATATGAAAATTCAAAAAAGAAAAAATAAATATGGGAGAGGAACTGTTAAATTGATATTTTAAATTACAATGCATCATCCCTGATCTAGGTGTTAACCCACTTTCCGCCGCCTGCAAGTTGCAGTCATTCGTCGGTTTCAGCATTGAAGGTTAGATTATGATTGAATGTTTTCATAAGTTGTTTTGGTTAATTTTTGAAAATCAATAGAAGAAAAAATCAAAAGCGATGATTTTGCTTAGTTGGATATTGTCTTTTAGTGAAATGTGACATATGTTTTGACCCATTATAAGGTTTTAACAAAAAGAACAATATGAAAGGTTTTGAGTATATGCAGATAGATGGTTTACGATTTTTGAATGTGATGGCTATTTATTCCATGATATATATGTTTATTATTAATATCTTCCGATGATGTTAGATGACAATGTCACACCCCCAAAATCCACCATGAGGAGCGCCACCGCTTGGAGGCGTGACATGACCAGGATCGAGCCACCAATCATATTGAACAACGTAATTAAGTAAGTAAAACCAACCACAATACAATTGGTGACCATAAGACAGTAATCCAAATTTGAGTTAACAGCGGAAGCATAAAACGCAAGTCCAAAACATGAGTGCGTAGTTCATAAGTTTAAAGACTTCAAAACATCAGTTCATTTAGTTTATAAGGTTTAATTATTAGATACGGGACATAACAGTCCATATCCCACAACGACCTCCTCCTCGCGCAAGCTCCATAAGTACCTAATGACCTGCAAGGCATGTAACAACAAATCAACAACAAAGTTGAGCGAGTTCACAGTTGATTGTTCAGTTAATGAGTTCGTATTAGAAATCGTTTCATAACCATGTATTACCCATTATCCTTGATTCCCAAACCTTTACGATATTTAGTGGGGGCTTCCCATTTTGTATGTTACTAGACTAGTCGTATCCATAAGTGTCCTTCCCAATCCGAGGACAGTGTTAAGTATGAGTGTACGTAGGTTTTACGTACGTGCCCTTCTCAATCCGAGGACAGTAGTAAGTATGAATGTACGTAGGTTTTACGTACGTGCCCTTCTCAATTCGAGGACAGTAGTAAGTGTGAGTGTACGTAGGTTTTACGTACGTGCCCTTCTCAATCCGAGGACAGTAATAGGTAGTCTAGTAGTGTTGATAATATAAATAGTTATTTAATCCCATTCCCAACCACCGAGAATCCCATGCCTTAGTAAGGGTGTGAACTCACCTCGGTTTGCTCGGTTAGACTCTCAAATATAGCTAACAGTCAAGGTCGGTCAATCACGTCCTAATATGATTACCAGTTAGTCATTTAGTGATTTTCAATTAGAGCACAAAGTTCCTACACGTATCTATCACATAACATTCATTACTTTGACGGTTTATGCCCATATAAACTTCCCATCTATTCCCGTTCATAAATAAACATACGATAATTCACATAACACATATAACATGTTAGATCATTCACAGATAGCATACTCGACATCTAGACACGCAAATTACAACTTATGTCGTTTCAGCTTAAATATTCAAAACCGGGTTGTTTTCGGACATTTTAATAAAATAGTTAACTTATTCCAAAAATTCTCAAATTTTTACAGAATGTCTTAAACGATCCAAATATTATTGTGTAAAAATATCGGGGTCCAGTTCATTACCAATATTTTATAAAAATTCGTTTTCTGGACTGAAATCAGATTTATCTTTTTCTGACCGCAGTCCACGGAATAATTTATTTAAAATTCATCGAGAGTCCGATTTACGAAATTCCAGTGAGAGAATCACAAATATATCGGTGGTCATCTACAGTACAATTTGCATGATCTAACTCTACACAGAATGCAAGTTATGGCAGAAAACAGAATGTATATTTTCAGCAGCAAAAATGCAGCTCTAGCTGCTGTTACGAAATGACACTTTAAAAATAGTAAACAAAGTCCAAAAATTATGATTCCAGTGCCATTAGAACCTTATTTCATAATACATAAACCTAGACTTCATAAAATACATTTTTCATTAAGTTACGGTCCTGTTACAGCCAACTGAAGTTGGCTGTAATCTCTAAACAGTTTTCTGTTTTCAGTCTTTAACCTTCTAAGGCGCGTTTGATTGATTCCGTTAACATGTTTAGTGATCACAACAACATCAAACATCAATATTAACCAGCAAATCACCAAGAAATCAATCAAGAATCATAACAACACAAGATCTACATGATTTACACACATAACTTCTCTTTATCCATCTTATTCGTCTTATTTTTAAGACTTTATGTTATGTTATTTAGTGTTCTCAACTTTCAACCATTAAATCACTTATTAACCACCATAAACAAGATCAAGATGATGTTTAGAGGCACTTACTACTAGCTCAAGGCTAGGGAAGAAACAAGACGTAAAAGTGGTGGATAAAAGAAAACTAGAGTGGTCCTTGAACTTCCGAGTGCACCGAGCTTAGTTGTATGACTCCTTGCACCTTTGTGTGTATGTAAAATGGCTAGAAAGGGAGTTGATGGTGGTGATAGGGTGGTTGGTGGTGGCTGCCGAAAGTGGGGAAGGAAGGAAGAGAGCTTTGTTGCTTGTTGAGGTTTGAAGTGAGAAGGTGGTTGTCTAGTATACTTATTTATAACCCATTTTGCAACTTTAACCCTTGTGTAATGTGTCATGTAGGAGGGAACATAATCTAATAAACAATTGAAATAAAAACAATTTGTGTAAGGGCCATGATGACCGTAGGTTAGGTGGGGGGGGGGGTCTAGCTTAGGTGCTAACCAATTTGGTTACATTCTAGTTATAAATCAAGTGTTAGTTACATACTTTAGTTGGTAGATATTTTTAGGAGGTGTTATGATGTTCGGGGATCATAACTAGCTTAAAAAAATAAAATTAACGTGTTTGACAATATTTTTGTGTTCTGGGTAAAGTCCGGTTGTTCGGTTTGACATTGTTCCGTTAAAGTGCTTAATTAATCCGTAAAGTGTCTTACATATATATTTTTGCAATGTTTTTAATTTTTAACACTCAGGAAGGCGTACCGGACTATTTAGTAACTTTTCTGTATACTATTAGTATGTTAACAAATACATGTAAGCATAACACAGTAATCAGAGAGCAGTTAAACGATTCAGCACAGTCATCAAGTACTTTAATTAACATTAATAAATTGTACGGTTACATGTAAATTTGAGGGTTGTCACATTCTCCCCCTGTTAAGAGAATTTCGTCCCGAAATTTAGCGCGTGGTTACTGAGGAAGCTAGTTAAGTTGTGTTGGTTTCCTGGTTTTCCTGGGGTGTCACATCATCCCCCCGTTGATTTGGAATTTCGTCCCGAAATTCTGCAGTAGCTTCAGCCTCAGTAGTGGTTGCGTTTCTCTTAAACAGCTGGGGATACTTGAGTTTCATTTGGTCTTCTCGTTCCCAGGTATACTCTGGGCCACGACGGGAATCCCAACGAACTCGGACAAGAGGTATCCTGGTACGCTTGAGGATCTTAACATCTCGATCCGTAATTTCTACTGGTTCCTCGACGAATCGCAGCTGGTCGTCGATTGTGAGTTCCTTGAGAGGAACTATGAGGGTCTCATCTGACAGACACTTCTTAAGATTTGACACGTGGAATACGTTGTGAACTCCGCTGAGTTCTTCAGGTAGATTCAACTTGTAGGCGACCTTGCCAATTTTCTCAATGATTTCGAACGGTCCCACATAACGCGGATTGAGCTTGCCTCATTTGCCAAAACGAACTACGCCTTTCCAAGGCGAGATTTTGAGTAGCACTCGATCCCCAACCTGGAACTCGAGTGGTTTTCTTCCCTTATCAGCATAGCTTTTCTGACGGTCACGAGCTGTCGCCATTCGCTGTCGTATCTGAGCAGTTCTCTCGGTGGTATCTACCACAAGTTCTGGGCCTGTGATTTGACTGTCACCAACCTCTGCCCAACAAAGAGGTGATCGGCATTTCCGTCCGTACAACGCCTCGAACGGAGCGGCCTGGATGCTGGTGTGGTAACTGTTGTTATACGAGAACTCCACTAACGGGAGGTGCTTTTCCCAGCCATTACCAAAATTGATTACACATGCCCTAAGCATGTCTTCAAGGGTCTGGATGGTGCGTTCGGATTGCCCATCCGTCTGTGGGTGATAAGCGGTGCTCATATCTAGACGTGAGCCAAAGGACTTGTGCATAGCTTGCCACAGTTCAGAAGTAAAACGCGCGTCACGATCAGAAATGATGGAGGTTGGCACTCCGTGCCTTGATACTACTTCCTTTAGATAGATGTCTGCTAAAGTAGAAAACTTATCCGTTTCCTTGATCGCCAGAAAATGTGCAGACTTGGTCAGCCGATCCACGATCACCCAAATGGTATCGTTTCCGCGTTGAGATCTGGGCAGGCCAGTAACAAAATCCATGGAAATTTGCTCCCATTTCCATTTCGGGATCTCTGGTTGTTGAAGTAGGCCTGATGGTTTCTGATATTCAGTCTTGACTCTCACACAAGTCAAGCACTTACCGACGTAGGTCAATGTGGGCTTTCATGCCAGGCCACCAATACGTAGTCTTGAGGTCGTGGTACATTTTATCCGAACCAGGATGTACCAAATAACGAGACTTGTGTGTTTCATCCATCACAAGCTCGCGCAGGTCTCCATAAAGTGGAACCCAAATACGCCCTGTTACATAGTAGGCGCCGTCTTCCTTTTGTTCTAGTCGTTGCCTCGATCCTCGTAAGGATTCAGCTCTGATGTTCTCTGCTTTCAATGCTTCAATCTGAGCATCGCGAATCTGAGCGGGGAGGTTAGATTGGATGGTAAGCTGTAAAGCACGTACACGCTTAGGTTTAGTATCCTTTCGGCTGAGGGCGTCGGCCACAACATTGGCCTTCCCCGGATGGTATTTGATAGCGCATTCGTAATCGTTTAAGAGCTCAACCCATCGGCGTTGACGCATGTTTAACTCCTTTTGCTTGAAGATATGCTCGAGACTCCTGTGATCGGTGTAAATGGTGCACTTGGTACCGTACAGGTAATGTCTCCATATCTTAAGTGCGAAAACAACTGCTCCCAGCTCCAGATCGTGAGTAGTGTAATTTCTTTCGTGAACCTTAAGTTGGCGTGATGTGTAAGCAATGACCTTATCACATTGCATCAACACGCAACCAAGTCCTTGGATGGAAGCGTCGCAATAAACCACAAAATCTTCCGTGCCTTCAGGCAATGAGAGGATAGACTCGCTACAAAGTCTATCTTTCAAGTGTTGAAATGCGGACTCCTGTGCATCACCCCAACGATAGGTGACACCCTTCTGAGTCAGTGAAGTGAGGGGTTGCACAATCTTGGAGAAATCTTTGATAAACCTTCTGTAATATCCTGCCAAACCCAAGAATTGACGGATTTCTGTTGGTGTACGGGGTGCAGGCCAGTTCTTGATCGAGTCAACCTTGGATAGATCCACATGAATTCCATCCTTGTTTACCACGTGGCCTAGAAAATGGACTTCGCGAAGCCAGAAGTCGCATTTCGAAAACTTGGCATACAACTGCTCTTTACGAAGAAGTTCCAGAATAAGCCTCAGATGTTGCTCATGTTCCTCCTGACTCTTAGAATAGATCAGGATGTCGTCGATGAAAACTATGACAAACTTATCCAGGTAAGGTTTGCACACTCGGTTCATGAGATCCATGAAGACTGCAGGTGCATTCGTTAATCCGAAAGGCATAACAAGAAACTCGTAATGGCCGTAACGAGTTCTGAATGCTGTTTTGGAGACGTCCTCCTCTCGGACTCTCAGCTGATGGTATCCCGATCTCAAATCAATCTTAGAGTAAAAGCTCGACCCTTGCAACTGGTCGAACAAGTCGTCAATACGTGGAAGAGGATAACGATTCTTCACGGTCACCTTGTTGAGTTCGCGGTAGTCAATACACATTCTGAAGGTACCGTCTTTCTTCTTCACGAATAGTACTGGAGCTCCCCAGGGCGAAGAGCTAGGACGTATGAAACCCCTTTCCAAGAGTTCTTGTAGTTGCGTTGTAACACCCCGTGTTTTCACGAGTGAAAGTCAAAGTCAAGGTCAAAGTCAACGACCGATTTCGCGCGACGTGACTCGTAGAATTGTTTGTATGATCTTTAGATTATGTGGAGTAAATGTTGTACATTGCAATCGACCTACGACTGTGAAGGATAGGAAGTAACAATGCGATAAAGTTAATCAAGCTATGCTAATCAAATCGACATCAAATCGTAACTCGAGCTACGTATTTTTACTTGTCAGTTATACGTGTGTGTGTGCCTTACGTGTTACCTGTGCATGTTTATTTTATGTTATTTTATGTTGTGATAATCAAGCGAACTCAATCGAACTCGAAGTCTAACTCGAACATAAACGAACCCGAACCCGAATCCCGAGTCGAACCATATAAGAAGTAGTTGGGACTGAAAGTAATTTGATTAGGAAACCCTATCGAATCGCTCGCAAAGCGAAACCGAATCAACGTCGCACCGAACACACCAAGGGAGGTGGCGTCCGCACGGATGGCCAATCCGCACGGATTGCCAATCCGCACGGATGGCCAGTCCGCGCGGATAACCTACCCGGGTGCGTGCCATGCGCACGACTCACCCTTTCCCTTTTTGGCATCCTATAAATACACGGGTCACTCTCCACTTTTTCCACTTTTGGCAAGTGACGTCCGAACCACACGCATTCTTCACCTTTTCTCAGATTTCTCTCAATCCAGGTAAGATCTTGCACTAATCCTTGTACATCTTTGATCACTACACAAATCTACACACTTCTATCTTTCGAATCTTCCATTTTAACCAAGAAATCATCCGGATTCGAGGTATTCACGGGTGACGTCATCATGAAGTTCATAAGAACTTCATGCTTGGCTTCATTCCACCAAGAATATCTCAGGTCTAAACGATTTCTACAAGATTTTACAATAACTTCACCTAGATCTAAACTTTTCTAAGGATAAAAGAGTTGAAAGAAATAAACCTAAGTTCTCTCCTTCTTTTACCCTTAAAACCGGTACGAATCCGATCAGTCCTAGGGTTCTACTCGGCAATAGTGATGCCCTAGTTCTAGATCCGGAGTCCTACCCATAGACAACTGATTTCGGGGTTAACCGGGACGACCGTTCTAAGTCGCCGACAGGCAGAGTTAGGGTGGTTCCTGACCGGTCTAGTCACGCGGGTAAGAACACAACTCCAAGTGGTTGCCACGTAATCAGAACGTCTCGATAAGCGACAACAGAAACCAAGTGTAGACGAACGGAACAACCAGACCAGTTGTCCGCACGGGCAAGCTATCCGCACGGGCTAGCTGTCCGCACGGACGAGCCATACGCACGTACAGCCCATACGCATGTACAGGTCATACGCACGGGTTGTCATCCGCACGGACTACCCTTGGGACCCACTTTCCAAACAAGGTTTGAGTATCGACGAACGAGCAATCCGGACGGACGACCTCTGAATGGATTACTCTTCGGATCATGAGATACTAAGGCCTTAAAATGAAAATCAAACAATCTCCATCCGCACGGCCAAGCCGTACGCACGGACAGGCTATCCGGACGGATTGTCTCTGCCCGCGCGCACAGGCTGCCCGCACGGACTACCATACGCACGGACCGCCGTCCGCGCGGCCGGCTTGAAAAGTAGAAACACTTTGGTGTTTTCAAAATACTACAACGAAAACTCCAAAGCACAAGCCATCATACACAAACACATCTTAGGAAGAAACAATCCACTTGAACATTTATCCACACAAGCAATCTATCCGTACGGATAAGTCGTCCGCACGTACAACTAGTCCGCACGGGTTGCCACCCGCACGGACAGTCACACGCACGGATAACCTATCCGGATGGAACACCATCTGCACGCATCACCATCCGCACGGATAGGTCATGCGCACGGATGACTTCTACTCACGGATAACTGATCCGCACGATCAGTCATCTTACCCACTCTCACATGTACTGTTTTACGCGTCACTTATCGTTACGCTATCGAATCTATTCAGGCTAATCGTACTCGCTGTAAAGCGCTCCCTTCAATCCATATCACTGTGAGTATACTCGACCCTTTTTTGCTTTTAGCACTTTTGGGTGTTACATACGTTACAACTATTCAAACTACAACTATCACACTACTCAAGCTATTTTAACGCTTAACCATTAATGCATGTTATACATGGCTTATGAATGCTTGTTTGTTATGTTTACACATGGAATGCTGTCTACCTACCTTAGCAACGATAGTACTATAGTTTGGACTCAGCACCCGTTCACACGGGGGTTGTTAAGGATCTTTTACTTGCATGAATTACAGTGGTAATCGTGTATTGCGAACTGCCTCGGGCAGTCAACCCGCAGTCACTGGTATCGATGGATCTGTGTCGATAACTAACGTGCTTCATTTCTCTATGTGTACGTGCTGGTTATGCGTAAACGAACTCGAACTCTATATGCTATTATCAAACTTGTATGCTCACCTTTACATTTCATGTATTGACTTTATTTTAACGTATGTGACAGGTGCCTAGGTTGTTTATATGCTTCTCGGCCTGTGATGAAATCGAAGCTAGGAACTGGAGTCCTAGAAACCAATAAATAAATTGTCATGCTTAAATCTGAGTTGTCGGAACATAATATTTGTTTAGTTTTTGTCTGTAATAACTTGTTTTGCTATTTGAGACATGGTATGGGACATGTTAACTTAAATTGAATGGTAATGATAGTTGTTATGGAAACTTCTGGACAATCTGTTTCGCTCAGTGCCGCGCCCCGATGATTCCGCCATTGGTTGGGGTGTGACAGATTGGTATCAGAGCCATAACTATAGGGAATTAGGCAAGACTCGACCTAGTCCGGGTCGAAGTCTTAGAGACCTAGACTATAGTTAAGAACCAACAGACCAACTCACGCGTATGCGTAAACTCGTCACTATCACTCACTCTTTTCTATCATTGCACTCGAAATTTTTCAAGTTGAGAACAGGCGATGAGGCCGAGAACAGGTGTGAAAACCGCAAACTCTCGACTAAGTTGCCTAGTCAGCTTGCGTTTTTAGCTACAAACGAGGAGAATTATACCAAATCAGGAGTGAAATCCATATTTTGATGAATAATCTCCTCGATTTTTATCAGAAACGAGGACGGGAGTTGCAAGATAGGGGTGAAACCCTAACCTTAACGACTCGTCCCGCTTTTATACAAAACTCCACCAAAGTTCGATGGACTCCAACGGTCTAAGGACACAACCTAACCAAAGGGAATTGCGCCAACGCCCAAGAATCGAGGCAAAGGCATAGTCCTGGAGGTCGTTGTGCAGGATCCTTGAGAATAGTCGAGCTACTTTGGTTAGTCGAAGTCTATTAGCCGCAGACAATCTACCTTCGATTATCGATCTTTATGAAAATTTTATGCTTTTTCTGTTATTTGTTAACGTTTTGAGATATTATTGGTTTCGACCCAACACTATTGCTTCTGCTAAAACACAAAACCCACACATCTCGCTAGCAAATCAACAATAGGAGCAATTAGAATACTTTATACGCTCATAGGTGCTTGTAATGACTAAGTATATGTGTTTCTAGCTGTTGTGCTTAAGTGGTTAGGAATGTTGTGATTATGTGCTCTACATGATTATGTGATTTTGTGCAACTCTGTGATTCTGTGATCATATACATTTACATGGTACGTGTTACTGAGCTTTAGTAGTAGTAGACGTGTGAGGTGAGATTCGAATACATGTGTTGAGTTCCATGGCGATGTCTATTGCAGACAATGTCGTCTGGATCCCGTCATCAACTCTCTCGTCAGGAAAAGAGGGACAGACGTCTTGCTTCCATCGTCGCGAAAGCTGTAGCAAAGGCTGTGAGCGGTGTCTGCGAGAATGCCAGCAAATCATCCGAGGAATCGAGGACTGAGGGTCCTAGAGCTACCGCGAGACCTTTCAGTTTCAAACAATTCAAGTCATGTGGGCCGAAAGAATTTACAGGCGAAGGAGGTCCTACTGCTCTATTCCACTGGTATGACTCTATCGAGGTTACTCTGCGACAAAGTGGTTGCCCTGATGACCTTCGAACTCTGAACGCTACCGGCGTCTTTCAGTCCCGTGCCTTGGACTGGTGGACGGCCGAGAGGAACAAGAGAGGGAATGATGCAGCTTACGGTTTGTCGTGGGATGAGCTCAAGGAGGTTATGCTGGAGGAATTATGCCCTCCTCACGAGCGTCAAAAGCTTGAAGATGAATTTTGGCACATACATCAGAAGGATGGAGACAATGCTGGTCTCACTGCTCGCTTCAAACAGCTCAGCATTATCTGTCCTGACCAGGTCAAGACCCCTGAGATGACCATCAAGAAATACATCCGAGCCCTGCCCGACTGCGTTGCTGATTTCGTGCAAGCGGCTAAGACTACCACGATCGAAGAAACCTATCTGCTGGCCGCTGAGATCAATGACAAAAGGGTCAAGGCTGGGATGTGGGATAAGACCTCCAAGCATCTACATCAAGCCACTACTGCTACACCAACTGCTGAACCCACGTCATCAAGCAACAAGAGAAAGAACAAGAGAAAGAACAACTCCACCAACAAGAACTGTGCGATTTCTGCTGCACCGATCCAAGCTGTACCTGCTCAACAGCGTCAAGTAGTGGCGCCTGTGGCCAATGCACCGCCTGCAAAGCGTGCATATACGGGACCACACCCACTCTGCCCTACTTGCACCTACCACCATCCAACTGCTATTCAATGCCGCTTCTGTGCTCATTGCAACGTCTACGACCACTTTACTGCCAACTGCCGTATTCGTCAAACTCCTGCCAATCAAGCTCTACTCGCTGCCCCACAGGGTCAACAAGCTCCTCCGGCACCCGCAGTCAAAGCCAGAGCATGCTTCATGTGTGGCGACCCGAACCATTTCGCCAACATGTGCCCGAACAGGGTGGTGAAACAAGAACCCCAGCAGCAACAGCAGCAACCACAGCAACAACAACAGCAGCAGCAACAGGCCGCACGAGCCAGAACTTTCAACCTTAACGTGCGTCAAGCCCAGGCCGACAACAACGTGGTGAATGGTACGTTCCTTGTGAATGGTATTTATGCTTCATGTTTGTTTGATACTGGAGCCGATAATTGCTTTGTGTCACTCGAATTTGAGAAACTCCTTAGTCGTAAACGTTCTCGACTCTCCTCTGCATTCGAAGTTGAAGTCGCTATCGGAAGAACCGTCGCTGTAAACTCTGTTATTCGTGATTGCACTCTCGAACTCAACAATCACATCTTCTCAATCAATCTCATTCCGATGCAACTAGGAAGCTTCGATGTCATAATAGGCATGGACTTTCTTCGCGAAAACCATGCCGAAGTCGTGTGCTTCGATAAAATGATTCGTTTTTCGCTCGCCAACGGTGATTCATTGTGCGTCTATGGTGATACTACTTCGAAAGGTCTCAAGCTTATGTCTTGCCTACAAGCTAGCAAGTATCTCCGTAAGGAATACAGGGCCTTCTTGGCCCATGTCGTAGCAGCGGAGAAGGAAAAGAAAGAGAAGAAGAAAGTAAGGGACGTTCCAGTGGTTCGAGAATTTCCTCAAGTTTTTCCAGAGGATCTTCCCGGACTACCTCCGAAGCGTGATATCGATTTCCGCATTGATCTTATTCCTGGAGCTAATCCTATCGCCAGAGCTCCTTATCGACTCGCGCCGTCCGAAATGCGAGAACTCTCAACCCAACTCCAGGAATTGCTTGAAAAAGGCTTTATTCGCCCGAGCACCTCTCCATGGGGCGCACCAGTCCTTTTCGTTAAAAAGAAGGACGGGTCGTTCCGGATGTGCATCGACTACCGGGAATTGAATAAGTTGACTATCAAGAACCGCTATCCTCTGCCACGAATCGACGATTTGTTTGATCAGCTACAAGGCGCTACGTGTTTCTCGAAGATCGATCTACGTTCCGGATACCATCAGCTGCGTATACAAGAGGATGATATACCCAAAACCGCGTTTCGCACTCGATACGGCCACTACGAATTCGTTGTCATGCCTTTTGGCCTAACCAATGCACCGGCAGTTTTCATGGATCTGATGAATCGAGTGTGTAAACCGTATCTTGACCGTTTCGTCATCGTGTTCATCGACGATGTCTTGATCTATTCCAAAACGAGAGCCGAACACGCGCAACATCTACGTTTGGTTCTCGAGTTACTCCAGGGGAACCAACTCTACGCCAAATTCTCCAAGTGTGAGTTTTGGTTGGGGGAGGTTCAGTTTCTGGGTCACATCGTAAATAGTCAGGGTATTCATGTCGATCCTGCGAAGATTGAAGCTGTTAAGAGCTGGGTTACGCCTAAGAACCCGACTGAAGTCCGCTCCTTTCTCGGACTAGCGGGCTATTATCGACGATTCATCGAAGGATTCTCGAAGATTGCTGTACCACTCACTTCTCTCACTCATAAGGACCAGCCTTTTGTCTGGGGAACCAAACAAGAGTCTGCCTTTCGAACCCTCAAGTACATGCTTTGCAATGCTCCTGTTCTCACACTACCCGACGGAAACGATAATTTCATTGTCTACTGTGATGCTTCTAACCTTGGTCTCGGTTGTGTCTTAATGCAACGAGACAAGGTTATAGCTTACGCATCTCGTCAGCTCAAAATCCACGAGAAGAACTATACAACCCACGATCTCGAGCTAGGCGCCGTTGTTTTTGCATTAAAGGTTTGGCGACACTACCTGTATGGTACCAAGTGTACGATCTTCACCGATCATAAGAGCCTACAGCACATCTTTAATCAAAGGGAACTAAACATGCGTCAACGCCGATGGGTAGAACTTCTCAACGATTACGACTGTGAGATTCGTTATCACCCAGGCAAAGCAAATGTTGTTGCCGACGCGCTTAGCAGACGAAGTTATTTGCTTAGCACCCGAAATGTTCAAGCCCAGCACAATCTCGAAGCCCTTATTCGCGACGCCCAACATGCATGTTTCAACGAACGCACCTTGAAGAGAGAAAGAATTTACCACGATGGAGCCCAACTTGTGAGCAAATCAAACGGGATATTCCACTTCTTAGACAAAATCTGGATTCCCAAACGAACCAACCTGCGAGAGATTATCATGGACGAAGCCCACAAATCCCGATACTCTATTCATCCTGGTGCTGACAAAATGTACCATGACCTTCGCTATAGGTACTGGTGGCCGGGTATGAAACGGGATATCGCTCTCTACGTCAGAAAATGCCTAACCTGTGCTAGAATCAAGGCTAAACATCAAAGACCCTCTGGCTTGCTCGAACAACCTCCGATCCCCATGTGGAAGTGGGAGAGCATAGCTATGGATTTCGTAACCAAGCTTCCAACCACGTCATCAGGCCACGACAGCATTTGGGTTGTTATTGACCGTTTGACTAAATCAGCGCACTTTCTGCCAATACGAGAAGACTACAAGGTAGAACGATTAGCCCGAATCTACACCGACGAGATCATTTGTCGACATGGGACGCCTCGTGACATCATCTCTGATCGTGATGCTCGATTCACTTCACGGTTGTGGGAAACGTTTCAAACGGCACTCGGTACGACGCTTAATCTAAGTACTGCGTTCCACCCACAAACCGACGGTCAGACTGAAAGAACGATCCGTACGCTTGAAGACATGCTCCGTTCGTGTGTTCTAGACTTCGGTGGTAATTGGGATAGACACCTTCCGTTAGTCGAATTCTCGTATAACAACAGCTACCAGGCTAGCATCCAGATGGCACCTTTCGAGGCCTTATACGGAAGAAGATGTCGATCGCCTATTGTGTGGCACGAGATCGGTCACTCGCAACTAACCGGTCCGGAGCTGCTACAAGAAACGACAGACAAAATTTTCCAAATTCGAGACAACATAGCGAAAGCTCGGGATAGACAGAAACTTCTCGCCGATAAAAAGCGCAAGCACCGCGAGTATGTCGTTGGTGACTACGTACTCCTAAAGGTATCACCTTGGAAGGGTGTAGTCCGATTCGGCAAAAAGGGGGAACTCGCGCCTCGATATGTGGGACCTTTTAAGATTCTGGAAAGGATCGGGAAAGTCGCCTACAGACTCGAATTACCGGAGGAACTTAGCAATGTCCATCCGACTTTCCACGTGTCGAACCTCCGAAAGTGCGTCTACGACCCCGACTTACATGTTCCTCTAGATGATCTACAAGTGAACGAAACATTACACTTCGTGGAAGAGCCTGTCGAAATCATGGATCGCAAAACCAAAGAACTCAGGCGCTCACGCATCCCTATTGTGAAAGTTCGGTGGGAAGGCAAGCGAGGCGCGGAGTTCACTTGGGAGCTCGAAAGCGACATGAAGGCCAAGTACCCGCAGTTGTTTAATTAGGGAGATAATCTTAGAGAGAGAAAGTCTAGAAAGAGAAAGTCTCTCATGTGATTTCCAGAGCTTGTAATCGTCAGATTATCAATAGAATCACATTAAAATTGGACATTCTTGTGTATCGATCTCGCTCGTGCATGGATTCCGCACGTCGTACGAGTCGGATCGCAATCGAAACGGATTAAAACCGGAACCTAACCAATAGAGTCATGGTTATAATATATACTAAGTGCGAATGATCCTCGCAACCGAGCTCCTGCTCAGATACCACTTGTAGGATCGGTTTCGACACCGTTACGATTGTGTTTAGTCACACGTTCGCGGACTTCCGCACGTTGAACGTGTCGTTACGCAATCGAATCGGAGACAAACACAGACCTACAATAATCAAGATCTCTTCCAAACGACTTTGAATTGAAATCAAAAACTCTACAGGCTTTAGATCAGGTACTTTCGCTTATCATATCCGAAAATTATCAATTTTTAACCATAAAATCCTGGTTAATTTGACAATTTTCAATGATCCAAACGAAGGACTCTCACACGTGATTCACGAATTAGTTACAGTTTCCGGCTTAATTTCGGGATGAAATTTCCTAAACAAGGGGAGGCTGTAACACCCCGTGTTTTCACGAGTGAAAGTCAAAGTCAAGGTCAAAGTCAACGACCGATTTCGCGCGACGTGACTCGTAGAATTGTTTGTATGATCTTTAGATTATGTGGAGTAAATGTTGTACATTGCAATCGACCTACGACTGTGAAGGATAGGAAGTAACAATGCGATAAAGTTAATCAAGCTATGCTAATCAAATCGACATCAAATCGTAACTCGAGCTACGTATTTTTACTTGTCAGTTATACGTGTGTGTGTGCCTTACGTGCTACCTGTGCATGTTTATTTTATGTTATTTTATGTTGTGATAATCAAGCGAACTCAATCGAACTCGAAGTCTAACTCGAACATAAACGAACCCGAACCCGAATCCCGAGTCGAACCATATAAGAAGTAGTTGGATCTGAAAGTAATTTGATTAGGAAACCCTATCGAATCGCTCGCAAAGCGAAACCGAATCAACGTCGCACCGAACACACCAAGGGAGGTGGCGTCCGCACGGATGGCCAATCCGCACGGATTGCCAATCCGCACGGATAACCTACCCGGGTGCGTGCCATGCGCACGGCTCACCCTTTCCCTTTTTGGCATCCTATAAATACACGGGTCACTCTCCACTTTTTCCACTTTTGGCAAGTGACGTCCGAACCACACGCATTCTTCACCTTTTCTCAGATTTCTCTCAATCCAGGTAAGATCTTGCACTAATCCTTGTACATCTTTGATCACTACACAAATCTACACACTTCTATCTTTCGAATCTTCCATTTTAACCAAGAAATCATCCGGATTCGAGGTATTCACGGGTGACGTCATCATGAAGTTCATAAGAACTTCATGCTTGGCTTCATTCCACCAAGAATATCTCAGGTCTAAACAATTTCTACAAGATTTTACAATAACTTCACCTAGATCTAAACTTTTCTAAGGATAAAAGAGTTGAAAGAAATAAACCTAAGTTCTCTCCTTCTTTTACCCTTAAAACCGGTACGAATCCGATCAGTCCTAGGGTTCTACTCGGCAATAGTGATGCCCTAGTTCTAGATCCGGAGTCCTACCCATAGACAACTGATTTCGGGGTTAACCGGGACGACCGTTCTAAGTCGCCGACAGGCCGAGTTAGGGTGGTTCCTGACCGGTCTAGTCACGCGGGTAAGAACACAACTCCAAGTGGTTGCCACGTAATCAGAACGTCTCGATAAGCGACAAAAGAAACCAAGTGTAGACGAACGGAACAACCAGACCAGTTGTCCGCACGGGCAAGCTATCTGCACGGGCTAGCTGTCCGCACGGACGAGCCATACGCACGTACAGCCCATACGCACGTACAGGTCATACGCACGGGTTGTCATCCGCACGGACTACCCTTGGGACCCACTTTCCAAACAAGGTTTGAGTATCGACGAACGAGCAATCCGGACGGACGACCTCTGAATGGATTACTCTTCGGATCATGAGATACTAAGGCCTTAAAATGAAAATCAAACAATCTCCATCCGCACGGCCAAGCCGTACGCACGGACAGGCTATCCGGACGGATTGTCTCTGCCCGCGCGCACAGGCTGCCCGCACGGACTACCATACGCACGGACCGCCGTCCACGCGGCCGGCTTGAAAAGTAGAAACACTTTGGTGTTTTCAAAATACTACAACGAAAACTCCAAAGCACAAGCCATCATACACAAACACATCTTAGGAAGAAACAATCCACTTGAACATTTATCCACACAAGCAATCTATCCGCACGGATAAGTCGTCCGCACGTACAACTAGTCCGCACGGGTTGCCACCCGCACGGACAGTCACACGCACGGATAACCTATCCGAATGGAACACCATCCGCACGCATCACCATCCGCACGGATAGGTCATGCGCACGGATGACTTCTACTCACGGATAACTGATCCGCACGATCAGTCATCTTACCCACTCTCACATGTACTGTTTTACGCGTCACTTATCGTTACGTTATCGAATCTATTCAGGCTAATCGTACTCGCTGTAAAGCGCTCCCTTCAATCCATATCATTGTGAGTATACTCGACCCCTTTTTGCTTTTAGCACTTTTGGGTGTTACATACGTTACAACTATTCAAACTACAACTATCACACTACTCAAGCTATTTTAACGCTTAACCATTAATGCATGTTATACGTGGCTTATGAATGCTTGTTTGTTATGTTTACACATGGAATGCTGTCTACCTACCTTAGCAACGATAGTACTATAGTTTGGACTCAGCACCCGTTCACACGGGGGTTGTTAAGGATCTTTTACTTGCATGAATTACAGTGGTAATCGTGTATTGCGAACTGCCTCGGGCAGTCAACCCGCAGTCACTGGTATCGATGGATCTATGTCGATAACTAACGTGCTTCATTTCTCTATGTGTACGTGCTGGTTATGCGTAAATGAACTCGAACTCTATATGCTATTATCAAACTTGTATGCTCACCTTTACATTTCATGTATTGACTTTATTTTAACGTATGTGACAGGTGCCTAGGTTGTTTATATGCTTCTCGGCCTGTGATGAAATCGAAGCTAGGAACTGGAGTCCTAGAAACCAATAAATAAATTGTCATGCTTAAATCTGAGTTGTCGGAACAGAATATTTGCTTAGTTTTTGTCTGTAATAACTTGTTTTGCTATTTGAGACATGGTATGGGACATGTTAACTTAAATTGAATGGTAATGATAGTTGTTATGGAAACTTCTGGACAATCTGTTTCGCTCAGTGCCGCGCCCCGATGATTCCGCCATCGGTTGGGGTGTGACATGCGTGGACAGTTCTTCAAGTTCTGACGGGGCTAGACGGTATGGTGCTCGAGCTACTTGTGCTGCTCCAGGAGCTAGCTCGATTTGAAACTCAACTTGGCGATGAGGCGGAAGACTAGGTAATTCCTCAGGGAATACCTCAGGAAAATCGCGCACAATAGGAATGTCTTCAATTCTCTTCTCTTCCGTTGATGTGTCAGTAACGAGCGCCAGAATGGCAGTGTGGCCCTTTTGTAAACACTTCTGGGCCTTAAGGAAAGAGATAATGCCTACGACAGCACCACTCTTGTCGCCATGAATCACGAGGGGTTCTTTACCAGAACGAGGAATGCGGACGATTTTCTCCTTGCAAACAATCTTCGCTTAATGATGAGATAGCCAATCCATCCCAATAACGACGTCGAAACTACCCAGTGTGATAGGAATAAGATCGATAGAGAAGGTCTGACCAGCTAAGACGAGGTTACATCCTTTGATTACGTGCGTGGCCTCGAGACTTTTACCGTTTGCTAGCTCTACTGTGTGTTTGGGGGTCAAAAGTGTTGGGGTGCGCTTAAGCATTTGACTAACTTTTAGAGACACATAACTGGTATTGGCACCCGAATCAAATAAAACAGTAACATAAAAGTCGTCGAGAAGGAACTTACCCATCACTACGTTAGGATCATTCCTTGCGTCACCCTGACCAATCACGAACACTCGACCCCTGGCACCGTTGCCATCATTGTTTCCTCCATGGTTGCCCCCATTATTGTTCCCGTTTCCTTGGTTGTGATTCTGATTCTGATTTAACTGCGGGCAGTGTCTCTTGAAGTGACCTTCAGCACCACACTGAAAGCATCCCTTGTTGCCCTGTTGCTGTTGCTGA
Organism: Helianthus tuberosus; assembly: GCA_030545235.1. Taxonomy (NCBI): domain Eukaryota; kingdom Viridiplantae; phylum Streptophyta; class Magnoliopsida; order Asterales; family Asteraceae; genus Helianthus; species Helianthus tuberosus. The sequence continues at coordinate 104,264,416 of CM060443.1, forward strand.
TTCTGCGGTGCTTGCTGTTGCTGCTGACGATTCTGATTTGTAGGCCGTGAGCTCCTGCAATCCTTGGCTTCATGACCCATCTTGAGACACCTCTGACAACGTCCCTTGTTGCACTGACCATTGTGGTGTCTGTTGCATTTGTTGCACTTTGGGTGGTTTCCTCGATATCCACCCTGCCCTTGACTACCAGAAGATTGCTGACCAGGACTCTGGTAGTCATCAATCTTTCGCTGTTGCGCCTGGGACTGAACTGTAGTCAAACCCTTGTTGTTGGCTCCATCCCATTTTCGTTTGTTGTCACTGGGAATAGCAGAAGTAGCAGTAACAGTAGCACTTATACGCTTAGGCAGCCTGTTCTGTTCCACTGCCTGGTCTGTGAGACGAAGAGCGAGACGAGTAACATCCTGGATGGTAGCAAGGTTAGCAGCAGTCACATGGCTTTGTATCTCTGGTACTAAGCCTTTGAGGTACAGCTCAATGCGCTTGATGGGAGGATCCACCATAGTTGGACATAACACTGCCAGTTCGTTGGATCGCTTCGTATACGCCTCTATCTCTGACCCCGTCATCTTCAGGTTAAAGAACTCCACTTCCAACTTGTGGATGTCATCACGATTACAGTATTCTCGCTTGATCAGCTCCTTGAAGTCGTTCCATGGGGTGGCATTAGCGGCTGCCAGCCCTAACATTTGAACTTGCACGTTCCACCAAGTCAGCGCTACGCCTTCGAGGGTACCAGTGGCATACTTCACCCTACGATCCTCATGGCATTCACACATCTCGAAGACCGATTCGAGCTTCTCGAACCAGTGGAGGAGTCCGACGGCCCCTTCAGTGCCACTGAAAGTACTAGGACGACAGTCTATAAAAGTCTTGAACGTGCATACTGGTGGCTGAGCGTTCTGACCTCTTGCCTGGGCAGCTGCGAGCGCAGCAGTAACTTATTCAGTGATCAAAGTCGCCAACTGGGCTTGAGTTAGGTTAACGCGTCCACTCATGATCTTCATATCAAAGGAAAACATGAGTGAGAGAGGTTCGCGAGAGTGCGATGATAGAAGAGAGTAAGCACACATGTGTTTTCAATCAATAGTTGCTACGCTCATCTAAGCGTACCATAAGCAAAGTTCTATGTAACTAGCAAGTAGGTAATAACATAAACATAAACCATATCACCTATAGTGTTGAGCCTAGCACGTGGAGTGAAGCGTCGTTGTGGATCGTTGAGCACTGTACAGGTTATAGTCTGGTTTTATCAAAAAGCTTTTCCCCTTTTTAAAATCAAGTTCACTATAACCAATGGCTCTGATACCAATCTGTCACACCCCCAAAATCCACCATGCGGAGCGTCACCGCTTGGAGGCGTGACATGACCAGGATCGAGCCACCAATCATATTGAACAACGTAATTAAGTAAGTAAAACCAACCACAATACAATTGGTGACCATAAGACAGTAATCCAACTTTGAGTTAACAGCGGAAGCATAAAACGCAAGTCCAAAACATGAGTGCGTAGTTCATAAGTTTAAAGACTTCAAAACATCAGTTCATTTAGTTTATAAGGTTTAATTATTAGATACGGGACATAACGGTCCATATCCCACAACGACCTCCTCCTCGCGCAAGCTCCATAAGTACCTAATGACCTGCAAGGCATGTAACAACAAATCAACAACAAAGTTGAGCGAGTTCACAGTTGATTGTTCAGTTAATGAGTTCGTATCAGAAATCGTTTCATAACCATGTATTACCCATTATCCTTGATTCCCAAACCTTTACGATATTTAGTGGGGGCTTCCCATTTTGTATGTTACTAGACTAGTCGTATCCATAAGTGTCCTTCCCAATCCGAGGACAGTGTTAAGTATGAGTGTACGTAGGTTATACGTACGTGCCCTTCTCAATCCGAGGACAGTAGTAAGTATGAATGTACGTAGGTGTTACGTACGTGCCCTTCTCAATCCGAGGACAGTAGTAAGTGTGAGTGTACGTAGGTTTTACGTACGTGCCCTTCTCAATCCGAGGACAGTAATAGGTAGTCTAGTAGTGTTGATAATATAAATAGTTATTCAATCCCATTCCCAACCACCGGGAATCCCATGCCTTAGTAAGGGTGTGAACTCACCTCGGTTTGCTCGGTTAGACTCTCAAATATAGCTAACAGTCAAGGTCGGTCAATCACGTCCTAATATGATTACCAGTTAGTCATTTAGTGATTTTCAATTAGAGCACAAAGTTCCTACACGTATCTATCACATAACATTCATTACTTTGACGGTTTATGCCCATATAAACTTCCCATCTATTCCCGTTCATAAATAAACATACGATAATGCACATAACATATATAACATGTTAGATCATTCACAGATAGCATACTCGACATCTAGACACGCAAATTACAACTTATGTCGTTTCAGCTTAAATATTCAAAACCGGGCTGTTTTCGGACATTTTAATAAAATAGTTAACTTATTCCAAAAATTCTCAAATTTTTACAGAATGTCTTAAACGATCCAATTATTATTGTGTAAAAATATCGGGGTCCAGTTCATTACCAATATTTTATAAAAATTCGTTTTCTGGACTGAAATCAGATTTATCTTTTTCTGACCGCAGTCCACAGAATAATTTATTTAAAATTCATCGAGAGTCCGATTTACGAAATTCCAGTGAGAGAATCACAAATATATCGGTGGTCATCTACAGTACAATTTGCATGATCTAACTCTACACAGAATGCAAGTTATGGCAGAAAACAGAATGTATATTTTCAGCAACAAAAATGCAGCTCTAGCTGCTGTTACGAAATGACACTTTAAAAATAGTAAACAAAGTCCAAAAATTATGATTCCGGTGCCATTAGAACCGTATTTCATAATACATAAACCTAGACTTCATAAAATACATTTTTCATTAAGTTACGGTCCTGTTACAGCCAACTGAAGTTGGCTGTAATCACTAAACATTTTTCTGTTTTCAGTCTTTAACCTTCTAAGGCGCGTTCGATTGATTCCGTTAACATGTTTAGTGATCACAACAACATCAAACATCAATATTAACCAGCAAATCATCAGGAAATCAATCAAGAATCATAACAACACAAGATCTACATGATTTACACACATAACTTCTCTTTATCCATCTTATTCATCTTATTTTTAAGACTTTATGTTATGTTATTTAGTGTTCTCAACTTTCAACCATTAAATCACTTATTAACCACCATAAACAAGATCAAGATGATGTTTAGAGGCACTTACTACTAGCTCAAGGCTAGGGAAGAAACAAGACGTAAAAGTGGTGGATAAAAGAAAACTAGAGTGGTCCTTGAACTTCCGAGTGCACCGAGCTTAGTTGTATGACTCCTTGCACCAAGTTGATTTGGTGGTCAGATTTGAATGATGGTGGGTGGGATGGTGAAGGGTGCGGCGGTGGTGATGAGATCTGGTGGATGATGGTGACGGTCTGAGGCAGTTTCAGGTTTAGTGATGGTGGCCAGTTGTTGGAATCTTCATCTGTGCATCTCGTGCTTCCAATCTACTGGTGGTTGTTCGGCCTCTGATGTAATGGTGATGCAGTGAAGTCGGATTGTTGGAGGTGGTGCGGCGGTGGTGATGGTAGTGCGACGGTGGTGCAGTGGAGGTGTGGTGGTGGAGGGTGCTAGGATGTGCAGAGAAAGAGAGTGTGCAGTGGGAGTGTGAAATGTGTATATAATTAGTTTTATATATAAAATTAAAATATTTATGCATTAAAGACTTGTTTTTTATACTCTTATGCATATAAGACTTGTACTTTGTATGTAAATGACCAAATTAACCTTGTAGTTAACAAACTTGGTAGATGGAGTTAGAAATTTGGACTCAAATGGTTAAAGAAATTGCTTATAAGGACTCAGGTCGTTAAACTTTTTGTTTTTGGACTCAACTAGTTAAAACTCATAAAACACAGGGACTCAAAACAAAAAGTAATTTACCCTAGTATAAATAATAGATTACGTTAAACCCGTCACACAACGTGCGTCGAAAATTATAAGTACCCGCGGCAACGCGCGGGCATTCCCACTAGTATACTAAACCTACAGAAATACCAAATAAGACCCTCGACCCGGTGCAAGGTGAAACTTATGGGCTCTAAATAGGTTGTTTTGACTATTGGTTAGTCGGTTACTAGACTCCTTCACAGGTTATCTAGGTTTCTAAAAGTACCCTAATATGATTCATTCCCTCACATGCTATAAATCTATGATAAGTTTGAAATTTCAGCTTAACTTGTTAGACAACCATCACTAAGGAAAGTAGTTCAGACTCCTCACAGATATCTTACCTAGCAATTTAATAACAAAGACCTGACAATAATTTCGCACCTCACAGCTCTTGAAATTAGTAAAACACTTTAATTATTAAATTATCAATTATTACTTCTAAGGTTTGATGGCCACTTAACCCTAAAGATTATAAATTTATTCCGTGATATGGACACTCATCAAAACTTATAACCTAGCATGAATCTATTATGTGATATAGACAGTCACCAAAATTCATACGAAGCAACAAAAGACAATAAAACAATCTAAAGCACGCATACACATTAAACCTACTACACCAAACCGACTACTTTTATAAACAGTCCATAAATAATTAATTAAACATAATAAAATCAAAACGTCATAAATCCATCATCCAATCTAGGTAGTTATAAGTTCTTAGCCAAGCATAATTAAACTTAAACACAAAGAACAAGTATTTTCAAAGCAAAGAAACATGATTAAAAGAAGAAAGTTGAAAACAAAAGAACCGGTTGCTAGAACAATCGACCCGAAGGCTTCCTTATGCTTCCTATCTTCAACCAATGCTCCGAATGCTCCAAAAACGCTTCCAAATCAGCTGAGTTTCGTCCCTAAGTATTGTAAATTCGTCTAGGATTGATTAGGGTTAAGTATGGGCTTAAATATGAATTTTTCCGCCCAAATCAGGGAAGGCTTCGTGTCGCGCCAAGGGTAAATGGGAAGAGCTTCTCGTTTGTCCACGACCCTGCGAACTGAGAAAACCGTTTTGGCCATAACTTCTTCATTTCAACTCTGTTTTCTTCACCGTTTTCACCTACGGGTTCGTAATACAATTCTCTATCTTCCCATCTTATCAAATATCACTTTTCATTCCATGAGAATCCTTCACTAAGCCCAAACCCCCTCCCGGGTGCTCGTTTCTTCAACGTTTTAGTTTGTTTTTGCTCCCGGGACCCTGCAAAGCACACAAGACACCATAATATACAAAACGAATGATAAAATGACACAAAACAACTCAAATTATTATACAAACTATACATGGAAACAAATGTAATTTGCATTACATCACCCACTATCCATAGCGCCGGCCACAACTACCCTACCTCCACCGCCGCCGACGAGCATCATCATCATTATCATCCCCTACCTCCACCGCCGACGAGCGTTACCTTGACGGAGACGGACTATTTCTAATACGCCGGATGCTTGTTTGTCGATTAAGTGGATGATTGAGTTAGGGATTTTGATTATTGTTTATTCAGATGATTGAATTGGTGTCAGTGAGTGTGGATCGATGAAGAGTTCTTCGTGTTTCAAATCCCCTTGGTATTCAGTGTTTCCCCCTTCAATCCTGCACTAAAAAATCATGGGTTTTGAGAAAATTTTCTAAAGAATATCAACCCTTATCTTCATTTATTCAAAAAGAGCTAAAGTTGCTACCTTTATTACAAGAAGAATCGAATCTTGAGGTGATGAATTCTTGTTTTCTTCACCTAAAATTCTTGCAAAAAGAATCGAATCTAGGGTAAGCTGAATGTTTCTTGAATCATTAGGTTAAAAGATTGAAACTAGGGTAAGCTGAATATGATGGATTTGAGTTTGGGTTTGACTAGATGATTTCTGGATAGAGGTTTTGATTTATAGGGTTTTACAGAAGTTAAAAAACAAACAGTCTTCTTCTTGCAGACTGCAGATGTTTGGTTCACCTTTTCAGCTACAGATGTCGGCAGATGTGGTCCGCAGCCTGCATACGTTTTATCTCTGAAAAAAAAAAATACAACACCTAATTCGATTATAACCAAATAATGAACACTCTTAACATTGTCATAACATAACTTATGTTGAGTGATTAAAAATTGAAGTGAGTTTGCCATAACCCGAAAGTTGAAGGGCTTAAACCGAAACATTGAGGATCCACTTGCTCCACAAAACCCTATCTCCCCGTCCCTAAAAAGATCGCCCTACCGCCTTCCATCTCTACCATACCAATTTCGCTAACATTTTTATCTGCAGACGACAGACAGACGCACGCTTCAATCCCTAAACCCTACCTTCGTCAATCTCACAGATCTAAGGTCAGAACAACCCTACAACACCAAATTATATCTATATATCTCTATCTTATTTCAATTGCTCCTATTTCCAAACCCTAATTTCTGGATCTGGTTCAAATTCAAACAGAAATGGGCGAAACAGAGATTAAGGATAACGAATACGAGGAAGAGCTTCTAGACTACGAGGAGGAGGACGAGAAGGCCACTGATTCCGCTGCTGTTAAAGTCAACGGCGAAGCCGTTAAGAAGTAAGCTTTGTTTCTTTTTGTCTTGCTGGTACTGTAAATCGTTGATTTGTTATGTAGTTAATCTGTACAGATCTTGTTTTGTTATATATTTTAGGTTTTTGATAAAAGTTTTTGATTTGCAAGGATAATTTGGAGTAGGGATCGCAGTCTGTTATGTTAAAATAGGAAGGAATTGTGAATTATCTATATGATTCTGTTTTTTAGAAAAGTGAATTATTGTTGGTAAGAACTTAGACAGTCAAAGCCAGGTCATGTATGCATACACATGAAGTATGCATACACTTGTGTATGTTTTATGGTTGAATTTGTGTTATTATGTATGAACACAAGGGAACAGAACAACACATTCATTTAACATTCAGTTGTTTGTGGTCAACGGGCTTACTGTTTTTTTTCTAGGGGCTTGATTGGTTATAATGTGTGCATAAACTATATAGGCTGTTCAAGTTAGATTGTTGTTAATACAAGTGGTTAATGGTAGAGTCAAAGCGGATAATGGTATAGTCAAGTTTTTGGGATGAGAGAATTTTTAGATGCAATTAACAGGGTCATGCGATGTAGAGTCAACTATTTTAGATCATATAAGTTGTTTGTATGCATAGAATGAACTGTGTATGCTCTTGGAGTAAACTTTCTTACATTGACTGATCTTTTTTTTGATTTTATTGTTGATGCAGGGGCTATGTAGGCATTCACAGTTCCGGATTCAGAGATTTTCTTTTGAAGCCAGAGCTACTTCGTGCTATTGTGGATTCTGGATTTGAACATCCTTCTGAAGGCAAGCATTTTTCTAACTATTCAAAATACTTTTTTATGTTCAAGATATTTTCATAGTCATTGTTTTTAAATTTGAATTTATTTGCTTGAGCTGTTAATCTAATACCAGTTTGATACATGTGAAGATGTCTTACTGGTTTTACTATTACATGCTACTATTCTTCAGCAGCAGTCCAGTAATCTCTTTTAATAGTCTTTAGTATTTTGTTGCAGGTAAATATCACCCATTACCCATGTCATATGGAGAGGTGCTCAGATTTGGTATATTTTTTTAAAAAACTGAGGATTGCTTAGCTCAATTTGTTTGGTTCTTCACCAGTGCAACACGAATGCATACCACAAGCTATTCTGGGAATGGATGTTATCTGTCAAGCAAAGTCTGGTATGGGCAAAACAGCTGTTTTTGTCTTGTCAACACTGCAGCAAATTGAGCCCGTTGCTGGTCAAGTAGCTGCTCTTGTCTTATGTCACACAAGAGAGTTAGCTTATCAGGCATGTATTTTATCTACAATATTTTGATTGCACACATGGCATCATTATTCTGGTTAGATAAGTTATTGACCTTTTATTTATATACGGTGTGGGTTGTTTACCTCACTTGCAGATTTGCCATGAGTTTGAAAGATTCAGCACATACCTGACTGATATCAAGGTTGCGGTCTTTTATGGTGGCGTTAACATCAAAATTCACAAGGAGCTTCTGAAAAATGAATGCCCTCACATTGTTGTTGGGACACCCGGAAGGATTCTCGCACTTGCTAGAGACAAAGACCTTGCATTGAAGAGTGTGAGGCATTTCATACTAGATGAGTGTGACAAGATGCTTGAGTCACTTGGTATGCTTTCATGTTTTTAGATGTGAATTATGGCGTTTACGGGTTCTAGAGACTGTTCGTTGATTTATTTTTTTGTTTATGTTTATGTATGATCGATAGACATGAGGAGAGACGTCCAAGAAATCTTCAAGATGACTCCTCATGATAAACAAGTAATGATGTTTTCGGCTACACTCAGCAAGGAGATCCGCCCTGTCTGCAAAAAGTTTATGCAAGATGTAATGTTTCATGGCCAGCTCTTCTACTTGAATTTTGAAGTCAACATTTTCATAATGGAATTGCATGTTTTAAACGAGGGTTCTGAGGGTGTGAAAGTAGTTGAGGGTTCACTTTCTTTCTCTTCTCAAGTCTTGTATTTCTTCTTAGCTTACAAAGCCTTGTGGAAGGGTTTCTTTTTGTTTTATTAAATTTTAATAGTAGTAGATAGCTATGATGGATTACCAACATGGTGGTCTGATTTGAAAGCGTCTGCAAAAGGGGACCAATCAGATGGGACCAGAATCCTGAATCAGCGGATGTTCATTCATCGTTCATTTCATAATGGATCCGTTAGCTTCTGAAGACTCCTAATATGCTTTTACTATGATATTTGTTCATTTCAGCCAATGGAAATTTATGTTGACGATGAAGCAAAGTTGACTCTACATGGTCTCGTACAGGTAAGGGCTTGTTCTTCCAGTCGTTATCAATATCATATTTTTGAAATTATTTTCACTTACGTATCTATTTTTGGCAGCACTACATCAAATTGAGTGAGCTGGAGAAGAACCGTAAGCTGAATGATCTGCTCGATGCATTAGATTTCAATCAAGTCGTGATATTTGTCAAAAGTGTAAGCAGAGCAGCTGAGCTCAACAAATTGCTTGTGGAGTGTAATTTCCCGTCAATCTGCATCCATTCTGGCATGTCCCAGGAAGAAAGGTTTGTCTTGCGTGAATACTGAAGTTTTTATTTTTTTTCTATTTGTATTTGATATAAATTCATCCGGTTACAATTGAGTTTTGCAGGCTGACACGCTACAAGGGGTTCAAGGAAGGGCACAAGAGAATCTTGGTGGCAACAGATTTAGTCGGTAGGGGTATTGATATCGAACGAGTGAACATTGTCATAAACTATGACATGCCGGATTCTGCTGATACATATCTCCATCGTGTAATTATTTTCTTCAGATATTTCTTTACCAGCCTTTTTTTGATCTAGTACCTGAGGGATGTTTTGGTAATTCACAGGTTGGAAGAGCTGGAAGATTTGGAACTAAAGGTCTTGCAATCACATTTGTGGCTTCAGCTGCTGACTCAGATGTTCTTAATCAGGTATATAACCACTTCTAATTACTAAAATGTCACTATTTGTAGACATGGTTGGGTTTGGTTGAGTATGATGGTAATATTTTCATTTTCTTACGTGGTTATTAAAGTGTTTGTTAGAATAGTAAATGGACTTTCTCCATATTAAAAGGAGGTTGTGATTATAAACATAAACTTATGTGTTTACGGGCATTATGCATACATAATTTAGGGATGGTCACGGTCCGGTTCGGCCTGGTTCCGATAAAACGTTTGAGCTCGGACCGCTGACAATGATTTTGCGAAACGACAAACCATACTTGACCAGCCCAGTTTTAATGGTTTAGCGTTTCACGGAATCATTGGCTTGTTCTGTTGATGTGAACTCTTTTTTTTTTCAAAATCATTACTGTGTTAATATAAACGGTCCTTTTTTATATTACATATTTAGAAAAATAAAAATAAAGGTTAACAGTTTGTTTAGTTACTGCTGGTGTCAAGTCGTAAATTGGACCGAACTGTTGAATTGCCAAACTGGTTTAGGCGGCTTAGTTTGTTGCATCGTTTCTTAAACACATGGTATATTTTTCAACCTGTTGATTATTTATCATGTTTTGGTGGCTGTGTAGGTTCAGGAGAGGTTTGAGGTTGATATTAAAGAGCTTCCTGAGCAGATCGATACTTCAACTTATAGTAGGTTTATTATTTAACGACGTGTTTTTTTTTGTTTAAATTCTCATAGAAACTAATATAAAAATCAATTTTGGTTGCAGTGCCTTCGTAGGATCAACAGCAGTAGTATTTAGTAAGTGTGCCGGCCATCTGGATCATAAACAAACGATTGCGAACGTTGTATGTCTGATCATGAGATGGTTCAGTCTTGAACTTATGGTTTGTTGAGTTTTGTAACATCTATAAACTTGTTTTCCAGACTTTTGTCTAGTTTAACTGCAGTATGCAATCTAGACCATTTGTCAGTAGTTTTTTTGTTACGTGGATTGCTCTTGAATATGAAATTTTAGGAAACACATCAAAAGTATATTAACTTTAACAAAAAAAATATATAATTAAGTTTGCGTCCAAAAAAGATAATCAAGTTAAACTTTAATAAACCGACCTATATTGACTTCAATTTGGTTTGTTGATTCATATGACCAAATGAGGGAAGTGTATTAATTAAATCTAGATTAAATTCTGATGTTAGTAATATCTATTTCTTCGAAAGCTATTTTTTGTTTTTAAGTTATTCACATAGTACCGATATTGAATTTTAGTATACCATTAATAGCTTTGAATTGTTGCCGTGCCTCATGGTATCGTTGTATATGTTCAGTTGGTATTGATATACTACAATACCGGTATTCAGTCAAAGTTGAGTTAATTCAAAACTGAATATGTTATCGTATATGTTCAGTTGTATTGATATACTACAATACCTAGAAGCATACTATATAGTTGGGGATATTTAGTTTTCAAGTTTTAGGTTTTAAAAGTTGGCTGCTAGTGTGAATCATCGCAAGTGATTCTATTTAAATTCCTCATGCTTATTTGTTCTTTATATATACCTCAACTAGCAATTATGCATTCCCCTGTTAAAAAATGCATTACCAAATGTTTGTTTTATCACACAATATGATCTACACAACCACTCAAGACTCCACTTCAATGCACATGTGAATCAAACCTTCCAAACAGCATTCCGAGGTTCACAGTTCACTGACCTAACTCATATGAATCAAATCTGTTTTTAACCAATTTAAGGTTCTTCGACTCGATTATACTAGTCGAGTTCACAACCCTTTTTATGTAAGATGTGTAATCTTAGTTATGAACGTTCATACCTTTGGTTTCATTTTGTGAAGTTCTTGGACTTCTTTAAAGAAAGTTTCTCTAGCTTTCCCACAATTAGGTTCCACATAATTAATTTTACATACTTTATGTGAATGTATAACACAACCAATTTTTAAATTACGACATAAACACAAGTACACAAAATTAAATCATGGTATCAATTTCATAATTTTCTAACCTTTGAACATATAGTTAACTCAGACGTAACTATTGGAAAGAGTTATGTTTACGCAGTGGCGAAGCTTGACCCGAATAACGGGGGATCGAAAACGTATATACCAAAAATTTTCTATAGAACATGGGGGTCGAAAACGTATATACCCAAAAATTTCTATACGAAAACTACATATATAACACTACTGAGCGAAAAGTTCAGGGGGTCGGGCGCCCCCTCCCGCCCCTTCAATACTTCGCCCCTGTGTTTACGTTTAGAGCTCTCTATTTGCATGTCTCTATCTTCAATTCTTTGACTAACTAAATTTAATAAACTCAATAGCATTACTAATTATTGGTCAATACTACCAATTTACCACTAACCAAACTCTAATTAATATTAGTAGTATATAAAACATTCCTATAGTGATGATGTTAGCTCAAACTCATCCTTGATTTGAGCCAAATTTATACCAAAAATCCCAAAATCACAACTGTTGATTTTCTCATGAGCACCACCTTACTATGTGTAAAGAGGAAAACTCAATTTTAATTATATAACTATGAAACGATATTCATATAATTGTATTAATCTGAGTAAAGTACAATTTGAGTCCTTGTGGTTGACACCAGATTGTATATTGAGCCCTTACTTTTTTTTTTGTATCAACCTCAGTCCCAAACATTGCACAATAAAAGAAAAGGGGACTCAACATGCAATCTAGTGTCAACTACAGAAACTCAAATTTTTGTACTTTACTCATTAAATTTATCGCCTGCCAAGCAATGTGCATAAACTGTTTATATGGTTGTATATATAAAATTAATTTTGTATTAAGCATGCCATTATATATAAAATTTAAGATTTTTTATTTGTAAAAATTCGTTTTTATGAAGTTTTCATACATTTGTATTATTTTGTTCAATGAATATATTTGTTTCCACTCCCAAAAGTGAACACATAACAGTTGAGGTATTTGCAAGAAAAAAATATATTTACAACATATTCTATAGACTCTATTACATAAGTATCCGATTTTGATTAGGGTTTTTAGGGCGGTGTTAGTTAAAGAAAAGCATAATTTTAAAAAAACAAATAATTATTAAAAAATGATGAAACAGATTAATAATATATAATTTCAAAAGACGCCTTTACGGTTCTGAAGGGATGCATGCAATTAACCAACCGAAAGCCGAAAGGGTCACTAACAATGTTGGAATCTTTTTTTATCCCTGAAAGCCGAAAGGGTCACTAACGATGTTGGAATCTTTTTTTATCTGGTAAGGGAATTAGTTAGTCGTCCGGTAACAAATAACAATATGAAATTTGGGAATTAGTTAGTCGTCCGGTAACAAATAACAATATGAAATTTTATTCGATAGCAAAAAGATGTTTAGTGATGCACTTCAGCAGAGGATTATATTATACATATTAAATTTAAGTGGTGATGAATAGTAAAATAATATTTAAATATTATTATAACATTTTTTTAATATTTTATTACTATAATAGCATACTATGTATAAGAGCTATTTTAATATTGTATTACTATAATGTCATACTATGTATAGGAGCTTAATATATTAACTTGAGTGGACATAAATGATAAGATATAATTTTTTTCTTATTTTTTAAGATTTTAATATTATAATTATTTTCAAACATATTTTATTTTTTCTTAAAATTTATAAGATACAATGTTTCATAAAGTAACGCTCATTTTTCGTTATTCTAATAATATTGTAATGCTTTATAAAACTCTGAATATACCTTTGCGACATACTTATTTTATCGGTGTTATGATAAAAACTTTGTTAAAATTTGAATGAGTCAATTATAATTGTTTTTTTTTGCTCGAACAACTTTGATATCGGTATAGAGTATCTTTTTATATTATAAGACATAAGCTACAGCGAGTGTCAGTAACGAACAAAACTGACACCGTCCGAACAACATCGGTATCACGTTGATTTCAACTGAACATCGGTACCGTTATTTGTACATTTGAAACCTTTATCAATATTCATTTTTTAGTTTTTGATCGATGTAAAATATGTGTCGATATCCTTTAGGGTATATAATGACTATTTTTTTGGGTTTATCTTTTGATCACTATACAAAGTGCCAATTACGATACTGATACCTTATGAATTGAACCGATACCGACTTCCCGCCGCAACGCGCAGAGAAGTCCACTAGTTAGGCATTATTTACAACCACAAAACAATATTAATTAAATATGAAATCCAAAATAAAACATGTCATTACAAGTAACTGGTTCTCTTTTATAAGAAAACAAATTTAACTAACATCACTTTGTTTCAACTAAAACAAAATTAAATTATCAACAATATTGCCACTCCTGCTTAAATCACCATCTTCCTCATCCAGATCCATCAAGGGTAATAATGTCATTTTCTCCACACAATTGGGAATCACAAAGATTCTGGACTAGTAGAAGGTCTGATTCTAGAAGGCATCTGCATTTTTCTATCTTGTAGATTTCCAAACATGAAGGAATCCTTGGGCGTAATAGACATTTTACTCAAGTTCATGTCAAATTCATCATCATTATCATCTTCGACATCATCATCGTCGTCATCATCCTCGTCATCGTCATAAGTAGTTCTCACCATTGACCAGTATATGAAGTTTGGTCGGATGAATCTGCACATTAAACGGACAAAGATAATCAGCATTGACCTTCAATGGCAATCACGAGATTTGTAACAGATGCTATTAACCTGTCGGACTTCTTCAATAGATATGGATCAAAGGGGAAGAAAACATCGAGCCTCTGAAACCCACCAAAAGCATGAGACAACTCTGATTCAAACAGATGATCAAAGAGAAAAGTGCCATTAGATACAGTAAACAGATGGGCTGCTTTCGCCTGACGCAGAAATTCCTCTACTATCGACGGTAAGCACACCTGTTACAAAACAAATTCAGTAAAAAACTCATAGGATGGATGATATGTATATATAATGATATGAAAGTTACCTCTAACGGGTTTAAGGCATGCTTGAAAATTTTCTCTAAAGGCATATTCACCAGCTGTGATTTGAGCCGTGGAGTTGCAAGAATCGATCTCATACGGAAACAAAGTACATACATAAGGGCCTGTAAGTTAAGACGAGCACAATGATATTGAAATCTTAGATACCAAAAATAGCAACACACACATTTTCTCTACTCAGGTAGTGTTCGTTTCACATAATGGAATGGAATCTGGATGGAATTGGAATCTCAATTCCATTCTTGAACGTGTTCGGTTAACAATAGAATTGGAAATGAATTCCTTCAAATTCCTTAAATTTTGAAGGAATTCAAGTAAAGTCATTAGAATCTTTAACCGGTATCTAATGTCTGAAATGTCTCAACCTGAACTCGTTCGTCACCAACACGCAACGCCTCGCCCCAACCCGGCCCGCCGCCTACACGTAAAAATTCAAACCTATTAGCTCGCGCTGACCCGCAACGTCTCGACATAGTAGGGATGAGCAAGTACCGGTACGTACAGAAAAACGGGTACTAGTACCGGTATTTACCGGTAAATCAACCAAAATACCGGTACTGAAAAATGGGAAAAACGGGTAATGGTACCGAAAATGGTTGGTACGGTACTGGTACACGGTACCAAATGCTCATCTGTACGACATAGCATCGACCGTACACGTCTAGACCCGACCCGTCAACGAACTGAAACGTCTTGACCCGACCTGGCCCCGTTAGCGACCTAAAACGTCCTGACCCGTTACCGGCTGAAACGTCTCGATTCGGCTCGAAACATATTGAATTAACCCAACCCGTTAACGACCAAATGTCGTGATCCGATCTAGTTCATTAACGATCTGAAACGTCTCAACCCACCCCGGCCAGTTAAGGACCTGAAAAGTCTCGACCAGAATTAGCGGGAAGAGATCGGTAGATTCCAATTCATTTGCCAAGCGAACACATCAAGAATGGAATTGAGATTCCAATTCCATCAAATTCTAATTCTTATTGGAATTTCCAATTCCTACGCAAATTCCAATTCCATTACATTCCATGAAACGACCTAAAAATATCTCATACCTGGCACGCCGCATAAAAAACCCGATGGTTCTTTAAATTTATTTCTCCACTCTGGTTTTTGATATATTTATAACACCAATCCACCAAGCTGAGGCAACAAACAATATAACAAACTCATTAAATGCAAGTCCCGGTGAAGGTTTATATTGAACAATTGAAATCTTCTATTGATATTAGTTTCAACAGTTATAAAAAAAGGCATGCCAACCTTTCCAATATGATTGTCACATACGAAGTAGACAAAAATTTTGCACGAGACAGGTAACTTGCTAGATAAGCAACAGCACTCATTCTGCAAAGTATCAAAAACTTATTAGCCTACATACATGAAAACGAGTTGGACTGAAATTGACCAGTCAAAACCTTTTTGTGTTCATTTTAGTCCATAAAAATACCCTTTTGTCTTGTGTTTGAATCATTTTAGGATATTCTAAAAACTCAACGATGCCACCGATGACTACTAACCCATTAATCGACTGAAACAATTTAGAATAAATGTAAAAAACTCGATGATACCAATGACCCGTTTTCGTATTAACGGGTTAAAATTGCCCCATCTATGTTCATAGTAATAGTAATGAGTTGTAGCATCACCTCCAATCTTGAGGATAAACAGTGCTTTTAAATATCTCAAGAAGCTTGCTCACAAACTGTGTCCCACAATCTTCGGGGTCAAGCGAACAAGCATAGAACATAACAAACTACAATTTAAAAAACAAAACTTTGGGTAAAAAAATATGCATTTAGTAGATTCACACACATTTAGAAACTAGAAGCATATGAAAGAAGGATTAACTTGTTACCTGTGCAAACTTTGACTTGTATGCATTCAACACAGTACTTTGAAATGACTGGAGAAGTGCCTCGAACACCTAAATAAAAATTTCAATACGTAAATAAACAGAATAACATTGAGCATGTATCAAGTCAAAAAGTCAAAGTTAGACTGTTAGAGGTACCTGAGGCAAGCGGCCGTTTTTGAAACAAGATTGAAGGTGGTCAAAGGCGAGCTCCATCAATGTATCCAACTTCTGAGCTACTACGTTTCCCCAAAGAACTTTTCGACCAGTGTATTCTATTTGAGGCTAAAGAAAGACAGTGATATATACCCTTTAGTAATTTTGAACTCAAGAGCGTAAAAAATTAGATATTTATGAAATAACTTATTTTAGTAGTTAAAAACAGTGATGAAGCATTGAGGTTACCTCATCCATATCCATCTCTGTTTCATCAGTTCGTGCCAAATCTTCAAGCTCCATCACAAAAATCCCTTTATTATTTGGATCATCCAGCAAAACTTCATCCCATCCTATCTCCACCTATAAAACGTTCAATCAATCTATCAATTACATAACATCGCATTTATAATAATAATGATAATAATCAGAACAGTGCTTTAAGAAATGACTTACATCAAGGTCTATCAGCCTATTCACCAATTCAAATATCATAGAGTTGCCAACAAACTCTCCCATATCACCACTCTCCAACATTAGCATGTTCTCCACATATACAACTATTTGCTGCAAAAATATAAAAAAGTTAACACCGTTTGAGATTGTTCAAAACAAACGTATTTAATTCATAGTATGTGCTAGACTCACAGCTTCCTTGGCGTATACATTTGGCACTCTCTCCCGGACAATTTGTTCCAATCTAGAAGGTGCTAGAGGCACTAAATCAGCAATTCCTTTCAATGCTGCATGTACACGGGCAAGTACTTGGTCCTTTTTTGCTAATCCACGTGGCTGCTTCAATATCTCTAGAAAATTGAAAGG
This sequence comes from Helianthus tuberosus, assembly GCA_030545235.1. Taxonomy (NCBI): domain Eukaryota; kingdom Viridiplantae; phylum Streptophyta; class Magnoliopsida; order Asterales; family Asteraceae; genus Helianthus; species Helianthus tuberosus. Next base: position 104,281,763 of record CM060443.1, read on the forward strand.
TGGTATGAAGTTGCTTACAAGCATGTCTAAACACAAATCAACGTATTTTCCGTTTGATGTAGCCTGAAAAAACATATCGTAATTAGTACAAGAAACTGTTTAAACTTATTATTCAGACAAATTATAAAACTTAGCACAACATACCAAGGTTACAACCAACTCCATCAATGCGTCCATCACATCTGGCCCATAGTTCCAGAACCTCATTGCGCATATCTAGAAAGTATTATTTTCAAGATTATATGCATACCCATCAAAAGAAAAAGGGAAATAACCGTAGTAAAGTAATAAATATCTTACGGATGAAAGAAGAGAGCGGTGATGCACAATGTCGATGAAAGAAACCGCTCCAGACAAGGCCCTTAGAATTGTCTGGCAACAAACAAACAACAAATTTAGAACTCCGTCTTATAACTTTTAATATAAACTCAATTTGTTTAGAAGCAGCAACAAACTTACCACAAGCATTGCCACCTCATCAGGAACTAGGCGCTCGGTGTGATGCATATTTCCAATGAGTTGATCATATTCATCCGTTTCACCCTGCAACAACTCACACCACATCAATATATCCTCTATCAAAATCCAGAAATTTTAAAAAACTTTAGTTTCCCCCCTCTTTTTTTAACACATAAGATTAGTACAATGCATAGTCGTTAAAAGCCATCGCCACTTGCGCTTTAAGTCAAGGAAATTGCGCTTTGATTCTCCAGGTGACGGTTAGAACTTTTCCTACTAAATGGCAAATTTTATATAATAGCTTTAGTTTATTTTTATTTGAAGAATAGTACTAATTTTCTAATACACAAAATATTTTTATTTTATTTTGTTCTTTGTGGGTCTTTTCTTTTCTTGGGCCCTCGCTTTTTTGCGCTTTGCACCTAGGCGAGGCCTATGCGTCTTGGGTGCACCTAGCACCTTGATAACTAACTATGGTACAGTGTTCCCATCTTATACAAATCACTAAACCTCAAAATAAAGTCGTTTGCAAAACAAAAGGCACTTGATCAGTTCTAGCTCAAAAATACATAATTAAGTAACTGTATCTCAAAAAAGATGCATAAGTTAAACCTCATCTGACAAAAAAAAACCCTTTCAAGTCTTGAAATCCTTAAATTACACAACTGAAAAAAAAAAAAAAAAAAACTTTTTGTACAGATAACAAAAGTAAAACACAAAATAAATAACAAAGAGGTGTACTTACTTGGAGAACAGATTTTAGAGCTTCACGAACATGATGAGTCAACTCATAATCACTAACATCTCCAATATCATCACCTACAGCTCCCATCGCAGCTTGTAATTCGACAAATTGGAAATATTATGAGATTGAAGGGGGTCTGTCTGTCTGTCTGTCCTCCGATTATTGTAGAGGCTGCAGCAGCAGAGTGGTGTTTGTTTCCGCCAGACCAACCAACAAAATAAGATGTTAGGCGGTTTTAAACCCTAGAGCATAACCCTTGCCCGAATGGTGAATAAATGAATATGTTAGGGTTATTGTTGGGATTTCATATGGCAGATTCCTATTACAAACTATCCATCGTATCTTATTACATCTTATACATGGGCCGGCCCATTTTTGTTATCTTAATAACTAAGGGACCACTTTGGGCCCATCTCATTATTTTGGCATGCTCTCTTTTTTTTTTCCCTTTTATCTTTTTTAACTTTCATTAAACACAAGGGGAAGTCCTCAAATCAAGGACAAACACCCAAAAACTATAACATGTACAAGGGGTTAATACACCAATCCTCCCATCAGAGATCTTTGAAATGGGACCTATTCTTTAACCACAAAAACGAAATAGACTTTATACTACCAATCACGCACTTAACCTTTGGCTCCTTCTTGTTAAAAGTCTTGTCGTTTCAAGCTTTCCAAATCATCCAAAGCGCCACCAAGATAATACCATGGACAATCCTCTTCCCCCACTTACCTCCTTGCGCTTGTTTATACAAAAGAAGAAGGTCTTTAGTATGAAGAACATAACCTGTATACAGCCCACACCATTTCCAAATATTGGCCCACACACCAAATGAAAAGCCACAACCAGTGAAGATGTGAGCCGAAGTTTCAAGATCGACATCGCAAAGCTTGCATCGGTCATTCGGAACAAACACATTTCTTTTGCTTAGCGCTTCGACAGTGGGAATCCTGTCCATATCTGCCCGCCAGGCGAAAATATGACACTTTAAGGGAACCCACGCAACCCATTTAAGCTTAAAACAACCAGCGCTACTCAAACTAACCTGCAGCTTATTCTTGACATCTGCTACGGTGAAACAGGATGACCCAGCCCACTCCCAAGAGTCTTTATCAGCTGACAAATGAACCTGGCCAAGCAGCGAAGATAGAACAGTCCATTCTTGAACCTCTAGAATCCCCATGGGCCGAGAATAATCCACAGGAGACCAGTTGTCATTCGATCTGCAAGAACTAATCAGCGCTCGTTTGGACTTAGCATCACGGTAAAGAAGAGGAAATTTAAACATGAGAGGCACATCTAGCAACCAAACATCCTCCCAAAACCGAATGCTACTACCATCACCTATCTTTCCCTGCAAAAGCTCAAAGAAAAACCTGTCCCCACATTTGAGCTTTTCACAATTCTTAACTATCGCTGCCCAACACCCACTCACCCCTGTGGCTCGAGGAAGACCCGACCAACGGTATCTACCATGATGACATGATAAGATAATGAGTTTCCACAAAGCCCCATCCTCCACTTTAAAACGCCACGCCCATTTCGCAAGTAAGGCATCATTGACATCTTTCAATCGACTTATACCCAAACCCCCTTTACTTTTAATGTTTTTTTTTCTCATTCTCTTTGCCTCTTTAAAAAAAATTATTGATATTAAGTGGGTGTTTGACTTAGCTTTTTGAAACAACTTATTGATTTATTGACTTTTTAAAAAACCAATAAGTCAAAATAATGTTTGAACAGGTGAAAATGATTTTTTAAAACAACTTTTTGTATAAGATGAAAAAGTCATTTTGAAAAGCCAGGAAAACTTGACTTTTTGAAACTCCTTTTAATTTTTCATGAAATATTACATTTTCCCACCTCATAAGCTCATCCAAATATTTTTTTAAAAACTCATTTTGGATAAGTCATAAGTCAATAAGTCCTTTTGCCAAAAAGTCCTTTTTGAGTTAAATAAGCAATCCCAAACACCCCCTAAAAACATAGTATATATTGCTCATAACATCAACTTACCAATAGTTTCATAAAATCGAATTTGGTTTATGGGATGTTGGATGTTTAAAGAGTTGATGGAAACTTTCACATTTCAGTTCATAGTTTATAGTTTCATTCATTTTGTGCATAGATGGCAAGTCAAATTTGGTTTACTTTATAAATTTATATATTATCAATTAGCAACATTTTGGTGCTTTATGTTGTTGTACGTGTGGCTTTGGTTGTGTTTTAAGCTTGTGGGTTTTGTACATTTGCATATGTGGGTTGTACAATATTTGGGTAGTTAAGTTGTTTTTTAGTTTTTGGGGTGCGCCATTTGCACCCCCACCGTTCCCTTTTACCGTCACCTATCATCGTCGCTTATCTCACCTGTGGTTGCCGGCAAACGATCGGTTGCCATTACCTTTCTTCTCCAATCTGCCTATTGTCTACGACAAGTAAGCCATGGCGTTTTAGACCGGTTTAATCCAAACTCGATTAGGGTTTTGAGGTGATCTTTTGGTCGCCTTTCACGATTGTGTGTTTCTTTGGGTGTTTTGTTTAGTGTTTGTGTAAGACTTACAAATTTGTGGTTGCGTATTGTTTTTTCCTTGGTGATTTTGGCTTTCCAGCTTCTTTCCAAGTGCCTTTTTAGGGTTGTCATCGGACTATGTATTTTCCGGCAGCATGTTTGTTTGGCTTTTGGTTTTTTCGGCTAGGCCTTTGGTATCTTTTTGTTGCGTTTATGCTCTAGATGCGGTAAATAACAAGTTCATGTTAAAATCTTAAGATTAAGTAGGTTAATCTTACCAGTGGTGAAACGTTTATAACATGATTCAATTTAGGCATGTGTTTGATGGAGTTTTATCAAGTATGTTAAGGTGTGTTCGTGATGAAGTTGATTTCTCGATTGCCGATTAGTTGAAGATTGAGCCTTTATCATATGCCGACTATAGTAGAGAAGATTACTTCTCTTGGTCCCTCTTCCAAATTGTTGCTAGTCAGATTCTCGAAATAATTTGGAGGGTCTTACATTGAGGGGGAAATAGGAGATGAAAGGCATCGGGAAATTAGTGGATTCATGAAGATACGTGTGAATCATGACAATACGAGACAAAATGTAATTATGCATTTATGATTGAAGACTTTGATTAAACTTTGGTGGATGTACATGTTCGGAGTTCAGTTTGTTATTAACTTATCAAACTGAACTTCATGTCTTTGTGATATTTGAAGTGTTTAATGTTGGGCATTGAAAATCTGACGTTTCTATCTTTTGCTGATTAAGTTTGAAGATTAAGAGATCGAGCGATGTTACTTACATTTGGTTATAGGTTGGTTCACTTTATCTCGATTTGGGATAAGATTGAGAAGGAATATCTTCGGTTTTGAATGTTGGATTCATTGAGTTTATAAAGCGGCCATTTGAGTGATCGACAACATCTCTTTAATTAGAAAAGTTGAAGATCACTGTGTACTGCCAAAAACATCAAGTCTTTACCAAAGTGAAAAGCAGACATGATTTCTTCAGTCAAAGGGGAGTTTGTAAGTGCAATACCTTGTGACTGAAGATTATCAGTGTCATACAAAATTGATAGCAACAATTAAGGGGGAGTCTATAAGTGTGGTAATCTGCCTGGTAACTGTGGAATTATCAATTTTGTGAAAAGTCCAAGTTCTAAGGAGAAGACAAAGTCAAAGTCAAATATGTCAGGAGTAAACTTCAGGGAAAGATGAATATCCCTGAAGTAGTCTGGATCACTTTGAGTTATAGATTTGTTTGAGTTGTGTGTGTTTAGGGAAAGTTTCCCTGAAGGATTGAGGTTTAGTACTTAATTTGTCTAGCCTATATATATATATATATATATATATATATATATGGGTGTGTGTGTGTGTGTTATATTAGGTTAGATTTGTGATTCATTCAAGTGAGCTCAGTTCATAGCATATTTTAGAGAGACAGGGAGAGTTTGCAGAGAGAGTGTGGGTTTAGGTCAGTTGGTAGATGTGTATTCTTTAGATTTATTGTAACTTGTGATGACTGATTAATGAAGAAAGAGTTCGTTTGCATCTTATCTCTTCTACACTTTCTTGTATTTTATGTTTTCGTCTTGAATCAAATGCAATGTTTTAGTGTTCGTCCTCGATCAAGGGGTTTCAGGGGCTTAATAGAGTATTCGTTGCCCTTTTTCATTTAAATTTTGGGTGTATCCTGTTTTTCAAATTCAAAATACTTTATTTCAATGATGCAAATTCATTCATGCCTATGTGTTTGTTATGCTATATGTTAGACATATTTTACCAGTGTTTCATGCTTGATCATTAACAATACCAAACCTAAGGTTGCAGATAATAGCACTATTGGATTGACCCCATCCAAATTGATATTCGGGGTATCGAAACCGATTATTGTCATAGGTTTGAATAATGCAACATTGTTTATCATATGTGCTTAACTTATACATTGGAATTATGATTCGCTAACATATTTCATGTGTGTCAAAACCTATGTTTACTCACCAACTATTTTAGTTGAACCTTTTATTTTATACATGATACAGGAAATACTACATGAGACGTTATCAAGTTGAGGATTTTATATAGGAAGCATGGACCTAGTTAAAATAATAAAGACATTTCTATTTCATTTTATGTTATGATTTGTTGAGACAATATGTTATGTATTTGATTCTTTAACTTTGGGTATGATTAAATAAGTGTCACGTTTTTAATTAGTACTATGAGTGATGAACAATCTACATACCTCGACACATTCCGCCGTCGATTAGGGTGTTACACATTGAAACTCCAAAGTCAATAAAAAATCATATTAATACCATCTACGATGGTTGGTTAAAACCTTAACTTTTCAGCACATAATATAATGATGTTAAATATGATTGCTTAGTTTAGCATAAAAAATCAGTTTGTTGACCCAATTTTAAATTAAAAATTGAATTACTTAAAGAAAACTATGGTTTTGAATTTGTGTTTCTTATTCATATGACTATTTAACATGTGTTACAATTTATGTATTTTATCATTTTTGTTGTTCAACCCGTGTAGTATACGAGATATTAACTTAGTTCTATTATACATATTAATTTGAAGTCTTCATAAATAGTAATTCAAATTAAATTCAATAATAAACCATTATAAATTCATCATGATTCCATGAATATGATATTTCTAAAATTATTAATGTAATATGGTTTGTAAATATTTAGTTATTTTATACACATTAAAAACAAACTCATATTTTCTTATGGTATGGGTTTTGATAATTATAATATAACTTCGTGTGCGATAATTAAACCGATATCTTTACCGATCTCATGATGAACCGGACCAATATCATCCGAAAAACATCGGTACCGATGTTCGTTTTTATAGTTTCAATCGATGTAAAACACGTATTGCTTGTTATACCGAGTGCATGCATTGTATCATATCGTATCTGTAGTGTAGCAAATTGAACCGATAACGACCGAAATCCCGTCATGATAGCACGAAAAAACCCCATTAACTTATATATATATATATATACATATATATATATATATATATATATATATATACATGATTTTACAAATGACATGAAAAATAACATAAATTTTATATGTAATTTTATTAAAAAAATTCTCATTTTTAACGTGGCGTGATCAAAAAACTCGAATATTGTCGCCTGTAGTGATCTTCCAAATAATTATATTTTTGTAATTATAATACTTTTATTAAACTCTAAATGATGAATAGTGATTAAACTTTCTAAGTGCTTATTTTTTATTATATTTTCTGTAATTATATTAGTTTTATCAAGCCCTCTAAATAATGAATAGTGAATAAACTTTCTAAGTGCTTATTTTTTTTAACTTGATTATGACTTGCGCTCATTAACTTTAAAAAAAGTAACTTCGAAGTTATGTTTTTTTATTTTCAACATTGTAGTGTAATTAATTCTACTGAAAATATATATTGTTCGGCTATCATACAAAACCCAACTGAAACCGACAATATATTTGATTTTTTTAGTAACTTGCATTCTTTTTATTTTTATTTTTTTAATATTGTGATATAAATTTTATTGAAAATTAATACTGTCACACCCCGACCGCGTAAAACAACAAATCGCGGCGGAAACATCGGGGCGTGTCGTAACAGAATTAATTGTTTCATAACCATGGCACACAAAGTGTATTTTATTTATTAAACAAGGGTGTTACATTGTCTCGAAACAGTAAATTAAGAGTTCAGAACATAATTAAACATAGTCTATCTTCTTTTAAAGTCTCTAAGGCACAGGTCCGCCCTAGTGTCATGATCAACATCCTATGGAAAAGCACCTGAAAACACATGTGAAAATAGGTACGTCAGCATAAAAATGCCTGTGAGATACATAGGTTTTGTGAAAATAGGATTCATGACTTATGTTTAAGAAAAATGTTTAGTCATGAACCTTGTAATTTGCTTTGTCATGTAAATCATTTGAAAACAATAAGATCAGATGATATGTATAAGTAAATGTCAGGTTAAATAAATAACCATGTAAAAATGTGTTTGTATAAGATAAGTTGTTTGTAAATCAATGTCTTGTGAAAAGTATGTTATTTGTATAAAATGTTCTATGTCTCAAACTGAAATGATTCAAATAACGTTACGCCATGTAATACCATACAAACACTTATATATAGGAAGTACCAGCGGCGTATCCACCATGCTTGTATCATATTACACACGCATCGTTAACTTAATCACTTAATCAAACCAAACCAACCAATGTAAGAAGTCTATGTTTAACCCAATTGTCAAATGTATTGAATAATATGTCAAGGTGTTTATGTCAAGATGTAAATCATGTCAAATGTCTATGTCAAATATCCATGTCAAATGTCTATGTCAAATATCTATGCCAAATGTCTATGTCAAATATCCATGTCAAATGTCTATGTCAAATATCCATGTCAAATGTTTATGTGAAAAATGTCTATGTCAAAATGTCATGTATGGCAAGTGAAATGTCTCAACTAAACCATATGCACAAAAACAAAGTATTGAAGTAAAACTTGGTTTAAATCAAAGCTATGTTTTGTGTAAATGCATGCAACTATTTAATATGAACATTTATGCGGTATTGTGAAAATGCATACATCCAAGCCTTGCGACTGTGGTGATAAACCCTTTAAACAAATTAAAGGTCTATCTGTCTTATATCATCGAATTCGGTCATTCCTTTCATCCCCTTTCCCTGGGACGTCTGGAACGGGAGTTGTCAATTCCTATGGTACCACTACCTACTAACGAACGGCGTAGCTAATGTTAATGAATGTATTGTCCCATGTAAACAAACCAAATGTCATACCAAAATGTAAACATGTGAAAACAATGCACTAAGTATGTAATCAAATGAACATACATAGCGTGAAATGTCATGTAAAACGATGTACTAAGTAATGCACACAATGGGCACACCTAGCAGGAAATGTCATGTAAAACAATGTACTAAGTAATGCACACAATGGGCACACCTAGCAGGAAATGTCATGTAAAACAGTGTACTAAGTAATGCACACAATGGGCACACCTAGCAGGAAATGTCATGTAAAACAATGTACTATAATGTACTAACGAACATAGCATGTATATGATGTGAAAACAGGAAAGCATGAAAGTAACAAGTAGGCACATGTGTTCCACCCCAAAACAGTTTGGAAAACAGTAAAAGAGGGGTCTATGTACTCACCTGAGATTGCTCAGTAGTCCTTGAGTAACAACTAAACAATGCTAGAGATCGCGGATATCAAACGGCACCTAGTATAGGTAGCTACATTAATAAACCGGACCTAAATCGGAAGACTGGGTAGCATGAGGGTTTGTAAACCAAATGAGTGTAGGAACTCATATGATATGGTTAATCAAAGCCTACATACTAAATGAAACTTAACCTAAGTGTCTACGACCCATTACGACCCGTTTAGGTAGCTTATGCTACTTTAACGCGTCGTTCGCGTGAAACGCGTTCGGACCGCCTAACTAGCCCTATGACAAGTGTTATATGCCTAAACATATTACATAATCCGTTATGTGACAAAAGTTTAGGTTACATATGCTTAATTACCAATTATACATGAAAAGGGTATTCTGGTAATTTACCTAAGGCATATAAACTACCTATCATACAACTACTTAAACGATGTGACCATAGGGTATAACCTCGGAAGGTTATTCCCTACTTTCTATGGTCACCTAATGTGTTTGGTCGGATCCTAATGATCGACCAAACTGGGTCGGGTTCGAAGGTATAGGCGATTTATTAGATCGCCTACCCTACGACCCTAGACAACGTGGTAATCAGTGGGCATAGTCCCAAGGGACTATAACCAACGTGATTACACTCACGTTGCGAAGTTTAAAAGAACTTTGCATTGACCATTACTGGTCAACGCTGAAAGTCAAACAAAGTTTGACTTTCGGACTCGAAAAGCAATAAAATAAGGAAAAGAACGAAAGAATACTTACGAAGGGTCCCCGAATGCTAAACTCGATTCAAAAATCTCAGGTATGAAACAAATGTTCCAACTTAGAGTTTCTCAAATCAAGTTTCTTGTAAGTTTAGCAATGGGGGTGTTGGGGTATTTATAGTTATACCCGAACCGTTAAGATCGTTTGTCGAATATCGTGCCTTAATCCAACCCGTACACTTGTCGGAAACTCATGGTGACTAATTTGGCCACTCACCATAGGGATTCAACATGTGGCAAGGGATTAAAGAGTGGAGAACAGCTGTTAACAGCTGTTAATACGTCGAATTTGGTCCCGAAAGCGAAAAACTGAAGTTTCTGCATGTTTCTGCCCAGAATAGGCAGTCGCGTAGCGCGACTGGTAAGGCTACATGCAGTGGCGCTACGCCACTGCCCCCTTGTTTCAGCAAACTTTCAAAATTGGCAGAAATGGTCCCTGCAGCCCGTTTAAGCGATTTTCGATGCGTTTGAACCCCGTTAACCTCATTTCAAGGCTCTAAAATGAAGTTAAAGTATAGGAAACTCAAAACATGCTCAAAAATATCTCGGATGTCGGTTCGTTTGGCCGTACGATCGCGATGTTCGCTTAATTACGACGGAATGCGCATAAGCGCGAAAAACGAACCAAATGACGCAACAAATGGATTTTTCTTAAGGCGAACACTAAAATATAATGTAGTCATGCTTTCATAAATTTTTGGATGTCCGGATGTATTCAGAACGTAAGTTATGCGCGAAAATGCAAACTTGTGCACTTTTTGACACTTTTAGTCCCTGAATGTCCCAAAAGTTTATTTTAGCACACCAAACCCCTCAAAGCCTATTTCTAAGCTATGTAAAGGATATTTAAGGTGTGTTTAACTTATGGTCATGTTCCGGAATGTTCGTTACAGTTCAAATTGACATACTTTCGCAGTTTGTCATATTTAGTCCCTGTAAGCGAATTAACTTGTTTTTGCCATACCAAAGCCTTCAAAACTTATTTCTAAGTTATGTAAAGGTTATTTAAGGTATGTTGAGTATATGTTGCTGTTCCAGAGTATTTCTCGCATTAAACTGAGTACGTTTACGCACTAGTTTGCGTATAACTCTCCAGAAAGTGATGTAGAGTTTGGAATTGAACAAAGATCAAAACATGAAAAATGTAAAACACAATTAAACAAACATTGGGATCAAATAACATTGTTTTATTGATAATATAACTGTTCATAGTGATTACAAGCACAGTTGTTACAAATACGATGACGATCTCAATCGATCGACACCATTGGAACAACATTGGTGTCGGTACCTATGTTTGTTTTATCATTTTCGATCGATGTAACACATGCGTTGATTTCTATATAAAGTGCATGTATCGTACCGATATTGTAACGAATCGCAACGCGACGGGCATACACCCTAGTTATAATTAAATGCAAGTGATAGATTGAATGTGTTACTTGCATCTCTTGTATATAAACTAAATTAGTGGAATTTCCCCATGTAATACGACGGTAATTCGATCAGTGGTATTGGTTATAAGTTCGTGACGACATCGGTATGGTACCGACACTTAGTTTAAAGTTATGATATGCACAAAAGATTGTTTCTATATTGAAAACCATATAAAACTGTACCGGTACCGATTCCAATAATAACATACTGGTACCAATCATAAAAATGAATACAAATGAGAATGAAGGGTGTTTCGTTAACAACCTTTCAGGCAGACTTAATTAGGAAAGAAAACCAAATTGATGAATGTTGGATAAAAATGATCATTACAAGTCTCGTGTTTGCATATTGTGGAATGTTTTCATGACGAAGCTGGTTATTTGTTGTTGACTATCGAGTCGCAGTCGTGCTTTGAAGGTAATCTTTGTTGATAATTATAGATTTTTTACCAGGGTTGATACTTAAGAAAGACCGACTGGTTGAGTTTCGAAACATATTATGTTAGATCAGTTCTGTTCTAAACATGATAGAAAACATAAAAAACATACCTGTCACCGCAGACAGTGCAGAGGAGAATCCAGTGAGGGAAGAAGACATGGAGTTCGACATCTTTGTCAAGGTGATCTGGTTCCTCCTTAGGGTGCTAACTGATGATGGTGATGATGAAAACCGAAAGGGTATCGGCTATGGAGAAGAGGTCGATATATTGATGTTATGCTTATTAGGTTATGTGTCTAAGTGTGTAACCTTTTAACCTCTACATAAGTCTTCTTATATAAGCACCCAAGAGGAAACCTAATTAGTTAATAAGGGTAATATGGTCCATCAACAATTACCAACTAATTATTTAATAGGTTATTATATATTTTGATCTATATAATGTAAATGATTATAATGGCTACTAGATTAAATATTAAAACATAATATATTTAATCTTACATTCTTCCACTTAGCCGAGTAATCATTTACTATGAGTATTAGATAAGCCTGATCAGGAGTTAACACTCATTTTAGCTAGGGGTGTTCAAAATCATCCGAATCCGAATCTGAATCCGAATCCGAATCTGAATCCGAATCTGAATCCGATTTATCCGATTATCCGAATCATCTGAAAATTCGGATATCCAGATTTTCGGATATCCGAAATTCGGATAATCCGAATTTTCGGATTCGGATAGTGATTTCGGAAATTTTCGGATATCGGATATCCGATTTTTTTTAATATGTGTGTATATAAATAGTACCATTATAGAAAAAAACCTAACCCTAAATCACTTTTCCTCCTCAGCCGCTCTCATTCACACTCACCCTAGCCCCCATGAACTCAAATCCAGATCTAAAACAAGATACGCTTACGAATAATCTAAACTCAAATCGAAGATCCCAGGTTTGTTTTCATACGATCCATACGATTCATCTGTATCATAGATTTCGTTCGATTCATACGGATTTTTCATACGATCCAAGGTTTGTTTCTGATTCATACGATTCAGCATCTGTGTTATAGATTTCGATTTGTTTCATACGATTTTTTTACTTGTTTTCGATTTGTTACAGGCTGGTATTTATCACACCCTGGCTTTTGCGGAAGCGTGGGTTTATTTGGTGTAACTTCTTAATACTGTAGGATCGTTGTATGACCCGAATGAGTCGATCAGAAGAGTTGTTTATCCGAATCAAAGGCGGAATCAATGATACGGACGCTTGATTCAATTTAAATGTCTCTTATATTGATATAATATTGATTTACAACCTGGAGACGATTCGGCAGAGCTTCGCTACTCAGATCCGAAAGTTACAAATGAAAAACCAAGTGTCCCTATATATACTATTGTGATTTCGCTTGAAATGGCCAAAGACACTTTCAAGCGGAATCAGATTAATATGATTTCGCTTGAAATGGTCTCTGGTACTTTCAAGCGGAATCACCACTAAATACACTAAATTCAGTTTCTAGCACCCCGAGCACTGATTATCCTATCCTATCTCATTTCATGACTCGATACAAGACGAAGTCAACAGACATAATGCACTAACAGACTCCCCCTTGGATGTTGACGAAGTCTTTAGTGTCTAGTCTTTATCATGACACCTCTTCAGTCTTGATTAGTCTTCAAGCTCTTTCCAAATTGTCTAACACTGTAAGCATCCATCAATCCTCATCTTCTTCAAATCTTCAGGCTCCCCCTTTCGTCAAGCTTCCGTGCTTTAGGGATCGACACCTAGCTTTCCGGTCACAAGCTCCCCCTTGCTTTGAGCTCGTCTTCAGACTCCCCCTTAGACTCTACTTTCAGGATCGTAGTCTGGTACATTATCTGCAACACTCATACAATTATTAGTAACAACATTTTAAACTTCAAATATCCAGGAATCGTAACCTGGCACTTTCAAACATTCTAAACAAACACTTTTCATGAATTTGGCAGTTTCATCGAATTGAATCAGAAACTAGCTCTATAACAATATAAACATCCAAATCCCCCACAATTAATCATCCAAGTCCAACTTAATGACCTTGGAGATATCACAAACTGTTTTTGATTTTTGTTAAAAATTCAAGTTTCAAATTAATGAACTTGTTTTATTTTCAGAAACACAATCAGCTTACTTAGATTTTGAAACTTAGCACTCAGACATCGGTTGTCGAAAATAAAATAGAAATCAAAATCTTCTTGTATTTTTCTGAAAAACATAAAGCAGTAAAGAAGTATTTACAAACAATATTTTTTGTTTGAGTTTGCGTCAGAGGATCATATCAGTTTCTGACAAGTCACAAGTACCATTGAGCTTAGTTACACATTAAGAATTAAACAATTCACTTAGATTGTCGATATACTGATCTACTTAAATTTTCACACAAACTTCAACTGATTCAGGATACGAATTAAGTGTTTTAAGAACTTAAACTCATTCATGTGTCCCACCTCTTGAATATATTCCCGTATCCAGATCCCAATATTCAGTCTTACAGGTGAGTATACCTATATGATATCTGTAAGGGGTTATAAATTATGAAGAACCATGAGAGCTCAGGTCAGAACTACCGTTCAGCAGAGAGATCACGAATCGACTTGGGTGTGTCCCCTTTAGAGGATCTTTTTTACAACAGCATCGATTAGCAATTTTATTGTCTTATCATTTATGCTGAGGGCGGCGCTATGTTTCAAGCAAGCAGAAAGTATTATACGGGGACTAGGCCATTGCTTCCACAAAATCAGAAGTCCCGGGATAATACCCCAGATATCACTAAGCATAAAGACCTAGTATCTCAGAAAGAGGGGTCCTTCAAACGAGATTTCAGGGGTTACCTATATATCCAAGTAGTGTTCCCCACGAAATAAGCAAGTTTGAATTTAAGTTTATATCCCGGAAAAGTTTACTAAATGTATAAAAACCTATCGGCATATCATCAGTGAGACTGTTTAACACATTTTGACTTTCCAATTCTTTAGCATACTGAACTGTCTACTGATGTACTATCATTTCCTCTTTTTACGCAAAAACTCAATTTTTGAATTTTATCATGTTTTTTTTTACTTTTTCAAATTTTCAAAATGTTTTTGTATTTTTTGACAACAAATATCTCCCCCTAAAATGCAAAATCATTTAAAGAAAATTTGACAACCAATACTGATAGCTTTGTCTCTCCATCCATTTTCTGCTAAAAGTGCTCTGTTTTGCAGAAAATCTAAAATACCCTCATGACTTACAACACATTGATTTTTTTACAGTTTGAAAACCGTTTTTCAATCTTGTGAAATTAATCATGTTTGTTCAGCCGTGAGGGTTTCGGTGTATACAAGCAACATTTTTTTAACAAAAAATTAAAAAACAAACATATTTTTGGCTTTTAATTTTTTTCAAATTTTTTAGGGTTTTTGAAATATAGTTTATTTATATACAGAAAATGTTAAACTCCCTGTTCAACCAAACCAGGGTCCAGCAGCCTTTTCCTGTGCCAGGCTGCCCCAACTTCCATTCTCACAATCTTCGGTTTTGTTGAGCACCTGCACATTCAAACTACTTCAATTACTTGAACAATTTAGCCCAGGTCTGTTGGACCTTAGGCATTTCAACACAATATGTATCATGTAGTTTCGGAAAATCTTTGTCATCAAAAACTTTTTCAACTTTAACTTCATCTTTCTCATCTTTTACCGAAATCACTTGTTTCTTAACACTCCATGTTTGACCTTTCGGAGTACCTCTTTTGTAAAAATGTGATTCTTTTTGAACATTTTGTTTTTGAACAACAACTTTTGGTTTCCAAAACTCTTGGGGTTTTGTCATATCAACAGATGTTTTCCAACTTTGTGTTGTTCTAACTCTGGGTGTGTGAGAATTCCAGGTCTGTCTTGAACCAAACTTACTCGAGTCTGATTTCCAATTTTGATTCAAAGCAAACTTGTTTGTGTTATACCTCCAAGTTTGTTTGGAATCAAATCTGGTCGACCTTTGTTTCATATTCTCAAATTTCTTTTTCTCAACATTTTCAGGCTTCTTTTTGTCAACATCCACAGGTTTCAGATTCGGACACTTTCGTGCAAGATGTCCTAATTGATCACACTTAAAACATGTTCTTTTTGAAACATCTTTAACCTGTGGTTGTTGCCTTTTCTTTCGAGCACAAAACTCTTCATTAGACTGTTGTCTAAATTTGAGTTTTTCCTCTTCTTCAAAACTTTTTCCTTGAACAAAACTCATTTTTGCCTGAAAATTTTGTATTTCATTTTTCTTCCAATTCTGTTTCTTCTTATAACCCAACCCAGCCTTCATGTTTTTCTTCTTGAAACCAGGTTTGTTATAAAAAGTTTTATGACCTTTACCAGCAAACTTTGAAACTTCAGATTTCTCAATTTCAACCATTTTGAAAACTTTATCAACCTTTTCTGAGATCACATTCTGAATTGGGAACACAACATCTAAGAATAATTTGTCTGATCCAATCATGGTGTAAACCAATCCTTTTGAATCATCATTCAAATTTTTCTCAGATTTTGTCTGTTTAAGATAGCCATCATGAAAATTTCCCTCATTTTCATCATGTGATTCAGACTTACCTTTGTTTGACTAATCTTTCAGAACGCTTTCAACAACCTTACTTACCACCTCTGAATCATTAGCTTCATCAGATTTGGAGTAAGTCACATTGATACTTTCAGGTAATTGGTCAACTATGTTCAAACCTTTTACCACCTTTTCCTCATCATAAAAAGTATAATTGTTTCTCAATGGTGGTGGAACCTGATGAAACTTTGAACCAATACCCTTTTTATTCTTGTTAGTATCTTTATCATCTGGTGTGATGTTGAAAATGCATTCGAGAATATACGAAGAGTTATGATAACTTTGAAGTTTGGTAACAATCTTTTCTTTTTCAGCCAGAACTTGTTTGAGATTAGCAACTTCATCAACACACTTGTTTAATTCAAGTTGCTTTTCTTTAAACTTTCTCTCATACAGTTCTTTGGTTGTTAAAGTTGCAGACAATCTTTCATCAAAACATTTAACTTGTTTCTTCAAAGTATCATAAGCCTCTTGTACTCTCTGACTTGACCACTTCAAATTATCATACTCCTTTTGAAAATCTTGAAACTTATTATCTTTCTCCACACAACCAACACATTTAGCTGTACACATTTCTTTCAAAATCTTATTTTCTTCTTCACGACCATGACATTTCTGTGTTAGCTTTTCAACCTTTAGTTTCAAAATTTCTTCTTTTTCAATCATTTCTTTACATTTTATTTTGAAAACATTTTCAATTTTATTTGTTTCAATATCTTTTGTTTTGATTATTTCATCTTTTTCAATACAGGCTTTGCACATTTCTATGCAATTCCTACACTTGTTCTCATTTTATCAACAATTTCAGCATTTGACAAGTCAGAAGATTCATTTACCTCAGTCTCTTTCAGCACCGATGATTCTTCTGTCTCAACTTTCTGATCTTTTTCCTTCTCTTCTTCTTCCATCTTCTGTTCCTCTTCAATCTTCTGTTCCTCTTCTACATCATTCTTTGCCATAATCTTCATTTCTTCAACCAGCTTTTTCAACTCTTCTTCTTTCCTTTTCTTCATTTCTACCACCCTTGGTAGACTTGCTTCACAGATTTCTTTTATTTTGTTCAACAGATCTGGCAAATATCCTTTATCAGATAGCCTTCTTGTATTGAAAGTACCCTGATTTGGAATCAAATTTGTTACTGCATCAAAATCCACCTTTGATGGGTCAACAACCGGATTACCCTGTGGATCCATGTAACATTCCAATTCGTCATTCCATCTTTTGGCTCTCTGGGCTTCTTTGAATGGTTCTCTGAATTTTTCAATTTCCCATCTCGCATAATCTTTCCTCCACCAAATATCATGATCAACATTAGCTACAAATGCATATCCAACACAATCTTCTTCAGGGAGAACTTGACTCCAGTCATAACCTTCATCGTCATGAATAACTGCAAGAGCTCTTGATTTTTCTTCAAGCTGCTTCATTCTAGGAGGTTCAGATTTGTTCTGGTGATAAATCGCTTTCTTGTAATAATCTTCTTTGAATGGATTTTCAGAATCATCAGCATAAGCATTTCGGCACTCTCTTTTAAAATGACCTTTCTGTTTATACTTGAAGCATGTGACTTTCGATTTGTCAAAGCCTAACTTGGTAGATGGTCCACCAATAGATTTTCTTCCTGTAATCTCCATGAAACGCTGAGCTTTCCTCACTGCACTAGCCATACACCACCTTATGTCGAGCAATTCCATCTCCTCAGGATCTATTTGATCGTAGTCTTCCTTCGTCAGGTTGGTGTTGCCTATCTTGCCTGCCACAAGGCTCTCATACGATTCTAATACAGAGGCCAAAAACACCATCTGTTGTTTTGCTGACTCTTCACTGAAATTCTGACCATTCTTCAGATCCACTGCGATATTACACTGAAATAAATTCTTTGATGCAGATTGGTTTGAAGTTGTTGAAAAAGATCCACTGTGAAAACCACTGTGAGGAGTTTCATGATTCACAGTATTTGAGCTCTCTGCAGAAAATGCTGTTCTTGGAGATCCAGCCTTTGGAAGTTCTCCTCTGTAATACAGCTCTACATTCTGCTGATAAGCTGAATTGTTGACTTTAGATTTCTTGATTTCCAACTCATGGCTTTCTAGTCTTTCGATTAGCAAATCTACTGTCAACTCTTCAGACTTGATTGTGTTCTTCAACATCAAGGCAAAGTATTTCCAATCTTGCTCATTCGGCAATGAATCAAACAATTTTTTGACCAACTCCTCTTGAGTGTATGTGATTTTGTGTCTTGCCAGCTCCATCTTCAGATGCCCAAATCTCTCGATCATTTTACAAACAGATTCATTCTTCATACAACTAAACAAATCAAACTCTTTACGTAACAATTTCTTTTTGTTTTTCACAATCTCAGCACTACCTACACACTTTACCTCTAAAGCTTCCCATAAACTTTTTGATGTTTTTTCTTGTTCAAGTAGCGAAATAATATCTTCTCTCACAGACTGTTTTATCAATGTAATCATTTTGTATTCAGCTACAACATTTTTTACATCCATTTTTGCGAACTCTTTTTCATCTAATGACTCTCCTCCTTCTTTTACTGGTTCTATATATCCATATTTCAATTTTAACCAACTTTCAGGAGCAAAAGCTTTTACCCAACCCTCAAATCGATTTTTCCACCAGTTATAATCTTCAATCCTCATTAGTTTCGGTGGTTTCTGTTGGCTTCCATACATATTGTCATATTTCAAATTATCTGAAATCTCTTTCGAATACTCTATTGTTTCAGATCTTCTTTCGAATGATTCTGAAGTAAAGGCATTGTAGAACGTGTTGTAAAATTCTTCACCGCTGCTCGACATCTTCAAACAGTTTCTTGAAATTCACAATTCGTATATCTTCAATCACCTGGAGACAAAACAAACAAACACAATCAGAATCAATAATAACAAATATCCCGAAACAGACTGACACTCGATTGATGTGAAATGATCTTGACACAAAAATCCTCTTTCAAGCGAAATAAGAAACTCAAGCGAAATCACAAGTTGAAGCGGAATCACATTTGGAGCGAAATCACTTGACTAACAACTTCAAGCGAAATCACTTGATTAACAACTTCAAGCGAAATCAGTTGTAATCTTTCAAGCGGAATACTAAGTTCAAGCGAGACCAGGTCTAATTTCAAGCGGAATAATGATTTGAAGAGAAATCAGCTAAGTTTCTCAAGCGGAATTATGTTGTTCGTTCAAGCGGAATCAAATTTTTGGCCTGTTTTTGTAACTTTTAAGCTGAATTTTGGTCCGATTCTTTCAAGGCTTTGTTAAAAGACTGTATCGCATGTACTGTGATAAATTCAATCCATTTTGTCCGTAAAATCTTGTCCAATTTGAAAAAGAAGGTGTAGAAGTCAGAAAACTGATGCAATCAAGCTAAACTCTTCTTCCTGTGCTCTGATACCACTTGTAGGATCGTTGTATGACCCGAATGAGTCGATCAGAAGAGTTGTTTATCCGAATCAAAGGCGGAATCAATGATACGGACGCTCGATTCAATTTAAATGTCTCTTATATTGATATAATATTGATTTACAACCTGGAGACGATTCGGCAGAGCTTCGCTACTCAGATCCGAAAGTTACAAATGAAAAACCAAGTGCCCCTATATATACTATTGTGATTTTGCTTGAAATGGCCAAAGACACCTTCAAGCGGAATCAGATTAATATGATTTCGCTTGAAATGGTCTCTGGTACTTTCAAGCGGAATCACCACTAAATACACTAAATTCAGTTTCTAGCACCCCGAGCACTGATTATCCTATCCTATCTCATTACATGACTCGATACAAGATGAAGTCAACAGACATAATGCACTAACAAATACCATAGCAACAATCATAACAATGCTATATGATAAAAACACAAGATGCTCATCCATTACTATAGTTAGAAAATACCATAACAATTGTCTTGAATCATCAACCCAAAATACATTACAACCATGACTTGTTTAAAAAAAAATGAGTTCCCAAATGGACTCAACAAAAGACCTTAAGTAAAATGGGGTTTGGAGACGTGTGACCTGTCCAGGCAAGGGTTACACCTCCCAAACCCTACACCCCTGGATGACATCTTTTATTTAATACGCAGCTTAACGTGCATCACCCGCCAGATCCAAATCAATTCCCTGAAATACATGTAGTTTGAAAAATCAACAAAAGTTGAGCGAGTTCATGTGTATGTCTGAGTGTATAAATCGTTAGAGTACATCCTTATGTATAAATGTCCCTGGTATGTAGCAATTAAGGAAAAAGAGATCACCAATGGGTTGCAAAGCCACTGGTATGTGTGAAGTGATGCAGGAAAACTCAAACCTAACAAATTTGTACCGGGCCTCGGCTGTAAGACACAGTCACCACTATGGGTCACCCTGACCTCATGGGTGTGGGCTCGCTACACCCAAATAGATCTATCACTCATGTCCCTCGGTCCTACGATGAGGATTAATGGCTTTAAGTGTTGTACCCACCACTCACATGATCTAAGTGGTACGCCCTCCTTAAGCTAACCATACCATGTAATAAAACGTTTGTAATAGTTGTAACATGTATTCCACCCCCGAAGTATAAAACTGAAAACAGTTAAGAGAAAAGGGGGACATGAACTCACTGTACTGCGTCTCCTGTATCGTAATGTCAACTCAAACTTGATCAGCTACCTGACGACCTACAACGTACTAATGTCTATTAGACGATCGGCCGTGCCTTGCCTTTGTATTTACGTTTGAGTTACGATACTTTAATATTATTCCAAGTTATAACTTATTGTTAAAATAATAATAATTATTTTAACTTACGTTTTATTTTTAGGATTTCGGAATAATAGTTAGGCAACTATTTCGTAATCGTACTTCTCAAGTATTTTATGTGCGTATTTCCATCCTAAGGATGGGGGTATTGATATATGTATATTGGTAGTTTCGGAAATAATATATTTTTAAACTCCACTTAGAAAAATATATTTAACACATTCACCGAAAATAATGTATTCCCAAAATATATATATTTTTCCCAAAAATAATATATATTTTCATCCTTTGTGTCCAAATAATACTTACCCAAAATATATTTGTAAAAGTATTTCCGGAATTATAAAACGTGATGGCATTTTGCTAAGTTACATTATTTTGCCCTAAATAATATAACTAGTTCACAAAATAATGAATAATCACACTAGCGTTATAGTAAAAAAAAATATATATTTACCCATTTTTATTTCAGAAAATCAACCTCCGACACTTGTATTTTGTTACCAAAAATTATGGCGAAGTTTGTATTCGAACACAAGTTATAAAATATACTTGTAATATTTGCTTGGAAAAATATTTTCTAAGTCTTGGAATTTTTAGAAAATTTCGCCAGAGTTTCCCCTAAAAACGGAGGTGTCCATGCTTACTAGCATATCGTTTTCTTTTCAAAATCAATCAACAATCACCAACAATTATCTTTTAAACAATTTTACATTACCGAGAGTAAAAACTATATGTGTTACACTCTAATCATGAACTTGATATTTTCTGAAAACGCGTAGTAACTTAGTGAAGCTTTTAGTGAACTTAGTTACCTTCCGGAGTGTAGTTATTTCTTTAAAAACCATTCTCTTACAAAAGTTTAGTGTTTACAACTTGTAAACAATTTTTACAAAAATAAAACTCTTGAACTCTTCTTGTAAATAAAAGATTTTCACACTTATTTCACTCCCAAAAATATGTAAGTGTATGTAAAAATCATAATCTTTTAGAAATCGTTTCTTGAACTCGGTTTAAAATCTTTTGTAAAACTTGTATCAACATGATCATCCATCATCTTGTTCACTTACATTTTAAGAAAATCATTTTTATTCAAGTTCATGACTAAACTAGAAGGTGGTTATTTTATGTATCACATAACCACTTTCTATTCTTGTTAAATCATGTTCCCAAGCATTATTTAACAAGATCATATGGTGATTAACATCACAAAATCAGGAATCATCATAAAACTAACAACATGCTCATCACAACATCATACTATCAACATTTCATTTTTAAGTAACTTTCATGTAAAGCTTTATGCTTCTATTTTTGAGTTCTTGTTCTTTTAGTGTTTTAAACATACTAGTCTTACTACAACTTTTAACCATAAAAGCAAGATGATCAAGAGTTAAACAAGAGCTAACTACTAGCACAAGGCTAGGGAAGAATCTAGTGAAGAAGATGATGAACAAGCAAGAACAAGGCCCTTTTGAAGCTCCACAAGTTTGCACTTCCTTGAATCACCTTAGATGCTTGAATGGAACTTGAATAATGGAGGATGATGGTGGTTTAATGGTGGTGGTGGGGGCGGTTGAAGTGAGCCGAGAGAGGGAGAGAGGAGAGTGAAGTGAGGGAGTGAATTTTGTGAAGTATGGTAAGGATCTATGCACCATGCTTTATAAGGATTACTTCACATATTTTGGTCACTTCCACAAGCCATAATCTTATTAAAATAATAGAACATAATCTAGTAGAAGATAGGAAGCATGGTTAAGATGATTTGTGGGTCCCTTGGGGACCGATTCGGTTAGGGGGGGGGGGTTAAGGGTAACATTTGCAACTAATGTGTAATGGTTAGTTAGTTTCCAAGTATTATGATGATATATGTTAGTTAGTTGCTTTTTAGTGGGTGCTATAGTAAACGGGGATCATGACTAGTCAAAAATAATAAAACAATGTATTTGACAAAAATTTGGTGTCCCGGGTAATGTCCGGTTATTCGGTTGGATACCGTTCCGTTAAAGTGTTTAATTATTCCTTAAAGTGTCTTATATATATATATTTTTGTAACACAATTTATTACCGGCACTTAGGAAAGCATACAGGACCATTCTGTCATATTTTTGCACCTTACTAGTATGTTACAATGCTGAATTTTGTAAGTAAATGCAGAATTCTGCACTTAAAGTGTGTTTTAGGCACTTCCCGACACTTTAACTATTACCTAGTGACGCAGTTTTATGGTCCTCACTTCCCTACACTCCATACTAGTGTAGTACCCTGTCCCTGGCCCATACTGGGCCTCAAAAACACTGTCTGTCTATTTGCTGGCATTGTCAGCATGTTTCTGTATTATCCGTTCAGTGTGCTAACTGTGCCTTGTGCATCAAGTATGTCACTAAAGTTTGTATGTAATAATTGGAGTGACAATATGAAATGTGATGCATGTATGTATGATACAAAAATCATAAAGCAGTTCAAGTTGTCAGTTGAATCAAGCACAGTCATTAAGCACATAATTAAAATTAATTAATTGTACGGATACCTGTAATGGTGAGGGTTGTCACAATATTATAGTTCGGTCGGATTCGGTCCTATCTTTCATAGATTCGTTGTATTTTAGATCTAGATATTGATTTGTTACAGATTGTATTTGGATACGATCAGTGAATACAAAACATATTTTCTCTTATTTTGTGAAGATGATTTTCTGGATTTAAGTGTTATTTTTGGATTAGAAGTGCATATAAAACAAAGGATTCATTTTTAGTTTGTAAAATCATCTTCACAAGTTGAATTTTAAAACTGCTGAAGACTGGCCTTTGTTTGTTTAAGGCTGAAGACTTTTAAAACTGCTAAATTGTATAAACTGGTTGTTTAAAAAAGTTTATGAAAACCATTGTAGTGAATAGTTTATGAAAACCATTGTAGTGATTTATCATCACTGGTTGTTTAAAAAAGTTTACAGGTTCATACATATTGTATTACACTAATTTTTAATAGTTGAGCAATTTGTATTAGAGTAAATTTTATGTGTATTGTGGTACATTTATGTCGAGTATTTTAAGAGCTTTATGTTTATAGCCCAAGCTTTCCATCTAAGAAATAAAAAACCTGGAGTTTCACTCTAAGAAATAATAAGCTCGTTCGTGAATCGTATCAAGTTTGTTATATCAACCTTTTATCTAGACTGAGCTCATTTATGTTCTTGCGCAGCAGGTTTCATATGTGCCTTCAAAGTTGGAAGGATGGATTGGAGTCGGATGCTCGGATTTGGAAGATTATGTTTTTATTTCGACTTTTATGACAATGTATTGCGTTATATTGGACATGTTATGTGATTTAGAACAATGTATTGTGTTGGTTTTTTTTTGAACATCAGATCTTTTATTTTGTTGTTTGGTTTGTTGAAACTTTTACTTTGAAATTTATTTTTTTAGAATTTCGGATATCCGTTTCATTATCCGAATCCGTATCCGAAATTTCGGATATCCGAAAATCGGATATCCGAAATTTCGGATACGGATTCGGATAGTGAAATCTACTATCCGAAATGTTCGGATATCCGAATTTCGGATATCCGGTTTTGAACACCCCTAATTTTAGCCTTAAACAAGTACTATAGCAGAGAAATACAGCCGTTGAATCATTATGCGACTCAGGACCCCCATTAGTCATACTATAGCCTTAATTTAAAACCTAATCATCATGATCAAAATACGCATAAGCCCTTTGTTTGATTTGTAACTTTATTTGTCTATATGCCATTATACCGGTTGAACATATTCTAAGAGACATACAAAATCAAACTGAGAAAATTTCATTAATCATAAAACATAAGCTAGTACAATATGCTTAAATAAGGTCTTTACTAAATCCCATATTCCGAACATGTTCTTCGTAAACCTTAGGAGGGAGACCTTTAGTCATCGGATCCACAAGCATATCTTTAGTACTAATATACTCGATACAAAGATTATTTTCCTCAACTCATTCACGTACGAACAAATATTTTGTATCGAGATATAAACCAGCTCCAGTCGAACTGTTACTGTTCGAGAAACTAACGGCAGCTGAGTTATCACAATAAAGCTTCAATGGTCAAGAAATGGAATTAACGATTTTGAGTCCAGTGATTAGATTTCTAAGCAACATTCCATGACAGGTTGCGTTATAAACAGCAATGTACTCTGCCATCATTGTGGAAGTTGTGGTCAACTGTTGTTTATGACTCTTCCAAGAGATAGGGCCGCCTACTAACATAAAGATATAGCCCGAAGTGGATTTCTTGTCATCTTTGCATTTGGCAAAGTCAGAATCTGAATAGCCCACCACTTCTAAATGATCACTTCTTCTATAAGTCAGTTTATAGTCTTTCGTCCCTTGCATATATCGAAGTACCTTCTTAGCTGCTTTCCAGTGATCTAGGCCAGGATTAGTCTGATAATGGCCAAGCATTCCAGTAATATAAGCGATATCTGGGCGAGTGCAGACTTGAGCATACATCAGGCTCCCGACTACTGACGCATAAGGTATCTGTCTCATTTGCTCCCTCTCAACCTCTGTTGTCGGACACTGGAATGAACCGAAAACATCTCCCTTAACTACTGGAGTGACGGAGGGTTTTGTCACACCCCGATATTTCTACGCTTGACCGGTGGGCCCGGTGGGGGAGTATCGTGACGTGGTTGGCAACATTACAGTCAAACAACACAATATTTAATATGCACAGCGGAAGCAAATGAAAGATATATTTCAACCGAATGTAATATTGTAATATCAGTATCACAAATAGTTGAAATTAATCCACAGGTGGATAAAAATAAAAATAGGAAACAGTAGTTCAACAGAATTTAGTCATCTTAAGCTTGCGAGACTCTTTTGATGCTAAGGAGAAATCCAGCCTATTACGAGTAGTACCCGCACTTAATCTTTTTGGGAAAATACGTTAGTTTACACTGGTAAATACAATTAACCGACTCATTTTTAAAATGATTAAAAATTTATTTGGATGCACATGGCAGAAACATTTTTATAACTTGGGATAATTATTTAAATATATAATCTCGTAAAAGAATTACATGTTTCTTATGCGTTCAGTAGCCCGGATCGTGCCGGGTTAAAGATCAATAGACACACCACATTATTTATTTTGGCACTGACGGGTGTACGCCTACACCCCGCGCTTAGGTCGTGGCCATTATGTAAAATGATGCCAAGGATATCCGGGACATGGTCATTAACCTCCCAAAGGCTTTAAGCAAACAAAACAATTTAAACGGGCCGATCAATATCAATTAACCACCATACGATGGAAGATTTAATGCCCGACCAAGCGGTATTTTATATACCGTACCCAAAGCCCGTATAGGGAAAATAAGTTAAAAGTATTTACCTTTGCAAGTATAATTCACAATTAGCAAATGTGGGTAGCTTTTACCGGTTCTCCTATTCTGGAACAAAGGTTTATAATAACCTATTAGAATCCTAACGGTCTTTAGTTAAGCTTTAGCTTAGACCGGTTAGTTTTAAAGAACGATACGGTTCGAATGCACGATTAAGCGAAGATCGGAATAGAATGTGATTTAGACCCGACAAGTTTGAAGACTTGCTTAATATGGGTATATTATACACATTCTGGATTTTGAGATAAAAATGATAAGGTTTGACCCGTTTCGGCTAGTTTATGCAAACTAGTTACATAAACTAAACCGAACGCGCAAGAAGCGTAACGGGTAACCGTAAGAGCCATATACAGGTTTCCTAAGTTAATATGCCTCAAATATGTTGTGACATCAGTAAGATATCTTTTATTATGCCCGAAATGAGTTTAAGCTCAAACTATGCCCCGTAGGGGTATTTTAGTCATTTATAGGGTTATAAAAGAGTTTAAGTATTAACCTGAGTTACAGGTCTGATATAATCAGCAAAAATACTTAATTTGATAAGTTATAATAGTAGGGTATTGCATATATGTGAAATTTATCAATTATAACCAAACTATGCACCGTAGGGGCATTTTGGTAATTTCACATAAGCCGAGAAGCTCAAAACTGAAGTCTGAGTTAAACAACTTTTGTTTACTGTTAAAATATTATAATTCACCTAAAATACCAGTAGGCATCAACCCTTGTATGTTTAAAATAGTCTTAGTACGTACTATGCGTTAAAAATGCTTAAAAAGGCGATTAGAAGCCGTTTCCGGGTTCTATATCGAAAGCTGATATTTTTATTATTCCAGAAGGTCTAAAATAATTTATTTATCATAAAAAATCAGTAGCAAAAGGTTTGGGGTCAAAAAGATATGTAAAACTCATTTTATAGCCCAAAAGGGCAAAACCGACAATTACCGACTCAAGCTTATAACTCTAAGTTATGCTCAGCCTAAAATTAATTAAAAATCTTCAAAAATCCCAAAATAATATATTATATCAGTGGGTAACAAGTTTGATATCAAAAAGTAGGTTTAAATAGGCTATATGCTAATTACGCCGTTAAACCGCTAAAAAGCTTTCTAATTACGCTAATGAGCATAACTCTCAATCTACACCTCAAACTGATGTCAAATTTTGGGTACAAGTTTATATATCAGTAACTAAGGTTTCTACTCTTTTACATTTTCAAAAATCCCGTTTTATGGTGAAAAGGGCATAATGGTCAACATATGAGCAATTAACGGAATCATGCATATTAATCGGATAACTAATGAACCATGGTGTATAATCACAGAGGGTTATACTAGCATGTAACTTAGTCCAAATAAAGCTCTATGGCATTTCTAAAGCATGCTTAAACGGGTCAGAACTGAAAGTCAAAGCAAAAGTCAAATTATGCGACTTTCGGTTCCGAACCGGGTCTCTACTGAAAATTGTCGGGTTGAACATGTTTAGACATGTTCTTACATTAATTACTAAGTTATAATAATGATCAAACATGTTGTATGGGTTCTACATTGCTAATTATGTATTAATTTGAAATTAAGCATCCTGTTGACTTTTTCTAATTAACTTTGACCCGACAAATGGTCTAGATAGAGTGGGAATCAGAGGGTGCCCTTTTAAGGGTTTAATGCCCACATAATTACCAACTTATAACTACCTTCAATTCGACTAATCACTGGACCATCAATGATTAATCGTTAAGTCAACCGTTAATTACGACGGTTTGACTTTTAAGCTAAAACTAAGTAAAAACTCAACTAAGAATGGTTAAGCATACTTACTGAAGTCCTATGCACGATTTGGAAAGACTTGGGTCTGCTCTTAAGCTCCAGGAAGCTCCAGAAATGCAGAAGGAAGGTGTGGTTACAATGTTGCAACATGAGGCCTTTTATAGTTTTCAATCTCACTTAGATCATTGACACACAAGCCTAGCAATGGCCATGGATCATCCACAGATGTCCCTAAGTGCCTAGGACTGTTTAGGGGTCGCCCATGTAGTGAAAATATCCCTTATAAGTCGGTTAAAAGCTCAAACAGGCTGCTGCCCGTTTTTTCTGCAACTGGGGGTCTGACGTGGCCCGCGTAAGATCATAACAACTCTTACGCGGCCCGCCTAAGCCTCGTTTTCAGGTTTAAAGGTTTCTAGCTTTTGCAACTTGTCTCTTGGCCCTTCCAAAGGTCAATTCACTTATATATCTTGCATTTTGAGCCCTCCAAATTTACCTATAAGGGCTTTAAGACTTATACCCACTTTGTTAAGTCCTTGGTCACTTCATGTTTACCCGAAAAGTCATAATTTTCAATATTGACGCTTTAACCCCTTGTATACGAATTTGATCATAACTTTCTCATACGATAACGAAACTTTATGAAATTTATATCGTGCATTCTAGTGAGCATAATTAATCGTTACAAAGCTTCGGGTTTGCTAAAAGGTCACTCAGAGGTATACTTTAAACATGTTGACACATTTAACCCCTGTAGTTTGTAATCTCTCACTTTCTTTCATATTTAGCTTCATATGATCCATGATTTATTCGTTTGAAGGTATGAGCATCATGTAGGGTTACTGTAAAGTGTATTTATTCACTGTTGACATTTTGAACCCTTATATTCACATACTTTTCATGTTTGTCAACTTTAGTCCTTTCAGAACATTCTTTCACACGTTCAAACCTATGACACGTGTCAATACATTATAGGACGTAAATTTTTCGAGGTGTTACATCCTCACCCCCTTAAAAGAAATCTCGACCTCAAGATTTACTGAAATAAATGAGGGTACTTTTCTTTCATTGTGGACTCAACCTCCCACGTGTACTCGGGACCTCTACGGGCATCCCATTTTACCTTTACAATAGGTACATGCTTCATTCGAAGCTTCTTAACCTGTCGATCCTCGATCGACACAGGTTTTTCAACAAACTTCAAGCTCTCTTCTATGTGCACATCTGTATGTGGTATGACCAGTGATTCATCAGCGAAACACTTCTTCAGATTGCAGATGTGGAATACATTATGAATCCCACTGAGCTCTTCAGGTAAGTTTAACTTATAGGCAACTGATCCGACACGTTCGATGACTTCGAAAGGTCCTATGTATCTCGGGCTTAACTTGCCTTTCTTACCAAATCGCATCACTCCCTTCCAGGGTGATACTTTAAGCAACACTTTGTCACCTACCTCGTAGTTAAAAGGTTTACACTTTAAATCTGCGTAGCTTTTCTGTCTATCCCTGGCAACTTTTAGGCGGTCACGAATCTGGACAATCTTGTCCGTCGTTTCAAAGACTATTTCTGGTCCTGACAATTGGACATCTCCAACTTCCGTCCAACAAACGGGCGTTCTGCACTTTCTACCGTATAGGGCCTCGAAGGGCGCAACCTTAATGCTGGTATGGTAGCTGTTGTTGTAGGAGAACTCGATTAATGGTAGGTGGTTATCCCAATTACCACCTAAATCGATCACACATGCACGAAGCATGTCCTCCAACGTTTGGATTGTACGCTCACTCTGTCCGTCTGTCTGAGGATGGTAAGCCGTACTAAAATTTAAACGCGTGCCCAGAGATTGTTGGAAACGTTTCAAAAAATGTGACGTGTATCTAGTATCTCTGTCAGAGATAATAGCCACAGGTACGCCATGTAAAGCTACAATCTTATCTACGTATAATTGGGCTAACATGTCGGAGCTATAGGTCTCCTTGATGGGTAGGAAATGTGCTGACTTAGTCAGTCTGTCTACGATCACCCATATGGTATCATTTCCTTTCCTTGTCTTAGGTAACTTGGTGATAAAATCCATAGTTACCATTTCCCACTTCCAAGTGGGATGTTCAGGCTGTTGTAGCAAACCTGACGGCTTTTGATGTTCAGCTTTGACTTGCGCACACGTCAAACATTTAGCTACATAGGTAGCTATAGACTTCTTCAAGCCTATCCACCAAAAGTTTGCCTTCAGATCCTGGTACATCTTATCAGCTCCAGGATGAACGGAATATTTAGAGCTGTGGGCTTCCTGGAGGATAACATCTCGAAGTCCTCCATAAACAGGAACCCATATTCTTCCATTTAACCTCAGGATTCCGTCCTTGCCCTGAGATAATTGCTATTCAGTGACTCCTAGCCTTTCGTTAGGATAGTTAGCTTCCAACACAGCTTCCTTCTGTGCAGCTAACAACCTTTCATTCAAACTGTTCTTTATCTCAATGCTCTTGGCATTGATTCGGATGGGTTTCACCCTTTCCTTTCGACTTAAGGCATCGGCGACTACATTCGCTTTGCCAGGATGGTATCTTATTTCACAATCATAATCATTTAAGGTTTCCATCCAACGTCGTTGCCTCATGTTCAAATCCTTTTGGTTGAACAGGTGCTGGAGGCTCTTGTGATCAGAATAGATCACAAACTTGATTCCATACAAATAGTGCCTCCATAGCTTCAGTGAAAATACAACGGCACCCAACTCCAAGTCATGGGTGGTGTAATTCTTCTCATGCACTTTTAACTGTCGTGAAGCATAGGCAATAACTTTGCCTTTCTGCATGAGCACACACCCCATGCCAGTGTGTGATGCGTCGCAGTAAACCACGAATTCTTCGGTACCTTCAGGTAACGTCAGTACAGGAGCGTTGCTCAACTTCTGTTTAAGGATATCAAAAGATTCTTGCTGCTTAGGCCCCCAATCGAACTTAACCTTCTTCCTAGTCAAAGAAGTTAGGGGGTGCAGCAATCCTTGAAAATTTTTCGATAAAACGCCTATAATATCTTGCCAAGCCTAGGAAGCTACGAATCTCGGTAGGCGTCTTTGGCTCTTGCCAGTTCATAACTGCTTCAACCTTAGCGGGATCTACTTGGATTCCGCATTCGCTAACCACATGTCCAAGAAATTGGACTTCACGAAGCCAGAATTCACATTTAGAGAATTTGGCATAGAGCTTCTCCTGCTGAAGTAATGAAAGAATACATCGAAGATGCTTCTCATGATCAGCCTTGTTCTTCGAGTAGATGAGGATGTCGTCTATGAAGACGATGACAAATTTGTCCAAGTAGGGCTTGCAGACGCGATTCATGAGATCCATGAATGCGGCAGGTGCATTTGTGAGCCCAAAAGGCATCACTAGGAACTCGTAATGACCATAACGAGTCCTAAATGCAGTCTTGTGTACATCTTCATCTTTAACCTTCAATTGGTGATAGCCTGACCTCAGATCGATCTTGGAGAAGTAACTCGCCCCTTGAAGCTGATCGAACAGATCGTCGATTCTGGGCAATGGATACCTATTCTTGATAGTGACTTTATTAAGCTCACGGTAATCGACGCACAGATGCATCGATCCATCCTTCTTCTTGACAAATAAGATTGGTGCTCCCCAAGGAGACGAACTAGGTCTAATGAAACCTTTGGCTAGCAATTCATCTAGTTGCGTTCTTAATTCCTTCATCTCTGTTGGTGCCAACCTATAAGGTACCCTAGCAACTGGTGCTGCTCCAGGGATGATGTCAATTCTGAATTCCACTTGCCTATCTGGTGGTAAACCGGGTAGTTCTTTAGGAAAAACTTCAGGGTATTCAGAAATGACAGTAATATCCTCAATCTTAGGCTTCGGCTCATCGATAGTCACTTGTGCCATGTAGATGACACAACCCTTCTTTAAACACTTAGAGGCCTTGAGCATAGTCACTTGCTCAGGCAGTCCATACTGGGTATCTCCCCGAATCGTAAGTGATTCACCAGACGGAGTCTTAATCACCACTTGCTTCTTGTCGCAGACAATTTGGGCCTGGTTATGAGATAACCAGTCCATACCCAAAACTATGTCAAAACCGGCTAACTTAAAGGGAAGTAGGGACAAAGGAAAAGAGTGGTTCTTAATGGATATAACACATCCATCTAACACAGTTGAGACGGTTTCTATGGTGCCATCTGCTAACTCCACCTCATACTTCACACTTAAGGTTTTAACAGGTAAATTCAGTAATTTGCAAAACTTATTATCTACAAACGATTTATCAGCTCCTGAATCAAAAAGTACTCTTGCATAGACATCATTTATGAGGAAGGTACCTGTAATCACGTTGTCGTCCTGGACGGCTTCCTTTGCATCCATCCTGAAGACCCTAGCATTGGTCTTCTTTCCCTCATCGGCTTTCTTTGCATATTTTGGGCAGTTGGTCTTAATGTGCCCCTTTTCATTGCAACTGTAGCACGTTACGTCTTTCAGCTTCTTGCAATCCAAGGTCTTGTGTTCCTTGGACTTGCATATCCCACATGCAAAAGTTCTTGACTGGGTCTGCGAGTTCGATTCATATCTGCACTTCCCAAAGTGTTGTCTCTTGCAGATCTTACACTTGGGCTTATCACCAGACTGATGCCCTTCTTTCTTAGACTCAGACCCTTTCCTGTGGTCATTGTTTCCTCGGTGCTTCTTGTTTGACCTTCGTGAATTGTCATCTTCACGTTTCCTTTTCTCGGCATCCGTGTTCCTCAGTGATCTCTGTCGGACCGCGTCCAGTGTGAGGGACAAGGATATATCAGTTATTGATCTGAAGGTAGTTGGCCGAGAGGCCTTCACGCTTGCCTTTATCTCTGGGGCTAAACCCCCAATGAAACGAGCTATTCTTTTGGGTTCCGGGGTCACCAGATACGGAACCAATCTTGATAATGTGTTGAAGCTCGTAAGGTAAGCTTGGCAATCAAGATTCTTCATAACCAACGATAGGAAGTCAGACTCAATCTTTTCAACCTCATGTTGAGGGCAGTAGTTTTCCCTGATGAGGGCAACAAATTGCTCCCATGTCATGTTGTACAATGGGATCTTCCCGGTAGCTTGAATCAACGATGTCCACCAGGCTAAGGCCTCACCTTTAAACGATTGAGACACAAACTTTACCACATCCTTCTCAGCGCACCCGCTGATATCAACCACAGTATCCATCTCATCCAGCCATGTCATACAGTCTATGGCCCCCTTTTCCCCAGTGAAATCCCTGGGTTTACATGAAACGAAGTATTTATAGGAGCAACCCTTATCACAGGGTCCTTGATTCAGCATTATCTTCTGAGATGGATCACTTTGATGATTTGAAGAGTGACGATCGTCATCTTCTTTCCTTGGTTCATCCTTCTTGGAGGGTGGCTTTGAATGCGGTGTAGATAGGGTCCTACTTCGAGTCCCACTATATTCTTCATACTGCCGCTCTAAGGCCTTTGTAACAGCGTCGTCTACTAACGCTTTCAGTTCAGCACCCGTTATATTAATTCGGGCGTTATCATTATTCTCCTTTGGGTGACTATTAATTTCATCCGAGTCAGCCATTTTAATTTGAACTGTTGCATAAGACAATGACAATAGTTTATTTGGGAGTTTATTATGGAATTGTCTTTTATAGCAATTCATTAACCATGGTAACACAAGCCATATTTGGTTAACTTGTTAATCATATTTATTTAGGATTTTTATTATAATTTATCCTAATTATAAAAAAAACAATAACAGTTTTATTAGTGGCACAAAAAGGCCTAGTCACAAGGACATTTTTAAATTATAAGCTATGATTTCAGAGAATCAAGGCTTTAAGGTTTGAACATAGTTCTTTTCCTTTTTCGGACAGGGAGTCATAGCTACCACTGTCTCTTGGCTCATGTAGAAATGAGCAAGGCCCATAGGCACTATATTACCAATGTATGGTCAAAATATGATCATTTCAATTGATGATTTAAACCCATGATTCATAGATCATTAAGTTGGGTTAGGAATCTTTTGAAGAATCCTTATATAAGAATGACGTGTGTGATTTTAACGAATCACGTCTGCCAGGAGCGTTAACATGTTTTCAGATGTTAACTGGAATCTGAATCTTTTTAAACAGGTTTTACCATATTGACTAAGTCTTTATAATGACCCACAAGCTAGGTTTTACCTTTTTAAGATTCTTATTAATATTTAAAATAGGCAGATTAATTTTTTAAAAGGAATGATTCTGATTTATTTATTCCATGTAATATATTTATGCATATAATAGCAAAATGAAATTTATAAACTTAACATTCCAATAATCATAAAAAGTACACACTGCCCTAAACGGGTCTTTTTAACAGAACACTTACCCACGCAGGGGTCACACTGAAATACTAGTCCACGTAGGGACTTAAATAAACAACATACCCTCATAGGGGTTAACAGAAAGATAGGCCCACGCAGGGGCTCAAAAACAACCATACCCACGCAGGGGTCAAAACAGCAAGACAGGCCCACGCAGGGGCTCAACTGAAACAAGGAAAATACAATCAATAATTGAAGGATTCAGTGGTCCTTCTTGCTCTTCCCTTTTATTAAACTTGTCAATCCTTGGAAGAAACTTTGTCGCTCCCTGCGATCTCTGTGAAAGTCTCGCTCAACTTGGTCCAATCTTTGAAGAATTTCTTCCCGTTCTGGGGGAGAAAACCGTGGCGGCTGTGATTGTTGCCGAATTATAGGTCTAGCAGGTATTTGGTACCCATGAGTTGGGTACCCTACTCCCCAAGGAGCTCCATACGGTCCTTCCGGGTGAAGGGCGTTGTAATTGGCCGCTACCAAGTATGGGTCGGCTTCAGCGTAATTATAGTTGGTGTGAGCCTGCTGCTCAAACGGGTTGTATGCCATTGAACCAGTGTAGGCAGGAATCGGGTTATCAAAACCCATCGGTGGTGGCTGCGGTGCAACTGGGTTTGAAGGTCCACCCATTTGCGGGTCTTCCTGTAGTGGCGGATAATGACTGCCACTTGAGTGTCGAGGGGTGCTAAAATGGAAATCCCCTGCTCGCGCAGACATACGTGCGCCGGTTCTCCTACGCCTTGGCGGTTCTGGAGGTGCTTGATGAACTGGCGGCAGAGGAGGCGGTGGCGTGACAGCCACGAAACGTGAATCCCCAGAGGGATCCTGCTGCTGCTGCTGCTGCTGGTGAGGCGACGAATGATGCGAGGGTGTAAAATACCACTCGAACTTGTTAAACCGTGCCTGGTAACTGTCTGGACCACGGTAGGGTGATCCATGAAAAGACGAACCATCTGAGACCTCGATAGGATGGTTGGGGGTCCCAGTTGCAGGCTCGACGGGATCCGTGTCCTCGTCCATGTCTTCTGCATGATCGCCAGAGAAATGATCCTCTGGCCCCAATGGGTTAAAACCCACTGGTTCTTGTATGTAGTTTGCCGGGTTAAACCGGCCTTGAAAGACGGGAGTGGGGTCTCCAAAGGAATGGTGCGATAGGGATCGCTGTAGAGGTATATAAGAAGGTTGTGGGTTATTGGGCTCGTTTTCCGACTGTGGCCCATAGGAGTTATGAAAGGGAGGCGTTGAACTGTGTGAAACAGACCGTCTTGCGGGCTCCACATTGGTCCTCCAGTTCTCTCGAGGATCAGCACTCGCAGTGACAGAAGGAGCTCGCCTGTGCGAAGGCCCGGCTTCGTGATCATTGGGGGCGGTGATTGGCCCCTTGCCTCATCCTCTTCGTCTGAAAAATCTTGGCGGCATATTTAGACCTGTCAATATAACATAAGATAACAACAAGAATATATAAAATAAAAGACCAAGAAAAATAAATTGAAACAAATTTGGATTGTTCCTATGTTCTTTGTCTAGACTCGAAAATTTTGGAATGTGCAATTGTGTAACTGAGATTAAACACAAAAGGCTAGTGTTTAATTCACTCAGCGTTGGCTCTGATACCAACCTATCACACCCCGATATTTCCACGCTTGACCGGTGGGCCCGGTGGGGGAGTATCGTGACGTGGTTGGCAACATTACAGTCAAACAACACAATATTTAATATGCACAGCGGAAGCAAATGAAAGATATATTTCAACCGAATGTAATATTGTAATATCAGTATCACAAATAGTTGAAATTAATCCACAAGTGGATAAAAATAAAAATAGGAAACAGTAGTTCAACAGACTTTAGTCATCTTAAGCTTGCGAGACACTTTTGATGCTAATGAGAAATCCAGCCTATTACGAGTAGTACCTGCACTTAATCTTTTTGGGAAAATACGTCAGTTTACACCGGTAAATACAATTAACCGACTCATTTTTAAAATGATTAAAAATTGATTTGGATGCACATGGCACAAACATTTTTATAACTTGGGATAATTATTTAAATATATAATCTCGTAAAAGAATTACATGTTCCTTATGCGTTCAGTAGCCCGGATCGTGCCGGGTTAAAGATCAATAGACACACCACATTATTTATTTTGGCACTGACGGGTGTACGCCTACACCCCGCGCTTAGGTCGTGGCCATTTCGTAAAATGATGCCAAGGGTATCCGGGACATGGTCATTAACCTCCCAAAGGCTTTAAGCAAACAAAACAATTTAAACGGGCCGATCAATATCAATTAACCACCATACGATGGAAGATTTAATGCCCGACCAAGCGGTATTTTATATACCGTACCCCAAGCCCGTATAGGGAAAATAAGTTAAAAGTATTTACCTTTGCAAGTATAATTCACAATAAGCAAATGTGGGTAGCTTTTACCGGTTCTCCTATTCTGGAACAAAGGTTTATAATAACCTATTAGAATCCTAACGGTCTTTAGTTAAGCTTTAGCTTAGACCGGTTAGTTTTAAAGAACGATACGGTTCGAATGCACGATTAAGCGAAGATCGGAATAGAATGTGATTTAGACCCGACAAGTTTGAATACTTTCTTAATATGGGTATATTATACACATTCTGGATTTTGAGATAAAAATGATAAGGTTTGACCCGTTTCGGCTAGTTTATGCAAACTAGTTACATAAACTAAACCGAACGCGCAAGAAGCGTAACGGGTAACCGTAAGAGCCATATACAGGTTTCCTAAGTTAATATGCCTCAAATATGTTGTGACATCAGTAAGATATCTTTTATTATGCCCGAAATGAGTTTAAGCTCAAACTATGCCCCGTAGGGGTATTTTAGTCATTTATAAGGTTATAAAAGAGTTTAAGTATTAACCTGAGTTACAGGTCTGATATAATCAGCAAAAATACTTAATTTGATAAGTTATAACAGTAGGGTATTGCATATATGTGAAATTTATCAATTATAACCAAACTATGCACCGTAGGGGCATTTTGGTAATTTCACATAAGCCGAGAAGCTCAAAACTGAAGTCTGAGTTAAACAACTTTTGCTTACTGTTAAAATATTATAATTCACCTAAAATATCAGTAGGCATCAACCCTTGTATGTTTAAAATAGTCTTAGTACGTACTATGCGTTAAAAATGCTTAAAAAGGCGATTAGAAGCCGTTTCCGGGTTCTATATCGAAAGCTGATATTTTTATTATTCCAGAAGGTCTAAAATAATTTATTTATCATAAAAAATCAGTAGCTAAAGGTTTGGGGTCAAAAAGATATGTAAAACTCATTTTATAGCCCAAAAGGGCAAAACCGACAATTACCGACTCAAGCTTATAACTCTAAGTTATGCTCAGCCTAAAATTAATTAAAAATCTTCAAAAATCCCAAAATAATATATTATATCAGTGGGTAACAATTTTGATATCAAAAAGTAGGTTTAAATAGGCTATATGCTAATTACGCCGTTAAACCGCTAAAGAGCTTTCTAATTACGCTAATGAGCATAACTCTCAATCTACACCTCAAACTGATGTCAAATTTTGGGTACAAGTTTATATATCAGTAACTAAGGTTTCTACTCTTTTACATTTTCAAAAATCCCGTTTTATGGTGAAAAGGGCATAATGGTCAACATATGAGCAATTAACGGAATCATGCATATTAATTGGATAACTAATGAACCATGATGTATAATCACAGAGGGTTATACTAGCATGTAACTTAGTCCAAATAAAGCTCTAAGTCATTTCTAAAACATGCTTAAACGGGTCAGAACTGAAAGTCAAAGCAAAAGTTAAATTATGCGACTTTCGGTTCCGAACCGGGTCTCTACTGAAAATTGCCGGGTTGAACATGTTTAGACATGTTCTTACATTAATTACTAAGTTATAATAATGATCAAACAGGTTGTATGGGTTCTACATTGCTAATTATGTATTAATTTGAAATTAAGCATCCTGTTGACTTTTTCTAATTAACTTTGACCCGACAAATGGTCTAGATAGAGTGGGAATCAGAGGGTGCCCTTTTAAGGGTTTAATGCCCACATAATTACCAACTTATAACTACCTTCAATTCGACTAATCACTGGACCATCAATGATTAATCGTTAAGTCAACCGTTAATTACGACGGTTTGACTTTTAAGCTAAAACCAAGTAAAAACTCAACTAAGAAAGGTTAAGCATACTTACTGAAGTCCTATGCACGATTTGGAAAGACTTGGGTCTGCTCTTAAGATCCAGGAAGCTCCAGAAATGCAGAAGGAAGGTGTGGTTACAATGTTGCAACATGAGGCCTTTTATAGTGTTCAATCTCACTTAGATCATTGACACACAAGCCTAGCAATGGCCATGGTTCATCCACAGATGTCCCTAAGTGCCTAGGACTGTTTAGGGGTCGCCCATGTAGTGAAAATATCCCTTATAAGTCGGTTAAAAGCTCAAACAGGCTGCTACCCGTTTTTTCTGCAGCTGGGGGTCTGACGCGGCCCGCGTAAGATCATAACAACTCTTACGCGGCCCGCCTAAGCCTCGTTTTCAGGTTTAAAGGTTTCTAGCTTTTGCAACTTGTCTCTTGGCCCTTCCAAGGGTCAATTCACTTATATATCTTGCATTTTGAGCCCTCCAAATTTACCTATAAGGGCTTTAAGACTTATACCCACTTTGTTAAGTCCTTGGTCACTTCATGTTTACCCGAAAAGTCATAATTTTCAATATTGACGCTTTAACCCCTTGTATTCGAATTTGATCATAACTTTCTCATACGATAACGAAACTTTATGAAATTTATATCGTGCATTCTAGTGAGCATAATTAATCGTTACAAAGCTTCGGGTTTGCTAAAAGGTCACTCAGAGGTATACTTTAAACATGTTGACACATTTAACCCCTGTAGTTTGTAATCTCTCACTTTCTTTCATATTTAGCTTCGTATGATCCATGATTTATTCATTTGAAGGTATGAGCATCATGTAGGGTTAATGTAAAGTGTATTTATTCACTGTTGACATTTTGAACCCTTATATTCACATACTTTTCATGTTTGTCAACTTTAGTCCTTTCAGAACATTCTTTCACACGTTCAAACCTATGACATGTGTCAATACATTATAGGATGTAAATTTTTCGAGGTGTTACAGGTTTGCACTGTTGCATGTTATAACGTGTAAGGACACGATCTATGTAAGCCTTTTGAGACAATCCTAAGATCCCTTTGTGTCTGTCTCGGTGAATTTCGATGCCAATGACGTAAGAAGCATCTTCGAGATCTTTCATGTCGAAGTTATGCGAGAGTAACCGCTTCGACTCATGCAACATGTCTAAACTATTACTTACCAATAGAATATCATCTACGTAAAGGACAAGTATAGTAAAGTTGCTCCCACTCATCTTGAGGTAGGTGCATTGATCCACTCGATTCTTCATAAAACCTTGTTTCTTCATGACTTCATCAAACTTAAGGTACCATTGACGTGATGCTTGTTTTAACCCGTAAATGGATTTCTTCAACTTACAGACTAGATGCTCCTGACCTTCAGGTTTAAAGCCTTCAGGTTGTTTCATGTAAACATCTTCGTCCAAGTCCTCGTTAAGGAAAGCGGTTTTAACGTCCATCTAATGCAGCTCTAAATCAAAATGAGCTACTAGGGCCATGACGATCCTTAATGAATCTTTACGAGAGACAGGTGAAAACGTCTCTTGATAATCAATTCCCTCTTTCTGAGTGTAGCCCTTTGCAACCAATCTCGCTTTGTAGCGTTCAACGTTACCATTCAGATCCAGTTTTGTTTTGAACACCCATTTGCATCCTACGGGTTTGACACCGTTGGGTAATTCGACCAAATCCCAAACGTCATTTTTCTTCATGGATTCAAGCTCATCAATCATTGCTTTATTCCATTCAGAAGACTGATCACTGCTAATGGCTTCATTGTAAGAGATAGGATCATTGAGCTTTCCGGGATCCATTTCAGTCAGGTAGGTAACATAATCATCCCAATTAGTAGGCCTTCTTTGCCTAGATGACCTCCTGAGTGGATTATCGGGTTCAGCGTTGTCTTGGTTTTGAGCGTTTGAAGTGCCTTCGTCATGAGGTATAATGGGTTCTGATTGTAGAGGTGAATTTGGAGTTGGTGCAGTAACTTCAGTTGCAGTAGTTGCATTGGGTACAAGAGGAGTAATCGGAGTAATGGTAAGCGACGAGTCTCTCCCCCCCGCGTCTTGTACTTCTTGCAATTCTTCGTAAGGGTTGGTACTGCTCCCACTGACCTTGAAATCCTCCAGGAACGCAGCACGTTTGGTTTCAACAATACGGGTGACATGGGAAGGACAATAGAAACGATAACCCTTTGAATTATCAGGATACCCGATAAAGAAACAGGTAACTATTTTAGGGTCAAGTTTCTTTAGGAAAGGATTGTAAAGTTTTGCTTCAGCAATGCAGCCCCATACTTTCATATATTTAAGACTCGGTTTCCTTCCTGTCCAAAGTTCATAAGGAGTTTTAGGGACAGACTTAGAAGGAACTCTATTGAGTATATGAACAGCTTCTTTTAACGCTTCAGTCCAGAGGAATAAAGGTAAATTAGTGTTGGCTAACATACTGCGCACCATGTTCATAAGGGCACGGTTTCTTCTTTCAGCGACACCGTTCTGCTGAGGTGTACCAGGCATGGTATATTGGTTCACAATCCCCTGGCCCTTACAAAACTCATAAAATGGACCAGGCGCTTGACCCACATCAGTATGTCTTCCATAATATTCACCGCCTCTATCTGATCTCACAACTTTAATCTGATGATCTAATTGCTTTTCAACTTCAGCCTTATAATCTTTAAAAGTTCTAAGAGATTCAGACTTTTCCTTAATTAGATACAAGTACATGTAACGAGAATAATCATCAATAAAAGTGATAAATGAAGTATGTCCTGTTATGCCAGCGATTTGGTAGGGACCACTAATATCAGTGTGAATGAGTTCTAATAAATTAGAGCTCCTAGTGGCACCTTTCTTATTCGCTAATGTCATTTTACCTTTAAGACATTTGACACATGTTCCAAAACCAGAGAAATCGAGAGGAGGTAAGACTTCATCCTTTACGAGATGATTTAATCGTTCTCTTGAGATGTGGCCTAAACGTTGATACCACAACATGGATGAGGTTTCTAAGTCTCGTTTCTCTTTCATCTTTGTGAGTGATTCATTAATGTTGTATGACAACAAAGATTTGGAAAAATTATCATCTAGTTCTAATCTATAGAGACCACCATCCAGAATACCAGTACCATAAAGAACAGAATCATAGAGGATAGGGAGTTTGCGATGACCATGGGTAAAAATAAAACCGTCCATGTCTAACTTTGGTCCTGATACAAGGTTCCGAGTTACCTCAGGAACATATAAGGTATCATAAAGTTTAATACATAAACCAGTTTTCATAAATAATTGTAATGTTTCAATGGCCTTCACTTCTAATTCTCGATCATACCCAACCTTAAGCGTTCTTTGGTTTCTTTCCAGCTTCCGGATTGTAAGGAATCCCTGAGTTGAATTGGTAACATGAACCATAGAACCAGAATCAAACCACCAAGAATTAGCAGGAACACTTAAATTATAGGACTCAAGTATCATAAAATAATCGTTACCTTTCTTAGCCAGCCACTCCTTAAAATCAGGGCATTCCTTCTCCATATGTCCTGCCTTTTTACAGAACTTGCAGTGGATTCTGCCTAAGGAGTTTTTAGAGCTGGAAAGTGCACTTGTATTAGGATTTGGCCTTTAGACTTTTGAAGCATCCTTCCTCTGATGATTGTTCTTCCTTTTCTTAGAGTTGGAGGTAGTGAAGTTAGCAACATCAGTAGTGCGATCCATCCTCATACGCTCTTCCTCCTGTACGCACATAACGACCAGCTCACTCATCGTCCATTTGTCCCTCTGAGTGTTGTAATTGATCTTAAATGCTTCAAAGGACGAAGGAAGCGAAGTAATGATGAAATGAACAAGGAAATCATCACTGATTTCCAGTTCCAGCCCCTTCAGCTTATTGGCCATGTCATTCATCATCATGATGTGCTCGCGAATGCCGCTCCTCCCATCATACTTAGTTGTCACCAGCTTGAGGATAAGGGTACTAGCATGTGCTTTAGAGTCCCATTGAACTGTGCCTCCACAGAAGCCAAGTAGGTTTTAGCATCTTCAGAATCAGGAATAACTCCTCTGATTGCATTGCTGATGGACTGCTTCATAAACATGAGAGACATGCGGTTACACCTAGTCCACTTTTCATGAGTCAACTGCTCAGCAGCAGTACTTTGAGTAGTGATGTCCGCTGGCTAATTCTCTCTTAAGGCATAATCGAAATCCAGCAGCCCAAGCGTAGGCATGAGAGCATCCTTCCATGCAGCAAAGTTATCACCAGTCAAAGGTGGAATGCCGCAATTTGGCGCTGATAGTGGAAATAAGATGAGCAAGTTATGATACTAAGGAAGAAGTCCTAATGTGATCTAAGGGCACGTTAAACTAAGGCAGGCATAAATAATGACCATTTTAATTATGAAGCTGTGATATTGTCTATTACTAACATCAAAATAATAGACTTAGTTAAAATTCTACTTAAACAAAGACAAATCAGCTTTGGCCAGAAGTGTAATCATTTAAGCATGTGTGCAAAGTGTTTGTGACAAATCAGCTTTGGCCAGAAATGGAACAATCACTTTAGTTATGCACTCGTTAAGTATGCCATCTATGAAGGAATTAAATCAGCTTTGGCCAGATATTAAGACATTCATGTTTATGATGCACACTTAACATAGCTTTCGTAATACTTGAATGATAAGTAGATGTATCAAATCAGCTTTTGCTAGAAATGATACATCAAAAGCTCATTCAAGTTAAGCCATTTTGGTTTTGTAAAACATTATCTGATTCCGATTAATTAACTAAGTATTTACAAAACCAATTATTCTGATTAATTAACTAAGTATTTACAAAACCAATTATTTTAGTTCACATTAAACAGCCTAAAATAATGAGGTTTCGAGTGAGATCTCGACTCAATTATGAGGTCTCGAGTGAGATCTCGAGTCAAGTCTCGACTCATCTTGTAACGTTATGAGGTCTCGACTCATTACGGTCTCGAGTCGCAACCTCAGTGTCTCGAGTCATAATCATGGTCTCGACTCCATGTTTTATGAGATCTCGACTCCTTGATAAGGTCTCGAGTCGCAACCATGGTCTCGAGTTGTGAAGATTGAAGCCCTTAGTCGAAACCTCAGTGGTCTCGAGTTGACACCTTATGGCCTCGAGTCGAAATCGTTGTCTCGAGTTGTAAAGATTTGAGAGCACTTATGATTTCGAGTCGAGACCTTGTGGTCTTGAGTCGAGATCTTGGTCTCGAGTCGAAACCTGATGGTCTCGAGTCCACTGTTAACAACTGTTATTGTGATAATAACTAAAATTCGAATTCTTAGGGATTTTGAGATATGGTTTCCTATTCTAATGCTGATCTGATTTTATCAAATATTTCAAAAAAATTATAATCTGTTTATCTAATAACAGTTTTCGAAAATCTTTAGAGGACAAAATAAGATCAAAACAGGAAAACACTCAATAATCCGAATCATATTCCAAATCATATAGGAATTTTTCGAATTTTCTAAGAATATATGATGAACCCTAAAAAATTAAAACTTAATTCTGGAACCCGAAACCTGAATTTTAATAGTTTCTAAACAGATTTCGGTCATAAACATAATCCAGTTGATTTCGAGTGAACATATAATTAATCTTTTTCCGAAAACAGTGATCTCGAGTGGACCTTTATGACTCAAAACCGGCTGTTAGGTTTATTAAGTTATCAAAATATTCCGTTTTCCAGATTTCTCTCCCAGAATTGATGGATACAAAAACAGAACTGACTAATCAACATAGCTCTGATACCACATGTTGGATCAGTTCTGTTCTAAACATGATAGAAAACATAAAAAACATACCTGTCACCGCAGACAGTGCAGAGGAGAATCCAGTGAGGGAAGAAGACATGGAGTTCGACATCTTTGTCAAGGTGATATGGTTCCTCCTTAGGGTGCTAACTGATGATGGTGATGATGAAAACCGAAAGGGTATCGGCTATGGAGAAGAGGTCGATATATTGATGTTATGCTTATTAGGTTATGTGTCTAAGTGTGTAACCTTTTAACCTCTACATAAGTCGCCTTATATAAGCACCCAAGAGGAAACCTAATTAGTTAATAAGGGTAATATGGTCCATCAACAATTACCAACTAATTATTTAATAGGTTATTATATATTTTGATCTATATAATGTAAATTATTATAATGGCTACTAGATTAAATAGTAAAACATAATATATTTA
This sequence comes from Helianthus tuberosus, assembly GCA_030545235.1. Classification (NCBI taxonomy): domain Eukaryota; kingdom Viridiplantae; phylum Streptophyta; class Magnoliopsida; order Asterales; family Asteraceae; genus Helianthus; species Helianthus tuberosus. The sequence goes on from CM060443.1 coordinate 104,326,648, forward strand.
ATCTTACATATTAATCATTATCGGCGGTTCATTCATCTTACATAAACATGCGATTAAGTTGTTCTAATATAATGTAAATAGCGTTTATGATGGAGATATATGCATCGCATACACATTTATTTATTTACATATACGCACACATAGTGGAACACTCTTTTAAAATATCATGAAGTTTCATAAATGGGTTGGAAAGTTGATGCAGTTCGGCTCTGGGAAGATGGTCGGCAAAAAGCCTTCAACTTTCTCTTTTGATTTCCTGAGTAAAGATGTGGGTTGAGATAAATTCAAATTTTTGTATTTTTTTATTCTTTTTATTTACAACATATATTTAACTAATGGGTTGGAATAGTCAACTAGTAAATTCCATATCAGTGGGATTTGCTAAAGCCGTGATTTTATTTTCAAAACGGGGATGACCATATAAACAACAGATTTTAACAATTTACTATTTTTCAATGCCCTACAACAATATATGGGTGTTTTGTTTTGGTTATTATTTTTATAGTAAACACGATGGGTTTACTTTGAAGTAAACAACCTTTTTCAACTAAGTGTTGCTATAGCTTATAGATTTAATCAGATAAACGAAATACTTAGTTTGGAAGATTGACATATTTGAGAAGCTCCACCAATCGAACATAGACTTCATTTAGGTAGAGATGTATTGGAGGCAAAATCGTAATTTGACAGAAATAAAAAAAAAGCATGGTGAAGTTGTAAATTTGAACTGAGGGCAAAATTGTAATTTGGATTGAAGGAAAAAAATAAAACCAATAATAAAAGTATAAAACTATAAATTTAAACGAGTAAAATCTAATTTGGCAAAAAAAAAAAAAAAAAAAAATTGTGGGTGCCATGTGGCCGCCCCACTCAACCAATCCTATCAAAATACTATTCCCGTCCACCGTTTTTGTTATTGTAGATAAATAATCACAAACAAATGTGTGTTGTAGATATGAGAGAACTGAATAAGTTGTAGTTGCTTTTTCAATTTTGGCTTTGATTACCCCAAAGAACAAGTTAATAGCGAATTCTCGAATGAATATGAGGAGATTATATTATATTAAGTATAGTTCTACATACTGTTACAAAGAGAAAAGTAACCATACATTGTAATTCTACTATATGTCAAAACTTTCTAGTTGTACATCCTTGGATTTTAATGGCATGTAATCCCCAAGATACACCTCAAGATGATCGGCCAACAATGATTTATCAATGTTTTGGTGATGGAAAGATTTGCAGATGAAATAAATGATTGTTTGCACGATAAGGCTGCAAAGAATCAGCAACGAAAGCAACATGAAGAAAATAACGGCGTAAATCGATCTGATCGTGAGTGAACCTTGTCCAAGGACGACATGCTTCTCAAATCCCACTTGAATACCAATAAAACATATGTTAAGAACAATATAAATAGCTACAGAAACATTCATCTTTCCTTTGATCAACTCCTTGCTCTTTAACATTGCTTGGATCCCATAATCTTCTTCTAATACTGAAACCACGCTAGCCAAGTGCCAGATAACACTAATGTATACCAAAATCACCAAATAAACAATGCCCAAAATGCCTAGACTAAAAATCCAAGTCATTGTAAAACCAAACGACATGGTACACAAGACCAAAACTATCAAAAATAGTAGATTAATCACGAAAACAATGATGAAATTCCAAACAAACGTGACCATCAACCGTTTCCAAACCTTTGGGACGACACTCATGACCGTCTTGAAACTCATGTGTTTCGATGTGTAGATGCATGCAATGCTATAAACTATAGCTGAGGTAGATATGAGGGAGAGAATGAGGAAAAATATGAAGTAGATAACTTTAAACAAGAAAAAGTATGTCCATTCAGAAGAGATTAGATCGGATAGCGAATTGTACTCCTTCGTGTTCTTGGGGGTTTGATCAAGATCATATTCGTTACTTCGGATTTCGCCAAATAGGTATTCAGAGACTTCGATATGAGCTAAGAACACAAAGGAGAGGGGGAGGATGATTGCGAGAGTGATTTGGGTGAATATTTGTTTGTAAGTTGAGATGATTTTGAAGGTTTCTTTGAAGATGCCTAAAAAGCCAAGAAATTGCATTTGTTCTTGTTCTTGATCCATTTGATAGCTTCAAGAATTCTTCAATGGTGTTTGCCTTCAGAAACAATAACCCAATGGAATTATTCTTAGAGATGATCTAATACTATACCTCGGTAAGCTATTTAGTAAGGTTGGGGTGGGGGGCACGATAGGAGACAGTGTGAGTTGCAAGGTTAAAATACATTATATATATATTTGTTCATTTATTTTAATATTGAGCTACATGGAAGGCAACGTCAACAATTCATCTGTTAATCTGTTATCTATTATAGATGTTATAACTATTATAACACTGTAAATATTTTTATTTTAAGACGATTTTATTTAGCTCTCTCATGTTTGTAAGATTTGAAACATAGGGGGTTATGTGCATATAATGTATATATGTGTGGTATGTGCATATAATGTATATATGTGTGGGCCATCGGGGGGCAAAAGTAAAAGTGCACTAATTTTAACGTTATTTTACTAATTTCGTGAAAATAACGTTAAAAGTGGAGGACGGTTAATCATGCATCATGTGGTGGCGTTGATAGCTGAAAGACAAAAGGGTACATGCACTAATCGGTCTTTGTCCCGATTGCCGAGTGTTATGTGCCTTATGTCCAAGGCTTGATGCAAAACTACTATCGAGCCGGGGGTCTCACTGGAAGCAGCCTCTCTATTCCTACGGGGTAGAGGTAAGGCTGTCTACATCTTACCCTCCTCAGACCCTACCTTTGCTTTGCTATTGGTGGGATTTACTGAGTATGATGATGATGATGATGATGATGATGATGATGTTTGTAAGATTTGAATCCAATATCTAAAAACTTTAGTTGTTCCTAAAGTTTTTTTTGGCCTTCACTGATGACTGATGAGTCACCAATCCTATTGATAATACTTTAAGTATATAACTGATTTAATATATTTTAAAAATATATATAATTATTATTAAACAAGTTATGCGTTATATAACGTGCATATCGGACAAGTAGAAAAGAATCAAACCTTGTATTTAACGTTGACATTGTGCCGGCGAATTCTGGAAAAGAATCAAACCTTGTAATTAACGTTGACATTGTACCGGCAAATTCTTTAATTTTTATTTATTTGTGCCAATAATCTCTAGATCAAGTGATGGAGGGCTTGCATTTCTCTTACGAGATTCAGGTTTAACTCTCACTTGGTGCAGAGTGGGGCACTGGTAGGCAATGATAGGAGACCCATGGAAACCTAGGTTGGACCTTGAGCCAAATGGGTTTTACCGGTAATTTCACTGTCGTGCCTACGGGCGAGTGGGTTACCAGGTTTTCCTCGGAATTGGTGGTCAACTCGAGTTACTCTCGAACTACTCCGTTTGTCCCGTGGGTGCCAAAAAAATGTTCGGGATTGATTCTGTTGGCCATTCAAAAAAAAAAAAAAAATCTCTCCGCCTCAATGCAAAGCTCACTCATTAATTTTATAACAACTTGATATTAGAATAACATCCATTCTAATAATATAAAATTAAAAGGTGATAAATTTCAGATTTATATAATGTAAGTGGTATCTGGGGGTGAGATAAGACTTTGGACCAATAGGTCCTGGGTTCGATTCTCACAAGGGGGTTTTTCCCATATTTATTGGGTTTCCTCCTGAATTGGTGTATGGGCATTATGCCTAGTGGAGATGGATATGATCGGGTGGTTCCGCTGGTGGCACGATGATACTCCAGTGGTCCGTCAGTGATCCAAATTTGCCGTTCAAAAAAAAAAAAAAAAAAAAAACATGAATTTAAAATAAATCAAAGGGCTACTTATCTATAGGAGTATCAAGATTTACAAGAAAGACGTCCATCTCAATATGGTTGTTAGATTGTTAGTGTAAGTTCAGTGGTAGAGATAATTATATGTAGGGTTATAGGTGTTGGTAGAGATAATTATATGTAGGGTTATAGGTGTGTAAATTAGCTAACAAAAACATGATTTTTTTTAAAGAAATCAAAACATTTCCTAGATATTCAATATCTACAGAGCCTATGAGGGGCAATAGTGTTTGTCGTCTATTGGGCTAAATGGGCGGCTGACACGGGTTTAAGTGTGGAGGAGCGGGATATCTTGTATTTGGAGGCCCAAGATCGTGTAATAAAAGGGGTCTCACTAAAATGGCTCTAACTTGCGCTACGGGGGTCCGTTTTGGGCGTGCGACCAGGCGAAACGAACGTGAGAACGAGCTCCATCATGTTGCAAACCGCGTATGGGTCATTGTCCGAGCCAAAAAACGTTATTTCTATTAGTTATTTACGTTTTTATGTTTTTTGAAGTGTTTGGGGCATTTTGTTTTTGGGCCTGTGTTTGGCCCATTGTCTTTTTAAGGCCCATTTCGAATTTCTGTTCCTATTTATATGTTTCTCTAGTAATTTAAAAGATCAGACTTGAATTTTGAATTAACTCATTTTTCACTTCAAATTCTCTGTCATTTGGGTTGAATTTTGGGGGTTGGGGAAGAACTACACGGGTATTCGCAGAATCAACTTGTTTGATCTTCATTTTCGTAACACACGCTACATCAGCGGCAGAGGGAACACTCCCCCGTTGGCCCAACAAATTTACGATTTTATCCCGCTTTAAAATTACGATTTTGCCATCAGTTCAAAATTATGTTTTTTGCCCCCATTTAAAAATAAATTTACGCTTTTGCTCCCAGCTAAATATTTCAATTTTGCCCCCGGTTAAAAATAACGATTTTGCCCCGTTTCAATTACAGTTTTGCCATTAGTTTTTTTCCCTTAAAATTACGGTTTTGCCATCAGTTCAAAATTATATTTTTACCCCCACTTAAAAATAAATTTACGCTTTTGTTCCCAGGTAAAAATTCAAATTTTGCCCTCAGTTCAAAATTACGATTTTGCCCTGTATAAATATATAATTTTGCAATTAGTTTTTTTTTCTCACAGCCAAGTTACGATTTTTCCCTCAACTTAAATTTACATTTTGCCCATCGTTTTTATTTGTTTTCCTGGTGAAATTACAATTTTGACCCCAGTGTAAAAATTCAAATTTTGCCCTCAGTTCAAAATGACGATTTTGCCCGGTAGCTTCTTGGCACTCCTCCATTGGTCCATTTAATTTACGATTTATCCCTGAATTAAAACTATGATTTCGCCCTCAGTTAAAAATTACGGTTTTCGCATCGTTTTAGTTTTTTTTAGCAAAACTATAAAGGTTTTTTGTTTTAATTGGTTTACTCGATTTAATTTTTTTTCGTGTCAAGGAGCTGCCTAACACTGGCTCATTAGTCCTGAAAAATTACAGTTTTGCCCTGAGCCCAAAATTACGGTCTTATCATCGTTTTTGTTTTTTTTTTCTAGCAAAATTATAGTAGTCTTTTTTTAATTGATTGAGAATTATTCGGCTATCGCCCCGCAACGCGGGCGGGGCATCAACTAGTTTAAACACAAAAACATGATTTTTTAAAGAAATCAAAACATGTCCTTGATATTTAAACACGACCAGTTTACCATCTAACGAAATTATATAGATTTTTAAATTGTTTTCTAGATAATAAATAAAAATTTTAAACGCCACAAATATTTTAAAGTATTTATTTGAATAGTTTTAAGAAAGTTGATGAAAAATAAGAATTTTACCATCCGTAATGTATAGGACTTCACTTGGAATGTTAACGGTCATGTGGAAGTGAGGAAAAGGGAACATGATGAGGTTTGTTCCTTCTTCCAAGTCCTTTGGGATTGGTGATAACTTCAATTTTAGTGCACTTGACTCGTTAGGGTGAGAGGGGCACTCCCCTAAGAGGGGAGTCCCCTCTCTTACGCATAACCAATCCTCGTGTGCCACGTCAACTCCCCTAACACCCTAAATTGATGGCGCCACTCCCCTCTTAACTCCCCTTGTTTTTTTATTAAAAAAAAAAAAGAAATCTTTTGATTGGTTGGAAAAAGGCTGGGCCCCTCTCTCTCTCCACCCTCTCTTCGGTGACTTCCCACCGATTTCACTCCCCCAAACCACTCACCTAAGTGATGGCGGCGGTGTTCCCCTTAGGTGAATGGGGTCACCGTGAACGCCCCGCTCACCCTATCATCAAAGCATAGACGCATTCAACTTATATTGCTTTGATACCAAGGTTTTGTAATTTAATTTTTATTACATATTGCTTGTATTATAACATTTTTCCAATATATATATATACACATATGTATAACACACTTATGCTGAAGGGTGTGAGGGTTATGGTTGGAACACGATTAGGGGTGTTCAGAATTCGATTCAGATTTGAAATTCGACTCGATTCGAATTCAATTAATAAGGTTCGAATTCAATGAATAAGGTTCGAATTCGAGTTGATTCGTATTTGAGTCCAGTAATCGAATTTGAATTTATGATTTTCAATTCAATTCGATTCGAAATTTGAATTCAATTTATTTGTATTTTTTAATATAAGTATATACACACACAAATATATATACACACATAACTTCTAAAGTTGGCTAAAATATAAACCACGTCAATAAATGATAAATTTATTATTCATAACATTATCAAACCTACTAACATATAGCTCATACTACTTATTTCTAAATTTTTACCTAATTTAAATCGCTACCACTAACCAATCTATCTTCTAAATTTTAGAGTTTTGACATATTGATAGTTAATTCATTTTACAGATAATTATATTTTATGTTGAATATAATTAGTTTGTAGTAGTTTTACAAAATTAAAGTTACATAATTTACTACGTAGGGTGAATTAGAATTAAATCGAATTTATTCGAATTCGAGTTTCAAATACTAATCGAATACGAATTCAGGTAAAAAAATAAAAATTCAAAAAATTCGATTCAAATAATTCGAAAATTCGTTATTCGATTCGCCACGTAGGAATATGAATGGAAGACTACATCAGCCCCCTCAATGATTTATAGTGGTTAGCGTGGATTGAACCACGATTACCACTGGCTACCTTTTGAGACAAAAAAAACATATTAAAAAATAAAGAGGATAGTGGTTTGGGTCATGACCACACCCTTAGGGTAGTGGTTTTAGATGGTGGATTAGAGGTTGTTGACATGACACTTATGTTGAAGGTCATGATGAACATGAGGGTCATAACCACACCCTTTAGCCTTATATACACATCTAGAGTAGCGGAGTCGATTATTATTTTAATTGTGTCACTACATTTTTTTTTCCGGATTTCTAATCACCAACATCATATCACAATGGAATTACACAGAAAATATGCAATAGAAATACAATATCACTAGAGTTGATATATATATATATATATATATATATATATATAGGGTGGGGTTCTAGAGTGAACACTAATGTATTTGTGAACTGAGTGAACAAATCTTGGTCATTGATTTACACACGTGGATGGCTAGGATTTTATCATCAAATCGTAAAATACACTAGAGTATTTCATCATCAAATCCTGGCCATTGATCTACACACATGTATGGCCAGGATTAGTTCGCTGAGTTCGCAAACTACACTAGTGTTCACTCTTAAACCTAATCCTATATATATATATATATATATGTATATATAGAGGCTAGTTAACGTACATTACGGCTAAACGTATATCACGTACGACAGGTAATTACGCACGTTCATTTCAAAATCACGCACGTTATAAACTAAAAAAACCCAAATCACGCATGTTGGAAAACATTAATCATGCATGATGAAAACATTAATCACGCACGTTATACACATAATCATGCACGTTGTCATACGTGATGTACGTTAAGCCGTAATGTATTTTACATTTTTCCTATATATATATATATGGTAAGGTTCATTTGAGAACCACCTTAATTGTGAGAACCAATATGAACACACAAAAAAAAAACCTTAAAAAAAAACCTAACCCCCCCCCCCTCAAAAAAATAAAAAATAAAAACTAATCCCCTCAAGCTAAATGCTAAAAACTAACCCCCCCTCCCAAAACCTAAAAAAACCCTAAACCCCACCCCACCCCCTAAAAACCTTAACCCACCCCACCCCCCACCAAAGCTAAAATGCTAAAAACTAAACCCCTAAAAAAATCTAAAAAACACACTAATTTTTTTTTTTTTAATATTTCTTACCTCAAAATCACTACTTTTATTAGCCAAAAAAATTGTTTAAAAAAAATTTGGTATCGAAAATTAGCGATTTTGAGGTAAAAAATAAAAAAAATTTGTGTGGTTTTTTAACTATTTTTAGGTATTTTTTGTTGTGTTCACATTGGTTCTCGATGTTCTCGCAATAAAGAGTGGTTCCTAACGGATCCTTCTCATATATATATATTGTCACACCCTGACTTTTGCGGAAGCATGGTTATTGGTGTGACTTAGTTAATACCATAGCATTCAATCATAACAACACTATATGATAAAACCATTAGATGTTCATCCATAAATTAAGTTTGAAAATAGCACAACATAAATTGTCTGAAACGTTGACACCGAATTCAAATTACAAACCATAACATGTTTTAATGAGTTCACGAACACTTGACAACATAACTTAAACCAACCCGAGCTTAGAACCATGTATCTCGTCCAGGAGTAAGATACATCTCTTAAACTCTAAAGACTTGGATGACATCTTTTATTTGTTACGCAGCTTGAAAACATGCAACACCTGCCAGATCCACTTAATTCCCTGAAATACATGTAGTTTAAAAACATCAACAAAAGTTGAGCGAGTTCATGTGTTTGTGTATGAATAAACCTTTAAAGTATGTCTGTATGTATGTATGCCCCTGGTATGTAGCAATAAGGAAAACAGATCACCAATGGTTTGCAAGGCCATTGATATGTGTGAAATGGTGCAGGAAAACTCAAACCTAGCAAACTTGTACCGGGCCTCCGACTGAAAGACATAGTCACCCTATGGGCCACCCTGGTCCCCATGGGTGTGGGCTCGCTACACCCAAATAGATCTATCACCCATGTCCCTCGGTCCTACGACGAGGATTAATGGCCTTAAGTGTTATACCCACCTTTCACATGATCAAGCAGTAACCCTCTTTAAGCTAATCATACCATGTATAAAACGTTTGTAAACAATTGTAACATGTATTTCACCCCCGAAGTTATAAAACTGAAAACAGTTAAAAGAAAGGGGGACATGAACTCACAGTACTGCGTCTTCGGTACTCGCAACTCAAACCTTGTCAGCAAACACGACTACCTACAACGTACTAATGTCTATTAGACGAACGGGTCGTGCCTTTGCTTGATATTAGTGTTTTGGAGTTACGTTTCTTTTAAGTCTTCAATATTATTCCAAGTTATAATTACTTGTTAAAATAATAAATATTTTAATTTAAATTATATTTAAGTTTTGGAATAATTGTTAAACAATATTTTTGTAACAATACTTCTCAAGTATTTATTTTCGTATTTCCTTCCCAAGGATGGGGGTATCTTATACATGTATATTAGTATTCTTGTGTTTGTAGTTCCAAAATATATTTTCAAGTTCCACTTTAGAAAATATATATAGACTTATTTTGTCCTGAAAGAATGTATTTCCCAGAAAATATATATCTTTCCCAAAAATCATATATCTTCCAAATATTCCAAGAAAATATATTTTTACTTCCCAAAAATAATATATTTTCTCCTTGTCGAAAATACGATATACTTTATAATAATAATAAAAATCATATTTTCGTTTCTTTTCGTATCCAAAATAATATTTACCAAAAATATAATTATAACGGTATTTTCCGGAATATTTTGTAAGTTACGTTCTATCGTTCGGTTCCACAATATTATGTGTGTAACTTATATATTTATTCCTTTGTGATTTTTGGTATTATTTTGGATTGTAAGTTCTTGGTATTTTGTTAAGTTATATTATTTTAATCCCTAAAATAATATAACTACTACACAAAGTATACAAATAATCACACACAATGTGTCTTTAATGAAAATATATATTCTAAATACATATTTATCCATTTTTATTTATAACAACCAACCTCCAATACTTGTATTTTTGTAACAAATTCTATGGCAAAGTTTATATTGAAAACCATAGTTAAATACACTTGTAAATACTTGTTAGAAAATATATTTCTAAGTGTTTATATTTTTAGCAAATTTTTGCCATAGTTTCCCCTAAAAATGGAGGTGTCCTTGCTATCAAGCATATCATTTTCTTTTCAAAAATCATCACAAACAATCAACAATCAATCTCTAAACAACTTACACTTACCAAGTGCAAAAACTATACAATTTACATAACAACATGAACTTGATCTTTCACAAAAACTTGTAGTAACTTGGTAGTGTTTTTAGTAGGTTTAGTTACCCTTTAAAGTGTGTTTACTTCTTTAAAAATCTCATTCTTGGAAGGTTTGGGTGTTTACAACTTGTAAACATATTTTACAAAAACGTTTCTTTGTGAAATCCTCTTGTTTCTCAAGTGTTTCTACACTTGTGTTATCACTAAAAATAGTGTGTGTTTTAAGTAAGAACCATGATCTTCTAAAAATCACATTTTGAACTTGGTTCTTTTGGAAAACCATTCATTATTCTTAGATCTATAAGATTATCAACTCACTTGATTATTATTTTTCAAGAAATCATTTTATTTTTCAAGTTCATGCTTACACATGAGGATGATCATCTTGTTTCATCACATAATCATCCTCTTACTTGCTAGATCATGTGTTTAATCACAATCTAGCAAGCTCCTTATGATGATCAACATCATAATCTCAAGAAAATAGCAATCAAGTATCATTCATACACTAAACAACATAGTTTCATCATGATTTCATCATATTTCAAGCTTATGTTCATGTTTCTTCATTAGGTTCTTTAGTGTTCTTCATGATCATCAATGTATAACATCTTTTATCCATCAAAATATGAAGTAACAAAGGGTTATGAGAGTCTTACTACTAGCTCTAAGGCTAGGGATGAACACAAGAGGTTGAAGGTGATGAATGTGGTAGATAAAGGCAAGCAAAAGAGGTCCTTCAAGTTCCACAAGCTCCAAGCTCCATTGAATGAAGTTTAACACCCTTGTATGTGCTTTGAATGGATGAGAAAGTTTGAATGAAGGTGGGTGTATGGTTGATGGGGTTTGGCCGAGAATGGAGGAGAGGGGAAGAAGAAGAGTTGGTGTTGTGTGAGAAATGAGAAGTTGAGATAAGGTTTAGTGGTTTATAACATAATCCTCCCAACATGTGCTTACCCATTGGTTTCTATGTTCTCTAGAGTACACAACACAATCTAATAAACAAATCAAATAAAATCCCACCAATTAGGCATGTGGGCCGATTACTAGCTTGTGGGGGGGGGGGGGGGTCTAATTGTAAATTTTAACAATATAGTTAGATGAAAGTTCAATTCCAAATATATAGTTAGTTAAGTTAGTTACTAGATATTTTAGTGGGTGTTAGGGTGTTCGGGGATCATGACTAGCTTAGAAATAATAAAACAATGCTTCTAGTATATTTTTGGTGTTTTTGGTAGTGTCCGGTTGTTTGGTTAGATACCGGTTCGTTAAAGTGTCAAACTATTCCGTTTAGTGATCTTTATGTACCTTTTTGTGACAATTTTAATTCCCGACACTTAGGAAAGCATTCAGGACCATTTAGTCATATTTTTACATGAAACTAGCTGGTTAAAAAGCTGATTTTTGCTGAAAAATGCAGAATTGTGCACTTTGGGTGAGTTTTAGGCACTTCCCGGCACCTAAACAATCACTTAGGAATGCAGTTTTGTGGTCCTTACTTCCCTACACACTATACTAGTGTAGAACTTGGTTTCTGGCTCATACTGGGTCTCAAAACATTGTCTGTCTATGTACTGAACCTCGTCAGCATATCCCTGTTTTATCCGTTAGCTGTGCTAACTGTGCTTTGTGCATCATATACGTCAATAAGGTTTGCATGTGATAATGAGGTGACATTATGTAATATGTGATGCATATGTAAGTATAATGCAGTAATCAGAAAGCAGTCTAAGTTATCAGTAGTAATTCAGCACAGTCATTAAGCACTAATTAACATTATTTAATTGTACGGATACCTGGATTTTTAACGGTTGTCACATTCTCCCCCTGTTAAGAAAATTTCGTCCCGAAATTTTAGGTTCTGCTACTAGCTGCAGGGGAGTTTGGGAACAGGTGCGGATATTTAGCTTTCATCCGATCCTCACGCTCCCAAGTGAACTCTGGGCCGTGTCGCGCGTTCCAATGAACCTTGACGAGTTTAACACTACTCCGTCGTGTCTTGTTAACCTTCCAATCAGTAACCTCAACAGGTTCTTCAGTAAAGTGGAGTGTGTCGTCAATGATGACTTCATCGGCAGGAATGACAACTGTTTCTTGAGTTGGACTCTTTTTCAGATTAGATACATGAAACGTATCATGAACACCGTTCAGTTCTGCGGGTAGATCCAACTTGTAAGCTACAAGACCAATCCTTTCCAGGATTTTGAACGGTCCTATGTATCGCGGGTTCAACTTCCCATGCTTCCCAAAGCGTGCTACACCCTTCCAGGGTGAGACTTTTAGTAAGACCATATCTCCTACTTCAAACTCCAACGACTTCCTTCTTCGGTCCGCATAACTCTTTTGTCGATCACGAGCCGCCTTGATGCGCTCTCGGATCTGTATAATCTTATCAGTCGTCTCTTGAACCAATTCGGGACCAACAAGCTGTCTATCACCCGCGTCTGCCCAGCATAACGGCGATCGACACTTGCGTCCATAGAGAGCTTCAAATGGTGCAGCTTGGATGCTTGCATGGTAACTGTTGTTATACGAGAATTCTACCAAGGGTAAGTGAGTGTCCCAACTACCACTTAAATCCATCACGCAAGCTCGTAACATATCTTCCAACGTTTGAATCGTTCGTTCGCTCTGGCCATCAGTCGGCGGATGGAATGCAGTACTCAGATTCATCTGAGAACCAAAGGCTTCTTGGAAGGATTGCCAAATCCTTGATACAAACCTTCCGTCTCTATCAGAGATAATCAAGAGAGGCACTCCATGACGTGCGACTATCTCTCTGAGGTACAGCTCAGCGAGCTTACTAGTGTTATCCTTTTCCTTGATCGCCAAAAAGTGCGCAAATTTCGTCAGACGGTCTATGATTACCCAAATTGTATCATGACCTCTGGGTGTTTTTGGTAGCTTCGTTAAAAAACCATTGAAATCTGCTCCCATTTCCACATGGGTATTTCAGGTTGTTGCAGAAGGCCTGAAGGCTTCTGATATTCGGCTTTTACCTTGGCACAAGTCAAACATTTGCCAACATATGTTTCAACATCGCCTTTCAATCTCGGCCACCAATAAAAATCCTTTAGATCTTGGTACATCTTATCCGATCCTGGATGGATCGAGTACCGTGACTTTAGGGCTTCATCAAAAATTACTTCTCAAAAGGCTGTGCAAGCTGGCTCAATAGCTACACTCTCACCAAAAGTATGCTACCTGCATAAAACCAAAAACTGCTATGCTGATGGTGGAGGAGTAGGAGGTGGAGGAACGAAAAGCAAACTGCGCAGATGCGCTAGCTCCTCCTCGAGGGCATGAACACGACGCAACAGATAGCTGATCTGCTGCTCCATAGTAAGGAAACGAACATCAAAATCTGGGTATGGTAAAAGAGGAGCGGGCGGAGTCGCGAATGGTGACTGACAAGTGCAAGGTGGAGGACGCGGAATCCTCTCAAGATCCATGACTCTGCGACACAACATCTCCTGCTGGAGCTGTAAGGACAAAAGCAGATCATCCCTCGTGTATCCAGTGTAATGGAAGGGATGATATGGATCAGAAACAGGCATCATGTTGGGCGGAAACCAAATCAGTGGCTTGCCCGATGGTGTAGAAGCAAAAGGTGCAGTATGTGAAAACTGTGGCATGAAAGGAAAAGATGCCGACACAGGTGGTACAGGGCCAGATGGCTGGCTAGATGGTCCTTCCCCTGGACAGGGCAGAGGGATATCATGTAAGAACATGACCGGTAGATCGGTGCGGTGTATGTCAGACACATGTGGGTGAAACAGGGCGATATCAACAGGTGCATGTGCAGGTGCAGGTGGGGGAGTAACAGGCCTAACAAATGGAGGCAGGTCATCATCATCTATCCACCCATTGCGGGTGAATGCATAACGGGGATCTATATGGTCAGCAAAAGGAGCATGGTCTGCGGGTGCAGGTCGAGGGTCAGGTAACAGTGGTGCAACAACTGGAATGTCAACAGGGTCATGCTCCGGTAGAGGATCATGAGCAGGTATGGGCTCGGGTGCAATCAAAGGCTCAGGGTTGGCTGGAGCTAACTCAAGATCAGCGGGCATCGGCTCGAGATCAGCGGGTATATCAAAAAGCTGATCGTCAGGGATGAAGTCAACCTCATGCTCAGGATCAATGTCAGGATCAAACTCATCATCAAACTCAAAGTCCTGTGGAGGAACAGGTGCGGCAGACATAGCTGTGTCAGAATCGGAATCTGTGGGATAACGCTGTAATCCCATTGCGTGTAGAGTAGTAGATGACACAGACTCAAACGAATCAGGACCAGAATGGTCAGACGAAATCTCAACGACAGGAATCTCAATAAGCGGAACAGCAATGACATCATCGACTGGAGCTCCATCATCCTGGGCACCCTCTGGGGGACCCTCAATAAAAAGATCGATGTCATCGTCAGCCAAAACATAGAGAGGCAGATCCTCGAGAGGAAATGCAGCAAGAGGAAGAGGAGCAGGGATCTGAACAAGAAGTAGATCCTCGCCAGGAAGACCATCAGCTAGCGGTATATCATCGCCAAAATCTGGTAAAGCAAACGGTTGGAAATCATCATCATCGCTACTCGTAGTGTTAGATGTAAAAACCTCATCCTCTGGGATGATCTCATCATCCGAAACTATGGCCATAGGGTCTACGGTATCTGATACTCCACTATCAGAAGAGGACATGGTGTCTGTAACAAAGCAATCACAACATATGCACATATATCAACAATCATCAAGTAAGCATGTAAGTAGTAACAATGTAAGCATGTATGTATCCTAGTCTTCCCAGGACTATCCCACCCAGCCTCTCAGACTGAACCACCTAGTCTCTTAGACTAAACCTCCCAGTTTCTCAAACTGTCCCAACTAGCCTCTCAGACTACCTAGCCTCTCAGGCTGAACTACCCAGTCTCTCAGACCGAACCACCCAGCTAGTCTCTCAGACTAACTCCCCAGTCTCACAGACTGAATTATAAACGAATTCTTTGAAATGTGTTTTGTGTCTTTTATTTGTAAAAATTTTTATTTCCTGGATCTGGATATTTTGTATATGCAATGAAAACATGTTATGAAAACATTTTCATGAGAGCCCTAGTGATCGTAGTTTAGACTTGAGAAAGAATCCTAGTTCGCTACGATCGAAGCTCTGATACCAAGCTGTCACACCCTGACTTTTGCGGAAGCGTGGTTATTGGTGTGACTTACTTAATACCATAGCATTCAATCATAACAACGCTATATGATAAAACCATTAGATGTTCATCCATAAATTAAGTTTGAAAATAGCACAACATAAATTGTCTGAAACATTGACACCGAATTCAAATTACAAACCATAACATGTTTTAATGAGTTCACGAAGACTTGACAACATAACTTAAACCAACCCGAGCGTAGAACCATGTATCTCGTCCAGGAGTAAGATACATCTCTTAAACTCTAAAGACTTGGATGACATCTTTTATTTGTTACGCAGCTTGAAAACATGCAACACCTGCCAGATCCACTTAATTCCCTGAAATACATGTAATTTAAAAACATCAACAAAAGTTGAGCAATTTCATGCGTTTGAGTGTGAATAAACCTTTAAAGTATGTCTGTATGTATGTATGCCCCTGGTATGTAGCAATAAGGAAAACAGATCACCAATGGTTTGCAAGGCCATTGATATGTGTGAAATGGTGCAGGAAAACTCAAACCTAGCAAACTTGTACCGGGCCTCCGGCTGGAAGACATAGTCACCCTATGGGCCACCCTGGTCCCCATGGGTGTGGGCTCGCTACACCCAAATAGATCTATCACTCATGTCCCTCGGTCCTACGACGAGGATTAATGGCCTTAAGTGTTATACCCACCTTTCACATGATCAAGCAGTAACCCTCCTTAAGCTAATCATACCATGTATAAAACGTTTGTAAACAATTGTAACATGTATTTCACCCCCGAAGTTATAAAACTGAAACAGTTAAAAGAAAGGGGGACATGAACTCACAGTACTGCGTCTTCGGTACTCGCAACTTAAACCTTGTCAGCAAACACGACTACCTACAACGTACTAATGTCTATTAGACGAACGGGTCGTGCCTTTGCTTGATATTAATGTTTTGGAGTTACGTTTCTTTTAAGTCTTCAATATTATTCCAAGTTATAATTACTTGTTAAAATAATAAATATTTCAACTTAAATTATATTTAAGTTTTGGAATAATTGTTAAACAATATTTTTGTAACAATACTTCTCAAGTATTTATTTTCGTATTTTCTTCCCAAGGATGGGGGTATCTTATACATGTATATTCGTATTCTTGTGTTTGTAGTTCCAAAATATATTTTCAAGTCCCACTTTAGAAAATATATATAGACTTATTTTGTCCGGAAAGAATGTATTTCCCAGAAAATATATATCTTTCCCAAAAATCATATATCTTTCAAATATTCCAAGAAAATATATTTTTACTTCCCAAAAATAATATATTTTCTCCTTGTCGAAAATATGATATACTTTATAATAATAATAATAAAAATCATATTTTCGTTTCTTTTTCGTATCCAAAATAATATTTACCAAAAATATATTTATAACGGTATTTTCCGGAATATTTTATAAGTTACGTTCTATCGTTCGGTTCCACAATATTATGTGTGTAACTTATATATTTATTCCTTTGTGATTTTTGGTATTATTTTGGATTGTAAGTTCTTGGTATTTTGTTAAGTTATATTATTTTAATCCCTAAAATAATATAACTACTACACAAAGTATACAAATAATCACACACAATGTGTCTTTAATGAAAATATATATTCTAAATACATATTTATATATTTTTATTTATAACAACCAACCTCCAATACTTGTATTTTTGTAACAAATTCTATGGCAAAGTTTATATTGAAAACCATAGTTAAATACACTTGTAAATACTTGTTAGAAAATAACTTTCTAAGTGTTTATATTTTTAGAAAATTTTTGCCATAGTTTCCCTTAAAAATGGAGGTGTCCATGCTATCAAGCATATCATTTTCTTTTCAAAAATCATCACAAACAATCAACAATCAATCTCTAAACAACTTACACTTACCAAGTGCAAAAACTATACAATTTACATAACAACATGAACTTGATCTTTCACAAAAACTTGTAGTAACTTGGTAGTGTTTTTAGTAGGTTTAGTTACCCTTTAAAGTGTGTTTACTTCTTTAAAAATCTCATTCTTGGAAGGTTTGGGTGTTTACAACTTGTAAACATATTTTACAAAAATGTTTCTTTGTGAAATCCTCTTGTTTCTCAAGTGTTTCTACACTTGTGTTATCACTAAAAATAGTGTGTGTTTAAGTAAGAACCATGATCTTCTAAAAATCACATTTTGAACTTGGTTTTTTTGGAAAACCATTCATTATTCTTAGATCTATAAGATTATCAACTTACTTGATTATTATTTTTCAAGAAATCATTTTATTTTTCAAGTTCATGCTTACACATGAGGATGATCATCTTGTTTCATCACATAATCATCCTCTTACTTGCTAGATCATGTGTTTAATCACAATCTAGCAAGCTCCTTATGATGATCAACATCATAATCTCAAGAAAATAGCAATCAAGTATCATTCATACACTAAACAACATAGTTTCATCATGATTTCATCATATTTTAAGCTTATGTTCATGTTTCTTCATTAGGTTCTTTAGTGTTCTTCATGATCATCAATGTATAACATCTTTTATCCATCAAAATATGAAGTAACAAAGGGTTATGAGAGTCTTACTACTAGCTCTAAGGCTAGGGATGAACACAAGAGGCTGAAGGTGATGAATGTGGTGGATAAAGGCAAGCAAAAGAGGTCCTTCAAGTTCCACAAGCTCCAAGCTCCCTTGAATGAGGTTTAACACCCTTGTATGTGCTTTGAATGGATGAGAAAGTTTGAATGAAGGTGGGTGTATGGTTGATGGGGTTCGGCTGAGAATGGAGGGGAGGGGAAGAAGAAGAGTTGGTGTTGTGTGAGAAATGAGAAGTTGAGATAAGGTTTAGTGGTTTATAACATAATCCTCCCAACATGTGCTTACCCATTGGTTTCTATGTTCTCTAGAGTACACAACACAATCTAATAAACAAATCAAATAAAATCCCACCAATTAGGCATGTGGGCCGATTACTCGCTTGTGGGGGGGGGGGGTCTAATTGTAAATTTTAACCATATAGTTAGATGAAAGTTCAATTCCAAATATATAGTTAGTTAAGTTAGTTACAAGATATTTTAGTGGGTGTTAGGGTGTTCGGGGATCATGACTAGCTTAGAAATAATAAAACAATGCTTCTAGTATAATTTTGGTGTTTCGGGTAGTGTCCGGTTGTTTGGTTAGATACCGGTTCGTTAAAGTGTCAAACTATTTTTTATGATCTTTATGTACCCTTTTGTGACACTTTTAATTCCCGACACTTAGGAAAGCATTCAGGACCATTTAGTCATATTTTTACAAGAAGTTAGCTGGTTAAAAAGCTGATTTTTGCTGAAAAATGCAGAATTCTGCACGTTGGGTGAGTTTTAGGCACTTCCCGGCACATAAACTATCATTTAGGAATGCAGTTTTGTGGTCCTTACTTCCCTACACCCTATACTAGTGTAGAACTTGGTTTCTGGCTCATACTGGGTCTCAAAACATTGTCTGTCTATGTACTGAACCTCGTCAGCATATCCCTGTTTTATCCGTTAACTGTGCTAACTGTGCTTTGTGCATCATATACGTCAATAAAGTTTGCATGTGATAATGAGGTGACATTATGTAATATGTGATGCACATGTAAGTATAATGCAGTAATCAGAAAGCAGTCTAAGTTATCAGTTGTAATTCAGCACAGTCATTAAGCACTAATTAACAATATTTAATTGTACGGATACCTGGATTTTTGACGGTTGTCACATATATAGGATCCGGATCAAATGAAAACCAAGCCGAGGTTCGAGAACCATAGGAACCACTCTAAACTAATAGTTTTTTGACACCTCATCAATCCAACATTTTAAACTGGAAGGGTATTTGGACATTTTACATTTCCTTCTCTCTCCACTGTCAATCCTCTCATCTCTCTTCATATCCATTTCAAAATCACAGATCTCATCTTAGCTCTCTCAGTTCTCTTTCCCTAAAATCACAGATCTCCTCATTTTCTCCTCCCCAAATCAAAACCCTAGCCCCCATAACTTTCCCTTCTCTCTACACAACACTTATAACCGGCGGCGGTGGGGGAGACGACTCCAGCAGCGGTGGGGGTAACGGTTCCGACAACGGTTGGGGTCATGGAGTGGTGAGTGGTGGGTGTGTTGGTAAGAAGTGGATGTCGGTTATGGTGGAGCAAATATGGGTTACGACGAGATGTCCCTGTTCCTTCTAGGGTTCTTATGTCACACCCAACCGATAGCGGAATCATCAGGGCGCATCACTGAGCGAAACAGATTGTCTAAGAGAAATCCATAACAACTAAATTACCGGATAGTTAACATTATGTCCCATACCATAACCCATCAAATAAAAGCAGTTTTTACAGATATAGATATCTCATAGACAAATCATAGTTTTGACAACTCAAAATGTAAATTGTTTATTTCTAGACTCTTCCTAACTTGATTCCACATAGCAAGCATCCTAGCAATTCAAACACCTTTCACATACGTTAAAATAGAGGTCAATACACATAGTGTAAAGGTGAGCATAAAATTTTAATAGCATAATAGTAGCGAAAGCAATTTTACGCATAACCATCATGTAACACGTAATATTGCGAAGCTAGTAAGTTATCGACAATGAAATATGCACAGACATGACTATTAGTTGTAGAGTGCGCAACACATATCACCACCGTGACAGGTGCTGAGTCCAAACTATAGTACTATCGTTGCTAAGGTGTCAGGCAACAATCACTATGTAAACATAATATACAAGCATTCTTCGAGTAACACGTATAACATGCGAGAGCGGTTAGCGTATAAAAAGTGTTTGCGTTGTGTGATCGATGTGATTTGATATAGGTAACGTATGTAACACCCAAAAGTGCTTAAAGCAAAAAGGGATCGAGTATACTCACAGATTGTGTTTAGTAAATAAACACTCTCTTGGATTGAAGGGAACGCCAGTGAGTTAGCCTGATCAGAACGATATCATAAGCGATGAGCGGTGCGTTAAATGGTGCAAGTGAACTGGGTGACGAAGGGTCATCCGATCGGATGACAATCCGGACGGATGGTCATCCGGTCGGATGGCCATTCGGTCGGACTGTCATTCGCTTGGGATGGATGTGTTTGTGTATGATGTGACTTTGAAGTTTTCGTTGTAGCATTTCATAAAACAAGAAGTATTCCTACCATTCAGGTCGTCCGGTCGGACGGTCATCCGGACGGATGGCCGCCCGCTCGGATGGTGATCCGAGTGGAGGATTATGTTTGAGTCTGGCTTGAAATTGTTAAGTGTTGAACACTATTGGTCATCCAACCGGATTGCCGTTCGATCGGATGGCTATCCGATAGGACGGTGATCCATTCAGTAACCTGTTCGTTTGAAGACTTGTAAAATTTGCTAAATCTGAAAAGTTTTGCGATTGCACTGAGACGGTATGGCAATATGTCAAACAACGGAACCCTATCGAGTCCAGTCACCCGATCGGATGGGAATCACCCCATCCAAACCAGTTAACTGTCCTTGACGGTTTGTTCATGTTCAACCAGTTAATCGATTGTCTCTCCGATAGAATCCGTTCTCAGTCCAATACTTCACTATAGAACGAGTAGAAGGTCAGAACAAGCCCTGATTCTATCGGTTTTGAGCTAAAGAGTGTAAAAGAGTTGAAAGAAATTTTGAAAAACATCTTTCAATCCTTTTAATCTTGGAAATGTTGTGAAATCATTGCTTAAACATGTTGAAATCTCTTAGATCTGAGTTATTCTTGGTGGAATGAGGTCAAATCTTGAGTTCATAAGAACTCCATGATGACATCATCCTAGAACACCTCAAATCAGTCGATTTCATGGTGAAAAGTTAAGATTTGATGATGAAAAAGATGAAGCAGTGTGTGTAGATCGAAGAAGTACATGATTTGAGTAGAAAACTTACAAGAATCGCGAGAAATCGTGAGAAATGAGGGCTGGAACGTGCTGATCGGAGGAGAGAGTTGTCACATCATGAACAGGGATGTGACAGGGCTATTTATAGATGTCCAAAAGAGGAAAGGCGGTGCATGGAGGTGGAACGAGGGGTGGTTCGATCAGATGGCTATCCGATCGGGTGGTCATCCGGACGGATGACCATTCGATCGAATGGTCATTCGATCGGATGGGTTTGGCGAGTTGGTTTTCGATGTTTTGTTTCGTGAGTTGAGCGTTGTGATGCGATGCGTGTAAGCGAGGCGATAGCATTACACATTAGTTACACTAATAGCATAACTATTAACTACTATAAAAGTAAAACTTATTATTTGAGTTTGCGATGTGATTGCGATGCAATAGAGTTGCAATTGCGTTTGCGAATAAACACCTCAAACAATATAAACATGCACAAGTAACACATAAATAGCACACACACGTAAAACAATATCCAGGATCAGTAATTCGAGTTGCGATGCGATAGCGATGTGATAGCGTTAAATCGTTTAGCGATTAACTTCGATTATTGCATAATAACTCCACATAATACAACTAAGTTATCGTAAATTAAAATATCGATTATCAATTCGGGAGGTACAAGTAGTAATTAAGCAAGGAATGGAAGATTCCAATTAGCAATCTTTTCTTCCTTTGACTTTGACTTTGACTTTGACTTGTACTTTGACTTCAAAAGTCGGGTTGTTAAATCTTATGTCGGCGATGGCGTGTGTGAGAGGTGGAAGACGTAGTGAAAAAATGGTTAGAAGTGAAAAGTCCATGTTCCTTCAAGGGTTTTTATAATTTTTAGGCTTTTTTATTTTTTTTATATTTTTGCTAATTTGGATAATTTTTCCCATTTGGGTTTTTTATTTCTTGGTCTGGTTCATCTTATTTGTTGCAGTACAATGAGATTTTGGGGAAAAGGGCATCAAAGATAGTGTAAGAAAGCAAGAAATTTAATAAATTTTAAACTTTCTTGATGGATAATTTGGAATTTGATGTGGGATTTACAGATTGATTTGTCTTTGCAAAGTTTTTAGGGGGTTTTAATGAGTATGAAGGTATAGAAGTGGCATGGAATCAGGTGAAACTTTCACAAATTTATGTTATCTGGTTTTATTCTCTTGTGGATAGCTTGTTGACCATTCACTCTGATGGATGAAGTACCTGTAACCGTGGTATCGAAGAGTCTGATGGAAAGTCTTCGGAGAGACGTGGTGGTGGTTATGGTGGTCCTCGTGGCGGTTTTCGTGGTGAGCGTCATGTGTCTTTTACTAATGGCAATGGTGGCTATAACAACCCTCAAAAAAACGCCCTAAATACACCCTATATACGAAAAACCGGACCCGTATAACCTTAGTTTTACTTAAAAACAAATAAAATAAGGATTTATTGCCACTCGCGGGCCGCGACAGGGTTAAGGGGGTGGCTCGCAGGCCGCGACAGCCCATTGTGTGTTGGACACCCCTTGTGCCACGTGTCCCGATGTCTGGCGAAGCTATATGCCACCCGACCACCCTAGCCGTAGCTAGAGGGACTCTCGCGGGACGCGACAAGATCAGGGTAGGGGGGTCGCGGGGCGCGAGGGCCTCCGAATTCACCTATAAATGGAGCAGAGGCTGCACATTTCAAAAATCGTTCATCAATCTCTTTCACTCTCAACTTCTGTAGGCGAAAATTATAGTTAAAATACACCATAAGACACGAAGCTCTGCCCCGTTGTAAGTATTGTAACCCCCGATCACTAATTCGTTACCCTACCCGATTGATCTAGGGCCTCGTAACGCATGTCGAGGCTCTGCCTGACTGAGTTCGTTGGGGTTCTGTCTCGTATTGTATGGCTAATGTGATTTGGGTTATCTTACTAATACGTGTGCATTGTATGTTTTAGTAGAAAATTGTCAGGAAACATCAACAGGAAGCTATAGAAATACCTAAGTCGACAAAGTGAGTCATTCTCCTTTTCTACCAAACTGTGTTACAAAATCTCAAACATTTTCAACTATACTTAACAGTGATTAAGTCTTTGTATTCTACAATTGCTGTCGGTACGTGGTGTTTTGTATACACTACTAGTTAAGCGTTACTATTGGACAAAGAGTTAGCCAATAGTAATATGACCACAGTCATGGAACTACCAACATGACAAATACTGAATGAGTAATTGGGTAGATATAAACATTGTAATCGCTCTCAATACTGTAAAGTTATAAAAAACTTATTTTGATTAAACTGGGATGCACTCGCCAGTATTTCTTGCAGATAAAATCTTTTTAAAAACCCGTTTCAGGTAACTTAATGTGAAGCTATAAGAAGCCAGCTATGGAGCACTGAAGGCTTAAAGAAAGTGGCTATAAAAGTTACCTAACTAAAAGTTTTATGTTTTCAGCAACTATAGTTTATCCCTATAAATGTATTATGAATGAAACATGGGTTTTATCCCATTTATTTATTATAAAAGTTTGGTGTTTTGAAACTCTGAAATTATTTCCTAACTACAATCCTGATGTCTCATTTCCGCTGCCAAATTAATAAACACCGATACACCTGGCTGCTGTCTCGCGGCTCCTGCTCCCGGGGTAGGGGTCGGGGGCTGCGACAGAAGGTGGTATTAGAGCCACTGGTTTAAGCCATATAGGTGTTCTCTTAATACCTAAATTTTAACTAGTTGTGTTAGGAAATAACTTATGTGTTATTCTGTGTAAATATACATATTATTATTTTATTATTATTTTGACAATTTTCTAGTTTATAGTATAAGTGATCGGGGTACTTCTGATGCCTACCGTCAGTTACCTCATTCTCCAAAGAATGAAGGAACTTCCCAGTCAACCCCAAGATACAACGCTGATTCTGAGGATGTCTATTTTTTCAAAGCCAAATCTGAAGAACCTTTTCCCCCTAAGAAATGAGGGTGGTTTAGTAGAGCAACTTATGAAAGGAGGAAAAGAATGAGAAAACTCCAACAACGAAGGATAGCAAATAGAGAGAGAAATGCCCAAAACCAGGAAGCTAGACCCTTATGAGAAGAAGAATTGGATAGGAAATTAGCTGACTTTGACTTGGTTGGAAATGTAGAGTTTGAAAATGTAGAATGAGGAATTAATCTCAACCAAGCAGTAGACCCACAACTTTTACCATTATTCCCTAACCAACCCATGAAACTAGAACAGAACCTGGAGAACCAGCTACAAATCCCAGCCTTTGATCCAAATGAGATACCTAGAATTCCAGCACCAAACCATTTAGACTATGATCCGTGGTGGGATGACAACCGGTCAATTATGGAAATATTAAATAACCCATATCCTTACGGAGAACCAATACCACGTTACCCTGAACCAGTACCAGCCCCACTATCGCCAATGAACCAAGAAAATGTTGAAGAACTTCGCCAGTAAGTTGAAGAGTTAGTTGAGGAGGGAAATCGGATTCGCCAAATAGGCTAAAAACTCGTCTGAAAATATAACGAGCGTGAAATGCAGTTCTAGAAGAGCCAACACCTAATATATATATATATATATATATATATATATAGGGTAAGGTTCATGTGAGAACCACCTTTATTGCGAGAAGTGCGAGAACCAATGTGAACACAACCAAAAATAGCTAAAGAAACCTAAAAAAACCTAACCCCCACCCCCCCTAAAAAAAACCTAAACCCCCTCCCCCCAAGCTAAAATGCTAAAAACTAAACACCAAAAAAAACCGAAAAAAATCTAAAAAAATAAAAAAAACACACAATTTTTTTTAATATTTTTTACATTAAAATCGCTACTTTTAGTAGAAATTTTTTTTTTTTGGCTACTAAAAGTAGTGATTTTTCTATAAAAAATATAAAAAAAAAACAAATTTTTGTGTGTGTTTTTAGCTATTTTTAGGTATTTTTGGTTGTGTTCACATTGGTTCTCGCGGTTCTCGCAATAAAGGGTGGTTCCTAACGGATCCTTCTCCTATATATATATATATATGTATGTATGTATGTATGTATGTATGTATGTATGTATGTATGTATGTATGTATGTGTGTGTGTAATTTTGTTATTTTGTTAAAAATCAAAATCAACTCAAATAGATAAATTAATATATATCATCTATATATATATTGATACATAGTTACTAGTGTTTAAATTTCCAGTTGAAGCTTGTAATAGATGCATATATAGAATATGAAAAGAGTAAGTCGCAATGATCGACGTTTTTGGTTCAATCTGTTTAAATGTTTGTTTGTATTAATCTTATTCGGTGATATTAATACCTGATAAATGTTTACATTTCAGATGTCAAACGAAGTAAATCAGGAAAACAAGAATAATGATAATAACGGGAACCAAGTGAATAAAATTTCCATCGAACACATAGTAGCCCAAGGAATCATAGATGCTATGCCATATATTATCAAGACTATTACAGAGGCAGAAAATAATAATTCTGTAATCGAAAGTAAACGTGCACCCACTGAACCAAGTCACAGCGTGAATGGAACTCACTGACCACTTATCCAAGCTTGTATTCCAAAAAGAAGAAGAACCACCTCATATGGGTGTTCTTATAAAGAATTATTGGCTTGTAAACCAATAGAATTCTCAGGCAATGAAGGAGCCATTTCAGCCTTGCGCTAGAAAGAAAAGACAGAAGCAGTTTTAAAAATAAGTAAATGTGCAGATGAAGATACGATCATATTTGCTTCTAATCCTTTTAAGAATGCAGCCTTAGAGTGGAATACCATTCTTCAATCCAGAGGAAGTGATAGGGTTTATAACATGGAATGGACCAACTTTAAAGAGATAATTGAAAGAAAATTCTGTCCTCCTCATGAAAAGGAACAGATTGCTAATAAGTTCCTAAATCATAGAATGGGTGGAGTAGATTGCAGGGAATACACTACCATATTCTTTGAATATGCTAAGATAGTACCAACCTTAGCCTCACCAGAACCAGTATTAATCTCTTGTTGCATCTGGGGATTAATCAGTGAGGTCAGACATGTAGTCAAGGCAGCTAGACCACAAACCATAGAAGAAGCAGTAGAACTTGCCAACACTCTGACCGATTAATTGGTACATACGCAAGAGGAAAACCAGAAAAAGAACCTAGCTCAAAAGATTACCCAAGAATTACGTTATGATAATTCCTATCGTAGAAAAGGACCAGGTTCTTCCTCTTCACTCAACTGCAAGTATTGCAAAAGAAAGCACTCAAGAAAATGCTCGATATACTGCAACTTCTGCAAAAATATCTGGACATAAGGAAGAATATTGTAGGAAGAAAGCTAGCAATAGAATATGCTACAATTGTGGAGAAGCTGATCATATTAAACCGAACTGTCCGAAACTAGCTCTAGCAGCAACCAACAAAGCTAAGGCAACCGAAGGACCCAAGAAGAATTCCAGAGCATTCGTTCTGACAGCTAAAGAAGCCAAGATGATTCCGGATGTGATCGCCGGTACGTTTTTAGTTAATGATGTTTATGCTAAGGTATTATTTGACTCTGGTGCAAACCAAAGTTTTATCAATACTTCTTTCTACAAACTTTTCATTCAATCATTAACTAAACTTCAACAAGACCGTCTTATGGAGACGGCAAATGGAGATTCTATCAAGATAAATGAAATCCTGCAGGAAGCAAGGATATAAATTTTAAGCCATAACTTTACTGCTAACCTTTTTCCACTGAATCTAGCCGGATTCGATGTCGTATTAGGAATGGATTGGTTGGTAGCCAATCATGCCAGTATTTTATGTGATCAAAAGTCCGTACAAGTAAGTACACCAAATGGTGAAAAGATCACAATTAAAGGAGATAAGCCAACCAGATCAACAAAATTCATCTCTGTGATGAAAGCTACAAGTTATGCAAGGAAATGAGGAATGATGTATATGATTTCAGTAATCATTAACACTAAAGGAAAAGAATTAAAATATATTCCTGTAGTATCTAAATTCTCAGACGTTTTTCCAGAAGAATTACCTGGATTACCGCTAGATCGAGAGGTTGAATTTAGAATTCACCTAATACTAGGAACGTCACCAATTGCCAAAGCACCATATCGACTAGCACCAACGGAGATGTAGTAACTGAAGAAAAAATTGGACGAATTACTTGAAAAAGGTTTTATACAGCCTAGTTCATCACCATGGGGAGCACCAGTGTTATTTGTCAAGAAGAAGGATGGATCAAAGCGTATGTGCATCGATTAACGAGAATTGAATAAGGTTACGATTAAAATCGATACCCACTTGTGACAACCCTCAAAATTTCATGTATCCGTACAATTTATTTATGTTAATTAAAGTGCTTGATGACTGTGCTAAATTATTTAACTGCTTTCTGATTTCTGTGACATACTTACATGTGCTTGTTAACGTACTAGTCTTGTGCAGAAAATTTACTAAATAGTCCTGTATGTTTCCCCAAGTGTTGGGAATTTAAAGTGTTACAAAAAGATATAAATAGAACACTATACGGGATAACTTAGCACTTTAACGGAATGGTATCTAACCGAACAACCGGGCATTACCCGGAACACTAAAATATTGCAAAAAGTATTGTTTTTATTTTTCTGAGCTAGTTATGGTTCCCGAACACTTAAACACCCTACACAAAGCATGTAACACTTAAACACTAGACTTAACACTTTATCCTTCCACTAATTACCCCTACCATCAACATTTTACATCTTACCCCCCTCTCTTGTAACCGTCCACAAGGCATGGCCCCACCAAAGATTTGCTAATCTTCTCTAAATCCCCATATATCCTCCTAAGATTTGATGGGATTTGATCTAGATAATGCTTGTACTATGGGAAACACTATAACCAATGGTTAATAACACTTAGAGAAGATATAAACCATCATCTTCTTCATTAAGTCACCAACCAACTCACTCTCTCTCCCTCTCTACAAAGCTTCGGCCGAAACTCCCCTATATCACCTCACCATTTTTCAATTCTTGTTCAAGTATTCCAAGCTCACAATAAGGTGTACCAAGGTGAATCACGAGGTGTGGAACTCACGGATCATCAAGGACCTCTCTAGTTTGCTTTTATCCTCTACATTTTCACCTTGATCTTCCCTAGCTTAAAAGCTAGTAGTAAGTTCCTTGTTAATCCTTAGATACTCCATGTTTTTAGTGGTTAATAGTTATTTTATGATGAGAATCCATGAACACTAAAGGATCATAAACAAAGTCTTGAATACAAAGTGACATGATGATGAAATAAGATGAAAACATGATGAAATGAAGTTGTTTGGTCATGTTGATGATTACTTGATGTTTATTTGGTGATAACTAGCAATATGATGTTTGATCATCATATGAAGCTTGTTAAGTTATGATTAAAAACATGACTTAACAAGTTAGAAGTGATTATGTGTACATAAAAATAATCATCTTCTTGTTAGAGCATGAACTTGGAATAAAAGAGACTTTCCTAGAAAATAATAAACCTAGTGGACTAGTAAACTTGTAAACTCAAGACTTGTGTATGAGTTATTTTAGAAAACCAAGTTTAAAAGGCGGTTTTTGAAAAAGTATGATTCTTACATATACTTACACCATCTTTGAAATAAACTAAGTATATGGATGCTAATGAAACATGAAAATATTGTAAATAAATGTTTTTGTAATATATGTTCACAAGTTGTGAACATCCAAAAATCCCGAGAATGAGATTTTAAATAAAGTAAACACACTTTGGAGGGTAACTAGACCCACTAAACACCCTACAAAGTTACTACGCGTTTTTATGAAAAACCAAGTTCATGTTGTTATGTAAAGTGTATTGTTTTTACACTTGGCTAGTGTAATGTTGTTTAATAAATTGTTGATTGATTGATTGAATGATTTCCGAAAAGAAAATGATATGCTAATAAGCATGGATACCTCCATTTACAAAGGAGACTCTGGCGAAATTTTCTAAAATTCCAACACTTAGAAAATATTTTTCTAAACAAGCGTTACAAGTATATTTTATAACTTGGGTTTCGAATATAAACTTCGCCATAATTTTTGTAACAAAATACAAAAGTGTCGGAGGTTGGTTTTTGTAAATAAAAATGAGTAAATATATATTTAGAATATATATTTTATACTAGAACACTTGTGTGGATACTTGTTTATTTTGTGAGATAGTTATATTATTTTAGGATAAAATAATGTAACTTAACACTATAACTTGACATTTGAATTGTGTGGTATGTGATAGAAGTAATGAGTAAATAAACCGTACGTAGGATACGTGTTATGCAAGCATGAGAAACTGATTGTTATCTGTACCTTATTAGGACGTGCTTGATTTCTGATTATTAGAGTAATTAATCTAACCGAGCAAACCAAGGTGAGTTCACACAGTTTCTAAGGCATGGGATTCTCGGTGGTTGGGAATAGGTTAAAGAATTAAACCTACATATCCTCCTTGAGTAGGATATGTACCGCCATCCTCCATAGGTAGGATGCCAATATTAATCCTGCGTATTCTCCTTGGGTAGAATACGTACGTTCGTCCTCCTTGGGTAGGACAACAACCATAAAACTTACTAGACAAAACTCTATCATTAAGTCCCTCATTTTATATCGACTTAATCGCCGAGGCCGATGGCGAGCGGGTCATTAGTTAATAGCGCTATTAGGTTTAACAAACCTCACACCGTGCCGTTTGGACGGGCGTGTACTAATGGACTATGGCAAACTATCAATGATGATAGAACATTGACGTAGGGCACAACAAAATTCGTTAGTAGTCGATATCATACGGTCTAGTAGTTCACATGGGGAAGCCCCCACTGATTATGGAAATGGTTTGGGTAATAAAGAAGGAACTGGTTAATCACACTTTCAACTATGGGGTAACCCCCACGGCAAATAAGCCAACGAAAGAGAAACCAGGTTTTCGAAAACAACTTAAAACTAAACAACCAACCGTGAACTCACTCAACTTTGTTGTTGACTCGTTGTTACATGCCTTACAGGTCGCTAGATGCTTATGGAGCTTGCACGAGGAGGAGGTCGTTGTGGGATGTGGACTGTTACGTCCCATGCTCAATATCTAATCTTTATGAACGTATTAAACTTGCGTTTTGAAACTTTAAACTTATGAACTTATGTTTTGGACTTAAGTTTTCTGCTTCCGCTGTTAACTTAAAGTCGGTTACTTTCTTTTGGTCACCAATTGTATTGTGGTTGGTTTTACTTACTCAATTACATTGTTCAATATGATTGGTGGCTCGATCCTGGTCATGTCACGCCTCCAAGCGGTGATGCTCCGCATGGTGGATTTTTGGGGGTGTGACAGATTGGTATTAGAGCCATTGGTTATAGTGAACTTGGTTTTAAAAAGGGGAAAAGCTTTTTGACAAAACCAGACTATAACCTGTACACTGCTCAACAACCCACAACGACGCTTCGCTCTACGTGCAAGACTCAACATCCTAGGTGATATGGTTTATGTTTATATTACCTACTTGTTAGTTACATGGTACATTGTTCATGGTATGCATTAGTTAATGTGATAACCGCTATTTGAACCTTGTGTGCTTACTCTCTTCTGTCACTCCACACTTACGCACCTTGCGACACCTTTCTTATGTGTGTTCCTTCGATGTGAAGATCATGAGTGGACATCTCGACATGACCCAGGGTCAGCTGACGACCTTGATTAACGAACGGATTGTTGAAGCCTTAGCAACCCAATCAGGGAGTCAACCCATGCACACCCAATCACGCATAGGCACTTTCAAGGCGTTCTTGGAATGCAAACCTCCCACTTTCGACGGCACTGGAGGAGCAATTGACCTTCTACACTGGATCCGAAGAATCGAATATACATTCGAAGAAAGTGAAAGCCCTGCCAACAAACGAGTAAAGTACGCTAATGGCATGTTGCAGGGGAAAGCGTATTCTTGGTGGAACGCACAAGTTCGGATGCTCGAGTTGGCAGACGCGAATGCCACCCTCTGGAGCGACTTCAAGGATTGGATTAAGGAAGAATTCTGCCACCTGGATGACATTCTGGAACTTGAAATAGAGTATTATGGTTTGAAGAATGAAGGATCAGAGATTGAGGAGTACACAAAGAGGTCCAACGACTTGGCTGCCTTATGTACTAACATGTCACAACCCATATCTAGACGAATCAAGCTATACCTCAAAGGCTTAGTCCCGGAAATCCAAGGGTCTGTAATTGCGGCCAACCTTCCCACAATCCAGCAAGTCGTTCGTTTGGCGCACCAACTCACCGATCAGGCGGTGGAAGAGGGCAAGTTGCCCAAGCGTAACTCTTCCAATGCAAATGCTCTTATTAGTAACAAGTGTATTTGGGGTGATCACCAAGGTGAGGGTCCTAGCTCTATACAACAGGAACCGCACAGGAAACTCGGGCTGAACTACCAAAATCAGGGGGGATACCTAGGGAATAAACCGAGATGCCGCAAGTGCCAACGGCACCATAGCGGGTCATGTGCGGGATCGTGTTGTCATCGGTGCAAGAAGATGGGACATATGGCTAGAGACTGTAGGAGCCCATATCCTGCAAACCGCAACCAGCAGCAGCAGCAGGGTAGCAAGATGGGGTGTTTTCGATGTGGTGCTGGAAACCACTTCAAGAGGAACTGTCCGCTGATGAGACAGAATCGTGACAACAATGGCAACCAGGGCAACGAGAACAATAACGGAGACAATAAGGATAACCGCCGGACTGGTGAACATGAGTTCCTGAATGGACAAAAGGAAGAAAGAAACAACCCCAACATCGTGGCGGTAAGTTCCTACCAGACAATTCCTTTGTTTCTAGTTTAGTTGATTCGGGTGCCGATGTTAGATATGTGTTCCTAAGAGTTAGTCAGGTGCTTAAGCGTACCCCATTACCCTTAAAACACCAAACATGTTGTAGAACTAGCTAATGGTGAAAGTCTTGAAGCCACACACATAGTTAAAGGTTGTAACCTCGTCTTAGCTGGTCAGACCATCTCTATCGATCTTATTCCTATCGTTCTGGGTAGTTTCGACGTTGTTATTGGGATGGATTGGCTATCTCAACACCAAGCGGAGATTAATTGCAAGGAGAAAATCGTCCGCATTCCTCGTTCTGGTGAAGAACCTCTCATGATTCATGGCGACAAGAGTGGTGCCGTTGTGGGCATCATATCTTTCCTTAAGGCCCAGAAGTGTTTGCGAAAGGGCCACACTACCATTCTAGCACTCGTTACTGACACATCAACGGAAGAGAAGAAAATTGAAGACATACCTATTGTACGCGATTTTCCTGAGGTATTTCCTGAGGAATTACCTGGTCTTCCGCCTCATCGTCAAGTTGAGTTTCAAATCGAGCTAACTCCTGGAGTAGCGCCCATAGCTCGAGAACCTTATCGTCTAGCTCCATTAGAACTTGAAGAACTGTCCACGCAACTACAAGAACTCTTGGAAAAGGGTTCCATACATCCTAGCTCTTTGCCTTGGGGAGCTCTAGTACTATTCGTGAAGAAGAAAGACGGTACCTTCAGAATGTGTATTGACTACCGCGAACTCAACAAGGTGACCGTGAAGAATCGTTATCCTCTCCCACGTATTGATGACCTATTCGACCAGCTACAAGGGTCGAGCTTTAACTCTAAGAATTAATTTGAGATTAGGCTACCATCAATTGAGAGTCCGAGATAAGGACGTCTCCAAAACAGCCTTCAGAACTCGTTACGGCCATTACGAGTTTCTGGTCATGCCTTTCGGGTTGACAAACGCACCCGCGGTCTTCATGGATCTCATGACCCGAGTGTGCAAACCTTACCTGGATAAGTTCGTCACAGTTTTCATCGACGATATCCTGATCTATTCGAAGAGTTAGGAGGAACACGAGCAGCATCTACGACTTATGCTGGAACTTCTTCGAGCAGAGCAACTGTATGCTAAATTTTCGAAATGCGACTTCTGGCTTCGCGAAGTACACTTTCTAGGCCATATGGTAAACAAGGATGGGATTCATGTGGATCCATCCAAGGTTGACTCGATCAAGAACTGGCCTGCACCCCGTACATCAACAAAAATCCGCCAATTCTTGGGTTTGGCAGGATATTACAGAAGGTTTATCAAGGATTTCTCAAAGATTGCGCAACCTCTCACTTCACTGACTCAGAAGGGTGTCACCTATCGTTGGGGTGATGCACAGGAGTCCGCATTTCAGCACTTAAAAGACAGACTTTGTAGCGCGCCTATCCTCTCATTGCCTGAAGGCACAGATGATTTTGTGATTTATTGCGACGCTTCCATCCAAGGGCTTGGATGCGTGTTGATGCAACGTGACAAGGTCATTGCCTACGCATCGTGCCAACTTAAAGTTCACGAAAGAAACTACACTACGCACGACTTGGAATTGGGAGCAGTTGTTTTCGCACTAAAGATACGGAGACATTACCTGTACGGTACCAAGTGCACCATTTACATCGATCACAGGAGTCTCGAGCATATCTTCAAGCAAAAGGAATTAAACATGCGACAACATCGATGGGTCGAGCTCTTGAATGATTACGAATGCGCGATCAAGTACCATCCGGGCAAAGCCAATGTTGTGGCCGACGCCCTCAGTCGAAAGGATACTATACCTAAGCGTGTACGTGCGTTACAGCTTACCATTCACTCTAGCCTTCCCGCTCAAATTCGCGATGCTCAGGTCGAAGCATTGAAAGCAGAAAACGTCAGGGCTGAGTCCTTACGAGGATCAAGGAAACGGTTAGAACAAAAGGAAGACGACGCCTACTATGTAAACGGGCGTATCTGGGTTCCACTCTATGGAAACTTACGCGATCTTGTGATGGATGAAGCACATAAGTCTCGTTATTCAGTACATCCTAGTTCGGATAAGATGTACCACGACCTAAAGACTACATACTGGTGGCCTAGCATGAAATCCCACATAGCAACCTACGTCAGCAAATGCCTGACTTGTGCTAGGGTCAAGGTCGAGTACCAGAAACCATCAGGCCTACTTCAACAACCAGAGATACCTAAATGGAAATGGGAGAAAATTTCCCTGGATTTCGTTACTGGCCTGCCTAGATCTCAACGCGGAAATGACACTATTTGGGTGATAGTGGATCGATTGACTAAGTCTGCACACTTCTTGGCTATCAAGGAAACCGACAAGTTTTCTACTCTAGCAGACATCTACCTAAAGGAAGTAGTATCAAGGCACGGAGTGCCAACCTCCATCATTTCGGATCGTGACTCACGTTTTACATCTAAACTGTGGCAAGCTATGCACAAGTCCTTTGGCTCTCAATTAGACATGAGCACGGCATATCATCCACAGACGGATGGGCAATCTGAACGTACCATCCAAACCCTTGAAGACATGCTTAGCGCATGCGTAATCGATTTTGGTAATGGCTGGGAAAAACACCTTCCGTTAGTAAAGTTTTCGAATACCAACAGTTACCACACCAGTATCCAGGCCGCTCTATTTGAGGCATTATACGGACGGAAGTGCCGATCACCTCTTTGTTGGGCAGAAGTTGGTGACAGTCAAATCACTGGCCCAGAACTTGTAGTAGATACAACCGAAAGGATTGCTCAGATACGACAACGAATGGCGCCAGCTCGTGACCGTCAGAAAAGCTATGCTGATAAGCGAAGGAAACCACTCGAGTTCCAGGTTGGGGATCGAGTGCTACTTAAAGTCTCACCTTGGAAAGGTGTAGTTCGCTTTGGCAAACGAGGCAAACTCAATCCACGCTATGTCGGACCGTTTGAAATCATTGAGAAAATTGGCAAGGTCGCTCACAAGTTGAATCTACCCGAAGAGCTCAGCGGAGTTCACAACGTATTCCATGTGTCGAATCTGAAGAAGTGTCTGTCAGATGAGACCCTCATAGTTCCTCTTAAGGAGCTCACTATCGACGACCAGCTGCGATTCGTCGAGGAACAAGTAGAGATTACAGACCGAGACGTTAAGATTCTCAAGCGTACCAGAATACCTCTTATCCGAGTTCGTTGGGATTCCCGTCGTGGCCCAGAGTATACCTGGGAACGAGAAGACCAAATGAAACTCAAGTATCCCCAGCTTTTAAGAAAAGTGCAACCACTACTGAGGCTGAAGCTACTGCATAATTTCGGGACGAAATTCCAAACCAACGGGGGGATGATGTGACACCCCAGGAAAACCAGGAAACCACACAACTTAACTAGCTTCCTCAGTAACCACGTGCTAAATTTCGGGACGAAATTTTCTTAACAGGGGGAGAATGTGACAACCCTCAAAATTTCATGTATCCGTACAATTTATTTATGTTAATTAAAGTGCTTGATGACTGTGCTAAATTATTTAACTGCTTTCTGATTTCTGTGACATACTTACATGTGCTTGTTAACGTACTAGTCTTGTGCAGAAAATTTACTAAATAGTCCTGTATTTTTCCCCAAGTGTTGGGAATTTAAAGTTTTACAAAAAGATATAAATAGAACACTATACGGGATAACTTAGCACTTTAACGGAATTGTATCTAACCGAACAACCGGGCATTACCCGGAACACTAAAATATTGCAAAAAGTATTGTTTTTATTTTTCTGAGCTAGTTATGGTTCCCGAACACTTAAACACCCTACACAAAGCATGTAACACTTAAACACTAGACTTAACACTTTATCCTTCCACTAATTACCCCTACCATCAACATTTTACATCTTACCCCCTCTCTTGTAACCATCCCCATTGCATGGCCCCACCAAAGATTTGCTAATCTTCTCTAAATCCCCATATATCCTCCTAAGATTTGATGGGATTTGATCTAGATAATGCTTGTACTATGGGAAACACTATAACCAATGGTTAATAACACTTAGAGAAGATATAAACCATCATCTTCTTCATTAAGTCACCAACCAACTCACTCTCTCTCCCTCTCTACAAAGCTTCGGCCGAAACTCCCCTATATCACCTCACCATTTTTCAATTCTTGTTCAAGTATTCCAAGCTCACAATAAGGTGTACCAAGGTGAATCACGAGGTGTGGAACTCACGGATCATCAAGGACCTCTCTAGTTTGCTTTTATCCTCTACATTTTCACCTTGATCTTCCCTAGCTTAAAAGCTAGTAGTAAGTTCCTTGTTAATCCTTAGATACTCCATGTTTTTAGTGGTTAATAGTTATTTTATGATGAGAATCCATGAACACTAAAGGATCATAAACAGAGTCTTGAATATAAAGTAACATGATGATGAAATAAGATGAATACATGATGAAATGAAGTTGTTTGGTCATGTTGATGATTACTTGATGTTTATTTGGTGATTACTAGCAATATGATGTTTGATCATCATATGAAGCTTGTTAAGTTATGATTAAAAACATGACTTAACAAGTTAGAAGTGATTATGTGTACATAAAAATAATCATCTTCTTGTTAGAGCATGAACTTGGAATAAAAGAGACTTTCCTAGAAAATAATAAACCTAGTGGACTAGTAAACTTGTAAACTCAAGACTTGTGTATGAGTTATTTTAGAAAACCAAGTTTAAAAGGCGGTTTTTGAAAAAGTATGATTCTTACATATACTTACACCATCTTTGAAATAAACTAAGTATATGGATGCTAATGAAACATGAAAATATTGTAAATAAATGTTTTTGTAAAATATGTTCACAAGTTGTGAACATCCAAAAATCCCGAGAATGAGATTTTAAATAAAGTAAACACACTTTGGAGAGTAACTAGACCTACTAAACACCCTACAAAGTTACTACGCGTTTTTATGAAAAACCAAGTTCATGTTGTTATGTAAAGTGTATTGTTTTTACACTTGGCTAGTGTAATGTTGTTTAATAAATTGTTGATTGATTGATTGAATGATTTCCGAAAAGAAAATGATATGCTAATAAGCATGGATACCTCCATTTACAAAGGAGACTCTGGGGAATTTTCTAAAATTCCAACACTTAGAAAATATTTTTCTAAACAAGCGTTACAAGTATATTTTATAACTTGGGTTTCGAATATAAACTTCGCCATAATTTTTGTAACAAAATACAAAAGTGTCGGAGGTTGGTTTTTGTAAATAAAAATGAGTAAATATATATTTAGAATATATATCTTATACTAGAACACTTGTGTGGATACTTGTTTATTTTGTGAGATAGTTATATTATTTTAGGATAAAATAATGTAACTTAACACTATAACTTGACATTTGAATTGTGTGGTATGTGATAGAAGTAATGAGTAAATAAACCGTACGTAGGATACGTGTTATGCAAGCACGAGAAACTGATTGTTATCTGTACCTTATTAGGACGTGCTTGATTTCTGATTATTAGAGTAATTAATCTAACCGAGCAAACCAAGGTGAGTTCACACACTTTCTAAGGCATGGGATTCTCGGTGGTTGGGAATGGGTTAAAGAATTAAACCTACATATCCTCCTTGAGTAGGATATGTACCGCCATCCTCCATAGGTAGGATGCCAATATTAATCCTGCGTATTCTCCTTGGGTAGAATACGTACGTTCGTCCTCCTTGAGTAGGACAACAACCTTAAAACTTACTAGACAAAACTCTATCATTAAGTCCCTCATTTTATATCGACTTAATCGCCGAGGCCGATGGCGAGCGGGTCATTAGTTAATAGCGCTATTAGGTTTAACAAACCTCACACCGTGCCGTTTGGACGGACGTGTACTAATGGACTATGGCAAACTGTCAATGATGATAGAACATTGACGTAGGGCACAACAAAATTCGTTAGTAGTCGATATCATACGGTCTAGTAGTTCACATGGGGAAGCCCCCACTGATTATGGAAATGGTTTGGGTAATAAAGAAGGAACTGGTTAATCACACTTTCAACTATGGGGTAACTCCCACGGCAAATAAGCCAACGAAAGACAAACCAGGTTTTAGAAAACAACTTAAAACTAAACAACCAACCGTGAACTCACTCAACTTTGTTGTTGACTCGTTGTTACATGCCTTACAGGTCGCTAGATGCTTATGGAGCTTGCACGAGGAGGAGGTCGTTGTGGGATGTGGACTGTTACGTCCCATGTTCAATATCTAATCTTTATGAACGTATTAAACTTGCGTTTTGAAACTTTAAACTTATGAACTTATGTTTTGGACTTACGTTTTATGCTTCCGCTGTTAACTTAAAGTCGGTTACTTTCTTTTGGTCACCAATTGTATTGTGGTTGGTTTTACTTACTCAATTACGTTGTTCAATATGATTGGTGGCTCGATCCTGGTCATGTCACGCCTCCAAGCGGTGATGCTCCGCATGGTGGATTTTTGGGGGTGTGACACCACTACCGAGAATCGATGATCTGTTTGATCAACTTCAAGGAGCTCAATTCTTTTCTAAGATAGATTTATGCTCAGGATAACATCAATTGAAAGTACAGGAAGAGGACATTCCAAAAATTGCTTTCAGAACAAGGTACGGTCATTATGAATTTACAGTCATGCCATTTGGTTTAACCAATGCCCCAGCCGCATTTATGGACATGATAAACAGGATATGTAAACCATACGTGGATAAATTCATAATTGTCTTTATAGATGATATTTTAATTTACTCTAAGAGTAAGGAAGAACATGCGGAGCATTTGCATATACTTCTGACATTGTTGAGGGGGGGGGGGGATATTGCACGGTCCTCCTTCTGACCTTCTTGAGAAAAGAAAGGCTTTATGCTAAATTCTCAAAATGCGAATTTTGGTTGCAAGAAGTATAATTCCTTGGACATCTGGTTAATCTTGAAGGAATCCATGTGGATCCCACAAAAAATCAAAGCGATTACCAAATGGAAGGTCCCTGAGTCACCAACGGAGTAAGAAGTTTTCTTGGATTGGCAGGATATTATAGATGTTTTATTCAAAATTTTTCTAGAATAGCCATTCCATTAACCAAACTAACTTGCATATCAGTTAAGTTTGAATGGGGACAAAACAAGAGGAAGCATTTAGGATTTTGAAACAAAGGTTAACCAACGCCCCCATACTCGTGTTACCTGAAGGAACTGAAGACTTTGCAGTCTATTGTGACACATCTAAATTAGGATTTGGATGTGTGCTGATGTAATGACAAAAGGTTATAGCTTATGCCAGACAACTTAAGAAACATGAAGAGAATTATACAACTCATGATCTAGAATTTGGAACGATAATTTTTGTCCTTAAGATTTGGAGACACTATCTTTATGGTAGTAAGTTTATTATATTTAGAGATCATAAGAGTTTAAGATATGTTTTTTGGGCAAAAGGAATTAAACATGAGACAGAGACGTTGGAGGGAAACTCTTAGTGATTATGATTGTGATATCCAGTATCATATAGGAAAAGCTAATGTAGTAGCTGATGCTTTAAGTCGAAAGTATCATGAAAAGCCAAAACGAGTACGCTCTCTCAGACTAAATCTGCAGATAGATTTAAATGAGCAAATTAGAAAGATATAGGAAACAGCAATCAAGGATGATGCTGAAAGTTTAAAAGGAATGATTAAGGAATTAGAAAAAGGAGCAGATGGAATTTAGAGATTCCATAAGAAAAGGATCTGGATACCTAACCAAGGGAACCTGCAAAACTAAATCCTTGAAGAAGCCCATAAGTCTAAGTATATAATAAATCCTGGTAGTGATAAGATGTATCAAGACTTAAGAAAGAATTTCGGGTGGATAGGAATGAAAGAGGATATAGCAAACTATGTTGCTAAATGTCTAACATGTTCACAGGTTAAAGCTGAACATCAGAAACCTTCAGGGTTATTGCAGCAATTAGAGATGCCAATATGGAAATGGGAATTGATAACAATGGATTTTGTTACCAAATTACCCAAGACACAAAAAGGTAATAATACAATCTGGGTGATTGTCGACAGATTAACCAAATTTGCTCATTTCTTACATATGAAGGAAACTTTCAGTATGGAACAGTTAGCCAAGTTATATGTAAATGAAATAGTTTCATTGCATGGAATTCCTTTATCTATTATATCTGATAGAGACAGTCATTTTACTTCTCATTTTTGGACAAGTTTCCAAAAAGCAATGGGCACTAGTTTGAATCTAAGCACAACTTATCATCCTCAAATGGACGGACAAAGCAAAAGAACAATTCAGACAATGGAAGATATGCTTAGAGCCTGTGTAATTGAATTTGGAGGAAATTGGGACGATCATTTACCATTAATAGAATTTTCTTACAACAACAGCTATCATACCAGCATCAATGCTACACCATTTGAAGCCCTCTATGGACGAAAATGCTGAACTCTAGTCTGTTGGGCAGAGATTTGAGAAAAGCAACTATCTGGACCAGAGATTGTGCAACAGACAACCGACAAAATTTTGCAAGTCAAGGAAAGACTAAAAGCCGCACGAGATCGTCAAAAGAGTTATTCAGATAATAGACGAAAACCGTTGGAATTTCTAGTTGGAGACAAGGTATTATTAAAAGTTTCTCCATGGAAAGGAGTGGTCAGATTCATTAAAAGAGGAAAGCTAAGCCCAAGGTATGTTGGACCTTTTGAGATTATCAAACGAATAGGACCAGTAGCTTATCAACTACAATTGCCAGAGGAAATGGTAGGAATACATTATGTGTTTCATATATGTAACCTCAAAAAGTGCCTAGCAGATGAATCATTAGTGGTACCTCTTTAGGACATAGAAGTAAATGAGAAGCTTAAGTTTGTAGAGAAACCACTTCAGATTAAAGATAGAAAGATCAAGAATCTCAAACACAAGAGATTAGTTCTGGTCAAAGTAAAATGGGATTCAAAGAGAGGACCCGAATACACATGGGAGCTCGAGTCATAAATGCAAAGGAAGTATTCACACCTATTCCAGTGAATCTCAAGGATGAGATTTAAAACAAGGTGGGGAGGATATAACAACCCTCGAAAAACGCCCTAAATACACCCCGTATACTAGAAATCGGACCCGTATAACCTTAATTTTACTTAAAAACGAATAAAATAAGGATTTATTGCCACTCGCGGGCTGCGGCAGGGTCAAGGGGGTGGCTCGCGGGGCACGACAGCCCATTGTGTGTCGGACACCCCTTGTGCCACGTGTCCTGACGTCTGGCGAAGCTACATGCCACCT
Organism: Helianthus tuberosus; assembly: GCA_030545235.1. NCBI lineage: Eukaryota > Viridiplantae > Streptophyta > Magnoliopsida > Asterales > Asteraceae > Helianthus > Helianthus tuberosus. The sequence goes on from CM060443.1 coordinate 104,368,198, forward strand.
GGCCACCCTAGCCGTAGCTTGGGGGTCTCTCACGGGGCGCAACAAGATCAGGGGGAGGGGATCGCGGGGCGCGATGGCCTCCGAATTCACCTATAAATGGAGCAGAGGCTGCACATTTCAAAATCGTTCATCAATCTCTTTAACTCTCAACTTCTGTAGGCGAAAATTATAGTCAAAATACCCCTTAAGACACGAAGCTCTGCCCCGTTGTAAGTATTTTAACCCCCGATCACTAATTCATTACCCTGCCCGATTGATTTAGGGACCCGTAACGCATGTCGAGGCTCTGCCTGACTAAGTTCGTTGGGGTTCGGTTTCTTGTTGTATGGCTAATGTGATTTGGGTTATCTTACTAACATGTGTACATTGTATGTTTTAATAGAAAATAATTAGGAAACATCAACAGGAAGCTATAGAAATACCTAAGTCTACAAAGTGAGTCATTCTCCTTTTCTACCAAACTGTGTTACAAAATCTCAAACATTTTCAATTATAATTAACAGTGATTGAGTCTTTGTATTCTTCAATTACTGCCGGTATGTGGGGTTTTGTATACACTACTAGTCAAGTGTTACTATTGGACAAAGAGTTAGCCAATAGTAATATGACCACAGTCATGGAACTGCCAACATGACAAATACTGAATGAGTAATTGGGTAGATATAAACATTGTAATCGCTCTCAATACTGTAAAGTTATAAAAAGTTTATTTTGACTAAAATGGGATGCACTCGCTAGTATTTCTTGCTGATATATTTTTTTTAAAACACGTTTCAGGTAACTTAATGTGAAGCTATAAGAAGCCAGCTATGGAGCAGTGAAGGCTTAAAGAAAGTGGCTATAAAAGTTACCTAATTAAAAGTTTTATGTTTTCAGCAACTAGGGTTTATCCCTATAAATGTATTATGAATGAAACATGGGTTTTATCCCATTTGTTTATTATAAAAGTTTTGTGTTTTGAAACTCTGAAATTATTTCCTAACTACGATCTTGATGTCTCATTTTCGCTGCCAAAATTAATAAACACTGATACACCTGGCTGCTGTATTGCGGCTCACGCTCCCGGGGTCAGGGGCTGCGATAGTGGTGAGGATGGAGAACGTCCACGTAGGACATATGAACGTCATAGCGGCATAGGTCGGGGGTAAAATCTTTTTCTTTTATTTTTAATCTGAAATTATGGATAATTTTTTTTAAATTCTTGTTTTGAACTGTGCTCATTTTATCGGCTTAACGTGATTTTTTTTTTCATTTTATGTGCAGGAATGAATTCAAGCGTGAGGGAGCGGGCCGTGGGAACTGGGGAACTCAGGCTGATGAAATCAACCAGTATTTTTTCTACTTACCAAATTGTTTTTTTATGAAATAATATTTGTTTTTGTAAGTAATTCTTATAATTTTTTTCCGTCACAGGGAGATTCAAGAAGAGGTGGTTGACAACGAGAAAAACGTGGCGTCTAATAAGCCCGATCTCGAGGAAGACACAACTGATGTGAAAAATGACACGGCTAATGAACGTGTCGAGGAGAATAAGGTGAATACATAATTTATGCTCGTCTTGATTTTGTAAAGGTTTTATTAATGATTCTGAACGTTTGACGATGCAAATTTGTTGGATACGTTGTGATGCAGGAAATGACGCTTGAAGAATAGCAGAAGGTTCTAGAAGAGAAGCGGAAAGCTCTAGAAGCACTCAAGACCGAAGAACGGAAGGTGGAAGTTGACAAAGAGCTTGCATCCATGCAGCAACTCTCAAACAAGAAAACTAATGATGACATTTTTGTCAAATTGGTGAGTAATTTTTTTTTAGTTTTATATGAGGGTTTTACAAGTTACTTTCATGAGCTCTTTTAATTTTACTAACTTTAACGGATTTGGAATTGTTTTATAGGGTTCTGATAAAGATAAACGTAAAGAGATTGCTGAAAAAGAAGAACGCGCTAAGAAGGTAATCCTATGTTGTTTCGACTTCTATTGTCGAGCAAACTTTTCAATTCTTAGTTTCATTTGAATGTGCTAAGAACGTATTTGTGGTTACAGTCACTTAAAATCAACGAGTTTTGAAACCTGCCGAAGGTGAAAGGTATTACGCCCCAGGCGGCCGTGGGCGTGGGCGCGGGTGCGGCAGTAGAGGCGGTGGTCGTTTTGACCAAGGCGGTGGTTCAAGCTATGCACACGAAGCTCCCAAAATCGAGGATCCTAGTCACTTCCCGACTTTAGGCAGCAAGTGAGAAACTCGCCTTTTATCCTGTCATCCGCGTTTCGTTAAAAAATTTATAAAGAATGGCGGGAATCATCAACGAGAATAATGGGAGTTCTCATAACTAGGAAAAAGTGTTCTTTAATATGTAAATTTCTTGTGTTTTACAACTGCTGTAATTTGGAAGGCCACAACTCGCGTGGAGGCCACAACTGCTGTAATTTGGAAGGCTGCTGCCAAAGCGGCATCAAAAGTAAGAAAGCGAAAGTTGGTTTCTCGGTCGTCATGTTTGGTAATATTTTCTTTTGGTGTTAACGTATAGGTTTTTTTACGTGTAGCGTAAATGTTTAATAAACTTATTTTTAGGGGGTTTGTTTAAATGCTTGTAATTTTTTTTTAAAATTTTACCTTGGGTGTAAAAAGTTTTTTAAGGGTGGTCATAGTTTTCCGAAAAACTCTACATAAAAAAAAACTTTTCACATCATTGTAAAAAGTTTTAGTTTGTACTTTTACGTGTAGCGAAAAGCTTAATTTTTATTTATTACGGGTTTGTTTAAATGTTTGTATTTTTTTTATTTTACGGGTGGTTTATAGTTTTTTACGGGTGGTTTATAGGTTTCTTTTAGGTTTGTATTTTTTCGTTTTAACATTTGGTGTAAAAAGTTTTTACGGTTGTTTTATAGGTTTCTGAAGAAATTTTATGCTTGCGGTTTGAGTATAAATTAGTTTTTACTTTGATTTTTTATGTAGATTTTTGTACTTAAAGTTTTTTTCGTAAAATCTTAAACCACCCGTAAAGAAAGTTTTAGATTAGGTATTTACGGTTAGTGTGTACTTTTAATATATTTTTTACGCTTGGGTTAAATTATCGATGTTTAAAAAAAACATTTTTACATAGATGTAAAAAAGATTTAGCGTATACTTTTTACATGTAGCGTTAAGTTGTGAAATACTTTTTTTGACGGGGTTGTTTTTAAGGCTTGTATATTTTTTTTAATTCTAACACCTTGGTGTAAAAAGTTTTTAATTATAACTTCGAGAATACGTATATTTACGGTTATCGTAGACTTTTAATATAGCTTTTACGCGTGGGTTATAAGGTTTTTATTTTTTTTTTAATTTTAAACAATTCTCCTATATATTAAAATTCAAACGCAATGAACAGTATTCAACAGTCTCACACATCCAAATACACACTGCCCCTCTCCTTTGTTCAAAACCTAACCCTAACCCACATCAAAGTCTGGAGAGAGAGGAGGGAGAAGAGATGGGAGACAAAGACGGAAAAGTCTCCAAAAAACAGTTTACATTGATGTAAAAAAGTGTTAGCGTATAGTTTTTTTACGTGTAGCGTAAATGTTTAATAAACTTATTTATAGGGGGTTTGTTTAAATGCTTGTAATTTTTTTTTAAATTTTACCGTGGGTGTAAAAAGTTTTTTACGGGTGGTCATAGGTTTCCGGAAAACTCTACATAAAAAAACCTTTTTACATGGATGTAAAAAAGCTTTAGTGTATAGTTTTACATGTAGCATAAAACTTTAAAGGTTTTAGTGTATAGTTTTACGTGTAGCGGTTTAAAAAAAGTTTTCAACGTGGTGTAAAAAAGGTTTAAATTTTTTAACAGTGGCGTAAACTTTTTTGTTGCAACCGGGGCGTAATTTTTTTTTGCAACCGGGGCGGGGGGGGGGGGGGGGGGGGCGCAAAAATTTTGTGATTTTTACAACTTTTGTGTGGTCTCCGTGCAGATCTCAGACGATGGAGGTGCAAACTATCATTTACAAGAAACGAAAAACGACGACTTCGCTTTATTTGTTTTAGTTTATTTTACATTTTGTTTTATTTATTTTTTGGTGATTTACTGACAATGTTATTGTAACTTATTTATTGGACATACTTTGAAATTTGAGTTCAAATGTGTTGTTGATTATCATACTGAAAAGGAGCTTAAAGAAAGTTAATACAGTACAAAATACAAATTAAATAACCTTAATTAAATTAGAATTATTAATGACACTAAATACACAATCTCACTAAAAACAAAATACAAATGAAATGACATTAATTAATTGATATAGTAAAAGTCCAAATTGCCCTTATCTCACTAAAAACAAAATCTAATTAATTAAAGCATAATCATTACCATACTTTATTGTCTTCTAATCTCATCGATCAATACATATTTGATCAATGGCTTATATTGGTTCCTACGGTTCTCACAACTCAAGGTGGTTCTCATTTTACTCAATCCCTATATATATATATGCATATTAACGCGCGACATTACCTGACTTTATTTTTAAAATTACGCACGTTATTTGAGAACGTTGAGAATAATTCTGAACCACACATGTTTTCCTAAACAAAAGTGCAAATAAAGAACTTTTTTTTCTCTCTTTTTTTTTTGGAAAAAATTGCAGCTTTTTTGCCAGATGTCTTTTTATATATACACATACGTATATTGTCAATTTTTAATTATACATTATTGTATATATGTGTATAAAATTGAAACATAAGTATTGTATATCTAAAAAACACTAAACCAATTAATGACATGACTCTAAACTGGTTAATAGAAAAATTAGAAGGTTATGAATTGGAAATCAGAAAATTAAACAAAATGAACAGTGTGAACTACCAGCAGAATGTCAACTTGTACTGTCGGGGTAGCATGATTTCAAACACTCCGTCACCAAAAAAAGGAACAACTTTTAGTACCGTTAATACGAACGATACATAAAAAACCACTCAAAGTGGTGGATCATCATGCGGAGGTGGATTCGGTTATTCAGGATCAGGGTCAAACACACAGTCATCTTCTGCATCAAATGCTCCAAACAACTCCAACCAAAATGTGGTCCAGTGCAACATTGAAGTTAATCTCAACAATGCACAAAGCCTCAGTGCTGACTCAACAAAACAGCAGATGGTATTTCTAGCTTCAATCCGCGAATCATACGAGAGCTTAGTTGCGGGTAAAATCAGTAACCCAAATATGACTAAGGAGGATTACGATCAGATACACCTTGAGGAGATGGAGTTGATCGATATCCGCTGGTGCATGGCGAGTGTGATCCGACGAGCGTAGAGATTTATGGAGATTACGGGCAGACAATGTGTCGGTGGTCCATCTACAAAGCTCGGGTTTGATAAGTCGAAGGTGACTTACTTCAAATGCAAGCAGAAGGGTCACTTTAAGAGGGAATGTCAGATGCACGCTGTTGATGAATCAGTCAATCCTTTCCATGATGATTATTACCGGAAGGCCATTCATCGCTGAAACAAAGAGCAACTATCGAAGATGAAGCAGATAGAGGAAGGTCAAGCGAAGGATAAGTCCAGGGCATTGGCTGTGATTCATGATGATTAAGGCTTTAACTAGAACAAATATATTCTAGATGAATCTGCATTCGTAGCCACGACGACACCAGTGACCTTTAACCGTAAAAGAGCAATTGCTAGATTGAAAATGAACAAAACTGAAAAAGCCTGGTTGGATGCAAAAAGAGCTAATCAGTGGGATGCTGAAAAGGAACGTTACTTGGATCCTCAAGGAAACATTCTTACTAATCCGAGTACCATCGATTATGAGGCGTTTTTCAAGACAATTCCAACTGAGGAAGAGGAGCTTGAGAGAATCAGAAGAGAAAAAGAGGAAAAGGAAAGAAGAGGGAATCCGGATAAATTAGTGAAGGAAATCATAGACGTCAACCAAGAGATGACCGCTGAAAATCTGAAGAAAAGATGGCAGATCAGGCAATGATGGCAAAGGCTCTTGAGATAGATACCAAAATTGGGTCTAAGTCTGAGTCGTCACAACAGGTCAAAGTGTTGAAACAGGTAAGAATAACGATTCAAAAATTGAAAATCATTGCAGAAATTTCATGAAATCATGCAAGGTCTGTAATGCAAAAGAGTTGGCATCGAAATCCAGAATTGAGGAACTTAACTAGAAAATCAACACTTTAAATGATAACATGATTCTGAAAGATAAAATTCTTAAGAGTTCAAAAGAGAAAATTGATCTTTTAGAAGAAAAGATTAAAAATGATGAAAAAGAAGTTGAAAATTTCAGAAAAACAAATGAAATGCTTGTTCTTGAAGATCGAAAAAAATGAAGCATATGAAAAACTAAAAAAGTCAATCAAAGATGCTGATGCACGAGATGCACAAGTTCGTCTGCAAAATTCACAATTAAAATTGGTTGTTCAAGAAAGGAAAAAACAACTTACTACTCTTCTGGATGAAATGGCAATTTTGAAACTTCAAATTGAAGAGGTTAAAATTGAAAATGAACGGATTAATTTGAAGTTGAAAAGTTATTACACAGCCAGCTTTGTTCTTGACCACATTATATCGAAACCAATCGGTAAGAACAAAGAAGGTGAGGATGTTTATTAACATGGAAGCGGGGTTGGGTATAACCGCGTTCCACCACCCATGAACGATGATTTTTCTAAGAAAAACTTAGGGGTGGAAGAGGCGTTAAACATCAAACTAAATAGTGAAATCGACAAATTGTCGGACAATATTGATGCCACATTCAGTGACTCTTCGGATGATGGAAAAGTTGATTCTGAAGTGGTCAGAAATGTGATAAATAATGTTTTAAAAAGTGAATCTGATTCCACTAAGTCCACAACCTCAAATGAATGTGATGAAGATAAGGATTGTTATCTAAACAATTATATTCCAAAACAACTTAAAGGATGAACCTACCTTGGTCATGTACCAGGTGTGTGGTTCGGATAAGTTGTATTCGGACGAGGAATTTCCAATAAAAAATGTTAATGTGGACAAATTAGAAAAAAGTTTTCAAAATTGTGGAAGTTGAATTGTTAGAAGTGGAGAATTTGTCGAGCTCGAAAAGGTTTCTGAATTTTCAAAATGATAAAGCTTACTATGACAAGCCTAAAAACCCGCCACGTTTTCAAAGTAAAAATCAGAATAATGGGTATAACCGGCAATGGAATGGTAAGTATAACCAGAAAAGAAACTTTCAAAAGTCAATGTTTGTCAAGAAAACATCTTTTGTGAAAGTTCAAGTTCTCTCGATGATCAAGAAACTGAGATTTTTTTCAAAATCAAACGAAGAATTCTTTGCTCAGAGAGAGTCACAAAAACAGACTAAAGGTCCAAGTCAGGTTTCTGATAACCAGACGTGCTTCAAATGTAATAAAGTTGGGCATATTCAACGAAAGTGTACCAACTTCAAACCTAAGTCTGTTGTTGTGAAAAATCAACAGAAACCGTGTCACACCCCAACCGATGGCGAAAACATCGGGATGAGACGAAAACTAGATTGCAAGAGACATCATAACACTATGTGACAATATAGATTATATTCATTTTTCATAACATTGCAAAAATTGTCATACAAGAATTCAAACAAGGATAACATTGTTCAACAAAACATAACATCAATTGATAAACTAAATTTAGGTGTGTATCTAAGTTCACCTAATCTTTGTTCTTCATCATATCATCATCAAACTATCAACCTGCAACATGTATTAAAAAACAACAACAAAAGTTGGCGAGCATACAAGTTTGATTACATAGCATAAAATAGACTAAAAAGTTACTCATATCCAACATGAATCATAAAATGCGAGTTACTAGTATGCTAGATTGTCTAACAATATGTTCAAACCCAAGTTTCCAACGCGTTTAATTTTGCCTATCCCAAAGTATCGCGGGAGGTTAACATGTTTAACTTAACAATACCCCAAGTCTCGTGGGCGGTGCGTTAATCCTATAGTGCTATAATTGTTAAGGTAGGCTAGCAAAGTTAATGAGCATATATCAACACAAATAGTTTACATGGCATACGAGATTAACAAGCATCACACATAGTTTCATGTTTCAACAATGGATATAGTTCGTTTAAAATAGTTTCAAAGTGAAGTGTAGTTTGTATAGTATACATGTTGCACCCAAAGTGATTAAAATGTAAAAGGGATCGAGTATGCTCACGGTTTTTGCAAGCTTTCCTACTTGAATCACGTGAGTGGTGTTGGTTGTTTAGTTTGGAGCACCTTGTCCTTCTACACAAAGGAACATAGATGTATGAGTTTAGGGAATAACGGAAGATTATGGATTTCGGAATTTAAATAACATAAACATAGCCATATGAAAATAATCATCCATCACATATGATATTTAGATGACATACTTACAAACTTGACAATGTCCACTTGTTCATCATCAAGGGTTTGGTTTGTTTGAATATTACATAAGTATTATATAGAGTATACTATATCATATATGTCAAGCATGAGGTATAAGATCAAAGTCTTCATTTAGGCACCTCTAAGTATCAAAGAATTCATACATGAGGTAGGAAGAACAAGCTTCCATTTAGGTACCTCTATTGTTCACCACTTCACTTGTTGTTATGAACAACAAGGAGGGTCATGAACTTACAAGAATAATGAAATACAACAACTAATCTATGAGAAAACATCAAGAAGTGAGTGGATTTTTATGAATGATAGCCCAAGCTAGTCTAACAATCACACCTTCATCAAGCTTCAAGCTTGAACACTTCTTGTGGGTAAAACCCTAATTAAAACAGAATGTTTGTGAGGTTTTAACCTCTGGTTTAACATTTCTCAGCCTTGTTTTTAAGCCTAACTAACCATAGATGAGGTTATAAGCATAAGGACATAGGTTTGAGATGAGAAAACTCAAGTTTAGCTAAGTTTAACAAAGTTTAAATGAAAACAGAAACAAACAGTCCACTTTGGAGACTTTTCGGTGACATACCAGGGCTTGGTTTTCCATGGAAAACCTCTGGAAATGTTCCTAAGGTTGTTCCAAGCATGTGGGAAAAAGAATCAAGTGAAAAGGTTAAGAAATGAGAGAGTTATGCATACTTTTGTAAGAGATGATGAATCTGCTCGAACTTGTGTTTTTGCAGCTGATTATAGGAAGATTTGAGAGTGTTTTTGATGATTTGCAAAGTGTAAAAAGCTTGGATTATGTTTGGGTTTTATAGGGAAGAGTTAGGTTAGGTTTTAGTTGTGTAATAAATGTTAAAACATGTTTAAAATTTGAAATAAACACAAAAATTGCGCTTAAACAGACCTGCTGGAGGGTCTGGTCACGCTGATCAGGCTGTTTAAACGAGTGTTTAATTGAATTTAAGAGCCTGGTTTGTTCGATCTGGAGTCCACAGCCTGGTGGTTGTGAGCGCGTTTGGTGGAACTGGTTACCCGGGTTAGAGTCCCGTGGTCAGCAGTTTATTTATTTTTTTTGTTTTAAAAGCATACACTTTCAGTTATGTGTGCAAATAGTCCCTATAAGTTAAAATTCAGCAATTTACACAATCAGTCCCTTGACTTTAATCAACTAACTTATGTTATGTTGCTTTTAAAAGAACTAACTTTACCATTAACTAACTAGGTTAGTTTGTGTTTTTTTTTCTAACTTAAAAATCTAACGAGACTAACTAGATTATTATAAAAATAAAACTTTTAAATTGTAAAATTAATTAATTTAATTAACTAAACAATGGGTAAATAACCATATTTATAACGAAATAAGGAAAAAAGATTTTCAATGATTAATCACTTCGCGAAATTTTCGAGCTTCATTATTTTACGAGTTTCAACTAGTTTAACGAGCACCGAGTTTCATTATGTAATAACGAACCAAGAGTCTTGGATAATATATCGTTCAAATGTGAACTTTGATTCGCACATAAGTCTAATATGAATACACAAACATGATTAAAATGGTTTCGTTTTCATTATGATCAATCGTCTCGAATTACAAATGAAACGAAAGTAGTTTACAAAGAGAGTACAAGTGTCTAAGTATGGAAAGTAGAATGTGACTTGCTAAAATAAGAAAGTGCGGAATTGCGGAGCGTTACAGTCTCCCCTCCTTTAGGAAATTTTGTCCCAAAATTTAGGAAGAGGTAACGAAAAGATGCGGATACTTGGTCTTCATATCACTCTCGAGTTCCCAAGTAAATTCAGCGCCACGTTTTCCTTCCCATCAAACTTTGACGATAGGAATTTGACTGCACCTCAGTTTCTTGACACCTCGGTCCATGATTTCGACGGGTCTCTTCACAAAATGCAAAGTGTCGTTGATTTGGAGGTCTTCGAGAGGAACTTGAAGTCCTTCTTCAGCGAGACACTTCTTTATATTCGAGACATGAAACGTTGGATGAACGTTGTTGAGTTCTTGAGGTAAATCGAGTCGATAAGCCACCTTCCCAATCCTCTCGAGTATCTTGAAAGGACCAACATAGCGAGGGGCAAGCTTTCCCTTTTTACCAAAATGAACTACTCCTTTCCAAGGTGATACTTTGAGTAGAACATGATCACCAACGTTAAATTCCAATGGTTTACGTCTCTTATCAGCGTAGCTCTTTTGTCGACTTCGAGCCTTGAGTAGATTATCACGGATTTGAAGAATCTTATCTGTTGTTTCTTGTACAATCTCAGGACCCGTAAATTGCTTGTCGCCAATCTCATGCCAGCTTAAAGGAGATCGACATTTGCGACCATACAAAGTCTCGAAAGGAGCCATTTGGATACTGGAGTGGTAGCTATTGTTGTACGAGAAATCGATCAATGGTAGATGCACATCCCAACTACCACCAAAGTCGATGACACAAGAACGGAGCATGTACTCTAGGGCTTTGATAGTACGTTCAGTCTGTCCATCCGTTTGAGGATGAAAGGCCGTACTGAGATTCAAATGAGAACCCATAGCGGACTGGAAAGTTTGCCAAAGACGCGAAGTGAAACGAGCATCACGATCAGAAATGATGCCTAGAGGAATACCATGACTGCATATGATTTCGTCAGTGTAGAGACGAGCTAGTCGTTCAACCTTGAAATCTTCACGAATAGGAAGGAAATGAGCGGTTTTGGTCAAACGATCGATAATCACCCAAATGCTATCGTGACCAGAGGGTGTACGAGGAAGTTTGGTTATGAAGTATATAACGATGCTATCCCATTTCCAAATGGGAATTTCAGGTTGTTCGAGTAGACCAGAAGGTCGTTGATGCTCGGCTTTGACTTTCAAACAGGTTAGGCACTTAGAAACGTACGTGGCAATGTCTCTCTTCATACCAGGCCACCAATAGGATGTACGTAGATTATGATACATCTTGTCGGCGCAAGGATGAATCGAGTGCTTAGATTCATGTGCCTCGTTCATGATGAGTTCACGAAGATTATCGCGATTTGGTACCCAAATGCGATCACGACAATATAGCACACCATCATATTTTGTAACGAGTATGTCTTCAGTAGCTCCACGTATTTCTACGAACATGGTTCCTTCATTGACAGATGAGTATTGCGCTTCACGAATGCAAGTGTGAAGATTACTCGAGATGTGAAAACAACGAATGCTACTAACATGAGACTTACGACTAAGTGCATCGGCCACGACATTCCCTTTACTAAGATGATCGCGAATTTCTCAATCGTGGTCGTTAAGCAATTCCACCCATCGACGCTGTTGCATGTTAAGCTCTTTTTGGTTAAAGATGTGTTGTAGGCTCTTATGGTCAGTGAAAAGCACACACTTTGTACCATATAGGTAGTGTCGCCAAATCTTTAATGCAAAGACCACAACGCCAAGCTCGAGATCATGGGTAGTATAGTTTTTCTCATGTATTTTTAGTTGACAAGAAGCGTAAGCGATGACCTTGTCTCATTGCATGAGAATACAACCAAGACCACGATTCGAGGTATCACAATACACCATGAAATCATAATTCCTATCAGGGAGAGCAAGAATAGGAGCGTTACAAAGCAAATCCTTGAGAGTTTTAAAAGATTCCACTTGCTCAGGACCCCAAGCAAAAGGTTTCTCTTTTTGAGTCAACGAAGTGAGAGGAACGACGATTTTCGAAAAGTTCGAGATGAATCGGCGGTAATAACCCGCCAATCCTAAGAAAGAACGGATTTCAGAAGGGTTTCTAGGCGCGGTCGAATTCTTCACTGCTTCGATTTTGGAGGGATCAACATGGATTCCTTTTTAACTAACAACATGTCCAAGGAATTGGAGTTCTTTGATCCAAAACTCACATTTAGAAAACTTAGCGTATAAGCGTTCAGCACGCAAGAGTTCGAGAATAAGACGTAGATGACGTTCGTGATCGACTTGAGATTTAGAATAGATAAGGATATCATCAATGAAGACGATCACAAAACGATCCATATAAGGTTTACAATCACGATTCATAAGATCCATGAACACAGCGGGTGCATTAGTCAAACCAAAAGGCATAACCACGAACTCGTAGTGTCCATAGTGACTACGAAAAGCTGTTTTGGGAATATCCTCTTCGAGAACACGAAGCTGGTTATAACCAGATCGAAGATCGATCTTGGAGAAGCAAGTAACGCCTTGGAGTTGGTCTAAGAGATCGTCGATACGCGGAAGAGGATAACGATTCTTGACGGTGAGTTTGTTAAGCTCACGATAGTGGATGAACATGTGGAACGAGCCATCCTTCTTTTTGACGAAGAGTACAGGAGCACCCCAAGGTGAGGTACTTAGATGAATGAAGCCTTTTTCGAGAAGCTCCTGGAGTTGACTAGACAACTCTTGCATTTCAGAGGGAGCAAGACGATAAGGAGCTTTGGCAACAGGAGTTGCACCAGGTACGAGATCAATACGAAAGTCGACAGATCGAGGTGGAGGAGGACCAGGTAGATCTTCAGGAAAGACGTTAGGGAAATCGCGCACCACTGGAACATCACTTACGTTCTTTCCCTTGCCCTTTTCTTCCACAATGTGGGCTAAAAAGGCAAAGTACGGTTTGCATAAATACTTGTTCGCTTGTGTACAGGACATCAATCTTAGTCCTTTTGAAGGTCGGTCTCCATAAACGCGCAAAGTGTCACCAGACAGAAGAGGCAAACGAACACACTTCTCGTAGCAAGCGATTTCAGCATGGTTTTCACGAAGCCAATCCATGCCTACTATGATATCAAAGCAACCCAATTGCATGGGTATAAGGTCGATAGTGAAGGTATGATCGTTAAGAGTAAGAAGACAATCTCGAAGAACGGAATCGACTAAAATGGATTTGCCATTGGCAACTTCGACAGAGAACGACTTAGGTAGCTTAGAGCGTGTAACATTTAACAAAGGTTCAAATTCAACGGACACAAAGCTTTTGTCCGCACAAGTATCAAACAGTAACGAAGCATAAAGATGGCTAACAAGAAACGTACCATTGACGACTTCATTATCGTTGTGTGCTTGATTGGGATTGATGTTGAAAGCTCGTCCTCTAGCAGGTTGTTGTTGCTCTTGGTTCAATTGTGGGCATTGAGGATGAAGATTATTGGTGTCGCCGCATTTGAAGCAAGCTCTGACTGGTTTGGCATTTTGAGGAGCGGGTTGAGCTTGTTGGGCTTGTGGTTGCGGATTGTTACGACAGTGGGTAGTATTGTGCCCATAACGACCACAAATGGTACAGTGGCGACAATTAACATTGGTAGGATGGTGATAGTTACAAGTGGTACACTTGGGATGAATCCCGATGTACGACTTTTGGGCGTTAACGGGGGCAACAGGGTTTGGGTTAACGGGTGGTACAATCGCGTTGCAAACAGGGTTCGATTGCTTTCGCTTCTTCCCCTTGTTGCCACTCGATTGTTGGGTAATTTGATTGGCTGGCTTGGATAAAACAGGGTTCGCAGCTTGCTTATCGCGAATGCGATTGTTGTTCAGGGAAGTGGCCAAACAGTAAACGACTTCGATATTATTGAGTCTAGCTGCCTCAACGGCGTCACGAATCGCAGGGGGTAACCCATTGATGTACTTCCTTATTTTGCGATCAGTGGTCATAATGAGGTGAGGAACGACGAAACTAAGCTGTTTGTAACGAGTCATATAGGCTTGGTTATCATTACCAATATGTTTCAAACCCAAAATTCTTCTTCCAACCTTTGTTGCTCATGCGGCGGGCATAATTCTTCCATCATCATTGTCTTAACTTCCTCCCAAGGCAGGGCATAAGCAACTTCGTTAGTGTAGGATCGAGGATTCGTCCAATACGAGTCAATCTGAGTCAAATCTGATTTCTAGAAAGGCGGAATCAGACTAGAAACCTTGCATCAGTGTTAGAACAGGAGTAGAAGAGTAGAAAGTCACTTTAAACATGTTCTTCATTGATTATAAACGTTTTGGTACAGAGAGAATCGGACAACACTTCGTTACAGATTTCTCCAGAATCTCACAAATGAAGAACACAACTAACCTATTTATAGGTTCTCCAGATCGCACGAGTTTAAACATCCACTTCGCACGAACTGGCAACTTCCAGTTCGTGCGACCTGACCTTCACATGTCAGTTCGTGCGAACTGGCCTAAAACACATATAAAACTTAACTTTTAAACCTATTACATTAACATGACACGACATAGACTGGTGACGCAGGCGATAGACATTATGCATCAACAAACTCCCCCTTGGATATTGCCGCAGTCTTCAGTCATCCGATCTTCAAAATCTTCAAACAGACTTGAACTTCTCCTCATGACGCTTTGGTTTCTTCAATAACATCTTTCTGAGCTTTTCCTTTTCCTTAGCAGCTCTCTGCTCATCTTCAGCTAGCTTTTGCCTCCATGTAGCTCGAGCAATCCTATTTTTTTCTTCATGCTCTTCTCTTTCCTTTTCTTTGCTTTCAGAGACTCTTTCTTCAGGCTCCCCCTTTTGTTAAGCTTCCGTGCTTTTGGGATCGACACCTTGCTTTCCGGTTACAAGCTCCCCCTCGCATCGAGCTCGTCTTCAGACTCCCCTATCGGGATCTTATTCTGGAACTTTCATCTGCAAATCTCAAACATTTATGAGAAAAAATCATTTTGAATGTCCAGGATTGATGACCTGGCTCTTTCAACATATGCTAAAATATTTTTACAGTGAAAGCATTTTTAGTTGTCCAGGATTACTTGATTCTCTCCCCCTATCAAAATACTATAAAGATTTGACAATATTAAGAATCCAACAACAAAACCTAGCTCTTTACAATCAGATTTTACCAATTTGAGCATCCAAATCCCTCACAGTCAATCATCCAAGTCCAACTTAATGACCTTGGATACTTCACAAACTGTTTTTGATTTTTTTAACTTTTTAACTTTTTACCAACACACTCAGTTAACCAAGTCCAATTTAATGACCCTGGTCAACTGTTTAGCCTGCCAAGTCCAAGTTAATGACCTTGGCTGACCAAATTATGATTTCGCTGACAATTTTTGAAAAAAAAAATTCAGTTCAAATTAATGAACTTTTAAACATTTTGAGCAATTACCAACCCTTTTCTCAAACTTTTCTTATCCAACCTAAATGATCCAACATGTTTAGCACTGTTGGACTTTGATCATCAGATCTCCAACGTCTGTTGTCGAAAATAAGATGAAATGAAAAATATTTTTGAATTTTTCAACATTTTGGCTAAACAAACGTAAAATCTTTTGGAATTGAAGAAACTGGAAACTGTACAAACATATTTACAGACAATTTTTTTTGTGAGATTGGGTAAGAGGATCATATCAGTTTTTGAGACATATCACTAACACCGTTGATCTTGATTTAACTTTAAGTCTTAAACAAATTCACTTCTGATTGTCAGTATTGTTGTCCACTTAAACTTCTACACGAGTTTCAATTGATTCAAGATACAAATTAGTGTTTTAAGGACTAACTTATTCGTGTGTCCCACCTCAGAATATACTCCCGTATCCAAACTCCTATATTCAATCTTACAGGTGAGTGCACACTAATGATATCTGTAAATGGGTTAAATGCGAGGCCATGAGAGCTCAGGCTAGAACTTCCGTTCAATCAGAGAGATGATGGCTCGACTTTAGGTGGGTCCCCCTTGGGGATCTTCTTTTCAACAGCACATGATTGGCATTTTCAATGTTTCATCATTTTTTATGCTGAGGGTGAGCTTTAAGAATAAAGCAGTGCAAAGTATTATACGAGGACTAGGCTATTGCTTCCGCAAAATCAGAAGTCCTGGTATAATACCCCAGATATCATCACGTACAAAGACCTAGTATGTCAGAAATAGTAAGCCTTTCAAGCAAGATTTCGGGGGTTACCCATATATCCGAGAGATGTTCCCCATGAAATAAGCAAGTATTTGTTATGTTTATATCTCGAATTCAATCTACTAATCGTGTGAAGCCTACTGGCACATCATTAGTGAGACTTGTTTAAAAACATTTTGACTTTCCATTTCTTTAGCATGTTGTGATAGTCCACTGATGTACTATCATTTCCTCTTTTTCACACAAAACTCATTTTTGTTTTTTTAATGTTTTTGTATTTTTGAAATTTTATCATGTTTTTGTATGTTCTATAAACTTTCTCCCCCTAAAATCAAAAACATATTTTTGTGTTTTCGGTTTTATCAAAAGTAGTAAAGAAACTGTACAGAAAACATGACAACAAGACGTAGATCACTTCTGATCGCCGTCCGCCTCAGCCATACACTCTACCACCCTCCCAGAAAACAAATTCTTTAACCCGTTCAATTTTAAAAGATAATTAAATCTTGTTTTATCAAAGGGTTTAGTGTAAAAATCAGCTCTCTGATCATCGGTGTGAATATAATCAATTCGAATCAATTTTTTCTCGTAGCAATCACGAATAAAATGATGTCGAATCTCAATATGTTTTATTTTAGAGTGTTGAACCGGATTTTTAGTGATATTAATGGCTGCCTCGTTGTCCACAAAAATTGGTGTGTCTAAGAATTGCAAACCATAGTCCCTCATTTGATGTTGAATCCAGAGAATCTGGGAACAACAACTGGAAGCCGAAACGTATTCAGCCTCACAAGTCGAGAGAGCGACTGTGGTCTGTTTCTTACACTGCCAAGTGATTAGCTGAGTTCCGAAGAACTGGCAACCAGCAGTTGTGGACTTAGCATTCAACTTACAACACCCGAAGTCAGAGTCAGAATATCCAGTTAGAGAGAAGTCACCGGATCGGGGATACCACAAGCCGGTGCTTGGGTAACCTTTGAGATACCGTAAGATCCTCTTCACTATCATCATGTGTGATGCTCTGGGACTTGACTGATACCGGGCGCAGAGGCAGGTTGGATACATGATGTCCGGTCGTGATGCTGTCAGATACATTAGCGATCCTATGATTGACCAATAAAGCGTTGCATCCACTTTCTCACCATTTTCATCCGGACATATGCCATGATTCGTAGCCAAGGGGGTTGATATGGGAGATGATTCGGACATATTGAATTTGTCCAACACATCATTCACATACTTGGTCTGGTGTATGAAGATTCCATCGGGTAGTTGCTCAACTTGAAGCCCGAGAAAGAACTTCATCTCCCCCATTGAACTCATTTCAAACTTCTGCTTCATGACCTTCTCAAACTCTTTACACAACTCATCGTTCGTTGATCCGAAAATTATATCATCAACATATATTTGCACGATCAGGAGATGTCCTGCAACCTCTTTAGTGAACAGGGTACTATCGACAGTCCCTCTGGTGAACCCGTTGGTCAGCAGATGCTGGGAAAGCGTCTCGTACTAGGCTCTCGGGGCCTGGTGTAATCCGTATAACGCCTTGTCGAGTAGATACACCTTGTCCTTGTGTACAGGATCGGTAAAACCCGGTGGTTGACCGACATACACTTCTTCTTTAATCTTTCCGTAGAGGAATGCAGATTTGACATCCAGTTGGTAGACCTTGAACCCCTTCCATGACGCGAATGCCAAGAAGATTCTAATTGCCTCAAGTCGAGCAACGGGAGCATATACTTCAGTAAAGTCAATCCCTTCTTGCTGACTAAATCCTTGGACTACCAACCGTGCTTTGTTCCTTACTATAACCCCTCTATCATCTCTTTTACATTTGATGACCCACTTGGTCTTGATCAACTTCTGATCTTCTGGGAGATCAACCAGCCTCCACACTCAAAGCTTTTCAAACTGTTGTAACTCTTCTTGCATTGCATTTACCCAACTCTCTTCGGTCAATGCTTCTTTGTATGTTTTCGGCTCTACCTACGAGATAAAACATTTTAATGAGAAGTCTACTTTGTAATGGTGCTATAGATGAGTAAAAACATGTAAGCCCTTTGTTTATTTGTTCGCGGGTTTTCATGCCGCTTTGAAGGTCACCAATGATTTGCTCCGACGGATGGTAAGATAACGTTCTTGGCATGATTGTATCTGGTACGCTCACTTTCGATTGCAAATTTGTTATATTCTGATCACCCGTGTATCAATAGCATTTGAAGTCACAATATTTGGTTCCTCGTCAAAAATCGGATCGGTTTCCGATTCTGAGTCGTCAGATTGATCAAATATTGGAGCTGTTTCTTCTGGGGGTACACGTGCAGTTCCACTAGGACCAGCCTCATGATCATTTGAACCCTCGGTGGGCGAAGAAACTACTAACGGTCTTGGCACTTGTTCTTGTGAAAGAGATTGTTGTTGTTGGTATAAGAATGCCAGTTCCTCCTCATTCGGATCTGTCGGTAAATGGAATGACTCCCAGAGATTGTCGTAATCAAATAGCAACCTGTTTCTGGGAAGTTGATTCGGAGCGGTGAACTGTTGACAGTCAACATGTTGAACTTGTATGATCTTCCCCAAACTCGGAACAAAAACTCTCTTCAACGGACTAGCGTAACCTACTAAAAAACCTTCATTAGCTTTCGAACCAAATTTACCGTCTGGATCAATATATGTGCATAGTGATCCGAATGGTTCTAAATATTTCAGATTTGGTTTGTAAAGATGAAGTAATTCAAAACAAGTTTTCTTTTACTTCTTCACCGTAAGAACTTGATTGAGTGTGTAACATGTCGTGGCTACCGCTTCACTCCAAAAATATACCGGTAATTTCGAATCTGCTAACATGGTACGGGCTGTTTCGATCAACGTACGATTTTTTCTTTCTACGACACCGTTTTGTTGAGGAGTATACGGTGCCCTGAACTCATGAAGAATGCCCTTATTGTTGCAGAATTCGAGCATACGGTTGTTCTTGAATTCCGTGCCATTGTCGCTTCGAATACGTCTAATCGGCAGTTTGTAAACATTCTCCATCTTTTTTAATAGCCTCATCAAAGAATCAAACGTTTCCTCTTTTCTCTCTAGAAACAACACCCAGGAGAATCTTGCAAAGTCATCAGTAACAACTAAACAATATAGATCTCCACTTATGCTTTTCACATTTACCGGTCCGAAAAGATCCATATGGAGTCTTTCGAGCGGTAATCTGATGGAGTTCAAGAGCTTTTTTGGGTGCGATTTCTTCGTCTTCTTCCCTTTCTTACATTCAATACAGTCATCGTTAAGATGGAAACTTTTCACATTAACACCTTCTACAAGATCATTATGAACTAAAAAGTTCATCTTTCTCAAGTGTATATGTCCCATTTTACGATGCCACATGATGGATTCTTTTTCCGTCGCCTTCGTCCTACTCATAAAGCATTGTGCCTTTTTATATAGTCGTTGTTGCAACGGTCATGTCTAGTACATAAAGATCATTTTCACGAGGAGAGCGCATCAACACCATTTCTTCGGGTATTTTAAACCCTGGTTTAAGAATTAGACATTCATCTTTTGTAAAATGAACAGTAAATGACTTATCACAAATCTGAGAGATGCTCAACAGATTGTTTTCCAACTCAGCAATGTAATTCACTTTATCGAATGTTACGACCCCGTTAGTAAGTATTCCTTCTCCAACAATTCTTCCACCTTGAGTTCCAGCAAACCCGACATAACCTCCATTGATTGACTTGACGTCGTATAGTAGTACTAACATCCCTGTCATGTGCCGTGAGGCGCCGCTATCCATTATCCATTTAGAAATGATAGACCTTGGAAGCCCCTACACACATCAAAAGACATTTACTTAAACAATGATACCCAAGATTTTTCAACTTTTGGTACACTACCAAAGACAATATCATGAGCTACTGTGTCAACTTTTGGAATGTTAAAAACAACGTTTGGAACATCAGATTCTGGTTATGATTTTAGAGCTCCTTCCTTGATTGGTGGAAATTCTTCAATCAACTTATCTAACTTAAACTCAATTTTCTTATCGGTGGTTACAAAGATAGTAGTACTAACATCCCTGTCATGTGCCGTGAGGCGCCGCTATCCATTATCCATTTAGAAATGATAGACCTTGGAAGCCCCTACACACATCAAAAGACATTTACTTAAACAATGATACCCAAGATTTTTCAACTTTTGGTACACTACCAAAGACAATATCATGAGCTACTGTGTCAACTTTTGGAATGTTAAAAACAACGTTTGGAACATCAGATTCTGGTTATGATTTTAGAGCTCCTTCCTTGATTGGTGGAAATTCTTCAATCAACTTATCTAACTTAAACTCAATTTTCTTATCGGTGGTTACAAAGATTTTTGGTTCAGATTTTAAAACTTCTTCCATTTTCTTTTCCTCAAAAGAATGTTTAGGTTTCTCCACCCATGATTGACTTTGGGAAGTCTTTGTTTTAGAATAAACCTTTGAAGTCTTTTGTGATTTTGAAGATTCACCAATTTCAAAAATTGATTTTGGTTTGTCTTCTGACTTCAATGATTCACCGCGTTTAAGAATACGCACGGGGGATACCATAGGTGATTTTCCCTTAACATCATTTGAAATTTTTGATTTTGGTTTATGGAAAACTGGTTTTATTATCTTTTTGACACATTGTTTGGCCATGTGACCGATTTCATTGCATCGATAACAGATTCTTTTGTCATATTCAACAAAAGTGGATCTGTTGGTCTCGTCTCTTATCTTTTTAGCTGCAATAAAATCGTCAATTGCTTGCTTACTAAAGATATAATCCTTTTCGACTTCTGTGTTATTACCAGCCACAAACACTTCACTCAATTTTTCTTTTGGCTTAACTTCTTTCTTAGCCATTTTCTTCTCAAAACCAACACCTTTCTTTTTGTAATTATTACCATGTCTCTTGTTATAACCATTGTTACCCACCCATTCATTTTTCTTTCCTGGGTTGTTTGTCGGTTGTTTAACAAAAGATTTTTTCGGTTTTGATAAAAACGAATTGTTGTTAACTTCTGAGATATCAATTTCCACGAGTTTAAAAACTTTTTCAACCTTTTCCAGGTTCGCATTCTGAATCGGGTACTCAAAATTAGTATACAGTTTGTCAGTTCCGGTCATCGTGTAAACCACAATGATCGAATCGTCATCCAAAACTTTATCTGACTTTGGGATAAACTTATCAAGAAAGTTTCCGTCTTCTTTAGAATCTGAACTGGAATTCTCAAAATGAGTTTTAACCGTTTTGAAATCAGTGTTATCACTCTCTTCATCCAGCACTTGGTCTACAACTATTTTAACCAGTTGTGACTCGTTGTCGGTGTCAGACGGAGAGAATGTAACATCTATGTTTTCCGGTAACTCATTTTCTTCTGTTCTCAGTTTGAGATTCAATGCCTCCTCCACCCCGTCTGGATATTTCTGAGAATAATGATTCCACATTGGGGGTGGAACATTTTTGAACGCTGGTTTTACTTCAGTTTGTTGAGGAACGATATGATCAATCACATATGAAGATGAAAGATAACTGATCAACTTTTTGTCGACTCTTTCTGTCTTAATGCGCATCAGTTCAAGTTCCTTCTTTAGAGATGCGATTGTGTCCAGATGAATGTTAATCGACATTTGCTTATCCATGACCGTAGCTTTGAGCAAATTAGCAATTTTATCATTTTCTTTACTCTCAGTGTGAATCATTTTAGTTGATCGTGATAGAGTGTCATAAGCTTCTTTAACATCATTAAAATCAAATTTTAAT
Organism: Helianthus tuberosus; assembly: GCA_030545235.1. Taxonomy (NCBI): domain Eukaryota; kingdom Viridiplantae; phylum Streptophyta; class Magnoliopsida; order Asterales; family Asteraceae; genus Helianthus; species Helianthus tuberosus. The sequence continues at coordinate 104,390,235 of CM060443.1, forward strand.
TTGTCGTTAAACTTTTTCAATTCTTGAAACTGTTTGTCTTTTTCAAGACAATCCATGCATGGTTTCAAACAGTTTTCGCATGGCTTTTCAAGAATTGGATCAACTTTTTCAAAAACATTTTCTTGTTTATCATTTTTACTTTCCGATTTACCAAACTCTCCGGACTCAGACTCAGATTTCTTTTCGGATTCGGCCTTCACATTTTCTGACTTGTCATCGGACTCGGACTTTTCTCCTGACTCATACGTATCACAAGTCTCGATAATTAACTCCTTTTCAACAGACACTGACTCTTGAGTTGCATCATTGGTCTCATTGTTATCAGAAGGTGTTTTAGTTTGTTCTACCTCTTGCAGCTTGACCATAAGAGCTTTGTCTGCTATTTCTTTCAAAGTCTCTTCATTCATTTCCTTTGAGACATCAATGATCTCTTGAACCGGAGTTTGTTCAACTTCGTACTGTGGGCAAAAACCCGTAGTCGGTTCACTAAAGAAACCTGCAAAAGAATCAAACACATTAGCTGGCATTATAGATTTAAATGCATTAGTAATAACCTCCTGTTCAGACTGATAATAGTAGACCGCTGCTGCCGCCTCTTCTAGATCTGCAAAACTTTCGTCATTCATCACTTCACTGACTTCTTCAAATTCAGGAACACATTCTCGATTTCTGGTTCCGGATCTTCAACAATTTCAGCCATCATTGCAAGACCACTTCCTGGAACATACTTATCCCAACTGAAACCTTCTGGAATCTTTTCATCATCTTGATTCACCAAAAGAGCTTTTTCTGTTTGTTTGGATTGACTGTTCTCAATTTGAGGTCGTGGATTGAATGGTTGTTGACTATTTTTATGATAAATGGCCTGTCGGTAATAATCGTTAGCGAATGGATTCTGGTGGTTATTTACTTCTCTGTTCGGACATTCGCGTTTGAAGTGCCCCTTCTCTTTACACTTGAAGCAAGTCACCTTTGATTTGTCGAATCCAAGTTTAGGATCAGGACCTCTGAAACTACTTCTTCCGGTAATTTCCATGAACCTCTGATCTCTTCTAACAATGCTCGCCATACCCCATTTTATGTCGATGAGTTCTAGTTCCTCGGGATCAATTTGATCGTAATCTTCTTTAGTCATGTCTGGGTTACCAATTCGTCCGACTACTAGACTCTCGTAAGACTCAAGTACAGAAGCTAGAAGTGATATATGCTGCTTTGCTGCTGTCTCGGTAAAATCTTGACCGGTTTTGATATTAACAGCGATATTGCACAGTATCCCATGACTACAACTCTGATTGTTCGAACCTGAAGAACTTTGAGAAGAAACCTGTTCTTGAACATTCTGAACCTTAGGATTCAGTTCGTAATTTGGAAACGATGAAAAGTTGTTATTAGACATGTTTTGAGGTACTCCCGATGAAGAATCTGCACTGAATGCCGTTTGAATCTTTGGACTTGGAGCAGATGTGGCAGATGAGTTTCCTTTGTAATAAAGTTGAACATCTTGCTGTACGTTTGCAGATTTCATTTTTCTTATCTTTCGAAGTTCAAGCTCATGACCTTCAATTCTCTCGATAAACGTACTCAAGTTGAAACCCACATATTCCAAATTGTTCTTCAAAACCAATAAGAACGTGCCCCACTCTTCTTGTGGTAGTGCGTCAGCCAACTTATCAACCCACTCTTCGTCTGTTTTATCTATACTCAAACGTTTCATCTCCACTACCAAGTGACAGTACCTCTCAATCAATTCTTTCATTGATAGCAGTAAATATGTCGAATTCTTTTTTCAGTAGCGCCTTTTTGCTTTTGATCATTGCAGCACTCCCAAGAAATTTGACTTTAAGAGAGTTCCAAATAGATTGTGCGATACCCTGATGTTGTAACAATACCAAAATGTCTTCCTTAATTGCCTATTGCAATATACTGACCATCTTCTTCTCGGCTTTAAAGTTGTCTTGTTCGGCTGGAGTTAACATGTTAAGTGTTTTCGGAAGACCAGCATCATTCGTAGGAACCACATATTTCGATTCAACTTTCAGCCAACATTCGAGGTGATTCGCCTGAACCCACGTGTGAAATCTATCCTGCTACCCCGAATAATCTTCAATGTTGAGCAGTTTCGGTGGTTTTTGCATGGTTCCTAACTCGTTCTCCATATTCACATTCTGGGCTATACTTGCTGGAGTTTGAGCAGTCATACCTCCTCCGAAAAACGCATTGTAAAACTCTTGATTGTCCATTTTATACTTTGAAAAATATTTCAAAAAATTTCTAAGTTTTGAAAAATTTCAGTTTCAAGCGACATGACTTCCAAACGATCTGGACTTTCAGAAGATCTGAATTTCAAACGACCTGAGAGTTTCAAACGACATGGACTGACCAATCCGTGCGAAGTGACAACAACTAAAATGGTTTTCAGTTCGTGCGAACTGACCACTCAAGTCGTGCGAGTTGGTCAGACGGTGTGAAAATTTGACACGATCTGGTCCAATTCGTGCGATCTGGTCATGATTTTCAAACGGTTTGGCAAAAACTCAAACGATCTGATCAATTTCACACGATTTGGACATCTTTTTCACACGATTTGGACAGTTTCACTTCGTTTGAACACTTAGTTTCAAGTTTTTGACATTTTTGGATCAGTTTTAGTTTGATTTACGGTCTGTAACTTTGTATGATTGTTCAAAATGATGTTTTACACACAATATCTAAAATTCAGTCCATTTTATCCGTGAAATTGTATGAAAATCCAAGAAAGAGTAGAAGGATGTGGTTCTAAACCGTTCAAAACACTGATATCAACAGATTTGACTCATCCTGAGCTCTGATACCACTTGTAGGATCGAGGATTCGTCCAATACGAGTCAATCTGAGTCAAATCTGATTTCTAGAAAGGCGGAATCAGACTAGAAACCTTGCATCTGTGTTAGAACAGGAGTAGAAGAGTAGAAAGTCACTTTAAACATGTTCTTCATTGATTATAAATGTTTTGGTACAAAGAGAATCGGACAGCACTTCGTTACAGATTTCTCCAGAATCTCACAAAAGAAGAACACAACTAACCTATTTATAGGTTCTCCAGATCGCACGAGTTTAAACATCCACTTCGCACGAACTTGCAACTTCCAGTTCGTGCGACCTGACCTTCACATGTCAGTTCATGCGAACTGGCCTAAAACACATATAAAACTTAACTTTTAAACCTATTACATTAACATGACATAGACTGATGACGCAGGTGATAGACATTATGCATCAACAGTTAGAACAAAGGTTCCTTTCGTTTGTCCACCATTCGAGAGTTCGGGCTTGGAATACCCCAATCGCACTACGCGTTTTGAGCTCTTCGGGACACTCACTGTTGATAAACGTGACTTCTATGCTGTCGAACCACTCGAGCATAGCCATCACCCCATCATTACCAGTGAATGGTTTGGGGTTACAAGATGAGAAGTGCTTGAAGTTAAACGACACAGGCTTGCGTGGTTCAACCTTTGAATCAACGGAGGAGGGTGGAGTATCGGAAGCTTGAATTTCAGTGACGGTCTTAGGGACGATACACGCAATTTGATTGGCCATGAATGCCATCATCTTCTTTTGAGAGTTGGTCTTTGACTTCTTAGTCGAGTTGGAGTGGTGATGAGAAGACGACATCTAAAAGATTCCAAACAAGAATATATGAGACTTGATCATAATTTTTGTTTAATAAAAATTGTTTTTTCGAAATGAATCACATAGCATAAACTTTCACATAGCGTAAAATGTTCAAATTGATTCACATAGCATACAAGATTCAAATTGTATTACATAGCATAATCATAAATTCCACATAGCATAACATGAATAATGAAAGCATCGTAAATTTAGTTTGTTCATGAAGGATTATTTTTGTTTTTGATTGCGATAAACGTGCGAAATGAGTAAAAGTTTGAAATGAACGAACGTTTAAGTATAAAATCATATATAAATTGAGATACATAAAAGAGAGGCTCAATAAAACATTGGATTGTTTCGGGTAGAGAAACGTCGACTATTTCAAAGTGGGTCGAAAGTTCTTTCGAATTAGAGAAATCATGCTTTGGCCTATAGGTAAGATACTCTCGTCGAGAAGCGATTAACGGTATCTTACCCTTCCAGTTACTACATGTCTCTAATCGATTGAAACAATTGGGACTTTGGCGAGATTGAAAATCGAGGAATGGGACTTAATCAAAGAGTTGCGGGTTTCACCCTTAACTTGATGATTTCGTACCCTAAATGTGGTTGGTACTCGTCGGGTCAAAATATAATTTCAACACTTTGATGAGGGTCCACTAGAGTTGAAATGGGAATTGCCATTAAGTTGTGGATTTCACTCCTAGCTTAATGGTGTAATTTCGTGCAACAATAGTTTAAGGTAGAATGAGATTCGTTTACCAAATTGTGGTTCATGCCTATTTTGGTAAGGTCGTCTCGTCTTTTGTTACAAGAGTCTTCGAATAAATCAAAAGTGTATTCATGTTAGCCTTAGGAAAGGCATGTAAGTTTAACAAACAAGAAGTGTTGCTAGGAAGCATGTAAGGTAGAATGCACAAGTTTTAAACAATAAAGAGACAAAGTTCCTAGAACTATAGACTAGGGAAAAACATTCCTACTTATTCCTAATTCCCTATAGTTATGGCTCTGATACCAATCTGTCACACTCCAACCGATGGCGGAAACATCGGGATGAGAAGAAAACTAGATTGCAAGAGACATCATAACACTATGTGACAATATAGATTAAATTCAATTTTCATAACATTGCCAAAATTGTCATACAAGAATTCAAAGAAGGATAACATTGTTCAACAAAACATAACATCAATTGATAAACTAAATTTAGGTGTGTATCTAAGTTCACCTAATCTTTGTTCTTCATCGTATCATCATCAAACTATCAACCTGCAACATGTATTAAAATATATCAACAAAAGTTGGTGAGCATACAAGTTTGATTACATAGCATAAAATAGACTAAAATGTTACTCATATCCAACATGAATCATAAAATGCGAGTTACTAGTATGCTAGAGTGTGTAACAATATGTTCAAACCCAAGTTTCCAACGCGTTTAATTTTGCCTATCCCAAAGTATCGCCGGAGATTAACATGTTTAACTTAACAATACCCCAAGTCTCGTGGGCGGTGCATTAACCCTATAGCGCTTTAATTGTTAAGGTAGGCTAGCAAAGTTAATGAGCATATATCAACACAAATAGTTTACATGGCATACGAAATTAACAAGCATCACACATAGTTTCATGTTTCAACAACGGATAGAGTTTGTTTAAATAGTTTCAAAGTGAAGTGTAGTTTGTATAGTATACATGTTGCACCCAAAGTGATTAAAAGGTAAAAGGGATCGAGTATGCTCACGGTTTTTGCAAGCTTTCCTACTTGAATCCCGTGAGTGGTGTTGGTTGTTTAGTTTGGAGCACCTTGTCCTTCTACACCAAGGAACATAGATGTATGAGTTTGGGGAATAACGGAAGATTATGGATTTCGGAATTTAAATAACATGAACATAGCCATATGAAAATAATCATCCATCACATATGATGTTTAGATGATATACTTACTAACTTGACAATGTCCACTTGTTCATCATCAAGGGTTCGGTTTGTTTGAATATTACATAAGTATTATATAGAGTATACTATATCATATATGTCAAGCATGAGGTAGAAGATCAAAGTCTTCATTTAGGCACCTCTAAGTATCATAGAATTCATACATGAGGTAGGAAGAACAAGCTTCCATTTAGGTACCTCTATTGTTCACCACTTCACTTGTTGTTATGAACAACAATGAGGGTCATGAACTTACAAGAATAATGAAATACAACAACTAATCTATGAGAAAACATCAAGAAGTGAGTGGATTTTTATGAAAAATAGCCCAAGCTAGTCTAACAATCACACCTTCATCAAGCTTCAAGCTTGAACACTTCTTGTGGGTAAAAACCTAATTAAAACAGAATGTTTGTGAGGTTTTAACCTCTGGTTTAACATTTCTCAGCCTTGTTTTTAAGCCTAACTAACCATAGATGAGGTTATAAGCATAAGGACATAGGTTTGAGATGAGAAAACTCAAGTTTAGCTAAGTTTAACAAAGTTTAAATGAAAACAGAAACAAACGGTCCACTTTGGAGCCTTTTCGGTGACATTCCAGGGCTTGGTTTTCCATGGAAAACCTCTGGAAATGTTCCTAAGGTTGTTCCAAGCAAGTGGGAGAAAGAATCAAGTGAAAATGTTAAGAAATGAGAGAGTTATGCATACTTTTGTAAGAGATGATGAATCTGCTCGAACTTGTGTTTTGCAGCTGATTATAGGAAGATTTGAGAGTGTTTTTGATGATTTGCAAAGTGTAAAAAGCTTGGATTATGTTTAGGTTTTATAGGGAAGAGTTAGGTTAGGTTTTAGTTGTGTAATAAATGTTAAAACATGTTTAAAATTTGATATAAACACAAAAATTGCGCTCAAACAGACCTGCTGGAGGGTCTGGTCACGCTGATCAGGCTGTTTAAACGAGTGTTTAAATGAATTTAAGAGCCTGATTTGTTCGATGTGGAGTCCACAACCTGGTGGTTGTGAGCGCATTTGGTGGAACCGGTGACCCGGGTTCGAGTCCCGTGGTCAGCAGTTTATTTATTTTTTTGTTTTAAAAGCATACACTTTCAGATGTGCGCAAATAGTCCCTATAAGTTAAAATTCAGCAATTTACACAATCATTCCCTTGAATTTAATCAACTAACTTATGTTATGTTGCTTTTAAAAGAACTAACTTTACCACTAACTATCTAGGTTAGTTTGTTTTTTTTCTAACTTAAAAATCTAACGAGACTAACAAGATTATTATAAAAATAAAACTTTTAAATTGTAAAATTAATTAATTTAATTAACTAAACAATGGGTAAATAACCATGTTTATAACGAAATAAGGATAAAAGATTTTCAGTGATTAATCACTTCGCGAAATTTTCGAGTTTCATTATTTTCGAGTTTCTACTAGTTTAACGAGCACCGAGTTTCATTGTTTAATAACGAACCAAGAGTCTTGGATAATATATCGTTCAAACGTGAACTTTGATTCGCACATAAGTCTAATATGATTACACAAACATGATTAAAATGGCTTCGTTTTCATTATGATCAATAGTCTCGAATTACAAATGAAACGAAAGTAGTTTACAAAGAGAGTACAAGTGTCTAAGTATGGAAAGTACAATGTGACTTGCTAAAATAAGATAGTACAGAAATGCGGAGCGTTACAAACCGAATGATGTTAAAGGCAAGGCACCGATTTTTGTTGAAAAGAAGATTAAAAAATCTGAAACTGATTCTAAATTCAAAGTTCAACCAGTAAAACAAGATTTCAAGAAAACTGGCGAGACTTTGAACAACACATCAAGAAAGAATCAATATCAGGATTTAAGAAAACGGTTCAAAATTAACAAACTTGGAAGCCTTAGTCTCAAGTCAAAACATCTGAACCACAATCGAAAGAAAAGGTTTCTGTTACTTAGACGAAAAAGAAACAAACTACTTCAACCATACCGGTAAAGAAGTTTGTTCCTAAGGTTTCAGTGAGTGACAAGAAGAAACAGACTTTTTCAACCACTCAGGTCAAGAAGTATGTTCCAAAATTTGTTCAACGAACATTTAAAATCTGATTTGACCAAAATGGTTGAGGTTGAAACAGAAAATGTTTTGGAGATTAACGATAAGAATTTTCCAATCCTTTCCACACCGCATCAAGCAACCCGATTCAAAAGAGGCTTGGGTTGATTCATTCAACTAATCACTTTTGATCTGTGCAGGAGCTCCCGAGATCGATCTCAAAGTGGATAATGGATAGCGGAGCTTCAAGGCACATGACAGGGATGCTCGCCCTGTTATACGATGTTCGAGCGATCAAAGGTGGTTACGTGGGATTTGCTGGAATCCAAGGAGGAAGAATAATCGGGGAAGGCATGTTATCAAATGGAAAAGTGTCATTTGAGAATGTAAACTATATACCTGAGCTAGAGAACAATCTACTCAGTATTTCTCAAATTTGCGACAGGAAGTTTACCACTCATTTTACCGACAAAGAATGTCTAATCCTAAAGCCAGGATTTGTTATCCCCGAAGGGTGGATCTTGATGCGAGCACCGAGAGAGAACGACCTCTATGTCCTTGACATGAGTGTCGCAAATATGACGACTAATCAACCTCAGTGCTTCATATCCAAAGCTACTAAAAAGGAGTCGATACTTTGGCACCGCAAGATGTCTCACATTCATTTATGAAAAATGAATTACTTGGTCCACAATGATCTGGTGGAAGGTGTCATTCTGAAGAATTTCCATTTGGGTGATGAGTGCATCAGTTGTAAAAAGGGAAAACAAACCAAGAAATCACACCCGAGGAAGCTTTAGAATTCAATCAAGAAACCACTGGAAAGGCTACACATGGATCTCTTTGGCCCAGTCAACGTAAAGAGTATTTCCGGAGACCCGTATTTCCTTGTTGTGATGGACGATTATCCGAGGTTCTTGTGGGAATATTTTCTGCAGTCAGAAGATGAAGTATTCCAGAGTTTGTTGATGTTGTTTCGAAAGATAGAAAATCTGTACCAGCTGCCTATTCGATGAATTCGTAGCGACAACGGAACAAAATTTAAGAACAACAGAATGTCATAATTCTGCGAGGAAAAAGGTATTTTGCAAGAGTTTAGTGCTCCGTACACGCCACAACAAAATGGGGTGGTAGAGAGAAAGAACCGGACGCTGATTGAAGCTGCACGCACAAGGTTAGCCGATTCCAAACTCCCAGTGAGTTTCTGGAGTGAAGCTGTAGCCTCAGCTTGCTATACCTTGAACCGAGTGTTGACTGTGAAGCCACATAACAAGACATGCTTTGAATAATCAACAATCGAAAGCCGAACCTATAGTATCTTGAGCCGTTTGGTTCACCCTGCACGGTGATAGACCCTGATGGTAAATTCGGTGCACGATCATTGGAGGGATTCTTTGTTGGATATTCTAGTCCTCTCAGACGAGTATATCTTCGAAATCTCAATCGAATTATTCAAGCGCAGCATGTTGATTTCCAGGGATACTCAATGCCGACGCAAAAACCTGGTGATTCATGGTTGTTCAACTATGAGAAGCTGTGGGATTCGTTTCATCTTCCCTAAACACCATCATTTGAAGAAACAATAAAGTTATTCTAGGAATATCAGTCTTCTCAGCTTGAAGCAGGTCTGACCAAGGTTTCTAAAAGACAACATGATTCAAATGATGATGAAGCCGGTCCTAGTCACACTCCAGCAGAAGAACAACAAACTCTGATAGCAGAACAAGAAGAACCCGTTGAGGATACTCAAGCCACAGTGTTCGATGAATCTGAAGGATCTAACTCTGATAGTCCTAATTTTGACAGAGGAGACTCTGAATCTGAGGGGGAGCAGATCTAAACTGAAGGCCAAACAGACGAAGTCGATCAGAGTGTTGAACATAAAGTTTCTAACACGGAGGAAGAGGTGATATTTCCCAGCGAGGTGATGCCACGAACACTTTCCTACCACCTTGAAGAGTTTATCATTAGAGAGCTTCAAACCGATGTTCGAATGAGAAATCAAATTGATCAGGGCTTTTCATGTTTTTACTCTAAAATTGCTCCGTTGCAAAATGATTTTTCTCTAAGGTGCTTTATTTCGCAGGTAGAGCCTAAGATGTACAAAGAAGCACTGACCGAGGAGTCATGGGTCAATGCGATGCAAGAAGAGTTGAGTCAATTTGAGAAGTTAGGGGTTTGGAAGCTTGTGGATTTACCCTATGGTCATAGAAAGACAAATACCAAGTGGGTATTCAAGTGCAAAAGAGACGATAAAGGAGTGGTTGTGCGCAACAAAGCTCGCCTGGTTGTTCAGGATTTTAGTCAGCAAGAGGGAATTGATTTCACTGAAGTATACTCTACTGTTGCTAGACTAGAGGCGATCCAAATCTTTCTCGCTTTTGCATCCTGGAAGGGTTTCAAGGTGTATCAGTTAGATATCAAATCAGCGTTCTTATACGGAAAAGTCAAAGAAGAGGTGTATGTCGGTCAGCCACCGAGCTTTACTGACCCTATCCACAAGGATAAGGTCTACCTCCTAGAGAAAGCCTTATACGGGTTGCACCAGGCCCCGAGAGCCTGGTATGAGACACTTTCTCAACTCCTGTTGACGAATGGCTTCACACGAGGGAAGGTAGATGCAACTCTCTTTACACGGGAAACTGGTGGTCATCTTATGATAGTTTAAATATATGTGGACGACATTATATTTGGGTCTACCAACGACGATCTCTGCAAAGAATTTGAAAAAGTCATGAAGCAGAAGTTCGAGTTGAGCTCAATGGGAGAGATGAAGTTCTTCCTCGGCTTGCAGGTCGATCAACTACCAGAAGGGATCTTCATTCACCAAAAAAAGTATGTTCATGACGTGTTGGAGAAATTCAGATGACAGGAACCTGTGCTATGTCTACCCCATTAGCTACCAACCATGGCATCAATCCGGATCTCACAGGAGAAAAGGTTGACGAAACCTTGTACCGGTCGATGATTGGTTTGCTCATATGCTTAACCGAGTCGAGACCTGATATAATGTACCGAACATGCCTCGCAGCGCGCTACCAATCAAGTCCTAGGGTTTCTCATCTAATGATCGCCAAGCGGATCTTGCGCTACTTGAAAGGAACTCCAAGCTTAGGCTTGTGGTATCCCAAAGACAGCGACTTCAATCTTAAGGGCTACTCTAATTGAGATTATGGTGCCTGCAAACTCAATGCAAAGTCTACAATGGCCGGCTGCCAGTTCTTCGAAACATGTCTGGTGACCTGGCAGTGTAAGAAACTGACCACAATCGCTCTCTCTACATGCGAAGCTGATTACGTCTCAGCTAGCAGCTGTTGTTCACAGATTATGTGGATTCAACAGCAGATGAGAGACTTTGGTCTGCAATTTCTTAACTCGCCTATATCTGTAGATAATGAGGCTGCAATAAATATCACCAAAAATCCTGTTCATCACGCTAAAATAAAACACATTGAGATTCGATATCACTTCATTCGTGATTGTTACGAAAAGAAGTTGATTAGAATTGAAAAAATCCACACCGACGAACAAAAGGCTGACTTACATACAAAACCATTTGATCATTCACATTTTAAATATCTTTTGAAACTAAACGGTATGCGGCTTTTGTCGTCAGGGGGAGAAATAGTTGGCGTTGGTGAAAATTCCAAAGCAGAGGACGTTGAGAAGCAATCTGCATTAGTTTGTCAAATTCTTTTTAAATGTTTTGGATTTTAGGGGGAGAAAATGTAGTAAAAAATACAAAAAGGACATTTAAAAATGTAAAGAGAAATACAAAAACATTTAAAAATGTAAAAAAATACAAAAACATTAAAAAAATTCAAAAATGTAAAAAACATAGAAAAAGACAAAAAGAGTTAGTGTAAAAAGAGGAAATGATAGTACATCAGCTAGACTGTCACAGTACGCTAAAGAATTGCAAAGTTAAAAAGCGTTGAACGGTCTCACTGATGATGTGCCAGTAGGTTTTTGCACATTTAGTAGATTGATCTCGAGATATAAATATAAAAACAATTTCTTGCTTATCTCATTGGGAACATCTCTAGGATATATGGGTAACCCCCGAAATATCGTTTGAGAGGTTGCCTAATTCTGAGATACTAGGTCTTTATACTGTCTGATATCTGGGGTATTATAGCTGGTCTTCTGATTTTGCTTCAGCAATGGCCTAGACCTTGTATACTACTTTATGCGCTTTAAAAAGCTTTCTCTTTGCATAAAAATTGAGAAAATATCGAAAGATATAAATCAAGTGCAGTTGTAAAGAAGATCCTTAAGTGGGACACATCTAAAGTCGAGCCTTCATCTCTCTGACTGAACGAAAGTTCATACCTGAGCTCTCAAGTTCTCGCACTACCCAGAGAACAGATATCAATATAGTATATTCACCAGTAAGACTGAATTTGGGGAATCTTGATATGAGAGTATATTCTGAGGTGGGACATGCGAATAAGTTAAGTGCTTAAAACATTAATCTCGTATCTCAAATCAGTTGAACTTTGTGTGAGAATTTAAGGGGATCAATATACTGACAATCTAGGTGAATCGTTTAAAATTTAAAGTGTTTATATGCTCAACGGTGCTAGTGACTTGTCGGTAGCTGCCGCAACCCCCGACCCCTGCCTCGGGAGGCGGGCGGCTGCGGCCTACTCAGAGATGGTGGTATCGGTGTTATCATTATTTGGCAGCGGAAATTTCATCAGGACCGTAGTTAGGAAATATTTTATCACAGTAAAACACCACATTTTTATAATATTAAACATATTGTGATAAAACCCAAGTTTTCATTACAATCATGTTTATAGGAATAAATCCTATTTTATTGAATAAAACATCTTTCTATATTTTATAGCCACATTTTTCCAAGCCTTCAGTGCTCTCCAGCTGGCTTCTCTTTGGCTTTCACATTTTGTTACCTGGAACGTGTTTTAAAAACATTTGTCAGTGAGAAATACTGGTGAGTGAATCCTAATTTAATCAAGACAGGTTTTATCAGTTTACAGCATTGAGGGCGATCGCGCAATTACAATTGTTTCCAATTCTTACTTTAATTACCACCCACGATACTGTCAACCCGACTTGTGGTCATGTTACTACTCACAGTGTAGTAACAAATTTTGAATACAAAACCCCAACATAACTAGAATTACAAATACTCAATCACTGTTTAATTATAATGTAAAGCATTGACGTTTTGTAAAAACAGTTTGCAAAAAGGTTTACACAAAAAGGAGATTACTCACATTGCTAGTTTAGACTTTTTCCTGTGGTTTCCTGGTTATAATCTAATAAATTAAACAATGCACACACGTTAGTATAATAACCCAATATTTACATTAGTTATACCCTCCCCAAGACAGAACTCCAATGACTACGTCGGGCAGAATCTCGACAGCCGTTACGGAGCACTAAATCAATCGGGCAGCGTATAATACGTAACCGGGGGTTATGATCTTACAACGAGGCAGAACTTCGTTAATTAGGGGGGTATAATGCCCGGTATTACTATTATTGTTTCAGAAATTGAGAGAGAGATCGAGGGAATGAGCGACGAAAACTGAAGGCTGATAGTTGCTATTTATAGTGTCTGTTCAACACTTTGTCGTGCCCCGCGTAAGCCGAAGGCTATTCCTTCGCGGCCTACGAGACCCACTAGGGTAGGCCCTAGCTTGGCTGAGTCGACCCTAGCTTCCACACGCGTCACGACATGTGGCACCTCAGGGTGCGGCCTGGTGGTTGATCTGTCGCGGGCCGCGTAAGACAAAGATACTGTCTTCGCGGCCCGCCAGGAACTACTAAATTTTGTTTTTATTTAATTTTTATAAAAATAAAGATATTTAGGGCCATTTTTTGTATACGGGGTATGTTTTAGGACGTATAGGGATATTCTAAATATTTTAGGGGTGTCGGAAATAATTCAGGAGGGTTGTTATATCCTCCCCACCTTGTTTTAGAACTCGTCCTCAAGGTCTACTAGAACAGGTGTGGATATTTCCTCTACATTTCTGATTCAAGCTCCCATGTGTACTCTGGTCCTCTTTTGGAATCCCATTTCACTTTGACTAGAACTAGTCTCTTGTGTTTGTGATTTTTGACTTTCCTGTCTTCAATTTGTAGAGGCTTTTCTACAAACTTAAGCTTTTCATTTACCTCTATATCCTTAAGAGGTACCACTAGTGATTCATCGGCTAAGCACTTTTTGAGATTGCATACATGAAATACATCATGTATTCCTGTCATTTCCTCTAGCAGTTGTAGCTGATAAGCTACTGGTCCTATTCTTTTGATAATCTCAAAGGGTCCAACATACCTGGGGCTTAGCTTTCCTCTTTTGATGAATCTTACCACTCCTTTCCAATGAGAAACTTTTAATAAAACCTTATCTCCTACTTGAAATTCCAATGGCTTTCGCCTGTTATCAGCATAACTCTTTTGTCAATCGCGTGCTACTTTCAATCTTTCCTTAACTTGAATAATCTTGTCTATTGTTTCTTGTACTATCTCTGGTCCAGATAGTTGCTTTTCTCCAATTTCTGCCCAACAGACTGGGGTTCGGTACTTTCGTCCATAAATCGCTTCAAATGGTGCAGCATTGATACTGGTATGATAGCTGTTATTGTAGGAAAATTCTATTAGCGGTAGATGATCGTCCCAATTTCCCCCAAAATCAATTACACAAGCTCTAAGCATATCTTCCATTGTCTAAATGGTCCTTTCGCTTTTTCCATCCATTTGAGGATGATAAGCAGTGCTTAGATTTAGCTTGGTTCCCATTGCTTTTTGGAAACTTATCAAAAAATGAGAAGTAAAACGGCTATCTCTATCAGAAACAATTGATAAAGGAATACCATGTAATGAAACTATTTCGTTAACATATAACTTGGCTAGTTGTTCCATACTGAAAGTTTCCTTCATCGGCAAGAAATGAGCAGATTTAGTTAGCATATCTACAATCACCCATATTGTATCATTACCTTTTCGTGTCTTGGGTAATTTGGTAACAAAGTCCATTGTTATCAATTCCCTTTTCCATACCGGCATTTCCAATTGCTGCAACAAACCTGATGGTTTCTGGTGTTCAGCTTTAACCTGTGAACATTTTAGACACTTGGCTACATAAACTGCTATATCCTTTTTCTTTCCTATCCACCATAAATTCTTTCTTAAGTCTTGATACATTTTATCACTTCCAGGATGTATCGTACACTTAGATTTATGGGCTTCATCTAATATTCGGTGGCGTAGGTTTCCTAGTTTAGGTATCCACATTCTTTTCTTATGGAATCTCCAAATTCCATCTGTTCCTTGTTCTAATTCCTTAATCATACCTTTCAATTTTTCAGTATCCTCCTTGCTTACTGATTCTTGTACGGCTCTAATTTGCTCGTTTAAATCTATCTGCAGATTTAATTTAAGAGAACGTACTTTCCTTGGCTTCTCATGACACTTTCGACTTAAAGCATCGACTACTACATTAGCCTTTCCTGTATGATACTGGATATTGCAATCATAATCACTAAGAAATTCCATCCAGCGTCCCTGTCTCATATTCAACTCTTTTTTCCCAAAAATGTACCTTAAACTCTTATGAATAGTGAAGACAACAAATTTATTTCCATATAAATAGTGTCTCCAAATCTTAAGGGCAAAAATTATAGCTCTAAATTCTAAATCATGGGTTGAATAATTTTCTTCATGATTCTTAAGTTGTCTAGAAGCATAGGCTATAACCTTTTGACGTTGCATCAACACACATCCATAACCTAACTTAGAAGCGTCACAATAGACTACAAAGTCTTCAGTTCCTTCTGGTAACGCTAGTATGGGTGCGTTGGTTAGTCTTTTCTTAAGAATTCTAAAGGCTTCTTTTTGTTTTGGTCCCCATTCAATCTTAATAAACTTACAGGTTAGCTTTGTTAAGGGAATGGCTATTCTGGAAAAAAATTGAATAAATCGTCTATAATAACCGGCCAATCCTAGAAAACTTCTAACTTCTGTTGGTGCCTCAGGGATTTCCATTTAGTAATTGCCTCAATCTTTGCGGAATCCACATGAATCCCTTCATGATTAACTAAATGTCCAAGAAATTGCACTTCTTCTGACCAGAATTCACATTTTGAAAATTTAGCGTAAAGCTTTTTTTTTCTTAGCAAATTTAGAAGTGCATGCAGATGCGCTGCATGTTCCTCTTTACTTTTTGAGTAAATGAGAATATCATCTATAAAGACAATTATGAATTTATCAAAATATGGCTTACATATTCGGTTCATCATGTCCATAAATGCGGCTGGGGCATTGGTTAAACCAAATGCCATGACAGTAAATTCATAATGGCCATACCTTGTTCTAAAAGTGGTTTTAGGAATGTCCTCTTCCTGTACCTTTAATTAATGATATCCTGAACGTAATTCGATCTTAGAAAAGAATCGAGCTCCTTGCAATTGATCAAACAGATCATCGATTCTCGGTAATGGGTACCGATTTTTAATCGTGACCTTATTCAATTCACGGTAATCAATGCACATACGCATTGATCCATCTTTCTTTTTTTTTAACGAATAAGATCGGTGCTCCCTATGGCGATAAGCTTAGCTGTATGAATCCTTTTTCCAACAGTTCATCTAACTATTTCTTTAGCTCTTGCATTTCTGCGGGTGCCAAACGGTAAGGTGCCTTGGCAATCGGCGCTGTTCCTGGTAGCAAATGAATTCTGAATTCGACTTCTCTGTCTGGCGGTAGTCCTGGTAATTCTTCTGGAAATACATCTGAAAATTGGGATACTACAGGGATATCTTTTAATTCCTTTCCTTTCCTTTAGTGTTAACGATTATGGAAATCATATACACTGTTGATCATTTTCTTGCACAACTTGCAGTTTTCATCACAGAGAAGAATTTTGTGGGTCTAGTTGACTTATCTCCTTTAATTGTGATCATTTCACCTTTTGGTGAATTTACTTGTATTGACTTTTGATCACATAGAATACTGGCTTTATTAGCTATTAACCAATCCATTCCTAATACAATATCAATTCCTGCCAGATTCATTGGATAAAGATTTGCAATAAAATCTTGGTTTAAAATTTTTATTCTTGCTCCCTGCAAGACTTCAGAAATCTTAATGGATTCTCCATTTGCTATTTCTACTAGACATTCTTGTTGGAGTTTAGTTAATGGTTGGTTGAGAAGTTTGCAAAATGAAGCATTAATAAAACTTTGGTTCGCACCAGAGTCAAATAATACTTTAGCAAAAACATCATTAACTAAAAACGTACCGGCAATCACATCCGGAATCATCTTTGCTTCTTTGGCTGTCAGAAAAAATGCCCTAGCATTCTTAGTAGTCTTGTTGTTCATGGCTGGAGCTAGTTTCAGACAATTTGGTTTGATATGCCCTTTTTCTCCACAATTGAAGCACACTCCATTACTGGGTTTCTTCCTACAATCTTCTTCCTTATATCCTGGTATCTTGCAGAAGTTGTAGTATGTAGAGCATCTTCCTGAATGCTTCTTCTTGCAAGCCTTACAATAAGGTGCAGAAATAGAACCTATATTCTTCCCATGGTTGGAATTACCGTAGCGAAATTCCTGGGTAAGCCTTTGAGCTAGGTTCTTTCTCTAGTTTTCTTCTTGGGTACATACTAATTCATCAGTCAAGGTATTTGCTAGTTCTACAGCTTCTTCTATGGTTGGTGGTCTAGGTCCCTTGACTACATGTCTAATCTCACTGATTAATCCCCAAATGTAACGGGAGATTAATACTGGTTCTGGTGATGCTAGGGTTGGCACTATTTTAGCATATTCAAAGAATGTAGTAGTGTAACCCTTGCTGTCTACTCCAGTCATTCTAAGGTTTAAGAATTTGTTAGCTATCTGCTCCTTTTCATTAGGAGGATAGAATTTCCTTTCAACCATATTCTTAAACTCATTCCATTCCATGCTATAGACCCTGTCACTTCCCCTAGTCTGGAGAATAGTGTTCCACCATTCCAGGGCTGCATTCTTAAATAAATTGGAAGCAAACATGATTTTATCTTCTTCTACTCACTTGCTTATTTTTAAGACTGCCTCAGTCTTTTCGAACCAGCGTAGAGTTCCAATGGCTCCTTCATTGCCCGATAATTCTATTGGTTTGCAGGACCAGAATTCTTTGTAAGAACAACTATAGGACATGGTTCTTCTTCTTTTTGGAATTGGCAATCGAAATATTGGTCCATTGTTCACGCTGTGACTGGGTTCAGTATGTGATCGCTTACTTCCAGTATTACTGTTATTATTTTCTGCTTTCCTAACGTTTTGGATAATGGCTGACATAGCATCTCTAATTCCTTGGGTTACTATGTGTCGAATGACACTATTATTTATCTGGTTATCATTATTCTGGTTTTCCTGATTTGCGTCGTTAGCCATCTGGATTATCAACAATTGCCAAGTATTAATATTACAGAACAATGTTTAATGCAATAATCACACAACAAGCATATTGATCAAAATCGTCGAACATTGCGACCTTTACTCTATTTTATATATTATGCATCTATTACAAACCACAACTGGAAATAAAATACAATACTAGTATGCATCAGTAGTTATAAGAAAATATTTTTTTTCAAGTCTCACACATATGTGTGTGTGTATATATATATATTTATATTATTATTACTACTTAGTGGGGATTCATCCAAAATTGCATATTACGCTCGTCATACTTCCAGACTAGCCTCTCACCTATCTGTCTTATCCTTTCACTTTCATCTAACAACTCCTCACCAAACGTGCGGAGTTCCTGTATGTTCTCGGTATTCATGGGTGGTGCAGGGGCTGGTATCGGGTCAGGGTATTGGGGCATCGGTTCCTCCTGAGGGTATGGGTTCTCTAGAATTTCTCTGATATATTGGTCATTATCAAAATATGGGTCTAGAGGGTCAAGGTTTGGATAGGGTACTATTGGGTCTGGCATGGGCTCCTCTAGTGGGTAGCGTTGTTGGTAATCCCTATGGTCGCCAAACCATGGGTCATAGTCTGGAGGATGGGGTGCTGGAATTCTAGGGATTTCAGCTGGGTCTAAGTCAGGTAGTGGGATCTGGTCAGCTGGGTCAATTTCTACTTCCATGGATTGTGTTGGGAACAATGGCAGTGGCCGGGGTGCTATGAGTTGTTCTAGATTAGTGTCTGCAGTGGTGGTAGCTAATATGTGAAAATTAGCTAGTCTCCTATTGAGTATATCCTGGGTTTGAACATTCATTTCTCTATTGGCCGCTGCTAAGGCCCGCTGTTGTTGCAACTTTCTCATTCTTTTTCTACGTTCATGAGCTTCTCTGCTGAACCATCCTCTCTTCTTGGGAGGGAATGGCTCTTCAGATTGTGCTTTGAATACGAAAATCCCTTCTTCGGTGTCAGCCGAATACCCCGAGGGGGTAGGCTGGGAAGAAGTTCCTTCGTCCCTAGGAGAGCTGGACAGTTGACGGTAAGCGTCCGAAGGTCTTTTATCACTCATACTGTAAACTAACAAATTTTCAAATAACACAAAATAATAATCTACACGTTTGCACATAGTCTCATTGATTATTTCCTAACAAAATTGATAATTTCAATGTTAGCAGAACACTTCTTTGGCTGAAATCAGTGGCTTAGCTCTGATACCACCTTCTGCCGTAACCCCCGACCCCTGCCTCGGGAGGCGGGCGGTCGCGGCCTACTCAGAGATGGTGGTATTAGTGTTATCATTATTTGGCAGCGATAATTTCATCAGGACCGTAGTTAGGAAATATTTTATCAGAGTAAAACACCACATTTTTATAATATAAAACATATTGGGATAAAAACTAAGTTTTCATTACAATCATTTTTATAGGAATAAATCCTATTTTATTGAATAAAACATCTTTCTTTATTTTATAGCCACATTTTTCCAAGCCTTCAGTGCTCTCCAGCTGGCTTCTATTTGGCTTTCACATTTTGTTACCTGAAACGCGTTTTACAAACATTTGTTAGTGGGAAATTCTGATGAGTGAATCCCAATTTAATCAAGACAGGTTTTATCAGTTTACAACATTGAGGGCGATCGCGCAATTACATTTGTTTCCAATTCTTACTTTAATTACCACCCACAGTACTGTCAACCCGACTTGTGGTCATGTTACTACTCATAGTGTAGTAACAAATTTTGTATACAAAACCCCAACATATCGATGATAATTGTAGAATTACAAATACTCAATCACTGTTTAATTATAATGTAAAGCATTGAGGTTTTGTAAAAACATTTTGCAAAAAGGTTTACACAAAAAGGAGATTACTCACATTGCTAGTTTAGACTTTTCCTGTGGTTTCCTGGTTATAATCTAATAAATTAAACAATGCACACGCGTTAGTATAATAACCCAATATTTACATTAGTTATACCCTCCCTGAGACAGAACTCCAATGACTACGTCGGGAAGAACCTCGACAGCCGTTACGGAGCACTAAATTAATCGTGCAGCGTATCTAATACGTAACCGGGGGTTATGATACTTACAACGAGGCAGAACTTCGTTAATTAGGGGGTATAATGCCCGGTATTACTATTATTGTTTCAGAAATTGAGAGAGAGATCGAGGGAATGAGCGACGAAAACTGGAGGCTGATAGTTGCTATTTATAGCATCTGTTTGACACTTTGTCGCGCCCCGCGTAAGCCAAAGGCTATGCCTTCGCGGCCCGCGAGACCCACTAGGGTAGGCCCTAGCTTGGCTGAGTCGACCCTAGCTTCCATACGCATCACGACACGTGGCACCTTAGGGTGCGGCCTGGTGGTTGATCTGTCGCGGGCCGCGTAAGACGAAGAGACTGTCTTCGCGGCCCGCCAGGAACTACTAAATTTTGTTTTTATTTAATTTTTATAAAAATAAAGGTATTTAGGGCCATATTTTGTATACAAGGTATGTTTTAGGACGTTAGGGATATTCTAAATATTTTAGGAGTGTCGGAAATAATTCAGGAGGGTTGTTATAGTAGCTGATATGATCCTCTAACACAACTCACAAAAATATGTCTGTAAATAGTTTATTGTTGTTTCATTTCAGATTAAACCCAAAAAGATTTTCAGTATGTTTTAGCATAAAGTTTGTAAAATACAAAAATACTTTATTTCTGCTTTATTTTTGACAAACCAGTGTTAGAAAGCTGATCTTCAGAATCTCAGATGCAAAGCAGATCTTGAACATTCTGGGTGGGAGATAATCTGAAAATGGGGAAAACTTGAAAAGTTGAACAAGTTCATTAAGTTGAAACTTGTATTTTTTTGGAAAAATTGAAAAAATGAACAAAAACGTCAGACGGTTCGTCAAACGGGTCAACCAAGGTCATTAACTTGGACTTGGTCAACAAATTGAGTAAACAGGGTCATTAACTTGGACCTGGATAATTGAGTGGATTTAAAATCTGATTAAAACGGAAAAATGTTTGAAAATTGAAAATTTGAAGTTCAAACTGCAGCTTCATACGAAGCTAGAACCTGGCAGCTTCGTACGAAGGCAGGCCATTTGTGGCTTCGTACGAAGCCACCACACATATATATACCAACTTCATACGAAGGCCCTCATTTATCACACTGTCACTTCATAAAAATCCTCTCAAATGCTTGCTGTCACTCTGCCAAAATTTCAAGAGATTATACATTAGGGTGTTGATTTGCACAACATCTTCAATGGGAAAGGTAAGATTTTATGATTAACATGTGATTTACCATTCAATTTTGAGTTCGGTTCAGTCGGTCCTTATAATATTAGATCTAGGTCGATTAGGAGTTGATAAGTTGAAATTGATCCGGCAAATCGTTAAATCGGCGATTATAGTATGTTATTCTTCCATCAATTTGACGATTTGATACATAAAATTGAATGTTGATCATTGAACCTTATAAACTGTTCTTAACAGCTTCGTACAAAGCCACTGGCTTCATACAAAGGACTCAGGGTTCATAGTTGTTGATAGACATGTTATAATAGTTGATATGTTAGTCAATGGTGAGAAGTTGTTGTTGTTCAAATGAATAGGTCCCTTCGTAAAATTGGAACTTTGTACAAGCAGATCTGTATTAACTGGCTTCGTACGAAGGCAATAATCTGTGCCTTCATACGAAGGGACACATATAAGAGTTGAAACTTTCAAAGTGTTACATATTTTGTCAAGTGTTCAATATTTTCCTCGATAAACGTGCAATG
Source organism: Helianthus tuberosus (assembly GCA_030545235.1). Classification (NCBI taxonomy): domain Eukaryota; kingdom Viridiplantae; phylum Streptophyta; class Magnoliopsida; order Asterales; family Asteraceae; genus Helianthus; species Helianthus tuberosus. The sequence goes on from CM060443.1 coordinate 104,412,080, forward strand.
ACATTTTACTGTTTATTTATTTTGTACAAATTAAGAGTTCGAACTTCGATGCGAGGCACAACATTTGATGCACGTTAGATAAAAAACTTTCAAAGATCGGTCCATTTTCAGATGTGTTAGAATTCATTGAACGTAGCAGGATCAACAAATCGCTAACGAACAGATACAAATGCTACAAGTCACATATAGAAAATTTTTGGAAGAATGCGAGATTTGATGAAGCCTTGAAGACGATATTCTCGGTGTTGAAGATGAACGATGAGAATGGTAAGGATATTGATGTCGAGGTCAAATTCAAAGTGGAAGACGTGAGAAGGATGTTAGAATTTCAAGACGCTGACGAAGATCCTATACAAGTATCAGAATGTTTGGTCAGAGGTTTGTGGATGAGAATGGGTTATGCAGGTTACGTGAATGAATCGTAGTATTTGAAGTCTAAACTTCTGAATCCTTACAAATTCCTTGTGCTTTTAACAATTCACACATTACATCATCGCAAAGGAGGATTTGATGTTTCAACAGATTTTATTATGTGTATATTAACTTGTTTGATCTTAAACAGGTCGTTCAACATTTCACAAGTTATATTCAACCACATGGTAGACAATGTTCATGGCGAAAGGTTTCTACAATATCCAAGATTCATACAGATGCTTCTTAGATGATCAAATTCCAAATCTACCAAAGTTAGACGATGATGAGATAGAATTGGATCGTATGGATAACGAGACATTGAAAAGGTTGAATGTGTATCAAGGTCAAACAGAGCCTCCATACAGACAGAAGTTTGGTGCTATTGCCAAACCAGATTATGTTGCTCTAGCATACGACAAATGGAGACACGACGATAGTAATTCTGATTCTGAAGATAAGAAAATGGAGCCGTTCATGAATAAAAGAGGAAAGTTCTGGTTAAAAACTGAAGATAAGAAAAGAAAAAGAGCTTCTACACCAAAAGCTCCGAAAGCTTCAACTCCAAAGGCATCAACTTCAAAAGCAGCTCCAAAGAGAACACCTCAGAAGAAATCATTTTTACACTTAGTTGATGAGCCTGATAATGTCCAACCTGGAAATGTTAACATTGAAAGTGTAGATGGAACGCTTCAGCAAATCACAGTTGAAGAGTTGGAAAATATGTTTGCTGATCAGGATGCTGTTAAAGCTGCTCAGGATGCTGAAAAGCAAAGAATACTGAGAAGGTTGTTGAAAAGAATGTTGAAGTTGTGGGTGAAACATTTAAAGAAGCTGTTGTACATACAGATTCGAGCGAGACAGAAAGCGATATCGATGTAACTCAGATTGCACCAACAACGGGTGTCAGTGGTAAAATCAGAATGACAGGGCCTTCAACAAAAAAAAAGAATTCTGATGAAGAAGATGCTTCTTATGTGCCATCGCCTACTGAAGCAGAAAAGTTAAAGAAAGGTAGAGGAATGAAATGAAGTGCTAAACCAACTGGTGTTACTCCAAGAAAACTAAAGATTCGAAAGACTACAACAAAAGCTGCCAAAGACAAATCTGGTGAATCTGTGCAAGTTCCAGAGAATGTGACAGTGGAGGAACCGATGGTCAAGCTGAATTTCATGTGCCTACTCCTCCTACATCACCGATACAGGAATCAATTTCTATTCAAACTGAAGCTCAAGTCACAACTCCTCCGCAACAAACAAATATCGTTGAAGAACCAGGTTCCACATTAAAGAAAACTACAACTCCAATTCCACAAGGTTCAAGTCAAAGTTTTCCTAAAATGCCCAGTAACCTTGGTCCTGGTCCAACAAGTTTGGATGATATTGGAGATATTCCGTTCTTTAATGATGCTAGAGTTGATGATGTTATCAAGAGAGTTGTAGTGTTAAAAAAAGCCAAAGCAGAGACCGATGAAAAGTTGAAAGAGTCTGATGCAAAGCTTAAAGCAACTGAACAGAAGCTAAAGCAAGTTGAGGCTGAGAATGTTATGTTGAAGAATGAGATTCTTGCAATGAACGAAAAGATAGAAGATGTTCAAGCCGGCAACAGTGCTTTAAAAAATTACATGATTGACGAGTTGTTAACTACGAACGTTGATCTGAATGATTCTCATGCAACAACGAGTTATGCAAATAAAATCATGCAAAAAGAGTTAGAAGATTTAAGGGCAAATAAGGAGAACAAGTCTAAGCAAATCAAGATGTTATATGCAGTAATTGAAGATAGATATGGGATAAATGTACACGCTGGTTACGATGAAATAGGAATCCGAAGAGCTGAGGCTCGGAGGATGGAATGACAACAACGTGATGCACAAGAAGCTGCAGATGATGCAAAGGATAAACGAAAGGGAATAATAGTTGAAGAAGTTATGATTGAAGAAGTTCTGTAATCGTCAAGTCAAAAGGAACAACAAACAAGCAATGTTGAAGTCAATACTGAAACAGCCATCATTCGTGCTCAACAATTCATCCTGGTAGGTGAGGCTGTAGATGTTCCTTACAGTAAAGTTGAAACCAGAAGGCGAAATAAGATAAAGCGTCATAAAGAAAAGAAAGACAATGAAAAAGACGACGTAGAGGGTGATGAAGATGAGCAAGAGGATACAGATGAATTATTGAAGAATATTGATGATTATCATGATGATGGTAATGACGATGACGATGATGATGGAAACAATGGTGCAATAGTTGTGAGTCGAACAGGTGAACATCAAGATCTTGACTTCCTGGATGATACTCATAATGAAGAAAGGGAAGAAGTTCATCCTCATGGGGAGTCATCATCAGGTACTAAACATTCGTCTACTCCTAAAGTTATATTTTTAAGTCATGACATTGAGGAAGGAGAGTTAGTTGAAAATTGGACGAGGGAGTTACTGAAAGAAGCTCTAGGTCTGAATGATAAAGACAAGTTCACATTTGATTTTGAGAAAGACATAGAGGATAATGGTCCTGATGATGAATATGTATTCAAGATGGTTGATGATGCTCATAATTTCAATGATATAGTGATTGAAGATGATTCTGATTTTGACCATGAAGAACCGATGCATTGTTCAGGTCAAGATGCTGATTTTTTCCATATTCGCTGAATTGTTCAGAAGTCATATTGAAGATGATCTTAGAAGGAAAGTTGTTGAGAAGCTAAGTGAAGATGGTATTCCTAGGAAGTTGTCGAAAGAAGAACTCCGGGAGGAAAGAAATAAATGGTTCAAACCTATGCCTGAGGAGCGAAAGTTTAGAAGACCATTGAAGTTTTTCAAGAGTTATCTAGATGAATCTCTCAGAGATATCTTATCTTGGGGATATCTTGACGATCTGAAGGTGTATGCTGTAAAATGCGAATTTGGAGTTCAATACTTCAAATTTCTCAAAGATATTAAGACAATGTCGTGGTGGGTCGTTGAAGAGTTGGTGAAAACGAAGAATATTCAACAGCTCGAATGGGGTCCTGAAGTCAGATACAACGAGTCAAGGCTATGGTATTACATTCGTGGGCAAGAGAGAGATAACTTTCCAGAATGGAAACCACAGTTCCCGAAGCGTATAGTAGTTGTTGATCTTGTAACTGGTGAAAAAGACATGACTCTGCATGTGAAGCGACCACGATGCATGAAGAATATGCCACTAAAGGAGATTGAACAAAACTTTTACAAAGACTTCAGGGGTTGGGTATATGATCCTAAAACATGTCAAGCAGTGATTGCTCTTAGAGACGAAAACTTTGTGTATAGGCGTATATACTTGATCGATCCGATGTAGCTGGTCAATTGTTCTAGCGCTGACATTGATTGTTTGTTCTTCAACAAGACAATGTACTATGAACCTGACAAAGAACAAGCTCTGCAATATCAGAAGGTAGTGACCGTGTGCTTTGAAAAGGATATTAACTCGGGCCATTATTGGAAGTCGAGCTGGAGAGATCTAGAACGTGAAGAATTCTTGAAAGAACAACACTTCAACGAGAAGATGGATCAAAAGATGGCTGAAGCAGCGAAAAGAGCGAAATGGAGATTGGGAATGTCGCAGTTTGATACTAATCAAACTCCGATTGAAAGTGAAGAATGTAAGATTCCTAGATGGTCGAAGTCAATGGATGGTATAAAGGAGTATCGTGAGTTGTGGATTAATAAAGGAAGGCATGAACGAAATGAGAAGCTTGCTCAATGGGAAGCTGAATGAAAACATAAGCTAAAAGAGAGAAGATACAGGAACAGCAAAATGAAGACTATACAGACGACTACAACTACATCCAAGGGGGAGTCTGTGAATGCACTATGTCTATAGCTTACGTCTATTATCTAGTCTATGTATAATATATTTGTATGTTAGTCGTATTGAAGTGAAAGGTAATGTATTGTTGTAGTCCCTTCGTACGAAGGGATAGATAGTCGCTTCGTACGAAGCCAATGAACCACACCTGATTCGTACGAAGCTGCATGTAGCTTCCTACGAAGCCACCAAGTATATAAATAGGGGTGTTGGGTTCATTGTTGATGCAACTTTTGGGCAACTCATAGCGAAGCTCAGCCAAATTTTCTCTAGGTTCTGTACAAGTTCAAAAATCAATGAGAATGATGTCTAACGGTGTCTGTGCAATCTTCATGTCATTTCTATGTCATGGATTCCGCACGTGCACATAGTTGTTAGATCCGGTTGGAGCATTACTAAGACGAAGACGGTCCTCACAATTTCTGATTTTCAATTTTATCGTTTAGATTTTTATTTTAATTTAATGTAATTAGTTTTAATTAAATGTAATTATTTTTAATTAAATGTAATTTTATTTTGTTTAAAATATGTTTTAATAAAATTTGTAGAAATAAAAAGTAAAATAAAATAAGAAATGGACTCCCCATGTGGGGAGTACCCCTTGTGTTTGAGTGAAAAATGGGGAGTGAAGGGGAGGGTTGACATGACATGCTTGGTTCAATAGCAATCCATCACTTGGAAAACCATTTCTCTCACATCCACCACCACAACAACACCATCATCCACCTCAATCATTAGAGTAAGAGTTTTTGTCAAACTATGTCTATGCTTGGCTAATCTCTTACATCACTTGGTGAAGACAAAATCATTTATGTATTACTTTTAATTTCCAATCTTTGGTTAACTTTTTAATTGGGTTTGTATTAATGACATTAATAACTTGTTTTTTATATTGAAAGTGAATTTTATGCTATCATCTCTTCATGTTTCGTTGATTCACTCATCCGTGTCTTTGCGGTGTATATAAAGCACGTTAACTACCTGGAAGGGGGTTAGAAGGGTTGTTTGGGTAAAGTTCTTGCCTCGTTCAGTGTATAGATCCTGTAAGGACTTGATTCAAGCTTATTAGGACTTCCTTTGAGGTAGATAGCATCAAATCGAGGGAAGTAAGAACGGATTGAATCCCCTATAAATAAACTACTAATAAAACTTTAAACCGGCTTTTCGGGACTGTATCCCTACTGACTCAGACCAATATGGCCAAGGGTAGCGTTGCCTCTAAAAGAGGGACATGCCACATTTTGCATTAATAACTTACTTAATTATCTTTCAATATTCTGGCCTTGCGGGACTGTATCCCTGTTGACTCAGATGAATATGGCTGAGCGTTGCCTCTAAAAGAGGGACATGACACTATAACTAAGATAATCTCTTAAAAAACCAAAGTGCGGAAATCATCAAAGGATGCATTAAAGATGAGTCGGAACCAAGTGATTCTTTCTTGTTTATTTGTTTCTTTTATTACTTTAGTTTCCTTCTTTATTTTTACTTGTTAAAAAACCTTTTATCAAAATTTGGGTCGATTAAACGTTGACGATAATCCGGTAGTAAAAGCTCTTGTGTCCTTGGACAACCTCGGTATCTTACCATCACTATAGTACGCCAACGATGGGTGCACTTGCCCTAGTGTGTTGTAGAGAGTGATAGTGTTATATCGTGTTTTATAAATTTAAAGCTTGATAAAAGAGTAAAAAGTACTTAACAATTATAATAAAAATAAATACACCCTCCCTCATGTCAAGTGCGCACATTCTTGATTAGATGGGTCAGTTTCCCACTTTTCAAAGCCTTTTCAATTTCTTGGTGCCAGCTGATGCAATCATCTGTGAGATGTCCCATGTCTTTATGGTACTTACAAAACAGATTAGGGTCTTGGCCCGTTTTGTTGCACTTTTGAAGAGCAGGCTTAAACAGATGATTTCCCGTTGTAAGAACCTCTAGAGGTGTCTTGGTTAACGGAGTTGAAAGTCCAGGATCCGGCAGGTTTAGACGGAAGTTTGGGTAGAATAGAACTAATTCGGTAGAATATTATTAAGAATGGAGTAGAAGTAGAAGGATTAGTCATTAGTCAGAAGCTTCATTTATACCGAAAGAGTATACATCTTTCACAAGCTGGAGAAAAATTTCTCCAGTATTTCCCCTCTAGGAACTCCAAAACTTGACTAATTCTAACACATGAACCTATTTATAGGCATGACTCATTCGTGCAGATGAGTCTTGTTTGTGCGAATGGGCCTCATCCGTGTAGTTGAGTCTCATCCATACGAACCACTCCTAAGCACCAAAACTAATGTGTTTGAATCTAACTCACATCTATACAATATTCAACACATGCTCTATCTAGCCTATTCGCACAGTGACGGGCACACAAAATATGCACTAACAATTTCCACCTTGTACGTTGATGTGCTTGAAATACAACATATAAATTATAACAAATACGACATAAAAGCAACCCTTTTTTAGTACTAATGTTGGAAAAAGCTTGTGTTTTCGTTCCTTTTTTATTTTCAGGGATAAAAGAGCTTAAAGTGCAAAAGGAGCAAAAAGACAGCAAAAAACAACATAAATGTAAAGAAGGAGGACTTGCTGCAACTCGCCTAGCCTCGATCCACAAAATAGCAAGAACAGAAGACTTGACACGGGGCCATATCCACCAGACACGGGCCGTGTCCGAAGATGGATGATGTGCAGAAGAAAAGACAACTGCAAAGGAGAAAACTGGCAGCCGACACAGGGATGTGCTAAGCCAACAGGGGTGTGGTCAACTCAAAGATTTTCAGAATCTGCGATAGTACAGCAAGTACTTTGGCCACGGGCCGTGCCATTGACACACGGTGTCACACCGCCAAATTCCACAAGCGGAGTATCACCGCAGGAGGCGTGACATGACCAGGATCAAGCCACCAATCATATTGAACCATGTATTTAAAGAAAATATAAAACCAACCACAATATAATTGGTGTCCAAAAGAAATTAACCAAGTTCAAGTTATCAGCGGAAGCATAAAGTGTAAAACCAAAACATAAGTTTAAAAGTTCAAATGTTTAAGATGGAACTCATCAGTCCATGTCCCACAACGACCTCTCTTTCTCGTGCAAGCTCCATCTAAGCACCTAACGACCTGCAAGGCATGTAGCAACGAATCAACAACAAAGTTGAGCGAGTTCACAGTTGGTTATCCATTTTAGAGTTGTTCCAAAACCATAAGTTTATTCGAAAACCATGAGTTAACCAATTCCTTGTTTCCCAAACCATAACCAGTGGGGGCTACCCCATGATACAAACCACTAGACCCGTTACCATATCGACTACTGACTGGAGTCATGTTTATGTACCCTGCATCAATGTCTATCATCATTGACTAAGTGCCCAGATCCATTAGTCCACTCCCGTCCTCTGCGGCACGGTGTGAGGCTTGTCAAACCTAATAGCGCTATTTAACTAATGACCCGTTCGCCATTGGCCCGGTGATTAAGTCGATATAAAAATGAGGGACTTCATGATAGAGTTTTGTCTAGTAAGTTATATGTTGTCATCCTTCCTACGGAGGATGGAGGTACGTAATCTACCCAAGGAGAATACGCAGGCTAAATGTTGTCATCCTTCCCATGGAGGATGGAGGTACATATTCTACCCAAGGAGAATATGCAGGTTCCGTTTTAGTTACTTAACCAATTCCCAAACCACCGGGAATCCCATGCCTTGTAGAAAGTGTGAACTCACCTTAGGTTAGCTCGGCAGATACACGAAAAGGTCACTTGAGCTATATGTGGTCAACCACGTCCTAACATGGTTACCATACAAGTCAGGTCTAGGTTCAAGTAGTGCACATAGGTTTACACATAAGCTAACAGGTTACGAACACGTAATGATCATGGAAAACACGTAAAACACATTAACAGTCAAGTACACATCATAACCAAACTTGTGCGACTCAAATGATTGGGCTCGCACAAGTTCAATGGCCCAACAATCTTCTGTGATTCAATAATTGAAGCCCACTAATATTCGGCCCAACCTTTTGTGCGTCCATCACAACTTGTGCGACTCACAACGGGTTGTGCGACTGAAACGAGCCCGACCCAAGAATAAATGAAGTCCATACCACATACGGCCCAACATATAGACAGTTAATCAACTTGTGCGGTCCATTTAACCTTGTGCGACCCGAACTAACTTGTATGATTATAAATGGCTTGTGCGACTGGATTTTACTTGTGCGACTGAGTTTTGGGGCTTTAAGGCCCAACAACAATATAAGGTTCAAAGAGATGTGTGTGGCCCAGGACTTGTGCGATCGGCACTCCCTTGTGCGATCCACATGTCTTGTGCGATCATGCAGTTTCTAAGTTGTACTCTGTGCTTAAACAATTGTACCCTAACACATCTTGTGCGACTGGCTTGTGCGATCGGTTTTAACATTCCTTAATTCTTGCAATTTAGTTACAATCATTCAAACAATTTCCAATTTCCATTCGATCAATCAATGCTAACAGTTCCCATCTATACAATATTCAATCAAACCAACAGATTAACTAATTTATTTGTATGTACCCTAATTAATCATATAACAACTCATCATCATCACATCGAATCAAATAGCATAATTAACATCATGATCCTTAATTCATCCAATAACTCAAACCAAACCAAATCTTATATTCCATCAGACTCCAAACACATATGGCCGATTACATTCATTCGGTTCTAGATCATTATTATCATCACATGATGATCAACCCTATATTGAACTAACATATTACACATGTGAGCCGATTTACATGAACACAAAGCCTCAACAGTTTATATCATGATTAATCATATATCATTCTTAAATCATTATGTGGACACATATAAATCACAACATCATCTAACAAAATAATAACCATGAAACACTAACCGGTTAGAAGGTAGAACAAGGATGATCTGAATCAAGAAAGCTTCAAGGAAGAGGGGATGTTGCCGTCGAGTTCAAGAGAGAGAGAGGGAGAGAGATTTAGGGTTTGCTAAACTTTGTGTGTTTTGATAAAGTGTAGGATTTATACTAACACCCTAGGTGTCATACGAGCTAAGAGAGTGGGCCGAACCCTTCATGGGCTGCCCTTGGGTTTCGAGTACAAAGAGTGTGGCCCGAATGAGCTTCTACGATTGGACTAGTGTTGTGCGATTACATTATATACATACATTACACATATTCACATAACATGTAATTTATTCATTAAAACCAACATATCAATTAGTCACATAGAGTTTGTACACGTTACATTAAACACAAAGATCGGTTCTGAAATACGAGTTGTCACATCATCCCCAAGTTGAAAGAAATTTCATCCCGAAATTTAGCACATAGCTACTGAGGAAGCTAGTTAGGTTGCGTGTTTTCCTGGTTTTCCTAGGGCGTCACATCCTCCCCATGTTGGTTTAGAATTTCATCCCGAAATTCCGCAGTAGCTTAAGCCTCAGTAGTGGTTTCGCTTTTTTCGAACAATTGGGGATACTTGTCTTTCATCTGGTCTTCTCGTTCCCAGGTAAACTCTGGGCCACGACGGGAGTTCCAACGAACTCGAACAATGGGTATCCTGGTACGCTTGAGAACCTTAACGTCTCGGTCAGTAATCTCTACTTGTTCCTCGACGAATTGTAACTAATCGTCGAGAGTGAGGAACTATGAGGGTCTCATCTGACAGACACTTCTTCAGATTTGACACATGGAATATGTTATGAACTCCACTGAGCTCTTCAGGTAGATTCAATCTATAGGCCACCTTGCCAATTCTCTCAGCGATTTCGAAAGGTCCAACGTAACGTGGATTTAGCTTGCCTCCTTTACCAAAACGAACCACACCTTTCCAAGGTGAGATTTTTAGTAGCACTTGATCCCCAACCTGGAACTCGAGTGGTTTCCTGCGCTTATCAGCATAGCTTTTCTGACGGTCACGAGCTGCCGCCATTCGTTATCGTATTTGGGCAATCTTTTCTGTCGTGTCGATGACGAGTTCTGGGCCAGTGATTTGGCTGTCACCAACTTCTGGCCAACATAAGGGTGATTGGCATTTCCGTCCATACAAAGCCTCGAACGGAGCAGCCTGGATGCTAGAGTGATAACTGTTGTTATACGAAAACTCTACCAGAGGTAGATGCCTTTCCCAGCCGTTACCAAAGTCAATTACACATGCTCGAAGCATGTCTTCAAGAGTTTGGGTGGTGCGTTCAGACTGCCCATCCGTCTGTGGATGATACGCCGTGCTCATATCTAGACGTGAGCCAAAGGATTTGTGCATAGCTTGCCACAAATTAGAGGTAAAACATGGATCACGATCAGAAATAATGGAGGTTGGCACCCCGTGCCTCGAGACTACTTCCTTCAAGTAGATGTCTGCTAGAGTAGAGAACTTATCCGTTTCTTTGATAGCCAGGAAGTGTGCAGACTTGGTTAGTCGATCTACTATTACCCAAATGGTATCGTTTCCTCGTTGAGATCTAGGTAAGCCAGTAACGAAGTCCATGGAAATTTGCTCCCATTTCCATGTCGGGATCTCTGGTTGCTGAAGTAGGCCTGATGGCTTCTGGTATTCAACCTTGACCCTAGCACAGGTCAGACATTTACTAACATAGGTCGTAGGGCCACCAGTACGTAGTCTTGAGATCGTGGTACATCTTATCCGAACCAGGATGTACTGAGTAACGAGACTTGTGAGCTTCGTCCATCACCAGCTCACACAGATTACCATAAAATGGAGCCCAAATACACCCTGCCAAGTAGTAAGCACCATCTTCCCTTAGTTCTAACCGTTTCTCCAATCCTCACAGGGACTCAGCCCTGAAGTTCTCTTCTTTCAATGCTTCGACCTGAGCATCACGAATTTGGGCAGGAAGACTAGAGTGAATGGTAAGCTGTAACGCACGTACACGCTTAGGTTTGGTTACCTTTCGACTGAGGGCGTCAGCCACCACATTGGCTTTGCCTGGATGGTACCTAATTGCGCATTCATAGTCGTTAAGGAGTTCGACCCATCGACGCCGTCGCATGTTCAACTCCTTTTGATCGAAGATATGCTGGAGACTCTTGTGATCAGTGTAAATGGTGCACTTGGTACCGTACAAGTAATACCTCTAAGAGCAAACACCACTGCTCCCAACTCCAAGTCGTGAGTAGTGTAGTTCTTTTCGTGAACCTTTAGTTGTCGTGATGCGTAAGCAATGACTTTCTCACGTTGCATCAACACACAACCAAGTCCTTGGATTGACGTGTCACAATAAACCACAAAATCGTCTGTGCCCTCAAGCAATGAGAGAATAGGAGCGCTACAAAACTTCAACTTCAGCTGCTGAAATGCAGATTCCTGAGCATCACCCCAATGGTAGGTGACACCCTTCTGAGTAAGAACAGTAAGAGGTTGCGCAATCTTTGAGAAATCCTTGATGAAACTTCTGTAGTAACCCGCCAAACCCAAGAATTGACGGATTTCAGTTGGTGTATGAGGTGCAGGCCAATTCCTAATTGAGTCAACCTTGGATAGATCAATGTGAATCCCATCCTTATTAACCACGTGGCCTAGGAAATGGACTTCACGAAGCCAAAAGTCGCATTTCGAGAACTTAGCATAAAGCTGTTCTGTTCGAAGAAGTTCTAAAATAAGTCGCAGATAACGCTCATGTTCCTCCTGAATCTTGGAATAGATCAGGATATCGTCAATGAAAACAATAACGAACTTATCCAAGTAAGGTTTGCACACTCGGTTCATAAGATCCATGAAGACCGCAGGTGCGTTCGTCAACCCAAAAGGCATAACCAGAAACTCGTAGTGGCCGTAACGAGTTCTGAACGCTGTTTTGGAGATGTCCTCGTCTAGGACTCTCAGCTGATGATAGCCCGATCTTAGATCAATCTTAGAGTAGAAACTCGACCCTTACAGCTTGTCGAACATTTCATCGATACGCGGAAGAGGATAACGATTCTTCACGGTCACCTTGTTGAGCTTGCGATAGTCAATGTACATTCGAAAGGTACCGTCTTTCTTCTTCACAAATAAGACTGGAGCTCCCCAGGGCGAAGAGCTAGGACGAATGAAACCCTTGTCCAAAAGCTCTTGTAGTTGTGCGGACAGTACTTCTAATTCTGATGGGGCTAAGCGATAAGGTGCGCGAGCTATAGGTGCTGCTCCAGGAGCTAGCTCGATTTGAAACTCGACCTGACGATGAGGCGGAAGACCAGGTAATTCCTCAGGGAATACCTCAGGGAAGTCGCGTACGATCGGAATATCTTCTATCTTCTTTTCCTTTATGGAGGTGTCAGTAACGAGAGCTAGAATAGCAGTGTGGCCCTTTCGCAAACATTTCTGGGCCTTAAGGAAAGAGATGATGCTCACAACAGCACCACTCATGTCGCCACAAATAACGAGAGGTTCTTTACCAGAACGAGGGATGCGGACAATCTTCTCCTTGCATAGAATCTCTGCTCGATGTTGGGATAACCAATCCATCCCAATGAAAATATCGAAGCTACCAAGAACGATGGGGATAAGGTCGATAGAGAAGGTCTGACCAGCTAAAACGAGATTACAACCCTTAACTATATGTGTGGCCTCAAGACTTTTACCGTTTGCTAGTTCTACAACATGGTTGGTGTTCAAGGGGATTGGGGTATGCTTAAGCATCTGACTAACTTTTAAGGACACATAACTAGTATCGGCACCCGAATCGAATAAAACAGAAACAAAGAAGTCGTCCAGTAGGAACTTACCCGTCACGACGTTGGGATCGTTCCTTGCATCACCCTGACCAATCACGAAAGCACATCCCTTGGCACCATTGCCATCATTGTTACCCCCATTGTTGTTCCCATTTCCCTGGTTGTTGTTGTTGTTGTTCTGATTCTGATTCAACTGTGGACAGTTCCTCTTGAAGTGGCCTTCAACACCACACTGAAAACACCCTTTGTTAATACCTTGTTATTGCTGCTGTGGATTCTGTGGAGCTTGTTGCTGCTACTGACGATTTTGATTTGCAGGATATGGGCTCCTGCAATCCTTCGATGTGTGACCAGGTTTGTTGCACCTATGACAGCGACCCTTGCTACAAGGGCCGCTGTGGTGCAAGTTACAACGGTTACACTTAGGTTGATTTCCTTTGTACCCTCCTTGTTGACCAGGGCTCTTGTAGTCGTCAGTCCTTCACTGCTGAGACTGAGACTGAACAGAAGTTGAACCCTTGCTTGAATTTCTATACCACTTGCGCTTGTTGTCGCTAGGAGCATCAGAAGTAGTGGTAGCACTAATATGCTTTGGCAGCCTGTTCTGCTCAACTGCCTGATCAGTGAGACGGTGGGATAGTCGTATGACCTACTGAATCATGAGGAGGTTAGCCGAAGTCACCATACTCTGAATCTCTGGCAGTAAACCCTTGATGTAAAGCTCGATACGTTTGCAGGGAGGGTCCACCATAGTAGGACACAAAGCAGATAGTTCGTTTGATCTCTTAGTATACGCCTCGATTTCGGATCCTGTCATCTTCAAATTGTATAACTCCACTTCCAGCTTATGTATGTCATCACGATGACAATACCCCTCTTTAATCAGATCTTTGAAGTCATTCCATGGAGTGGCATTAGCAGCTGGCAACCCTAACATTTGAACCTGAGCGTTCCAGCACGTGAGCGCACTACCTTCAATAGTTCCCGTAGCAAACTTCACCCTACTAGCAACAGGGCATTCACACATTTCGAAGACAGATTCGATCTTCTCGAACCAGTGGAGAAGACCTACCGCTCCTTCTGTACCACTGAAGGTACTAGGTCAACAGTCCATAAAGGTCTTGAACGTACACACAGGAGGGTAAGCATGTTGACCTGTCGCGCGAGAAAGAAAGATAAGGTTAAGCACGAGAGTTGGTTCGCGAGAGTAGGATCTAAACATCCTACGATAGGTCGAAATGGTAGGTTATACCTCCTGCTGGAGCTGCTGCGAGTGCCTCAGCAACTCGTTCATTGATTAGAGCCGTCAGCTGGGCTTGAGTCAAGTTCAGGCGTCCACTCATGATCTTCACACCGAAGGGAAAAACAAGTGAGAAAAGTGTCGTGAAAGTGCGTAAGTATGGGATGACAGAAGAGAGCGAGCATACAAGGTTTCAAGCAATAATTGTTACGCTAACTAAGCATACCATGATCAATGCACTACTTAAGCTAACAGGCAGGTAATATAAAAATAAACCATATCACCTAGCAGGTAATATAAAAATAAACCATATCACCTATAGTGTCACACCCTCAAATTCCACAAGCAGAATACCACCACAGGAGGCGTGACATGACCAGGATCAAGCTACCAATCATATTGAACCATGTATTTAAAGAAAATATAAAAGCAACCATAATATAATTGGTGTCCAAAAGAAATTAACCAAGTTCAAGTTATCAGCGGAAGCATAAAGTGTAAAACCAAAACATAAGTTTAAAAGTTGAAATGTTTAACATGGAACTCATCAGTCCATGTCCCACAACGACCTCTCCTTCTCGTGCAAGCTCCATCTAAGCACCTAACGACCTGTAAGGCATGTAGCAACGAATCAACAACAAAGTTGAGCGAGTTCACAGTTGGTTATCCATTTTAGAGTTGTTCCAAAACCATAAGTTCATTCTAAAACCATGAGTTAACCAATTCCTTGTTTCCCAAACCATAACCAGTGGGGGCTACCCCATGTTATAAACCACTAGACCTGTTACCATATCGACTACTGACTGGAGTCATGTTTATGTGCCCTGCATCAATGTCTATCATCATTGACTAAGTGCCCAGATCCATTAGTCCACTCCCGTCCTCTGCGGCACGGTGTGAGGCTTGTCAAACCTAATAGCTCTATTTAACTAATGACACGTTCGCCATTGGCCCGGCGATTAAGTTGATATAAAAATGAGGGACTTCATGATAGAGTTTTGTCTAGTAAGTTATATGTTGTCATCCTTCCTACGGAGGATGGAGGTACGTAATCTACCCAAGGAGAATACGCAGGCTAAATGTTGTCATCTTTCCCGTGGAGGATGGAGGTACATATTCTACCCAAGGAGAATATGCAGGTTCCGTTTTAGTTACTTAACCCATTCCCAATCCACCGGGAATCCCATGCCTTGTAGAAAGTGTGAACTCACCTTAGGTTAGCTCGGCAGATACACGAAAAGGTCACTTGAGCTATATGTGGTCAACCACGTCCTAACATGGTTACCATACAAGTCAGGTCTAGGTTCAAGTAGTGCACGTAGGTTTACACATAAGCTAACAGGTTACGAACACGTAATGATCATGGCAAACACGTAAAACACATTAACAGTCAAGTACACATCATAACCAAACTTGTGCGACTCAAATGATTGGGCTTGCACAAGTTCGATGGCCCAACAATTTTGTGCGATTCAATAATTGAAGCCCACTAATATTCGGCCCAACCTGTTGTGCGTCCAGCACAACTTGTGCGACTCACAATGGGTTGTGCGACTGAAACGAGCCCGGCCCAAAAATAAATGAAGTCCATACCCCATACGGCCCAACATATAGACAGTTAATCAACTTGTGCGGTCCATTTAACCTTGTGCGACCCGAACTAACTTGTACGATTATAAATGGCTTGTGCGACTGGAGTTTACTTGTGCGACTGAGTTTTGGGGCTTTAAGACCCAACAACATAATAAGGTTCAAACAGATGTGTGTGGCCCAAGACTTGTGCGATCGGCACTGCCTTGTGCGATCCACATGTCTTGTGCGATCATGCAATTTCTTAGTTGTACTCTGTGCTTAAACAATTGTACCCTAACACATCTTGTGCGACTGGCTTGTGCGATCGGTTTTAACATTCCTTAATTCTTGCAATTTAGTTACAATCATTCAAACAGTTTCCAATTTCCATTCGATCAATCAATGCTAACAGTTCCCATCTATACAATATTCGATCAAACCAACAGATTTACCAATTTTTTTGTATGAACCCTAATTAATCATATAACAACTCATCATCATCACATCGAATCAAATAACATAATTAACATCATGATCCTTAATTCATCATCCAATAACTCAAACCAAATCTTATATTCCATCTGACTCCAAACACATATGGCTGATTACATTCATTCGGTTCTAGATCATTATTATCATCACATGATTATCAAACCCTATATTGAACTAACATATTACACATGTGAGCCGATTTACATGAACACAAAGCCTCAACAGTTTATATCATGATCAATCATATATCATTCTTAAATCATTATATGGACACATATAAATCACAACATCATCTAACAAAATAATAACCATGAAACACTAACCGGTTAGAAGGTAGAACAAGGATGATCCGAATCAAGAAAGCTTCGAGGAAGAGGGGATGTTGCCGTCGAGTTCAAGAGAGAGATGGAGAGAGATTTAGGGTTTGCTAAACTTTGTGTGTTTTGATAAAGTGTAGGATTTATACTAACACCCTAGGTGTTATACGAGCTAAGAGAGTGGGCCGAACCCTGCATGGGCTGCCCTTGGGTTTCGAATACAAAGAGTGTTGCCCGAATGAGCTTGTACGATTGGACTAGTGTTGTGCGATTACATTATATACATACATTACACATATTCACATAACATGTAACTTTTATTCATTAAAACCAACATATCAATTAGTCACATAGAGTTCGTACACGTTACATTAAACACAAAGATCGGTTCTGAAATACGAGTTGTCACATCATCCCCAAGTTGAAATTAGCACATAGTTACTGAGGAAGCTAGTTAGGTTGCGTGGTTTCCTGGTTTTCCTGGGGCGTCACACACGGGGCCGTGTTATTACAACATCTGACAAGCAGTTAATGAGGAAGAGAGAGAGAGAGATGGGCACGAGGCCGTTCCAGCTGGGCCCGGGCCGTGCTGAAGCTTCTGAAGACAACTATAAATAGAAGTGCTTGGTTCCACTCCAAACCATACCCTTGGCAAACCATTTCTCTCTCACTTGCCACCACTACAACACCGTTATCCTCTACCATCATCCATTTTCCATCTTTTAGAGTGTGTGTGTAGTCTCGGGATTCAAGATTGATAGTAAGAGTCTTTGTCAAGCAAAGGCCATGCTTGGCTAAATTCTTACATCACTTGGTGAAGACATATCTTTTATTATTTCCAATCTTTGGCAACTTTTTAATTGGTATGTATTAATGACTTTAATAAATAGTTTTTTATATTAAAGGCGAATTTATTCAACCATTCTTCATATGTCATTTATTCACATATTCATGTCTTTACGGTCTATATAAAGCATGTTAATTACTTGGAAGGGGGTTGCAAGGGTGGTTGGGTAATTCTATGTCTCGTTCAGTGTATAGATCCTGTGAGAACCTGATTCAAGTTTAGTACTACTCCATGGATTGGCCGGGAATGACTAGCACGCCTGAGAGTAAGAAACCGCTTGAACCCCTTATTCATAAACTACTATTAAAACTTTAAACCAACCCCGCGAGGACTGTATCCCTGCTTACTCAGGCCAACGATTTGAGGATGACCGCTGCTGGAAGGGGTCCCACCACATTTTGCATTAATAACTTACTTAATTATCTTTCAATATTCCAATCTATTGGGATTGTATCCTTGCTGACTCAAACCACTAGGTTGAGGAGGGGCCTGCTACTATAACTAAGATAATATCTTAAAATGCCCAAAGTGCGGAAATCATCAAAAGGGTACATGCAAGATAAGTCGGATCCAAGTGATTCTTTCTTGTCTATCTAATTTTATTTTCTGTTTTTATCTTTTTATTAGTTTAAAACTCCTTTCTCAAAGTTTGGTTCGATTAGACGTTGACGATATGCCGGTATTAAAAGCTCTTGTGTCCTTGGACGACCTCGGTATCTTGCCATCACTATACTACATCCGCGATGGGTATACTTGCCCTTGTGTGTGTGTAGAGTGCTAGTAGAATATCGTGTTTTATAAATTTAAAAATTGAAATCGGGGAGTAAAAAGAGCTAAAAAATAGACATAAAAATATAGACACCCGCACGCACGTCAAATTTTTGGCGCAGTTGCTGGGGTACAAGAATCTTAAGAAAGCTTAAAATTAACGGCTAATCCTTTTTACCTTTTCTTTTTTAGTTTTTTCTTCTTTTTCTTTTAATTTTTCACTTTCTGTAGAATTGACACGGGGCCGTGCTGTTCTAACACGGGGCAGTGTCAACTCTCCAGTTGTCACACCCGCTCGTAGCGGAAGCGCGAGGTGTGATCTGATCGGTTCTCATTGCATAACAATATAAGTGAACATACTAAATGAATAGAAACAAGCTCTAATGCCATTGTCATAATTGTTTCAAAAGAACGCAACATAAGTTAAATGTATTGGTTACAAACCATTAAATGAAAATAAGTTGTCATCGTTTTATACATCAAAATGTAAGTCTTAAAATGTCAAGGCTTTGACCACTATATCACCGCAAAGAGGCGGTATATAACGGGCAAACCCTTCAAATGGTGGCATGGAGTCTTGATACTTGCTTTCCTTGACTGAAATGTCTGCCAGGTCCACTAATTTCCTGAAATACATGTTAAGTTTGAAAACATCAACAAAAGTTGAGCGAGTTCATGCAGTTTAGCTGTATGAGATGTATCTGTAAAATGTGAGTTGTATAAAATGTATCTGTAAAATGTGAGTTGTATAAAATGTATCTGTATGTATGATGTATAAACTGTATCCACAACATGTGAGTTGTATAAAATGTATCTGTATGTATGATGTATAAACTGTATCCACAACATGTGAGTTGTATAAAATGTATCTGTATGTATGATGTAGTATGTAAAGCGTCAATGAAATCGTTGATCATTAATGTTTCGCGAGGACATTAATATGTGTGACGAATTAGGAAGCAATCCAAACCTAGACGATTTTATGTCGACTCCTATCGACTGGGACACAAACGCACTCTTCTGTATGGGTCCACGACCAAGAGTGGGGCTCGCCAATACCCATTAGATCTAACCACTTGTACCTAGGTCCAAACTGGATTAATGGTGCTTAGATGTATAACCCTAATTCGCACATGATCTAAGGTGTTTCATTCCCTAACTTTAACATACGTTGAACATGTATTTTCCCCGATAGTTGTAAAGTTGTAAAACATTTAAATGAATAGGGGACATGAACTCACTGAATTGCGTCCGTGAATAGAAGTAATTATGATCTCGCGTGTGGTCGTCTTGAACAATGTTGCGACCTACAAATGTTCTTTATTTGTTAGACACTTCGGTCTTTATAAATGACTTGAGTATAAGTCTTGTGTCTTGAATATGTGTTAAGACCTGTATGTCTTTGTTACTCATTGAACTGTGTATTAGATGTATTAACTGATAACTGTTTAGTGTATATATTTCTCCAAATACATATTCTTGTATCTCGTGAGTTGTATCATCGGGTCTTGTCATCTTGGTTTCGTGTCTTGTATAAGTAAATTGTATAATTGTAATGTTTATCAATTATATGTCATTGGGCTTAGCCCAAGAATTAATGTTATTGGGCTTAAATAGTATTGGGCCTAAATAGTGTTGGGCCTCAATAGTGTTGGGCCTAAATAGTGTTGGGCCTCAATAGTGTTGGGCCTAAATAATGTTGGGCCTCAATAGTGTTGGGCTTAAATAGTGTTGGGCCTCAATAGTGTTGGGCTTAAATAGTGTTGGGCCTCAATAGTATTGGGCCTAAATAGTGTTGGGCCTCAATAGTGTTGGGCTTAAATAGTGTTGGGCCTCAATAGTGTTGGACCTCAATAGTATTGGGCTTAATGTTATTGGGCCTTGGCCCATATGTTTGGTATTGGGCTTAGCCCATGTGTTTTGATAAGCCCATTATGAAATTAAGCCCATTTAGAAAAGTAAGCCCATTTGTATAAAAATAGCCCATTTGTATAAACATAGCCCATTTGTATAAACATAGCCCATTTGTATAAAATAGCCCACTAGTAAATATAAGTCTTTCATTTTTATAAAAACATTTTTATAAAAATTCACTAAGTATACTTTTTAGTAAATAAAAACATAATAGTTTTTATAAGTCTCAAGATGTCCGAATTTTGTTAATGGTAACGTAATTTTTGTGCCCGCGTCGGAAGATCGCCTAAACGTCGTAGTAAGTTCCCCGAATGGCGATATGTTTATAAATTCGTCCGTCGTCCGATTTGACCATAAGTTGTGTCCGATCCTTCGGAATGTCCGTAAGTTGTTTTCATGTGTGTCTATATGTATTCTTGTAAGTCTTTAGTTGTAAGTATGTCTTGTATTTATTTGTGTCATTGTTATCAACTCTTAACTTGTATATATAACTAATACAAATAATAACACATAGCACATACTTGATATGTTCACTAAATATATATTTTACCAAAATATATATTTATGTCAATTTTTATGTTTAGAAAGACCAACTTTCTAATCTTGTAAAGACTTTGTTAGAAAAAAAAATGATAGTTTTGTTAACATAATGTTCTAAAAAAAAATGGCCATATAACCTTTGTATTAATCATTTGGCCATGTTTCATAAACATATCATTTTCTTTTCCAAATCACCATCAATTTACCCAATCATCTTAACTAAAAACATATGAGATTTTTATAACATAAACTTATCAAAATGATCTCCAAATCATGTAGGGTTTTGGACATGATCATAACATGTGCTAACTAGTTCAAAAACCAAGTTTACTTCTAGTTTTAACAACTTTTATAAAAATCTCATGTTGTATGTTACTTTTCATAATTTTGTAGAAGTATTGTTTTTAGTGAAAAACATTAAATACTTTAACAAAATTAAAGGTTATGATCATCCAAGTAATCCTTTATGTTAAAAACCCTTTAACATAAACATGTATAATTGTTAGATCATATTTTTAAAACATCCTCTAACAATTTATTTATATCATAATCATCATAACAAGATCAAATATGCATATATCAAGTCTTAGATCACAATATAAACCAACATAAATATGTCATGATTATTATTTTTGCTTCTTTGTATTTTTCATGTTTATTATGTATGATTTCTTGGTTATTATTTGTAATAATAACAATCATAATCATAATATATGTATCAAAGAAAAAAAATAGATATAGAAGCTTACTTCTAGCACTAGGCTAGGGATGATCTTAGATGATTTTAAGAAGCAAAGAAGATGAAGATCTTGATGATATAAGGCTCTTGAATGGATGAATACACTTCCTTTAACTTGCTAGTTCTTTAGATCACCTTAAGCTCCATAGAAGTACAACTTGATCATCAAATAAAGGCTAAAAAGGAAATGGGTTTTTGTGGTGTTCTTGGTAAAAAGATGAAGATGATGAGAGTATTCTTATGTGTGGGTAAAGTATGGTGAAAAGTGGTGTAGAATGGTTAGTAACTAATGAGATTACATGTTATAATAATTCACCAACTTGATCCACTTGCATCTAAATAAGTATCTAGATATTTTTAACACATAATTAAGGGTATGTGGGCCCTTATACACGTTCATACACGGGGGGGGGGGGGGGGGGGGTCTTGAATTGTTGAATTGTTATTAAGTGTTTAAAGTGTTAGAAACTTTTAGCAAAGTTTAGGTGTTTAAATGTTTCAAGTGTATAAATGTGTTAAGAAGGTGTTAAGTGACCATTACTAGTCTAATATGATCTAAATAATATTAGATGGTCACTAAAAAAAAGATCCGACATTGTTCGGATATTCATTTCGAATTGTTTCGGTTAGACGTTATTTGAACGCTAAGTTGTGTAACTTGTATGAATTGATGTAGTTATTGGCTCGGATGATACCCGAATGTATCGTCTCATGAATTCTATGTTAAATATTTTTTTTACATGTCGTAAAAATATTACAAAACTGATTTCTGCAGAATTTCTGCGGAAAAGTATAGAAATCGTCGCTTTTAGTGCTTTTCGGCAGTTTTCGGTGCTACCGGACATTGGTAGTATATTAAACCAAACCCTTGCATTCCCATATAGGGTTTAATGTATATTTGATGTTGGACTTCCGTCTGAGTCCTAAAGATGTAATTTAGATGGTTTCGCTGGATCCTGAGTTTTCGTCAGCACGCTAGTTTACTAGATACTGCTCTAGTTGTTTCGATGCATTGTTTACATTGTTTCAAAGGTAACCAATAAAATGAATCATGTGCATCATAATTGAATATTCCATAAGTATTCTAAGATGTATATTATGTAATATGCAGTTCGAGTGTTCGAAATGCATAAAAAATGTAGCTAAAATGAGTACTTTAAGTGTGTCACACCCCCAAAATCCACACGCGGAGTACTACCGCTTGGAGGCGTGACATGACCAGGATCAAGCCACCAATCATATTGAACATAAGTATAAAGTAAAAGTCATTCATCAATACGATAGGTGTTTCCAAAACCAAATATAAACAAGTGTGTAGCGGAAGCATTTAATGTAAAACCCAACATAAGTTTAAGTACAAAATGTTATAATGTTTAACAACACAATCACGATCCATATCCACAACGACTGTGCCTCCCGTGCAAGCTCCAAAAGTACCTATGGTCCTGCAAGGCATGTAACAGAGAGTCAACAACTAGTTGAGCGAGTTCACAGTTGGTTATTTAGTTATAATGTTCATTTCGTGAATCATATGTTCGTTTAGTAATCATATATCGTATGTAATAGCATTGCGGCCCTCAAGGCATGTTTGCGAAGATTAGTGGGGGTTTCCCATGTTTTCTAGACTAGTTATATTTGTATCGCGGCCCTCCAGGCATGTTTGCGAAGATTAAAGTATAGTTCGCGGCCATTCCAGGCATGTTTGCGAAGATTGTTCTAGTATCGCGGCCGATCCCGGCATGTTTGCGAAGAGATGTATAAGTATCACTAGTCTAGTAGTATCTACCATTGACCTTCATCTCCCGAGGCCAATGGTATGCAATTCCGATAACTCTTAAGCATAAATACTCAATTAATCAACCCATTCCCAACCCCGGGAATCCCATGCCTTGGTAGAAGTGTGAACTCACCTTGTTTGCTCGGTATGCTAAGCTAAGCTAAGTGCCCACAATAAATCAGTCAAGTCCTATAGTGTACGTATTTTCAATCAGTTCACGTTCGTAATGTTTCACATGTAACTAGCATCACAGTAATATCACAAAGCGTGTTTGACAGTTAATCGCACATCATATAATTGTTAATCACAGTTTATTATCGCATATCATCCAATAACGTACTTAATACATTTACTGACTTGGCATAGTTAATGAGCCATAACATAGTTAAATCAGAACTAACAGAGTTGACATAGTTGATATAACCCAGTTAATATGCTTAACAAATATAACAGTTAACAAGTTGCTTAAAACACATATTTGCCGAAAACACCCCATGGCCGAAAACCCTTATGTGGCCGAAATCCCATTATGTGGCCGAAAACACTTCAAGAGCCGAAAACACTCAAGGTGCCGAAATCACTAGTGGGCCGAAAACACATGAGGGCCGAAATCCCTTATATATGCCGAAATCCCCCCTTGGGCCGAACTTACATCTGGGCCGAAAACCCTATATGGGCCGAAATCACTTAATGTGATTTCGTCCATTTATAATGGTTGTGGGTGATTTCGTGAAACATCATCATCTTCCACAACTCACTGTAAGTTAAACCCAGCAACTAAAATCCATTTACAATTACATGATGAATCATTAACAAGTCATTTAATCAACTATTGATATGAAACAAATATTCTACCAAAACTTTGTGAAATCTAGAACATAATTTCATCAGATTATCATTCATTTCATATTCCCACTGTTGATCAAAAACCTCAAATATACATACAGTTCATGGATAATAATTTTCTATCAATCACACAATGATCAATCACATAATCACAGATATAAATGAATACATACATCATGATTAAACATCCAATAATCATACGATAAGCATTTTAAACAATGAACATGAAGATCACTAACCAAGGATTTTAAACAGAGGTTATGCTTCAAGTGTAGAATTCTTTCAGTGGGTTTTAGAGATAGAGAGATAAACAAAGTGAAAAGCTTTGGTAAGTGGAAACTTATCAGAGAAGATTTGTTTATAATATTGATTATACAAAATATCTAATCACTGGGCCATGGGCCAAGCCCATCTCTGATTTCGTCTGGTCACATGGACGAAAACACTTAAAGTGTTTTCACCACTTTAAGTGATTTCATGGTTACTTGTTTACAGTGAGTTCCAACTATAATTGACATGTTAATTAATATCACTTTATTAACATACAATCACACATAATAAATATTATGGATTTCCAAGTATAACATATCAGTCGAAATACGATACAACGTATTACAAAAGTAAGCGTTGTGAAACAACGAGTCGTATTAACAAACAACTAAAAAAAAATTAACGTGCACTAAATGCGAAGATAGAATCTTGGAAACTCGAGTTGTCACATTATCCCCAACTTGAAAGAAATTTCGTCCCGAAATTTAGCATGCGGTTACTGAGGAAGCTAGGTAAGTTATCGTTTACTGGTTTTCCTGGGGTATCACATCATCCCCCTGTTGAGTTGGGATTTCATCCCGAACTTCTGTAGTAGCTTCAGCCTCAGTAGTAGTTGCATTGTTTTCGAACAACTGGGGATATTTGAGTTCCATTTGGTCTTCGCGTTCCCAGGTGAACTCTGGGCCACGACGGGAGTTCCAACGAACTCGAACAAGAGGTATTCTGGTGTTCTTGAGGACCTTAACATCTCGGTCCGTGATTTCAACTGGTTCCTCGACGAATTGCAATTGTTCGTCGATAGTGAGCTCCTTCAAGGGAACTATGAAGGTCTCATCTGACTGCTACTTCTTCAGATTCGACACATGAAAGACGTTGTGAACTGCACTGAGTTCAGCTGGTAAGTTCAGTCTGTAGGCCACTTTGCCTATCTTCTCAATGACTTCAAATGGTCCAACGTACCGTGGATTGAGTTTGCCTCTTTTGCCAAAACGAACAACACCCTTCCAGGGTGAAACTTTGAGTAGTGCTCGATCCCCAACTTGGAATTCGAGTATTTTCCTGTCTTTATCAGCGTATACTTTCTGACGGTCACGTGCTGCCGCCATGCGTTGTCGTATTTGAGCAATCTTTTCAGTAGTATCAACTACCATTTCTGGACCTGTGATCTGACTGTCACCCACCTCTGCCCAACAAAGAGGTGATCGGCATTTACGCCCGTACAATGCCTCAAATGGAGCAGCTTTAATGCTGGTGTGGTAACTGTTGTTGTACGAAAATTCCACAAGTGGCAGATGTTTTTCCCAGCCTTTGCCAAAGTCAATTACGCACGCCCGAAGCATGTCTTCTAGAGTTTGAATAGTTCGCTCAGACTGCCCGTCTGTCTGAGGATGATAAGCTGTGCTCATGTCTAAACGAGAGCCAAAAGATTTGTGCATTGCTTGCCACAGTTCTGAAGTAAAACGTGCATCACGATCAGAGATAATAGATGTGGGCACCCCGTGCCTCGAGACAACTTCCTTAAGGTATACGTCTGCTAGAGTGGAGAACTTATCCGTTTCCTTGATAGCCAAGAAGTGAGCAGACTTTGTGAGTCGATCAACGATCACCCAAATAGTATCATTCCCACGCTGAGATCTAGGCAGGCCAGTAACAAAATCCATGGAAATTTGCTCCCATTTCCATTGTGGTATCTCAGGTTGTTGGAGTGGACCTGATGGTTTCTGATATTCTGCTTTGACTCTCGCACAAGTCAAACACTTTCTAACGTAAGTTGCTATGTGGGCCTTCATGCTAGGCCACCAATATGTAGTTCTGAGGTCGTGGTACATCTTATCTGAACCAGGATGTACTGAGTAGCGAGACTTATGAGCTTCATCCATTACAAGCTCGCGTAAATTACCATAGAGTGGGACCCAGATGCGTCCTGTTACATAGTAGGCGCCGTCTGCCCTTTGTTCTAACCTTTGCCTTGAGCCGCGTAGAGCTTCAGCCCTGACGTTTTCCGGTTTCAATGCTTCTACCTGAGCATCTCGTATCTGTGAAGGAAGACTAGACTGAATAGTGAGTTGCAACGCTCGTACACGCCTAGGTATAGTATCCTTTCGACTGAGGGCGTCGGCCACCACATTGGCCTTGCATGGATGGTACTTTATAGCACATTCGTAATCGTTCAGTAGCTCGACCCATCGACGTTGTCGCATGTTCAAGTCTTTCTGCTTGAAGATATGCTCAAGACTTCTGTGATCGGTGTAGATGGTGCACTTGGTGCCATACAGATAATGTCGCCATATCTTGAGTGCAAAAACAACAGCTCCAAGCTCTAAATCGTGCGTAGTGTAATTCCGTTCGTGAATCTTAAGTTGGCGTGAAGCATAAGCAATAACTTTATCCCGTTGCATCAACACACATCCAAGACCTTGGATGGATGCATCGCAGTAGACTACAAAATCGTCCGTGCCTTCAGGCAATGAGAGGATAGGTGCGCTACAAAGTCTATCCTTTAAGTGCTGAAACGCTGTTTCCTGTGTATCACTCCAATGGTAAGCAATACCTTTCTGTGTCAGTAATGTAAGCGGCTGTGCAATCTTTGAGAAGTCTTTGATAAACCGTCTGTAATAACCCGCCAAACCCAAGAATTGGCGTATTTCTGTCGGTGTGCTAGGTGCAGGCCAGTTCTTGATCGAATCTACCTTGGATGGATCAACATGAATCCCATCCTTGTTTACCACGTGGCCTAGAAAGTGAACTTCACGAAGCCAGAAGTCGCATTTTGAAAACTTAGCGTACAGCTGTTCCGTTCGTAGGAGTTCCAGAATAAGTCGTAAATGCTGTTCGTGTTCCTCCCGATTCTTCGAATAAATCAGGATGTCGTCAATGAAAACAATAACAAATTTGTCAAGATAAGGTTTGCACACCCTGTTCATAAGATCCATGAAAACCGCAGGCGCGTTCGTTAGCCCGAATGGCATGACCAAAAACTCGTAATGGCCGTAGCGAGTTCTGAATGCTGTTTTGGAGACGTCCTCATCCCGGACTCTCAGTTGATGGTAACCTGACCTCAGGTCAATCTTTGAGTAATAGCTCGACCCTTGCAACTGGTCGAATAAGTCGTCGATGCGTGGAAGTGGATAACGATTCTTCACCGTCACCCTGTTCAGTTCGCGGTAGTCTATGCACATACGAAAGGTACCGTCTTTCTTCTTTACAAATAATACTGGAGCTCCCCAGGGCGAAGAGCTAGGACGTATGAAACCCTTTTCCAAGAGTTCTTGCAATTGCTTAGACAGTTCTTCCAGTTCAGTTGGAGCTAAGCGGTAAGGCGCTCGAGCTATAGGTGCTGCTCCTGGAGCTAGCTCGATCTGAAATTCGACCTGGCGATGAGGCGGTAATCCAGGTAACTCTTCAGGAAACACTTGAGGAAAGTCGCGTACTACAGGAATATCCCCAATCTTTTTCTCTGTCGCCGATGTATCAGTAACGAGTGCTAAAATAGCTACGTGGCCCTTTCGCAAACACTTCTGTGCCTTCAATAAGGAGATGATGCCACTCACGACACCACTCTTGTCGCCTTGAACTTCGAGAGGTTCCTTGCCAGAACGAGGAATACGAATGATCTTCTCCTTGCATAGGATCTCTGCATGCTGTTGGGATAACCAATCCATACCGATGACAATGTCGAAACTACTCAGAGTGATAGGAATGAGATCGATAGAGAAAGTCTGACCAGCGAGGATAAGATTACAACCCTGAACTATGTGTGTGGCCTCTAGACTTTTACCGTTAGCTAACTCTACGACATGTTTGGTGTTCAAGAGTGTTGGTGCGCGTTTAAGCATTTGACTAACGTTCAGAGACATATAACTGGTATCCGCACCCGAATCAAATAATACGGTAACATAAAAGTCGTCGAGAAGAAACTTACCCGTAACCACATTAGGATCGTTCCTTGCGTCACTCTGACCAATCACAAACATACGACCCTTTGCACCATTGTTGTTGTTGTTGTTTCCCCCGTTGTTGTTCCCACTGCCCTGATTATTGTTGTTGTTGTTCTGATTCTGGTTTAACTGGGGGCAGTTCCGCTTGAAGTGACCTTCAGCCCCACACTGAAAGCATACCTTATTTCCTTGCTGTTGTTGCTGTGACTGGTTTCGTGGAACGGGTGGCTGTTGTTGCTGGTTCTGATTCGCAGGCCTTGAGCTCCTGCAATCTTTAGCGTCATGACCTACCCTTAGACATCTTTGACAGCGGCCTTTACGACACTGACCACTGTGGTGTTTGTTGCACCTGTTACATAGTGGATGATTTCCCCGATATCCACTCTGCCCCTGACTACCAGACGATTGCTGACTCGGACTCTGGTAATCACTACTCTTGCGCTGCTGTTGTGCTTGAGACTGTACAATAGCTGAACCTCTGCTAGAATCCCCTTCCCATTTCCGCTTGTTGTCACTGGGAATAGCAGGAGTAACTGGAGTGGTAGCGGTAGTAGCGCTGATACGTTTAGGCAGCCTGTTCTGTTCCACCGCCTGATCGGTGAGGCGATGAGCTAGCTTGACGATCTGTTGAATAGTGCCAAGATTCGCTGAGGTTACGTGGCTTTGAATCTCCGGCACCAGACCATTGAGATACAGTTCGATACGCTTAATGGGAGGGTCCACCATAGTAGGACACAGAATAGCCAACTCATTCGATCTTCTGGTGTACGCTTCAATTTCTGACCCCGTCATTTTCAAGTGGTAAAATTCTACCTCCAGCTTATGAATATCATCACGGCTACAATATTCCTCCTTGATCAACTCCTTGAAATCATTCCAGGGTGTGGCGTTAGCAACAGCCAACCCTAACATCTGCACTTGCGCATTCCACCAAGTCAGCGCAATGCCTTCTAGTGTACCAGTGGCGTACTTCACCCTGCGAGCCTCAGGGCATTCACACATTTCGAATACGGACTCGAGCTTTTCAAACCAATGGAGGAGTCCAACCGCTCCTTCCGTGCCACTAAAGGTAGTAGGATGACAGTCCATGAAAGTTTTGAAGGTACAAACAGGTGGCTGAGCGTGCTGACCTGTTGTATATAAGAGTCCAGTACAAGATTAAAACACAAGAGTTGGTTTAGGAGTGTAGGATCTAAAGATCCTAGTGTGAGTTACAACTGCAGGGTATACCTCCTGCTTGTGCGGCTGTAAGTGCCTCAGCAATTCGTTCGTTAATGAGAGCCGTCAGTTGGGCTTGCGTCATGTTGATACGTCCAGACATGATCTTCATAGTAAATATGACATAAGTGAGAGAGGTTCGCGAGTAGTGTGATAACAAAAGGGAATAATCACACAAGTGTTCTCATGCAATAGTGTTAAGTTAACCTAAGCATACCCGGAGCAAAGTTCTATGCAATTCTAGCAAGTAGGCAATAAGACATGTACCATATTACCTAGAGTGATGAGTCTTGCACGTGGAGCGAGGCGTCGTTGTGGATCGTTGAGCACTGTTCTGGTTATAGTCTGGTTTTAATAAAAACGTTTTCCCTTTATTAAAACCGAGTTCTCTATAACCAATGGCTCTGATACCAATCTGTCACACCCCCAAAATCCACACGCGGAGTACTACCGCTTGGAGGCGTGACATGACCAGGATCAAGCCACCAATCATATTGAACATAAGTATAAAGTAAAAGTCACTCATCAATACGATAGGTGTTTCCAAAACCAAATATAAACAAGTGTGTAGCGGAAGCATTTAATGTAAAACCCAACATAAGTTTGAGTACAAAATGTTATAATGTTTAACAACACAATCACGATCCATATCCACAACGACTGTGCCTCCCGTGCAAGCTCCAAAAGTACCTATGGTCCTGCAAGGCATGTAACAGAGAGTCAACAACTAGTTGAGCGAGTTCACAGTTGGTTATTTAGTTATAATGTTCATTTCGTGAATCATATGTTCGTTTAGTAATCATGTATCGTATGTAATAGCATCGCGGCCCTCAAGGCATGTTTGCGAAGATTAGTGGGGGTTTCCCATGTTTTCTAGACTAGTTATATTTGTATCGCGGCCCTCCAGGCATGTTTGCGAAGATTAAAGTATAGTTCGCGGCCATTCCAGGCATGTTTGCGAAGATTGTTCTAGTATCGCGGCCGATCCCGGCATGTTTGCGAAGAGATGTATAAGTATCACTAGTCTAGTAGTATCTACCATTGACCTTCATCTCCCGAGGCCAATGGTATGCAATTCCGATAACTCTTAAGCATAAATACTCAATTAATCAACCCATTCCCAACCCCGGGAATCCCATGCCTTGGTAGAAGTGTGAACTCACCTTGTTTGCTCGGTATGCTAAGCTAAGCTAAGTGCCCACAATAAATCATTCAAGTCCTATAGTGTACGTATTTTCAATCAGTTCACGTTCGTAATGTTTCACATGTAACTAGCATCACAGTAATATCACAAAGCGTGTTTGACAGTTAATCGCACATCATATAATTGTTAATCACAGTTTATTATCGCATATCATCCAATAACGTACTTAATACATTTACTGACTTGGCATAGTTAATGAGCCATAACATAGTTAAATCAGAACTAACAGAGTTGACATAGTTGATATAACCCAGTTAATATGCTTAACAAATATAACAGTTAACAAGTTGCTTAAAACACATATTTGCCGAAAACACCCCATGGCCGAAAACCCTTATGTGGCCGAAATCCCATTATGTGGCCGAAAACACTTCAAGAGCCGAAAACACTCAAGGTGCCGAAATCACTAGTGGGCCGAAAACACATGAGGGCCGAAATCCCTTATATATGCCGAAATCCCCCCTTGGGCCGAACTTACATCTGGGCCGAAAACCCTATATGGGCCGAAATCACTTAATGTGATTTCGTCCATTTATAATGGTTGTGGGTGATTTTGTGAAACATCATCATCTTCCACAACTCACTGTAAGTTAAACCCAGCAACTAAAATCCATTTACAATTACATGATGAATCATTAACAAGTCATTTAATCAACTATTGATATGAAACAAATATTCTACCAAAACTTTGTGAGATCTAGAACATAATTTCATCAGATTATCATTCATTTCATATTCCCACTGTTGATCAAAAACCTCAAATATACATACAGTTCATGGATAATAATTTTCTATCAATCACACAATGATCAATCACATAATCACAGATATAAATGAATACATACATCATGATTAAACATCCAATAATCATACGATAAGCATTTTAAACAATGAACATGAAGATCACTAACCAAGGATTTTAAACAGAGGTTATGCTTCAAGTGTAGAATTCTTTCAGTGGGTTTTAGAGATAGAGAGATAAACAAAGTGAAAAGCTTTGGTAAGTGGAAACTTATCAGAGAAGATTTGTTTATAATATTGATTATACAAAATATCTAATCACTGGGCCATGGGCCAAGCCCATCTCTGATTTCGTCTGGTCACATGGACGAAAACACTTAAAGTGTTTTCACCACTTTAAGTGATTTCATGGTTACTTGTTTACAGTGAGTTCCAACTATAATTGACATGTTAATTAATATCACTTTATTAACATACAATCACACATAATAAATATTATGGATTTCCAAGTATAACATATCAGTCGAAATACGATACAACGTATTACAAAAGTAAGCGTTGTGAAACAACGAGTCGTATTAACAAACAACTAAAAAAAAATTAACGTGCACTAAATGCGAAGATAGAATCTTGGAAACTCGAGTTGTCACAAAGTGTAAGAAAGTTACCGAAAAGTGTCAGTTGTAACATTCTCCCCCTGTTATTGAGAATTTCGTCCCGAAATTCAAGCTGAGTCATCCTTTGCAGGATTGTTCTCAAACATGTGAGGATATTTGACTTTGATTTGATCTTCACGTTCCCAAGTATATTGGGGTCCGTGTCGAGAGTTCCAACGAATTTTTACTAATATGTGACGACTCCTTTGTATTTTCTGGACCTTCCGGTCCATGACCTTAATAGGTGCTTTGTGAATTGGAGTTTGTCATCAATGTGAATCTCATCCGCCGGGATGATAACCGTTTCTTGCGTTGGACTCCTCTTAAGATTCGACACATGAAATGTGTCGTGTACACTACTAAGTTCTTCTGGTAACTTTAGCTTGTAGGCAACAGTGCCAATCTTCTCTAAGATTTCAAATGGTCCTACATATCGAGGGTTAAGCTTTCCACGCTTACCGAATCTCGCTACGCACTTCCAATGTGAGACTTTCAACAAGACCTTGTCTCCGACCTCGAAAGATAATGGCTTCCGTCTCTTGTCTGCGTAGCACTTTTGTCGATCGCGAGCCGCCTTGATACGGTCTCGGATCTGAAAGATTTTATTTGTAGTCTCTTAGACTAATTCCTGACCGATTAGTTGTTTATTGCTCGCTACCGCCCAACATAGCGGAGAGCGACACTTTCGACCGTAAAGAGCTTCGAACGGTGCAGCTTGTATACTAGTGTGGTAGCTGTTATTGTAGGAAAACTCAACTAAAGGTAGATGAGTATCCCAATTGCCGCCTAAATCCATAACACATGCACGAAGCATATCTTCGAGTGTTTGGATTGTCCGTTCGCTCTGGCCGTCAGTTTATGGATGAAAGGCCATACTTAGATTCAAATGAGATCCAAAGGCCAGTTGGAATGATTTCCAAATTCTTGAAACAAAACGACCATCTTGGTTAGAGATGATTGAAATAGGTACTCCATGACGAGCCACTATTTCCTTGAGATAGGGTTCCGCTAGTTTCTCTGTACTATCCTCCTCTCGAATCGGTAAGAAGTGTACGGACTTTGTTAGTCTATCGATGATTACCCAATCATGTCATGAACGCATGAGGTCCTGGATAACTTCGTAATGAAGTACATCGATATTTGTTCCCATTTTTAAACGGGAATCTCGGGTTGTTGTACCAATCCCGAGGGATTTTAATATTCGGATTTGACTTTTGCATAAGTCAAGCATTCTCCGACATAAGTCGCGATATTACTTTTGAGGTTAGGCCACCAATAGTATTCTTTCAATACTTAGGCCTAAGTGCTTCCTCCAAATATCATCTCGAAGGCCGCCAAAGAATGGAACCTAATTTCAACCCATAAGGTATAAAGTTCCATCTTCCTTCGGCACTAATTGTTCCTTCATGCCTCGAAGTGTTTCTAGTTGAATATGCTCTTCCTTGAGCGCTTGTGAATCATCTTCTCTAATGCTTGAACTCTCAGTATTCTAACTCGCTCCTTGCGGCTCAAGGCGTTAGCTACAACGTTCGCCTTGCCCGGATGGTACTTTATTTCACAATCATAGTCTTTCAACAATTCAACCAACATCGTTGACGCATATTTTAATTCTTTTTGGTTGAATATGTGTTGAAGACTTTTATGATCCGTGAAAAATAATGCATTGAGTACCATATAAATAATGTCGTCATATTTTTAAAGCGAATACCACCACGCCTAACTCAAGGTCGAGAGTGGTATAGTTCTTCTCATGAACTTTTTAATTGGCGCGGCGTGTACACGATAACTTTTTCACGTTGCACGAGTACGCAACCCAATCCTTGATGCGAAGCATCATAGTTTACAACAAAGTCATCGGTATCGTCGGATAATGATAAGGTTGTAAAATGCTATGCACCAATCTTAAGAATAAGTTGTAATGCTATTTCTTGTTTTTCGATTGGGGCGAATTTATTGTCTATTATTGGTGAGGGAGGTTAGCAATTGAGTAATTTAAAAAAAATATCAATAGATCTCCGATGATATCCCGCTGATCCCAAAAAAAAAAAAAAAAAAAATTGCCGGACTCCAGTTGGAGTCTTGGGCACCTCCCAATTCTCATTTGCTTCAATCTTAGCTGGGTCTACTTGAATGCCTTTCTCGTTCACTACATGCCTGAGGAATTGTACTTCGCGAATCCAAAATTCGCACTTGGAAAATTTCGCGTATAGTTTCTCCTTCTTGAGTAGTTCCGAAATGGTTCTCAAATGTTGTTCGTGCTCATCTGCCGATCGTGAGTATATCAAATGTCGTCAATGAATACCATGACGAATTTGTCAAGATACGGCTTGCACACACGATTCATTAAATCCATGAAGACCGCTGGTGCATTTGTTAAACCAAAAGGCATAACGAGAAACTCGTAATGACCGTAACGAGTCTTAAAAGCCGTTTTCGGTATGCTTTCCTCTTGAATTTGTAACTGATGATACTCCGATCGTAAGTATATCTTAGAGTAGAAGCTAGAACTTTTCATAAACCATTTGAGTTAGTTGGAAATTCATTTGTAACATGGTTTAGAAATATGAATTTTCGTTCATCGAAATGTTGTGCATTTTTGCAAAACTTGCATGTCTTTCCACCCCCAAAACCTTTATAAAAATGTATAGTGGTAAAGAGTGGGGGTTATGAACTCACAACATCCTTATTCGGTCAACTACAAGGTTCAGAAGGTGCTAATCGACATGGAGATTTGGCTATGGGTGCGGCTCCCGGTACCAAGTCGATGTGAAACTCGACTTGTTGATATGGTGGTAGTCCTGGCAAGACTTCAGGAAATTATTTTATCAAAAGAATATCTGTCAGCTGTGGCCCAACGGCCTTCTTGTCTACAACAAGTGCTAGATAGGCAATACAACCTTTCCGTAAGCACTTATGTGCTTTCATGCCATTGATGATCCGCAATAGGGTGTCGCGCTTCTCTCCATGTATCACAAGTGTCTCTTCGTTCAGTAGTGGTAGGCGAATGATCTTCTCGTGACATAAGACTTTGGCTAGGTTATCGGATAACCAATCCATGTCAACCACTACTTCGAAACTACTCAACTGAACGGGGAAGAGATCGATATTGAATTTCAGCTCTAGACTCGACTAGTTTACTTTTTGCCAATTCCATAGAATGAGGAGACGTCTAGCTTACTTGACTCTAGGCCAAGTACATTTTAAATTCTGTGTGGCGAGGACTTCACTGTATAGTTTTAGGAACCCTATCTTTAAATGTAGGATAACCCAATCCATATGTTTAGATGTAGGATAACCCGATACATATGTTTAGTTGTTGGATAACCCAACCATATGTTTAGATGTAGGATAACCCAATCCCTAATTGTAGCTAGGACAATCCCGTCCCTAGCCATGAAACTCATGTATGTGAAATGTTGAGATGAAGCTAAAATTGCCAATTGTATACAATAACATGGATGTGAAATGTTGACGAATAGGATACATACCGGTGGCCCTTAATGATTTGATATGTCTCAGCTAATTCCCCATTAGCTAACTTGATATAGTAATGTGTGTCCAACATGACTCTAATTCGAGTATATGCTTAACATTTAAAAGCAATAGCTAAGCTCGGTGTTGGTATTAATAGAATTGATACATGATGATCGTAGAGTGTACGTACTCATGAATTCATTTCTCTCATGGCGAGAGTTATTGTTTGAGTGATCGAGGTAGGGAGGGATGATGCGGTTATGCTTCGGATCTCCGAGGCTAAACATAAAATGTAACACTCAGTGTGTTTGAATTCGGGTGTTACCCATTATGGAACAACCCTTGAGATATCGTGAAAGCATCAAGTGTAACCAACAATATTAGCTCTAGTTATGATCGAATTCTTTTATAAAATCATATGAAAATAGATATGAAAATCAGATGATATAAAAGAATGATGTATGGTTAAATAAATAACCAATAGAAATGTAGTGTATAAATATATCATGTCTTGAAATACAATATTATGTCTTGTGTAGAAGATGTCGCGTCTTGTGCAAAAATGTCATGTCTTGTCTTTGTTGAAGAGATTTGAATAACACCACGATATGCAATATAACATAAGCACTTATATATAGGAAGTACCAGCGGCGTATCCACCATGCTTTTATCATATTACACACGTCTCATCACTTACAAATAACCACAAAAAATGTCTTGTGTAAACCAACGTCAAATGACATGTATAACAATGTCTTGCGTAACAATGTCATGTATAAAACATGTCTTGTGTAAAAGCAATGGTTTTCAACACATAACTTTTAACTTAAACAATTGATTCTTTTGGCGCCATGATCTTTTTAATACACACTATTAAAAGAATCTAGACATGTATTTGGATAAATAAAGTCTATCATGTGCCCAAGAATGAAGAATGCAATCAATCGGTCATGGAAACCTCAAGACCATATTGTTCATACATGTTTGAATAAATGATAATGTGGATAACCAAAACCAAAAGGTGTAATGCCTCTTGCGTGTATTGGTCATATGTTTAAATGGAAAAAGAAAAAAAAATAATTCGTTGAGGAGGGGAAACTAACCAGTGGTCTTCGTCTATATAATATGTATTCCCTACTCTATGGACCTCGATCATCCTAAGTAGAGAAAATCCTTTGTCTTACTTGTCCATGTGACAATCATGGTATTAGTGCTTGAGTTTCACGAGCTCTAGCAAAATTATTAGAATTTCCAAAGATGTCGAATAGAATGTAATGAGGGAGTTGCAGCATGGTTCATGCCATACCATCCCTTGGAAAAAGACAAATGTCAAACGACGGAATTTATTGTATCACTTCCAATAAATATGATAAGGTGGAATATGATAAGGTAAGGTAAGGTAAAGTAGGGTAAAGTGTCATAGACACCATGGAACCAACCCATGTTCAAGAATTTCAAGAATGTTGAGGAAAATCCTCCATGAGTAGCTAACACGTTTTGTTTGTTTAAATGACTAGTCTCAACTGAATCGTGATATAGATCGAATGTTAGGTGTGAACAAATATGTGTCGTCTTCCCGTATTGTATTGTATTGTATTGTATTGTATTGTATTGTATTGTATTGTATTGTATTGTATTGTATTGTATTGTATTGTATTGTATTGTATTGTATTGTATTGTATTGTATTGTATTGTATTGTATTGTATTGTATTGTATTGTATTGTATTGTATTGTATTGTATTGTAGGGTGTTATACTAACCACCCCCAGTTCGTGTTCTACTAGATAGGAAGAATTGAATCTCAAGTAATAACTTAAGAATTTTGAATGAATAGTGATCATTAGCTTGACCCGCAGAGTCCACCAGAATTTCCATGCACTACAAGTTGTTATTACGTGGGCCCCCGTAATAATAAATTGTCTTGCATGGTCACCCTAGCATTCTCTCGTTCAGAGCAGGCGATCAGTCAGAGAGAAAACGTTATTGTTAATATACCTTCAACATAGGAGGGACCTTCGTGATAACTCACGTGTCAACGTTCGTTGTCATTACTCGCAGAACGGTACGGCGTTAGGTGAAATAGAAATGAAAAGAATTTGTAATAATAACAACCAAAGAGGCACCTTCAAGATGAATACTTCATCTTCCTTGTAAGGACAAGAGTATATCAACCTTGATTAGTATGAGTCACAGGGATCTCGTCCCACTAATGGAGTTGTTGTCCAAGGTTACCACCTTCGCCTCGTCGTCATTATCATGGTCAGGCATCTCAGCATTCGCGAGAAAGCAACCATATTTTACGGAATTAAGTTTAAGATTTCACTTAGGAATCATGTTCGCCATAAGCTCCGCAATAGACATGAGGTCGATATTTTCACCGTGCGAGTAAAGAATAATAATAGAGTTTGAAGTCGAAGGTATTTTGTTCTTGGCAAAATATTTCATGCAACATATATATGAACCACCTATATATATAATCATGTAAAATCCTATCAATCAAGGATTTCTATCTTGTATAAGTTGAATTTGTGAGCTGTTTATAATGCATAAACTGATAATGTAATGTATTGTAGGCACATAGTCTATTAATGTATTGTGTCTGTTTCTCATAGACTTCACCCATGGAAATGTCCTCGCTTGATTTATGTGAAATGAATTTTTGCTGTAGTGGACCTTGAAAAATGTTTATGCAATGAAAACCTTTTGACTTGTCCAATTTTATTTATAATCTGTTCAACATGAACAAGAGGTTTTCGTGAGAGATCCCTAGTGATTGTAGACTTAGACTCGAGAAAGAATCCTGGTTCACTACAATCGATGCTCTGATACCAATCTGTCACACCCGCTCGTAGCGGAAGCGCGAGGTGTGATCTGATCGGTTCTCATTGCATAACAATATAAGTGAACATACTAAATGAATAGAAACAAGCTCCAATGCCATTGTCATAATTGTTTCAAAAGAACGCAACATAAGTTAAATGTATTGGTTACAAACCATTAAATGAAAATAAGTTGTCATCGTTTTATACATCAAAATGTAAGT
The DNA here is from genome assembly GCA_030545235.1 of Helianthus tuberosus. Classification (NCBI taxonomy): domain Eukaryota; kingdom Viridiplantae; phylum Streptophyta; class Magnoliopsida; order Asterales; family Asteraceae; genus Helianthus; species Helianthus tuberosus. The sequence continues at coordinate 104,450,617 of CM060443.1, forward strand.
CTTAAAATGTCAAGGCTTTGACCACTATATCACCGCAAAGAGGCGGTATATAACGGGCAAACCCTTCAAATGGTGGCATGGAGTCTTGATACTTGCTTTCCTTGACTGAAATGTCTGCCAGGTCCACTAATTTCCTGAAATACATGTTAAGTTTGAAAACATCAACAAAAGTTGAGCGAGTTCATGCAGTTTAGCTGTATGAGATGTATCTGTAAAATGTGAGTTGTATAAAATGTATCTGTAAAATGTGAGTTGTATAAAATGTATCTGTATGTATGATGTATAAACTGTATCCACAACATGTGAGTTGTATAAAATGTATCTGTATGTATGATGTATAAACTGTATCCACAACATGTGAGTTGTATAAAATGTATCTGTATGTATGATGTAGTATGTAAAGCGTCAATGAAATCGTTGATCATTAATGTTTCGCGAGGACATTAATATGTGTGACGAATTAGGAAGCAATCCAAACCTAGACGATTTTATGTCGACTCCTATCGACTGGGACACAAACGCACTCTTCTGTATGGGTCCACGACCAAGAGTGGGGCTCGCCAATACCCATTAGATCTAACCACTTGTACCTAGGTCCAAACTGGATTAATGGTGCTTAGATGTATAACCCTAATTCGCACATGATCTAAGGTGTTTCATTCCCTAACTTTAACATACGTTGAACATGTATTTTCCCCGATAGTTGTAAAGTTGTAAAACATTTAAATGAATAGGGGACATGAACTCACTGAATTGCGTCCGTGAATAGAAGTAATTATGATCTCGCGTGTGGTCGTCTTGAACAATGTTGCGACCTACAAATGTTCTTTATTTGTTAGACACTTCGGTCTTTATAAATGACTTGAGTATAAGTCTTGTGTCTTGAATATGTGTTAAGACCTGTATGTCTTTGTTACTCATTGAACTGTGTATTAGATGTATTAACTGATAACTGTTTAGTGTATATATTTCTCCAAATACATATTCTTGTATCTCGTGAGTTGTATCATCGGGTCTTGTCATCTTGGTTTCGTGTCTTGTATAAGTAAATTGTATAATTGTAATGTTTATCAATTATATGTCATTGGGCTTAGCCCAAGAATTAATGTTATTGGGCTTAAATAGTATTGGGCCTAAATAGTGTTGGGCCTCAATAGTGTTGGGCCTAAATAATGTTGGGCCTCAATAGTGTTGGGCTTAAATAGTGTTGGGCCTCAATAGTGTTGGGCTTAAATAGTGTTGGGCCTCAATAGTATTGGGCCTAAATAGTGTTGGGCCTCAATAGTGTTGGGCTTAAATAGTGTTGGGCCTCAATAGTGTTGGACCTCAATAGTATTGGGCTTAATGTTATTGGGCCTTGGCCCATATGTTTGGTATTGGGCTTAGCCCATGTGTTTTGATAAGCCCATTATGAAATTAAGCCCATTTAGAAAAGTAAGCCCATTTGTATAAAAATAGCCCATTTGTATAAACATAGCCCATTTGTATAAACATAGCCCATTTGTATAAAATAGCCCACTAGTAAATATAAGTCTTTCATTTTTATAAAAACATTTTTATAAAAATTCACTAAGTATACTTTTTAGTAAATAAAAACATAATAGTTTTTATAAGTCTCAAGATGTCCGAATTTTGTTAATGGTAACGTAATTTTTGTGCCCGCGTCGGAAGATCGCCTAAACGTCGTAGTAAGTTCTCCGAATGGCGATATGTTTATAAATTCGTCCGTCGTCCGATTTGACCATAAGTTGTGTCCGATCCTTCGGAATGTCCGTAAGTTGTTTTCATGTGTGTCTATATGTATTCTTGTAAGTCTTTAGTTGTAAGTATGTCTTGTATTTATTTGTGTCATTGTTATCAACTCTTAACTTGTATATATAACTAATACAAATAATAACACATAGCACATACTTGATATGTTCACTAAATATATATTTTACCAAAATATATATTTATGTCAATTTTTATGTTTAGAAAGACCAACTTTTTAATCTTGTAAAGACTTTGTTAGAAAAAAAAAATGATAGTTTTGTTAACATAATGTTCTAAAAAAAATGGCCATATAACCTTTGTATTAATCATTTGGCCATGTTTCATAAACATATCATTTTCTTTTCCAAATCACCATCAATTTACCCAATCATCTTAACTAAAAACATATGAGATTTTTATAACATAAACTTATCAAAATGATCTCCAAATCATGTAGGGTTTTGGACATGATCATAACATGTGCTAACTAGTTCAAAAACCAAGTTTACTTCTAGTTTTAACAACTTTTATAAAAATCTCATGTTGTATGTTACTTTTCATAATTTTGTAGAAGTATTGTTTTTAGTGAAAAACATTAAATACTTTAACAAAATTAAAGGTTATGATCATCCAAGTAATCCTTTATGTTAAAAACCCTTTAACATAAACATGTATAATTGTTAGATCATATTTTTAAAACATCCTCTAACAATTTATTTATATCATAATCATCATAACAAGATCAAATATGCATATATCAAGTCTTAGATCACAATATAAACCAACATAAATATGTCATGATTATTATTTTTGCTTCTTTGTATTTTTCATGTTTATTATGTATGATTTCTTGGTTATTATTTGTAATAATAACAATCATAATCATAATATATGTATCAAAGAAAAAAAATAGATATAGAAGCTTACTTCTAGCACTAGGCTAGGGATGATCTTAGATGATTTTAAGAAGCAAAGAAGATGAAGATCTTGATGATATAAGGCTCTTGAATGGATGAATACACTTCCTTTAACTTGCTAGTTCTTTAGATCACCTTAAGCTCCATAGAAGTACAACTTGATCATCAAATAAAGGCTAAAAAGGAAATGGGTTTTTGTGGTGTTCTTGGTAAAAAGATGAAGATGATGAGAGTATTCTTATGTGTGGGTAAAGTATGGTGAAAAGTGGTGTAGAATGGTTAGTAACTAATGAGATTACATGTTATAATAATTCACCAACTTGATCCACTTGCATCTAAATAAGTATCTAGATATTTTTAACACATAATTAAGGGTATGTGGGCCCTTATACACGTTCATACACGGGGGGGGGGGGGGGTCTTGAATTGTTGAATTGTTATTAAGTGTTTAAAGTGTTAGAAACTTTTAGCAAAGTTTAGGTGTTTAAATGTTTCAAGTGTATAAATGTGTTAAGAAGGTGTTAAGTGACCATTACTAGTCTAATATGATCTAAATAATATTAGATGGTCACTAAAAAAAAGATCCGACATTGTTCGGATATTCATTTCGAATTGTTTCGGTTAGACGTTATTTGAACGCTAAGTTGTGTAACTTGTATGAATTGATGTAGTTATTGGCTCGGATGATACCCGAATGTATCCTCTCATGAATTCTATGTTAAATAATATTTTTACATGTCGTAAAAATATTACAAAACTGATTTCTGCAGAATTTCTGCGGAAAAGTGTAGAAATCGTCGCTTTTAGTGCTTTTCGGCAGTTTTCGGTGCTACCGGACATTGGTAGTATATTAAACCAAACCCTTGCATTCTCATATAGGGTTTAATGTATATTTGATGTTGGACTTCCGTCTGAGTCCTAAAGATGTAATTTAGATGGTTTCGCTGGATCCTGAGTTTTCGTCAGCACGCTAGTTTACTAGATACTGCTCTAGTTGTTTCGATGCATTGTTTACATTGTTTCAAAGGTAACCAATAAAATGAATCATGTGCATCATAATTGAATATTCCATAAGTATTCTAAGATGTATATTATGTAATACGCAGTTCGAGTGTTCGAAATGCATAAAAAATGTAGCTAAAATGAGTACTTTAAGTGTAAGAAAGTTACCGAAAAGTGTCAGTTGTCACACCAGTTTCTTAAAAACTATTTTCTGCCAGATACAGACTGCAGCACGGGGCCGTGTTACCTTAACACGGGGCCGTGTCAAACTCTCTGTTTGTAAGAAAATAGTGACAGCCTGATCCTGACGGTCTAAAAAATAGATTTCTTTGATTATTTCTATCCTTGCCACTCTTACGGTTTATGGTGCGATTATTGTGGGGAGGAGCATGAAGAATCAGAATGTGGCGTTCTAAACTTCACTCTCCACTATTTAGCCCCATCGTTTTCCTGTAACGAAAATCTTGAGACAAGCGGGAGTGGAAATAATAATGAGATCCCTCCGCCTAAATTCCATCAAACCTCTTACCTAGATGACCTAGAAGACCTAGGTCAAATAGAAGAGAGGTATATCCTAAAGATCAAAGAACTAGAATCATTAATAAAGGCACGATATTCAAGGATTCCATCCAAAGGAGAATCGATGGAGGAAAATTCAGGTACATACAACAACACCGAGGTCAACCAACCTTCCCCCATAGATGACCGCGAAAATGAAAGCGATAGTCGTCCCTGTGTCGATTCCGCAGTGACGGTCCCCCTTACCGAGTCTGAATTTCACACCAACAACATGGACAGGAGCGAATCGACTCACACCTTCTTTAACGAGAGCCCGGAAAAAGGTAAATAAGGGAAGGTCCTGTTTTCCTATTTTTAAAGAAGTATTCTACCTTTCTGATAACCTCTTGCGTTTTCATATCCTTCGCCTAAGTCTACAGTATATCCGATAGTACGGTGTTGTTCCAACTAGTAAGGAACCACCCGATGTCGGATAATTCCTTAAAAACTTAGAAAATCTTAATAAAAACTCTAAACATGGGGCCACGGGGCAGTGCCCAACTTTCTTCTAACAACATGGGGCATGCCGTACTAATACGGGGTCGTGCCCCTCTGTGAATGCACTATGTCTATAGCTTACGTTTGTATTGAGTCTTTGTTTAACCTGTTTGGTGTCTATGTAATGTTTATAGTATGTTTTGTATGATATAAGGATGAAACGTAGAGAATTCATGTTTTGTAAGTCCATTCGAACGGATGGAGTCCATCCGGACGGATGGACATAACCCATCCGAACGGATGGGCAGTTTAGTTGTTTCACCCGGATGGCAACCTCTATAAATAGAGGTGCTTGGGTCCTGTTTTTGTACTGATCATTTGTGCACCTAGGCGAAGCCCTGTTAAAATTCTCTCAGGTTTTGTAGTCTTCTTATCATCAATGAGAATGGTGTTTAACGGTATCTACGGTGTTATTCTCTCTACTACTTTCTTGGATTTTGCACACGTTAGTAGGTGTTAAGATCCGACCTGAGTGTTCGAAGACCTGAACTCACGGTCCTCACAAGTGGTATCAGAGCTTGGAGGCCGGATTCAGAGAAGATTATCACGAGATACAAGAGATCTACATCAGATTCATGCAGATTTTGATCTACACTTCTCTACTTCTACTCACTTCTTTATTTTTCTTAACTTTTTTCATACAAAAACACAAATTGGACACTGAATTCATGGACAAATTCACCTAAAATTTGGACATAATGTGCGAAAAGTGTTGTTAATCAATCCTACAAAGTTTCAAATCATAATTCAAACTAAAACTTGTTAAAATTAGTGAAAAACCATGAACTTTGAAACTAAGTTTGCTGATGTCATTGCTCATCCGGACGGATAGACTTGCTCATTCGGACAACTAGACTTCATAGTTGAGAAATTGTTCAAGGTTTTTGCTCATTCGAATGGCTAGACGTGTCCATCCAGACGTATAGGCTTTCAGTGTTCATCCGGATCATTTGTCCATCTGGATGTAGTTCATCCGGATAAAGTCCATCCTAATATAGTCCATCCAGAGACTTTGTTCATTCGCTGGTTTTGTTCATCCGGACCTGTCCATTCAGACCATGGCCATCTAGACCAACAGTATTGTCTTTAGTTTGATTTCAAAAGTGTTTGACTTTCTTTGACTTCTCAGGTACTTTCAAAGACAGTAATCTTGTCCGACGAATTCTTGAATCCATTTTATGATGCTTTCAACACCACGACACCAGTATCTACTTCCAACCCGAAAAATGTCTCAAGTGTCATCTCCGAGACACTAAATGTCGACAACGCATATGGAACTCATCAGAAGCCGCCGAAGCTGATGAACATCGAAGACTACAATCGATGGGCTCCGAGATATATCAACTGGTTGAAGGCCTACGCATACGAAAGCTGGAAATACTTGGAAACTGGGTATACTCTCCCAGTAACCGCACAAGGAGAAAGAATTCCATTTACAGCTTTGGGAACACAAGATCAGACTAACTTTGCTGTTGAACAACGTGGGATTGCACTTATTCACCAATCGGTTCAAGACGACATCATATCGTTGCTTCGATATGATCAAACAACAAAAGGGTTGTGGGAGTCTTTGAATAAGAAATGTTTGGGTGGTGACAAGATTGTTAAAAACAAAAAATCGTTGTTGAAAAAAGAATTCGACTATTTCAGTTGTATGAAAGGAGAGGGTGTAAAGCAAATGATTAAAGGTTTCTGTCACTTGAAGGTTGAGCTGGATAGGTTCGGTATTGAAAAGACAGATGGAGAGGTTAACGAGAAGCTGATCGATGCACGGTCACTCTGGATACACTGATAGAAAAGTTAGGGGGGCACGAACTGGAGATCAGAAAACAAAATAAGTCGAATACCTCTAACTATCAGCAGAACGTGAATCTCTACTACAGAGGAAGTCTTTTATCTCCTAACATTCAATCACCGAAGATTGGGACAGCCTTTAGTGTCAGAAGTTCAAATGAGACACCGAACAGTAGTTTAAGTGGTAGTTCTTCAGGAAGCAGTGGTTTCAGTTACTAAGAATCTAACTCAAACACACAATCAAAGTCTGCACCAAAAACACAGGAGAGTCAAAACAACTGCAACCCAAATGTTGTACAATGCAACATAGCCGTAAATCTAAACAACTCGCAGAGTCTCAGTGCAGAAGCGGCTAAATAGAAAATGATGTTCCTCGCATCTATCCTCGAGAGTTACAAAAGTTTGTTTTCTGGCAAGATCGGTAACCCAAATATGACTAAAGAGGACTAGGATCAAATAGATCCGGAGGAAATGGAGCTGATTACTATTCGATGGTGCATGGCGAGTGTTATCCGTAGAGCACAAAGGTTTATGGAGATAACAGGTAGAGAATGTGTGGGTGGTCCGAATACCAAACTAGGATTCGACAAGTCGAAGGTCACCTACTTTAAATGCAAACAGACGGGGTATTTCAAACAAGAATGCAAAAACCAAAATGTGAACGATAGTGTCAACCCGTTCCATGAGGATTACTATAAGAAGGCTATTTACCACCGCAATAATGAATAACCTTCGAAAATACATCGTCCGCAGATTGAAGAAGGATCAGCGTCAAAAGACAACACCAGGGCGTTGATTGTCACACAGGAAGATGAGGGGTTTGATTGGAGCAAATATATTCCTGATGAGGTTTCCGCGTTGGTTGTGAAGTGGGTGTATAACAGAGAAGAGGATATTGCTCGGAAGAAGCTTGGTGAGATTGAAATGATCTATAAAGAAGCAAAAGATTACAACAGGTGGGATGAGAAGCGACAGTGCTACTTGGATCAAGAAAGGAACATCGCTACTGATCCAGCAACAATCGACTTTGATGCACTAGTCAAAACAATCCCGACTGTCGAGGAATAGTACAAAGAAGTGCTTGCTGCTATAAGAAAGGAGAAAGCCGAGAAAGAGGCAAAGCTGAACCTTGTAAAGAATGTTCCGAAGATCATTGACATGTCGCAGGATCTGACAGCCGAAAACCTGAAGAAGATGGTGGATAAAGCTTTAGCTGCCAAACAAAACGAGGTAGAATCTTCAACCGTGTCTACCAAGTCATCAAATCAGGTCATGGCTTTAAATAAAAATGTGCAAAATGGTAAGTCCATTGATGAGAAGTGCAGGAATTGCATAAAAATGTGCAAAATCTGTACTGAAAAGAAAAATGGTTTGAAATCCAAGATTGATGAACTCACCCAAATAGAAAAAGTTTTGAAAGAAACAAATCAGAAAATTGATTCGTTGAAAGATGAACTTGTTCTAAAAGACAAATTAGTCAAAGGTTTTAAAGATAAAATTGATCTTTTGGAAGAAAATTTGAGAAATGGTGAATCAGAAATTGAAAGGTTTCAAAAGACGATTGAAACGCTCACTTTCGAATTTAGAAAAATAAACGAAGCATATGATGAACTGAAAAGAGTTGTTACTGAAGCAGAAGAACGTGATTACCAAAGATGAGAATTAAACAATAAACCGCAAAACACTCTTGAAGAAAAAGAAAAATCAATCAACATGTTTCTTGATGAAATTGCAAATTTAAAACTTCAACTTGAAGAAGCTAAAATTGAAAATGAGCGTATTAATCTGAAGCTGAAAAGCTATTATTCATCCAGCTTTGTTCTTGATTATGTGATTCCAAAACTCAATGGAAAGAACAAAGATGGAGAAGATGTTTATAGAAATGGAAGCGGTATTGGTTACAACCGCGTTCCACCACCTGTGAATGGTGATTTTTCAAGAAGTAACTTGGGGGTGGATAAAGCTTTAGACATTAAAATTGAAATTGAAATTGACAAGTTACCAGAAAACCTCGATGTCACTTTTGAAAAATCTTCAGATGAAGAAAAACTAAATTCAGAGTTGGTTAAAAATTGGTAAACAATGTCTTAAAAAGTGAAAGTAACAGTTCAAATGAATGTTTTGAAGATGACGAGTGTTTCATGAATAATTACATTCCAAAGTCCAAAAACAACTTAGATGACGAGCCTACTCAGGTGATGTACCAGATGAATGGATCTGATAAGTTGTATCCAGATCAAGATTTTCCGATTCAAAACATGTGAATTTGAATAAAATTGAGAAGGTTTTCAAATTGGTTGAAGTTGATGTTTCAGAAGTCGAAAGGGTGTCAAGTTCGAAAGGGTTTCTGAAGGCTAAAACTTATTACACCAAACCTAAACCACAATTTCAAAACAAAAATCAATCTGGTGGTAACATGTATTGGGGTGCTAAGTCGAATGAGAGAAGAGGTTTTCAGAAATCTAAATACGTGAAGAAAGCTGAATTTGTAAAAAGTTCAAGTTCAAGTGTAGATGAAGAATCTATAATTTTTTTACAAAAACTAATGGGGAATTCTTTGAGGCTAAACAAAAACAGACTAAAGACACAAGTCAGGTTATTGATAACCGGACATACTTCAAGTGCAATCAAGTTAGGCACATATCAAGAAAGTGCACCAACAATGTGTCTAAGAATGTTGTTGTCAAGAACAAGCAGAAACCCAACGATGTTAAAGGAAAGGCTGAAATGTTTTTGGAGAAAAAGATTGATTCTAAAAACAAAGTTTACCCAGCAAACAATTTTTCTAAACAACAGAAACTGGTGAAACTTCAAAGAAAAATGAAATCAAAGAATCAACTTTTAAACTCAAGAATGATTTCAAAAACAACAAACATGGAAGCCGAAATCGCAAGTCAAAACATTTGTTGCACCAAAGTCGAAACAAGTTTCTGTGACTACTCAAGTCAAGAAGCCTATTCCAAAGGTTTTTGTTATTGAAACCAAAAGGAAAAAAAACTTCTCCAACCGCACAGGTAGGAAAGTATGTTCCTAAAAGTTCAGTTGTTGAGAAGAAAAGACAAACTTCTTCGACTCAGCAGGTCAAGAAGTATGTACCAAAATCTGTTCAGCCAAATATTCCAAAACCTGATGTGATAAAAAAGGTTGAGGTTGAAACAGAGAATGTTTTAGAGATTAACGATAAAAATTTCCCAATTCTGTTGGTGCACTACATCTGTCGACTTCGTCTTGTATCGAGTCTTAGTCTTAGAATGTTAGATTAGGGCACATTGTACGAGATTTCCTGAGAAAGTTGGTTTCGCTTATATGTACATGTCCGTATGTGGGAAACCTTATAGAAGGTTTCGCTTATATGTACATGTCCGTATGTGGGAAACCTTATAGAAGGTTTTGCTTATATGTACATGTCCGTATGTGGGAAACCTTATAGAAGGTTTCGCTTATATGGACATCATGTCCGTATGTGGGAAACCTTATAGAAGGTTTCGCTTATATGTACATGTCAAGACTGAAGATGCGAAGACTCGACACTTAAGACTCGTCAACATCTGAGGGGGAGTCTGTTGGTGCACTACATCTGTCGACTTCGTCTTGTATCGAGTCTTAGTCTTAGAATGTTAGATTAGGGCACATTGTACGAGATTTCCCGAGAAAGTTGGTTTCGCTTATATGTACATGTCCGTATGTGGGAAACCTTATAGAAGGTTTCGCTTATATGTACATGTCCGTATGTGGGAAACCTAATAGAAGGTTTCGCTTATATGTACATGTCCGTATGTGGGAAACCTTATAGAAGGTTTCGCTTATATGGACATCATGTCCATATGAGCGAAATCCCCAACCCTATATATAGGTCTCATGAGCGAAACCAGATAAGAACGTCTTGTTTCCGGTACAGAATTGCTGCCGAAGTGCCGATTGACTTGTAATCAGTGTGAAATCAATATACAAGGCAAGATTTAGTAGAACAAGCTGTTTTCGTGTTCGTTTCTTGTTATTCCGCACCTAAAACGGATTAGAACGCCTCCGATTGACTCGTTTGGGTCAGCACGCGATCCTACAAGTGGTATCAGAGCTCAGGACGAGTAGTTCTGCATATCTCAGCTTGTTTTCATCTCTATTTCTAACTTCTACACCTTCTTTTATCAGTTCGAGAAGATTTCACGGTTAAAATCGGACTAAAATTTCACAGATCATAGAAAATTGGACAATGATAAACCCTTGAACGTTTGAGACTGAAATTCGGAGTAAAATTGGACCAAATCAGCTTCCGAGATGGTTTCGCTTTTGAGAACACTTAAGTTTCGCTTTTGTGACAACTAGTGGTTTCGCTTTTGTGAACAACTTAGGTTTCGCTTTTGTGACAACTAGTGGTTTCGCTTTTGTGAACAACTTAGGTTTCGCTTTTGTGACAACTAGTGGTTTCGCTCTTGTGAACAATTTAGTTTTCGCTTATAAGGTCTATTAGGTTTCGCTCTTAGGACCATCCAAACATCTGATTTCACTCGAACTTTATTGATTGATTTCACGTGAACAAAGTCGTTGTTTTGTTTGAACATGTCAGTCAATAGTAGTTACGGTCCAATCAGCAATTAATTGGTATCTTAGTTGTCGGCAAGTGTTTACCAATATTAAAGATTGCATGAGAATTGATAAGGTTTGTCGGCTAAGTGGTGTTGAAAACAACAATTTACATGTGATCAGACTAGTGAAAATGTTGGCCCAATCATAGTTTTCGACCCATGTGCTTTGATTGTCTTAAAGTTGCATTAGTTTGTCAGGGCATTGGTATTTGAAAAAGGAAATCAAGTGTTTTGAATCAGCTTGCATGTTAATCTCGTAAATTGTTGTGCATGTGAGTGTTGTCTGACAAGTTTTAAAGACCCAATTGAAAATGTTGGCTAAGTGGATTTGTTTGGCCCAATCACTTTTGGCGGTCAAGTAACAAGGTGTCTTAGTCCAATAGAAATTTCAACCATTTAAAGGATTGTCAGTTCATTTATACAACAACATCAGACATTAAAAAGTTCCATGTGATTGTCATCGCGTAGTGGAGAGGTCCAAATCAGTTTAAGCATATTTCTAGTCATAACTAATCAAGCTCATTCATTCAGTGGTAATTTCACTCAAACAATATTGAAACGAGTTCGCGAATTTTTGACACGAGTTCTATATCGATTCAACAGTTACACGCGTTCACATTTACTCAGTTCGTTTAGACTGATTGTTTGTTTGTTTGTCATACAAGGTGTTTGCCGAAATATATCAATTTTTCTGAAGACATGGAAGAGGAATTCTACAACGCGTTTGCCACACCAGTTGCTCCGGTTACTGCTGCTGAAAATTTATACAGTGAGAATGAAACGGGAACGCATCAGAAACCACCAAAGTTGATGTATATCGAAGATTTTCAGGGTTGGAAAAACCGTTTTGAGAATTGGGTTCAGGCTTACAGATTTGATGCTTGGTGTTCTTTACTGAAAGATTACGAGAAACCAAAGAATGAACGTGGGTTGGAAAAGGGTTTCAATGATTTTACTGAAGCTGATAAGTTGAAATACACTAGTGAGAAGATGATGATTAGCATTTTACAGCAAGCAGTTAAAGAAGACATCTTTGTCTTACTTCAACATAATGGAACTGCTAGATCAATCTGGGAAGCTTTACTTCAGAAATTCCGAGGGAGTGCTGATATGATCAAAAACAAAAAGGCATTATTGAAGAAGTCGTTTGACATATTTACTGCATTTGATCATGAAACCACAAAGGAAACAATAGATAGATACTGTCATCTGGTTCTAGAAATGAAAAGATTGGATATTCAGAAAGATGATGATGAGTGGGTTGATAAGTTAGCAGAGGCATTACCCCAACAGAAGTGGGGAACTTATCTGATGATTGTGAAACTCATGAGGAAGACTGAGAGTATAAACTTGGCACAGTTTATCCAGAAGATTGAGGAACAAGAGCTGGATATTCAAAAGACTGCTATAATGAGGAATCCAAATGCAAAACAAGATGTCAGTTTGTATTACAGAGGTAACAAGTTTGAGGCCACTCCCAGCCATAGTCCAAAGATTCAAACTGGTTTTAGTGCTGACAGCTCATCTGGAACAAAGATTAGTAATGCGACTCAAAGTGGTGGATTTTCTTCATCATTTTCAAGTTTTGATCCAAATAGCGCAACACCAACTTCTCAACGACAAAATTCAACACATCTTCAGTGCAATGTTACATTAAACATTCAAAATGGTCAGAATTTGTCTCCAGAAGTTGCCAAGCAGCATATGGCATCACTGGTTACTATGTTAGAATCTTACGAAAGTTTGATCGACGGGAAGATTGGCAATCCGATGCTTACCAAAGAAGATTACGACCAAATTGATGCTGAAGAACTTGAAGTGATGGATATCAAATGGTGCTTAGCAAGTGCTTGGAGGAGAGCTGAAAAGTTTCAAGAGATTACTGGTAGGGATGAATTTCGAGGAATGGCTACCTCTCCATTGGGATTTGATAAATCAAAGGTTACCTGTTTCTGTTGTAAAGGAAAAGGTCATTTTAAACGAGAGTGCAAAAGTAAAGAAGCTACCGGGAATCAAGATAGAAACAATTATTATCAGAAATCAATCTTCCATCAGACTGCTCAACAACCTCAAATTGCACATGCTCATGCTACTGATGATGGAAAGAAGAAAGCTTTACTGATTCATCAAGATGATGAAAAAGTTGCAAAGGGATTTAGTTGGGATAAATACATTCCATCTGATTCAGGCTTTGTTGCTAGAATACTAGGTGAAGAGGCTAGTGAGAAAAGAATCCCGATATTTCTTGATCTTGGAAGCGATGTGGATACCGATGATGAGGAAGAACATCTCAACAAAGCTAGAAAAGGCATTGATCTAACTAGTTTTAATTTGTTTTTTGCAGATAAAATGGAGATTTTGTACCAGAAGAAGATGGCAAGATTGAGGAAAGAGCTGGAAGTAGCAAAAATGCAAGCTGCTGAAAAGACAGAAGCAGGAGAAGAAATTGTAGAAGTAGAGAAAGTAGTTGAGAAAATCGTCGAAGTAGAAAAGATCGTTGAAGTTGAGAAAATAGTTGAAAAGATAGTAGAAGTTGAGAAGATTGTTGAAATAGAAAAGATTGTTGAGGTCGAGAAACTTGTTGAAGTTGAAAAGACTGTCGAAGTCGAAAAGATAGTTGAAAAGGTGGTTGAAGTTACTAAGCCTTGTGAGAAATGTTCAGAATCTTGCAAAGCTTATGATGAAAAAGACAAAACGATTGTTGAGTTGGAAAAGATTAAAGAAGATTTATTATCTGATGTGAAGTATGTGAAAGAGTCCTATGATGTTCTAAACAGGACAGTTGATGGTCTGAAAAGGACAAATGCAGAAATCAAAAAAGCAAATGACAAAATGAGTGCAACTTTAATGACAAAGCAAAGTGTCATCAATGATTATATTGAAGACTGTGCTAATTTGAAGAAGGAGTTGGAACTTGAGAAAATTGAGAGTGAAAGGATTAAACGATTACTGTTGAGTTATACAACATGTGATTATCTGATTGATCGTGTTTATCCTACTGTTACAGGTCTGGAAGTATTCATGGATAAAAAGATTGAAGATACTGATACTGGTAAGAAACCAAGTGTCAAGTATAACAGATGTCCGCCCCCGATCCATGAAACTTATTCTCCCAGGAATCCTAATGATGAGCGTTTAAAAAAGGCAGTCAACATCAAGTTAAAGTCTGAAATCATTGATGAATTACCAGACAATATTGATGTTACATTCACAGCGTCTGACACTGATCATGAGTCTGAATTATTAAAGAAAGTTGTCGATCAGGTGTTGGATACGGATGAAGAGTCAAAACCGGAGTCTGAGTCTGAAAGTCCGAGTTCGTCAGAAAAGAGTCCGAGTTCACCGGTTAACAGGGTTTACAATAGAGAATTCCTGTTATCAAAATCTAATTTGTATGACGGATCAATCAAAGTGGCTTATACTTTGTATGATTCAGACAAATTATATTCTGATGAGGAATTCCCAATAAGAAGTGTTAAAACTGAAATGATCAAAAAGGTTTTCAAATTAACAGAAATTAATATTTCTGAAATAAAAGATTTAAATCTTGTTGAAAAACCTAAAAAATACACTTCAAGAGTTCAACAGAGATTGAACAAGAAAAAAGGTTACGGTTATGGTTATAATTTCCAAAAGAAATCAAACCATAATGGTAATCTCAAAAAGAAAGGTCTTGGTTTCAATTCTTCAGAAAATTATAAAAATCAGAAAACTTATAAACCAAAAACAAAATTTGTTTCAGGAGGAAGTTCAGAGGATGAACAGAAGAAACCGTTCTGGAAGCAGTCGAATCAAGAGTTTCTTGCTGAAGTAAAGAAGAATGTGAGAAGGTTTGCTAAAAGAGTTGACAGAAGAACCTGTTTCAAATGCCAAGAAGTTGGACATATAGCTTGGAATTGCTCCAAGACCAACTACCAAAAACAAGAAGTTTCTTCTAACTTTGTTCTGAGAAAGACTTGTGTTGATAAGAAAGAACAACCTGTGAAAAATGTTAAGAAGTTTGAAAATTCTACTTCTGAGGAAGGAGAAAGTTCAAAACGGTTTTACAAAAGAAGAGGTGATTTGAGTAAACAAAAGTGGGTGGTTAAATCTGAGGGTAATTCTGACAATGAATCTGATTCCATAAAATCAGAGGAGTCATGTGTTGAGAAAAAGATTGATAATTCCGTTACTGAGATGAACGAGGAAAATTTTCCGTCATTGTCAAAGGAAAATTTGATGAAGAAAGTGGGAAAGGTAGAGATCTCAAATCAATTCTTTGCTGATAAGGGAGAATTTGATGTTGAGAAGGTTTTTAATGGAAATGTTAAACATATTTTTGGAAAGATGGTTGACAGGAAAGTAAAGGATGCTAAAGAATTTTACAAATCAAAATGTTGGTGGGACAGATGTTTGCCGCCAAAATCACCGAAGGCTGGTCAGGCTTGGGTGACAACATTTTCACCATAAATTCCTAACTTGCCAGAGCTTCCAGGTTGGTAAGAGTGGAGCAGGTATCGGCATCTTTCTTAGCAAATGATCCTACAAGTGGTAAAGTTGGTAAAGTACAGGTGGTATATTTAAATTGTTATATTTTGATGTGCAAGTGGTTATGATTGATAAGTAAACCTGTAAGTGGTTGAAAGAGGTTTAATCTTCAAGTGGTTAATCAAGGTCATTAAGTTGAACTTGATTGGACCATACTTACAAATGGTATTTGATGAACAAAGTGATAAACCCCTAATTTTACAAGTGGTAAAATCAAGCAAACTTATTTTCCGGAAAAACCATTTGATTAAAACAAACTTAAGTGTTTTGAAATCAATGGGAAAATAGTTTGTTGTAAGGGGGAGTTCTGATTGTTTATGCCAAGTGGATGGCGAATTGAAGCGATTTGATATCGGTTGTCACTTTATTGTATAGTTTGTTTTCAAATTTCCTAAAATGTGTTTGCATTTTAGGGGGAGTAAAAATTTTCAGAAAATCCAAAAACATTTGAAAATTTGAAAAAGACAAAAACATGATAAAATCAAAAATGAGTCTTGTTGTACAAAAGAGGAAATGATAGTACATCAGTGGACTATCACAGCATGCTAAAGAATTGGAATGTTAAATGTGATAAACGGTCTCACTGATGATGTGTCAGTAGGTTTTTGCACAATTAGTAGATTGTGACGAGATATAAACCTAAATTCAAACTTGCTTATACTGTGGGTAACATCTCTCGGATATATGGGTAACCCCCGAAATCTCGTTTGAAAGATTCCTTTTTCTGATATACTAGGTCTTTATACTCAGTGATATCTGGGGTATTATTCCTGGACTTCTTCTGAATGGAAGTTCTGACCTAGTCCTCGAATAATACTTTTCGCAATGCTTGAAACATAGCATCACCCTCAGCATATATGATAAGACAATAAAATTGCTTAGCAATGTTGTTGTAAAAAAGATCCTCTAAAGGGGACACACCCAAGTTGAGTCATGATCTCTCTGCTGAACGGTAGTTCTGACCTGAGCTCTCATGATTCTTCATAATTTATTAACCCCTACAGATATCATTTGTGTCATAATTACCTATAAGACTGAATATTGGGATCTGGATACGGGAGTATATTCTGAGGTGGGACACGCGAATAAGTTTAAGTGCTTAATACATTAATCTCGTATCTCGAAACAGTTGAACTTTGTGTGAAAATTTAAGTGGATCACTATACTGACAATCTAAGTGAATCGTTTAGAACTTAAAATGTATAAAGCTTAACGGTGTTGGTGATTTGTCTCATTAACTGATATGATCCTCTTACGCAAACTCACAAAAATATTGTTTGTAAATATTTCTTTACTGCATTTCATTTCTGTTATTTCAAAAATCCAAAAAGATTTTCGGAGTGTTTTAGCATAAATTTTTTGAAAAATTCAAAAAGATTTTAGACAACTAATATTGAAGAGTTGATTTTCAAAATTCCGAGTGCTGAACATGATGAATAGGTTTGGGAGAATTTGATTGAAAAGTTTTTCAGAGATAAGAAATTCATTAAATGATCATTGTTAATATCTGATTGTATATTGATTGTAGAAGAGTCAGTGTTGGTGCATGAAATTTGATAAATTGTTAAATATCTTATTCTTGTGAATCTTATGTTTTGGGTAGAGAATGTGCAGGATTTCTTGAGTTGAATAAACTGAGGACTATGTAAAGCCAGGTTGACATTCTGATGCTGTAAAAGTCAGACTTTGATCCCAGCATGTTTTGAGGGGAAGTTTGTTAGAGGAAGAATTTGAAGATGCAAGAGATAGATAGAGATTCTGGATGCCCGAAGACAGATCAAGACTGAAGATGCGAAGACTCGACACTTAAGACTCGTCAACATCTGAGGGGGAGTCTGTTGGTGCACTACATCTGTCGACTTCGTCTTGTATCGAGTCTTAGTCTTAGAATGTTAGATTAGGGCACATTGTACGAGATTTCCCGAGAAAGTTGGTTTCGCTTATATGTACATGTCCGTATATGGGAAACCTTATAGAAGGTTTCGCTTATATGTACATGTCCGTATGTGGGAAACCTTATAGAAGGTTTCGCTTATATGTACATGTCCGTATGTGGGAAACCTTATAGAAGGTTTCGCTTATATGGACATCATGTCCATATGAGCGAGATCCCCAACCCTATATATAGGTCTCATGAGCGAAACCAGATAAGAACGTCTTGTTTCCGGTACAGAATTGCTTCCGAAGTGCCGATTGACTTGTAATCAGTGTGAAATCAATATACAAGGCAAGATTTAGTAGAACAAGCTGTTGTCGTGTTCGTTTCTTGTTATTCCACACCTGAAACGGATTAGAACGCCTCTGATTGACTCGTTTGGGTCAGCACGCGATCCTACAAATTCTTTCCAAGATCCACATCAAGCTACGTAAGTCAAAAGAGGCTTGGGTTGCTTCATTCAACTAACCGAATCTGAAATGTGCAGGAGCTCCCGCGATCTACTTCAAAGTGGATAATGGATAGCGGAGCGTCCAGGCACATGACTGGGATGTTTGCCCTGTTATATGACGTTAGATCAATCAGAGATGGATACATTGGTTTTGCGGGAAATCAGGGAGGTAGAATAATCAGGGAAGGTACTTTGACAAATGGAAAGGTGTCATTTGAAAATGTAAACTACATTTCCGAGCTAGAGAACAATCTGCTGAGCATCTCACAGATTTGTGACAAGAAGTTTACTACACACTTTAATGACCAAGAATGTCTGATACTCAAACTGGGATTTGTCATCCCTGAAGAGTGGGTACTGATGCGGGCACCGCGAGAGAACAACCTTTATGTCCTTGACATGAGCGTCGCGACCATGACAGATAACAAACCGCAGTGCTTTGTATCTAAGGAGTCTGAAAAAGAATCAATCTTGTGGCACCGAAAAATGGCTCATATTCATTTCCGGAAAATGAATCTTCTCGTTCACAACAACCTAGTGGAGGGTGTCACTCTAAAAAAATTCCATCTGAGTGACGAGTGCATTAGCTGCAAAAAGGGAAAACAAACCAAAAAGTCACATCCGAGGAAACTTCTAAATTCGATCAAGAAGCCACTGGAGAGGCTACATATGGATCTATATGGTCCTGTAAACATGAAAAGTATTTAAGGAGATTTATATTGCCTCGTTGTAACGGATGATTACTCGAGATTTTCCTGGGTACTGTTTCTGGAAACAAAAGATGAGGTATTCACAAGTTTGATGAAGCTGTTCAGAAAGCTAGAGATTCAGTACAAGGTCCCGATCAGACGAATCAGAAGGGACAATGGTACAGAACTTAAAAACAGCAGAATGGCAGAATTTTATGACGAGAAGGGGATTTTGCACGAATTCAGCGCTTCGTATACGCCACAGCAAAATGGAGTGGCAGAACGCAAGAATCGGACGTTGATTGAGGCTGCTCGCACTATGTTGATAGATTTAAAGCTCCCCGTGAACTTCTGGAGCGAAGCAGTAGCCTCAGTATGCTTCACCCTAAATCGAGTGTTGACTATCAAACCACACAATAAAACATGTTTTGAGTTGCTGATGAACCGAAAGCCAAACCAGAAATATCTTGAACCTTTTGGTTCACCATGCACAGTTATAGATCCAGACGGCAAGTTCGGACCAAAGTGTTTGGAAGGATTCTCTGTAGGATATGCTACTCCACTTAGAGGAGTATACCTACCTAGTCTCCGACGTGTAATTGAAGCTCAACATGTTGACTGCCAGGGGTATACAACGCATACACCAAAACCTAGTCCTTTGTGGATGTTCGACTATGAGGAGTTGTGGGATCATTCAAGCTTCTAAAGGAACCGTCAGATGATGAATTGGTAAAGTTGTATCAGCAACATCTGTTTTCTTCTCAAGAACAAGTGCCAAGGCCTATGGTGGTTACTAAAGATAAAAAAGGTGGTGCTAATGATTCGGAAGCGGGCCTTATTCATACTCAAGATGATACTCAAACTCAGGCCACAGAAATAGTTGCCCCAGTAGAAAATGCTCCAGCCGCGGTGTTAGACAACACAAATGATTCAGATTCAGATAGTCCCATGTTCGATCAGGGAGACACTGACTCTGAGGGGGAGCAGATCCAACTTGAGGTTCAGACAAACGAAGTTACTCAAGATGCGGAGAAGAATGTTACAAACCTAGAGAGCGAGGTGATAGTTCCCGACGAGGTGATGCCACAGACGCTATCTTATCACCCCGAGGAGTTTATCATAGGAGAGCTTCAAGCCTGTGTTCGAACCAGAAGTCAAATTGATCAGGGCCTTTCGTGCTTTTATACTATGATTGCTCCATTACAAAACGATTTTTCTCTCAAGTGTTTTATATCGCAGGTTGAGCCAAAAACATACAAAGAAGCACTGACGGAGGAATAGTGGGTGAATGCAATGCAAGAGGAGCTTGGTCAATTTAAAAAACTTGGGGTTTAGAAGCTAGTAGATTTACCCGATGGTCACAGAAAGATTAATAAAAAGTGGGTATTCAAGTGTAAGCGAGACGATAGAGGAGTGGTTGTACGAAACAAAGCTCGCCTGGTCGTTCAGGGTTTTAGTCAGCAAGAGGGAATTGATTTCACCGAAGTATACGCTCCTGTTGCTAGACTAGAGGCGATCAGAATCTTCCTCGCATTTGCATCCTGGAAAGGGTTTAAGGTGTTTCAGTTAGATGTTAAATCGGCATTATTATATGGCAAAGTGAAAGAAGAGGTGTATGTCGGACCGCCACCGGGCTTTACCGACCCTATCCATAAAGATAAGGTTTACCTCCTTGACAAAGCCTTATACGGGTTGCATCAGGACCCGAGAGCCTGGTACGAGACGCTTTCTCAGCTCCTGTTGACGAACGGCTTCACGCGAGGGAAGGTAGATGAAACTCTCTTCACAAAGGAAGTTGGTGGTCATCTTATGATAGTTCAACTATACGTGGACGACATTATTTTTGGGTCTACCAACGACGAACTCTGCAAAGAATTTGAAAAATTCATGAAGCAGAAGTTCGAAATGAGCTCAATGGGAGAGATGAAGTTCTTCCTCGGCTTGCAGGTCGATTAACTGCCAGGAAGGATCTTCATTCATTAAACGAAATACGTTCATGATGTGTTGGAGAAATTCAGCATGTCAGGGACCTCTACTATATCTACCCCATTAGCAACTAACCATGGTATCAATCCGGATCTCACGGGAGAAAAGATTGACGAAACCTTATACCGGTCCATGATTGGTTCACTCATGTACTTAACCGCATCAAGAGATGATATAGTGTACCCGACATGCCTTGCGGCATGCTACCAATCAAGTCCGATGGCTTCTCACCTAGTCATTGTCAAGCGGATCTTACGCTACTAGCTTAGGCTTGTGGTATCCCAAAGCTGGCGATTTCACTCTTGAGGGCTACTCTGATTCAGATTACGACTGCTGCAAAATCAATGCGAAGTCAACAACAGCCGGCTGCCAGTTCTTCGGAACCCGCTTGGTAACGTGGCAGTGTAAGAAAGAGACCGCGGTCGCTCTCTCTACCTGCGAAGCTGAGTACGTCTCGGCTAGCAGCTGTTGTTCACAGTTATTGTGGATTCAACAGCAGATGAGAGACTATGGTCTGCAATTTCTTAACTCACCTGTATATGTAGATAATGAGACATCTATAAATATCACCAAAAACCCGGTACATCATGCTAAAACAAAACATATTGAGATTCGACATCATTTCATTCATGATTGTTACGAGAAGAAGTTGATTAGAATCGAAAAAATCCACACCGACGAACAAAAGGCTGACCTTCACACTAAACCGTTTGATAAATCACGTTTTCATCATCTTTTGAAACTAAACGGTATGAAGATTTTGTCGTCAGGGGGATACATAATTGGCGTTGATGAGGAATCCAGTGCAGAGGACGTTGGGAAGCAATCTGCATTGGTTTGTCAAATTTTTAAATGTTTTGGATTTTAGGGGGAGAAAATGTAGTAATAAATACAAAAACATTAAAAAAATGTGAAAATACAAAAACAGTAAAAATGCAAAAATGTAAAAAACATAGAAAAAGACAAAAAGAGTTAGTGTAAAAAGAGGAAATGATAGTACATCAGCTAGACTGTCACAGTCGCTAAAGATTTGGAAAGTTAAAAAGCGTTAAACGGTCTCACTGATGATGTGCTAGTAGGTTTTTACAAATTTAGTAGATTGATTCCGAGATATAAACATAAAAACTATATCTTGCTTATCTCGTGGGGAACATCTTTAGGATAAATGGGTAACCCCCGAAATCTTGTTTGATAGGTTGCCTGATTCTGAGATACTAGGTCTTTATTTTATTTGATATCTGGGGTATTATACCTTGTCTTCTGATATTGCAGAAGCAATGCCCTAGACCTCGTATAATACTTTATATGCTTTAAAAAATCTTTCCCTCTACATAAAAATTGATAAAATATCGAAAGATATAAATCAAGTGGAGTTGTAAAGAAGATCCCTAAGTCGGACACACCTAAAGTCGAGATTTCATCTCTCTGATTGAACGGAAGTTCTAGCCTGAGCTCTCAAGGTCTCGCACTACCCAGAGAACATATATCAATCTAGTATATTCACCTATAAGACTGAATCTAATGAATTTAATATGGGAGTATATTCGGAGGTGGGACACGCGAATAAGTTAAGTGCTTAAGACATTAAACTCGTATCTTGAATCAGTTGAACTTTGTGTGAGAATTTAAAGTGGATCAATATACTGACAATCTAGGTGAATCGTTTAAAACTTAAAGTGTTTATAAGCTCAACGATGCTAGTGACTTGTCAGTAGCTGATATGATCCTCAAACACAACTCACAAAAAATATGTTTGTAAATAGTTTGTTGTTGTATTTTCAGATTAAACCCAAAAAGATTTTATTTTTGCTTTATTTTCGACAAACCAGTGTTAAAAAGCTGATCTTCGGAATCTCAGATGCAAAGCAGATCCTGAACAGACTGGGTGGGTGCTAATATGAAAGTGTTGGGAAACTGAAAATATCAAGTTCATTAAATTAAAAGTTGTATTTTTGAAAAAGTTGAAAAATTTGATCAAAAATGTCAGACGGTTCATAAATCGGGTCAATCAAGGTCATTAACTTGGACTTGGTCGGCAAAGCGAGTAACCAGGGTCATTAACTTGGACCTGGATACTTGAGTGGATGTTAGAATCTGATAAAAATCGAATAAGTTTGAAAAAAATTAAAAAGTTTTGAAATTGCAAAGCCTATCCGGACGATTGGACTTTGTCCATCCGGACGGATGGAGAAAAAGTCCAATTGGAGAAGTTTATCTCCATCCGAACGGATGGACTTAGGAGATATAAATAGGCCATCCAGAAGATTTGTGTTCATTCGAACCATTTGTACATCCGAGAGACTCCTATTTTTCTCTCAATTTTTTCAATCAAAATCTAGCCGTTACGCTGCCAAAATTTAGTCTTGAGGGTGTTGATTGGCACAACATCCAACATGGTGAAGGTAAATTTTCTGTAACACTTCATTTTTTGGTCCAATTTGTCATCCGAATAGCTGACGACCCTTTAACCTTAGATTTAGGGAGTTTTAGGGTGTTTTTGATGAAATTGATCCTAGATATATGTTAATCGGCACATTCTTTAAGAGATTTAAACATCAATTTGATAAAATCTAACAAAATTTGATCGTTGATTGATTTGAATGTTAATGTTTTGTTGATCCGGATGAGGTGTATGTTCATCCGGATAAACCCATCCGAACATATAATGGTGTGTGATTTAAACAGTAACCTGTTAGTGTTCATCCGGATCGAATTGCCCATCCGGACCATTTGCTTTAGTTGTCCATCCGGACCAAGTCCATCCAGATGGAATGTTGTTGAAAGTTGAATTTTTTTTAAGTGTTGGACAGTGTTTACAATGTTCAACAATTTTTCTCGATATACGTGCAATATCTCATGATGCTATTTGTGCAGGCTAAGAGTTCAGATTTTCACAACAAGCACAACATTTTTTGTACCTTAGACAAAACTTTGCTGAAGATGGATCCGTTCGTAGAAATTTTGAAGTTCATCAAGGATAGTAGAATACACAAAACGTTGACAGATAAACATAAATGTTATGAATCGCACGTGAGGGCATTTTATGTAGATGACGATAAAGCGATACATTCTACCGTGAAGATGAAAAACGAGAACGGGAAAGATATAGACGTGGCATTTAAATTCACTATTGGCAACATTCGAAGGGTTTTGGATTTAAAAGATAAAGATGAAGAACCAATAATCGTTCTAGAAATATTATGCAAAGGCTTGTGGATGAGAATGGGCTATACAGGGTTTGTAAATGATCCTGTATACACAAAGTCAAAGTTGTCAAAGCCTTACAAGTTTCTTGTTCATTAAGTGATACACGCGTTAGGCCACAGGAAGGGTGCTTATGATGAATCGACAGATTATATTATGGACATTATCACTTGTTTGATTTTGAACAGACATTAAAACATATCACAAGTGATCTCTAATCACATATTGGATAACATCAAAGGTGAAAGATTCTTACAATACCCAAGGTTTATGCAGATGTTATTGGACGACCAGATTCCAAACTTTCCGAAGGCTGATGATGACGAGATGAGGTTAGATCATATGGACAACGAAACCTTGAAGAGGTTAGATGTTTACAGAGGAGTTGAAAAGGGAAAGGAACCAAAGTTCAGAAAGAAGTTGCTGTGACAGAAAAATCAGATTATCAAGCTCTAGAAGATGACAAATGGAGGCATGATAATAGTGATTCTAGAAATGAAAATGAAAAGATGGAGCAGTTTGTGCCTAAGAAGACTAGATGGTGGGTGAAGAAAGATGAAAAGCAGAAAAAGAGAACTCCAACAACTAGAACTCCAAAGGCTACAACTCCAAAAGATGAACCGAAGAGAGTTCCAAAGAAAAAGAAATCACCACCGTATTTGATTGATGAGCCAGATGATGTTCCTCTAGAGAATGTTAATGTAACAGGTGATGATATTCTTAATATGACATTTGATGAATATGAGAAGATTGCAGCTGTTTAAGCCGCTCAAGAAGCTGAAAAATCAAAGAATGGTGAACAAGTTGGTGGTGAGAACGTAGATGCTGTTGCAGGAGGTGAATCTGTCAAAGAAACGTCAGTTGAAGGTGAGGTGCATACAGATTCAAGCGAGACTGAAAGTGACATAGATGTTACACAGATGGCACCAACAACCTATTTTAGTGGCAAATTCAAAATAAAGAGTCCTTCAAGGAAAAATAAAGGTTCTGATGAAGATGAGGCAACATATGAGCCTTCAGCTGCTGAGAAAGAAAAGTTAAAGAAGAGTAAAGGTTTAAAGAAGCGTAAAGCTCAGCCTACATGAGAAGTTTCAATAAAAAAGAAAGCCAGGAAGACTACTTCCTAAATAGATTCCTGAAGTTGAAAGAGTTGAAAACATTGAAATGGAAGTTCCTGTGCAAAATGAATTCAGAATAGCTACGCCTCTTACTTCTCCTATTCATGAATCAATTCCAGAAGTTAATGTATCTACTCTTGAGCAACCTCCAAATATTTTTGAAGAACCGGGCTCTACAAGGAAGAAAATTCCAACACCACAAGGTTCGAGTCAAGGTTTTCCAAAGGTTCCATCTAACCTTGATGCAGGTACAACAGGTTTAGAGGATCTTGGAGATTTCTTCAATGATGGGAAAACTGCTGAATTATCAAAGAAGGTTGCAGAGTTGGAGAAAACAAAAGCAAAAACTGAGGAGAAGCTGAAGCAGAAAATGTGGTACTCAAGAATGAGATGCTTACGACGAATGAAAGGTTATTGAACGTTGAGTCAGGCAACAATGCTTTGAACGAAACGATCGATGATCTGTCATCTATGAATTATGATATGAATGATGCTAATACGACGATGAGTCATGCGAATGAAATAATGCAGTATGAGATAGCATATTTGAGAGAAGATAAGGAAAACAAGTCTAAAAAAATACAGATGTTATATGCTGTTATTGAAGATAGACTTGGTATCAATGTGCATGCGGCTTTCAATGATCTTGAAATCCGAAGAGCTGAGGCTCGAAGGATGGAAAGGAAACAAACGGAAGCTGAAGAAGCCGCTGAAGTAGCAAAGGATAAAGGAAAGGGTGTCGTAGTTGATAATGAAGAAATTCCTGGATCATCGAGTTAACAAGTGCAACGACTAGATGTTGAAAATGTTGAAGTTAATGTTGCAGATGTTGAAGTTAATGTTGAAAATGCTTTAGTCGTTGCACAACATTTCATCCTTGTAGGTGAATCAAAGAAAGTATCTTACAGCAAAGAAGATAATGCAAGGAGGATTGAAGTTGAAAGACGACGACTGAAAGCTTAGCTAAGAAAGTATGAGATAGTTGGCGAAGATGATGAGGAAGAGGATAAAGAGATAAAAGATTGGTTTGATGATATTGATAATTATCACTATCGTGGAGATGATGATGATGATGATGATGATCGAGGGTGAGATGGTGGTGCACTGATTGTGAGACAACCTAGTGGCAATCAAGTCAATGATTACCTTGATGATACTCCGAACGAGGAAAGAGAGGAAGAACAGTGTAAGGGAAGTCCACATCAGGTGCTAAAGATGCTGATCAGGTATTCTCTAATACTCCCAAAGTCATTTAACTTAGTCATGATGTTGAAGAGGGAGAACTAGTTGAGAATTGGATAAGGGAGTCAATGCTGGATGCTTTGGGTTTGAATGATGAATAATTCAAGTTTGACATTGAAGATGAGATTCCAACAGCTCCAGAGAGTGAGTATATGTTTAAGTTTGTGGAAGATGCAGACAATTTCGATGATGTGATTGTTGAAGATGGATCAGATTCTGACCAAGATATTCCGTTTCATTATTCTGGTCAGGATGATGATTTTCCTACTTTTGCAGAATTGTTTCACACTCACAATGAAGATGATCTCAGAAGAAAAGTTGCTAAGAAGATTAGTACAGATGGTCCTCCAAAGACACTTTCAAAGGAAGAACTCAGAGAAGAATGAAAGAAATGGTTCAAACCTATGCCTGAAGAGCGAAAGTTCAAGCGACCATTGAAGTTCTTCACACGGCATCCTGGTGAATGTCTTGGAGACATTCTGTCATGGGGTTATTTGAAAGACATGAAGGTATATGCAATCAAACATGAATATGGTGTTCAATACTTCGAGTTTCTTAAAGATATAAGAACACTACCTTGGTGGGATGTTGAAGAATTGGTAAAAACAAAGAATATTCAGCAATGTCTACATGGTCCAGAAGTAAGATTTCACGAACAAAGGTTGTGGGGTTATATAAAGCATCAGGCTGAATTGAACTTTCCAGACAGGAAGCCTCGTCGACCCCAATGCATAGAAAAGATTGATCCTATTACAAGAGAGAAGGATATCACATTACATGTTAGACGACCACGATGTATGAAGAACATGCCTTTGAAGGTGATGAAGCAAGACTTTTATAAGGATTTCAAAGGGTGGGTCTTCAATCCAAGAACATGTAAAGCTGTGATAGCGTTGTTAGATGGGAAGGCAGGTTTCTAGAGATAGATTCACGTGCTAGATCCTATGTGGCTAGTGAACTCCTCAAAGAAGGATATTGAATGTTTGTTCTTCAACAAGATCATGTACTATGAAGCAGACAAGGAGCAGGCGTTGAGATATCAGAAGTTGGTGAAGGTATGCATTGAAAAAAACATTAATTCAGGACGTTATTGGGAGTCGAAATGGAGAGATCTTGAATTAGAAGAGTTTCTCAAAGAAGAGCGTCACAACGAGAAGATGGATAAAAAGATGGCTGAAGCTGCTAAGAGAGCCAAGTGGAGACTGGGAATGGGACAGTTTGACATTGATCAAACCCCGATTGAAAGCGAAGAACGAAATATTCCTAGGTGGTCCAAGACTATGGATGGTATTAAAGAATGGCGTGAATGGTGGATCAACGAAGGAAGGCACAAGCGAAAGAGAATGTTAGCAGAACGAGCTGAAGAGAGGAGGAAGAAGCACTTGGAAAGAAGACGTAACAGGAAGGCTTTATCAAGACTATACAGAAGACGACTACAGCTACATCCAAAGGGGAGTTTATGAATGCACTATGTCTGTAGCTTACGTCTGTATTGAGTCTTTGTTTAACCTGTTTGGTGTCTATGTAATCTTTATAGTATGTTTTGTACGATATCCGGGATGAAACGTAGGGAATTCATGTTTTGTAAGTCCATCCGGACGGATAGACATAACCCATCCGGATGGATGGGCAGTTTAGTTGTTTCACCTGGATGGGAAACCTCTATAAATAGAGGTTCTTGGGTCCTGTTTTTGTACTGATCATTTGTGCAACTAGGCGAAGCCCTGTCAAAATTCTCTCAGGTTTTGTAATCTTCTTATCATCAATGAGAATGGTGTTTAATGGTATCTATGATGTTATTCTCTCTATTACTTTCTTGGATTCCGAACATGTCAGTAGGTGTTAAGATCCGGTCTGAGCGTTCGAAGACCCGAACTCACGGTCCTCACACCCTCGTATTTTTTCGGCCCAGGGCCATGTTAGCAATGACGTAAGCCGTGTTCTACTAATGGAAACATTCTCTGACACATGCATCTGGCACGGGGTCGTGCTGCCCAGGCACGGGGCCGTGAATGCGTGTTGTCACTGTCTATAAAGTTAGCCTTTGGGAGAATGTTTGGAAGCATTCTCAAAAGGCAAGATCTCTAAGATTCTTCACACATACTAGAAAAGGTATGTTCTTAGAAAGGTCTCATTTGACCTTCTTGTCCTGTCCTCTTTTGTGCATTTCCCCTTCTTCATCCTCCATGAACTCCATTGAAGCTCGAAGCTTCAAGCTTCAAAAAGCTTCAATAGTTGGGTCATACTCTTGATTCTTAGCTCAAAATTTTGCAAATTAACTGTAGTAGAACATTGTTTCAAGTTATTTACATTCAGAAAATTAAAAATCAGTCAAATTTAACTTGAAATAAAATTTTAAGAACTAAGAATATGGAGCAGTTGGAGCAGCACGGGGTCGTGCTGTATATTCTGATCTTCCATATTTTGTTAATGGTTAGTCATTTTCTCTCAAGATGTCATGCCAGCAAAGTGGAACGTCGTCAACAAGTTCTAGGAACTAGAGAAGAGGGAGACGGCTCTCCATCGAGGCCACTCTCGTAAGATATGTGAGTGCCTTGAGAGTGAGTCTTGACGAGATGACCTTAGTGGAGGAGGTTCTTATAGACCGTGTGAACTATCTCACCATCGGGCTAGAAGATTGTTTCAGAGAAATCAACCTTTTACATCAAAGGTTGAATATCTTGGCCTTGCCTCCAATGGAGCCAATCTTCTCACAAGAAGATTGGAACCTCGCTAATGAGGTCATACACCCTACGGGAAGGGAAGATGAGATTCCGGAGCCTCCACCCATCAATGCTACCTTCGAGGTCCCGATAAATCCGGCTCCCCCTCAAGAGGAGGTAGAAGAGGAACCCTTTATCTTCCTACCAAGGGAGATCAAAGAGATGCTCAACGACCTCTAAATTGAGTATTCTCGCAAAAGCTCAAGTCCTCCATCATCCTACATTAGTAGATCTAGGAACTTAGCTTTAAGGTTGTTTAAAAATGATCTCAAGGAGGCATTTCTCAAGATCTTATCTATCTATCTATCTTAGGACTATGTAGGTTTGTCATTTTTAATTTTCTAGTAGTGTTTTTATTTTAAATGAAATGAATGAATGGATGGTGGTATTTTAAATAAATGTGTTAAGGACAATGGAAACACCAGATGGATGATGAAAAATGGAACCCATGCACGTAAAATAGAGGCATCCCGACTCATTAACTGCAGAACAGTGGCTGCAGCACGGGGCCGTGCTCACCCAGCATGCCCCCGTGCCTAACTTACTGTTGTCAAAAAATTTCTATCTAGAAGGTGGCACGGGTCGTGCTCACCCAGCACGCCCCCGTGGCCACCCCATTGTAAGTCTTCTGATTTCATTTGATACTGGCACTTTGGACACGGGGCCATGTCCCCATAAGCACGCCCCTTGCTGCAAGTGCTAGCGACCAAAATTTTTTGTTATTTTCACAATTTTTACACATTCTACCAAAATAAATCCTATTTGGGACACATTGAGGGAAATGTGTAATTTAAGTGTGGGGGGGGGGGGAGGATAATAAAAACCTTGAATCGTTTGTCCTAAATCAAGCCTTAAACAAAACTCGCCTTGGAACCGCTAATCACCCCAAACTTTTTCAAAATTTTCTTTTCAATTTTTTTTCTTATCTTAGTTTAGTTGGGTAAAACAAGTTCTAAAAATTATGTTTTTACAAATTTACAACTGTTAGCGTCGTGCTAAAAAGAACCAATTTAGAAAAAAAATTATGAAAACGGGCATAACAAATCTTTGTTAAATTCGATTATATATACATTTTTACACTACAACTCTTTTCCCACAAAAGTGAGTTTTGAGCCATTACCGAGCCTACAAATATACATCTATACTAATTGCTCAAATTTTCGTTTCTTGTGTCAGTAGCCCGTTTGGTTCTCACGAATCTAGAACTTGACAATACGATGTGTTCTAAGTCCTTACCGACAAAAATCCAAGTAAGTAAATGATAATTTTTTTTCTTTATTTTTCAAAAACAAACCTTTATTTTTCTTTGCTTTATCCAAAAACATCCCCCTAGTTAAACCCTTTGAACCTTAAAATCTTTTCGTTTCCAAACCCACAAAAACAAACATTTTCATTTTAAATCTTTCATTTTTGTAAACTTAACGTTTATGAAATTACGGATTATGGCTCAGTTTCAACTTTGGCAAAAAAAATCAGAAAAATCAGAAAAATATGCCAAAGTATTTTTTGCTAAGCCACAAAGCAATAGAAAAACTGATATTTTATGTTTTTCACCCTTTCCCAATAAAACATACCAAACCCGAACCATCACCTACCCTTCAAAGCCCTCTTGATATTTATAAGGATTTAACGTCAAAAGGAGGAGGTTTGATCAATTGTCAAGCCTATGGTAGGAGTAAGTTCCAAATACGGGCGCGAGTGTTTTTACTTAATACATCATCGGCCGAGTGTTGAGTTATCAGTTGTGAGGTGTGTAAATTTGTATATAACTAAATGGAATTTTATAAAGGTATGTTTTGCCCTAAAGTAAATAATTTTTCTTAACTTGTTTTATAAATAAATCATGACGAATAAAGATTGTAAATAAAATAAAAACAAAATAAAATTAAAACTTGGATTCCCGAAACTCTAAAGATGAGACCAAAACCTTCTATTCTACCTGTTCCGTTTGGGTGTGTAAGCCACATAATAGAGTTTTGCTTGAGCACAAGCAAAGATTCAAGTGTGGGAAAAAGCAACGTTTTTTTAGTACTAATGTTGGAAAAAGCTCGTGTTTTTGTTCCTTTTTTATTTTCAGGGATAAAAGATCTTAAAAGTGCAAAAGTAGCAAAAAGATAGCAAAAACCAACATAAATGTAAAGAAGGAGGAATTGCCGCAACTCGCCAAGCCCCGATCCACAAAATAGCTAGAACAAAAGACTTCACACCGGCCTTGTCCACCACATACGGGTCGTGTCCGAAGATGGATGATGTGCAGAAGAAAAGACAACTGCAAAGGAAAAAACTGGCAGCCGACACAGGGTCGTGCCAAGCCAACACGGGGCGTGGTCAACTTAAATATTTTTAGAATCTGCGATAGTACAACAAGTACTTTGGCCACGGGCTGTGCCATTGACACACGGGGCCGTGTTAGTACAACATCTAACAAGCAGTTAATGAGGAAGAGAGAGAGAGATGGGCACGGGCCGTGTTGAAGCTTCTGAAGACAGCTATAAATAGAAGTGCTTGGTTACACTCCAAACCATCCCTTGGCAAACCACTTCTCTCTCACTTGCCACCACTCCACCACCACTACAACACCATCATCCACTGTGACATCTGTGCTTGCGTAATCATTATATAACTCTGAACAATTCAAATATCAATAAAACAATGTGTTTTGACCCCAATATTTTTTTATTTATGTTTGACATTTGCACGTTTTGATTTTGTTCGATTTCAAGCTCTTAAACGCTTTCTAGAAAGTTATACGCAAACTGATGCGTAAACGTGCAATTTAACGCGACAAACACTCCGGAATAGTAACATAAGCTAAAAAACCCTAAATACCCTTACCATAGCTTAGAAATAAGTTTTGAGGGGTTCGGTATGCGAAAATAGGCTTATTTGATCATAGGGACGAGCATATCTTGCGTTCTGACCATATCCGGACATCCAAAATTTTTTGTAATCACTAAAATATTATATTTTAGTGATAGGAATGCAAAAATACCATTCGTCACGCAATTTGGATCGTTATCACGTCCGTTCGAGTTTCGTCGTAATTTAACGAAAACGTGATCGTACGACCAAACAAACCTACATCCATGATATTTCTAAGCATATTTCAAGTCCCCTATACTTTAACATCCTTGTAGAGCCTTGAAAATGGCTTAACGGGGGTTAAACGCGTCAAAAACATGTTTAAGTGTGTGCAGGGACTAAAACTGTCAATTCTGAAACATTAGCTCATGCCCTCGCGTCACGCGACGCCTGATGGCTTTCGTCGTCTCGCAACGCGATGCGACACCTATATCTGGATAGAAAGGTTGTTTTTGAGAATCAGCTTGCTGCACATTGAGTTTTCTTCATAGTTTTTCAATATTGTGGGCTTTTTGAGTGATGATCAAGCCTTTAAATCTGAACCAAACACTTGTTACAATCCTATACTTGCTTGGGCAATACATAATCCACATGGCATGATCTAAGAGCTTCAATTCAACTATAAATACCCTTCAAATATGCCCATTTTCATTGCTCATTCTCATTTTCTCATATCTTGAACTCTAAGTGGAGGCTACCATCTTTGGATGCCACCTACCTGAGTTCTTCTAGTCGTTTTCTAGCCTTAGAGCACTTGTAAGTGTTCTTTCATGGCTTGTTCATTTATTTTCAGCAATTACAAGCTGAAAGTCAAATAGTTTGACTACCGTTTAACTTTCGGTTTTGACCATGAATTGGTCAAGTCAAAGTTCAATCGAACTTTGCAACGTGATCGTAATCACGACGGTTATAATCCCTTGCGATTATACCTACTGATTACCACGTTAACTAGTCGAAGTGACGAGTTAAAGTTTCGGTCAAAATGCACGCTTATGTACATTTTACGACGAAACTATTTCCGGGTATCAAAACACTTTGTTTTGATACCAAATCAGTTTTCTAACTTAGTTAAACATGTTTTAACATGTTTAACTTGTCACTTTTAGTTTAGTGCTTATTTAGGGTCGTAAGTCAAGCAGTCTTGACAACCGCTTAGACTTTCGCACACGGCCCGTTTGTTCGATCATTAGGATCCGACCAAACACATTATGTGACCATAGTTGAATAGGGAATAACCTTCCGAGGCTATACCTTATGGTCACTTCGTCTAATTAGTTGTATGATAGGTAGATTATATGCCTTAGGGAAATGACCAAAATGCCCTTTTTGCGCATAATTTCATTTTAAGCATATGTAACCAAAATTTTGACACCTAAACTGATTATGCGACATAATTAAACATGTTAGGGCATAAAATGATTATCATAGGTCTAGTTAGACCCTCCGAACGCGCTTTTCCGCAAATGACGCGTTAAAGTAGCATAAACTACCTTAACGGGTCATAACGGGTCATAAGCACTTAGGATAGGTTTCAAATCAGAATGTAGGCTTTGTTAAACCATTTTATATGAGTTCCAACACTCATTTGGTTTACAAGGCCTCATTCTATCCTATCTCCCGATTTAGGTTCCGATTATTCACATAGTGATTCTGATACTAGGTGCCACTTGATTCCTTGATTGTCCAAGCTTGTTAGGTTCACTAAATCAAGGATACTTGCAATCTCAAGTGAGTACATAGTCCCCTCTTTTACCGCTTTCAAATATCTTAGCCTGATACACAGGTGCCTACTTGTTACTTTCATGCTTTTCATGACATATACTTACTATGTTCAACTAGTATACATATAGTACATGATTTCAATTATGTTTTGCTATGTATGTTGACTGAGCATGCTAGCACATTGATTTCATAGACACTTTTGCTGCATATGTTTACTCAGCATATGGGCACATTGATTTACACTACATTTCTGCTATGTATGTTGACTGAGCATGCTAGCACATTGATTTCATGGACATTTCTACTTCGTATGTTTACTTAGCATACTTAGTACATGGTTTTAACATGACATGCTTACATTTGTTATGACATTTGGTATGTTTAACAGGACAAGAATACATTCATTAACATTGATCACGCCGCTCGGTAGTATGTAATGGTACCATAGGACTTGACAAATCCCGTTCCCGGCTTCCTAGGTTTGTTTGGAAGTAGGGAATGACAGAATCCGAAAACATTTTTGATGAACCTTTAACTTGTTAAGGGTTTATCCGACAGTCTCAAGGCATGAATGTATGCGATAAAAATTACCACATATATGTTTGTATCGATAAAGCATTTGTTTTGGAAAATATACCTTTTGATTTAAACTATGGTTTATTCAAAGACATTGTTTTGTACATGACATTTGGTTTCAGATTGACATTATACATATGGTTTGAGTAAATACTCTTTATTCACCATACATGACATTTGATTATACAAGACATGGGTTATACTCGACATTGTGACATTATACATTATTTATGCACAACATTTGACATTGGTTTGACAAGACATTCTTGGTTGATATTTGGTAAGTGATTTAATTAGCGAGGCGTGTGTAATATGATAAAAGCATGGTGGATACTCCGCTGGTACATCCTATATATAAGTGCTTTCATGATATTACATATCGTAGCTTTACTTAAACCACATCAACAAAGGCAAAGACATGATACATTTTATACAAAGACATGACATATTGATTACAAAACATTGTTTTACAAATGACATATTTTATACAAATTTATTTTCACTTGGTTATTTAACTAACCATACATCATTCTTTTATTATCATCTGATTTTCATGTCGATTTTCATATGATTTTATAAAAGAAAACATTTTACAAGGTTCATAACTACTTTTCGTTAAACACTTTTTTAAACCTACAAGTCATGAATCCTTCATTAACAAAACCTATGTATCTCACAGGCATTTTTATGCTAACTTACCTATCTTCACATGTGTTTCAGGAGCTAATGTTTTAGGATGATCATGACACACTTAGGCGGACTTGGGCCTTAGTGACTTAAAATGAAGCAAGACAATTTAATTACCCTTATGTTTTCAGTTGAATTCCTAAACAATGTAAACAACTATTCAAATAAAACCAAACTTTAAATACCATGTGTTGTGAAACAATAATTCTGTTACTACACTCTCCGATGTTTCCGCCGTGGTTTGTTGTTTTACGCGGTCGGGGTGTGACAGAAGAGTTGGTATCAGAGCTCATGGTTATAGGGAATTAGGTTATTAGTAATGCTTTGACCTAGACTATAACCTTCCTAGGAGCATAACACAAGTTATCTTGTGTTTAGATCTTAAAACATAAACATCACCTATCCTTAGGTGATTACCAAAACAAGAACACAAATTTCCAAAACAATTTTGAAAACCAATCATCCATCTTGGATGATTCTTTTTGGCCTTGTGCCTTCCAAGTTTTCAAAATCTCGTCAAAGTTTGGGACAAAATAATGTGAACACGTGCAATCTGGAAGAGTGGGTGCCTGTGTCATGTAACACCTGTGTCACTTCAACCATCAAACAAATGCCAAACCAATGAAATATTGTATTTCATACTTTGGACTTGTATAAATATGTGTAGCTTTTGCACATATCAACTCTTGTTCGATTTCAAGCTCTAAATCGCTTTCTGGAAGGTTATACGCGCACTAATGCGTAGATATAACCATTTTAATGCAACGAACACTCCGGAATAGTGAAATAGGCTTAGCATACCTTAAATAACCTTTACATAACTTAGATATAAGTTTTGGAAGGTTTGGTGTGGTGAAATCAAAGTTTAATCGCTTACAGGGACTAAAGTTGACAAACTGCGAAAGTATGCCAATTTGAACTGTAACAGACATTCCGGAACATGAACATAAGTTAAACACACCTTAAATATCCTTTACATAGCTTAGAAATAGGCTTTGAGGGGTTCGGTGTGCTAAAATAAACTTTTGTGTCATTCAGGGACTAAAAGCGTCAAAAAGTGCACAAGTTTGCATTTTCGCGCATAACTTACGTTCTGAATACATCCGGAGATCCAAAAATTTATGTAAGCACTAAAACATTTTATTTTAGTGTTTGGCATAAGAAAAATCCATTCGTCGCGCAATTTGGATCGTTTTTCGCGCTTATGCGCATTCCGTCGTAATTAAGCGAACATCGCGATCGTACGGCCAAACAAACCGACATATGTGATATTTTTGAGCATGTTTCATGTCCACAATGTTTAGGCATCATTTTAGGGCCTTAAAGTTGGCTTTACGGGCCTTAGAAGTGCCGGAAATGGACTTAAACACGTGCAGGGACTGAAACTGTCATTTCTGAAACTTTGTTCTGATCTGACATGGCCAGGCGGCCCGCCTGAGTTTATGTGCATCCTAAAGCGGGCCGCGTCCGCCTTCTGGACCAGATTAACTGCATTTAACAGCCGATCCAGCTGTTTAATCCACAACCACACACTCACACATGCTTAGTCAGCTGATAAGAACCATTTTTAGCCACCATAACTTTCCGACAAGTGTACGCATGAGATTCGAGCACGGTTTCCATGAAACGATCTTAACGGTTACCCGAAAACTATAAATACCCCACCCCACAACTTCAAAACCCACTAGAATTTTGATCTTAGAAACTCTAAGTTGAAACCATTGTTTCATACCTGAGATTCTTGGATCGAGATTAGCATTTGGGGACCCTTCGTAAGTATTCCTTCGTTCTTTTATTGCTTTTCGAGTCTGAAAGTCAAACTTTGTTTGACTTTCTGCGTTGACCAGTTTATGGTCAATGCGAAGTTCGTTTGAACTTCGCAACGTGATTGTAATCACGATGGTTATAGTCC
This sequence comes from Helianthus tuberosus, assembly GCA_030545235.1. Classification (NCBI taxonomy): domain Eukaryota; kingdom Viridiplantae; phylum Streptophyta; class Magnoliopsida; order Asterales; family Asteraceae; genus Helianthus; species Helianthus tuberosus. The sequence goes on from CM060443.1 coordinate 104,487,356, forward strand.
CTTGGGACTATGCCTACTGATTACCACGTTGTCTAGGGTCGTAAGGTAAGCGATCTAAACAATCGCTTATACTTTCGAACCCGACCCATTGGTCGATCATTAGGATCCGACCAAACACATTAGGTGACCATAGTATATAGGGAATAACCTTCCGAGGTTATACCTTATGGTCACATCGTTTGAATAGTTGTATGATAGGTAGTTTATATGCCTTAGGTAAATTACCAGAATACCCTTTTCATGTGTAATCGGTAATTAAGCATATGTAACCTAAAATTTTGTCACATAACTGATTATGTAACATGTTTAGGCATATAACACTTGTCATAGGACTAGTTAGGCGGTCCGAACGCGTTTCACGCGAACGACGCGTTAAAGTCGCATAAGCTACCTAAACGGGTCGTAATGGGTCGTAAACACTTAGTTTAGGTTTCATTTAGTATGTAGGCTTTGTTAAACCATATGACACGAGTCTCTATACTCGTTTGGTTTACAAACCCTCATTCTATCTAAATCCTCCGATTTAGGTCCGGTTTATTAACATAGTTACCTATATTAGGTGCCGTTTGATATCCGCGATCTCTAGCATTGTTTGGTTGTTACTCAAGGACTACTAAGCAATCTCAAGTGAGTACATAGACCCCTCTTTTACTGTTTTCCAATCTGTTTTGGGTGAAACACATGTGCCTACTTGTTACTTTCATGCTTTCCTGTTTTCACATCATATACTTCCTATGTTCATTAGTACATTATAGTACATGATTTCATTACAATGATATACTATGTATGTCCATTGTGTGCATACTTAGTACATGGTTCTACATTACATTTATGCTATGTATGTTAACTGATAGCATGCTAGCACATTGATTTACATGACTTTTCTGCTTTGTATGTTAACTTAGCATACTTAGTACATTTCTTATTCATCATATGCTTACATTTTAGTATGACATTTGGTTTGTTTAAACTATACTATACATATTCTTTTGATAACCCATTTTTACATGGTTATCCGACTGTCGCAAGGCTTGGATGTATGAATTTTCACAATACCGCATAAATGTCTAATATCAGTATAGCATACATTTACTACACAAAACATAACTTTGTTTTAAACCAAGTTTTACTTCAATACTTTGTTTTGTGCATTTCACCTATGGTTTAGTTGATGCATTTCACTAGCCATACATATCATTTTGGTTACACATTACATGATTTACATTTGACAAATAAACATTTTCAACATTGGTTATACGTTGCATGATTCACATCTTGACATAAACATTTTGGTATATTATTCAATACATTTGACAATTGGTTTAAACATAGACATCTTACATTGGTGGTTTGGTTTGATTAAGTGATTAAGTAACGATGCGTGTGTAATATGATACAAGCATGGTGGATACGCCGCTGGTACTTCCTATATATAAGTGTTTGTATGGTATTACATATCGTAACGTTATTTGAATCATTTCAGTTTGAGAAATATAACATTTTATACAAATAACATACTTTTCACAAGACATTGATTTACAAACAACTTATCTTATACAAACTCATTTTACAATGGTTATTCATTTAACCATACATTATTCTCTTATTTATACATATCATCTGATCTTATCGTTTTTCAAATGATTTACAAAACAAAGCAAATTACAAGGTTCATGACTAAACATTTTCTCAAACATAAGTCATGAAACCTATTTTCACAAAACCTATGTATCTCACAGGCATTTTTATGCTGACGTACCTATTTTCACATGTGTTTTTCAGGAGCTGTTGCATAAGATGATCAAGATACACATAGGCAGACTTGGGCTTTAGTGACAATAAAAGATGCAAGACTAGTAAATTATGTTGTATTTCCTTGTTTGTTAAGACATTGTAACACTTTTAATCAATAAAACGAAACTTCAATTGCCATGGATTTGAAACAATTAATTCTGTTACAACACTCCCCGACATTTCCGCCACGTTTTGTATGTTCTACGTGGTCGGGGTGTGACAGAAAAGATGGTATCAGAGCCAATGGTTATAGGGAATTAGGTTATTAGTAATGCTTTGACCTAGTCTATAACCTTCTTAGGAACCTAACGCGAGTTTACTTGCGTTTAGTCATAAAACAATACCGTCACCTATCCTTAGGCGACGACCACAACAAGAACATAAATTTCAAAACCGCTTTGAAAACTAATCATCTATTCTAGGATGATTGATTACTAGGTTTTGAACCCTCTATTGTAAGGTTTTGAACCCCTTTGAGTTTTCAAAATCTCGTCAAGGTATTGGGTTTTTAATAATGTGAACACGTGCAAACTGGAAGGGTGAATGCCTGTATTCTGGGTTTTCTGTCTAGGCAAGCACTTCGTATACATCTCATTAGACGCGAGACCAGTTGTGCTTACCTGGGAATTCTTGGGATGAGCATTCACTTATAGGCGAGAATGTCTTCGCGATACATTATTTTTGACCTATTTACTTTGATTATTCACTGTGTGTCGTTTGGTTGTTTTGTAGTAATGAACAAATGACCACTATCCTTGCATTCATCAGATTTGTTTCATCTCATTCTTTTCGTCTAATTCTCTCACTCGTCTCCTTTCACGTTCTTCTCTTTTAGAATGCCTCCACGACGCGAAAATCCGGTATCTATCGACGATCTGGCAGCTGTCATTATACAGCAAATAACTGCTGCAATCCCGACCATCGTTGCCCAATGTCACCAAGCTATCAACAACAATAATGCCCTCTGCAACTTCAAGACGTTCAACTCGGCTAAGCCATCAAAGTTTTCTGGGTCTCAAGGAGCGACTGCACTTCTGCAATGGTTCGAGAGTCTAGAGAGCACCTTCAGGCATGTTCAATGTCCAAACGAGCGAAAGGTAGATTTCGCATCTAGTGTCTTTGAGAAACGAGCTTTGACATGGTGGAACGGTGTGGTGAGAGATAGGGGTGCCGAAGTGGCACTGGCTCAAACATGGGAAGAACTTAGAGCACTGATGATGAAGGAATTCTGTCCTCGTCACGAGATCAGGGCCTTGGAAAGGGAATTCGATGATCTTAAGCAATACAGCGGTGAACATCGAGCATACACTGATCGATATGAGGAGTTGAGCCTGTTGTGCCCTACCATGGTTACGCCTTTGGATAAGGCGATCGAGAAATACATTGATGGTCTCCCTGACTCAGTTCAGGATATTGTTACTGGTAGTAACCCCACTACGGTTAGGCAGGCCATTGAGCTATCTGCAACCTTGACTGAATCTCAGATCAGAAAGCATAAACTTTTTCGAAAGGGTGACAAGAAGCCAATCGAGGAATCAAAGACCATGGATGAACAGACTGGATCCCCTGAGAAGTCTAAGAAGCGTAAGGCTTCGCAGAATTGTGCAATTGCTGCTCAACCCAACCAAAACACCCGCAACCAACCAACTCAACCTCCTGCAAAGAAACCCTATGCCGGTACTGCACCGATATGCGACAAATGTAATGCACACCACTTAGCTCACCTACAGTGTTGTTTATGTGCATCATGTGGGCGACTCGGTCACCTGGCAAATGCTTGTCGATTTACCCCAAACCAAGGTGGTCCAAACCAACCTCAAGTAAATCCTGCTCAAGCTCGTTGTCCACCAGGTCCTTGCTTCAACTGTGGCGAGATGGGCCATTTCCGAAGAAATTGCCCAAAGATTGCCAATGCGAATCCAGCGCAAGGATGAGCAACGGACCAACTAAAAGACAATGTTGTTTAGAGATAATCAAGCCTTATGTATTATTTTCTTTTGTAGTCAAGGTCCATGAAACAGTTGTTGTTATTTATAAATAAACCTTTTTATTTTACATTGCAATGTACAAATGTGATGGCATGTATAAACAACGTATCCTCTACAATACGGACAATCAAGGAACCATATTCCTTGAAGAACAGACTACCCTGTAATTTCTTCCATTTTATTTTTCTCTTGCGTTTTCCACGAATACCCAAAGTACCACTATAAATTCTTAATAGGGTATCTAAGGGTATTTCCGTATATTCAAATTATTGTACCTTAATTCGAATATTGAGTTTTCTTGAAAACGAAATCGAATTTTTGGAAGATCTTTCTATCTTCATAGTTAGATTCTTGCTAATGTTTAAAGTACCGAATGAAATCCATGAAATGGATTCCTAGTGTGCTTTAAATGCATGTACGTAATTAACAAAACAAAACTTACAAATTTAAGAGCTAGATAAACAATTTTGTGGTTATGTGACTATGTGTTTATGCATCTTGTCTTTCCTTTTAAGCATTTTGTGTTTTTGTATACTCTGGATATTCGCTATCCAAATCCTCGTAGAATCTTTCATACTTTCATATGAGGGATTCGTAGTAGGATATTCAAAAAGGTACTATCTTAAATCCTTAATGGACTTCTACGTTGTAGTTAAGTCCCTTGGATTATAAAGTACTATTCCAAGGTTTAAGGACAACATGTGTTGATATAGTTGAAGAGATTGGTCGGACAATATAGTTAAAGACATCCTACGTCGATGTAGTTAAATATTCCCCGTGGGTAGTTTAGTTAAATAGATCATTCGTTGATCTAAGTTAAAGAGATCCTACGTCGATCTAAGTTAAATAGATTGGTTCGACAATCTAGTTGAATATATCATGCGTTGATATAGTTAAAAAGGGCCTCTGGTGGTCTAGTTAAAGAGATGCTACGTCGATCTAAGTTAAATATATTGGTTCGACAATCTAGTTAGATATATCATGTGTTTATGTAGTTAAATAGGCCCTCGGGTGGTCTAGTTCAAGAGATTGTTTGTTGATCTAATCCTTTGGTGATCTAGTTAAAAGGACTCTATTGCAGTCAAGTTAAATCACCATAGGATTATTCGTTTGATTTTTCCCCATACGCATTATGAAATGAACTGTGCGGACTGTGCAAGGAACTACGTAATTATGGAGGCCTACATAATTATGGAATTCAGTGCACAGAAACCACATGAAGTTTTGTCATGTGTTAAGACCTACAGTGACAAGAGTAATGATACAGGAGAAGTCTTGGACTTTGACTAATGTCATTTATTCTTACACTCCCCAATTCTGATTTCAAGCACACACAAGTTTCCTATGATAATTCTTCACGGGAAATGTTCTCCTGTCTATAGTTCGAAACTCCATGTTTTGATACTACAAGGACTTCACTTTGAGGGTTGACATCTTTGCTAAGAATCCTAACATGGCCCAGAGTTTTACTTAAGGGCTCAATGGATTTTTCTGAAGGCAAAACCGTCACAGCTGTCTCCACAAGTTTCCTCTAAAACTAAATTTCGGGACGAAATTTCCTAAAGTAGGGGAGACTGTAACACCTGTGTCACTTCAACCATCAAACAAATGCCAAACCAATGAAATATTGTATTTCATACTTTGGACTTGTATAAATATGTGTAGCTTTTGCACATATCAACTCTTGTTCGATTTCAAGCTCTAAATCGCTTTCTGGAAGGTTATACGCGCACTAATGCGTAGATATAACCAGTTTAATGCAACGAACACTCCGGAATAGTGAAATAGGCTTAACATACCTTAAATAACCTTTACATAACTTAGATATAAGTTTTGGAAGGTTTGGTGTGGTGAAATCAAAGTTTAATCGCTTACAGGGACTAAAGTTGACAAACTGCGAAAGTATGCCAATTTGAAGTGTAACAGACATTCCGGAACATGACCATAAGTTAAACACACCTTAAATATCCTTTACATAGCTTAGAAATAGGCTTTGAGGGGTTCGGTGTGCTAAAATAAACTTTTGTGTCATTCAGGGACTAAAAGCGTCAAAAAGTGCACAAGTTTGCATTTTCGCGCATAACTTACATTCTGAATACATCCGGACATCCAAAAATTTATGTAAGCACTAAAACATTTTATTTTAGTGTTTGGCATAAGAAAAATCCATTCGTCGCGCAATTTGGATCGTTTTTCGCGCTTATGCGCATTCCGTCGTAATTAAGCGAACATCGCGATCGTACGGCCAAACGAACCGACATATGTGATATTTTTTAGCATCTTTCATGTCCACAATGTTTAGGCATCATTTTAGGGCCTTAAAGTTGGCTTTACGGGCCTTAGAAGTGCCGGAAATGGGCTTAAACACGTGCAGGGACTGAAACTGTCATTTCTGAAACTTTGTTCTGATCTGACATGGCCAGGCGGCCCGCCTGAGTTTATGTGCATCCTAAAGCGGGCCGCGTTCGCCTTCTGGACCAGATTAACTGCATTTAACAGCAGATCCAACTGTTTAATCCACAACCACACACTCACACATGCTTAGTCAGCTGATAAGAACCATTTTTAGCCACCATAACTTTCCGACAAGTGTACGCATGAGATTCGAGCACGGTTTCCATGAAACGATCTTAACGGTTACCCGAAAACTATAAATACCCCACCCCACAACTTCAAAACTCACTAGAATTTTGATCTTAGAAACTCTAAGTTGAAACCATTGTTTCATACCTGAGATTCTTGGATCGAGATTAGCATTCGGGGACCCTTCGTAAGTATTCCTTCGTTCTTTTATTGCTTTTCGAGTCTTTTTGAGTCTGAAAGTCAAACTTTGTTTGACTTTCTGCGTTGACCAGTTTATGGTCAATGCGAAGTTCGTTTGAACTTCGCAACGTGATTGTAATCACGATGGTTATAGTCCCTTGGGACTATGCCTACTGATTACCACGTTGTCTAGGGTCGTAAGGTAAGCGATCTAAACAATCGCTTATACTTTCGAACCCGACCCATTGGTCGATCATTAGGATCTGACCAAACACATTAGGTGACCATAGTATATAGGGAATAACCTTCCGAGGTTATACCATATGGTCACATCGTTTGAATAGTTGTATGATAGGTAGTTTATATGCCTTAGGTAAATTACCAGAATACCCTTTTCATGTGTAATCGGTAATTAAGCATATGTAACCTAAAATTTTGTCACATAACTGATTATGTAACATGTTTAGGCATATAACACTTGTCATAGGACTAGTTAGGCGGTCTGAACGCGTTTCACGCGAACGACGCGTTAAAGTCGCATAAGCTACCTAAACGAGTCGTAATGGGTCGTAAACACTTAGTTTAGGTTTCATTTAGTATGTAGGCTTTGTTAAACCATATGACACGAGTCTCTATACTCGTTTGGTTTACAAACCCTCATTCTATCTAAATCCTCCGATTTAGGTCTGGTTTATTAACATAGTTACCTATATTAGGTGCCGTTTGATATCCGCAATCTCTAGCATTGTTTGGTTGTTACTCAAGGACTACTAAGCAATCTCAAGTGAGTACATAGACCCCTCTTTTACTGTTTTCCAAACTGTTTTGGGGTGAAACACATGTGCCTACTTGTTACTTTCATGCTTTCCTGTTTTCACATCATATACTTCCTATGTTCATTAGTACATTATAGTACATGATTTCATTACAATGATATACTATGTATGTCCATTGTGTGCATACTTAGTACATGGTTCTACATTACATTTCTGCTATGTATGTTAACTGATAGCATGCTAGCACATTGATTTACATGACTTTTCTGCTTTGTATGTTAACTTAGCATACTTAGTACATTTCTTATTCATCATATGCTTACATTTTAGTATGACATTTGGTTTGTTTAAACTATACTATACATATTCTTTTGATAACCCATTTTTACATGGTTATCCGACTGTCGCAAGGCTTGGATGTATGAATTTTCACAATACCGCATAAATGTCTAATATCAGTATAGCATACATTTACTACACAAAACATAACTTTGTTTTAAACCAAGTTATACTTCAATACTTTGTTTTGTGCATTTCACCTATGGTTTAGTTGATGCATTTCACTAGCCATACATATCATTTTGGTTACACATTACATGATTTACATTTGACAAATAAACATTTTCAACATTGGTTATACGTTGCATGATTCACATCTTGACATAAACATTTTGGTATATTATTCAATACATTTGACAATTGTTTTAAACATAGACATCTTACATTGGTGGTTTGGTTTGATTAAGTGATTAAGTAACGATGCGTGTGTAATATGATACAAGCATGGTGGATACGCCGCTGGTACTTCCTATATATAAGTGTTTGTATGGTATTACATATCGTAACGTTATTTGAATCATTTCAGTTTGAGACATATAACATTTTATACGAATAACATACTTTTCACAAGACATTGATTTACAAACAACTTATCTTATACAAACTCATTTTACAATGGTTATTCATTTAACCGTACATTATTCTCTTATTTATACATATCATCTGATCTTATCATTTTTCAAATGATTTACAAAACAAAGCAAATTACAAGGTTCATGACTAAACATTTTCTCAAACATAAGTCATGAAACCTATTTTCACAAAACCTATGTATCTCACAGGCATTTTTATGCTGACGTACCTATTTTCACATGTGTTTTTCAGGAGTTGTTGCATAAGATGATCAAGATACACATAGGCAGACTTGGGCTTTAGTGACAATAAAAGATGCAAGACTAGTAAATTATGTTGTATTTCCTTGTTTGTTAAGACATTGTAACACTTTTAATCAATAAAACGAAACTTCAATTGCCATGGATTTGAAACAATTAATTCTGTTACAACACTCCCCGACATTTCCGCCACGTTTTGTATGTTCTACGTGGTCGGGGTGTGACATGTCACACCCCAACCATGAAAAACAACAAATCGTGGTGGAAACGTCGGGGAGTGTTGTAACAGAATCATTGTTTCATAACACATGGATTGAAGTTCTGTTTTATTAAATTAAATGTATTACATTACATTGAAATTAGAAACAAAACATGAACAAATAGACTTTCATTGTTATTAAGTCACTAAGGCCTCGTCCATTCCTATGTGAGCATGCATCAATATCATCATCAAATATCACCAACTATGGTACCAGAAACACATGTGAAAATACGTCAGCATAAAATACCGGCGAGTACATAGGATTTTATGAGAGTGTCAAATTCATGGCTCGTTTATGTTTTGAAAATATAACTTAAACACCTTTGTAAATTGATAATTAGAAAACCAAGTTTTGTAAAATGTTTGTAATGTAAGTTGAAATAACTAAGTCAAAATAGATTTGTTTTATAAAACCTCGAAACCATGAATCTTGACTCCAAAACATTTTTTCATAGAAACCCAAATTGTAAATCATTTTTGAAATAAAACTCGAATGTTTTATATTGTTAGAAAAACCTTGTAAGATAACTTTGTTTTGATAAACTTGCCCAAGTGATCTAGATAATGCAATGATATATAATGTATTAAAAGCACTTATATATAGGAAGTACCAGCGGCGTATCCACCATGCTTTTAACACATTACACCCGCCCCGTTACCTAATCACTTCCCTAACCCAACGGTTCAAACAATACCAAACAGTTCACATAATCAAACAGTTACAAACGGTTCATATAAATCAAACAGTTATAAACGGTTCACATAATCAAACATTTACAACCGGTTCACATAATCAAACATTTACAACCGGTTCACATAATCAAACAGTTACTAACAGTTCATATAAATCAAACAGTTACAAACGGTTCAAAATGTAAAACAATGTGTTTATATGCTGAGTGAACATATGCAACAAAATGTAATATACAAAAATAAATGTGCTAGCATGTTAAGTGAACATACATAGCAAAACATAATAAAATCATGTACTATATATGTACTAATGAACATAACAAGCATATGATATAAAATCATGAAAAACACGAAAGTAACAAGTAGGCACATGTGTTTCACCCCAAAACATTTGAAAACAGTAAAAGAGGGGTCTATGTACTCACTTGAGGATGCTTAGAAGTCTTGACTAACAACCAAGCAAATCTAGAGGGATCACGAAAATCAAACGACACCTAATATAGGTAACTATGTTAATAAACGGACCTAAATCGGAGGATCAGATAAAATGAGGTTTCGTAAACCAAATGAGTGTAGGGACTCATGTAATATGGTTTAACAAAGCCTACATTCTAAAACGAAACCGAACCTAAGTGCTTACGACCTATTACGACTCGTTAAGGTAGCTTACGCCACTTTAACGCGTCGTTCGCGTAAAACGCGTTCAGACCGTCTAACTAGTCCTATGACAAGTATTATATGCCTTAACATGTCTAATAATGTTTCCTAATCAGTTTAGATGTCAAAATTTAGATTACATATGCTTAGAATGAATTTATGCGTAAAAAGGGCACTTTGGTCATTTTCCTAAGGCATATAAACTACCTATCATACAACTAACTAAACGAAGTGACCATAAGGTATGAACTCGTAAGGTTATTCCCTATACAACTATGGTCACAATAAATGCTTGGTGGTATCCTAATGATTGACCAAACGGGTCGGGTTCGAAAGTCTAAGTGGTTGTTTAGACCGCTTATCTTACGACCCTATATAAGCACTAAACTAAAAGCGACGAGTTAAACATGTTAAAACATGTTTAATGAAGTTAGAAAACAAGTTTGATATCAAAACAAAAGGTTTTGATACCCAAGAATAGTTTGGTTGCAAAATACGCATGAATACACATTTTGACCGAAACTATGACTCGTCACTACACCTAAGCAACTTGGTAATCAGTAGGTATAGTCATAAGGGACTATAACCATCATGATTACGCTCATGTTGCGAAGTTCAAACGAACTTCGTGTTGACCAAAGACTGGTCAAAGCAGAAAGTCAAACACAGTTTGACTTTCGTGCTTAAAAACGCATAAAAGCATGAAAGAAACTTACAACGGGTCCAAGCTAGGAAGAACTTGATCTAAATACTCAGGTATGAAGCATAAATCTTCAACTTAGAGCATAAAATAAGATCAAGGTGTGAGGAAAATGGAATGGGAGCTTGGGTATTTATAGATTTCGGAGAACCGTTAGGGTCGTTTCTCGCAAATCGTGATTTGATCTTGACCTTACAAGTGGGCACATGGTTTTCTAAACCATGGGAACATCAAAAACAAGCAAAATACATCAAATGGTATTGAAAAACTATGATCAAAACCATCAAAACATCAAAATTGGACTAGATACAATGAATCTGGTCATTTGGGCATTTTTTGACGCTTTTAGTCCCTATTGATCAAGAAAGTTTATTTTTGCGCACCAAACACCTCAAAGCCTATTTCTAAGCTATATAAAGGATATTTAGGGCATATTTAACTTATGATCAAGTTCCGGAATGTTCGTTACAGTACGAATCGGCATACTTTCGCAGTTTGTCGAAATTAGTCCTTACAAGCGAATAAACTTGATTTTGCCACACCAAACCCTCCAAAACTTATTTCCAAGTTATGTAAAGGTTATTTAAGGTATGTTAAGCCTATGTCACTGTTCTGGAGTGTTTGTTGCATTAAACTGGTTATATTTACGCTTCAGTTCGCATATAGCCTTCCAGAAAGCGATTTAAAGCTCGAAATTGAACATGAATTGATATGTGCACATGATACACATATTTATACAAATCCCAAGTATGAAACACAATATTTTATTGATTTGGTATTTGTTTGATGGCCATAATGCTTCCTGTGTCGTCCTCTGAAATCTCGCTGTCAGAAAGTATCACTGGTTCATCGATTGCAGCCGCAATCCTTTGTGCAACGACAAGTGATCTTTCGCGAAGCCTCCTACTTCTTCTTAGGTTATTTTCTGGTTCGTTGGCTAGTTCAGCATTAGCGGGTGCAGGGGGCGTGGACATTAGCCTGCACGTGAAAAGGAAGGCATTATACAGAAAAAAAGAACATAATAATAATATAAGAAATAAGTAATAATAATGATAATACAAAATATACAAACATATAAGTAACGAAACAAATCTAATTAAATATTTACTGGATTATTTACTTATTTACATCCGAAAGCTGTTTTTGTCTGTTTACCAGAAATTCTGATGACGAACATCAGAATTCTGAGGAAACTCTTCTTTTTTTTTTATAATCTGACAAGGTTTGATAAATTTCTGATAAAAATCTGATGACAGAATTGGTTCCATCAGAATTTCTGATAAATCCATCAGAATTACCAGAAAACCTGGTAAGATCATCAGAAATGAAAATTGTTGTTTTTAGAATGTCTAATGGGTTTATCAGAATCCATCAGAAAATCTGATAAATTCTTTGGAATTCATCAGAAAATCTGATGATTTTATCAGAAAGTTATACTTTATTTTTGGAGTAAATAAATAAACAACTGAGTACAATAATTAAATAAATGAACGGTTAAAATAGATGGACATAAGTAAATAAATGAAGAACTGAACGTAAATAATTAAATGCAGAAATGAAATAAATATAAATAAGCGGTTCGACGTGCGAACTCGTACAGAAATATAAATAAAATAAACAGAATTAAAATAACTGAATTGAAATAAATGAAATGCTGAATTAGAAATACTGAAAGGAGATACATAAATAAATGAAGTACAGAAATAAAATGACTGAATTTAAAATAAATGAAATAAATGATTGCCAGTAAATGGTTCGATTCCGAACACATAACTGAATTAAATAAAAATGAAATAAATGTTAGTCGAATAATAAAATAAAAAGTTAGTATGTTAGTGAGTTAGTAAAGTTAGTTGTTTAGTAAAACAGAAAAAGAAAAGTTAGTAAAACAGTTAGTCCTAGTGGGCGTGCCAGGCTAGGTATTCACAAGTTAGTAAATAAAAGAAAATAAATAGATACAAAAATGTACAAATATTAACAGTTATTAACAGTTTGTACACCGGTAAGATATTGACTAGGATTGTTCCATTAATTTCGCCGTGTCCCCGGCAACGGCGCCAAAAACTTGACGTGGGCACGACTATACACATTTATTTACGACTATAAAAATGGTTTATACCTTAACACTAAAACACACACAACGAAGGACAAGTGTATCCCGTCATATATGTAGCAAAGTATTGGTAAGAGCCAGATATCGATCCATGGAACACGGGCGTTATAATGTACTAAATCTTTGTCATTGTTTTACCAGATATAAGGAAAAGTGAATGGTTGTTTAACTAAGTTATCTAAATTAAATCTAAAACATAAATACACTATTATCTTGTTTCACAAACAACCTAAACATGTTATCTATCAGATATGTCACAAAGGCAATTAATCAATTTTCCAATTTCGAGACAGCTAGTTACCGGGTCTGGATTTCTAGCATTATGATTCGTCGGAAAGTTAACGCGATGGTCACACGTTAACCACCTAAAATCATTCATTAGCGAGCTATTGATATTTATTCATGCGAACCTTTAAAGATAGGTTATTTACCGGGTCTGGATTCCTAACCTCACTTATCAAAGAAAGCAATACCGATGGTCACAATACAGCCATGAGGATAAGCAATTATGTAGATCATATAACAAACAGTTTCACCTTTACAAGTCTTGAACACAAATCTACCATGTCAGCAATTTCAGACCAAAACTACTAAACAAGGATCATAAACCGCATGCAAGAACATGTAATCAACACCATATAATTCGTTAGAACCCTTACGTGCAAGAAAGTATTCTTAATCAAAATAAGATATACCTTGTATAAAACCAATACCCTGGTCTGGTTTCATGGTGTAAACAAAGTCTACAAACAAGTGATTAATCAAGAAATAGTTACCATCCCACTAACCACAGATTCATTATCCAAGATAATCAAACATAATCAAGAACTCAACATCAATGAAACATTCATTATATAATCATGAAGATTCAACAAGAAAAAGCACTAAGTTTCATACAAATAAGATTACAACATAAAGATTATTCAAGAAACAAGTTCATTACTACTATAAAAACATAAACTAACATCAGCTCATAACTTGCAAAATGATCAGAATACATGTTTAAGAACAAGGAATCGAACCATAAACAAGCAAGGAATTGACAGGTTGGATCGGTTATGCTTCCACTCGATCTTTAAGCTTCAAATGCCTCTGATCAGGACTGCTTCGTAACCCAGAAATCGCCCAGAAACATGGAGAAAAACCCAACATTTTGATCAGTAGCGAATGCTGCTATTTATAGGCAATTTTCAGTTTGGCACGGCCGTGCCATTGGTGGCACGGTCGTGCGGCAGGTGTTGTCGGGTGACGTCAGTTTCAGCGATCCCGAGTCAGCCAAGTGGACTAGTGGACAAGTTGCTTGGGTCAGCAGATCGGCACGGTAGTGCCGCTGGTGGCACGGTAGTGCCATGTCATCAGATTGTTGATCAGAAACCTTGGTCAAGCCTTGGCACGGTCATGCCTCGGGTGGCACGGTAGTGCGGTCTGAGAAGAAGTTGGCACCAGCCCTTGCACTGGGAGTGCTTCCGAGATCGGAGGATCGGCACGGTAGTGTCGATGGATGGCACGGTCGTGCCACACCTGGCAGTCATCAGATTTTAGCCATTTTCGTCAGAATTGCATCAGAATTTGTTCGTTTTCATCAGAATTTTCCTTTATGCTCTGTTTAAGACCTGAAAATACAAAAGTACCGGATTTGGCACCTAAACGTTGTGTTTTCGGTCAAAAATGCTTAAAACGGAAGTGTTTTGGGGTATAAAAACATGTATAATTTAACGTATATCAAACATCCCCACACTTGAACTTTGCTTGTCCTCAAGCAAACTTAAAATAAAATATGGAAATAACTCTGAATATTTACAAGGTTTACTAATTTGTTTGGTGGTTCAATTTGTTTTCAAAAAGTCATTATCAATGATTTAAAACAAACAAGCTTTGTTAGATGTTATGAAAGGATAAACAAATAAGCAATGACTTAACATTTGATTGACTTAGCCTGTAAATCTTTACATTTCTCACAATGTTCACACACACTCGGTTATATTTCTGAATCATACATATAATGCGTATATAAAACACTCGATGCCTAGTCAATGAATCATGCAATATCATAAGCTTGTCAAAAGATCTAATCTTCACCAATTAATATGTGAAAAGCATAAATCAAGAGGTCTATGATGGGTTGTAATGATAGGCTAAGGTTTAGGGTATGGTGTAATAACTCTCGCCAAAATTATTATTTCTTATTTTATTATGTCCAATAGGAAACCCTAATTGAGACCCCCAAGTAATATTGCATAACCCCTAAAATTTTCAGAACAGTTGGAACTAGGATCAGGCCCCCCTAAAACTCAGGGGGGGGGGGTATCCCCTAATTGACGATTATCCTTATAATTTGCTGTAAAATTCGAATTTCGTCGATTTTTGACTCACCTAGGCTATAATGGACACGAAGCTACCCTACCCTAAAAAGGGCGCCGTCACGCCACGTGACAGGGACTGTTTTTCAGAATATATACCAGGGGTTTGGCACTTGAATGGCACTATTGTTTCGACGTTCAAATTCATTTTGTACGTTGAGTTATTCACTTTTTCGTTCAAAAACACACACTAGCACGAAGCTCTGCTACGACAATAGGGTAATAACTCGATCACTGCTACGATACAATGTCCGATCGATTGAAACCAATCCGATGGATGTTTAAGTGTTGCCCGAATACGGGCTATACTTTGTCATTCGTCGTGGGGGTTTTGATTTCGTGAGCTTATCGTAAATGTTGTATTAAGTTACTGACCTAATTTCGTGTGCATTGTTATTTAAACTAGGTTACCAGGTTAAATCAGTAGGCAAGGTTCTGTCCGATTAAGTTTGCAATGTGAGTCATTCTCTTTTTATTAAAGTTTCTTTACCAAACCCTAAATGTTTTCCAGTTATATTTTTGCAGTGATTAAGTCTTTGCTAATCTTTAATTACTGGCAGTATGTGGGGGTTTTGTGCACATTACTACTAACGATATATCACATTAGGTGGGCGAGCCTAATTAGTGATATATCCACAGTCATAGATTCGGTCGAGTGACAGCTGAACCAGATAATTAATTGTTAGGGGCAAATATAAAAACCCTTAATGCTGTAAATTGATAACGATGTGTCTTTTGTGCAAAATGAATGACTCGCCAGTATTTCCCCGCTGACAAAACCTTTTTAAAACATGTTTCAGGTGATCTGCTGTGATCAAGGAAAAAGTGCTATGTAGCATTACAAGCTTGAGGAAGTGACTCAATAAAATAAATAAACATGTTTTTTGTAAAACAGGGATTTCCCAGTGAAATTTCCTTAATTGTAAATTATGGGATTTGTCCCAAACTAAATACCACGGGTTTTCTGTCCCGTGGCTTCTCGACCGGGTCACACCGGGCCGTGGGCCGTGACAGAAAAAGGTGGTAACAGAGCCACTGATTTAAGCCAATTAAGTATTTAGGAATACTTAATTTTTCTGATTGCTATTATGTGATTTTGTGAAAATTTTATTTGCAATAAATAAAATTTTAACTTAAATTTGTGTGTTTCTTCATGTGTGCTAACAGCATGAATAAACTATCGGAGGCACTCCGAAACTTTACTATCCATAGCACATATATGGATATCACAGGAAATCCATCTGGTTATCAGGCTGATACTGAAGAGCCCATAGTATTTCAGGCGCAGAACCAGGAGAAACCAAAGCCGAAAAAGAGAAGAAGACCCGTAGGCTGGAGGCATATGCGTAGGAAGAAACCAGCAGCACAGAAAGTTATAAAGACTGAGGATCCGAAGGATAAAGGGAAAGGAAAAGAGATCGGGGAAAGTTCCAGGCAAGCCCAGGAAATGCCACTATGGGAGGAGCTGGGTCGCAAACTGGCAAATTGTGACCTCATTAGACCTGCTAATGAAAACCTTTTCAACTTTCCCATTGAATCCCAACTCCCAGTTAATTTGGAACCGGCTATCCCAGATCCCATTGTCAACCCCCGACCTCTAGGAGAACTGGAAGAATGGTGGACCAACAACTGGCAATTTCAGAATCTCTTGAATAACCCTAACACCTTTTTCCCCTAGTTTGACCCTGAACCTGCACCAAACCCACCTCTGAGCACTGAGAACTTGGCTGAACTCCGCCATTATGGCGAGGAGCTAGTGGATGCAGGGAATCGAATCCGGGAAGTAGGAGAACAGATCTCCTGGAAATACGATGAAAGGGAGCGTCGTTTCTGAGACGCTAGTTGGTTGTGGTTGCATGGTGGTGTGGTTATGTGTTTAATGAAAAATAAAATAATAATAAATAATAAAAATATAATCATGTAAAATAACTAAAAATAAAACTTTTGTAACATATTTGGTGTGTACGGATGCATACTAAAATATATAAAATATAAAAGTCGCAAAGTCGACAATTTTGGCTATACATGTTGACGTGATTATGTGCGATTGTTTTATTGTGTTTGGTTATTGTTTATTTTATGGAAATGACTTATAAATATTGTTAATTATCAGATGGAACACGCTGGTAATGAACTAGTTAACGAGGTTAACCAATCCGAGAAGAACAATGAAGATCACTTTCTTAATAGGCAAGATATAGAAAACATCGCTGCTCAGGGAATAACCAATGCTATCCTAGCAATCGTCGCTACCGTCAAAAGCCCTGTTGAGCCTTCACAAGCTCACCCCAGTAAATGCACGCGCGACTATAATTTCAGTAATAGTGTTAACGGAGGCGGCAATAACGACAACTTGATTCAGGCCCCAATACTTAAGAAAATGAAAGTTGCAATGCCTGGTTGCACCTATAAGGAATTCCTTGCCTGTAAACCTGTCAAATTTGCAGGCAATGAAGGGGCAACTGCTGCACTGCGTTGGTTGGAGAAAACCGAGGCAGTAATCAAAATAAGTAAATGTGCCGAGGAGGATAAGGTTATGTATGCTTCTCACCTTTTTAAGGAAGAAGCATTAGAATGGTAGAACATGGTACTACAAGCCAAGGGAAGTGACATGGCTTATGCCATGAGTTGGGAAGAATTTAAGCGTCTGGTGGAAAGGAAATTCTGCCCCAAATATGAAAATGAGCAAATGGCCAATAATTTCTTGAGCCACCAAATGGTGGATGTTGATTGTCGAGGGTATACTTCGAAATTCTTCGAATATGCCAGAATTGTGCCAACTCTGGCATCGCCAGAACCGGTAGTTATTTCTCGCTATATCTGGGGTTTAATTAGCGAGATTCAGGATATTGTCAAATCTACAAGGCCCCATACAATTGACGATGCAGTGGAATTGGCCAACACTCTGACCGACGAACTGGTGCGTACGCGGGAAGAAAACAGGAAAAAGGAATTAGCCCAAAAGATTACCCAAGGATTTAGTGTGCGTAATAATACTAACTTCAAAAAGAAGGGAACTGGGTCCTCTTCCACCCGCCATTTTGCGGGAATTACAAAAAGAAACATTTTGGAAAATGTAGAGAAAATTGCAGTTTCTGCAAAATTCCAGGCCATCGAGAGGAGGAATGCAAGAAGAAATTAAAGGTCTGCTACAACTGTGGGGAAGCTGGGCATTTCAGACCAGAATGCCCTAAGTTGGCCAAGCCAACGGATAACAAGGCCAAGCCTGCTGAAGGAACTAATAAGAAGAACACAAGGGCCTTCCAATTGACCACGCAGGAAGCCGAACTGATTCCCGACATAATAGCTGGTAGTTTCTGGTACACATCGTTTATGCGAAAGTATTATTCGACTCTGGTGCAAACCAAAGTTTTATAAATTCTTCTTTCTGCCAAGCTCTTAAGCTACCCTTAACCCAACTTAGGCAGATTTATACAGTAGAAACGACAGACGGGAACTCTGTTAACATAGATACGGTTTTGCAAAAAGAAAATATAGAACTTTCAGGTCATAATTTTTCTGCTAACCTATTACCTATGAATTTAGCTGGATTCGATGTCGTATTAGGAATGGATTGGTTAGTAGCCAACCAAGCTCGAATCCTCTGTGATAAGAATTCCATAGAAATCCGTGCACCCACAGGAGAAGCAGTTATGATTACAGGGGATAAACCACGTAAACCAATGAAGTTCATTTCAGTAATGAAAGTTGCTAGTTATGAACGAAAGCAAGGATTAGTGTATATGATTTCGGTAATCATGAGCACTAAGGGTAAGGAACTTAAAGAAATTCCTGTAGTGTCAGAATACTTGGATGTATTCCCAGAAGAACTACCAGGATTACCACCAGATAGGGAGGTAGAATTTAGAATTCATTTGATTCCTGGAACTACACCCATAGCTAAAGCACCCTACCGGTTAGCACCCACTGAAATGTTAGAACTGAAAAAGCAATTACCAGGTTACCAGGTTCATTCGTGAGCTTATCGTAAATGTTGTATTAAGTTACTGACCTAATTTCATGTGCATTGTTATTTAAACTAGGTTACCAGGTTAAATCAGTAGGCAAGGTTCTGTCCGATTAAGTTTGCAATGTGAGTCATTCTCTTTTTATTAAAGTTGCTTTACAAAACCTAAATGTTTTCCAGTTATATTTTTGCAGTGATTAAGTCTTTGCTAATCTTTAATTACTGGCAGTATGTGGGGGTTTTGTGCACATTACTACTAACGATTTATCACATTAGGTGGGCGGGCCTAATTAGTGATATATCCACAGTCATAGATTCGGTCGAGTGACAGCTGAACCAGATAATTAATTGTTAGGGGCAAATATAAAAACCCTTAATGATGTAAATTGATAACGATGTGTCTTTTGTGCAAAATGAATGACTCGTCAGTATTTCCCCGCTGACAAAACCTTTTTAAAACATGTTTTAGGTGATCTGCTGTGATCAAGGAAAAAGTGCTATGTAGCATTACAAGCTTGAGGAAGTGACTCAATAAAATATATAAACATGTTTTTGTAAAACAGGGTTTTCCCAGTGAAATTTCCTTTATTGTAAATTATGGGATTTGTCCCAAATTTGTGAAATAAAATAAATTGGGCATTTTCAAGTTTAAACGATCCTGTTAATATTTCCGCTGCCAAACTAAATACCACGGGTTTTCTGTCCCGCGGCTTCTCGACCGGGTCACACCGGGCCGTGGGCCGTGACAGAAAAAGGTGGTAACAGAGCCACTGATTTAAGCCAATTAAGTATTTAGGAATACTTAATTTTTCTGATTGATATTATGTGATTTTGTGAAAATTTTATTTGCAATAAATAAAATTTTAACTTAAATTTGTGTGTTTCTTGATGTGTGCTAACAGCATGAATAAACTATCGGAGGCACTCCGAAACTTTACTATCCATAGGACAGATATGGTTATCACAGGAAATCCATCTGGTTATCAGGCTGATACTGAAGAGCCCATAGTATTTCAGGCCCAGAACCAGGAGAAACCAAAGCCGAAAAAGAGAAGAAGACCCGTAGGCTGGAGGCATATGCGTAGGAAGAAACCAGCAGCACAGAAAGTTATAAAGACTGAGGATCCGAAGGATAAAGGGAAAGGAAAAGAGATCGGGGAAAGTTCCGGGCAAGCCCAGGAAATGCCACTATGGGAGGAGCTGGGTCGCAAACTGGCAAATTGTGACCTCATTAGACCTGCTAACGAAAACCTTTTCAACTTTCCCATTGAATCCCAACTCCCAGTTAATTTGGAACCGGCTATCCCAGATCCCATTGTCAACCCCCGACCTCTAGGAGAACTGGAAGAATGGTGGACCAACGACTGGCAATTTCAGAATCTCTTGAATAACCCTAACACCTTTTTCCCCTAGTTTGACCCTGAACCTGCACCAAACCCACCTCTGAGCACTGAGAACTTGGCTGAACTCCGCCATTATGGCGAGGAGCTAGTGGATGCAGGGAATCGAATCCGGGAAGTAGGAGAACAGATCTCCTGGAAATACGATGAAAGGGAGCGTCGTTTCTGAGACGCCAGTTGGTTGTGGTTGCATGGTGGTGTGGTTATGTGTTTAATGAAAAATAAAATAATAATAAATAATAAAAATATAATCATGTAAAATAAATAAAAATAAAACTTTTGTAACATATTTGGTGTGTACGGATGCATACTAAAATATATATAAAATATAAAAGTCGCAAAGTCGACAATTTTGGCTATACATGTTGACGTGATTATGTGCGATTGTTTTATTGTGTTTGGTTATTGTTTATTTTATGCCAATGACTTATAAATATTGTAAATTATCAGATGGAACACGCTGGTAATGAACTAGTTAACGAGGTTAACCAATCCGAGCAAAACAATGAAGATCACTTTCTTAATAGGCAAGATATAGAAAACATCGCTGCTCAGGGAATAACCAATGCTATCCCAGCAATCGTCGCTGCGGTCAAAAGCCCCGTTGAGCCTTCACAAGCTCACCCCAGTAAATGCACGCGCGACTATAATTTCAGTAATAGTGTTAACGGAGGCGGCAATAACGACAACTTGATTCAGGCCCCAATACTTAAGAAAATGAAAGTTGCAATGCCTGGTTGCGCCTATAAGGAATTCCTTGCCTGTAAACCAGTCAAATTTGCAGGCAATGAAGGGGCAACTGCTGCACTGCGTTGGTTGGAGAAAACCGAGGCAGTAATTAAAATAAGTAAATGTGCCGAGGAGGATAAGGTTATGTATGCTTCTCACCTTTTTAAGGAAGAAGCATTAGAATGGTAGAACACGGTACTACAAGCCAAGGGAAGTGACATGGCTTATGCCATGAGTTGGGGAGAATTTAAGCGTCTGGTGGAAAGGAAATTCTGCCCCAAATATGAAAATGAGCAAATGGCCAATAATTTCTTGAGCCACCAAATGGTGGATGTTGATTGTCGAGGGTATACTTCGAAATTCTTCGAATATGCCAGAATTGTGCCAACTCTGGCATCGCCAGAACCGGTAGTAATTTCTCGCTATATCTGGGGTTTAATTAGCGAGATTCGGGATATTGTCAAATCTACAAGGCCCCATACAATGGACGATGCAGTGGAATTGGCCAACACTCTGACCGACGAACTGGTGCGTACGCGGGAAGAAAACAGGAAAAAGGAATTAGCCCAAAAGATTACCCAAGGATTTCGTGTGGGTAATAATACTAACTTCAAAAAGAAGGGAACTGGGTCCTCTTCCACCCCGCCATTTTGCGGGAATTACAAAAAGAAACATTTTGGAAAATGTAGAGAAAATTGCAATTTCTTCAAAATTCCAGGCCATCGAGAGGAGGAATGCAAGAAGAAATTAAAGGTCTGCTACAACTGTGGGGAAGCTGGGCATTTCAGACCAGAATGCCCTAAATTGGCCAAGCCAACGGATAACAAGGCCAAGCATGCTGAAGGAACTAATAAGAAGAACGCAAGAGCCTTCCAATTGACCACGCAGGAAGCCGAACTGATTCCCGACATAATAGCTGGTAGTTTCTGGTACACAACGTTTATGCGAAAGTATTATTCGACTTTGGTGCAAACCAAATTTTTATAAATTCTTCTTTCTGCCAAGCTCTTAAGCTACCCTTAACCCAACTTAGGCAGATTTATACAGTAGAAACGGCAGACGGGAACTCTGTTAACATAGATACGGTTTTGCAAAAAGAAAATATAGAACTTTCAGGTCATAATTTTTCTGCTAACCTATTACCTATGAATTTAGCTGGATTCGATGTCGTATTAGGAATGGATTGGTTAGTAGCCAACCAAGCTCGAATCCTCTGTGATAAGAATTCCATAGAAATCCGTGCACCCACAGGAGAAGCAGTTATGATTACAGGGGATAAACCACGTAAACCAATGAAGTTCATTTCAGTAATGAAAGTTGCTAGTTATGAACGAAAGCAAGGATTAGTGTATATGATTTCGGTAATCATGAGCACTAAGGGTAAGGAACTTAATGAAATTCCTGTAGTGTCAGAATACTTGGATGTATTCCCAGAAGAACTACCAGGATTACCACCAGATAGGGAGGTAGAATTTAGAATTCATTTGATTCCTGGAACTACACCCATAGCTAAAGCACCCTACCGGTTAGCACCCAATGAAATGTTAGAACTGAAAAAGCAATTACCAGGTTACCAGCTTCATTCGTGAGCTTATCGTAAATGTTGTATTAAGTTACTGACCTAATTTCGTGTGCATTGTTATTTAAACTATGATACCAGGTTAAATCAGTAGGCAAGGTTCTGTCCGATTAAGTTTGCAATGTGAGTCATTCTCTTTTTATTAAAGTTGCTTTACAAAACCCTAAATGTTTTCCAGTTATATTTTTGCAGTGATTAAGTCTTTGCTAATCTTTAATTACTGGCAGTATGTGGGGGTTTTGTGCACATTACTACTAACGATTTATCACATTAGGTGGGTGAGCCTAATTAGTGATATATCCACAGTCATAGATTCGGTCGAGTGACAGCTGAACCAGATAATTAATTGTTAGGGGCAAATATAAAAACCCTTAATGATGTAAATTGATAACGATGTGTCTTTTGTGCAAAATGAATGACTCGCCAGTATTTCCCCGCTGACAAAACCTTTTTAAAACATGTTTCAGGTGATCTGCTGTGATCAAGGAAAAAGTGCTATGTAGCATTACAAGCTTGAGGAAGTAACTCAATAAAATAAATTAACATGTTTTTGTAAAACATGGATTTCCCAGTGAAATTTCCTTTATTGTAAATTATGGGATTTGTCCCAAATTTGTGAAATAAAATAAATTGGGCATTTTCAAGTTTAAACGATCCTGTTAATATTTCCGCTGCCAAACTAAATACCACGGGTTTTCTGTCCCGCGGCTTCTCGACCGGGTCACACCGGGCCGTGGGCCGTGACAGAAAAAGGTGGTAACAGAGCCACTGATTTAAGCCAATTAAGTATTTAGGAATACTTAATTTTTCTGATTGATATTATGTGATTTTGTGAAAATTTTATTTGCAATAAATAAAATTTTAACTTAAATTTGTGTGTTTCTTGATGTGTGCTAACAGCATGAATAAACTATCGGAGGCACTCCGAAACTTTACTATCCATAGGACAGATATGGTTATCACAGGAAATCCATCTGGTTATCAGGCTGATACTGAAGAGCCCATAGTATTTCAGGCCCAGAACCAGGAGAAACCAAAGCCGAAAAAGAGAAGAAGACCCGTAGGCTGGAGGCATATGCGTAGGAAGAAACCAGCAGCACAGAAAGTTATAAAGACTGAGGATCCGAAGGATAAAGGGAAAGGAAAAGAGATCGGGGAAAGTTCCGGGCAAGCCCAGGAAATGCCACTATGGGAGGAGCTGGGTCGCAAACTGGCAAATTGTGACCTCATTAGACCTGCTAATGAAAACCTTTTCAATTTTCCCATTGAATCCCAACTCCCAGTTAATTTGGAACCGGCTATCCCAGATCCCATTGTCAACCCCCGACCTCTAGGAGAACTGGAAGAATGGTGGACCAACGACTGGCAATTTCAGAATCTCTTGAATAACCCTAACACCTTTTTCCCCTAGTTTGACCCTGAACCTGCACCAAACCCACCTCTGAGCACTGAGAACTTGGCTGAACTCCGCCATTATGGCGAGGAGCTAGTGGATGCAGGGAATCGAATCCGGGAAGTAGGAGAACAGATCTCCTGGAAATACGATGAAAGGGAGCGTCGTTTCTGAGACGCCAGTTGGTTGTGGTTGCATGGTGGTGTGGTTATGTGTTTAATGAAAAATAAAATAATAATAAATAATAAAAATATAATCATGTAAAATAAATAAAAATAAAACTTTTGTAACATATTTGGTGTGTACGGATGCATACTAAAATATATAAAATATAAAAGTCGCAAAGTCGACAATTTTGGCTATACATGTTGACGTGATTATGTGCGATTGTTTTATTGTGTTTGGTTATTGTTTATTTTATGCCAATGACTTATAAATATTGTAAATTATCAGATGGAACACGCTGGTAATGAACTAGTTAACGAGGTTAACCAATCCGAGCAAAACAATGAAGATCACTTTCTTAATAGGCAAGATATAGAAAACATCGCTGCTCAGGGAATAACCAATGCTATCCCAGCAATCGTCGCTGCGGTCAAAAGCCCCGTTGAGCCTTCACAAGCTCACCCCAGTAAATGCACGCGCGACTATAATTTCAGTAATAGTGTTAACGGAGGCGGCAATAACGACAACTTGATTCAGGCCCCAATACTTAAGAAAATGAAAGTTGCAATGCCTGGTTGCGCCTATAAGGAATTCCTTGCCTGTAAACCAGTCAAATTTGCAGGCAATGAAGGGGCAACTGCTGCACTGCGTTGGTTGGAGAAAACCGAGGCAGTAATTAAAATAAGTAAATGTGCCGAGGAGGATAAGGTTATGTATGCTTCTCACCTTTTTAAGGAAGAAGCATTAGAATGGTAGAACACGGTACTACAAGCCAAGGGAAGTGACATGGCTTATGCCATGAGTTGGGGAGAATTTAAGCTTCTGGTGGAAAGGAAATTCTGCCCCAAATATGAAAATGAGCAAATGGCCAATAATTTCTTGAGCCACCAAATGGTGGATGTTGATTGTCGAGGGTATACTTCGAAATTCTTCGAATATGCCAGAATTGTGCCAACTCTGGCATCGCCAGAACCGGTAGTTATTTCTCGCTATATCTGGGGTTTAATTAGCGAGATTCAGGATATTGTCAAATCTACAAGGCCCCATACAATTGACGATGCAGTGGAATTGGCCAACACTCTGACCGACGACCTGGTGCGTACGCGGGAAGAAAACAGGAAAAAGGAATTAGCCCAAAAGATTACCCAAGGATTTCGTGTGGGTAATAATACTAACTTCAAAAAGAAGGGAACTGGGTCCTCTTCCACCCCGCCATTTTGCGGGAATTACAAAAAGAAACATTTTGGAAAATGTAGAGAAAATTGCAATTTCTGCAAAATTCCAGGCCATCGAGAGGAGGAATGCAAGAAGAAATTAAAGGTCTGCTACAACTGTGGGGAAGCTGGGCATTTCAGACCAGAATGCCCTAAATTGGCCAAGCCAACGGATAACAAGGCCAATCCTGCTGAAGGAACTAATAAGAAGAACGCAAGAGCCTTCCAATTGACCACGCAGGAAGCTGAACTGATTCCCGACATAATAGCTGGTAGTTTCTGGTACACAACGTTTATGCGAAAGTATTATTCGACTCTGGTGCAAACCAAAGTTTTATAAATTCTTCTTTCTGCCAAGCTCTTAAGCTACCCTTAACCCAACTTAGGCAGATTTATACAGTAGAAACGGCAGACGGGAACTCTGTTAACATAGATACGGTTTTGCAAAAAGAAAATATAGAACTTTCAGGTCATAATTTTTCTGCTAACCTATTACCTATGAATTTAGCTGGATTCGATGTCGTATTAGGAATGGATTGGTTAGTAGCCAACCAAGCTCGAATCCTCTGTGATAAGAATTCCATAGAAATCCGTGCACCCACAGGAGAAGCAGCTATGATTACAGGGGATAAACCACGTAAACCAATGAAGTTCATTTCAGTAATGAAAGTTGCTAGTTATGAACGAAAGCAAGGATTAGTGTATATGATTTCGGTAATCATGAGCACTAAGGGTAAGGAACTTAAAGAAATTCCTGTAGTGTCAGAATACTTGGATGTATTCCCAGAAGAACTACCAGGATTACCACCAGATAGGGAGGTAGAATTTAGAATTCATTTGATTCCTGGAACTACACCCATAGCTAAAGCACCCTACCGGTTAGCACCCACTGAAATGTTAGAACTGAAAAAGCAATTAGATGAATTGCTAGGTAAAGGATTCGTACAACCTAGTTCATCTCCGTGGGGAGCACCGGTATTGTTTGTGAAAAAGAAAGATAGTTCGATGCGAATGTGTATCGATTACAGGGAATTGAATAAGGTTACAATTAAGAATCGATACCCATTGCCTAGGATTGATGATCTTTTCGATCAACTTCAGGAGGCTAAATATTTTTCTAAGATAGATTTACGCTCCGGATATCATCAATTGAAGGTACAAGAAGAAGACATACCTAAAACCGCTTTCCGAACTAGGTATGGTCACTACGAGTTTACAGTCATGCCATTTGGATTAACAAATGCTCCTGCAGCATTTATGGACATGATGAATAGGATCTGTAAGCCGTACTTGGATAAATTTGTAAATGCCTTCATCGACGATATACTTATTTATTACAAAAGTCAGGACGAGCATTGTGAACATTTACGAGCACTCTTAACTTTGTTAAGAAAGGAGAAGCTTTACACCAAATTCTCGAAGTGCGAATTTTGGCTGCATGAAGTGCAATTTTTAGGACACATGGGGAATCACGAAGGTATTCACGTAGATCCCTCCAAAATAGAAGCGATCACCAAATGGAAAGTCCCACAATCAGCTATGGAAGTTAGAAGTTTTCTAGGGTTAGCTGGATACTATAGACGATTCATTAAGGATTTTTCTAAGATAGCTGTGCCATTAACTAAGCTAACCTGTAAAACAGTTAAGTTTGAATGGGGACCCAGGCAGGAAGAGGCCTTTAGGATTTTAAAACAAAGGTTAACCAACACCCCAATTCTTGCCTTACCCGAAGGGACAGAAGATTTTGAAGTTTACTGTGATGCTTCTAAGCTAGGATTAGGATGTGTGCTAATGCAACACAAAAAGGTAATTGTGTATGCCTCAAGGCAATTGAAAAAGCACGAAGAAAATTATACAACTCATGACTTAGAATTAGGAGCGATAATTTTTGCCCTTAAGATTTGGAGACATTATCTGTATGAAAGTAAGTTTACTGTTTATACAGATCATAAGAGTTTAAGGTACATATTTGGGCAAAAAGAATTAAACATGAGGCAAAGAAGATGGATGGAAATTCTAAGTGACTACGATTGTGATATTCAATATCATGAAGGAAAGGAAAATGTAGTTGCAGATGCCCTAAGTCGTAAGTATCATGAAAAGCAAAAGCGAGTTCGTGCTCTTAGATTAAATCTTCAAGTAGATTTAATGGAACAATTGAGAAATGTTCAAGAAACAGCAATCAAGGATGATGCTGAAGGAATGAAAGGAAGGATAAAGGAATTATAGCAAGGAACTGATGGAATTTGGAGATTCCACAAAAGAAGGATTTGGGTACCTAAGCAAGGAGACTTAAGAAATAAAATTTTAGAGGAAGCCCATAAATTTAGATATACCATGCACCCTGGAAATAATAAGATGTACCAAGATTTAAGAAATAATTTCTGGTGGATAGGAATGAAAAAGGACATAGCTAGATATGTATCTAAGTGTCTAACTAGTTCACAAGTTAAGGCAGAACACCAGAAACCTTCAGGGTTACTCCAACAATTAGAAATGCCTATTTGGAAATGGGAACTAATAACCATGGATTTTGTTACTAAGTTGCCCAAAACCAGAAAAGGTAACGACGCAATTTGGGTAATTGTGGATCGATTAACCAAATCAGTTCATTTCCTGCCCATAAAGGAAACTTTTAGTATGGAAAGATTAGCCAAGTTATATGTAGATGAGGTAGTATCCTTACATGGAGTCCCACTCTCTATTGTATCGGATAGAGATAGTCGTTTCACTTCACACTTCTGGACGAGTTTCCAAGAAGCAATGGGGACACGATTGAATTTAAGTACTGCATACCATCCCCAAACAGACGGACAAAGTGAAAGGACGATTCAAACCCTGGAGGACATGCTCAGGGCATGTGTAATAGATTTTGGTGGAAACTGGGATGACCACCTTCCCTTAGTTGAATTCTCCTATAACAATAGTTACCATTCAAGTATCGAAGCTGCTCCGTTCGAAGCACTGTATGGACGAAAGTGTAGAACTCCAGTTTGTTGGGCTGAAATAGGAGAAAGCCAATTATCAGGTCCTGAAATCGTACAAGAAACCACCGACAAGATAACTCAAATCAAGGAAAGACTAAAGACCGCTTGAGATCGTCAGAAGAGTTATGCAGATAATAGACGAAAGCCGCTAGAATTTCAAGTTGGAGACAAGGTACTCTTAAAAGTTTCTCCTTGGAAAGGAGTAGTTCGGTTCGGTAAGAAGGGAAAGTTAAGTCCAAGGTACGTAGGACCATTCCCAGTAATCCAGCGAATAGGACCAGTTGCCTATCGTTTACAACTACCAGAAAAGCTAGCCGGGGTACATGACGTATTTCATGTATCCAACCTCAAGAAATGTCTATCTGACGAATCCCTGGTAGTACCTCTTCAAGATATAGAGGTAAATGAGAAGTTAAAATTTGTGGAGAAACCACTGCAAATAGAAGACAGAAAGGTCAAGTTTCTCAAGCACAAACGACTAGTGCTGGTCAAAGTCAAGTGGGATTCAAAGAGAGGACCGGAGTACACTTGGGAACTGGAATCAGAAATGAAGCGAAAATATCCCTACTTGTTCCAGTAAATCTCGAGGACGAGATTTTAATAAGGTGGGGAGGATGAAGCCAAAATTATTATTTCTTATTTTATTATGTCCAACAGGAAACCCTAATTGAGACCCCCAAGTAATATTGCATAACCCCTAAAATTTTCAGAACAGTTGGAACTAGGATCAGGGCCCCCTAAAACTCAGGGGGGGGGGTATCCCCTAATTGACGATTATCCTTATAATTTGCTGTAAAATTCGAATTTCGTCGATTTTTTATTCACCTAGGCTATAATGGACACGAAGCTACCCTACCCTAAAAAGGGCGTCGTTGCGCCACGCGACAGGGACTGTTTTTCAGTATATATACCAGGGGTTTGGCACTTGAATGGCACTGTTGTTTCGACGTTCAAATTCATTTTGTACGTTGAGTTATTCACTTTTTCATTCAAAAACACACACTAGCACGAAGCTCTGCTGCGACAACAGGGTAATAACTCGATCACTGCTACGATACAATGTCCGATCGATTGAAACCAATCCGATGGATGTTTAAGTGTTGCCCAAATACGGGCTATATTTTGTCATTCGTCGTGAGGGTTTTGATTTCGTGAGCTTATCGTAAATGTTGTATTAAGTTACTGACCTAGTTTCGTGTGCATTGTTATTTAAACTAGGTTACCCTGTTAAATCAGTAGGCAAGGTTCTGTCCGATTAAGTTTGCAATGTGAGTCATTCTCTTTTTATTAAAGTTGCTTTACAAAACCCTAAATATTTTCCAGTTATATTTTTGCAGTGCTTAAGTCTTTGCTAATCTTTAATTACTGGCAGTATGTGGGGGTTTTGTGCACATTACTACTAACGATTTATCACATTAGGTGGGCGAGCCTAATTAGTGATATGTCCACAGTCATAGATTCGGTCGAGTGACAGCTGAACCAGATAATTAATTGATAGGGGCAAATATAAAAACCCTTAATGCTGTAAATTGATAACGATGTGTCTTTTGTGCAAAATGAATGACTCGCCAGTATTTCCCCGCTGACAAAACCTTTTTAAAACATGTTTCAGGTGATCTGCTGTGATCAAGGAAAAAGTGCTATGTAGCATTACAAGCTTGAGGAAGTGGCTCAATAAAATAAATAAACATGTTTTTGTAAAACAGGGATTTCCCAGTGAAATTTCCTTTATTGTAAATTATGGGATTTGTCCCAAATTTGTGAAATAAAATAAATTGGGCATTTTCAAGTTTAAACGATCCTGTTAATATTTCCGCTGCCAAACTAAATACCACGGGTTTTCTGTCCCACGGCTTCTGGACCGGGTCACACCGGGCCGTGGGCCGTGACATATGGAGAGGATATTTTAAAGTAGCAAGAAAGGTTAAAACTTGGCCAAAAACTTGGTACTTTATTTCTACAATTCTGAACACGTTGCTAAGCTATTGTGTAGGTCTTCAGAGTTTATTCTATTTATACATCAACTCTCTATTTTTCTTTCTTGAAAGTTTTTCCTTAATTTTCCTAGAGAGTTTTGACAAACGTTTTTTTTTTCGACCAAACTTTTTATCAATCTAGAAAGCTTATGGCCAATTTTTTAACGAAAATAAGGGTAAATGAGAAAAGGTTATATTTGGGTGAACTTTTGGGTAAAGTTTAAGAAAAAATACGGAAAATAGCGCAGGATATAAACAAAGAAAAGGCTGACAAGGGGGTATCCTAAATTGCCTCCATCATTTCTATGTAATTTCACATATTCATGGTTTTGAAAAGTATACAAATGACAAGTTCTAAATTACATAACACATCCGGCTCACTCATTTTTCCGCAAAAACAAAGAAGCATTTGATGAGAAAGCTGTAAAGGCTCAAAAATATGCTCACGTAAACGGAAGGAATGGGTATAAATATAAAGATAAACACGCAAGTCTTTCGTTTTGTTTTATCACGCTTTTTTAGTTATCTTTTTCAAAAATCAATTTGGCTTGTCGATTTTTATCACATTTGATGCTTTTTAAAGAACACAAATTGACCATTTTTGTGATATTTTTTTTTTTCGAAAATATATACAAAAAAATGTGAACACTTAAGGACAAACAAAGTTTAAAACCTTTTAAACCCCTCCCCACACTTGAACTTCACATTGTCCCCAATGTGAAATACATATTAGTTAAGCAATTATCAAGAGCTAAACTAATAATGTGAAAAGGGAAAGATGTACTCCCTCAGAGTTTGAGTTGACTCGTTTGAGTAGACTTTGATTTGAAGTCGTCTCAACTCTGTGTGCATTTCTTTATGAATCTGCCAATTATGTCACTTGCTAAAATAACCAACATTACCATTGATCAAAATGTTAGATAATTCAACCGAATCCGTTATTCAAACAAAGCAAACATACTACTTAAAACATTAAAAACAGACATAAAGTTTAAAAATCCCAAACAAAGTACTGAATAGAAATAACATAAAACATTAGTTTCTGAACTGTTTTACCCTACCTCCTCCTACTCCTCATCATCATCACCATCATGGTGGCGTGTTCCAGATGAACCCGCCACATACGTACCTGTGTCTCCAAACGGAAATTGTGGAGGGTTTCCGAAGTGGCTAGGATATACGCTTTGTAGCCCTCCGAAGATGTAGGAAAATCCTGCATACATTTCATCCCGCATGGTGTGTTGAGATGCCCGCATTGCTAACTGGTCGGCCCTCATAGCGTCTTGAGTTGCTCGCATAGCCTCCTGCTCAGCTCTCATAGCTAACTGGTCGGCTCTCATAGTGTCTTGAGAGACCTGCATATGCTGGAACTGTTGGTACAACTCAGGGTAGGAAGGAATACCTGGAGGCCAGTTTTGCTGGTGTTGATACTGATGCCGTTGCTCTTCATGATGTGGCTGATCGTGTGGTGGTGGTTCATGTACCGGATGCTCCTCCATGTAGACGTCTTCGTCCTGTGGTGGTAGTGGTAGCGGATCCCATATTTCCCCATTCAGACCCCTCAGTCGCGGGCCATTGTCTGTATCCACTACCAGACCCATCGCCCTCAAAGACTTCATATCCACATCTCCTCCTGCGTGAACCAACGTGAGACCACTGACTACATCATCTGTCATAATACCCAAGTTGTATGCCAACTGAGTCACATATTCACCACCATGGATTTCACTGCTTGTAGTTCTCCCCGCACTGTTTACGAAAAATTCAGCCATTCTAGCTGCGAGGTTGACATGCACTCCAGTCACTAAGGAATATAAGAAAAGAAGATCCGGAGTGGGACAGTTTCCTGCACTGTCCATGCGCCCACAAATGGTGTGACTCGTGACCTGATGAATGACCCTCAGAAGCGGGTCTCATAGTCGTGAGGCTTTAGCTTTCCTAGCTTCATAAGGTGGTTCAATTACCACTTGTGCCCAAAAGTTAGCCCGTTGCTGATCATTATCAAACTTGTAGATATTGGTGAAAAGTTCTGAATTGATGTCTTCAGCTGAGTATATGCCCAACCTTCTTCCAAGTTTAGCAACTGACCACTTATGCCATTTTCTTCCCAACCAGAACGGTATTGTCTCCCTGTTTTTAAAGTCTGGATTCTCGCTTCTTGGTTTTTCATAAGTGTATGAAGCAAAGAATTCCAATGTTAGCTCAAGATAAACGGGTCGTGCAATGTTAAACAACCATGAAATCGGATGTGACATCATGTCGGATAGCCTTTCTTCTTGGTTCAGGGTTGTTAAAGTCTCCCAGTTGATCCTTCTCGGTTCACCGATTTGCCATCGTCTATTCCATAAAGCTTGTAATCTTGCAATACAGGGCTGTTCTTTCGCTTTGTTCTCGCTGAACTGAAGGAATCTGTGATTCATCTGCACACAGGAACACAACAAAATAAGAGCAAAATATAAAAATTTCATTGCTGCCATCGGAACAGGCTGTTGACGAGCTTCTGTTTCTGTTTCAGTAGTCGCACGGTCGTGCGACTGGTGGCACTGCCGTGCCAATCCTAATCGGTCAACAGCTTGTTTTCGGAAACCCGTGTGGCACTGCCGTGCCAAATCGGCACTACCGTGCGACTCGGCGTCGCAGCTTTGATTCGATGATCTGTTTTGATTTCTGACTGGCACTGTCATGCCGTTTAAGTGGTGTGACCGTGCGACAGCAAATATCATCAGAAAATAGTCTAAATCACTGATTTTAACTTGTATCTTTCAAAATTTAACTTGTAATCAGTTAATAGATCTCGAATCAAGCATCAGAACCATCGATTTATCATTAATCACTCAAGAATAAGGGTTTATTTGAATTTTATGAAGAAAACCCTAAATTTCTTGGTTCAATCATCAGATCTACATTAGAAACTAAGTTTAATCTACAAAACAAGTAGTAAACATACATTGGAAAATGATTGAAGCGAAAACTAGGCAAAAATTAGGTGATTTGTGGGTGGAGGCGACATGGAACTCCCGTGTGGCGAATAGGGTTTCGTAAAAATGATGGGTTTTTACTGCAGATTCGTTTAAATACCCCGGTTTTTACTTTTCGGTTTTCGAGCCACACGGTCGTGCGGATTTGGCACGGTCGTGCCATTCCGGATCGTTTTCCTGGTGCGACCTGTGTTATCGGGTTGCATGGTAGTGCAACAGTTGCATGGTAGTGCGATCCGATGACTGCCCTGTGTACGAGCTACTGATCAGTTTTGACTAAGGATTGCATGATCTTGCCGATTTGGCATGGCCGTGCAACACCTGGGCCTTTTTTTGTAACTTTTCACAGTAAGCTTATAACTCCCAATTTTTCCATTTTTGCACTATTTCATATATTTTAACAATTAATCTACTTCAAACCTCCAAAAATTAAGGATTAAGATCGTATGTACCTACGTTTAAAACCGAAAAATTAACCAATTACGACCTAAATATTAAAAACTAATATATACAAAATTACACTTAGCGTGTGAAAACACGCTCGCTAAATTTGTCAGCGAGTCGATAGCTAGACTCATTCTCCCCACACTTATTTTAAGTGTGCAGGACGTGGAGTTCGAGAACTTCCTCCATCGGGTCAACCGGTCCGTTGATGTAAAGTTTTAAACGATGACCGTTGACTTTGAAACTTACCCCGCTTGGATCCTCGATAGTCTTGAGTTATATAACAAGACAAGATCCCCTATACGGAGATCCTTATGGTCTCTCAACCTCTTGTCATGAAATCTCTTGACTCGTTCCTTGTATCTGCCAGAACTTTCGTAGGCATGGTTTCTTAGCTCCTCGAGCTCGTGAATTTGCAGAAAACGGGCTTCACCTCCGAGTTTTAAATCCATATTCGCCATCTTCAAGGCCCAGAATGCCCTATGTTTTAGCTCGACAGGTAGGTGACAAGCTTTTCCATAAACCAATAGGTGTCTTAAATGCTATTCTAAAAGCCCACATAGCGTCATCTAGCTTGTCTGACCAATCCTTGCGGTTATTATTAATGGACCGCTCAAGGATTCTTTTCAAACCCCGATTTGTGACCTCCACTTGCCCGCTCGTTTGAGGATGATATGGCGTAGCCAGTCTGTGATGAACACCATAACGGGACAAGGCTCGTTCTAACTGCGCATTACAAAAATGCGTTCCTCGGTCACTGATTAGTGCTTTTGGAGCACCAAATCAGGCGAATAAACTTTTTAAGAACCTCACAACTACCCTAGCATCGTTTGTGGGCAAAGCTTGAGCTTCGGCCCATTTTGAGACATAGTCTACTGCAACTAGGATGTATTTGTTACCTCGTGAGGCTGGAAATGGTCCCATGAAGTCGATACCCCATATATCAAAGACTTCACAGACTTGCATTGGATGTTGAGGCATTTCATTCCGTGCGGAGATATTCGTTGCCCTCTGGCAAGCATCACACGCTCTAGCCCATTTATGCGCATCACGAAAGATCGTGGGCCAGTAAAACCCAGAGTCTAACACTTTCTTTGCAGTGTAGTTTACTCCATGATGACCTTCGGTTGGCCCTTCATGACAGTGACGCAGAATGCTGGCTGCCTCTTCTCCAAATACACATCTTCGGATCACCTGATCGGCTCCGATTCTAAACAAGTATGGTTCGTCCCAAATGTAGTATTTCAAATCTGCAAAGAACTTCCTCTTTTGCTGATATGATGATCCTTTGATAAGGATTCCACATACGAGGTAGTTTGCAAAGTCGGCGAACCATGGTGACTCATCATTTATCTCGATACTCAAAAGAAATTCGTGGGGGAAATTGTCATTTATTGGTTCCTCCACCGAATTTTCTGAATTACCATGCTCAAGTCTCGAGAGATGGTCGGCTACAACATTTAAAGCTCCCTTTTTATCTTGGATCTCAATGTCAAATTCTTGTAGTAACAAGATCCATCTGATAAGACGCGGTTTTGCGTCCTGTTTGCTAAAAAGGTATTTGATCGTTGCATGATCCGTATACACAATTGTTTTGGACAACACAAGGTACGACCTGAATTTGTCGAAAGCATATACTACTGCCAAAAGGTCTTTTTCTGTAGTCGTATAATTTTCTTGAGCATCATGTAGAGTCTTGCTGGAATAGTAAATAGGATGAAAATGCTTCTCCCTTCTTTGTCCTAAGACTGCTCCTATTGCGTAATCACTGGCATCGCACATTATCTCAAATGGCAATGCCCAATCTGGTGCAACTAAAATAGGGGCTTCGATAAGCCTTTGTTTAAGCTGCTTGAAAGCTTTCATGCAATCGTCTGAAAACACAAATGGAGCATCCTTTTCTAATAAACAGGTCATAGGTCTTGCGATTTTTGAAAAGTCTTTTATGAATCGCCTATAGAACCCTGCATGACCCAGGAAACTTCTAATCGCTCTGACCGAGGTTGGGGGAGGAAGTTTAGAAATGATATCCACTTTTGCTGGATCAACTTCCAACCCGGCTTCAGAGATTTTGTGTCCAAGAACTACCCCTTCTTTCACCATGAAGTGGCATTTCTCCCAGTTAAGCACAAGATTAGTTTCCTCACATCTCATTAACATTCTTTTCAGATTTCCAAGACACTGATCAAAAGAACTCCCGAACACAGAAAAATCATCCATGAATACTTCCATGGAGTCTTCAATCATGTCATGGAAAATAGCTACCATGCAATGCTGAAATGTGGCTGGTGCATTACACAGCCTAAAAGGCATACGCCGGTAGGGGAATGTGCCGAAAGGACATGTGAAAGTAGTCTTCTCCTGGTCTTCAGGAGCGATAGGAATTTGAAAATATCCAGAGAACCCATCCAGAAAATAGAAAAATGACTTCCCCGACAGACGTTCCAACATCTGGTCGATGAATGGAAGCGGGAAGTGGTCCTTATGGGTGGCATCGTTGAGTTTGCGGTAATCGATGCAAACTCGCCATCCGGTGACGGTACGGGTAGGAATAAGTTCATTCCTATCGTTTGGAACTACAGTAATACCACCTTTCTTGGGTACTACTTGCACTGGACTTACCCAAACAGAATCAGATATCGGATAAATCAGTCCTGCATCTAACAACTTAATTACTTCTTTCTTCACCACGTCTTGCATATTAGGATTCAATTGCCTTTGATGTTGCTAGGATTGTAATTATCTTCCATGAGAATCTTATGAGTACAAAAAGAAGGATTAATGCCTTTGATATCCATGATCTTCCATGCCATAGCTTTCTTGTGGAGCGTTAGAACTTCGAGAAGCTGTCTCTTTTCTTCTTTTGCTAAAGATGCTGAAATGATGACTGGCAAGCGACACTCCTCGTCTAGAAATGCATACTCGAGATGCGGTGGGAGTTCTTTTAACTCCAAGGACGGTGGGTCTTCAACCGAAGGTTTTGATTTTTCTTCAATTTCACGGTCAATCTCCACAAATTGATCTGGACTTTAAGAACCATCTTCACGGATTTGAAAAATCGGCTGCTCAATTTCGTGGCCCTCCTGCGAAATGCCATTTTGGTTCTCATACAACAGATGTGTGTCCGCGTCAATTTCTTCAATAGTGCCTTGGAAATGAGAGCTTACACAAGTATCGACAATGTCGACATAGTAAAGCATGTCATCGTGACTTTGCAGATGTTGCATTGATCTTTTAATATTAAAAGTCACGTGCTCAACATTTACTCGGAGCGTGATTTGGCCTGCTGCCACATCAACAATCGTCATCGCAGTATTGAGGAATGGGCGTCCAAGTATTAATGGCACTTTTGAATCTTCGTCCATGTCTAAAATAACAAAATCCACGAGGAAAACAAATTTATCAATTTTAACAAGCATGTTTTCAACGAATCCACGCGGATACTTGATTGAACGATCTGCAAGTCGAATGCTCATTCTAGTGGGTGAAGGTTCACCAGATCTAATTTAGCAAAAACTTTATATGGCATAAGGTTTATGCTAGCTCCTAAATCGGCTAATGCGTGACTGACAGACATGCTGCCAATGAGACAGGGAAGAGTAAAACTGCCCGGATCTCCTATCTTTTCAGGTAGACGGTTTTGGAGAAGAGCTGAACAGTTTTCATTCATCAACACACAAGACAAGCTTTCGAGTTTCTGCTTGTTTGTGAGGATGTCTTTTAAGAACCTTACGTATTTAGGCATTTGAGCCAACGCCTCAAAAAATGGTATGTTTATGTGTAATTGTTTAAACATTTCTAAAAACGTACCATGTTGTTCATCGTTCTTTGGTTTCTTCAATATGCTCGGATATGGAATAGGAGGAATGAAATCTTTAACTGGCTCCTGAAACTGTGCTGTACTTGCTGGGACTCGCCTAGCGTGTACCTCGTCTGAAGCGTCAGTTTGGACCGTATCAGTGATCGGTGGTGAGTCCGATTTGTCAGGTCTCGTGGTTTTACCACTCCTCATCATTGCTGCATTAACGTGCCCTCTCGGGTTTGGTTCTGTGTTACCTGGAAGACTACCTTGTGGTCTTTCAGACAACATCTTGGCCAATTGGCCGACTTGATTCTCTATGGTCTGAATTGAAGCCTTCTGGCTTCGCATTTCCCCTTCTTGTGCCATGAAACGCTCCTCCTGCTGCTGGTATCGCTTTTCAGAAATTTGATTGGCATTGTTGGAGTTGTTTAACAGCTGCGCCATTATCTCCTCTAGTTTTGCGTTGGTTTGAGAGGTTTGTGGCTGGGAAGTGCTTCCTGAACCTAAATTATTGTAACGTGGCTGAAAGGTTTGCCCTGATGGCTGAAAAGATTGTCCTTGGGGCTGAAAGGTGTTGGTGCATGCGTCTGTCGAATTCGTCTTGTATCGAGTCTTGCATTACACATGGCACGAAGTTCAAGAAATCAAGTTATATAGCTGATTTCGCTTGAATGGATGATTCCGCTTGAAGATGTCACCTGGTAATTCCAAGCGGAATTAGACATATGATTCCGCTTGAGAGCCTAATATCACTTGAGTGCTGATTTCGCTTGAGTGTAATTGTTGTGATTTCGCTTGTAATGTGATTCCGCTTGAGTCTGTTCAAGCGGAATTAGATGTCTATAAATAAGAGTGATCCCGTTTCATTTGGAGCGGAATTAGGTTGATTGTTTCCGACGGCGAAGCTCTGTCGAAGTGTCTTCAGAACTGTAATCATATCAGAATCAATATACAAGACAGTTAAAGTGATATTCTAGCTGAATTCAACTCATTGTGTCTGTTTCCTCCTTTCATTTTGAGTAGAACACCTCTAATCAACTCATTTCGGGTCAAACAACGATCCTACAAGTGGTATCAGAGCACAGGAGGAGGAGTTCTGCAGTTTTCAGCTTGATTTCATTGTGTTTTCTAGCTTCTACACCTTCTTTTATCATTTGAACAACTTTTCACGGATAAAATGGCCTGAATTTTTCACAACATAAGCGAAATTGTGTTTTAACAAAGCCTTAAAATAATTAGACCGAAATTCAGCTTAAAAGTGACAAAAATGGACCAAAGTTTTAATTCCGCTTGAACGTGTCGTTTAATTCCGCTTGAAAAGTCAAGGTCATTTCAAGCGAAATAACCTGTTCCGCTTGAAAAGTGTTATTCCGCTTGAAACATCACAAGAGAAATAAGTGATTCCGCTTCAGTGTGGTATTCCGCTTGAAATTTCAAACGGAATCACTTATTCCGCTTGAAGATGTCTGATTCCGCTTGAAATCTTAATTTCGCTTGAAGTTGTTTGCAGGTAATATCGCTTGAAAAGTTAATCTCGCTTGGGAAGTGATTTCGCTTGAAGAGTGATTTCGCTTGAGACCTTATTCCGCTTGAAATTGTCTGTTTTGTGAAAAAATTTACCGAATCATGAGTGACGAATTTTACAACGCATTTGCAACATCCCCGACTACTCCGGCTACCATTGCTCAAAACATGAACTTGGAAAATGAGACTGGACCTACACAAAAACCCCCGAAACTAATGAGCATTGAGGAGTATTATGGTTGGAAAGATCGGTTTGAGAACTGGGTTCAAGCTAATCACTTGAGATCTTGGGAATGTATTTTGAAGAAATATGTACTACCACGTACTGATCTGCAAGTTGAAAAAGAAATCTCTGAATTCACCGACAAAGAACGAGACATGTACAGAGCTGAAAAGATGATGATTAGTCTACTTCAGCAAGCTATTAAAGAAGACATCTTTGTCTTGCTTCAACATGATAAAACTTTAAAATCAATTTGGGATGCGCTTAAAATCAAGTTTGAGGGAAGTGATAAGATGATAAAAAATAAAAAGTCATTGCTTAAGAAAGAATTTGATCTATTCACAAGTCTGCCAGGGGAAGATACAAAGAAATTGATTGAAAGATATTGCCACTTAGTGTGTTCTATGTCGTTGTTAAGCATAACCAAAGAACAAGAGGAATGGGTCGACAAATTAGCTGATGCTTTACCTCAGAAAGAATGGGGTACATTTTTTATGATCTTAAAGAACACCGGAGTATATGATGGTTTGACAATTTCTCAGTTCATCGAGAAGATTGAGGGTCAAGATCTTGAACAACAAAAGATTGCGAGGATGAGTAATCCGAGTGGTCAACAAGATGTGAAAATGTATTACAAAGGAAATATTCAAGAGACTGAAAAGAGTCCGAAAATTCAAACTGCTTTTAGTGCTGGAGACTCATCTGGAGCTATTGATCAAAATACAAACAGCAGCAGTGGATTTTCTTCATATCCGAATGTTAATCCAAAGAGTTCAACTTCAAGTTTTCATTCTCAAAGTTCAAAAAGTGGAAATGGTTGTGTGATACAGTGCAACATTGCATTGAATCTTCCATATGGTCAAAGTTTTTCTGAATAAATTGCAAAAGATCACATGGCGTTACTTGCTACTGTGCTACAATCATATGAAGGTTTAGTTGCAGGGAGGATCAGAAATCCTATGCTGACGAAAGAGGATTACGATCAGATAGACGCTGAAGAGATGGAGCTCATGGACATCAAATGGTGTTTAGCTAGTGTTTTGAGAAGAGCAGAAAAGTTTAAAATGATCACAGGAAGAAATAATTTTTTGGATGCACATATGTCTACTTTAGGTTTTGATAAATCTAAAGTTACTTGTTTTCGATGCAGGGAGAAAGGTCATTTCAAAAGACAATGCAAAAATCAGGAAGCGAATGGAGCAAAGAATCCTTTTGGAAAAGATGATTACTATCGAAAAGCCATATATCAACAGGTTGCTCATCAACCGCATCAACAAAAAGATACACAAACTGCTCATGGAAAAATGATCGAAGATGCAAACAAAAAAGCCTATTTTGGTATCATTGATCAAGATGATGAAAAATTACCTGAAGGTTTCAGCTGGCATCAGTTTGTAGATGAGAATGGGAAGTTTAAAGCTTTCATTGCAAAGATAGTTCAAGAGCCTGATTTGTTTACAGGATCGATGAAAGTGATTGGTGTGCATGTGAAGAATCAAGAAGAAGAATCTGTTTCATCCGATGAAAGTTTAGAAAAAGAAACTGTTCTTGATC
This sequence comes from Helianthus tuberosus, assembly GCA_030545235.1. Taxonomy (NCBI): domain Eukaryota; kingdom Viridiplantae; phylum Streptophyta; class Magnoliopsida; order Asterales; family Asteraceae; genus Helianthus; species Helianthus tuberosus. The sequence continues at coordinate 104,528,569 of CM060443.1, forward strand.
AAACATCATCTGATTCTGTTACTTCAGATGATAATTGTAAGGACTCTCAAAAATATCCTAAATTTGACTCATAAATGAAAACCCGGACCCCTGAAACATTACCCTACATCAAAAATCAAGAAAAACCAAACTTATAGGTTTCAGGCGGGCCGCGTAAGAGACAAGCTTGTCTTACGCGGGCCGCGTCAAACCTGTGTTGACCGGATAAGTGTTCCGGAGCCACGTAGCGACCACCTGGCAAACCTACTTGTGACTGGTCAAGGCTAGTCGTAGACCGGGGCGGCTGCGCGGGCCACGTAAAGGCAAGCCGAAGGCTTACGCGGGTCGCGTGAGGCCTTAATTTCACCTATAAATAGCTTGCATCAGGGACTTTCATTCTGTGTTGAAACAAACTTTCAAAAACGAAGTTTTAGTACTCTGAAGTCGAAAATATCAAATATATTAGCGAGGCGCTGCTTCGATACCCGGTATTAACTCGATCGCTGCTACAATTCAATGTCCGATCGATTAAACTATCCAATGAATGTTTAAGTGCTGCCCACATTAGGGTTTATGCTTTGTCATTCGTTGTTAATTCAATGGATGTTTAAGTATCGCACTTTGTCACTCGTTGTGAAGGTTTTAATCTCGTGAGTTATCATAACTGCTGTATTAGTGACTAACCGAGTTCGTGTGCATGTTATTAATTTAGGTTAAAAGGCTAATCAGTAGGCTAGGCTCTGCTTAATTAAATCTGCAATGTGAGTCATTCTCTTTTTATCAAATTGCTTTATAAATTCTTAAATGTTTTCAAAGTTATAATTACAGGCATTAAGTCTTTGTAATCACTAAATTACAGCCAGTATGTGGGGTTTTGTATACATTACTTGATAATCTTTGCGATTGGACAAACGGGTGGCCAATGGTGATATGACCATAGTCACAGATCCGGTCGAGTGACAAATACTGTGGGTAGTTGGTTGATATATGGAAACAATGTAATCACCCTTAATACTGTAAATTATAACAAACGGGTCGTTTTAGTAAAAAGAATGATTCACCAGTATTTCCCGTTGACAAAACCTTTTTCAAACATGTTTCAGGTGATCTGTTGTGATCAAGGAAAAGTGCCGTGAAGCACTACAAGCTTAGGAAAGTGGCTCAATATAAAATAAAGAAACATGTTTTTGTAAAAGGAAAATTTCTCCGTGAAATCATATGATTGTAAATTACCAGGGTTTTATCCCGAGTTGTGAAATAAAATAATCGGGAAATTACAGTTTTAAAAGATCCTGAAGAAACTTCCGCTGTTAAATAAATACCACGGGATTTTCTGTCCCGCGGCTCTTGAAACGGGTCAAACCGGGTCAGGGGCCGTGACAATAATTCTGAAAAGGCATTAGATTTTGATCAAACACCATCTGATTCTGTTACTTCAGATGATAGTTCTGAGAAGATAATAGATTTTGATCAATCACCAACTGATGACAGTGGTGATGATGAGGAAGAAAGACATATTAATGTTGCAAAAACTCATCTATCTCCTGAAAGTTTTCAATTTTATTTTGCAGATCGCTTGGAGAAGCTGAAGGAGAGACGAGCAGCAAAAGAACAAAAGAATATGAAATGTGATAGTGTTGATCAAATGGAAGAGACTATTCAAAATGAAGAAGTTAAAGCTGAGAAGGTGATTGAAGCTGAAACAGTGATTGAGGTTGAGAAAGTCATCGAAGTTGAAAAGATTGTGGAAGTCATCAAGCCTTGCGCAAAGTGTTTGGAGTCTTGCAACCAATGTGCAGAAAAAGATGAGAAACTGAATGAGCAAGAAAAGATGAAAGAACAATTATTGTTCAATCTCAACTACGTGAAAGAATCTTATGATGTGCTAAATAAAACAGTAACTGGTCTTCAAAAGACAAATTCTGAAAGAGAAGATGAACTGACTATGATGAATGCTGTGATGATGAAAAAACAGAAGGCTATTAATCATTATATTGAGGAATGTGCCAAGTTGCAGCAGGAGTTAGAGACGGAAAAGATTGAAAATGAGAGAATTAGACGTTTACTGCAAAGTTATTCTAGTTCTAATTATCTCATTGATCGAATTTATCCAACTGTTGCAGGTTTTGAAGCATTTCAAGATGATAAGAAGTCAAAGAATGGATACTGGTAAGAAACAGAGTGTTAGTTATAACAAGTGTCCGCCTCCAATTTGGGAAGGGTATTCTCCTAGAAAACCGAATGAGGAGCAAGTCGAAAAAGCAGTCAATATAAAGTTAAAGTCCGATATAACCGATGAATTACCAGAAAACAGTGATGTTGTTTTTACATCTTCTGACACTGATCATGAGTCCGAGTTAATAAAAAAGGTGGTCGATCAGGTGTTGGATACAGATGAAGAGTCGGAGTTAAAGTCTGAGTCAAAGTCCGAGTCTGGGTGTTCATGTTCGTCGGTCAAAAGTTCGAGTTCGTCGGTCAACAGTTCAAAGTCGTTGGTTAAACGGGTGTACAATAAAGAATTCCTGTTATTAAAATCTAATTTGAATGACGAAGCAATCAAAGTGGCATATACATTGATTGATTCAGACAAATTATATTCTGATGAGGAATTTCCAATAAGAAGTGTTAATTTTGAAAAGATCAAAAAGGTTTTCAAACTAACAGAAATCAATATTTCTGAAATAAAATATGTAAATCTTAATAAAAAACCTAAAAAATACACTTCAAGAGTTCAACAACGTTTAAACAAGAAAAAAGGTTACGGTTCTGGTTCTGGTTTTCAAAAGAAACCAAACCATAATGGTAATTTCAAAAAGAAAGGTCTTGGATTTATTCCACCAGAAAATTATAAAAATGAAAAATATGTTCGAGATTTTAAAACAAAAATGGCATTTGTTTCAGGAACAAGCACGGAAGAAGAAGCAAAAAGCCCATTCTGGAAGCAATCAAACAGAGAATTCCTTGTTAAGAAGCAAGAGAATATGAAGAATGGAGCTAATCAAAGAAAGGAGACAAGAACCTGTTACAAATGCAATGAAGATGGTCACATTGCATGGAACTGTTCTCAAATATCAAAAACTAAACAGGAAGTCTCTAAGAAACTCAAGGAAAAAGTTGTTGAGAAAAATGAGCCACCAACTGAAAAATTTAAAATTTTTGAAAATTCAACATATAAAGTTGGTGAATGTTCAAAGACTCATTTTTATAAAAAGAGATCTAAGGACAACCAAATTTGGGTTGTTAAAAAGTTTGATATGAAATCTGGCGATGAATCTGATTCCACAAAGTCAGAAGAGCCACAGACTGAGGTTAAAGATGAAAACTCAGTACCTCCAATGGATGATGTTCATTTTCCACCATTGAGGGCTGAAAATTTTAAATCAAAAGTTGGGAAAGTTGAGATATCGAATCAGTTCTATTCTGAGAAGAAGGAATTTGATGTCGAGAAAACGTTTAATGGAAATGTGAAAAAGATTTTTGGAAAAATGGTTGAAGGTAAGGTCAAAGGGGTAAAAGAATTCTATGAAACAAAGAAGGCAAATTACACCCTCACTGAAAGTGAACTTGATAAGCTTACATCCAAGCTTGCTGAGGCTTGGATGTCTGTGTTTAATATGTAAAAAATCTGGACTTGCCGGAGCTCCCAGGTTGGTAAGTGTGGAGCAGGTATCGGCATCTTTCTTGAGAAATTCACAATAGTGATTTCGACTTACAAGTGGTAAATCAGGGACATTAAGTTTTACTTGATTTTCTACAAATTGATTGGAGAACAATATGATGAACCCCTAACCTATATATGGTGTATAAAATCAACGAAACTAATTTTCAGGAAAAACCATTTAATTAAAACAAACTTAAGTGTTTTGAAATCAATGGGAAAATAGTTTGTTGTAAGGGGGAGTTCTGATTGTTTATGCCAAGTGGATGGCGATTTGAAGCGATTTGATATCGGTTGTCAATTTACTTGTATAGTTTGTTTTCAAATTTCCTTTAATGTGTTTGCATTTTAGGGGGAGTAAAAATTTTCAGAAAATCCAAAAACATTAGAAAATTTGAAAAAGGCAAAAACATGATAAAATTTAAAATGAGTTTTGGTGTCAACGAAGAGGATATGATAGTACATCAGTGGACAGTTACAGTATGCTAAAGTATTGTAATGATTAAATAGCGTTAAACGGTCTCACTGATGATATGCCGATAGGTTTTTACACATTTAGTAAGCTTTTTCGGGATATAAACTTAAATTCAAACTTGCTTATTTTGTGGGGAACACTACTTGGATATATAGGTAACCCTTGAAATTTCGTTTGAAGGATCCCTCTTTCTGAGATACTAGGTCTTTATACTCAGTGATATCTGGGGTATTATCCCGGGACTTCTGATTTTGCGGAAGCAATGGCCTAGTCCCCGGAGAATACTTTACTGGTTGCTTGAAATATAGTGCCACCCTCAGCATAAAATGATAAGACAATAAAATTGCTAATCAATGCTGTTGTAAAAAAGATCCTCTAAAGGGGACCCACCAAAAGTCGAGACGTCATCTCTCTGCTGAACGGAAGTTCTGACCTGAGCTCTCACGGTTTCGCATCTAACCCCTTACAGATATCATCTGTGGTATACTCACCTGTAAGACTGAATATTGGGATCTGAATACGGGAGTATATTCAAGAGGTGGGACACATGAATTAGTTTAAGTTCTTAATTCATCTAATTCATATCCTGAATCAGTTGAAATTTGTGTGAAAATTTAAGTGGATTAGTATATCGGCAATCTAAGTGAATTGTTTAATTCTTAATGTGTAACTAAGCTCAACGGTACTTGTGATTTGTCAAAAACTGATATGATCCTCGCACAAACTCACAAAAATATTGTATGTAAATATTTCTTTACTGTATATCATTTCATTAAAAAAATCCAAAAAGATATTAGTGTGTTTTAGCTTAAATTTTTGAAAAAATACAAAAAGATTTTCGATAACTGATGTTGGAAAGCTGATTTTCTAAATTCTAAATGCTAAACATGATGAGCATGTGGTGAGGAGGAGCTTGTGTTTAAATGAGAAAAGTTTTTGAATATACAAGTGGTCATTTGAAGTTTCTATTGTAGATAAATCTTTCGAGTTAAATTTGAGAGGGAGTCTGTATATATAAATTTGTCAAATGTTAAATTTGTGAAATTTATTGTGTGGTAGAGAATGTGCAGGTTTATGATTGATAGAGAGTCAGGTTCCGATACCTGAAGACTATATGATGTCAACATGCCAGACTGTGATCCCAGCATATCGAAAGGGGGAGTCTGACGACATTTAAAGGAAGATGAATTTGTTGGAGAGGAGTCCGTTGGTGCTGATAGAAAGAGAAAGAGATAAAGTTTGAAGATGCTTACACGATCAGACTGATAAAGACTGAAGACGTTAAAGACTCGACACTTAAGACTCGTCAACATTCGAGGGGGAGTCTGTTGGTGCATGCGTCTGTCGACTTCGTCTTGTATCGAGTCTTGCATTACACATGGCACGAAGTTCAAGAAATCAAGTTATATAGTTGATTCCGCTTGAATGGATGATTCCGCTTGAAGATGTCACCTGGTAATTCCAAGCGGAATTAGACATGTGATTTTGCTTGAGAGCCTAATATCACTTGAGTGCTGATTTCGCTTGAGTGTAATTGTTGTGATTTCTCTTGTAATGTGATTCCGCTTGAGTCTGTTCAAGCGGAATTAGATGTCTATAAATAGGAGTGATCCCGTTTCATTTGGAGCGGAATTAGGTTGATTGTTTCCGACGGCGAAGCTCTGTCGAAGTGTCTTCAGAACTGTAATCATATCAGAATCAATATACAAGACAGTTAAAGTGATATTCTAGCTTAATTCAACTCATTATGTCTGTTTCCGCCTTTCATTTTGAGTAGAACACCTCTGATCGACTCATTTCGGATCAAACAACGATCCTACAAAAGGATTGCCCCTGAGGTTGTTGTGGTGCGGGAGCGCGTTGAGCATATCCGAGTGGGTTTTGGTTATTGGAATTGGCTTTCCACCCAAAGTTTGGATGATTTCTCCAACCCAGATTGTATGTGTTGCTGTAGGGGTTATTTTGGGGCCTAATTTGATTGCCCAAATAGTCCACCTCTTCGTGGCCTGTAAACATAACACCCTGCTCACATGTACTTGGCTCGTGTGACACTCCACATAGCTCACATGATGATTGTACTTTTGAAACGTTCTGAGCTTGATCAAACCTTGCTGCCAAAGCTCCAATCTGTGCTGCAAGAGCCGTATATGTATCTACTTGATGAACTCCAGGAATAGATAAAGCTTTACTTTGTACTCCACTGTGACGCGAACTCGACTTCAAGGTAGCTTTCTCTATAATTGCATAGGCTTCGTTAGGAGTTTTTGTTCCAAGATCGCCTCCTGCATAAACATCTAAACGTTCTTGTGAGTTGTAGCTGAGTCCTCGGTAAAATTTCAATAGAAGTTGCCTTTTGGAAAACCCGTGATGTGGAACATCGATCAAAAGATCTTTGAACCTCTCCCAAGCTGCGTGTAGAGATTCTCCTTCATCCTGTTTGAATGTCATTATACGGTTCTTAAGCTTAGCTGTCTTTTCCGGCGGGAAATATTTTTGCACAAAAAGATCTGCCATCTTGTTCCAAGTCGTGATGGACCCTGCTGGAAGTGACAAAAGCCAAGATCGGGCTTTGTCTCGCAAAGAGAATGGAAAGAGCCGCAAATGGATTGCGTCTTCAGAAACGTCTCGTATTTTGAAAGTCGAACATACTTCGAGAAACGAAGCGATGTGTCGACCTGGATCTTCGTGATCTTTTCCATCGAACTGCACAGAATTTTGTAACATGTTAATTATACTAGATTTAATTTCAAAACTCGGTGCTGCTATCGTAGGTCGGGCAATGCTCGGTAGCAAGCCCTCTCCTCCTGGACGGCCGGTCTCATTCAAAGGTTGGTCGTCCTCTGCCATAATGCTTCCTGGGTCGTCCTCTGAACTCTCGCTGTCAGAAAGTATCACTGGTTCGTCGATTGCGGCCGCAATCCTTTGTGCAACGACAAGTGATCTTTCATGAAGCCTCATACTTCTTCTTAGGTTATTTTCTGGTTCGTTGGCTAGTTCAGCGTTAGCGGGTGCAGGGGGCGTGGACAATAGCCTGCACGTGAAAAGGAGGCATTATACAGAAAAAAAAAACATAATAATAATATAAGAAATAAGTAATAATAATGATAATACAGAATATACAAACATATAAGTAACGAAACAAATCTAATTAAATATTTACTGGATTATTTACTTATTTACATCCGAAAGCTGTTTTTGTCTGTTTACCAGAAATTCTGATGACGAACATCAGAATTCTGAGGAAACTTTGCTTTTTTTTTTTTATATAATCTGACAAGGTTTGATAAATTTCTGATAAAAATCTGATGACAGAATTGGTTCCATCAGAATTTCTGATAAATCCATCAGAATTACCAGAAAACCTGGAAAGTTCATCAAAAATGAAAATTGTTGTTTTTAGAATGTCTAATGGGTTTATCAGAATCCATCAAAAAATATGATAAATTCATTGGAATTCATCAGAAAATCTGATGATTTTATCATAAAGTTATACTTTATTTTTGGAGTAAATAAATAAACAACTGAGTACAATAATTAAATAAATGAACAGTTAAAATAGATGGACAGAAATAAATAAATGAAGAACTGAACGTAAATAATTAAATGCAGAAATGAAATAAATATAAATAAGCGGTTCGACGTGCGAACTCGTACAGAAATATAAATGAAATAAACAGAATTAAAATAACTGAATTGAAATAAATGAAATGCTGAATTAGAAATACTGAAAGGAAATCAGAAATAAAATGACTGAATTTAAAATAAATGAAATAAATGATTGCCAGTAAATGGTTCGATTCCGAACACATAAATGAATTAAATAAAAATGAAATATATGTTAGTCGAATAATAAAATAAAAAGTTAGTATGTTAGTGAGTTAGTAAAGTTCATTGGTTAGTAAAACAGAAAAAGGAAAGTTAGTAAAACAGTTAGTCCTAGTGGGCGTGCCAGGCTAGGTATTCACAAGTTAGTAAATAAAAGAAAATAAATAGATACAAAAATGTACAAATATTAACAGTTATTAACAGTTTGTGCACCGGTAAGATATTGACTTGGATTGTTCCATTAATTTCGCCGTGTCCCGGCAACGACGCCAAAAACTTGACGTGGGCGCGACTATACACATTTATTTACAGTATTTACAATCGCCCCCGGCGTAATTGGGTGTTTTAAATTTATAAAAATGGTTTATACCTTAACATTAAAACACACACAACAAAGGACAAGTGTATCCCGTCATATATGTAGCAAAGTATTGGTAAGAGCCAGATATCGATCCATGGAACACGGGCGTTATAATGTACTAAATCTTTGTCATTGTTTTACCAGATATAAGGAAAAGTGAATTGTTGTTTAACTAAGTTATCTAAATTACATCTAAAACATAAATACACTATTATCTTGTTTCAAAAACAACCTAAACATGTTATCTATCAGATATGTTACAAAAGCACTTAATCAATTTTCCAATTTCGAGACAGCTAGTTACCGGGTCTGGATTTCTAGCATTATGATTCATCAGAAAGTTAAAGCGATGGTCACACGTTAACCACCTAAAATCATTCATTAGCGAGCTATTGATATTTATTCATGCGAACCTTTAAAGATAGGTTATTTACCGGGTCTGGATTCCTAACCTCACTTATCAAAGAGAGCAATACCGATGGTCACAATACAGCCACGAGGATAAGCAATTATGTAGATCATATAACAAACAGTTTCACCTTTACAAGTCTTGAACACAAATCTACCATGTCAGCAATTTCAGACCAAAACTACTAAACAAGGATCATAAACCGCATGCAAGAACATGTAATCAACACCATATAATTCGTTAGAACCCTTACGTGCAAGAAAGTATTCTTAATCAAAATAAGATATATCTTGTATAAAACCAATACCCTGGTCCGGTTTCATGGTGTAAACAAAGTCTACAAACAAGTGATTAATCAAGAAATAGTTACCATCCCACTAACCACAGATTCATTATCCAAGATAATCAAACATAATCAAGAACTCAACATCAATGAAACATTCATTATATAATCATGAAGATTCAACAAGAAAAATCACTAAGTTTCATACAAACAAGATTACAACATAAAGATTATTCAAGAAACAAGTTCATTACTACTGTAAAAACATAAACTAACATCAGCTCATAACTTGCAAAATGATCAGAATACATGTTTAAGAACAAGGAATCGAACCATAAACAAGCAAGGAATTGACGGGTTGGATCGGTTATGCTTCCACTCGATCTTTAAGCTTCAAATGGGTCTGATCAGGACTGCTTCGTAACCCAGAAATCGCCCAGAAAACATGGAGAAAAACCCAACATTTTGATCAGTAGCGAATGCTGCTATTTATAGGCAATTTTCAGTTTGGCACGGCCGTGCCATTGGTGACACGGTCGTGCGGCAGGTGTTGTCGGGTGACGTCAGTTTCCATGATCCCGAGTCAGCCAAGTGGACTAGTGGACAAGTTATTTGGGTCAGCAGATCAGCACGGTAGTGTCGCTGGTGGCACGGTAGTGCCATGTCATCAGATTGTTGATCAGAAACCTTGGTCAAGCCTGTGACAACCCGCACAAAACCAGGTATCCGTACAACTTAATTAATGATTAATTATTACTTGATTACTGTGCTTGATTGAAACTAGCTGATAAACTGCTACCTGCATACTGATACATGCACTTACTTGCATCATACTTTATTTGCTGTCACTACATTATTTACGTGCTGAACCCTAGTGACAAACATGATGCACAAAAAGCACAGTAGCACCAAACGGATACACAGTAAACATGCTGATATAACCAGCATCAGGCAAATACTGCCTCAAGGCCTGTTAAGAGCCTCATATATTTTGGCTACACTGGTAGTGAGTGTAGGATATAAGGGTTGTGTTACCGCGTCTCTAGGGGATAAGATACACTGATTCGGATGTGCCAGAACGTACTTTAAGTACCAAACACAGCACTTTAAATAATTTAACCAGCTTCTAGCTGACTAGTAAAGTGCCAAAAATGAGAAAATATTACTAGACACTTTCTAAAGTGTCGGGAAAACAAATTGTGTCACTAAAGATGTAATAACGACACTTTAAAGTCCTTTGTAACACTTTAACGGATTACTATCCAACCGGACACCCGGACTTTACCCGGAACATGAAAACTTTACTATTTTTATTATCACTTTTTTTTCTGAGCCAGTTAGGGTCCCTGATTACCCTAACACCCGTCATAACACGCTATTTATAACTAACGAGGTTAACACTTAACTTAACCCTACTTAACCTAACTAAACCCCTAAACACCCACTTACAATCGAACTAACCCAACCCCCACCCCATAACCGGCCCCTAACTAGGGGAGACACCAAAGTACCAAGCTTGATTATTTAATTGAGTTATGTTTAAGATCTAGCTAGCATATTATCCAAGGGTTAAACCACACATAATCTTCCTATAAATACACATCACTAACATATGAGATTATCACTTAACTTCACAAACAACTCACTCCCTCTTTCTTCCTTGGTGGCTCTCGGCCAAACACCACCCACACCCACACCATACTTTCGGTTCTTGCTTCCATCATTCCAAGACCATTCAAACATCACAAGGCACGTATAAGGAGCTTTGGTGCAAGCGGAACGCGAAGGACCACTCTCGTTGGCTTTTATCCACGCGGTTTTCGTCACAAATCTTCCCTAGCCCCGAGCTAGAGGTATAACCTTTAAAACTTGTTTTTACACATATCTAAAGTGGTTAAAAGAACTTTCGTCGGTTAAATATCGTTAACATGCGTTTTGAATCTTTAAAGTCTAGTAAAATCACTAAAATGGAGGTTAATAGCATATGTCTTGTGTAAAAGTCGTAGGACTTGAAATTTGTGCTTATTGTGACCCGATCTATAATGTGGTAGCTCGAATCTTCGTTTAACCCGACTTTGTAAAATCACGTATCATCACATAAGCTTGTTTTTGAAAGATACAAGGGTTAAAAGTGAAACACTACCACATTTTAGAGACATGAACTTGTAGAGAAATATTTTACTTGTGTAAAAGTATTTTAACCGGTAAAATGGTGTTTAAAACTAGCGGATCTACGTATCCGCAAGTGGTATTTTTGAAAGACCACACTTTAAAGGAATCATGTTTTTCTAAAAGATGGATCTTGCACTAATAAATATGATTTTATAAACCACAAGTGTATAGACACTTGTGAAATAAAGAGATCCGACAAAGAAGTGTATTTGTCACTTGTTACTAGAAGTTGTAAAGACGGTTTTCTCTAAACACGAGGTTTTTACAAGATTAAAGTTACTTTATATAGAAATCTACATATATAAGGATGATTTACATTATTAATGCGGAAAAACTGCAAGTTCATGCGATTATGCAAATTTACAAACTTGTTGACTAGTTTGATGTGCCGGAAATTGTTTGATTGAATAAAGAAGTTGATTGAGTTGATTTGTTAAAAGAAAATGATACGCTTAAAAGCGTGGCCACCTCCAGTTACAGGGGAAACTCTGGCGAAATTTTCTAAAAACCTAACACTTAGACTTTTTACACAACAAGTGTTAGAACTATTTTTTGGGCATACTTTTGAAACATAAATTTCGCCAGTACTATATTTTACTAAACATTCGGAGGTGGGATTTTCACAAAGATTAATGTGATAAATATATTTGTCACAACACTGTTTATGATTATTTTGTGAAATACATAAATATTATTTTAGAGTGAAAATAATATTTACAAGCGTTAATGATTCCAAAACTTTGCGAACGCTTCCATAAACATATAAGTTACACCGGTAATTACATTACCACAAGATTGATAAAACGTAACTTACGCACATGTATTGTATCCCCCATCCTTGGGAAGAAGAATAACTATCAAGCATATACAAAATGTAACACGAAATAGTTGTCTAACTATTTCCCGCAAACATAAACTGTAAAGCTAAAGCACGGCCGTCCGTCTAATAGAATTAGCACTTGTAGGTCGTTGCACAGATTACTGCTTCAGAGACGCTTGATAGAGTTTACGCATCCACTGTGAGTTCATGTCCCCCTTTTCTCTAACTGTTTTCAGTTTTCTTAACTGCGGGGGTGAAATACATGTTACTTTGTTTACAAGTACTTTATACACGGTATGAATAACGTAAGGAGGTTTAGATCATGTGAATGGGTAGTTAGAACCCCGAGGGACTCGAGCGGTAGATCTATTTGGGTGTAGCGAGCCCAGCTCCCGGTCCAACAGAACAGGCCTCTCGGAGGACTAACAGAACGGATCCGGAGTGACTTGGTACCCAACGCAAAATCGGCTAGGGTTGTATCTTACTTACTTGCATTTCACAACATGCTAATGGCTTTGCAAACCATTGGTGATCACAAGTCCTCTTACACTGCTACATACCAGGAAACTTTTATACTTACAAGTGTTTTACTTACTCACTTGCACATGAACTCGCTCAACATTATTGTTGATTTTTCAACTCACATGTATTTCAGGAAATTAACGGATTCTGGCACGGTATGAACGTTTTCCGCTGCAATCTTCATGAAGTCATCAAGGATTAGGGGTTGTGTTCTCTTACCTGGACAAGACACAATCCTTAACCCTCATTTATGTTTTGTTTCTAGATGTAATGTTACTAAACATGGTTATGGTCGTATGTTTAAAACAATGGTATTGTATGTTGATTTCTAAACTTAATGATGACTTGCATGGTTTTTAAATTCATATAGCTTTGTTATGATTAAGCTATGGTATTAAGAAGTCACACCAAAATTAACCACGCTTCCGCAAAGCCAGGGTGTGACAGCTTGGTATCAGAGCTCTGATCATAGCGAACTAGGATTCTGTCTCGAGTCTAGACTATGATCACTAGGGCTCTCACGAAAACATTTTTCTGCATACCACTTAAGTCCAGATCCACACTTTTTACAAACAAATGTTGAGCACATTTTATTAATTATAAGTTCAGCTTGGAGGGCTGAGGATCGATCTGGAGGATCGAGATGGTTAAGGTAGTTGAGCACGTTGGTTTGTTATAGGATCGATCTGGAGGATCGAGGTGAATAAGGTAGTTGAGCACGTTGATTTGTTGTAAGGTTCGATCTGGAGGATCGAGGTCTGGTTTAAGTGAAGGATAGAACAGTCTTGTAGACTAGATGATTTTGGCTAGCAAGACTAGGAGAAATTATGTGATGCCCCACTTGGTGACTTATGTGATTAGCTGATTATGTGATTGACTGTTTGTGCATACTTGTGTTTATGTTACAGATACATGGATCCGGCTGATTCAGGTGGTTCAGACATCACCAACCCCAGGCGTGTTGTGTCAGATGATTTAGAGTCCTCGGAGCATGAGGTGTACACGTCAGACTTTACCAGTACCGACGATGACGACTTCCAGCCATTCGCCCTACCTGATGGCGACGATGAGCTCCCTATTGATATTCCGGCCGGGGATTTGCCACTAGCGGTGATCCCTGCTCCCATACCCCTCGCTGCTTACCCTGTTCAGGAGTTACCATTCGACGGCGACGAGGACGACGTCGACTTATTTGAGGTAGAGCCTATGGAGGACGTTCAGGGCGAGGCCCTACCCGCTGTTGCCCCTCTACTGATTGCAGATGCTCCGGCTGCGGAGGCACCTGCACATTCCCCAGCCCAGGACTCCTCTGAGTCTGTGGCTTCTGCACCGACACATACCCTTAGTGTGCAGCACTTTTCGCACGAGTCTGATTCGGACCAGGCTCTTTCTGTTGCTCCCGTACCGGGACTTGTTTATGATACTGACGACGAGGGGGATTCAGACCCTATGTTTCCCCCAGGCTTTGATCCTGACCGCGATTTGGAGTTTGTCCCTATGGACGAGATGATGGAGGATCCTGCTGATCCTATTGATCCTTTCGACCCGATCGATCCTGATTTTGACTTTGATATGGCATTCGATGACTTGGAGCCTGCCCTTGCCCCTGAGCAGGCAGCTGCTCTTGATGTGTTACCAGAGCATGACCCTATGCATGCAGATATACCCCTTGAGCCCATTGCTGTTGATCCCATCGATCCTCTACCCATAGTTGCTGTACCTGTTGACCCACCATTTGAGCACTTGGCACCCGTTGACCCTGTTGTAGCCCCTTTACCTGATCCCGTTCCCATAGAGCCCGGACATGCACCGTTCGCAGCTCATATGGATCCACCGGACGAGTCTGCCCAGCATGGCTGGATACCAGCAGACGAGGACGTTCCCCCATTCCCTCCACAGGTTTCTGTTGCACCACACGTCGACTTTTCGTTTCAGGTTCCCATGTTTATACCTCCAGCAGGGCCTGGAGAGGGCTCTTCAGCACACCCTGATGGACATGTACCGATGCCCATACCTTTCACGTCTCAGATTCCCTTTACTACTGCTCCTTTTGGGATGGCACCCTTTGACCCCACACGTGAGCCACTGCTGTGGTCACCATTTTCCCCTATGCCACCCACGGATCCATACCACAGGTTCCACGTAGGACACACTATCGAGGATGTATTGATGTCATTTGTACACCAGCATGAGTCGCATGAGCAGCGACTACAGGAGTTGGAGAGAGCCCGCCTGCAGCCATGTCAGTGCCATGGCCGGGTACCCTCTCCGTTACAGCCGTTTCGATCATTACCCCCTGATTATGCTGCTCGTCTTGCTACCTTGGAGCAGCAGATTGCCTCCGTTATTCGCACGCAGCAGGCGATGGAGGCAGATTGGCTAGAGATGCGTCGTTTGTTTTATACCCGTTTTCCTCCTCCACCACCACCATCTGCTTAGAGCTCATCGGTGCCACATGGGTAGGCGAGGTGAGAAGTCGGCGATTGCTTTTACTTGCACGGCATTTTGGAGAGACTACATTATGATTTGACTTTTGTTATGTACTTGATGTTGTATTGATACTGATGTAGCTTTTGACAGGGGTGATGTAGCCCCAGTGATTGATGATTGTATGTATACACTTACGATGTGGTCTCATTTATATAGCAATCGCAGTTTTCTCACCATATTTTGGATACGCTTGAGTACTTATTTGCATTGTTATGGTATGGGATGTTGTGTGATTGATATTTGTGATATGTGATAACATGAGATGCTGTGTGATTATACTATTACTACCGTTATATACGTACGCTATATTACGAACTGATTTACGTATTATAACACCGGAGCCTTCTATGGCCTAACCAACTTAAACCATCTTTTAGAAAGATGCCGCCAAGACGACAACAACAGCCTATGCCTACCACTCAGGAAGAGCTACAACAAGTCATTGCTGCTGCCATAGCGCAGTACGCAGCTTCTCAGCCAGGAGGGAGCGGAAGTGTTAATCAAGGCAATAACAATCCACCTCACGGTAATACTACGCCATTCGAACCTACCATGAACTAGTTGGAGATTTTAGCGGTGATGCTAATGCCAAACACATGTTTTAACATACGTGCAGGATGCACCTACAAGCAGTTCTTAGACTGCAAACCAGTTAACTTCGATGGCATGGGAGGTGCAGTTGCCTTTACCCGCTGGGCTGAGAAAACCGATTCTGTCTTACGCATGAGCAAATGTGCTGAGGATCAACAAGTCACATACATTTCAGGGCTATTTCTCGACGGAGCCCTATCTTGGTGGAACTTACAAGTCCAAACCTTAGGCGAAGCTGCCGCCTACGCCCTGACTTGGGCCGAATTGAAAGAACTGATGCGCCGAAAGTACTGTTCACGCGCAGAAATTCAGAGGTTGGAAACTGAATTCTGGCACTTAAAGATGGACGGACCGAAGGTTGCGGAATACGTCCAGAGGTTTCACGACTTATCTCAAGTGGTTCCTTACATGGTTACGCCTGAATACAAACGAATCGAGCGCTTCATTTGGGGTTTGGCTCCCCAAATAATAAGCATGGTAACCTCCTCCAAACCAGCGACTATCACTGAAGCCATCGATTTGAGCGTGGCTCTCACCGAGGAGGGGATTCGTTTAAACAAGTTTGGTGATGTAAAGGCAAAGGAGAAAGAGACGCATGTTGAGTCGTCCGGAAGTAACAAAAGAAAGTTTTCAAACTTCAAACAAAGTGTTAGCAGTGATGGTAAGAGAGGAGCACCAAGCACGCCAGCTCAGGGTGCAGCTGGCAGTGGAAGGAGAGGAAAGGGATATATGGGCACCCACCCCAGGTGTAATGCCTGCCAGCGTCACCATTCTGGTCAATGTGGGCTAAAAGTATGTGAAGCGTGTGGGAAACGTGGTCACTCTAAGGATACTTGTTGGGTCTCTGCCGGCCGTGGAGGCCAGGGAGGATATGGAAATAGAAATGATAACCGTGGTGGAAATGGGAATCGCCAGCAAGGAAATCTTGGAGGAAACAGAAACCGAAGCAACAATGCAAACCAGGCTGGCAATGCCAACCAGAACAACACCCCAGCTGGAAATGGGGATGGTAATGGGCAAAGGCTCGGATGCTACAATTGCGGGGAAATCGGGCATTTTAAGAAGAATTGCCCAACACTGAATCAAGCCCGTGGTAGAGTGTTCCAACTTGAAGCTAGAGAAGCACGTCAAGATCCAAATGTTGTTACCGGTACGTTCCCTATCAATCAACGCTATGCATCCGTTTTATTTGATACTGGTGCCGACTATAGCTTCGTATCGCTAGAATTTAAGAATATGCTTGGGTTAGCTGTTAATAAGTTAGACATACCCTACTCGATCGAATTAGCTAATGGAAAGTTAGTTGGAGCCGACGAAGTAATCAGAGGTTGTGTGATAGAATTGGGAGAACGCGAGTTTACTCTGGATCTACTACCGGTCCCATTGGGAAGCTTCGACGTGGTAGTAGGAATGGATTGGTTATCCAGGAACAAGGCGGAGATAGTATGTCACGAGAAAGTTGTTCGCATCCCAACTGACGATGGTGAGACAATTGTGGTTCACGGAGAGAAGCGTGACACACCGCTAAGATTCATCAGCTGCTTGAAGGCAAGGAAGTGTTTACGGAAAGGATGTGTTGCTTTTCTGGCACACATCGTAGACAAGAAGGCTGCCGAGCCAACAATCGAAGACATCCCTGTCGTAAGGGAGTATCCAGAAGTCTTCCCAGAAGACTTACCTGGACTGCCACCTCAGAGGCAAGTGGAGTTTCACATTGACTTAGTTCCAGGCGCCGCGCCTGTGGCTAAGGCACCATACAGACTTGCTCCATCAGAGATGCAGGAATTGTCAACACAGCTTCAGGAACTGTTAGATAAGGGTTTTATCCGACCAAGCTTCTCGCCTTGGGGAGCTCCGGTCTTGTTTGTCAAGAAGAAAGACGGAAGTTTCCGTATGTGTATTGACTACAGAGAATTGAACAAGCTGACGATAAAGAACAGGTATCCACTGCCAAGGATCGACGATCTGTTCGATCAACTTCAAGGTTCAAGCTGTTACTCTAAGATCGATCTTCGATCTGGATACCATCAATTAAGGATACAGGAGGAAAGTATCCCGAAAACAGCCTTCCGAACTCGTTATGGACACTACGAGTTCCTCGTGATGCCATTTGGTTTAACCAATGCGCCTGCAGTGTTTATGGACTTGATGAATAGAGTTTGCAAGCCATACTTAGACAAGTTCGTGATTGTATTCATCGACGACATCCTGATTTACTCAAAGACGAAGGCTGAACACGAACAACATCTTAGAACCATTTTGGAGCTGCTAAAGAAGGAACAACTGTACGCCAAATTCTCCAAGTGCGAGTTTTGGCTACGCGAAGTCCAGTTTCTTGGACATGTGGTTAATGGGGATGGAATTCATGTTGATCCCACAAAGATCGAGGCAATCAAGAATTGGGAGACGCCTACAACGCCAACCGAGATTCGACAATTCTTGGGTTTGGCTGGCTACTATCGAAGGTTCATCGAGGATTTTTCGAAAATCGCTCAACCGTTGACGCTCCTGACCCAGAAGGATAAGACGTTTGATTGGGGAATCAAACAGGACGAAGCGTTTCAGATATTGAAAGATAAGCTCTGCAACGCGCCAATCTTAGCTCTACCGGAAGGTACCGACGATTTTGTGGTATACTGCGACGCATCGCGTCAGGGATTGGGATGTGTGTTGATGCAACGCCAAAAGGTCATTGCTTACGCATCACGCCAACTGAAAGTGCACGAGAAGAATTATACCACACATGATTTAGAGCTTGGCGCAGTGGTTTTTGCACTAAAGATCTGGAGGCACTACCTGTATGGTACGAAGTGCACAATTTTCACAGATCACAAGAGCCTACAACATATATTTAACCAGAAGGAGTTAAATATGAGGCAAAGACGATGGGTTGAGTTACTAAACGATTACGACTGCGAGATCAAGTATCACCCGGGAAAGGCGAACGTAGTAGCCGATGCCCTAAGTCGTAAAGAAAGAATCAAGCCCATAAGGGTTAGAGCTTTGGAAATGATTGTACGAACCGACCTTCCCTCGCGCATTCGTGCTGCACAAAAGGAAGCTCTCAAGAAGGGAAACCTTGAGGAAGAATATCTCCGGGGAATGGAGAAGCTTTTGGTACCAAACGAGGAAGGAACGTTATGTTTTGAGAAAAGGATTTGGGTTCCTCTGTTTGGTGGATTAAGGGAAGTTATTTTCGACGAAGCGCACAAGTCACGGTACTCTATCCACCCTGGATCGGATAAGATGTACCAGGATCTTAAAGATTACTATTGGTGGCCTAGGATAAAAGGCGACGTTGCTGTCTATGTGAGCAAATGTTTAACGTGCGCTAAGGTCAAGGCAGAATACCAGAAGCCTTCGGGATTTCTGCAACAACCTGAGATTCCCAAATGGAAATGGGAACAAATCTCAATGGATTTTGTTACAAAACTGCCAAGAACGCCAAGAGGCCATGATATGATTTGGGTGATTGTTGACCGCCTAACGAAGTCCGCACATTTTCTGCCAATCAGGGAGAAAGACAGTACTAGTAAACTTGCGGAAATTTACATGAGAGAGATCGTAGCACGACATGGAGTACCACTCTCGATCATCTCCGATAGAGACGGAAGATTTGTGTCAAGAATATGGCAATCTTTCCAAGAATCTTTTGGCTCACAATTAAATCTGAGCACTGCATTCCATCCGCAAACTGATGGCCAGAGCGAGCGAACAATACAAACGTTGGAAGACATGCTGAGGGCATGTGTTATGGATTTAGGAGGTAGCTGGGATAAACACTTACCCCTGGTCGAATTCTCATATAACAACAGCTACCACACCAGTATTGGTATTGCGCCTTTTGAGGCCCTATACGGACGCAAGTGCCGATCCCCACTATGTTGGTCTGACGCAGGTGATAGGCAGCTTGCTGGTCCCGAGATCGTCCAAGAGACGACAGATAAGATCGCGCAAATACTCAAACGCATCGAAGCCGCTCGCCACAGGCAAAAGGCCTACGCGGATCCAAACCGGAAGCATGTGGACTTCCAAGTCGGAGAGATGGTATTATTGAAGGTTTCACCCTGGAAAGGGGTAGCGCGCTTTGGAAAGCGAGGAAAGTTAAATCCACGCTACATTGGTCCCTTTAGAATTCTGGAAAGAATTGGGACAGTAGCATACAAGTTGGACCTACCTGCTGAACTAAATGGTGTTCACGATACATTTCATGTATCCAATTTAAAGAAAAGTCCAACTCAAGTTGACGTTGCCATTCCTATCGACGAGATTCATATTGACGACACGCTCCACTTCGTTGAAGAACCTGTCGAGGTCACAGATTGGAAAGTTAACAAGACCCGCCGGAGCAGTGTCAAACTCGTCAAGGTACGTTGGAATGCCAGACATGGTCCTGAATTCACATGGGAGCGTGAGGACCGGATGAAAGAAAAGTACCCCCACTTATTTCCCAAGAACACTGCATCTACAAGCAGAACTTAAAATTTCGGGACGAAATTTATTTAACGGGGGGAGAATGTGACAACCCGCACAAAACCAGGTATCCGTACAACTTAATTAATGATTAATTATTACTTGATTACTGTGCTTGATTGAAACTAGCTGATAAACTGCTACCTGCATACTGATACATGCACTTACTTGCATCATACTTTATTTGCTGTCACTACATTATTTACGTGCTGAACCCTAGTGACAAACATGATGCACAAAAAGCACAGTAGCACCAAACGGATACACAGTAAACATGCTGATATAACCAGCATCAGGCAAATACTGCCTCAAGGCCTGTTAAGAGCCTCATATATTTTGGCTACACTGGTAGTGAGTGTAGGATATAAGGGTTGTGTTACCGCGTCTCTAGGGGATAAGATACACTGATTCGGATGTGCCAGAACGTACTTTAAGTACCAAACACAGCACTTTAAATAATTTAACCAGCTTCTAGCTGACTAGTAAAGTGCCAAAAATGAGAAAATATTACTAGACACTTTCTAAAGTGTCGGGAAAACAAATTGTGTCACTAAAGATGTAATAACGACACTTTAAAGTCCTTTGTAACACTTTAACGGATTACTATCCAACCGGACACCCGGACTTTACCCGGAACATGAAAACTTTACTATTTTTATTATCACTTTTTTTTCTGAGCCAGTTAGGGTCCCTGATTACCCTAACACCCGTCATAACACGCTATTTATAACTAACGAGGTTAACACTTAACTTAACCCTACTTAACCTAACTAAACCCCTAAACACCCACTTACAATCGAACTAACCCAACCCCCACCCCATAACCGGCCCCTAACTAGGGGAGACACCAAAGTACCAAGCTTGATTATTTAATTGAGTTATGTTTAAGATCTAGCTAGCATATTATCCAAGGGTTAAACCACACATAATCTTCCTATAAATACACATCACTAACATATGAGATTATCACTTAACTTCACAAACAACTCACTCCCTCTTTCTTCCTTGGTGGCTCTCGGCCGAACACCACCCACACCCACACCATACTTTCGGTTCTTGCTTCCATCATTCCAAGACCATTCAAACATCACAAGGCACGTATAAGGAGCTTTGGTGCAAGCGGAACGCGAAGGACCACTCTCGTTGGCTTTTATCCACGCGGTTTTCGTCACAAATCTTCCCTAGCCCCGAGCTAGAGGTATAACCTTTAAAACTTGTTTTTACACATATCTAAAGTGGTTAAAAGAACTTTCGTCGGTTAAATATCGTTAACATGCGTTTTGAATCTTTAAAGTCTAGTAAAATCACTAAAATGGAGGTTAATAGCATATGTCTTGTGTAAAAGTCGTAGGACTTGAAATTTGTGCTTATTGTGACCCGATCTATAATGTGGTAGCTCGAATCTTCGTTTAACCCGACTTTGTAAAATCACGTATCATCACATAAGCTTGTTTTTGAAAGATACAAGGGTTAAAAGTGAAACACTACCACATTTTAGAGACATGAACTTGTAGAGAAATATTTTACTTGTGTAAAAGTATTTTAACCGGTAAAATGGTGTTTAAAACTAGCGGATCTACGTATCCGCAAGTGGTATTTTTGAAAGACCACACTTTAAAGGAATCATGTTTTTCTAAAAGATGGATCTTGCACTAATAAATATGATTTTATAAACCACAAGTGTATAGACACTTGTGAAATAAAGAGATCCGACAAAGAAGTGTATTTGTCACTTGTTACTAGAAGTTGTAAAGACGGTTTTCTCTAAACACGAGGTTTTTACAAGATTAAAGTTACTTTATATAGAAATCTACATATATAAGGATGATTTACATTATTAATGCGGAAAAACTGCAAGTTCATGCGATTATGCAAATTTACATACTTGTTGACTAGTTTGATGTGCCGGAAATTGTTTGATTGAATAAAGAAGTTGATTGAGTTGATTTGTTAAAAGAAAATGATACGCTTAAAAGCGTGGCCACCTCCAGTTACAGGGGAAACTCTGGTGAAATTTTCTAAAAACCTAACACTTAGACTTTTTACACAACAAGTGTTAGAACTATTTTTTGGGCATACTTTTGAAACATAAATTTCGCCAGTACTATATTTTACTAAACATTCGGAGGTGGGATTTTCACAAAGATTAATGTGATAAATATATTTGTCACAACACTGTTTATGATTATTTTGTGAAATACATAAATATTATTTTAGAGTGAAAATAATATTTACAAGCGTTAATGATTCCAAAACTTTGCGAACGCTTCCATAAACATATAAGTTACACCGGTAATTACATTACCACAAGATTGATAAAACGTAACTTACGCACATGTATTGTATCCCCCATCCTTGGGAAGAAGAATAACTATCAAGCATATACAAAATGTAACACGAAATAGTTGTCTAACTATTTCCCGCAAACATAAACTGTAAAGCTAAAGCACGGCCGTCCGTCTAATAGAATTAGCACTTGTAGGTCGTTGCACAGATTACTGCTTCAGAGACGCTTGATAGAGTTTACGCATCCACTGTGAGTTCATGTCCCCCTTTTCTCTAACTGTTTTCAGTTTTCTTAACTGCGGGGGTGAAATACATGTTACTTTGTTTACAAGTACTTTATACACGGTATGAATAACGTAAGGAGGTTTAGATCATGTGAATGGGTAGTTAGAACCCCGAGGGACTCGAGCGGTAGATCTATTTGGGTGTAGCGAGCCCAGCTCCCGGTCCAACAGAACAGGCCTCTCGGAGGACTAACAGAACGGATCCGGAGTGACTTGGTACCCAACGCAAAATCGGCTAGGGTTGTATCTTACTTACTTGCATTTCACAACATGCTAATGGCTTTGCAAACCATTGGTGATCACAAGTCCTCTTACACTGCTACATACCAGGAAACTTTTATACTTACAAGTGTTTTACTTACTCACTTGCACATGAACTCGCTCAACATTATTGTTGATTTTTCAACTCACATGTATTTCAGGAAATTAACGGATTCTGGCACGGTATGAACGTTTTCCGCTGCAATCTTCATGAAGTCATCAAGGATTAGGGGTTGTGTTCTCTTACCTGGACAAGACACAATCCTTAACCCTCATTTATGTTTTGTTTCTAGATGTAATGTTACTAAACATGGTTATGGTCGTATGTTTAAAACAATGGTATTGTATGTTGATTTCTAAACTTAATGATGACTTGCATGGTTTTTAAATTCATATAGCTTTGTTATGATTAAGCTATGGTATTAAGAAGTCACACCAAAATTAACCACGCTTCCGCAAAGCCAGGGTGTGACAAAGCCTTGGTACGGTCATGCCTCGGGTGGCACGGTAGTGCGGTCTGAGAAGAAGTTGGCACCAGCCCTTGCACTGGCAGTGCTTCCGAGATCGGAGGATCGACACGGTAGTGCCGATGGATGGCACCGTCATGCCACACCTGGCAGTCATCAGATTTTTGCCATTTTCCTCAGAAATGCATCAGAATTTGTCCGTTTTCATCAGAATTTTCCTTTATGCTCTGTTTAAGACCTGAAAATACAAAAGTACCGGATTTGGCACCTAAACGTTGTGTTTTCGGTCAAAAATGCTTAAAACGGAAGTGTTTTGGGTATAAAAACATGTATAATTTAACGTATATCATTCAGCAATTAAGAAACTGTAAGTATGAAATTGATTTCACTTGTACAGTTTCTTGGAGTGAGTAAATTCAAGACATCAACGAAAAAGATGACGTTGATTTAGGGCTTGAACAGGTCTAATGGTGGTGGGTGGATATAAAAAAGGGGTTAATAAATGAACTATGATAATAAACTGAAAAAGACAAATTGCCCCTGACTTAACGGAGGTCAATGGATGGGGTTAAGTCAGTTGGACTAAAATGGCAATGTTAAAACCTTTTTGGACCCACAAGTGATAAATGAAACCTTTGGACTAAAGTGACAAAATGACACAAATCTCAGGGACTAAAATGTCATTTCACGCTATTAAGAATATAACTTATGTCAAGACTTTAAATTATTGCTAGCAATTTATATAAGTTATAACGGTCATTTATGTTTTACATTAAATTTATGACGAAATACTATGTGTCCACCATTATCATAGACATGTAATATGTATATATCTTATTTTTTCACTTTTTGGTGATAGCGACTCCTACATTAATCAACTTACAAATAACGAAGCAAAGATGTTAAATTACGTTAACCATATACGCAAACTTGAGTTAACATGTACAACAATTAAACCACTGCTATACCTACTAATCACAGCTGGATAAGAAGTCATCATGTTCTTAAATGTACACATAGTTTAGATGATCTTAAACTTAGGAACCCATCCCAGCGGATGAGTATACTGCTTGGCGGTTATTTATGAGATTAAATCTCAGCCGTAATAACCCAAAAATTTGGCAATTTTTTTTGAAGTGCAGCAGTTAGAAAGTTACCTAAATTTACTCCCCACGTCCTCCACTCTCCCATTTAATTAATTGCACATGTGCAATAAAATATAGACAACATAAAAGACGTTACTAAATCCAATTATTCCTTTTTCAATGTATCATCTGGCAACAATAAAAAAAGTAAAACTAATTTACCTCTAAAAACCATTAATTTTAATTAAATAATGTAACAAAGTAATATATAATATTTATTTTAAAGGTGTATTAATATTTGTGTCAAGATGAATTTGAGTTACAGCACGTAGCACCTGAAAGAAAAAGTTCAATTATATATTAAGAAATAACCATTAATTTGATCTCTTAAAACATATTACCTTTTTAAGAAATAAAACTCGGGATGTATCAATATTGTTTAACCATTATTAATGCATTAAAATGTGTTCGAATGTTATCCCATGAGCTATAAGTTGTAGTATTATAAATCATTGTGTTAGAAAAGTCATCGGTCAATATTTATGTAATTTAGTTACACATAATATACATACAATTTAACATTGTGTTTTTGAAGACATTGTGTTTTTAATACGTCCAATCGTGACGGTTATTTACGTAATTTAGTAACACATAATTAAATACATACAATTTAACATTGTGTTTTTGAAGACATTGTGTTTTTGAATACGTAATAGTTATTTATGAATTGAAGCAATTATCTCCTAAAAACAGTTCAGGTTGACACTTTGACCTGGTCAGCCTAATAAATAGGAGATAACATTCCACGATCTAACAAAAAAGTTATAAACTAATTAAAAAACTGCTGAATTGTAGGCACGAAGGTGGAGGAAAAGTTATGTATTCTATGTTTTTTTTGTATTTTATCAAATCTAATAGTTCTTTGTTCTAAATTACAGGAAAATGACGTAACTATAGAGATTTTTGGTTTTTAAAGGCAACTCAGTTCTTACAACTTTCAACACGGGCGATAAATTAGTGAGGTAAAGTGCTTGGGCATTTCATATAGATAGAAACATTAAACTAATTACCTTATTATCTTATATTCGTTAGTTTGTCAAAACAATCATACGGGCAAGAACCATAATAAACATTAGAGTAATACCCAACCCAGTCCGGGTCTTGCAAAAGTATAACATTTAGATACAACTAAAATGCTCACACTAAAAAGGTTATTAAATTTTCAAAGTGCAGGCAATCAAGAATCATAACCAATCAACAACTTGATGGATACAAAAGTTGACAATAGGGTAGAGCTTTTTCCAGTGCTAAATCAGCAAACAACACCCAACAACACCACCACACCATGGCGCGGTTAGGGGTGGGGCAGGTGGGTTGGGGTTGGCTACAGCGTGGGTGCAGAGAAGGATTTAATGGGGTTGGTTGTCCCTTTGTAGGATATATGCTTCATATTTATTTTTTCAGATTTCAGGCGAAAAAGAAAGAATGTGAACCGAAAAAGAAAGAAGCTAACAGGTTGAAGATAAAGGGTGATTGGCCCTTGTACTCTTTTATATTTTGTCCTTTTTTCACATCTTGCTTACGTGTTCCTTCACCTTACCTCGTTTTACTTTAACTTTAGTTATTTTATTCATTAAGTATTCTTTTAATTCAAGTACTTTTATTTCTTGAATTTTAATGTATATTTTCCCTTTAACGATAATAATTAATCAAACTGATTTTATTTTTATTTTAAAAAAATTAAAATATTGAGTAAGTTATCATATATTATTTTATTTAGTATTGATTATGTCTTTTTTATATATCAGTTTGTCACAAACGTTCCTGTCAATTTTATTTATTTAGTAATAATGATTACCTAATTATCAACTAAGCCTTGGTTCCTCCGGTTAACACAACAGGGGTTAATAGATGTAAGATTTTAACTTAGTATGTATGACAATTCAAGAACAGTCGTAGTTACTAATCACAATCAAATAAAAGGTCATCATTATCTTAAATATAGACATATTTACTGATGTTCTTAATAGTTGGATAAGAAGTCATTGTGATATTAAAATAAAACTGGGAATGTATCAATTTTGTTTAACAATTATTTATGCATTGAAATGTGTTCGAATGTTATCCCATGAGCTATAAGCTGCAGTATTATAAATCATTGTGTTAGAAAAGTCATAAGTCAATATTTATGTAATTTAGTTACACATAATATTCATACAATTTAACATTGTGTTTTTGAAGACATTGTGTTTTTAATGCGTCCAGTCATGATAGTTATTTATGTATTTTAGTAACACATAATTTAATACATACAATTTAACATTATGTTTTTGAAGACAATGTGTTTTTGAATATGTAACAGTTATATCTTAATTGAAACAATTTTCTCCTAAAGACAGTTCAGGTTGGCACTTTGACCTGATCAGCCTAATAAATAGAGGATAACATTCCACGATCTAACAAATTAACTATAAAATTAAATAAAAATCTGCAAATTAGTTAGTTTCCCCCATGATTTTTTGTCCACATTCTCCACCTAAGACACTTCTGACAAAAAAGAAAGTAATTTGAAAAAAAAAACAAATGCAGTTCCGTGGGTAGTGGGAGTTTCTTTATATTCCATCTAGTGGGAATGCCCGCGCATTGCCGCGGGTATTTATGTTTTTGGCCGCACGTTGCGCGACGGGTTCCACGTATTTTACCAATCACACGGAGCTATAAATTTGAGGTTCCAAGTGAGTGGTTTCGACTTAAAAGTTTGATTCCAAGTGCACCAGATTTTTTAATAAAATCGACTTTTTCCATCTCAAACTAATTACGCTACTGATATAGTCACAAGAGAACAAGTATATGATACAGGTACACTATCTCAATGCGCTTGGTACAAATCATTATATCATCACGTATTCTGGGTTTGTTAATTTCCACTCCAGAATCGTTGTAATTTTTGGAAATATAGACGGAAACAATACATAGAGATTACTCAAACTTCTTAATCAAAGACATGTAATTCCGCATCTTCTCAATAGCTTCATCATTGTGTCCCCGTCCCCCCGCCTGAGTTACAAACTTTCAAAGGATCCATAATAACACCGGATTCCTCGAATTACAAATGTTTTGGTATGGTTTAAAGTACCTTGATAGATGGAACTATAACTGCACATTATAGTTGCTACACTTTAAATGCTTGAACATCAGAAAAGTTCAACTACAAGTGAAAGTCAATGAAAATTGCAACACTATTAAAACTTATAAAATATGTTATAAAAGAGAATAAATAATGTAATATGCCATTGATTAAACAACAAAAGTTCAGAATATCTATATGTTGGACTCTGTATGCCCAAGACACATATTAAATTGATGTGGCTAGTACGTTATGATCCAAGTCGAGCCATACCCAAATACAAGCTAGACAAACACTTATATTATTTATTTGTGATATGATCAAACAAATAAATATTAAACACTTAGAGTATTTAGAAATTGGTTTTCTAAATAATTGCACTTGACAAACTAATAAATTATATGGATAATTTATTTTGAGAGAATATTGTATTTTGTTATTTAATGGGTTAAATAACATAATAAAAGTTATAAAATATACATAAGACATATAAATTTTATAAAAGAAATTATTATTTTTTTATAAAGTAAAGAGTGGGCCGCCCCCCCCCCCCTTTGTTCTTCCCTAAAGATTTTCCACCAATCAAGTTACATGCACATCTTACATGCTAGAGACCATTTGATTGGGTGGTCTTCCCTAAATCTTTTGGTCCAATAACAATGCATGCAAATGCATGTGTTAGAGACTCATTCATTGGGCAAGATGGGTGGCAAGATTCTCTCTACATTTATAAACATTTTGGATGACAAAATAGAGAGGTATGAACTTAAGAATACTAGAGAAAAATGGCTGAAAATTTCGGCCATAACATGATCATCCAAGAGGGTTTTTCATTTGGAAAATCAAGTGTAAGACTCTCTAAAAATCGGGTCATGTATGGTTGATCTAGTAGGCTTTTTCAAGTTCATAAATCAAGTGCAAGAACTCTACTACATCCTCTCATATTTTCGGCCACATGATGGTTTAAAGAGGGTTTCAATAGTGAGTTCATAAGTGTAGAAATCCTAGCTAAACATAAGGTGTTTGTTGGAAGGCTTGGGGTATACAAGCTTGAGGTCTTCTACACTTGAAGGCAACCGTTCAAGAATCATCATCATCTTCATGTCCTTTACTCCTTGGAAGGTAGTATCCTAAACACTCTATGGTTGTGTTTTATTTTGATAGCATGCATGTTCGTCTATGGATCCGAGATTGGGTTTTACATATAAAATGGTTTTTATATCTTGTAAGTAACATGTTTTAAATAATAAATTTCCGCTGCGTTTTTATTTTATACGGATAAAATACTTTGATAAACATGTCAAATACCCAACACTATAGGAGTCCAAAAGTCCAATGAGCAGTCACCAGAAGTCAAATGTGTCATTTCGGGTCGGGTTCTTCTTCGCAAAGTACCATTTATGGGGAAATTCATAGGGGTGTTTAGAATTTGTTTCGAATTCGAAAAATTTGAAATTCTTTTAAATTCGATTATCAAGAATTCGTTTCAAGTGCAAGGTGGCATCTCTTTATGGCAAAACAACCTGGGTAAAGGGTCAAAACGGGTTTATGGTTCCGGTTAAAATGTACTCTTTGGTCAAAATATGTCGATACAGGTTTTAGTTGAAATAGGTCAAATTGGGTTTAGGATTTTAATTAAAATGGAGACTCTGGTCAAAATGGGGTTTGGATTCTGATTAAAATGGACTCTTTAGTCAAACCGGGTCAAAAGAGGTTTAGGATTCTGGTTGAAGTCATCAGAAAGGCTCAATATGAGGGTTTTATCCATTCTAACGATTGCAATTCGTTGCAAAAGGTTCAAAAGAAATAAACATTACAAGAAAGGAGACTATGTTTTGAAACTTCCAAATAGTTTGGAAATTGTTTTAAAATGTCTTGAATGCTCCTAGTTTGACTAGGAACATTATTCAAGTTTCCCTTATAAGACAATATGGTTTTGACTTAAAGTTTGCAAACATTGACATTTATATCGATGAATGACATGTTTTACTTTAAACATATGCCTTCAAATGGTATTTATGAATTGGTTCATAATAAAACATCATTTGATAGTTTAATGTACCAATCAATCACCAAGAAACTCAAAATGGATTTGAGTAAGACCTATCCTTGGCATTATCGCCTTGGTCATATAAACAGATGTCGCATGTAAACACTTCGAAAGAATTGTCTTTTGGAAACAAATGAAATTGGTTCATTTGATACATGCGAATCTTATTTACAAGGTAAAATGACCAAGTAATCCCTTAGTGGGAAAGGGCAAAAGATTTATTAGGTATCATACATTCGAATGTATGTGATCCTTTTAAGCCAATGACTAGGAATGGTGAAAGATACTTCATTACTTTTACCGACAACTATAGTAGTTAAGGTTATGTGTACTTGACACAAAGAAGAAGTTTTGAAACATTCAGAATCTTCAAAAGTGAAGTACAAAATCAACTCTTTTAAAGTTCTTCGTTT
Organism: Helianthus tuberosus; assembly: GCA_030545235.1. Taxonomy (NCBI): domain Eukaryota; kingdom Viridiplantae; phylum Streptophyta; class Magnoliopsida; order Asterales; family Asteraceae; genus Helianthus; species Helianthus tuberosus. The sequence goes on from CM060443.1 coordinate 104,558,600, forward strand.
CGATAGAGGAGGAGTCGGACTCTATTAGATATGGTTCGATCTATGATGGCTAGGAGCGCCTTATCTCTATCACTTTGGGGTTATGCTTTGCTCTCCGTGGCCCGTATGGTCCAACCAAGAAAGTGGATAAGACACCTTTTGAAATATGGCATGGAAGGGTTCCATCATTATCCTATTTAAAGGTATGGGTTGTGAAGCTTCTATGAAGCAATACAACCCAAATAAAAGTACAATCCACTAATACCTTTTGTAGGATATCCTAAAGATGGTATAGGATATTATTTCTACGATCCAACAGAGCAAAAGGTATTTGTTGCTCGAAAGGCTGAGTTCTTGGAAGCTAAGTTCCTTGTGGAAGGAATTATTAGAACAAGTGGAATTTGATAAGGATCAAGAACCACAAGTCGATACACGTTTGGTTAAAACTAGCACTCAACAAAAGGTTGTTGAAAAACGATCAAGTGGTTCACACACAAAGCGTTCGCAGATCTGGTAGAATTAGTAGTCCACCTGAAAGATATGGATTTTTCATAGATGAATGCTACGTGGTAGATTCAAGTGAATCAACCACATACCATGATGCAATGTCAAAATTCATTTGTGACAAATGGCTTGAAGCCATGAACGTAAAGATGCAGTCCATGTATAACAACCAAGTATGAGAATTGGTTGTAGCACCTCTTAACTCCAAAGTAGTTGGAAGTAAGTGGGTTTTTAGGAAGGAAACCGATATGCATGGTAACTTGGATACTTGTAAAGCGAGACTTGTAGCAAAAGGTTTCACTCAAACTCAAAGGGTTGATTATGATGAGACCTTCTCGCCCGTTGCGATGCTAAAGTCAACTAGGATATCATTTGCCATACCTGCACAATATGATTATGAGATTTGGAAAATGGATGCCAAAACGACTTTCCTTAATAGATATCTTGAGGAAGATGTCTATATAGTTAAGCCTGAAGGTTTTGTCAATCCAAAACATCCTGACAAAGTATGCAAGTTAAAGAAATCAATCTAAGGATTGAAACAAGCATCTAGAAGTTGGAATCACCGTTTTGATGAAGAGATTAGGGAATATGGATTCATCAAGAACGTCGATGAAGCTTGTGTGTATAAGATGGCTAGTGGGAGCATCATTACTTTCTTAGTATGATATGTCGATCACTATTTGGAAATAACATTCCAACCTTGGAATGTGTAAAAGCCTGGCTTGAAAGTTGTTTTTCAATTAAGGATCTTGGTGAAGTCGCCTATATTTTGGGAATAAAGAATCTATAAGGATAGATCAAGGCGCACGATAGGTTTAAACTAAAGTGCATACATTGACAAAGTCTTGAAAAGGTTCAAGATAAAGAACTCTATGAAAGGTTTGGTACCTATTCAAGAGAGGACAATATTGAGTGCGTCTCAATGTCCAAGCTCAAAGGATGAGCAAGAAAGAATGAAAGGAATCCCATATGCGTCAGCTATAGGATTCATTATGTACGTAATGATATGCACTAGACCGGACAAGTTATGTGCTTTAAGCATAACGAGAAGATACCAGCGAGAAACGGTCATTGAGTGACTGTTATAAATATATATTGAAATACCTCAGAAGGACTAAGGATATATTTCTAATATATAGATTTGGTAAAAAAGAACTCGTTGTAAAAGGTTACAGGGATGCGAGTTTCGGAATTTGTTGTAAAGGGTTACATGGATACGAGTTTCCAAACTGATCAAGATGGTTCTCGATCATAATCAGGGTAGCATTGTCCACTACAGAAGCAGAATACATCGACGCTTCATTGATTGAGATAATTCATATGGATTTTTCACTTGAATTATTGCCGATCTAGGGGTAGTCCCTACCATTCAGGACCCTAGAGATCTTTGTGATAACGATGGTGCGACTGCTCAAATCAAGGAACCTCGTGCACATCAAAAGACTAAGCACATTGAGCGGAATTTCAACTACATAAGGGATGAAGTTGAAAAAGGGAAAGATATGTATTCGCAAAGTTCACACTGATCAAAATATTGCGGATCCACTCACGAAGCTCCTTGAATGGGCAAAGCATGAAAGGGTCATACTTGTGCCTTAGGACTTCGATATTCTAGTGAATGGATTTGATCTACATTATATTTGGATATTGGAACAATTATTATTATAACTCTTTATGGTATGTTGAGTTATGTTCCTTTTAGCATGTTTAAATCCGTGAATAAGTTACTTATTCTAAATGTCCGTAGTCGATCATACTTGTGGGAACAGATATGAATGTAAGACTATTATGAACTAGGATTGGAGCAAAGTGTTGCTGCCAAAGTTCATAGATATTTGTGGGAGACAAATATTGGACTGACTCGCTCTCAAATATTACTACATGGAATCATTTGTGATTGATCATAAGTAAATTTTGAGTAAAGGAGAATATCATAGTATCCTCTGACCTGAGATGCATATTGGGTCTTGATATTCACCAAATATTGTACCTTGACTTATTTCTTCGCTGTCAGTAATATGACAGTACATAAGGCTAAGCTCAGGTGTGGTACAAGGTGATTGTGAGAGACGTATGTAGTCAAGATGGGATTTGTTCCTCTTATTCGTTGAGAGTAAGATGTCTAAGGCCTGCTAAAATTAAATCAACAGAGAGTGATCACTCTGTGTCTCTGGATTTAACATGACATCTACAACGAAAGGATAAATGATAAATTCACCTAAATCATGTTCAAGTAAGGGACTTGAAGGGGATGATGTTATTGAATGGCACATATAGTCATACGTATTAGGGGTAGTAAACCGTAGTTAGGCGTTATTTACTGCTTGCATCAATCTTCTATGTATCTTGTGCAAGTGGGAGATTGTTGGACTCTGTATGCCCAAGACACATATTAAATTGATGTGGCTAGTACGTTATGATCCAAGTCGAGTCATACCCAAATACAAGCTAGACAAACACTTATATTATTTATTTGTGATATGATCAAACAAATAAATATTAAACACTTAGAGTATTTAGAAATTGGTTTTCTAAATAATTGCACTTGACAAACTAATAAATTATATGGATAATTTATTTTGAGAGAATATTGTATTTTGTTATTTAATGGGTTAAATAACATAATAAAAGTTGTATAAGTCTTATAACATATGTTGTTATATTTTATAAAAGTTATAAAATATACATAAGACTTATAAATTTTATAAAAGAAATTATTATTATTTTTCTAAAGTAAAGAGTGGGCCGCCCCCCCCCCCCTTTGTTCTTCCCTAAAGATTTTCCACCAATCAAGTTACATGCACATCTTATATGCTAGAGACCATTTGATTGGGTGGTCTTCCCTAAATCTTTTGGTCCAATAACAATGCATGCAAATGCATGTGTTAGAGACTCATTCATTGGGCAAGATGGGTGGCAAGATTCTCTCTACATTTATAAACATTTTGGATGACAAAATAGAGAGGTATGAACTTAAGAATACTAGAGAAAAATGGCGGAAAATTTCGGCCATAACATGATCATCCAAGAGGGTTTTTCATTTGGAAAAATCAAGTGTAAGACTCTCTAAAAATCGAGTCATGTATGGTTGATCTAGTAGGCTTTTTCAAGTTCATAAATCAAGAGCAAGAACTCTACTACATCCTCTCATATTTTCGGCCACATGATGGTTTAAAGAGGGTTTCAATAGTGAGTTCATAAGTGTAGAAATCCTAGCTAAACATAAGGTGTTTGTTGGAAGGCTTGGGGTATACAAGCTTGAGGTCTTCTACACTTGAAGGCAACCGTTCAAGAATCATCATCATCTTCATGTCCTTTACTCCTTGGAAGGTAGTATCCTAAACACTCTATGGTTGTGTTTTATTTTGATAGCATGCATGTTCGTATATGGATCCGAGATTGGGTTTTACATATAAAATGGTTTTTATATCTTGTAAGTAACATGTTTTAAATAATAAATTTCCGCTGCGTTTTTATTTTATACGGATAAAATACTTTGATAAACATGTCAAATACCCAACACTATAGGAGTCCAAAAGTCCAATGAGCAGTCACCAGAAGTCAAATGTGTCATTTCGGGTTGGGTTCTTCTTCGCAAAGTACCATTTATGGGGAAATTCATAGGGTTGTTTAGAATTTGTTTCGAATTCGAAAAATTTGAAATTCTTTTAAATTCGATTATCAAGAATTCGTTTCAAGTGCAAGGTGGCATCTCTTTATGGCAAAACAACCTGGGTAAAGGGTCAAAACGGGTTTATAGTTCCGGTTAAAATGTACTCTTTGGTCAAAATATGTCGATACAGGTTTTAGTTGAAATAGGTCAAATTGGGTTTAGGATTTTAATTAAAATGGAGACTCTGGTCAAAATGGGGTTTGGATTCTGATTAAAATGGACTCTTTAGTCAAACTGGGTCAAAAGAGGTTTAGGATTCTACAGATGGTGTTGAGTCGTGTAGTGACGATGAAAATATAATTCGCAATTCATGAACAACTATAGACAGATAAAGAACCAGCAGCAGCAGCTTACCTTCCATCTTTCCACCAAACTCATGAATAATCCAGCAACTTAAATTAAATTACATATATAACATTAACCAAGTTTGATACCAATAACAACAACAACAACAACAACAACAACCATACCCAGTAAATCCCACAAATAGCAGAACTATTGGTAGGGTCTGGGGGAGGTGGGATGTAGGCAAACCTTTCCTCTATTCAAGAATAGAGAGGATGCTTCCTGAGAGACCCCCGGCTCCAAAACAACCAACAGACAGGTAGACGAAAAACGGGTAAGTAAATCACGTGGCAGTAGGCAGATAAAGTGTAAAAGAAAAATCACGTGGCAGTAGGCAGATAAGTCATCAGTAAGCAACATATATGCATATATACAAGAAAAATCATCATATGTTGGTCTACCTAAAGTGTAAAAGAATCTAACCCCCCCTCCCAAGGCACAGGTAGGACACGTCTAAACCCTCACCTACTAGTCCTTAACCTTAATCCTACGTCTCCACAAACTCCTATCATGAACCATGTCCTCAGAGAGGTGCAATTCTAACAAATCTTGTCTAAGTCTTTCATCCCAAGTCAACTTGGGCCTGCCTCTACTCCTCCTTCCTTCCACTGCTCTAACTGGTTCTGTCAACTGCCTCCTCTTCACATGCCCAAACCATCTCAACCTCCCCTCTTTTAACTTGTCTGATATACTAGCTACTCCTAACCAATCCCTAAAAACCTCACTTCTTATTCGGTCTAACATCGTGTGGCCACACATCCACCTAAACATCCTCATCTCCGCTACCTCCATCTTGCGCGCTTGTGTTTTCTTGATGGCCCAACAATCTGTCCCGTATAACATAGTCGGTCTAACTGCTACCCTATAAAATTTTCCCTTTAATTTTGTTGGGAACCTCCTGTCACACAAAATTCCAGTGGCTGCTCTCCACCTACACCAGCCAACCTGGATGCGGTGAGATACGTCACTATCTATCTCCCCGTCCCCTTGCACAAATGATCCTAAGTACTTGAACTTAGTCGTTTGTGGGACCACTTGACCCTCAATGGTAACCTGAGTGTCCTCGTTGTCACCTGCACCGCTGAAATTACAATAAAGATATTCAGTCTTAGACCGACTAATCCTTAAACCATTGCCTTCTAAGGCTGCTCTCCATTCCTCTAACCTGGCATTTAGGGTTTGTCTAGTTTCAGCAACTAACACTATATCATCCGCAAAAAGCATGCACCACGGAACTGTCTCTTGAATAGACTTGGACAGCTCATCCAACACAACCGCAAAAAGAAACGGACTCAACGCGGACCCCTGGTGGAGTCCTACTTCCAAATTGAATAATAATTCTTCAAACTCAAATCAACCAAATTGAATAATAATTCTAAGCAACAAACTAAAGTCGAAATCTTAATCAAATAATAATAGATGGTTTGACTATGCTGTACAATTAAGAGTGGATTAGATGAGTACGCGAGTTGAGTTACCATTTAAAAAAACAAGGTTCTGGTCTCGTAAATTTGTAACTTGTACAAATGAACGGTCATGATTCAATTGTTCCAAAGTGACAATGGAGAGTTGCATTAAATACCATAACCTTTAACATAACTAAATGTAATTACAATCCATTGTTCTCGAAATACAAACTTAACGTATTATGACATAACTTTGCTAAAAAAAAAATTTAACAAACAAAAAAGCAAATTTAACATAAATCTCTAAAAATGAGCGAAAATACGTCCCTCAGTGTGATTAATCCTAACACGTGTTGGTGCATGTTTGTGACAACAGCTTAGATTTGGTCTTTGGATATCTTGTAATTAGATAAATGATAAACAGTTAGCGGGTTTAGCTTTGTATTAGTGAGTTAATAGAGTTTGGGCTAAACAAAACCCACATTGGGTGATGGGGGACGATTTGGGCCTAGCCCATGTAGGAACCCATGCCTAAAGTAGCAAACCTTGTGTTATATAAACAAGGTTAGGCTTTAGGGTTTAGGTTAATCAGCCAAAACAGAATTGGAGAGAGAGAATTTTCGTGAGAGCATAGCTTGGACGAAAATTGTGTGGTTAGGGTTTAGATTGATTGTAATTCTTGAGTGATTGATAATCAATAGAAACCCGGTTTGAAAGTGAATCGCTGTTTCTGTTCTGCTACTTTGATATTCTGATCAAGAGGATTCCGCACTCTTGATTGGAAAGACGATTCTGTTTGAAGATCCATACGAATAGGGGACCTATAATTGGTATCAGAGCATTAGGCTCTTGAAGGCTCGGTTCAGAATTGTTCTTGGCAGAAACAGGGAGTTTTCGAAATTTTTGAAAAATTAGGGTTTTTAAAATTTTCGAATTTTTCTGTTGGTTTGATAAAATTTTCGAATTTTGTTGGCTCTTTTGATCTTCTGCATTGTTTGTTTGCTGTTTTTGCAGGTTTTAGGGTTTGCAGGACTGTTTTTGGTTGATTGTTTTGAAGAATTTTGGCTAAGAAACTTGAAGATTCGAAGACTGTTCTTCGTGTTCTTCGTTAAGTTCATAAGAATTTCGTATAAAGCTTGCTGATTTGCTGTTTTGATTTTGCAGATTGTGTTGGAGAATCTTCAGAATACAAAACAGATTGAGTTTCCAAAGTTACTGGGCGATTTTAACAATTTCGCAGACTGATCAGCGAATTTGAGACCTCATATCTCGGTGAACGGCGAAGTTAAATCCAAAGGCGACTTTGGTAACCGTATAATTTTCCTCAGCGGAATTATTACGGTTTTCAGCGAATTTACTGGTCGTCGTAATAGCGAATTTGACCAGCGAATTTGCAAGCGAAATTGATCAGCGGACTTGGCAGCATAATTAACCTGTTCAGCAAAATAACCAGCGAAATTGGACATACTGACCAGCGAAATTGGACATACTGACCAGTGAAATAAATAAAGAAATAAAATTAAGTGGTGGAATTCTGTTTGGCAAGCGTCGATAAAATTTCACAGTTTCGCAAATACAAATTGATCCGTAACTCATCTGAAGAAACCCTCTGCACCGTTGCATTCCTCGTAAAAAAAAAAAAAAAAAACCTCTGGAAAATCCCGATTTCGGTTTTTGACATTAGATATCATTAGACTCGTCTTTTCGATACGATTCTAACGGTGTAATTTGGTAACCACTGTTTTCGGAAAAAAATTGTACGGTTTTATCAGTCTGTTACGTTAAAAATGTCGAACATGTCTAGTTTGAATGAGCTGTTGAGAATGGAGCATGAGGTTGGCACTACCAACAAACCGCCTAAGATGATGAAGGTGGAAAATTATTTGACATGGAAGGATCGTTTCCAATCCTTCATTGAATATCAAGACATGCGCATGTGGATATGTATTGAAGATGGGTACACAAACCCTACTCACGACTTTGAGGGCAGACCACGTAGAACAGCCTATGTGAACATGGAAGAGAATGATAAAAAGATGTATGAGGCTGAAAAGAGAGCATTGGCTGCTATTAAAATGTCGTTATCTGATAGCATCAAGCATACATTCACAAAGTACACAAATTCAAAAGATATGTGGGATGCATTAGAAAAACGATATGCAGGAAATGCAGATGTTAAGAAAAACAAGATTGATCTACTGAAGAAGCAGTTTGCTATTTTCAAGCACATGAAGCATGAGTCACTTGAGGACATCATCACTCGTTACTATCATCTGATGTCAGAAATGGAAAACTATAAGATTGATTGCTATACTGACGTAGAAAAGAATGACAAGCTGCTCGATGCCTTACCTACCAAGTGGGTATCTACACACTCATGATCAAGGGTGAAGCACATTATGAGACAAAGGAGCTGGAAGAAGTAGTTGGCAAGCTGAGAGCTTATGAGCTCAGTATGAAGAAGAAAGACACTGGATATGATCAGGTTCAAGATCCAACGATTTACAATGGGCTTGCATCTTCTTCATCTCACAACGCTTCTAGCGACTCTGCTACTGCGTTTCTTTCGTGTGAGAATGAGCAGGTCACAGTGAATGAAGATGGTGATGTGTGTTTTGTAGCTGCTTCAGGAGGATCAACAGGAGTCAAGAAAACATCAGCTTCTAAGCAGAGTAGTGGTGTTAAGTCAATGCCAATGAGTGTGAAGTCTGCTGAAGAGCATCTTGCTCTACTTGCTTCATTTGTGGCTTCTTATGAGAACTACATTCAGGGGAAGATATCTGATCCTGCCACTTTGGATGAAGATTATGATCAGATTGACCCTGATGATCTTGAAGATATGGATTTGCAGTGGTAAATGGCCATGATTACTAGAAGAGTGAAGAGATTTATGAACCGAACAGGCAGGAAGTTTATAGGAAAGACGGTTGGTTTCGACAAGACCAAAGTGAGATGCTTCAACTGTCAAAGTTATGGGCATTTTGCTAGGGAATGTCAAAAACAAAAGCAGGAGACTTCGAGTCAGAGTTCAAACAATAGGAATGCATCAAACAACTCTAACTCAAGAGCGCTGATCTCTACTGCTAGAGAAGGTTCATATGACTGGAGTATTCACTTGGAAAATGATGACAATGTCACACAGGCATTCATGGCAGAGATAACTCCAGTTGAGGATGGTGAAGTGACTGTGGGAGATGCTGAAGCAAAAGGGGATGCTGAGGCTGAGGTGAAGATAGAGAATAAAGCTGAAGAAAAGAAGGTTGATCAGACACCAGTTGCTGAAGAAGAAAAGCAAAAGTCTGACCAGGAACGGGAAGCTGAAGAAAAGGATGCTAAGTATAAAAGAATGGAAGCTCAGCTTGCGGCTCTAATTGCCAATCTTGACAAACAAACAGGAGAGGTAAAGTCAAATTCTGTGTGTTTAAAATGTCATGAACTACAGGGTGAGGTTGACAGGTTGTCAACACAAAACCAAAGTCTGGTGGGCGAGATGTCTACCATAAAAGAAGCAAATTTTTTTGCTAAACGGAATGAATCATCATACTTGAAGAAAATAAAAGGTTATGAAAGTAAAATTGACTCTTTAACCTGCAAACTAAACAAAAAACTTCAAGTGATAGACTTAGCTCATGAAATGATGGCTGAGAAAACAAAAGAGATTTCTGAAAAATGCAAAGAGTTGTCAGATGCACACCTCAAAATTGTTGAACTTGAAAAGAAATTAGGTCAATTCAGGGACTCTACTTTTGTTATGAAACATATGATGGGCGGCTTGAAGAAAAGTAATGACAAAACCAGTGTGGGATTTCATGGTTTCAATGAAGTTCCACCTCCTGTTAGTCATGACTATTCTTTCTTGCCTGATGAAGATGATCTCATGGACTTTGGGTCAACATCACCAAGTAGTTCCACGTCACGTCAAGGAAATGTTTTTGAGAATGTTGATGCTAAGAAGGATAATAACAGCAAACCTGTTTTGAAAAAGAATACATCACATCCTAAAAATAGCAATCCAACTTTTGTTAAAAGGTTAATTTTGTTCAAGGAAGTGACATGAAAAACGAAACAGCTGTTATTGAAAATGAATCTAATATAGAGTTTGCTAAAAACAAGAATATAGAAAATTCTGAAACTAAGCAAACTGAACCAAATCCTTCTAAGGCATCATCAGAAGAAAATCCTGAATCTAGTTCAAAGGCTTCTGAGAAGAAGTCTTCGAAAAAGAGATCGTGCTTCAAATGTCACACCAAGGGACATGTAGCTAGCTGTTGTCCTAACAAAAAGAGTGAAGCACAAGTGAGTGAGAGGAAGAGAGAGAAGTCACCAGAGAATAGTGATGATAAACAGGAGAAAGTTGCAAATTCTCCAAAGCAATCTGCTCCTAAGCAACCAGAAAATGTTGTTGTTGGTGTAGATAAGGCTGAAAAAGGAACTCCACAAGTTCCTCGTTTTCAAAGAAATCAACCAAGATTTCAGCCTAGATCTCCACCAGGCAGATTTGAGAGACCTAGAAGCAGTTCACCAAGAATGAACAATTATAATTCTAATAATTTTAGAAGTCAAGGTCAATATAAAAATCGATACCAAAATAATGGTGGTCGAACTTTTTATAACAATGGCTTTAGAAATTACAACAATAATGCTTCCTGGAATCAAAATTCAAGATACCCAAATCAAAATTTCCAAAGGTCAAATAGTCCAAATACGTATAGGAACCCTCAGGACCAAAGACCTAGTGGAAATCAAAATCAAATTCCATCAACAGGTCTGAGATCCAAGACTCCAGTTAGGAGTAATGGATATTGGATGGATGTTCCAGTGGTTGGTGAATTTGGACGACCCAAGACCATTAAGGCTTGGGTCCCCTAATCTAACTAATTTCTTGGTTGGTGTGTGCAGGAGCTGCTAAGGAGGATTATCAACTTATGGTATGTTGATAGTGGCTGCTCCAGGCACATGACGGGGGATGTGAGATTGTTGACTGAGTTTGAAGATTATGATGGTGGAAAGGTGAATTTTGCGGGTGCTAAAGGTGGTAGAATTACAGGACGAGGAAAGGTGACCAATGGGAAGATCACACTGGACAAAGTGAACTATGTGGAGCAGCTTAAACACAATCTGATGAGCGTGTCACAAGTCTGCGACAAGGGTCACTCGGTCCATTTTACCAAGAATGAAGCATTAGTGTTGAAACCAGGTTTGAAGATTCCGGACGATTGGATAGTGATGCGAGCGCCAAGGAGAAATGACACTTATGTCATGGACATGGGTGCTAAGGATCCAACTGCTGTTGTGGCGTGTTTACTATCAAAAGCATCTGAAGATGAATCGATGTTGTGGCACAGACGCATGGCCCATATTCACTATCGAAAAATGAATTACCTTGTTAAAAATGAGCTAGTGAAAGGGGTTCCAATGCAGAGGTTTCAAGTGGAAGATAAATGTCTTCCATGTCAAAAGGGAAAACAACACAAGAAACCTCATAAGTCTAAAACAGTAAATTCCATAGATGCCCCTTATGAATTACTTCACATGGATTTATTCGGTCCAGTGAACGTAAGGAGCATAGGTGGAAAGTACTATTGTTTAGTTGTCACTGATGATTACTCACGTTATTCATGGGTTTTCTTTTTAGGTACAAAAGATGAGACGGCGGAGATGCTGATAGATCTTTTTACGAAATTGGAAAACGTCCATGATGCAAGGATAAAGAGGATAAGGAGTGATAATGGCACGGAGTTCAAGAATCGAGGATCTCTACTGTCTTCGAAAAGGAATTGAACATCAATATTCTGCTCCTTATACACCTCAACAAAATGGAGTTGCTGAGAGGAAAAACAGGACGTTGATTGAAGCCGCTAGGACGATGCTTTCAGATTCAAAGCTACCAGTTCTTTTCTGGGGAGAGGCTGTGAATACAGCTTGCTATGTCCTAAACAAAGTTTTGACTGTTAAACGTTTTAACAAAACATGTCATGAATTAATGTTTAACAAGAAACCAAACTTAGAAGGCTTTGAACCATTTGGATTACCCTGCACCATTGTGCGTAATAAAGACAAACAAAAATTCGGTGAGGTGGCTGACGAAGGCTACTTTCTAGGTTACGTACCTGGCGCACCGAATAAAAGGGTTTTTAATCTAAAAACTGGTAAAATTGAGGTTGTGTTTAATGTGGAAATTACTTCATACAAACCTCAACAATCAACGAGTGGTCCAACTATATTATATGATTATGAAAGCACTTTTAAATCATTGAATATTCCTGAGTTTCCAAATGCAGATGATTCTCAGTTGATTCAGACAATGATTGGTGGAGACGATGAAGGCGAGTTCATGCCTAGATCGAATGTTGATATGACAGATGCTCCAGAAACTTCCAAAGGTGCTGCTGATCCTGATTCAAGTGATAGTGACTCTAAACCCATTGAGGGGGAGGATTTCATTAATCCATTTGCAGATCAGAACATTCAGGGGGAGATTGGATCAAACCTGGGTGATAAATTAGAAGTGGATGCTGTTGCTACTACACGAGCAAATAGGGATCATCCAGTTGACATGATACTTGGGGATCCTAATGCAGGTGTTCAGACGAGAAGGAACATAGCAGCGAATTCTGGTTTATTTGTTTCGATTGAGAAGACTGGGATAGTGAACGAGTGCTTGTATAGCTGTTTTATTTCCCAAGAGGAGCCGAAGAACATTCATATGGCTCTTAAAGACAATTCATGGGTTGAAGCTATGCAAGAGGAATTGGCACAGTTTGCGAAGAGTGCATTTCTTTACGGGAAAGTCCAAGAAGTGGTGTATGTCTCACAACCAGATGGGTTCGTTGATCCAGACTATCCAGATCGAGTGTACAAACTTGATAAGGCTTTGTATGGGTTACATCAAGCTCCCAGGGCGTGGTACGAGACACTGTCTACACATCTGATCAAAAATGGTTTTGAAAGAGGTCAGATTGACAGTACACTGTTCATCAAGAGGAAGAAGGAAGATTTTCTGCTGGTACAGGTGTACGTGGATGACATCATCTTTGGGTCATCAGATGAGAGTATGTGTAAAGAGTTTGAGCAGGTGATGAAGAGCAAGTTCGAAATGAGCGCTATGGGTGAGCTGTCTTACTTTCTGGGATTACAAGTTGAATAGAAGGAGGATGGGATGTTTATTCATCAAACAAAGTATGTGTATGACATTTTGAGTCGGTTCAAAATGAATGATTGCTCTACTTTCAACACACCCATTTGCGAAAATCACAATCTTGGCCCAGATCATGAAAGTACTGAAGATGTTGATCCTACTCAATACAGGGCAATGATTGGTTCTCTAATGTACTTGACTGCTTCAAGACCTGACATTATGTTTGCAGTATGCTTGTGTGCCAGATATCAGGCTAATCCTAAGGAGTCACACATGAAGGCGGTGAAGCGTATTATTCGTTACTTGAAGGGGAAACCTAAACTTGGGTTGTGGTATCCAGCTGATAGTGACATGAATTTTGTTGCTTACACTGACTCAGACTTTGGGGGATGCAAGTCGAACAGAAAGTCTACAACAGGTGGTTGTCAGTTCTTGGGAGGCAGGATCGTGTCTTGGCAATGCAAGAAGCAATCCTGTGTGTCTACATCTACGTGTGAAGCTGAATATATTGCTGCGGGTAGCTGCTGCTCTCAGGTTCTCTGGATACAACAGCAGATGCGCGATTACGGTTTGGATTTCACTCGTACTCCTATTATGATAGACAATAATGCCACAATTTCAATAACAAATAATCCCGTGAAACACAGTCGCACAAAACATATTGACATACGTCATCATTTTATACGGGATTGTGCTGAAAAACGACTAATTGAATTACATTGAGTCGACACAGAAGATAACCTGGCAGATCTTTATACTAAAGCTTCTGACAGGGCTTGCTTTGAAAAATTAGTCGAACTCAACGGGATGAGGAATCCTGAATAACTGGTTTTTTCATAAGAATTTTTGTAAATAGTTTATTGCTTTTCTTAAAAATCAAAAATAAAAAAAAATTGAAAAATCAAAAACATAAAAAAATAGAAAATCAAAAATGAGTTATCACTGTGTGAAAAAGAAGAAATGATAGTACATCGGCAAGTTAGACTGTCACACTGAAAATGAATTAAATTGCTTAAGTGTGATAGCAGCTTCATCATATGATGTACCAGTAGGCAAAAAGCATGAAATAATCAACTTACCAATGTGATATAAACCTAAATAAACTGTGTATGAGTGGGGAACACATCAGTGGTGTATGGTTAATGACCTTAAATCTTGCGTTGATAGATTGCCAAAATCTGAAGTTTTGGGTCTTTATACTGTTATTTCATCTGGGGATATCTTGGCTGTCTTTCTGTTCAGAACTAAAATTATACATGACCCCAGGAAAGAAAGTCACTTGGAATTAGCACATTTCTATTTGAATGTCTGTATGTTGTCCCGATACACATAATTTTGATCTGATTCTGAAATCTTCTCTGAAAAAAGTCGTGTACCTCCTTTGCTGCATCCAGATATATGCTGACCTGGAGGTGCTAGGCAACGACAGCTTCTGCTGCATCCAGATACATGCTGACCTAGCTGTATGTTGTCGCTCTATAGATCTAATACACCTGAAAGAGGCCCTCAAGTGCCCAAATGAAACCCAAGAAACCTATATCAAACTGAGACAAACTCATTTGATCTGTATATTATACCATCTCTGCTAAAGATCTATTCTGTTCTCTTCTCAACCTATTCCCAGTTAAGATTTCAGAAATCTGGATTGGACTTGTGAAATATGTGGTAGGGAAGATACTTGCATGATAGAGTGTGTTGTTTATATTTCCAGGATTTGATTAGTATTTATTTGGGTGTTCATTGTTAAACAATCAAAACATGATAAAACATATTATATGCAGACCTAGACATTGTCAGGATATCTTAAAGGATGACATCAGTATACTCACCTACTACGATGAATCTTTGTGCATACCTTGATCGCGGGGGTATATCCTGAAGTGGGACACGCTAGTATATCAGTAATTAATATTACCTTAACGTATCATACGGTAATGGTACTTGAAATGTTCATGCATTTTGTTTAAGAGGACAAACATACTGGTAATCGTCTTGGACTGCTTTTCATGAAAAATTAAATAAAGAATTATCTAATAGTGTGAAACAGTTTGATTTTGTTGATATGATCTTCTTACCAGTGATTCTCACAAAAATAGAGTGTTTATTGCTTTTGTTATTTACTTGCTTTCAGAAAAATATAAAAAAATACAAAAATAGTGTCTTTTTCTGTTTAAAATTCTTAACGTACGGAAAACTGTTATTCTTGGAGGAATTGTTACTGATAGGGGGAGACGGTGTTAGAAAGTGAGTTCAAAATTTTAAATCATGCGGGTTATAGGGTGTGATTGTAACAACTGTGCTTGTTATCACTATGAACAGTTATGTTATCAATAAAACAATGTTATTTGATCCCAATGTTTGTTTTGTTATGTTATACATTTTTCATGTTTTGACTTTTATGTAATTTCAAACTCTACATCGCTTTCTGGAGAGTTATACGCAAACTAGTGCGTAAACGTACTCAGTTTAACGCGACAAATACTCCGGAACATCAACATATACTCAACATACCTTAAATAACCTTTACAATAACTTAGAAATAAGTTTCGAAGGCTTTGGTATGGCAAAAATAAGTTAATTCGCTTACAGGGACTAAATATGACAAACTGCGAAAGTATGTCAATTTGAACTGTAACGAACATTCCGGAACATGACCATAAGTTAAACACACCTTAAATATCCTTTACATAGCTTAGAAATAGGCTTTGAGGGGTTTGGTGTGCTAAAATAAACTTTTGGAACATTCAGGGACTAAAAGTGTCAAAAAGTGCACAAGTTTGCATTTTCGCGCATAACTTACGTTCTGAATACATCTGGACATCCAAAAATTTATGTAAGCATGACTACATTATATTTTAGTGTTCGCCTTAAGAAAAATCCATTCGTCGCGTCATTTGGATCGTTTTTCGCGCTTATGCGCATTCCGTCGTAATTAAGCGAACATCGCGTTCGTACGACCAAACGAACCATCATCCGGCATATTTTTTAGTATGTTTTGAGTTCCCTATACTTTAACTTCATTTTAGAGCCTTGAAATGAGGTTAACGGGGTTCAAACGCATCGAAAAAGGGCTTAAACACGTGCAGGGACCATTTCTGCCAAGTTTGAAACAATTCTGGAACTGGGAGGCAGTCGCGTAGCGCGAGCCCTAAGGCTCTACCCGTCGCGCTACGCGAGTGAGTGATCTGGACCAGATTCAATGTTTTAATTACAAGTTGCAACTAATTAATTCTTAACCACATGTTTTAAGTTGATGTGTCACTAAGTTAAGGAGCATTTGTGGCACCATAACATTCCGACAAGTGTACGCACGAGATTCGATCACGTTATTCAAGAAACGATCCTAACGGTTACCCGAAAACTATATATACCCCATGCCTTTCATTGTTTTAAGGCACTAGAATCTTATTAGTTGTGTTCTAAGTTGAAACCTTGTTTCATACCTGAACTATACTGATCTAGATTAGCATTCGGGGACCCTTCGTAAGTATTCTTTCGTTCTTTTCCTTATTTTTACTGCTTTTCGAGTCAGAAAGTCAAACTTTGTTTGACTTTCAGCGTTGACCAGTGATGGTCAATGCGAAGTTCGTTAGAACTTCGCAACTTGATTGTAATCACGATGGTCATAGTCCCTTGGGACTATGCCTACTGATTACCACGTTGTCTAGGGTCGTAGGGTAGGCGATCTAATAAATCGCCTATACCTTCGAACCCGACCCAGTTTGGTCGATCATTAGGATCCGACCAAATACTTTAGGTGACCATAGTGTAGGGAATAACCTTCCGAGGTTATACCTTATGGTCACGACGTGTAAGTAGTTGTATGATAGGTAGTTTATATGCCTTAGGTAAATTACCAGAATACCCTTTTCATACATAATTGGTAATTTAGCATATGTAACCTAAACTTTTGTCACGTAACTGATTATGTAACATGTTTAGGCATATAATACTTGTCATAGGACTAGTTAGGCGGTCCGAACGCGTTTCACGCGCACGATGCGTTAAAGTAGCATAAGCTACCTAAACGGATCATAATGGGTCGTAAACAATTATGTTAAGTTTCATTTAGCATGTAGGCTTTGTTAAACCATATCACGTGAGTTCCGACACTCATTTGGTTTACAAACCCTAATGCTACCCAGTCTTCCGAGTTAGGTCCGGTTTATTAACATAGTTACCTATACTAGGTGCCGTTTGATTCCGAGATCTCTAGCATTACTTGGTGGTTATCTTTATACAACTAAGCAATCTCAAGTGAGTACATAGACCCCTCTTTTACTGTTTTCCAAACTGTTTTGGGGGTGGAACACATGTGCCTACTTGTTACTTTCATGCTTTCCCGTTTTCACATCATATACATGCTATGTTCGTTAGTACATTATAGTACATGATTTCATTACATCTTATGCTAGGTGTGCCCATTGTGTGCATTACTTGGTACATTGTTTTACTTGACATTTCATGCTAGGTATGCCCATTGTGTGCATTACTTAGTACATCGTTTTACATGACATTTCATGCTAGGTATGCCCATTGCGTGCATTACTTAGTACATCGTTTTACATGACATTTCACGCTATGTATGTTCATTTGATTACATACTTAGTGCATTGTTTTCACATGTTTACATTTTGGTATGACATTTGGTTTGTTTACATGGGACAATACATTCATTAACATTAGCTACGCCGTTCGTTAGTAGGTAGTGGTACCATAGGAATTGACAACTCCCGTTCCGGACATCCCAGGGAAAGGGGACAGAAAGGAATGACTGAATTCGTTGACATAAGACAGATAGACCTTTAATTTGTTTAAAGGGTTTATCACCACAGTCGCCAGGCTTGGATGTATGCATTTTCACAATACCGCATAAATGTACATATTAAATAGTTGCATGCATTTACACAAAACATAGCTTTGATTTAAACCAAGTTTTACTTCAATACTTTGTTTTCGTGCATATGGTTTAGTTGAGACATTTCACTTGCCATACATGACATTTTGACATAGACATTTGACATGGATATTTGACATAGACATTTGACATGACATTTTGACATAGACATTTGACATGGGTATTTGACATAGACATTTGACATGGATATTTGACATAGACATTTGACATGGATATTTGACATAGACATTTGACATGATTTACATCTTGACATAAACACTTTGACATATTTTTCAATACATTTGACAATTGGTTTGGTTTGATTAAGTGATTAAGTTAACGATGCGTGTGTAATATGATACAAGCATGGTGGATACGCCGCTGGTACTTCCTATATATAAGTGTTTGTATGGTATTACATGGCGTAACGTTATTTGAATCATTTCAGTTTGAGACATAGAACATTTTATACAAATAACATACTTTTCACAAGACATTGATTTACAAACAACTTATCTTATACAAACACATTTTTACATGGTTATTTATTTAACCCGACATTTACTTATACATATCATCTGATCTTATCGATTTCCAAATGTTTTACATGACAAAGCAAATTACAAGGTTCATGACTAAACATTTTTCTTAAACATAAGTCATGAATCCTATTTTCACAAACCTATGTATCTCACAGGCATTTTTATGCTGACGTACCTATTTTCACATGTGTTTTCAGGTGCTTTTCCATAGGATGTTGATCATGATACTAGGGCGGACCTGTGCCTTAGAGACTTTAAAAGAAAATAGACTATGTTTAATTATGTTCTGAACTCGTTAATTTCCTGTTTGAAACAATGTAACACCCTTGTTTAATAAATAAAATACAACTTTGTATGCCATGGTTATGAAACAATTAATTCTGTCGCAACACGCCCCGATGTTTCCGCCGCGATTTGTTGTTTTACGCGGTCGGGGTGTGACAGAAGAGTTGGTATCAGAGCCAATGGTTATAGGGAATTAGGTTATTAGTAATGCTTTGACCTAGACTATAACTTTTCTAGGAACCTAACACAAGTTATCTTGTGTTTAGATCTTAAAACATGTACATCACCTATCCTTAGGTGATTAACAAAACAAGGAACCAAAATTTTTCCGAAACGATTTTTGAAAAACAATCATCTGTTTTTGAATAAATTTTTACAAGGTTTTGAACCCTCAATTGTAAGGTTTTGAACCCTCTGTTATATGGTTTTGAACCCCTTTTTCAAGTTTGGTTTTTGGCCTTGTGCCTTCTAATATTCAAAAATCCCGTCAAACATTTTGGGTTTTAAATAATGTGAACATGTGCAAACTGGAAGGGTGAATGCCTGTATTCTGAGTTTTCTGTCTAGGCAAGCACTTCGTATACATCTCAAACAGACGCGAGACCAGTTGTGCTTACCTGGGAATTCTTGGGATGAGTGATCACTTATAGGCGAGCATGTCTTCATTATACATTATTTCTGACCCATTTACTTTGATTAGTCACTGTGTGTCGTTTGTTTGCTTTGTGATACGGACGAATGACCACCATCTTTGCTTTTGTTGATTTTGTTTCATCTCATTCTTTTCATCCAATCATCTCACTCGTTTCTTTACATGTTTTCCTCTTTTAGAATGCCTCCTCGACGCGAGAACCAGATAGCTACTGCCGAGCTGGCAGAAATTATTGCGCAGCAGATGGCTGCTCAATTCCCAAATCTCTTTGCTCAATGGAACCAAGCCAACAACAACAACAATATTCCATGCAAATACAAGGATTTTAACCAGGCTAAACCACTCAAGTTTAGTGGTTCTGAGGGAGCGACTGGGCTTCTTCAGTGGTTCGAGAGCATAGAGAATACTTTTCGCCATGTGCAGTGTCCAGATAATCGCAAGGTAGAGTTCTCCTCGAGCGTATTTCAGAAGAGGGCTTTGACATGGTGGAACGGGGTTATGAGGGACCAAGGTGCAGAAGTCGCTCTCGCACAGACATGGGCTGAACTTAGAGCCCTTATGATGAGGGAATTCTGTCCTCGCCATGAACAGCGAGCGTTGGAGAAAGAGTTTGATGTTTTGAAGCAAGATAGTGGTGAGCACAGGGCTTATACTGATCGGTTTGAAGAATTGAGTCTGCTTTGCCCAACAATGGTCACCCCACTCGACAAGGCTATCGAGAGATACATCGATGGCCTACCTGACTCGGTACAAGACATTCTTACTGGTAGTAACCCTGCCACACTTCGTCAGGCGATCGAGTTATCTGCGACATTGACTGAGTCGCAGATCCGGAAGAACAAGTTACACCGGAAGGGTGACAAGGGCAAGAAGCAGACAGCTGACAAGGAAGATAGCAAGAAAGGTCAAAACTTGAGTGGAAAGAACTCTGGTTCTTCAAAGAGGGCAAAGAAGCGTAAGGCTTCCCAAAATTTTGCTATCACTGCTCAAGCTAACCAGGTAGCTCCCAACCAACCTGCACAGCCTCCAGCGAAGAAACCCTATTCAGGGAACGCACCTTTGTGCAATAGATGCAACAGTCACCACCAGCCGCAACTTCCATGCCGTTTCTGTACTAACTGTGGGAAATCAGGCCATCTCGCCAATGTTTGTCGATCTGCTCAGAATCCCGCGGTTCAGAACCCGGCTCAACAAGTTGCTCAGCCTCCTGCTCCGCAACAGGGTCAAGCTGCACGACCACAATACCCACCAGGTGCTTGTTACAATTGTGGGGATCTGACCCACTACAGGAATCGGTGTCCAAGGCTAGCAAACCAGAACCAGAACCAGAACCAGAATCAGGCTCCGGCTCGAGGCCGAGTTTTTAACATGAATGCCCAAGAGGCACAGGCTGACGATAATGTGGTGAACGGTACGTTCTTTATTAATAATCAGCCTGCATCTGTTCTTTTCGATTCGGTGCCGATAAGAGTTTCGTGTCTTTGTCCTTTGAACCAATGCTTCGAGTGTCTAGAACGAAACTAGGCAAATCTTTGACAGTAGAGGTTGCTAATGGTGAACCCATTATTCTTGATTCTGTTCTTCACAACTGCCAGTTGAATCTTAACGACCATCTTTTCCTATTGACCTCGCGCCTATGCAACTTGGAAGCTTCGACGTTATTGTGGGAATGGATTGGTTATCCAAGCATCACGCAGAGATAGTTTGTTCTAAGAAGATTGTTCGTATGCCACTTTCGACAGGCGAGATCCTGCAGGTTCAAGGTGAGAAACCTACCGGTGGTCTCAAACTCATGTCTTGTTTTAAAGCTCGGAAGTATCTGCAGAAGAACTATGTGGCTTTCTTAGCACATGTTACAGAAGATAAAGGCAAGGGTAAGTCTATTTCAGATATTCCTGTCGTTCGGGATTATTCTGAAGTGTTCCCTGAAGATTTACCTGGTCTACCTCCAGCACGCCAAGTCGAGTTCCGCATTGATCTCGTACCTGGTGCAAATCCCATTGCCAGAGCTCCATATCGTCTTGCACCATCTGAGATGCAAGAGTTGTCTAAACAGCTTCAGGAGCTCTCTGATAAAGGTTTTATCCGTCCCAGCTTTTCACCTTGGGGTGCTCCCGTTCTTTTTGTCAAGAAGAAGGATGGATCCTTTAGGATGTGTATCGATTATCGTGAGCTTAACAAGCTTACCATCAAGAATCGATATCCTCTACCTCGCATCGACGACCTCTTTGATCAGTTACAAGGTGCTTCTTATTTTTCGAAGATCGATCTGCGTTCCGGATATCATCAACTTCGGGTGCAAGAAGAAGACATTCCGAAGACAGCATTCCGTACTCGTTATGGACATTACGAGTTCACAGTCATGCCATTCGGTTTGACTAATGCTCCTGCTGTTTTCATGGACTTAATGAATAGGGTCTGCAAACCTTATTTGGATCAGTTCGTCATTGTTTTTATCGATGACATCTTGATTTACTCTAAGACGCGAGCTGATCACGAGCAGCATCTTCGTCTTACTCTGGAACTCCTGAAGAAAGAACAACTCTTCGCCAAATTCTCCAAGTGCGAATTTTGGCTTAAAGAAGTTCAATTTTTGGGGCACATTATCAACGAACGAGGTGTTCATGTAGATCCCTCCAAGATCAGTGCGATTAAGGATTGGGATACGCCTACTACTCCTACTGAAGTTCGTTCATTTCTTGGTCTAGCGGGTTATTATCGCCGCTTCATTGAAAACTTCTCTAAGATTGCAGTTCCTCTTACTGCTCTAACTCAGAAGAAAATGCCCTTTTACTGGGGATTCAGACAAGAGGAAGCTTTTCAACACCTGAAGCAGAAGCTTTGCGATGCGCCTGTTCTATCATTGCCTGAAGGTGATGATGATTTTGTCGTGTATTGTGATGCATCTAAATTGGGTCTTGGCTGTGTTCTGATGCAAAGGAACAAAGTCATAGCCTATGCATCAAGACAATTGAAGATACATGAGAAGAACTACACCACTCATGATCTTGAGTTGGGTGCAGTTGTTTTCGCTCTCAAGATCTGGAGACACTATTTGTACGGTACAAAATGTGTGGTTTTCACTGACCACAAAAGTCTTCAGCATATCTTCAACCAGAAAGAACTCAACATGAGACAACGACGTTGGGTTGAGCTTTTAAACGACTATGACTGCGAAATTCGTTACCATCCTGGTAAGGCGAATGTCGTAGCTGATGCATTGAGTCGTAAGGAACGTACTAAGCTTCATTGTGTACGTGTTCAATCTGTTATTCAAGCTCGATCCGATATTCAAGCACGCATTTCTCAAGCTCAGCAATCTTGTGTTTCACAAGGTTTGATGGATAAGGAATTTCCCTATCACATAACACCTGCTCTGGAACTGAAGGACAATGGATCATATTACTTCATGGACCGTTTGTGGGTCCCAAGCCAGGATGATCTTCGTACCTTGCTTATGGATGAAGCCCATAAGTCTCGCTATTCTATTCATCCGGGCTCAGATAAAATGTATAAGGACCTTCGTACTCACTATTGGTGGCCTGGTATGAAGAAAGACATTGCCTTATACGTATCCAAATGCCTTACTTGTCTTAAGGTTAAGGCTGAACATCAGCGTCCTTCTGGTTTATTGGAGCAACCAGAGATCCCAGTTTGGAAATGGGAAAACATTACTATGGATCTCGTTACCAAACTCCCGCGCACAAAGAAAGGTCATGATGCCATCTGGGTAGTCGTTGATCGTCTTACAAAGTCAGCACATTTCTTGCCAATCCGCGAGGATTTTCCTACTGACAGACTTGCTCAAATCTATGTAGATGAAATTGTGGCTCGACATGGTGTTCCTTTGAACATCATTTCTGACAGAGATGCTCGTTTCACTTCTCATTTTTGGAGAACCATGCAATCTGCCATAGGGACCCAACTTAATCTGAGCACAGCTTATCATCCGCAAACGGATGGTCAATCTGAGAGAACAATCCAGACTCTGGAGGATATGCTTAGAGCTTGTGTGATCGATTTTGGTGGTAGCTGGGATTCACATCTTAAATTGATTGAATTCTCCTACAACAACAGTTATCACACTAGCATCAAAATGGCTCCTTTCGAAGCTCTCTATGGTCGAAAATGTCGTTCACCAGTCTGCTGGAATGAGATTGGCGAGGCTCAACTTACTGGACCTGCCCTCATTTTAGAGACAACTGACAAGGTCAAGAAAGTTCGTGATAACCTTCAGGCAGCTAGAAGCCGTCAGAAGATTTACGCGGACCCAAAACGCAAAGCCTTGGAATTTCAAATCGGTGATCGAGTATTACTTAAGGTCTCACCTTGGAAAGGTGTGATCAGATTTGGAAAGAAAGGAAAACTTGCACCTAGATATGTTGGACCATTCAAGATTGTCGAAAGAATCGGAAAGGTAGCCTACAGACTAGAGTTACCTCCTGAACTGGGAAATGTTCATCCAACTTTTCACGTGTCCAATCTCAAGAAGTGTACAGCTGATGAGAACTACTCCATACCGCTTGACGAAATTCGTGTTGGCAAAACACTGAAATTTGTTGAGAAACCAGTGGAAATCATGGAACGTGAAGTCAAGTGGCTTAAACGCAAGCGCATTCCTTTGGTCAAAGTTCGCTGGGAAGCTAAACGTGGACCCGAGTTTACTTGGGAACGCGAAGATCAAATGAAAGCGAAATATCCACATCTTTTTCCACGAGTTTCCTCTAAATAAATTTCGGGACGAAATTTCCACAAGTAGGGGAGACTGTAACAACTGTGCTTGTTATCACTATGAATAGTTATGTTATCAATAAAACAATGTTATTTGATCCCAATGTTTGTTTTGTTATGTTATACATTTTTCATGTTTTGACTTTTATGTAATTTCAAACTCTACATCGCTTTCTGGAGAGTTATACGCAAACTAGTGCGTAAACGTACTCAGTTTAACGCGACAAATACTCCGGAACATCAACATATACTCAACATACCTTAAATAACCTTTACAATAACTTAGAAATAAGTTTCGAAGGCTTTGGTATGGCAAAAATAAGTTAATTCGCTTACAGGGACTAAATATGACAAACTGCGAAAGTATGTCAATTTGAACTGTAACGAACATTCCGGAACATGACCATAAGTTAAACACACCTTAAATATCCTTTACATAGCTTAGAAATAGGCTTTGAGGGGTTTGGTGTGCTAAAATAAACTTTTGGAACATTCAGGGACTAAAAGTGTCAAAAAGTGCACAAGTTTGCATTTTCGCGCATAACTTACGTTCTGAATACATCTGGACATCCAAAAATTTATGTAAGCATGACTACATTATATTTTAGTGTTCGCCTTAAGAAAAATCCATTCGTCGCGTCATTTGGATCGTTTTTCGCGCTTATGCGCATTCCGTCGTAATTAAGCGAACATCGCGTTCGTACGACCAAACGAACCATCATCCGGCATATTTTTTAGTATGTTTTGAGTTCCCTATACTTTAACTTCATTTTAGAGCCTTGAAATGAGGTTAACGGGGTTCAAACGCATCGAAAAAGGGCTTAAACACGTGCAGGGACCATTTCTGCCAAGTTTGAAACAATTCTGGAACTGGGAGGCAGTCGCGTAGCGCGAGCCCTAAGGCTCTACCCGTCGCGCTACGCGAGTGAGTGATCTGGACCAGATTCAATGTTTTAATTACAAGTTGCAACTAATTAATTCTTAACCACATGTTTTAAGTTGATGTGTCACTAAGTTAAGGAGCATTTGTGGCACCATAACATTCCGACAAGTGTACGCACGAGATTCGATCACGTTATTCAAGAAACGATCCTAACGGTTACCCGAAAACTATATATACCCCATGCCTTTCATTGTTTTAAGGCACTAGAATCTTATTAGTTGTGTTCTAAGTTGAAACCTTGTTTCATACCTGAACTATACTGATCTAGATTAGCATTCGGGGACCCTTCGTAAGTATTCTTTCGTTCTTTTCCTTATTTTTACTGCTTTTCGAGTCAGAAAGTCAAACTTTGTTTGACTTTCAGCGTTGACCAGTGATGGTCAATGCGAAGTTCGTTAGAACTTCGCAACTTGATTGTAATCACGATGGTCATAGTCCCTTGGGACTATGCCTACTGATTACCACGTTGTCTAGGGTCGTAGGGTAGGCGATCTAATAAATCGCCTATACCTTCGAACCCGACCCAGTTTGGTCGATCATTAGGATCCGACCAAATACTTTAGGTGACCATAGTGTAGGGAATAACCTTCCGAGGTTATACCTTATGGTCACGACGTGTAAGTAGTTGTATGATAGGTAGTTTATATGCCTTAGGTAAATTACCAGAATACCCTTTTCATACATAATTGGTAATTTAGCATATGTAACCTAAACTTTTGTCACGTAACTGATTATGTAACATGTTTAGGCATATAATACTTGTCATAGGACTAGTTAGGCGGTCCGAACGCGTTTCACGCGCACGATGCGTTAAAGTAGCATAAGCTACCTAAACGGATCATAATGGGTCGTAAACAATTATGTTAAGTTTCATTTAGCATGTAGGCTTTGTTAAACCATATCACGTGAGTTCCGACACTCATTTGGTTTACAAACCCTAATGCTACCCAGTCTTCCGAGTTAGGTCCGGTTTATTAACATAGTTACCTATACTAGGTGCCGTTTGATTCCGAGATCTCTAGCATTACTTGGTGGTTATCTTTATACAACTAAGCAATCTCAAGTGAGTACATAGACCCCTCTTTTACTGTTTTCCAAACTGTTTTGGGGTGGAACACATGTGCCTACTTGTTACTTTCATGCTTTCCCGTTTTCACATCATATACATGCTATGTTCGCTAGTACATTATAGTACATGATTTCATTACATCTTATGCTAGGTGTGCCCATTGTGTGCATTACTTGGTACATTGTTTTACTTGACATTTCATGCTAGGTATGCCCATTGTGTGCATTACTTAGTACATCGTTTTACATGACATTTCATGCTAGGTATGCCCATTGTGTGCATTACTTAGTACATCGTTTTACATGACATTTCACGCTATGTATGTTCATTTGATTACATACTTAGTGCATTGTTTTCACATGTTTACATTTTGGTATGACATTTGGTTTGTTTACATGGGACAATACATTCATTAACATTAGCTACGCCGTTCGTTAGTAGGTAGTGGTACCATAGGAATTGACAACTCCCGTTCCGGACATCCCAGGGAAAGGGGACAGAAAGGAATGACCGAATTCGTTGACATAAGACAGATAGACCTTTAATTTGTTTAAAGGGTTTATCACCACAATCGCCAGGCTTGGATGTATGCATTTTCACAATACCGCATAAATGTACATATTAAATAGTTGCATGCATTTACACAAAACATAGCTTTGATTTAAACCAAGTTTTACTTCAATACTTTGTTTTCGTGCATATGGTTTAGTTGAGACATTTCACTTGCCATACATGACATTTTGACATAGACATTTGACATGGATATTTGACATAGACATTTGACATGACATTTTGACATAGACATTTGACATGGGTATTTGACATAGACATTTGACATGGATATTTGACATAGACATTTGACATGATTTACATCTTGACATAAACACTTTGACATATTTTTCAATACATTTGACAATTGGTTTGGTTTGATTAAGTGATTAAGTTAACGATGCGTGTGTAATATGATACAAGCATGGTGGATACGCCGCTGGTACTTCCTATATATAAGTGTTTGTATGGTATTACATGGCGTAACGTTATTTGAATCATTTCAGTTTGAGACATAGAACATTTTATACAAATAACATACTTTTCACAAGACATTGATTTACAAACAACTTATCTTATACAAACACATTTTTACATGGTTATTTATTTAACCCGACATTTACTTATACATATCATCTGATCTTATCGATTTCCAAATGTTTTACATGACAAAGCAAATTATAAGGTTCATGACTAAACATTTTTCTTAAACATAAGTCATGAATCCTATTTTCACAAACCTATGTATCTCACAGGCATTTTTATGCTGACGTACCTATTTTCACATGTGTTTTCAGGTGCTTTTCCATAGGATGTTGATCATGATACTAGGGCGGACATGTGCCTTAGAGACTTTAAAAGAAAATAGACTATGTTTAATTATGTTCTGAACTCGTTAATTTCCTGTTTGAAACAATGTAACACCCTTGTTTAATAAATAAAATACAACTTTGTATGCCATGGTTATGAAACAATTAATTCTGTCGCAACACGCCCTGATGTTTCCGCCGCGATTTGTTGTTTTACGCGGTCGGGGTGTGACAGTGATTAAAAAGTTTTGCTTGTTGGTGAAGAAATTGAAAATGCTTAATCTGTGATACTATCTCTTGAAAAATAATAATTTATTTAACTTTGTTGAAAAATTCTTATGGTTTCTCGAGATGTTTGTTTTATAGTAAACAGATTGAAGCAGTGTGTTGCTGAGAAGTTGCTGTGTTGCTGAGAAGTTGCTGTGTTATTGAGAAGTTGCTGTGAAGATGAGAGTTTGATTGGATGCATGGTAGAACCTCCTTTCTACATTGCAAACAAGTTGAAGAGTTTGAAGATTGCTATACATATGCTGAACTGGAGTTTACTCAAACGCTAAAGTTTTTGAAGATTTGGTGATTGGATGCATATGCTTAGGGGGAGTCTGTTGCTGACAGAAGCTGTTGAAGCTGAAGCTATCCAAAGACCAAAGACAGTGCAAGATTACATGAAGATTGCAAGATGACTGAAGACAAAGTTACTTTATGAAGCTATTGTCAAGGGGGAGTTTGTTGGTGCATGTTTGTGACAACAGCTTAGATTTGGTCTTTGGATATCTTGTAATTAGATAAAGGAAAAATTACAAGTTTTGTCCTTTATCTTTAGGGTACTTTACAGGCGGTGTCCTTTTTTTCAAAACTTTACAGGCGGTGTCCTTTATAGGAAATTTTGTTGCAAGTTTTGTCCTTTGAGCCTAACCTAGTTAGATTTTTTTGTTAAATCTGATTACCCAAGGGTAGTTTAGTCTTTTTACTTATTTAAAGGACAAAACTTGTAATTTTTCCTAAAACAAAACATTTTTAAGATTTATTATTATTATTATTATTATTATTATTATTATTATTATTATTATTATTATCACACCACACCACATTTTTTTTCTCTTTACCTCTCTCTCTCTCGAATACATGAGCAGACACACAAGTTCACCATTTTTCCCCCTCATTCCTCTCTTGATCTCACTCATTCCTCTCTTGATCTCACTCAACACAAAGCCAAACACCCCCACCCCCCTTCTCGGTGACACCCATCTGTTTTACCCCCCCCCCCCTTCTGTTCATCGGCCAACCACCACCATCTTTTGGTGGTGGCGGACTTCAGCAGCAGCACCACCACCACAGACGGCGGCGCTGTGGTGGGTGGTGCTGGTCGGTACTTCAAGCGAGAGAGAGAGAGACGTTGAGAGAGAGAGAAGAGACAGAGAGATAAAGAATGAGAGAGAGAAACAGTGGGATGACCGTTCCGGCAACGATCCGCCGCTCGCGGCGGCGGCGGCGACGGCGGCAACGGAGGAGACGGCTGCGGAGCTTTGATGACAGGTTTTTCCGGTAAAACACCCCCGTTTCTCATTAATTCTTGCAAAAACTTGAAGATGATTATGCTGATGATGTTCGGTTCACATTTCGGGACATTTCGGGATTCCGGGTCATAGATGGCTTTGGGTCAGGTTCGGTCGGTCAACAAGTCAACAGATTCAGAGTTATTTGTGGGTGTTTGGTTAGGGTTGGGGTGGGCGGCGATGGAGTGGTTGTGGTTGTGGTGGTGGTGGGAGGATGGAGGACGGTGGCAGATGGTGTTGTGGGTTAATGGTGGTGATGATCGGTTGATGGTGTTTGAGGTGGGAGGTGATGATGATGATAAGATCTGGTGGTGTATATACAAATGATGATGATAATAATAATAATAATAATAATAATAATAATAATAAATCTTAAAAATGTTTTGTTTTAGGAAAAATTACAAGTTTTGTCCTTTAAATAAGTAAAAAGACTAAAATCCCCTTGGGTAATCAGATTTAACAAAAAAATCTAACTGGGTTAGGCTCAAAGGACAAAACTTGCAACAAAATTCCCTATAAAGGACACCGCCTGTAAAGTTTTGAAAAAAAGGACACCGCCTGTAAAGTACCCTAAAGATAAAGGACAAAACTTGTAATTTTTCCTTAGATAAATGATAAACAGTTAGCGGGTTTAGCTTTGTATTAGTGAGTTAATAGAGTTTGGGCTAAACAAAACCCACATTGGGTGATGGGGGACGATTTGGGCCTAGCCCATGTAGGAACCCATGCCTAAAGTAGCAAACCTTGTGTTATATAAACAAGGTTAGGCTTTAGGGTTTAGGTTAATCAGCCAAAACAGAATTGGAGAGAGAGAATTTTCGTGAGAGCATAGCTTGGACGAAAATTGTGTGGTTAGGGTTTAGATTGATTGTAATTCTTGAGTGATTGATAATCAATAGAAACCCGGTTTGAAAGTGAATTGCTGTTTCTGTTCTGCTACTTTGATATTCTGATCAAGAGGATTCCGCACTCTTGATTGGAAAGACGATTCTGTTTGAAGATCCATACGAATAGGGGACCTACAACACGCGTTGGGAGCCAGCTTCAACTACCACTACACGCCGCACCTGTCACAAAATTGGAAACATTCAGCAACATTTAGAGAAAATATGGGTTAGGCCAGTTTATGGATATGGGTCAATTCTGGTTATCATGGGTAAACACTTAAAACTTCACTATTGGAACTATATACTTAGATGGAAATTCATACCTAGATCAGAAAGAAGAGTTATGACTTGATATAAACTATGAGATCGTGTACATATCCCGAATCTAGAATGAGCTTTGTTGTCTACCAGTTGCAACACCTGAATCACGGAATAAAATAAGTATTTATTAATAATGAAGGAAATTAAAAAAAGGAAAATAAACTTGATATCAGTTAGAGGCACGAATAGCGATAAATAGTGCGCCCTATTTTATGAATACCCTGGTATACACTATTTTACATGTATATTTAACAAAAAGTTAAAATCCAGCTATTTTATAGCTATATTTAATCGCTATTTATATTTATAAGAAAAAGTGAAAGCCCGCTATTTATGGGCTATGGCTGCATACCTTGTAGCGACCTTCAACCTATACGCTACGCTATTCGCTATAGCGACCGCTATTGACAACTATAGTTAGAGGTGTCAAACGGCTCAAAATAGTTTAGGCTAAAAGATCTAATTAGAAGGAAACAGGCCAAATAACATTCTCATAAATCAGTTTAATAAAAGAAAGATTATTGTGGTTATAATATAGTTTTTTGAATTATATTTAGCACCCAAACTATTTATAAAGTTCATAAAAGATGAACAAACGAAAGTGTATGTGGGCAGCCCGATACCACCTGGACTATTCGTTACCAGACTCACCCACCCGGTCCATTTGCCACATGTAATATTATTATTAATGGTCTACATACATGAGATGTGTGAGTAATGGTTACTTGAGCTATGGTTGCATGATCAAGTTGCATACGAGCATATACATTGCCTTTTGCTAACGAAGTGATGTCATTGAATAAACAAAGGTTTTAAATTTTAATCAATATATAATCTAGTGGATTATTAAAATTTTATAAATTCAGATGAATAGTCAAAGACCGTGACAATTACAAATCACCTTCTAGAGAAAATGTTAACAAGTCCTCCTTTACTATCAACAATAGGCACCGAGCTTATATGTTATGCAGAAGATTAAAAAATAAACAATAAGATATTGAACACACACAGACAATCGCAAATTTCAATGAGCATATGTAGTTGAATACGCCAGTTTTTACCATATATATGGCTGCCCGGTGGTGAATCATATAAACATGTTAATTCTCTAACAAACATAAATAAACTATAATAATAGATCATCATACAACCACATCCGATGGAACATGTCATTTCATGATCCATATCAGCAGTTTTTCTTATTAATTCTTAAGCAAATTTTTTTCTTTATGTCTAACTAATCTGAATCAGGTTGAGCAGCAACTGGTTGAACAAAGTCAGAAATGAGAGGAAAGCTATGATTTGAGACCTTACTCATGAAGGCAATCACTATAATATATCTTTCTAAATAAAAATCATGAGAATTTCAGGTGGAGTCAAACATGAACTTTATTCTTGAATTGGATAATGACACTACCGTTAAATTGGCCCACCACTTGAAGAAGATTGCTTCCATATTTAAGCATATGCGTAACAGGTTTCGGCATCCGTGGTCCAAAATCTTGATGAGAAAACTAAGTAATCAAAAACATGTTAGTGATCACCAAGAACACACTATAGTACAAATTGTAGAATGGTGCGTATCGGGAGAATAAAAACTATACAGCCATCAATTTTAAACACATATTATAGTGAAAAATCAAAGACCATCTCATATTATAGTACAGAATCAGAGACCATCCAGAACTAAATGAAGCAAAACAAAAAAACATACCTATGAATGCCAAAATCAAAAGATAGAAGAACGGTAAAACCTGGGATGATATTCAGAAACAAACACCCCTAAAACATGAAATCCGCAAGTGTAACAATGAAATTGTAATCTTGTTACATGAAAGAAATCGAATCTGGGAATTTATAGAGATTGTACCTTGGGATGACTTGCATACACGGATCCTACCAGCAACACCATACGATATATAGAAGAAGACGACCTGA
Source organism: Helianthus tuberosus (assembly GCA_030545235.1). Classification (NCBI taxonomy): domain Eukaryota; kingdom Viridiplantae; phylum Streptophyta; class Magnoliopsida; order Asterales; family Asteraceae; genus Helianthus; species Helianthus tuberosus. The sequence continues at coordinate 104,590,827 of CM060443.1, forward strand.
AGCAGGAGGACCAACGATGGTGGATTTGGCTGTTAGGTGGATTTGAATGGGGAGTGGAGTTTGAAACCCTAAATAAGAATTCAAAAGCTTTCAATTGTAGAATTAAATGTGAAAATCATAATTTCAATTGATGAATGAATTGCACTATTTCTTAACCTAAGTGATCAAATAGAAGTTATTTCCAACAACTAAGAGAATCAAATCATTCAGTTCTAAACCTAAAATTGAGTGGGTGGGATGGAAACGCGCGATGCTTCAAAGTGCAACATTCAATTAGGATTTAAATTTCGCATTCATTAACATGGTCGATCAGGGTTGTCGTGGGATGTGGAAGAGACGATGGTAACATGGAACTGAAATTCAGCCTTAAAAGCTATGGTAATCTAGAATTCCAATTATACCCTTTAAGTGTCTTAAAACTTTGGTGAAAATACAAATTCAGCCCCTCTAAAAAGGCTTCATTCTCTTATACATGGTGCTTTAAGATTTGTGTCACACCCCAACAAATGGCGGAAACATCGGGATGAGACGAAGTGTGAAGATTGCTAGAGATTTCGTAACACTATTTGTGTCAATATTTAATAAACCGATTTCATTTCAATAAGTAAATTGTCAACATTACAAGGAATTCAAATAACAATAAGTTCAAAAGAAATACATAACAATCATAAGCAAAATTGATACATCATTTAAACCTAAACGTCTATATGTGTATCTAGGCATCAACGCTACTTCATTTCATAGCATCATCGTCATCAACCTGTAACATGTTAAAATAAAGTTCAATGCAAAAGCAAAGGCGAGTACACAAGGTTTAAATAGTATAACATAAGTATAAAGCATTTACTCGAATCCACATGGCAGTTTGTATACAAGGTAACTAGCATGCATAACATTACGTCTAACCCAAAGTGTCCACTAGTATTTAGCATCCCTCGCCACAAAAGTGACGAGACCGTTTAGTATATTGACTTAACAAACCCCCGACGGGTGGTGTGCTACTCCTATAGCGCTATAATTGTTAAGCGAGGGCATAGCATAGTAATGGCATAAAGCATGCATTATCTAGCATAACAAGTAGCATGTATATCGGATTGAGTTCACAAGGTATGTTTAAGTGTGTGCAAGTGTAGTTTTTGTATGGTCACATGTTACAACCCAAAAGTGGTTTAAAATGTAAATGGGTCGAGTGTACTCACAGTTTTGCAAGCTTTCCTACTTGAATCCGTGAAGAGTTGGTTGATGGAGGGAACACCAAGTTATCCCACAAGAGGAAAATCAAGGTGTATGAGTAATTTTGAAGAATGATGGGATATTCGGACTTAAGATTCAAAGAATGACAAAGTAAATATTATGAAAATATTCACTATGGTATTAGCACTTGTCTTGACACTATAGTAATCCCTAAGGATTGTATGTGATTTCATAGGTTCAAGACCTATTAGAATCATGACAAGGAACTACACACATAGTGATAAACTTATTAACTTGGTAGAGGATTTATATAATCACTACCAAGGGTTCGGTTTTAAGGTTTAATATTGTAGTCATATCATATACATAATAATATATTTAGTCATGTAGGAGGCGGGAGGTTGAACCTTCCACTTTGGTACCTCTTGGTGTCATATAAGTCAAGTAGGAGGTGGGAGGTGAAATACTCCACTTTGGTACCTCGTGTAATGTATTATCATATAGGTCATGTAGGAGGTAGGAAGACCAATCTCCCATTTAGGAACCTCATAGATATGCACAATAAATGATACAACTAACTAAGCAAAACATCAAATGATGTGTGGACTTGTATGTAGGTTAGCCTAGGCTAACCAAGTAGTCACACCATCTTCAAGTTCAAGACTTGACACCACTTGTGAGCTAAGAACTCGATTAAAACAGAAAGTTTAGAGTGTTTAGACACTCACATTAAGTGTAAAACAACCTTGGTTTGGCTTTACTAATCATACACTTGATTAGAAGCATAAGAACACAAGTTTGTTTGAAGTATACAAGAGTTTAAGAAAATTTTAAAACACAACAGAAAGTTTATGGACACTTTTAGGGCATTTCCAGGTCTGATTTTCTTCAAGGAGAGATCAAGGAATCAAACCCAAGGATTATCCAAGCATTTAGAAAGAAGAATCAAGTGATTTGGTTGAGTTTTGAGCAAGTTATGCTCACTTTTGTAAGGAGGTATGAATCTGTCCGAATTTCTGATTTGCAAGAGCTTTGAGAGTGATTTTGGAGAGATTAGAGAGTTATAAAAGTGTATAATGGCTTGGAGAACACTTGGTTTTATAGGGGAAGGATTAGGGTAAGTTAGGTAGGGTTTAAGTGGGTATTAAGTGCTTTAGAAAGTGTTTAAAATACAAACCCAGCCCAAAAATCCCGCCCCCCAAACTTGCTGCCCGCCCTTGTTGCGTTTCAGCTCGACCGGGAACAAAGCATATAAGGCTTTTGTTCCCGGGTTACTTCAGATGTGTGGCGAGTGGCGGAGTGGTTAAGGTCTTGCATGTTGAACCGGGGGTCCCGGGTTCGAGTCCCGCGGATCCCGGTTTTTGTTGAATTGTTTTTTTTATTATTAAATAACTCATTAATCAGTTTCATAAATGGCAGGAAGGGCCTTGTAGTTCAAGAATTCAATATTTACATTTTAAACATTGGACTTATTAAAGGAAGGTATATATATATATGTTAACATTAAATAAAAAAAATTAGCATTTTAATTTTTGTAAAATGAATAAATTAATTTTATTAATTAACTTAATTGATTAATTTGAATAAATTAACTTAATAAATGAATAGGTAATTGTATTTTCGTAACGAATTTAGTTTAACGATTAACGAGTCTCACGGATAACAAACGTTTCCAATCTCGCACAATATTATAACAAATGAATATTAAGAATCTTGATTTCATTATGATCATAGTCTCGGTTTTACAACGACGCGGTTAAAGACGTTTACAAGAATTACAAGATGAACTTTCTAAAAGTGGAAAGTATGAAAATACCGGGCGTTACAATTTGTACCTAGGGCAAAATTACGAAAAGGGTAGAAAACCCAGTTCTCTTAATATAGTATTATAGATATAAAGGTGTGCGATTGATCTTGGCCGTACAAAACTGATAACATCAACGGTTGTATTAATGGTTAATAAAACTTTTCTTTCTTGATAAATAAATAACCTCCCTCAACCCTCACTAACTCCTAATTTTTTCAGAAGTTAGTCAACTTGAGCGGTTACTATTTACATGGGGTGTTTGGGTAAATACAGGTTAGGAGTAGCATCCCTCGCCACAAAAGTGACGAGACCGTTTAGTATATTGACTTAACAAACCCCCGATGGGTGGTGTGCTACTCCTATAGCGCTATAATTGTTAAGCGAGGGCATAGCATAGTAATGGCATAAAGCATGTATTATCTAGCATAACAAGTAGCATGTATATCGGATTGAGTTCACAAGGTATGTTTAAGTGTGTGCAAGTGTAATTTTTGTATGGTAACATGTTACAACCCAAAAGTGGTTTAAAATGTAAATGGGTCGAGTGTACTCATGGTTTTGCAAGCTTTCCTACTTGAATCCGTGAAGAGTTGGTTGATGGAGGGAACACCAAGTTATCCTACAAGAGGAAAATCAAGGTGTATGAGTAATTTGGAAGAATGATGGGATATTCGGACTTAAGATTCAAAGAATGACAAAGTAAATATTATGAAAATATACACTATGGTATTAGCACTTGTCTTGACACTATAGTAATCCCTAAGGATTGTATGTGATTTCATAGGTTCAAGACCTATTAGAATCGTGACAAGGAACTACACACATAGTGATAAACTTATTAACTTGGTAGAGGATTTATATAATCACTACCAAGGGTTCGGTTTTAAGGTTTATTATTGTATTCATATCATATAAATAATAATATATTTAGTCATGTAGGAGGCGGGAGGTTGAACCTTCCACTTTGGTACCTCTTGGTGTCATATAAGTCAAGTAGGAGGTGGGAGGTGAAATACTCCACTTTGGTACCTCGTGTAATGTATTATCATATAGGTCATGTAGGAGGTAGGAAGACGAATCTCCCATTTAGGAACCACATAGATATGTACAAGAAATGATACAACTAACTAAGCAAAACATCAAGTGATGTGTGGACTTATATGTAGGTTAGCCTAGGCTAACCAAGTAGTCACACCATCTTCAAGTTCAAGACTTGACACCACTTGTGAGCTAAGAACTCGATTAAAACAGAAAGTTTAGAGTGTTTAGACACTCACATTAAGTGTAAAACAACCTTGGTTTGGCTTTACTAATCATACACTTGATTAGAAGCATAAGAACACAAGTTTGTTTGAAGTATACAAGAGTTTAAGAAAGTTTTAAAACACAACAGAAAGTTTATGGACACTTTTAGGGCATTTCCAGGTCTGATTTCTCCAAGGAGAGATCAAGGAATCAAACCCAAGGATTATCCAAGCATTTAGAAAGAAGAATCAAGTGATTTGGTTGAGTTTTGAGCAAGTTATGCTCACTTTTGTAAGGAGGTATGAATCTGTCCGAATTTCTGATTTGCAAGAGCTTTGAGAGTTATTTTGGAGAGATTAGAGAGTTGTCAAAGTGTATAATGGCTTGGAGAACACTTGGTTTTATAGGGGAAGGATTAGGGTAAGTTAGGTAGGGTTTAAGTGGGTATTAAGTGCTTTAGAAAGTGTTTAAATTACAAACCCAGCCCAAAAATCCCGCCCCCCAAACCTGTTGCCCGCCCTTGTTGCGTTTCAGCTCGACCGGGAACAAAGCATATAAGGCTTTTGTTCCCGGGTTACTTCAGATGTGTGGCGAGTGGCGGAGTGGTTAAGGTCTTGCATGTTGAACCGGGGATCCCGGGTTCGAGTCCCGCGGATCCCGGTTTTTGTTGAATTGTTTTCTTTTTTTATTATTAAATAACTCATTAATCAGTTTCATAAATGGCAGGAAGGGCCCTTGTAGTTCAAGAATTCAATATTTACATTTTAAACCTTGGACTTATTAAAGGAAGGTATATATATATATATATATATAGGATAAGGATCATGTGAGAAGTTGTAGGCTAAATGAGAAACTTGAGAAGCATTCTGGACCACACATTTTCCCTAAGCAAAAAAAAGGTTAAAAAATGCAAAAAAAAATTTTTTTTTTTGAAAAATCGCAGCTTTTTCTTTAAGAATTAATTTTTTTTTTATTTTTTATTTTTTGGATTTATACACATGTGTATATTGTTAATCTTTTAACTATACATATATGTATATACATGTTTAAAATTGAAAAATAAGTGTTATTTAGGGTTTAGCATTAGTATTTAGGGTTTAGCATTAGGGTTTAGGGTTTAGCTTTAGGGTTTAACATTAGGGTTTAGCATTAGGGTTTAGCAATAGTATTTAGGGTTTAGCATTAGGGTTTAGCTTTTGGGTTTAGCATTAGGGTTTAGCTTTTGGGTTTAGCTTTAACTTTTGGGTTTAGCTTTATCTTTAGGGTTTGTATTAGGGTTTAGCATTAAGGGTTTAGCTTTAGTGTTTAGTTTTAGCTTTTGGGTTTAGCATTAGGGTTTAGCTTTAGGGTTTAGAATTAGGGTTTAGCTTTAGGGTTTAGCATTAGGGTTTAGCTTTAGGGTTTAGCTTTAGGGTTTAGAGTTTAGGGTTTAGCATTAAGGTTTAGCTTTAGTGTTTATGGTTTAAGATTAACAATATACACATTTTTTCAATTTTAAACATGTATATACATATATGTATAATGGACAATATACATATATGTATAGTTAAAAGATTAACAATATACACATGTGTATAAATCCAAAAAAAAAAATTTAAAAAAAAAAAAAAATTTAATCCTTAAAGAAAAAGCTGCGATTTAAAAAAAAAAAAATAAAAAAAAATTTTGCATTTTTTTCACATTTTTTGCTTAAGGAAAATGTGTGGTACAGATTGCTTCTCAAGTTTCTCAAATAGGGTGGACTTCTCTTAGGATCCCTACCCTATATATATATATATATATATATATATGTTAACATTAAATAAAAAAATTAGCATTTTAATTTTTGTAAAATCAATCAATTAATTTTATTAATTAATTTAATTGATTAATTTGAATAAATTAACTTAATAAATGAATAGGTAATTGTATTTTCGTAACGAATTTAGTTTAACGATTAACGAGTCTCACGGATAACAAACGTTTCCAATCCCGCACAATATTATAACGAATGAATATTAAGAATCTTGATTTCATTATGATCATAGTCTCGGTTTTACAACGACGCGGTTAAAGACGTTTAGAAGAATTACAAGATGAACTTTCTAAAAGTGGAAAGTATGAAAATACCGGGCGTTACAATTTGTACCTGTGGCAAAATTACGAAAAGGGTAGAAAACCCAGTTCTCTTAATATAGTATTATAGATATAAAGGTGTGCGATTGATCTTGGCCGTACAAAACTGATAACATCAACGGTTGTATTAATGGTTAATAAAACTTTTCTTTCTTGATAAATAAATAACCTCCCTCAACCCTCACTAACTCCTAATTTTTTCAGAAGGTAGTCAACTTGAGCGGTTATTATTTACATAGGGTGTTTGGGTAAATATAGGTTAGGAGTTGGCTACAAAGTCAAAATTTCCTAAAAAGTGTAAAAAGTAATCAAAACCGTAATGTCAACCATAAAAACACAAAAAAAGAAAAACCCCACAAATAACATAATGAAGATTACTAACTTTGATAGATCTCATCTATCTTCATTTAATGGTGTTAGCAATTGCTACGTTAATCAATTTACAAATAATTACTTCAATATTTTAAATTGTGCGAATTAGATGTAAGATTTTAAGTTAGTATGTATGACAATTCGATGTATGAAAATACAAGAACAGTTGTAGTTACTAATCGCAATCGAATAAAAAGTCATCATTATCTTAAATATAGACATAGTTATTGATGTTCTTAATAGTTGGATAAGAAATCATTGTGATATTAAAATATGTAGTGAGTTTGGATGGACGGGTTTAACCCGACCTGAACATGAAAATTTTAGATGAACCCTGATGGTGATGCCTTCGACTTCCATTCGTGACCTTTGTGTTATCAGTAATATAGAGTGCGGTGATAGAGACGTGGAGTTCATGGCGATACTCAAGGATATAGATCGAGAGGTTCAACACTCAATGGAGTTGAAGCTAAAATTTCTTAATTCTTGCTGTTAGATTTTTAAATTTCTGACTGTTATTGTTAGATTTGAAAGTTTCTAAGTTCAGTACTCGATGTAGTTGTTACTCTTTTAATGTCATAAATTTTAATCATATTACTCTTTCTTGTCGCATTTTACTTTTACTTATTTTAGCAAGCATAAGTATTATTATATAGTATAGACATATAATCTGAGGATTGCAGATCGATGTTGATGTTGATGTTAAATTGTGTCTGAATTTGATTTAGTTTATGTTGATTTTAAATTGTGCCTGGATATAGAATTGCAAACATGAAAAAAACACTATGTATACCATAAACATATAACTTTGATAGATCTCATCTATCTTCATTTAATGGTGTTAGCAATTGCTACGTTAATCAATTTACAAATAATTACTTCAATATTTTAAATTGTGCGAATTAGATGTAAGATTTTAAGTTAGTATGTATGACAATTCGATGTATGACAATACAAGAACAGTTGTTGTTACTAATCGCAATAGAATAAAAAGTCATCATTATCTTTAATATAGACATAGTTATTTATGTTCTTAATAGTTGGATAAGAAGTCATTGTGATATTAACATATGTAGTAAGTTTGGATGGTGTTAATCATATATACCTGGACCGCGGACGGGTAAACTACTAGTTTTGATTGTAACCAATCTTTTTTGTTATAATTTTTTATTATTATGATTGTAACCAATCTTTTTGTTAGATTTTTTTATTATTAGTTTCAATCTGTCATATCATTTAGCAGAAAATTGACAACTAGATTATTAGATTTTGCTATCACCGTTGGATATACCCGTTTGGGATCCTTAGGTGACAACCCCTCATTGAACTATCCTTGAACCGTTGAACCGTCGACTATCATTGTCGGTAATACGTTGGTGAAATCTTTAAGTATATATGTCTGAACCTGTACCATTCGGTAATATGTTGGTGTATTTTGGCATCGCATCTGTAGAAATTTTGTCATCGAACCCGTAGAATCCTTTAAATCGAACCCTGAAAAATTTTCGAACCCGTAGGAAAAAATTTCTGGCTACCCCTCAGCTATGTAATGCTTGGCATGAAAGTTAGTAAAAAAATAAATAGAGGTGGGATTCTTAGTTTATTATTTTCATCAAACTTAATATAATCAACTAATACGAACGAAACAAAACTAAAGGTGGGATGCTTTGTTCATTACAGAAGAAATTAGTTGGATCAACCACCCCTTTCACCATTGCCAACCTCTTAAAATTCCCTTATAATACTTTCTTCCCCATATCAATGATTGCTCATAGCTTGTATTGCATGCATTACAACTTGTACCCAGATCCAAGTCCCTAAAGTTCACATAAGCTTCCCTAGGGCTCTTGGACACGTATGGTGTCATCTTGTCGTATACCCTTCTCATCGCAGCAACATGCTTTCCAGTTGTATTGGACCCCTCATCATCCCATCTCATTATGTATTGTATGATGTAAAGATTCCCTTTCCTGTGCGGGTATGGAGTCGTGGTTTCATCTAACTCGCTCATCTTTCCACCGTGGGGCTCCATCTGTAGCATCACATTTTCTTGCAAACACCATTTCCAGGTCTCTGCAAATTCTTCTTCTGGTATGGGTTTCTTGACGTAGTCTGATTTAACCTTGAAGTAACCTCTTCCCCATGGTTTTCTTTCTATAAAAGCGTCAATGCTTTGGCCTCTTAAATCAAAAGAATAGTAAACCACTGATTCAATCCAACTCATCTCGATGCAATCTTTTTCCTGTAATCCCAGTTCTGGAAACACATCATTGGCTGTTTTCATAATCTCCCTAGCCGTCCCCAAGAACATCGAGTTGATTGTTACTTGCGACGTACTATTAATTGGAGTTATAACAACATTAATGAACAAATCTTCAGTTATATTGTGTGCAATATGCTGCCACTTGTTAACAAGCTGAGTTGCACCTTCATCTAAGGTTTTAGAAAGACTGAAAACAGTAACAATTGGTGGAACATAAACAAGATTGATCTTCCATGATAGTACAACACCAAAGCTAGCTCCACCACCTCCTCTAATGGCCCAAAACAGATCTTCACCCATTGAATCTCTGTCCAAGATTTGTCCATTTATATCCACAACATGTGCGTCGATCACGTTATCTACAGACAAACCGTATTTCCTTGCTATCATGCCGAACCCTCCTCCACTTATATGCCCACCAACACCTACCGATGTGCACTCTCCAGCTGGGAATCCAAGAAGATTACCTTTTTGAGAAACATAATAGGACAGTTCGCCAAGAGTGGCACCGGATTCAACCCAAGCAGTGTTAGCCTGTGAATCAACAACTACTGACCGGAGTTGGTTGAGATCAAGAACAATGAAAGGAGTGTGATCAAATGAGGTGTAAGAAAGGCCTTCATACTCATGACCACCGCTTCGGATTCGGATGTTGAGTCCGGATTTAACACCGCAGATGAATGTGGATTGTACATGGGAATATAACAAGGGTGTGATTATTGCTAATGGTTTTGCTGTTGGTGTTGGTGTTGGTGTTGTGGGTGTGTCAAATCTCAGATTTTGGATTGCAGATTGAAGAACGGTGGCATATGCAGTGTCATTTGGGGTGAAAACAATCTCTGATATGTTTGCTGAGGTTGTCTGAGAGATGCAATAAAGAAATTCACCAGAGCTTGTTGATACTACAAATCGAAGGGAAACACTTAGGTAGCGTTTGGTACGAAGGAATAGAAGGCGGAATTGAATGGAGCATTCAATTGGAATGAAAAGAAACATGTTTGGTTGTCAAGTGGTAATGGAATGGAGCATTCCACAAGGAATGTAAACTTTCCAAATATAATAATTTTCATTCATTGGTAAGGTGGTGTTTTTTTTTCATTCCTTCAAGGAATGGAAAGATATATTATTATTATTATTATTACTATTACTATTACTATTACTATTACTATTACTATTACTGTTACTTACTATTACTTACTTACTTACTGTTACTGTTACTGTTACTGTTATTATTATTATTATTGTTATCATCAATATTTTTATTATTATTTTTTTACCATTATTATTATTATTCTTATTGGTTTTAATAACTCACTCACGGGCGACAACACTACTGCCATAGCTGCCGCCGTGACTACCATCGCCGCCGTCACCCACTTCCGTTGCCACAACCAGCACCACCACCCACCTCCACCCCAACTGTCTCTCGCCACCACCCACCTCCACCCCAGTCGCCACCCACCTCCGCCGCTACCAACCGTCACACACCATCCACACCTCCGCCCCTGCCGTCACTCGCCACCACCCACCACCCCCGACACCACCGCGCCATAGCTGCCACCCACCCCCGCCTCCGCCGTCAGCCGCCACCCACCCCCACCACCGACCACCACCATCGCCGTCGCCGTCACCCACCACCGTCCCCATCACCCACCACCATTTTCGTCGCCACCACATACCTCTGCCCCCGCCACCACCCACCACCGCCACCCACTGCCACCACCTCCGACCATTGCTACCATTGTAACCTATCACCACCACCACCCAGCACCACCGACTACCGTCATTCATCACTGATTTTATTCCTTCGTACATTCCATTCACCCGTCTATTCCATTACGCCATACCAAACAGACATAATGCAACTACACACTTAAAGAATTTGAACTCCATTTTTATGTTTTATTTTATTTTCTTCTTCATATCCTTCCATATTTAAAGGTTATCTTCGATCTGTTTTGGTAGTTTGTGTTATAACCAGCCCAACAGAGACAAGCTCAGATGAGCAGCAGCCCATAAAACAGCCTAGTATGAAGGTAAAACAGATTCCTCCCAAGTTGCTTGACTATGTCATGAGAACTACTCGTTAAAATATATTAGATATATGTGTGTGTGAGAGAGAGGGGGGTCCACCATTTCGTCCACACCTTAGTCTGTATTTTCAGACCTTCATCTGGACGCCACCCCTTTATCTGTATTAGTTCAAGGGTTTTGGTAATTTTAGTGTTATCAATGGATTTTGACGATAGTGGATTAATTTGTCGACTATGTTGATCTTATTAAAAACTAAACGAGTAAGGAGATGCGGGAGTGCAGGCTCGTTATAATTTAATAAGTTCGGGTACTCATCGGTTTTGTAAATTCAAGATATTTTGTTTTGGGCTTGTTAATTGAAATTATTTTCACTTTAGGCATGTTTATTAAATCAAAGTGGGATTTCATCTATCTTGTATTGGATTAATAAGTATTAAACTTATTTGGGCCTACGGAATGGATCTGATTTGTTTTCTAATACCTAAAACCTAAATCAATGATGAGGATGTGATATGCGTATGATACTGGTCGACCGAATAGACGGTTCTTTTTCTGTCAAACAGAATAGAGAACAAAAGAAAATGGTAAGGTTATTTCTCAACAAAACAATCAAATTCGTTCTTGATTCTCTAAGGCTAATCTGTTCAAACTTTATGATAGTAACATCAAATTAGTTTCTTCTAATTATGAGTACATGATTCTTAGAGATTATCCAAGTGATTCCCAATTTTTCTATGATTCAAGTTTTCTTTAATTCAATGTGCAACCGTGAAAGAGGTTCGTTTCCTCCTATAAATTCAACAAAGAACAAACTAAATTTCGATGGATTGGGAGTTCGTTGATGACTGAAAGTGGGTTTGTTTTACAAATCTGTTGTCCATTTGATCACTTCTATATTTCACTGGTTTGAAATTTCAATTTCTTTGTGTATGGAATTGGTCTCAGACTTGAATTTAAGGTTGTAGTCAATTCTGTGGGTTCCAGATTTAAGAATTATATGTTCAGATTTCAAAGGTTAATTGAATTCAAAGTTGTTTAAAGATTGGTTGTGGGAATCATCGACTGGAACTGAAACAAGTTGTTGCAAGAATTTGATTTTGTTGTGTTGTGTTGTGTTGTGTTGTGTTGTGTTGTGTTGTGTTGTGGATTGCGTTTGCGAACATTCATGTTTGGGTATTCGGTTTGCAAAGTCATTGATGAAGAAGAAGAAACCGTTGGAGTCGGAAGGCCACGAACTCATTATCATGGTCGATCATAGCCCCAAATCCACACACCTTCAGGTGGGCACTCCTCCATTTTTGTTTTCAAACAAAAATAGGTATGTCGTAATATTTATGTTATAAGAATTTATTACTATAACTGTATTTCCAAGGCCCAATGACCTTTGAGGATGTTGGAGTTCTATAAGACCATGTGTAGTGGAAGACCTAAATAATGCCCCCACCCTTGGGCGTTTTGCGCCATATGGCAGCCCAGTCAGCAATGAGGCATTATGGGGCGTTTTTCTGGAATGGGTGTAGTGGTATAATGCCCAATTAAAGATTACCCAATTATTCATTTTTTAAATTAAAACTAATAAAATTTCATTAAATAAAAAAATTACATTGCTAAATAAAAATCTAATAATCTAAAGTCCGTATTTTTCATTGATTTGTTGCCGACACATTTGCGTTAGGATCAACGCGTCGCCTACGAGATGATCGATCGGTTTAGACAAAAGATCTTTGTCTTTCTCCATTTGCCTCGATTCTTTTATCGCGACAATTTTTTGTTTTCAGGGTTTCTTTCTTGCATAGTCTCTAAACGCCTATGACCGAGATCTCGAATGTCTTGTAAGCGTCAGTTCATCTTTTTGAAATCTTCCTTCATTATGTCGGGATTAGCCGAAGAGGACTCCGCCTTTTTCCCCCTTTTTTCCCACGTCTTCTACCAGGCGGTCGTTCCAACTCCAAATCATCGTCGTCTTCCAAATTAATGTTTAAGTCGACGTTACGAATATCGGAAGTGTGTCCGGGTCAACGGATGATAATGTTTTTGACTGCTTTGCTTTACGTCTACCACGAGATGTCATGGTCGGTACGTTAGACCATTTGGGACTTCCACGTAAAAGCTCCCAACATCTCAAGTGTTAGGGCATTGATTTTTAATAATCTGGAGCATGTATCCCGAGATTCAGCCTGGATCACTGATCCTTAATGGATGGTGCAGGAAGTCGGAGGATCAAAGATGCTTATTATTACTTATATTGACTAACAATTGTTCTTTATATTTTAACTTGTATTTGCAAGTACTTGACGAAATGGACTTGGTCTATGCTGGAATATCGGTGGATATGCTCCAATTGAGCACGTGCATATTTAAGTGTAGCAGTCACACCCCGATTCCCGGTGGGCCCGGATGGGTCGTGATGAACGGGTAGAAGTATCACAATTTAATAATACAGCGGACGTATTAAAGTAAAAATATTCATATCATTAAAAGTTTCTGAATATACAAATAAAAGTTGTTCAAGTGTTCAAATACAAGCCTATAGGCGAATAACAATTGATATTTTATGGGAAACCGTTATGAAATCGAGTTTAACGTGACCAAACTCTGATAACAATTTTTATGATCTAAGTTTGATATTTGCAAACAAATATTGATTATCACAATAAAATTCACAAATAGAGAGATATTATCAGAAACTGTTTTTCAATTAATTCAAATGATTCAAAGGTTTTACAGTAATGATTCTACAATCTCCACTCTACTGATCACTCACTAGAACTATTCGTACAAAAGAGAATTGTTTTGGTCAAAAATCACACAAGGAAAATGTAACCAAAGCTGATTTTTGTGAGGTTGAGTGCTTGGTTAGATGAACAAATGTATGAACAATAAATGAATGAAAATGACAATGAACACAAGGATTTATACGAGGAAAAAGCCCTTGATCAATATATGATCTCCGGCATAAAAAACCTCGGATAGTGAAAACTATCACCATCAACTATATTGAACAAATAAGGTTACAACTTTGGTAGTATTGAGCCTGTTACAATGATTTCTAGTGTGTGTGTGTGTGTGTATTCAAGAGAGAGTAGCAGAAATGTTGTTCGATAACTAGAGTGCAAGTGCCTTCTAAAATTTGCTCAATACCCCTATTAATCTTAGCTAAAAATATCCTTAACTAACTATCCGAAAATTCAGCCATTCACCCATGATCACCACCAACGGTCTTCAGCTCATGCACGTGCCAAAATAAATAGCATATTCTCCTAGAATCTCGGTTGAGTAAGTCTCTTTGAAGTGCACCTGCAAAACAAGGCCAAAAGGTGATGGAAACAATTATTAGTTTAAGAATACCAATGAGGATCCTTGATCCTTAGTCTTCCTGCACAATATCCTGAGGATCCTTGATCCAGGCTAAACTAAGGATACGTGATCCATAAGCACCAAAATTCTATCCCTAACAATTGCCCCCAAACATGACTGGTTGGATTCTAATCAGATAAGTCATGTTTCAATGAATTTCGGACTAGCCGTTACTTGCAGATATAGCCATTACAGGCTTGCGTCAGCGTCACATCACACCTGCAACAAATCATCATTATAAATAGGTTAGAGATAGGGATGAATTTTTCATTTAAATTCAAAATTTCTCCCTTTAAATCGTCATTCAAAGACTCATCAGTGTAGGATCGTTTTCAGACCTGAACGAGTCGATCAGAAGAGTTTATCTCTAAACGAAAGGCGGAAACAGACGTGTAGAGTTCAATTCAGCTAGATTTACTCTTTAAACTGTTATATGATTGATTTCGTAACGTTTTACAACCTGACAACACTTCGGAAGCACTTCGTTGCACAAGCCAGAAAGTTACAAATGAACAAGACATGAGAGGTATTTATAGGGAATGACCCTTCCGTTTGAAGGTGACATGTCACCCTTCAAACGGACACGCTTCAAACGGAAGCATCTTCAAACGAACAGCTCAAACGGTTTCCTTCAAACGAAACACTACAAACTATTTCATGCATTCTATATTGTGATGTCATCATTATGATGTCACACGATGATGTCATATTGATGATGTCACACTTGTTTAAATCTGCAACGAATTCAAGACTCGATATAAGACGAAGACGACAGATGTGTGCACCAACAGACTCCCCCTCAGATGTTGACGAGTCTTAAGTGTCGAGTCTTCGGTTTTCAAACCTTCAGTCTTTATCAGTCTTCATGCTTTTCTTCGAAATTCTCCATTGTAAGCATCCTCAATCAATCTCTTACTCTTTCTCGTAATCTTCAGGATCTGAATCTGGCTATAGTATCTTCAGACTCCCTCTCGATGTCTTCAGACTCCCCCTTTCACTAGGCTGGGATCATAGTCTGGAATTCACAAGATCATAACCTGGTTTTCATCCTGCTCTGGATTGAAACCTGGCCAACCTGCATAAACTCTACCCAAAAATAAATTTTCTGATAACCATTTGTGGATAAGATTTTCAAATCTAATTTACCACTTGCAGGAATAACGTTTTTATTGCAAAACCTTTTCTCGTTTCATTTCAACAATCCTCAAATACTTTCATCCAAACCATTTGTTCATCATGTTTAGCACTCGGAATTTTGAAAATCAGCTCTCCAAAATCAGTTGTCGAAAATCTTTTTGGATTTTTCAAAATTTATGCTAAAACACACTAAAATCTTTTTGGATTTTTGACTGTAATGAAATGCAATAAAGAAATATTTACAAACAATATTTTTGTGAGTTCGTGCAAGAGGATCATATCAGTTTTTGAGACAAATCACCAACACCGTTAAGCTTTAAATATTTTAAGTTCTAAACGATTCACATAGATTGACGATGTTGTTATCCACTTAAACTCAATCTAAAAACTTTCAAAATGCTTACCGATACGTTAAGGTATATTAATTTGCACTAAATTCTAATGGACCCCACGATCTCAGCATATCCCCTCATCATGCAATACACTGACTCAAGTAATGCCTTTAAACTTTTATCAACTGTGATTTGTGCGAAAACAAAGCAGAATGTTTAAACATTAACAATCAGGTCGATACTTCCGTATACGCAGAGAAAGTCCAATGTTTAAACAAAATAAGAAAAAATAAAACAAGTTGAAGTTGTTTAGGCTTTAACCACCAGGTCGATACTTCCGTATACGCAGAGGAGGTCCAAAGCTTAAACGAAACACCAAAGAAAATAAAGCAGAACGTTTAGGCAACAACATCCAGGTCGATACTCACGTATACGCAGAGGATGTCCGATTCTTAAACAAAATAAAGAAATAAAACAAGTTTAAATCTTTGCAAAATGAAATGCACAATCACAGTGACTTTTCAGCAAAGTTGTGAAAGTTCACAAACTTAACCAGTTTTATGTCTTTCGACAATCAGCGATTACTGAGTAGGCACACAGTCAAGAAGGACAAAACTAAGTACTATGCTTTCGACCATGTTTCCCACTAGAACTAGGCTTTTTCATTTAAGTTTGTATCGTTATCGCAAATCTACTAGCCTAGCTGAGCCTATCGTCACATCCTTAGTGAGACCGTTTATCACATTTTAACTTTCCATTTCTTTAGCGTGTTGTGACAGTCAACTGATGTACTATCATTTCCTCTTTTATGCAACAAAAACTCATTTTTCATTTTATCATGTTTTTGGCTTTTTCAAATTTTCTAATATTTTTGGATTTTCTGAAAAATATACTCCCCCTAAAATACAAATACATCTAAAGAAAATTGAAAACAAACTGTACAAGAACATGACAACTGATATCGAATTGCCTCAATTCGCCATCCACTTGGCATAAACAATCAGAACCCCCCCTCACAAAAAACTATTTTCCCATTATGATCTCAAAACACTTAAGTTTGTTTTAATTAAAATGGTTTTTTCGGAAAATTAGTTTTGTTGATTTTACCATTTGTAAATTCGGGGAAAACACATCACATTGTTTACCAACACTTTTAAATGATAGTTAAATCAAGTTCAACTTAATGACCTTGATTAACCACTTGTAAGATCAAAAAATCAAACATTTTCAACCAATCATCATCTGTTGGTTGAATTCTCAAGGTGCCGATTCCTACTCCACACTTACCAACCTGGGAGTTCCGGCAAATCACACTTATACAAAAACAATTTTCAAACACAATATAAGAATGATGCCGATTCATGCTCCACGATTACCAACTTGGGAGCTCCGGCAAGTCAGGTTTTTTACTCTTTGAAAAATATATCCACCCAAGCCTGACCTTCCTTGGGTGTATCAACCTCTTCTTCATCTTTACTTTCAACAGACTTGTGAACATTCATTTTGGAAGCATAGAATTCTTTAACTCCTTTGACCTTACCATCGACCATTTTTCCAAAAATGTGTTTCACATTTCTGTTGAAAGTCTTATCAACATCAAATTTCTTCTTATCAGAATAAAATTGATTTGAAATTTCAACATTTCCAACTTTCTTCTTAAAATTTTCAGCTCGCAAAGGTGGAAAATTCACATCATCCATATTCGAAACTGATTTCTCATCCTTTTCTTTAACAACTTTTTGCTCCTCTGATTTTATGAAATCAGATTCATCACCAAAACTGTTTCCTGAACCCTTAACAACCCATTTTTGATTTTTCAGATTTTCTTTTCTTTTTACCACATTCTTTGAACATTCACCAATCTCAAAGGTTGAATTTTCAAAGCCTGTAAACTTTCTGGTTGTAAGTTCAGTTTTCTCAACAACTTTTTCTTTCAATTTACCAGAGACTTCCTGTTTTGGTTTGAATGTTTTCGGACAATTTCTAGCAATATGACTAGCAGTTTTGCACTGAAAACAGGTTCTTGTCTCAATCTTCTTCTGAATAACACTTTTCTTCATCTCATCTTGCTTCTTTGCAAGGAATTCTTGATTTGTCTGCTTTCTGAATGCTTGCTCTTTCTCATCATCTAAAGATTTTCCTGAAACAAACACAGTTTTTGGTTTATAAAATTTTTCATTTTTATAATTTTTCGGTTGATTAAATCCTAATCCTTTCTTTTTGAAATTACAGTTATGGTTTGGTTTTTTATGAAAACCAGAACCAGAACTGTAACCCTTTTTCTTGTTTAATATTTGTTGCACTCTTGAGGTGTAAGGTCTTGGATTTTCAGAAAGATTAATATCTTTTATTTCAGAAATGTTGATTTCTGTTAGTTTGAAAACCTTTTTAATCATTTCAGTTTTAACACCTCTTATTGGAAAAATCTCATCAGAATATAATTTGTCAGAATCTTTCAAAGTATATGCTACTTTGACCGGTTCATCATTCAAATTAGATTTTGATAGCAAAAATTCCTTATCATAAACCCGTTTGTCCTTTTTGATTGTTGACTTTGACTTGTCGGATTCAGACTTTGACTCGGATTTGGACTCCATTTTTAACTCCTCTATGTCATCTTTATCTAACACCTGATCGACCACACGTTTAATCAACTCGGACTCATGATCACTGTCAGATGATGTGAACGTAACATCAATATTTTTTGGCAAATTATCCGACGACCCTGACTCCCACTGTAAGTTAATTGCCTTTTTGACTCTTTCGGAATTTGGATTTCGAGACAAATATCCATTTTCGACCGGGGGCGGACATCTATTGTAGACAACACTTGGTTTCTTACCAGAAATTTCTACTTCATCCTCTTCTTTTGTCTCGGATTTCTTTTCTTCCGAAGTTTTCTCTTCTTCAAATGTCTTCATTCTTTCAACGATCGGGTAAATCCTGTCAACAACAAAAGTAGAACATGAGTAACTTTTCAATAAATTGTTGACTCTTTCAGTTTCTATTCTTTGTGTTGCCAACTTTAATTCCAGCTCAGCACACTTCTCTGTGTAATAGTTGACGTCATCAAGCTGTCTCATATAAGCTCCTTTGAGTGTATTCAATGCAACGGCTTGTTCACTATTCGAATCAGTGTACTTGTTAATCTCTCTGTTCAAAGTATCATAAGATTCTTTCAATCTTTTTATGTTGTGTAGCAGCTCGTTGTTTTGCATGATCAAAGAATCACAATTCAAACACTTTTCAGGAACTTTGACTGCTTCAGTATCAACTTTGATTTCAAATTCAGGAACATCTTTGACTGTTCTTTTTGTTTGGAAAAACTCAGCTCTTTTCTTTTTCTCGGCTTCAGCTTCAGCTTTTAACCTTTCTTCTTCTTCTTCCTCTTCTTCAATTTTTCTCCATTTTTCTTCTTCAGCTTCCCTGACTTTTCTGTATTTTGCAGCCCATTTTTCATCATAAGCATTAGCAATAAAGGCTTTTCCATTTGACATCTCTTTGGACATGAATTCTTGGTCTGGGCAAATATTATCCCAACTGAACCCTTCTGGCAATTTTTCATCATCTTGATCTGCCAAACACACTTTACTTTCTGTTGGAATGTATTTATCCCAGCTAAATCCACCATCCTTGCCCTGATTAACCAGACACGCTCTCTTTGAATCTTCAATTTCTTTTCTACCATGTGCAGTTTGAGCCTGGTGTGGTGCTTGTTGTTGTTGATATGGTTGTTGTGTGACTTGATGATAAATCGCCTTTTTGTAGTAATCGTTGTTTCCGAAAGGGTTTTGAGCTCCATTTGCTTCTCGATTTGTGCACTCTCTCTTGAAATGTCCCCTTTCCTTGCAATGAAAACAACTAACTTTAGACTTATCAAAACCTAAAGGTGAAACATGTGCCTCGCGAAAATCATCTCTGCCTATAATTTGTTTGAACTTTTCAGCCCGTCTCAACACACTGGCCATGCACCATTTAATATCCATTAATTCCATTTCCTCGGCATAAATTTGATCGTAATCCTCTTTAGTGAGCATTGCATTCCCGATCCTTCCTGCAACTAAGCCTCCATAGGATTCAAGCACAGTCACCAACAAAGACATGTGACTTTTTGCAACTTCCTCAGTATAATTCTGATCATTCTCAAGCTTTAAGGCAATGTTGCATTGAAGAACTTTGCCACTCTTTTTCGTAGAAAACTGTGGATCATAGGTTGAAAATGAAGAGAATCCTGTTGTGCTGCTTGATCCCTGAGATGCACTTTCAGAAGAACCTTTTGCATTATAAGCAGTTTCAACCTTTGGAAAAAAAATTGTCTTTTCACTAACACCACTCTTGAAATATAAGCCGATGTCTTGTTCTCCATCGTAGTTCTTCATCCTGGCAATCTTCCTCTGCTCCATCTCTTGAGCTTCCAGATGTTTGATGAACTCACCCAGTGTTAACTTTTTATATTTTTCCGATTGTTTCTCAACATCATCAGGAATGTTCCCCAAGTATCATGTGGTAACGCATCAGCAAGTTTCTCAATCAGCTCATCAGTATCCTTTTTTATCCCTAATTTCGTCATATTTCTCACCAAATTACAATATCTTTCAATAATCTGCTTGGTGTTTTCGGATTTCAAACCACGGAATAGATCAAATTCTTTCTTCATGAGTGACATCTTGTTCTTGAGCATATCATCACTTCCTATAGACTTTGCTTCCAATTCAGTCCAGATTGAATATGCACTTCCATCATGTTGAAGCAAAATCAAAATGTCCTCTTTAATTGCTTGCTGAAGCAAACTCATCATCAATTTCTCATCTCTATACTTCTTTTTCTCATCATCACTCATTTCTCTGATTGTTAACTGAATACCATTCCTTATGGGCCTTTCATATGGGACGTCAGTGTGTTCCCAAGCATCCAAATGATAAGCTTCAACCCAATTTCCAAAGCGTTCGGACCAACCATTGTAATCATCAATATCCAAAAGCTTAGGCAGTTTCTGTGATGTCCCGGTTTCATTTTCAAGCAATGTACTTTGAGTAATTGTGATAGGACTAGCAAAAGCATTATAGAACTCGTTGTCCATTGTTCAATTCTCAAAGATTCACAAACACACAGTTTCAAACGATCTGGTTCACCTCGTGAAATACCTGTATCACCTGACAAACAAACAAATAATCAGTTTAAAGACTTATCAATTTACAGAATAAGACTAGTACTCGAACGGATGAATATTCTGTGCGGACTGAAGATTGACACACTGTGCAGACTGCTATGACCCGGATCAAATTCAAACGACCTTTTCCAAAGACCTGGCTAAATCACACGGTCTGGAACGAAAACAAATTCAAACGGACTGAACCATCTCTTGTGAACTGGGATTCAGATGAACTTAGAATATGACTTCAAGCAAACAGGATCCAAACCACGTGACTGATTGATAGATGGATACCACAAAGTGTAATGATTTTTAATCAAAACACATGTAATCTCAAATTGATTAGGCCGACAATACCAATAACTATTATCAAATTGATTGGGCCGCAAAATAAAGTCAATCCCAAGTCACATGCTATCTTACAACATCACATGCAATAACCGATTGCTTGTTTTTTAGATCAAAGAGTAACCAAATATGATTGGGCCACTCAAGACAAGTGGGTCGGTGCTCACATGTAATCTGATGTTATAGATCTGATCACAACAATTTTTATAACATTCTATTGGGCCGCTTCACATTTATATTCAACCCTTTCTCATTCTATTAAACAATGGCCGACAAACATTTTAGCAATTGATTTTACCGAGACTTTGAGCTTATCAGCAATCACATGCAACCGATTTTAATTCAAACCAAATGATGACAATTGATCAGATTAAGACACGTATCACATGAACTACCAAATCATTTTCAAACGGAAGACGTGTTTCAAACAGGACATCAAGATTCAAACGACATCCTCAAACGGAATGCAATCCTCAAACGGGATGGACTCAATGTTTCAAACGGACACATGCATTTTCAAACGGAATGCCCGATTTCAAACGGAATGTGGCAGCTTTCAAACAAAATGGGGTCAGATTCAAACGATAGAGTCAGATTTCAAACGGACCACATATGCTTCGTTCAAACGGAACCCAGTTTTAAGTCCATTTTACCACTTTTACGTCGAACTTAGATCTGATATTCTCAAGGGTTTGTTAAAACACAATTACGCACACATTGTGAAAGTTTTAGCCAATTTTGTCCGTGAAAACTTGTTCAATTTTGAAAGAAGGTGTAGAAAAACAGAATTAGTGGCTGAATTGGTATGAACTCTTCCTCCTGAGCTCTGATACCACTTGTAGGATCGTTTTCAGACCCGAACAAGTCGATCAGAAGAGTTTATCTCTAAACGAAAGGCGGAAACAGACGTGTAGAGTTCAATTAAGCTAGATTTACTCTTTAAACTGTTGTATGATTGATTTCGTAACGTTTTACAACCTGACAACACTTCGGCAGCACTTCGTTGCACAAGCCGGAAAGTTACAAATGAACAAGACATGAGAGGTATTTATAGGGAATGACCCTTCCGTTTGAAGGTGACATGCCACCCTTCAAACGGACACGCTTCAAACGAAATCCTCTTCAAACGAACAGCTCAAATGGTTTCCTTCAAACGAAACACTACAAACTATTTCATGCATTCTATATTGTGATGTCATCATTATGATGTCACACGATGATGTCATATTGATGATGTCACACTTGTTTAAATCTGCAACGAATCCAAGACTCGATATAAGACGAAGACGACAGATGTGTGCACCAACAATCAGGTACATCTCTTCCCTTCTCTCTAAAATTCTTATTCTTGATCCTCTGTTCCTCCAAAAAATCCATGGTCAAAATGATAACTCGATCCTCCCCTGCCAAGAATCCTGAAAAGAAGAGCCCCCCGAAGAGTCAGGGCCTCACCAAACATCCTTCCTTGGAGCTCTGCTGTTTCACTGATCCAGAGATTGATCAGTTACGTCATTGCTTCCCCGATGGAACGATCTCCCGGCCTTTCGAATCTTCGATGAAGAGTGATTGTCAGTCTGAAGCTTGGGTCACTTTTCCTGCTGCTCCGTTTCAGATAGGCTTCAACTATCCTTTCCCGACGTTCACACAAAGTTTCTTTACTTTGACTAGCTTATGCTACATTCAAGCCATGCCAATGTTGTGGAGAGTCCTCTTCACACATGAGCAAATCATAGAAAAGGAAGGCATAGATATAGGTCTTTCTGAACTTAGCCACATGTATAACCTGGTTAGCCATGGGTCTCATCATTTCCTGTTCAAACATAAGCCACAAAAACCCCATCCCCTCCTGAAGGTCACCAGGAACGACACTCACTAGAGTAATCAGTTCTTCTTTGTGAGGAGAGATTCCATTCTAGATGGAAACTTTCTTCCCAAAAAATGGAACACCCAGGGTAGGATATAGGATTCTTAGGCTAGGACCATGGAAAGATCTTTCCTTTTTCATAGAGGATAACTGATCCTTATTTTTCTTGTCTGTGCAACTATCTCCTTGTCAAGCATACATGATTCACCTGTCACAGCCGAAAGACTCAGTTCCTTCTGGAATCTCGATCCAGCTATCAGGACATTCCAGCCAAGGATAAAGGATTCACAAGAAGTTTCTTCCGCTTCCTACACCATGTCAAGTAAGTATCCATTTGTGTAAATATGTAATTGAAAATGGAGTAATGAATACTTATCTATTTTTTGTGTGTGTAGGCGCTTCAAAATCATCGAAGTCTGCCTCCAAGTTTGGTGTAAGCCACATCCAGGATATTGTCTCCATCCGATCCATCACGAAGGAGATGGCTCCAAGCCAAAGCATCCCGGAGAGCAAAGGCATGAGCACTAGGGCCAAAGGTGGGAACAAAAGGAATAAGCCCTCTGAGTCCTCTGAAGGTCTTCCTCTGATCAAACAGCAACTCCACAAAGCAGTCTCTGAGGTAAGGATCATATATCCTGAAACTTGTATCCCATCTAAGGATAAATGATCCTGAACAATGATTCCTTGTTTGCAGAAATTTGCTGAGATCCAGATCCTCCAGGGCCAACACTTGGCCGATGCTGAAGAGCGTATCCTTGACCTCCAGACCATTGCAGTTGCCAAAGACAAGAGGATTGCTCACCTGGAGAAGGAAAAAAAGACGTTGCAAAAGCAGATCCTTCTCACTGATATCACTGCTAACAAGGAGCGGTTGGAGATCATCGACGAAGCCAAGAACTCTGCTGCCATTGTAACATTGAAGATCATCAGATGGCCAAGGAAGCTGTTGATCCTTCCTTCGACAGGCCTGAATGGGATATGGCTGCTTGGAAGCAGAGGCTGCATGAGCTTGGGGACGACGAGGATGCTGAGGAGGTGCTGACCATTGAGAGTGGTGGAAGCGGTGGCAAGGATCCGATGGATGCAGCTGAGGCTGGAGGCAGTGGTGAAGGTGGTGAAGCCAAGGTGGATGATGCGGCCAAGGCATAGGGTGTGACAAATGGGTGATGATGGATATTATAGACTAGGCTGGGGCCCATTTTTTAGGATT
This sequence comes from Helianthus tuberosus, assembly GCA_030545235.1. NCBI lineage: Eukaryota > Viridiplantae > Streptophyta > Magnoliopsida > Asterales > Asteraceae > Helianthus > Helianthus tuberosus. Next base: position 104,615,257 of record CM060443.1, read on the forward strand.
TGTGGTTTTTTGTTGATGGTGTTTTGCTTCTGAACAATTATGGTCTATATTTTGAACAATATTTGCTAGGGTTAAGGATCACTGATCCTTTGGACAAAGGGGGGTGGTAAAGGTGGATGGATCCTTCTGTTTGTGGAGGATAAAGCCTTTGATGCCCCTCACCTTCTATGTCCTGCACTTTTATGAACTGTTAATATGGACACGCTTTGCCAACCCAAGTGGACGGGCCACGTTTTGCTGGTAGAAACTTGGGTAGGCAATTTTGACAACCTTTAAAAGGGTTCTTAAATAAATAAAACTTAACCTTTTGACTATCTTCGGTGTTATTCTTGGGTGTTATCATGTTTACATTTATTTTTCAAGTTTATAGTATTTAACCTTTGAAGTTTACAAGTTAAAAGATTCATGTTAAATGATTGAAAATTATATGATCAAGGATCACATATCCAGTTGCTAAAGGGGTAGGGTAGCATTAATAAATTAGAAATAAAATAAAGGCAAATAATGAATCATACCAGAGAATCCAAGTTAGGATTATATATCCTTAACACTTACAATTATGCTAATAATGCATAAGAACCAGTAGACAGTTAGGATCCTGGATCCTTAGCTGTTTGGCTTTGGGAACCTGTAACAACACATAACTTGGGACTAAGCCATATGCCACACAAAAGAATCATTCGTAACTAGGGACAAACCCAACAAGCTGGGGACAAGCCCAATAAACTAGGGACAAGCCCAAAAACTGGGGACAAGACCAAATATACTTGTGTAAACTGGAGTATGACCCAAACTAGCGAGTATCCCAACATGAGTGACATGAAAATGCCAAAACCTTAGCTAACGTGAAAACGTTAGAAACCTTAGGAACAGATGTATGGTACGTTTACCATTATACTTAGGATCCTGCATATAGCCAACAACAATGAAACTATCAGCCCCTAAAGCGGGTACTAGTCCCATTGCCTCAAACTATACTTGGATAATCGTACGTAACTGGCGAGGGTGTCGAAACCCAATTCGTGTGAAAGGTGAAGACCTTTAAAACGTAGAAGTTAATGGATACCTTAGACTGGGGACAAGCCCAAAAACTTTGGAGAGGTGGCCAACCCCTTGATCCTTTGTCAAAAATGCATCTAATTCTGTAAAACTTAAAACTTGATGAAAATGGATGTTATAATTCTAACACCCTCTCCTCCTAATCAAATGAATTAAAGAACTTGTGAAATAATAAGTAAATCATTACCAGGATGAGGATCATATATCCTCTGAGGATCCTCAATAGGAACTAAGTATCAGGATATTTAAGGATCCTCGATCCTTCTTACATGAAGTATTTCTTTAGATGAACAACATTCCAAGCCCTTGGTAAGATGTCACCATCCATTGTTAACAAACGATATGCCCCCTTTCCCGCCTCAACTTCAATTAGATAGGGGCCTTCCCACTTTGGTTCTAGCTTGCCATCAGTAGGATTTGTGGTATTTTGGAATGCCTTCCTTAACACCATGTCATCAACTTGAAACTTTCTAATCCTGACATTCTTGTTGTAGGCTCCAGCAATTCTTTGTTGATAGCTAGCCAACCTTATCCTTGCTAAATCCTTGAGTTCTTCTATAGTATCCAGGTCTTGAGGCAAGTTTCTAGCATTTCCTTCAGGATCAGGGATGCTTGTTCTTGCAGTAGGGACTACCATCTCTGTAGGGATCACAGATTCCTATCCAAAGACCAAAGAGAATGGAGTTTGACCAGTAGCATTCTTAGGAGTTGTTCTATCAGCCCATAATACATATGGTAGCTCTTCTGCCCATTTCCCTTTCTTGGATCCAAGCTTCTTCTTCAAGTTGTTGATGATGATCTTGTTGGATGATTCTGCCTGACCATTAGCCTGTGGTTGAACTGGTGTTGAAGTTATCATCCTAATCCCGAAGCTGTCACAAAAGTTAGTAGTTCGAGTCCCAATGAATTGGGATCCGTTGTCACAAACAATTTCAGAAGGTATGCCAAATCTAGTAATAATATTTCTTTTGATAAAGGATATAACTTCTTTCTCTCTAACTTGTGCAAAGGCTTCAACTTCTATCCATTTGGAGAAATAATCAGTCATGGCCAACATAAACACTTTTCCTCTTGGTGCCTTAGGAAGTTTGCCAACTATGTCCATTCCCCATCTCGTGAATGGCCAAGAAGAGGATATAGGATGTAGAGGCTCTGCTGGTTGGTGAAGGATATTACTATGTCTCTGACAAGCATCACACTTCTTTGCATATTCCACAGCATCCTTCTTCATTGTCGGCCAATAATATCCTGTTCTAAGGACCTTGAGAATAGTGTTCTGCCCCCAGTGTTGTCACACCCCAACCGATGGTGGAAACATCGGGGTGCGAGCACTAAGCATACAAATTGCTTATGAGAATCCACAACACTAAATAGTTTAAATATAAATTAGATTCATTTCATGCAATTGTCTAAAATAACATCAATCACCAAAACATAGTATCAACCAAATCAAATATAACTATTGTTTCAAAGTTTCTAGGTTTAGCTAAGTGGAGTATCTAAGCTTCATCCTAGATTGTTTCATGATTCCTAGCATCCTGTCAGCCTGGAACATGTATTAAAATAAGGTCAGTACAAAGACTTACCGATGAGTATACAAGTTTGAATAATAGCATACGAGATTAAAACAACTCATATCCATATGTAATGTTAACAAAATAGTTTCAGCCATGCTAGTGTTCGTAGTCCAAGAAGTGATAGCCCAAGTATCCCGATGCTTTGTTGTTTTCCCAAGTCTCAAGGAAAACTAGAATCCTCCTAACAATACCCCCGAGAATAATGGGGAGGTGCATCTCCTATAGCGCTATTATTGTTAAGGCGGAACTACACACCCTGAATTAAACGTTCACATAGCACAAATAGAATACAAGAATCACAAGTTTCACACACGCATAGGATAGAGTTTAGTTTCCAAAAGTTTCAAGTATCATAGTTTAATAAAATACATGTTACACCCTAAAGTTTAAAATAAAAAGGGATCGAGTATACTCACAGTGATTGCTTAACAGGTTAACTGTTATTGGATCAAAGGGAGCTCTTTAGAGTTAGCTTGATTAGATTATAACAGATAAGAGTCGGACAGAGTAACGAGATTGCGCAAAGTGTCGGATCAGTCATCCTGATTGGATGGTTGTCCGATCGGATGGCCATCCGATCGGATTGCCATTCGATTGAGATGACATGTGAGTGAAAGGGACGAATGGCTATTCGATCGGATTGCCATTCGATCCAAAGTTTTAAGTTTTCAAAATTCAAAGTCTCAAAAGGTCTCCTGATCGAATGGCAGTTCGATCGGATGGCTATCCGATCGAGTTGTCGTTCGACGATCATGACTTCAAAGTTCAAGTGTTTAAAGTTAATGGGACAGGTGTTACTTGATTGGGTGGCAGTTCGATCGGATGGCTATCCGATCAGATTGCATTGAAAGATTCAAGTATCCAAGTGTTAGGGGTAAGAGGCAAGTGTCACTCGATCGGGTGGCTGTCCGATCGGATGGCTATCCGATCGGATTGCCACTTGATCGGGTTGTCCTTGTCCCGTTCCTAACTTGTAAAGTTTCTAAGTTTCTGATTAGGCAATGACGACGTGGTACGCATTAAGACAACGGTAAACCCATCAGTGTACAGCCGATCCAATTAGTGTATAGTCCGTTCAGTCGTCAGTTCGTGACAGTGTTCATGTCAGAATTTATACTCCGGTCATCTTTTCCGGCAAAAATCCTTCTCCAAACCAACTCCAGTATAATCCTTAAGTCTACAGCTCGTTTACATCCAGATCTCACCGTTTTTTGATAAAAGTCTTAAGAGAAGATGAAGATAAACATAAGTTTTAGTTGCAAAGTATAGTTTTAGTGTAAAAACACATGAAATTCCTTAGATATGAGCTAGATCTTGAACGGAGTGACATCACTCAACAGTTTGTACAAACTGCCATGGTGACGTCACCCTCAAGGGCTCAAATTTGATAGATTTTATGGTGAAAAGTGATATTTCAAAGGAGAATCATGTAGAGAATGGTGCATAGATCAAAGATGTACAAGAATCTAGTGTAAAACGTACCAAAATCGCCAAGAAATGGAGGAAAAGAGGAGTGCGTGCATCTGGGTCGAATGAGGCTGTCACATCAGTGAGAATGGTGATGTGACAGGCCTATTTATAGTGTTAGAGTGAGTGAAGGCGGTGTGCACGGATCAGATGGCAACTCGATCAAGTGGCCATCCGATCGGGTGGTCATCCGATTGGATGGTCATCCGATCGAATAGCCACTCGGCCAATCCATCCTTTCCGCGTTTCCGTCTTTGATTCGTTTCGCGCTCTAGATCAAGCGTTGCGTTGCGTATTTATTGGGTAATTGTATCACGTGACTAGATTACATTATTAAAACAAGTTTCCATAGTTTCCGCCAGTGACAAGACTCCAGTCCCTCGTTCAACCAAGTCTCAAGTTTCACGAGCCTCAAGAGTCAAGCACCAAAGTATCAAGCATTCTAGAATCATAGTATCATAGCATCAAAGGATCATAGTCTCATAGTATCTTAGAATCTTAGCCTCATAGTTTCATAGTATCATGGATTCATAGTCTCATAGCTTCCAAGCATCAAGTATCAAAATCGTAGCATAGTTTCACCAAGTATTAAAAGTATCAAGTATTACATAGTTTAGGGACTAACAGTGTCAAATAGGTAAAAGTGTAGGGACGCATGCGTTACAGTCTCCCCTTCTTTAGGAGATTTCGTCCCCGAAATCTAGGAAGAAGATTGCTCGAAGAGCTGCGGATACTTGGTCTTCATCTCACTTTTCAGCTCCCAACTGAATTCGGCGCCCCGCTTTTCTTCCCAACGAACCTTGACGATGAGAATTTTGCTGCACCTCAATCGCTTGACACCCTGATCCATGATTTCGACCGGTTTCTCCACAAAGTGTATAGCTTCATTTATTTGCAAGTCTTCAAGGGGAACCTGCAGTTCCTCGTCCGCTAGGCATTTACGTAGATTGGATACGTGGAACACTGGATGCACATTGTTTAGTTCTTGTGGCAGGTCGAGTCTGTATGCCACCTTGCCAATCCTTTCAAGTATCTTGAAAGGACCCACATAGCGAGGAGCGAGCTTTCCCTTCTTACCAAAAGGAACTACTCCCTTCCAGGGAGATACCTTGAGAAGGACTCGGTCACCAACATCAAATTCCAGAGGCTTACGCCTATTATCCGCATAGCTCTTTTGTCTGCTCCTAGCCTTGATCAAGTTATCACGGATCTGAAGAATCTTATCCGTTGTCTCTTGAATTATTTTAAGGCCAGTAAACTGCTTGTCACCAATCTCATGCCAACTGAGAGGAGATCGACACTTGCGGCCATACAAAGCTTCGAAAGGAGCCATCTGGATACTGGAATGATAGCTGTTGTTGTACGAGAACTCAATCAATGGTAAATGTACATCCCAGTTACCACCAAAGTCGATGACACTAGAACGGAGCATATCCTCTAGGGTTTGAATAGTACGCTCAGCCTGTCCATCCGTTTGAGAATGAAAAGCCGTGCTAAGATTCAAATGAGAACCCATAGCGGATTGAAAGGTTTGCCAAAGACGTGAAGTAAAACGACCATCACGGTCTGAGATTATTCAAGAGGTATGCCATGACGGCATATGATCTCATCAGTATAGATTCGAGCAAGTTTCTCCACTTTATAATCTTCACGAATAGGAAGAAAGTGGGCTGATTTGGTCAAATGGTCAATTATCACCCAGATACTATCGTGACCGGAAGGTGTTCGAGGTAGCTTGGTAATAAAGTCCATAGCGATGCTATCCCATTTCCAAACTGGGATTTCGGGTTGTTCTAAGAGTCCTGAAGGACGTTGATGTTCAGCCTTAACTTTTGTATAAGTAAGGCATTTAGAAACATATACAGCAATGTCCCTCTTCATGCCAGGCCACCAATAAGTTGCACGCAAATCATGGTACATCTTATCAGCGCCCGGATGAATAGAGTAACGGGATTTGTGAGCCTCATTCATAATGAGCTCACGGAGATTATCGCGATCCTGTACCCAGATGCGATTGAGGTAGTATTGGAGTCCATTCGGTTTAGTTTCGAGCTGTTCAATCTTAGCTCCTTGGATTTCCACTTCTAGACTTCCTTCATTTGCTGGAGAATACTGAGCGTCACAAATACACGCATGGAGATCATTAGAGATACGAATAGCGTTCACATGAGTTTTACGACTAAGAGCATCGGCCACTACATTCGCCTTGCCAGGATGATAGTGAATTTCGCAGTCGTAGTCATTTAGCAATTCCACCCAACGTCTCTGTCGCATGTTCAGTTCCTTTTGATCAAAGATATGTTGAAGGCTCCTATGGTCAGTGAAAACCACACACTTAGTACCATACAGGTAGTGTCGCCATATCTTTAACGCAAACACAACTGCACCAAGCTCTAGATCGTGAGTAGTATAGTTTTTCTCATGCACCTTGAGTTGACGGGAGGCATAAGCAATAACCTTGTCTCGCTGCATGAGCACACAACCCAAGCCACGGTTCGAGGCATCGCAATATACCACGAAATCATCATTCCCATAAGGGAGAGTAAGAATAGGGGCATTACACAAATGAGTCTTAAGGGTTTGAAAAGATTCCTCTTGCTCGGGACCCCAAGCAAAAGGTCTCTCTTTCTGAGTCAATGAAGTGAGAGGAACGACAATCTTAGAGAAGTCCGAAATGAATCGGCGGTAAGATCCCGCCAATCCTAAGAAGGAATGAATCTCAGATGCAGATTTAGGCGTACTCCAATTCTTCACAGCTTCGATTTTAGACGGGTCAACATGAATACCTTGCTTACTAACGACGTGACCAAGAAATTGTACTTCATTAATCCAAAACTCACACTTAGAAAATTTAGCATACAGACGTTCACAATGTAAGAGTTCAAGCATCAAGTGTAAATGTCGAGCATGATCAACTTTAGTTTTAGAATAAATGAGAATATCATCAATAAAGACTATCACAAAACGATCCAAATAGGGCTTATAAACATAATTCATGAGATCCATGAACACAGCGGGCGCATTGGTCAATCCAAAAGGCATGACCACGAACTCGTAGTGTCCATAACGAGTACTAAATGCGGTTTTGGGTACATCATCTTCGGGAACTCGAAACCGATGATAACCAGAGCGAAGATCGATTTTCGAGAAACAGGACACGCCTTGTAGTTGGTCAAATAGATCTTCGATACGGGGAAGAGGATAACGATTCTTAATGGTAAGCTTATTAAGTTCACGGTAGTCGATACACATACGGAACAAGCCATCTTTCTTCTTGACGAATAGCACGGGAGTACCCCACGGGGAGGTACTTGGATGAATAAATCCTTTGTCGAGTAGTTCCTGAAGCTGACTAGATAGCTCTTGCATCTCGGAAGGTTCAAGATGATATGGGGCCTTGGTGACAGGAGCCGCGCCAGGTATGATATCAATACGAAAATCGACGGTTCTAGGAGGTGGAAGACCAGGTAGATCTTCAGGAAAGACATCGGGGAAATCACGCACCACTGGAACATCACTTATGTTTTTTCCCTTGCTCTTTTGTTCCACCACGTGGGCCAAGAAAGCAAGGTTTTATTTACATAAGCACCTGCTCGCTTGTGTGCATAACATTAGCCTCAGCCCTTTCGAAGGTCGGTCTCCATAAACATGCAAGATATCACCAGACGGTAGAGGTAGACGAACAAACTTCTCGTGACAAGCAATCTCGGCATGGTTCTTACGCAACCAATCCATACCGATAATGACATCAAAACTACCCAATTGCATGGGTATTAGATCAATAGTAAACACGTGGTCGTTAAGAATCAAGGAACGACCACGGACAATAGAATCAACTAGAATAGACATCCCATCGGCAATCTCCATCGAAAATGACTTAGGTAACATAGAACGTGCACAGTTTAACAAAGATTCAAATTCTACGGACACAAAGCTTCTGTCGGCACCAGTATCAAATAGAATCGAAGCATAAAGGTTATTCACAAGAAACGTTCCATTAACGACATCATTGTCGTTACGAGCTTGGTTGGCATTAAGATTGAATGCTCGCCCACGAGCGGCCGACTGTTGATCCTGGTTCAGTTGAGGACACTGGTTACGAATATGAGTAGTATCTCCACATTTGTAGCATGCACGAACAGCGTTGACTGGTTTTGGATTCTGCGGAGGAGCTGGGAGAGCTGGTAGGGCTGCCTGAGCTGGGGCTTGCTGACCTTGTTGAGCTGGGTTACCTTGACGACAGTAAGGAGTCGTATAACCATAGAGATTGCAGTTGGTGCACAAACGACATGCAGAAGTAACAGGATGATGAAAATTACAAGTGGCACACTTGGGGTAAGACCCAGAGTACTGCTTCTTGACTTCAGGTGCAGCAGGGTTCTAAACAGTAGCAACAGGAGCAGGCTTAGCAGCAGGATTCGCAGCAGGAACAATAGCATTGCATCCTGAACCCTGTGACTTTCGCCTCTTGTTCTTGCTGCCACTTGGCTGCTGGGTAACTTGATGTGCAGACTTGGAGGGGGCAGGGTTAGCAAACTGCTTATCACGAACGCAGTTGTTGTTGATACTAGCTGCAAGACGGTAGACTTCCTCAATATTTCCGAGTTGGGCTGCTTCAATAGAATCACGCATAGCAGGAGGTAGACCATTGAGGTACTTGGTTATCATGTGTTTAGGGGTAGAAACCAAGTGAGGAACGATCAAGCTGAGCTGCTTGAAGTGGGTAGTATAAGCCAGATTATCATCACCAATCTGCTTCAAGTGCCAGAACTCTTCTTCAAGCTTCAGTTGTTCATGAGGAGGGCAAAATTCAAGCATTATCAATTCTCGCACCTCAGCCCATGGAAGAGCATAGGCTTCTTCATTCGATCGGATGTTTCTCTCATTTGTCCACTATTCCAATGCTCTGCCTTGAAACATTCCCGTTGCACTCCTAGTCTTTACCTACTCTGGGCATTCGCTGTTGATGAAGGTAACCTCGATGCTATCAAACCACTCGAGCGCAGTCACCCCATCACTGCCTGTGAAAGACTTAGGGTTGCAAGAGATAAAATGTTTATAGTTGAACTTGGTAGACTTTTCTTTCTCCGTCTTAGAGTCAACAGAAGAGGGCGGAGTGTTCGATCCTTGGATCTCAGAGACGATCTTTGGCACGACTCGAACGATCTGGTCAGCCATGAAGGACATCATCTTTTTCTGAGACATTTCCCTGGATCTCTTGAGAGTGTCGGAGAGCTTTCGAGAAGACATCCTATTGATCCAACAAGAGGATCGTATAAGTCTGGGTTCACAAGTCTCACAGTATAGACTCACACACGATAGATTAAATACTTGAGATTCAACAAGATTCACATAGTTCACATTAGTTTTAACACCACAACCCACGACCTTCGCATGGCACGTTGTACGAAGTTTGGCAACATGTCAAAAACACTTATATATAGGAAGTACCAGCAGCGTATCCACCACGCTTCGGGCATATCGCTTCCGCCTCGTACTCGGTGTCATGTTACGTGTCGTAAAACACACTCATCATCCTAGATTCACATAGACTACTCCAATAGTTTCACATAGATTTCAATAGATTCAACAGTTTCCATTAGATTCCATAGATCCTCATATATTCATGTTAACAACCCACAAACAACGAAATCCCGCATGGCACGTGCTATGAAGGTTCGGTAGCATGACAGAAGCACTTATATATAGGAAGTACCAGCGGCGTATCCACTATGCTTCAACCATGCCACGTCCCCCTCGTCATCGGTGTCACGCTTCGTTAACCACAACATTAGATTCCACCACTTTTCACAACATAGATTAACCCAAATAGATTCAACATAGATTAAATAGATTCAATCATAAATTAACCAAATAAGTTCCTCAACTTAAACCCGAGCCTATAAAACTACGAACTTCACTTAGCGCGTGGTACGAAGACTCGGTACCATGCCAGAAACACTTATATATAGGAAGTACCAGCGGCGTATCCACCATGCTTCAGACATGCCATGTCCTCCTCGTCTTCGGCGCTAGGCTACGTTTCGCATTTTGTTTCTCAAAACAACACATACTTAGATTACACATAGATTATGCTAGAGTACGCATAGATTACACATAGATTCCTCATAGATTACTCAAGTAGTTTCCCATGAATTAGATTTCAACAAACTCATCACCGGTCTGCAAAACACTAAGTTTCACATGGCACTTAGTACAAAAGTTGGTAACATGTCTGAAACACTTATCTATTGGAAGTACCAGCGGCGTATCCACCATGCTTCAGACACGTCACTTCTGTCTCGCATTTCTATGCCATGTTCCGTTTAGTGTTTTTTTACAACCACATTAACGCATAGATTCACCAGGTAGATTCACATAGTATCATGGTCGATCAAGATTCCCACATAGGCTATCATGATAGAATAAGGCTTCATAAATTTAGTTTGATTTTGAGATTAGAATTAAGGTTTTAAATTGCGGACATACATGCAATTTGTGTAAAAAGTCTCAAATAAACGAAGAATCAAGATAGACGAAGAATCGAGTTTAAAACCACATGTAAAATTCGAGATAACATAAAAGATAGGCTCATAAAACATAGATTGTTCCGGGTAGAGGAACGGCGACTAACCAAAGTGATTCGAACCCCTTTTTAATTGAGGTAACGCGTCCTGACTTACTTAGACAAATACGTCATCGATGTTAGGCCTACGACATTCGTCCTTTTGGTTATTTCTCATTCCTAATTAAATGGGACTTTCGAGACTTTGGCGAGACATAAAAATCAAGGAGTGGGACTAGTTATCAAGGTCTGAGTTTCACCTCTATCTTGACAACATCGTACCCTAATAGCATCGGTACTTATCAGCAGATAAGACCTACTAGAATATAATCAGGAAATTTCCCATCAAGGTTTGGATGTCACTCCTGGCTTACGGGCAATTTCGTGCAAAACACAAACACTGATCAACAGTGTTTTCAAGTATCAAGTGTCTATTGTGTCAGCCTTAGGAAAGGCATGTAAGTTTAGCAGGAAAAGTGCTGCTAGGAAGCAGGTACGATAGAATGCATAAGTCTTAAACAATAGATAAGAATCAAGATTCCTAGAACTATAGACTAGGGCAAGTATTCCTACTCATCCTAATTCCCTATAGTTATGGCTCTGATACCAATCTATCACACCCCAACCGATGGTGGAAACATCGGGGTGCGAGCACTAAGCGAACAGATTGCTCACGAGAATCCACAACACTAAATAGTTTCAATATAAATTAGATTCATTTCATGCAATAGTCTAAAATAACATCAATCACCAAAACATAGTATCAACCAAATCAAATATAACAATTGTTTCAAAGTTTCTAGGTTTAGCTAAGTGGAGTATCTAAGCTTCATCCTAGCTTGTTTCATGATTCCTAGCATCCTGTCAGCCTGCAACATGTATTAAAATAGGGTCAGTACAAAGATGTACCTGCGAGTATACAAGTTTGAATAATAGAATACTAGATTAAAACAACTCATATCCATATGTAATGTTAACAAAATAATTTCAGCCATGCTAGTGTTCGTAGTCCAAGAAGTGATAGCCCAAGTATCCTGATGCTTTGTTGTTTTCCCAAGTCTCAAGGAAAACTAGAATCCTCCTAACAATACCCCCGAGAATAATGGGGAGGTGCATCTCCTATAGCGCTACTATTGTTAAGGCGGAACTACACACCCTGGATCAAACGTTCACATAGCACAAATAGAATACAAGAATCACAAGTTTCACATACGCATAGGATAGAGTTTAGTTTCCAAAAGTGTCAAGTATCATAGTTTAATAAAATACATGTTACACCCCAAAGTTTAAAATAAAAAGGGATCGAGTAAACTCACAGCGATTGCTTAACAGGTTAACTGTTATTGGATCAAAGGGAGCTCTTTAGAGTTAGCCTGATTAGATTATAACAGATAAGAGTCGGACAGAGTAACGAGATTGCGCAAAGTGGCGGATCAGTCATCCTGATCGGATGGTTGTCTGATCGGATGGCCATCCGATCGGATTGCCATTCAATTGAGATGACATGTGAATGAAAGGGACGTATGGATATTCGATCGGATGGCTATCCTATCAAATTACCATTCGATCCAAAGTTCTCAGTTTTCAAAATTCAAAGTCTCAAAAGGTCTCCTGATCGGATGGCAGTTCGATCGGATGGCTATCCGATCGAGTTGTCGTTCGACGATCATGACTTCAAAGTTTAAGTGTTTAAAGTTAATGGGACAGGTGTTACTTGATCGGGTGGCTGTTCGATCGGATGGCTATCCGATCGGATTGCCATTTCAAGATTCAAGTATCCAAGTGTTAGGGGTAAGAGGCAAGTGTCACTCGATCAGGTGGCTGTCCGATCGGATGGCTATCCGATCGGATTGCCACTCGATCGGGTTATCCTTGTCCCATTCCTAACTTGTAAAGTTTCTAAGTTTTTGATTAGGCAATGATGACGTGGTACGCATTAAGACCGGTAAACCCATCAGTGTACAGCCGATCCGATCGGGTGGGAATCACCCCAGTCCGTTCAGTCGTCAGTTCGTGACGGTGTTCATGTTAGAATTTATACTCCGGTCATCTTTTCCGGCAAAAATCCTTCTCCAAACCAACTCCAGACTAATCCTTAAGTCTACAGCTCGTTTACATCCAGATCTCACCGTTTTTATGATAAAAGTCTTAAGAAACGATGAAGATAAACATAATTTTTAGTTGCAAAGTATAGTTTTAGTGTAAAAACACATGAAATTCCTTAGATCTGAGCTAGATCTTGAACGGAGTGACATCACTCAACAGTTTGTACAAACTGCCATGGTGACGTCACCCTCAAGGGCTCAAATCTCATAGATTTTATGGTGAAAAGTGAGATTTCAAAGGAGAATCATGTAGAGAATGGTGCATAGATCAAAGATGTACAAGAATCTAGTGTAAAACATACCGAAATCGCCAAGAAATGGAGGAAAAGAGGAGTGCGTGCGTCTGGGTCGAGTGAGGTTGTCACATCAGTGAGAATGGTGATGCGACAGGCCTATTTATAGTGTCAGGGTGAGTGAAGGTTGTGTGCACGGATCGGATGGCAACTCGATTGAGTGGCCATCCGATCGGGTGGCTATCCGATCGGGTGGTCATCCGATCGGATGGTCATCCGATCGGTTTGCCACTCGGCCAATCCATCATTTCCGCGTTTCCGTCTTTGATTCGTTTTACGCGCTAGATCAAGCGTTGCGTTGTGTATTTATTGGGTAATTGTATCACGTGACTAGATTACATTATTAAAACAAGTTTCCATAGTTTCCGCCAGTGACAAGACTCCAGTCCCTCGTTCAACCAAGTCTCAAGTTTCACGAGCCTCAAGAGTCAAGCACCAAAGTATCAAGCATTCTAGAATCATAGTATCGTAGCATCATAGGATCATAGTCTCATAGTATCATAGAATCATAGCCTCATAGTTTCATAGTTTCATGGATTCATAGTCTCATAGTCTTATAGTTTCCAAGCATCATGTATCAAAATCGTAGCATAGTTTCACCAAGTATTAAAAGTATCAAGTATTACATAGTTTAGGGACTAAAAGTGTCAAATAGGTAAAAGTCTAGGGACGTAGGCGTTACAAGTGTGGTTCCCACAATCTCTTTCATGAAAATCCTTTAAAACTTCTTGAATCTCTGGATCCTTAATGCATCTTAAATATGGACCTGCAAGAGACATTTTATATAAGATGTTGTTTAATAATGTAAATTAAGATACCTTAATTTTGAAGGCTCTAGGATTTTCTCTAGCAGGAATCTCTCCATTCTGTATATATCTCAGGATTGGAAGGATCCAGGATCCTGAATTTGACTGTGCACCATCATTAGGTACAATCTCAGAATCCTCCACTATCTCCATGGCTACGTTATCCTCAATAGCAGGGATTAGAACATGGATGATGGGTATCTTTACATCCTCTGGAATCTTCAATGATGATCCAAGATTAGCTAGGGCATCAGCTTCTACATTCTCTTCTCTGGGTACCTATGTTAAACTAAAAGAAGCAAAAGAATCTGCCAATTTCTTGACTATTTCTAGATACTTGATTAGCCTTTCACCTTTGACAGTCTAAGAACCATTATAGTGGTTAGTAATTAATAAAGAATCTACATGTACCTCAAGATACATGATCCTCATATCTTGGCTAATTGCAAACCTGCTATCAAGACCTCATATTCAGCCTCATTATTGGTGGTTTGAAATTCACAAGCAATTGATAGGGGTATAATGTCCCCCTATGGCGATTTTAGTAGTATGCCTAGTACAATTCCCTTGACATTTGAAGCTCCATCTGTGAAGAGTATCCAAGGATCCTTGGTCTCTTCAAGTTGTTGAACTTCCAATTCAGCTTCCCTTTGTAGATCACTACCGAAATCAGCCACAAAGTCAGCTAAGGCTGGGGACTTGATGGCAGTCCTAGGTTCATACTTAATGCCATATGCACTAAGCTTGACTGCCCATTTTTCCATCCTTCCTGACATTTCAGGTTTCCTGAGAACATTCTTGATAGGAAAGTTAGTTTTAACAACAATAGGATGAGTTCCAAAATAATGTCGTAGTTTAGTAGATGCCATGATTAAAGCAAGAATAAGTTTCTCTCAATGAGAATACCTGGACTCGGCATCAAGTAGGCATTTACTTACATAGTATACCGGATGTTGAGAGCCTTCATGATCCTTAACTAGGACCGCACTTACTGCCTTTGTGGAAATAGCCAGATATAAGGATAATGTTTCCCCGTTTTCTGGTTTCGTTAGAGCTGGAGCTGAGGATAGGTAATCCTTGAGGGCTTTGAGGGCATTCTCATGCTTTTCAGTCCATTCGAATTTTTTTGTTCTTCCTCAGGATGTCGTAGAACTCATTACATTTCTCTGAGGACTTTGAGATAAATCTGTTCAAGGTTCTGATTCTTCCTGTCAACCTTTGCACATCCTTAGCATTGACAGGAGACATGATGTTCACGATGGCCTTGATTTGTTCTGGACTTGCCTCGATTCCCCTCTTTGTTACCATATACCCTTAAAATTTACCAGCTTTAACTTGAAAATGGCATTTGGAAGGATTCAGCTTCATGTTGTATCTGTCAAGAATATCAAATGCTTCTTCCAAATCCTTTAGGTGATCCTCAGCTCTTTTGGACTTAACCACCATATCATCTATTAAGACTTCCATTGTGTGTCCAATCTGCTCTTTGAACATCATATTCACTAGCCTTTGGTATGTAGCACCTGCATTTCTTAATCCAAAAGGCATAGCAATATAGCAATATATACCAGTGGGAGTGATGAAAGCTGTATCCTCTTGGTCTGATGGTTCCATCTGAATTTGTTGAAATCTAGATGATGCATCCATAAAAGTTAACAACTCATGACCCACCGTAGCATCCACCATGGAGTCAGTGTGGGGTGAAGGGAAAGGATCCTTGGGACATGCTTTGTTTTAGTCAGTAAAATCAACGCATACCCTCCACTTTCCATTCTTTTTCTGAACAACAACCACATTGGCTAACTATCTTGGATACTTAACCTCTCTGATCATACCTGCCTTGAGCAATTTGTCTACCTCTTCTTGGATAATGGCATTTCTTTCGGGTGCAAATTTCCTCCTTTTCTGGTGTATTGGCTTGAAAGACCTGTCAATACAAAGTTTGTGAGTAATAATATCCTTAGATATACCTGTCATGTCTTCATGTTTCCAAGAAAAGGTAGTTTTTCTTCTTTTCAGGAAGGATATTAAATCCTGCCCAATACTTTCAGGATCCCGAATCCTACAAAAATTTTGGATTCCGGATCCTCATGGTTCAACAGAATATCCTTGACGTCTTGCTCTCTTGCCTTAATGACGTCCCTTGATGGATACTTTAATTGCTATGCCTCCCTAGGCTTTGAGGCCGGTTTCATTGAAGAAGTATAGCAATTTTTGGCTTCTTGCTGATCACTTTCGATCTTCACCACACCCCATGGAGTAGGGAGCTTCAAACATTGATGATATGTTGAAGGGACTGCTTTTATATCGTGTATCCATGGCCTGCCAAGGATAACACTACAATAAGATAAGCAATCAATGACACAGAATTTTTGAACAGGATTCACTCCTTCTATATAAATAGGAAGTTTGATGTCCCCCAATGTATTCTTTGTCTCTCCACTGAATCCCACAAGGACAGATGATCTTGGGACAATATCAGATTCAGGGATGTTCATTCTTTTGAGGACATCCCACTGGATTATGTTCACTGATCTTTCCCTATCAATGAGAATTTTGCGAACAAAATGGTTAGAGATAAATAATGTAATAACTAGACCGTCATGATGAGGATCCTGTATGTCTACATGGTCATCCTCATCAAAGGATATGACTTTCTCCTGGGTAAGAATGGAAGTTCGAACAGGTATGTCCCCATTCTCCATCTTTATCTCCTTTGCATGTCTCTCAGCTGCTGAGAATGAAGTGCCACATATATCAGAACCTCCAAAGATGAAATGGACAATTTGAGCATCAGCTGGTGGAGGAGGAGCTTTTTCAGGAACTTTCTCAGAATCCTGGATCCTTGACTTTTTACTTCCAAATAAATCCTTCAAGTATCCTTTGCTCAAAAGGTAACCAATCTCCTTCCTTAATGTTTTGCATTCATCCGTGAGATGACCAAAGTCTTCATGATAAGCGCACCACTTTGATTTATCTTTGGTAGCAGCTAGCTTGTCACTTTTCCTCTTGTTCCACAGCATGCACATTCTGGTTGTCAGTTTTAGTGTATGACTTGGATCTGTTATTCTTGAAATAGGATCCTTGTTTGTCTTGTTTTGAGGATCCTAACAACCTCTCCTTGATCCTTTTGTCATCCTCGAAACGGATGAACCTCTCCTTCAAGGTGTCATAACAAGATCATCATAGAACTAAGAATCTTTAAGTAAACCCATTTTAAAAGCTTCAACAGCAGTAACAATATCTAAGTTAGGGATTTCTAAGGATTCTCTACTGAATTTAGTTATGTAATCCCTTAATGATTCATTATGACCTTGGGTGACCCTATATAAATCACTAGTCAACCGTTCAAATCTCCTACTACATGAAAATTGACTATTGAACAAGTTAACTAAATTAGAAAATGAAGTAATTGAATAAGGAGGAAGACTTAGCAGCCATTTCAAAGCTGATCCAGTCAATGTGGATCCGAAACCCTTGCAAAGGCATGCTTGTTTTAACCTTTCTGGAATGGGGTTGAGCTCCATTCTCTCCCTGTATTGTGCCACATGTTCTTCTGGATCGGTAGTACCGTCATACAGCTTCATATTGGGTGTTTGAAATCGCTTTGGTATCTCAGCATTACATATGGGTGGTGCAAAGCGAGACACCTTGTGACTTCCATCCGGGATCTCAGGAATGGGTTTAACCACTCCTGGGACACTGGTTATCATATCCTTAAGTTTTTGCAACTCCTTAGCCATGGCCTGGTTGATCCCTGGTTCCTGCATAAGACCATGGTTAGTGTTATAAGATGTATTGAAAGTGTTACCTCCTGACTGGTTCGAGATTGGAATCCTAGATGTCTATCCAAAATGAGGCAGTTCTGGTGCAACTATGGGACCAGATGAAGCAATAGTCTGCATAGGAATGAATTCTCCCACATATCTCAGAACTTCTGGGTTGTTGACTCCCCGAGGATCCCTGATCCTGGAAGATGTTGGATCCAGGAAACATTGGAGCTGAAGGTCTTGGATGATGCGATGTGTCACACCCCGACCACGTAGAACATACAAAACGTGGCGGAAATGTCGGGGAGTGTTGTAACAGAATTAATTGTTTCAAATCCATGGCAATTGAAGTTTCGTTTTATTGATTAAAAATGTTACAATGTCTTAACAAACAAGGAAATACAACATAATTAACTAGTCTTGCATCTTTTATTGTCACTAAAGCCCAAGTCTGCCTATGTGTATCTTGATCATCTTATGCAACAGCTCCTGAAAAACACATGTGAAAATAGGTACGTCAGCATAAAAATGCCTGTGAGATACATAGGTTTTGTGAAAATAGGTTTCATGACTTATGTTTGAGAAAATGTTTAGTCATGAACCTTGTAATTTGCTTTGTCTTGTAAATCATTTGAAAAATGATAAGATCAGATGATATGTATAAATAAGTGAATAGTGTATGGTTAAATGAATAACCATGTAAAAATGTGTTTGTATAAGATAAGTTGTTTATAACTCAATGTCTTGTGAAAAGTATGTTATTTGTATAAAATGTTATATGTCTCAAACTGAAATGATTCAAATAACGCTACGATATATGTAATACCATACAAACACTTATATATAGGAAGTACCAGCGGCGTATCCACCATGCTTGTATCATATTACACACGCATCGTTACTTAATCACTTAATCAAACCAAACCATCAAGATGTCAAATGTTCATGTCTAATGTAAATCATGTAATATGTATCCAAAATGTAAGCCTGTGATGAATAACAAATGTACTAAGTACGCGACAATAGACATACGTAGCATGTGACCTGTACTAAGTATGCAACAATAGACATACGTAGCATGTGACCTGTACTAAGTATGGAACAATAGACATACGTAGCATGTGACCTGTACTACATATACAACAATAGACATACGTAGCATGTGACCTGTACTACGTATACAACAATAGACATACGTAGCATGTGACCTGTACTACGTATACAACAATAGACATACGTAGCATGTGACCTGTACTACGTATACAACAATAGACATACGTAGCATGTGACCTGTACTACGTATACAACAATAGACATACGTAGCATGTAATGTAAAACGATGTACTAAGTAATGCACACAATGGGCATACCAAGCATAAGATGTAATAAAATCATGTACTATAATGTACTAACGAACATAGCAGGTATATGATGTGTAAACAGGAAAGCATGAAAGTAATAAGTAGGCACATGTGTTTCACCCCAAAACGTTTGGAAAACAGTAAAAGAGGGGTCTATGTACTCACTTGAGATTGCTTAGTAGTCCTTGAGTAACAACCAAACAATGCTAGAGATCACGGATATCAAACGACACCTAATATAGGTAACTATGTTAATAAACCGGACCTAAATCGGAAGATCTGATAGAATGAGGGTTCGTAAACCAAATGAGTATAGAGACTCGTGTCATATGGTTTAACAAAGCCTACATACTAAATGAAACCTTAATCTAAGTGCTTTCGACCCATTACGACCCGTTTAGGTAGCCTATGCTACTTTAACGCGTCGTTCGCGTGAAACGCGTTCGGACCGTCTAACTAGTCCTATGACAAGTGTTATATGCCTAAACATGTTACATAATCAGTTATGTGACAAAAGTTTAGGTTACATATGCTTAATTACCAATTATACATGAAAAGGGTATTCTGGTAATTTACCTAAGGGATATAAACTACCTATCATACAACTACTCAAACGATGTGACCATAGGGTATAACCTCGGAAGGTTATTCCCTATATACTATGGTCACCTAATGTATTTCGTCGGATCCTAATGATCGACCAAACTGGGTCGGGTTCGAGGTATAAGCGATTTATTAGATCGCTTACCCTACGACCCTAGACAACGTGGTAATCAGTAGGCATAGTCCCAAGGGACTATAACCAACGTGATTACACTCACGTTGCGAAGTTCAAACGAACTTCGCATTGACCATAACTGGTCAACGCAGAAAGTCAAACAAAGTTTGACTTTCAGACTCGAAAGACTCGAAAAGCAATAAAAGAACGAAAGAATACTTACGAAGGGTCCCCGAATGCTAATCCCGATCCAAGTAACTCAGGTATGAAACAATGGTTTCAACTTAGAGCTTCTAGGATCAGAATTCTAGTGGGTTTTGAAGTTGTGTGGGTTGGGTATTTATAGGAATACCCGAACCGTTAGGATCGTTTCATGGAAACCGTGCTCGAATCTTGTGCGTACACTTGTCACAAAGTTGTGGTAACTTAAAAATGGTCCTAATGAGCTGAATGTGCAGTTGTGAGTGTGTGGATGAGGTTTAAACAGCTGGAATCAGCTGACTAAGCGTTCTTATCTGATCAGGAAGGCTGAGGCGGGCTGCCTAAGATTTAAGCTTGGCTCACGCGGGCCGCCTAGCTCTTCAGATCAGAAAACAAGTTTCAAATGTTGCAGTTTCAGTCCCTGTTATGTGTTTAAGCCATTTCCGACATGTTTAAGGCCCGTTAAGCCAACTTTAAGGCCCTAACATGATGTCTAAACATTGTGGACATGAAACATGCTCAAAAATATGTCGGATGTTGGTTCGTTTGGTCGTACGAACGCGATGTTCGCTTAATTACGACGGAATGCGCACAAGCGCGAAAAACGATCCAAATGGCGTGACGAATGGATTTTTCTTATGCCAAACACTAAAATAAAATATTTTAGTGCTTACATAAATTTTTGGATGTCCGGATGTATTCAGAATGTAAGTTATGCACGAAAATGCAAACTTATGCACTTTTTGACACTTTTAGTCCCTGAATGACCCAAAAGTTTATTTTAGCACACCGAACACCTCAAAGCCTATTTCTAAGCTATGTAAAGGATATTTATGGTATGTTTAACTTATGGTCATGTTCCGGAATGTCTGTTACAGTTCAAATTGGCATACTTTCGCAGTTTGTCAACTTTAGTCCATGTAAGCGATTTAACTTGATTTTGCAATACCAAAGCCTTCAAAACTTATTTCTAAGTTATGTAAAGGTTATTTAAGGTATGTTAAGTATATGTCACTATTCCGGAGTGTTCGTTGCATTAAACTGGTTATATTTACGCATCGGTGCGCGTATAACCTTCCAGAAAGCGATTTAGAGCTTGAAATCGAACAAGAATTGATATGTGTAAACGATACACATATTTTTTACAAACCCCAAGTATGAAATACAATATTTCATTGGTTTGGCATTTGTTTGATGGTCGCAGTGACACAGGTGTCACAGTCTCCCCTACTTTAGGAAATTTCGTCCCGAAATTTATTCGTAGGAGTCTATCTGTGGCTTTGTGTCAAATAACCACCAGAGATACGAAAGGCATAATCCTGACATTTCCTTAACGGACATTCTTCAGAACCAAAAATGAACGAAATGAGTCATTTTCCACAACTTCTTCAGAACCGAAAATGAACGAAAGGAGTCATTTTCCACAACTTCTTCAGAACCGAAAATGAACGAAAGGAGTCATTTTCCACAACTTCTTCAGAACCGAAAATGAACGAAATGAGTCATTTTCCACAACTTCTTCAGAACCGAAAATGAACGAAAGGAGTCATTTTCCACAACTTCTTCATAACCGAAAATGAACGAAAGGAGTCATTTTCCACAACTTCTTCAGAACCGAAAATGAACGAAATGAGTCATTTTCCACAACTTCTTCAGAACCGAAAATGAACGAAATGAGTCATTTTCCACCATTTCTTCAGAAACAAAAATGAACGAAATGAGTCATTTTTCACCATTTCTTCAGAAACAAAAATGAACGAAATGAGTCATTTTTCACCATTTCTTCAGAAACAAAAATGAACGAAATGAGTCATTTTTCACCATTTCTTCAGAAACAAAAATGAACAAAATGAGTCATTTTTCACCATTTCTTCAGAAACAAAAATGAACGGAACGAACTCTAGACACATGACAAAACTCGCTGTGGTTTCCGTGCACTGAATTTCATAATTATGTATGCATCCAGAATTACGTAATTCCTTGCATAGTCCGCACAGTTTGCCTTGAAATGTTTTAGGGGAGGAAAATCAAACATGTGATAAGTATGACTAGACTACCATATGGTCCTTTTAATTAGATCAACAGATGATCTTATTAATTAGGCCACCAATGAGTCCTTTCAGCTATCTCATCACATGATAATCCTAACCAGATCTGTTTAACTAGACCACTCAAGGGTCTAATTATGGAATAGTACAATATAATCCAAGGGTCTTTACTATTACGTAAAAGCCCATTGAGGATTTAATATAGTACCTTTGGATATCCTACCATGAATCCCTTATACGAAGATATGGAAGATTCTACGAGGATTTGGATAACAAAAACTTGGATTACTCAAAAACATAAAAGGAAACACATAAGCACATAATCACCTAGTTGTTTAACTTGGTTATTGATTTGTTATCTTTGGACGCGGATACTTAAAGTACACCAGGAATCCAATTCGTGGATTTCATTTGGCACTTTAATCATTTCAAGAATACATTCATGAAGATAGGATGATCTACCAAAAATTCGATTTTCGTTTTCAGGAAAACGCAATATTCGAATTAAGGTACACAATAATTTAGAACATACGGAAATACCCTTGGGTACCCAATTAAGAATTTATAGTGGTACTGGGGGTATTCGTACAGAATTATAACTTGCACCTTGCACTTCGTCTCTTTGCAAGAGACGGGTACTTAGGATCTTTGTGTAAAACGCAAGAGATTGTAAAATGGAAGAATTTTGGGGGTAGTTTGCTTTTCAAGGAATACGATTCCTTGATTGTCGGTATTGTAGGGGATATGTTGTTTATATATACAATCACATAAATACATTGCAATGTAAATAAAAAGATTTATTTATTAACAATGATAACAACGGTTTTATGGACCTTGACAACAAAAGAAAATAATACATAAGACATGATTATTTCTAAACGGTGTTGTCTTCTAGTCGGTCAGTTGCTCATCTCTGTGCTGGATTAGCATTAGCACGCTTTGGGCAATTTCTTTGGAAATGTCCCATCTCGCCACACTTGTAGCAAGAACCTGGTGGAAAGCGAGCTCGAGCAGGTTTGTTGTCAGCTTGATTTGGTGCAACTGCTGCTACGCAAACTTTTGCTGTATGACCTTTACGTCCACAAATTTGGCATTCGCGGCACTTCACATTAACATGATGATAAAGGTTACATTTGTTGCACAAGGGTGAAGTTCCATTATATGGCTTCCTAGTGCGGGGTTTAGCTGGTTGGTTGGGGACGGCTTGACCATTGTGAGCGACCATGGCGAAGTTCTGAGAAGCCTTTTGCTTCTTTGACCGCTCAAGGGATCCAGTCTGTTCATCCATGGTCTTTGATTCCTCGATTGGTTTCGATTCCTCGACCGGTTTCTTGTCACCCTTTCGGAAAAGCTTACGTTTCCTGATCTGAGATTCAGTCAAAGTTGCAGATAGCTCAATGGCCTGCCTAACCGTAGTGGGGTTACTACCGGTAACAATGTCTTGAACTGAGTCAGGGAGACCATCAATGTATTTTTCGATTGCCTTATCCAAAGGCGTGACCATGGTAGGACACAACAGGCTCAGCTCCTCATATCGATCGGTGTATGCTCGATGTTCACCGCTGTCTTGCTTAAGATCATCGAATTCCCTTTCCAATGCCCTGATCTCGTGACGAGGACAAAATTCCTTCATCATCAGTGCTCGAAGTTCTTCCCAAGTTTGGGCCAGTGCCACTTCGGCACCCCTATCTCTCACCACACCGTTCCACCACGTCAAAGCTCGTTTCTCAAAGACACTAGATGCGAAGTCTACCTTTCGCTCATTTGGACATTGAACATGCCTGAAGGTGCTCTCTAGACTCTCGAACCATTGCAGAAGTGCAGTCGCTCCTTGAGACCCAGAAAACTTTGATGGCTTGGCCAAGTTGAACGTCTTGAAGCTGCAGAGGGCATTATTGTTGTTGATAGCTTGGTAACATTGAGCAACGACGTTCGGGATTGCAGCAGTCATTTGCTGTGTAATGACAGCTGCCAGCTCATCAATAGATACCGGGTTTTCGCGTCGTGGAGGCATTCTAAAAAGAGGAAACATGAAAGGAAACGAGTGAAAGAATTAGACGAAAAGAATGAGATGAAACAAATCTGATGAAAGCAAGGGTAGTGGTCATTTGTTTGTTACTACAAAGCAACAAACGACCTCGGTGATTAATCAAAGTAAATAGGTCAAAAATAATGTATCGCGAAGACATGCTCGCCTATAAGTGAACACTCATCCCAAGAATTCCCAGGTAAGCACAACTGGTCTCGCGTCTGATGAGATGTATACGAAGTGCTTGCCTAGACAGAAAACCCAGAATACAGGCATTCACCCTTCCAGTTTGCACGTGTTCACATTATTTAAAACCCAAAACCTTGACGAGATTTTGAAAATTCAAAGGGGTTCAAAACCATATAACAGAGGGTTCAAAACCTTACAATAGAGAGTTCAAAACCTAGTAATCAATCATCCTAGAACAGATGATTAGTTTTCAAAGCGGTTTTGAAATTTATGTTCTTGTTGTGATTGTCGCCTAAGGATAGGTGACGGTATTGTTTTATGACTAAACGCAAGTAAACTCGCGTTAGGGTCCTAAGAAGGTTATAGACTAGGTCAAAGCATTACTAATAACCTAATTCCCTATAACCATTGGCTCTGATACCATCTTTTCTGTCACACCCCGACCACGTAGAAAACACAAAACGTGGCGGAAATGTCGGGGAGTGTTGTAACAGAATTAATTGTTTCAAATCCATGGCAATTGAAGTTTCGTTTTATTGATTAAAAATGTTACAATGTCTTAACAAACAAGGAAATACAACATAATTAACTAGTCTTGCATCTTTTATTGTCACTAAAGCCCAAGTCTGCCTATGTGTATCTTGATCATCTTATGCAACAGCTCCTGAAAAACACATGTGAAAATAGGTACGTCAGCATAAAAATGTCTGTGAGATACATAGGTTTTGTGAAAATAGGTTTCATGACTTATGTTTGAGAAAATGTTTAGTCATGAACCTTGTAATTTGCTTTGTCTTGTAAATCATTTGAAAAATGATAAGATCAGATGATATGTATAAATAAGTGAAGAGTGTATGGTTAAATGAATAACCATGTAAAAATGTGTTTGTATAAGATAAGTTGTTTATAACTCAATGTCTTGTGAAAAGTATGTTATTTGTATAAAATGTTCTATGTCTCAAACTGAAATGATTCAAATAACGCTACGATATATGTAATACCATACAAACACTTATATATAGGAAGTACCAGCGGCGTATCCACCATGCTTGTATCATATTACACACGCATCGTTACTTAATCACTTAATCAAACCAAACCATCAAGATGTCAAATGTTCATGTCTAATGTAAATCATGTAATATGTATCCAAAATGTAAGCCTGTGATGAATAACAAATGTACTAAGTACGCGACAATAGACATACGTAGCATGTGACCTGTACAAAGTATGCAACAATAGACATACGTAGCATGTGACCTGTACTAAGTATGGAACAATAGACATACGTAGCATGTGACCTGTACTACATATACAACAATAGACATACGTAGCATGTGACCTGTACTACGTATACAACAATAGACATACGTAGCATGTGACCTGTACTACGTATACAACAATAGACATACGTAGCATGTGACCTGTACTACGTATACAACAATAGACATACGTAGCATGTGACCTGTACTACGTATACAACAATAGACATACGTAGCATGTGACCTGTACTACGTATACAACAATAGACATACGTAGCATGTAATGTAAAACGATGTACTAAGTAATGCACACAATGGGCATACCTAGCATAAGATGTAATAAAATCATGTACTATAATGTACTAACGAACATAGCAGGTATATGATGTGTAAACAGGAAAGCATGAAAGTAATAAGTAGGCACATGTGTTTCACCCCAAAACGTTTGGAAAACAGTAAAAGAGGGGTCTATGTACTCACTTGAGATTGCTTAGTAGTCCTTGAGTAACAACCAAACAATGCTAGAGATCACGGATATCAAACGGCACCTAATATAGGTAACTATGTTAATAAACCGGACCTAAATCGGAAGATCTGATAGAATGAGGGTTCGTAAACCAAATGAGTATAGAGACTCGTGTCATATGGTTTAACAAAGCCTACATACTAAATGAAACCTTAATCTAAGTGCTTTCGACCCATTACGACCCGTTTAGGTAGCTTATGCTACTTTAACGCGTCGTTCGCGTGAAACGCGTTCGGACCGTCTAACTAGTCCTATGACAAGTGTTATATGCCTAAACATGTTACATAATCAGTTATGTGACAAAAGTTTAGGTTACATATGCTTAATTACCAATTATACATGAAAAGGGTATTCTGGTAATTTACCTAAGGCATATAAACTACCTATCATACAACTACTCAAACGATGTGACCATAGGGTATAACCTCGGAAGGTTATTCCCTATATACTATGGTCACCTAATGTATTTGGTCGGATCCTAATGATCGACCAAACTGGGTCGGGTTCGAGGTATAAGCGATTTATTAGATCGCTTACCCTACGACCCTAGACAACGTGGTAATCAGTAGGCATAGTCCCAAGGGACTATAACCAACATGATTACACTCACGTTGCGAAGTTCAAACGAACTTCGCATTGACCATAACTGGTCAACGCAGAAAGTCAAACAAAGTTTGACTTTCAGACTCGAAAGACTCGAAAAGCAATAAAAGAACGAAAGAATACTTACGAAGGGTCCCCGAATGCTAATCCCGATCCAAGTAACTCAGGTATGAAACAATGGTTTCAACTTAGAGCTTCTAGGATCAGAATTCTAGTGGGTTTTGAAGTTGTGTGGGTTGGGTATTTATAGGAATACCCGAACCGTTAGGATCGTTTCATGGAAACCGTCCTCGAATCTTGTGCGTACACTTGTCACAAAGTTGTGGTAACTTAAAAATGGTCCTAATGAGCTGAATGTGCAGTTGTGAGTGTGTGGATGAGGTTTAAAAGCTGGAATCAGCTGACTAAGCGTTCTTATCTGATCAGGAAGGCTGAGGCGGGCCGCCTAAGATTTAAGCTTGGCTCACGCGGGCCGCCTAGCTCTTCAGATCAGAAAACAAGTTTCAAATGTTGCAGTTTCAGTCCCTGTTATGTGTTTAAGCCATTTCCGACATGTTTAAGGCCCGTTAAGCCAACTTTAAGGCCCTAACATGATGTCTAAACATTGTGGACATGAAACATGCTCAAAAATATGTCGGATGTTGGTTCGTTTGGTCGTACGAACGCGATGTTCGCTTAATTACGACGGAATGCGCACAAGCGCGAAAAACGATCCAAATGGCGTGACGAATGTATTTTTCTTATGCCAAACACTAAAATAAAATATTTTAGTGCTTACATAAATTTTTGGATGTCCGGATGTATTCAGAATGTAAGTTATGCACGAAAATGCAAACTTATGCACTTTTTGACACTTTTAGTCCCTGAATGACCCAAAAGTTTATTTTAGCACACCGAACACCTCAAAGCCTATTTATAAGCTATGTAAAGGATATTTATGGTATGTTTAACTTATGGTCATGTTCCGGAATGTCTGTTACAGTTCAAATTGGCATACTTTCGCAGTTTGTCAACTTTAGTCCCTGTAAGCGATTTAACTTGATTTTGCAATACCAAAGCCTTCAAAACTTATTTCTAAGTTATGTAAAGGTTATTTAAGGTATGTTAAGTATATGTCACTATTCCGGAGTGTTCGTTGCATTAAACTGGTTATATTTACGCATCGGTGCGCGTATAACCTTCCAGAAAGCGATTTAGAGCTTGAAATCGAACAAGAATTGATATGTGTAAACGATACACATATTTTTTACAAACCC
The DNA here is from genome assembly GCA_030545235.1 of Helianthus tuberosus. Classification (NCBI taxonomy): domain Eukaryota; kingdom Viridiplantae; phylum Streptophyta; class Magnoliopsida; order Asterales; family Asteraceae; genus Helianthus; species Helianthus tuberosus. Next base: position 104,643,092 of record CM060443.1, read on the forward strand.
CAATTATGAAATACAATATTTCATTGGTTTGGCATTTTTTTGATGGTCGCAGTGACACAGGTGTCACACGATGAGGATCCTTGATGCTGATAGTAGGATCCTTGGGCTGACAGCGTCCCCATGTATCCTCCCGAACTAAAGAAGGATCCTTGATTCTGAAAGGAGGATCCTTGAGGCTAAAAAGAGGATCCTTGAGGCTGGAAGTAGGATCCTTGAGCCTGTGTTATAGCCGACGATCCATACTGCATACTTGATGATCCTCCATGATACTGGACACCTGATGCTTTGGAATGCTGGACAGTTGTTGGTGGAGTAGTGAAATCCAACGACCTAGGCATCAATGGATAGTGATCCTCAGCTAACTTCTTCAATTTCTTGATTTCATCAATCTCACGAAGGATCCTGCCGTTAGTTTCATCTTGTTGTTGCATGTATCCTTTCATCTGCAAAATCAAAGAGTAAAGATCACTGTTAGTAGGTGTAGAGGAAGAAACAACAGTAGTCGCTTTTGTGAAAACGAGGGTTGTCTTCTTCGCTGCATTCTCAGCATTCTTCTGGGATCCAGAAGAAACAGGAGGCAACGGTGGAATGCCATGTGATGAGGTAATCGTCGACATGGAGCTTGAAGTGGTTTTCCCCTGAGAAGCTATGTGGTTGAAGGTAATGACAAGAATGAATGAAATGAACAGAATTTTCAAGGATGATGCACCAATAGCCCCACGGTGGGCGCCAAACTGTTTTGGTCAAAAATCACACAAGGATAATGTAACCAAATCTGATTTTTGTGAGGTTGAGTGCTTGGTTAAATGAAAAAATGTATGAACAATAATTAAATGAAAATGACAATGAACACAAGGATTTATACGAGGAAAAAGCCCTTGATCAATATATGATCTCCGGCATAAAAAACCTCGGATAGTGAAAACTATCACTATCAACAATATTGAACAAATAAGGTTACAACTTTGGAAGTATTGAGCATGTTACAATGAATTCTACTGTGTGTGTATTCGAGAGAGAGTAGCAGAAATGTTGTTTAATAACTATAGTGCAAGTGCCTTCTAAAATTAGCTCAATACCCCTATTAATCTTAGCTAAAAATATCCTTAACTAACTATCCGAAAATTCAGCCATTCACCCACGATCACCACCAACGGTCTTCAGCTCGTGCACGTGCCAAAATAAAGAGCATATTCCCCTAGAATCTCGGTTGGAATAAGTCTCTTCGAAGTGCACCTGCAAAACAAGGCCAAAAGGTGATGGAAACAATTATTAGTTTAAGAATACCAGTGAGAATCCTTGATCCTTAGTCTTCCTGCACCATTTCCTGAGGATCCTTGAACCTGGCTAAACTGAGGATACGTGTTCCATAAGCACCAAAATTCTATCCCTAACAAGAATGTGTCTGAATTGATGAATAGATCACTAACAAGTGTGATCTATTTATACCAAGTACTAAAGCTTTGTTCGTGATATGCTGATGTCACCCTAGTAGTGACATCAAACATTCCTAACAGAAAAGATACCACAAATATTACAAACATCTTTGTAAAACCTAACCTCTGATCTAGGCTAAACTAAACACTAATAAGATAAGTATTGTTACATTGAGAAACCACTATCTAAGCTATCCTCTGTTGCAGTTGTCCAAACATCTGTTTGGTCTTCTTCATAAGATCTTTTGCATGATCAGGAATTTGGTCTTCAACTGACTTTAGCTTCAACAGATGTTGCATCCTCTTGAACAGCGGTTCCAAGTCTTGATCAGATGTTTGTCATACTCTTGAACAGATGTTCTGATAAGGTGTTCAAGATTCACTATCTTTGGGGAGAAAATTGCTTCATTAGCTGTTTATTTCTTGATCCTTAATTCATGTCTTGGCTTATTGATTATAATTTTTTCTTTTGTAGGTGCAATAAGTTATGATGAGTTAACTTTAGAAACCGACAATGATAATTACTAGATTAATTGCCATCATTAGACGTATAGTTATATTTCATTAACTCATTCAAATCAGTATATTCAAATTATAAATTCATTGAACCTCTTGCTCTATTTTTTTCTTTCTCTATGAGTTCATCGGCATCGCGAAATCCTGCCGCCACCATCACTCATAAATGAGTCAGTGACCAAGCTGCTGCCATCGCAAAGAGTTTTGTCCATGGTCGCTTAAATCGCGTGTTTTGATTTAATTTAGAGGGGGTTTGGGATTGGGTTTGGGAATGACTTATTGGTATTTTGAAAAAAAGCCAATAAGTTAAAAAAGTATTTGGCAATGGTAAAAGTCCTTTTCATGTTGGCTTTTTGTAAAGGAGTAGAAAGTTGCTTTGAAAAGCCACAAAAACCTGACTTTTTAAATGGCTTTTTGGCTTTTTGCACATAAAATTACAAATATAACCTCATCCCTAAAAATAGCAACCAAACATGGAAACTTATCTCATCTTTTTTTTTTTTTACTTTTTTCCATTATAAAAGTTAATCCAAACACTTTTTCAAAAATTTCTTTTAAAAAGTTATAAGTTAATAAGCACTTCTAACAAAAAGCACTTTTGGAGTAAAATAAACAATCCTAAACACCCTCTTAGTATATTGCAGTTCGCTTTGGTACTTTTGTGTATTGAAGTCATGATGGCAACCAAAAGCTATGTTTGCTTACTATAAAAAGTCATAAGATCAAATGTAAGAAAAAGTGATTGAGAAGATGGTGTTTGTATATCTCTTTGTTTCTTGAAGTTTTTTTTAATCAAGGGTACATACCCCTTACGAAATTCTTAACCCCACCACAAAGCGGGTTACCCTAGTATCAATTAATATACTACACTTGTGTGAGGTTCATTGGGGAACACTAAAAAAGTGGGGAACAGTGGGGAACTGACTCAAACGAACTCCGATTGGACTCATTCCAGCGGCGTTGGAACCGGCTCGTCGAACCCTAACTAGGATCTATTAACCCTAAACCCTAAATCATAACTCCTAAACCCTAAATAGATTAGGGTTTGGCTTTTAGGGTTTAGCTTTAGGGTTTAGCCTTAGGGTTTAGCTTTAGGGTTAAGGGTTTAGTTTTAGGGTTTAGCTTTAGGGTTTATCTTTAGGGTTTAGCTTTTAGGGTTTATAGTTTAGATTTTACGGTTTAGCTTAGGTTTTAGCATTATTTTTTAGCTTTAGGGTTTAGAGTTTATGAGTTAGGATTTAGGGTTTAGGGTTAAGAGATCTTAGTTAGGGTTCGACGAGCCGGTTCCAACGCCGCTGGAATGAGTCCAATCAGAGTTCGTTTGAGTCGGTTCCCCACTGTTCCCCAATGAACCTTCCCCTACTACACTTAATTGCTTATTTATTGGATATCATAATTATATCATTAAATCTTGCCTTTCAAAGTTTAACGATGTTGACAGATTCAGTAAAGATTACAAATCAAATGTTAATGTTGGGCTAGCTCACCTACTAGAGACATTTGCTTCTTAGTTAGAGGATTTAGGTTCTATCTCAAGCAAAGGTGATAATTTGCTATAATTTAATAATAAGTAGGAGTTGTGTACTATTAGGCCATGGGGTGTACTCTAACATCTAGAGTGTTAACAATGACATGGCATATTAACTAACATTGCAAACCACTCCCTCTTTGTGTTAAAGTGCATTAAATGAGTTATGTGTTAACATGTTAACCCAATGTTAAGAGATTAAATTAATTATTATTTTCTTTTTTAGACAAAACCCAATGTTAAAGTGCATTAAATGAGTTATGTGTTAACATGTTAAACCATTTCCTTAGAGTGAGACAAAGTGAAATGGGGAAAAAAAGTTGATGTGTCACTTAGGTGGAGTTAAGTTAGGTTAAAGTATACCCAAAGGCCTTAGCTATTAAAAAAACTAGGAATTAGTACCCGCCGCAATGCGGCGGGGTTCTTACATGCGAGCATCCGTCCTTGTCTTCTTCTCCAACCTTCCGACTCGTAGTTATCTCATCGCACCAAAAGAAAAGCCGGATCTAAACGACACCAAAAGTGAGTTGTAAAGTAGTTTGGATCTGATTGTATGCATATGCTTTCCTTCAATTCTTTCTTGTTTTCCTTATCTTTCTCCTGAGCAAAAAAAAAGAGCATTTTTCATTTGGTGCTACATCATATATAGTATAAAAACATTTGGAAAATGAACTTATAAGTTAAAACCATCATTTAACAATGTAAAGACAACAATCACCTTTCAGATGTCAACTAAGCTTCCAAGCCAGACACAACCTGATGATCAGAGGAACATTAAACCTTCTTTGGTTGCAGGATTCATCTTCTTAAAATGGCTTTTTGCAGACAAGTATTCATTTGTCACTACAATTTTCAAGAATAACGACCCTTGCTTCCCATCGAATTTGTGTAGCAATGGAACGGGCCTTCTCTATGGACCCCATGTCATCCGAAAGAACAACCCATCCCTACAAGAGAACAAAGCTTTAGGTTTCATTTTGTAGTATAAGTCAAAATAATGACAGTGGAAATAACAAACCATGGGGGCGTACCCCCCATGAAAAAAAAAATTGATGTTACTTTTACTTACATAGTTTGATTAGTGCAATGAATGGTAAACAAATAACTGTAGAGGGCTTTACATTAAGAATTTAAATATAAAAATCACTACATAAAACATATATTGCTAAAGCTTGTACCTAAAAGAATTGATTCTAGACATTTGTTTTCCCTATAACTATGCTACCCTCATGTACCTCTAACCTTGAGAGTAAACCCTTGTCTTTACCATATAGATAAGAGGCAGAGTCTTCCAAAATCCTAGTAATGTCTGACTAACGAACCATAGAGATACTAAGAACTCCAAATTTCAAGTTCACATAAAAAAAATTGAAAAACAACTGCAACTTATATGGCCAATCCTTATGATTAGTTATGTACTTATTTATCGCTCAGTTTCAGAATTCAAATAACACCATGCAGAATTAAGATCTTTTACTAAAACTTACTGGATTCTTCAAAAATATCCTCTTTAAAATTCTTGTACTGAGACCTTCTTGATTTTAATGAACAAAGCCCCCTGTCTCTAGAAAGATCTGCTAACGGTAGATGTAAGCGTGAATAGATTACAAATTATACCTAACTAAATCCAATGTGTTCATCAATCAAACTCCACAAAACTCAAACTACAGTTCTTTAAAGCATACACATCTTTAAAAGTTGCTGATCCACCTCAAAACAAATCAAATTCATCATAATTCAGTTTCACTAACACATTCTATAACAATTAACCGCAATTCCATACGATATTATTCAACAAATTAGGGCTTATACCTCTCTAAAAGCACCTTTACCAATCAATGTCAAAAGCTCAAAATCATCAATCCCAATCTTATGCCTCTGCAACCTCATATACTCCGTCTCTTTCTTCTCCAAATTCCTCAACAACTGCTCCTCTTCCTCACTCGAAACTTTCGCCTCAGCCGCCCTCCTCTGTAAGGCTCGTCTCCTGTAATCAATCAACAATTCCACACCATAATTCACGATCATAAGTTCATAATCAAACTAACCTTAACTCCGACAATCTACACCGCCGGAGATCCGTGACCATCATGAGATTCCTTAGTCTCAGATTAGTGGGTTGAGGCCTACCACGCAACGGAGCTCGGCCAATTGCCGGAAGAACCGGTCGCCGGAGACACATCTCTCTCTCCCGAATCGAGCGTCACCACCACTCTTCTCTCCAGACCCCCTATCTCTCACTAATTTTCTTTCTACAAAGGTGAAGAAGGAAGAACTCAGGAGCAGAGGGCATGTAGTTTTGTAGCAGATGAAGGGGTGGAAATACAGATCACCACACACGTGTATGAAGCACAACCATATAACCCAATTATTTTTGAAAAACACCCAAAGCCATATGTACAACCAACATATGCACAAACTTGTTGCTTCTTTATATATGTTTTAATTTAATTACAAATCAAGTGTTAGTTTTTAATCAATTCTTAGTGTTTGTATTTAATCATCATTGATGCTAGTCAAACAAATTTAAAATATGTCAAATTGAGTATCAGTTAATTTTTTTTTTTTTAAATTTCTTTTGGTCCAAAACTACTCTAGCTTTATATTTTTCTTTCGGTTCCTATAACAATTGCGCCATCGAAGAAAACCTAAAAATCGCATTCCCTCGTGGGAAAATTTTACTTGTTTTAATTAATTAATCATATGTTATGATGTTTTTTATTTTCATCAAACTTGATCTAATCATTTAATACGATTGAGACAAGACCAGAGGAGGGATGCTTTGTTCGTTACGGAAAAAATTCTTCGGATCAATCACACCTTTCACCATTGCCAGCTTCTTAAAATTTCCTTTAAAATACCTTGTTCCCCATTTCATTGCTTGCACGTAGCATGTACTACATGCGTTACAATTGGTACCTATATCCAAATCCCTAAAATTCACATAAGCTTCCCTAGGATTCTTGGATACATATGGTGCCATCTTCTCATATATCCTTCTTATCGAAACAACATTCTTTCGAGTTGTGATAAACCCCACATCGTCCCATCCGATGATGTATTGTATGATGTACAAATTCCCTTCCCTGTGAGGGTACAGAGTTGTGGTTTCATCTATCTCACTCATTTTTCCCCCATGTGGCTCCATCGCTAGCATCACGTTTTCTTTCAAACACCATTTAAAGATCTCTCCAAGTGCTTCTTCTGGTATTGCATTCTTAACATAATCTGATTTTACCTTGAAGTAACTTTTTGGCTGTGGACGCCTTTCTATTAGAGTGTCAATGTTTTGGCCTTTGAAATAAATCGAATAATAAACCACTGATTCAATCCAACTCATCTCCGTGCAATCTCTCTGTTGTAATCCCAGTTCAGGAAATCCATCACTCACTGTTTTCATAAACTCTTCAGCCGTCCCCAAGAACAGCGAGTTGATTGTGACTTGCATCGAACTGTTTTCTTGATCCGTGGCCTGAACAGGTGTTATAACAAGATTAATGAACAGATCTTCGGTTATGTTGTGAGCAATTTGCTGCCACTTGTAAACAAGCCTAGTTGCATCTTCATCTAGACTTTTAGAAACACTAGAAACTGTAACAATTGGTGGAACATAAACAAGATTGATCTTCCATGAAAGTACAACACCAAAACTAGCTCCACCACCTCCTCTAATCGCCCAAAATAAATCTTCACCCATTGAATCTCTATCCAGGATTCGCCCCTTCACATCTACCATAAGTGCATCGATCACATTATCAGCCGACAATCCGTATTTCCTTGCCATCATGCCATACCCTCCTCCACTTATATGTCCACCAACACCCACCGATGTGCACTCTCCAGCTGGGAATCCAAGAAGATTACTTTTTTGTGACACCCAATAATACAGTTCGCCAATAGTGGCACCGGATTCTACCCATGCAGTCTTCGCCTGTGAATCAAGTGATACTGACCGGAGTTGGTTGAGATCAAGAACGATGAAAGGGGCCTTGTCGAAGGAGGTGTAGGAAAGGCCTTCATAGTCATGACCACCGCTTCGGGTTCGGATGTTGAGTCCGAATTCAACACCACAGATGACTGTGGATTGTACATGGGAATATGACAAGGGTGTGATTATTGCTAATGGTTTTGGTGTTGTAGTGGTGTTAAATCTAAGATTTTGGATTGTAGATTGAAGAACGGTGAAGTATAAAGTGTCATTAGGGGTGAAAACAATGTTTGATAAGTTCGCTGAAGTAGTGCGAGAAATGCAGTTAAGAAATTTATCGGAGCTTTTTGAATCTACGAATCGAAGTGAAATACTTAGAAAAAATAATGCAAGTGCATACTTAAAGAAAATGCACCCCATTGTTTATGTTTTATAGTTCTTCCATAATCCTTCCTTATTTATAGTTCATCTTTACAATCATATCGATGCGGATGTATTAGACTAAGGGGGTATGAGGCGTGGGTTAGGTACAAACGCCCAAGTCACCATCCCGGGTGGGCTTGGGTTTCAGCGTGGCCCCTTGGGCGGGGGTTTCAGCCCGGGCATTGGGCGGGCCTAGCGGTCTTCCGTGGCCGGCTCTCATTGGCTGGGTTGGCTAGGCTAGGTTGCTAGGCTTTTTTTTTTTAATTTTGTGTGTATTTTTATAATAATTGAAAAAAAAATTATAACACGTGGCCAACCCACGCGGGCTAGCCACGCCCCGCCATACCAACCCAACATGCAACTGACCAGCGGTGCCCCTCGAAGTCCACGTGTCAACCCATGCCCCAAACCCCTGCCCCACCATACTCCATGTTCTTTAAGTGTCGTAGAATAGTATACATCATCTCTATATATCACCTCAAATACTACTTCTAAATCTAAAACATTATTCACCATGTGACTTAGAACTCTAAATCTAAAACATTGTTCATCATGTGACTTGAACTTTTAACTACCTGAGGTGCGACACTTTTCCTACACACATTGATGTCACTCGGGTAGTGGCGGATCTATAATTTTTTTCCATTGGGGTTCATTTTTTTGGTGTTCAAAATTTTCATAACAAAACGTTAAAATTTTCAGGTCGGGTCAGAGCGAGGTTTGAATTAGATTTAAAACAAATAGAAAAAAAGGCAATACAAGAATTTAACTAATGACCACTTTTTGTTAAAGAGATGATTTACCACTACACCAGCTTTCCTTTTCTATCTATGGTGTCCACCTAATTATATTTATGATATCCTTATAAAAATTAATATACCGAATCTACTAATTTTTTTAAAAATACTATCCCGACCTGCTCTATGTAGGTCCGACCCTGCACTCGGCACATGCGCTTTGGTTATTCAAGAGTTGATTAGCTTATATCTGAGTATATTGGATAAATGGAAATGGTCAACAAATCTATTATATATAATAAATGAAAGTGATTTGGGCCACGTGTCAGTAGATGAGTGCTACCTTTTTTCCCTTTTCCCGCCCAACAGTACCCTTCCCTTCTTTTATCTATCTCATCTCTCATTTATCTCATATCTCATTTAGGGCTTACTCTCTTTCTCTGTTGCTATCCTCTATGAAGATGTTCAGATCAACGCTCCGACTAAAGGTTAGATTATCAATATGTGCTAATCTTTGTTTTTATTGCTCACTCATTTGATCTTGATGCGTTTTTACCTAGGGTTGTGCTTCGGCTAGGGTTCCGCTGGGAACTTGATGACGGAGATGATCGGAGGTTGTCGGCTCTGCGGCCTGCAGTTCTCTTGGTTAATTTTTTGTCAGGTTTGCTGTTCAATTTTGATGTTCACTTATCTAATTTTTATTTTATTTTTAGACTTCTATACGATTTTGAGGTCGATTGAATGGTTATGCTGTAATGGATTTGAGGTTTATGGTTAGTTATAAATATATTTTTTCATTTTTCCATCTTGAGTTTTAGGTTAGGGTTTGTTTTATTTTTGTGCTTCTATATGATTTTAAGGTCGATTGATTGGTTACTTGCTATTGTTGTTTGCTGTTGTTGGTTAATTAGGCTGCTGACATCACCGACCGACTCCAACGAGATCGAAAGGTTGTAGGACTATGACGACCAAATCAAAGATTCGAAGGACAAATATCAGGTCTTTGGTTAATTTTTGGTCAGGTTTCCTGTTCAGTTTTGATGTTCACTTATCTAATTTTCATTTTATTTTTAGGCTTCTATATGATTTTAAGGTTGTTTGATTGGTCACTTGCTATTGTTGTTTGTTGTTGTTTGCTATTGTTGTCAAGTAAGGTAAAAATGACCATTCTAATTACCTGAATATTGCGTATGATATCCTTTTAATTTTAATCGCCTAAGAAGTTTTTTGGTTTGTTTCTTTGTTCTTTGTTTATTTGTTGGATGTACACATTCTACGGAATGTAGTTAAGAGCCGCACATAAATCAGGTAATTGTTATTCTTTTGCTAATTGTTAATACACTTTGTAGTCGGTTCTTCTTCTTCTTCGTTATTTCATATAATATAATGATTTGTTATACAACTACCTGATTTCATATTTCATTATGATTTGTATGCTTTTACGGTTTGATTTTATATTGTTCATCACATTAATGGTGAGAACTCAAGAATATTGGATGGTTTAATTAGTTTTATTTTGTGTATTTTTGGATGATTTCATCCATTTCTTTAGATAGTTCATGATTGAAGATGCAGCTGAAGCTATCATTTAAGTGAAATGAATGTTGATTTATCAGAAGATGCAGTTGAAGGTATCTTAAATAAGGTAATGATTGCATTACATGTGACAACTCGAAATTTAGAACCTTTCGTTGTATGCTTAAAAGTGTGGCTAGATAACTTATGTGATTAATGACAAATGAACCTTTACGTGATTATGTGTTATCCGTGTGTATGCTTATGTGTATGTATGCGATGTATGTATATAGGAACCGAGATAACACGAACCCGACTCGAGACCATGTGGTCTCGAGTGAACTAGTATAACGTACGGGCCGGTTGGGCCGCACACACATACACACTTAGCCTAACCGAGAGCCCACTAGGGTATATTGCTTGGAGCGGATATATAAACACTTGATAGATGGCCATGTTACCATTTGAACAACACTCATACTCTCCAACACACACACTCTCCACTCTCTCACACTAAAACCCTAAACCACAACAATACTCTCCTTCATTCTCGGATCCAATCAACAACCGTAAGAAGCTCTCGGATCGTCTCTCACACACGCCGGTTGGAAGCCTCACTCACACCTTTGAACCCACAGTTGAACCGGTTAGTGAAATTATGATGCTTGTTGTTGTTTAATAATAGTATGAATGATAGAACCTAACTAGCGTAGTGTATGTTTGATGATGTTTGTGAACCGGATGTGTATTGTGTTTTGAGTTGATAATGATGTATGATTTTCGGTTGATGATGATGATTTGATACCATGTTTACTTGTTAAGATTGTTGTTGTTCATCTAGGATGCATATGCTTGATTTCTAGACAAAGTCACGATTAGAGTGGTTGCTAATGTTTCATGATAACTTAACATATGAATAAGTAGAAAAATGTTTGAATGTGGTGCTATTATGTTCTCGGATTGAATATGTGAGTGATAAGGATCATTGGTGCATTAAACTAAGTAGATTATGTTGACATAAATCGGTTTAATGAGCTTGTTTGTTCAAAAGATGAAAACCCTAAAGATGAACATGATGAACACATGAAGAACTTGTTGAATATCATAAGAACATGGTTGAATATTTGAATTCTGATTTGTTTGATCCATTTTTAGTAAATTGCTAGACAAGAAACATGTTTAAGGAATTTGGTTGGATAGTACAAACTGCATGAAATCAGAATGTTAGTGGATAGTACACTGTTCCGAATCAGCTTATGTCCACTCGTAACCATCAGTTGCGACTCGAAACCAAGCACAACGAGTCGAAATCTCCCGGTTGCGACATCAGTTGCGAGTCGCAAACACCCGGTTGCGACTCGAAACCACACCGGATCAGCACACCAACCTTGTGACTCGAAACCACGGTTGCGAGTCCAGTTGCGACTCGTAACCAAAACAGCATGGGCCGAAACCATGGTTGCGACTCCGGTTGCGAGTCGCAAACGCCTAGTTGCGACTTGGGATCATATGCGGGTACACACTGTTGGACTTGTTTAATTATGGGCTTATTTGATTGGGCCGGACTCTTGGGCCTAGTGTACAGACCTGATATATTGCTGTTGAATGTGAATGTCGATGAACTGCATGCAACGTGCTAGCATACGTGTAGAACATACGTGTACTATTTGAATACGAACCTGATTGGTATGATACAACTATGATAGGACGTGAGTAACCACAACATTGCTTGTTTGACTTTTCTGTGTTTCTACCGAGCAAACCAAGGTGAGTTCACACCCTCTACAAAGCATGGGATTCCCAGGGGTCGGGAATTGGGGTTAAGGAACTGGGTTCCTCGTCCTCCTTGGGTAGGACAGCAAAGGTTCAGGAATGTAATTCCTCGTCCTCACGGACAGATAACTCGTACTAGACCAAAACTCTATCACGAAGTCCCACATTTTTATATCGACTTAATCGCCGGGCCAATGGCGAGCGGGTCATTAGTTAGATAGCGCTATTTAGGTCTGACAAACCTCACACCGTGCCGCAGAGGACGGGCGTGAACTAATGGATCCGGGGCACGTCAATGATGATAGACATTGACAGTTTCAGGGCACTTAAACATGACTACAGTCAGCAGTCGATATGGTAACGAGTCTAGTGTATACATGGGGTAGCCCCCACGGCCGAAATGCCAGATAACTAACACGGGGTAGCCCCCACGGCAGGATTGCCAGAGTAACCGAGAATAAACAAGTCACGTTTTTTTTTAACTATGGGGTAACCCCCACGGCAGGATGCCAGCTAAAGGAAACTGTTTTCGAAACAACTTAAAACGAACACCCAACCGTGAACTCACTCAACTAGTTGTTGACTCGTTACTACATGCTTTGCAGGTCCTTAGGTTCTTAGCTGGAGCTTGCATGGAGGAGGATCGTTGTGGGACATGGACGACTGTGTGCCATGTTAAACTATGAAACAATTAAACTTATGATTTGTTTTAAGACTTATGCTTCCGCTTGCAACTTAACTATGTGTTTGTTTGGACACCAATTGTATTGGTTAAACTTTTATATCTTTTAACTCGTATGTTCAATATGATTGGTGGCTGGATCCTGGTCAGTCACGCCTCCAAGCGGTAGAACTCCGCAGGTGGATTTTGGGGGTGTGACAGATTGGTATCAGAGCCATTGGTTATAGAGAACTTGGTTTTAATAAAGGGGAAAACGTTTTTGTTAAAACCAGACTATAACCAGTACAGTGCTCAACGGTCCACAACGATGCTTCACTCCACATGCAAGGCTCGACATTCTAGGTGATATGATCTGTGTATATATTGCCTACTTGTTAGTTACATGGTACATTGTTTATGGTATGCTTGGTTAGTATAACTATTGTTGCTTGAACACGTGTGCACTTACTCACTTCTGACATCGTACGTTCGCGAACCCCTCTCACTCACTTTCTTCTTGATGTGAAGATCATGTCTGGACGCGTTAACATGACACAAGCCCAGTTGACGGCTCTGATCAACGAACGAGTTGCCGCAGCACTTGCAGCTGCACACGCAGGAGGTATATCCTGCAGTCCGAACTCATTCTAGGATCTTTAGGATCCTACTCTCGTGAACCAACCTTTGTGTTAAATTCTGTCTTTTCTTTCACCTACGATAGGTCAGCACGTTCAGCCACCCGTGTGCACTTTTAAGACTTTCATGGACTGCCGACCAACTACTTTTAGCGGCACTGAAGGAGCAGTAGGTCTCCTACATTGGTTTGAGAAACTAGAGTCTGTCTTCGAAATGTGTGAATGCCCTGAGGCGCGCAGGGTGAAGTATGCTACTGGTACTCTCGAGGGTTTAGCCCTCACATGGTGGAACGCTCAGGTTCAGATGCTAGGGTTGGTTGCTGCCAACGCCACCCCATGGGAAACTTTTAAGGAAATGATCAGAGAAGAATACTGCAGTCGTGATGAGATTCACAAACTTGAGGTGGAGTTCTTCAACCTCAAGATGACGGGGTCCGAAATTGAAGCTTATGTGAAAAGGTCGAACGAACTGGCAATTCTGTGCCCTACTATGGTGGATCCTCCCATCAAACGCATCGAACTGTTTCTTCAGGGCTTAGTGCCAGAAATCCAAAGTCATGTGACTTCAGCGAACCTCGCCACCTACCAGCAAACTGTCCAGTTGGCTCACCGTCTCACGGATCAAGCGGTGGAGCAGAACAAGTTACCAAAACGCATTGGCGCTGCAACCACTACTGGTACCTCTAGTGACAACAAACGGAAGTGGGATGGAACTTCAAGTAAGGGTTCGACTTCTGTTCAGTCCCAGTCTCAGCAGAGAAAGACTGAGGACTACAAGAGCCCTAATCAGCAATCGTCTGGTGGTGGATACAAAGGAAATCATCCCAAATGCAATCGCTGCAGCCTGCACCACAGCGGACCATGCACCAGGGGCAACTGTCATCGGTGCAACAAGCCTGGTCACGCTGCAAAGGATTGCAAGAGCTTATACCCCGCCAATCAGAATCGTCAGCAAGCTCAACAGAACCAGCGCCAGCAGCAGCAGCAAGGTGACAACAAAGGGTGCTTTCAGTGTGGAGCTGAGGGCCACTTCAAGAGAGATTGTCCCCAACTGAACAGGAACCAGAACAACAACAACAACAATAACAACAATCAGGGGAATGGTAACAATGGGAACAACAACAACAATGGCGCCAGGGGGCGGATGTTTGTGATTGGCCAAGGTGAAGCAAGGAATGACCCCAATGTTGTGGCGGGTAAGTTCCTTCTCGACGACTTTTATGTTTCAGTTTTATTTGATTCGGGTGCCGATACTAGCTACGTGTCACTAGAAGTTAGTCGAATGCTTAAGCGTATTCCAACACCTTTGAACAACAAGCACACCGTAGAACTAGCAAATGGTAAGAGCTTAGAAGCCACACACATAGTCAAGGGTTGTAAACTCAGTCTCGCTGATCAGACCTTCCCTATCGACCTCATTCCTATTGTCTTGGGTAGTTTCGATGTTGTCATTGGGATGGATTGGTTATCCCAACACCGCGCAGAGATTCTTTGCAACGAGAAAGTTGTCCGTATTCCAGGTCCCGATGGTGAACCTCTCATGATTCATGGCGACAAGAGGAGTGCTGTTGAGAACGTCATTTCTCTCCTTAAGGCCCAAAAGTACTTGCGAAAGGGCCACACTGCTATTTTGGCTCTTATTACTGACACCACAGAGAAAGAGAAGAAGATAGAAGATTTTCCAGTTGTACGCGACTATCCTGAGGTATTTCCTGAGGAATTACCTGGTCTTCCGCCTCATCGCCAAGTCGAGTTTCAGATTGAACTAGCTCCTGGGGCTGCGCCTATAGCTCGTGCACCTTATCGTTTAGCCCCATCAGAGTTGAAGGAACTCTCCACGCAACTACAAGAGCTCCTGGATAAGGGTTTTATTCGTCCTAGCTCATCGCCCTGGGGAGCTCCAGTGCTATTTGTGAAGAAGAAAGACGGCACTTTCAGAATGTGCATCGACTACCGAGAACTCAACAAGGTGACGGTGAAGAATCGTTATCCTCTACCGCGTATCGACGACTTGTTCGACCAGCTGCAGGGATCGAGCTACTATTCGAAAATCGATTTGAGATCGGGTTATCACCAGCTGAGAGTCCGGGAAGAGGACGTCTCCAAAACAGCTTTCAGAACTCGATACGGGCACTATGAGTTTTTGGTCATGCCTTTTGGGATGACAAACGCACCTGCGGTTTTCATGGACTTGATGAACCGAGTGTGCAAGCCTTACCTGGACAAGTTCGTTATAGTCTTCATCGACGACATCCTGATCTATTCCAAGAGTCGGGAGGAACATGAGCAGCATCTGCGACTTATTCTGGAACTCCTTCGAACAGAACAGCTTTATGCAAAGTTCTCGAAATGCGACTTCTGGCTTCGAGAAGTCCATTTCCTAGGCCACGTGGTGAACAAGGATGGGATTCATGTTGATCCATCCAAGGTAGATTCGATTAAGAACTGGCCTGCACCTCGTACACCAAAGGAAATTCGCCAATTCTTGGGTTTGGCGGGATACTACCGGAGATTCATAAAGGATTTTTCTAAGATTGCACAGCCCCTCACCTCACTAACGCAGAAGGGCGTTATTTATCGCTGGGGAAACGCACAGGAGTTGGCATTTCAGCATCTAAAGGATAGACTTTGTAGCGCACCTATCCTTTCCTTGCCGGAAGGCACAGACGACTTTGTGGTCTACTGCGACGCATCAATTCAAGGTCTTGGTTGCGTGTTGATGCAACGAGATAAAGTTATAGCCTACGCCTCACGTCAACTCAAGGTTCATGAAAAGAACTACACTACGCACGATTTAGAGCTGGGAGCTGTAGTTTTTGCACTTAAGTTATGGCGGCATTACCTGTATGGTACCAAGTGCGCCATCTACACCGACCACAGGAGCCTCGAGCATATCTTCAAGCAGAAGGAACTGAATATGCGGCAACGACGATGGGTCGAGTTGCTAAGTGACTACGAGTGCGCAATCAGATACCACCCGGGCAAAGCCAATGTTGTGGCTGACGCCCTCAGTCGGAAGGACACTACGCCTAAGCGCGTACGAGCTTTACAACTCACGATCCATTCTAGTCTTCCCTCCCAGATACGAGCAGCTCAGATAGAAGCACTGAAACCGGAAAACGTCAGGGCTGAAGCCCTACGCGGATCAAGGCAACGATTAGAACAAAAGGAAGACGGTGCTTACTACGTAACGGGACGCGTTTGGGTCCCACTTTATGGCAACCTACGAGAACTTGTGATGGACGAAGCACACAAGTCTCGCTACTCGGTACATCCGGGGTCGGATAAAATGTACCACGACATCAAAACTACGTACTGGTGGCCTAGCATGAAGGCCCACATAGCAACTTACGTCAGCAAGTGTTTGACTTGTGCGAGAGTCAAGTCGGAATACCAGAAACCATCAGGCCTGCTCCAACAACCAGAGATACCTCAATGGAAATGGGAGCAAATTTCCATGGATTTTGTCACTGGCCTACCTAGATCCCAGCGCGGGAATGATACTATTTGGGTGATCGTGGATCGACTCACAAAATCTGCACACTTCTTGGCTATCAAGGAGACGGATAAGTTCTCCACTCTTGCAGAAATATACATCAAGGAAATCGTTTCGAGGCACGGGGTGCCCACCTCCATTATCTCAGATCGGGATGCACGATTTACTTCAGAGCTGTGGCAAGCCATGCACAAATCCTTTGGCTCACGACTAGACATGAGCACAGCGTACCATCCTCAGACGGACGGGCAGTCCGAACGCACTATTCAAACCTTAGAAGACATGCGTCGTGCATGTGTAATCGACTTTGGCAACCGCTGGGAAAAGCATCTGCCACTTGTGGAATTCTCGTACAATAACAGCTACCACACCAGCATTGGAGCTGCTCCGTTTGAGGCATTGTACGGACGTAAATGCCGGTCCCCTCTTTGCTGGGCAGAGGTGGGAGATAGTCAGATCACTGGCCCAGAATATGTGGTAGATACAACCGAGCAGATCGCTCAGATACGAAAACGCATGATGGCCGCTCGTGAACGTCAGAAAGTTTACGCCGACATGGGCAGGAAACCACTTGAGCTCCAGGTTGGGGAGCGGGTACTACTCAAAGTTTCACCCTGGAAGGGTGTGGTTCGTTTTGGTAAACGCGGCAAACTCAACCCACGATACGTTGGACCTTTCGAGGTCATTGAGAAAATAGGCAGGGTGGCCTACAGGTTGAACTTACCAGCGGAACTCGGAGCAGTTCACAACGTTTTTCACGTGTCGAATCTGAAGAAGTGTCCGTCAGATGAGACCCACGTAGTTCCTTTGAAGGAACTCACGATCGACGAGCAGTTACGATTCGTCGAGGAACCAGTCGAGATCACGGACCGGGATGTTAAGGTCCTCAAGAGCACTAGAATACCTCTCGTTCGAGTTCGTTGGAACTCACGTCGCGGCCCAGAGTTCACCTGGGAGCGCGAAGATCAGATGAAACAAAAATATCCCCAACTGTTCGCAAACAGTACACCCACTACTGAGCCCGAAGCTACGGAATTTCGGGACGAAATTCCAGATCAACGGGGGGTGGATGTGACACCCCAGGAAAACCGGGAAAACCATACAACTTAACTAGCTTCCTCAGTGAGTGCCTACCAAATTTCGGGACGAAATTTCTTTCAACTTGGGGATGATGTGACAACTCGAAATTTAGAACCTTTCGTTGTATGCTTAAAAGTGTGGCTAGATAACTTATGTGATTAATGACAAATGAACCTTTACGTGATTATGTGTTATCCGTGTGTATGCTTATGTGTATGTATGCGATGTATGTATATAGGAACCGAGATAACACGAACCCGACTCGAGACCATGTGGTCTCGAGTGAACTAGTATAACGTACGGGCCGGTTGGGCCGCACACACATACACACTTAGCCTAACCGAGAGCCCACTAGGGTATATTGCTTGGAGCGGATATATAAACACTTGATAGATGGCCATGTTACCATTTGAACAACACTCATACTCTCCAACACACACACTCTCCACTCTCTCACACTAAAACCCTAAACCACAACAATACTCTCCTTCATTCTCAGATCCAATCAACAACCGTAAGAAGCTCTCGGATCGTCTCTCACACACGCCGGTTGGAAGCCTCACTCACACCTTTGAACCCACACTTGAACCGGTTAGTGAAATTATGATGCTTGTTGTTGTTTAATAATAGTATGAATGATAGAACCTAACTAGCGTAGTGTATGTTTGATGATGTTTGTGAACCGGATGTGTATTGTGTTTTGAGTTGATAATGATGTATGATTTTCGGTTGATGATGATGATTTGATACCATGTTTACTTGTTAAGATTGTTGTTGTTCATCTAGGATGCATATGCTTGATTTCTAGACAAAGTCACGATTAGAGTGGTTGCTAATGTTTCATGATAACTTAACATATGAATAAGTAGAAAAATGTTTGAATGTGGTGCTATTATGTTCTCGGATTGAATATGTGAGTGATAAGGATCATTGGTGCATTAAACTAAGTAGATTATGTTGACATAAATCGGTTTAATGAGCTTGTTTGTTCAAAAGATGAAAACCCTAAAGATGAACATGATGAACACATGAAGAACTTGTTGAATATCATAAGAACATGGTTGAATATTTGAATTCTGATTTGTTTGATCCATTTTTAGTAAATTGCTAGACAAGAAACATGTTTAAGGAATTTGGTTGGATAGTACAAACTGCATGAAATCAGAATGTTAGTGGATAGTACACTGTTCCGAATCAGCTTATGTCCACTCGTAACCATCAGTTGCGACTCGAAACCAAGCACAACGAGTCGAAATCTCCCGGTTGCGACATCAGTTGCGAGTCGCAAACACCCGGTTGCGACTCGAAACCACACCGGATCAGCACACCAACCTTGTGACTCGAAACCACGGTTGCGAGTCCAGTTGCGACTCGTAACCAAAACAGCATGGGCCGAAACCATGGTTGCGACTCCGGTTGCGAGTCGCAAACGCCTAGTTGCGACTTGGGATCATATGCGGGTACACACTGTTGGACTTGTTTAATTATGGGCTTATTTGATTGGGCCGGACTCTTGGGCCTAGTGTACAGACCTGATATATTGCTGTTGAATGTGAATGTCGATGAACTGCATGCAACGTGCTAGCATACGTGTAGAACATACGTGTACTATTTGAATACGAACCTGATTGGTATGATACAACTATGATAGGACGTGAGTAACCACAACATTGCTTGTTTGACTTTTCTGTGTTTCTACCGAGCAAACCAAGGTGAGTTCACACCCTCTACAAAGCATGGGATTCCCAGGGGTCGGGAATTGGGGTTAAGGAACTGGGTTCCTCGTCCTCCTTGGGTAGGACAGCAAAGGTTCAGGAATGTAATTCCTCGTCCTCACGGACAGATAACTCGTACTAGACCAAAACTCTATCACGAAGTCCCTCATTTTTATATCGACTTAATCGCCGGGCCAATGGCGAGCGGGTCATTAGTTAGATAGCGCTATTTAGGTCTGACAAACCTCACACCGTGCCGCAGAGGACGGGCGTGAACTAATGGATCCGGGGCACGTCAATGATGATAGACATTGACAGTTTCAGGGCACTTAAACATGACTACAGTCAGCAGTCGATATGGTAACGAGTCTAGTGTATACATGGGGTAGCCCCCACGGCCGAAATGCCAGATAACTAACACGGGGTAGCCCCCACGGCAGGATTGCCAGAGTAACCGAGAATAAACAAGTCACGTTTTTTTTTAACTATGGGGTAACCCCCACGGCAGGATGCCAGCTAAAGGAAACTGTTTTCGAAACAACTTAAAACGAACACCCAACCGTGAACTCACTCAACTAGTTGTTGACTCGTTACTACATGCTTTGCAGGTCCTTAGGTTCTTAGCTGGAGCTTGCATGGAGGAGGATCGTTGTGGGACATGGACGACTGTGTGCCATGTTAAACTATGAAACAATTAAACTTATGATTTGTTTTAAGACTTATGCTTCCGCTTGCAACTTAACTATGTGTTTGTTTGGACACCAATTGTATTGGTTAAACTTTTATATCTTTTAACTCGTATGTTCAATATGATTGGTGGCTGGATCCTGGTCAGTCACGCCTCCAAGCGGTAGAACTCCGCAGGTGGATTTTGGGGGTGTGACATTACATCCCTGTTGAAAAATATAATTGATAAATTTAGGGAAAGTGAGGTTGAAAGATGATAACCCAACAGTGGAGATCTCATTCTACAGCTTCGATAAATTGAGCGGTATTCTCATGCAATTCTTCCTAGATGCTTCCAATGAAGCATCACTTTGGACATCTGTTGTCTTCAAACATCTATTATCTATTATCTATTCTATCTATTATATATAATAAATGAAAGTTATTTGGGCCAAATAACTTTCATTTATTATATATAATAGATAGAATAAATAATAGATAATAGATGTTTGAAGAAAAACAGATGTCCAAAGTGCTGCTTCTTTGGAAGCATCCAGGAACTATTATTTAAGAATACCCTTGAATTTATTGAAGCTGTAGAATGAGATCCTCTGCTGTTGGGTTATCATCTTTCAACCTCACTTTCCCTAAATTAATCAATTCTATTTTTCAACAGGGATGTAATGAAATTATTCCTCTCAATTAAATAGACCGACCCTTGCTTCCTCTCAAAGTGTTATGGAATGGTTATAACAACTGATCATGCTAAGGACTGTTATAACTAACCCCTGCTCCTTATAAAGACTGATGGACTTAAGGACTGATGAGGCCTATCCACTGTTGAAGACAAATCCCTGTTAAAGTTGCATGTGCTAAGGACTGTTATAACTAACCACTGCTCCTTATATAATCATCGTTCCGGTATCATTGTTCCAACATCGTCGTTTCAATGAAGCTTCCCATCACACATCGACCATTCAATATCGATGTTGCAGTATAATTGTTGCAACATCGTGAAAAGTTGCATGTGCTACCATCTTTGATGGGAGAGTTTCAGCTTGAATGGACGATATGTATCTCTCCCTCAAATCTATTCTTCTCAATACTTGGCATTTGTTCATAAAGGATAAGAGAAAACTGAACCTCTCTCTCACCCACTTTCAGAAAATTTTTGGTGATATGTGGTTTGCCTTGATCATGGTATGTGTTTTTGTTTTTTATTTTTACTAAAGTTTTGTTATCTGAGTTGTGACTAAATGATGATTATGAATGATCTGCTGCAGATGATGATGATGATTGTTCTACGGTTGTTTCCAGTATCATTGTTCCAACATCGTTTAAAGTATGTGTTTTTTGCTACTTCAATTTTCAAATTTTGAGTTTTTAATTTTGAAGTGATATACTCTAATTCTCGCTTTATATTTCAGTCTAATCACAGTTGTTTGAAATTCATACAATCTGCTGCGGGTTATTATAGGTTTGTATTAAAAGAACCATAAAGTTAAATTAAACACAAAGAAAGATTTTTATATGTACATTTAAAATAATTTTTGCTTATGACTAAATGATGATTATATATGACTTTGGGCAGATGATGATGATGTAGTAGCCGCAGCAGTTCCTACTAAACGCAAAAAAGGATCTACTACTGCTGTGAGATAAGATTTTATCTTACTAGAGTAATGGTCTTTCCTGCCTTTTTTTGTATTAAAAGAAGCATAAAGTTTGGTTTAAAGCAGCTCTTTATGAACAAAGTTAAGGATTAAGTATATGAGGACAGGGCTATTCTTTAACAGCTGAAGAAGTGTTTTCAGGTACTGCTTCTTGGTCTGTTCACGAGAGATCAGGTTTCTATAAATCCTGGTGTTGATGCATTGAGTACTTCCGTGGAATTCATGGCGATTTTCGAAGATATACATTGATGGAGTTTAAAGCTAAAAGCACTAAATTTTAAGCTAAAAGCACTAAGTTTTTGCTGTTAGGTTCGTAAATTTCGGATTATTGCAGATAGTGATGTTGTGTTTGTCAGATAATAGATTGCTTTGCCCGATTAGATTATGTGTTAAATTATAAGTCATTGTTTCATTTTCTTGAATTCTATGTAATTTTGTAAAGAAGTACAATAACAAACAGTGGTTTGAACATCTGTTTGCATTTTGGTCAATAGTTAATGGAAACCCATGTTAGGTTGAACCGTGTTTTTAAGAGGAAAACAGTGTGAGAAGACAGTAGATCTTATTAAGTTAAACAACTGTTTAGGCTTAAACAGATGTTTGGCCTTTAACAGATGTTTGGCCTTTTATATCAGAGGTTTGGACTTAAACAGTTGTTTGACCTTAAACAGATGTTTGGCTGTAAACAGATGTTTGACCTTAAAGAGATGTTTGGCCTTAAACAGATGTTTTGCCTTCTATATCAGATACTAGGACTTAAACAGATGTTTGACCTTAAACAGATGTTTGGCCATAAACAGATGTTTGGCCTTAAACCAAACATCTGTTTAAGGTCAATATCTGTTTGACTATTGGTCAACATTTGATTGACTTTTGGTCAACATTTGTTTGAATTTTGGTCAACTTCTTATTTTGTAAAGAAATACAAAAACAAACATTTTTACAAAATCCCAAATCACCCTATCATGTAAGTGCATTGAAGTAAAAGTGGAAATGATATTATTCATGTGGTCCTGTTGTGCTTTTGTTTGACCTCTAATACGGCTTCATGATCTAATATTGTGATTTGAAGACATTGTTGTTGAATTGAATGAGATGGTTGATGTAACAGTGTTTATCACAACTGTGTTTATATGTAACAGTATTTATCACATCACTTCAGTGGTTTGATCTGTACTAAAATTGAACAGTTGTTTCATCTTTATACTAATAAATAAAAAACAAGTACACTTGGATGATTATTAAGCTCCTCATTTTTATTGTTTGGGTATAGTATTCTTGAAATTGGTCTTTTTTTGCAAACAGATGTTTATGGGCAAACATTTGTTTAATCTCAAACATTTGTTTAAGGCCAAACATATGTTTATGGCAAACTTCTGTTTATGGGAAAACATCTGTTTAAGCTCAAACCTTTGTTTATGTTAACAGTGTTTATATGTAACAGTGTTTTTCACATCAGTGTTTTATAGTCTGTTAGGCTGTTAGATGTCATCACCTCAGTGTTTTATATGTAACAATTTTTATGTTATCAGTGTTTATATGTAACAGTGTTTATCACAACAATGTTTATATGTAACAGTATTTATCACATCATTTCAGTGGTTTGATCTGTACTATAAATTGAACAGTTGTTTCATTTTTATACTAATAAATAAAAATCAAGTACACTTGGATGATTATTAAGCTCCTCATTTTGATTGTTTGGGTATAGTATTCTTGAAATTGGTCTTTTTTTGCAAACAGATATTTATGGGCAAACATTTGTTTAAGTTCAAACATTTGTTTAAGGCCAAACATCTGTTTATGGCCAAACTTCTGTTTATGGCCAAACATCTGTTTAAGGTCAAACTTCTGTTTAAGCCCAGACAACTGATATATAAGGCGAAACATCTGTTTATGCCCCAACATCTGTTTAAAATCCTGTTACAACCAATGTGTTGGTTCAAACATTTGATTGTTAAAAGTTATCCACTGCTGAAATACAACCTCTGTTTCTTCAATCTTCGTGTTGACCACTGACTGACCAAAGATCAGTGTTTAAAAAA
Organism: Helianthus tuberosus; assembly: GCA_030545235.1. Classification (NCBI taxonomy): domain Eukaryota; kingdom Viridiplantae; phylum Streptophyta; class Magnoliopsida; order Asterales; family Asteraceae; genus Helianthus; species Helianthus tuberosus. The sequence continues at coordinate 104,666,919 of CM060443.1, forward strand.
CTGTTGGGTATCCACTGATAGAAAAAAATAGCCACTGCTCACTTTTTTATTGTTGATGGTGTTAATTAGTGATATATTGAAATTATCAAATGAATACTAGAATTACAATGAAATTACCATTTTACCTAATCGTTACATTCCAATGAGATAAGAGTTCCTCCAACATTGTTTTCATTATAAAATTTAAAGTTAAATTAAAAAATAAAAAAAATTCTTGATGACAATTTGTTGCAAATCAAATCAGTAATTAATGCTAATTTATTGAGCTTTGCAAAATATTCAAAATTCAAACCCCCATTCTCTCTCTAAAAGGTCTGGCCTACTTTAAAATCCAAACCAGGTCTGTTGAGATTCAAATATCATTTAAAATTTGTTTGAACATCTTCCCTCAACATTTTATAATCAAACATCAGTTCCCAATAAACATCTATCAAGATTCAAAATTCTGGCTCCACATTTAAAATTCAAAATTTAAACCATATATTCTAATCCTATAAATAAGATATAATTATCTGGTTTCACATTCAAATCTCGCTCGCTCATATATGTGAGCGTATCTCTCTCTCTCTCAAATGCATCTTTCTCGTGATTCAGCCGCTAATCTCCGATTACACCTCTTTGTTCGAATGTTTGTTGATTATGTTTACATGTTATCGTTCCGGTATCATTGTTCCAACATCGTCGTTTCAATGAAGCTTCCCATCACACATCAACCTTTCAATATCGATGTTGCAGTATCATTGTTGCAACATCGTGAAAAGTTGCATGTGGTATCTTCTTTGATGGGAGAGTTGCATTGTTGGATTTTCGGTAAAACCAAAGTATGGTTTTCTTGCTTCAGGAAGATTTTCTCCTTTTATAGAAAGGATAGGGCCACGTGTCAATAGATGAGGGCTACCTTTTTTCCCTTTTCCCGCCCAACAGTACCCTTCCCTTCTTTTATCTATCTCATCTCTCATTTATCTCATATCTTTTTTAGGGCTTACCCTCTTTCTCTGTTGCTCTCCTCTATGAAGATGTTCAGATCAACGCTCCGACTAAAGGTTAGATTATCAATATGTGCTAATCTTTGTTTTTATTGCTCACTCATTTGATCTTGATGCGTTTTTACCTAGGGTTGTGCTTCGGCTAGGGTTCCGCTGGGAACTTGATGACGGAGATGATCGGAGGTTGTCGGCTCTGCGGCCTGCAGTTCTCTTGGTTAATTTTTGTTCAAGTTTGCTGTTCAAGTTTGATGTTCACTTATCTAATTTTTATTTTATTTTTAGACTTCTATACGATTTTGAGGTCGATTGAATGGTTATGCTGTAATGGATTTGAGGTTTATGGTTAGTTATAAATATATTTTTTCATTTTTCCATCTTGAGTTTTAGGTTAGGGTTTGTTTTATTTTTGTGCTTCTATATGATTTTAAGGTCGATTGATTGGTTACTTGCTATTGTTGTTTGCTGTTGTTGGTTAATTAGGCTGCTGACATCACCGACCGACTCCAACGAGATCGAAAGGTTGTAGGACTATGACGACCAAATCAAAGATTCGAAGGACAAATATCAGGTCTTTGGTTAATTTTTGGTCAGGTTTCCTGTTCAGTTTTGATGTTCACTTATCTAATTTTCATTTTATTTTTAGGCTTCTATATGATTTTGAGGTTGTTTGATTGGTCACTTGCTATTGTTGTTTGTTGTTGTTTGCTATTGTTGTCAAGTAAGGTAAAAATAACCATTCTAATTTCCTTTTAATTTTAATCGCCTAAGAAGTTTTTTGGTTTGTTTCTTTGTTTATTTGTTAGATGTACACATTCTACGGAATGTAGTTAAGAGCCGCACATAAATAGGTAATTGTTATTCTTTTGCTAATTGTTAATACACTTTGTAGTCGGTTCTTCTTCTTCTTTGTTATTTCATATAATATAATGATTTGTTATACAACTACCTGATTTCATATTTCATTACGATTTGTATGCTTTTACGGTTTGATTTTATATTGTTCATAAAGGATAAGAGAAAACTGAATCTCCCTCTCACCCACTTTCAGAAAATTTTTGGTGATATGTGGTTTGCCTTGATCATGGTATGTGTTTTTGTTTTTGATTTTTACTAAAGTTTTGTTATCTGAGTTGTGACTAAATGATGATTATGAATGATCTGCTGCAGTTGATGATGATGATTGTTCTACGGTTGTTTCCAGTATCATTGTTCCAACATCGTTTAAAGTATGTGTTTTTTGCTACTTCAATTTTCAAATTTTGAGTTTTTAATTTTGAAGTGATATACTCTAATTCTCGTTTTATATTTCAGTCTAATCACAGTTGTTTGAAATTGATACAATCTGTTGCGGGTTATTATAGGTTTGTATTAAAAGAAGCATAAAGTTAACTTAAACACAAAGAAAGATTTTTATATGTACATTTAAAATAATTTTTGCTTATGACTAAATAATGATTATATATGACTTTAGGCAGATGATGATGATGTAGAAGCCGCAGCAGTTTCTACTAAACGCAAGAAAGGATCTACTACTGCTGTGAGATAAGATTTTATCTTACTAGAGTAATGGTCTTTCCTGCCTTTTTTGTATTAAAAGAAGCATAAAGTTTGGTTTAAAGAAGCTCTTTATGAACAAAGTTAAGGATTAAGTATATGAGGACAGGGCTATTCTTTAACAGCTGAAGAAGTGTTTTCATGTACTGCATCTTGGTCTGTTCACGAGAGATCAGGTTTCTATAAATCCTGATGTTGATGCATTGAGTACTTCCGTGGAGTTCATGGCGATTGTCGAAGATATACATTGATGGAGTTTAAAGCTAAAAGCACTAAATTTTAAGCTAAAAGCACTAAGTTTTTGCTGTTAGGTTCGTAAATTTCGGATTATTGTAGATAATGATGTTGTGTTTGTCAGATAATAGATTGCTTTGCCCGATTAGATTATGTGTTAAATTATAAGTCATTGTTTCATTTTCTTGAATTCTATGTAATTTTGTAAAGAAGTACAATAACAAACAGTGGTTTGAACATCTGTTTGCATTTTGGTCAATAGTTAATGGAAACCCATGTTAGGTTGAACCGTGTTTTGAAGAGGAAAACAGTGTGAGAAGACAGTAGATCTTATTAAGTTAAACATCTGTTCAGGCTTAAACAGATGTTTGGCCTTTAACAGATGTTTGGCCTTTTATATCAGAGGTTTGGACTTAAACAGTTGTTTGACCTTAAATAGATGTTTGGCTGTAAACAGATGTTTGACCTTAAACAGATGTTTGGCCTTAAACAGATGTTTCGCCTTCTATATCAGATACTAGGACTTAAACAGATGTTTGACCTTAAACAGATGTTTGGCCATAAACAGATGTTTGGCCTTAAACCAAACATATGTTTAAGGTCAACATCTGTTTGACTATTGGTCAACATTTGATTGACTTTTGGTCAACATTTGTTTGAATTTTGGTCAACATCTTATTTTGTAAAGAAGTACAAAAACAAACATTTTTACAAAATCTCAAATCACCCTATCATGTAAGTGCATTGAAGTAAAAGTGGAAATGATATTATTCATGTGGTCCTGTTGTGCTTTTGTTTGACCTCTAATATGGCTTCATGATCTAATCTGGTGATTTGAAGACATTGTTGTTGAATCGAATGAGATGGTTGATGTAACAGTGTTTATCACAACAGTGTTTATATGTAACAGTATTTATCACATCACTTCAGTGGTTTGATCTATACTATAAATTGAACAGTTGTTTCATCTTTATACTAATAAATAAAAATCAAGTACACTTGGATGATTATTAAGCTCCTCATTTTTATTGTTTGGGTATAGTATTCTTGAAATTGGTCTTTTTTTGCAAACAGATGTTTATGGGCAAACATTTGTTTAAGCTCAAACATTTGTTTAAGGCCAAACATATGTTTATGGCAAACTTCTGTTTAAGCTCAAACCTTTGTTTATGTTAACAGTGTTTATATGTAACAATGTTTTTCACATCAGTGTTTTATAGTCTGTTAGGTTGTTAGATGTCATCACCTTAGTGTTTTATATGTAACAATTTTTATGTTATCAGTGTTTATATGTAACAGTGTTTATCACAACAATGTTTATATGTAACAGTATTTATCACATCATTTCAGTGGTTTGATCTGTACTATAAATTGAACAGTTGTTTCATTTTTATACTAATAAATAAAAATCAAGTACACTTGGATGATTATTAAGCTCCTCATTTTGATTGTTTGGGTATAGTATTCTTGAAATTGGTCTTTTTTTGCAAACAGATATTTATGGGCAAACATTTGTTTAAGTTCAAACATTTGTTTAAGGCCAAACATTTGTTTATGGCCAAACTTCTATTTATGGGCAAACATCTGTTTAAGGTCAAACTTCTGTTTAAGCCCAGACAACTGATATATAAGGCGAAACATCTGTTTAAGCCCCAACATCTGTTTAAAATCCTGTTACAACCACTGTGTTGGTTGAAACATTTGATTGTTAAAAGTTATCCACTGCTGAAATACAACCTCTGTTTCTTCAATCTTCGTGTTGACCACTGACTGACCAAAGATCAGTGTTTAAAAAACTGTTGGGTATCCACTGATAGAAAAAAATAGCCACTGCTCACTTTTTTATTGTTGATGGTGTTAATTAGTGATATATTGAAATTATCAAATGAATACTAGAATTACAATGAAATTACCATTTTACCTAATCGTTACATTCCAATGAGATAAGCGTTCCTCCAACATTGTTTTCATTATAAAATTTAAAGTTAAATTAAAAAATAAAAAAAATTCTTGATGACTATTTGTTGCAAATCAAATCAGTAATTAATGCTAATTTATTGAGCTTTGCAAAATATTCAAAATTCAAACCCCCCTTCTCTCTCTAAAAGGTCTGGCCTACTTTAAAATCCAAAGCAGGTCTGTCGAGATTCAAATATCATTTAAAATTTGTTTGAACATCTTCCCTCAACATTTTATAATCAAACATCAGTTCCCAATAAACATCTATCGTGATTCAAAATTCTGGCTCGACATTCAAAATTTAAACCATATATTCTAATCCTATAAATAAGATATAATTATCTGGTTTCACATTCAAATCTCGCTCGCTCATATATGTGAGCGTATCTCACTCTCTCTCAAATGCATCTTTCTCGTGATTCAGCCGCTAATCTCCGATTACACCTCTTTGTTCGAATGTTTGTTGATTATGTTTACATGTTATCGTTCCGGTATCATTGTTCCAACATCGTCGTTTCAATGAAGCTTCCCATCACACATCAACCTTTCAATATCGATGTTGCAGTATCATTGTTGCAACATCGTGAAAAGTTGCATGTGGTATCTTCTTTGATGGGAGAGTTGCATTGTTGGATTTTCGGTAAAACCAAAGTATGGTTTTCTTGCTTCAGGAAGATTTTCTCCTTTTATAGAAAGGATAGATTCGTGCAATATCGTGAAAAGTCAGATGTGCTACAATAGTTGAGAAGAGACCGTTGCATTTTAGGTTTGTTTCTTATTTTGATTAACTGTTGATGATGTTGAGAGTTTTTATTTACACTGACGTTTTAGAATATGTTAAGATGCATGTTTATATTATTAAAACGAACTACTAGATAGAAAAATAGAAATTTAATCAAATATTTATAAAGTATTACACGCTAGAGTTAACACTTGCTAGGATTTCGTAGACTCTGGCTTTTCTCCATGTGATTTCATGCTCTCTTTTGAATTTCAGGTCAGTTAGCATGTGGCAGATTTTCTGATCCTGGTTTAGAAGTTGTGTCAGAAACTCTTCGGCATTCTTCTGGAACTCTGATGGAGGAGAGTGGTGTCACACCCTGGCTTTTGCGGAAGCGTGGGTTTATTTGGTGTGACTTCTTAATACCATAGCAACAATCACAACAATGCTATATGATAAAAATACGAGATGTTCATCCATTATCATTGTTTAGAAACATTAACACTTGAAATAAATTACAAACCATAAATTATTTAAGACGTGTTCATAAGACACATAAAAGACTTTGGATAAGACGAGGTTTAGAGACATGTAACCCGTCCAGGAGTAGGTTACACCTCTCAAACTTCACAACTCTTGGATGACATCTAATAACCAACGCAGCTAGACACATGCATACCCTGCCAGATCCGCTAGTTCCCTGAAATACATGTAGTTTGAAAAATCAACAAAAGGTTGAGCGAGTTCATGTGTAAGTATGTGTGTATAAGCCTTTAAAATATGTCTTGTGTGTATAAATGTCCCTTTGTAACGATGTATGTATAATCCTTTGTAAACAGTGTATGAAAGTCCCTGGTATGTAGCAATAAGGAAATAAAGAGATCACCAATGGTTTGCAAAGCCAAAGGTAAGTGTGATAAGGTGTAGGAAAACTCAAACCTAGCATATTTGTACCGGGCTTCCGGTTGGAAGACATAGTCACCTCTATGGGTCACCCTGACCTCACGGGTGTGGGCTCGCTACACCCAAATAGATCTAATCTATCACTCATGTCCCTTGGTCCGAGGATTAATGGCCTTAAGTGTTTTATAAAAATGTCTGTAATAGTTGTAACATACTTGGTACTCGTTCTCACCAAGTGTGCTTCTTGTAATTATACCATTTGTAAAAATTGTAATATTTGTAACATGTATTCCACCCCCGAAGTATAAAACTGAAAACAGTTAAAAGAAAAGGGGGACATGAACTCACTTGTCTATAAACATTTAGTGTAATAATTGTAACATGTATTCCACCCCCGAAGTATAAAACTGAAAACAGTTAAGAGAAAAGGGGGACATGAACTCACCTTGATTTTGAGTAAGTCCAAATAAATATGCTAATGTGAGAGTTCTTGGGAATAATATTCCACGTCACTCTAATTGATTGAACATGCAATAATATGGAATATGTATCAACAATAATGTTTAATCGAATGAGCGGAGATCCTAAATCTATAGGATTCGGTAGTGTTTTGTCTAAAAGAAATAATGTGCTAATTATATAACTAATTATCAAAAATAATTAATTTAAATCAGAATAATTAAAATCACATTTTTAATTATTTGAACTTGAATATTACTGATTTAAAATAATTATTATGGCCTTTGAATCATTTTAAATAAATAAAATGAATTAAAATGATTATGATAACAATAAATAAGTTTATATAAGTTTAATTATCTAAATAATTAAACATAATAAAAATTCAGATTCTAAATTTATATAAATTCAGAATAATGCATATTTTGTCATAAGAATAATTTTGGATCAAAATCATATAGTTATATAATTTAATTACATTAAATTAAACTATATAAATAAGTATAAATACTGATTTATTTATATAAATATCAAATTTACATAAAATATCAGTAATAATATTATTTTTGTAAAGTCCAACATGTAAAATAATTACTATAAAAATTTCAATAATTAATTCACTAAATCCGAATTATTATAATTTTGTAAAGATTAAACTATTTTTAATTTATAAAAAAAAACAGTTTTATAAACATTTTGACTAACATAATATTTTTAATAATTGAATCAGTAATTAAAGTATACATGTTAAAAATTTCGGACTTTAACTGATTAAAATCGATTAAATATGAATTATTTGAATAATTGTTAAATAAAAGAAAATAATAAAGAAATCACTATTTATCATCTTCTTCCCCAAAAAGTCAACAGAAGTCAACAGGTCCGATTACTCGATCTATACGTATTTATAATCAAATTAAACTTGCAGAATCATTAAACAATTGTAGATATACCGATTGGACGAGTGAAACGGCTCCGGTATTGGTCGGAAGTGGCGTATCAAAGGATTCCGGCGACTCCGGCTCCGACGAGTTCTGAATTTCGACTTGTTTCGATGTTATTGAGTAATGTGGGAGGTGTAGGATGTTCATGGGAGTCTAAGGGACTTAAATACAAGTCCAATTCGATCTCAGATCCGACATATCCTAGTGTTTTTAATCCACTTTATATTTTTAAATAAAAAGTTCAATTATAGCCACTAAAATGTGTCGATTGAATGATTAAATGAGTGGGAAATCGGGTTGGAAATGAGTTGGGAACATGTGGGGATTGATTTCGGATCACTTAAACAAGTCCAAGTGGAACAGATCGAATTTTCGGTGGATTTGTTTGAAAACCCGTAACTTACAGATCTGAGTTATATAAATCAGTTCGGTTTTTAAGTCAATATATATATTAAACAACTTAATACAATTCGCAACGAAGCTGGTAGTCCAGTGGTTGTGCGCGCTGTTTGTTTCCGAAGTGGCGCAGGTTCGATCCGGGTTTGGGACGAATTATAAGGTTTTCAACAAAACCTTTTTAATAACTGATTTAATTATTTACACTTTGGTCCCTGTGGTTTAATAAAGTACAAAACAGTCCCTAAAGTTTCTGAAAATGTCACAAATGGTCCCTGTAATAGTCAGTTAGTTTGACTGACTAGGTTAGTGTTTAAAGAGGGATTTATTATATAGGAACTAACTTAGTTAACCTATTTTAGTTAAAAGAGTTAACTGAGTTAAGCTTTAAAGAAGAAATCCTTATATGAAAGTTAACCAGGTTAGGATCTTTAGTTAAAATGAGTTTAAGAAAGCCAACTTTAGTCCCTAGAGTTTATGTTTGAAAGAATGACCAAATGAACCTTGAACTTTTATTTCAAAACTATATATTTATTTCTTTATAAAATAAGTTTCCAAAACTTACAAAAAGAACCCAAAACTTATAGTTTGAAGTAATTGCACTTTAACCCTTGTATTTATATAGTTTCAAAAATAACAATTTAGTCCCTAAACTTTATACTTTCAAATAACGACGGTTTTAGTTCTCGATGTTTTCTAGCAAGTTTCAAAGAATGTCAAATAGGTCCCTCAACCTATTGTTTGGCTATGTGTTGGCATTGTCAACATGTTTCTAAGTTATCCGTTCAGTGTGTTAACTGTGTTTTGTGCATCAAGTTTATTACTCAAGCTTGTGTGTAATAAATGGAGTGACTGTATAAAATATGATGCATGTGTATGTACGATATAAAAATCATAGAGCAGTTTAAATTGTCAGTTGTAATCAAGCACAGTCATTAAGTACGTAATTAAAATTAATTACTTGTACAGTACCTGTAATTTTGAGGGTTGTCACATTCTCCCCCCGTTAAAAAAATTTCGTCCCTAAAATTTTAGGATCTGCGTCTAGTTGCAGGGGTCTTGGGGAATAAATGTGGGTACTTGGCCTTCATACGATCCTCACGTTCCCACGTGAATTCTGGGCCATGTCGTGCATTCCATCGAACTTTGACGAGTTTGACACTACTCCGGCGTGTTTTGTTAATCTTCCAATCAGTGACCTCAACAGGTTCTTCAACAAAATGGAGTGTGTCGTCGATATGAACTTCGTCAGCAGGAATGACAACTGTCTCTTGAGTTGGACTCTTTTTCAGGTTCGACACATGGAATGTATCATGAACACCGTTAAGTTCAGCAGGCAAGTCCAATTTGTAGGCTACAAGCCCAATCCTTTGCAGGATTTTGAATGGACCAATGTAACGCGGATTCAACTTCCCACGCTTCCCAAAGCGTGCCACACCCTTCCAGGGTGAAACCTTTAACAAAACCATATCCCCAACTTGATACTCCATGGACTTCCTGTTTGGATCTGCATAGGCTTTTTGTCTGTCGCGAGCCGCCTCGATGCGTTTTCGAATCTGTGTAATCTTGTCTGTCGTCTCTTGGACGATTTCGGGACCAACAAGCTGTCTATCACCTGCATCAGCCCAGCATAGTGGTGATCGACACTTGCGTCCGTAAAGAGCTTCAAATGGCGCGACTCCAATACTTGTGTGGTAGCTGTTGTTGTACGAAAATTCGACCAATGGTAAATGATTATCCCAGCTATCGCCTAGATCCATTACACACGCTCTCAGCATGTCCTCCAATGTCTGAATAGTTCTTTCACTTTGGCCATCGGTTTGCGGATGAAATGCAGTGCTCAGATTCAACTGTGAGCCGAAAGCTTCTTGGAAGGATTGCCAAATCCTTGACACGAAGCGTCCATCTCTATCAGAGATAATCGAGAGAGGCACTCCATGACGTGCAACTATCTCTCGCATGTAAATCTCCGCAAGTTTACTCGTGTTGTCTTTCTCTTTGATCGGCAGGAAGTGCGCAGACTTCGTTAGACGGTCTACAATCACCCAAATTGTGTCATGGCCCTTGGGTGTCCTTGGCAATTTCGTAATGAAATCCATTGAAATCTGTTCCCACTTCCATTTGGGTATTTCAGGTTGTTGTAGAAGACCTGAAGGCTTTTGGTATTCGACCTTTACCTTGGCGCACGTTAAGCATTTGCTAACATATACCGCAACATCGCCTTTCATCCTAGGCCACCAATAGAAATCCTTAAGATCTTGGTACATTTTATCCTCTCCTGGATGAATCGAGTACCGTGACTTGTGAGCTTCATCGAAAATAACCTTTCTCAATCCACCGAACAGAGGAACCCAAATCCTTTTCATGAAGCACAAAGTTCCTTCCCTGTTTGGTACTAACTGTTTCTCCATCCCACGGAGATACTCATTCTCAAGATTCCTTTCCTTAAGAGCTTCTCTCTGCGCAGCACGAATACGCAACGAGAGGTCCGTTTGAACAATCATTTCTAAAGCCCGAACCCTTATGGGCTTGATCCTTTCCTTCCGACTTAGAGCATCAGCAACCACATTCGCCTTCCCTGGGTGATACTTGATTTCACAGTCGTAGTCATTCAATAGTTCAACCCAGCGTCTTTGCCTCATGTTAAGCTCCTTTTGGTTAAATATGTGCTGTAAGCTCTTGTGATCAGTGAAGATTGTACATCGCGTACCGTACAAATAATGTCGCCAGATTTTTAGTGCAAACACCACCGCGCCTAACTCTAAGTCATGTGTGGTATAGTTTCTCTCGTGGATCTTCAACTGGCGTGACGCATATGCTATAACTTTCTGCCGCTGCATCAACACGCAGCCCAGACCCTGACGCGAGGCGTCACAATATACCACGAAGTCATCCGTTCCTTCGGGTAGTGATAAGATCGGTGCGTCACAAAGTTTATTTTTCAACAACTGAAACGCTTCTTCTTGCTTGTCACCCCAATCAAACTTCTTGTCTTTCTTTGTGAGTGCGGTCAGAGGTTGAGCGATTTTAGAGAAATCCTCAATGAACCTTCGATAATAACCAGCCAAACCTAAGAACTGTCGAATCTCGGTTGGCGTCTTTGGAGTTTCCCAGTTCTTGATCGCCTCAATCTTTGTAGGATCTACATGGATTCCATTTCCATTAACCACATGACCAAGAAACTGAACTTCACGTAACCAGAACTCGCACTTCGAGAACTTTGCGTACAACTTCTCCCTTTTAAGTAGCTCTAAAATGGCTCTTAAATGTTGCTCGTGTTCTTCTTTCGACTTTGAATAAATCAGAATGTCATCAATAAACACAATCACGAACTTGTCGAGGTACGGCTTACAAACTTTGTTCATCAAATCCATAAAAACCGCTGGCGCGTTTGTCAACCCAAACGGCATCACCAGAAACTCGTAATGTCCATATCGAGTCCTGAAGGCTGTCTTTGGAATACTTTCCTCTTGAATTCTCAACTGATGGTATCCTGATCGCAAATCGATCTTTGAGTAGAAACTTGAACCTTGCAACTGATCGAATAAGTCATCAATTCTCGGCAAAGGATATCTATTCTTGATAGTCAACTTGTTCAGCTCCCGGTAGTCGATACACATGCGAAAACTACCATCCTTCTTCTTAACAAACAAGACTGGAGCTCCCCAAGGCGAGAAGCTTGGTCTGATAAATCCCTTGTCTAACAACTCTTGAAGTTGCGTTGATAACTCCTGCATTTCCGAAGGCGCAAGTCGATAGGGTGCTTTAGCCACAGGCGCGGCGCCTGGAACTAAGTCAATGTGAAAATCGACTTGTCTTTGAGGCGGCAATCCTGGCAGGTCTTCTGGAAAGACTTCAGGATATTCTTTCACGACTGGAATGTCTTCTATTCTCGGCTCAGCTGCTTCTTTATCCACGATGTGTGCCAAGAAGGCAGCACATCCCTTCTTCAAATACTTTCTAGCCTTCAAGCAACTAATGATCCTCAGGGGCGTATCGCGCTTCTCTCCGTGTACTATGATCGTTTCTCCATCCGCCATTGGGATGCGAATGGTCTTCTCGTGACAAACAATCTCGGCCTTGTTGCTCGATAACCAATCCATTCCCACTACCACGTCGAAGCTTCCCAACTCGACTGGCAGTAGGTCTAGCGTAAATTCGTATCCTCCCAGTTCTATCACGCATCCTCTGATGGCTTCATTCGTTTCAACTAGTTTCCCATTAGCCAGCTTAATTGAGTACGGAATGTCTAACTTACTAGCAGTTAACCTAAGTATTTTCTGAAATTCTAGCGATACAAAACTATAGTCGAAACCAGTGTCATAGTAAGTATAGTAAGTAAGTAATATGCGTATGTAATAACACAATAACTCATAACATCCCATGTCATAGCATAAAATAATCCAACAATGCATGTAAGTCACAATCAATGTAAGTAAGTAATCATCCTAGTCTTCCCAAGATTATCCCACCCAGTCTCTAAGACTAACTCCCTAGTTTCTCAAACTAGCTCCCTGGCCTCTAAGACCAAACCTCCCAGTCTCTAAGACTAAACATCCCCAATCTCTAAGATTGAATCCCTCAGTCTCTAAGACTGAACCTCCCCAGCCTCTAAGGCTGTACTCCCTCAGTCTCTAAGACTGAAATATAAATTTTTGGAAATGTGTATTTGTGCCTTTTGTTTGTAAAAATGTTTGTGCCCTGGATCTGGACGTTTAGTGTATGCAATGTAAAAATGTTTGAAAACATTTTCGTGAGAGCCCTAGTGATCATAGTCTAGACTCGAGAATGAATCCTAGTTCGCTATCATCGAGGCTCTGATACCAAGCTGTCACACCCTGGCTTTTGCGGAAGCGTGGGTTTATTTGGTGTGACTTCTTAATACCATAATAGCAATCACAACAATGCTATATGATAAAAATACGAGATGTTCATCCATTATCATTGTTTAGAAACATTGACACTTGAAATAAATTACAAACCATAAATTATTTAAGACGTGTTCATAAGACACATAAAAGACTTTGGATAAGACGAGGTTTAGAGACATGTAACCCGTCCAGGAGTAGGTTACACCTCTCAAACTTCACAACTCTTGGATGACATCTAATAACCAACGCAGCTAGACACATGCATACCCTGCCAGATCCGCTAGTTCCCTGAAATACATGTAGTTTGAAAAATCAACAAAAGGTTGAGCGAGTTCATGTGTAAGTATGTGTGTATAAGCCTTTAAAATATGTCTTGTGTGTATAAATGTCCCCTTGTAACGATGTATGTATAATCCTTTGTAAACAGTGTATGAAAGTCCCTGGTATGTAGCAATAAGGAAATAAAGAGATCACCAATGGTTTGCAAAGCCAAATGTAAGTGTGATAAGGTGCAGGAAAACTCAAACCTAGCATATTTGTACCGGGCTTCCGGTTGGAAGACATAGTCACCTCTATGGGTCACCCTGACCTCACGGGTGTGGGCTCGCTACACCCAAATAGATCTAATCTATCACTCATGTCCCTTGGTCCAAGGATTAATGGCCTTAAGTGTTTTATAAAAATGTCTGTAATAGTTGTAACATACTTGGTACTCGTTCTCACCAAGTGTGCTTCTTGTAATTATACCATTTGTAAAAATTGTAATATTTGTAACATGTATTCCACCCCCGAAGTATAAAACTGAAAACAGTTAAAAGAAAAGGGGGACATGAACTCACTTGTCTATAAACATTTAGTGTAATAATTGTAACATGTATTCCACCCCCGAAGTATAAAACTGAAAACAGTTAAGAGAAAAGGGGGACATGAACTCACCTTGATTTTGAGTAAGTCCAAATAAATATGCTAATGTGAGAGTTCTTGGGAATAATATTCCACGTCACTCTAATTGATTGAACATGCAATAATATGGAATATGTATCAACAATAATGTTTAATCGAATGAGCGGAGATCCTAAATCTATAGGATTCAGTAGTGTTTTGTCTAAAAGAAATAATGTGCTAATTATATAACTAATTATCAAAAATAATTAATTTAAATCAGAATAATTAAAATCACATTTTTAATTATTTGAACTTGAATATTACTGATTTAAAATAATTATTATGGCCTTTGAATCATTTTAAATAAATAAAATGAATTAAAATGATTATGATAACAATAAATAAGTTTATATAAGTTTAATTATCTAAATAATTAAACATAATAAAAATTCAGATTCTAAATTTATATAAATTCAGAATAATGCATATTTTGTCATAAGAATAATTTTGGATCAAAATCATATAGTTATATAATTTAATTACATTAAATTAAACTATATAAATAAGTATAAATACTGATTTATTTATATAAATATCAAATTTACATAAAATATCAGTAATAATATTATTTTTGTAAAGTCCAACATGTAAAATAATTACAATAAAAATTTCAATAATTAATTCACTAAATCCGAATTATTATAATTTTGTAAAGATTAAACTATTTTTAATTTATAAAAAAAATAGTTTTATAAACATTTTGACTAACATAATATTTTTAATAATTGAATCAGTAATTAAAGTATACATGTTAAAAATTTCGGACTTTAACTGATTAAAATCGATTAAATATGAATTATTTGAATAATTGTTAAATAAAAGAAAATAATAAAGAAATCACTATTTATCATCTTCTTCCCCAAAAAGTCAACAGAAGTCAACAGGTCCGATTACTCGATCTATACGTATTTATAATCAAATTAAACTTGCAGAATCATTAAACAATTGTAGATATACCGATTGGACGAGTAAAACGGCTCCGGTATTGGTCGGAACTGGCGTATCAAAGGATTCCGGCGACTCCGGCTCCGGCGAGTTCTGAATTTCGACTTGTTTCGATGTTATTGAGTAATGTGGGAGGTGTAGGATGTTCATGGGAGTCTAAGGGACTTAAATACAAGTCCAATTCGATCTCAGATCCGACATATCCTAGTGTTTTTAATCCACTTTATATTTTTAAATAAAAAGTTCAATTATAGCCACTAAAATGTGTCGATTGAATGATTAAATGAGTGGGAAATCGGGTTGGAAATGAGTTGGGAACATGTGGGGATTGATTTCGGATCACTTAAACAAGTCCAAGTGGAACAGATCGAATTTTCGGTGGATTTGTTTGAAAACCCGTAACTTACAGATCTGAGTTATATAAATCAGTTCGGTTTTTAAGTCAATATATATATTAAACAACTTAATACAATTCACAACGAAGCTGGCAGTCCAGTGGTTGTGCGCGCTGTTTGTTTCCGAAGTGGCGCAGGTTCGATCCGGGTTTGGGACGAATTATAAGGTTTTCAACAAAACCTTTTTAATAACTGATTTAATTATTTACACTTTGGTCCCTGTGGTTTAATAAAGTACAAAACAGTCCCTAAAGTTTCTGAAAATGTCACAAATGGTCCCTGTAATAGTCAGTTAGTTTGACTGACTAGGTTAGTGTTTAAAGAGGGATTTATTATATAGGAACTAACTTAGTTAACCTATTTTAGTTAAAAGAGTTAACTGAGTTAAGCTTTAAAGAAGAAATCCTTATATGAAAGTTAACCAGGTTAGGATCTTTAGTTAAAATGAGTTTAAGAAAGCCAACTTTAGTCCCTAGAGTTTATGTTTGAAAGAATAACCAAATGAACCTTGAACTTTTATTTCAAAACTATATATTTATTTCTTTATAAAATAAGTTTCCAAAACTTACAAAAAGAACCCAAAACTTATAGTTTGAAGTAATTGCACTTTAACCCTTGTATTTATATAGTTTCAAAAATAACAATTTAGTCCCTAAACTTTATACTTTCAAATAACGACGGTTTTAGTTCTCGATGTTTTCTAGCAAGTTTCAAAGAATGTCAAATAGGTCCCTCAACCTATTGTTTGGCTATGTGTTGGCATTGTCAACATGTTTCTAAGTTATCCGTTCAGTGTGTTAACTGTGTTTTGTGCATCAAGTTTATTACTCAAGCTTGTGTGTAATAAATGGAGTGACTGTATAAAATATGATGCATGTGTATGTACGATATAAAAATCATAGAGCAGTTTAAATTGTCAGTTGTAATCAAGCACAGTCATTAAGTACGTAATTAAAATTAATTACTTGTACAGTACCTGTAATTTTGAGGGTTGTCACAAGTGGAGGACTTCATCGAGCAATGCTATGCTGTTCCATGTTTTGTTGTAATTAGTGTCATTGATGTTGTCCACTTTCCTGTTTAGTTCTTCGTCTATTCTTTGTTCTTTGAGTGACCACATGGAGAATTGTGTTTTAACATCGCTGGTGTCTGACTAGTGGTAGAAGCTGAAGTTTTCCATGTAGATTTTTTGTTGGTTTTGTGATTTGGAACAATTTTTGACAGAAAGTGATTTGTAGGACAATTTGTTGATGTTTGGAATCAAAAGTAATCATCGGTCTTTTATAGAGTTTAAAAACGCGTCTACTTGGTAAATCAAGAGGTTAATTGTAATTGTGATAATCTGCTTTTGTTCTTTGAACTTTGAAATTTTGTCCATTGGGTTTCTTGGTATTTAATTTTACAGTTTTCCCATAAAAGTTGGGGTTTGAAAAGGTTTGTGCATTAAAGGACTGCTTTGAAATATACATTAATATGTTTATATTAAATATACACGTTTTCACAATTACAAATTTCAGTATATAAACTCATAGTCACTTCGCCTGTTTTTCATCAAGTTTTCCTACCAAGATATCATACTTTCAGGAAAGTCATGTAATATAGTTTATTTAAATGGCGTCATTCACAAATGCAAAATCAGATGATTTAAAGCAGCGTTTTGTCAGGAAAATCGAGGAACAGGTGTATGAAGATAGGGCTACTCTTCAAGAGCTGAAGAGATGTTTTGATGGATTGCAAGTTGGCATGTTCACTAGAGAGCAGGTTTCCAGAGATCTTATGCGGATGCCTTCAACTTCCGTTCATGATCTTTGTGTTGTCAGTAATATAGATTGCGGTGATAGAGACGTGCAGTTCATGGCGATGCTGAAGGACATACATCGAGAGGTTCAACATTCGATGGAGTTGAAACTAAAGTTTCTTAATTCTTGCTTTTATTCTTAGATTTGAACATTAATATTGTTCATTATGTGATGTAATTATTGACTTTTGGTTTTAAGGTCATGAATAAATGAATAAATTTTAATTTTATGAATCTATGTTGTGTTTTATTTTTACTTATTATTTAGTGTTTGAGTAAGATTTAGATTATTTTGATGTTGAATTGTGTCTGAACATCTGTTTGGTAAGTCAACAGAGGTTTAATAGTGTCAAGGATTGTTTTGATGGTGAATAGATTATGTTGATGTTGAATTGTGTCTGAACATCTGTTTGGTAAGTCAACAGAGGTTTAATAGTATCAAAGGTTCGTTTGATGGTTAGCAGGAGAGTGCAAAGATAAAACCAATGTTTAGAATTTGATCATTTAGAGCAGTTTTTTGAAGAATCTGTGCTCCTATTGACACAGAGAGTCAATATTTGGAGTTGTAAAATATCAATATGGAAGAAAATTATACCGGATTTGGACTGCATAAGAGGCTACGAACTGATCAATTTCAAACCTACACCAGCCAAAAAACTGTTTCACCAAAGTCAAACCACTGTTTGACCAAAGTCAAACCTCTGTTTGACCAAATTCAAACCACTGTTTGACCAATGTCAAACAACTGTTTGCAAAAAATATGATTCTTAGTGGTTCGAAAGTCTGTTTTACCAAAGTTAAAAATACTGTTTGAGCAATATTAAAACGCTGTTTGACCAAACTCTGTTTGACCAACGTCAAACTACTTATGTTAAAAGCTAATTATAATAGATAAAACACTGTTTGAGCAATGTTAAAACGCTGTTTGACCAAAGTCAAACTACTTATGTTAAAAGCTAATTATGATAGATAAAACTAGATTTTCACCCGGCATTGCTTCCCGAGCTCATGAAACTTACTTATGTTAAAAGTCAAACCACTATTTGACCAATGTCAAACAACTGTTTACAAAAAAAATATGATTCTTAGTGGTTCGAAAGTATGTTTTACCAAAGTTAAAAAGACTGTTTGAGCAATATTAAAACGCTGTTTGACCAAACTCTGTTTGACCAATGTCAAACTACTTATGTTAAAAGCTAATAATAATAGATAAAACACTGTTTGAGCAATGTTAAAACGCTGTTTGACCAAAGTCAAACTACTTATGTTAAAAGCTAATTATTATAGATAAAACTAGATTTTCACCCGGCATTGCTTCCCGAGCTCATGAAACTTACTTATGTTAAAAGCTAATTATGATTAATACATGATTTAAAGCATAGAAAAAATATGATATGTTAATGGCTTTGCTATAAGAAAATATATTTTTCTTTGTTAATTTGAATACCAAATCAATTCAACTAATCATCCACTTTACTCTTTTATCTCAATGTAAATGTATATAACAAATTCAATAAGGGGTTAATGTGTAAATTTTTTTCAACAGATGAAAATATGGGAAGACAAAAACACAACCGTCGTTATTTCTTCAGCATCATTACACATCAAACATCTATCATCTCTTCTTTCAAAAATATCTTCTTCCCAGTCATTTTCTAGGGTTTAAACTTTCTTATTTTCCGTCTTCTTTACTTCAATCACCTAAGGTTTTATTGTTTTTTCTTCAGCAAATGGTATGTACATTCATATTGTAATGAACTTTGTATTGTTTAACCGATCTTAATTCAAATCCAATCTTGCTACAAATACGATTTTAAACGTTTATTGCTATACATTCAAGAAGGGTTTAGTTAGGTGTTTGAATCATTTGTTGAGAACATGTTAAAATAGTTATTATTTGCAGAAAATTTTTAACTCATACTCTGTTTCTATGATTAATTTCCGTAGATACTCTGTTAATACAAAAAGTTAATGTTCATCTTCGAAGCCAACTTTTTAATTACAATCTTTTAACATCTTTACTGATTCAGGTTTTATGATGTATACTACATTTGTCAAGTTTCTTGATAACCCAGAATCTTTGAAACTGGTATGACATGTTTTTACATACATAATTTATTTTTATTGAGATATATATTTAACAGTTCTTATGGTTTATATTTTCTTACACTACTTAAAAATTATATACAGGATGTACCTATAGCCTTTGCTAATCAAAAGTGGAGAGATTGTTGGCAAAAAAATAAGCTGCGAATATATCATGAGTCTTGTAAAAAATGGGTTGTGAGGGTCAGAACAGAAAATTCAACCCTAATAATAACTGACGGTTGGGACAATGTTGTTAAACATCTCAATCTGCCTAGGGATACTTTGTTGGTTTTCAAACCGTTAGGTGATTTTGGGCTTGAACTTTCATGTTTTGTTGATGGCATGTGTGATGAATCTTATTTCACGTTTAATCGTTATGCAAGATTTGGTTTTATGGTATGAGTATTGATCTTAACTTGAATTATTTTGCATCTTTAACGTGCCAACACTTATTCTCATAAGTTACATACTTCACGTATCGTATTCATTATTTTTAATTTTATGCAGGTAATCGAAGACTGCTTCATTAAACAATTTTACTTAAACAGCCCACCAAGTGGCAAATTTAAAATCTGTTATAAGGGTTCCTATTGGAATGTTGAGGTGTCTAAGGTTGATAACAACTTTGTATTTGCTAGAGGATGGCCGGAAATGTGCAACGACGTTGGGATACTGCAGGATGATTTGCTTGTGTTTAGCAGAATTGATGATGTTGTTTTTTAGGTAGTAATTTATAGAGATGAGACTGAGATTTGCTTTTTGAAGAAACCTGAATCTGACGATGATAGTGTACTTGAGGTATCGAAGGCTGATTATGTTGATAATGCATTCAAGGTACGTAAGTATTTAGCATTAATAGTAAAAGTTTTAATTTTTTAGCATTATATTAATTATTTCATTAATGTTGACCAGGACATCTATGATGATGAAGAAGTTGTGTTTGTAGGTGAAGGTAGAACCGTTACTCAGGTACTTACTAAATTATTAAAATTATTTATTTTTAATTTAACACATGTAAGAATTTAATGTTTTTACAACTATTAGTAATGTTGTTTACTGATGTTATATTTATCCAATAATGTATTATTTAGAAGAAGTTACCAACCAATGCCGAATGCACGTCGAAGAAACACATGTCTTCACGATCGAAGAAAACCCAAGATGTAAGTTTACCATCTTAAATTTTGTTATATTACTATTGTTATTAAAGTTATTCTATGACAACAGGTTAAGAAGAAAGGTAAAGTTACTTCTGAGAGAAAGGAGATGGTCAAGAATAGGACTAAGGGAAATGTTGCCTTACCTGTCGACACAAGTGATCATATTGGATGTTCTTCATATGCTCGTAAAGTTAAGGTATCTATACTTGCCAGTTAATTAGTATATGTTATATGAACTGTTTTTTTTTTGTGCATATATTCAACATTCCTTTAATTCACATGTATATGTTTACTTTTTCATCAAGGGGAAGAAAGCCGCCAACGTTCAGAAAAAGCTTAACCGTAGAAATAAGATTGCAAAGACTGCAAAAAAAATTCTGGACATCTTCTCGACCCTGAGTTCTTTCATTTTGATCGCAAAGGAGACTATAGGCTGGTATACCATTTTTATAACAAACTAATGATTTATATTTATTTGTCTGACTATTTTTTTTTCCACACAATACATGTAGCGTCTTCCTGCTGAAGTTGCCAGACGAGCAGGTCTTTCTCTTGATCTTCATCCTTTGAAAGTTCAAAACATGGTTGGAGTTGTGAAGGTTTATCGTGTTAGGTCAGAGTTAAATGAATTGAACCCACGTTATGCGTTGGACGGTTGGTGAAAGTTTATGACTGATAATAACTTGAGGTTTGGTGATATGTTGCACTTCACATACGTGTCTTCGCAACAGAAGATCGTATTAAATCAAGTTACGTCAGTTTAACAAAGACATTTAAGTATGTTCTGATATCAGATACTATAACTATGAATTTTTTGATGGTGATGTTGTATGTTTTTTTTTTAAATTATTAACTTGATGGTTTGTTGCTATGTATGGCTAACATGATAAAAACTGTTATTAGCACTTTATGTTTTATATATAGATGATATGATGTTTCTTTTTGCTAATAGTAACTGCAATTAGTAGAAACTTGGTTTATTAATTGCAAATGTGACATTCTTCTGCATTTATGGGTTTATGAATTCAGAATAATGGATGGATATATATGACTATATTTGGCATGATGATGTTGTGTTTCATGTTGTAAAAACTAGGGAGTTGTCAGATAATAGATTGCTTTGCCCGATTAGATTAAGTGTTAAATTATAGTTCTTTAAGTCATTGTTTCATTTTCTTGAATTCTATGTAATTTTGTAAAGAAGTACAATAACAAATAGTGGTTTGAACATCTGTTTGCATTTTGGTCAATAGTTAATGGAAACCCATGTTAGGTTGAACAGTGTTTTGAAGAGGAAAACAGTGTGAGAAGACAGTAGATCTTATTAAGTTAAACATCTGTTCAGGCTTAAACAGATGTTTGGCCTTTTTTATCAGAAGTTTGGACTTAAACAGTTTTTTTGACCTTAAACAGATGTTTGGCCATAAACAGATGTTTGACCTTAAACAGATGTTTGGCCATAAACATATGTTTGGCCTTAAACCAAACATCTGTTTAAGGTCAACATCTATTTGACTATTGGTCAACATCTGTTTGAATTTTGGTCAACATCTTATTTTGTAAAGAAGTAAAAAAAACAAACATTTTTACAAAATCCCAAATCACCCTATCATCTAAGTGCATTGAAGTAAAAGTGGAAATGATATTATTCATGTGGTCCTGTTGTGCTTTTGTTTGACCTCTAATATGGGTTCATGATCTAATCCGGTGATTTTAAGACATTTTTGTTAAATCGAATGAGATGGTTGATGTAATGTGGTCGTATTAATAACAAATATTAATTAATCTAACTAAGTTTCCCGAGCCCGGGAAGCAATCCCGGGTAAAAACCTAGTGGCTTATATATAAAATAGTACGGAAATATATGTCGTAACGAGCTATACCTTTGGCAAACTACGATATTTTTAATTTTATTTTTAAATAAATTATTAAAATTAATATTTTATTTTATTTTTAACGAATTATTATATTTTTAAATTTTAATGTGCAGCAACCACCAAAAACACGGAGGCTTTTATAACCAAGCTTGTAAAGAATTTTTCAAATTGATGCAACGCGAACCATATCGATTTTTCCATTCCGTTAGTTCAAAATTTATAGAGATGAACGTTAATTGGTTTGTTTGTGGGTATATATCAACATACATGGAACACTCGTAAAAGTGATGAAGATGATGCAACTGTTTTGTCGTTGGCTGTTGTGAAATACACCAAGAAACATGTGTCGTGTAATTACATGAGGCGGTATGAAATATTGAGAAAATCGAGAAGTGGAAGGTGGTGCCTAATGAGGTTTCAGAAGCGAAAAGTTCTAAAACAAGTGTGTCGGGAGTTATAGTGCGGGTGATTCGGATGCACGTTGTGTTATCAATATAAATGATGACCCTGAGTTCGAAGATGAAGCTCCAAATCCTGAATCAGAGCGGCCAACTAGAAGGGATCGTGCTTAAAAAGCAGCTGCTGAGAAGGCTTCGGGTTCAAAGGTAACGAGCTCGAGTGATGCATCTAAACTTGATAAAATTTTAGAAAAATTCAATCATTTAATGGGAGTGCGAGAGGAGATGTACAAAAAGAAAGAGAAAGAGAAAGAAAAGGAAGAAGCGGCGGTGAGGGAAATTGAGAGGCTTGAGTTTGATAAGAAACGACTCGAATTTAATCTATAAAATCAAGAAGCCGAAGAGTTCCGACTCATGAGAACCTTCATCGAAAGCATACCTAAAAAAGACTGTGCGGTTCTCTCAATAATGAAGGACAAAATCACGAAGAAATTGCTAGGAGGAAATGGAAGTGAGCCTTACTTTTTTTTAGAGTAAACTGCTAAATTCTTCCCTGAGGTTTGACTCAAATTGCTAGATCAGTCCAAAATCAAGTTTTGTTGCTAAAACAGTCCCTGAGCCTAGTTTCTGTTGCTATTTCAGTCCAATAAATTAACACCGTTAGAACCTCAGTTAATGAATGGGTAAAACTGCTAAATTCGTCCCTGAGGTTTGATTCAAGTTGCTAGATCAGTCCAAAATCAAGTTTTTGAATTTGTTAATTATAAACTTATTTAGGTATATAATTTTTCTAGACTTGCATTAATTTTTTGAATTTGTTAATTATAAACTTATTTAGATTATAAACTTATTTAGGTATATAATTTTTCTAGAAGCTGGAGAAAAGTTTCTCCAGCATTTATCCTCTGGGAACTTCAAAACTTGACAAATTCTAACACATGAACCTCTTTATAGGCATGACTCATCCGTGCGGACGAGTCTTGTTCGTGCGAATGGGCCTCATCCGTACGAACTACTCCTAAGCACCAAAACTCATGTGTTCGACCAATTTGTTGGAGAAGATTCTTGCTCATTTTAGTCAGCAACAACGTCATGAGTGCAACACAGCCGAGGTAATGAATATCTGCAGAAGAGAAAACAAAGGCCTTGAAGAATTCATTACTCGGTTCAACAAAGATGCTTATAAACTGGGAATGTCAAGGAAGATTTGATGCATGCATACTTCAAACATGATGTACGATGTGATAGATTGATTCGAACAATAACATGAAAAGATGGGATGCCCAAAGAGTGGGATAAAGTAATGGTAGCAGCCAAAATTGTTGCGCAAATAGAAAAAAAACTCTATTTGAAGGGAAGACCAGCCAGTACTCGAGTGAGCACTACCCAAGTAGCCACGTGCACGAGAAGAGTTGGCACAACAAAAAAAGGAAAGAGTTCCGGCTGGAAGCCAAGCTAGTATAACAGTTACGATGAGAAACCCCATTAGGGTGACAATGCTGTCAAAAACAAAAACAGGGAAAAGCACTGGATTCCTATTAGTGCTTATTTTTTGTGCATGTCACTATGCGAATAGGCTAGATAGAGCGTATGTTGAACATTGTATCGATGAGAGTTAGATTCGAACACATGAGTTTTGGTGCTTAGGAGTAGTTCGTACGGATGAGGCCCATTCGCACGAACAAGACTCGTCCGCACGGATGAGTCATGCCTATAAAGAGGTTCATGTGTTAGAATTTGTCAAGTTTTGAAGTTCCCAGAGGATAAATGCTGGAGAAACTCCAGCTTCTAGAAAAATTATATACCTAAATAAGTTTATAATCTAAATAAGTTTATAATTAACAAATTCAAAAAATTAATGCAAGTCTAGAAAAATTATATACCTAAATAAGTTTATAATTAACAAATTCAAAAACTTGATTTTGGACTGATCTAGCAACTTGAATCAAACCTCAGGGACGAATGTAGCAGTTTTACCCATTCATTAACTGAGGTTCTAACGGTGTTAATTTATTGGACTGAAATAGCAACAGAAACTAGGCTCAGGGACTGTTTTAGCAACAAAACTTGATTTTGGACTGATCTAGCAATTTGAGTCAAACCTCAGGGACGAATTTAGCAGATTACTCTTTTTTTTAATTATGCTTATTAAAGTTATGATTTTTTTAATTATGTTTTTTAGGCTATGTTATTTATATTTTAATTAATGAAAACTTTTTATATTTTTAAGAATTTTGGTATTAAAAAATAAAAATAAGAAAACAGAAGGAAAGGTGATGTGAACAATTTTAAGGGATGTGATAAGGCTATCTTCATTGGTTTAGGTTGGTCATCAATAAGAAAAAAGTTTGAGTAATTAAAAAAGTAATTTATACCAACCAAAGTTGACAACCAGGTTGGTGGAGCAACCTTGGTTGCAACCTAAACTAATACCATCAAGAGTATACTTAATCAAATAACTTATAATATTTGAACTTTAAAGAAAAACTAAATACACGGTATTTCTTAATTTTTTTTTGTGAACATCCCGATATAAATTTTTTTAAACCGAGTTCGTTCAAAAACATGTATTTTTAGGTTGGGATGGGTATTTTTAGGTTGGGATGGGTTGTAAATATGTGTTAAAAATTGAGTAGGGTTGGTGAAAAAACAGAGATATTATTTTTTTAATAAAAGGTTGGGTTGGTTGGGTCAGCAATACCAATAAAGATAGTCTAAGGTGGAAGGAAAGGTGATGTGACTCTATGTAGACTTGAGGAAAGGAAAACAACACAATAGTCTTAATCCGTAGTCCTGAATAGTTACTTGAACAATTTTACCAAACTTACCTTACTTTATTAGATATGTTTTAGTTTGAAACGCAAGAATCATGGACTTTATTAATTCACATGTTTTTTTTTTTATGTGGGTGTTTAATTTGTTTTTATTTCGATTTATATTTATTATTGTAATGAAAATGAGTTTTCTGTGGTCATTTGTAATACAAAAAGGGTAATCTTATTTTGTGTTCGTTATTATGATGTACATCAATGCCAAAGAGTTTACAAAATTAAGCACATATACCTTTAGTGTATCCAGATACGACAAAGAAAAAACGTGTGATATCTATTCGTATCAATATATAAAATAGAGTTAAATGTCCCTGTGGTTCTCAAATATTGCAGACTTTGTCCCAGTGGTTTAATAATTACACATTTAGTCTCAGTGTTTGTAATTTTTGCACTCGTGTGATCCTTATCACTAACCTAAGTTAAGTTATCCAGTTAAATTTGTAGTAAATTAGAGTTAAATGGCATTTTAGTCCCTGTGATTTAGTCAGTTTTGCCAATTTAGTCCAAAGATTTCATTTATAGCCTATGGGTCCAAAAAGTTTTCAACGTTGCCATTTTAGTTCAACAGAATAACTCCATCCATTTTTTAACGTTAACTTGAAGGATATTTTTGTCGTTTTAGTTATTTTTATGTCTTGTATTATAAAATGAATAAAGAAACAAATTAAATTTATTATTTTTATGTCTTAATGATAAAATGAATAAAAAAATTAAATTAAATATATACACACACATATAACATATACTCACACACACTGTCTTCCAGATCTCTCTCTACGACAACCATTAGCCACCGAGCACAACCACCTGCCTCACCAACTACCACCATCTCCACCACCACAACCATCACCACCACCCGACCACCACAACCCGACCAGATTCACCACCACATAACACTTACCGCTCTCTATATGTCTCTCTCTCACGCTCTCTATCTCTCGCTCTCTCTCTCTCTCTCTGCCGCTTCAAAACCCTGAATTTCCCTTTTCTAAGTTGTGGGTATGGATCGATCTGGTAGTAGCACCATTGGGCCTTCATGTCCCCTATCAAGTGAGCTAATTTATATCCCTTTAGATTAACAATCATCTTCTTGTTAGGGCTTTATTCATCATAATTATTGCTTGTTATTGATTGGTCAGTATAAATGCAGTCAGTGAATTGTATATTTGTATTTAACTTTGATTTGAAATGTAATGGCATGAGATCTTGAAGAATGAAGAACACTCATGTAGGGTTGCAGAGGTTGTGTTTGTGTTTGACTTTTGGGTGTCACGTGGGTTGGGTTTTAAGTTTTGTGTTAATTGATTTGGGTAGTTTGAATTATGTAAGTATTGCAGATCAGAAGCTTGATAGATGTGTTTCAGATGTAAATCTAGATTTATGGAAATTATTTATGATAGTGAGGAGTGAGTGGTTTATAATCATCTGTAGCTCATATGTGCATAAGGTTATAATTTTTTTGTTATATGTGTGTGTATATATATATATATATATTTAATCTAATTTGATTATTTATTTTATTAATAAGACATAAAAATAATTAAAAAGACAAAAATGTCCTTCAAGTTAACTTTAAAAAGATGGATGGAGTTAGTCTATTGGACTAAAATGGCAACGCTGGAAACTTTTTGGACCCACAGGCTATAAATGAAACCTTTCGACTAAACTGACAAAACTGACCAAACCACAAAGACTAAAATCACATTTAACTCATTAAATTACCAAAGTACCCTTACTTATTAGTAAAAACAAGAGTTAAATGCCCTGATAGTCCCTGTGGTTTAGCCCTTTTTCACCTTTAGTCCATAACTTTCTAAAATTACAGCTATAGTCCCCAACTTTTTAATTTTCATTCCTGGATAGTCCCTAAGCCTAACATCAGTTAGTTTTTGGTGTTAAGTGGATGTGAAATGACCTAAATACCCTTACTTGTTAAATTAATAATTAAAAAGTTAAAAGAAATACAAATAATACTTAAAAATGATGTGGGACCTACCACCTACCCCACCCTCATCATCTTCTCCAATCTTTACCACCTTCACCTTCCACCACCACCACTACTATCTCACCCCACCGGAAAAATAACAAGCCCACATCACCTGAAGTGTTGATCCCGGTGCAGCGCCTTGGCTTCTTTGGTAGAGAGACGGAGGTTAGATAGGCACCGGTTATGCCGGTCAGTTAGGTCTTGAATCAATTCATTCAGTAAATCGATTACGAATTCATTCTTATGCAAATTAATCCGAACAAAAGCACATACAAATTGTCAATGAATTAGTGTTTCAGTAAATTGCTTTCAAATTCCATCTTACGCAAATCAACATGAACTAAATCACACACAACAGATTATCAACGAATCGATATTTCAATAAATTGCTTTCAGATTCCTCTATACGTACATCAACACGAACTGAATCACATACAGATTATCAACTAATCAATATTTCAGTATATTGCTTTCAAATTCCTTTTTTTACGCAAGTCAACATGAACTAAAACACATACACATTATCAACAAATCTCAATTTTCAAAAATAAGTTACGAATTACCATTGCAAAACCTAACATATCAGATATGGAGTTTTCTAACTAAAAACAAGCAATAAATGATCTAAGTACAGGCATTAACAATCTCTAGCGATGAATATACCGATTCAAACATACAAAATTAACACCAAACAACTCAGAGAATCAAACAGATGAATATACGTCAAAATTCAAATCATAAGTGAGAATTAAAGCGAATAAACTCATACCTGAAACGAAAACAGTGATTCTACTGTACAATTGTTGCTTGATCCGTGATTGATGAATTAAACATATGAATATCGCAATTATATGCCTGATCATCTTCTCCAATATTTACCGGCGATCAACAACTTAAGGTGATGTGGACTTTTTATTTTTCCAGCGGGGTGAGATGGTTGTGGTGGTGGTGGAAGGTGGAGGTGGTAAAGATTAGAGAAGATGATGAGGGTGGGGTGGGTGGTGGGTCCCACGTCATTTTGAAGTATTATTTATATTTCTTTTAACTTTTTAATTATTAATTTAACAAGTAAGGGTATTTAGGTCCTTTCACATCCACTTAACACCAAAAACTAACTGATGTTAGGCTTAGGAACTATCCAGGAACAAAAATTGAAAAGTTGGGACTATAGCTGTAATTTTAGAAAGTTAGAGACTAAAGGTGAAAAAGGCCAAACCACAGGGACTATCCGGGAATTTAACTCTAAAAACAATAAGTAGAAAATAGTTTAATTAAAACAAATATCTTTGTGGATCTCACCCCCACTTCTTCCCCAAATTACCATCATCACTACCACCCTGATATATCTATCTCTCTATACACAGATATCTCTATCTCTTCTCAAACAAGCACCACCACTATTGAACACCTACCACCACCACACCTCCACCACCGAACACCCACTATGACCACTACACGAGCCCGGAGACTTCTGAAAAACCTATGCAACACCATAACCGCCTTCTTCCGAACCGCCTCTTTCGCATGACCCAACAACTCCACCACCTGCTGAACCACCGCCGGTATCGTCTCCTCATCAAACAACTTACAACACGCTTTCAACGCAGCACACACCACCAAATATTATCCGATTTCAAATCCTTCTGAATCGTATTCACAATCAAAATAATCAAATCTGATCCTCATTCAAAAACAGAGTAACCACCAAATACCCAATTCGGGGTGTCGGGATGTACTCTTTCATCTTGCGTTTGGGGGTGTCGGGATCGTTGATGTGATCTTCTTCGGATTTGGATCGGGCTTCGCCGATTTATTTGACGAGATCAAGGAACTCTTTGGACTGGCTGAAGTTGCTGCCATGGGAGCCCAGTGCGAGCTCCCGACTGATGGTTTTTGACTGCCCCATATTGATTTGGAGTGTGAATGGGGGTTATTGGATTGGGGTGTGGTGATTGAAGGTAGATAAGGAAGTTTAGTAGGTGCTTGTAGTGGTGGTAATGGGTGTTCGGTGGTGGAGGTGTGGTGGTGGTAGGTGTTCGGTGGTGCTTGTTTGAGAAGAGAGAGAGAGAGGGAAAGAGAGAGAGAGAGAGAGAGAGAGAGAGAGATCTGGGTATATAGAGAGAGAGTTATATATAAAGGGTGGTAGTGATGATGGTGATTTGGGAAAGAAGTGGGGGTGGGAGCCACAAAGATATTTGTTTAAATTAAACTATTTTCTATTTATTGTTTTTATTAATAAGTAAGGGTACTTTGGTAATTTAATACAAACTTAACTGGATAACGTAACCTAGGTTAGTGATAAGGACCACACGAGTGCAAAAATTACAAACACTGGGACCAAATGTATAATTATTAAACCATTGAGACCAAGTCTGCAATATTTGCAAACCAAATGAACCAACCAGGCATTTAACTCTATCAAATAATGAGAAAGACCCTTCATGTTGTTTATGAAAATCGTACAATAATTTACAATTTTGTAAAGAAAATGAGTTTTCTGTGGTCATTTAGAATAAAAAAGCGTAATCTCATTTTTGTGTTTGTTAT
Source organism: Helianthus tuberosus (assembly GCA_030545235.1). Taxonomy (NCBI): domain Eukaryota; kingdom Viridiplantae; phylum Streptophyta; class Magnoliopsida; order Asterales; family Asteraceae; genus Helianthus; species Helianthus tuberosus. The sequence continues at coordinate 104,696,917 of CM060443.1, forward strand.
TATGATATACATGAATGCCAACAGGTTCAAAAAATTAAACACATACACCTTTACTGTATCCTGATAGGTCAAAGAAAAAAAGGTGTGATATCTATTCGTATCAATAAATAAAATGTAAATTACCATTTTGGCCCCTACTGTTATATTTCATTTACATTTTTAGCCTAAAAAAGAATTTTTTATCATCTGAGCCCCATAAAACGTCTTTTTTTCTAACCCTTTTGGCCCCTAACACTAACCTCATCCATTAAATGTTAGGGGCCAAAAGGGTTAAAAAAAGACGGTAGGGGCCAAAAGGGTTAGAAAAAAAGATGTTGGGGACTCAGATGTTAAAAATTGTTTTTTAGGCTAAAAGGGTAAAAGTGATATAACCATAGGGGCCAAAATCGTAATTTATTCAAATAAAATAATGAGTGAAGGGGTATGGTGTTAAATCGTGCGCCGACATGCGTAATGCCACGTATAGGTCGCGCGTAAAATTAGTACGAAAGTTAGAGCATGTGGCTAATAGACACATGACAGGATGTATCCAATAACGCATCACGATGAATGATCATGCAGGAGACAAGAAGTACACAATGACAGTAACGTGTCACCAATCACCGTGCACTGACCACTGTTCCATGATCTCCATTTATCTGCTGCTTACAGACCCAACAATAAGGACAACTACCGGGCCACGTGGATCCATTCAACGTGCGCCATCTTCTCGTTTGCCTGTAGACACTAATGATTGTGTCTAAGGAGACAAACGGGATATTCCTTGATTTTGACGTTAGGCCCATCAGCCCATCTTCTTTGTAACTCTCTTTGGCTATAAATAAAGGACTTCACCTCTAAGTTTAAGCATCGCTCTCTCACTTAATACACACACTTTATATACTCAAAACAAGTTCTTATTCTCACAATGGAAGTTGGTTATATGGAGAACCCCCCAATCCTCCTCCTTGTAACGAGCTTCACGGTGTTGTTTTGCAGGATCTTGCCGTAATCAAATGAGAAAGAAAGAAGATTAACCTTTATTTAGATGAGACTAATCCCTCAAGCTAACTTATAAATTAACTTAGTGTTTCTTCATTGGCGCCCGCCGACTTTTTATAATCACCTTTTCATCTTCTTTTTGTTTGACCTTCTCCGATTTCCTGGCGGATCAAGGTATTCCTTTCTCTCCTCTTCGTTTCCAGTCTCATTCGGGGCCCACAACGGACAACGCGCATGTCCAAATCCACCCAATTGACGAGTATGCTGAGGGGGAGTATACTGAAGTTGGGGCTATACATGCAAGTGGTACTCGTACCACCCAAAATGAGACCCCAACGTGCCAAGGTCTCGAACCATCGGCGCAACTGTCATCATTACCACCAGAGGGGGAATCTCCCGCCTTGTGGTTCATCAAAATTCAAGCAACTCTTAATTCCATTTACACACATATGTGTGCGCAACATGTTCCTGCTCAAAGACAGTCTTAGCACACTCCAGCGGTGACACGACACCCAAGCAACTAGACTATAATTCTCCTCATCAAGAGCGTGCGCCATCGGAACTAATAGATAGGAATCAACACCGGAGATCGCCTTCACCACGTCAACAAAGTATCCACACCACGCACAACACGCGCGCTGACACAGGTAGATATTATAACAGTCAGTTTACCCATGCACACAGACGAACACCAGTGAGCAACCGTCTATGCCCACGCAACATGACCGATGAATGGGGCACATACACTGGTGAATCAGACCCAACATACCATGAAGGTGATAGCTCATCGGTATCCAGCTGTCTTCTAAGAAATCATCAGTCGTACAAGCCACGGGCACGCACAACGTATAGCCCGTCTGCTGAACATGATTATAGCCTGGTTTACATACCAGTAGCAGCAGAGCAGTCAAAGTTCATTCGTGAAATTAGACTTGCACCATTGGAAACAGCAAAGCTACCACTAACTATTGGTAAGTTTATTGAGTTGTCAGGCCTGGATGATCATATCCAAGTTTTTACAAGTATCGGTGTTGTCGGCGGATGGACCCATCCGCTGTGGTACCATCTTTTTGTTCAAAACCTTACTGGCGTGGTGCGTGCCTAGTTTAATAGCCTCCATGCAGGCAAGCTGAAGTCGTAGACCAATTTGTAGGAGAAGATTCTTGCTCATTTTAGTCAGCAACAACGTCATGAGTGCAACACAGCCGAGGTAATGAATATCTGCAGAAGAGAAAACAAAGGCCTTGAAGAATTCATTACTCGGTTCAGCAAAAATGCTTATAAACTGGGAATGTCAGTGAAGATTTGATGCATGCACACTTCAAACATGATGTACGATGTGATAGATTGATTCGAACAATAACATGAAAAGATGGGATGCCCAAAGAGTGGGATAAAGTAATGGTAGCAGCCAAAATTGTTGCGCAAATAGAAAAAAACTCTATTTGAAGGGAAGACCAGCCAGTACTCGAGTGAGCACTACCCAAGTAGCCACGTGCACGAGAAGAGTTGGCACAACAAAAAAAGGAAAGAGTTCCAGCTGGAAGCCAAGCTAGTATAACAGTTACGATGAGAAACCCCATTAGGGTGACAATGCTGTCAAAAACAAAAACAGGGAAAAGCACTGGACTCCTATTAGTGCTTATTTTTTGTGCCTGTCACTATGCGAATAGGCTAGATAGAGCGTATGTTGAACATTGTTTCGATGAGAGTTAGATTCGAACACATGAGTTTTGGTGCTTAGGAGTAGTTCGTACGGATGAGACTCATCTGCACGGATGAGGCCCATTCGCACGAACAAGACTCGTCCGCACGGATGAGTCATGCCTATAAAAAGGTTCATGTGTTAGAATTTGTCAAGTTTTGAAGTTCCCAGAGGATAAATGCTGGAGAAACTTTTCTCCAGCTTCTAAAAGATGTATACTCTTTCGTTATGAATGAAGCTGTTGGTGCATATTTCGTACGTCTGCCACTGTGCGAATAGTTAGATAGAGCGTGTGTTGAATATTGTATAAAATAGGAGATAGTTGGACACGGTTTTGTAATGTCAAGGTCCATCCGGACGGATGACCACCCGGACGGATGGCAATTCGGACGGATGGACATATTGCAGGTAGTTGTCTATAAATAGGGACTTGGGGTTCCCATTTGGACAAGCTTTTGGTTCCCTGAGGGGAAATGCTGCCCGTGTGGTTTCATGTTGCTGTAATCGTCACAGAATCAATAGAAACCACTTGAAATTGACTGCTCGGTGTCGTATTCTGTTTCTACTCCTTTCTTAGTCGTAATAAACGTGCCGAACACGTCGTATCAGGATCGAAGCTCCGTCAAACTCACCGGTTCCTGGATTAGCAGTGGTATTAGAGCTACGATACCGATTTAATCGATCTAACAGTCGGTTAAATCACCCAAAGCTCATCAATTTTGGGTTAAACGGGAGTTTTGACGTTAAAACAGAGAAAATCATCAAAATAATGGTCAATTCACGGATGGATTTTGGAATTGAAGACATCATTCTATTCGGAATTAATTGGCGCACAATCCTGTGAAGTTTCATCATGAAATTCACACAAATAAAGATTCTGGATAGAAAAAACGTGATTTGGAGTGTTCTTGAGCTGAAAGAACATATCCGATCGGATGACCATCAGACCCATGTCAATATCTTGTGTTTGAATGTCCAGTTGGTTTTCACTCGAATGTTCATTCGATCGGATGACCATCCGATCCACAAACACAAGTTTGTCTCTTTTGCCATTCGGTCGAATGACCATCCGGACAAGAAGACCCATCCGATCGGATGACCGTCCGATCGGATGACCGTCCGATCGGATGACCATCCGACTACATGCCATTCGACCAGATGATCAAATTCCTAAAAAGGCATTTTTTGATCGCAATGACGAGGAGAGTCTCCAGAAAAAATTTGGTGGTTGGAATTTTTTTCGGGTTTTCAACGACCAAGCTGGGCTGGTCGGAGACACCGTCGGGGGCTTCAGTGAACAGATTTGATGATGCGATCAAGGATTGTGAAAATTAGTGGGGTAGACATGATACTGGTGTAGAATGTTTATCATTCAGGGTATATGACTATTTATGGGCCAAAACGTAAAATCCGCAATGATGAAAAACTGACGTTTTGAGGAAAATTGTCATATGTTCGGCATAGTCGAGTTTTTTCACAGATAAAAGAGGACTGAATTGCTCAGTTTGAGGGGGAATTCAGTGATAGAGACGTCAGAATTTGCAAAAATGAGGGGGAATAAAAATTTCAATGTCATATGTTGAAATTCTGGCATTTTTGAAATTCGTGACACTGCAACAGTATTCAGGTGGTTTTGACTTCATATTGTCAGGGGGAATGTGAATCTGATCATGGGTGAAAGCTTCCAAGATCATGATGATCTGAGGTGTTGATAACTGATCGTGGATGAAAGCATCGGAGATCTGAGAGTGATCATGGATGATAGCTTCTGAGATCTAGATTATCCGAGGAGATGAATCTGATTGTGGATGAATGCTTCAGAGATCGGATTACATTACCAGATGATTTGTTTTCCGATGAAGATTTGTTGATGTGGAGAATACCATTTACACGGATCTGTCATTCTTATGGTGGGTTAACGTTGATCACGGTAAACGGGATATCAGTTCTTCATGGGGAATCACGGATTTGAAGTTAACCAGTGGAGTATTTGAAGTTTCTATCAATTGCCGGTTGAGTTTTTGTACATTCTTAGATCGAGCAAGCGGAATGCGAGATCGTGTGTTTACATGTAATATCAAAAACTGAGCTCGGATGCGGTTAAAGGTGAAACAGAGGATGTTGCATTGACTAGTTTCAAGTTGGTGATTATTCATGAAGGTTGTAGTTTAGCAAATCAGAGGAGAGTCGTGAACTGTGCAAAAGACCTGAAGATTCATTTCAGGGGGAATTAGTGCTTTATACTGACAAAAGCAAACCCGAATCATCAATCGAGGGGGAATCTACTTTCACAATTCAAGATGCCTGATTAAAGTTGCAGAATATTCAAACACGGCTCAAGGTTCTTAAAGTATTAAAGACGATTCGATAGTGACAGCTGAGGGGGAATCTGTTGGTGCATATTTCGTACATGTGCCACTATGCGAATAGTTAGATAGAGCGTGTGTTGAATATTGTATAGAATAGGAGATAATTAGACACGGTTTTGTAATGTCAAGGTCCATCTGGACGGATGGCCATCCGGACGGATGGACATATTGTAGGTAGTTGTCTATAAATAGGGACTTGGGGTTCCCATTTGGACAAGCTTTTGGTGCCCTGAGGGGACATGCTGTCCATGTGGTTTCATGGTGCTGTAATCGTCAGAGAATCAATAGAAACCACTTGAAATTGACAGCTCGGTGTCGTATTCTGTTTCTACTCCTTTCTTAGTCATAATAAACGCGCCGAACACGTCGTATCGGGACCGAAGCTCCGTCAAACTCGCTGGTTCCTCGATTAGCACAGGTAAAGATAAGATAGGTGCATCACATAGTTTCTGTTTCAAGGTCTGAAAAGCTTCTTCTTGTTTGGGTCGCCACTCAAAAGGTTTATTCTTTTCAGTTAAAGTAGTGAGAGGAACCCCAATCATGGAGAATTTTTCAATAAAACAACGGTAATATCCCGCAAGACCGAGAAATGAACAAACCTCGGTAGGAGTAGTAGGTGTATCCCAATCCTTAATCACACTGATCTTGGAGGGATCTACATGTATACCTTGTTCGTTGACAATGTGTCCCAAAAATTGAACTTCCTTAAGCCAAAATTCACACTTGGAGAACTTGGCAAAAAGTTGTTCTTTCTTCAGGAGTTCCATCGTTAGACGGAGATGTTGTAGTAAACTCATAATGACCATATCTTGTGCGAAAAGCTGTCTTGGGAATATCTTCTTCGAGTACACGAAGCTGATGATACCCAGAACATAGGTCAATCTTTGAAAAGCAAGTAGCACCCTGTAACTGATCCAAGAGATCATCAATGCGAGGTAGGGGATATCGATTCTTGATGATGAGTTTATTGAGCTCACGATAATCATACACATCCTGAAAGATCCATCTTTCTTTTTTCACAAATACGACAGGAGCACCCCAAGGTGAAAAACTTGGACGGATGAATCCTTTGTCAGAAAGTTCCTGAAGCTGTTTAGATAATTCCTTCATATCAGATGGTGCAAGATGATACGGAGATTTAGCAACAGGATTTGCACCAGGTACAAGATCAATACGGAACTCAACTTGGCGTACTGGGGGTAAACCAGGTAATTCTTCAGGAAATACCTCAGGATAATCCCGAACAACAGGGATGTCTTGAATAGTCTTACTTTTGCCTTTCTCCTATACAACATGTGCCAAGAAAGCCACATACTTCTTTCGTAGGTATTTTTGGGCTTGGTTACATGTCATAAGTTTAAGACTACTAGCAGGTTTTTCACCATGAACCTCTAAGATCTCACCAGTCGAAAGCGGCATACGGACGATCTTTTCAAAACCAAACTCCTCTGCATGGTATTTGGCTAAGCAATCCATTCCTACTATAACATCAAAGCTCCCAAGTTGCATTGGCGTGAGGTCGATAGGAAAAAGATGGTTATTAAGGTTCAACTGGCAATTTTGAAGGACGGAATCGAGTACAATGGGTTCACCACTAGTTACTTCTACTGTCAAGGGCTTTCCTAGTTTTGTTCTAGTCATGGAAAGCAAAGGCTCAAAAGCTAAGGATACAAAACTTTTATCGGCACCCGAATAAAAAAGAACAGAAGAAGGTTGGTTGTTAACAAAGAACGTACCATTCACCACCTCGTAGTCTGCATGTGCCTTGTTTTCATTTATATTAAAGACTCGTCCATGAGCCTGGGCCTGGTTTGCATTTGCCAACTTCGGGAATTGGTTCCTGTAGTGGGTCAGATCCCCACAATTATAGCAAGATCCAGGAAGGTAATGAGGTCGTGCATGTTGCTGAGCAGGTTGTTGAGCAGGGATTTATGCCGCTGGATTATGGGTAAGAGCAAATCGAAAAGTATTGGCAAGATGAGCCGATTTCCCACAGTTGGTACAAATGCGACACTTTATGTGTGGTTGATGGTGGCTGTTACACTTGTCACACCCCACAAATATCAGAGCAGGCGTGACTGGACTGGTATCTTCATTGCACAGCGGAAGCAAATAAGCTAAGACTTCTAGAAAATTGAACGCCCACTAAGTACTCGACTCCACATGGTTCTCCGATTCCAACTGTGCTATAATTTCTGAAAAGTAACCTGAGAAAGAAACATGCGAAAAATCAACATAAAGTTGAGCGAATTCATAGTTTGTTTTGGAAAAGAATTAAAACAAATCTTTTTGATAACCGGTTTGTGAAATATTATTGAGAAAACGAATTTAAAAATCATTTTCTTGTCAAGTTATATGGAAACTTTGTATTTGTAACGCATTATGTTCGAAGAACCATGTATTTGTAAACTCTTGTATTTGCAAAGTTTGTATAACCGTCATTGTCCACCCTGACTTTGACTTCATGCCCGCATAATCCTATGCTTTGAATTTGTATAAAACATGGTATGTAATTTGTAAAACCCCGGTATGAAAGCAACAAGGAAAAATAGATCACCAATAGTTTGCAAGGCCATTGATATGTGTGACGTGATGCAGGAAGCTCAAACCTAGCAAATTTTGCATCGGGCTTCCGGCTGTAAGACATAGTCTACCCATGGGCCAACCCTGGTCCAACATGGGCGGGGCTCGCTACACCCAAATAGATCTATCACTCATGTCCCTCGGTCCTACAACGAGGATTGATGGCCTTAAGCGTTATGCCCACCACTCACATGATCTAAGTGTACCCTTCCTTAGCTAACCATACAAAATAATAATGTTTGTAAACAATTGTAACATGTACTTCACCCCTGAAGTTATAAAACTGAAAACAGTTAAAGGAAAAGGGGGAACACGAAACTCACTGGGTGTCCCGTTCCTCAAACGCAGACCAACCCTGTCCCAATATTATAACTAGACGATCCCATCCCTAGTCATGAAAATCATTCACATTTCGATAATACGCATTTGTTTTGTAAAAACCAGTATATTTAGTATGATTCATTCGTAAACCATTTGAGTTCCTCGAAATCCATTCGTAACATGATTTAGAAATATGAGTTTTCGTTCGTTCAAAACTTTGTATGTTCTTGCAAAACGTGCTTTGTCTAAAATATGAAGTATTTGTTCATCGAAAACTTTGTGTGTTTCTGCGAAATGTGCATGTCTTTCCACCCAGAAAACATTTATAAAAATGTAAAACCGTAAAAAGGGGGGGTTATGAACTCACCTGAATTGCCTTGTGCGAAGCTAGTCTAATTACGACTTCGTGATGTCATTTCCAAGGCGAGACTCGCTAGCGTGCATTCTAAAATATTCCTAACACGGAATATCTTATAAGTTTCTAAGTAAATGCGGTACCTACACTACGTGTCACCGAGCTCTACCGAATCGTTAACCAAACGATTCAACGGTAAGTTGTTATCTTGAAGGAAACGAGGAAGTTATACTTGTTAAGTCTCGTTTATTGTCGGTAATAGTTTACTAGGTCTTTGAAAAACACTTAGTTCTTGTGAGATTTAAAATATATAAATATTTATATAAAAATATATAAATATATCGGTAGAATCTCGTTAGTCGTCTTGAGAAGTCGTTTGTGTATGTAATAAACATTTATATGAAAATAACATGTAACAATCTCGTACGCATTATATATGATTTATAGTGTGCCGTTTAGGCGTTTTGAAACAAATATAAAAAGTTATATTTGTTTTATAAAAGGATCGTCGAGTTGTTTGAAGTTTGAAATAAATAGATAAACTATATCTATTTTATAAAAGAACTCGTGTTGTACGATATTTAAAATAAATATATAAGCTATATTTATATTTATAAAACGAATCCGTGTCGTTTAATATTTCAAGTAAACATATAAACTATATTCATTTTAGGTAAAACAATCGTCGTGTCGTTTGATTGTTGAAATAAATATACAATATATTTATCCTTAAGAAAAGAAGTCGTAATATCATTCGCCATTTGTAACATTATAAGTCATTACGTTGATTTTACAAAAGTTTTGTCGAATTTTCAAAGTTTAAAAAAAATATAATAACTATATTTATTAGTTGTAAATAAATTTCGAATCGTCGTCTTCGTGAGTTGTAAAGCGCCGTCGAAAGTAATCGTATATTTGTATTTGTTTTTCTAAAAGACCATTTTGTATCCGATGGTTTTGGTTTATAATAAAACGCGTTATTTTTACGTTTTTTCTCGAAAAACGGGCAGAGATTCCTCTGTTTTTGGACGCCCCCGACTACACAAGTTGTCGTTATTTCATCAAAATTCAATCAATATATATATGTTACTTTTGTCAACTATATCAAAACGTATATCAAGTTGTTTCGAGCTCGTTTCACACGTAATATTAAAATTATATAAAAATAACAAACCAATCTTATTGTTAAACCTTTACCATTTCTCGTGTTGAACGTCGAAAAAGTTGACTGGGTTACCGAGTCAACCGAGTTGACCGAGTCAACTGAGTTGACCGGCTGACTTTGACCGAGTTGACTCAGTCCAACCGAGTCGAACCGAAATACACCGAGTTTAGCCGAGTAGGACTGAGTCGAGCCGAACCCGTCACTGAAACTGCTGACCGAGTTAACCCGGGCCCGAGCTGAGTTGAGTTGACCCGAGATAACCGGCTGACTTCATTGACCGTAGCTGTCCCGAGCGTCGAACCGAGGTGACACCTGAACCGAACCAATACGAAGTTAGCCCGAACAAAAAACCAAATTGGAAATCAAACCTGTTGAATCCAGGGACCTGAGTCACCACCACCGCCATACGTCGTCGGAGAGCAAGAACCACCGCTGCCGCCACCGCGGCTCCGATCGCCGGACTTCACTGTCGTAAACCGTCGGAACTCATAAACATCATCATCATAATCTTTCAGAAGACAAGAGATGAAGAAAAACGGGATTTTACCGGTGAAACTCGCCGGATAAAGACATGGACCGCCGGTCCAAGACACAACCAGCTGGACCGAGACACAACCCACTGGTTTGAGATGCCGACCATCTCTGCCACCACCGTCGCTCACCACCGCCACCGGTTCTCTCTCTCTCCTCTGTGTCTCTCTCATCGCCTCTCTCTTTCATCGCCTCTCTCTCTCATCGCCTCTCTCTCTCACTCTTCGTCTTTTTCTGTGTAACGCCGCCGCACGCCACCACCATCTGGTGGTGGCAGCCGATAATCAAAAGTGAGTGGGGGGTGTTACATGTCGAAGGGGACCACCGGCCGCCGTCGCCGGCCCGGTGCTGTCGCCGGTCAGTTCATCGAGTGGGAGAGAGGGTGCGGGTGAGAGGTGTGTCTGGTTGTGGGTCTTGTGTTAGGATGAAGAAGAAGCACCCCTTTTCCTTTGTGTGCAGTAGTAATCGAGAGAGGGAGAGGGTAGAAGGTGAGAGGATGTTTGTTTTATGTGTGTGTATGTTAAAGATTTGTTTTGTGTGTGTCTGCAGTATATAGATCTAGAGAGTATTTGGGATTTGAAAGTTTTGTATGAATATAGAGTGGGGAGGTGAAAATCAGGCATGGATCTTATAGATTGTAGATGTTTCAACTTTTGAGACAAGATCTCTTGTAGAGATTTTGTAGAGATTTTGATAAGATTTTCAAGGAAAAGATTTTCAGGGAAAATCTTGTAGAAGAGATCTTGTATAGATCTTCAAGCAAACCAAAATATACAGTTTGGTTGTGTGTATGTATGTTTGTCTGAGGTTTTCCCAAATGAGGGATAGGGTACACTAAGATATATATATACTTAGAGTTTTAGTTAGTGGGCTTTGGGCTTGGGCCTAAGGCCCACAAACCCAATCCCCGAGTTTAAGTGACCCGTAATTTCTACGAGACCCGATATCGTAACCCAAACTCCATAAGTGTCGAAAAAATAAAATTTTAAAATTAAAAGGCGTATAATAGTGGCATTTGTCGTGTGACGCGTTCGTTTGTCGATTACGGTAATAATCGCGAAAAATTATATCGTTGCCGTCTTTAATCCGTTTTTCAATCCGGTTTCGACTGTAGTTACTAAAATTTTATTACGGAGCTAAATATAGCGTAAAGTGTAAGTTTCGAATTTGACAGGTGTCTCCGTCACTTCCGTTTCGTTGCCGATGCGTTTCCTACCATCGCGTTTTTAGTTCACGTTTGCATTTGTGTCGCACGGAAGCCTAATAAATTCACAAAATTAATTTCATAAGCATAAAATTTTCATGTAACATTCATACTTGTCGGCGTTGTCAGTATTTTGTACGGTATTAGTTCGTTGTCGTTTGATGTTCCGCAAATTCCACGCGAATCTTCATACGCGTACTGTAAAGTCGGATAAACGTTCCTAGGCACTCCAAAGGCCTAATTAAGTTAATTTGTGCTATAAACACTATTTATTATCGTGTGAATCACCTGTTAATCACGTAATTTAAGAGCCGTAAATCACCGGTTGTCACATTCTCCCCCTGTTAATGAAATTTCGTCCTCGAAATTTAGACTACGTTAACTTCTTAGAGTTACGTTATGTGTAGGTAAATATGAATAGTATCAAAGTGGATGACCATGAAATCGGATCAAGACTTATTCGAATCATGTGAATTTAAGGACATTCCTCAATAATAAGAACACAACGGTTAGAAGGAGTATGTTTCAGGAATTGTCGTCCAAGGAAATGAGACGTAATAACAGGGATCCATCAATGAATAGGAACTTCGACTAATAGAATTCCACATAAACGTTTACAACATGTAAATGAGTTCTAGAAGCAATAACATCCACTAGATGAACTTAGAATCAACGATCTCAAATGTAATAGTTTGCATGAAACGCTCGATCGTGATCAGCACAAGCTGCAAGTTATACCGACGCCACAAGGTGTCGTAGAGAATGAAACAATTTCAATATAGCGGTGATCGAACAAGTATCACCTGTGTTTTGCATGAAACGCTCAATCATGATTAGCCCAAGCTACAAGTTTGTACTGACACCACAAGGTGTCGTAGTGATTTAAATAATTCACTATTAGCGGTGATCAAACAAATTCACCGTGTTTGAAGTCAAATGAAAGCGCAATGAAGTAAATATGAAAATTTGTTTCTAACAACATCATAGGATTTTTCAATTGAAAATGGAACATCAAAGAAATAATGTCTCCGATCGAAGGTGAAGAAGCAATGAATATCGCAAAACATTCGATCGATAATGAAAGAACCGTTAGGAGGTACACAGGAATATAAAAATGAATTTGTGTACAATTGTCTTAACACACGATTGTATTAAGACTGCTTTAATACGATAAATCAAAGCGGATTTAAAGCAAATAAATAAATAAATAAATAAATCCGTGTATGAGATGCGTAAACGAGTTTAGCACAAGCTTCAAATTAGTGAAAACACCACCGCATGGTGTCGAAATCAACAAACAATTTAATGGAGTCGAATGCCAAACAAGTTTACTACGACTCGAAACAAATGAAGTGCTCGTTAAAAATTGATTTGAATATGATGCTCCTAATACATCATATGATGCTTTGAATTGAATATATGTAATGAACAAGTTCAAACAAACGAACTTGGTTTTGACGCAATCCGACAATAAATACATGTATCGATAAGAAAGACTTTCGGCATGGTCACAACGAAAAACCATGTATGTAACTTGAAAAGAATAGGGATTTCAATAAAATGTGTTGACTTGATAACAAAGGAGCCAACAATTACAATAATGCGGGTCATTCGAATCACAAATCAATAATTAGATTTAGCAAAATAATATTTGAACTTTGATGAAACGCTCATTCGAAACGAAACCACATGCGTAACAAACGATGCATGCGTAACATATGAATTTTTCAAGAAATGAAGCAAATGAATATTCGCTATACTGAAAGAAATGGTCGTGATACACTGACCATTAAGAGGAGTAGAGATACGAAAATCTACTCAGTAAATGTGAAAGTTGAAATTTCAATAAAAGAAATTTGAGGACTTTACCTGGGGTTACATGTGATGTCCGGTTGTTAGGCGACATTACCATGGAATGTCGAACATAGCGTATTCGTCGTTAATAAGATAGGGGGAATACGAAGGCATGCGTCTTCTCCTTAGCATGACTCGTGTCGTTTGCAGGACCGCGTGCCCAACCGCCGCTTCCTGATCGATAGTTTTCGTGCTAACAGGATTAGCATCATCGTTGAAATGCTCCATAGTGTCTTCTCGGTGACTTCAACTCGAAAGTCGTATGTGACGTACTTCAACCTCCATTGATGTATAGCTTAAGTTTCATGTATACTTGTGCACTAGCGTTTTGTTTCGCGTAGAATGTGATGTACTCCGACATCCGTTGACGTAAAATTTGAGTTCCATGTATTCTCATGCACTAGCGTTTCGTTATGCGTAGGCTGCCTGCTCGGGAAGTCAAAATATCATAGACAATATGGATAATAGTGTGTGCCCGAGTTAATATTCGCGGTTCCTACGAGATGACCTTTAATGAACTTCAGTATAAGTTTTCCAAAGGTCCTAAATGCATGTTCCCTAAACTCTCAGAGTTTTGTGTACTGTATGTAATTGTTTTATGCACCGTGTTTAAAACACCACAATAGCATATGTTTGAAAACAAAATCTTGACTGTTTGTTTTTCGACAACGGTTGAAGACCATATTCGAGTACTAGGCGTTCTGTATGTATTCAAAGTCTTAATAGTCTAAGTCCCCAGAGGAAAGTGAGGTTAGAGCCTAGGTATCGCTACAGAAACCTAATTCGCAGTAACCTATAGCTCTGATACCAATCTGTCACACCCCGAAAATATCAGAGCTGGCGTGACTGGACTGGTATCTTCATTGCACAGCGGAAGCAAATAAGCTAAGACTTCTAGAAAATTGAACGCCCACTAAGTACTCGACTCAACATGGTTCTCCTATTCCAACCATGCCATAATTTCTGAAAAGTAACCTGAGAAAGAAGCATGCGAAAAATCAACATAAAGTTGAGCGAGTTCATAGTTTGTTTTGGAAAAGATTTAAAACAAATATTTTTGATAACTGGTTTGTGAAATATTATTGAGAAAACGAATTTAAAAATCATTTTCTTGTCAAGTTATATGGAAACTTTGTATTTGTAACGCATTATGTTTGTAGAACCATGTATTTGTAAACTCTTGTATTTGCAAAGTTTGTATAACCCTCAATGCCCACCCTGACTTTGACTTCATGCCCGCATAATCCTATGCTTTGAATTTGTATAAAACATGGTATGTAATTTGTAAACCCCCGGTATGAAAGCAACAAGGAAAAACAGATCACCAATGGTTTGCAAGGCCATTGATATGTGTGACGTGATGCAGGAAGCTCAAACCTAGCAAATTTTGCACCGGGCTTCCAGCTGTAAGACATAGTCTACCCATGGGCCAACCCTGGTCCAACATGGGCGGGGCTCGCTACACCCAAATAGATCTATCACTCATGTCCCTCGGTCCTACAACGAGGATTGATGGCCTTAAGTGTTATGCCCACCACTCACATGATCTAAGTGTACCCCTCCTTAGCTAACCATACCAAATAATAATGTTTGTAAACAATTGTAACATGTACTTCACCCCCGAAGTTATAAAACTGAAAACAGTTAAAGGAAAAAGGGGGAACACGAAACTCACTGGGTGTCCCGTTCCTCAAACGCAGACCAATCCAGTCCCAATATTATAACTAGACGATCCCATCCCTAGTCATGAAAATCATTCACATTTCGATAATACGCATTTGTTTTGTAAAAACCGGTATATTTAGTATGATTCATTCGTAAACCATTTAAGTTCCTCAAAATCCATTCGTAACATGATTTAGAAATATGAGTTTTCGTTCGTTCAAAAACTTTGTATGTTCTTGCAAAATGTGCTTTGTCTAAAATATGAAGTATTTGTTCCTCGAAAAATTTGTGTGTTTCTGCGAAATGTGCATGTCTTTCCACCCCGAAAACATTTATAAAAATGTAAAACCGTAAAAAGGGGGGTTATGAACTCACCTGAATTACCTTGGGCGAAGCTAGTCTAATTACGACTTCGTGATGTCGTTTCCAAGGCGAGACTCGCTAGCGTGCATTCTACAATATTCCTAACACGGAATATCTTATAAGTTTCTAAGTAAATGCGGTAACTACACTACGTGTCACCGAGCTCTACCGAATCGTTAACCGAACGATTCAATGGTAAGTTGTTATCTTGAAGGAAACGAGGAAGTTATACTTGTTAAGTCTCATTTATTGTCGGTAATAGTTTACTAAGTCTTTGAAAAACACTTAGTTCTTGTGAGATTTAAAATATATAAATATTTATATAAAAATATATAAATATATCGGTAGAATCTCGTTAGTCGTCTTGAGAAGTCGTTTGTGTATGTAATAAACATTTAAATGAAAATAACATGTAACAATCTCGTACGCGTTATATATGATTTATAGTGTGCCGTTTAGGCGTTTTGAAACAAATATAAAAAGTTATATTTGTTCTATAAAAGGATCGTCTAGTTGTTTGAAGTTTGAAATAAATAGATAAACTATATCTATTTTATAAAAGAACTCGTGTTGTACGATATTTAAAATAAATATATAAGTTATATTTATTTTTATAAAACGAATCCGTGTCGTTTAATAATTCAATTAAACATATAAACTATATTCATTTTAGGTAAAACAATCGTCGTGTCGTTTGATTGTTGAAATAAATATACAATATATTTATCCTTACGAAAAGAAGTCGTAATATCATTCGCCATTTGTAACACTATAAGTCATTACGTTGATTTTACAAAAGTTTTGTCGAATTTTCAAAGTTTAAAATAAATATAATAACTATATTTATTAGTTGTAAATAAATTTCGAATCGTCGTCTTCATGAGTTGTAAAGCGCCGTCGAAAGTAATCGTATATTTGTATTTGTTTTTGTTTTTCTAAAAGACCATTTTGTATCCGATGGTTTTGGTTTATAATAAAACGCGTTATTTTTACGTTTTTTCTCGAAAAACGGGCAGAGTTTCCTCTGTTTTTGGACGCCCCCGACAACACAAGTTGTCGTTATTTCATCAAAACTCATTCAATATATATATGTTACTTTTGTCAACTATATCAAAACGTATATCAAGTTGTTTCGAGCTCGTTTCACACGTAATATTAAAATTATATAAAAATAACAAACCAATCTTATCGTTAAACCTTTACCATTTCTCGTGTTGAACGTCGAAAAAGTTGACTGGGTTACCGAGTCAACCGAGTTGACCGAGTCAACGGAGTTGACCGAGTCAACGGAGTTGACCGGCTAACTTTGACCGAGTTGACTCAGTCCGACCGAGTCGATCCGAAATACACCGAGTTGAGCTGAGTTGGACTGAGTCTAGCCGAACATGTCACTGAAACTGCTGACCGAGTTGACCCGGGCCCGAGCTGAGTTGACCCGAGATAACCGGCTGACTTCGTTGACCGTAGCTGACCCGAGCGTCGAACCGAGGTGACACCTGAACCAAACCAAACCAATCCGAACCCGAAGTTAGCCCGAACCAAAAACCAAATTGGAAATCAAACCTGTTGAATCCAGGGACCTGAGTCACCACCACCGCCATACGTCGTCGGAGAGCAAGAACCACCGCTGCCGCCGCCGCGGCTACGGTCGCCGGACTTCACTGTCGTAAACCGTCGGAACTCATAAACATCATCATCATAATATTTCAGAAGACAAGAGATGAATAAAAACGGGATTTTACCGGTGAAACTCGCCGGATAAAGACATGGACCGCCGGTCCAAGACACAACCCGCTGGACCGAGACACAACCCACTGGTTCGAGATGCCGACCGCCTCTGCCGCCGCCGTCGCTCACCACCGCCACCGGTTCTCTCTCTCTCCTTTGTCTCTCTCTCATCGCCTCTCTCTCTCTTCGTTTCTTTCTGTGTAACGCCGCCGCACGCCACCACCATCTGGTGGTGGCAGCCGATAATCAGAAGTGAGAGGGGGGTGTCACTTGTCAGAGGGGACCACCGGCCGCCGTCGCCGACCCGGTGCTGTCGCCGGTCTGTTCATCGAGTGGGAGAGAGGGTGCGGTTGAGAGGTGTGTCTGGTTGTGGGTCTTGTGTTATGATGAAGTAGAAGCGCCCCTTTTCCTTTGTGTGCAGTAGTAATCGAGAGAGGGGGAGGGTAGAAGGTGAGAGGATGTTTGTTTTATGTGTGTGTATGTTAGAGATTTGTTTTGTGTGTGTCTGCAGTATATAGATCGAGAGAGTGTTTGGGATTTGAAAGTTTTGTATGAATATAGAGTGGGGAGGTGAAAATCAGGCATGGATCTTATAGATTGTAGATGTTTCAACTTTTGAGACAAGATCTCTTGTAGAGATTTTGATAAGATTTTCAAGGAAAAGATTTTCAGGGAAAATCTTGTAGAAGAGATCTTGTATAGATCTTCAAGCAAACCAAAATATACAGTTTGGTTGTGTGTATGTATGTTTGTCTGAGGTTTTCCCAAATGAGGGATAGGGTGCACTAGGATATATATATATATATATATATATATATATATATATATATATATATATATATATATATACTTAGAGTTTTAGTTAGTGGGCTTTGGGCTTGGGCCCAAGGTCCACAAACCCAATCCCCGAGTTTAAGTGACCCGTAATTTCTACGAGACCCGATATCGCAACCCAAACTCCATAAGTGTCGAAAGAATAAAATTTTAAAATTAAAAGGCGTATAATAGTGGTGTTTGTCGTGTGACGCGTTCGTTTGTTGATTACGATAATAATCGCAAAAAATTATATCGTTGTCGTCTTTAATCCGTTTTTCGATCCGGTTTCGACTGTAGTTACTAAAATTTTATTACAGAGCTAAATATAGCATAAAATGTAAGTTTTGAAGGTGATAGGCGTCTCCGTCGCTTTCGTTTCGTTGCCGATGCGTTTCCTACCATCGCGTTTTTAGTTCACGTTTGCATTTGTGTCGCACGGAAGCCTAATAAATTCAGAAAATTAATTTCATAAGCATAAAATTTTCGTCTAACATTCATACTTGTCGGTGTTGTCAGTATTTTGTATGGTATTAGTTCGTTGTCGTTTGATGTTCCGCAGATTCCACGTGAATCTTCATACGCGTACTGTAAAGTCGGATAAACGTTCCTAGGCACTCCAAAGGCCTAATTAAGTTAATTTGTGTTGTAAACACTATTTATTATTGTGTGAATCACCTGTTAATGACGTAATTTAAGAGCCGTAAATCACCAGTTATCACAACACTTGTTGCACAAAGGTGCATTACCAGCGTATTGCCTTTTGGCTGGTGGTTGTGTAGGTTGATTTGGAGCTGCCTTGTTAGTTTGTGCTGTAACAGCGAAGTTCTTAGAAGCCTTATGCTTCCTAGACTTCCTTGAAGACTCAGCTTTCTTCCCCTTCTGTTTCTCATTATTATCAGACTGTTTCTTGTCACCCTTTCTGTGGAGTTTACCTTTCTTGACTTGTGAGTCAGTCAAGGTAGCAGCGAGCTCGATGGCCTGTCGGACTGTAGTCAGGTTACTGCCAGTAACTATATCTTGAACAGGATCTAGCAAACCATCAATATACTTTTCAATCGCCTTGTCCAAAGGCGTGACCATCGTCGGACAGAGTAAGCTTAACTCCTCGTATTTGTCGGTATAAGCCCGTTGCTCACCACTGTCTTGCTTCAGATCATGGAACTCATTCTCTAGTGCCCTCTGCTCATGACGAGGGCATAACTCTTTCATCATCAGAGCCCTGAGTTCCTCCTATGTTTGACCAAAAGAAACATCAGCCCCTCGATCTCTCGTCACTCTGTTCCACCACGTGAGTGCCCTCTTTTGAAACACACTAGAAGCAAACTCGACTTTATGGTTGTTAGGACACTGAACATGGCGAAAAGTACTCTCAAGACTCTCAAACCACTATAGGAGCCTAGTTGCTCCATCAGAACCACTAAACTTGAGCGGTTTAGCCGAATTAAATTATTTAAAGTTGCACGGAGCAGGTGCATTAGCATTGTTGTTGTTGGCTTGGTTAATTTGAGTAATGAGATTTGGTAGTACAGCAGCCATCTGCTGTGCTATAATAGTTGCCAGTTCGGCATCGGGTTGTTGTACGTTTCGTCGAGGAGGAATTCTGAAAGAGGAAGACATGAGAGAAAACAAGAGAGATGATATGATGAAAAATGAGATGTCATGAATATCGACAAAATGTAAGGATGGTGTTTATTCGTTCGTTACTTAAAACAAACAAATGACACACAGTGACTAATCAAAGTAAATGGGTCATAATAATGTATTGCGAAGACATGCTTTAGCCTATAAGTGGACACTCACCCCAAGAGTTCCAAGGTAAGAGTGACTGGTCCGATACTTCGGATTTGTACGAATACTCTAGCCTTAGACAAAAAACTCGAGG
Source organism: Helianthus tuberosus (assembly GCA_030545235.1). NCBI lineage: Eukaryota > Viridiplantae > Streptophyta > Magnoliopsida > Asterales > Asteraceae > Helianthus > Helianthus tuberosus. Next base: position 104,716,439 of record CM060443.1, read on the forward strand.
TACAGGCTGTGACACCTGTGCCTCTGCGACCATCAAACAAATACCAAATCAATGAAATATTGGGTTTCATACTTGGGATTTGTATAAATATGTGTATCATGTGCACATATCAATTCATGTTCGATTTCGAGCTTTAAATAAGGTTATACGCGAACTGATGCGTAAATATAACCAGTTTAATGCAACAAATACTCCGGAATAGTGACATAGGCTTAACATACCATAAATAACCTTTACATAACTTAGAAATAAGTTTTGGAGGGTTTGGTGTGGCAAAATCAAGTTTATTCGCTTGCAGGGACTAATTTCGACAAACTGTGAAAGTATGCCGATTCGTACTGTAACGAGCATTCCGGAACTTGATCATAAGTTAAATATTCCCTAAATATCCTTTACATAGCTTAGAAATAGGCTTTGAGGTGTTTGGTGCGCAAAAATAAACTTTCTTGATCAATAGGGACTAAAAGCGTCAAAAAAGGCCCAAATGACCAGATTCATTGTATCTAGTCCAATTTTGATGTGTCGAAGGTTTTGATCATAGTTTTTCAATACCATTTGATGGATTTTGCTTGTTTTTGATGTTCCCATGGTTTAGAAAACCATGTGCCCACTTGTAAGGTCAAGATCAAAGCACGATTTGCGAGAAACAATCCTAACGGTTCTCCGAAATCTATAAATACCCAAGCTCCCATTCCATTTTCCTCACACCTTGATCTGATTTTATGCTCTAAGTTGAAGCTTTATGCTTCATACCTGAGTATTTAGATCAAGTTCTTCCTAGCTTGGACCCGTTGTAAGTTTCTTTCATGCTTTAATGCGTTTTTAAGCACGAAAGTTCGTTTGAACTTCCCAACGTGAGCGTAATCACGATGGTTATAGTCCCTTGTGACTATACCTACTAATTACCACGTTGATTAGGTGTAGTGACGTGTCATAGTTTCGGTCAAAATGCGTATTCATGCGTATTTTGCAACCAAACTATTCTTGGGTATCAAAGCCTTTTGTTTTGATATCAAACTTGTTTTCTAACTTCGTTAAACATGTTTTAACATGTTTAACTCGTCGCTTTTAGTTTAGTGCTTATATAGGGTCGTAAGATAAGCGGTTTAAACAACCGCTTAGACTTTCGAACCCGACCCGTTTGGTTGATCATTAGGATCCGACCAAGCATTTATTGTGACCATAGTTGTATAGGAAATAACCTTCCGAGGTTATACCTTATGGTCACTTCGTTTAGTTAGTTGTATGATAGGTAGTTTATATGCCTTAGGAAAATGACCAAAATGCCCTTTTTACTCATAAATTCATTTTAAGCATATGTAACCTAAATTTTGACATCTAAATTGATTAGGCAACATTATTAGGCATGTTAAGGCATATAATACTTGTCATAGGACTAGTTAGACGGTCCGAACGCGTTTTACGCGAATGACGCGTTAAAGTGGCGTAAGCTACCTTAACGAGTCGTAATGGGTCGTAAGCACTTAGGTTAGGTTCCGTTTTAGAATGTAGGCTTTGTTAAACCATATTACATGAGTCCCTACACTCATTTGGTTTACGAAACCTCATTTTATCCGATCCTCTGATTTAGGTCCGTTTATTAACATAGTTACCTATATTAGGTGCCGTTTGATTTCCGTGATTCCTCTAGCTTTGCTTGGTTGTTAGTCAAGACTTCTAAGCATCCTCAAGTGAGTACATAGACCCCTCTTTTACTGTTTTCAAATGTTTTGGGGTGAAACACATGTGCCTACTTGTTACTTTCGTGTTTTTTTATGATTTTATATCATATGCTTGTTATGTTCATTAGTATATATATAGTACATGATTTCATTATGTTTTGCTATGTATGTTCACTTAACATGCTAGCACATTGATTTTTGTATATTACATTTTGTTGCATATGTTCACTCAGCATATGGACACATTGTTTTACATTTTGAACCGTTTGTAACTGTTTGATTTATATGAACTGTTAGTAACTGTTTGATTATGTGAACCGTTTGTAACTGTTTGATTATGTGAACCGTTTGTAACTGTTTGATTTATATGAACCGTTTGTAACTGTTTGATTATGTGAACCGTTTGGTATTGTTTGAACCGTTGGGTTAGCGAAGCGATTAGGTAACGGGGCAGGTGTAATGTGTTAAAAGCATGGTGGATACGCCGCTGGTACTTCCTCTATATAAGTGCTTTTAATACATTATATATCGTTGCGTTATCTAGATCACTTGGGCAAGTTTATCAAAACAAAGTTATATTACAAGGTTTTTCTAACAATATAAAACATTCGAGTTTTATTTCAAAAACGATTTACAATTTGGGTTTCTATGAACAAATGTTTTGGAGTCAAGATTCATGGTATCGAGGTTTTATAAAACAAATCTGTTTTGACTTAGTTATTTCAATTTACATTACAAACATTTTACAAAACTTGGTTTTCTAATTATCAATTTACAAAGGTGTTTAAGTTAAATTTTCAAAACATAAACGAGCCATGAATCTGACACTCTCATAAAATCCTATGTACTCGCCGGCATTTTATGCTGACGTATTTTCACATGTGTTTCAGGTACAATAGTTGGTGATATTTGATGATGATATTGATGCATGCTCACATAGGAACGGACGATGCCTTAGTGACTTAAAAACAATGAAAGTCTATTTGTTCATGTTTTGTTTCTAATTTCAATGTAAAGTAATACATTTAATTTAATAAAACAGTACTTCAATCCATGTGTTATGAAACAATGATTCTGTTACAACACTCCCAGACGTTTCCGCCACGATTTGTTGTTTTTCGTCGTCGGGGTGTGACATAAAAGTTGGTATCAGAGCTCATGGTTATAGGGAATTAGGTTATTAGTAATGCTTTGACCTAGTCTATAACCTTCCTAGGACCCTAACGAGAGTTTACTTGCGTTTAGTCATAAAACAATAACGTCACCTATCTTTAGGTGACAACCACAATGAGAACATAAATTTCGAATCCGCTTTGAAAACTAGTCATCTGTTCTAGGATGATTTATTATAAGGTTTTGAACCTTCAAAGTTTTCAAAATCTCGTCAAAGTTTGGGTCTAAATAATGTGAACACGTGCAAACTGGAAGGGTGGGTGCCTGTACCCTGAGTCTTCTGTCTAAGGCTAGAGTGTTCATACAAATCTGCAGTATCGGACCAGTCACTCTTACCTGGGACCTCTTGGGGTGAGTGTCCACTTATAGGCGAGCATGTCTTCGCGATACATGATGAAGACCTATTTACTTTGATTCAGCTTTTGTGTGCCGTTTGTTTTCTTCGTGGTTCGAACGAATGACCATCACCCATGCCTTTTGGTCGGAAATTGTAACATCCTTACTCAATGCCATTTCATTTGTTTTCTCTCTTGTTTCCCCTTTTAGAATGCCTCCACGACGCGACAATCAGGTACCTAATGAAGCCTCCTACTTCTGAAATTTAGATTACATATGCTTAGAATGAATTTAGATTACACATCACGGGTTTTCCAAAAGGCAACTTGTATTGAACTTTTACCAAGGACTCAGCTACAACTCACAAGAACGTTTAGATGTTTATGCAGGAGGTGATCTTGGAATAAAAACTCCTAACGAAGCCTATGCAATTATAGAGAAAGCTACCTTGAAGTCGAGTTCGCGTCACAGTGGAGTACGAAGTAAAGCTTTATCTATTCCTGGAGTTCATCAAGTAGATACATATACAGCTCTTGCAGCACAGATTGGAGCTTTGGCAGCAAGCTTTGATCAAGCTCAGAACATTTCAAAAGTACAATCATCATGTGAGCTATGTGGAGTGTCACACGAGCCAGGTACATGTGAGCAGGGTGTTATGTTTACAGGCCACAAAGAGGTGGACTATTTGGGCAATCAAATTATCCCCCAAAATAACCCCTACAGCAACACATACAATCCGGGTTGGAGAAATCATCCAAACTTTGGGTGGAAAGCCAATTCCAATAACCAAAACCCACTCGGATATGCTCAACGCGCTCCCACAACACAACAACCTCAGGGGCAATCCTTTCATCCCCAAGGACAATCTTTTCAGCCATCAGGGCAAACCTTTCAGCCACATTACAATAATTTAGGTTCAGGAAGCACTTCCCGGCCACAAACCTCTCAAACCAACGCAAAACTAGAGGAGATAATGGCTCAGCTGTTAAACAACTCCAACAATGCCAATCAAATTTCTGAAAAGCGATACCAGCAGCATGAGGAGCATTTCATGGCACAAGAAGGGGAAATGCGAAGCCAGAAGGCTTCAATTCAGACCATAGAGAATCAAGTCGGCCAATTGGCCAAGATGTTGTCTGAAAGACCACAAGGTAGTCTTCCAGGTAACACAGAACCAAACCCGAGAGGGCACGTTAATGCAGTAATGACGAGGAGTGGTAAAACCACGGGACCTGACAAATCGGACTCACCACCGATCACTGATATGGTCCAAACTGACGCTTCAGATGAGGTGCACGTTAGGCGAGTCCCAGCAAGTACAACACAGTTTCAGGAGCCAGTTAAAGATTTCATTCCTCCTATTCCATATCCGAGCAGATTGAAGAAACAAAACAACGATGAACAACATGGTAAGTTTTTAGAAATGTTTAAACAATTACACATAAACATACCATTTGTTGAGGCGTTGGCTCAAATGCCTAAATACGCAAGGTTCTTAAAAGACATCCTCACAAACAAGCAGAAACTCGAAAGCTTATCTTGTGTGTTGATGAATGAAAACTGTTCAGCTCTTCTCCAAAACCGTCTACCTGAAAAGATGGGAGATCCGGACAGTTTTACTCTTCCCTGACTCATTGGCAGTATGTCTGTCAGTCACGCATTAGCCGATTTAGGAGCTAGCATAAACCTTATGCCACATAAAGTTTTTGCTAAATTAGATCTGGGTGAACCTTCACCCACTAGAATGAGCATTCGACTTGCAGATCGTTCAATCAAGTATCCGCGTGGATTCGTTGAAAACAAGCTTGTTAAAATTGATAAATTTGTTTTCCCCGTGGATTTTGTTATTTTAGACATGGAAGAAGATTCTAAAGTGCCATTAATACTTGGATGCCCATTCCTCAATACTGCGAGGACGATTGTTGATGTGGCAGCAGGCCAAATCACGCTCCGAGTAAATGATGAGCACGTGACTTTTGATATTAAAAGATCAATGCAACATCCGCAAAGTCACGATGACATGCTTTACTATGTCGAGATTGTCGATACTTGTGTAAGCTCTCATTTCCAAGGCACTATTGAAGAAATTGACGCGGACACACATCTGTTGTGTGAGAACCAAAATGGCATTTCGCAGGAGGGCCACAAAATTGAGCAGCTGATTTTTCAAATCGGTGAAGATGGTTCTCAAAGTCCAGATCAACTTGTGAAGATTGACCGTGAAATAGAAGAAAAATCAAAACCTTCGGTTGAAGACCCACCGTCCTTGGAGTTAAAAGAACTCCCATCGCATCTCGAGTATGCATTTCTAGACGAGGAGTGTCGCTTGCCAGTCATCATTTCAGTATCTTTAGCAAAAGAAGAAAAGAGACAGCTTCTCGAAGTTCTAATGCTCCACAAGAAAGCTATGGCATGGAAGATCATGGATATCAAAGGTATTAATCCTTCTTTTTGTACTCATAAGATTCTAATGGAAGACAATTACAAGCCTAATGCACAACATCAAAGGCGATTGAATCCTAATATTCAAGACGTGGTGAAGAAAGAAGTAATTAAGTTGTTAGATGCAGGACTGATTTATCCTATATCTGATTCTGTTTGGGTAAGTCTAGTGCAAGTAGTACCCAAGAAAGGTGGTATTACTATAGTTCCAAACGATAGGAATGAACTTATTCCTACCCGTACCGTCACCGGATGGAGAGTTTGCATCGATTACCGCAAACTCAACGATGCCACCCGTAAGGACCACTTCCCGCTTCCATTCATCGACCAGATGTTGGAACGTCTGTCGGGGAAGTCATTTTTCTGTTTTCTGGATGGGTTCTCTGGATATTTTCAAATTCCTATCACTCCTGAAGACCAGGAGAAGACTACTTTCACATGTCCTTTTGGCACATTCGCCTACCGGCGTATGCCTTTTGGGCTGTGTAATGCACCAGCCACATTTCAGCGTTGCATGGTAGCTATTTTCCATGACATGATTGAAGACTCCAAGGAAGTATTCATGGATGATTTTTCTGTGTTCGGGAGTTCTTTCAATCAGTGTCTTGGAAATCTAAAAAGAATGTTAATGAGATGTGAGGAAACTAATCTTGTGCTTAACTGGGAGAAATGCCACTTCATGGTGAAAGAAGGGGTAGTTCTTGGACACAAAATCTCTGAAGCCGGGCTGGAAGTTGATCCAACAAAAGTGGATATCATTTCTAAACTTCCTCCCCCAACCTCGGTCAGAGCGATTAGAAGTTTCCTGGGTCATGCAGGGTTCTATAGGCGATTCATAAAAGACTTTTCAAAAATCGCAAGACCTATGACCCATTTATTAGAAAAGGATGCTCCATTTGTGCTTTCAGACGATTGCATGAAAGCTTTTAAGCAGCTTAAACAAAGGCTTATCGAAGCCCCTATTTTAGTTGCACCAGATTGGGCATTGCCATTTGAGATAATGTGCGATGCCAGTGATTACACAATAGGAGCAGTCTTAGAACAAAGAAGGGAGAAGCATTTTCATCCTATTTACTATGCCAGCAAGACTCTACATGATGCTCAAGAAAATTATACGACTACAGAAAAAGAGCTTTTGGCAGTAGTATATGCTTTCGAAAAATTCAGGTCGTACCTTGTGTTGTCCAAAACAATTGTGTATACGGATCATGCAGCGATCAAATACCTTTTTAGCAAACAGGACGCAAAATCGCGTCTTATCAGATGGATCTTGTTACTACAAGAATTTGACATTGAGATCCAAGATAAAAAAGGGAGCTTTAAATGTTGCAGCTGACCATCTCTCGAGACTTGAGCATGGTAATTCAGAAAATTCGATGGAGGAACCAATAAATGACAATTTCCCCCATGAATTTCTTTTGAGTATCGAGATAAATGATGAGTCACCATGGTTCGCCGACTTTGCAAACTACCTCGCATGTAGAATCCTTATCAAAGGATTATCATATCAGCAAAAGAGGAAGTTCTTTGCAGATTTGAAATACTACATTTGGGACGAACCATACTTGTTTAGAATCGGAGCCGATCAGGTGATCCGAAGATGTGTATTTGGAGAAGAGGCAGCCAGCATTCTGCGTCACTGTCACGAAGGGCCAACCGGAGGTCATCATGGAGCAAACTACACTGCAAAGAAAGTGTTAGACTTTCGGTTTTACTGGCCCAATATCTTTCGTGATGCGCATAAATGGGCTAGAGCGTGTGATGCTTGCCAGAGGGCAACGAATATCTCCGCACGTAATGAAATGCCTCAACATCCAATGCAAGTCTGTGAAGTCTTTGATATATGGGGTATCGACTTCATGGGACCATTTCCAGCCTCACGAGGTAACAAATACATCCTAGTTGCAGTAGACTGTCTCAAAATGGGCCGAAGCTCAAGCTTTTCCCACAAACGATGTTAGGGTAGTTGTGAGGTTCTTAAAAAGTTTATTCGCCCGATTTGGTGCTCCAAAAGCACTAATCAGTGATCGAGGAACGCATTTTTATAATGCGCAGTTAGAACGAGCCTTGTCCCGTTATGGTGTTCATCACAGACTGGCTACGCCATATCATCCTCAAACGAGCGGGCAAGTTGAGGTCACAAATCGGGGTTTGAAAAGAATCCTTGAGCGGTCCATTAATAACAACCGTAAGGATTGGTTAGACAAGCTAGATGACGCTCTGTGGGCTTTTAGAACAGCATTTAAGACACCTATTGGGACCACACCCTTCAGGTTGGTTTATGGAAAAGCTTGTCACCTACCTGTCGAGCTAGAACATAGGGCATTCTGGGCCTTGAAGACGGCGAATATGGATTTAAAACTTGGAGGTGAAGCCCGTTTTCTGCAAATTCACGAGCTTGAGGAGCTAAGATAATGACCTTAAATCTTGTGTTGATAGATTGCCAAAATCTGAAGTTTTTGGTCTTTATACTGTTATTTCATCTGGGGATATCAGGGTTGTCCTTCTACTGCATCCAGAAACATGCTGACCTAGGCACAACCAGGATATCTTAAAAGAGCTAAAAATGCCAAACCCATAAATGAAGAAGCTCTCCTATAGAGTTATTCAAAAAGTGCAAAATGCATAATTCGTACCAAAAATGGTATTTGTCATAGCCCTCGTTAGATATTTTGGTCTCTTTGTTGTACGGAAGTACTGACCTGATCACCAATTATCTAAACGTTGAAAAACAAAACGGATAAATTCAGTATACTCACCTACTAGGATGAATCTTTGTGCATACCTTGATCGCGGGGGTATATCCTGAAGTGGGACACACTAGTATATCAGTAATAAAATTACCTTAACGTATCATACGGTAATGGTACTTGAAATGTTAATGCATTTTGTTTAAGTGGACAAAAAATAATGGTAATCGTCTTGAACTGCTTTTCACGAGAATAAATAAAGAATTAACTACAAGTGTGAAAACAGTTTGATTTAGCTGATATGATCTTCTTGCACATGATTCTCACAAAAAGATGTAATTGTAAATATGTTTGAGTTTTGTTTAGTTGTTTTATTTATAAATTAAAAAAAGCCTAAAATATTTTCTTTTTAAAAGACTTCCATTTTGAACTGACAGATTGTTGTTTTTGCAAATTAAGATAAAATATTGGTTTATCTTTAATTGTGAAAAGACTAATGGTTTTTCGAGATACTTGCTTGTGTTGCTAAACAGATTGATGCAGTTATCAAAATAAAGTGCAGAATACAAGTAAAGTGCAGATTGAGAGTGAAGTAAAGAACGTGTGAAGATGCATGGTAGGATCCTTCTACTACATTGTAGAGAGAAAAAGAAAGTGATATGAAGAGTTGGAGCTTACTTGCTTAACCAAAGATTGCTAGCTAACTGATCTACAGTGAATAAAGTTTTGGAGATTGGATGAATCAGTTAAGGGGGAGTTTGTTGATGTCAGAAACTGTGTAGCTGACGCTATCCAAAGACCAAAAGAACACAAGATGTTTGAAGACAAAGTTACACTATGAAGCTATTGTCAAGGGGGAGTCTGTTGGTGCATATTCTGTGACAACAGCTTAATAGTTTGATTATTTAGTCTTTGGATATTTTGTAATGGGCCTAGCTTATTGGTTAGGGAGTTTATTGTTGTAATGGGCTTGGAAAATGGCCTAGCCCAGTAGGAAGTCTAGTTCACAGACATGTGGTATATAAACATGTTTTGTGATTAGGGTTTGAGTAGTTAGAAGAAGTAACGGAATTTTGGAAAGAGAAAGTAGAGAGAGAGAAGGAATTTTGAATTAGGGTTTTGGACAAGATCACAGAGATAGGCTGTGAGGTTGTGAGGTCTTGAATTGATTGTAAACTGCAAGTTGGATAATCAATAGAAGACCTGTTTGATTGTGATTTCTGTTTTTCTACTCGTTTCTGTAAGAAATCTGATCTAGAGGATTCCGCACTCTATGTTAGATATACAATTCTGTGACGACCCGTACGAACAAGGGGACCTACATATAACTTGTTCAAAACTTAACCAAACAATGTAAACTTTTAAATTTTGATTACTTTCATTGAAATACCGTTTTAATGATGTATAATACATCAACAAACACCTCTGTTCGGACCCTAAAATGTCTAAAACTACACAGAAGGTCAAAACTAGACAATTTGCAAAGATTAACAGTTTTGACTACTTTCCGAGTTCCATACAGAAAAACTTTCTAAATGAAAGTTTTAGAAAACCCTTTGAACTAGTGTCCTGGAAATCTTTATAATTTGTTGACAATGTTTGCTATTTTTAAAGTATTTTACAAAAACAACACAGAAGACTGCCAAAATTTCCTATCTTCTAAAAAACATCTAAACTTGTTCAAAGTTATGATGTTTCTATAACCCTCATTCTTCCACAAACCTTATCACAACAAAACCATTGATGAACAAATCCTTATTTCTAGGAAACACTTGAGCTTTGCTAGCATGATTTATCCATAATCAAGTGAGTACATAGTCCCCACTTTTATGTTTTCGAAATGTTTTGGGGTGATTCATATGTGCTTAATGTTTTCTGAGTTTTCAAAACTACATATATGGTTTATATATATGCAGTATGCTTTCAATTTGTGTGAAACTTGGTGGGGCGTCATTCATAACAATGGTACATTCATTAACTTTGGCCAAGTTGACAGGTAGTATGTTATGGTACCATAGGATTGACAATCCCGTTTCCAAATTTCCCAGGGTTTGTGGGAAAGTTTGTGGAACGACAGAAACTGTGCATTTGACAAACCCTTTGGTGGTTTGTCCATCGAGTCAACATAGGCTTGAATGTATCAACCATGCGACCGCACTTGTTTACATGAAACGAAACTATGTTTTTACATAACAAGACGATTAGTTTATACATAACATGATTGTGACAACCCTCAAATTCCATGTATTCCGTACAATTTATTATTGATAATGAAAGCGCTTGACGACTATGTGGAATTACTTAACTGCTTCCTAATAATCTGTGTTATATTTACATGCGCCTGTTAACACACTAGTAATGTACAGAAAAGTCATTAAATAGTCCGTTATAATTTCCTAAGTGTTAGAAATTAAAAACGTTACAAAAATATATAAATAAGACGCCTTACGGAACAATTAAACAATTTAACGGAACAGTATCTGACCGTACAACCGGACATTACCCGGAACACTAAATTTTTGTCATGGACATTGTTTTACTATTTGTGGCTAGTCATGATCCCCGTTTGCCATAATACCCACTAAAAACTCTATATCTAACTTAAAAATACCAAGTACTTGCATTCTAACTATTACTTACACTTTAGTTACATTTTTTGCAATCATACCCCCCCCAACCGAATTTTCGGTTCTAGAAGGACCCCCACATCCTCACACCATACCTTGTTGATTTTATTGTAATATTATATTGGATATGTTACTTGTTGAACTAGATAAAATATGTAGGATGATTATAAAGGTATGGAACTTGAGATTGAACAATCATTTCACCAAGATAACTCCCTCACCTCACCCTCCCTCTCCTCTCACTTTCGGTTTCCACAAAACCGCCACCATCACTCTTACTTTCACACCATCTCTTTCATTTTACAAGTTCCATTAAGTTTAGAAGGTGATTCAAGAAGGTTACTACTTGTGGAGCTTCAAGAAGGGCTTTGTTCTAGCTTTTTCATCACATTTTCTCATCATTTTCACACTAGATTTCATCCCTAGCTATAAGCTAGTAGTAAGTTTCCTTACACTTGGTTTCATCTTGTTCGAATTTATGACATGTAGTATGATGTATTGTTGTTTAAATCACTAAATTACAAGAATGCTAGAAAATGTGAAACATGAGTTATGAACATAAAAGCTACATAAAAGTTTACTTGTGTCTGAATCATAAAGCGGAATCTTGTTGGTTTGAGGGTTGGTTAAATCATACTTGATGTTTAAAAGTTGTTTTCTTGTTAAACCCGTTAATCGGACACTTGTAACACGATTAATAACATTTAAACTTTAAAATAACATGCTGATGTACTTTTCAGCCGCCTTCAACAGGCTGTAAACGGACTTTAATAAATCGAAAAACGGAATTTCTGAATCCTAAATCGTGTCTTTTCGAAAAACGAAGAAAATGGCGCTGGAATTGTATTTTTCTGAGGTCGGTTACTATTTTAAAAGTCTGTTTTCGTGACAGCAGCTAAGGCTGATTTTAACTGCAGTAAAATGGGTCATACGTTTTCAGTCACAACTTGAAATCTAAACCGAACCAGCCCCTGAAATTTTTATCAAAGATGGTCACTGATGTATTTGTGACCCCCCAACTGGAATTTCGACAAACGGACTTACGAGGAATTTTAGACGAATTATTCCGTAAACTGTGATCAGAATGTGACAAATCTGATCACAGTTCGGTAAACGATTTTCTATAAAATATTGGTAATGAACCGGACCCCGATATTTTTACACAATAAAATATAGAACTTTTAAGACATCCTGTAAAAATTTGGGAATTTTTGGAATAATTTAACTATTTTATTTAAATGTCCGAAAACAGCCGGTTTTGAATATTAATGCTGAATTGACATAAGTTGTGACTTGAGTGTCTAAATGTCGAGTATGCTATCGGTGAATGATCTAACATGTTATATGTGTTACGTGCAATATCGTATGTTTGTTTATGAGTGGGAAATGGATGGGAAGTTTATATGGGCATAAATCGTTAAAGTGTGTACCTGTTATGTGGACGAAGTAATGTGCAAATAAACCATACGTAGGATACGTGTTATGCATGAGAAACTGATTGTTATCCGTACCTTATTAGGACGTGATTGACCGACCTTGACTGTTAACTATATTTGAGAACCTAACCGAGCAAACCGAGGTGAGTTCACACTCTTTCTAAGGCATGGGATTCCTAGGGGTTGGGAATGGGATTGAATAACTACTTGTACTATCATTACTATTAAACTACTTTTTACTGTCCTCGGATTGAAGGACACGTACGTAAAACCTACGTACACTCATACTTACTACTGTCCTCGGATTGAAGGGCACGTACGTAAAACCTATGTACACGATCATAAGACCATCAACTCTATCACTTTAAGTCCCTCATTTATCGACTTAATCGCCGAGGCCTATGGCGAGCGGGTCATTAGTTAATAGCGCTATTAGGTTTAACAAACCTCACACCGTGCCAGTCGGACGGGTGTGTACTAATGGACTATGGGCAAAGGGTCAATGCTGATAGACATTGACTTAGGGCACCTCTTATATTTTCGTAGCAGTCGATACACGTGGTCTAGTAACACATGGGAAACCCCCACTAATCTTCGCAAACATGTCAGAAAGACCGCGATGCAGACTTATACGATACATGGTTTTCAAAACGAACAGATGATTTACGAAACGAATGCTATAACTAAACAACCAACTGTGAATTCACTCAACTTTGTTGTTGACTCGTTGTTACATGCCTTACAGGTCGCTAAACATTTGGAGCTTGCACGAGGAAGGAGTCGTTGTGGTGTGCGGACGGTTATGTCCAGTGTTTAATGTTTAAAACATTATGAACTTATTAAACCTATGTGTTGGACTTTAAACTTATGAACTGCGAACTTATGTTTTGAACTTTACGTTTATGCTTCCGTTGTCTAAATTAAAAACTTGGTTAACTAGCTTTTGGTCACCAATCATATTGTGGTTGTCTTTATTTACTAAAGTACGTTGTTCAGTATGATTGGTGGCTCGATCCTGGTCACGTCACGCCTCCAAGCGGTGGAACTCCGCATGGTGGATTTTGGGGGTGTGACAGATTGGTATCAGAGCCATTGGTTATAGTGAACTTGGTTTTAAAAAGGGAAAAGTTTTTGATAAAACCAGACTATAACCAGTACAGTGCTCAACGATCCACAACGACGCTTCGCTCCACGTGCAAGACTCGACACCATAAGTGGTATGATTTATGTTATATTGTCGGTTAGATAGTTCTCACTGTGCATTATATAATGTGGTAATTGCTATTTGAACCTTGCGTGCTTACTCTCTACTATCGTCCCACACTTACGCACTTTCGCGACACTTTTCTCACCTACGTTATTTCGTTGTGAAGATCATGGGTGGACGTTTGAACCTAACTCAAGCCCAGCTGACGGCTTTGATCAACGAACGAGTTGCTGAGGCACTCGCAGCTGTCCCTACAGGAGGTATAACCTGCCATATCAACTCACCTTAGGATGTTTAGATCCTACCTTCATAAACCAATCCTCATGCTTAATTTTGTCCTTTATTCTCGCACAACATGTCAACATGCTCAGCCTCCTGTGTGCACGTTCAAGACGTTCATGGAATGCCGACCTACCACTTTCAGTGGCACCGAAGGAGCAGTGGGCCTTCTTCACTGGTTTGAAAAGCTTGAGTCAGTTTTCGAGATGTGCGAATGCCCCGAAGACCGTAGGGTGAAATATGCTACCGGAACACTTGAAGGGGCTGCGTTAACCTGGTGGAAGGTGCAGGTTCAACTACTATGACTGGCAGTTGCTAATGCCACACCCTGGAATGGTTTTAAAGAGCTGATCAAGGAGGAGTACTGTAGTCGGGATGACATCCACAAACTAGAAGTGGAATTTTACAATCTGAAGATGACGGGGTCTGAGATTGAGGCGTATACTAAGAGGTCAAACGAGCTGACCATCCTGTGTCCAACCATGGTGGACCCTCCCATCAAACGAATTGAGTTGTATCTCAAGGGCCTTGTACCAGAGATTCAAAGTCACGTAACTTCAGCCAACCTGGGTACCATTCAGCAAATTATCAAGTTGGCTCATCGTCTCACCGACCAGGCGGTGGAGCAAAACAGGCTACCCAAACGTATCAGTGCCACAGCTACTTCTGATGCACCTACCGACAACAAGCGAAAATGGGATGGAAACTCCAGTAAGGGTTCTGCTTCGGTTCAGTCTCAGCAGAGAAAGACTGATGGCTACCAGAGTCCTGGTCAGCAATCCTTCGGTAATCAAGGACAGGGTGGGTACCGAGGAAACCACCCAAAGTGCAACAAATGTAACAGACACCATAGTGGTCAATGCAACAAAGGACGTTGTCAGAGGTGTCTCAAGATGGGTCATGAAGCCAAGGATTGCAGGAGCTCACGGCCTGCAAATCAGAATCGCCAGCAGCAAAAGCAAGCACCGCAGAATCAGCAACAGCAACAGGGCAACAGGGGATGCTTTCAGTGTGGCGCTGAAGGCCACTTCAAGAAGAACTGTCCCCAGCTTAACCAGAATCAGAACAACAACAAAAACCAGGGAAACGGGAACAACAATGGAGGCAACAACGGGGGTAACAACAATGGTAATGGAGCAAGGGGTCGTGCTTTCGTGATTGGTCAGGGTGACGCAAGGAACGATCCCAACGTTGTGATGGGTAAGTTTCTTCTGGATGACTTCTTTGTTACTGTCTTATTTGATTCGGGTGCCGATACCAGTTATGTGTCTCTAAAAGTTAGTCAAATGCTTAAACGTACCCCAACACTTTTGAACACCAAACACGCGGTAGAGCTAGCAAATGGTAAAAGTCTTGAAGCCACACACGTAGTTAAAGGTTGTAACCTGGTCTTAGCTGGTCATATTTTCCCTATCGATCTTATTCCTATCACACTTGGTAGTTTCGACGTTGTTATTGGGATGGATTGGCTATCTCATCATCAAGCGGAGATTGTTTGCAAGGAGAAAATCGTCCGCATTCCTCGTTCTGATAAAGAACCCATCGTGATTCGTGGCGACAAGAGTGGTGCTGTCGAAGGCATCATATCTTTCCTTAAGGCCCAGAAATGTTTGCGAAAGGGCCACGCTGCCATTCTGGCACTCGTTACTGACACATCCACGGAAGAGAAGAGAATTGAAGGCATTCCTATAGTACGCGATTTTCCCGAGGTATTTCCTGAGGAATTACCTGCTCTTCCGCCTCACCGCCAAGTTGAATTCCAAATCGAGCTAGCTCCTGGAGCAGTACCAGTAGCTCGAGCACCATATCGTCTAGCTCCATCAGAACTCGAAGAACTGTCCACACAACTACAAGAACTCTTGGAAAAGGGTTTTATACGTCCTAGCTCTTCGCCCTGGGGAGCTCCAGTCTTGTTCGTAAAGAAGAAAGATGGTACTTTCAGAATGTGTATTGACTATCGCGAACTTAACAAAGTGACTGTAAAGAATCGTTATCCTCTTCCACGTATTGACGACTTGTTCGACCAATTGCAAGGGTCAAGCTATTACTCCAAGATTGATTTGAGATCGGGATACCATCAGCTGAGGGTCCGAGATGAGGACGTCTCCAAAACAGCATTCGGAACTCGTTACGGCCATTACGAGTTCCTGGTTATGCCATTCGGACTGACGAATGCACCAGCGGTCTTCATGGATCTCATGAACCGAGTGTGCAAGCCTTACCTGGATAAGTTCGTTATTGTGTTCATCGACGATATCCTGATCTATTCTAAGAGTCAGGGGGAACACGAGCAGCATCTACGACTTATGTTGGAACTTCTTCGAAAAGGGCAATTGTATGCCAAGTTTTCAAAATGTGACTTCTGGCTTCGCGAAGTCCACTTTTTAGGCCATGTGGTAAACAAGGATGGGATTCATGTTGATCCATCCAAGGTTGACTCAATCAAGAACTGGCCTGCACCCCGCACACCAACAGAAATCCGCCAATTCTTGGGTTTGGCAGGATATTACAGGAGATTTATCAAAGATTTCTCCAAGATTGCGTAACCTCTCACTTCACTGACTCAGAAGGGTGTCATCTATCGTTGGGGTGATGCACAAGAGTCCGTATTTCAACATCTAAAGGATAGACTTTGTAGCGCGCCTATCCTCTCATTGCCCGAAGGCACCGATGATTTCGTGGTTTATTGCGACGCTTCCATCCAAGGACTTGGTTGCGTATTGATGCAACGTGACAAGGTCATTGCCTACGCATCGCGCCAACTTAAAGTTCACGAAAGAAACTACACTACTCACGATCTGGAGCTGGGAGCAGTTGTTTTCGCGCTTAAGATATGGAGACATTACCTGTACGGTACCAAGTGCACCATTTACACCGATCACAGGAGTCTCGAACATATCTTCAAGCAAAAGGAGTTGAACATGCGTCAACGCCGATGGGTTGAGCTCTTGAACGATTATGAATGCGCAATCAAGTATCATCCGGGCAAAGCCAATGTTGTGGCCGACGCCCTCAGTCGAAAGGATACCCTACCTAAGCGTGTACGTGCTTTACAGCTTACCATCCAATCCAACCTTCCCGCTCAGATTCGCGATGCTCAGGTTGAAGCATTGAAAGTAGAAAACATCAGGGCTGAGTCCCTACGAGGATCGAGGCAGCGGCTAGAACAAAAGGAAGACGGCGCCTACTATGTAACATGGCGCATTTGGGTTCCACTTTATGGCAACTTACGCGAGCTTGTGATGGACGAAGCGCACAAGTCTCGTTATTCGGTACACCCTGGTTCGGACAAAATGTACCACGACTTAAAGACCACATACTAGTGGCCTGGCATGAAAGCCCACATAGCAACCTACGTCAGCAAGTGCTTGACTTGTGCGAGAGTCAAGTTTGAATATCAGAAACCATCAGGCCTACTTCAACAACCGGAGATCCCAAAATGGAAATGGGAGCAAATTTCCATGGATTTCGTGACCGGCCTACCCAGATCTCAATGCGGAAACGATACCATTTGGGTGATCGTAGATCGACTGACCAAGTGTGCACATTTTCTGGCTATCAAAGAAACGGATAAGTTTTCTACTCTTGCAGACATTTATCTAAAGGAAGTGGTATCAAGGTACGGAGTGCCAACCTCTATTATATCTGATCGTGACGCACGTTTTACTTCTGAACTGTGGCAAGCTATGCACAAGTCCTTTGGCTCACGTTTAGATATGAGCACCGCTTATCACCCACAGACGGATGGGCAATCTGAACGCACCATCCAAACCTTGGAAGACATGCTTAGGGCATGCGTAATCGATTTTGGTAATGGCTGGGAAAGGCACCTCCCGCTGGTGGAGTTTTCGTACAACAACAGCTACCACACCAGCATCCAAGCCGCTCCGTTTGAGGCATTGTACGGACGCAAATGCCGATCACCTCTCTGTTGGGCAGAAGTTGGTGACAGCCAAATCACTGGCCCAGAACTTGTGGTAGATACCACCGAGAAAATTGCTCAGATACGACAGCGAATGGCGGCAGCTCGTGACCGTCAGAAAAGCTATGCTGATAAGGGAAGAAAACCACTCGAGCTCCAGGTTGGGGATCGAGTGCTACTCAAAGTCTCACCTTGGAAAGGTGTAGTTCGCTTTGGCAAACGAGGTAAACTCAATCCACGTTATGTCGGACCATTCGAAGTCATTGAGAAAATTGGCAAAGTCGCCTACAGGTTGAATCTACCTGAGGAACTCAGCGGAGTTCACAATGTTTTCCATGTGTCGAATCTGAAGAAGTGTCTGTCAGATGAGACCCTCATAGTTCCTCTGAAGGAACTCACTATCGACGACCAGCTGTGATTCGTCGAGGAACCTGTAGAGATTACTGATCGAGATGTTAAGATCCTCAAGCATACCAGGATACCTCTGGTCCGAGTTCGTTGGAATGCTCGTCCTGGCCCAGAGTATACCTGGGAACGAGAAGATCAAATGAAACTCAAGTATCCCCAACTGTTTAAGAAAAACACAACCACTACTGAGGCTGAAGCTACTGCAGAATTTCGGGACGAAATTCCAAATCAACGGGGGGATGATGTGACACCCCAGGAAAACCAGGAAAACAACGCAACTTAACTAGCTTCCTCAGTAACCAGGTGCTAAATTTCGGGACGAAATTCTCTTAACAGGGGGAGAATGTGACAACCCTCAAATTCCATGTATTCCGTACAATTTATTATTGATAATGAAAGCGCATGACGACTATGTGGAATTACTTAACTGCTTCCTAATAATCTGTGTTATATTTACATGCGCTTGTTAACACACTAGTAATGTACAGAAAAGTCATTAAATAGTCCGTTATAATTTCCTAAGTGTTAGAAATTAAAAACGTTACAAAAAATATATAAATAAGACGCCTTACGGAACAATTAAACAATTTAACGGAACAGTATCCGACCGTACAACCGGACATTACCCGGAACACTAAATTTTTGTCATGGACATTGTTTTACTATTTGTGGCTAGTCATGATCCCCGTTTGCCATAATACCCACTAAAAACTCTATATCTAACATAAAAATACCAAGTACTTGCATTCTAACTATTACTTACACTTTAGTTACATTTTTTGCAATCATACCCACCCCCCCCCCCCCCAACCGAATTTTCGGTTCTAGAAGGACCCCCACATCCTCACACCATACCTTGTTGATTTTATTGTAATATTATATTGGATATGTTACTTGTTGAACTAGATAAAATATGTAGGATGATTATAAAGGTATGGAACTTGAGATTGAACAATCATTTCCCCAAGATCACTCCCTCACCTCACCCTCCCTCTCCTCTCACTTTCGGTTTCCACAAAACCGCCACCATCACTCTTACTTTCACACCATCTCTTTCATTTTACAAGTTCCATTAAGTTTAGAAGGTGATTCAAGAAGGTTACTACTTGTGGAGCTTCAAGAAGGGCTTTGTTCTAGCTTTTTCATCACATTTTCTCATCATTTTCACACTAGATTTCATCCCTAGCTATAAGCTAGTAGTAAGTTTCCTTACACTTGGTTTCATCTTGTTCGAATTTATGACATGTAGTATGATGTATTGTTGTTTAAATCACTAAATTACAAGAATGCTAGAAAATGTGAAACATGAGTTATGAACATAAAAGCTACATAAAAGTTTACTTGTGTCTGAATCATAAAGCGGAATCTTGTTGGTTTGAGGGTTGGTTAAATCATACTTGATGTTTAAAAGTTGTTTTCTTGTTAAACCCGTTAATCGGACACTTGTAACACGATTAATAACATTTAAACTTTAAAATAACATGCTGATGTACTTTTTCATCCGCCTTCAACAGGCTGTAAACGGACTTTAATAAATCGAAAAACGGAATTTCTGAAGCCTAAATAGTGTCTTTTCGAAAAACGAAGAAAATGGCGCTGGAATTGTATTTTTCTGAGGTCGGTTACTATTTTAAAAGTCTGTTTTCGTGACAGAAGCTAAGGCTGATTTTAACTGCAGTAAAATGGGTCATACGTTTTCAGTCACAACTTGAAATCTAAACCGAACCAGCCCCTGAAATTTTTATCAAAGATGGTCACTGATGTATTTGTGACCCCCCAACTGGAATTTCGACAAACGGACTTACGAGGAATTTTAGACGAATTATTCCGTAAACTGTGATCAGAATGTGACAAATCTGATCACAGTTCGGTAAACGATTTTCTATAAAATATTGGTAATGAACCGGACCCTGATATTTTTACACAATAAAATATGGAACGTTTAAGACATCCTGTAAAAATTTGGGAATTTTTGGAATAATTTAACTATTTTATTTAAATGTCCGAAAACAGCCGGTTTTGAATATTAATGCTGAATTGACATAAGTTGTGACTTGCGTGTCTAAATGTCGAGTATGCTATCGGTGAATGATCTAACATGTTATATGTGTTACGTGCAATATCGTATGTTTGTTTATGAGTGGGAAATGGATGGGAAGTTTATATGGGCATAAATCGTTAAAGTGTGTACCTGTTATGTGGACGAAGTAATGTGCAAATAAACCATACGTAGGATACATGTTATGCATGAGAAACTGATTGTTATCCGTACCTTATTAGGACGTGATTGACCGACCTTGACTGTTAACTATATTTGAGAACCTAACCGAGCAAACCGAGGAGAGTTCACACTCTTTCTAAGGCATGGGATTCCCAGGGGTTGGGAATGGGATTGAATAACTACTTGTACTATCATTACTATTAAACTACTTTTTACTGTCCTCGGATTGAAGGACACGTACGTAAAACCTACGTACACTCATACTTACTATTGTCCTCAGATTGAAGGGCACATACGTAAAACCTACGTACACGATCATAAGACCATCAACTCTATCACTTTAAGTCCCTCATTTATCGACTTAATCGCCGAGGCCTATGGCGAGCGGGTCATTAGTTAATAGCGCTATTAGGTTTAACAAACCTCACACCGTGCCAGCCGGACGGGCGTGTACTAATGGACTATGGGCAAAGGGTCAATGCTGATAGACATTGACTTAGGGCACCTCTTATATTTTCGTAGCAGTCGATACGCGTGGTCTAGTAACACATGGGAAACCCCCACTAATCTTCGCAAACATGTCAGAAAGACCGCGATGCAGACTTATACGATACATGGTTTTCAAAACGAACAGATGATTTACGAAACGAATGCTATAACTAAACAACCAACTGTGAATTCACTCAACTTTGTTGTTGACTCGTTGTTACATGCCTTACAGGTCGCTAAAATTTGGAGCTTGCACGAGGAAGGAGTCGTTGTGGTGTGCGGACGGTTATGTCCAGTGTTTAATGTTTAAAACATTATGAACTTATTAAACCTATGTGTTGGACTTTAAACTTATGAACTGCGAACTTATGTTTTGAACTTTACGTTTATGCTTCCGCTGTCTAAATTAAAAACTAGGTTAACTAGCTTTTGGTCACCAATCGTATTGTGGTTGTCTTTATTTACTAAAGTACGTTGTTCAGTATGATTGGTGGCTCGATCCTGGTCACGTCACGCCTCCAAGCGGTGGAACTCCGCATGGTGGATTTTGGGGGTGTGACAATGATGATTGGTTTACACAAGATGACTTGTTTATACATAACATGACGATTGGTTTACACAAGATGACTGGTTTATACATAACATGACGATTGATTTACACAAGACGGTTGGTTTATAATGACATGACGATTGGTTTATACATAAACATGACATTTGGTTTTCAAGTATACATATATAAACCATACAATTTACGAGAAGACATTTTCTTACTTACACGGTTTACAAAGAACACTTTTGTCGAGTTTCATGGCAACAAGGTTTACTTTAAAATACCAACTTGCAGTAGTTGGTAAAACATGTTGCAATACTAAACACATTCGATACAAGTTTGGTTACAAGGTTTTTGCTCATCGACTCTTATAGTCGGATGAGGTATTGCAATACAAATTCATAGCCATGGATCTGACCACAAAACCTATGTTACTCACTAACATTCATTGTTGACCATTACTTTCACATATGTTTCAGCTACAAATGTTTGATGATTATGCAAGTATACTACCCGTAGGATGGACACGCGCCTTAGCTTTACTTTAAAATCTAAAGACAATTGTTTATGTTCCAAAGGCAATGTAATTCTAATTAATCAATAAAAAAACTTTAAGTAGCATTTGTTAAAGCAATTTGTAACGTGACTCCCCGACGTTTCCGCCGCGGGTTGTTTTACGCGGTCGGGGTGTTACACTAAGAATTTTCGGATAAACAAAGTTTTCGAGT
The DNA here is from genome assembly GCA_030545235.1 of Helianthus tuberosus. Taxonomy (NCBI): domain Eukaryota; kingdom Viridiplantae; phylum Streptophyta; class Magnoliopsida; order Asterales; family Asteraceae; genus Helianthus; species Helianthus tuberosus. The sequence continues at coordinate 104,738,629 of CM060443.1, forward strand.
TGACCACAAGTTTCGGAGGATAATTCTTTTCAGAATCACTTTGGGTTATCAAAAACCCTTATCGAAAATAGGATTTTAAATCCATAAATCCTTAAATCTTATCCTCGTTACTCGTGTCATCTTCCCAAAATCATCTAAATCCAGTCTTCCTTATTCCACAAAAACCAAACCTGCAAATCACACACTTGACAAAATCAAAGACACTAAACATGACACACATGTTTAAATCTCATCAATTTAACCCTAGAACTCCAATATCATGTCCGAAACAAGTTCTCAAACCCGAATAGTCAAACCCCATACATGTTTCAGAGAAAATAACTTGCACAACCATAATAAAACCTACATTATCACATTCAAACTTCCTAACCATCTCACCTTTAATTATCTGTGACCTTAATTTGAAGTAACACAAGTTTTTGAAGAGTCATAAATGAGAATGAGGGAGTTTGGATGAAAGGGTTTGAAAGAATAAGGGTTTCATTTTTAGAAGGGTTTGTATACCTGGTCTGTTTTCAAAGTGGGATTTTTATAAAAAAAAATAGCCCAGTTTTAATAATTACATTCCCTTTAATTTTCCAATCCTAAAATGCTATGCAAGCTCAATACGTAGATGGAGCCCAATTTCTTTTTCAGTTTTAATAAAATGAATTTCTTGAAGATTTTCAATTCTCGACTTAGAACGATTAAACTTAAATAAAAAGAAATAAAACACTCACGAAACATTTAACACGTAAACAAAAACAAACACAAGATTTTGCTATGGGATCAAATCATTGTTGAGCAAGACCAAGGAACACTTTTCAACACATCGATGATGAACATCAACATTACACTTGATTCGTGACTTGAAACAACATAAACATGGAAGATAGAGAGATGTAGAAGATGAAACCCTTTATTATTGAATCATTCATCACAGATTACATAAACTGAAAGAGTATACATCATCTACAAGCTGGTTTAGATCACTAAGATCTAAACCTAGCATTCTCTAACTAATAGGTAGTCACCCTTTCTCTAGAATGTGCACACACTGTTGAGGGATTACTGGGGTTTTTTAGAGTTGCACAAAGCTTTTTCTAATCTAACCTATACACACATATATATAGGCTAGGGCAACAACTCAACAAACTCAGACACTAAGTCCTGACCAACATCTAGTCCGAATTTGTTGACTAAACAAATATGTACACTTACATTATACATAAACACATTCGGACTAGTCTAAATACAATAAGCCTTCTGAATTTCCTAGTAAATTTAGACACACCCTAATAATAATCACAACATAAAGCCATCTGAATTTGCTATACAAGTATAAAGAAATTCGGACACAAACAAATTCACCAAATTCAGACTTGCTTCAAATATCTTTGACTTGGGCCTTCGACTTTGTTAACTATAACTGATAAAGCACAGTTACCCAACAAGAGCTATGTGGCAACCCGTATCTTAGACTTCCTTGATATTTTAATGTAGCTCGTATAAACGTTATGTGATCATGTGATGTGGTTAGCTTTAATAGAATGATGTGAGTTTGATTATTACTTGATTGTGTGTGTATATATATGTATATAAGACTCGGTCGCACAAGGTGTGCTTAATCGCACAACCTCCTCATCGCACAACCCATATGGTGGGTTAGTCCGTGGCCCAAAATGAAACCCAAGGATGGGCTTCGGCCCATGTCCCCTATGCGCATACACTTAGGGGTGTGTGTGTGGTTTTCTCATGATGATATCATAACACAAAAAACACACAAAACCCTAGCTCTCTCTCCTCTTCCTTCGATCTAGATGACAACCCCTCCTCTTGAGTTTCTTCTCCATCCCATCTCGTGTTCGGTTAGTACGTGAATACTCTTGTTTGATTTAACTTCTTCTTGTATTGGCTGATATGTTGCTATGATGTGTTGTGTGATGTATCATTGCTTACGGTTTGATTAAACAAGATTTGTATGATGATAGAAATTGGTTGAACATGTTATGATAATTAGTTGTTGAATCTAATCTAGAAATATAATGATGATCGATGAGTTAGGACTCATGTGTACTAGGCACCGAAGAACTCAACATGATTATAATTGGTATTCTAGGGGAATGATTAGATGATCAATGATACTTGATGAATCGATGAATGGTGATTAATGGATGTTTTGCAAATCCGTGTATGATGATGATGATTGTAATTGATTAATCAATTTGATTGATTAATTTGATAATCAATGTGTAACTGTTTCAATCGAATGTTTGGTGGGGGGCCGAAATTAGTGGTTTGTTAGGAGGGGGAAGTTATGGAAAGTTTGACCTAACAAATCTCACAATTGTTATCTTGATCGCACAAGTCCCCATCGCACAAGGGGACTGCAATCGCACAAGTCATGTGGATCGCACAAGTAATGTGGATCGCACAAGTGATTGGGCCGGGAGTTATTTGGGCCGGGTACAGGGTTGGATCGCACAAGTGGTTGAGCCGCAGCCTAGTGCAGATCGCACAAGGAGATGACAGTCACACAAGCCAGTTGGGCTTTGTGCACTGTTGGGCCGGGTTTACACTCGAATCGCACAAGGCTACCCGGGTCACACAAGATAAGTGGGCCCGAATGCTTGGGCCGTATACGGTTCTGTTTGATGATTTGGACTGTTATGTAGTGTTTGTTATTGGACTTGCATGCTATGTGCCATCTCTTACATGCTATGTGATATATCTGTTAAATACGTGTTCAATAATGAACGAAACTGATTAGATTGATAACCATGATTAGGACGTGGTTGGTAGATCAACTGTGAACAAGTAAATTACTTTACCGAGCAATCCAATGTGAGTTCACTACTATTGAGCATGCGTCCCGGTGGTTGGGACAGTCAGTGGGTATCCTGGGGAGGGATAAGTCTTTTGGGTAATAACTAGAATGTTGGATAATACTCTCACCCTATCACTCTTAAGTCCCATCTTTTGTTACCGGAGAGGTAACGGGGTATTAGTTGGTAGCGCTACTTAGGTTTGGCACCCTCACCCTGTACCGGAGAGGACGGGTGTGAACTAATGACCCAGTCATGCCCAGTGCTATGATAGGAGCACTGGGGAACGAGCAAAACATACATCAGGAGCCGTCTTGTTCAGTATCAAGATATTATCAACATTACTTTCGGATTTGTAAACAAACTGGATTAAACACTTGGTAATTAACGTTTTCGTAAAACTGTGAACTTGCCAGCGTTGTCTGATACACTTGTTGCATGCTCGCAGGTCGTTAGGTACTTTGGATTAGGAACTTGCTATCTGGATGGCTAGAGTGGTCATGGGTCGTGTCGCTTGGATATACGAGACTTGTTTACTGATTTCACATACATTGGCTTTTGGAAATATTTGAACAGTGTCTTACTATTTACTTCCGCTGGCACTATTTAACTTGAAATATGTTTTATGAATAGTTTACTTAATGAATGAGAATTTTGTTATACGTCTTATGGTTAGTTCAACGTGACTGGTGGCTAGATCCCGGTACGTCACACGCCTAGCGGGGTTACCGCATGTGGTATTTTGGGGGTGTGACAAGCTACACTTACAAACTCACCCTTAACTGTTGCTATCAGTTCTGTGTGGCATCGATAAACTTCAGTCACCGGATGCTGCGCTTATAGACTCCCCCTTAACTGATGATATCATGGTTGCTTTCAACTTTGGCTAAGACTTTATCTTTCCGGCAGAGCACATCGATCTTCAACCCTTCTAACGAAAGACTTGTTAATGATCACTTAAATGGCCACTTTGTGAAACCTGGAGAATCTAACATCAAACACCGCTGATCCTCCCCCTCAAACTACTCCCGAATCAAGTTAACGCGAACCATTCTACAATCCTCTTGTAAGAACATCGCTCGATACCTAAATCTTCAAACCTAACCGGCAGCAGATATTGGATTTCCAATGCCCAACCTTGAACACTTCAAATTCCGCAAAGACATAAAGTTCAGTTCGATAAGTTAATAACAAACTGAACTTTGAAAAAGTACATCCACCACTAATTTCGAGAACAGACTAGCAACCATCTTGGAAGAGGGACCAAGAAACTAATCTTCTCTACTCTAAACAACAACTTAATAAGGCTCAATCTTTAACTAGTCGACAACCGAGAAATCAACTTCATCACGTCAATACTTGATTAAAAACACAAACACACGTGACAAAACTCCATCACACACGTGCTTTTTCACGCACAAACTTTAGATTTACGAAGAAAATAGGAAATTTTTACTCCCCATTTTTCTTTGTAAACTTTCAAAGTCCAAGTCACTTCACCTTCGTATCTCTTTGAATGCACGATAGAAGTCCTAAATTGTTTGAAAACTCTAGTACGGATCAAATCCGTACACCGAGAATCTAGAAACCGAATTTAACTCAAAAATTCCGAATATAACTCATAAATTCGGACCTAAACATAAAACTCTAATAAATTAAACTGCGACATAATAAAATCTGAAAGAATAAACACTATCAGAATAAACTATAACAGAAGAATTCCACAAACTCTGACAGAGTGAATTCCACAAACTCTGACAAGGTGATTTTCACAAATCCTGACAGAGATGGACACATAAATTCGGAACACAAATAAAACCAAAAAATCCTGAAAAGGCTTAAATTCGGAGAAGGAAGGAGATCAACTAATTCAGACTTCAAAGGAAACTCGCAAATCCTGACAAGACATTAAATTCATACAAGAAAGTATAGTGAACAAATTCGGACAGGTCAAGCAAATTCACACAAGGATTGAACAAATTTGGACTTGGATGATTTGAACAAATTTGACAGGAACCTTGAACAAGTTCGGACATGGAATTCAAGACGAACAAATTCGGACAAAGTACCTTAAATGTGACACCCCGCGAAAACGTTTAAACATGCTAGCCTGTCAGTGGTTGCGTGCTAAATTTCGGGATAAAATTTCTTTGAACTTGGGGATAATGTGACACTTCGGGTTTTCCTGCACGTTGATGGAGCGTGTGAAACCCGAGAGTTAACGTCCGTATTTTGTGTGAATTATTGTCGTTTAAGTGATAATGTGCCTTGAATATGTTAACTACGTGTGTTTGTGATTTCAGGTAAAACGTGTAATATGGCGAAGTTGGAGAGCTTAGTTATGAAGCGGTACAACCGGGAACGATAATCAAGTGAATTACATTAACCGAGAGTCGTTTGGGTCGAAAAGATAGGGATAATATGCAAGAAACACAAAGGAATAAACTCTAGGGGGCTTATGGGTAATTAAGTGAAAGTTGAAATCAAGCCTTTAGTGGAGTCTCAACAAGTAACATAGCCTATGGTATACATTGTGACATCTACGGCCAAGAATCAACAAATGAACAGAAGCTTTATACCGTAACTTACGTTTTGAAACCGTAGGTTACGATTGTTATAAACAAAATACACGCACGTGCAGACTTGGAAAGAAATATAATATATACACGAAAATTGTTGGGAAAGGAGAAGTCAATCACGTGAGAGGAAGGAAACTTTGGGGCGGACATCATCATTGAAGGATTGGGATTTTTATAATTTATAAAACATCATCATTGGGACTAGGGTGGTTTTTGACGACAGATCCTTGAGGGACTTTTGAGAAGAAGTAATCACTCATCATCATCACGGCACACTTGGGGGCATTATTTTAATCACAAGAGAATCACAAAATTGGGAGACACATCACGCAGAATATTGGTAGACATCTTGGACGATTTTTTTGGCAGCCAATATACTTTTTTGAGGCTAGTATTTTATTATCCACATTCATATTTATCATCTAATCCACAAGATTCAAGATGGTTTCAACCGTGATACGAGCTATTGATGATAAATCGACCGGAATGAGTGACTAGTCCTTCTAGTGGTTTCCTCCGGATGGAGGATACTTGTAAGTAAACAGTTTTTTTATGTGTTTAAATTTGTTCATGAACACGGTGATCTAAGCATTCGATGCTTTTCACCTTTTGATCTGTTTGAATGGTTGTAGCGATTGATGTTATTTAAACTTTGGTTCTGATTCATTCAATTCCCGAGAGTTCTAGTAATCGGGATATATTTGATAGGGATTAGGGTTGGTAATATCAGTTGATTAACTATATGATAACCTTCCATTGCTTTGCAATCGAAGTAAGTGGTCGTTAGGTAATCACAACTTGTTAATTAAATTAAACAGTCATGTCTATGTGATTGTCATGATTAAACACGTAACTAACGTTTTCTTTGAATCTAAAATCCGGAGGAACCATTGTTTTCTCTAATTGTTTACAACCTTGTTTAGTAATTATTAGTTTAATCAAACTCTCAACCAACAAAGTTTATTTTCTGCAAGTAGTTAATTATTACTTAATTCATTACACTTTCCATCAGACTCATCTAGATTCGATACCCTTCTTACCCTAGCTACCTAGGTTAATTAGGTTTTTGCATGACCCGTTCGACAGTCATCAAAATGGCGCCGTTGCCGGGGAGTCGTGCACAAAGCGTTTTGTTTTGAGTATTAGTTTAGAAAAATAATTTAAAAACCCAGAGGGAATTTTTGTTTTTTTTATTTATTGTTACTTTAGTTTAATTTATATGTGTTGTTTAGATTTATACTTGGTGCTTGTTTTTCTGTGTTTCTGCAGGATGGCAAGTTATTTGAGAAGAAGATTTCCCGAGTACTTTACATGTACACTTTGTAAGAATCCGCTGCATCCGGGAATTAACTGTTCGGAGGCTCAATACAAGTATGAAGAAGAACAAAGGAGGGCAAATGAGTTAGATTTTTATTTTGAAGATCATGTCCACCTATACTATTCTTATTCTGATTCACTGCGAGTTGCATATGATTACCAATCGGATACGAAATATTGTTATGATGAGCAAACATGGGATGAGAGTAGCTATGATCCAGGGATGGTACAAAGCGTGAGTTACCAAGAAGAGTATGACGATTGTTATGATGAATACTCTCAATTTTCTTATGAAGACCATCAGGCACACTATCAGGATGCATATCATACCCAGTATACATTTGATCAGGGTGAGTCCGAATGTGCACCCAAGTCACATAGTCACCATCAATCATCCCAATTAGCAAGTCTTGTTGAATATATGAGACAAAGAGACCTGGCATACGTTGAAGGGGAATTGGCGAATCCTGACCTGTCAATAGAGGACCGGTTGGAGATGTGGATTCGGAAGTATGATCTTTTGATGGCTGAAGTGAAGGATGATGGGCCAAGAATTTACAATGGAAAAACGCCAAGCTAGGGATAGATGGGTGTCTTTATAGATGTCTCCTTCTCAAGTAGGGGACGAGGTTGTGGAGGTTAATACCACACCGGTGATTCTCTCAATTGCTGAACAGTCAGATGTGGAGAAAATTGTTGAAGGAGGTGAAAGAAGACATTCCAAAAAATAAGTGTGGGGATGCACGTAGAGAGATGAGGAAGGTGACGGTGAAGGACATCGGGCGAATCATCATAAAGAGGTTGTGCAATAATCCAACTTATCTGTTAATATTGAGTAAAAAGAAACGCTTGTGCAGAGTTAACTACCGAGTGTATGTTGGGAACTCGATAGGAAAGTGTGGATTGAGGCTGGACTATAGTGCTTCAGTGGACATCTTGATAAAATTTAGACCCCGCTTGATCAGTGATGTCAGGTACCGTGCATTCATGGGAAATATAAGGGGTAAATGTGCATTGAGACCACCGTAGCGCATATCAGGTACGGTCTGGCTGAAGACCTTTAAACTTAGCGCTCTCGGGAGGCAGCCTGAGGATGTAAAGTAGGGTACTTTTGTTTGGTTTCACATTGATGTGTTTGTGTTTTGACAGGTTTCTACGATTCAATCATCACGGATGCAATGATTCATGTGTGGGGATGTTTTGCAACATCACCGGTGAGATATCAAAGAATCTATGGAATGCATCTATTTCGGTTAGCGAACAACAGCTGCATCATTACAGACACATGATCAGGTGCATGTGTTTATCAATCCTATGTTTTATTTGTTTTCGTGTACTTAATGGTGTGAAATTTTTATGTTGGGAATGGTATTATTTGTCAAGTCGAGTAGGTTGTTAGCCTTTCATGGTTGTGGGTGGTATATCTCGAGTTCAGTTTATAAATTGAACTATACATTGGGGACAATGTATCCCAAGTGTGGGGATGCAGGAACTCGAGATAGGGTTGGTAGGTTGACGAGTTCAAATGCTTGAATGGATTGAAAATTGGTGGTAAAAATTGAAAAATTTTGAAAATTTGTGTCTCAAGTGTGCTTGAACTACATGAAAACCAACATTTTCAATCGCTGAAGGGTTCCTACTAATATTAAACTAACTTAGATCCCTAGTCATGGTTGTCCCTTTAAGTTTCATGAGAGTATTTCTGACAGATTTTAGAGAATAGTTGAGAAGAGATGCCAAACTAGGGGTAACATGCTTTAAGAATTACACATACTACGTGTCGACAACCCAAGTTCCTTTTGTTCGGTGAGATATTTGAGCCTACTAGATTGTTAGTTAAATTGCAATAAATGTTCAGTTGTTGAGAGTAGGCCATATGTTGCTTTGTATTAGAACTTGTGTGGTTTGATACGTGCCGAGACTGTGGTTTAGCATATGCACATAGTTGATAAAGGCATTAGGATCCCATGTTGAGCCTTTTACCTTTCATTTGTTATACCTCGTTTGACCCATTTGAAGTACCAACCATGAATAACAAGTGTGTTTAGAAGTATGTTATGAAAAAAAGGGGAGAAAAGAATGAAAAAGAAAAACAAAAAGCAGTAGTATGTTCGTATTATACAAATGGGTCGAAAAAACCCAAAGAATAGTAGTTATTGTGAATAAGTTGTCATGGTTTGGTATATTCATTTGTGTAGAATCATTTGATTTGTTACAGCATTGCTACTCGCTAGATCAACTAGAAGAGAAACCCATAAATATAAACATTGAGTCCAAGCTTTGTATGAATATGAATAGATACAAATTACATTTACAAAAGGAGGTAATATTCCCAATTCACAACAACCTAGCCACTTTTACTACTTTCCCTAAAAACAACAACGAAATGGGCATATAATTAGGGGTTTTGTTTACTCGTTTTTGCTCGGATTTTAGTCGAAAAATCACCTGATTTTGCGCCTAAAAGGTGGGCTTTCAAGTCTTGTGTGTTTGGTTGGGATGCGACACTAAGCCTAGGTGCGCGCCTTGTGTGATTTCACATTGCATTTTCATTGTTGGACCTGGTGCCAACTACCAAGGTTATACACATAATAAAAGATAATCCAACTAATTTGAAATGCTAGAGAATACCATGTATCTTTCAAAAACTCACGTTTCTATATATGCATATATGATCATGTATGAGTGTTGACTTGTAACGTGATTTATGCTAATCTAGTTGTATAAGTCAGCATCATCAACTCCATCAGCAGAATCAGCAAACAGGTCAAAACCAGCAACACCAACTGCTGTCTCGGATTCAGGACGCGAAACTCAGACCCAAATCCTCTGGATCGCCTGGTAATTTCTGATGTCTTAGTCTCATCATCATCAATGTCCATTTGTACATCCGACTTCTCTGTTATATATATCACATAGATCACATAAGATATTGCCACATAATGCGATTTCTAATAAACCCAACATATGGCAATCAACAATGTTAGTAGAATTTTGACCCGTTTCAACTTAGTTTTGCTTATGTATGGTTTGATTCATCTTTCTTTGTATAATGTTTTTTTTTTTGAAATTACGTCTAACAACTGTGTACAAAACAAAGGAGTTGAAAGCTAACTGTTGTAACTAACTACTCAATTTAATTAAGTAACTTGTGCAACCTAGAAGTATATATCACATATGGATTCAAGAATTTTGAAAACATTTCCACTAATCTAGCCATATAATAAGACCCTTTAACATAAATTACAAACCCAACACGGAACAGAAGCGAACAACATATTACGAACACAAATCATAACTTCAAAGATCATGATTCAAAAGAAGATAGGTTGATTTCGTGTACCTGGGTCGCACAGAGACGAGCATAAAGAAACAAACAGCAGCGGTTCATTCACTTATGCGCCCCAGTTCCATTAAAGTGGAAGCATGACTATGCGTTCTTTCATTTTCCTACAATAGATTCTGCATTTTTTAGACATAGCTTTTGTTCTAATTAACTTTCCATAACCAGCTTTGCACCCAAAATGGTTGATCCATGATCTTAAGAAACGCCAATTCCCAAACATTTCAGTTTGAAACAACCATTGTAACTGTTAAAATTCTTAAAGAACACAACTGTGTCATAGTCCTATAGCAAGTGCTAACCTAATACAGGTAAAAGAGAGCAAAAACAACTTCATCACTGGCAGTGTCTAAAGTCACATGCCTTCAATCATCATCCTCATGGCGTTGGTCCGCAGCTAACAAACCCGTGTTGGACGTTAGCCACAAAGTTCATTTTATCACTCTGAATAGATTTTGCACACCAATTTTTCGGAATTTCAATCAAATCGGTATTAAATTGTTATAGTTTTGAAATTACGAAACTTACCAAAAACGACAATCGCTGGAACCGTGTAAAGCCGTCGTCACCATCCATAGCCCGCCACCATCACCACCGACAACTGTTGTATCGGAACCCTAAAGGGTTCGATGAGCAAAATGGTACGACAAACAGGATGGCACCAACAGAGGCGGCAACGGATCTAGACGACAGAGCATAGCCATCGTCCGCATTGACTGAGGCGCACACAGCGAAGCAAGACGAAGAAGATACCAAAGATCGAGATACAATACAATCGTTGCCGACAGGGACAGTCTCCGCATCCGATCTCTCTTTTCTCTCCGCCGGCGAGCATCTCTCTCTACCCTCTTTCTCTTTTTCTGTCCGATCGCTCTCGCCCTCTTGGCCGCCGGCGAGCATCTCTCTATCCTCTGTCACTCTCTTTAATCCAGTCTCCCTCCCTCTCTCTTTCTATTAAAAACCCTTAAATACCCCTAAATTTTACTGTTCATTCCATTCGATTATTAGCATATAGGAGAATATGATATAGTGTTGACATGACTATATATCATTGATTTATATAATAATTAATATTTAAAAAGAACATGTGCCTGATGCCCGCGGTTCCAACCATGCCAAGAGGGGCAAAACCCCTTCAAAACCCCTATTTAGTAGCATAGAAGCGCCATGACTTGCTGATGTTGCCATTGTTAACGCCCACTTAAAGCTATATAACACAGTTTTGGTATGACAGTTTAACATAGTTGAAATGTACATTATTAAATATTAAATATTATAAGCTAGCATGCCAATATGTTAATTTGTTGTATGTTGTACTTTTGATAACCGTAAGCAAGCCTTAAGTCGACGCTTTTTGGGCTTGGGATTGAGGAGTGCGTTGTGGAAGATTTCGCCAACAAACTTCACTGTAAGGCCCTTTCTCCTCCGTTTACTTACCTTGGTTTAGTGGTTGGTGCAAATAAGAATTTGTATAAAAATTGGAGCCCGGTGATTCAAGTTGTGGAAAATAGACTCTCTATGTGGAAAGCCTCAACTCTATCCATTGGAGGAAGAGTTACCTTGCTTAAATCGCTTCTTGATAGCTTACTAATTTACTTCTTCTCCATATACAAAGCCCCGGTTCGTGTCATTCATAAGCTTGACGGCATTAGAAGAAAATTTATGTGGTGTGGTAATGAGGATAAAAACAACATTAATTGGGTGGCTTGGTGAAGGGGTAAGGTCCCGAAAACCCCATAATAAGTATTTGGGACCATACCACAACCTTGCCCTTCAACCTTTTTTAACCTTGCGCGGCCGCGCACTGGTCTTACAAAAGGGAGAAACAGTCAGCAGTCTATAGTCGCGCGCCCAAAGGAAATCATAAATCCTTGCGCCTCCTCCCATTAGCAAAGGATGAAAATCCTAAAATAAACACTTCCGCTTAAATATCCAGACTTGGATATTATTTACCCAGACTTGGGATTTATTCTTTCAGCTGTTTCCACACAATAAAAGGGCCACACCAGATTACAGCAGTAATCTTCTAGAAGAAATACAATCGTGCACCACCAAGACGGTTATAACCGTCTGGACACGTGTCACCATCTGAGACATTCCTGAAATCACAACGAAGGCATGCAATTGGAGAATAATCTCCACTTGATCACTTTACACGTGGCAAAACCCCAGCCATCGATCTAAACCACGATCCGTGTGCTCTCACATCGGATCAAGGAGCTTGACGGAAGGAAATGTAACTGCTTATGGAGTTAGCATCTTCCGTCAACTCTTCACTAACGGGTTTTCCCGCCTAAACGACTCCCGGCTATAAATATGAGAAAGAACCCAGGTATGAATTCAAGTTACACACACTTCTCAAATACTTCTTCTTCTTCATTACCCATACTTATTCTCACACCGGAGTCGGGTCAAGGAGAGAACCCTCTTCTCCCCTTGACGAGGCTAACGGTGCTTCTTTTTGCAGAATTACCGGAGAAGAAGATCAGCTATACCTGAATCAATCGAGAGGAAACTAACCTTTTTTATGCGGATTCAAACCCCCTAGATATCTCGGTTCCGACCATTTATCTAGTGTTTCTTCATTGGCGCCCACCGATTCCTCTGTCTCATCAGTTTTTCATCTCGTTTCGATTCAGTTCTTTCATTCTCTGTTTTCACATGGCAAAGAATTCTGTTTCTCACCCATCAGGTCCTCAATCTGGGTTCAAGGGTTCTACAACCCAATATACCCAGATTGACGGAATCATGGAAACAAACGAAAACAACAGTCATCCAGACAAAGAGAATTTCTCAGATCCAGTCATAGAGAGACCCCCCAGAATATTGGTTTAACAGAGGCCAGACTGTTTTAAACACGATTGTCCTACAAATTGCCAGATCCGATTTCTTAAACACCAGATCTGGTAAAGAAATTGACACTATAGTATTGGACCCACCAACACCCTATCGGAGGGACATCCAATCTAACCGTAATATTGTTATACGTCAACAATCTAGAAGTAGTAGCTATCAGAAAGCTAAATCGAAACAAATATACATGGTTCAAGGAGGTCCGTCACGAAGACCAAATAAATGAAACCATGAGCAACATTGGAGAGAGCAACAAGTCGTATTCCCGGTTGTCCCTGGAGGGCCTCAGGAAGAACGTCCAGTAATTATCACTGGCATCTTCGGACATTACCGGACGGACTATATGTTCATAGATCCGGGAAGTTCGATGGACATCATATACGAGCAATGCTTCAAACAGCTTGACCCAGAAGACAAAGCACGTCTAGAACCGGTCGATTTTCCCCTCACCGGATTTTGCAATGAAGCTGTATTCCCGTTAGGGCAAATAGCTTTCCCTGTGACTCTTTCTGATGGTGAGCATTCACGAACAGTCACAGTCAATTTCATGGTCATGCCAGCAACATCACGCCATGATGTCCTGCTTGGAAGAAGATCACAAAGAGAATTCAGCATGATCACTTCTATCCCACACGCTGCATGCGGATTTCCAACGGAAACCGGGGTTGCAATTCTATACTCAAGTAAAGAAGTCATGTACGTAGACGATGAACCACCGGCAAAGGTAGTTAAACCTTCAGCATTAAACGAACCGGAGAAATGGGTCCTGAACAACGAATATCCAGAGCAGACCATCCAGCTAGGACATGCCATTTCACCGACAACACAAATACAATTAAAAGAGTTGTTGTCCAATAACAAAGATATATTCGCTTGGTGCCCAGCAGACATGACTGGAGTGCCACGCGACATAGCGCAACATTGTCTGAATATCAAGCCAACAGCAAAACCCGTTGCTCAGGGAAGGCGCAGTTTTAGCGAAGAAAAAGCAAAAGCTATGGACGAGCGAGTGATAGAGCTACTCAATGCGGGAATCTTGCTCGAAGTAAAATACCATACATGGGTTGCCAATCCAGTAATGGTACAGAAACTAGTGGCGGATGGAGAATGTGCGTCGACTTCAAAGACCTGAATAAAGCATGCCCAAAAGATTGTTACGCGCTTCCGGAGATAGACAAAAAAGTCGACTCTCTAGCATCATTCAGATGGAAGGGTTTTCTCGACTGTTACAAAGGTTATCATTAGGTCCAGATGAAGGAAGAAGACGAAGACAAAACTGCGTTCCGCACAGATAAAGGCATATTCTGCTATACTAAAATGCCCTTCGGCCTGCGCAATGCAGGCGCAACTTACCAACGCTTAATGGACACAGTCTTCAGTGGTGACATTGGCAAGACTGTTGAGGTATACATGGATGACCTCGTCATCATGAGCCACGACGAAGGCACGATGCTCAACAACATTCAGCGCACGTTTGACTCTTTACGCAGCGTAAACTTGAAACTCAATCCAACAAAATGCTCCTTTGGCATGGAGGAGGGAAAATTTTTGGGCTTTATAGTCACAAGAGACGGTTTTAAAGTAAATCCAGAAAAAGTCCAGGCCATCCAGCTAATGCCATCGCCTGCAACAATTAAAGAAATGCAAAGACTCGCCGGACGCTTAGCAGCCTTGAACAGATTCTTGGCTAATCATGCGGCAAAGTCTTACCCGTTCATCAGCACGCTGCGGAACTGCGCGAAGAAAACCCACTTTCAGTGGACACCTGAAGTAGAAGCAGCCTTCAAACAAATGAAGGAATGCCTAATCCAGTTGCCAACGCTAGCAGCACCGCGAGAAAAGGAACCATTGATCTTATATTTATCTGCTGCGGAAGTAGCAGTCGGAGCAGTATTAATGGTGGAGCGAGAAAACGTTCAGACTCCAATCTACTATATCAGCAAGATGCTCACCGGTCCAGAATTCGATTGGTCAAGGTTCGCTGGGAATCCAAACGTGGCCCAGAGTTTACTTGGGAACATGAGGACCAAATGAAGATGAAATATCCGCTTTTTTTTCTCACAAGTTTCCTCTAAATAAAATTTCGGGATGAAATTTCCTAAAGTAGGGGAGACTCTGACAACTGTGTTCTGTAATCGATGTATAATGTAAAACAATGTTGATTATCAATAAAACAATGTGCTTTGGTGTTATTATATGTGTTTTGGTGTTATGATATGTGTATTTGTGTTTGATGATTTTACGATTTGATTCGATTCCGATTTCAAGCTTTAAATCGCTTTCTGGAAGGTTATACGCAAACTGGTGCGTAAATGCAGTCAGTATAACGTGAAAAACACTCC
The DNA here is from genome assembly GCA_030545235.1 of Helianthus tuberosus. Lineage (NCBI taxonomy): Eukaryota > Viridiplantae > Streptophyta > Magnoliopsida > Asterales > Asteraceae > Helianthus > Helianthus tuberosus. The sequence continues at coordinate 104,753,867 of CM060443.1, forward strand.
GGAATAGTGAAATAGGCTTAACATACCTTAAATAACCTCCACATAACTTAGAAATAAGTTTTGGATGGTTTGGTGTGTTGAAATCAAGTTTGTTCGATCGCAGGGACTATTTGTGTCAAACTGTGAAACTATTCCGATTTGTATAGTAACGAACATTCCGGAACTTGACCATAAGTTAAACATACCCTAAATATCCTTTACATAGCTTAGAAATAGGCTTTGAGGGGTTCGGTATGCTAAAATAAACTTTATTGATCAATAGGGACTAAAAGCGTCAAAAAGTGCACAAGTTTGCATTTTCGCGCATATCTTTCGTTCTGAATACATCCGGACGTCCAAAAATTTATGTAAGCATTAAAATATTTTATTTTAGTGTTTGGCATAATAAAAATCCATTCGTCGCGGAATTTGGATCGTTTTTGCGTCCGTTACGACTTCCGTCGTAATTAAGCGAATATAACGATCGTACGACCAAACGAACCGACACCCGACATATTTTCTAGCATGTTTCATGTCCACAATGTTAGGGCATCATTTTAGGGCCTTAAATTTGGCTTGACGGGACTATGAAATAAGACTATCTTTTTCATGTATTCATCTTTACCCGTATGTAACATCTCGGATAGATGTTTTGATGCGTACATCATGTTCGACGTTTATTAACCATGATTCCCATTGATCTCTTATGCTAAAAGGGGTTTGGAAAAATTTTCTAATATAAAGATGACAAGTGTGATTTTTATCGCATCACTGTTGCCAGGAGTATTAACATATTTGCAATGTTACAAGGATTTGAATCCTTTGAATAGGTTCTACCATCTTGGCCTTGTCTGGAATGACATATAGGCTAGGTCGTACCTTTAAGATTCTTTTTACTATGTATATTGGCAGGGAAGGAAGGATAATTATTTTATTCAGGATTTCTATCACAAATCATAATTTACAAGTTAATAATAGCACAAATGGCCTAGTCGCGAGGACAATTATAAATTATAAGCTGTGATTTCAGAGAATCAAAGCATGAAGGTATATCAGCACAACAGGCCTGGTCACAAGGACATTTATAAATTATAAGCTATGATTTCAGAGAATCAAAGCATTTAGGTTTGAACATAGTTCATTACCTTTCTCGGACAGGGAGTCATCGCTACCACTGTCTTTTGGCTCATGTAGAAATGAGCAAGGCCCGTAGGCACTATATTACCAATGTATGGTCAAAATATGATCATCCTAATTGATGATTTAAACCCATGATTCAGAGATCATTATATTGGGTTAGGAATCTTTTGAAGAATCCTATATAAAAATGACGTGTGTGATTTTTAATGAATCACGTCCGCCAGGAGCGTTAACACGTTTTCAGATGTTAACAGGGATTTGAATCCTTTAAACAGGTCTTACCATCTTGGCCAGGTCTTTATAATGACACTCAGTCTAGGTTTCACTCTTAAGATTCTTTTAATATTTAACGCAGAGCAATCCTAAATTGAAATGTTAACGAGGATCTGAATCTAATTGTGGAACTACCGTCTTGGCCTTGCCTTAATGTGACACATGGCTAGGTCTTGTCCTTTTTAGATTTTGCCATTTTATTATAATGGTAGATCTTATAATATAGGGATGATATTTTTAATGTAATCGTTCCTTTAAAAATTTAAACAAGTATATGGTTGCCCTAAACGGGACTTCTACAAAAAATGACTTGCCCATGCAAGAGCTAATCAGAAAATAACAAAGGAACCAAATAAGGACAAAATAAAACGATTTAGAATTTGTCCTATGTTCTCGTCTAGACGCAAGAATGTGCAACTGTGTAACTGAGATTAAACACAAAAGGCTAGCGTTTAATTCACTCAGTGTTGGCTCTGATACCAACCTGTCACACCCCGTATTTCCACGTATTACCGGTGGGCCCGATAGGGGAGTATCGTGACGTGGTTGGTAACATAATAGTCAAACAACACAATATTTAAATGCACAGCGGAAGCAAAGTATAGATTCATTTCAACCAAACAATATTGTAATATTAAGTATCACAAGTAGTCGAAAATAAATCCACAGGTAGATCAAAATAAAAAGGAAACAATGTTCAACAGTCTATGACATCCAAGCTTGCGAGACTTATTGTGGATGCTAGGAGAAAAGCCAGCCTATTACGCGTAGTACCTGCACTTAACCTTTTTGAGAAAATACGTCAGTTTACACTGGTAAATACAATCAACCGACTCATTTTGAAAAGAGTTTAAGAAAATGCATTTAAGGCACAAGGCACAAATAATATTTTATAACTTGGGATAATTATTTGAATATAATACTTGTAAAGGATTTACATGTTTCTTATGTGTTCAGTAGCCCAGGTCGAGCCGGGTTAAAGATCAATAGACACACCACATTATGTATATGAGACACCGACGGGCGTACGCTTACGCCCCGTGCTTAGGTCGTGGCCATTTCGTAAAATGATGCCAGGGATATCCGGGACATGGTCATTAACCCCCCAAAGGCTTTAAGCAAACAAAACAAATTAAACGAGACATCTCAATACTTTAACCATCATACAATTAAAGATTCAATGCCCGACCAAGCGGTATTTTATATACCGTACCCCAAGCCCGTATAGGGAAAATAAGTTAAAAGTATTTACCTGAGCAAGTATAAATCAAAATCAGCGAGTGCAAGTATGTTTTACCGGGTCTCCTATTCTGGAACGAAGGTTTATAATAACCTATTAGAATCCTAACGGGTCTTTAATTAAGCTTAAGCTTAGACCGGTTAGTTTTAAAGATACGGTTCGTACGTACGATTAAGCGAAGACCGGATAGAATGTGATTTAGACCCGAAAAGTTTGAAGACTTGCTTAATATGGGTATATTATACACATTCTGGATTTTGAGATAAAACCGATAAGGTTTGACCCGTTTCGGCTAATTTATGTAAACTAGTTACATAAACCGAACCGAACGCGCATGAAGCGTAACGGGTAACCATAAGAGTCCTAAACAGGTTTCCTAAGTTAACATGCCTTAAATATGTTGTGATATCAGTAGGATACCTTCCATTATGCCCAAAACGAGTTTAATCTCATAATAAGTCCCGTAGGGGTATTTTGGTCATTTTAAAGATTATAAAAGGGATTAATTTATCTTCTGTGATCCGGGTCTGAATAAATCAGTAAAATAGCTTATTTTAACAGGTTATAACATTTGGTAATAAGTCTTATGTGACAAAATGGTTTTAAACTCAAACTATGCGTATAATACGCGTATAAAGCCGTTTTAAGCGACGTACGGGTTAAAATAGGATTCTGAGTTTTCTGATCAGTTAAACAGGTTCAAAACACTTCATTTATTATTTAAAATCAGTAGCAATTGGATTGGCATCAAAAGGATTTGTAAAACTCATTTTATGGCCTAAAAGGGTATATTCGGTATTTACCGAATCAAGGCACTAATCCTAGCTTATGATCAGTTTAAAAATAATTAAAAATCTTCAAAAATCCCAAAATATTATATTACATCAGTGGGTAAAAGATTTGGTGTCAAAAATTGGGTTTAGATAGGCTTTATGCTAATGACGCCGTTTAATTACTAAGAATCGTTCTAATTACGTCATTAAGCATAACTCCTAATCTAGACCTCCAACTGATGTGAAAATTTAGGGACATGTTTTATAATCAGTAACAAAGATTATTGTACTTTCACATTTCCAAAATTCTCATTGTATGGTCATAAGGGCATTATGGTCCATATTTAAGCACTTAACGGAAACGTTCGGACAATTAAGGATTTAAGTGGTATAAACGCAGAGGATTATACAAACATGTAACTAGGTCCTAATGGAACTTTAAGGCAAGTCTAAACCTATCTAAACCGGGTCAGAACTGAGGTCAAAGAAAAAGTCAAACTTTTGCGTCTTTCGGTTCCGAATCGGTTCAAAATAGAAAGTTGTCGAATCAAACAAGCGTAGACAAGTTTTTATACTTATTATCAGGTTAGATGAATGATAAAATAGGTGATACGCCTTTTACATAGTTAATCATGCGTTAAACGAAAGATTACATTTCTGTTGACTTTTTCTAAACATCTTTGACTCGACAAATGACCTAGTTAGGAATGGAATCAGTGAGTGCCCTTTTAAGGGTTAATTGCCCACATAATTACCAACTTATAACAACTTTCATTTCGGCAAAATACTGGACCGTTTGTGTTTTATCGCTAAGTCAAACCGTAATTACGACGGTTTGACTTTTAAGCTAAATACTAAGCTAAACTCAATTAAAGAAAGTTAAGCATACTTACACGTGTCTAATGAACGATTAGGAAGGCTTAGAAAAGGCTCTTGAGTTCCAGAAGTCTTCAAGAAATGCAGATGAGAAGTGTGGTTGAAATGTTGCAACATAACAACCTTATATAGTGACTTTGATCTTCATAGATTGTTGCCAAATGAGTCTAGGGATGATCCCTGATGTCAAACATGTGTCCCTAGGCCTAAAAACAATTTATAGTCGCCCATGGTATGTAATACAAGACATTTGAGTCGGTTAGGGGGCTGAACAGGCAGCTGTCTGTTCATTCTGCATCTGTACGTCGCACGTGGCCCGCGTAAGATATTGTCAAGTCTTACGCGGCCCGCATGGGCCTTGTGTTCAGGTTACAAACTTTTCAGATATTGCACTTTTAGTCCCCGGTCCTCCTAAACGTCGCTTTCTCAATGTTTCTTGCATTCTAAGCCCTTAAAATTGACATTTAGGGGCTTTAAGACTTATACCATCTTTGTCAAGTCCTTGGGTAACTTTGTGATCACCCGAAAAGCCCTAATTTTCAATGTTGACGATTCTAACCCTCACACACGAATTTTATCATAACTTTCTCATACGTTAACGAAACTTTGTGAAATTTCTATGGTGCATTCTAGTGAGCAAAATAAATCGTTACAAGGATTCAGGTTTGCTAAAAGGTCACTCAGAGGTATATCTTAACATGTTGACACATTTAACCCCTGTAGTTTGTAATCCCTCACTTTCTTTCACAATTCGCTTCGTATGATCCATGATCCATTCGTTTAAGGTTATAAACATCATGTAGGGTTATTGTAAAGTATATTTATTCATTGTTGACACTTTGAACCCTTATATTTACATAGTTTCATTGTTTGTCAACTTTAGTCCCTCGAAGGTATTCTTTCACACGTTTAAAGGTTATGACACGTGTCAAGACATTATAGGACGTAAATTTTCGAGGTGTTACAGCGCGACTATAGACTGCTGACTGTTTCTCCCTTTTGTAAGACCAGTGCGCGGCCGCGCAAGGTTAAAAAAGGTTGAAGGGCAAGGTTGTGGTATGGTCTCAAATACTTATTATGGGGTTTTCGGGACCTTACCCCTTCAAGTCCCCCCAGTCTAGTGTTGTACTTATGCAAATAAGTGGAGCACTGGACTTATAAGAGGAAATGCTTTTTGGGTGCGGTACATAAAGAATCTTCTATGAGAAGATTTTAATTTTGTCAGAAAAAAGAAAAAGAAAAAGGAGGATTTTTAAATGAAAATTATGACTTTTGCTCATTTGTAATCATGTCGTGACGTGTGATGATGTCACAATATTTGTATTTGCGAGAGTTTGTCTTTCTTACATTGGGATACGTATTGGCGCTTTGTCAGACTTCATTAATGGGGATAAGACTCCAGTTCCTGTAGTGCCGTTTGGATGTGATATTTTCTGACATTTAATCATGATGGTTAAGTTTCTCTTTTCTCGAAGTTGGGTTCTTCTATATATAGGTGCGTTCAAGATGTCTTATTTTCTTGTTGATTTTCGTCTAAGAAGATGAAACGCTCGTACCATACTCGTCATCTGTTGGATGTTCTTAGGGTTTATGAGGCTGCTGAAGGCCTCCTGCTGCTTTCTAGGTCACCACCTTTTGTTGTTGTTCCGGTAAAGGGTTCGGTCAAACCTGTTTCTCCGGCAGCTGTTGATTCTGACTGTAAAGTTTTTCAGCACACGGATGTCACTGATGATGTTAGCATTGTGCTGGATGCTGACAGCTTGATAGCTCGGTTTCCGATGCTTCGGAAGGGAGGATGCCAGTTGGTATATCAAAGCCGGAAAACTCGCCGGTGTGAGCAGGTGCCTGCCGTTGATGATGATTCCGATGCTGGTTAGGTGTTTAACCTTAGGGCTAGTTCTTGTTCTTTGTTAATGTTTTTTGTTGTAAATCTGAACAATTTTTTTGAAGATCATTGCCATGATCTTGCTCAGTGTTTGTGCTACACTTTTGATGATATGTATATTGTGATATACTACTACTCCCGTAGGGTTTGTTTCTTGCATGTTTGGATTACAATATGTTGCATGTGTTTAATTGCTTTTGGATAGGTAGGGCGAATGAGAAATGGTATTGTGCTCATGTGTGAACGTTTGTCCAAAAGGCGTGATAGCTTGCCTGGTTTAGACTGTTCATGAGGTGTACAATGTTTGACCATATTGTTTTCGCGCGAACCAAAGAAATTACATGCAATTTGTAATAAACAGTGATATAAGTAAAGATGATGTTTGTATTGATAAGAGCGCAAGGCTCGTAATACAAGGGATAATAAAGAAATACATTGCCTGTATGTCTTTCCGTTTTTGTAGACTGGTTTATATGTAACACCTGCGCAACTGTTGCGCGTTCCAGGTGTGCGGGACTAGTGTCCCATCAAGTCTTTTTAAAGTGTACGCTCCTTTGCCTAAGACTTCGTTGATAATGTATGGTCCTTCCCATTTTGGCGCTAATTTGCCCGGTTTTTCAGCGTTTGATGCTTCATTGTCGCGCAAGACGAAGTCACTGGGGACAAAGGTACACACGCGGACGCGCGCGTTGTAATATTTTTCGAGTTTGGATTTGTACCTTGCTTCTGTTATGGCGGCGTTCTCGCGCCTTTCTTCAAGAAGGTCTAAATCCATTCTTCGCTCTTGTTCATTGTTCTGTTTTTCCATGGCTATCATGCGCGGTGACGGTAGGCCGATTTCGGCTGGGATTACTGCTTCAGACCCATAGACTAGGCTGAACGGAGTTTCTCCTGTGCTAGTCTTTGGCATTGTTCGATGTGCCCACAGGATGCTGAGGAGTTCGTCGACCCACCCTCTGCTTGCCGTCCCAAGCCGCACTTTTATGCCGTCGACGATCTGTTTGTTTACACTTTCTACCTGACCGTTTGCTTGTGGATGCGCGACGGAGGCAAAGTTATGCTCGATCTTCATTTCTTTGAACCATTTTTGAAGATCTTCTAAGGCGAAGTTTGTGCCATTGTCAGAGATAATGCGCAATGGTAACCCAAACCTGCAAATGATGTGTTCCCATATAAATTTCCGGATCACCATTGCTGTGGTTGAAGCCAAAGCTTTAGCTTCCACCCATTTGGTGAAGTAATCGACCGCCACAACGATGAATTTTACTGCGCCTGGCGCGTCAGGAAATGGGCCGACAAGATCGATTCCCCATTGTTGGAATGGCCAGGCGGACGTTACAGGTACTAGCGGATTTTTTGGTCGGAGCGTCTTTGGTGCGTGGCGATGGCATGCTGCGCATTTTCATAATATTTCTACTGCGTCCATGTGCATTCCTGGCCAGTAGTATCCCGCGCTCATTATTTTGGCTACGACCATGTGCGGTCTGGTGTGTATCCCGCATAGGCCTTCATGGATTTCTCTGATCAGGTATTGTGCGTCTGTCTTGTCAACGCATCTGAGTAATGGTCCCATGAATGACTTTCTGTGTAGAATATCGTCCGCCATTTCGTAGTTTATTGCTTTGTTCTGAATCTTCCTGGCTTCCGCTTTTTCTTCTGGGAGTTTTCCGTGTTGTAAATATAAGATGATCGGGGACATCCAGGATGAGCTACCGATCTCTATGATGTTGACTTGTTTGAGAGGAACAGAAGGATTGGACAGTACCTCTATGCGCACTTCTTTTGCCAGGTGCTTGAAACTAGTAGCGGCCAATTTGCTTAGCGCGTCTGCGTGTTTGTTCTCGCTTCTGTTTATATGGTTAACTTTGAAGGTCTGGAATTGGCTGATTAGCATCCGCGCTTGTTCAAGGTATAATGCCATAGCTTCTCCTTTTGCATCATAGTGGCCATTAACTTGCTCGGCCACCAGTTTTGAATCGACGTTGGCTTCAAGGTTTCTTGCCCCCATTTTGAGCGCTAAACGGAGACCTGCCAAGAATGCTTCGTACTCAGCTTCGTTGTTCGTGCTTCGAAAATCCAAGTGTATGGCATAAGTAAGTTCGTGCTCATTGGGACTGACTAATCGGAGGCCTGCGCCGGCTCCGTCGTCATTGGAGGCTCCATCTGTGTGTAGAGTCCAAACTCTATCGTCGAAAACGGGTATAGGGTTTTGGATTGCCTCGCACTCTTGAATTTTTTCGATGGGAACTTCGGTGGCAAAGTCTGCTAGAACTTGCCCTTTGATTGCTGGTCTTGGCTTATAGAAGATATTGTATCCTCCCAGCTCAATGGCCCACTTAGCCAATCTTCCCGCCACATCGGGTTTGGATAAGATTTGGCCTAAATGATAATTTGTTAGGACCGTGATGACGTGACCCGAAAAATATCGACGTAAGCGTCGTGATGCATGTACTAGTGCTAGGACCAGTTTTTGTCAAGACAATGAACTATGAAATTTTCCGATCCAAAGGAATCATTGATTATGTTTTAAAGTTTCCCTAAGGACAAGGCCTCTGAGCCATCAAAAGTCCTTTGGAACAAGCCCTTGTGCTATATATAAAATATGTCAGTATGACATTGGCAGTCGTGACTTATGTCCCCTGTCTAAAAAATATGAAGGATTATATTCCGTTAAACGCCAAAGATGGTTTATTTAAAAACTTAGGCGAAACATAATCAAATAAATTAAATACTATCTATTGGCCTATATGGTTTAATTGCACCATGGCTATTTATTCATCAAAATTTGACAATTCGCTATTTGATTAAACAAATTTTTACTACTTGGTTAGTAGCCTTCAAAGCTTCACCATGGCTGACTCCTCTGAAGCTCACAATCATCCAGTTGATCAGAATGATGATGCAAGACTGAACTTAACAAGCACCGAGTTTCAAGCTATGATAAATACAGCCGTAAACAACGCTGTGGACCGTGTGTTGAAGGATCATAAGCGAAAGTGCGATAAAACCCCAAATAGGAGTTACAAAAAGGGTAAGACCGGTTCAAGTTATAACCAGTCCAAACCAAAGGAGGCAAAACCCGAATGTAAAACCTGCAAAAGAAGACATTGGGGACAGTGTCGATCAAATCAAAAGATGAAGCAATGTGGCATCTGTAAAAGAGCTGGCCACCAGTCCCACGAATGTAGGGACATAAAAAATGCAAACTGTTTCAGATGCGGCGAAAAGGGCCACATCAGTACTAATTGCCCTAATGCTGCCAAGGAAGGAGCAACTAAGTCTGGGAAGGATTTGAAGGACAAACAGCAGACCAGTGAAAAGACCAGATGCAAAACCTCTAGGAAATACCACCTCGGGAATTGCAGATATGAATCTCAGCCTCTACCCTGTGGAATCTGCAAGTCCAAGGAACATAAGACCTTGGATTGCAAGAGATTGGGAGACGCAACCTGCTATGGTTGCCATGAAAAAGGGCACATTAAGACCAACTGCCCTAAATACGCTAAAAAGCTTGAGGAAGTTAAGAAGACCAAAGCTGCCAAAGCCTCTGAAGATGGAAAGCGTGAAAGAGAGGAGGAGAACTCTCATCGATCTGACAAGAAGAAGAAGGGAAGTTCTGAGCATGAGAAAGATTCCGAGTTTAGGAAAAGCTCGAGTCAATTCAATAACAAGCCCAAATGCAGTAACTGCAGAAAACAACATTCTGGAAAATGTACGATTGATCCAAGTGCGAAATTGTGTAGAATTTGCAAGACCAAGGGTCACAAAACTTTAGATTGCAAGGAGTTGAAGAACGCGACATGTTACAATTGTAACGAGGAAGGGCACATCAAAACCAACTGCCCAAAACTTATAAGGAAGCCTGGAGAGGCCAATGGAACAAATGCATGAGACTCCCAGAGGAACACCCAGGAGATGATGCAGAATAATTATATAGCAGGTACCTTTCCTTACCAAGCAATTTATGCAGGAATTTATTTGATGCTGGCACATATGATTCTATAATGAACGATAACTGTTGAGAACTGTTGTCTCCGCCTGACTAAGACTCCGGTCATTTAACGCGAGATAGAAATTGGCCGATGATACTTTAGAGAATACTCCAACAAAAGTTAGATCGATATCTTATATCTATTAGGAACCACTCTTTTCTGATATCCTTATGGCAAGCTTTCAAGCTATCCAAATTCATCAATATAATAAAGACAGATGTGACTTTCTGATCCCCTGTCAACAAGGTGATGGACTAGGTCCAACCCTTAAATGCCATTGATGGTCTTTTGTGACCTAGGCTAAGTGATATTGATTTTTAATGACGTTCATTAAGAATGTTAGTGCCATATTGGCCTGTATAGTTTAATGAAACCATGGTTAGTATATGTTAAGGCCATTAGGGTGATAAATAGCAGTTGTTGGATTGCAACTAAGTAAATGATTCATTTGGTAATAGGAACCATTTCTTCTGTTCCTGTCAGAAATCTCCATTCATAAAATTCTAATGTACTCTCTCTCCAGATAAATGCATTCAAATGAAATTGATATCTCTTTGATCTCCATCGATTACGAATACCAGATGGTATGACAAAAGCGCCATATGAGGATTGGTGTATCTTAATATGTTCCATAGATTGCTTCCATGCCTGATCAGTATGGAGGTTTAATGCATGGAACCACAAAGATATTCCAATGGTCATACGGTATTAAAGTCAACTAATGGTATTCAACGATGATATCCAGAATGGAATTGTCTAAGTAAGTGTCTCTGATTAAGGAATCCGTGGACTCGTAACATATATGTGTCAATCATTTGACACCAGCAAGGATGAATGAACTGGAGCCTGAGATTTAGAAAATCTCTGTAACCTCCTTGTATCTTGATTATCTTCTCCTAAGACTACCCTGTATACCTTCCGAGAGACAAGTAGAGTTAAGATTAACATCCCGCTTAGGATTGGAGTGTTGTAGGAACTCCGTGTTGATCATGGAATAATCGAAACCCTGATTAAGTAAACTTTAAGATAAGAGATTCATATAGCCTAACTCGATATTCCGAGAGTTTGATAAGAAAGACGGTTCATTTTGCTTATGCATTCATTACCGCAACCCTATTTTAACAACGATTAAGAATCGCCATCAACTAACCAGGATCGTTGAGTTATTCAACTAGCTATAAGGATTAGCTACTCCTTAAGATTAGTTTTAAGCAATGGTTGGGATAATCATCCCACCTTAAGATAAGCTTTTCTATAATAATTGACATGTAAGTATTAAGGCTACTCCTTTGGAGACCTTGTATAGATGGAATGTTAAACATCTATTGTTAGATAGAGAATTGGTAAGTCCAATTATCAAGATCTGAAAGTTGCCTAGGAAACAACAAATAAGATCATACAAATCCATAATCAATTGTAAGTTGCCAGTATACGGCAGGAAATCAAGGGTTTATGAAAGTAGCAACCCTCCTAAATTCTTGTTAGGGAATAAAGTTCAACAAAAGATATCACCCAGGAAGGGTGTGCCAAATTTGTTAAATTATCAGGCTAGTTAAGCTCTGAATATATAGAATCATTCAGAGGAAATCGAATGTATCAAGATCAAGTAGCTTATAAGCTAAAACCTATTTAAGGAACTTGGCGGAGCTCGCAATACATTACACACTAGTGACTGAAGGATGTGTTTCGCCAATAAGCCGAAAAACATTATCACATAAAGATAGCCAGATTAATGAAACTTTATGACTGGACAATAAACCTGTATAGACTAAGAATCGACAGGTTAAGAAGCTCCGAAAGAGAGTATGTACCAGGATCTAAGGGGAAATTATTGGTGGATAGGCTTGAAGAAGTCTGTAGCCACCTATGTAGCTAAATGCTTGACATGTGCGCAAGTCAAAGTCGAGCATCAGAAACCGTCAGGTTTGCTACAACAGCCTGAACTTCCCACTTGGAAATGGGAAATGGTAACTATGGATTTTATCACCAAGTTACCCAAGACAAGGAAAGGAAATGACACAATTTGGGTGATCGTAGACAGATTGACTAAGTCAGCACATTTCCTACCCATTAAGGAGACTTATAACTCCGATATGTTAGCCCAATTGTACGTGGATAAGATTGTAGCTTTACATGGCATACCTGTGCCTATTATCTCTGAAAGAGATACTAGATACACGTCACATTTTGGAAAAGTTTCCAACAATCTTTGGGCACACGTTTGAATTTTTGTACGGCTTACCATCCTCAGACAGACGGTCAGAGCGAGCGTACTATTCAAACGTTGGAAGACATGCTTCGTGCATGTGTGATTAATTTGGGTGGTAGTTGGGATAACCACCTACCACTAATTGAGTTCTCCTACAATAATAGCTACCATACCAGCATTAAGGCTGCACCTTTCGAGGCCTTATACGGTAGAAAGTGTAGAACGCCTGTTTGTTGGGCGGAAGTTGGAGATGTCCAGTTATCAGGACCGGAGATAGTCTTTGAAACGACGGACAAGATTGTCCAGATTCGTGACCGTCTCAAAGCTGCCCGAGATAGGCAGAAGAGCTACGCAGATCCAAAGCGTAAATCTTTTCACTTCGAAGTAGGTGACAAGGTGTTGCTTAAAGTATCACCCTGGAAGGGAGTGATGCGATTTGGTAAGAAAGGCAAGCTAAGCCCGAGATACATAGGACCTTTCGAGGTTATCGAACGTGTTGGGTCAGTTGCCTATAAGTTAAACTTACCTGAAGAGCTCAGTAGTATACACAATGTGTTCCACATCTGCAATCTGATGAAGTGTTTCGCTGACGAATCACTGGTCATACCACATACAGATGTGCATATAGATGAGAGCTTAAAATTTGTGGAAAAACCATTGTCGATCGAGGATCGACAGGTTAAGAAGCTTCGAAGGAAGCATGTACCGATTGTAAAGGTCAAATGGGATACCCGTAGAGGTCCCGAGTATACGTGGGAGGTTGAGTCCACAATGAAAGAAAAGTACCCTTATCTATTTCAGTAAATCTCGAGGTCGAGATTTCTTTTAAGGGGGTGAGGATGTAACACCTCGAAAATTTACGTCCTATAATGTCTTGACACGTGTCATAACCTTTAAACGTGTGAAAGAATACCTTCGAGGGACTAAAGTTGACAAACAATGAAACTATGTAAATATAAGGGTTCAAAGTGTCAACAATGAATAAATATACTTTACAATAACCCTACATGATGTTTATAACCTTAAACGAATGGATCATGGATCATACGAAGCGAATTGTGAAAGAAAGTGAGGGATTACAAAATACAGGGGTTAAATGTGTCAACATGTTAAGATATACCTCTGAGTGACCTTTTAGCAAACCCGAAGCCTTGTAACGATTTATTTTGCTCACTAGAATGCACCATAGAAATTTCACAAAGTTTCGTTAACGTATGAGAAAGTTATGATAAAATTTGTGTGTGAGGGTTAGAATCGTCAACATTGAAAATTAGGGCTTTTCGGGTGATCACAAAGTTACCCAAGGACTTGACAAAGATGGTGTAAGTCTTAAAGCCCCTAAATGTCAATTTTAAGGGCTTAGAATGCAAGAAACATTGAGAAAGAAACGTTTAGGAGGACTGGGGACTAAAAGTGCAATATCTGAAAAGTTTGTAACCTGAACACAAGGCCCATGCGGGCCGCGTAAGACTTGACAATATCTTACGCGGGCCGCGTGCGACGTACAGATGCAGAATGAACAGACAGCTGCCTGTTCAGCCCCTTAACCGACTCAAATGTCTTGTATTACATACCATGGGCGACTATAAATTGTTTTTAGGCCTAGGGACACATGTTTGACATTAGGGATCATCCCTAAACTCATTTGGCAACAATCTATGAAGATCAAAGTCACTATATAAGGTTGTTATGTTGCAACATTTCAACCACACTTCTCATCTGCATTTCTTGAAGACTTCTGGAACTCAAGAGCCTTTTCTAAGCCTTCCTAATCGTTCATTAGACACGTGTAAGTATGCTTAACTTTCTTTAATTGAGTTTAGCTTAGTATTTAGCTTAAAAGTCAAACCGTCGTAATTACGGTTTGACTTAGCGATAAAACACAAACGGTCCAGTATTTTGCCGAAATGAAAGTTGTTATAAGTTGGTAATTATGTGGGCAATTAACCTTTAAAAGGGCACTCACTGATTCCATTCCTAACTAGGTCATTTGTCGAGTTAAAGATGTTTAGAAAAAGTCAACAGAAATGTAATCTTTCGTTTAACGCATGATTAACTATGTAAAAGGCGTATCACCTATTTTATCATTCATCTAACCTGATAATAAGTATAAAAACTTGTCTACGCTTGTTTGATTCGACAACTTTCTGTTTTGAACCGATTCGGAACCGAAAGACGCAAAAGTTTGACTTTTTCTTTGACCTCAGTTCTGACCCGGTTTAGATAGGTTTAGACATGCCTTAAAGTTCCATTAGGACCTAGTTACATGTTTGTATAATCCTCTGCGTTTATACCACTTAAATCCTTAATTGTCCGACGTTTCCGTTAAGTGCTTAAATATGGACCATAATGCCCTTATGACCATACAACGAGAATTTTGGAAATGTGAAAGTACAATAATCTTTGTTACTGATTATAAAACATGTCCCTAAATTTTCACATCAGTTGGAGGTCTAGATTAGGAGTTATGCTTATTGACGTAATTAGAACGATTCTTAGTAATTAAACGGCGTCATTAGCATAAAGCCTATCTAAACCCAACATTAATTGGGTGGCTTGGTGAAGGGGTAAGGTCCCGAAAACCCCATAATAAGTATTTGGGACCATACCACAACCTTGCCCTTCAACCTTTTTTAACCTTGCGCGGCCGCGCACTGGTCTTACAAAAGGGAGAAACAGTCAGCAGTCTATAGTCGCGCGCCCAAAGGAAATCATAAATCCTTGCGCCTCCTCCCATTAGCAAAGGATGAAAATCCTAAAATAAACACTTCCGCTTAAATATCCAGACTTGGATATTATTTACCCAGACTTGGGATTTATGCTTTCAGCTGTTTCCACACAATAAAAGGGCCACACCAGATTACAGCAGTAATCTTCTAGAAGAAATACAATCGTGCACCACCAAGACGGTTATAACCGTCTGGACATGTGTCACCATCTGAGACATTCCTGAAATCACAACGAAGGCATGCAATTGGAGAATAATCTCCACTTGATCACTTTACACGTGGCAAAACCCCAGCCATCGATCTAAACCACGATCCGTGTGCTCTCACGTCAGATCAAGGAGCTTGACGGAAGGAAATGTAACCGCTTACGGAGTTAGCATCTTCCGTCAACTTTTCACTAACGGGTTTTCCCGCCTAAATGACTCCCGGCTATAAATATGAGAAAGAACCCAGGTATGAATTCAAGTTACACACACTTCTCAAATACTTATTCTTCTTCATTACCCATACTTATTCTCACACGGGAGTCGGGTCAAGGAGAGAATCCTCTTCACCCCTTGGCGAGGCTAACGGTGCTTCTTTTTGCAGAATTACCGGAGAAGAAGATCAGCTATACCTGAATCAATCGAGAGGAAACTAACCTTTTTTATGCGGATTCAAACCCCCTAGATATCTCGGTTCCGACCATTTATCTAGTGTTTCTTCACTTGGGATAAGGTGGTTTCGCCTAAAAGTGTCGGTGGGCTGGGCTTAATGCCTCTCTCGGATTGCCACCTTAGTCTCCTTGCCAAATGGTATTGGAGATTTAAATCGCAAAAATTGCATCTGTGGAATAAAGTCATTTCTGCTTTGCATGGGGGTCTAAGTAGGAGAGAGTTTATTCCTTGTAATAAATATATTGGTGGTGTTTGGAAGCAAGTTTCAAAAGTTGGAGATGTCTTAAAATCGAATAATGTTAACCTTGAAAGCCTCATTAGAGGTGTGCTTAGAAGTGGGAAGCATATCCGCTTCTGGAAAGACTTATGGTTCGGGAATTCGTCTCTAATGCTACAGTGCCCTCTTTTATTCAGCTTGGAATCGGACAAGGATGTTTGTGTGGCTGATCGTGTGATGTTGAATAATGGCGCTCCCCTTCCGGTTTGGAGATGGATTCGCCCTCCTGACACTAGGGCGGAACTGGATGAGTTATTATTCTGCAACAACGTCGTTCGGGATGGGTCTTTTTCCGAAGCTGAGGACTCGTGGCAATGGACGGGAGATAAAAGTGGATCCTTTTCAGTTCGCTCTGTCTGGTTGTTACTTCAAGGTCCTTCTCGTATCTCTCCGTCTAATTTTTTCAAGTGGAACAAATGGCTCCCCCTCAAAGTCAACATCTTTGGCTGGAGGATGGCTCTCAATCGCCTTCCTTCCAAGGATTGTCTTTTGAAAAGGAACATCCAAATTGTTAACGACCTTTGTCCTTTTTGCTCGGAGTCTCCGGAGTCTTTGGAACACTTATTTACCGCCTGTCGATGTGCTCATGAAGTGTGGTATATGATGTCACACCCCCAAAAATCCACACGCGGAGTATCACCGCTTGGAGGCGTGACTGACCAGGATCAAGCCACCAATCATATTGAACAAGCATATAAGTAGTTATAAAAGTCCAACCAATACAATTGGTGTCCAAACAAACATAGTTAAGTTGTGAGCGGAAGCATAATGTTTAAAACCAAAACATAAGTTTAAATGTTCCAAAGTTTAACATGGCACACAGCTGTCCATGTCCCACAACGACTCTTCCCCATGCAAGCTCCAGCTAAGTACCTATTGACCTGCAAAGCATGTAGTAACGAGTCAACAATAATGTTGAGCGAGTTCACAGTTGGGTGTTGGTTTTAGTTGTTCCAAAAATAGTTCCTTTAACTGGCATCCCTGCCGTGGGGGTTACCCCATAGTTGAAAACGTGATTTGTTTAACCCATTAACTCTGGCAATCCAGCCGTGGGGGCTACCCCATGTTTAGTTATCTGGCTTTTCGGCAGTGGGGGCTACCCCATGTATACTACTAGACTCGTTACCATATCGACTGCTGACTGTAGTCATGTTTATGTGCCCTGAACTGTCAATCTCTATCATCATTGACGTGCCCAGATCCATTAGTTCACGCCCGTCCTCTGCGGCACGGTGTGAGGCTTGTCAGACCTAAATAGCGCTATCTAACTAATGACCCGCTCGCCATTGGCCCGAAGATTAAGTCGATATAAAAAGGAGGGACTTCGTGATAGAGTTTTGGTCTAGTAAAAGTTAACTGTCCATGAGGACGAGGAATTATATTCCTGAACCAGTACTGTCCTACCCAAGAAAGGACGAGGAATCCATGTTCCTTAAACCCATTCCCAACCCCTGGGAATCCCATGCTTTGTAGAAAGTGTGAACTCACCTTAGATTGCTCGGTAGGTAAACGAAAGGTCAGATCGAGCTGCTAGAGGTCAACCACGTCCTAACATGGTTACCATACAAGTCAGGTCTAGGTGCACGCATGATTACACATAGGTAACAGATTATAAACACGGGTTGATCATGGCAAACACATAATACATGTTAACACCTTAACAGTCAAGTACTCATCATGTCTAACTTGTACGATCCAAAAGATAAAGCCCAATAACAGTCGGCCCAATATGTTGTGCGTTCAGCACAACCTTGTACGATCCACAACATGTTGTGCGTTTCCGTTAATCACCCGGCCCAAATAACAAGAAGCCCAAACAAGTCTATAAGCATAAACACGGCCCAATTAATAAACACGAGTCTTGTGCGATTCGGACCGCTTGTACGATCCGATCGACTTGTGCGATCCGAACTAGTCCAGCCCATCATGAATACCCGGCCCAACAGTTAAACAACATAACAACTTGTGCGATCCAACAGTCTTGTGCGACTGGGGACCTCTTGTGCGATTGGATCATCTTGTGCGACTGGACAAGACTTGTGCGATCAGTCTTGTGCGTTCAGTCTTGTGCGACTGGCTAGTTTGTTCGATCAGTTAAGTGAATTTCCTAAAATCATGCAATTCATTCAACAGTTTCCTAATTCTCCTCTATTCAATCAATCCTCACTAACAGTTTCCAACCATACATTTAATCGATCAAATAAGTGTTTTAACATCAAATCTTTATGAACCCTAATCATGTTTCAAGAACACAACCTATCATAACATTCAATCGGACCTAACCCTATGATCATCACATATCATCCGAGTTCAAACACAACACAGCCGACTTTCCTACCATCTGTTCTAATCATCGTTTAATATTGTTTGATACTAATTCATATAATGATCTAAACATACACATGTAACCCGATTATATGAACATCAACCATGAATAGTTTCTATCACATTCAATCATAAGATATCATTAAATCACCATGTAGATCATAACATCATGCAACCTAATATCAATGATTCTACAAACAGAAACCCTAACCGGATTCGATCAACATATAACCATACACAAACATTGATCAACAATCATGTATCATTTACAATTCATCACATGAGACATGTATAATCACATAACATAAAATCAACTAATAACAATACACTAACCGGTTGAGAGTGTATAACGAGAATGATCCGAACACAAAGATCTTCGATGGAGAGGGTGTGTGTGTGGCTGTCGTCGGGTTCGTGAGGGAGAGAGAGGAGAGCTAGGGTTTGTGTGTATGAAGTGTTTAGCAAACAAATGAGGAGTATACCCTTTCTCCTAATGCTATGCGTGTAAAAGAGAGAGTGGGCCGAGCCATCATGGGCTGCCCTTGATCCGAATGTAATGAGTGTAGCCCGAATGGGCTTGTGCGATCAGGTTGTGTTTTGCGTTCACATAATACGTACACTCACATAACATATAACACATATCATCTCATTAAATCAACATATCAAATAATTACACTAAGTTCACATACGTTACATTAAGCACATAGATAAGTTCGGAAATACGAGTTGTCACATATGATTTCCAGCTGGATAAACTCTCCTCAGGTTATGGCTTTCTCGGTCCTTGACATTCTGCGTTTCCATGAGAATATCAATGGGTCTTCGATTTATTGCAAAGTTGTCCAGTCGGTTATCCTCCTCACTTGCTAGGTTTTATGGAAGCATAGGAACAATATCATCTTTAACGGCATGAAGATGAATCTTCAAGGCATCGTCGATGAGGTTAAGGTGTTGGGTTTTCTATGGCTGAAAAGTAGAGCGAAAGGTCTAAATCTATCGAAGCATCAATGGGATAGTTTTTATTTTATGTAATTCGTTGTTGTTTGTTTTCGTTGTTTCCTAGCTCCTCGCTAGTTTTTGTGGAATGAAATTTGCCTTTCAAAAAAAAAATCTTAATGATAACCGTAAACACTATAACACATTAAAATTAGATAAGTAACTTTTAAAAATAAAACAAGAAAGTATGTGTTTTAATTAATGATATTAACTATCTTAATTCAAATATTAACATAAAATCAATCATAGAAGCACTTAAAAATTTACTATCTATGTTTTTTTTGGGTAAATTACATTTTTCGTCCTTTATGTTTGTAGCGAATTGCAATGGATGACCTTTAACTTCCATAATTACAGTCACAGTTCTTTTTCTGTTAAAAGCATTACACCTTAGGTCCTTTAACACTAACCCAATTAAAATTTCAAGTTAACTCTCACATATGCCTTCCACATACGAGCATTATTGTCTTTTTACCATTCTAATAAACTATAGATAAAATCCCCTTCAGTTCTCTTTCTCTAACATCCACCATCACTCTCTCTAAACCTTCTCTCACTCACTCACAACCAAAGTACCAAACCCTCTGCCCATCTTTAAAATGGGATTTATGTAAAGCTTCTTTCTCTCTCAAGGCCACACTTCCCTCCACGGCTCCACCCTCCACCTCCGAGAAACCCCACCATCGTCGCAGATGGGCCCTGTCACCGGAACCCTAGTTTCGCCCCTGTTTCCTCTTCAAAATCTTAACTTGTTGCCGATTTCTCCGGTTGCAGGTTATTCTCCGGTCGCAGGTTAACCCGGATCGTTTCCAAGATGCATTTCGACCGCCCTAAAAGCCGGCGACTGGTTAGACACTCGGTTTCAGCTGGCTGATTTGGGCCATCAGTCGTATGATGACAAGGACCTTCTTCGACATTAAAGCTTGCAGATATTAGACCTACTAAAAATGGCGTCATGAATATTCTTCTAAGGGCCGAGTTTGGCATTTCAAAGTGAATGTTGCTTGAAGAAGAAGACGAAACAACCATTAATACAAAGTAAAAGATGAAATTACTGAATAAGGATATGAAGGGGAGATGAATGAAAAGGGTTTTTGACTGAAGAAGACTCATTCCTAGCAAATTACAGACCCAATGAAGAAAGCCTAATTTGTTAGTTTGGAATATGAAGAATAAAAAAGCTTCACATTTCGTGATCCATATGGTGGAGCAACTGTGCTGTTGACTCGCTTTAAAAATAAATTAATCTTTTTTTATTTTTTATTTTATTGTATTAGAGTGGGAAAATACAATAATGCCCCCATGTGCATAGCACATGTGAGACTTAACTAGAAATTTTAATTGGGCTAGTATTAAAGGACCTATAGTGTAATGCTTTAAAAAAAAAAAGACTATAAGTGTAAGTTAAAGGTTATCTATTGAAATCCACTATAAACATAAAGGACGAAAAGTGTAATTTACCCATGTTTTTTTATAGCCATCTAATTTAATCTAATCAACTAATAAGAATGAGATAGAACCAGAGGTGGGATGCTTTGTTCATTACAGAAGAAATTAGTTGGATCAACCACCCCTTTCACCATTGCCAACCTCTTAAAATTCCCTTTAAAATACTTTCTACCCCATATCAACGATCGCTCATAGCTTGTACTGCATGCATTACAACTTGTACCCAGATCCAAGTCCCTAAAGTTCACATAAGCTTCCCTAGGGTTCTTGGACACGTATGGTGTCATCTTCTCATATACCCTCCTTATTGCAGCAACACGCTTTTCAGTTGCATTAAACCCCTCATCATCCCATCTCATTATGTATTGTATGATGTACAAATTCCCTTCCCTATGCGGGTAAGGTGTCGCGGTTTCATCGATCTCGCCCATCTTTCCACCGTGTGGCTCCATCCCAAGAATCAAGTTTGCTTCCAAACACCATTTCCAAATCTCTGCAAGTGCTTCTTCTGGTATTGGTTTCTTAACATAATCCGATTTGAACTTGTAGTAATCTTTAGGCCATGGTCTTCTTTCTATGAGAGCATCAACACTTTGTCCTCTTAAATAGAGAGAAAAATAAACCACTGATTCAATCCAACTCATCTCTATGCAATCTTTGTCCAGTAATCCCAGTTCAGGAAACCCATCACTAACTATTTTCATTAGCTCGTCAGCTTTCCCCAAGAACAGCGAGTTGATTGTTACTTGCATCGTGCTGTTAACTGGAGTTATAACAAGATTAATGAACAGATCTTCAGTTATGTTGTGAGCAATTTGCTGCCACTTGTAAACAAGCCGAGTTGCATCTTCATCTAGGGTTTTAGAAAGACTGAAAACAGTAACAACTGGTGGAACCCAAACAAGATTGATCTTCCATGATAATACAACACCAAAACTAGCTCCACCACCTCCTCTAATCGCCCAAAACAAATCTTCACCCATTGAATCTCTATCCAGGATTCGCCCCTTCACATCGACCACAAGCGCGTCGATTACGTTATCTGCAGACAAACCGTATTTCCTTGCCATCGTGCCATACCCACCTCCTGTTAGTTGCCCACCAACACCCACCGATGTGCACTCTCCAGTTGGGAATCCAAGGAGATTACTTTTTTGAGAAACATAATACGATAGCTCTCCAAGAGTGGCACCGGATTCAACCCATGCAGTGTTAGCCTGTGAATCAACTGATACTGACCGGAGTTGGTTGAGATCAAGAACGATGAAAGGGTTCTGATCGAAGGAGGTGTAGGAAAGGCCTTCATAGTCATGACCACCGCTTCGGGTCCGGATGTTGAGTCTGGATTTAGCACCGCAGATGACTGTGGATTGTACATGGGAATATGACAAGGGTGTGATTATTGCTAATGGTTTTGGTGTTGTAGTGGTGTTAAATCTAAGATTTTGGATTGTAGATTGAAGAAGGGGGGAATATGAAGTGTCATTGGGGGTGAAAACAATATCGTCTGATGAAATTGTTTGAGAGAGGCAATCCAGAAATTTACTAGAGCTTGTTGATATGAAAAAACAAAGGACAAGAGTTAGGAAAAATGATACAAGTTCACAATTAGAGATGTTGAACTTCATTTTTGTGTCTTTTTTCAGCTTTGTCACATCTTTCATTATTTATACACCATATTTCAATCTGCTTGTTAATTAGTATGTCATTATCAATAAAAACAATACGTACCCGTAATGAGTTTGAAGTGTAAACGTGTCATCACCTACCAACATATACGAACTGATAAGTCTAATACTAGGTTGCATCTTTGCCGAATGCCGACTTTAATCTAAAAGTGTACCGGCCTAAAAGTCGGGGTGGTAGGTGTACAGAATTTAATGCATTTGGAAATTTTATTCGAGCTAGCGTATTAAGCTGAATGATGCTGCGTTTTACGCAAAAGGATTGTTTTTCTTAGCTGGGTATTTCGCCGAATTGAAAGAGTTATTATGCTCACCGGATGACTTTTTTCCCAGGAAAAACTAAAATTCTAGCAAGACCGACCCATATTACGCCTGAATTCCAATATAGAACTAGTATGGTTTCTTTATTGATTTTCATTTTGTTGTTTTATGTGATGAATATGAGAAAATATAGATGTACAACGGTTTGATCTTTTTTACGTTTTTTTGATTTTTTTGTTGTTCTAGACTTGTAATTAAATGATTTTTTGTTTTATTTATAGCTTTGTTTGTTTAATTCATTAGTTACAAGCAATCAACATTTAATACTAGGGCTTGAATGTTTGAAAATAAAATTAAAAAGTATGGACTACGGTTGAACATGATTGTTTATTTTGTTTAACTGTTTAGTGTTGTTTTATAAACTTATGGAGCAATTTATATATAATAGGAATGATGAATAAAAATGTAATGAACTCATGATGTGTTTAGTATCTCTAGATAATGTTTTGAATAGAGTTAAACAAATGAAAACCTACAGGGCACAATTTTAAATACGTTTGTAATGACGTTTGACGTATTTTTAATGATTATATAAATTTTAGGGGCTGTTTGGCTAAGCTTTTCAAAACTACTTATTTGCTTATTTGTTTTTCAGAAAAGCAAATAAGCAAATAAGTAGTTTTGAAAAGCTTAGCCAAACAAGCCCTTAGTTTAATGTTTTTTTTTCTTATATGACCAGACCCGATTCGACCTGCTATGAACCATTTTTTTTTATACAACAAGAGGGCTAAAATATTTAAAAATATTCCGCACCCTTAGGAAAAAAATACTGAATACGCCAAACATTTTAAGGGTTTCCTCATAGTCGGTGTATGGTGCATTTGGTGCCTAAAAATGTCAGTATGTCGTCTTAACCGTCCATTTAGTCAAATCTTTATTGGTGAAAACAAGAAAGGTAATTTTTTTTGAACGGCAAAGAAAGTTAATGTTTATATAAGGGTGAACGGGGCGTAAAGCGGGGAGTGGTTCGGTGACCACATCCACCGATCGGGAACACCGCCGCCATCCATGCGGGGACCCGAATCGGTGAGGGTAATCGGTGTGGAGTCACCGCTGAAGAGAGAGGAGATGGTGGGCCCATAGCTTGTAACAACCAATCAAGTATTTTTCTTTTTTCTTTTTTTTTGAATAAAAAAACAATTCCCCTAAGAGGGGAGTGCCGCCATCAAATTGGGGTGCGAGTGGAGTTTAAGAGGGGAGTTGACGTCGCATAACCAGATTGGGTGTGCGTAAGAGAGGGGAGTGCCCCTCTCACCCTAAAGTTCATGGCCGCTCAATTATTTATTTAGAATGAATTTGAATTTGTTATCTCGGAGTACGATTAAATACAAACCAAATTTTGTATACAAACTGTAAGAACCATTTAAAAAGTGTCATGTGTCATCCAACCAATTATAGAGAAATGGTAAAATGATAACCTAAATAATATCAATTATATTGAATTCCTTATAATTATGCTAACAAGCAATTAATTCTTTATTTGGATCTTCCTTTTATTTACAATGTGCTGATAAAGAAAATGCTGATATCATTTCACTTATGTGCTAAAATTAATTATCTTGGTTAATTTTCATATGCTAATATAATTTAAAAGTGCTGCTTTTATGTATGTATTGTTTTAGCATGTGCTAATTTAACTTTTTTTAAGTGTAGGATCTGTTCTTACGGTTTTTATGATAAATATAGTTTGTACCGGAACAAACCGAGAAACAAAACCCCACTTAACTAGAAAATATTAGAAATATTTAATAATAAAAAAAGAATCGATTAAAATTTAGATAAATAAATGAACTACGCTTGTAAGTAAAAAAACTATGAAATGTGACAACTCTTTATCCATATCATTTTACAATTATTTTACATTGTTCGGAAAATTGTTTGGACACCAGAGGGTACTTTTCCAATTGAATTTAAGACTATACGGGGTGGGCGTGGATAAGCGAAGTTTATGTCTTTCCACGTCAAACACACCACACCCCAGCGTTGTAGACGGCGTTGATGGTTGGGCTTGAACTTTTCCACCTGTGTTGAAAATAAATGATCATCGACGTGGCGTTGGCTGATTGGGGTGGCTACTAGCGGTTGGATCCCAACGGTATTATTTTTTTTTAAAGAATTATTATTTAAAAAAGTTATTTCACCTCATCTGTATAAAAAAACTCACTATTTTCACCTCACTCTCTTCTCCCCAACTCATTCTCAACCTTCATTTTTATAAAATCTCTCAAACTTTTATAAAAAATAATGCATCCACCCAACAGCAAATTTGATCCGAACAACCCCTACGGTTTCGGCGAAGTACTGAACACCACTTCGCCTCAAGGCTCTCAACCGAACCAACCACGCTTTACCAATCCGAACATATTGGCTTACGGTCATCTTCTTGCGAACCTTTTTTTAGTTATGTAATCGTCTTTTAGTTATGTAACCTTTTTTTATTTAAATTATGTAATTGTTTTATTATTGTTAATTATGATATTACTAATAATGCTATTTTTTAAAAAAAATAATAGATAATATATAATTATTAAATAAAAAAATAATAATAATAAGTATGTGTCACGTGTCGAATAACGCACCTCTTCCACGCCCCTTCTCACAGCCCCTTTTTTTCTACTACGCTACATTTCTGACGTGTGGTTACGTGTCGTCTACATGTCACATAACGCTTATTTTTCAAGCCCCTACACCCCGTGTGGTCTAATGGTTATTTTAAATTGTCCGGAAAGTACAATTATTTTCTACAAGGTTAAATGCAATACCAACAATATTATTTAGATTTTATTTACATCCATGTATTATTTTTTGGTAAAATATTGTTGACAAGAATGCAAATTTGCTTGTATATATTATATTGTCTCAATTAATAACAAGTAGCATAATGTAATTGTTTTTTGCAACTATGCTTTTAATTTTACTGCTTGTATATATTATATTGTCTCAATTAATAACAAGTAGCATAATGTAATTGTTTTTTGCAACTGTGCTTTTAATTTAACATTGTAGAAAATACTTCTACATTCAAGCTATTATTCGAATAGATTAGAGCTGCCAATTGTTAGTTCACCGTTTGAAAATGTTAGAGTAAACTGCAATTTTACCCGTATGATTAGGGGTGATTAACACTTTACCCCTTTTGAATTGACTCAATTAATAACAAGTTGCATAATGTAGTTGTTTTTTGATACTATGCTTTTATTTTAACAGTGTAGAAAATACTTCTCTATTCGAATAGATTAGAGTTGTCAATTGTTAGTCTGCCGTTTTAAAATGTTAGAGTAAACTATAATTTTACCCCCTATGGTTAAGGGTGACTGACACTCTTACCCTCTATGATCCAAAAAATTGTTGTCTCCCCCCATCCCAAACGAGTCCCAATTGCATCAATATACACTCTGAAGGATAAAACTATAACCTAACCAAAATGACATTTTCGTAATCTTACCAATATTTATATAGTAAACTTCAATTTTACCTCATGTGCTTTACCTTCGCTGACACGTTTACACCATGTTATTAAAGTCGTCTTCTTCGGTGATGTTCCAACCACTCCGGTGATATTCTGACCACCGGAGCAAAACCTGCAACTCGTCTCTAAACTGATTAGAGCAAGACCCAATATCCACCGGATCTTTAAACTGATTAGAGCAACACCGTGGTTCTCCTTTTCCCTTTCTTGAATCATCATTTTAAATTGTACTTAAAAATTACACAAGATGTAGGGTGGATTTGAAGTTAATATAAGGGGAGTGGGGGCGGAGCGTTGTTTTTCCGTGATGGCCAAAAAATAACGCGTGAAAACAAACAATTGCCACCGCCACCATCATTCTATCACGCGTGTATTATTAAAGCGTTGTATTATTAACGCGTGAAAGATACAAAACAAGAACATATGTTTGATTTGGTTGGTTGACTGCATGTTTGACACGTGTGAAAGTTGAATGTAAACTTCAATGTTTGACTGCATTTTTAATGTTTTTAATAATAAATTAGTTGAAGTTGGCTTTTTTTTAATATTAATAATAAAAAGTTGTGAGTGATGGAATTCCATCACTAGTGATGACCACCGTCACCAAAAAGGCTTTTGAGTGATAGAATAGTGGTTGATGACATTGCGAAACTTGATTGGATGCTTGTGAGTGATAGAATTCTATCACTAGTGACCACCTCCACTCCCCTAATGCCACTTGTTTTGCAAATAAAATATAGTTCTCGATTAAGATATTGAATGCAATTCAATTCAAAATATCGGGAATCCCAGCGAGGCGTCATTGAGTGCAGTCTATGCGTTCATCACCATACGTAGGCGATTGGGTGACCATTTTCATAACGGTAAGTTTTTTTTTAAATAAACTTTATTAAAAACAATCTCCGACCCAAACGGACAAAAGACCAAACAAACAATAGCACCCTCGACGCAAACGGGCAAAAGGGCAAAAAAGTTACAACATGGGTATTTACACCACTCCGTCCATATGATATAATTACAAGGATATCTACTTTTAACCCAATTATAACCTCTCGATTTTATCTCCCCAATGATATCATGTGGACTACATTTTTTTCTGATTAAAAACAACCTCGTTTTTTTCTTTTCAGATGCACCAGCATGCGATAATAGCCAACCCGTAAATTATATTCTCCGCCTTCTTACCATTCTTGATAAACTTGTGGATGTCTAAAATATCTTTGAACTCAAAAGAAGAAAAGCGGCGTGATGTTGCACCAAACGCTGAACGTCGACCACACCCGGAGAGCCACCGAGCAAGCAGTGAACAAATGCTCCACCGTTTCCTCGAAATCGTCGCATAACGGGCATATGACCAATGTAATATCCACATTCCTGCTTCTTAAATTGATTCTCGTAGGGAGCATATCCATATTGGCTCTCCAAGCCATAATATTGCACTTGACGGGCATCCATTTACACCATGCAAAATTTGGAAGGTGACTATTACCTCTATCTATAATCCAAGCCTTTTTGACCGACTTCATAGAGAAACCCTTCTGGCTATCAATAGCCCAGTGCCAAGCATCCTTATCGTTGAAAAGTCTCACAGAGCTGAGAGTCTCGTTACATTCCTTACATTCCTTTAGCTCCTCCTCTGACATAGGTTGTCTAGACAAATGCCAAGTTAATATACCATTTCCTTGACCCGCAACGATTCTCTCAGCGACCCTGCACATTTTAGACAACTTCAAGCCAAATAAATGAGGCCATCTTTCCATGAAGGGAAGATCGCCCACCCAAGTGTCATCCACATTCCCCACCTTACCCATAATTAGCCGATTTAACCCCCTCCCATTTAATTTAATTTTGGAAATCAACTTGACCATAATTTTTCCAACACCCCGCTATGCTACTGTTAAGCGGAAAAAGGCTCCTTTGATTGTTTTTACCATGACACGCATCCACCACTTTACACTAAAGATTATGGTTTTCAACCCTATATCTCCATCCCCATTTAACAAGAAGATCCTCATTAACCTCTGTTAGTCTGTTAATACCCAACCCACCTGTTATCTTAGGCCAAATGACCCCCTCCCAAGCCACCCAGTTCATTTTAGAATTGCAACTAGACCCCGCCCATAGGAATTTTCTCATTTTGGATTCGAGGTTTTTGATAACCCCAGTCGTGGCCTTATATAAAGAGAAATAATAAATAGGCAGACTCTCTAATACCGAATTAATCAAAGTAAGTCTCCCCCTATCGACAAAGTTTTAGCTTTCCATACCGACAACCTTGTCACACCCCAACCGATGGCGGAAACATCAGGATGAGACGAAAATTAGATTGCAAGAGACTTCATAACACTATTGATGACAAGTATTTATTAATTGGTTTTACATTGTTTGAACTAGAATACAGCAAGATAGAAATACAACATGTGTTAAGCAATAAAATTTCATTTCATTGATAAAAATACCTTACAACTTTTGGAAGCAACTTACAACATGCTTGAAACTAGTACAAGTACATAAATACAACAAAATACAGTTAAATAAAATGAGTTTCTAAGGCATTCCTATTGGATTCCATGCATATCATCAACCTGCAATACATGTTAAAGCATAGTTCAATACAAAAAAGTATTGGCGAGCATACAAGTTTCAATATAAGTATAGAACATAAAATGTTTTAAACAAATACTCTATGGTAATGACTATGTATAAGCATATGGGTTTAAGCACGTATGATTACAAGTATAACACGTAAGAGCATGTATAGGAATTTTTCGTGCAAGAGCATAAGCATGTTAAGTATATTTGATATAAAGTATATGTATTGCATCCAAAGGTAACAAGGCATAAAAAGGGATCGAGTATGCTCACTGTTTTGCGTATGGTAATGCTAAACCGCAAGCGGGATTGATGAAGCCTCGAGATTATGAGTGGTTGCGTTTGCGATTTCCTTATAAAATTCTACGTGCAAATATGAATTGGGAAAACGTGGAACCGACGAATATTGTCCTAAAAATAAAGGAAGGATAAAAGAAATAATGAAGAAAAATTAGATGATATGCTTGATTATAGTTTATTATCCAAAGGTATAAGCTGAATTATTTAAATGTAACTATATTAGTTGAGTAAATGCATAACTTAACTTGTATAGATACATATATAATATTGATTCGTATACATTCTGATTTGATGAAATTATGTGAACATAAGTCTCATTATAGAATTTGATAGGTAATCTGATTTAGTGTAATTAAATATATAAAATTCTGATTTAATGGTAAACATAATAAAATCCGAATAACTAAATATGTTTTAGTGATTAATTGAATATATTTGATTTAATTAAAATCAAATTCACTAATAAGCTATAAGAGAGAAAAGAAAATAAAATAAAAAAAATGTATATATAAAAGGAAAAAGAATAAGAAAAATTAATTATTATTGATTTTGGAAAAAAATGCCGCACATCTTTTAAACATGGCCACGCCTTTTCTCTAGCAAGGCCACGCATTGAATAATTTTCTTTAAAGAAGCAGGGCCATGTCTAGACCTAGACATGACCACGCCATGCGAAAAAAAAGGTCATTTAATTGTTCATCTCTTTCATTACAGAGAACCCAGCGAACAGAAAAGAAACCCACCAAAAATGTTTATCATTTGATCTTATTAGAACCCCTCTCTGTTCATTACATTGGTAAAATAAAATAACAAAATCTTAAATGTGTCGACCAACTGTTTATATGTGAATGCCTAGTAATAACTACTCTACATCATCACATTTGTTTGTTCATAAGGTACCAGTTACCTTCTTGTCTAAAATAATCAACATCGAACAAACGTATCCATTTGTTTCATTTAGCTTTTGAATGTCATAAAAGTTCATCAGGTTACTTAAACGAGGGAACAAGGTAATAAAGAAAAGTATACCGATACGGAAGAGGAGTCTAACTCCGATGAAAACTCCGGTTCCGGTGAGTGAACCTTTCTTCGAGTTTCTGGCGACGACTGGATTCTCCGGTTGGTTCCCGATGACGTGCTTGGCGCTCCGTCAAACTCCGACTCCGGCGAACATACCAAAACGTGTGGCGCGATCTCGTAATGTCTTCCGGTGTCGTATGGTCGTTCCGGCAAGGTGTAGATGTGGTGGTTGATGTGACAACCGTCAAAACTCCAGGTATCCGTACAATTAATTAATCTTGATTAATGCTTAATGACTTTGCTGAATTATAATTAACTACTTTCTGACTACTGCATCCTACTTACATGTGCATCGCATATCTCATAATGTCACATCATTATTACATGCAAACCATATTGACATAAATGATGCACAAAGCACAGTTAGCACAGTTAGCGGATAACTCAGAAAAATGCTGACAGAACTCAGCACATAGACAGACAGTGTTTTGAGACCCAGTATGGGCTAGAGACTAAGTACTACACTAGTATGGTGTGTAGGGAAGTAAGGACCACAAAACTGCATTCCTAAGTGATAGTTTAAGTGCCAGAAAGTGCCTAAAACTCACCCAAAGTGCTGAATTCAGCA
Source organism: Helianthus tuberosus (assembly GCA_030545235.1). Classification (NCBI taxonomy): domain Eukaryota; kingdom Viridiplantae; phylum Streptophyta; class Magnoliopsida; order Asterales; family Asteraceae; genus Helianthus; species Helianthus tuberosus. The sequence goes on from CM060443.1 coordinate 104,784,681, forward strand.
TAATTCAGCAAAAATCAGCATTTTAACAAGTTAGTAACATGCAAAAATATGACTAAATGGTCCTGAATGTTTTCCTAAGTGTCGGGAATTAAAAGTATCACAAAAGGGTACATAAAGAACACTAAACGGTAAGTTTAGCACTTTAACGAACCAGTATCTAACCGAATAACCGGATACTACCCGAAACATCAAAATTACACTAGAAGCATTGTTTTAATGTTTCCAAGCTAGTTATGATCCTCGAACACCCTAACACACTAAATAACACACTAACAACTAAACACCTAACTATTATACTTAGAATCTAACTAATTCTCCTAACTATCCATCACAACACAACCATACCCCCCCCCCCCCTCATTCTCACGGTTACCATGGGTGGACCCACCCATGGATTTTGTGGCAATTATTTATTAGATTTGCCTTGTACTTATGAAACATATTATCCAAGAGTTAACACTTACGCATGGATATAAGAATAGGATGATGGACTAGAGCTCATAACTTACACCCACTCAAACACACTTACTCTCTCCCTCCTCTCCCTCCACTCACGACCGTGAGCCTCCACCCCCACCACCATCATTCTCACTTCACTTTCATCATTCCATACTCAACACAAGGTGTTAGAAGCAAGATAAGGAAGCTTGGTGGCTTTGGAGATTGAAGGACCTTCACCATTTGCTATTAACCACCTAGTTTATCATCTTCATCCTATTGAGTTTCATCCCTAGCCTTGTGCTAGTAGTAAGGCTCTTATAATCCCTTGTTACTTCTTATTTAGTTGGTTAAAAGATGACGTATGTTGGTAATCATGAAGAACCCTAATGAACAAAATGATAATCTCTAACATAAAGCTTAATAACATAAGAATCAATGTTGATTTAGTGTATATATGATACTTGATTGTTATTTTCTTGTGTTTATGATGTTAGACATCATATGAAACTTACTAGATTGTGATTAAATACATGATCTAGCAAGTTGAGGTGATGATCTTGTGAAAAACCAAGATGATCATACTTTATGTTTCTCATGAACTTGAAAATGAAAATGATTTTGCGAATGATGAAGTATGTAACATGTTACTAGTCATAAACTTGGATGATTTCAAAACTAGTTTTCTCAAGAAACTAAGTTAAATCACAAGATTTACATAATCATGGATTTTAAAGAAACTAACCATGTTTTTAGTGGTGAAACAAGTATAAAAATACATTGTTAACAAGAAAAATTCAAAAGAATGATTTTTAGAAAAATCATCTTGCAAGTTGTAAAAGACTAAATCTTGTAAGAAAGGGATTTACAAATAAATAGCCACACTTTAAAGGGTAACTAAGCTTACTAAACACACTTGTAAGTTACTACAAGTTTTCATAAAAGTTCAAGTTCATGTTGTTGTGTAAATTGCATGACTTTGGCACTTGGTAAGTGTTGATTGAGTTGTTGATTGTTTGTGATGATTTTAAAAGAAAATAATATGCTTTGAAAGGATGGGAACCTCCATTTTAGGGGAAACTATGGCAAAATTTTCTAAAAATGTAAACACTTAGAAAAATATTTTCAAACAAATATTTACAAGTATATTTTAACCATGAGTTTCCATATAAACCTTGCCATAATTTTTGTCACAAAAATACAAATATTGGAGGTTGGTTTTTATAAATAAAAATGACTAAATATGTAGTTGAATGATATATATTTAAAAGACACGCATGTGTGATTATTTGTATACTTTGTGTATTAGTTATACTATTTAGGACTTGAAATAATATAACACATTAAAATACAAAGAAATTACAATCCAAAATATTATCAAAAATATCAAGGAATAAATATATAAGTTACTCACATAATATTGTGAAACCGAACGAAAGAATGTAACTTACAAAATATTCCGAAAAATACATTTATAAATATATTTTTGGTAAATGATATTTTGGACACAAAGAAATGAAAATATGATTTTTATGAATATAACAAAGTTATATCATATTTTGGACAAAACGGAAATATATAATTTTTGGCGATTAAAAAAATATATGTTTTCGTGGAAATTACTAGGAAATATAATATTTTTGTGAAAAGTATATATTTCCTGGATAAACTTGAAATACATTATTTTTGGATTAAAATAAGTTTATATATATATTTTCTAAATTTAAACTTGAAAATATATTAATTTGGAAGTACAAATATTTTTGCCAAAAGGAAAAATTATAAATAATTTTTCTAAGTAATAATTACTAAATATATATATTTTGGGAAATATATATATTAGTGGACTTTTATTAGAAATAACATTCCGGAAAGTTTAACACAAAATTAAGTATAAGAATACTTAATAATTACAAAAAGGTACGTACTCTCGTACATATAAATACACACCGGAATACGACACCGATACATGGTAAAAATATATAAATACAAATACTAATATACCCATCCTTGGGAAGGAAGCACAAGTATAAATACTTGAGAAGTATTATTACGAAAATATTGTTTGACAATTATTCCAAAATTTATAAATATAATTTAAGTCGAAATATTAAATATTTTGACAATAATTATATAAATTGGAATGATATCAGAAACGTAACTCAAAAACATTAATACTAAGACAAGGCACGACCCGTTCGTCTAATAGACGTTAGTACATTGTAGGTAGTCGTGTTTGCTGAAGGAACGTGAGTTACGAGTACTGAAGACGCAAGACAGTGAGTTCATGTCCCCCTTTTTCTTTAAACTGTTTTGTTTATTAACTTCGGGGGTGAAATACATGTTACAAAATGATTACATACAATTACAATTGGTATGGTTAGCCTAGGAAAGTACAGTAGATCATGTGAATGGGTAGGCGCACACTTGAGACCATTAATCCTCGTATAAGTACCGAGGGGCATGAGTGATAGATCTATTTGGGTGTAGCGAGCCCACACCCATGAGGACCAGGGTGGCCCATGAGGTGACTATGTCTTACAGCCGGAAGCCCGGTACAAATTTGCTAGGTTTGAGCCTTCCTACGCCGTGACACATACCAGTGGCCTTGCAAACCATTGGTGATCTGTTTCCTTGTTTGCTTTCATACCAGGATTTACAAACATACATACATACACTATTCACAAAGGTTTTATACATATACACGAGCACACGAACTCGCTCAACTTTTGTTGATGTTTTCAAATTACATGTATTTCAGGAAATTAAGTGGACATGGCGGGTGTTTGCAAGTCCCAAGCTGCGTTATGAGTAAAAAGATGTCATCTGAAGTCATTAGGGTTTAGGAGATGTATCTTAATCCTGGACGAGATACATGGTTCTAAACTCGGTTTTTATTTTAAGGTCTTTTGTCGAGTCCTCGTGAACTCTTTAAAACATGTTGTGGTTTGTAATTTAAATATGGAGTCTACGTTACAGACAATTATGTTGTGATATTTTCAAACTTGATTTATGGATGAACATCTAATGGTTTAATCATATAGTGTTGTTATGATTGTATGCAATGGTATTAAGAAGTCACACCATAATCACGCTTCCGCAAAAATCAGGGTGTGACAGCTTGGTATCAGAGATTCGATCGTAGCGAACTAGGATTCTTTCTTGAGTCTAGACTACGATCATTAGGGCTCTCATGAAAATGTTTTCACAACATATTTTCATTGCATACACGAAACGCCCAGATCCAGGAAACAAACATTTTTACAAATAAAGGATACAATTCACATTTCAAAGAATTCGTTTATAGTTCAGTCTGAGAGACTGGGTAATTCAGTCTGAGAGACTGGGTAGTTAGTCTGAGAGAATAGTTGGGACAGTCTGAGAGACTGGGGAGTTTAGTCTGAGAGACTAAGTAGTTCAGTCTGAGAGGCTGGGTGGGATAGTCTGGGAAGACTAGGATGAATATGTGCTTACATTGTTATTACTTACATGCTTAATAATGATTGTTGATATATATGCATATCTTGTGATTGTTTTGTTACAGACACTATGTCCTCATCTAAGAGTGGACTGTCAGATACTGTCGACCCCATGGCCTTTGTTTCGGACGATGAGATTGTCCCAGACCCTGAGATTTTTACCTCCGACACTGAGAGTGACGATGACGATGATTTCCAGCCTTTTGCATTACCTGACTTTGGCGACGATGTACCGCATGCTGATGGTTTACCCGACGAGGATCCCTTTCTTGTTCCTATTCCTGACCAGGACCATCTCATCCTCGAACATCCCGATGATGAGCATGTCGTGGTTCCGATCCTCGCCCCTTTTCCTCTTCCGGCTTTTCCTCTCGAGGATTTTCCTTTTGATGAGCTGTCAGATGATGATGTCGATCTTTTCATTGATGGTCCCCCTGATGCTGCTCAGGGAGATGGAGTTCCAGCTGATGATGTCATTGTTGTTCCACTCGTTGAGATACCTATCGTTGAGGTTTCATCTGATCATTCTGCTCCAGATTCTTTCAATTCTGTGTCATCCACCACTTTGCATGCATTGGGATTGCAGCGTTACCCCACTGATTCTGATTCTGACACGGCCCTGTCTGTTGCACCTATTATTCCACACGACTTTGATCATGACGTTGAGCCTGGACATGAGATTGACTTTGCCCCTGACGATCAGCCTATGGATGCACCTGCTGATCCTGAGCAGGCACTTGCTCCCGAGCCTATACCTGCTCCTGATCCCCTGCCTGACCATGACCCTGTACCTGTTGGCATACCTGTTGTTGCACCACTTGTACCTGATCCGATCCCTACACCCGCTGACCATGCTGCATTTGCTGATCTGGTAGACCCTAGATACGCATTCACCAGCAATGGGTGGATAGAGGATGATGATGATATGCCCCCTTTTGTTGAGCCTGTTACTCCCCCTCACATACATGCACCTGTTGATGTTGCCCCATTTTACCCGATTATATCCGATGTTCACCGCACTGACCTACCGATCATATTCTTACAGGATATCCCTCCACCCCGTCCAGGGGAAGGTCCGTCCAGCCAGCAGCCGGGCCATGTTCCACCCGTGTCAGCCGCATTTCCTTTCATACCACAGTACACACCTGCTACTCATTTTGCTTCTGTACCGTCAGGCGAGCCACTCATATGGTTTCCGCCAAACACTATGCCAGTCTCTGATCCATACCATCCCTCCCACTTTATTGGCTACATGAGGGATGAGCTACTCCTTTCCTTGCAGCTTCAGCAGGAGATCTTATGTCGTAGAGTCATGGAGTTTGAGAGGACTCCACGTCCTCCACCTTGTTTATGTCAGTCACCTTTTGCGACTCCACCTGCTCCTCTTTTGCCTTATCCAGATTTCGATGTTCGATTTCTTACCATGGGGCAGCAGATTAGTTATCTCTTGCGTCGCGTTCATGCTCTTGAGGAGGAGTTAACGCATGTGCGCAGTTTACTTTTCGTTCCTCTACCTCCTCCTCCTCCACCATCAGCATAGCCGATTTTTGGTTTTATGCAGGTAGCTTACTTTTGATGAGAGTGTCGCTATTGAGCCTAGCTTGCGAAGCCTTTTGAAGACCACTTTTTGATTTTATGACTGTTGTGGATTGATAGACATTTTGGACAAGGGTAGTGTGACCCTGTAGTCCATTTTGATGTGATACGATACATTTGTAGAACATGTAACTGTATTTGTGGTCGATGATTTATACAAGCTCAATCGCAGTATTCTCATTATATACATTGTTGAATTATACATTGGTGATATGAATGTGATGTTATGTGTTTACTTGCGTTGATAAATGTTATTACATTCACGTACTACATACTTATATGCATAAGACCTGACCTATACAATCTTCTTTTAGAAGATGCCTCCTCGAAGAGACAACCAGCTGCCCACAACAGAGACTGAGCTACAAGAACGAATTTCACGAGCAATAGCACAACACAAGGCCTTGCGCTCTGAACATAGCGGAGGTACCTCGGGAAGTAACCCACCTCTTGGTAATGTTTAAGTCACTAAAAGACACATTATGTTACGTTTGGACATTCCATGTGCGTTTGCTAATGCTTTCTGTGAATGATGTTGCTTGTACAGGCTGTACCTACAAGCAGTTCCTTGACTGCAAACCTCTGAATTTCGACGGCACCGGGGGTGCTGTAGCTTTTGTTAGATGGACGGAGAAAACTGATTCTGTGCTAAGAATGAGCAAGTGTGCACCGGAGCACCAGGTCACCTACATCTCTGGATTGTTCTTAGACGGAGCGCTATCATGGTGGAATCTCTAAGTTCAGACTCTGGGAGAAGAGGCTGCATATGCTATGACATGGGATGAAATGAAGGAACTCATGCGCAAGAAATACTTTTCAAGGGCCGAGATCCAGAAATTGGAAACTGAATTCTGGAATCTCAAGATGGATGGTCCGAAGATTGCCGAATACGTGCAGAGATTTCACGACCTATCTCGCGTCGTTCCTTACATGGTTGATCCGGAGTTCAAGCGAATCGAGCATTTTATTTGGGGATTGTCACCCCAAATCATGAGCATGGTGACGACGTCAAAGCCTTCAACGATCACTGAGGCTATTGATCTGAGTGTGGCACTAATTGAAGAAGCGATCAGGTTGAACAAGTTCTCGATTTCTGACCAAAAGAAGAAGAAGACTCACGTTGTGTCATCAGGTGAGAACAAAAGGAAGTTCTCAAATTTTAAAAAGGGTACTAGCAGTGCTAACGAGAAGAAAGATGCGAACCCACCAGCCGAGGTCAAGACTGGTGTTAAAAACAAAGGAAAAGGGTATATGGGCACCTTGCCCAAATGCGATGCGTGTCAGTTGCATCACACTGGACGATGCCGAGCCGGAAAGTGTGAGACGTGCGGAAAGGTTGGTCATGCCAAAGAGACATGCTGGTATGGTGCCGGTCATGGTAATGGTGGTCTGAGAGGTAATGGCAGCGGGAATGGAAACGGTAACCGTGGTGGAAATGGGTATGGAACCCGCAATCAAGGAGGAAATGGCGGTAATGATAATCGTGGTAATTTTGGAAACCAAGCTGGGAGTGGAAACCGCAACCAAAACAACAACCAGGGTGGAATTGGAAATGGAAATGGTCGGGGACCAGGTTGCTTTAACTGTGGGGATATTGGGCATTTCAAGCGTGATTGCCCGAGAAACAACCAAGCTCAGGGAAGGGTTTTCAACATTGGAGTGAGGGAAGCTCGCTAGGATCCGAACGTAGTCACGGGTACGTTCCCTATCAACCAACACTTTGCATCTATACTGTTTGATACTGGTGTCGATTATAGTTTTGTATCCTTAGAATTTAAGAAAATACTTGGGTTGGTAGCTAGTAGGCTTGATATTCCGTACTCGATAGAACTAGCTAACGGAAAGCTAGTAGAAGCGAATGAAGTTATTAGAGGTTGCGTAATAGAACTCGGGGAGCATGAGTTTACGCTTGATCTTCTGCCAGTCGAGTTGGGAAGCTTTGATGTGGTAGTCGGAATGGATTGGTTTTCGAACAACCGAGCAGAGATCGTATGTCATGAAAAGATCATTCGCATTCCGGTGGCGAATAGAGAAACGATTGTGGTGCATGGAGAGAAGCATGATACGCCCCTAAGGATTATCAGCTATTTGAAAGCTCAAAAGTGTTTGCAGAAAGGATGCGTTGCCTTCTTGGCACACATTGTGGACAAAGAAGCCGCTGAGCCAAAACTGGAAGATATCCCAGTTGTAAGGGAATATCCTGAAGTCTTCCCCGAAGACTTGCGAGGATTGCCGCCGCAGCGACAAGTCGAATTCCACATTGACTTAGTTCCAGGCATTGCGCCTGTAGCTAAGGCACCTTATCGACTTGCGCCTTCCGAGATGCAAGAGTTATCGACGCAACTTCAGGAGCTTTTGGACAAGGGATTTATCAGACCAAGCTTCTCGCCTTGGGGAGCTCCAGCTTTGTTTGTCAAGAAGAAAGACGGTAGTTTCCGCATGTGTATCGACTACCGAGAGCTAAACAAGTTAACCATCAAGAATCGGTATCCTTTGCCGAGGATTGATGATCTTTTCGATCAACTACAAGGTTCGAGTTTTTACTCCATAATCGATCTTCGATCAGGGTATCACCAGTTGAGAATTCAAGAAGAGAGCATTCCAAAGATGGCCTTTAGGACTCGATATGGACATTACAAGTTTTTGGTAATGCCGTTTGGTTTGACAAATGCGCCAGCAGTGTTTATAGATTTGATGAATAGAGTCTGCAAGCCATATCTTGATAAATTCGTGATTGTGTTTATCGACGATATTTTGATTTATTCAAGGACGAAGGGAGAGCATGAACAACACCTAAAAGCTATTTTAGAGCTGCTTAGGAAAGAGAAATTGTACGCAAAGTTCTCAAAGTGCAAGTTCTGGTTGCGCAAGGTTCAGTTCCTTGGTCATGTAGTAAACGAAGATGGAATCCATGTGGATCCCACCAAGATCGAGGCGATCAAGAATCGGGAGACTCCGAAGACGCCAACAGAGATTCGACAATTTCTGGGTTTGGCAGGATATTATCGCAGATTCATTGAGGTGTTAAAGAACAAGTACGAATAGGGAGACAAGCAAGAAGAAGCATTTCAGTTGTTAAAGAACAAGCTTTGCGATGCACCTATTTTATCCCTACCCGAAGGCACCGACAACTTCGTGGTATATTGTGATGCCTCGCGTCAGGGATTGGGATGTGTACTGATGCAGCGACAGAAGGTCATGGCTTATGCTTCGCGCCAGTTGAAGGTTCACGAGAAAAATTACACTACGCATGATTTGGAATTAGGCGCAGTGGTGTTTGCATAAAAAGTACGAATGGGGAGACAAGCAAGAAGAAGCATTTCAGTTGTTAAAGAACAAGCTTTCCGATTCACCTATTTTATCCCTACCCGAAGGCACCGACAAGTTCGTGGTATATTGTGATGCCTCGCGTCAGGGATTGGGATGTGTACTGATGCAGCGACAGAAGGTCATGGCTTATGCTTCGCGCCAGTTGAAGGTTCACGAGAAAAATTACACTACGCATGATTTGGAATTAGGCGCAGTGGTGTTTGCATTAAAGATTTAGCGACATTATTTGTATGGCACCCGATGCACGATCTTTACTGATCAAAAGAGCTTACAGCATATATTCGATCAGAAGGATCTTAACATGAGGCAGAGACGATGGGTTGAGTTGTTAAATGATTATGATTGTGAAATCAAGTATCACCCAGGGAAGGCGAATGTCGTAGCAGATGCCTTAAGTCGGAAAGAAAGAATCAAGCCCATAAGGGTTAGGGCTTTGGAAATGATTATACAGACAGACCTCTCGTTGCGCATTCGTGCCGCACAGAGAGAAGCTCTTAAGAAGGAGAATCTTGAGGATGAATATCTCCGTGGGATGGAGAAACAGTTAGTACCCAATGAGGAAGGAACGTTGTGTTTCATGAAACGAATTTGGGTTCCCCTCTTTGGTGGTCATAGAGACGTGATTTTCGATGAAGCTCACAAGTCAAGGTATCGGATAATATGTACCAAGATTTGAAGGATTTCTACTGGTGGCCAAGACTAAAAGGCGATGTTGCAACTTATGTTGGGAAATGTTTGACTTGTGCCAAGGTAAAAGCTGAGTATCAGAAGCCTTCAGGTCTTCTGCAACAACCTAAAATACCCATGTGGAAATGGGAGCAGATTTCAATGGATTTTATAGCGAAGTTACCAAAGACACCCAGAGGTCATGATATGATTTGGGTAATCGTAGACCGTCTGACAAAATCTGCACACTTTCTACCGATCAGGGAAAAAGATAACACAGGTAAGCTAGCCGAGCTGTACCTTAGAGAGATAGTTGCACGACATGGAGTGCCTATCTCGATTATTTCTGATAGAGACGGAAGATTTGTGTCAAGGATCTGGCAATCCTTCCAAGAAGCCTTTGGTTCTCAGTTGAATCTGAGTACTGCTTTTCACCCACAGACAGATGGCCAGAGCGAATGAACGATTCAAATGCTAGAAGACATGCTGCGAGCTTGCGTAATGGACTTGGGTGGTAGTTGGGACACTCACCTACCCTTGGTTGAGTTCTCATATAACAACAGCTACCATGCAAGCCTTCAAGTTGCACCGTTTGAAGCCTTCTACGGACGCAAGTGTCGATCACCCTTATGCTGCGCAGATGCGAGTGATAGACAGCTTGTTGGTCCCGAATTGGTTCAAGAGACGACAGATAAGATTATACAGATCCGAGAGCGCATCAAGGCGGCTCGTGATCGACAAAAGAGCTATGCGGACCAAAGAAGGAAACCTTTGGAGTTTGAAGTGGGAGATATGGTCTTACTAAAAGTCTCACATTGGAAAGGTGTAGCACGCTTTGGGAAGCGTGGAAAGTTAAACCCACGATATATTGGACCGTTCAGAATCCTGGAGAGGATTGGTCTTGTAGCTTATAAGTTGGATCTACCCGCAGAACTAAATGGCGTTCATGATACATTTCATGTATCTAATCTGAAAAAGAGTCCAACTCAAGAAACAGTTGTCATTCCTGCTGATGAAGTTCACATTGACGACACACTCCACTTTACCGAAGAACCTGTTGAGGTTACTGATTTGAAGGTTAACAAGACACGTAGGAGTAGTGTCAAACTCGTCAAGGTTCGATGGAACGCGCGTCACGGCCCAGAGTTCACTTGGGAGCGTGAGGACCGCATGAAAGCAAAATACCCGCATTTGTTCCCCAACTCCCCTACAGCTAGTAGCAGAACTAAAATTTCAGGATGAAATTTTCTTAACAGGGGGAGAATGTGACAACCGTTAAAAATCCAGGTATCCGTACAATTAATTAATCTTCATTAATGCTTAATGACTGTGCTGAATTACAATTAACTACTTTCTGACTATTGCATCCTACTTACATGTGCATCACATATCTCATAATGTCACATCATTATTACATGCAAACCATATTGACATAAATGATGCACAAACCACAGTTAGCACAGTTAGCGGATAACTCAGAAAAATGCTGACAGAACTCAGCACATAGACAGACAGTGTTTTGAGACCCGGTATGGGCCAGAGACTAAGTACTACACTAGTATGGTGTGTAGGGAAGTAAGGACCACAAAACTGCATTCCTAAGTGATAGTTTAAGTGCCAGAAAGTGCCTAAAACTCACCCAAAGTGCTGAATTCAGCATAATTCAGTAAAAAAAATCAGCATTTTAACAAGCTAGTAACATGCAAAAATATGACTAAATGGTCCTGAATGCTTTCCTAAGTGTCGGGAATTAAAAGTATCCCAAAATGGTACATAAAGAACACTAAACGGTATAGTTTAGCACTTTAACGAACCAGTATCTAACCGAACAACCGGACACTACCCGAAACATCAAAATTACACTAGAAGCATTGTTTTAATGTTTCCAAGCTAGTTATGATCCCAAACACCCTAACACACTAACAACTAAACACCTAACTATTATAATTAGAATCTACCTAATTCTCCTAACTATCCATCACAACACAACCATACCCCCCCCCCTCATTCTCATGGTTACCATGGGTGGACCCACCCATGGATTTTGTGGCAATTGTTTATTAGATTTGCCTTGTACTTATGAAACATATTATCCAAGAGTTAACACTTACGCATGGATATAAGAATAGGATGATGGACTAGAGCTCATAACTTACACCCACTCAAACACACTTACTCTCTCCCTCCTCTCCCTCCACTCACGGCCGTGAGCCTCCACCCCCACCCCCACCCCCACCACCATCATTCTCACTTCACTTTCATCCATTCCATACTCATCACAAGGTGTTAGAAGCAAGATAAGGAAGCTTGGTGGCTTTGGAGATTGAAGGACCTTCACCATTTGCTATTAACCACCTAGTTTATCATCTTCATCTTCTTGAGTTTCATCCCTAGCCTTGTGCTAGTAGTAAGGCTCTTATAATCCCTTGTTACTTCTTATTTAGTTGGTTAAAAGATGATGTATGTTGGTAATCATGAAGAACCCTAATGAACAAGATGATAATCTCTAACATAAAGCTTAATAACATAAGAATCAATGTTGATTTAGTGTATATACGATACTTGATTGTTATTTTCTTGTGTTTATGATGTTAGACATCAGATGAAACTTACTAGATTGTGATTAAACACATGATCTAGCAAGTTGAGGTGATGATCTTGTGAAAAACCAAGATGATCATACTTTATGTTTCTCATGAACTTGAAAATGAAAATGATTTTGCGAATGATGAAGTATGTAACATGTTACTAGTCATAAACTTGGATGATTTCAAAACTAGTTTTCTCAAGAAACTAAGTTAAATCACAAGATTTACATAATCATGGATTTTAAAGAAACTAACCATGTTTTTAGTGGTGAAACAAGTATAAAAATACATTGTTAACAAGAAAAATTCAAAAGAATGATTTTTAGAAAAATCATCTTGCAAGTTGTAAAAGACTAAATCTTGTAAGAAAGGGATTTACAAATAAATAGCCACACTTTAAAGGGTAACTAAGCTTACTAAACACACTTGTAAGTTACTACAAGTTTTCATAAAAGTTCAAGTTCATGTTGTTGTGTAAATTGCATGACTTTGGCACTTGGTAAGTGTTGATTGAGTTGTTGATTGTTTGTGATGATTTTAAAAGAAAATAATATGCTTTGAAAGGATGGGAACCTCCATTTTAGGGGAAACTATGGCAAAATTTTCTAAAAATGTAAACACTTAGAAAAATATTTTCAAACAAATATTTACAAGTATATTTTAACCATGAGTTTCCATATAAACCTTGCCATAATTTTTGTCACAAAATACAAATATTGGAGGTTGGTTTTTATAAATAAAAATGACTAAATATGTAGTTGAAGGATATCTATTTAAAAGACACGCATCTGTGATTATTTGTATACTTTGTGTATTAGTTATACTATTTAGGACTTGAAATAATATAACACATTAAAATACCAAGAAATTACAATCTAAAATATTACCAAAAATCTAAAGGAATAAATATATAAGTTACTCACATAATATTGTGAAACCGAACGAAAGAATGTAACTTACAAAATATTCCTGAAAATACATCTATAAATATATTTTTGGTAAATGATATTTTGGACACAAAGAAATGAAATATAATTTTTATGAAGATAACAAAGTTATATCATATTTTGGACAAAACGGAAATATATAATTTTTGGTGATTAAAAATATATATGTTTTCGTGGAAATTACTAGGAAATATAATATTTTTGGGAAAATATATATTTCCTGGATAAACTTGAAATACTTTATTTTTGGATTAAAATAAGTTTATATATATATTTTCTAAATTTAGACTTGAAAATATATTAATTTGGAACTACAAATATTTTTGCCAAAAGGAAAAATTATAAATATTTTTTCTAAGTAATAATTACTAAATATATATATTTTGGGAAATATATATATTAGTGGACTTTTATTAGAAATAACATTCCGGAAAGTTTAACACAAAATTAAGTATAAGAATACTTAACAATTACAAAAAGGTACGTACTCTCGTACGTATAAATACACACCGGAATACGAAACCGATACATGGCAATAATATATAAATACAAATACTAATATACCCATCCTTGGGAAGGAAGCACAAGTATAAATACTTGAGAAGTATTATTACGAAAATATTGTTTGACAATTATTCCAAAATTTATAAATATAATTTAAGTCGAATTATTAAATATTTTGACAATAATTATATAAATTGGAATGATATCAGAAACATAACTCAAAAACGTTAATACTAAGACAAGGCACGACCCGTTCGTCTAATAGACGTTAGTACATTGTAGGTAGTCGTTTTTGCTGAAGGAACGTGAGTTACGAGTACTGAAGACGCAAGACAGTGAGTTCATGTCCCCCCCTTTTCTTTAAACTGTTTTGTTTATTAACTTCAGGGGTGAAATACATGTTACAAAATGATTACATACAATTACAATTGGTATGGTTAGCCTAGGAAAGTAGAGTAGATCATGTGAATGGGTAGGCGCACACTTGAGACCATTAATCCTCGTATAAGGACCGAGGGGCATGAGTGATAGATATATTTGGGTGTAGTGAGCCCACACCCATGAGGACCAGGGTGGCCCATGAGGTGACTATGTCTTACAGCCGGAAGCCCGGTACAAATTTTCTAGGTTTGAGCCTTCCTACGCCGTCACACATACCAGTGGCCTTGCAAACCTTTGGTGATCTGGTTCCTTGTTTGCTTTCATACCGGGATTTACAAACATACATACATACACTATTCACAAAGGTTTTATACATATACACGAACACACGAACTCGCTCAACTTTTGTTGATGTTTTCAAATTACATGTATTTCAGGAAATTAAGTGGATCTGGCGGGTGTTTGCATGTCCCAAGCTGCGTTTTGAGTAAAAAGATGTCATCTGAAGTTATTAGGGTTTAGGAGGTATATCTTAATCCTGGACGAGATACATGGTTCTAAACTCGGTTTTTATTTTAAGGTCTTTTGTCGTGTCCTCGTGAACTCTTTAAAACATGTTGTAGTTTGTAATTTAAATATGGAGTCTACGTTACAGACAATTATGTTGTGATATTTTCAAACTTGATTTATGGATGAACATCTAATGGTTTAATCATATAGTGTTGTTATGAGTGTATGCAATGGTATTAAGAAGTCACACCATAATCACGCTTCCGCAAAAGTCAGGGTGTGACAGTTGAAGACGAGCAGGGGGTTGGGGGAAGTGTGGGGGACGGTAAGAAGCCACACCGGAGCGCCGGCCATCGCCGGTAACTTGCTCTGGTCACCTGTGATCGGTCAAAGAGAGACAGAGGGTGTTGGTGTCGGCTAAACATAAAGTTAGGGTTTTGATTTCTATAAAGGGGCATTTATAGTTAGGACTTTAATTGGGCTTTGGCCCAAGGCCCACAAGCCCGTCTCTTAAGTTTTTAAGCGGCCCGATACGTTTTCGAAGCCCGTTTTCAAACCCGATCGTCGTGAATTGTCGTAAAATATTATTTAAAGTCGAAAATACGTAAAATGTAAGTTGGAAGTCGGTTTTGACACGTACGTTCGTCAAGTGCGTTAAAAAAACGCTTCGGTTGTCGTTTCTAGTCAGTTTTCAGGTCCGATTTCGACTATGATTCCAAAAATAGAAAAAAGAACACGTATTTTCTAAAAACATGGAAATACGAAAATATGAGGCGTTACAATCTCCCCTACTATAGGAAATTTCGTCCCAAAATTTATTCAAGAGGAAGACCTTGGGAAGGATGGCATTCTTGAAGTGTGTTTCGGTATAACCGAGAAATAGGTTGTGAGTGATCAGAGTTTGTATTCAATAAGGTCTAAGGAAACACTAAATTTCTCATGGCACGTTTTACGAAAGTTTGGTAATATGGTAGGAACACTTATATATAGGAAGTACCAGCGGCGTATCCACCATGCTCATATCAGGTTACGTCCGTTTCGCGACTCGGTGTCATGTTACGTTCCGTGTTATGATACACAGTAGAACCTACTATGGTTTTCATGCATCTACCAATATAATCTCGTATGCATCCGCTATTATTTTGGTATGTGCATGATCCGCACAGTTTGTACTAGTAGTGTACGGGTCAGGGTACTTTATCGTATTACGAGTATGAATGTGTGCGTGTGATAACGTATAAAGATTTAAGTATGTAAGCATGATTGTGTCAAAGTATGTGAATGAATTCCAAGTATGACTGTCACACCCCCAAAAATCAACAAGCGGAGTATCACCGTAGGAGGCGTGACTGACCAGGATCCAGCCACCAATCATATTGAACAATGTAATTAAGTAAATAAAGTCCAACCACACAATATAATTAGTGTTCAAAACAAGTTAATCAAGTTCAAGTTATCAGCGGAAGCATAAAGTTTAAAACCAAAAACCAAAGTATAAGTTTAAAAGTTCAAATGTTTAACATGGAACTCAACAGTCCATGTCCCACAACGACTCTTGCTCCCCTGCAAGCTCCAGCTAAATATCTAACGACCTGCAAGGCATGTAACAACAAGTCAACAACAAAGTTGAGCGAGTTCACAGTTGGTTGTACATTTTAAAGTTGTTCCAAAAACCACGAGTTCATTCAAAACCATGAGTTATCCAATTCATCGTTTCCCAAACCATAACCAGTGGGGGCTACCCCATGTAACCACTAGACCATTACCATATCGACAACTGACTGAGAAAGTTGTGCCCTACGTCAATGTCTATCATCATTGACTAAGTGCCTAGATCCATTAGTACACGCCCGTCCTCGTGGCACGGTGTGAGGCTTGTCAACCCTAATAGCGCTATTAACTAATGACCCGCTCGCCATTGGCCCGGCGATTAAGTCGATATAAAAATGAGGGACTTCATGATAGAGTTTTGTCTAGTAAGTTATATGTTGCCATCCTTCCCAACGAGGATGGAGGTACGTAATCTACCCAAGGAGAATACGTAGGTTTAATGTTGTCATCCTTCCCAACGAGGATGGAGGTATATATTCTACCCAAGAAGAATATGCAGGTTTCGTTTTAGTTTCTTAACCCATTTCCAACCCACCGGGAATCCCATGCCTTATAGAAAGTGTGAACTCACCTTTGATTAGCTCGGGAGATTAAGTTATGGAAAGAAATACGTGAAGTGGAACCGGTCAATCACGTCCTAACATGATTACCGTTTAAGGGTTAGTGGGTGTGCTCATGCGAAAACACGAATCCTACACGTATCTAGCACGTAGCACATTACATCATACAATACATTTATCACAACATAGATTAGCGACAAGACAAGTGTCACAAAAGACTTAAAATACTCTTCAATAAATATTCAGCCATATAGTGCATTTTCGGCAGTTTTCGGATTGTTATCCGGAATAGTTCGTGTATAACAAAATTCCCAAAAAATGACAGAATGTGTTAAACGATCCAAATATTATTGTGTAAAAATCTTGGGATCCAATTCATCACCAATTATTTTATAAAATTCATTTACCGGGCTGCAATCAGATTCGTCACTTTCTGACTGCAGTCCACGGAAAAATTCAATTAAAATTCATCGTAAGTCCGATTGACGAAATTCTAGTTGGAGGTTTGCACGGACACTTAAGATCATCTTCAGTAAAAGTTTCAAGCCTAAACTGTAAAAACATATCAATTTATGGCACAAAACGTGAGCTGAATTTTCTGCAGAAAATGACAGCTTAGAGCAGTTTTACGATTTAATCCGTTAAAAATACTTAAACCTGTCCAAAAAATATGAAATCACTGCGGTTTGAAAGCTACTTCCAGATACTTGGTTTTAGGCTCCGAAAACGTAGAGTTTCAATAAGTTTAAGTCCCGAAAAATACTGCTGAAGTTGGCGTATTTTCTGCAGTGAAAGCTGTTTGGTTTCAGCTTTCATTCTCAACACTTATTATGTGAATTAAAGTTGTTTTCACTCAAATGGCTAATAAATTCACGTATCAACAACTGTTTCATCATCTTCTTCATTACCCTAACATTCATATGTGCATAACCAGGTTGTACACTATGCATAACCGGTTGTATGTTTACATGAACACCCATCACCAACTAATCCTTCTCGTTTTCATTTATCATTCATCAGAGATATCATCAATTAAACTCAACACCACAAGTTCATTATTATCACCATTGTTCACTAACACTATGCAAAAATCCTAATTATCACATACAAACATATATGTCAAACCTATCGACCTAACATCATATCACCAGTTTTTAACCACAACTAGTTTAAGTCACGTATCATTGAACTCAGATATCACAACGTTCCATCATACAATTCCCTAAACTCCAAATTTAACATTCTTGTTACCAACTACCATTTCACAGCCATATTTATATACATAAAACCCCTAATCTAATTAGACCAATCAAACACATAAAGCTGTTATGGGACCATTATTTAATCCTTATTATAGCACAAAAGATACAAATGATGATCATATCCTAGACAAGGATTATAAACAGTAGGTCATCAAAAGAACAAGTTTACAAAGATGTATATCATCGAGCATGGAGTGTTCATATACATGTCATCACATAGCAAGTACTTTCCTATAGTTTCATCAAGCATGAAAAATACGTACACAGATCATCGAACAAGTATATATATATTTTCATATAGTATCATGTAATCGATCAATCACAGGCATCAAACGAAGTTAAGGTCGGACCGAAACCAAGATGACACGTTCGAAAACTAAATAACGAGATATGTGGGGCTTACCGGCGATCTGTGACGGAGGAGTGGTGATGTGCTCCTGTTGCTGAGGAAGAGAGAGAGAGGGACGAGGGGTGGTATGTGTGGTGGTGGAGGGAGCGGCTGCTGGTTGCCGTGATGAGAGTAGGGTTTGCTTCTTCCCTTTTTTTTTCTTTTTTTTGAAACCATCATGCATACATACGTATGTATTTATGTGGGGTGGGGGCGGTTAATAATTTTTTGTGGGTTAGGGCCGATAACAAATGGATAAAAGACTAATGGATTGGGCTGCACTTTCAAAACGCACATAATACATGTGCCAGCAAATTTATTTATTTTTTTGTTTTGTTTTAATCAAATTGTACACCTACAATTATTATTATCATAATTGTTTTTAGCTTATAGAACTAATATATGTGTAATATATATTAATAATGTAATATACATTATTCATGCTAAGATTTGGACCCCAAAGGTTTCGGGTTTCGCAAGTGAGTTGAATCGACATGCACCAGGTTTGAACACGGTTCAACGTGATGTGGATAAAATGTAATTAATTCTTCAAATACTTACACGTAGGATTTGATTTATAAAAGCGAAATAAACGGTCTTACCTTGAAGTTACGGGTTGCCACAATGACAACCAAGTAGTGCGAATGTATAAGTTAGAGTATGAGTAAAATATTTGAACAATCCACTAGACATACTTAGTTTAACAAGATTAACGCATTACTAGCATGTGAATAAACAGGTCAATCCATCGTGTACCGCAAAATGTCTTAACATGGCCTCAAGAATACGGGTGGGCGCTACTACTATAGCACTACACAAGCCCTATACATGTTAAGTTGTGGCCTAATCAAAGTTAATGACTAATTGTCAATCCATCGTGTACCGCAAAATTTCTTAACATGGCCTCAAGAATACGGGTGGGCGCTACTCCTATAGCGCTACACAAGCACCATACATGTTAAGTTGGGGCTTTGAACATAGTTAATGACAAGTTTATCACATAAGAATGTCCCAGTAATCCCGAATCAAGTATAACTATCAGTATGTATGTATTGGATGGTTGAATGATAAATCGATTCTAGTATAACATTGGTTTTGAAATAAACGAGATAACAAGTATTAAATCACATAGAAATTGAGATAGCATAAAAGAGAGGTTTGATAATATATTGGAACGTTTCGGGTTTAGAAACTTCGACGATTCCAAAGTGACTTGTAAGTCCTTTCGAATTAGGCAGACATGCTTTGGCCTAATAGGTAAAATACTCTTGTCGACAGACAATTAACGGTATTCTACCCTTCTGGTTAATACATGTCCCTAATTTGACCGAAAATACGAAACTTTGGCGAGATTGAAAATCGAAGACTGGGACTAGTCATCAAGGTGTGGATATCAATCCTAGCTTGACAATTTCATCCCCAAAATGTGGTTTATTAAACGAAGCAAGATATAATCTCAAGTCGTCAATAAGGGTCTACCAGAATGTGAAATGGAAATTTCCATCAAGATATGGATATCACTCCTGACTAGATGGTGAAATTTCGTGCAAAGTGTTATGTCACATGGATTGAAATTCGTCACCAAGGACGAGAATCACCCCAATTTTGATGAGTCGTTTCGTTTGTGGAATATGAGTGTCTTCAAGCCCTTAACGTGCAATTTGCGTATAATGTCTTACGATGAACGAATCGTATAATTATGACGAAAGAAATAGAAAGAAGCAAAGTAGGGAGAATTTGAGTGTTTTAAGCATTAAACAAGAATGGTCAAGTATGGGTACTTAAACTATAGACTAGGTCAAAAGCATGACAATTTTTCCTAATTCCCTATAGTTATGGCTCTGATACCAATCTGTCACACCCCAACCGATGGCGGAAACATCGGGATGAGACAAAAATTAGATTGCAAGAGACTTCATAACACTATTGATGACAAGTATTTATTAATTGGTTTTACATTGTTTGAACTAGAATACAGCAAGATAGAAATACAACATGTGTTAAGCAATAAAATTTCATTTCATTGATAAAAATACCTTACAACTTTTGGAAGCAACTTACAACATGCTTGAAACTAGTACAAGTACATCAATACAACAAAATACACTTAATAAAATGAGTTTCTAAGGCATTCCTATGGGATTCCATGCATCTTTAATCATATCATCAACCTGCAATACATGTTAAAGCATAGTTCAATACAAAAAAGTATTGGCGAGCATACAAGTTTGAATATAAGTATAGAACAGAAAACGTTTTAAACAGATACTCTATGGTAATGACTATGTATAAGCATATGGGTTTAAGCACGTATGATTACAAGTATAACACGTAAGAGCATGTACAGGAATTTTTCTTGCAAGAGCATAAGCATGTTTGGTATATTTAATATAAAGTACATGTATTGCACCCAAAGGTAAAAAGGCATAAAAAGGAATCGAGTATGCTCACTGTTTTGCATATGGTAATGCTAAACCGCAAGCGGGATTGATGAAGCCTCGAGATTATGAGTTGTTGCGTTTGCGATTTCCTTACAAAATTCTACGTGCAAATATGAATTGGGAAAACGTGGAACCGACGAATATTTTCCTAAAAATAAAGGAAGGATAAAAGAAATAATGAGGAAAAATTAGATGATATGCTTGATTATAGTTTATTATACAAAGGTATAAGCTGAATTATTTAAGTGTAACTATATTAGTTGAGTAAATGCATAATTTAACTTGTATAGATACATATATAATATTGATTCGTATACATTCTGATTTGATGAAATTATGTGGACATAAGTCTCATTATTATAGAATTTGATAGGTAATCTGATTTAGTGTAATTAAATATATAAAATTCTGATTTAATGGTAAACATAATAAAATCTGAATAACTAAATATGTTTTAGTGATTAATTGAATATATTTGATTTAATTAAAATCAAATTCACTAATAAGCTATAAGAGAGAAGAGAAAAGAAAATAAAATAAAAAAATGTATATATAAAAGGAAAAAGAATAAGAAAAATTTATTATTATTGATTTTGGAATAAAATGCCGCACATCTTTTAAACATGGCCACGCCTTTTCTCTAGCAAGGCCACACATTGAATAATTTTCTTTAAAGAAGCAGGGCCATGTCTAGACCTAGGCATGACCACGCCATGCGAAAAAAAAGTCATTTACGTGTTCATCTCTTTCATTATAGAGAACCCAGCGAACATAAAAGAAACCCACCAAAAATTTTTATCATTTGATCTTATTAGAACCCCTCTCTGTTCATTACATTGGTAAAATAAAATAACAAAATCTTAAATGTGTCGACCAACTGTTTATATGTGAATGCCTAGTAATAACTACTCTACATCATCACATTTGTTTGTTCATAAGGTACCAGTTACCTTCTTGTCTAAAATAATCAACACAGAACAAACGTATCCATTTGTTTCATTTAGCTTTTGAATGTCATAAAAGTTCATCAGGTTACTTAAACGAGGGAACAAGGTAATAAAGATAAGTATACCGATACGGAAGAGGAGTCTAACTCCGATGAAAACTCCGGTTCCGGTGAGTGAACCTTTCTTCGAGTTTCAGGCGACGACTGGATTCTCCGGTTGGTTCCCAACGACGTGCTTGGTGCTCCGGCAAACTCCGACTCTGGCGAACATACCAAAACGTGTGGCGCGATCTCGTAATGTCTTCCGGTGTCGTGTGGTCGTTCCGGAAAGGTGTAGATGTGGTGGTTGAAGACGAGCAGGGGGTTGGGGGAAGTGTGGGGGACGGTAAGAAGCCACGCCGGAGCGCCGGCCATCACCGGTAACCTGCTCCGGTCACCTGTGATCGGTCAAAGAGAGACAGAGGGTGTTGGTGTCGGCTAAACATAAAGTTAGGGTTTTCATTTCTATAAAGGGGTATTTATAGTTAGGACTTTAATTGGACTTTGGCCTAAGGCCCACAAGCCCGTCTCTTGCGTTTTTAAGCGGCCCGATACGTTTTCGAAGCCCGTTTTCAAACCCGATCGTCGTGAATTGTCATAAAATATTATTTAAAGTCGAAAATACGTAAAATGAAAGTTGGAAGTCGGTTTTGACGCGTACGTTCGTCAAGTGCGTTAAAAAACGCTTCGGTTGTCGTTTCTAGTCAGTTTTCAGGTCCGATTTCGACTGTGATTCCAAAAATAGAAAAAAAGAACATGTATTTTCTAAAAACATGGAAATACGGAAATATGAGGCGTTACAGTCTCCCCTACTTTAGGAAATTTCGTCCCGAAATTTATTCAAGAGGAAGACCTTGGGAAGGATGGCATTCTTGAAGTGTGTTTTGGTATAACCGAGAAATAGGTTGTGAGTAATCAGAGTTTGTATTCAATAAGGTCTAAGGAAACACTGAATTTCTCATGGCACATTTTATGAAAGTTTGGTAATATGGTAGGAACACTTATATATAGGAAGTTCCAGCGGCGTATCCACCATGCTCATATCAGGTTACGTCCGTTTCGCGACTCGGTGTCATGTTACGTTCCGTGTTATGATACACAATAGAACCTACTATGGTTTTCATGTATCTACCAATATAATCTCGTATGCATCTGCTATTATTTTGGTATGTGCATGATCCGCATAGTTTGTACTAGTAGTGTACGGGTCAGGGTACATTATCGTATTACGAGTATGAATGTGTGCGTGTGATAACGTATTGTTGGTGCATATGTCTGTCGACTTCGTCTTGTATCGAGGCTTGTATCTAGATAGGATAAACCAGAGCTCGATAGGCTAGAAATCAGGGTTTTAGTGTTGTTTGACCTGTTCACACGAACTGGCAAAACTAGTTCGTACGAAGTGACCACTTCGCACGAAGTGGCATGTGTTGTTTCATGCGAACTGGCCATCACTATAAATAGGAGCTATTGGTCTTTCATTTCTAACGTTGCTGATTCCAGAGCAGAGGTGCTGCCGAAGTGTCAAGTGATCTGTAAAGCTCTCAAATCAATATACAAGACAGTTAAAGTGATTCCTAGTGTATATCAAGCTGATTCACCATCAATACATTTGATTCCGCCTCTCGTATTGATCTAGATCTCTTCTGAACGACTCATTTAGGTCGTATCTCGATCCTACAAGTGGTATCAGAGCTCAGGAGGAAGAGTTCTTACCGATTCAGCTTGTTTTCATCCGAAAATCTCATTTCTACTCACT
Organism: Helianthus tuberosus; assembly: GCA_030545235.1. Lineage (NCBI taxonomy): Eukaryota > Viridiplantae > Streptophyta > Magnoliopsida > Asterales > Asteraceae > Helianthus > Helianthus tuberosus. The sequence continues at coordinate 104,808,126 of CM060443.1, forward strand.
TTCTTCACATTTTCTCAAAATTAACCGAGTTTTTACGGTTAAAATGGCCTGATTTTTACATATAACAAGCGAAATACTGTTTTAATCAATCCTTGAAAAAATCAGCACCTAATTCAACCTAAAACGTGATCAATTTTGATAAAATATCATCAGATCGTTCGAAGATGATCCAGTTCGTTTGAATTAGGGTTCCATTTCGCACGAATTGAACATAGTTGACTCAGTTCGCATGAGATAAGCCCAGGTCGCACCAAAGAACACTCACTTCGCGCGGATTGAACATCACTTCACACCAAATCAACCCACTTCGTGCGAATTGCACCCAGGTCGCACCAAACTTGCATCACTTCGTATGAAGTGGACTTCACTTCGCACCTAGTACCCTCACTTCGTACGGTTTGGAATTTAGGTTCAAGTTGTTTGAAAGGTTAATCAGATTATTTGAATAATATCAGTTCGTTTGAAACACAAAGTTCAGGTCGTGTGGTTTGATCAGTTTGTTTGAAATTCTGTTTTTGTGAAATCTTAATGCCGAAACATGGACAACGAGTTTTATAATGCATTTGCTACAGCCCCGGGTACTCCTGTTACCGTTGCTCAGAGTGTAACCATGGAAAATGAAACTGGAACGTTGCAGAAACCTCCGAAACTGATGAGCATTGAAGAGTATTATAGTTGGCAAGAGCGTTTTGAAAACTGGGTGCAAGCAAATCATCTAAGGTCTTGGGAGTGTATTGAAAAAAAGTAAGTTCGTCCTCGAAATAACATGGGAGTTGTAAAGACTATTTCTGAATTTACGGACAAAGAGAAAGACATGTACAAGGCAGAAAAATGATGATCAGTTTACTTCAACAAGCTGTGAAAGAAGACATTTTCATACTACTTCAACATGATGATAGTGCATATTCGATTTGGATAGCACTTCATACAAAATTCGAAGGAAGTACGAAAATGATCAAGAATAAGAAGTCTCTATTAAAGAAAGAATTCGATTTGTTCTCAAGTTTGCCAGGCGAAACTACAAAGACTCTTATTGAGAGATATTGTCATTTAGTACGTTCAATGACCCGGTTGGATATCAAAAAGGATCGTGAGGAATGGGTTGAAAAATTAGCCGATGCTTTACGTCAAAAAGCATGGGGTACATATCTTATGATCTTGAAGAATACCGGAGAGTATGATGGTTTGACAATTGCGCAGTTCATTGAAAAACTTGAAGGACAAGATCTTGAACAACAGAAGATTGCTAGAATGAACAATCCAAGTGGTCAACAAGATATCAATTTGTATTTCAAAGGTAATGTTCAAAATGTTGAAGCAAGTCCGAAGATCCAAACTGCTTTCAGCGCAGAAAACTCATCCGGATCATCCAATCAAAACTCAATCAACAACAGTGGATTTTCTTCATATCCGAGTGTTAATCCTAATCAATCTCAAAGCTCAAAAAATGGTAATGGTCATGTGTTACAATGCAACATTGCGTTGCATCTTCAGAACGGTCAGAATTTCTCTGAAGAAGTCGCTAAAGGTCATATGGCATTACTAGTTACTGTGTTAGAATCATATGAGAGTTTGGTTGCGGGAAGAATCGGAAATCCTATGTTGACAAAACAGGATTACGATCAGATTGATGCTGAGGAATTGGAGTTAATGGATATTAAGTGGTGTTTAGCGAGCGTGTTGAGAAGAGCTGAGAAATTTAAGCAAATTACCGGAAGAGATGACTTTCATGATGCTAATGTTTCTACTTTAGGTTTTGATAAGTCTAAAGTTACTTGTTTTCGTTGCAGGGAAAAAGGACACTTTAAGCGAGAATGCACAAATCGAGAAGCAAGTGGAGCTCAAAATCCTTTCGGGAACAATGATTATCATCGAAAAGCGATTTATCATCAGGTAGCTCAACAACCGTCATCATCCAGTGCTAATTCGATTGAAGATGGAAAGAAGAAAGCTTATCTAGTTAATCAAGAAGATAAAAGATTGCCAGAGGGATTTAGCTGGGATAAATATATTCCGGCTGACTCAAAGTTTAGAGCGTTTGTTGCACAGATCATTCAAGAACCAGAGTTGATGAAAGAATGGATGGATGTGTTTGCAGATGATGAGAAAAGTCAAGATGAAGAATCTGTTTCTTCAGAAGGTAGTTCAGAAAAGACACCAGTCTTTGATCAATCTTCAATTGATAGTAGTGATGATGATGAAGAAATTAATCAAATTAAAATTGGTAAAACTCATTTATCTCCTAAAAGTTTCAAATTTTATTTTACAGATAAAGTGGAGAAGCTAAAGGAGAAACGAGCAGCAAAAGAGAAGAAAAAGGCAAAATGTGAGAATGTTACTCAGAAAGAGAAGCATGAACAGAGTGAAGAAGTTAAAGTGATTGAGAAGATTGTAGAGGTCACAAAACCTTGTCTAAAATGTTTGGAACCATGCAAACATTGTGAAGAGAAAGACAAGAAGTATAGTGAGCTCGACGAGATGAAAGAAAAATTAGTGTTTGATGTTAAGTACGCAAAAGAATCGTATGATGTTTTGAACAGAACAGTTAATCATTTTGAGAAGACAAATTCAGAAAGAGAAGTTGCTTTGACAATGATGAATCCAGTGATGATGTCTAAGCAGAAAGAAATCAATCATTTTATTGAAGAGTGTGCAGAGTTGAAGCAGAAATTAGAGACCGAAAAGATTGAGAATGAAAGAATCAAACGATTGTTAATGAGTTACTCAGGTTCTGATTATTTGATTGATAGAGTTTATTCTACTATTGCAGGAATTGAAGCCTTTCAAGATAAGAAGTCAGAAGACATGGATACTAGTAAAAAAACAAAGTGCAAATTATAACAAGTGTCCGCCTCCGATCTAGGAAGGTTATTCTCCCAAAAAACCAAATGAGGAACAAGTCAGAAAGGCAGTCAATATAAAGTTAAAGTCTGAAACAACTGATGAATTACCAGAAAACATTGACGTCACATTCACATCGTCTGACACTGATCATGAGTCTGAGTTAATAAAGAAAGTGGTCGATCAGGTGTTGGATAAGGATGAGGAGTCCGAGTCAAAGTCTGAATCTGAAAGCACAAGTTCATCAGTTGAAAGTTCGAAATCATCAGTCAAAAGAGTTTACAATAAAGAATTTATGTTATCAAAAAATAATTTGAATGAGGAACAAATCAAAGTGGCTTATACTTTGAACGATTCAGACAAATTATATTCTGATGAGGAATTTCCAATAAGAAGTGTTCAAATTGAAAAGATTAAAAAGGTTTTCAAATTAACAAAAATTAATATTTCTGAAATAAAAGATGTAAATCTTACTGAAAAACCTAAAAAATACACTTCAAGAGTTCAACAAAGATTGAACAAGAAAAAAGTTTACAGTTCCGGTTCTGGTTTTCAAAAGAAACCAAACCATAACAGTAATTTTAAAAAGAAAGGTTTAGGCTTTATTCCACCCGAAAATCATACAAATGAGAAAATTTCTATAACAAAAACAATATTTGTCTCAGGGTCAAGTTCTGAAGAAGAGAAGAAGAGCTCATTCTGGAAACAATCAAACAAAGCGTTCTTTGCAAAAAAACAAAAGTTTGAGAAGAATGAATTTGGAATTAAAAAGGAGACAAGAACCTGTTACCGATGTCAAGAAGTTGGTCACATCGCCTGGAACTGTCCAAAGACAACCAACACAAAACAGGGAGTCTCTTCTAAACTAAAAGAAAAGATTGTTGATAAAACTGAACCACCAGCTGAAAAATTCAAAGTGTTTAAAAATTCTACATTTGAAGTTGGTGTATGTTCTAAAAGGTTTTACAAAAGAAGGGTGAATCTTAACAACCAAGTGTAGGTTGTTAAGAAATCAGACGTTAAATCTGGCGATGAATATGACTCGTCAAAGTCAGAGGAGCCACAAGTTGAGCCAAAAGGAGAAAATTCAGTTCCGCCAATGGATGATGTCAACTTTCCACCATTGCGGACTGAAAATTTTAAACAAAAAGTTGGAAAAGTGGACATTTCGAATCAATTCTATTCTGAAAAAAAAAAGAATTTGATGTCGAAAAGGCGTTTAATGGCAAAGTGAAAAATATTTTTGGAAAGATGGTTGAGGGAAAGGCCAAAGGGGTAAAGGAATTTTATGAATCAAAAAGAAATGTTCAAACCCCGAGTGAAGTTGAGAAGGTCACACCCAAAGCTGGTCAGGCTTGGGTGTCTGTTTTCCGTACTTAAAAATCCTGACTTGCCGGAACTCCCAGGTTGGTAATTGGGGAGTAGGAATCTCATCTTTCTTGGGAAATTTTAACTTTCATACAAGTGGTTGAAAGAACAAAATGATGAATCAAATCCCGATCTTACAAGTGGTATCAACAAAACTAATTTTCCGGAAAAACCATTTGATTAAAACAAACTTAAGTGTTTTGAAATCATAATGGGAAAATAGTTTGTTGTCAGGGGGAGTTCTGATTGTTTATGCCAAGTGGATGGCGATTTGAAGCAATTCACATTGGTTTGTCAAATTTTCTTTAAATGGTTTTGAATTTTAGGGGGAGTAAAATTTCAGGAAATCCAAAAACATTAGAAAATTTGAAAAAGCCAAAAAACATTGAAAAATCAAAAATGAGTTTTGTTGTGAAAAAGAGGAAATGATAGTACATCAGTAGACAATCACAGTACGCTAAAGAATTGGAAAGTTAAATACGTGATAAACGGTCTCACTGATGATATGCCAGTAGGTTTTTATACATTTAGTAGATTGTTTTCGAGATATAAACCTAAATATCAAACACTTACTTATTTCGTGGGGAACATCTCTCGGATATATAGGTAACCCCTGAAATCTTGTTTGAAAGGCTTTCTATTTCTGACATACTAGGTCTTTGTACGTGGTGATATCTGGGGTATTATACCAGGACTTTTGATTTTGCGGGAGCAATAGCCTAGTCCTCGTATAATACTTTGCATTGCTTTAATCATAAAGCTCACCCTCAGCATAAAAAATGATGAAACATTGAAAAATGCTAATCATGTGTTGTTGAAGAAAAGATTCTCTAAAGGGAACACACCTAAAGTCGAGCCATCATCTCTCTAATTTTGCGGAAGCAATAGCCTGAGCTCTCATGGCCTCGCATTTAACCCCTTACAGATATCATTAGTGTACATTCACCTGTAAGACTGAATATAGGAGTCTGGATACGGGAGTATATTCTGAGGTGGGACACGCAAATAGGTTAAGTCCATTAAAACACTAATCTCGTATCTCGAAACAGTTGAACTTTGTGTGAAAATTTAAGTGGATCAGTATACTGACAATCTAAGTGAATCGTTTAGAACTTAAAGTGTTTAAAGGTCAGCGGTACTAGTGATTTGTAAAAAAAAACTGATATGATCCTCTTACGCAAACTCACAAAAATATTGTTTGTAAATATTTCTTTACTGCTTTTCTTTAAACAAAAATCCCAAAATATTGTGTTTTAGCTTAAAATTTTGAAAAATCAAAAAGATTTTATTTCATCTTATTTTCGACAACTGATGTTGGAAAGCTGATTTTCAAAATTCCGAGTGCTAAACATGATGAACAACTGGGTTGGGAGAGTTTGTTTGAAATGTGAAATATTTTTGAAATGATTAAATGGTTCATTAACTCGAAACAAATTTGAATGTTTCAAATGCAAGTGGTTAAACATAGATTAAAATTGTTATAAATAAAAATCTTACTTTTGGGTAGAGATTGTGAAGATCCCCGTTTCTAAGCCTGTGCAGAGTTTGAGCCAGGACTCAATCTTGGAACAAATGCTATGTCAGATTGCGATCCCAAAACAACTTAAGGGGGAGTCTGTTAGCAAAGGGGAGTCTGAAGAGAAAGATAGAGATTGAAGGATGCTTACAGTGTCAGATACTTTGGAAAGAGTGTGAAGACTGATCAAGACTGAAGACTCGTCATACTAAAGACTCGACACCGAAGACTTCGTCAACATCCAAGGGGGAGTCTGTTGGTGCATATGTCTGTCGACTTCGTCTTGTATCGAGTCTTGTATCTAGATAGGATAAACCAGAGCTCGATAGGCTAGAAATCAGGGTTTTAGTGTTGTTTGACCAGTTCACATGACTGGCAAAACCAGTTCGTACGAAGTGACCATTTCGCACGAAGTGGCATGTGTTGTTTCATGCGAATTGGCCATTACTATAAATAGGAGCTATTGGTCTTTCATTTGTAACGTTGCTGATTCCGAAGCAGTGGTGATGCCGAAGTGTCAAGCGGTCTATAAAGCTCTCAAATCAATATACAAGACAGTTAAAGTGATTCCTAGTGTATATCAAGCTGATTCACCATCAATACGTTTGATTCCGCCTCTCGTATTGATCTAGATCTCTTCTGAATGACTCGTTTAGGTCGTATCTCGATCCTACACGTATAAAGATTTAAGTATGTAAGCATGATTATGTCAAACTATGTGAATGAATTCCAAGTATGACCACCAAGTAGTGCGAATGTATAACTTAGAGTATAAGTAAAATATTTGAACAATACACTAGACATACTTAGTTTAACAAGATTAACGCATTACTAGCATGTGAATAAACAGGTCAATCCATCGTGTACCGCAAAATGTCTTAACATGGCCTCAAGAATACGGGTGGGCGCTACTACTATAGCACTACACAAGCCCTATACATGTTAAGTTGTGGCCTGATCAAAGTTAATGACTAATTGTCAATCCATCGTGTACCGCAAAATGTCTTAACATGGCCTCAAGAATACGGGTGGGCGCTACTCCTATAGCGCTACACAAGCACCATACATGTTAAGTTGTGGCTTTGATCATAGTTAATGACAAGTTTATCACATAAGAATGTCCTAGTAATCCCGAATCAAGTATAACTATCAGTATGTATGTATTGGATGGTTGAATGATAAATCGATTCTAGTATAACATTGGTTTTGAAATAAACGAGATAACAAGTATTAAATCACATAGAAATTGAGATAGCATAAAAGAGAGGTTTGATAATATATTGGAACGTTTTGGGTTTAGAAACTTCGACGATTCCAAAGTGACTCGTAAGTCCTTTCGAATTAGGCAGACATGCTTTGGCCTAATAGGTAAAATACTCTCGTCGATAGATGATTAACGGTATTTTACCCTTCCGGTTAATACATGTCCCTAATTTGACCGAAATTATGAAACTTTGGCGAGATTGAAAATCGAAGAGTGGGACTAGTCATCAAGGTGTGGATATCAATCCTAGCTTGACAATTTCGTCCCCAAAATGTGGTTTATTAAACGAAGCAAGATATAATCTCAAGTCGTCAATAAGGGTCCACCAGAATGTGAAATGGAAATTTCCATCAAGATATGGATATCACTCTTCACTTGATGGTGAAATTTCGTGCAAAGTGTTATGTCACATGGATTGAAATTCGTCACCAAGGACGGGAATCACCCCTATTTTGATGAGTCGTTTCGTTTGTGGAATATGAGTGTCTTCAAGTCCTTAACGTGTAATTTGCGTATAATGTCTTACGATGAACGAATCGTATAATTATGATGAAAGAAAAAGAAAGAAGCAAAGTAGGGAGAATTTGAGTGTTTTAAGCATTAAACAAGAATGGTCAAGTATGGGTACTTAAACTATAGACTAGGTCAAAAGCATGACAATTTTTCTAATTCCCTATACTTATAGCTCTGATACCAATCTGTCACACCCCAACCGATGGCGGAAACATCGGGATGAGATGAAAATTAGATTGCAAGAGACTTCATAACACTATTGATGACAAGTATTTATTAATTGGTTTTACATTGTTTGAACTAGAATACAACAAGATAGAAATACAACATGTGTTAAGCAATAAAATTTCATTTCATTGATAAAAATACCTTACAACTTTTGGAAGCAACTTACCACATGCTTGAAACTAGTACTAGTACATCAATACAACAAAATACACTTAAATAAAATGAGTTTCTAAGGCATTCCTATTGGATTCCATGCATCTTTAATCATATCATCAACCTGCAATACATGTTAAAGCATAGTTCAATACAAAAAAGTATTGGCGAGCATACAAGTTTGAATATAAGTATAGAACAGAAAACGTTTTAAACAAATACTCTATGGTAATGACTATGTATAAGCATATGGGTTTAAGCACGTATGATTACAAGTATAACAAGTAAGAGCATGTTTAGTATATTTAATATAAAGTACATGTATTACACCCAAAGGTAACAAGGCATAAAAAGGGATCGAGTATGCTCACTGTTTTGCGTATGGTAATGCTAAACCGCAAGCGGGATTGATGAAGCCTCGAGATTATGAGTGGTTGCGTTTGCGATTTCCTTATAAAATTCTACGTGCAAATATGAATTGGGAAAACGTGGAACCGACGAATATTGTCCTAAAAATAAAGGAATGATAAAAGAAATAATGAGGAAAAATTAGATGATATGCTTGATTATAGTTTATTATCCAAAGGTATAAGCTGAATTATTTAACTGTAACTATATTAGTTGAGTAAATGCATAACTTAACTTGTATAGATACATATATAATATTGATTCGTATACATTCTGATTTGATGAAATTATGTGAACATAAGTCTCATTATTATAGAATTTGATAGGTAATCTGATTTAGTGTAATTAAATATATAAAATTCTGATTTAATGGTAAACATAATAAAATCTGAATAACTAAATATGTTTTTTAGTGATTAATTGAATATATTTGATTTAATTAAAATCAAATTCACTAATAAGCTATAAGAGAGAAAAGAAAATAAAATAAAAAAATGTATATATAAAAGGAAAAACAATAAGAAAAATTAATTATTATTGATTTTGGAAAAAATGCTGCAAATCTTTTAAACATGGCCACGCCTTTTCTCTAGCAAGGCCACGCATTGAATAATTTTCTTTAAAGAAGCAGGGCCATGTCTAGACCTAGGCATGACCACGCCATGCGAAAAAAAAGTCATTTACGTGTTCATCTCTTTCATTACAGAGAACCCAACGAACAGAAAAGAAACCCACCAAAAATGTTTATCATTTGATCTTATTAGAACCCCTCTCTGTTCATTACATTGGTAAAATAAAATAACAAAATCTTAAATGTGTCGACCAACTGTTTATATGTGAATGCCTAGTAATAACTACTCTACATGATCACATTTGTTTGTTCATAAGGTACCAGTTACCTTCTTGTCTAAAATAATCAACATCGAACAAACGTATCCATTTGTTTCATTTAGCTTTTGAATGTCATAAAAGTTCATCAGGTTACTTAAACGAGGGAACAAGGTAATAAAGAAAAGTATACCGATATGGAAGAGGAGTCTAACTCCGATGAAAACTCTGGTTCTGGTGAGTGAACCTTTCTTCGAGTTTCTGGCGACGACTGGATTCTCCGGTTGGTTCCCGACGACGTGCTTGGCGCTCCGGCAAACTCCGACTCCGGCGAACATATCGAAACGTGTGGCGCGATTTCGTAATGTCTTCCAGTATCGTATGGTCGTTCCGGAAAGGTGTAGATGTGGTGGTTGAAGACGAGCAGGGGGTTGGGTGAAGTGTGGGGGACGGTAAGAAGCCACGCCGAAGCGCCGGCCATCGCCGGTAACCTGCTCCGGTCACCTGTGATCGGTCAAAGAGAGACAGAGGGTGTTGGTGTCGGCTAAACATAAAGTTAGGGTTTTGATTTCTATAAAGGGGTATTTATAGTTAGGACTTTAGTTGGGCTTTGGCCCAAGGCCCTCAAGCCCGTCTCTTGCGTTTTTAAGCGACCCGATACGTTTTCCAAGCCCGTTTTCGAACCCGATCGTCGTGAATTGTCGTAAAATATTATTTAAAGTCGAAAATAAGTAAAATGTAAGTTGGAAGTCGGTTTTGACGCGTACGTTCATCAAGTGCGTTAAAAAGACGCTTCGGTTGTCATTTCTAGTCAGTTTTCAGGTCCGATTTCGACTGTGATTCCAAAAATAGAAAAAAAGTACACATATTATCTAAAAACATGGAAATACAGAAATATGAGGCGTTACAAACCTTTTATCAAAAACCTCGATAATAGGAGTCCAGTTGTTAATTCTGTTCATATTAGTCCTCACCGTAATCCCAAAGTAAGTAAGTAAGCGGGATAGAGTCTGTTTTACACCCAATCGCTTTAGCCGTATCAGACACTGCCCCACTATCGACCCCCAACCCGTATATATTAGATTTTTGCATATTTATTTTTAAGCCCGAACAAAGATAAAATATTCTTAAACATCTCGCCACGTTCTTCAAATTATCCCTGTGCCAATCCCCCAACAAGAGAGCATTATCCGCATAAAAAAGGTGAAATATTACCAGACCGTTGTTGGGAGTTTGAATTCCTTTGAAAGGCTCTTCATTCATAGCTTTGCATAACATGCTAGACAGGGCTTCCATGACCAGAAGGAACAAAAACGGAGATAAAGGATCTCCCTGTCTGACCCCTTTGGTACATTTAAATTCAAAAGTAAGTGACCCGTTCACAAGAACCGAGGACCTAGCCGAAACTAGGATCCCTTCGATTCATTTACACCATAATTTGGGGAAACACATTTGCCCCATGATGTCTAAAAGAAAACTCCGACAAACGTTAAAGTAAGCCTTTTCAAAATCGATTTTTAGAAGAAAAGCCTTTTTATTATATTTTTTAATCCAAGCCATGAGCTCATTTAGCATTAACGGACTATCCAATATGTACCTCCCTTTAAGAAACGTTGTTTGATTCTCCGAAATGATGGTACCTATAACCTTTTTGAGACGATTAGTAAGAATCTTAAAGTCAATTTTGCTAATTACCCCAATCAGATTAATTGGTCTGTATTCTCTCAGCCCCACCAAATCTTTGTTTTTCGGAATGAGAGTTATGAATGATGAGCTACAACTCACCGCGATAGAACCTTAACTGTAAAAGGAAACGAACAAGTTATCGAAATCAATTTCGAATAAATTCAAATACCTTTTGATGAATTTGAAGTTAAAACCGTTTGACCCAGGGGCTTTGTCAAAACCACAATCGAACACCGCACTTTTGATCTCTTCTTTGCTAAAAGGAACTGTCAGAGACACCGCATCGACATCCGATAGACGCCTCACATTATGGCATTTAAATTTAGGTCTATCTTTAATTTTTTCCTCGAAAGCTAAGTTTTCATCACCTTCCAAATCCCATCTTGCTCTAGCTCTTTGTTTAATATCTTTAATTTTGTAACCTTCGAGCTTATTTAGATCTTTCAAACATTCCATTTTGGCCCACTCCTCCTATTCAGATAACTATCTTCCTTCCGAAATCTCTTCCAAGGTTTCTAATTCTTCCTTAAGAGTCAGCTCCATTTCCCCTTCCTTGGATAGAACCTCTTTTTTCCTAATTTTAATGGCATCCCTAATCTATTTTAATTTCTGCATTAACGCCTCGTCAGGCTCCCCAACCCCGATAAACTTAACGTCAACCTTGTTGACCATCTCGTCAAAATCCTTTCTCTCCAACCAAGAGTTGAAAAATCTAAACGGCTTGGGTCCAAAGTTTTTATCCGCACAAGTCAAAACAAGAGGACAATGGTCTGATAAAAATCTCGGCATCGCCCGGAGATAAGCCATCGGCAACTCCGAAAAGAACTCCTGACAGACCAGGACTCTATCAGTCTTGCTATGTTTGTTACCATTATCCTTAAGATATGTGAATTTTCTTCCTTTCATATCATATTCTCTTAACCCACTTTCAAAAATAAAATTATTAAACATAGAAGCACATTTTTTTATTAAAACTAGAGTTTTTCCTTTCATCCCGATTGCACACCGCATTAAAGTCCCCCATAATCACCCACCACCCCGGATAACATCCGATCACCCCCCCCCCCCCCCCAAATGTCATTCCAAAGATGTAACACCCCGAAAACGGGTTTGGTAATCAAACCACGTTAATACTAAAAGACGGATAAAATACCGTTAATGGTAAAATTAACCCAGTGAATATTAGGACTTAAACAAATAATCCTAATATTAATTAAAAAGGAAAATAAATGCTTGAGAAAATAAAGTTATGAAAGGCCCGAGTTAACGGGACTTAGAATAAACTTGGTTAATAACTCCCGAAACCCGCTAAATTTACTAGGAATAATTAACCTAGTTATTTATGGTTGGTAAAACAAAGGAGGAGCTTGTAGTAACTAACCCATTTATAAAACCCTTAAACTTTGAGGGACTAAAAGTGGGCAATAGGAATGATGTTTAATTTAAAGATTAAAAAAAATAATACAAAACACACACATGGGTGTGTGGTCGATCGACCAGGAGCAGGAGAAAGAGGGGTGAAACCCTAGCTCACCCAAATTCATCAAATTGAAGGCCAAGATTAGCTCGAATCAAATGCATGAACACATAAAACGATCACCTAGTCGTGGGGATCGTAAGGTATGTCAAATTTTTGATATTTATGAAGTTAAGATTTTTGATGAACTTATGAAAAATCGAAATTCAAGCTTGAATGATTGATGTTTGGGTGAAACTAGGAGGAATTCATGTTTAGAAACAAACCCTAGTTGAAAAACTTGATGAATTAGTATTAAAGACTAGGGATTTGATGATTACTCTTGCATGTGCTAAGTGGGTTTTGACTAAATTCGTGTATGTGATGCTTTTAGGGGTTTTGATTGCTAAGAATAAGTGTTATAATGTCATAAACATGTTCAAATTGAAAGTTGAATTCAAACAGCTTCTGGTCAGAATTTACAGCCGAGTTGTATTGGCTTTAACCTGGACAAAACGTGACAAAAACATGTGTTTCTTGAGTCTAAAATGTAATTCCAGGAAATATCTTTAAAACTCCACTGGAATCGCATTTTTTCGACGAAAATTGAGCGTTTTATGGATTTTTCCGTATCAAAGGTTCAAGCTGTGTTTTCTGGCAGAATTTGCAGCCCATTACGAATGTCATAACTCAAATTAGGAATTGAGTTATGATCTCAAATTCTTACTGTAGAAATTTTTAAGTGATTAAAAGAATCGCCAATTGGAATTTCGTCAATCGGATAAACGAGGAATTTTAAATGAATTTTTCCGTAAGCTGCAGTCAGAAGTGACGAATCTGATTGCAGCTTAGTAAATGTTTTTTTACGAATTTTTGGTAAAGAGTTAGATTTTGAAATTTTAACACAAGGTCTAACCCTCCGAGAGGTACGCCACATAAAAAAAACATAATTTTTGAAGACTTGTAAACAGGTGAAACAAGTCACCAGAAACAGCCCATTTTCAGTGATATGAAATGCCTAAATGAAATCGCGGCCTACTAGTTAGTATGTAAAATTTGATTTCGTTAAGAGTTTGGATGAAATATGCTTAAGTGAGTTCATTGAACCAAATGTGCATTTGAATATGTTGATAATTCAATTGACTTTAAAAAGTCAAACCGACCAATGATTAGATCAAATGATAATTTTGATATGGTCGAATGATAAATTCGACATAAAACCCGTAGAATGGAATAGTCGTAAATGATTATGACTAATCTAACCGTCTTACGAATTATAATGATAGTTTGACTCTTGACAAGCTAGATGGAGACTTGGGAATGAAGCGGGTCAAACGGAGCAAGTACGAAAAGAAAAGCGTAATTTTGATGCGAGGTAAGTAAAGCTTACACTCTTTTTTTTATAAAATGTTTAATCATTATAAGGTTTACGAATATGTTAAGCTAATGGTTAAAATGTGGTGTTCCGACGTAGTTGATACGGCTCGGAATAAGTAATAATGATGGGGATAAAATGGTAATTAGTTGCGTGACGACCAACGTAAGATAAAGTTAAATGATACCCTACGGCGTAAGCCGAAATGGGTTAAATAACGAAATGGTAAATATATATATACCATTCAAATACAAATGCAAAATGTTTTGTCGTTTAGACCAAACGGGTTAAAGGGCAATTTTTAGCGCCATTTGACAAATAACGACTAATAAGTATTGTCGAGTCTAATGCTCACAGGATAAGAACGGCTTACGAAAGTTTGCATTTGCTATAAATTAGCAAAATCATTAAAGCAAGATATTAGAGCGGGTCAATACTTGACCCGAGCCAGGTACGCATATTTTAAATTATAGTTAGAAGTAATATGTTGGTCAAATATCAGTGAAAGCCCTTCGTCGTAAAATGAGGGACTGAAATTGACAAAAATACCCATGAACGCTAAACCAGGTAAACGGTCTTTATGAGCCGTTTAAGATCGTGTATTATGATAATGTAAGTTATAGATAAGTGGATTGTGCATAACAAAAGGGAAAGATTTAAACTTAGAAGGTTTAAGCCTTCGAAACGGGTCAAAAGAATTATGCGCATAGATTGAGTACTAGCCGCGTAATTCATAAAAGTTACAAACCCGAACTATAGATTTTGAGTTAAGCATGTTGATGTATGCTAAATGGTTAATTAGAAACAAGGTTGTAAACTTTTAAAACAAATGGGTCGAATAAATGAAATAAGAAATTATAAACTAATCGTTTATAATTCAGGTTTCATATGCGGAAAATAGGATAAATTGATGCGTATTTTTATTACAAACGCGTAGGAAAAAAATCACCTAAAACGGACTTGTAAATAAAAAGTTATGACACTTTAAAGATTGTTTTACGATTAAAGCCATAGCTGGGAAAAATGCAGGTTTCAGCAACAAAACTGCTGGAAAATCATCTCCCCTGCGACACGCGACAGGGAGCAGTAATCCTGGCGCGACACGCGAGGGCTCTCGCGGCACGCGAAAGATCAAGAGGAGTCTGTCGCGTGGCGCAACAGACTAAATTCCGAAATTTTATTTTGTTTTTGATTGTTCGATACTAGAACTTGATTATACTAATATTTAAGATATCGAAACTAACTTTTAAGTTGGTTTTGATCATAGGTGAATGTGAAGATGTCCCGGATGAAGATCAAGCTCATTGAAGAACCGAACACGATCAAGATACAAGCTTCCGCACATGGTTTCGTCGTCATTTAAAAATGACGAATTTATACATATTGTATTGTATTGTTTCAAATCCGAAAATGTTTTAATTTAACCGTATTTTTCAATGTATATGTAATTATAATTACATGTTTAGTTACGTAAATAATACGAAAACCCTAAAATAATAGCAAGGGTGTTACAAAAGAACCTTTTTTGAGGGACTTTTTATGGAGCGTACACGTTAATAATATTAATAGCTTTATTGTTCCCCTTTAGAGTCCCCAAAGTAACTAAGAAATTAGGATGCTTGATATAATCGTGACCTTGATAACGCTAGGATCCCACATGCTAACTACTCCTCCAGATCTACCAGCTGCTGGCAATTAGGATTCTTTGTATTTGATCCTAATCCCACACCAAAAAGTGATTTATTAATTATCCTTGCCTTCAAAGATCACTAATTCTTAAAGCATCGTTTTATACTTGAAAGTCAATTTTTATAACCCATAAGTAGCACACCCTTCACCCTAGATAATGTCATTTTCAGCATTAGCATCCACCTTGTAGGATTCCAAAATCAGATCACGGTGATGGGTCGGAAACATTCCACTGGTGTGTGTTTTCGTCGACGGCGGAACTGAGTCGTAACAGGGTGACGGTTTTTTTTTATAAGATTTGATGAGAATTTTTTTGAGAAATAATGATGGTGCAGGTTTTGCTCCGGTGGTTGAAATATCATCGGAGTGATTGGAACATAGACGGAGAAGACACTTTAATAAAAAGGGTGTAAATGTGTCAGTGGAGGTAAAACACAGAGGGTAAAATTGAAGTTTACTCTAATTCTTCTTTTATCTGGGACAAATACATCTTTTTACACGCTGAGGGTACATTGATGCAATTGGGACTTGTTGAAGAGTAAGATAACATTTTTTTAGAAATAGGAAATAAGAGTATCAATCACACCTCTAGGCCCTAACCACATAAGGTAAAATTATAGTTTACTCAAAAAGTTACATCAAGAATACAACTGAAAATATTTAATGCAAATAAAGAGTGGCCATGCCTATAAGTCTACATTTAAGTGGTCCAGAATTGTTGCGTGTGACAATTTTGTTTTGCTTTGAAAACGACTCTAGGTTATTGAGTTTGTGTTGGGTCTTTCTCAACAAACAATTTACGTATGATTAAATCATTTCAAAATTTCCAAAAGTACTGTTCTAGAATTAAACTAAATGATGATGATAATAACTGCAAGTTCTATAGTTTGGAAAGATCTTCATAACTCTCTAAATCGTGTGCGAATTACAGCAAGATGAAAGTGTCGGTTAACCATCAACATTAGCCAAGGAGTCGTCTTTGCTCTCAAACTGTCAACTTACTCAAAATACATGTGAAAAACGTCAGCTATGCTGGATGGGTTTTAAATTGAAATTAAACTGGATATTAATTCTAAATCGTTTGAAAACAGGTTTTTCAACCTCATCATGCAACTTTTTACTCGTTAACAAACATTGTTAAAACATCATTACTCACCCTCAAATGAATCGTTGTAAAAAGAAAACACCATTTAAAAGATTATGTGCATTCGTCACGCAAGCGTGACCAACATCTTTAATGTCAATGCTAGAAATGGATTCGTCTCCCACATAATTGCCCAAAAGGGTGTCGTCTCCCACATAATAAACTCGTCAAGTCACTAGGACGACGACAAATGACACACATACAATCCTAAAACATCAATTAAAGTGCACGTAGGCACATAACTCGTTCATTTAACCTTTAAACACATAAAACAAACAACCCTACCATCATTTGTAAAGTAAAGCATTTAAGCACATATCTCTGCCCCAAAGAAAATTACAAACGAAAAAAGAATGGGCGATAGAACTCACCTTTTTGCGTAACGTCTCAAAACCTAGAACTCACTAGCAGAATTGCACACTCAGCTGACGAGCACCTCACCTACAATACGATAACAGGTCAATATTGCTAATTAAACCCAAAATTAACACACCCACCAATACGCGGCCGAATGCCCCAACTGGAGCCCCCTAGGGTTCGATAACCCATCGTGTCACCATCAGAGTGACTAACCACAAAGCCGTACCACCACCACCGAACCATTATCACCACTGAACTACCACCACTGAGCCATCGTCACTACCGCAACCACCTTCTACCACCACCACCACCACCACAGGGTGGTCAACCCCCTCTTCTGTGAAGCCTAGCTTACCCACGTCTAGGGTCCGGTTCCAATTCTCCCCTAAATCGAACACATGTCGAAAATCCGAAAAAAATCAAGGTTTAAGGTCTAATTCTAACATAAAGGACTCATGCGAATTGAATCCTTTGTATTTCTCTTTCGCAAGAATCCAAACTTTTGTAAAACCAAACATCAAAAGTCGTCAACTAGGATTACCATAGATCAATTTTACGTTAGAACGTATAAAAACTGCGAGAATTGCCTCAAATGAGACCAAAAATAATTTTGTCTGCCATCTCTTTGGTGTCCCCGACCGAAAACCCCAAATGGGGTGCCCATTGCGGCCATAAACCCTAACGGCTCCAAAGCCTAATGATGGTGTTCAAATCTTGCAAAGACCTAAATAACTTCTAAAGTTATCTTAAGTTTGGTATCGCATCCATGAATAACATGTGGTTAGTACTGCACATCTTGTTTGCTTGCTTAATTAAAAATTGTAATCCACCAAAACGGATACTAGAAAATTCGACCCGTTTTGAAAATTGGATCCAAACCAATGTAAACCGGATTCTACACGTGAATAAAAGTGGAAATTTCTTTATTTTGTTATCTTTATATTAATTATAATATTGTGTTATATTAAGCTAAATAATATAATGAGTTAAATATTAATGTATAAACAAAGTCGGTTAGTTTAATTAACTTTTATAAACCTAATTAAGTTAAAATTAGGATAGATTAGAGTTATAAGTAAAGGGACTACTTTGTAAAAAAATTGAAACATTAAAGGAAATAAACTAACTAGGTTATCCTCCATAGTTAAACCAGGTTAGTGTAATTATTAAACTTCAGGGACTAATTTGCAATTCTGAATATTATTGTAAAACCTAAAACAAAAAGGGTGGGGTGGAGACGAGATTCGAACCCGAGTCTCAACCAGAGTCTAGTCTCAAACAGTAAATCCACAACCACTACTCCACATAGTGGTTGTGTGATCACATGGAAATAGAATTTCAATTATCAATGATAAATTCGCTACTGCATTCCTTCTTCTTCGCAGAAAGACTTGGCGCCCAAGACATTTCAAAACCCGCCTTCAATTTCTCAGGTTTAGTATAGATCAACGAAGATCGTGTTTCCATAAGTTGGCTACACATCTACACTCGATAATGGACCAAATTCACGCAAAAATATCAAATCGAATCATTGTTTATTTAACCGAAATCACTTATTTTTGGAATAGAATTTGAAACTGATATGCACCAAATGCAACATATAAATTATATCAAATAAGGTATAAAATCAAGCATTTTTAGTACTAATGTTGGAAAAAGTGTTACATCATTCAGGAAACCCTAATCCACGACTCTCAAATTTTCAAATCAGTTCGCAAGGTACTAGCGCTTGATTCAAAACAATCATGGAATCATAAATTGCGATTAGGGGACCGCAGCCGACGATCCATCGGTTAATCATCTTCCTCTGCATCGAGTTCGTATTGACGGCAATTTTCTCATACATCAATTTTCTTACAACGTTTATCGTTTTAGGGCTTTCTTAACCCTAACTCCTTGATTTATTTTTTTGAATGCTTATGTAATTTCATCTCTTACTTGCTTTATGTATGTTTGTTTACGTTTTCTTTTCCATCCATTTGACAAATAATGTGAATAACAGCCAAATCGTACACCAATTTAATGTAGTATTAATTTTAGGGTTTGTACTTAGAAATAACTCTTATAAACGTTTTTATTGGACTATAAGACATCTGATGTGTAGAACTGTCACACCCCAACCGATGGAGGAAACATCGGGGCGCGGCACTGAGCGAAACAGATTGTCCATAAGTATCCATAACAACTATAATTACCAAATATTTAACGTTACGTCTCATACCATAACATATAAAGTAAAGCAGTTATTACAGACATAGTGTTCTCAAAGACACATTTTGTTCCGACAACTCAAATATTATTTAGTTTGTTTCTAGACTCCCCAAGCTTGATTCCATGACATCCAGCAACTAGAGCAAGCATCATAAACACATGTCACATACGTTAAAATAGAGGTCAATACACATAGTGTAAAGGTGAGCATACAAGTTTAATAGTATAATAGTAGCGAAAGCGGTTTACGCATAACCGGCATGTAACACGTAGAAATGTGAAGCAAGTAAGTTATCGACAATGAAATATGCACAGACATGACTGTGAGTTATAGAATGCGCAACACATGTCGCCACTGTGACACGTGAAGAAAAGCCCTTAACAACCCCTGTCCATGAAGGTGCTGAGTCCAAACTATAGTACTATCATTGCTAAGGTGTCAGGCAAAAAACACTGTGTAAACATAACATACAAGCATTCATCGAATAACACGTATAACATGCGATAGCAGTTAGCGTATAAAAATGGTTTGCGTTGTGTGATCGATGTGATTTGATATAAGTAACGTATGTAACACCCAAAAGTGCGTAGAGCAAAAAGGGATCGAGTATACTCACAGTTCGTGTTTAATGAATAAAAACAAGCTTGGATTGAAGGGAGCGCTTGAGAGATTAGCCTGATCAGAGAACGATACTGTAAGCGTTGAACAGCGTGTAAAATAGTGCGTTGAGGGGGACGAGTGACGGACAGTGATCCGATCGGATGACCGTTCAGACGGATGGTTATCCGGACGGATGACCATTCGGTCGGAGGGTCGTCCGTTTGGGAAGGATGTGTTTGTGTATTGTTTGAACTTTGAAGTTTTCGTTGTAGCATTTGTGAAAATGTGAAGAGTTTCTACATATCAGGTCATCCGGTCGGATGGTCATCCCACATAACTGCGAGATACTCAGCAGATTATTCTCCATCTCAGCAATGTAGTTAACTCTTTCAAACGTAACAATCCCATTGGATAACGTTCCTTCACCAACAATTCTACCACCTTGATTTCCTACGAATCCCACATAACCACCATTGAAATTTCTAACATCGTACAACAATGCAGTCTTCCCTGTCATATGTCGAGATGCTCCACTATCCATAATACATCGTGAAACAGCTCTCGGAAGTTCCTGCACATATCACAAATTGATTTTAAAAAAAACACATTTCAATAAAGATGCCGATTCATGCTTCACAATTACCAACTAGGAAGCTCCGGCAAGTCCGAAATTTTTAGTGAGATTTTGATGCTACCCAAGCCTCTTTCGACTCAGGTAACTGGACTTTAATGTGAGATTTTGTAGTGTAAAGTGGCGGAAAATTTTTGTCATTCATTTTTAAACTTTCTTCAGATCCAACCTCAACCTTTTTGTATAAGAAAAACTTATCTATTTTAAGTTGACCGGTTGATTGATCTTTCTTATGAGCATTCTTCTTCTCTGGTTGAGTAGAAGATTGTTTCTCCAATTGTTCATAATAATACGAAGGAACATCCATCTTTACCGGAGTGGTAGAAGACGATTGTTTTTCTGACTCTGAAACCTTTGGTTTAAATGAACTTTTTGGCCTCCATGTTTGTTGAGATGATGCAACCCGTTTGTAAAACTTGTCATTTTTAGTTACCACATTTTTAACAGGTTCAATTTTGACTTTTGATTTCTCGTTTTTCAAAATTTTCTCAACAACCATTGGAGCTTTGCCTTTTGCATCAACCTTCTTCTTTTGACTCTCAACAACTTCAGTCTTAGTCTTGAAGTTGGTGCAATTTCTTGCAATGTGACCAACTTTGTTGCATCTAAAGCATGTACGAGTATCAACTACCCGACTCGTGCCTTCAGACTGAGGCTGTGAGGCCTTCTTTTCAAAGAATTCTTCATTTGATTTTGAAAAAATTTCAGACTCTTCATCAGATAGTGAACTCGAACTGTTCACAAACACTTTCTTCTCAGCAAACTTCTTGTTTTGAAAACTCTTTTTCTGATAACTCTTACCACCCTGATAACCACCCGACCATTTGTTTCGATTGTTGTTATAAAAACGTGGTGGAACAACAGGTTTCTTGTAGTAAGCTTTATCTTTTTCAAAATTCATTTGGCTCTTTGTCTGATTCAAACCTTCTACTTCAGACAAATCAATTTCAACAAGTTTGAAAACATTTTTCAATTTGTTCACATTAACATTCTCCAGAGGAAACTCAGAATCCGAATACAACTTATCAGATCCAGCCATCTTGTACATCACCGGTTCATCACCTAAGTTGTTTTTGGATTTTGGTTTCGGAATGTATTTATCCAGAAAACATTCATCTTCCTCAGTAGTGTCACTATCAGATTTTAGAACATTCTCAACCACACTTTTTACCACTTCAGTTTGGACAATATCGTCAGATGATGATGAAGAAAATGTCATATCAATTGACTCTGGAAGTTTAACCTCATTTTCATCTTCATCATTAACCAACCCAGACTTTTTCTTTGAATAATTGTTTAAAACTGGTGGCGGAACTTGATGAAACCCGACCCCAGTTCCATCACAGTATACATCTTCACCTGCTTTGTTTTTCCCGATAGGTTTGGGAACAATGTGTTGCAAAACAAAGCTTGCAGAGCTGTAACTGTTCAATTTCAAATTGATACGCTCATTCTCAATCTTAGCTTCTTCAAACTGAAGCTTCAATTTAGCAATCTCATCCAATTGTTGGTTGATTAATTCTTCTTTAACCCTCAAAACACTTTGTAAGTGACAATTTTCTTTGTATGTTTTACCGTTTCTATCATCAGAATCTTTCACCGTGCATTTTAGCTTCTCAAAACTTTCAGAAATTTGACGATTTTCAAGAATTAGTTTTTCATTTTCTTTCCTAACTCTTTCTACATCAATTTTATCAGTTTCAATTTTGTCATTTAATTCTTTTAATCTGTCGTTCGAAGCTTTCAACATTTTATCACGGTTAAGGATCTGATCCTCAACACTTCGAACTCTAGCAGTCAGATCATCAACTTTCTTACCATTGAGATAAGTGATTGTACTACAAACTTTGCATTCTTTGATGCAATTTTTGCAGTCAACATCACCATTGACTTTCTTACCTGACTCAGTCGTTGATGCATTTGTACTGACCTGGCTTTTAGACTCAGATATAGACTTAGAGTCTACCTCAAGTGCCTTAGCAACCAGCACCTTGTCAGCCATCTTTCCCATGTTTTCAGCATTCAACTCTTGAGTTGTGTCAATGATTCCATTATCAACCTTCTTTGGCTCTTCTTCTTTCTCTTTCTCTTCTCCACTTCCCCACCATTTTCTTTGCCAATACTCATCTTCATCAACCATTTCTTTAATTATGGTTTCAAGATCAAGAGTGTTATGGTCAATAGCAATGTTTCCCTCGAGGTCAAGATAACATTCTCTCTCTGGATCCCATCTCCTCGCTCTTTTTGCTTCAAGATAGATACCAGATATTCTGATCATTCTTTGCTGAGCTATCATCTTTCTGTAACCATACTTCTGTTCTTCAGTTCTGTTGTCTTTCCAAGGAACAGGTTCAACAGATTTTGCCATGAAAGCATATCCAACCTCATCCTCCTCAGGTAACAACTCGCTCCTGTCGAAACCTTCATCGTCGTGAATCACAGCAAGAGCTCTAGATTTCTCTTTGTTATCCTCAAGCTGCTTCATTCTTGGCGGTTCTGATTTATTCTGATGATAAATTGCTTTCTTGTAGTAATCTTCTCTAAACGGATTTTCAGACTCATCAGCATAAGCATTTCGGCATTCACGCTTAAAGTGACCTTTCTGTTTACACTTGAAGCATGTCACTTTAGACTTGTCAAAACCTAGCTTGGTAGATGGTCCACCAATTGACTTTCTCCCGGTTATCTCCATGAAACGCTGTGCCCGACGAACTGCACTGGCCATGCACCACCTTATGTCAATCAATTCCATCTCCTCAGGATCTATCTGATCGTAATCTTCTTTTATCAGGTTGGTGTTGCCTATCTTGCCTGCCACAAGGCTCTCATACGACTCTAACACAGAAGCTAAGAAAACCATCTGTTGTTTTGCCGACTCCTCGTTGAAGTTTTGAGCGTTCTTTAAGTCTACAGCGATATTGCATTGAAATAGGTTCTTTGCATCAGACTGGCTTGAATGTGACGAAGAACCACTGTGAAATCCACTGCTTTGACTTTCTTTGCTTGATGTGTAGGAATTTTCAACAGAAAATGCAGTCTTGGGAGATGTATTCTTTGGCATCATGCTTTTTGGATAATACAAATCCAAGTTCTGTTGATATGACGAGTGATTAACTTTGTGCGTTTTCTTTATCTCCAGCTCGTGACTTTCTAGTCTTTCAATCAACAGATCCACCGTAAGAACTTCAGGCTTAATCGTATTCTTCAACATCAAAGCATAATATTGCCAATCCATCTCATCTGGCAATGAATCAAACAATTTGTCGATTAGCTCTTCTTGAGAATAGAAAATTTCATGTCTCGCCAGCTCCAGCTTCAGGTGCCCAAACCTTTCAATCATTTTACAAACTGATTCATTCTTTAAACACCCAAACAAATCAAACTCTTTTCTTAGTAGTTTCTTTTTGTTTTTCACTATTTCTGCACTTCCTAAACATTTAACTTTCAACTTTTGCTAGAGATCTTTAGCATTAGTGTATTCGATCAAAGATATTATATCTTCTCGGACAGACTGAAATAGCAGTGCGATGCATTTTTGCTCAGCAACAAACGTTTTTATTTCTTCAGATGATGTCAAGCTTTCACCAGTTTTGCCTCCATCAATATATCCGTTCTTTAGACTCTTCCAGCTAGGATACGCAAAGGCCTTCAACCATTCGTCAAACTTCTTGGCTCACCGACTGTACTCGTCGATAGCCATCAACTTCGGGGGTTTGTTATATGTTCCAAAAGCACTTTCAACTCCCAAAGCATCTGATAAGCTTTTCTTTGTATTCGGCGTATTCTCATTGGTGTTATTTGTCGTGTCATTCGAATTATCATCTCCACCATTTCCAGCAAAAGCAAAGATATCACAGAACGGATTCGTGTAATCATCCATTTTTACGTACCTGAAATGATCAACAAACACTTAGAAAATTCTTGAATTTTTGAAAACTTGTTGTTTCAAACGAAATAGCTATCTTAAACAATATTCTCAATTTCGTTTGAGATAACACCTAGTTCAAACGAAATCAATGAACTTGTATACCTTTCAAACAAAATAACAATAATATCCACTCTCAAACGAAATCACACAAAACTTTCAAACGAGATACTTGTTTAGGTGTGAACTTCAAACGAAATCATTTATGTGCACACTCAAACGAAATTGGCCCAACACTTTCAAACGAAATCAATTATGTGTGTTTTCAAACGAGATAACCTATAATCTTCAAATGAAATCAGATTTAATGTGCACTTTCAAACGAGATTATCAAGTTAATCTCAAACGAAATAGCATGACATCAGCATATTCGCATAATTTTCAAACAAAATTAAGGTTTTGATCAAGTTTTAAGCCGAATTTTAGTCTAAAACTTTCAAGGATTAGTTAACATTGTGTTTCGTTTGATAAGTGAGAGTTTCAGGCCATTTCAACCGTGAAAACTTGTTCAAATCAGAAAAGAAAGGTAGAAATGAGAGAATCCGGTAAAATCAAGCTGAATTTTGTATGAACCCCTCGTCCTGAGCTCTGATACCACTTGTTGGATCGGTTCCGTGACCCTAAACAGTCAATAAAGGTAGTTCATCATCATTTACTAAGGCGGAATCAAAGTAAACAACTTCACACAGCTTGTTTCCTTTCTAATCTTTCTTTATTACTGATTTGTAGAGCTTTTACAATCAAATCTTGACAAAAATTCGGCAGCACCTCAACTCTCACACACTTAGTTCCGTTTGAAATGAGACTACACAACCCCTATATATAGATGTAGGTATTTCGTTTGAAAGTGTCACAACCATGTTCAAACGAAATTACTTGGGTGATTTCGTTTGAACATGTCAATGACTCCCTCAAACGAAATTACCTCTTTAAACACTATCAAACCCTAATTTAATCACTGTTGTGCACTCGTTTATCTAATCTAGACATAAGACTCGATTAAGACGTAGTTAACAGACAGTAGATGCACCAACATTCTCTCTTTCTACACCATTTCCTAAACAAGTGTAGGGGATAATACACCACCATAACTCCACTCAAGCACACAATCACCACAAATCCTTTCAAATCCACACGATTCATTCACAAATCAAACCGTTAAATCTCAAATTCACACCTCACAAAACCTAGATCTACAACCAAATCACTACAATTTCACTATTTCATGAACCGATGACGTCATCAGGTAGATAATACGACGTTACAGGCGGTGGTGTAAAATGAACGTCAGTCATCCGTCGGTGCATCCGGTTGAAGCGGCGCCGTTGCATCCGGCCGACGGACGCGCCGTTGTGCCTCCGCGAGTGAGGATGAAGGTTATTCAAGGTATGCCGGGGAGGATCGACGGTTTAAGCTTGCGGTTTTGTTAGTTTGCGTACGCCGTCGTTTCGCTTGCAGTTATGGCGTCAACTAGTGATTTTCCGCCGGTTAACCGCCTTCTGGTAATTTGTTCATCAGGTTTTGAAGATCTTATTGTTTTAATATGTTTTTTTTTTATATATTTATTGATAAGTTTGTTAGTTGATGATGTAAATATGTAATAGGTGTTGAAGTAGAATTATGTTGCCGATTGTTTAAGTTAGTGAGTTTTGTTAGTTTTATTGATTTGTTTTGAGATTTGTTAGTTGGAGATGTGATTGATGTTGAAGTAGGATTGTGTTGTTAATTGTTTTAGGAAGAGATGAAGTTGATTTATTTGGGTTTTTTAATTAAGAAAAAGTTTTAATGAAAAGTAATTGGACAAAACTACCCCTGTACAAAAAGACAAAAAAGACATGTTGGAACAGTAAAAAATGAGAATTTTTGAGATTTGGACTAAAATGGCAAAACTGGCCAAACCACAGGGACCAAAATGGCAGTTTACTCTTGTTATTTTATATACTTTGTCAGAATCAGATATTTAATTGTTTCCTGTGCTGACAGAACTAAGGCTTGATTAATGGCCTCAATTTTTTGCGGTGGTTGTGGTTGTGGAACAACTGGATACTGGCATCCATAATTAGGATATCCAGGATTTGGATAAACAGGAGGAAAAGGTGATGGGTAAAGAGCATTATGAACAACCGACTGTAAATAGGGGTCGTATGATAGAGCCAAATAATTAAAATCCATAGGGGCTGCCGTGTAGGAAGTGTCATATCCAGTCATATCTGGATGTGTAGGTGATAGGAATCAGAGTCAGAAACGGGTAGGATATTTATAAATTATAAAGAAACGGATAGACTGCGGGTCACTCGAGATACAGTTACACCACTCGATCAATCCCTAGGGTGCTCTAATACGAATTTAGGATACAGAAATCACCACCTAAACTTGTGATTAGATTCCAAAGAACACCACACAAAGAGCTAATTTGTGCTAGCAATGGATAAATCTGGTTGCTCATGAAAAGAGAGAAAACACAGAAACAATTTTTAATCATAAACTAACTACCTTTTCATTAATCATTCGAAGGTTTACATATAGAAATTAAAACAACTGTTGCCCACCTTCCTGGTCCTTAGGGAATTGAAAACACTAACTGACCTACTAGTTGTAAAACATTAACCAACATAAAAAAATTAAAACATAAAAAAAAACTAGACAAGGGAATAAATAAAAACATAAAATTAAATGGAAAAAACAAGCATGGGGAATGTGGATGAGCATTCAGAGCATGGACCATCTTTAGCCACATTTACGGGTACCCAAGATGACCCGGCTGACCCATAAATTTGAATTGGATCCACTTGCTGATGACTCGTTTTGTTCTTCTTCAACGGCTAGTGACACGTTACCCAGGTGGCTCCTATCATCCTCCCCTTCATTAAAGAAGTTTGTCCTCAAACTTGGAATATCACCTTCACCTTTAGAATTGATTAACATATGTGGATCAGAAGGGGCGGGTTCGTTCTCTTCGTCGCGCCTAATCTGGATAATAAACTCTTTGGAAGCCTTTGATTTGTGTGATTCTGAATTAAGAAGGGTATGAACGGACAAGGTTCGGTGGCCCTCAGTATTGATGGCTAATTTAGGAAGTAAGGTTATCTTCTTTTCATCATTAGTGAATGAGTATGTGTTCTTGAATCCATCATGTAAAACCTTCCGATCAAACAACCATGGTTGACCCAATAAAACATGACAAGCATCCATAGGAATAACATCGCATAATACCTCATTGTTGTATGTTTTACCAATACTAAACGAAAGTAAGACTTGGTGAGAAACACAAATACCTTTGCCTTGGTTAAGCCACTGAATATTATACGGTGACGGGTGCGGTTCGATTTTCAACTTAAGTTTCGAGATCACAGTTTAAGATGCAGCATTAGTGTAGCTCCCACCATCAATAACTAAAGAGCAAACCTTGTTTTGGATGGTGCTCCGGGTACGGAATATGGCATCATGCTGTAAACCAGTCTCTTGAACTGGAGTTCCACTAAGAGCCCTTCTCACCATTAAAAATTCCCTTTCATCGAGACTAATTTCCACCTCATCTTCTAACTTGTGATTATTACCATTTTCCGGCTCTTCTTCAAAACACGGCTGTCCATAACTCTCAAATTCAGCAAGAGTAACAATACGACTGTTTGGACATTCAGATGCAATATAGCCTAGGCCTTGGCATCGGAAGCAACGACGCAGTGCCTTTGGAAAAGGATTAGGCATTTCAGGTTTCTTTATAGAGTTTGTGGAACTGGTTAGTGCGGAGATAGATGAGTTGTGGGTAACGCCCATGGTGGCAGTAGACCGATTCCCCTCAGATTTCCCTTTTACCCTTTGCTGGAGTTCAACCTTATGCGCCATCAAAGTGAGTTCAGCCAAGGTCGAATACGGATGTAGTTCTACTACGTTCACGGTCTTCGGGTCCAATCCACATAGATACCGTACGAGTGTTTGGGGATCATCTTCATCGAGACCGCACTTCATAAGAAGATGCTCGAACTCCTAAGAAAATTCTTCAACAGATCGTGTTCCTTGTTTGATAGAATGAAGTTTCGAAAAACTCTCCTGAACATAATATGTGGGCATGAATTTTTGCTTTAGTAATTTCTTCATTTTTGCCCAGCTTTTCACTTTGTCTTTTCCGTGATGTTCCTGCTTTGAGCAGACGTTTGCTCACCAGGTGGAGGCATACCTCTATAGTTTTAAAGCAACGAGCTTGACCTTCTTTTCTTCCGTAGTTTGTTTGTAGTCGAACACACGCTCAACGGTGCATAACCACTCGATAAACACATCTGGGTCGAGTCTGTCGTCATATTCAGGGATATCAACCTTGATGTCGTTTTTGTGCCGTTCTGCAGCATAACGACCAAAAGGGTTGTCACCTCCATTTGACAAATAATTGTCAAAATCGTCCCTGTCAGGCCTATACCGAGGAGGAGTTCGATCACCACCTCGGCGTCGATGCACAGCAATAGTTAGCTCTTGGAGTTCTTGTAACTCTTGGATTTGTTGTTCCATCATCTTCCTCTCGCAGGCCATTGATGGACTGGATATTTTGTGATTTTGGAACGAAAAACAAATTGAGTCGAAACGGATGGTGTTTCGGCTCTTATACCAAATGATAGGAATCGGAGTCAGAAACGGGTAGGATATTTAAAAATTATAAAGAAACGGATAGACTACGAGTCACTCGAGATACAGATACACCACTCGATCAATCCGTAGGGCGCTCTAATATGAATTTAGGATATAGAAATCACCACCTAAACTTGTGATTAGATTCCAAAGAACACCATACAAAGAGCCAATTTGTGCTAGCAATGGATAAATTTGGTTGCTCACGAAAAGAGAGAAAACACAGAAACAATTTTTAATCATAAAGTAACTGTCTTTTCATTAATCATTCGAAGGTTTACATAGAGAAATTAAAACAATTGTCGCCCACCTTCCTGGTCCTTAGGGAATTGAAAACACTAACTGACCCACTACTTGTAAAACATTAACCAACATGCAAAAATTAAAACATAAAAAAAAACTAGACAAGGGAATAAATATAAACATAAAATTAAATGGAAAAAACAAGCATGGGGAACGTGGATGAGCATTCAGTGCATGGACCATCTTTAGCCACATTTACGGGTACCCAAGATGACCCAGCTGACCCATAAATTTGAACTAGATCTACTTGCTGATGACTCCTTTTGTTCATCTTCAACGGCTAGTGACACGTTACCCGGGTGGCTCCTATCAGTAGGAATAATTTACTGGACGCCCTTAATCCGGAATGAATGGAATTATGATCCATTAGAATGTTAACGGGTCTTATTCAAGTCATATGACTTGGACCAGTTAACTATAATAAAAACGATACGTTTCGCTAGATTAAGCGGAGACCGGATAAAATGTGGTTTGTACCCTCACAAGTACTATGACTTGTATAATATTGGTCAAGCAGATTTTGAAGGAATTTGACCCTATTCGGTTAACATATATAAACTAAGCTATATAAGTCAACCGTACGTGCATAGGCTGCATCGGGTGATCGGATGAGTCAATGTCAAGTTCATTATGCCAAAACATGTGTATTATTACCACATCATTTTATAATCCATATTACATGTTCATTATGGTTTAAAATCGTTTTATGCAAAAAAGGGCATAATCGGCATTTTTAAGGCATAATATAAGAACTTGCATAAAACCATACAAATTATTATGATCAAATGGTATAACCTCAGAGGGTTATTCCATACATTAATATGATCATAATACAACTTCAAATCAGTAGCTAACTTAGCTTAAACTGGTCAGAATCGAATGTCAATGTAGAAGTCAAACTGCTTGACTTTCGGTTGCGAACCGAGCTATAAGCATGAAATGACGGGTGGGACATGTTCTAACATGTCCTAATATGTTATACCAACTGACATAATGTCAAGAATTAGTGTTTAGATACTTAAAAGTTCATTTAACTTATTTTCTGAAAATCTGCGTTTTGACTTTTATTTTAATATAACTTTGACCCGACATTTGACCAACTTAACGTGATATTTAGGAGGTGCCCTCATAGGGGATTATCACCTACCTTATTACGATCACGTAGTCACGTTCGATTCGAACATTGGCTTGACCGTAATGGTCATAACTAAAAGCCAAAGCAAAAGTCAATTTGCTTGACTTTCGGCTAATAACTTAGCCTAGAAATAAAAAGAACTAAGAAATTACAAGTGTTCTAGGAAAAGATTACACTCTAGTAGGAGGCCTCTTTATGATCAGAAGCACTCCAAGAGTGAATTAGAGAGATAGAAATTTAAATGAGCAAGTTGAAATAAGCCTTAGCACCTCTATTTATACTTGCTTCAAGCTCACAAGATCATGCCATGTGTTGGCAATGATCTTCAAATGTGTACAAGTGCCTAGTGAGGTGTTATAACCGAGATAAGTGGCAATTTCGCGAACAAGGTGGCATAACATGCAGACTGCCAGCTGCAACCCCTTACGGACCGTAAGGGTGATGGCTTACGGTGCGTAATGACCTATCACACCCATAATTTCAAATATCCTTATGGTCCATAAGACATGGGTCCTGCGGTCCGTAAGGGACTGTCAAGAACAATATCAAATACTGTCTTAGGGTCCGTAAGGCATATGCCTTGCGGTCTGTAAGGATCACTTAGAAGCCACATTTTTGGCAGTTTGTCACAAATGGTCCCTCCACATCCAATCTTCCATAATTTTACATATATGGTCCCTCTCGTCCAAACAATTTGGCATATTTGAGAGTTGATTGGACACGTGTTACCCTATGATTCAATATAAATTTTCGAGGTGTTACATAAATCAAATCTCTTCTCCTAATATTTCGTATTATATGTATATATATATATATATATATATATATATATATATATATATATATATATATATATATATATATATATATATAGGGGGCCGCTAAAATGAAAACCACCCCAGTTGTAAGAACCACTTTCCAACCATTAGATCTTCAAGATGGATGGATGAGATTAAAAGTAATTAAAACTAATATTAAATACTTTTTATCTATGTTTTTAATATTTTAATGCAAAATGGTAGTTTAGTAAATTTACTCTTTTTTGTCTTTTTGTCTTTATTGTTTTTTTATTACTTTTTTTTGTATTATTATATCACTTGTTTTATTAAAACAGAATTTTTTATTAAAAACCATTTTAGATCCAGATTTTTAAACAAAAACAATTTTTTGCACGCCGTTTTTAAGCCCGGCTTTTTCACATGCCGTTTTTTTACGCCAGATTTTACGCGTCATTTTTTTAACGCGCCGTTTTTACGCCCCGCTTTTACGCGCCGTTTTTTATGTCCCGCTTTTACGCGCCATTTTTCATGTACTGTTTTTACGCGCCGTTTTTGCGACCAGTTTTTTACACGCCGTTTTTTATCCCCGGTTTTACGCGCCGTTTTTTACCGCGCCGTTTTTCACGTCCCGTTTTTTCGCGCCGTTTTTACGCCCCATATTCACGCCCCTTATTTACCCGTCGTTTTATCACCCGGTTTTTTTTACAAGCCATTTTTATGCCCCGTTGTTATGCGCTATTTTTTTTACAAAAAACTATTTTTTTCAGGATTTTCTTACAAAAAACGTTTTTTAGAGCCGTATTTACGCGCCATTTTTTACACATCGTTTTTTCTTTACTTTTTTTACGCGCCGTTTTTTACGCCACGTTTTTTTCGCCCCGTATTTACGCCCCGTTTTTTTACACACACGTTTTTTGAATTTTTTTACGGTTTTAAACTTTTTTTTACGAAAAAAAAATTACTGTTTTAAACTTTCTTTTTACAAAAAAAAAATTTACAAAAAAAACTTTTTTACAAAAACTTTTTAACAAAGAAGAAAAATTTATACGAAATTTTTTTACGGTTTTAAACTTTTTTTACACACGTTTTTTTAACTTTTTTATGTTTTTTTTTACGAAAACGTTTTTTACGGTTTTAAACTTTTTATTTTTTACAAAAACTTTTATACCAAAAATTTTTTACAAATTTATTTTTTCATAAAAACTTTTTTTTACAAAACACAAAAATTTATACGAAGACTTTTTTACGGTTTTAACATTTTTTACAAAAATCTTTTTTTACACACACGTTTTTAAACTTTTTTACATTTTTTACGAAAACTTCTTTTACGGTTTTAAATTGTTTTAACAAAAAAAATTTTACAATTTTTTTTTACAAAAACTTTTTTATAAAGTAACAAAAAGATGAGAGAGAAATGTGAAGAGAGAGAAATTGAAACTACTTTAAAGAGAGACTTTAATGAGGAGAGAGAGAGTTGATTTGATGGTTTTGATTAAATGACTATATTACCCTTTTGGTTGTCACTATCTGATAGGTGGAGAGTGATTCTCGCGGTTCTTACAACTGATGGTGGTTTTTATTTTAGCGGCCCCTATATATATATATATATATATATATATATAGAGAGAGAGAGAGAGAGAGAAGATCATGCGAGAACCACCTCTTATTGCGAGAACCGCGAGAACCAATGTGAACACAACCAAAAATAGCTAAAAATCACACAAATTTTTTTTAATATTTTTTATATAAAAATCGCTACTTTTCGAAGCCAAAAAAAAAAATTAAAAATTATTTTTTTCCCACTAAAAGTAGCGATTTGAGCATAAAAAATATTTAAAAATTTTTTTAGATTTTTTTAGGTTTTTTTGGTGTTTAGTTTTTAGCATTTTAGCTTGGGGGGGGGGGGGGGTTTAGGTTTTTGGGGGGGTGGGGGAGGGGGGTTAGGTTTTTTTTAGGTTTTTTTGGGGTTTTAGTTTTTAGCATTTAACTTGGGGGGGGGGGGGGGGGTTTAGGTTTTTTTTGGGGTGGGGGGGGGGGGGGTGAGGGTTAGATTTTTTTAGGCTCTTTTAGCTATTTTTGGTTGTGTTCACATTGGTTATCGCGGTTTTCACAATAAGGGTGGTTCTCGCATGAGCTCCTCCCTATATATATATATATATATATATAGGGGACCGCTAAAATGAAAACCACCTCTAGTTGTAAGAACCGCGGAAACCACTTTCTGCCAATTAGATCTTCAAAATGGATCGATGAGATTAAAAGTAGTTAAAAGTAATATTTAATTCTTTTTGTCTTATTATGTTTTTAATATTTTAATCCAAAAGGGTATTTAAGTAATTTTGTTTTTTTGTCTTATTAATTTTATTGTTTTTTATTACATATTTGTCCTATGCATTAATTGTTTTTTTTCTAAATTTGATCTTTTTATTAAGAGTTAAATGCCATTTTAGTCCCTGTGGTTTGGGCCATTTTGACAGTTTAGTCCAAATGTTTCATTTTTAACCTGTGGGTCCAAAAAGGTTTCACAGTTGCCATTTTAGTCCACTGGGTTAACTTCATCCATTTTTTCTGTTAACCAGAAGGCCATTTCGGTCATTTTATATTCTTGAATTGCCCTTTTAGTTAACAGAATTACATACAAAATGACCAAATTGGCCTTCTCGTTAACAGAAAAAATAGATGAAGTTAACTAAGTGGACTAAAATGGCAACTGTGAAACCTTTTTGGACCCACTGGTTAAAAATGAAACCTTTGGACTAAACTGGCAAAATGGCCCAAACCAAAGGGACTAAAATGACATTTAACTCTTTTATTAAACAACATTTTGAAATCAGATTTTTTGATAAAAAAAATTTCGCGCATTTTTTTACGACCCGTTTTTTACACGCGTTTTTTACGACCCGTTTTACGCTCCGTTTTTTCACGCCGTTTTTGCGACCTGGTTTTTAAGTGCCGTTTTTTATGCCCGATTTTACGCGCCGTTTTTTGCCGCGCCGTTTTTTACGTCACGTTTTTCCAAGCCGTTTTTACGCCCCATTTTTTACGTCCCATGTTTACGCGCCGTTTTAGCGTCCCGTTTTTACGCGCCGTTTATACGACCCGTTTTACGGGCCTTTTTTTACGCCCTGTTTTTTTTCACGACGTATTTGCGACCGGGTTATTACGTGCGTTTTTTATTCCCGGTTTTACGCACCGTTTTTTAGCGCATAGTGTTTTACGTCCCGTTTTTACGCGCCGTTTTTACGCGCCGTTTTTACGACCCGTTTTACACGCCATTTTTTTACGCCCCCGTTTTTTACGCGCGTTTTTTTACGTCCCGTTTTACGCCCCTTTTTTTCACGCCATTTTTGCGACCGGGTTTTTAAGTGTCGTTTTTTATGCCCGGTTTTACGCACCGTTTTTTGCCGCGCCGATTTTTACGTCACGTTTTTACAAGCCGTTTTTACGTCCCGTTTTTACGCGCCGTTTTAGCGTCCCGTTTTTACGCGCCGTTTTTTACGCCCTGTTTTTTTTTTTCACGCCGTTTTTGCGACCGGGTTTTTACGTGCGGTTTTTTATTCCCGGTTTTACGCACCGTTTTTTAGCGCCCCGTGTTTTACGTCCCGTTTTTACGCGCCGTTTTTTTGCCCCGTTTTTTACATCCCATTTTTACGCGCCGTTTTTACGACCCGTTTTACACGCCGTTTTTTACGCCCCCGTTTTTTACGTGCGTTTTTTTACTACCCGTTTTTTTTCACGCCGTTTTTGCGACCGTGTTTTTACACGCTGTTTTTTATGCCTGGTTTTACGCGCCGTTTTATACCGCGCCGTTTTTTACGTCCCGTTTTTACGCCCCGTATTCACGCCCCTTATTTACGCGCCGTAAATTTTTTTTTACGAAAACTTTTTTGACGTTTTACGTTTTACATAATAAGGTTTTACGTTTTACGTTTTACAATTTATATAAAAAAAGTTTACGTTTTACAATTGACATAAAAAGGGTTTACGTTTTACATAGAAGTTTACGTTTTACGTTTTACCTTTTACGTTTTACGTTTTACCTTTTACGTTTTACGTTTTACCTTTAACGTTTTACGTTTTACGTTTTACATTTTACGTTTTACGATAAAATGTTTTTTACATAGAAGTCTACGTTTTACATTTTTGTGCTAAAAAGTTTACGTTTTACGTTTTAATTTTTACGTTTTAGGTTAAAGGTTTAAAAAGTTTACGTTTTACGTTTTCCGTTAAAAAGTTTACGTTTTACGTTAAAAAGTTTGCGTTTTATGTTTTACGTTAAAAAGTTTACATTTTACGTGTTACGTTAAAAAGTTTACGTTTTATGTTATAAAAAAATGGGCATAGTTTCCTCTGTTTTTGGACGTCCTGACAACACAAGTTGTCGTTTTTTACCAAAATTCAACAATTACTTAACAAGTATGCACGTATGATCAATTTATATAAACGAAATAATTAGTAAATCCAAGTAAATTTTAACTAATAATTCGTCAAATTATTCGGTTCGAGCTCGTTTTGCACGGTAATAATTTAAAACTAATAAACAACGATATTATTCGTGCCGTAAAATCTTTACCATCTCTCGCGTGTCGATATGCCGAACATGCTGACTGAGTTGACCGAGTCAACTGAGTTGACCGAGTCAACTGAGTTGACCGGTTGAGTTGATCGAGTCAACTCACAGTACGGTAAATGTTAAGCAAAGTAAACAAAACTTACAAATTTTACATGTTTAACATTCTAAATTTCTTAAATATATTGTTGGGGTCAAATTCACAATATCCTATTTTTTTTCTCTCGTAGCATTCGATTATTTTTCCCAGCAATTTTCTCTTCTATTATGCACTTGTGCCATTAGAAGAGGAACTCAGAACTTGATCCAAATATTCGTTTTTGTTTGTGTCTTTGGCGTGAAAGAATTAGGGTGTAATAACGATTTAGTTAACGAGATAGGTAGGACGGAATCAGTTGCTTCTTAAAGAGCTGGAGTTACTATTGTACCTACCTTGACTACTTGAACTTGCCTTCTAAATAGATGATCAAAATTGATGTTTAAAGTGGCTTTAGATTCGTTTTCCTTCCACACGAGTAGTACCCCCACCTTTACCGTCATCGTCGGCCACCACCGACTCCACCTTTACTGTCGCAGCCGCTGTGCCGCTGCCTCGCCGGCTGCCATCGTCGGCCACAACCGACTCCATCATCATCAACCAAATATAAAAAAAAACAGCATCATCAATCCTGATTCATCATCATCCGACTTCAGTACGGTAAAAGGAAGCCATAGGGGGTTTACCTTGACACTCGTCGGAACAACCTGGACCGCCGCCGCCTGTGTCTCTAATGCCGCCGCCGTGAGCGGTGGCGCTACCGCCGTCCACCGTCTTCTCTGACTCCTCTCTCTCTCTCTCACTTCTCGCTCCTGAAACAAAAACATGAACATTCATATGATCAGGACTAACTGAACCAAAAATACAATAACACCACAATTTTGAATTCTTGTTATATGGTAAAACACACCCACGCATATATTAATTAAGCCATGTAGTAATCTACTGTTGAAATGCATAAGATGAAGATGTTGAAGATTCATCTTCATCAGAGATGAAGAAAGAGAGTTTTCAAAAAATAAATGAAGAGAGAGTGAGATAATAAATAAAGAGACAGAAGACAGACTGCCATTTGAAAGTGATTTATAAAGTAAATTACCTAAATACCCTTTTGGTTGGTATAATTTGATTGGTGGAGAATGGTTCTCTCGGTTCTTACAACTGGGGTGGTTTTCATTTTAGCGGCTCCCTATATATATATATATATATAGATAAAGGTTCCTGTAAAAAAGACCAAAAGTGTGAGAAGGGTGAGAAAGAATCTCAGCCATTAGATCTTTTAATCTAATGGTTTAGATCAAAAGGGACCAAATTGTAAAATGTTTTTATTAGTTTGGACTGATTTGAAATTTGTATGGGCAATTCTGTCTTTTACATTATCATGAAAATAGGAAACTGTAAATCAATTCCCTAAATTTTCGAAATCTCTTTCTTCTTCATTCGAATCATCCTCCTCCTTCTTCCAGAATTCGAACAGCGCCCATCCTTCTTCCAGAATTCGAACAGCGCCCCATTCTCGTTTTTCCGATGATTGCGGCGACGGCGGATGTGTCGTTCCGAAGGTGCAGGGGGTCCGGCAAGGTGGTTTCTAGTTGTTTCGTACGAGCTACTAAAAGACATCCAGCAAGGTGGTGTCAGGTGGTTGGCCACCTCTACACGACAGCGGCGGCGGACCGGCAGTGGTGGTGCCGGAAGTGGAGAAGATGATCCAGAGATGTAATGATTATTGAATTGTGTTATATATGTGATGAATGGTGTTATATACTTTATTGAATGGTGTTTTATACTTTATTGTATGGTGTTATATACTTTATTGAATGGTGTTATATATGTGTTGAATGGTGTTATATACTTACTGAATGGTGTTATATACTTGCTGAATGATGTTATATACTTTCTGAATGGTGTTATATACTTGCTGAATGGTGTTTATAGAGATCTTTTAAAAAAAATCCAGTTCCTATAATTAAGGTGGCGTTTATGGGAAGTTTTTAATTAATTGAATTAATGATAAAATTACAAGTTTACCCTTTTGAATTAATTTAGATTTAGGACGCATGTCATCTCCACAATATTTCTCACCTTTCTCACACTTTTAACCTTTTTTACAATAACCTTACCCTATATATATATAGGGTCAGGATTTAAAGAAAACGGTAGAAAGTGTGAGAACGGTGAGAACGCTTATCGATCGTTCGATCAAAACAATCTATGGACTAGATTGGCGCGGTGGCATTTTCATAAATAACATCAGTTTTATTACGTGGACACGCTACATTAAGGGTAAAAGCGTCTTTTGACTACTCCCAACAAAATGCCATCTCATGAAAATAAAACGCCAAAACAAAAATCACACAGCATTCTGCTAAAAACGCCATTAAATATAAAACGCCAAACTTAATTATAGTAAAATCCCGCCTAAAAAAACCGCCAAAAAAATCTTATATATACAACAACTCAGACCTTCAATTAAAAAACACAAACAAAAACCCCAAACACCATATTTAATATATACCATTCGACTGATAAACGCCAGAAAACCCAAACATCAAATATATTGCTCTCAATAAAGTGTAGTTGTATGGTGTGGACAACATTGTCAGTTATCTTTCTTAACTGAGGATTAACAATGTTATCCAACACCATACAGCAACACTTTATTGATTTTAGCATGATCAAATTTACAGTTTTAAGATGGTTTATTATGTGGCGTTCTTTTTCTCGGTAAAATGCCAAAAAAGATAACATTTTGGCTAAAAGGGTGTAAACTCAATAACATTTTGCTGAATGAGATGGACAAAAATTATAGAAAAAGAGGTTGATTTCAAACGAAAGTCGAAACAGCCAGTGAAAATGCTTCATAAGAAGAAAGAGACTGGTGACAGTAAAGATTTGAAGATCAATATTTATTTTGTTTAATTTTCTTTTTCAGATGATTGTTATTTAATAAACAACGCCATATCTAATAAAAACGCCAAAAAGGCAAATGTCTTACACCTTTGGCGTTATCAAACCATCATAAAATTACTTTGGACAAGTATTATAAAAAAACTTTTTTCATGTATTCTTTTTTTTATTTTCCTTTTCAGTTTATTGTTGAATAATAAAAAACGCCATATAAAATAAAAACGCCAAAACAGCCAAAATGCTTGTTTAAACGATATCATCCCGTTAAACGCCACCAAAAACTCCCAACTATAATAAAATTATTTTGAAAAAGTATTATAAAAAACCCAAAAAAATAAAAAATAAAAAATAAAAAACAAACTTGAAAATGTAACTAGAAAATAGTAACTTCAAATCAGAAAAACTGAAGATAGGGAAAATTTATTATATTAGAATCTAAAACGCCAAACTTGAAAGATGGGACGTGTTACAGACTTCAGAGATAAAGCTTGTCAAAAACAATAATTACAAACAGTAACTGAAAAGACAAATACTTTATTATAATAACGCACCGCCTAACTTAGGCGCCAAAAAGATATCCTACAAAATGATACATCTCAGCAACTTCCATTTGATCAAACAAAAAAAAACAAACGCCAATACTACTAAAATACCACTCACTGTAAAACGCCAAAAAAAAATCAAAGATTGCTAATATGCTTTCTTGGATATTCAGTATTGTTATTCGTAAGTTTCACTGAATAAATTGTTAGGGGAAGCGAGTAACTCAGTAAGATTTTGCTGCATGAGATGGACAAAAATTTAAGAAAAAGATACTAATGACAGTCATATGGCATTTTGTATTTTTTTGTTTTTGAAGAAGGCTTGGATGAGGAGAAGAGATCAATGACACTGAAGAGTGGGATGATGATAAAGATGAAGATTAACATGAAGAAAAAGCAAAAAACCCACCCACACGTCATAGATCTA
This sequence comes from Helianthus tuberosus, assembly GCA_030545235.1. Lineage (NCBI taxonomy): Eukaryota > Viridiplantae > Streptophyta > Magnoliopsida > Asterales > Asteraceae > Helianthus > Helianthus tuberosus. Next base: position 104,847,643 of record CM060443.1, read on the forward strand.
TGTCCCCAAACAACCACAAAAAAAGCCACTACAACAGACGAGCAGGCAAAATAATCAAACCGATGGGTTTGTTAAGGTTTACATAAAACGCCATATTTTGGTGTCAGTTCTTATAGTATTAAAGAACAGAGAGACTGATGACAGTGAATATTGTGAAGAGAGATCCGATTAGGATTTTTAATTTATTTTCTTCGCTTGTATTTTTTTTACTGTGGCTGAAATATAATCCAACAATTGTAAAACGCCAAGATAACCCAAACGCCAAAATATTTATAAAAAAATAATAGAACAATGGGCCATCTTGTTTAAAACCCCTTGAAAAACGCCATTCATATAGATTTCCTGCCCCCTGGGTTCCAATGGCATACGATGTGAATAAACGTCATAAACGCCAAAATGTTGATACAATGAAACCATTAAACGCCATAAATTATTGAATTTGGTTAACGCCAAAAATCTTAAAAACCAAATATTAAAACAATATTGGGAAAAGCGGAACTAGAAAAGCAGAAGATGAAAGGACAAAAAAGCCCCTCCGCCCTTCTCTAAGCGGCGTGACACGTGTTAGGCCAGGAAGCGTTCTCACCGTTCTCACACTTTTGAGCGTTTTCTCCCGATCCCGTTTCTATATATATATATATATATATATAAACGGGTTCAGGAGAAAACGGCAAAAAGTGTGAGAACGTTGAGAACGCATCCTGGTACAACACGTGGCGCGGGGCATGATCAGGGTCCGAGGGGTTTTTCTGTCTTTTCAGTATTCTTCTTCTTTCCCGATTTTCGCGTTTGACACGCTGCTTTATTTTTTGCGTGCAAGATAATTTTGGCATTATCTAGAATTATTAACTATTTGGCGTTTTACTGTTTTTCTCATATTTCTTCTCGTTGAATTAATTCTTTTTGTGTCACATAGTTAATTTTTTTGGCGTTATGGCTTTTTCCATGTCATTTTTTGGCGTTTTGTATCTTTTTGTTAATAACTGATTACCATAGATTAATATTTTATAAAATTACAATAATACGAAATCAAAATAAAATAATAGTCTTCCGTAGGTGGGATTACATCAGAGATGTACCCATTGCTTTGTTCATCACTTTCTTCAGATTCTTCATCATCAAATTTCATATTTGCGTATAACGCCATTAGCTCGTCTCTTCTTTGCTGCAGCCTATTCTTGAATATCACTGCATCCTTGGATTTTGGATCGTTTGAAGGTGCTAAATCACAGAGTTGTTCAATGATAGATAACAACCATGTCTTCAACATTTCTTCCATTGGCCTTTAATATTGCACCCCGTTTTTATAAGTCACTTCAAGCGTTCCTTCTTCCTCATGCATCACCCAACTGCTAAGTTTTGGTATAGAAGTATCATCAATATCATCATCATCTTCTGCCAGAAATTTTCTCTTCAGTCTTTTTATTACAGTTCTGGTTCTTTCACAATCGTTGTGCATTGGAATCCCAAGGGTCAGGATATCCTTCTGAACCTTTTCATTCATTCCAAGCATGGCTTTGATTGTCCTTACCTTTACCCTTCTCCTGTCAGAGAACTTTATGATGAATCGTTTCTCTTTCCTTTCAAACCTCCATGCAATAACCTTAGCCATTTTTAAAGTTTTTGGCGTTTTGGACAATATGTGGCGTTTTAGTCAAATTGGCGTGTTTGAGCTTGTGTTCTCATGGTCTTCTTTTATATTTACTTTTTTTTCCTGCGCATGACAGGTAATTATGGCGTTTTGAAAAAGATAAATAAATTTAGTTCCCCAAGAATTTTGCTTTTAATATAATAAATGTTAGTAATTATGGTTTCCGTCGTTTTATTTTACTGTTTTTTTGCAGTTTACCGTGTTTTGTTTTCAGACTCAATTGTTTTTATGGTGTAACCTGTCAAATCTTGATGGCTGTAATTATGGCGTTTTGTTTTCCAATGGCGGTTAGATAACGATTGGACTTTTTTTGTTTTATATTCTTTGCACATTGTTTCACGCTTTTTTTATAATAGTAGTTGTTCAAAGTAATTTTATTATAGTTTGGTAGTTTTTTGGGGGCGTTTTTATGGCATGATGGCGTTTTACAAGCATTTGCTCATTTTGGTGTTTTATTATATTTTTCATTATAGTATTAAAATACTTTTGTTGTTTATTAACAGAAATTACAAAACAAACAACAGATAAAGAAAATAAAAAAAACAAAGTAGAAGCAATTTATGATTTAAATCTTCAGTGTCATCAGTCTCTTTTTTCTTTTGAAACTACAAGAACTGTGACAAATAAATGGCGTTTTGGGTTTGGCGTTGTTTATTTTCTTTGTTCATGTGTTGAAGTGTCTTTGTGGATGTTGGAGATATAGATCAACCCTTTGTGGGTGGATGCTATCTGCCCGTCGTCTTCATTATAAGCATCGAGGCCAAAGTAGCATTTACACTGGTATAGGTCTCTTCTTATCATCCAAACCTTCTTCAAGAACAAAGATGATAGAATGACATATGGGTGTTATCAGTCCCTCTTTTTTCAATTTTGTCCATCTCATGCAGCAAAATCTTACTACACTCACGTAACAAATCATTCAGCGAAACTTCATGCAGAACATTACTGAGTATCAAAGAAAAGATGTTTGCCATCGTTGTATTTTTTGGCATTTTAGATTGAGTTGTATTTTGTTTAGCAACCACTGTGTTTTTTGTGTATTTTTTTAGTGTGATAAACGGAAGGTGGTGAGACGTTTCTATTTATATAATTTTTTTTGGTGCGTAGTTTAGGCGGGATATTATTTTTATAACAAAAAATGTAATTAACATTTATTCGGATGTAAGGTTTGGCGTTATATATTATGGCGTTTCATATTTTGTGGCGTTTTTGTAGCCAGAGAGCTTAAATAAAAACACAGAAAAAAGTACGCAGTGATAAAATTGGTGTTTTGTATTTATTTGGCATTTTATTTTTCAGTGGCGTTTTATGTGAGAAATGGTGTTTTGCCTTTTTTACCCTTAATGAAGCGCGTCCACGTAATAAAATTGATGTTATTTACGAAAATGCCACCGCGCCAATCTAGGCCATAGATTGTTTTGATCGGACGATCAATAAGCGTTCTCACCGTTCTCACACTTTCTACCGTTTTCTCTAAATCCTGACCCTATATATGTATATATATATATATACACACACACACATAGGGTGGGGTTCTCTACAAAGTGTTTTTTTTTCTACAAAGTGTAGGAAGTGTTTTGGGCCATTGGATGAGTGGTTTTAATGGTTGAGATTAGATGAGTGGCATTTTTGTAATATATGCATTTTATTTAATGATTGATTTAATTGATTGAGGGCATTTTGGTAATTGAGCATGTTTTAAAAAAAAGAAACAACAATCATTCATTCTTTCTTGCAAAACTCTCTCCACATTCTCTCTCCTCATTAAAAAAAATCTTCTAAAATCATGGTTGAAGTTGAATATAAAAGATTTGATTGTGATTAAAATCTGAAATTTACTAAATTGGAGTTTGATTTGTTTTTATCTAGGGACGAGAATGGGAGTTCAATTTTGTTTTTTTATTAAGTATTGTGTTTTATATTAGTGATAAAACACATTGTGAAGAAACTGCGAAAAAAATCTAATGGGACCAGAAACTGATAAAGCACACTGAGAAGAAACATGTGAAGAAAAACACACTGCGAATAAAGTATGAAGAAAAACACTGATAAAACACACTGCGACGAATCAGTGAAGAAAAACACATTGGGAAGAAAAACTGATGCGTGTGAAGTGTCGTATAGTTTTAATGTATATTTTAAGCCCTTTAACACTTTTTAGCCAAGTTTTAAATTTATAAAACATGATATTTACTAACACTAAACACACATATGGGTAAGTGCACCCATCGTGAGCGTAGTATAGTGTTGGAAAGATACCGAGGTCGTCCAAGGACACAAGAGCTTTTAATACCGGTTTATCCTCAACGTCTAATCAAATCAAAAGTTTAGAAAAAGGTTTTTAAATTAAAAAAAAAATAAAACTAACTAAAATGCTGAAAAATAAAATAAAATAAAAACAGATAGACAAGATGAATCACTTGGATCCGACTCGTGTTTAGTGTAACCTTTGATTATTTCCGCACTTTTGCACTTTTTAAGAGATTATCTTAGTTATTGTAGTAGGCCCCTCTTCTGAAGGTGACGTTACCCTTAACCCAGTAGTTTGAGTCAGCAAGGATACAATCCTAAAGGGTTGGATTATTGAAAGATAATTAATTAAGTTATTAATGCATATTGTGGTAGGCCCCTCTTCTGGAGGTGACGTTACCCTCGGCTAAATAGTCTGAGTCAGCAGGGATACAGTCCTAAGTAGCCTGGTTAAAGTTTTAATAGTAGTTTACATATGAGGGGATCAAGGAGTTCGGACCCCCGCCATCCAATACCAGTGGGTATTGAAGGAGGTCCTACTAAAGTTGACCCAGGTCCTTGCAGGATCTATACACTAAACAAGGCAAGACTCTTACCAAACCGTTCCCTTAACCCCCGACCAGGTAGCCAACATACCTCCATATAGACCGTGGAGATATGAATGGTGAAAATCTTTTATTTTATATAGACAGTAAAATAATGCCAAGACACCACGGATAAACGATAAGGAAGACTCACCTTCAACATAAGAAACTAGTTATTAAAGTCATTAATACAGAACCAAATAAAAAGTGCGAAAAGATTAAAAATAAAAAGTATTACACTAAACACTTGTCTTCACCAAGTGATGTAAGAGACTTAGGCAAACATGGCCTTTGATTGTCAAGAACTCTTACGATCAATCTTGGATCCCGAGACTACTCACACACTCTATGATGGATGATGGTGGTGGATGTGGGTTGTCATGGTGGTGGTGGGTGGGTGAAGTGTAAGAGAGGTGGTTTGCCAAGGGATCGTTTGCAAATGATCCAAGCACCCCTATTTATAGTCTGCACAGAAGCCCGGACACGGCCCCGTGTCCATTGGGCACGGCCCCATGTCCACCCATCTTCTCTTTCTTCATTAATTGCAGTTTGTCTACATTAGTTGACCACGCCCCCATGTCCGCTGGGCACGACCCCGTGTGTAGAAGCGTATCTGTACTATCAAGATTTCCCTAGATTCTGCGAATCTTAGAGTTGACCACGGCCCCGTGTCCGCTGGGCACGCCCCCATGGTGGGTGATAGAAGCTTCTACAGCTTTGTCTTTTCTGCAGACACTTGGGCACGCCCCCGTGCTCATTGAGCACGGGGCGTGTTCAGCCTTATGTTCTCTTGTTTTGTTTGGGAAGATGCTGTCGGGGGGTCGGGCATGCCACGTTAATTCCTTTTCTTGTATTTATGTTAGATTTTGCTGCCTTTTTGCTTCTTTTGTTCATTTGAGCTCATTTAATCCTGAAAATACAAAAGGAAGACAAAAACACACTTTTTCCAACATTAGTACTAAAAAAAGGTTAGTTTAATGCCATTTTTGATGTAATTTATATGTTGCATTTTGCGCACATCAAAAACACACTGTGAAAAAACAGTCAATAAAAACATACTGATAAAACACACAGTGAAGAAATCAATAACCCGTAAAACTTAACGTCAATAAATACAAAAATGTGTCCTTCATGAAACATAAACTGCTATAACACATAATGAGTAAACCTATAACTGGTAAAAACAACGTCAAGAAATTGTTCAAGAACGATAAGCTGGTGTGTTACGTGTGAAGAAACCATAAAACAAATAAAATACAATGTCAAGAATACATGCACATGCAAAAAAACAACTTAATCAAATACTGGCATGTCGAACAACTAAATCAGGATGCTTTTACCATGATCACAATCAATCATTGCATTAGACATCAACTTTTTTTATCTGCAATATGCAAAAAAAAAAAAAAAAAAAAACATCTGAAGGATAAGAAAATGATGCACGTTTGATTCTGCGTAACTGATACAATTCCATAAATAAGATATAGGGTTTCCTTAAAAGCCTCGTTTTGTTGTTTTAGATTTATCTTTTTCAAAAATAACTTATTTAGTGAATTACCATTGTACCCTTTTATTAAATTTCTCTAGATGACACATGTCATAACCATATCACTTCCTACACTTTCTAGAAAAATATGACTTTATAGCCAACTCTCACCCTATATATATATAGGGTATGGTTACAGTGTGAACAACCTCCCAAGAGTGAACTGCGTGAACAAATCTGGACCCTTGATTTTCTTTTTAGTTGTTAAGGGTAGGATTGTAATTATATAAAAAATTAGATTTAAATCATTATTTTAATAATTGAATTAAGTTACATCTTTCCTATTTTAAATTCATTATCCACATTATCTTTTATTTTTTAATAAGATAGTTATCAAAACAAACAACAAATCACAAGATTTCAGTTTCAATTTTTATTTCAGATTTCATCACCAGAATTCAAATTTTGATATTTAAGATCCACGTGACCTTTATATTTTAACGGTATACACATGTGTACTTGGATATTAATAGAACAGTACACATGTGTACTCAGCATCGTACATATGTGTAATTAGCTACATAATACATACATAGAAACAATTCCTGTAAAACTATTTTAAATTTAACAAATTACAGTTCCATAATGTTTGACAAACCAAACAAAAAAACATACAATTACAAGTTCCAGTTTCATGAAAATAATATACCCAACATAATCGGAAAAACAAAAAACATAATCTTTTACAACTATTCGCCACGTTGTATGCTGAATCATCCTTATCGACCAAGCAAACAAACATACGTGAATCATCCTTATCGACCTCATACGTGAATCATCCTTATCGACCTTCCATCTCCACTTTTCTCGTTAACGACAACTCCTATAATAGCACAAAAAACCTCAGCAACTAATACTTTGCATAATCCACAAGTGTACATCAACAACTTTACACATTCAATACACAAAAAATTATGAGATGTCACAAAAACAGACGCAATACACATGTGTACTTCACATTAAAATCAGAGCAAAATCCGAATACACATGTGTACTTCGCATTAAAAACAAAGCAAAATCAGAATACACATGTGTACATCGCGTTAAAAAACAGAATAAAATCAAAAAATTGAACAAAAAGAACTCAACAACTAATACTTTGCATAATTCACAAGTGTACATCAACAAACTTTACACATTCAATGCATAAAAAAAATCTGAGATATCACAAAAAACAGACGCTATACACATGTGAACATCGCATTAAAAACAAAACAAATCAGAATACACATGTGTACATCGCATTAAAAACAAAACAAATCAGAATACACATGTGTACATCACATTAGAAACAGAGCAAAATCAAAATACACATGTGTACATCGCATTAAAAACAGAGCTAAATAAAAAAAATTGAACAAAAAAACTCAGCAACTAATACTTTGCAATCATTATATAACGTGAACTTGTAAATTACAAGTTCAACAATGAGAATCAGTATCCTAATATTACAAGTTCATCATATTCACTAATCATTTAACTTAAACAATCATTTTCATTCAGTAGTAAACAACCACCAATTGAAAAAGTTCAAAACGTAAAACGAAATCGTAACCCGTACACATAAGTTGTTTAGAGTCCATACCTTAATTGCAAACACGAAACTGTAAAATATTAATGTAACTTTAAATCTACTAAACTTGGTGTCACACAATTTGCTTGCACTTATTAAAGAAAAACGTTTTATAATTCTTTAAAAGCTAACCTTCTAAATAAGTCAATGGCTTAATGAATAAAAAAAATAAGTCTAGTAGTTTATTCATCAAGAAGCATAGTTAGTTCTCATCATTGTCATGCATTAAATAAATAGATAAAATATACTTAGTAGTTTCTTCAAACAAAATACACGAAGTCTTTTATTTATTAAAAAAATACATATATCATTTATATATTTGATCTTTGTCCAACGAAATGTTAAATTCTAAACTTCATATATGAGGTTAGATTATTCAAAGAAAGAGCAACTAATTGAAAACAGTATGTGAAAATTTTTCAAAAATGGTTTTATCCATTAAACCCTTTGATTCTTGAGGTTATCTGACAACCCATGGCCCAGAGTAAAAATAAAAATATGCAAACGAAATTCTATCTTCATTTTCTTTGCAATACAGAGGTTATAAAAATAAAACTTGTTCTAATCAATTACTTCAAAAACAAGCCCAGTTATTTCAGTTAACCATCGGGATCTAGTGACTTTCATTCAGAAACTAAAAAAAATGTGGGCTGATTGTATTATTACCTCTGGTCGCTACACGATTGTCACCAGTGGGGTTCACCGGAGTTCTTGTCTTCGATGCCGGCGAGATCAGAGACGAGTGTTTGTTTTGATGTCAGCGAGATCTGAGACGAGTGATTGTTTTGAGAGAGAGAGAGAAAGTTGGCCCTGTTTTTGTTTTCGATGCCGGCGAGATCTGAGACGAATGGTTGTTTTTATGCCGGCGAGATCTGAGATGCGGGTTTGTTTTGAGAGAGAAAGTTGGATGTTGAATAAGGTTTGAATATGTTGATTTGTGAGAGAGAACGAGATTAATGCAATCAATTTAAAATGGAAATTACACATATACCCTTATTCATTTAATTAAATAGTAACAATTAATCGAATAATTACCATCATGCCATTCAATTTAATAATCAAGATCATAATAATCAATGGTCCAGATCAGTTCACGCAGTTCACTCTTAGAATTTTGTTCACGTTTGAACCTAATCCTATATATCTATATATATATATATATCATCTAATTTTAATATCTCATTATTATAATAATATCATATTATTTAATATATTATAATTAAGATAATAAATGTAAATGTACACGTATAATAGGAGCATCCAATGTTCCTTGTATACCTTTTAATTACATAATATATATATATATATATATATATATATATAATATTTGTATACAATATAAGCTCGTTTAAACTTGAAACCTTTGAAATAACTTTTAAAAAATATTAAAATCACCATATTAATAAATAAAATAAATCATATAATAGCACAAAATGATAACGATTTGGTATTAGAAATACAATATTTGGTCGATGAGGACATAAGTTTCACTGTATTAAACCAAAAAAGCTTTCTGATTATAACTTAATTAAGTTTCTTATATAAATGGTTTCTTATATAAATGGTTTATACTTTAGTCAAAACTCATTATTCTAATTCAAATCAAACATATTTTTCAAAACTCAACGAGTGTAACACACGGGCTGTTATGCCAATTTTTGTGATAAATTCAAGTTAGTTGTGTGAACTGTCATATGATTACAATAATATGTCAGTTATATATTAAGTTTTTTTTTTATAAATTATATAATTATATCATTTTCATAAAATATATAATTATATCGTTTTTATTATAAAAACTCGTGTAATACACGGGTCTATAATCTAGTGCTATAACATAAAATGAACCTATTCAATTCGTATTAGAATCTGTAATTATTTGAGGAAGACCACGATCTCTTTTTATTGCGAGGATTTTAATCAAACCATGAAACATAATTTTTACTATTTGCAATTTTCTCAATCATATATAATATGCAATTTATCACCTTACTTGTGGCTTAGTGGTAGGAGGTTTGGGTTTCCTAATGCAAACTCAAATTCAATTTTCACTTGTGTCATATTGGGGTGGATATAGGCAATGAAAGATTTAGACTAGGCCTTGTGTAAGATTTTCATTTTGATTCCTAAGCTCAACCGGGTTTTCGTCCCAACGTGTGTTACTAAAAATCCAAACTTTGAAGCCAGCGTGCTCGGTTAAGACAACATAGTTTTGGCCAGAGTGGGGTAATACGGGGGCTCTCCGATTTGGAGAGTGTGATAACCTTATACATGAAGTTCACCGTTCATACATATATATGGTCAGGATTTAGGGAAAACGGCAAAAAGTATGAGAACAGTGAGAACGCTTATGGATCATCCGATCAAAACAATCTATGGACTAGATTGGCGCGGTGGCATTTTCGTAAATAACATAAATTTTATTACGTGGACGCGCTTCATTACGGGTAAAAAAGGTAAAACATCCTTTTTTTACATAAAACGCCATTGAGAATATAAAACGCCAAGTAAATACAAAACGCCCATTTTATTACTGCGTAATTTTTTATGTGTTTTAGTTAAGGTCTTAGCCTACAAAAACGCCATAAAACGTAAAATGCCATAATATATAAACGCCAAGCCTTACATCCGGATAATTGTTATTTACATTTATTGTTATAATAATATCTCGCCTAAACTACGCGCCAAAAAATCCTATAAATAGAAACGTCTCACCACGTTCCGTTGATCACACCAAAAAAACACACAAAACACAATGGTTCCTAAATACCACTCACTGTAAAACGCCAAAAGTTGAGAGAAATCAATGATGGCAAACATCTTTTCTTTGATACTCAGTAATGTTCTGCATGAATTTCGCTGAATGGTTTGTTTGGTGAGGGGAGTAAGATTTTGCTGCATGAGATGGAAAAATTTCAAGAAATGGGGACTGATGACACCCATATGTTATTTTGTCTTCTTTGTTCTTGAAGAAGGTTTTGATGAGGAGAAGAGACCGATCCCAGTGTAAATGCTACTTTGGCCTCGATGATGATAATGAAGATGACGGGCAAATAGCATCCACCCACACGGAGTCGATCTATGTCTCCAATATCCACAAACACACTTCAACACACGAACAAGAAAAAAACCACGCCAAACCCAAAACGCCATTTATTTGTGACAGTTCTTGTAGTTTCAAAGAAGAAAGAGACTGATGACAGTGAAGATTTGGATCATAAATTGCTTCTATTTGTTTTTTTTTTAATTTTCTTTTTATGTTGTTTGTTATCTAATTTTCAGCTAAGAACAACAATACATTAATTCTCTAATAAAAAATATAATAAAACGCCAAACATGCAAATGCTTGTGAAATGCCATCATGCCATAAAACGCCCTAAACTACCAAACTATAATAAAATTACTTTGGACAAGTACTATTATAATAAATCTAACAAAAGGTTAAAACAATGTGCAAGAGAATAAAACAAAAGTGTCATCTTTATCTAAACGCCATTGGAAAACAAAGCGCCATAATTACAGCCGTAAAGATGGGACATGTTACAGCGATAAACAGATGAATTTGAAACAAAACACAGTAACTACAAACAGTAAAATGAAGTGACGGAAACATAATTACTAACATTTATTATATTAAAAGCCAAATACTTGGGGAATTGAATTTATTTATCTTTTCAAAAATGCCATAATTACCTGTCACTGCGCGGGAAAAAAAGTCATTATAACAGTAGAACATGAGAACACAACTTAACACGCCAAACATTGTCTAACACGCCACATGTTGTCCAAAACGACAAAAACTTAAAAAATGGCTTAGGTTATTGCATGGAGGTTTGAAAGGTCGGAGAGACGATTCATCCTAAAGTTCTCTGATATGAGAAGGGTGAAAGTCAGGACAATCAAAGTTATACTTGGTATGGCTGAAGGGGTTCAAAGGGATATTCTGGCCCTTGGGGTTCCAATGGCCAACGATTGTGAAAGAACTCGAACGGTAATAAGAAGATTGGAGAGAAAATTTTCTGCAGAAGATGATGATGATGATATTGACGATACTCCTCTACCAACAGTTAGCAGTTGGGTGGTGCATGAAGAAGCAGGAACGGTTGAAGTGACTTATCAACACGGGGTGAAATATTCATTGCCGATGGAGGAAATGTTGAAGCCAAAGAGGTTATATCTACTTGAACAACTCTGTGATTTAGAACATTCGAACGGTGCAAGATCCAGTGTTGCAATGATATTCAAGTATAGGCTGCAGCAAAGAAGAGACTAGATGATAGCGTTATACGGCAATCTAAAATATGATGATGAATCTGAAAAAAGTGAGGAACAAAGCGATGTGTACAACTCTGATGTAATCCCATCCACAGAAGACTATTAGTTTATTTTGATTTCGTATTATTGTAATCTTATAAAATATTAATCAATGGTAATCAATTATTAACAAACGCCACGAACGCCAAAAAATGATCTGGGAAACGCCATAACGTCAAAAAATTAACTATGTGTCGCAACCCCCGTCCCCTATCTGTCCCGAGAACGGGCGGCCGCGAGACCAGTTTTGGTGGTATCGGTGTTTATCATTTTGGCAGCGGAAATTTCATCAGGACCGTAGTTAGGAAATATTTATCAGAGTAAATACCATGCTTTTATAATATTAAACATATTGGGATAAGACCCAAGTTTTCATTACAAACATTTTCATAGGGAAAATCCCTATTTTATTGAATAAAACATCTTCTTTTATTTAGGTAACTTTTATAGCCACTTTTTCCAAGCCTTCAGTGCTGTCCAGCTGGCTGCTAGTTGGCTTTCACATTTTGTTACCTGAAACGCGTTTAAAAATATTTTGTCAGTGGGAAATACTGGTGAGTGAATCCCAGTTTAATCAAGAAGAGTTTTATCCTTTAACAGTATTGAGAGCTATTACAATGTTTATTTCTACACAATTACTCATTCAGTATTGTCAATCCTGACTGGTGGGTCATATTACACATTGGCTATCTCATTGTCCAATGGTAACGTGTTCCACATTTTGTATACAAAACCCCAACATACCAGCAGTAATTGAAGAATTACAAAGACTCAATCACTGCTTAATCACATTGTAAAATATTTAAAGTTTTGTAAAAACAGTTTACAAAAAGGAGATTACTCACATTGCTGTCTTAGATTTCCTTTAAGGGTTTCCTGGTGATTATCTATTAATTACACAAATGTACATGTGTTAGTATAATAACCCAATATTTACATTAGCAATACCCTCCCCGAGACGGCATTCCAATGACTACGTCGGGCAGAACCACGACAGCCATTACGGAATCCTGGATCAATCACGCAGCGTATCTAATACGTAACCGGGGTTATAATACTTACAACGGAGCAGAACTTCGTTAATTAGGGGGTATTATGCCCGGAAATAGCTTTAATTATGTAGAAAGCCGAGAGAGAAAGAAAATGTGAACGATCTGGACTGAAGGCCGTTGCCCTCAATTTATAGGGCTGCAAACGGACTTCGTCACGCCCCGCGTAAGCCTCGGCCAGGGTCTATACTGCCCGCGAGGCTCCCTAGGGTAGGCCCTAGGGTTGCTGAGTCGACCACTAGGCACGACACGACTGGAACAAGTGGCGGCTCAGGGGCTCGCCCTGACTCCTTGTTGTCGCGACCGGTGTAGGATGTAGCCAAGGGCTACGCGCCCCGTGAGAGACCCTTAAAATTTGTTTTTATTTTATTTTTAATTATATAAGGGTATTTGGGCTCGGTTTTCACATACGGGGTGTATTTTAAGGCATATTGGGATATTTTAAACATATTAGGGGTATCGAAAATATTTTGGAGGGTTGTTATATCTTCCCCACCTTGGTTTAGAGCTCGTCCTCGAGATCTACTGGAACAAGTATGGATATTTCCTTTGCATTTCTGATTCAAGCTCCCCTGTGTATTCTGGTCCCCTTTTGGAGTCCCATTTCACTTTGACCAGAACTAATCTCTTGTGCTTGAGGTTCTTAACTTTCCTGTCTTCAATCTGTAGAGGCTTCTCTATAAACTTAAGTTGTTCATTTACCTCTATATCCTTAAGAGGTACTACGAGTGATTCATCAGCTAAGCATTTCTTGAGATTGCATACATGAAATACATCATGTATTCCTGCCATTTCCACTGACAGTTGTAGCTGATAGGCTACATGTCCTATTCTTTTTATAATCTCATAAGGTCCAACATACCTGGGACTTAGCTTTCCCCTTTTGATGAATCTTACCACTCCTTTCCAAGGAGAGACTTTCAATAACACTTTATCTCCTTCCTGGAATTCCAATGGTTTTCGTCTGTTATCTGCATAACTCTTTTGCCGATCATGTGCGGCTTTCAGTCGTTCCTTGACTTGAATGATCTTGTCTGTTGTTTCTTGTTCTATCTTAGGTCCAGATAGTTGCTTTTCTCTGATTTCTGCCCAACAGACTGGCGTTCGGCACTTTCATCCATAAAGTTCTTCGAATGGTGCAACATTGATACTTGTGTGATAACTGTTATTATAAGAAAATTCTATCAATGGTAAGTGATCGTCCCAATTACCTCCAAAATCAATTACACAAGCTCTAAGCATGTCCTCCAGTGTCTGAATTGTCCTTTCACTTTGTCCGTCCGTTTGAGGATGATAAGCGGTGCTTAGATTTAACTTGGTTCCCATGGCTTTTTGGAAACTTGTCCAAAAATGAGCGGTAAAATGACTATCTCTGTCAGAAACAATTGATAGAGGAATTCCATGTAATGAAACTATTTCATTTATGTATAATTTAGCAAATTGTTCCATACTGAAAGTTTCTTTCATTGGTAGGAAATGAGCTGACTTAGTTAATCTATCTACAATCACCCAGATTGTATCATTACTTTTTCTTGTTTGGGTAATTTAGTAACAAAATCCATTGTTATCAATTCTCATTTCCAGACTGGCATTTCTAATTGTTGCAACAAACCTGAAGGTTTCTGATGTTCAGCTTTGACTTGTGAACAGGTTAAACATTTTGCAACATATGCTGCTATATCCTTTTTCATTCCTATCCACCAAAAATTCTTTCTTAAGTCCTGATACATTTTATCACTTCCAGGATGCATCGTATACTTAGACTTATGGGCTTCTTCTAATATACGGTGGCGTAGGTTTCCTAATTTAGGTATCCACATTCTTTTCTTATGGAATCTCCAAATTCCATCTGTTCCTTGTTCTAATTCCTTAGTTATTCCCTTCAATTTTTCAGTATCATCCTTGATTACTGATTCTTGTGTCTTTTTAATCTGTTCATTTAAATCTACTTGCATATTTAACTTAAGAGAACGCACTATTTTTGGCTTTTCATGATACTTTCGACTTAAAGCATCAGCTACTACATTTGCCTTTCCTGCATGGTACTGGATATTACAATCATAATCACTAAGTATCTCCATCCAGCGTCTTTGTCTCATATTCAATTCCTTCTGCCCAAAAACATACCTAAAACTATTATGGTCGGTGAAAATGGTAAACTTACTACCGTATAGGTAATGTCTCCAAATTTTAAGGGCAAAAATTATAGCTCCTAACTCTAGATCATGGGTTGAATAATTCTCTTCATGATTCTTAAGTTGTCTAGAGGCGTAAGCTATAACCTTTTGACGTTGCATTAACACACATCCATAACCTAATTTAGAAGCGTCACAATAAACTACAAAGTCTTCGGTTCCTTCTGGTAACGCTAGTATGGGTGCATGGGTTAATCTTTGCTTAAGAATTCTAAAGGCTTCTTCTTGTTTTGGTCCCCATTCAAACTTAACAGATTTACAGGTTAGCTTAGTTAAGGGAATGGTTATTCTAGAAAAATCTCGAATAAACCTTCTATAATAACCGGCAAATCCTAAGAAACTTCTAACCTCGGTTGGTGACTTAGGGGTTTTCCACTTGGTAATCGCCTCGATCTTGGTGGGATCCACATGAATTCCTTCATGATTGACTAAATGTCCAAGAAACTGTACCTGTTCTAACCAAAACTCACACTTCGAAAACTTAGCATAAAACTTTTCTTTTCTTAATAAACTTAGAAGTGCGTGCAAATGATTTGCATGTTCATCTTTGCTCTTAAAGTAAATGAGAATATCATCTATAAAGACAATTATGAATTTATCCAAATATGGCTTACATATTCGGTTCATCATGTCCATAAATGCAGCTGGGGCATTGGTTAAACCAAATGGCATGGAAGTAAATTCATAATGGCCATACCTTGTTCTGAAAGCGGTTTTAGGAATGTCCTCTTCATGTACCTTTAATTGATGATATCCTGACCTTAAGTCGATTTTTGAGAAAAATCGTGCTCCTTGCAATTGGTCGAACAGATCATCGATTCTTGGTAATGGATATCGATTCTTAATCGTGACCTTGTTCAATTCACGGTAGTCAATGCACATACGCATTGATCCATCCTTCTTTTTGACGAATAAAATCAGTGCTCCCTATGGCGACGAGCTTGGCTGTATGAAGCCTTTTTCCAATAATTCATCTAACTGTTTCTTTAGTTCCTGCATTTCTGCGGGTGCCAAACGGTAAGGTGCTTTGGCAATTGGTGCTGTCCCTGGTAGCAGGTGGATTCTGAATTCAACTTCCCTGTCTGGAGGTTGCCCTGGTAATTCTTCTGGTAATACATCTGAAAACCGGGATACTACTGGAATATCCTTTAATTCTTTTCTTTTAGTGTTAGTGATTATGGAAATCAAATACACTAATGATCCTTTTCTTATATAACTTGCTGTTTTCATCACAGAAATGAATTTTGTGGATGTAGTGGGTTTATTTCCTTTAATTGTGATCTTTTCACCCCTTGGTGAATTTACTTGAATTGACTTTTGATCACATAATATACTGGCTTTATTGGCTATTAACCAATCCATTCCTAACACAACATCAAATCCTGCCAGATTCATTGGGTAAAGGTTTGCAATAAATTTCTGATTTAGAATTTCTATTCTTGCTCCCTGTAAGATTTCAGAAATCTTAATAGTTTCCCCATTTGCTGTCTCTACTAGACATTCTTGTGAGAGTTTAGTTAATGGTTGGTTAAGAAGTTTGCAAAATGAAGTATTAATAAAACTTTGGTTCGCACCAGAGTCAAATAATACTTTAGCAAAAACATCATTAACTAAAAACGTACCGGCGATCACATCCGGGATCATCTTTGCTTCTTCTGCAGTCAGAACAAATGCTCTAGCATTTTTAGTATTCTTGGTGTTTGTGGCTGGAGCTAGTTTTGGACAGTTTGGCTTGATATGACCTTGTTCTCCACAGTTGAAGCATATCCTGTTGTTAAGCTTCTTCCTGCAGTCTTCCTCTTTGTGTCCAGATATTTTGCAGAAGTAACAGTATATGGAGCATCTTCCAGAATGCTTCCTTTTGCAATACTTGCAATAAGGTGCAGAGGTAGAACCTATATTTTTTCCACGGTTAGAATTTCTAGAACGGAATTCTTGGGTAAGCTTCTGGGTTAGGTTCCTCCTTTGATCCTCTTCTCGTGTACGCACTAACTCATCTGTTAAGGTATTTGCTAGTTCTACAGCTTCTTCTATAGTTTGAGGTCTAGCTGCCTTGACTACATGTCTAATCTCCCCAATTAATCCCCAGATATAACGGGAGATTAATACTGGTTCAGGTGATGCAAGGGTTGGTACTATTCTAGCATATTCAAAGAATAATGTAGTATAACCCTTACTATCTACCCCAATCATCATAAGATTTCGGAATTTGTTTGCTATTTGTTCTTTTTCATTGGGAGGGCATAATTTCTTTTCTACCATGTTTTTGAATTCCTCCCATTCCATATTGTAAGTTCTATCACTTCCCCTCGACTGAAGGATTGTGTTCCACCATTTTAGTACTGAATTCTTAAACAGATTGGAAGCAAACATTATCTTATCCTCTTTCGCGCATTTGCTTATTCTTAAGACTGCCTCAGTCTTTTCTATCCAGCGTAGGGATGCAACGGCCCTTTCATTGCCCGAGAATTCCATTGGTTTACAAGACCAGAATTCTTTATAAGAACAACCATAAGACACGGTTCTTCTTCTTTTGGGAATGGGCACTTGAAGTATGGGTCCATTGTTTACGTTGTTTTCAGGTTCAGTTGGTCGCTTACTATCACGTTTACTTTTATTTTTTGCTTCATTAACCGTTTTGATAATATATGGTATCGCATCTATTATCCCTTGTGCCACTATGTGTTGCATGGCACTGTTATCCACTTGGTTTCCATTATTGTTGTTGTTCGGGTTATCGTTATCCAGGTTATTGTTACTCTGGTTATCATTATTCTGGTTTTCCTGGTTTACTTCGTTGTCCATCTGAATTTTAAACATTTGCCACTTATTAATATCATAAAATAATATTTTAAGGCAAACAATCACACAACACACATATTGGTCAAAAGCGTCGAGCATTGCGACTTACTCTTTCTTATCTATTATACATCTAATACAAACCGATACTGGAATTTAAAATTATAATACTACTATGCATCGCTAACCACGAAGTGGTCTATACTACAACATATATTATTATTATTACACACACATATTTTTTTTCATACACACATTATATATATTATTATATTATTATTACTATCTTTACCATCACCTTCACTGATATGGGTTCATCCAGAACTCCATATTACGCTCGTCGTACTTCCAGACGAGCCGTTCTCCAACCTGTCTCATCCTCTCGCTACTTTCTAAAATCTCTTCTCCGAAAGTTCGGAGCTCTTGCACATTTTCTGCACTCATTGGGGGTGCAGGTGCTGGGACTGGGTCTGGGTACTGTGGCATGGGTTCTTCCTGAGGATACGGATTCTCTAAGATCTCCCTAATGTATTCATCAGTATCGTAGTAGGGATCTAGAGGGTCCAGACCTGGGTAAGCTGCTAAGTTCGGCATGGGTTCATCGGTTAGGTGGTAGCGTTGCACATAATCCCTATGATCATCGAACCACGGATCGTAGTCTGGGTCTAAGGGATTGGGTGCTGGTACCCTAGGTATTTCCTATGGGTTGAAATCATGCATTTGGACTTGGTTTTCTGGGTTATTTTCTATCTCTATCGGTTGCGTGGGAAACAAGGGTAATGGTTGAGGGGCTACTAGTTGTTCCAGGTTTGGGTCGGCAGCTGTGGTTGCTAGGATATGAAAATTGGCTAAGCTCGTATTAAGCATATCCTGTGTACGGGCATCTGTCTCTCTCTTAGCGGCTGCTAGAACTCGCTGCTGTTGTAACTTTTTCATTCTTTTCCTACGCTCGTGTGCTCCCCTACTGAACCATCCTCTCTTTTTCTGAGGGAATGACTCTTCAGACTGAGCCTTAAACACAAATATCCCCTTTTCATTGTCAGCTGAATACCCAGAGAGGGCAGACTGTGAAGAGGTGCCTTCACTCCTAGGTGAGCTGGACAAGTGACGATAAGCGTCGGAGGGTCCTTGATCACTCATACTGTAAACTAACAGATAGTCAAATAACACACAATAATAAAATACAGATATGCACGTATTTCCGTAATTAATTTCCTAACATATCATATTTTAGTGTCAGCAGAACACTTATGTGGCTGAATCAGTGGCTTAGCTCTGATACCACCTTCTGTCGTAACCCCCGTCCCCTATCTGTCCCGGGAACGGGCGGCCGCGATACCAGTTTTGGTGGTATCGGTGTTTATCATTTTGGCAGCGGAAATTTCATCAGGACCGTAGTTAGGAAATATTTATTAGAGTAAATACCACGTTTTTATAATATTAAACATATTGGGATAAGACCCAAGTTTTCATTACAAACATTTTCATAGGGAAAATCCCTATTTTATTGAATAAAACATCTTCTTTTATTTAGGTAACTTTTATAGCCACTTTTTCCAAGCTTTCAATGCTGTCCAACTGGCTGCTAGTTGGCTTTCACATTTTGTAACCTGAAACGCGTTTAAAAACATTTTGTCAGTGGGAAATACTGGTGAGTGAATCCCAGTTTAATCAAGAAGAGTTTTATCCTTTAACAGTATTGAGAGCTATTACAATGTTTATTTCTACACAATTACACATTCAGTATTGTCAATCCTGACCGGTGGGTCATATTACACATTGGCTATCTCGTTATCCAATGGTAACGGGTTCCACATTTTGTATACAAAACCCCAATATACCGGCAGTAATTGAAGAATTACAACGACTCAATCACTGCTTAATCACATTGTAAAATATTTAAGGTTTTGTAAAAATAGTTTCCAAAAAGGAGATTACTTACATTGCTGTCTTAGATTTCCTTTAAGGGTTTCCTGGCGATTATCTATTAATTACACAAATGTACATGTGTTAGTATAATAACCCAATATTTACATTAGCAATACCCTCCCGGAGACGGCATTCCAATGACTACGTCGGGCGGAACCACGACAGCCATTATGGAATCCTGGATCAATCAGGCAGCGTATCTGTGACAACCCTCATAATTACAGGTATCCGTACAATTAATTAATATTGAATTATGCTTAATGACTGTGCTTAATTTCAACTGATAATATGAACTGCTTTATGATTTCTGTATCATACATACATGTGCATTACATTTCATACTGTCACACCATTTATCAAATACAAACTTTAGTGACATACATGATGCACAAAGCACAGTTAGCAGATAACTCAGAACCTTGCTGACAATGTCAGTACATAGACAGACAATGTTTTGAGACCCCGTATGGGCCAGAGACAAGGTACTACACTAGTATGGAGTGTAGGGAAGTAAGGACCATAAAACTGCGTCACTAGGTGATAGTTTAAGTGCCGGAAAGTGCCTAAAACTCACTAAAAGTGCAGAATTCTGCATTAACCAGCAAAATTCAGGTTTTTAACAAGCTAGTAATATGTAAAAATATGGCAAAATGGTCCTGTATGCTTTCCTAAGTGTCGGGAATTAAAAGTGTCGCAAAAGGGTACTTAAAAGACACTATATGGTATAACTTAACACTTTAACGAACCGGTATCTAACCGAACAACCGGACACTACCCGGAACACCAAAATATTGCTAGAAGCATTGTTTTACTTTTTCTGAGCTAGTTATGATTCCCGAACACTCTAACATGTTATGTAATACATCACACACTTAAAACACAAGACTTTTACATTTAACCTCCACTAATTACCTACTTTTACCATCAACTTACAATTAACCCCCCTCCCCCATGATATTTACGGCCCATATGAGGCCCCACCTCAAGATTTTCTAATCTTCACTAAATCTTCCATAATCTTCTCCTTGGGATTTGATTTGATCTTGGTTGTAATTTGAGAAACATATAAACCATTGGACATTAGAGATTTTGGTTATAAGTACACTTAAACTCTTCATCATCATCACTTCACAACACTCTTCCTCCCTCCTCTAAAGCTCACGGTTGAGAATCCCCTCCCCACCATCACCAATTTTCGATCTTCATCCATCCATTCCAAGTGCTCTCAAAGGTGTATCAAGGTGATTAACGAAGCTTGGAACTCACGGAACTTGAAGGACCTCCATCACAAGCTTTTATCCACTCGATTTTCATCTTGTTCTTCCCTAGCTTGAAGCTAGTAGTAAGCTTCTTGTAACTCTTGTTACTTCATATTTTTAGTGGATAAAAGATATATTATGTTGAAATAACAAGAACACTAAAAGACATACACTTGAATCTTGAAACATAAGATGAAATATGATGATATATAGATGATATGATGTTGTTTAGTGCATGAATAATGTTTGCTTGTTGATTTCTTGAGATGATGATGTTAATCATCACATGAAGCTTGCTAGATGACGTTTAAACACTTAATCTAGCAAGTGGGAGGATGATCATGTAACAACATATGATGATCATCTTCTAGTGAACACATGAACTTGATAAATAAAAATGATTTCTTGTAAAACAATGATCAAAGTAACCTAGTAATCTTATAAATCTAAGATTTGTGAGTTATTTTTCTAAAAGAACCAAGTTTAAAAAGGTGATTTTTGAAAGATCATGGTTTTTACTTAAACCTACACTATATTTAGTAATAAAACAAGTGTAGAAATGCTAGTGAAACAAGAAGGTTTAATAAATAAACATTTTTGCAAAATATGTTTACAAGTTGTAAACATCTAAAACTTCCAAGAATGAAGTTTACCAAGTAGTAAATATATTTTGGAGGGTAACTAAGGCTACTAAACACTTTACCAAGTTACTACGCATTTTTGTGAAAGATCAAGTTCATGTTATTATGTAAATTGAATAGTCTTTGCACTTGGTAAGTGTAAGATGATTAGTGATTTGTTGTTAATTGTTTGGATGATTTTTGAAAAAGAAAATGATATGTTAAATAGCATGGACACCTCCATTTTCAAAGGAAACTATGGCAAAATTTTCTAAAAATTCAAACACTTAGAAAATGTTTTCTAGACAAGTGTTTACAAGTATGTTTAAACTATGTTTTTCAATATAAACATTTCCATAGGATTTTGTTACAAAAATACAAGTATTGGAGGTTGGTTTTTGTAAATAAAAATGGATAAATATATATTTAGAATATATATTTTATATTAAGACACTTGTGTGAATATTTGTATACTTTGTGGACTAGTTATATTATTTTAGGGTAAAATAATATGACTTACAAATACCAAGAATTTACAACTCCAAAAATAATACAAAAAATCATAAGGAATGAAATATAAGTTACACACTTGATATTGTGGAACCGAACACGAAACGTAACTTACAAATATTCTGGAAAATACTCTTACAAATATATTTTTGGTAAATATTGTTTTGGATACAAGAAGTGAAAATATGATTTTTGTACACATTACCAAGTTATATCATATTTTCGACAAAAAGAAAATATATTATTTTTGACAAGATGAGTTTAAATATATTTTCTAAGTTAGACTTAAAAATATATTATTTCGGAACTACAAAATACATGTATAAGATACCCCCATCCTTGGGAAGGAAAATACTTGAGAAGTATTGCGACAAAATATTGTTTAAAACAATTATTCCAAAAACGAAATATAATTTAAAGTTAAAATAATTTATTTTAACAAGAGATTATAACTTGGAATAATATTGGGAACACAAGAAACGCAACTAAAAAACGTTAAACTCTAAGCCAAGGCACGGCCCGTTCGTCTAATAGACGTTAGTACACTGTAGGTAGTCGTGTTTGCTGCGGAGACTTGAGTTGCTAGTGCTGAAGACGCAATACTGTGAGTTCATGTCCCCCTTTTCTCTAAACTATTTTGTTTATTTACTTCGGGGGTGAAATACATGTTACAAAGGATTACTTACAATACTATTGGTATGGTTAGCCTAGGAAAGAACCATAGATCATGTGATTGGGTAGGCGGATGCTTGGGACCATTAATCCTCGTATAAGGACCGAGGGGCATGAGTGATAGATCTATTTGGGTGTAGCGAGCCCACACCCATGAGGCCATGGTGGCCCATAGTGGTGACTATGTCTTCCAGCCGGAAGCCCGGTACAACTTTGCTAGGTTTGAGACGGTGTAGTCTTCCTACACCGTCACACATATCAGTGGCCTTGCAAACCATTGGTGATCTTTTCCTTGTTTGCAATCATACCGGGACATACATACATACACTGTTTACAAAGGTTTATACATACCCACATACACATGAACTCGCTCAACTTTTGTTGATTTTTCAAACTACATGTATTTCAGGAAACTAGTGGATCTGGCAGGGGTATGCATGTGTCTTCAAGCTGCGTTTAAATAAGAGATGTTATCCATGGTTGTTGAGTTTAGGGGGTGTATCCTATTCCTAGACGTGATACATATTTCTAAACTCAGGTTTTAGTTAAGTTCTTTTGTGGAGTCCTTGTGAACTCATTTAAACATGGTACGGTTTGTAACTTATGTTGGTGTCAATGTTTTCAAGACAAGTATGTTATGGTATTTTCGAAACTTAATTAATGGATGAACATCTCATGTTTTTATCATATAGCAATGTTATGATTGTATGCTATGGTATTAAGAAGTCACACCAAATAAACCACTCTTCCGCAAAAGTCAGGGATATTTTAAACATATTAGGGTACACCATTAAAATTTGTTTTTATTTTATTTTTAATTATATAAGAGTATTTGGGCTCGGTTTTCACATACGGGTTGTATTTTAAGGCATATTGGGATATTTTAAACATATTAGGGGTATCGAAAATATTTTGGAGGGTTGTTATACTATGTGACAAAAAAAGAATTAATTCAACGAGACAGATCCGAAAAACAGTAAAATGCCAAGTAATTAATGAATCTAGTTAACGCCAAAATTATCTTAGACGCAAAAAATGAAGCAGCATGTGACACACGAAATCGGGAAAAAAAAGAATATTCAAAAGACAAAAAAACCCCTCAGACCCTGATTATATCCCGCGCCACGTGTTCCATCAGGACCCGTTCTCATATTTTAGAGCGTTTTCTTCTGATCCCGTACCTTTATATATATAATATGCAATTGAAAATCCAGTGCTGCTAATCAAATAACTTCTGTAAAGAAATTTCCATCTATAAAAAATAATAAAAAAAAATTAATCTGAGTATTTCTTTAAGAATGTTATTTATTATTTTTATATTATATTTTGTAACCTAACATATATAATGTACTTGGCTTTTTTATATTTTTCTTAAAAGGTACATGACAATATATACTTAAGAAAAGTCCCCACCCATGACTATCTATTTCCAGCCAAGCAATTCCTCTATCATTTGGCTTGCCACCCTATTCTCCTCATCCTCAATGCTTTCTTCAACGCCACCGCCACCGCCACCGCCACCATCTTCCGCCGTTATTGGATACAAAGCTTCCGACGATGACATCGTTTCTTCCTCCTTCTCTATCTCTTTCCTCTTCTTGCCACCAAGCTCAACTTTCATCACCCAGCCGGAGCGAGACTCTTTCCCAGCACGTTTCTGCCACACCCCGATATGTGAATTATCGCTGTCGAGACGTAAGCATGTTAGAGACGGTGCTGGATCCTTGCAGCATTTTCTGAGCTTAGCGGCCAGGGTTGCTGCCGGAGAGTTGTTACCGGCTTCTGGTGTCTTGGTGGTTACCGGAAAATTTGTCTTTGCATTCTGACCGTTCATCAACACCGCCGCTTGATCATAGGCTCTTGCCGCTGCTTCAGCCGTATCAAATGTTCCAAGCCAGATCCGCCGCTTCCTACAACGTCTTGTACATCATTATATACTTTTTGTATATATCATATAAAGCATATTTTTATAATAATAAATCCAACTTTTTCTATGAAAAAATGTTATATTAGATTACTTTTTGTGTCTAATTACCTTCTAATAATGTTGTGAATAATGGTGATATAAGTAGGAAGAGAGAAACAAAAGAGGCAACAATATACAATTATCATTGATGAATTAAATACCAAATTAAGATACAATAAAACTATATATATATTAATTCACAAAATTTGAGAAAGATGTGTGTTTTTACAAAATGAATGAAACTTACAGCAAAGGGTGGCGGATCTCAGAAACCCAAGATCCCCATTGTCTTTGCCTGACACCTCGGAACTTCTTTGATTGTACCCTCATCTCTTTCAATAAGATACAATGCAAGTACACTATATTTGTATAGAGAGAGAATGCTACAAGTATGAAATGTGATCCACTTCCTCCAATTTAAGGAGAGAGAGAAAATGGATATATATAGAGTGAGTGAGGTAGGGAGGGGAGGGGGAAGGTAGATTAATTATCACACTAGCCCTCTTCAAGAGAGATGGTCAACTTTGTGTTTAAATACACATTAATGGTTTTAGTAGATGTGTAAATGTCTAGGTTTCATTTGGCTAAGACTACGTGGAGTCATGAGGCAAGTGTAAGGGTGTGACATGTAAGTGCCACGTAGACTTTAGGGGCTTTATCCTCAACATTATAAAAGAAATGGATGATAAAAGGTAAGGGGCGAGGGCAAAGGGGTTAAAAAGTCAAGTGAGGCAAGGATAGAAGAGGGGCAACGCCTACGAGGATCTTGCCATTGGAACAAGGGCAAGGGCGTCAGGGTGGTGTGGGTGGCGTGGAGGGGTTTGCCCTCCCCTCTCCCTGTCTCCACTGCGGGTGGTCTAATCGAACCCGATATTTACTCAAAACTTTGACATAAACTTTATAGAAATTGAATTCGTGTAGATATACAAATTCAAGCATGACATTTGAATACCATAGTCAAAAGAACGAAACATATATAATCAGAAATTTTATTTAAATTTATGATTACATATTAATATTATAATATTACAGGTTAAAAATGCATATAAAACTTATCTTATATTTCTTTACCGTTTCCCAATTGAAGGATTGTGGTTTCAAATCAGATCTTGTAATAGGACTACGGCCAACATTCATAGAAACATAGGTGTTTCTGTGTGCATGTTAAATTTTATTTAGGGTGATCACTCACTAATAGAAGAATGAGCATCATCAATGATCACTTAGCACCTTTTTTTGTCAGTAATTAACAACAGTTCATTGATGGAACCCACCAAAAATAAATAAATAACTAGAAATGGGAAAATCAAATTATCTATCGGTAAAAAAATAGTTTGCGACGGATCACCGAAAAAAGCACCGACTCGCCAAATACTAATTTTCCTTTTTGCTTTGTTGCTTCAAGCTATTTGTCTTGTGTAACCAACTTCTTGGACTCGTTGTGTGTAGAGATGACAAAAATACCCGAGCCTGGTGGGTATACCCGAGCCTGATGGGTAAACCCAAAATCCGACACAAATGGGACCGGTATACTCGATACCCGACGGGTATTGGGCCGGGTATGAGATTAGTTTTAAAAAATTTCGCAGGTATGGGTCGGGTATGGGATTATGTGATACCCGGGGATTACCCGAAATCACATACCCGTTTAAACCGAACTATATACCCGAATTTTTTAATTTATACTTTTATTTTTCATTAACCTTTGTCAATTAGTGATTTTTTTAGGATGTTCATAATGTGAAAAAATTAATTTTCTTTTTGTATATGTATTTGATAACAATATTTTTATTAAGTATTATAAAGTTATTATTAATTTATGATATAACTTATATTTATGTAATGTACAATTTTTGTTTATAATAGTTGTTGTATAAATAAAATTATATAATAATTATAATAGGAAAGAAATGTATCTGGAAATCACAACGTATATCTTTTAACAAACTAATGAGTATACCCGACAGGTAATTAAACGACAAATATCCGACGGGTATTGGGTCGGGTATGGAATATGATTTTACAACCGGGTATGGGTATGGGATTACCAATACCTGACCCATTGCCATCCCTAGTTGTGGGCGATTTGAGATGTTTAGCTTGTTTAATTTTAAATAGACTTTGCATTAAACATTATTTTAAAACATGTAAATTAACCTCATATTTCAAGAAATTAGTATAATGTATTAACTTACTATGTTCACAAAAATCATGTTACTGAATTTTTGGTTTACATAAAGAGAAAAAAAGGACAAGGGTGTTGGAAGCAATAAAGTTGTCACCTAACAACAGCTGTTCGCTTGGACTTAAAAACTAACATGAGTAAATGATATTGGACTTAGTCCTCATGTTACTTAACTTTTCTTTCTTCTCAACTAACACCATATGCTACTTCCGCTTTCTATGCTACATTAAATACTAAACTTTTAGAGTACCATGATTGCCTACAATTTCACATTTTTAAAAAGGAGTTTGGTTGTTTTTAGGTGGTTTACCTTAAAAATAATTAGCTAAGTTGTTCTATGAAATGTTGTCTGGATAATGATGTTTATAAAAAGTAAAACAGCAACAACAGATAGATAAATAAATAAATAATAATATCACTCATATTCATATATCGTTTGTCATAGCTAGTGCCATGCGGATATAGAGATAAAGAACAAGAGCATATGAGTGTGGCATGATGGATTCTGGTTGTTGGGTTGAAATCGATAAACTTAAACATGATTTATATAAATATATTTGTATCAACGATATGAACCCCAACCCTAATATACTATTATACTTAAAACCAAGTAACCTTAACATGACGCATTTAAGTGGTTCATCTTAATGATTCGAAAAGGTTAACGGGCTAAACACACACATATATATAAAGAGAGAGACAATATCAAGTCTAAATAGATCTTAACCTAAGAAACGTAGAAAATCGGCTCCAATGAACTTCAATTAAACTCATTCTAGCAGCGTTGGAACCGGCTCATTGAACCCTATATATATATATATATATAGAGAGAGAGAGAGAGAGAGAGAGAGAGAGAGAAAGTATAATGTACAAAAAGGCTTATCCTACATTATCATACGCGACAGAGTTATAACGTGCGTAATTAGTATCCCATGCGTGATTATCACATTTTTTGATCAACATAACTTGCGTAATTAAGTTCCCATGCGTGATTAGGTCAAAAAAATTGATCCCATGCGTGATTAACTGGTCCATGCGTGATTTTTGGCCTGATCCAAGGGTTACGCGCGTCGCGTACATTTTGTATGATAAGCCCTTTTGTATGTTAACCTACCCCTATATATATATATATATATATATATATATATATATATATATATATATATATATATATATATATATTTAGGTTTAAGCTTTTAGGGTTTAGAATTTAACTTTTAGTGTTTAGCTTTGGGCAATGTTGTAAAACAAGGTTTTGAATGCCGAGTACTTTCCAAGTAATCGTTACAAGGTAGGCTGCCGCGGCCCGAGTACTCTCAACTCCGAATAGGGAGCACTTAGCGACTTTTACAACCATGGTTATAGGGTTTAGCAGTAAGGTTAAGGGTTTAAGGTTTATAGTTTAGGTTTTAGTGTTTAGCTTAGTATTTAGCCTTAGGATTTAGCTTTATGGCTTAGAATTAAGGTTTAGAGTTTAGCTTTAGGATTTATGGCTAAAGGGTTTGGTTTGACGAGCCGGTTCCAACACCGCTGGAATGAGTACAATTAGAGTTCGTTTGAATTGACTTCATACGTTTCTTAGTTTAAGGACATTGTGTACGTGACCTTACCCCTATATTCATATATATTAAGTAGTTGTTTTAGTTTTTAATATGGTTTATGAGTTCGCTTGTTTAATTTTACTACAACTCAAGCACAACTAATTTCTTATAGGTTAAACATGTGAACTCTAAAAATTGGAATCAGATTTGGTTGAGTCTATGTGTTTGACATAATTAATTAACAAATTTCTCCACTATTTGTGTCTCCCAAGGTACAACATTTGTAGTAAGTACCAATGGAGACGTCTTCAGAATCTGGGTTTTCGATGTTGAATCATTTGGGGAACTAAGCAAGTATATGGTCGGTGTTTTGCAAGTGCGTTTCAAATATGAAATTAAGGAAGTTCTCCTTTTTTTAACGGCTAATTTTTTTAATCATTTGTCGTCTGTGTGACTTGAACCCACGACTTTCCTCTTCTCAACTTAGGTATTTTTAAAGTCTTTATCTTTGCCAATAGAGCACCATCCTATTGGTTAAAGAAGTTCCCCTCTTTATCTTCCTATGACTTTTACTTTAACTTTTCATATCTTATGAATCAGCCAACAATAACATGTTCATTTTATAGCCACATAAATCTTCATGGTGTTTTTTGAGTCTTGTAACTCCCACTTGTCTTAGGTGCTGTTTGTTTTTTCTGCAGGAAAACCTCTTCTGCTGCAGGCCACATCTGCAGACATCTGCAGGAGAAGAGGTGGACCAAATGTCTGCAGTCTGCAAGGAGAAGAGGGTTTGTTTTTTTTTTATATAAAACCTCTTCACACACATTACACACACAACACACACCTCTGCTTTCACTTCACCACCGACACCACTTCACCACCGTCATCACCGTCACCACCGCCACCATCGCCACCACTTCACCACCGTCACCACTGCACCACAACCACCACCGTCACCACTACACCACAGATCGATGATGATGATGATGCAGATCGACCACCGCCATCAAAACCCACCGCCACCGCCGCCCCTTCTCTCTCTACGATCTCTCTCTCTCTTCGTTCCAGATGTCGATGTTGATGATGATGAGGGTTTTCGATTTAGGGTTTTCGATTTAGGGTTTTCCAGTTGGGGGTTTTGTTTGTGATGTTGATGATGATGTCGGAGGTGGTGGCGGAGTGGAGGTGGAGCAGATGTCGGAGGTGGAGCAGAGGTGGTGGCGGAGTGGAGGTGGAGGTGGAGAAGATTTGGGGGTTTTGTTTGTGATGTCGATTTAGGGCTGGAGCAGCGGAGGTGGTGGCGGAGTGGAGGTGGTGGTGGCGGAGCAGGGGTGGTGATGATGATGATGATGGTGGCGGAGCAGTGGTGGTGGTAGCGGAGCAGGGGCGGAGCAGGGGTGGAGGTGGAGGTGGTGCCAAGAAGAGGTAAAAAACTTTGTTTTATATCTTCCTCAGGAAGAGGCTGGGGAGAGGTAAAAAGCACTTCTCAAAAAAAAAAAAAAAACAAACACTCTTTTGAGGCTAAACCTCTTCCCGCGTCTGCACGGTGCAGACAGAAAAGGCCAGGAAGCTCTTCTTGAAAAAAACAAACACCACCTTAGTATCCATCTCATCTCCATGGTCACCAGGATTTCTTAAATCTTGAATAAGTGACAGAACTAGCCCACTAACTTAGAGGTATTCCAATTTTTTTTTACTTTGCAATCATATAATAATAAAAAAATTTGTTTTGGAGCTTCGGCTATGTTTATCAAATGGGCCTCTTTCAGTTATATCATACTTAATTTGGGCTTAATCATTTTACAAGTTTAGTGCTGTAAAAGATTTAGGCTTATAAAAATTTGGAATTTCAATAAATTAAAGTATCATACTCTTTAGAGGTATCACCGTATTTGTTCAGGGGTATCCTTTATATATATATATATAGGAACGGGATCAGGAGAAAACGCCCAAAAGTGTGACAACGGTGAGAACGCATCCTGACCCAACACGTGTCACGGGACATATTGAAGGGCGGAGGGGCTTTTTTGTCCTTTTATATTCTTTTTTAAGCGCGTCTCACATCAGCTCTCCACTTTTTGGCGTTTAACAAATACTCGGCGTTTTTTTAGATCAGGAGCACAGTAAATATTTTGGCGTTTTAACTAAGTATCGCTTTGATTGTTGTGCCATGTAGGATGCAAGCCTATAATGTAACAGACAATTATGGCGTTTTGAAAAGATAAACAAATTCAATTTTCTATGTAGTGGCTTTTAATATAATAAATGTTTGGCAATAATGTTACCGTATTTTCATTTTACTGTTTTGAAATTAATGTTTCGTTCATTTTTCATCTGTCAATTAGTGTTGCTTTTTTCCAGTAATACTTTGTTTGACATTTTTTGGCGTTTTATATAGCAGCAACGTGCTTTGCTAGCATCCAAATTAATGTTACCATCTCACAGTTTTCATACCATCAGGCATTTTAGTGTTTGTAGTTTTTTGCGTTTTATACTCAATTTTTTTTATTCGTAAAGAACTTTATAATAAACAACAGAGAATTAGATAACAAACAATAAAAAATGAAAAAAAAGTTAAAAATTCTAATCTAATTTCTCATCCGAATATTCACTGTCATCAGCCTCTTCTACTTTAACCTTTTTGGCGTTTTGTACCTGTTTTTAATACCTTATCTAGATCCTTATTTTCCTACATACCACCCGTCTTTAGAAGATGCTTATTTTTAGTGGCATCCTGTATTGTGGTTGGATATATACTTGTTTGGTGACATGTTGAAGATCAATGCCTGCTCGAATGTATCGATCCCTTCATGCCATCAATATATCCATCAAGAATAAAGTGACATGATGACATATCAGTGTCATCAGTCACATTTTCATAAATATTTGTCCATCTCATTTAGCAAAAGCTTATAGAGATACTCACATCAGAGAAGAATCCATTCAGTGAAACTTCATTCAGAACAATGCTCAATATAGAAGAAACGATGTTTCCCATCTGTGGCTTTTTGAACATTTTTTTTGGCGTTTTAAAGTGAGTGGTTTCTAGGAAACATGACGTAGTTTTTTTGTTGTGATCAATTGATTGTGCAGAGACGTCTCTCTTATAGGATGTTTTTGGAGCGTAGTTTAGGCGGGATTTTATTTATAATAAATGATATTAATAAAATAGCCGTCTTTTTCAGTTACTGTGTATATTTTTAATGTTTTTTATTCTGCTTTTTTATGAGTTTTTAGGCTGATAGACGTTCCATCTTCCAAGTTTGGCATTTTTAATGGCTTTAAGTAGTTTTTTGTTTTTTTTTCTTTTTTAGCTTTTAATAAAATTTCTCCAAATTACTTTTATTATAGTTTGGGAGTTTTTGGCATTTTACTGCATTCTGGCGTTTCACAATCATTATGACTGTTTGACGTTTATTAATATAATGTATTTTATTGTTCTTACCTGAAAAATACATAACAAACAACAAAAAAAGAAAATTAAAAAATTAAAATATAAACAATTCATCTTCCAAATCTTCACTGTCATCAGTCTCTTTCTTCTTCGAAATATGTTCACTGGCGGTTTGACTTTGTCATACTTGTGTTTTTGTGGCCGTTTGGAAAGACAAAATGACTTGAGTTTTTTGTTTGAATATATATCTTCAAATCACTCATCAGTGTCATTCGTCTCTTCATGCCATTATAATATTCATCAATAACAAAACACAAAAAATGACATAAGTCTGACACCAGCATCTTTATGTTTATGATTTGTCCATCTCATGCAGCAAAATGTTATTGAGTCACAGTACCTCAGGGAAGAATGCATTCTGCCAAACTTCGCGTAGAACAATATTGAATATACAAGAAATGATGTTTGCCATTTTTGGCGTTTTACTGAGGAAATAGTGTATCTGAAGGAAACGTCGATTTTTTGGAATCTTTGATGTTTGAGTGTTTTGGCGTTTTCTAAGATGATTGGCATATAGTAAAATATGGCTTTTTTGAGTAGGTGTGTTTGAAGTTTTGGGTTTTTGGCGTTTGTAAGATGAATGGTATATAGTAGAAAATATGGCGTTTCAGGTTGGGGGGGGGGTGTTTTTATGTCTGAGATGTTTTGTTTATATAGGGATGTGTTTTGGCCCGTAATGGCGTTTTATTCATTAGTTTGGCGTTTTGGTAGAGAAGTGCAAAAGACCCTTTTACCCTTAATGAAGCGTGTCCACTTAATAGAATTCGTGTTATTTACGAAAACGCCACCACGCCAATCTAGTCCATAGATTGTTTTGATCGGACGATCCATAAGCGTTCTCACCGTTCTCACACTTTTCACCGTTTTCTCTAAATCCTGACCCTATATATATATACATATATATATATATATATATATATATATATATATATGATTAGGTTCAAGAGTGAACACCCCCCTCAGTTATGAACTGTGTAAACTCATCTTGTCCTTTGATTTCTATTACCTTGAGATTTAGATGAGTGACATGATGGTAATTTTGTGGTTAATTTTTTCCATTTAATTAAATACAAAAAGGGTATATGTGTAATTTTCATCTTAAATTGATTGCATAAATCAAGTTCTCTCTCATAAATTAAATAGGAAAGTAATTTTATAAAAAATTAGATTTAAATCATTATCTTAATAATTGAAATCAGTTACATATTTCCCATTTTAATTCCTTATCCATAGTACCTTTCCTATTTTAAATTCATTATCCTTGCTCTGTTTAAATGCGATGTACACATGTGTATTCTGATTTTGCCATGTTTTTAATGCGATGTACACATATGTATATCTTCTGTTTTTGTGATATCTCAGATTTTTTTTTGTATTGAATGTTTGATGTACACTTGTGAATTACTGTACACATATGTACGATGCTGAGTACACATTATATCCAAGTACACATGTGTATACCGTTGAAATATGAAGGTTACGTGGATCTTAAAAATCAAAATTTGAATTCTAGTTATGAAATCTGAAAAATAAAATTGAAATAAAAGATATTGTGGATAATGAATTTAAAATAGGAAAGATATTATGGGTAAGGAATTAAAATATGAAATATGTAACTGATTTCAATTATTAAGATAATGATTTAAATCTATTTTTTATAAAATTACAATCCTACCCTTAACAACTAAAAAAGAAATCAAGGGTCCAGATGAGTTCACACAGTTCACTCTTATGAGGTTGTTCACTCATGAACCCTACTATATATATATATATATATAGGATTAAGTTAAAATGAGAACCACCTCGAGTTGTAAGAACCGCGAGAACTTTTTGATCTGGGCCTTGGTGGACCAAATTTTTTTTCAGAAACGTAGATGCATGTATAAAAACAACATTTGTAAAAAAAAAAAAATTCAAAAACAAAATGTCGTGGGTGTAGTTTTGAGCAACACAAGTTTGTGTTTACGGGACCCGTAAATTTTCCGGCCAGATTTACGGGTCCCGTAAACACAAACTTGTGGCGCTCAAAACTACGCACACGACATTTTTTTTGAATTTTTTTTACAAATGGTGTTTTTATACATGCATCTACGTTTATGAAAAAAAAATTTTGGTCCACCGCGCCCCCCACGGTGTAGTTCTCGCGGTTCTTACAACTCGAGGTGGTTCTCATTTTAACCTTCCCCTATATATATATATATATATGATAAGGATCATATGAGAAGTAGTAGGCTAATTGAGAAACTTGAGAAATATTCTGGACCATACATTTTCTCTAAGCAAAAAAATGCAAAAAAATGCAAAAACAAATTTTGTTTTTTTTTTTTTTTGGAAAATCGGAGCTTTTTCTTTAAGGTTTTGTTTTTTTGTTTGTTTGTTTGTTTTTAATTTTTGGGATTTATACACATGTGTATATTGTTAATCTTTTAACTATACATATGTGTATATTGTCTAATATACATATATGTATATACATGTTTAAAATTAAAAAATAAGTGTTATTTAGGGTTTAGCATTAGTATTTAGGGTTTAGCATTAGGGTTTAGCGTTTAGCGTTAGTATTTAGGGTTTAGCATTAGGGTTTAGGGTTTAGCATTAGTATTTAGGGTTTAGCTTTAGGGTTTAGCATTAGGGTTTAGCAATAGTATTTAGGGTTTAGCATTAGGGTTTAGCTTTAGCTTTAGGGTTTGCATTAGGGTTTAGCTTTAGCTTTAGGGTTTGCATTAGGGTTTACCTTTAGGGTTTAGAATTAGGGTTTAGATTTAAGGTTTTGGGTTTAGAGTTTGGGGTTTAGAATTAAGGTTTAGCTTTAGGGTTTAAGTTTTAGAGTTTATAACACTTATTTTTCAATTTTAAACATGTATATACATATATGTATAATTGACAATATACATATATGTATAGTTAAAAGATTAACAATATACACATGTGTATAAATCTCAAAAAAATAATTAAAACCTTAAAAAAAGCACCGATTTTTCCAAAAAAAAAAACTTACATTTTTTCACCTTTGTTTTTTTTTTTTTTGCATTTTTTGCTTAGGGAAAATTTGTGGTTCAAATTGCTTCTCAAGTTTCTCAAATAGGGTGGACTTCTCTTAGGATCCCTACCCTATATATATATATATATATATATATATATGGTAAGGTTCATGCGAGAACCACCTTTATTGCGAGAACCGCGAGAACCAATATGAACACAACCTTAAATAGCTAAAAAAACTAACCCCCCCCCCCCAAAAAAAACCTAACCCCCCCACCCCCCTCCCAAAAAAAAAAAAAACCTAACCCCCCGCCCCCCAAGCTAAATGCTAAAAACTAAAACCACCAAAAAACCTAAAAAAAACCCCCCCCCACCCCCCCCCCCCCCAAAGCTAAAATGCTAAAAACTAAACCCCCAAAAAACCTAAAAAAATCTAAAATTTTTTTTTAGTATTTTTTTTTTTTATGTTAAAATCGCTACTTTTAGTAGCCAAATTTTTTTTTTTAAAAACAAAAAAAAAATTGTGTGTTTTTTAGCTATTTTTAGGCATTTTTGGTTGTGTTCACATTGTTCTCGCGATTCTCGCAATAAAGAGTGGTTCCTAACGGATCTTTGTCCTCTATATATATATATATATATATATAGAGGGGAGATTTCAATTAAAAATCACTAATTATTGTGAAAACTTGAAAACTAACTAAAAAAAGCCAAAATAATGCCATTTTTTAAAAAAATTTCGCTACTTTTATATATGATTTTTTTTCCAAAAAAAAAAAGAAAAACTTGTACTGCACATGTGCACTACAAATTTTTTCTTTTTAAAAAAAAAAGTTTTTTTATATATAAAAAGTAGCGAAAATTTATAAATTTTTTTTTAAAAAATTGTATGTTTTTAGGCTTTTTTAATTAGTTTTCAAGTTTTCACACTAAATATAGTTTTCGCTTAAACCCTCCCCTGTATATATATATATATATATATATTGTGAGTCCTAAAATCAATCTGGATCACATTGGTTTGATTGTTTTGATCCAAACACCTATTAATTAGGTGTTTGAATATGTAAAAGTCAAGAAAAATCAAAAGATGAAGATGAAGATGAAGATCTTGATTTGATGTTAACAACAAGTGTTGTATTGAATTCCTAGCTGATATAATCTTTAACAAGCACCTGGAAATCAGATTGAGCACAAGAAATAGCAAGAAGATCACAACACTAAGTGTTTTCACCAAACAACTAGCCAAAACCTTGGCTAGGGTTTCATAACATATATATATATATAGGAACTGATCGGCCAACGTATTTATTAAATACGTTGGCTTTACAAATACGCCATGTCAGGCAAACATACTTTCTAAACTTTACAATTTCACCCCCTGCACTTTCTAAAACCTAATAAACTTAAACCAAACAATCCATAACCATCTAAGACAGGTACCAACGATCTCAATGACCTAACATATATATATATATATATAGAGTCCGGTTATCATACAAATAACCTAATCGTACATTATGTACGCTTCATCCACAACCGTCAGATCATCTCATTTAAACAGCGTGTTTTACTATTAAATTTATCAAATTAAAATTAATAAAAAGAAACCGCCAAGGTTAAAATCGTCAAATGCGAGTTCAAAACCCTTGATAATCAGCAAACAAAAACCTCAAAATCATAACGTAAGATTCTAAAATCAAAACCGAAATCAAAATTATAACAATTAATCAAAAATCGATCGATTCCTATTCACCAAATCCTTCTGTGAAAAATGAAATTATGATGAATTTAGAAATTCTGAACTAACACAAATCGATGGACACGTTTGTGAACTTCTGATGAATTTATAAATCGAAATTATAACAATTAATCAAGAAGATGATGCAGGTTGTGATATCATGTGCGAATTCATGGACAATGCAAATGCGATTTCAATTAAAAAAAATTCTTTCAAATTTCATATAGTGTGCGAATTCATAACAATGTACATGCGATTTCAGTAAAAAGTTAAGTATTCCTTAAAATTTCATATAGTGTGCGAATTCATGATAAAGCATTGCGATTTCAGTAAAATGTTAAGTATTCTTTGAGATTTTATATAGTGTGCGAATTTGTATCCATTCAAATGCGATTTCGAATAAAAACAGTGAAAAACAATTAAAAATTGCTTTCTCCTAAAAATGAAAAAAATAAAAATAAATAAATAACTAAAAAAAAAAATACGAATCTTAAAAACTAAAAATAGTAGTATTATATATAAAAAATACTTAATTTATGACCGATGTGACTGTAATTTGACATGTAATGATCAATTTTACAATAAATACTAGAGAACTTACCACCCTACCTATATAATAATTTCCCTATATTAATATAAAAAACCTAGATATAACTACCTTCCATATTAAGACATAGAAGACAAAGAAAATACACACACAAAAACACAGACCAACAAAAATGGCATCTGAAGATATAGAAAAAATCAAAAACATTGCAATCAAAGAGCTATTGTCAACTCGCACGTTGACAGAATTAAGCACTGATGTCACCTCTTCTCATCTGATTCTAGATGTGCAGGGCAAAATTCTTGAACAAATCAAGCAGTATGGGAAAAGCTACTTCAACAACCACCATCAACCTTCAGAGACAGAGCTTTGGATCACATAAAAGAGCAATCTCGAGCTGATGACTTGGCCTTCTCTTTCCTGACAGATGCTCTGAACACTGTGAAGGAGAAGATGGAGTTCAGCTCTTTTGAACGTGACAAAATATTTACTCCAAGTAACTAAAAAACTCTTTTTAATCGTTTTTGTGGTAATGGCTGTTTTAGACAATAACTATTATTATATTTTGGGTACATGTTTTTGAACATTGTGACAACTCGTATTTAAAACTTCTCTTTGTGTGTATGTAACGGATGTAGACCTTATGTGATTTTATGTGATTATATGAACTATGTTGATTTAATGAGATGATATGTGTTATATGTTATGTGAGTGTATGTAGTATGTTATGTATTATGTAAACACACAACTCTAATCCGAGTACACAAGCCCATTCGGGCTACACTCATTACATTCGGATCAAGGGCAGCCCATGATGGCTCGGCCCACTCTCTCTTTTACACGCATAGCCTTAGGAAAAGGGTATACTCCTCATTTGTTTGCTAAACACTTCATACACACAAGCCCTAGCTCTCCTCTCTCTCCCTCACGAACCCGACGGCAGCCACACACACACCCTCTCCATCGAAGATCTTTGTGTTCGGATCATTCTCGTTATACACTCTCAACCGGTTAGTGTTTTGTTATTAGTTGATTTTATGTTATGTGATTATACATGTCTCATGTGATGAATTGTAAATGATACATGATTGTTGATCAATGTTTGTGTATTGTTATATGTTGATCGAATCCGGTTAGGGTTTCTGTTTGTAGAATCATTGATATTAGGTTGCATGATGTTATGATCTACATGGTGATTTAATGATATCTTATGATTGAATGTGATAGAAACTATTAATGGTTGATGTTCATATAATCGGCTTACATGTGTATGTTTAGATCATTATACGAATTAGTATCAAACAATATTAAACGATGATTAGAACCGATGGTAGGAAAGTCGGCTGTGTTGTGTTTGAACTCGGATGATATGTGATGATCATAGGGTTAGGTCCGATTGAATGTTATGATAGGTTGTGTTCTTGAAACATGATTAGGGTTCATAAAGATTTGATGTTAAAACACTTATTTGATCGATTAAATGTATGATTGGAAACTGTTAGTGAGGATTGATTGAATAGAGGAGAATTAGGAAACTGTTGAATGAATTGCATGATTTTAGGAAATTCACTTAACTGATCGAACAAACTAGCCAGTCGCACAAGACTGAACGCACAAGACTGATCGCACAAGTCTTGTCCAGTCACACAAGATGATCCAATCGCACAAGAGGTCCCCAGTCGCACAAGACTGTTGGATCGCACAAGTTGTTATGTTGTTTAACTGTTGGGCCGGGTATTCATGATGGGCTGGACTAGTTCGGATCGCACAAGCTATCCGGATCGTACAAGCTCATCCGGATCACACAAGAGTTTTGCATGTTATTAGATTGGGCCGTGTATGTTATGTTTGGGCTCTTGACTATTTGGGCCGGGTGTTTATCTGAATCGCACAACATAATGTGGGTCGCACAAGGCTGTGCTGAACGCACAACATGTTGGGCCGACTGTTATTGGGCTTTATCTTTTGGACCGTACAAGTTAGACATGATGAGTACTTGACTGTTAATGTTAAGGTGTTAACTGGTATTGTGTGTTTGCCATGATCAATCTGTGTTCATAATCTGTTACCTATGTGTAATCATACGTGCACCTAGACCTGACTTGTATGGTAACCATGTTAGGACGTGGTTGACCTCTAGCAGCTTGATTGACCTTTCGTTTACCTATCGAGCAATCTAAGGTGAGTTCACACATTCTACAAAGCATGGGATTCCCAGGGGTTGGGAATGGGGTTAAGGAACATGGATTCCTCGTCCTTTCCTTGGGTAGGACAGTACTGGTTTAGGAATGTAATTCCTCGTCCTCATGGACAGTTAACTTTTACTAGACCAAAACTCTATCACGAAGTCCCTCCTTTTTATATCGACTTAATCGCCGGGCCAATGGCGAGCGGGTCATTAGTTAGATAACGCTATTTAGGTCTAACAAGCCTCACACCGTGCCACAGAGGACGGGCGTGAACTAATGGATCTGGGCACGTCAATGCTGATAGACATTGACAGTTCAGGGCACATAAACATGACTACAGTCAGCAGTCGATATGGTAACGAGTCTAGTGTATACATGGGGTAGCCCCTACGGCCGAAAAGCCAGATAACTAAACACGGGGTAGCCCCCACGGCTAGATTGCCAGAGTTAATGGGTTAAACAAATCACGTTTTCAACTATGGGGTAACCCCCACGGCAGGGATGCCAGTTAAAGGAACTGTTTTTGGAACAACTTAAAACGAACACCCAACTGTGAACTCGCTCAACATTATTGTTGACTCATTACTACATGCTTTGCAGGTCAATAGGTACTTAGCTGGAGCTTGCATGGGGGAGAGTCGTTGTGGGACATGGACAGCTGTGTGCCATGTTAAACCTTGGGATATTTAAACTTATGATTTGGTTTTAAACATTATGCTTCCGCTTACAACTTAAACTATGTTTGTTTTGGACACCAATTGTGTTGGTTGGACTTTTACAATTAATTACTTGCTTGTTCAATATTTTTGGTGGTTTGATCCTGGTCAGTCACGCCTCCAAGCGGTGATACTCCACGTGTGGATTTTGGGGGTGTGACAGATTGGTATCAGAGCCATTGGTTATAGAGAACTTGGTTTTAATAAGGGAAAATGATTTTGTTAAAACCAGACTATAACCTGTACAGTGCTCTACGATCCACAACGACGCTTCACTCCACGTGCAAGGCTCGACATTCTAGGTGATATGGTTTATGTTTTATTGCCTACTTGCTAGACTACGTAGAACTTTGCTTTTGGCATGCTTAGATAAACGTAGCAACTGTTAATTGAAAACACGAGTGTGCTTACTCTCTTCTGTCATCGCATTTTTGCAAATCCCTCTCACACATGTTTCTCTTGATATGAAGATCATGTCTGGACGCGTTAACATGACACAAGCCCAGTTGACGGCTCTGATTAACGAACAGGTTGCTGCGGCACTTGCAGCCGCACAAGCAGGAGGTATACCCTGCTGTTTAAACTCATTCTAGGATCTTTAGGTCCTACTCTCGTGAACCTACCTTTGTGTTAAACTTTGTCCTTTCTTACACCCACAACAGGTCAACATGCTCAGCCACCTGTGTGAACCTTCAAAACCTTTATGGACTGCCGACCAACTACTTTCGTGGCACTGAAGGAGCCGTAGGTCTCCTCCACTGGTTTGAAAAGCTAGAATCTGTGTTCGAAATGTGTGAATGTCCTGAGGCACGAAGGGTGAAGTATGCTACCGGTACTCTCGAGGGTTTAGCTCTCGCATGGTGGAACGCTCAAGTCCAAATGCTGGGGTTGGTTGCTGCTAATGCCACCACATGGAACAATTTTAAGGAGATGATCAAGGAAGAATACTGCAATCGTGATGAAATTCACAAACTGGAAGTCGAATTCTTCAACCTCAAGATGACGGGGTCAGAAATTGAGGCGTACACGAAAAGATCGAATGAGCTTGCCATACTGTGTCCTACTATGGTGGACCCTCCAATTAAGCGTATCAAACTTTATCTTAAGGGTCTAGTGCTAGAGATCCAAAGTCATGTGACTTCAGCAAACCTCGCCACCATCCAGCAGGTTGTTCAGTTGGCTCACCGTCTTACTGATCAGGCAGTGGAGCAGAACAGGTTACCCAAGCGTATAAGTGCTACAGCTACTTCGGATGCTCCTAGTGACAACAAGATAAAATGGGATGGAGCTTCAAGCAGAGGTTCAACTTCTGTTCAAACTCAGTCACAACAGAGAAGGACTGACGACTACAAGAGCCCTAGTCAGCAATCATCTGGTAGTCAAAGTCATGGTGGGTACAAGGGAAATCACCCCAAATGCAATCGCTGTAACCTACACCACAACGGGCCATGCACCAGGGGTAACTGTCATCGGTGCAACAAGCCAGGCCACGCAGAAAAGGATTGCAGAAGTTTATACCCCGCAAACCATAATCGTCAGCAACAATAAGCTCAACAGAGTCAACGCCAGCAGCAGCAACAAGGTAACAACAAAGGGTGCTTTCAGTGTGGAGCTGAAGGCCACTTCAAGAGAGATTGTCCCCAACTGAACAGGAACCAGAACAACAATAACAACAACAATCAGGGGAATGGGAACAACGGGGGTAGCAATGGCAATGGTGCAAGGGGTCGTGTGTTCGTTATTGGCCAGGGAGAAGCGAGGAATGATCCCAATGTTGTGACGGGTAAGTTCCTTCTCGACGACTTTTACGTTACTGTCTTGTTTGATTCGGGTGCTGATACTAGTTATGTGTCCCTAAAAGTTAGTCAACTGCTTAAGCGTACCCCAACACCTTTGAACCCCAAGCACGCTGTAGAGTTAGATAATGGTAAAAGTATAGAGGTCACACACGTAGTCAAGGGTTGTAATCTTGTTCTTGCTGATCACACTTTCTCGATCGACCTCCTTCCTATCACTTTGGGTAGTTTCGACGTTTTCATTGGGATGGACTGGTTATCCCAACACCAAGCAGAGATTCTTTACAACGAAAAGATTGTCCATATTCCTCGCCCGGGTGATGAACCTCTCATGATTCGTGGCGACAAGAGTGGTGCTGTTGTGAGCATCATCCCTTTCCTTAAGGCTCAGAAGTGTTTGCGTAAGGGCCACACTGCTATTCTGGCTCTCGTTACTGACACCTCGAAGAAAGAGAAGAAGATAGAAGATTTTCCAATCGTACGCGACTATCCTGAGGTATTTCCTGAGGAACTACTCGGCCTCCCGCCTCATCGCCTCATCGCCAGGTCGAGTTTCAAATCGAGCTAGCTCCTGGAGCAGCGCCCATAGCTCGAGCACCCTATCGTCTAGCCCCATCAGAACTAAAAGAGCTGTCTACGCAACTACAAGAACTCTTGGATAAGGGTTTTATTCGTCCTAGCTCATCGCCCTGGGGAGCTCCAGTGCTATTCGTGAAGAAGAAAGACGGTACCTTCCGTATGTGTATCGACTACCGTGAACTCAA
The DNA here is from genome assembly GCA_030545235.1 of Helianthus tuberosus. Taxonomy (NCBI): domain Eukaryota; kingdom Viridiplantae; phylum Streptophyta; class Magnoliopsida; order Asterales; family Asteraceae; genus Helianthus; species Helianthus tuberosus. The sequence continues at coordinate 104,890,469 of CM060443.1, forward strand.
CAAGGTGACCGTGAAGAATCGCTATCCTCTTCCACGCATTGACGACTTGTTCGACCAGCTGCAAGGGTCGAGCTACTATTCAAAGATTGATTTGAGATCAGGATATCACCAGCTGAGAGTCCGAGATGAGGACGTCTCTAAAACAGCCTTTAGAACCCGTTATGGACACTATGAGTTTTTGGTCATGCCTTTTGGGCTGACAAACGCACCTGTGGTCTTCATGGACTTGATGAATCGAGTGTGCAAGCCGTACCTAGATAAGTTCGTTATAGTTTTCATCGACGACATCCTGATCTATTCTAAGAGTCAGGAGGAACACGAGCAGCATCTACGGCTCATTTTGGAACTTCTTCGAACGGAACAGCTTTACGCCAAGTTTTCAAAATGCGACTTCTGGCTTCGTGAAGTCCATTTCTTAGGCCATGTGGTAAACAAGGATGGGATTCACGTTGATCCATCCAAGGTAGACTCGATTAAGAACTGGCCTGCACCTCATACACCAACGGAAATTCGCCAATTTTTGGGCTTGGCAGGTTACTACAGGAGGTTCATTAAGGATTTCTCCAAGATTTCACAGCCTCTCACCTCACTAACACAGAAAGGCGTTGTTTATCGATGGGGAAATGCACAGGAGTTAGCGTTTCAGCACTTAAAGGATAGACTTTGCAGTGCACCTATCCTTTCATTGCCAGAGGGCACAGACGACTTTGTGGTTTACTGCGACGCATCAATTCAGGGTCTTGGTTATGTACTGATGCAACGGGATAAAGTTATAGCCTACGCCTCACGCCAACACAAAGTTCATGAAAAGAACTACACTACACACGATCTAGAGCTGGGAGCTGTTGTTTTTGCACTTAAGATATGGAGGCACTACCTGTACGGTACCAAATGCGCCATCTACACAGATCACAGGAGCCTCGAGCATATCTTCAGGCAGAAGGAACTGAATATGCGACAACGACGATGGGTCGAACTACTGAATGACTACGAATGCTCGATCAGGTATCATCCAGGCAAAGCCAATGTTGTGGCTGACGCCCTCAGTCGAAAGGACTCTATGCCTAAGCGCGTACGAGCTTTACAACTCACTATACAGTCTAGTCTTCCTTCCCAGATACGAGATGCTCAGGTAGAAGCATTGAAACCAGAAAACATCAGGGCTGAAGCCCTACGCGGCTCAAGGAAACGCTTAGAACAGAAGGAAGACGGTGCTTACTATGTCACAGGAAGCATTTGGGTCCCACTTTATGGCAACCTACGAGAGCTTGTGATGGATGAGGCACACAAGTCTCGCTACTCAGTACACCTTGGTTCGGATAAGATGTACCACGATATCAAAACTACGTATTGGTGGCCTAGCATGAAAGCTCACATAGCAACTTACGTTAGCAAGTGCTTGACTTGTGCGAGAGTCAAGACGGAATATCAGAAACCCTCAGGCCTACTCCAACAACCAGAGATACCACAATGGAAATGGGAGCAAATTTCCATGGATTTTGTTACTGGCCTGCCTAGATCTCAACATGGTAACGATACTATTTGGGTGATCGTGGATCGACTCACAAAGTCTGCTCACTTCTTGGCTATCAAGGAAACGAATAAGTTCTCCACACTAGCAGACGTATATCTTAAGGAAGTTGTCTCGAGGCACGGAGTGCCCACCTCTAATATCTCAGATCGAGATGCACGTTTTACTTCAGAACTGTGGCAAGCAATGCACAAGTCTTTTGGCTCACGTTTAGATATGAGCACAGCTTATCACCCGCAAACGGATGGGCAGTCTGAACGCACCATCCAGACCCTCGAAGACATGCTTAGGGCATGTGTAATTGACTTTGGCAATGGCTGGGAAAAGCATCTGCCACTTGTGGAATTTTCGTACAATAACAACTACCACACCAGCATTAAAGCTGCCCCGTTTGAGGCATTGTACGGGCGTAAATGCCGGTCACCTCTTTTTTGGGCAGAGGTGGGGGATAGTCAGATTACTGGTCCAGAACTTGTGGTAGACACAACAGAACGAATTGCTCAGATACGACAACGAATGGCGGCAGCTCGTGATCGTCAGAAAATCTACGCTGATAAGGGCAGGAAACCACTAGAGCTCCAAGTTGGGGAGCGAGTGCTACTCAAAGTTTCACCCTGGAAGGGTGTGGTTCGTTTTGGTAAACGAGGCAAACTTAACCCACGATACATTGGACCTTTCGAAGTTATTGAGAAAATAGGCAAGGTGGCCTACAAACTGAACTTACTAGCAGAACTCAGTGCAGTTCACAACGTTTTCCACGTGTCAAATCTAAAGAAGTGTCTGTCAGATGAGACCCAAATAGTTCCTTTGAAGGAGCTCACTATCGACGAGCAGTTACGATTCGTCGAGGAACCAGTTGAAATCACGGATCGGGATGTTAAGGTCCTCAAGCGTACTAGAATACCTCTCGTTCGAGTTCGTTGGAACTCACGTCGCGGCCCAGAGTTCACCTGGGAACGCGAAGATCAGATGAAACAAAAGTATCCCCAACTATTCGCAAACGGTACAATCACTACTGAGGCTGAAGCTACGGAATTTCGGGACGAAATTCCAGATCAAAGGGGGGAGGATGTGACACCCCAGGAAAACCATACAACTTAACTAGCTTCCTCAGTGAGTACGTGCTAAATTTCGGGACGAAATTTCTTTCAACTTGGGGATAATGTGACAACTCGTATTTAAAACTTCTCTTTGTGTGTATGTAACGGATGTAGACCTTATGTGATTTTATGTGATTATATGAACTATGTTGATTTAATGAGATGATATGTGTTATATGTTATGTGAGTGTATGTATTATGTTATGTATTATGTAAACACACAACTCTAATCCAAGTACACAAGCCCATTCGGGCTACACTCATTACATTCGGATCAAGGGCAGCCCATGATGGCTCGGCCCACTCTCTTTTACACGCATAGCCTTAGGAAAAGGGTATACTCCTCATTTGTTTGCTAAACACTTCATACAAACAAGCCCTAGCTCTCCTCTCTCTCCCTCACGAACCCGACGGCAGCCACACACACACCCTCTCCATCGAAGATCTTTGTGTTCGGATCATTCTCGTTATACACTGTCAACCGGTTAGTGTTTTGTTATTAGTTGATTTTATGTTATGTGATTATACATGTCTCATGTGATGAATTGTAAATGATACATGATTGTTGATCAATGTTTGTGTATTGTTATATGTTGATCGAATCCGGTTAGGGTTTCTGTTTGTAGAATCATTGATTTTAGGTTGTATGATGTTATGATCTACATGGTGATTTAATGATATCTTATGATTGAATGTGATAGAAACTATTAATGGTTGATGTTCATATAATCGGCTTACATGTGTATGTTTAGATCATTATACGAATTAGTATCAAACAATATTAAACGATGATTAGAACCGATGGTAGGAAAGTCGGCTGTGTTGTGTTTGAACTCGGATGATATGTGATGATCATAGGGTTAGGTCCGATTGAATGTTATGATAGGTTGTGTTCTTGAAACATGATTAGGGTTCATAAATATTTGATGTTAAAACACTTATTTGATCGATTAAATGTATGGTTGGAAACTGTTAGTGAGGATTGATTGAATAGAGGAGAATTAGGAAACTGTTGAATGAATTGCATGATTTTAGGAAATTCACTTAACTGATCGAACAAACTAGCCAGTCGCACAAGACTGAACGCACAAGACTGATCGCACAAGTCTTCTCCAGTCGCACAAGATGATCCAATCGCACAAGAGGTCCCCAGTCGCACAAGACTGTTGGATCGCACAAGTTGTTATGTTGTTTAACTGTTGGGCCGGGTATTCATGATGGGCTGGACTAGTTCGGATCGCACAAGCTATCCGGATCATACAAGCTCATCCGGATCGCACAAGACTTTTGCATGTTATTAGATTGGGCCGTGTATGTTATGTTTGGGCTCTTGACTATTTGGGCCGGGTGTTTATCTGAATCGCACAACATGATGTGGGTCGCACAAGGCTGTGCTGAACGCACAACATGTTGGGCCGACTGTTATTGGGCTTTATCTTTTGGACCGTACAAGTTAGACATGATGAGTACTTGACTGTTACTGTTAAGGTGTTAACAGGTATTGTGTGTTTGCCATGATCAATCTGTGTTCATAATCTGTTACCTATGTGTAATCATACGTGCACCTAGACCTGACTTGTATGGTAACCATGTTATGACGTGGTTGACCTCTAGCAGCTCGATTGACCTTTCGTTTACCTACCGAGTAATCTAAGGTGAGTTCACACATTCTACAAAGCATGGGATTACCAGGGGTTGGGAATGGGGTTAAGGAACATGGATTCCTCATCCTTTCCTTGGGTAGGACAGTACTGGTTCAGGAATGTAATTCCTCGTCCTCATGGGCAGTTAACTTTTACTAGACCAAAACTCTATCACGAAGTCCCTCCTTTTTATATCGACTTAATCGCCGGGCCAATGGCGAGCGGGTCATTAGTTAGATAGCGCTATTTAGTTCTGACAAGCCTCACACCGTGCCGCAGAGGACGGGCGTGAACTAATGGATCTGGGCACGTCAATGCTGATAGACATTGACAGTTCAGGGCACATAAACATGACTACAGTCAGCAGTCGATATGGTAACGAGTCTAGTGTATACATGGGGTAGCCCCCACGGCCGAAAAGCCAGATAACTAAACATGGGGTAGCCCCCACGGCTAGATTGCCAGAGTTAATGGGTTAAACAAATCACGTTTTCAACTATGGGGTAACCCCCACGGCAGGGATGCCAGTTAAAGGAACTGTTTTTGGAACAACTTAAAACGAACACCCAACTGTGAACTCGCTCAACATTATTGTTGACTCGTTACTACATGCTTTACAGGTCAATAGGTACTTAGCTGGAGCTTGCATGGGGGAGAGTCGTTGTGGGACATGGACAACTGTGTGCCATGTTAAACCTTGGGATATTTAAACTTATGATTTGGTTTTAAACATTATGCTTCCGCTTACAACTTAAACTATGTTTGTTTTGGACACCAATTGTGTTGGTTGGACTTTTACAATTAATTACTTGCTTGTTCAATATGATTGGTGGTTTGATCCTGGTCAGTCACGCCTCCAAGCGGTGATACTCCGCGTGTGGATTTTGGGGGTGTGACAAACATATTATGTTATCTCTTAATATTAAATCGCATGAATGATATAGCCATCATTGTCACATAACAAAAAACAAGATAACTAACAAATCGCATGTAATAAAAGTGAAATCGCATGTAAAAATTTATATAAACTGCTGATTATAAAATCGCATGTTTAAAAACTATAATCGCATGAAAACTGATATAAACAGATGAATATAATAAATCGAAAGTGTTTCGTATAAATTCGCATGTCCATTTAGAAAAAACTACTCATCCTCATCATCTTCCGAAACCTCCTCCCACTGATCTTCTTCTTCAGATCCATCATCACTACTGTAATCTTCAAACTCATCTTCCTCTTCATCATCTTCAACCTCATTATCTTTGTCTCTAGCAACATTTTCGATCTGGATGCCCTTCTTATTCTTTTTTTTTGCTGTTTACCTTGTAGTTTGGCTTTCAGCTCCTCGCAAGTCCGAATGTCATGACCTTTTTCATTACATACGCTACATGTCCTTGACCTTTTCCCCTTGCGGCTGATCATTTGTTCTTTCTTAGATTTAATCCTTTTATGCGAGCCGCGACCTTTGTTTCTTATACCAGCCGGCACACGGACAGTAGGAGGAGCATTAGTTACTGGTTGTTGATAACCAATCAACTTTGAAAATCGGTCAAATTTTGGATCAAGTTGCTTGGTTATTCGACTCTGATCAACTCTCTCTTTAAGCTGCATCATTTGATCCCCGACTAAAACAAGTTGATCAAGGTCAGAAATCAAATTACTAACCAAATACTCCCCTGTGTGGATGATTTCACGAGCAATCCGTTTAGCCTTGTGTTGCACATCCTTGCCAACCACATTTAGATTGTACTTCACATTTAACTCATTCGGAACAACATCCTTCGTCCATCTCTTCATAACATATTTGTTTGGTATTTCTTTAACACCAAACATCTTGAAAAGAACATAAATGTGTTTGCATAGAAGCCCATACTGCTCAAAACGCAAACAGCTACACTGTACAGTTACATCATCTTCAAGATTCTTGAACCACACCTAGGAAAAACCAAAAAAAAATATATATACATATAGTAACAATTAAAATCGCATGTATAACATAACAATTTCGCATGCCTAAAAAATCATGCAAATGAATAAATTTTGAAAATCGCATGATAAAAAACAAAATCGCATATTGCAAGATGATAATTCTGAAAAAAAAAGAAATTCGCATATATGTTATCAACAAATCGCATGTGTGAAATAAATATGCTATAATACCTCCAATAAACCATTTCCATGGGCTTTAAAGTCCTTCAACATTATCCTGATCTGTGGACCCTCTACTTTGGTGTCCATCGGCAGACATTCAGAAATTGTACCACAAATCTCTATTTGCTGATCAAAGAATATAGACCTGGTGATTCTCTTAGCAGCATCTTCTTCCAAAGAAGTTCCGGTCAAATCAGCAGGCTCAGTATATCTTGAAATATGATCATTCTTTCTATGATTAAAAAGTTGGACATCCATTGCACCGTCCAAATGATTCATAAACTCTACGAGAGTGAGTTGTGAATTAGACACCTGGCAGAAAAAATGGTTCTCACTCTCTGATCTTGAGGTTGTTCTCATAAGTCCCGACATTGGCTCGCGTTGGTAAAAAGTCGGAATCCACATGGATCTCATCACAAACATATCATCGATCCATTTGTTTTCTGTGAGACCAAACTCAATCATCTCCAACTTCCACTGTCTCTCGAATTCTTCGGGCTCAATCGAATCAGTCCATACAATGTCGCACATCCTCCTTTTAAACTCATTGTTATTGCACTACTCGTGTCCAACCTATGACAATAAATGCTTTTTATATCAACCTATAACAAAAATATATAATATACAAAAAAATAACACTAACAGAAGACAATATAGCATACTATACCTTATCTGCCACTTTTTTCATTATGTGCCACATGCACAATCTGTGTCTGCTGACAGGGAAAACCTCCTCAATAGCCTGTTTCATAGCAGGGTCTTGATCAGTCACTACAACCTTTGGCTGCTGACCAAATGACTTTAAAAATGAATTCAGAAGCCATTTATATGATTCAATGCTCTCCGATGCCAACATCCCAGCTCCAAATGTTACATTTCGACAGTGGTTGTCAATGCCAGTGAACGGGACAAACACCATCTTGTACCTGCACAACACATGCGAAAATACGTTGAAAACATGCGAATTACAAAAAACCACATGCGAAAACAAAAGTATAACATGCGATATAGTCAACACCAATTTTACACATGCGATATAACAGCTCATGAAGACATATAACATGCGAAAATAGTAAAAAAAACATGTTTGTCTTCAAACACTAACCTATTTGTCTTGAAAGTTGCATAAAAGGATATCACATCCCCAAATTCCATATAGTTAAGCTTGCATAAACCATCAGCCCAGAACAAACCAGTTAAACGTTTGCCATCATCAACAGAATATTCAAACGAATAATCAGCTAAATACTGTTTTTTGTCAGTCATCCTATTAATCACCATGTCAGCATCATATTCTCCTATATAGCTGTTAATTCGCTTCCTAAAATTTTTGCAATCATCAACCGTGGCACCAACGTTCACGAAACCACCATAACGTTTCCTCATTATATGGAAAGCTTTGACAGGACCAAGGTTTAAAGTGCCTAGTTCCCAAACCAACTCCTCCTGGACATCTGACAATTGTCTGTAAGCTGGCAGCATGTGAATATCATCTTGACAAACAAACTTATGATTATGACCATCAACAAATCTCTTTACTGTATATAATCTACCATCCACAGTGCAAATCATAAGTTGAGCTTTGCATCCAGTTCTAATAGTCCCCCTGTTCCTTGTTTTGAATTGCTTTTTTGACTTCGAACGATCGTCAATACACAGTGGCTTATGTCCCTCTTTAGAACAAACAAAATACTTAGTTTTGATTATACCACCACTGTGTACTTCACCACCTTTCCGAATAGAAAAACCAGCTAACTTAGCATATGATTGGTAAAACGCATATGCTTGTTCAATAGAGATAAATTGCATTCCAACCACAGGTGTAGCTGATGCTTGAACCTCCGGAGTGTAAACCCTTTCATCTAAATGAATCAAATCAGAAAAATCAAAAACATGCGAAATCTATGAAGAAAACATGCGAAATTGATGATTTTGATTAATCTGATTTATCTATGCGATTTAATATACCATAGCATGCGAAATACTTAAGGAAAAAAACATCAAATGCGAATTGAAAGACTAATAACATGCGAATTTGTACATGTTGCTTTCATGTCAAAAATATACTCAACATTCAAACTTTAAAAACAGTTACAACAATGTAAAATCAGAGGAGCGATTAAACAAAAAACAGGTATACGAACATTTTAGAGATCTGAATTAACATAATTACCATTAAAACAATCGTTTAGAGCACTTGAACTTGCAATTGGATTTGAATTTGCAGATGGCGGATTTAAAACATCCTCAATAGAAACTCTCTGATATGCAGATAATTGAGCATGATCACCGATAGGTCGACTTTCTTCAACATCAACATTTGCACGTCCAGTGCTGCTCTGTGGATCCATCGAAAAAAAAAAACAACTGAATAAAACCCTAACACAGAAGAACGATAACTGCAAATTGAGAATTATGAAAAATTTGAAATTGATTCGAATGATAAATACCGGGATATTAGTGTAACGAACTTCTCGCTCGCTGATTGAATGTAGAGACGAATTTACCCTCAGATGATTGAATTGATTGTCTCATTTAACCTTATATATGAAAAAACCAATCAGGACACGTGTATGGCTATTATGTTCGCGTATATAATGTACGATAAGGTAATTTGTACCGTACTCTTTACCGATATATATATGTATGTAGGGTAGGGATCCTAAGAGAAGTCCACCCTATTTGAGAAACTCGAGAAGCAATCTGGAACATACATTTTCTCTAAGCAAAAAATGAAAAAAAAAGGTGAAAAAAATGCAATTTTTTTTTTGGAAAAATCAGAGCTTTTTCTTTGAGGTTTAATTTTGTTTAATTTTTTTTTTGGGATTTGTATGTTAGGCCGTCTCGCAGGATCTGTTCGAGTAGAACGTGGCAGAATTGATCAGAATCGAGGTGCGGAATCCCTCGATAATGTCTGAGAATCAACAACGACAAGTTCAACGCTTAACATGTCTGCATTCATTGATTGATAATGAAAGTACAGAAGAACCAGATGAAAGTCAGACAGACAGAGCTTCGCTACAATGATCAGCAAAAGGTTCTAAACAACTACCACTAGCCTACTATTTATAGGCAACCAGGGAAGAGGAGTGTCACCCGTTCGGATCACCATCCGATCGGATGGTCATCCGATCGGATGGCCATCCGTTCGGATGACATTCATACGTTGTCCGACGGATTTCACTTTAACAGTTAAGTGTTGTTCCCTGATCTATCTAGAAAAACAAATACATACAAGTACATACATATACAAAATTACACAAACAGGACAAAATACAAGACTCGATGCAGACGGAAGCTACAGACATATGTACTAACAGACTCCCCCTTGGATGTAGCTGTAGTTCCTTCCTGCATAGTCTTCAATCCGTCTTCCAGCTGCGCCTTCTCTCCTTAGCTTTTTGTCATCGTTTCTCATCTCTTTCAGCAAGCATCTTTTTCCTTAAAGGCCAACCAACTTCATTCCAGTACTTTCTGTATTCAAGATCACCATCGCGCTTTCTATCCCACTGTGGGATCTTGTTTTCTTCCTTCTCGATCGGTGTCTGGTTTGTTGGTGGAGGTCTCATTAGCTTTCGTCTTCCAATCTTCGTAGCTTTATCAGCTATCTCCTTGAATCTTTGACTGCGCTTATATTTCTTTAAGAACTCATCAATCTCCAAGTCTCTCCACTTTGACTTCCAATATCTGCCAGAATTGATATCTTTCGCGTGATATAAGTTCACTAACTTTTGATACTGTTGAGCTTGAACTTTGTCTGGCTTTTCATACACTATCTTGTTTTAGAATAAGCAATCAATATCCTTCTTGGAGCAATTAACCAACCACATCGGATCCAACACGCTGATCCTCCTTGATTCTCCAGTCTTTTTATCAAATAAAGAAATCACCGCTTCCGCTGTGCTCTGGTTATACATCCAACCCTGAATGTCACACCCCGACCACGTAGAACATACAAAACGTGGCGGAAACGTCGGGGAGTGTTGTAACAGAATTAAATGTTTCAAATCCATGGCAATTGAAGTTTCGTTTTATTGATTAAAAGTGTTACAATGTCCTAACAAACAAAGAAATACAACATAATTAACTAGTCTTGCATCTTTTATTGTCACTAAAGCCCAAGTCTGCCTATGTGTATCTTGATCATCTTATGCAACAGCACCTGAAAAACACATGTGAAAATAGGTACGTCAGCATAAAAATGCCTGTGAGATACATAGGTTTTGTGAAAATAGATTTCATGACTTATGTTTGAGAAAAGGTTTAGTCATGAACCTTGTAATTTGCTTTGTTTTGTAAATCATTTGAAAAACGATAAGATCAGATGATATGTATAAATAAGAGAATAATGTATGGTTAAATGAATAACCATTATAAAATGAGTTTGTATAAGTTAAGTTGCTTGTAAAACAATGTCTTGTGAAAAGTATGTTATTTGTATAAAATGTTATATGTCTCAAACTGAAATGATTCAAATAACGCTATGATATGTAATACCATACAAACACTTATATATAGGAAGTACCAGCGGCGTATCCACCATGCTTGTATCATATTACACACACATCGTTACTTAATCACTTAATCAAACCAAACCACCAAAGTAATGTTTAACAATTGTAGAAATGTTTATGTATGGTCAAATACGGTTCACACGGTTCCCAGATACAAACGATTCATAGATACAAACGGTTCACAGATACAAACGGTTCACAGATACAAACGGTTCACATAGTCAAATGATTACAACGGTTCACATAGTCAAATAGTTATAAACGGTTCAAAATGTAATATAATGTGTTCATATACTGGATGAGCATATGCAACAAAATGTAATGTAAAACAATGTACTAAGTATGCACACAATGGACATACATAGCATAAAATGTAATGAAATCATGTACTATAATGTACTAACGAACATAGCAGGTATATGATGTGAAAACGGGAAAGCATGAATGTAACAAGTAGGCACATGTGTTTCACCCCAAAACAGTTTGGAAAACAGTAAAAGAGGGGTCTATGTACTCACTTGAGATTGCTCAGAAGTCCTAAGATAACCACCAAGCAATGTTAGAGATCGCGGAATATCAAACGGCACCTAATATAGGTAACTATGTTAATAAACCGGACCTAAATCGGATGATTTGATAGAATGAGGGTTTGTAAACCAAACGAGTATAGAGACTCGTGTCATATGGTTTAACAAAGCCTACATACTAAATGAAACCTAACCTAATAGCTTACGACCCATTACGACCCGTTTAGGTAGCTTATGCTACTTTAACGCGTCGTTCGCGTGAAGCGCGTTCGGACCGCCTAACTAGTCCTATGACAAGTGTTATATGCCTAAATATGTTACATAATCAGTTATGTGACAAAAGTTTAGGTTACATATGCTTAATTACCAATTATACATGAAAAGGGTATTCTGGTAATTTACCTAAGGCATATAAACTACATATCATACAACTACTCAAACGATGTGACCATAGGGTATAACCTCAGAAGGTTATTCCCTATATACTATGGTCACCTAATGTATTTGGTCGGATCCTAATGATCGACCAAACTGGGTCGGGTTCGAAGGTATAGGCGATTTATCAGATCGCCTACCCTACGACCCTAGACAACGTGGTAATCAGTAGGCATAGTCCCAAGGGACTATAACCAACGTGATTACACTCACGTTGCGAAGTTCAAACGAACTTCGCATTGACCATTACTGGTCAACGGTGAAAGTCAAACAAAGTTTGACTTTCTGACTCGAAAAGCAATAAAATAAGGAAAAGAACGAAAGAATACTTACGAAGGGTCCCCGAATGCTAATCCCGATCCAAGAACTCAGGTATGAAACAATGGTTTCAACTTAGAGCTCTCAAATCAGGATTCTAGTGATTTTAGCTATGGAATGGGTTGGGTATTTATAGGAATACCCGAACCGTTAGGATCGTTTCTTGTAAAACGTGCCATGATCCAAGGCGTACACTTGTCGGAACCTTATGGTGACTAAAAATGATCCTTATCTTCATGACTAGATAATTTGAAACATGTGGGTGATAATCAAACAGCTGCAACCTGCTGTGAAAAACATTGAATCTGGTCTGCAGACAGGCTAGCGCACCGTTACATTAAAAGCCTAGCGGTGCGCTAGGCCTTAGTTTGGCAGATTTACACTTTTGGTCCCTGTCCTGCGTTCAGCCCATTTTCGACACGTTTAAGGCCCGTTAACCCCATTTCAAAGCTCTAAAATGAAGTTAAAGTATAGGGAACTTAAAATGTGTTCAAAAATATCTCGGATGTCGGTTCGTTTGGCCGTACGAACGCGATGTTCGCTTAATTACGACGGAATGCGCATAAGCGCGAAAAACGAACCAAATGACGCGACGAATGGATTTTTCTTATGGCGAACACTAAAATAAAATATTTTAGTGCTTACATAAATTTTTGGATATCCGGATGTATTCAGAACGTAAGTTATGCGCGAAAATGCAAACTTGTGCACTTTTTGACACTTTTAGTCCCTGAATGACCCAAAAGTTTATTTTAGCACACCAAACCCCTCAAAGCCTATTTCTAAGCTATGTAAAGGATATTTATGGTGTGTTTAACTTATGGTCATGTTCCGGAATGTCTGTTACAGTTCAAATTGGCATACTTTCGCAGTTTGTCAACTTTAGTCCCTGTAAGCGATTTAACTTTGATTTCACCACACCAAACCTTCCAAAACTTATATCTAAGTTATGTAAAGGTTATTTAAGGTATGTTAAGCCTATTTCACTATTCCGGAGTGTTCGTTGCATTAAACTGGTTATATTTACGCATCAGTGCGTGTATAACCTTCCAGAAAGCGATTTAAAGCTTGAAATCGAACAAGAAATGATATGTGCAAACGATACACATATTTTTACAAATCCCAAGTATGAAATACAATATTTCATTGGTTTGGAATTTGTTTGATGGTCGCAGTGACACAGGTGTCACACTGAAATTCTTCATGGAAATCCTGTTCCATTGCACGTAGCGGCATATTTTTCAAACATCTCGGTGGCTTTATATTCAACGTAATATCCTTCTCTCCTGATTCCAAAATTGTGACAATTTGCTCTGGATATTGTGGCTTCCAATATGGAAATCTCTCCTTTGCCTGCAACTTTATGTAATTCCACAAGTGTTGATCATGCTGCTTCACATCTAACCCATGATAAAATTGTTTAATGTTCTTCATCTGAACTAACTCCTCAATATCCCACCACAGGAGGGTTTTAATGTCTGACAAGTATTCAAAGTACTGTACTCCCTGTTCACGACGAATAGCATACACTTGCAGATCTTCCAGATAACCCCATGAAAGAATGTCTCCCAAAGATAAATCAGCATTATGCGTGAAGTACTTAAGAGGTCTTCTGAACTTCCTCTCCTTGGGCATCACTTTAAACCATTTCTTTCTTTCTTCTACTAATGTTTCTTGCGGAACAGTTTAAGGAATACCTTTAGTTGTTATCTTTTCAACCACTTTCCTTCTTAATTCGTCTTCATTTTGTTCCTTGAACATTTCGGCAAGTGTTGGAAATGAATCATCGACTCCAGAATAATGAAACGGAGTATCTTCCTCAGAACTATCTGAACCTTCTTCAACTATTACATCATTGAAATTATCAACTTCATGTACATACTTGAACTCGTATTCTTTCTCTGGCGACGAAGGGATTTCATCTTTAATGTCAAACTTAAACTTCCCGTCATCTAACCCCAACTCCTCTAACATATAAGCCCTAGACCTAGGCACCTCTAACTCCTCCTCAACTGGAGCATTTAAGTAAATAACAGTTGGTTGTGTGAGGAATACCTGATCAGTATGCTGCTTTCCAGAAGAAGAAGACTCCTGGTGATGATCCTCCTCTTGTTCGTTGATTTTATCATTTAGAAAATCATCCAACGATTGTTGGATTGAAGGCATCACAATCAGCATCCATGTTGAGCCTTAATCTTCATCATCGTCTTTGTAATTATCCCATGAAGGGTCGTAGTTATCAACTGCATCAAGAGCTTCTTTCAACTCTTCTTCATTCAATCTTTATTCTCTTTCCTCCTCTGTCTCTTTTCTCCAACAAATTAATATCACTTATGGTTCTCTCGCCTTCCTTTTTTGTTGTTCAACTTTAACAAAACGAAGTATATCATCAAAACTATATGAGAGGAGTAGATTCACCAATAAGAACAAACCCTTGATCTTCTTCAACATTCACAACATCTGTCATCCCAACATCACCTTCAGGTTGATTAGAGGAACCACCAGCTTCTTGTGTCTCAACAATCAATTCTTTCTTCTTGTGAGTTGCTGCCTCAGCCAACTCTTTTTCTGTCTGAGCCCTTCGCTCTTCAACCCTTTGAATCTCTATGTTGTTGTAGATAGATTGAACATTAATGCCCAGATGATGTTCCATCACTGTGTATAACATGTTAAGCTGCTTATCTCTTACTGTTTTATCAGCTCTTAAACCTTCAATTTCCAACTTCATCACTTTGATTTCACTCGCAGACGCTTCATGAAGTTCATTTAACAATTGATGTAGCATCTGATTTGTTTCATTCAAGTTCTTGTTCTTCACACGTAGTTCAGAAATCTCTGCAGAGAGTTGCTCAAATAACTTTGCATTATCATCCACATCTTCTTCCATAGTCTTTATCTTCTTTGCATGTTTGATCACGACAAACTTTATTTCTTCATTCACTTTAGTAATCTCTTCAAGCTGCTTCTTCAATTCATCACGATCAGCTTCAACTTTCTCTTTCTCCTTTTCCAGAATACTCATTTTCTTCTTTAGATCTTTGACCGTTTCGTCATGAAACATATCAAATTCTTCATCAGGAAGTATGTTGTCTTTGAGTTCACCATGAATATTTGGAAAACCTTCAAATGGATCAGGAAGAACAGTTTTCTTTGACTTTGATGTATCTGCATCATCAGCACCCTTTTTCTCTATTCTTACAAACTCTGGACTTTCTGGAGCTTTCTCTTTCTCAGCTTCAGGCTTATCAACACTTTGAACCACAACTTCAGGAATACTTTCTGTTTGAACCTCTGGAACCTTAGGAACTTCAATGTTTTGATCTCTATCACCTTCAGGACCCTTTGAAGTTGTCACATGTCTTTCACTTTTGCCACTTTGAACTTCAGGCATAGAAACACCTCCTTTCTTTGCCCTGACATTTCTAGGAATAATGCCAGTTTGAACTGCTTTGCGCTTTATCCTTAGTTTCTTTTTCTCTTCAGCTGTTGGAGTATAAGTAGAATCTTCTTCATCAGATCCTTTCTTCTTTTTCTGAGGTCTTTTCTTTAGAGTGACCTTTCCATGACCAATCTTTGTCTTATCGATCTCAGATTCTGTATCACTTGATTCATCATCGGCATCACTAGAATTATCATGAACAACACCTTCAGTAACTTTCTCTTTAACACTTTCAGGTTGAACACTTTTTGACGATGTTCCAGTTTCTTTTGTAGCTTTCTCAGCTTGAACTTGTGCAATATCTTCAGTATCTTTATGTATTGTTCAAACGTCACCTTTTCCAACTCAACACCTTCTTGAAGAATAACAGCAGGTTCAAGCACAGGCTCATCAACCAACTTTGGTGGTGATTTCTTTGAAGGCCCTGCAAAACAAGTATTAAAATATTCATTAGTAAGATATAACATTGAATATTATTACTTTTCAAGTGACTCCCCCTTTCAACTATACCCTTAACAACGATCTTTGGTGTCGAAACTTTAGGAGTAGATACAGCTGGGGAGGCCTTTGGTGTTCTCTTCCTCTTTCCATCCTTCACAAACAAGTATCTAAGTTTCTTCTCATGCATATCCCTCATACTATCATCCTCATTCTCTGAGTTGCTGTTTTCATGTCTCCAGGCATCATTCTCAGGAGCAATGTATCATGGATTTGCAATCTTGTAGATCATATGCTTGGCTCTTGGCTCAGCTTCATCTTTCTTCAGCTTATATTGACCTAATCTGCTCAAAGTCTCAACTGTCATATGTCGTAGACCTAATACATCAGCAGGATCCTTTGGAAGGTCATTTACTTGATCATTTATTATCATTTGTATGAACCTGGGGTACATTATGTACTTTTCACCCCTGATATTATCAATCAGATGATCAAATATCACTTGAGATACATTGTATGGCCTGTTAAGCACTAAACAAGTGATTATACTCATTATATAGTCGGATGGTTCGTCATAAGCTCCATTCCTGTGAGATAGAGCATGTATTACGCAGTGAACTAGAAACTTGTAAGGCCGGCTAAACATGGACTTGAGATATTTGCCGTTTACATGTCCTACAAATCCCATTCTGAACCACAAACCCTTGCATAATCGTTCAGAAACAATGGTAGGGTCACTATCAGTATCTCCTAATTCCAAAACTCGTCTTAAATCTCCCACATTGAACTTAATTTCAATATCTACATCTTGATCATTCTCGTCTTTATTTCTACCAGCTGAATAAATCATCTTTTCATCCTTAATATACCACACCGACCTCCAAAACCTTCTGACATGTGATTCATACACAATCGTTCTATCGGTTAAGGCCTTGGCAATTCTACTCTCTCTTAAGAACTTTGCCATGTCTTTATAAGGTGTTGTGTCTGTATACTGTGCGTCCAAAAGACAGTAAATGTTATGAGACTTATCCCAATCTGATGCTCTTGTCTGCAAGAATAATCGACGTTAAAGTTTGCACGAAGTTCGGGACAAAAATGAAATATGACAATGTCACACCCCGATATTTCCACGTATTACCGGTGGGCCCGGTGGGGAGTATCGTGACGTAGTTGATATCATCATAGTCAAACAACACAATTTAAATGCACAGCGGAAGCAAAAGATGATTCTCATTACAAACCGAATAAATAGTAATATCAAAGTATCACAACGGACTGTAACGGATCCACTGGCGGAACAAATAAAAAAGGAACATAGTTCGTCAGATTTAAAATGCATCCAAGCTTGCGAGACTCTTATTGATGCTAAGGAGAGGCCAGCCTATTTCGATTAGTACCTGCACTTAACCTTTTTGGGAAAATACGTCAGTTTACACTGGTAAATACAATTAACTGACTCATTTTGAAAAGGTTTAAGAAAATTGATTTGAATGCACAAGGCACAAAACATTTTATAACTTGGGATAATTATTTATATATAAACTTGTAAAAGAATTACATGTTTCTTATACGTTTAGTAGCCCGGATTGACTCCGGGTTAAAGATTAATAGACACACCACATGATATAGTCCCGCGGCGAGTTATTCCCGAAACCGGCGGTTATACCTTATTATTTATATATGCACTGTCGGGTGTACGCCTACACCCCGTGCTTAGGTCGTGGCCATTTCTTAGAATGATGCCAAGGATATCTGGGACATGGTCATTAACCCCCCAAAGGCTTTAAGCAAACAAAACAATTTAAACGGGACATTTCAATAAATTAATCTTCATACAATTAAAAATTCAATGCCCGACCAAGCGGTATTTTATATACCGTACCCCAAGCCCGTATAGGGAAAATAAGTTAAAAGTATTTACCTTTGCAAGTAATAATCACAAACAGCAAGTGCACGTAGCTTTTACCGGGTCTCCTAATCTGGAACGAAGGTTTATAATAACCTATTAGATTCCTAACGGGTCTTTAATTAAGCCTAAACTTAGACCGGTTAGTTTTAAAAGAAGATACGGTTCAAACGAACGATTGAGCGCAGACTGGAATAGAATGTGATTTAGACCCGACAAGTTTGGAGACTTGTGTAATATGGGTAAACTAAACACATTCTGGATTTTGAGACAAAAATGATAAGGTTTGACCCGTTTCGGCAGATTTATGCAAACTAGTTACATAAACCGCACCGAACCCGAATAATTCGTAACGGTTAACCAAATGATTCATGAACAGGTTTTCTAATTTAATATGCCTTAAATATGTTGTGAAATCAGTAAGATATCTTCTATTATGCCCAAAATGGATTTAAACTCAAATTATGCCCCGTAGGGGTATTTGGGTCATTTAAAAGGTTATAAAAGAGGTTTAATATAAATCTGAGTTTTAGGTCTGATATAATCAGTAAATATACTTAATTTAATAGGTTATATCAGTAGGGTATTACATATATGTGAAATTTACCATTTATAACTAAACTATGCACCGTAGGGGCATTTTGGTAATTTCACATAAGCCTAAAAGGTCAATTCTGGAAATCTGAGTTTAAAACTTTTTCTTACTATTAAGGTATAAAATTTTACTTAAAAATATCAGTAGGCATCAACCCTTATATGTTTAAAATAGTTTTAATACATACTATACGTTAAAAACGCTTAAAAAGGTGATTTTAATCTATTTCCGGGTTTTATAAGAAAAGCTGGTATTTTTATCATTCCAGAAGGCTTAAAATATTTTATTTATTATATAAAATCAGTAGCAAAAGGTTTGGGGTCAAAATAATTTGTAAAACTTATTTTATAGGCCAAAAGGGCAAAACCGACAATTACCGAATCAAGCTTAGAACTCTATTTTATGCTCAGGTTAAAATTAAATAAAAATCTTCAAAAATCCCAAAATATTATATTTCATCAGTGGGTAAAAAGTTTGGTATCAAAAATTGGGTTTAGATAGGCTTTATGCTAATTACGCCGTTTAATTAATAAAAAGCTTTTCATTTACGCTAATGAGCATAACTCCTAATCTAGACCTCAAACTGATGTCAAATTTTAGGGACAAGTTTATAAATCAGTAACTAAGGTTTCTATTCTTTTATATTTTCAAAAATCACATTTTAAGGTCATATGGGCATAATAGTCAACATTTAAGCATTTAACGGAAACATGCATATGAATCGGCTAATGAACCAGGTTGTATAATCACAGAGGGTTATACTAACATGAAACCTGGTCCAAAACAAGCTCTAAGGCATTTCTAAAACATGCTACATTGGGTCAGAACTGAAAGTCAAAGCAAAAGTCAAATTATGCGACTTTCGGTTCCGAACCGAGCCTAAAGTGAAAATTGTCGGGTTGAACATGTTTAGACATGTTCTTACATTAATTACCAAGTTATAGTAGTGATAAAACAGGTTGCATGGGTTCTACATTGCTAATTATGTGTTAATTTGAAAATGAGCTTTCTGTTGACTTTTTAAGATTAACTTTGAGCCGACAATTGACCTACTTAGAGTGGGAATCAGGGGGTGCCCTTTGAAGGGTTTATTACCCACATAATTACCAACTCAAAGGTACTTTCAATTCGAGATTTGACGGGATAAATTTAAATTAATCTCAAAGTCAAACTCTAATTACGACGGTTTGACTTTAAGCTAATTAACTAAGCTAAACTGAATTAAGGAGGGTTAAGGAAGCTTACAAGGGTCCTAAGCACAACTAGGAAGCCTAAGAAAACTTGGTTGCTGACCAGAGAGCTCCAGAAATAAGCTTGTGAAAGTTTGCAAGTGAAAGTGTGAAGTGTTGCAACTAAGGAGCTCCTTATATATGGATTTTGATCACCTAGGATCATGCCAAGGAAGTCTACAAGGGTTATGAGATCAGTACAAGTGCCCCTATTGCATGTTAAACCATTGGAGGAGTCCCTGGTATAAGAAAACAAGCTTTTTAAGTCGGTTACAGACCTGAACTGGAAGCTGCCAAAGTTTTCTGTCGCTGGTGGTCTCAGGCGGCCCGCGTAAGTGTTCCCAGGGGCTTACGCGGTCCGTGTGGGTGGTCAGAACAGGCCAAACAAGTTTCAATAATTACAATTCAGTCCCTTGTCCTTTTAAAACGTGGTTTTACCTTTATTTCTTGCATTTTCAACCCTCTAACTTGACTTTTAAGGGCTCCATGAGATAACCAAACATTGTTAAGTCCTTGGTTAACTTTATGATCACCCGAAAAGTCATGAATTTCAACGTTGACGCTTTTAACCCCTCGTATACGAATGTTATCATAACTTTCTCATACTTTATCGAAACCTCGTGAAATTTTTATCGCTTATTCTAGCGAGTATAATTAATCGTTACAAAGCTTCGGGTTTGCTAAAAGGTCACTCAGAGGTATACCTTAAACATGTTGACACATTTAACCCCTGTAGTTTGTAATTTCTCACTTTCTTTCACAATTAGCTTCGTATGATCCATAATTCATTCGTTTAAGAGTATAAACATCGTGTAGGGTTATAGTAAAGTATATTTATCCATTGTTGACACTTTGAACCCTTATATTTACATACTTTCTTTGTTTGTCAACTTTAGTCCCTCTAAAGTAATCCTTTACACTTTTTAAGCTCATGACACGTGTTGATATATTATTAGACATAAATTTTCGAGGTGTTACATCCTCACCCCCTTAAAAGAAATCTCGACCTCGAGATTTACTAAAACAATTAAGGGTACTTTTCCTTCATTGTGGACTCTACCTCCCACGTATATTCGGGACCTCTACGGGCATCCCATTTGACTTTTACAATCGGCACTTGCTTCATTCGAAGCTTCTTAACCTGTCGATCCTCGATCAACAAAGGTTTTTCAACAAATTTCAAGCTCTCATCAATGTGCACATCTTTATGTGACATGACTAGCGATTCATCAGCTAGACATTTCTTCAGATTGTAGATGTGGAATACATTATGAATGCCACTGAGCTCTTCAGGCAAGTTTAACTTGTAAGCCACTGACCCGACACATTCGACGATCTCGAATGGTCCTATGTACCTTGGGCTTAATTTTCCTTTCTTACCAAAATGCATCACTCCCTTCCAGGGTGACACTTTAAGCAACACTTTGTCACCAACCTCGAACTTTAGAGGTTTACGCCTTAAATCTGCGTAGCTTTTCTGCCTATCCTTGGCAGCTTTGAGATGATCTCGTATCTGTACAATCTTATCTGTCATCTCCAGGACTATATCAGGTCCTGTCAGTTGGACATCTCCAACTTCTGCCCAGCAAACTGGCGTTCTGCACTTCCTTCCATACAAAGCTTCAAATGGTGCAGCTTGGATACTTGAGTGATAACTATTATTATATGAAAATTCGATCAATGGAAGATGTTCATTCCAACTTCCACCTAGGTCAATAACACAAGCCCTTAACATATCTTCCAGCGTTTGAATCGTTCGCTCACTTTGACCATCCTTTTGCGGATGATATGCAGTGCTGAAGTTCAGTCGGGTGCCTAGGGATTGCTGAAAGCGTTTCCAGAAATGCGATGTGTACCTTGTATCCCTATAAAAAATGATAGACACTGGCACTCCGTGGAGAGATACAATCTCATCCACGTATAGCTGAGCTAACTTATCTGAGCTATGTCTTTCCTTAATAGGTAGGAAGTGAGCTGACTTAGTTAGTCCATCCACTATCACCCAAATAGTATCATTTCCTTTCTTTGTCTTTGGCAACTTGGTGATAAAATCCATTGTCACCATTTCCCACTTCCAGGTGGGAAGTTCAGGCTGTTGTAGCAAACCTGACGGCTTTTGGTGTTCAGCTTTAACTTGCGCGCACGTCAAACATTTGGCTACATAGGTAGCTATAGACTTCTTTAAGCCTATCCACCAAAAATTTGCCTTCAGATCCTGGTACATCTTATCAGCTCCAGGATGAACGGAGTACTTAGAACTGTGGGCTTCCTGGAGGATCACATCCCTAAGTCCTCCATAAATTGGAACCCATATTCGTCCATTTAATCTCAGGATTCCGTCTTTGCCAGAGGATAACTGTTCAACAGTTACTCCTAGCTTCTCATCAGGATAGTTAGTTTCTAGTACAGCTTCTTTCTGAGCGCCTAACAACCTTTCATTCAAACTATTCTTTAATTCAATGCTCTTGGCATTGATTCTTATGGGCTTCACCATTTCCTTTCTACTTAAGGCATTGGCAACCACATTTGCCTTGCCTGGATGGTATCGTATTTCACAGTCATAATCATTCAAAGTTTCCATCCATCGTCGCTGCCTCATGTTCAAATCCTTCTGATTAAACAAGTGTTGAAGGATTTTGTGATCAGAATAGATCACGCACTTGGTACCATACAAGTAATGCCTCCACAGTTTTAGTGCAAATACAACGGCACCCAACTCCAATTCGTGGGTGGTGTAATTCTTCTCGTGCACCTTCAAATGTCAAGAAGCATAGGCAATAACCTCGCCTTTCTGCAAGAGTACTGTAGGACCGGTTTGACTCCGATACGATTGCTAAACGAAAGTTCGACGTGCGGAATCCGTGAACGATCGAGACCGAAACACACAAGATGTAATATAAACGTGATTCTATATAAGATCTGAAACTGTACAATCACTTGAATCACTTAGAGACTTTCTCTCTCTAGTTTCTCTCTCTAGAACTAGAGCTCTCCAAAACACAAATGTGCAAAAGTCTTCTTCAAGCTAAATCATGATTTAGCTTGAATGGTATATATAGTGGTGTTGATTTAGCTTGAAATGACACATGCTACTTTCAAGCTAAATCATGATTTCCCTTGAAATGACATGTGACACTTTCAAGGTAAATCACCACTTTCAAGCTAAATACATTAAACATACTGTTTCAAGATACAAGACGAAGTCAATAGACATAGTGCACTAACAGACTCCCCCTTGGATATTGACGAAGTCTTCAGTGACTAATCTCTGTTATGACACCTTCTTCAGTCTTGATCATTTTGCCTTTTTCTTTCGTTCAGATTGTAACATTGTACGCATCCATCACTCTCTTCTTCTATCAGCTTCAGGCTCCCCCTTTCATCAAGCTTTCGTGCTTTGGGATCGACACCTAGCTTTCCATCTACAAGCTCTTCCATGTTTCAAGCTTGTCTTCAGACTCCCCCTTAGACTTTGCTCTCGGGATCGTAGTCTGGACTATCATCTGCAATTTCTCAAACATTTATAAGTAACAGCATTTTGAATTCTCAATCAAATTCTCTAATCCACTTCCCCTATCAACAAACTTCATAGATTTAGCAGTATTAAAGAATCCAACTCCCTCACAGTTTATCATCCAAGTTCAAGCTAATGACCTTGGAGATATCACAAACTGTTTTTGAAATTAAAACTTCAAGTTTCAAATTAATGAACTTGTTTCATTTTCAGAAACACAATCAGCATACTTAGATTTTAAAACTCAGCATTTCAGACATCAGTTGTCGAAAATAAAGCAGAAATCAAAATCTTTTTGTATTTTCTGAAAATATAAAGCAGTAACGAAATATGTACAAACATATTTACAGACAATATTTTTGTTTGAGTATGCGTCAGAGGATCAAATCAGTTTTTGACAAATCACATGTACCGTTGAGCTTAAAATCACATTATGCATTAAACAATTCACTTAGATTGTCGATATACTGATCCACTTAAATTTTCATACAAATTTCAACTGATTCAGGATACGAATTAAGTATTTTAAGAACTTAAACCTATTCATGTGTCCCACCTCTTGAATATACTCCCGTATCCAGAATCCCAATAATCAGTCTTACAGGTGAGTATACTACAATGATATCTGTATATAAATTAGGTATGCGAGGGCCGAGGGATCTCAGGTCGATACTTCCGTATACGCAGAGAGAAATCAGCTTTGACTTTTTGGAATGTCCCCTTTAGAGGATCTTTTTGCTTACAACAGCAGCGACTATCAATTTTATTGTTTCATCGGCATGCTAAGGGTTTAATGCTATGTTTCAAGCATTGCAGCAAGTATTAGCCAGGGACTAGGTCAGAACTACCGTTCAGCAGAAGTCCCGGAATAATACCCCAGACATCATTGAGTATAAAGACCTAGTATATCAGATTATGAGACCTTTCAAACGAGATTTCAGGGGTTACCTATATATCCAAGTAGTGTTCCCCACAAAATAAGCAAGTGTTTGAATTTAGGTTTATATCCCGAAAAAGTTTACTAAATGTATAAAAACCTACCGACACATCCACGGTGAGATCGTTTAACAAATTTAAACTTTCCATTTCTTTAGCATACTGTAACTGTCTACTGATGTACTATCATTTCCTTTTTTTACGCAAAACTCAAATTTTTGAATTTTATCATGTTTTTTACTTTTTCAAATTTTCAAATGTTTTTGTATTTTCTAACAATATTTCTCCCCCTAAAATGCAAAATCATATAAAGAAAATTTGACAACCAACACTGATAGCTTTGTCTCGCCATCCATTTTCTGCATCTCATGCTCTGTTTTGCAGAAAATATAACACTTTTAGCAGAAAATATAACATACCCCCATGATATACAACACATTGATATTTTATAGTTTGAAAACCGTTTTTCAATCTGATGAAAGTAATCATGTTTGTTCAGCCGTGAGGGTTTCGGCGTATTCAATCACAACTCCCCCTTACAACAAACTATTTTCCCATAATGATCTCAAAACACTTAAGTTTGTTTTAATCAGAATGGTTTTTCTGGAAAAATTAGTTTGTTTACCCATCACTTGTGAGTTCAGGGTCATCTCATCACCTTGTTCTCTTTTAACCATTTTGAAAAATTTTAACAATATAAGAACAAATACTACTATCTCTTGTAGAAAATCAAGTACAATTTAATGTCCTTGATTAACCACTTGTGACACGAAATATCACAGTTACCATCCTGTGAATTTCTCAAGAATGATGCCGATACCTGCTTCACACTTACCAACCTGGAAGCTCCGGCAAGTCAGATTTTTCTATTTGAAAAGTTTCACCCAAGCCTGACTGTCCTTGGGTGTATTTTGAGCTTTTCTCTTTTCTTCATAAAACTCTTTCACTCCTTTTTCCTTACCATCAACCATCTTACTAAAAATATGTTTAACATTGCTATTAAACATTTTTCCAGCATCAACACCTTTTGATTTTGTGTTTGTGGCTTGTAATGGAGGAAATTTTTCATCATTCATCAAAAGAACAGTTTCTTCCTTCTTTACCTTAACTTGTGGCTCCTCTGATTTTGTGGAATCAGATTCATTGCCCGAACTTGGCTTATCTGACTTAGATGATCCAGATTCATCGCCTGATGGTGGCTTGTCTGACTTTGAAACATCAGATTCATCGCCGACCATTTTCTTCTTTTCCTTTTTCTCTTTTGTCCTCAGATTTGTATCTGAAGAATTCGATTTGCTTGACTTTGCTGTCGAGTGAATCGATTCATCAGAACTCTTATTCGAACCAACCGGTGAACCTGAAGACAAAATCTTCTCCAAATATTCTCTCGCCTTCTTTCTCTTCTTCCTCAGTCTGTCTCTCTGCCCCTGTGAAAGCTTTACTTTCTTTTCTAGAACCTTCTGTTCTTTGGGCTTGACAATGACTGGTTTCTTTATCGTTCTCTGAGATTCAACCCTCGATCTCCCCATCGATCTCTTTGGGCAATCTCTGGCAATATGACCTCTGATATGGCAATTATAGCATCTTCGTGTTTCAAAATTCCAATTCTGGCAGTTAACAGCAATGTGTCCTCTCACACCACAGGTGTAGCACACTCTGTTATCGTACCATCCACTTCTGTCAGTCCAAACCTTCAGATCATAACATTGTTTGGCTTGGTTATAATCATTTCTCCTCTTCAATGCTGGATTTGTCTTTTGAGCACTGTGGTCAAACCTGCACCACTTATTACCAACTTTTTGTGAGTTTAAATTTTCAACTTTTTGTGGTTTTTTATAACGATTGGATGACTGAACTGATGAGCTTTTATTGTTGTTTTGAACATTTTTTGAATTTTGAATTTTTTGTTTCTGTTCTACTTTCTTCTTAACAGGTTTTTGCTTTGAGCATTCACCTATTTCAGTAGATTGCAAAACAGTATTTTTAAATTTTTCTTTTAAATATAAAAATAATTTTTGTTTAGTTTGTTTTTCATTTTCATCATCAGTTCCTTCATCACAATCCTCAACTTTGACATTGTCAAAGTTTGTGACATTGTCACTTATTGGAACAGAATTGATCGGTTTTGGACAGGGAAAATTCAAACTGTCTAATGAAGTCACAAAACCTTTCAATTTGTTTTCAAGTTCATCAATTTTGTTCCTTGAATTCTCAGCTTCATTTTCAAGCTGAGATATTCTTTCAAGATGAGACTTGATTGATTTTTCATTTTCATTCTTCATGTTTTCAAGAACAGATTTTTCATTTTCCAAAAATTTTAACTGTTCTTGAAATTTTGTTTCATTTGCTTTCAAATTCTTGTTTTCCAGCTTTACCCAGAAATCTTCATTTTCTGAAGATTTCTTTTTGCTTTCAAAATCTTTTTCTTTCTCTCTCAAAACCTTGTTTTCAGATGTCAAACTGTTCAAATTACCCAACAGTTTGTCATTTTCATTTTTCAACTTCTCACAATTTTCTTTCAAAATAAGAATCTGCTTATCATCAGCTTGCTTCTCATCTCTCAACTTCTCGACTTCTGATGTCAAACTTTCTACATCCTTCAAAAGTTTGTCATTTTCAGCTTTAAAGTTGTCACATTTAGAGCACACTGATTCTGAACTTGAAAATCCAAGCATCAAAGATTCTTCGTTCTTTGGAATATCCTTTGTTTCCATCTTATATGTTCCTGCACAAAAGAGTTTAACGAAATCAAAAGGATTCATACTTTCATCAATATAACATTTCCTTTTAATATCATATTTCAGAATACTCTTTGTTTCAAGACACACACTAATTCTTTTATCAATTTCAGTAATAACATCCAATTCCAATTTTTGTAAATTCTTTTCCATTTCGGTCAAAATTTCCTTCTTTTTCTTATTTTCCTTACGAAACTCTCCATTAACCTCATTAAAGAACTGTTTTGGATAAAGTTCTTGAAAAAAATCTTCCCTTTTTAGCTCAACCAAAAATTTATCCCATTTAGCAGGTAATGCATTTGCCAATTTCGATATCTGTTCATCATTTGATATTCTAATATCCTTGTTTCTCAAACTGTCCATTAAAATTTTAAACCGTATTTCCAACTCATCCAATGTTTCATCCTTTTGACACATGAAATATTCAAATCTTTCAACTAAAACCTCCTTTTTCTCAAAAGAAGAACAACAAGTCCAATTGTTTATTCTTTCAAATTTAGTGTTTTCCAGTTCATCAAACATTTTGAATTCTTGGTATTTGTGCCGTGTAAATCACCTCGAATCACCTGCAAACAAACAAACACAATCAGTATACACAATAATATCCTGAAACAGACTGATACACAGTTGACGTGAAATAATCTCGACACGAAATTTCACTTTTCAAGCGAAATAGGAAATTTTAATCAAAATCACTTGTTGAACAGTTGAAGCGAAATCAACTGTTTGCCTCTTGAAGCGAAATCAACTATAGGTCTCTTGAAGCGAAATCAACTATTGGTCTCTTGAAGCGAAATCAACAATTAACCACTTGAAGCGAAATCAACTGTTAACTACTTGAAGTGAAATCAGTACTTATACTGTTCAAGCGAAATCCCAAACTAATGCTTTGAAGCGAAATCTGATTTTAGGTACTATTTCAAGCGAAATCAAGTCCAAATCATCATGTTCAAGCGAAATCTTGCTGTATGTTACGAAATCGGACAGAAAAACTTGAAATTCTCCTAAACGACAACGAATTTGAATCTGAAACTTGGTAGGATTGTTTATCAACTATTTTTGCACAACATACTAGAAAATCATCCAATTCGGACCGTGAAATCCCGTTCAATTTGTCGAAAATCCATAGAAAATGTGAAAGAAAGAGTAGATGAAGAAGAAATGATGCGATTCAGATCTGAAAACGTTGTAATCTGGTACGAATCTTGTTGTTTGATCAACGCAATCGAGCTCCTGCTCTGATACCACTTGTAGGACCGGTTTGACTCCGATACGATTGCTAAACGAAAGTTCGACGTGCGGAATCCGTGAACGATCGAGACCGAAACACACAAGATGTAATATAAACGTGATTCTATATAAGATCTGAAACTGTACAATCACTTGAATCACTTAGAGACTTTCTGTCTCTAGTTTCTCTCTCTAGAACTAGAGCTCTCCAAAACACAAATGTGCAAAAGTCTTCTTCAAGCTAAATCATGATTTAGCTTGAATGGTATATATAGTGGTGTTGATTTAGCTTGAAATGACACATGCTACTTTCAAGCTAAATCATGATTTCCCTTGAAATGACATGTGACACTTTCAAGGTAAATCACCACTTTCAAGCTAAATACATTAAACATACTGTTTCAAGATACAAGACGAAGTCAATAGACATAGTGCACTAACAAGTACACATCCCATACCAGTGTGTGATGCGTCGCAGTAAACCACAAATTCTTCTATTCCTTCAGGCAATGTCAACACAGGTGCATTGCTCAACTTCTGCTTAAGAATGTCAAAAGACTCTTGCTGCTTAGGAACCCAATCAAACTTAATATTCTTTCTAGTTAACGAAGTTAGGGGTGCTGCAATTCTTGAGAAATTTTCAATAAATCGCCTATAGTATCCTGCCAAACCCAAAAAGCTATGAATTTCTGTGGGCGTCTTTGGCTCTTGCCAATTCATAACGGCTTCAACCTTAGTGGGATCCACTTGGATACCACGCTCACTAACTATATGTCCAAGAAACTGGACTTCGCGAAGCCAAAATTCACACTTTGAAAACTTGGCATAAAGCTTCTCCTGTTGAAGTAGTTCTAGAATACATCGAAGATGCTTCTCATGGTCGGTCTGATTCTTTGAATAAATCAGAATGTCATCAATGAAGACGATAACAAATTTGTCCAAGTATGGCATCACTAAGAACTCGTAATGACCATAACGAGTTCTAAATGCAGTCTTATGCACATCTTCATCTTTAACCTTCAACTGATGGTTGCCTGACCTCAAATCGATCTTGGAGAAATAACTCGCCCCTTGAAGTTGATCGAATAGGTCGTCGATCCTGGGCAATGGATATCTATTCTTGATAGTAACCTTGTTGAGCTCGTGATAATCGATGCATAGACGCATCGATCCATCCTTTTTCTTCACAAACAGGATTGGTGCTCCCCAAGGAGACGAACTAGGTCTAATAAAACCTTTTGCCAACAAATCATCTAACTGAGTCCTTAACTCTTTCATCTCTATTGGTGCCAACCTGTAAGGTGCCCTTGCAACAGGTGTTGCTCCTGGAATAATGTCAATTCTGAATTCTACTTGCCTATCTGGTGGCAAACCAGGTAGTTCTTCAGGGAATACTTTGGGATATTCAGAAATGACGGGGATGTCTTCAATCTTGAGCTTCTGCTCATCAATAGTTACCTGTGCCATATAAATGACACAACCCTTCTTCAAGCACCAAGATGCCTTGAGCATAGATACTTGCTCAGGCAGTCCATACTGGGTATCTCCTTGAATGGTAAGTGGTTCACCAGACGGAGTCTTGATCACCACTTGCTTCTTGTTGCAAACGATATGGGCTTGGTTATGAGATAACCAATCCATGCCTATTACTATGTCGAAACCAACTTATTTCAAAGGAAGTAAGGACAGAGGAAAAGAGTGGTTCCTAATGGATATGAAGCATCCATCTATTACAGTTGATGCGGTTTCTATGGTGCCATCGGCTAATTCAACCTCATATTTTATGCTTAGGGTTCTAACAGGTAGATTTAACAACTTACAAAACTTATCATCAACAAATGACTTATCTGCTCCAGAATCAAATAACACTCTTGCATAAACGTCATTGATGAGAAAGGTACATGTTATCACATTATCGTCCTGAACAGCTTCTCGTGCATCCATTCGAAAGACCCTAGCATTGGTCTTTTTCCCATCCTCAGCCTTCTTAGCAAACTTTGGGCAGTTGGACTTGATATGCCCTTTTTCATTGCAGTTATAGCACGTCGCATCTTTGATTTTCTTACAGTCCAATGTCTTGTGCTCAGAAGATTTACAGATTCCACAAGGTCTTGGCTACGATTGGGATTTCGACTCGTATCGGCACCTCCCGAAATGGTACTTCTTACAGATTTTACACTTGGGCTTATCGCCCGACTGATGACCATCCTTTTTAGTTCCGGAACTCTTTTTGTGGTCATTGTTTCCCTTATGCTTCTCGTCTGACCGTCGTGAGTTGTCATCCTCACGCTTTCTCTTCTCAGCATCGGTGTTTCTGAGTGATCTTTGCCTGACCGCGTCCAAAGTAAGAGACAATGATATATCAGCTGCAGACCTAAAAGTAGCTGGTCTGGAGGCCTTCACACTTGCCTTGATCTCTGGGGCTAAACCCCCAATAAAACGAGCTATCCTCTTGGGTTCCGGGGTCACCAGATACGGAACCAGTCTTGACATAGTGTTGAAGCTCGTAAGGTAGGCTTGACAATCTAGGTTTTTCATAACCAACGACAAGAAATCAGACTCAATCTTTTCAACCTCATGCTGAGGGCAGTAGTTTTCCTTAATCAACATCACAAACTGATTCCAAGACAGATTGTACAATGGGATCTTCCCAGTGGCCTGAATCAAAGACATCCACCACGCTAGTGCCTCGCCTTTGAATGACTGAGATACAAACTTTACCACATCCTTACCAGCGCAAGCACTGATATCTACCACAGTGTCCATCTCGTCTAACCATGACATGCAGTCAACTGCTCCTTTCTCCCCGGTGAAATCCCTGGGTTTGCAGGAGACAAAGTATTTATAGGTGCAACCTTTAGCACGTGGTTCTTGTTTTAACACAACTCTCTTAGATGGAACACTCCTCTGATTTGATGAGTGATGAGAATCACTTTTGTGAGCGGTATGAGTCCTAGAGGGTGGTTTAGAGTGTGGTACTGACTCAGTCCTGACCTGGGTACCACTGGATTCTTTGAACTGTCTATCCAGAGCTCGCGTAATAGCATTATCTATCAATGCCTGTAATTCTGCTCCTGCTATGTTGACTCTGTAAGTGTCATGATTATCTCTCGGGTGGCTGTTTACTTCATCAGACCCAGCCATGTAGCTTGATTACTACATAAGATAAATAATTTTAATTTACTCAGAGGTCTATAACAGTTTTATCATTCTAGATGATTTATTAATCATGGTATTTATGAAACCATTTTGATTAATTTGTTAGGCATATATATATTCAGGATTTTTCATTATATTAATCCTTAGTTATAATTAAAATATTTTAATGGCATAAAAGGCCGAATCACATGGACAGTTTTAAATTTTTAATCATGATCTTATAGGATCAAGGTATTGAGGTTTTAATCATAGTTTATTACCTCTTCTTAACATGGGTTCGAAGACCACAACTGTCTTTTGTCTTGTATGACAATGAATATAGCCCGTAGGCATTACATCCTTATTGGATGTTTAATATATAAAAGAAATTGGAAGAATCCAATGTAAAGATGACTTATGCGATTTTATCGAATCACATTTTGCCAGGAGTGTTAACATGTTTTCAGATGTTAACAAGGTTTTGAATCTTTTGAATAGGTTTTACCATCTTGGCCATATCTAGAATGACATGTGGCTAGGTTTTACCTTTAAGATTCTTATTATTTTATTATAATGGTAGGTCTTATAAAAGGAATGTTATTTTTCATTTATTTTACATATTATATTTATGCATATAATTTATCAAAAATGAAAATTTAAATTTTACCATTCCACTACAAAAATTAAACAAGTACAGGTTTGCCCTAAACAAGACTTCTACAAGAAATAACATGCCCACGCAGGGGCGAAACAACCTAACATACCCACGCAGGGGTTAAACAGAAAAACATGCCCACGCAGGGGCGGAATACTGAAAGACATGCCCACGCAGGGGCTGAATACAGAAACAAATGTCCACGCAGGGACTTGATTACAACACTAAAAACAAACAAATAAAGGATTCAATGATCCTTTTTGCTCTTTCCCTTGATTAAGCTTGCCAGACCCTTGAAAATCCCTCGATTTTGCCTCCGTCCTTCCCGAACCTCCTGCTGCACCTGATTCAACCTTTGAAGAATCTCCTGATGCTGCGGTGGCGATATCACTGGCGGCTGCGGGGGCTGCTGATACAGTGGAGGTTGAGGAGGTGGCGGTTGTTGATAACCATAAGGTGGGTACCCATAGTGTGGATATCCCGCTTGATATGGGACTCCAAAGGTTCCCTCGGGATGAAGAGCATGGTAGTTTGCTGCCGCTACCAGGTATGGGTCAGCCTCGGCGTAGTTGTAGTTGGTGTGGGTCGGCTGCTCAAAAGGGTTATACGCCGCTGAACCAGCGTATGTAGGAATTGGGTTGTTAAAACCCACCGGTGGCGGTGCGACCGGCGCGGACTGCACCTCAGAAACGGGGTTCGAAGGCCCACCAATCTGCGGGTCTTCGTATAGCGGCGGATAGTTGCCACCACTAGATGATTGAGGGGTGCTAATGTGAACACCCCTTCGCACGGACATCCGTGCGGTTGTTCTCCCGCGCCTCGGTGGCTCCGGAGGCTGTTGCTGCACTGGTGGTGGTGGCGGAGTGACCGCTACAAAACGGGAATCCTCGGAGGGATCCTGCTGTGGCTGCTGCTGCTGCGGTGAGTTGTGGTAACTGGGAGTAAACACCCAGTCGATCTGGTTGAACCTTGCCTCGTAGCTATCGGGACCATTATAAGGTGATCCCAAAAAGGGTGACCCATCCGGAATTTCGATGGGATGCGTAGGGGTTCCGGACGGTGGTTCTGCAGGATCGGTGTCCTCGTCCATGTCCATCGCATGGTCGCCCGAGAAGTGGTCTTTAGGTCCTAATGGGTTAAAACCCCCTGGTTCTCCAATGTAGTTTGCCGGGTTGAACCGGCTCTGAAAATAGGGCGTTGGGTCATCGAAAGGTGAGTTGTGGCCCTGGAGAGGTATATAAGAATGGTGGGAATTATGGGGCTCATTTTCAGACTGAGGCCCAAAGGAGTTTTGGAAAGAAGGGGAGGAGCTCAGCGAAACTGAGCGCCTTGCAGGTTCAATATAGGTCCTCCAGTTTTCTTGAGGACTCCGGCTAAGAGAATCAGATGGCGTTCGCCGGTGCGAAGGCCCGGCCTCATGATCATTCGGGGTGACGAGTGGCCCCTTGCCTCTTCCTCTCCCTCTCATTCTTGGTGGCATCTTGTTCAACCTATCAAAACAATCAAAGGGTACAACAAGAAAATATAAAAGACAAAGTTAGATAATAAAACAAATTTGGATTAATCCTAAGTTCTTTGTCTAGACTCGAAAATTGGGGAATGTGCAACTGTGTAACTGAGATTAAACACAAAAGGCTAGTGTTTAATTCACTCAGTGTTGGCTCTGATACCAACCTGTCACACCCCGATATTTCCACGTATTACCGGTGGGCTCGGTGGGGAGTATCATGAGGTAGTTGATATCATCATAGTCAAACAACACAATTTAAATGCACAGCGGTAGCAAAAGATAAATCACATTACAAACCGAATAAATAGTAATATCAAAGTATCACAACGGACTGTAACGGATCCACAGGCGGAACAAATAAAAAAGGAACATAGTCCGTCAGATTTAAAATGCATCCAAGCTTGCAAGACTCTTATTGATGCTAAGGAGAGGCCAGCCTATTTCGATTAGTACCTGCACTTAACCTTTTTGGGAAAATACGTCAGTTTACACTGGTAAATACAATTAACTGACTCATTTTGAAAATGTTTAAGAAAATTGATTTGAATACACAAGGCACAAAACATTTTATAACTTGGGATAATTATTTATATATAAACTTGTAAAAGAATTACATGTTTCTTATACGTTCAGTAGCCCGGATTGACACCGGGTTAAAGATTAATAGACACACCACATGATATAGTCCCGTTGCAAGTTATTCCCGAAACCGGCGGTTATAGCTTATTATTTATATATGCACTGTCGGGTGTACGCCTACACCCCGTGCTTAGGTCGTGGCCATTTCTTAGAATGATGCCAAGGATATCCGTGACATGGTCATTAACCCCCCAAAGGCTTTAAGCAAACAAAACAATTTAAACGGGACATTTCAATAAATTAATCTTCATACAATTAAAAATTCAATGCCCGACCAAGCG
The DNA here is from genome assembly GCA_030545235.1 of Helianthus tuberosus. NCBI lineage: Eukaryota > Viridiplantae > Streptophyta > Magnoliopsida > Asterales > Asteraceae > Helianthus > Helianthus tuberosus. Next base: position 104,924,940 of record CM060443.1, read on the forward strand.
GTATTTTGTATACCGTACCCCAAGCCCGTATAGGGAAAATAAGTTAAAAGTATTTACCTTTGCAACTAATAATCACAAACAGCAAGTGCACGTAGCTTTTACTGGGTCTCCTAATCTGGAACGAAGGTTTATAATAACCTATTAGATTCCTAACGGGTCTTTAATTAAGCCTAAACTTAGACCGGTTAGTTTTAAAAGAAGATACGGTTCAAACGCACGATTAAGCGAAGACCGGAATAGAATGTGATTTAGACCCGACAAGTTTGGAGACTTGTGTAATATGGGTAAACTAAACACATTCTGGATTTTGAGACAAAAATGATAAGGTTTGACCCGTTTCGGCTGATTTATGCAAACTAGTTACATAAACCGCACCGAACGCGAATAATGCGTAATGGTTAACCAAATGATTCATGAACAGGTTTCCTAAGTTAATATGCCTTAAATATGTTGTGACATCAGTAAGATATATTCTATTATGCCTAAAATGGATTTAAACTCAAATTATGCCCCGTAGGGGTATTTTGGTCATTTAAAAGGTTATAAAAGAGGTTTAATATAAATCTGAGTTTTAGGTCTGATATAATCAGTAAATATACTTAATTTAATAGGTTATATCAGTAGGGTATTACATATATGTAAAATTTACCATTTATAACTAAACTATGCACCGTATGGGCATTTTGGTAATTTCACATAAGCCTAAAAGGTCAATTCTGGAAATCTGAGTTTAAAACTTTTGCTTACTATTAAGGTATAAAATTTTACTTAAAAATATTGTTAGTGCAGTTGTCTGTCGACTTCATCTTAGTTCGAGTCTCAGATTGTGAAAGAGTCTGAAGACTGCATCTTATATCGAGTCTCAGATACGTTGCAGTTCGGAAGAAGGATGATGTCATCATTATTGAAGATGACATCATATAATGACATCATCTATAACATCACATGAAGATATCATGCACAAATGAAAATAGATTACATGTTTGCTAGAAGACAAAATAGTTTAAATATATTTGTTGATTTTGCTCCTGTAGACACGTGAAAGAGATTTCGCCCGAAATCACTAAGTGTTGATTTCGCTCCTAATGGTCTGTACGGGCAGAATCAGAGGCCTATATATAGGTCCTCATGAGCGAAATCATTAAGCTAGTCCTTGTTTTCCATGCCGAAGCTCTGCCGATGTGAAGATCGATTGTAAACAACGTCTAATCAATACAATCAATGAATTAAGTGAAGATCAAGTTGTTACTAAGTCTATTTCTTGTTTTCCGCACCTGAATTTGATCAAAACTTCTCTAAACGACTCATTCGGATCAGTCGAACGATCCTACAATTGGTATCAGAGCCAGTTGGAGAAGTTTTGCAGATTACAGCCTTAATTCATTGAGATTTCTATCTTCTACACCTTCTTTCATCAGTTCAGGAAAATTTAACGGTCAAAACCGGTTCAAATTTTCACAAATTGTATAAAGGTGACTATTAACAAACCCTAGAAAGTTTCATAGCTAAAATCGACTTAAAAATGGGTAAAAATGGACTCCGAGTTGATTCCGCTCGTAATGATCATTCATGATTTCGCTCTTGAAAGTCTGATTCCGCTCCTAAACTTGCTGTTGATTTCGCTCCTGGCTGCCAAACGTTTGATTCCGCTCCAAATTTAGTGTTGATTCCGCTCTTGACAACCAAACATCTGATTCCGCTCCACAGTGTTGTTTTCTGATTTCGCTCCTGACTTGAAAGATATATAGTGTGTGAAATCATAACTGCGTGTGTCAGTACATGTGATTAAAGTTTTTATCGAGAACGACAAACCGTTTGAAAGTGAATTGTTTGCATGTGAAAGTGTTAAATGATGTCAGTTGATCACATGGGTGTTATATTCAAAGTTTGCATGGGAAAAAGTCATTTGATTTAATAGATTATATGTGATAAAGCAATTGTATCAGTACACTAAAGAAAAAGGTCCAATAGAATTGTTTCATTCTTGAAAATTGTCGGCTCATGTATTTATATAAGAGATTTACATGTGATTTTATAAAGCCCACTACAGATTTTTCGGTCCAATCAGTGAAGTATTGTTAGCATATGTGTAGTTGGTGAAACTAATTGGCCCAATCACTAATCATTTGCTAAAAGTTGTTGTCGGCTGCATGTGATATACATTTAAGGCTCATGTGAAATTGAGTTTAACGGCACAATCTTATTTTATATTACATCAACTTTTGTCAGGCTTTTGCATGTGATTCTGATTAAGTAATCGGCCCAATCAGGTTTCATACACATTTGAAGTTGTTAGCAATTTGAATTTAGTTTGTAAAGTGATAATTCCGATTGAGAGGGTATCTTGTTTTGTGTTGGTATTTTGTTTGAGAGGTGATCTAGTTTAAATTTGATATTTCTCTTAACGGGATTGTCTTGAAAAACGTGTTTACGAATCATGGATATAAATTTCTTTAATATGACTAGTGAAACATTTAATAGAATAAATGTATTAAAGAAAGAGTTTGATTCGTTTTCAGGTTGTCCAGGAGAAAGTACAAAGAGTATCATTGAGAGGTATAGTCATCTTGTTCGCTCGATGTCTGAGAAGGGTATTTAGAAAAGTCCAAATGAATGGGTTGAAAGATTGGCCAATGCCATACCTCAACAAGAGTGGGGTACATATCTTTTGGATTTAAAAAGAACTGGAGAATACTCTAGATTGACAATTTGTCAATTCATTAAGAAACTTGAAGAACAGATGGGGAGGAATGTTGAGAAGAAGAAAAGTCAAAGTGGAAAATCAATATTAAAGATGAGCAAGAGTAAAGGTGTCCAAGTGGGAGAGGAACAGACTGAAGAAATTTCAGTTTTGAAAGACGAGAAGAAAGCTGATAAGAAACATATTTTTGATTTGCAGGAAAATTGTGAGAGGTTGAAATCTGAAAATGACAAACTGTTAAATGATTTGAACAGTTTGACATTAGAAAACAAGGTTTTGAAAGAGAAAGAACAAGATTTTGAAAGCAAAAAGAAATCTTCAGAAGATGAAGATTTCTGGATAAAATTAGAGAACAAAAATCTGAAAGAAAATGAAACAAAATTTCAAGAACAGTTAAAAGTTTTGGAAAATGAAAATCTGTTTTTGAAAACATTAAAATTGAAAACGAAAAAACAATCAAGTCTAATCTTGAACGAATATCTTAGCTTGAAAATGAAGCTGAGAATTCAAGGAACAAAATTGATGAGCTTGAAAAGAAATTGAAAGGTTTTATGACTTTATCTGTGTTCCCCTGTCCAAAACCGATCCATTCCGTTCCAATAAGTGACAATGTCACAAACTTTGACAAAGTCAAAGTTGAAGATTGTGATGATAAAACTGATGATGAAAATGAAGAGTTTTATTCAGCAGATGAGTCTGAGTCAGAGTCTGATGCTGAAAATGAGAAAAAGAAAATATTTTTGAAATTAAAAGAAAAATTTTAAGAAACTGTTCTGCAATCGATTGAAAAGGGTGAATGCTCTATGCAAAAACCTTTGAAGAAGAAAGTGGAACAGAAACAAAAAATAAAAAATTCAGAAAATGGTCAAAACAAGAATAAAAGCTCATCAGTTCAATCATCCAATCGCAATCAAAAACCACAATAATTGAAAAATCAAAACTCAAAAATAGTTGGTAATGAGTGGTGCAGGTTTGACCACAGTGCTTCAAAGCCAAATCCAGCTTTTAGGAGGAGAAATGATTATCACCAAGCCAAAAAATGCTATGATCTGAATGTTTGGACTGGAAGTGGTGATTGGTACGATAACAGAATGTGTTACAGATGCGGTTATCAAGGACACATTGCTGTTAACTGCCAGAGTTGGAGTTTTGAGACGAGGAGGTGCTTTAACTGCAACATGATTGGTCACATTGCCAAGATTTCCCAATGAGATCAAAGGGAAGATCGAGGGCTGAAGCTCAGAAAATGGCAATGAAGAAACCAGTCAATGTCAAGCCCAAAGAACAGAAAGTTCAAGAAAAGAAAGTTAAGCTTTCTCAAGGGCAGAAAGACAGACTGAGGAAAAAGAGGAAGAAAGCGAGAGAATATCTTGAAAGGATTTTGTCCTCGAATACAACTAGTAAAACAGATAAAAGTTCTGATAAATCGTCTTGCTCGCCAAAGAATGATAAATCTAGCAAAACGGATTCATCAGATACAAATCTGAGGACGAAAGAGGGAAAGAAGAAGAAGAAAATTGTTGGTGATGAATTTGTTTCTTCGGAAATAAAGGAGCCAGTTGTTGGCGATGAATCTGACTCTTCAAAGTCAGACAAACCACGTTCAGGCGATGAATCTGGTGTGGTAAAGCGAGAAGAGCCATGTGTTGAGGTAAAAGTTGAGAATTCTGGTCTAACAATGGATGATGCAAATTTTCCACCAGTGTTGAACAAGAATTCAAAATCACCCAAGGACCATCAGGCTTGGGTGAATCTGTTTAAATAGAAAAAACCTGACTTGCCGGAGTTCCCAGGTTGGTAAGAGTGGAGCAGGAATCGGCACATTTCTTGAGAAATTCACGAAAGTGATATTTCGAACTTAAAAGTGTTAAATCAGGGACATTAAATTGTACTTGATTTTCTACAAAGTGATGTTTGTGGATTGATCTTACAAATGTTAATTTTTACAAGTGGTTGAAAGAACAAGGTGATGAATGATCCCCATGTTTGAGAAATGACTCACAAAACTAATTTTCCGGAAAAACCATTTTGATTAAAACAAACTTAAGTGTTTTGAAATCACTATGGGAAAATGTTTTGTTGTCAGGGGGAGTTCTGATTGTTCAAGCCAAGTGAATGGAGAATTGATGTGATTCTCATCATGTTGTCACATTTCTTGTACAGCTTGATTTCAAATTTTCCCAGAAAATCAAAATTGAGACATATTTTGATTTTAGGGGGAGTAAAAATTTTAAAAAATTAGAAAATTTGAAAATGTTTAAAACATTGAAAAATGAAAAAATGAGTTTTGTTGTGAAAAAAAAGGAAATGATAGTAGATCAGTTGGACTGTCACAGCATGCTAAAGAAATGGAGAGATAAAATGTGATAAGCGATCTTACTAAAGATGTGACGATAGGCTCAGCTAGACTAGTAGATTTGCGATAACGATACAAATCTAAAATGAAAAAGCCTAGTTCTAGTGGGAAACATGGTCAAAAGCATAGTACTTAGTTTTATCCTTCTTGATTGTGTGCCTACTCAGTAATCGCTGATTGTCGAATGACATAAAACTGGTTAAGTTTGTGAACTTTCACAACTTTGCTGAAAAGTCGCTGTGATTGTGCATTTCATTTTGCAAAGATTTAAACTTGTTTTATTTCTTTATTTTGTTTAAGCATCGGACATCCTCTGCGTATACGTGAGTATCGACCTGGATGTTGTTGCCTAAACGTTCTGCTTTATTTTCTTTGGTGTTTCGTTTAAGCTTTGGACCTCCTCTGCGTATACGGAAGTATCGACCTGGTGGTTAATGCCTAAACAACTTCAACTTGTTTTATTTTTCTTATTTTGTTTAAACATTGGACTTTCTCTGCGTATACGGAAGTATCGACCTGATTGTTAATGTTTAAACATTCTGCTTTGTTTTCGCACAAATCACAGTTGATAAAGTTTAAAGGCATTACTTGAGTCAGTGTATTGCATGATGAGGGGATATGCTGAGATCGTGGGGTCCATAAGAACTTAGTGCAATATTAATATACCTTAACGTATCGGTAAGCATTTCGAAAGTTTTTAGATTGAGTTTAAGTGGACAACAATATCGTCAATCTATGTGAATCGTTTTGAACTGAAAATGTTTAAAGCTTAACGGTGTTGGTGATTTATCTCAAAAACTGATATGATCCTCTTACACAAACTCACAAAAATATTGTTTGTAAATATTTCTTTACTGCATTTCTTTATATCTCAAAATTCCAAAAAGATTTTCAGTGTGTTTTAGCATAAATTTTGAAAAATTCAAAAAGATTTTCGACAACTGACGTTGGAGAGCTGATATTCAAAATTTCAAGTGCTGAACATGATGAACTGGTTTGGGAGTGTGTGTACTGAATTGAAAAATTATGATTTAAGAAATAAATTGAGTTTAGTTAATCAGGGTCATTAATTCGAACTTGATGTAACTATTTCCAGTAAGTTTTTCTTATTGTTTTAAGTAAAAACTTATGTTTTTGATGAGAAAATGTGTGCAGGATATAAACTGAACAGAATTAAAGCCAGGGTGTCATCTCAAGGTGATAACTAATTCCAGACGACGATCCCAGCATGATGAAAGGGGGAGTTTGATGAGGTTAGAGCCAAAGAGAAGATCCTGGTACATGCTATGAAAGAAAGGAGATCGATCAAGATTGAAGAGTCGTTATGATGAAGACTCTCACTGAAGATTCCGTCAACATTCAAGGGGGAGTCTGTTAGTGCAGTTGTCTGTCGACTTCATCTTAGTTCGAGTCTCAGATTGTGAAAGAGTCTGAAGACTGCATCTTATATCGAGTCTCAGATATGTTGCAGTTCGGAAGAAGGATGATGTCATCATTATTGATGATGACATCATATAATGACATCATCTATAACATCATGTGAAGATATCATGCACGAATGAAAATAGATTACATGTTTGCTAGAAGACAAAATAGTTTAAATATATTTGTTGATTTCGCTCCTGTAGACACGTGAAAGAGATTTCGCCCGAAATCACTAAGTGTTGATTTCCCTCCTAATGGTCTGTACGGGCGGAATCAGAGGCCTATATATAGGTCCTCATGAGCGAAATCATTAAGATAGTCCTTGTTTTCCATGCCGAAGCTCTGCCGGTGTGAAGATCGATTGTAAACAACGTCTAATCAATACAATCAATGAATTAAGTGAAGATCAAGCTGTTACTAAGTCTATTTCTTGTTTTCCGCACCTGAAATAGATCAAAACTTCTCTAAACGACTCATTCGGATCAGTCGAACGATCCTACAAATATCAGTAGGCATCAACCCTTATATGTTTAAAATAGTTTTAATACATACTATTAGTTAAAAACGCTTAAAAGGCGATTTTAAGCTATTTCCGGGTTTTATAAGAAAAGCTGATATTTTTATCATTCTAAAAGGCTTAAAATATTTTATTTATTATATAAAATCATTAGCAAAAGGTTTGGGGTCAAAATAATTTGTAAAACTCATTTTATAGGCCAAAAGGGCAAAACCGGCAATTACCGAATCAAGCTTAGAACTCTATGTTATGCTCAGGCTAAAATTAAATAAAAATCTTCAAAAATCCCAAAATATTATATTTCATCAGTGGGTAAAAATTTTGGTGTCAAAAATTGGGTTTAGATAGGCTTTATGCTAATTACGCCGTTTAATTAATAAAAAGCTTTTCATTTACGCTAATGAGCATAACTCCTAATCTTGACCTCAAACTGATGTCAAATTTTAGGGACAAGTTTATAAATCAGTAACTAAGGTTTCTATTCTTTTATATTTTCAAAAATCACATTTTAAGGTCATATGGGCATAATAGTCAACATTTAAGCATTTAACGGAAACATGCATATGAATCGGATAACTAATGAACCAAGTTGTATAATCACAGAGGGTTATACTAACATGAAACCTGGTCCAAAACAAGCTCTAAGGCATTTCTAAAACATGCTACATTGGGTCAGAACTGAAAGTCAAAGCAAAAGTCAAATTATGCGACTTTCGGTTCCGAACCGAGCCTAAAGTGAAAATTGTCGGGTTGAACATGTTTAGACATGTTCTTACATTAATTACCAAGTTATAGTGGTGATAAAACAGGTTGCATGGGTTCTACATTGCTAATTATGTGTTAATTTGAAAATGAGCTTTCTGTTGACTTTTTAAGATTAACTTTGACCCGACAATTGACCTACTTAGAGTGGGAATCAGGGGGTGCCCTTTGAAGGGTTTACTACCCACATAATTACCAACTCAAAGGTACTTTCAATTCGAGATTTGAATGGACAAATTTAAATTAATCTCGAAGTCAAACTCTAATTACGACGGTTTGACTTTAAGCTAATTAACTAAGCTAAACTGAATTAAGGAGGGTTAAGGAAGCTTACAAGGGTCCTAAGCACGACTAGGAAGCCTAAGAAAACTTGGTTGCTGACCAGAGAGCTCCAGAAATAAGCTTGTGAAAGTTTGCAAGTGAAAGTGTGAAGTGTTGCAACTAAGGAGCTCCTTATATATGGATTTTGATCACCTAGGATCATGCCAAGGAAGTCTACAAGGGTTATGAGATCAGTATAAGTGCCCCTATTGCATGTTAAACCATTGGAGGAGTCCCTGGTATAAGAAAACAAGCTTTTTAAGTCGGTTACAGACCTGAACTGGCAGCTGCCTAAGTTTTCTTTCGCTGGTGGGCTCAGGCGGCCCGCGTAAGTGTTCCCCAGGGGCTTACGCGGCCCGTGTGGGTGGTCAGAACAGGCCAAACAAGTTTCAATAATTACAATTCAGTCCCTGGTCCTTTTAAAACGTGGTTTTACCTTTATTTCTTGCATTTTCAACCCTCTAACTTGACTTCTAAGGGCTCCATGACATAACCAAACATTGTTAAGTCCTTGGTTAACTTTATGATCACCCGAAAAGTCATGAATTTCAACGTTGACGCTTTTAACTCCTCGTATACGAATGTTATCATAACTTTCTCATACTTTATCGAAACCTCGTGAAATTTTTATCACTTATTCTAGTGTGTATAATTAATTGTTACAAAGCTTCGGGTTTGCTAAAAGGTCACTTAGAGGTATACTTTAAACATGTTGACACATTTAACCCCTGTAGTTTGTAATTTCTCACTTTCTTTCACAATTAGCTTCGTATGATCCATAATTCATTCGTTTAAGAGTATAAACATCGTGTAGGGTTATAGTAAAGTATATTTATCCATTGTTGACACTTTGAACCCTTATATTTACATACTTTCTTCGTTTGTCAACTTTAGTCCCTCTAAAGTAATCCTTTACACTTTTTAAGCTCATGACACGTGTTGATATATTATTAGCCATAAATTTTCGAGGTGTTACAGACAAAATTTTGAAATTTCCAAAAATTTTTCTAACTCTGGAATGAATACTCTATGCAGTACTGAGGATCGGATGGCCATCCGATCGGAATGCCATCCGATCAGATGACCCATCAACATTAAAGTTCATATCATCCAAGACTTGTGTATTTGGATCGGATGGCCATCCGATCGGATTGCCATCCGATCTGATTATCACTTGACCCATGTGACAAATAGTTCAGCTCCATTAACAAGTCAAACAACTGAGTGAGTGTGCTGGATCGAATGGCCATCCGATCGGATTGCCACTCGATCATTAACAAATTTGCACAGTTAAATGAAAGTGTGTTTTGGATCGGATGGCCATCCGATCGAGTTGCCATCTTATCCAAAGCAACTAAGGCACACATTTCAAGATAAATCACTTAGAATAATTTCAAACTTGTAAAGTGCATTGGATCGGATGGCCATCCGATCGGATTGCCATCCGATCGAACTGCCACTCGATCCACTGACAATGAAGAACACTTTGAATATCCTATGAACACCAAAAAAAAAAAAATTCTAGCTTTTTCTCAAAATTGAACACACTTTCACGTAGAGATTTTGTCGATTTTCAAAACCCTATGTTCAGTTTTCTCTAATTCGGCCTAGATTGGGTTTAATTTAACAAAATGTAAGCCGACTGCCGAACACCTCTAAACATCAAATCTCTAAATCTAACATGTTTATGTACAAATTAAATCGGTAAACTTATAGATCTAAGGCCCGTGAACAAAACCCTATGTTTGGTTTGAATCAAAACATCCTAATAAAGCCTAGATCTAAGTTTATTATTCTAACAGTCGCCGACATCAAGAAATATCAACAAAAACATCAAATTTTAACAATTAAGATCAGTGAACTTACCTTTCCCATAGTGAAGATTGTGCAAGCCAATAATCCTATGAAGTGTGGAAAGCAAGAGTGAAGAATCAATCAAGAAAGTTTGAGAGTGTTTGAGAGAGTGTCGAGTGGTCAATCGAACGAATAAAAGTTTGACTGAATGACATTGACCTCTTTATATAGGCATGATCAAGTGTCGGATGGCCATCCGATCGGATCTCCATTCGATCCAAACACCTCTTTGACTTGATGTGTTGACCTTTTGACTTTTTGACGTTTTATCGGGTTTGGTCAGTTTTTGAAATCCACTTAAGTATCTAGGTCCAAGTTAATGACCCTAGGTACTTAATTTGTCTACCAAGTCCAAGTTAATGACCTTGGTTGACCCGAAACGAAGCAAGTGTCAACTTAATGAACTTGTTTTGATTATGAATTTATCAATCCTTTCAAGATTAGCTCCCAACCCTGCTGCCCAGTTCAGAAACTTCCTGCTCTGCTTCATGACTGAGAATCTGTAGATCAGCTTTCTACCTTGGTTTGTCGATAAACTAAAGTAGTAATGTAAAATCTTTTTGAAATTTTAAGAAAGTTTAAACTGAAATACTACGAAATCTTTTTGAATTTTTGACTAACCCTGAAATGAAATGTAGTAAAAGTAAACTATTTACAAACATATTTTTGGTGAGCGTGTTAGAGGATCATATCAGCTGCTTGACAAATTACAAGTACCGTTGAGCTTGATTACACAATAAGTATTAAACAATTCACTTAGATTGCCGATATACTGATCCTTTTAAATTTTCACACAAATTTCAACTTATTCAGGATACGATTTAGTGTTTTAAGAACTTAACTTATACGCGTGTCCCACCTCAGAATATACTCTCGTATCCAGACTTTTATATTCAGTCTTACAGTTGAACGTACAATAATGATATCTGTAAAGGTAGTGCGAGGCCATGAGAGCTCATGTGACAACCCGCACTAAACCAGGTATCCGTACGACTTAATTAATAATTAATTACTGCTTAATTACTGTGCTTGCTTGAACTTGTGAATAAACTGCTACTTGCATACTGATACATGCACTTACTTGCATCATACTTTACTTGCTGTCACTACATTATTTACATGCTGAACCTTAGTGACAAACATGATGCACAAAAGCACAGTAGCACAATACACGGATAACCTATTAAACATGCTGATAAAGCCAGCATCAGGCAAACACTGCCTCTAAGGCCTGTACGAGCCAGAAACGTTTTGCTACACTAGTAGTGAGTGTAGGGATATAAGGGTTGTGGAACTGCGTCTCTAGGAATAAGTTACAATGACTGGATGTGCCTAAAACGTACTCTAGGTACAAAACTCAGCACTTTACAAAATAATTCAGCTTTTAGCTAACTAATAAAGTGCCAAAATATGAGAAAAATAACACTAGACACTTTCCAAAGTGTCAGAAATGAGTTGTGTCACTAAAAAGAATATTAACGACACTTTAAAGCTTTAGTAACGCTTTAACGGATTACTATCCAACCAAACAACCGGACTATACCCGGAACGTGAAAATATTGTTATTTTCATTATTGATCTTTTTCTGAGCCAGTTAGGGTCCCTGAACACCCTAACACCCGCTTTAAAACACAACACACCACTAACCGAGTTAATCACTCAACTTAACTAGATCAACCTAACTAAACATCAACTAATCTAGTTAAGATCGAACCAAGACCCCCCCCCCCTTGGGCCGATCGGTCACTATGGGACTAAGCTTGTACCATTTTTGATTATAATATTGCCTCTTGTCCCATATCTAAATAACATATAATCCATTGGATTAAGACTTCTAAATTGTCTATAAGTATGATGGATGGCACTAGAGATCATTCACTCCACACAACACACAAAAATTACTCTCTCTCCCTCTTGCTCTACTCACGGCCGAACACCCCTTGGGGCACCCCATCCATTTTCGATTTTGATCTTCAAGTTCCAAGCATATACAAGTGTTACGGGTCACATACGAGGAGCCTTGGAGCAAACAGAAGACGAAGGACCTCTCTACCTAGCTTTTATCCACCTCATTTGCGCGTAGATTCTTCCCTAGCCTCGAGCTAGAGGTATAATGCTTAAAACACCTTCTTGAACTAATCTAAAGTGGTTAAAAGGATTTTTATCGGTTAAAACTCGGAATCTTGCATTTTGAAGCATTAAAGTTTACTAAAAACACTAAAAATGGTGGTTAATAGCTCATATGTTGTGTAAATGATGTAGTATTCGAAATGTATGATTATTTAGGCCCGATCTATGATGTGGTAGCTCGGATCATCGTTTAACCCGGTTTGGTAAGATCATGGATCTTAACATAAACTTGTTTTGAATAATACAAGGGTTAAAAGGTGATACTCTACCACACGCGAATCATGAACTTGTGTAAAAGAGTTTTACTTGTAATAATTGTGTTTAATACTAGGAGATCTACGTATCTGCAAGTGGTATTTTCAAAGAACCACGTATCAAAGAAATCATGTATTTTAAAAGATAGATCTTACACTAACAAACATGATTTTTATAAACCACAAGTGTGTAAACACTTGTGAAATGAAAAGATCCGGCAAAATAACAGTTTTTGTAAAAGATGACTGGAAGTTGTAAAGACGGATTTTCTCTAAAAATGAGGTTTTTACAAGATCAAATTACCTTAAATGAAGATCTACTAAATTTAAGGGGTTTACACCACAGTTTTGGGAAAAGCTGCAAGTTCATGTAATTTTTGGCAATTTACACATATGTTGATTAGTGTTGTGATAAAAGTTGTTCTGATCAAATAAAGAAAATTGTTGAGTTGATTTGATAAAAGAAAATGATACGCTTGAAAGCGTGGCCACCTCCAGTTACAGAGGAAACTCTGGCGAAATTTTTAAAAACCTAACACTTAGAACTAATTACACTACAAGTGTTAGAATTATTTTTGACATGTTTTCGAAATATAAATTTCGCCATGACTTTATTTACTAAATATTCGGAGGTGGGATTTTTACAAGATTTAACGTGATAAATATATATTTTCACACACTGTTTATGATTACTTTGTGAAAATACATAGATATTATTTTTAGAGTAAAAATAATATTTACGAACGTTAACGAATCCAAAATGATACGAACGCTTTCACCATAAATATATAAGTTACACCGGTAAGTATATTACCACTCGATTGTTAAAACGTAACTTACGCATTTACGAAAATATTTACGAACGCGTATTCTAACGACGTATTATTGGAGAAAATTACTTATATTTTGGAATTGGAAATATATACATATTAAGTGAGACTTAATGATATAATTTGAACGCACATGTATCGAATTCCCCCATCCTTGGGAAGGAGATTAACTACAAACTATATACAGAATGTAAACACGAAATAGTTGTCTAACTATTTCCCAAAGACTTAAACTATAAAGCTAAGGCACGACCGTCCGTCTAATAGAATTAGCACTTGTAGGTCGTCGCACAGCTGCCTGATTTGGAGTACTTGGTAGAGACGCACCCACTGTGAGTTCATGTCCCCCTTTTCTCTAACTGTTTTCAGTTTTCTTAACTGCGGGGGTGAAATACATGTTACTTTGATTACAAGTATTTTATGCATGGTATGGTTAACGTAAGGAGGTTTACTACTTAGATCATGTGAGTGGGTAGGCAGAAACACCGAGGGACGTAAGCGGTAGATCTATCTGGGTGTAGCGAGCCCAACTCTAGGCCCAACAGAACGGACCTCTAAGAGGCCCAACAGAACGGACCTTGGAGTGACTTTGTACCCGACGCGAAATCTGCTAGGTTGAGTCTTCCTACATACACTTCACACATGCTAATGGCCTTGCAAACCATTGGTGATCTCTTTTCCTTACACTGCTACATACCAGGAAATTTTTATACTTACAAGTGTTTTACATACTCACTTACACATGAACTCGCTCAACATTATTGTTGATTTTTCAACTTACATGTATTTCAGGAAATTAAAGATCTGGCACGGTATGTTATGTCTTCCCGCTGCATCAGGGTTCCAAGGTCATCCCAGTTTAGGAAATGTGACTCTTTCCTGGACAAGTCACAAATCTTAAACTGCGTTTATCTCATGTTGATGTTTATGTTTTTCAAGACAATGTTTTACGTTATGATGTTGTAAGTCTTTAAGACAATGGTATGTTGCTCTGGTTTTAAAACTTAATCAAATGGATGATCTTGCATGATTTTATTTCATATAGCTTTGTTATGGTTAAGCTATGGTATTAAGAAGTCACACCAAAATTAACCACGCTTCCGCAAAGCCAGGGTGTGACAGCTCAGGTTAGAACTTCCGTTCAGACAAAGAGATGATGGCTCGACTTTCGGTGTGTCCCTCTTGGGGATCTTTTTTTCAACAGCACATGACTAGCATTTTACAATGTTTCATCATTTTTTATCCTGAGGGGAGGCTTTAAAGATTAAAGCAGTGCAAAATATTATACGAGGACTAGGCTATTGCTTCCGCAAAATCAGAAGTCCTGGCATAATACCCCAGATATCATCACGCATATAGACCTAGTATGTCAGAAATAGAAAATCTTTCAAACAAGATTTCAGGGGTTACCTATATATCCGAGAGATGTTCCCCACGAAATAAGCAAGAAATGATTTTCTGTTTATATCCCGAATCAGTCTACTAAGTGTGTAAAAACCTATCGACACATCATCAGCGAGACAGCTTAACGCTTTTAAACATTACATATCTTTAGCATACTGTAAATGTCTAGCTGATGTACTATCATTTCCTATTTTTACACAAACTCTTTCCGGTTTTCAATTGTTTTTGGATTTTGAAAATATCTCATGTTTTTGAATTTTTGCATTTTTTATTGTTTTTGTATTTTCTGAAAATAATACTATATCCCTCTAAATACCAAAACAACTAAAAATACGATAAACCAGTGCAGTCGGCTTCTCAACATCGTCTGTAGTGGTTTCTCATCAACGCCAACTATCTCCTCCGCATCCGACAACAATTTCATACCATTTAGTTTTAAAAGATATTGAAAACGAGCTTTATCGAAAGCTTTGGTATGTAAGTCTGCCTTTTGTTCGTCGGTGTGGATTTTGTCTATTCGTATCAACTTCTTTTCATAACAATCGCGTATGAAGTGATGACGAATTTCTATATGTTTAGTTTTAGCGTGATGTACCGGATTTTTCCTTATGTTGATTGCAGCCTCATTATCAACAAATATAGCAGAAGTAAGAAATTGGAAACCTTAATCGCGCATCTGTTGCGGAATCCACAGGATCTGGGAGCAGCAGCTGCTAGCAGACACATACTCTACTTCACATGTTGATAAAGCAACAGAGGTTTGCTTCTTACACTGCCACGTGACCAGTCGGGGTCCGAAAAATTGGCATCCTGCAGTTGTTGATTTTGCATTGACTTTGCAGCAACCAAAATCAGAATCTGAGTATCCTTCGAGCATGAAGTCGCCATCTTTGGGATACCACAACCCCAGGCTTGGGGTTCCTTTCAGGTAGCGTAGGATCCTCTTGACGATAGACATATGCGAGGCTCTAGGACTTGACTGATATCGGGCCACGAGGCATGTCGGGTACATGATGTCGGGTCTGGATGCTGTCAAATACATCAGCGAACCGATCATTGAACGGTATAGTGTCTCGTCCACCTTCTCTCCGGTGAGATCAGGGTTGATACCATGATTGGTTGCTAATGGGGTGGATATTGGAGCCGTCTCAGACATCCCAAATTTCTCCAGAACATCGTAAACGTACTTCGTTTGATGAATGAAAGTTCCCTCAGGCATTTGGTCGACTTGCAGCCCTAGGAAGAACTTCATCTCACCCATTGACGACATCTCGAACTTCTGCTTCATCACTTTTTCAAAATCTTTATAGAGTTCTTCGTTTGTTCACCCGAAAATAATGTCATCAACATATATCTAGACGATCAGCAGATGACCAGCGACTTCCTTCGTGAAGAGAGTAGCGTCCACCTTGCCTCGGATAAAGTCGTTGGTAAGCAAGTGTTGAGAGAGCGTTTCGTACCAGGCTCTCGGGGCCTGATGCAAACCATACAACGCTTTGTCCAGCAGGTAAACCTTATCTTTGTGGATTGGGTCGGTAAAGCCCGGTGGCTGACCAACATATACCTCTTCTTTCACTTTTTCGTAAAGGAATGCCGACTTGACATCTAGCTGGTATACTTTAAAACCTTTCCATGAAGCAAAAGCAAGGAATATTCTGATAGCTTCAAGTCGAGCAACTGGAGCATAAACCTCTGTGAAGTCTATCCCCTCTTGCTGACTAAAACCCTGGACTACGAGTCGAGCTTTGTTTCTAACAATCACTCCTCGGTCATCTCCTTTTCACTTGAACACCCATTTTGTGTTTATCTTTCGGTGTCCGTCAGGCAGATCCACAAGCTTCCATACACCAAGTTTTTCAAATTGACTCAGCTCCTCTTGCATTGCATTGACCCATGAATCTTTCGTCAGTGCTTCCTTGTAAGTTCGCGGCTCTATCTGCAAAATGAAACAACTGAGTGAAAATTCAGTTTGTAATGGAGCAATTTTAGTATAAAAGCAAGTAAGGCCATGGTCAATCTGGCTTCTGGTGCGGACTCCTGACTGCAGCTCTCCTATTATCAATTCCTCAGGATGGTATGAAAGAGTCCTTGGCATGACTTCGCTAGGAATATCCACTTCGCCTTCTAAATTTGTGACATTCTGATCCACGACTTGTTCACTTTCAAGAACTGTCTGTTCTGAAGATTGGATTTACTCCCCCACAGACTCTGAATCACCACGATCAAAAGTAGGTCTATCATCAGATTCTGATTCATCATTGACTGTCGTCTGATTTTCAGGATCAGGCTGGCGTTCCAAAGTAGTCGGAGTTTGTTGAGCTTCATCATTCTCTCCAGCATGACTGGGACCAGCTTCATCATCATTGGAAGTTTGTTGTTGACGTTTAGAAGAACTTGCTGGAAATCTTCCCTGAGATGCTTCATATTCTCGTAAAATATCCAAATCATCAAAGAACTCTGGCTCTTCTTCTAACTCAAATGAATCCCATAAGGCATCGTAGTTGAATCTCCATGAGTCTGCTGGCTTCTGTGGAGGCATAGTATAGCCTTGACATTCAATGTGCTGTGCTTCGATGATCTTTTTGAGACTTGGAACAAAGACGCGTCTGAGTGGACTTGAATACCCCACGAAGATACCTTCTATGCTCTTTGAACCAAATTAGCCATCGGGATCTAGAATTATGCAGGGAGACCTAAACGGCTCTAAATACTCGAGATTAGGCTTGCGATTGTTGATCAATTCGAAACATGTCTTGTTATGCTTCTTCACAGTAAGTACCCTGTTGAGTGTATAGCAAGTGGCTGATACTGCTTCTGCCCAAAAATTAATCGGCAACTTGGAATCAGCTAGCATCGTTCTTGCCGTTTCGATCAGCGTTCTATTCTTTCTTTCTGCGACTCCATTCTGTTGCGGAGTATAAGGTGCGCTGAACTCTTGCAATACACCTCGTGGATCACAAAATTCCTCCATTATGTTGTTCTTGAATTCCGTACCGTTGTCACTTCATAATCTGCGTATGCGGGCTCGGTACAAATTTTCTACTTTCCTGAATAACCTCAGCAAACTCTCAAATGTTTCGTTTTTTGACTTCATCAACGTCACCCATGAGAATCTCGAATAGAGATCACCAGTAATACTCTTGACATTCACAGGACCGAAGAGATCCATGTGAAGTCTCTAGAGGCTTCGAGACAGAGTTCATATTTTTGCATGGATGAGATTTCTTACGTTCTTACCCTTTATACAACTGATACACTCCCCTTCCTGATGAAAACTCTTCAAGTGAACACCTTTTACTAAATCATTATGCACCAGGTAATTCATCTTGCGTAGGTGAATGTGGCCTATCTTTCGGTGCCACAGCTCTGACTCCTTTTCAGTAGCTCTTGATACGAAGCACTAGGGTTGACCCATGGTAGTCGTAGCAACACTCATATCCAACACGTACAGATCATGAACCCATGGTGCTCTCATGATGATCCACTCCTCAGGGATGACAAACCCCGGCTTCAGGATCAGACATTCCTTGTCAGTGAAATGTGTTGAATACATTCTATCACAAATTTGACAAATGCTAAGCAAGTTAATCTCCAGCTCTGCTATGTAGTTGACTCTTTCAAACGTGATTACACCATTTGATAATGTTCCTTCACCAATAATACGTCCTCCTTGATTTCCTGCGAAACCGACGTATCCACCGTTGAAACCTCTTACATCGTATAACAGTTTCTCCCCGTCATGTGCCGGGATGCTCCACTATCCATAATCCACCTTGAGATAGATCTCGGGAGCTCCTGCACATTTCACAAACTCTTAGTTAGATTTTGAAGTAACCCAAGCCTCCTTCGACTCGGGTAGCTTGACGTTAAGGTGAGATTTTATCGTGTACAATGGTGGGAAATTCTTGTCATTCAATTTTAAACTCTCTTCAGACCCAACCTCAACCTTTTTATATAAAAAGAAATCATTTTTCGGAGGTTGACCAGATAGTTGGTCTTTCTTTGGAACATACTTCTTCCCTGGTGGGGTCGAAGTTTGTTTCTCCAACTTCTCATAAAAATCCAAAGGTACATTCATCTTAACCGGTTTGGTTGAAGATGATTGTTTTTCAGTAACAGAAACCTTTGGTTTTGGAACACTCGGTGTCTTAACCTCAGATTTTGGCTTCCAAGTTTGCTGCGGAGAAGCGACCCGTTTGTAAAACTGATCAGTTTTCTTTACCGGCTGTTTTACAGATTCAGTTTTGACTTTGATGTTTTCATTTTTCAAAATCTTCTTCTCAACAAACATTGGAGCTTTTCCTTTGACATCATTTTTCTTTCTTGGATTCTCGACAACCACAAACTTAGGTTTTGAGTTGGTGCACTTTCGTGCAATGTGTCCAACTTCATTGCATTTGAAGCACGTGCGGGTGTCAATGTCCCAACTTTTCCCTTCAGTCTGAGGCTGTGAGGATTTCTTTGTAAAAAATTCTTCATTTGTTTTCGAAAAGATTTCCGATTCTTGCTCGGAAAGTGAGCTTGAGCTCTTTACAAACACTTTCTTTTCGACAAACCTTTTGTTTTGAAAATTCCTCTTTTGATTGTTCTTACCACCCTGATAACCACCCAACCATCTGTTTTGGTTGTGATTGTTAAAACGTGGTGGTACAACAGGTTTCTTATAGTAAGATTTATCACATTCAAAGTTCAACAATCTTTTGGAACTCTTTAAACCTTCAATTTCAGAAACATCAATTTCCACAAGTTTGAAAACTTTCTTCAGTTTGTCAACATTCACATTTTTAATTAGAAATTCAAAATCCGAATACAACTTATCAGATCCAGACATCTTGTACATGACAAGAGTAGGAACATCATTTGAGTTGTTCTGGGATTTTGATTTCGGAATGTAGTTATTCAGAAAACATTCCTCATCTTCAGTTGAATCACTGTCTGATTTTAGAACATTTTCAACCACATTCTTTACTACTTCAGACTGAACACTATCTTCATCAGATGATGAAGTGAATGTGACATCGATTGTTTCTGGTAGTTTCTCAGCATCTGTTTTCTCACTTGTTTCACAGATTCTATCCAACCAGGACTGTTTCTTTGAAAAATTGTTTAACACTGGCGGTGGAACTTGATGATAACCCACCCCCGTTCCATCCAAGTATACATCTTCACCAGCTTTGTTCTTCCCAATTGGTTTGGGAACGATGTGTTGAAGAACAAAGCTTGCGGAGTTGTAACTATTCAATTTCAGATTAATTCTTTCATTTTCAATCTTAGCTTCCTTGAACTGAAGCTTAAGATTTGCGATCTCGTCTAATTGCTGGTTGATTTGTCTTTCTTTTGCCTGAAGAACTCCATACAAATGAACATTTTCTTTGTAAGTTGTACTATTTCGCTCATCAGAATCTTTCACTGTTCTTTTCAACTTCTCATAATTTTCAGAAATTTGCCTGTTTTCAAGAATTAATTTCTCATTTTCTTTCTTAAAACGTTCAACATCAGTTTTATCTTTTTCAATCCTTTCGGTTAATTCATCAATTCTTTCATTTGAAGCTCTAAGAAGTTTATCTCGATTTAAAATACCCTTTTCAGTCATTTCGACTTTCTCAACCCGATCTTGGGTCTTTTTCATTGTGAGATACGCATGTGTGCTGCAAACTTTATATTCTTTCATGCAATTTTTGCAATCACTCTCTGTTTTAGCTCAATCAGTCTTACCTGATTCACTGGTTGAACCACTACTACTGACCTTGCTTGTTGACTTAGACGCAGATTTGGAATCTACCTCTAGTTCCTTTGCCATAAGCACTTTGTCGGCCATTTTCTTCAGGTTTTTTGTTGACATTTCCTTTGTGGTGTCAATGATTCCCTCATCTATCTTCTTTGACTTTAGCTCTTCTTCTTCGGCTTTCCTTGCAGTATCTATCTCTCTCTGTTCATCTTCTTGCTTTATAGATTCTATGAGTGTTTCGACTTTGAGTGATGAAGGTTCTACAATGATGTTGCCTTTCGGATCCAAATAGCATTCACGATCCGGATCCCATCTGTTTGCTTTTTTGGCTTCTTTCCAAGCTGCATAGTTTTTTATCCTTCATGTGTAATGCTAACATCTTTCGATAGGTGTATTTTTGCTCTTCAGTTCTTATATCTTTATATGGTTGAACTTGTGCCATAAATGCAAAGCCAACTGCATCATCTTCTGGCAAGAACTCACTCCAATCAAAACCTTTGTCATCTTGAATCACAGCTAAAGCTCTCGACTTCTCCTTTGGAGTTTCCTCGATTTGCTTCATTCTGGGCGGTTCTTCGCGATTTCGATGATAAACAGCTTTCTTATAGTAGTCGTCATGAAAAGGATTAGCTGTTTCATCCGCTGCTGAGTTTCTGCATTCCTGTTTGAAGTGCCCCTTCTATTTACATTTGAAACACATCACTTTGGATTTATCAAAACCCAGTTTTGTCGAAGGCCCTCCAATGGAATTTCTTCTAGTGATCTCCATAAATCTTTGCGCTCTTCGGATTACGCTAGCCATACACCAATGTATATCGATTAATTCCATCTCTTCGGGATCAATCTGGTTATAATCTTCTTTTGTCAGATTTGTATTTCCGATTTTTCCGGCGACCAGACTTTCATATGATTCTAAGATCGAAGCAAGGAACACCATTTTTTGTTTCGCTGTCTCTTCATTGAAGTTTTGAGCGTTGTTCAGGTTCACAGCGATGTTGCATTGAAACACATTTTTAGGAACATTTTGTTGTTGCTGATTCCCTGAACAGACGAAGAAGAACCTCCATGATAACCACTGCTGGGTGATGAGGTGCTGCTTTATTTCTCTTGAGTCACCATGTTTGAACTTTCACTAGAAATGTTGTTTTTGGTGAAGTGGTTTTTGGAATCATACTACCCTTGTAGTAGAGGTCGACATTCTGTTGGTATGGGGTAATATTAACTTTGTTCATTTTCTTGATCTCTAGCTCATGACTCTCGAATCTTTCAATCAACCAGTCAACTGTCATTTCGGACATTGCTTTTGTGTTTTTCAAAACCAGACCATAGTATTGCCAATCTTTCTCATCTGGAAAAGATTCCAACAACTTTTCAACCATCTCTTCTTCGGTAATTGTGATCCCATTTCTAACGAGTTCTATCTTCAGATGGCAAAACCGCTCAATCATCTTTAATACGGTTTCATTTTTCATGCATTCAAATAAGTCGAACTCCTTTTTCAATAGACGCTTCTTGTTTTTCACAATCTCTTCTCCTCCAATACACTTCTTTTCTAGCTTAGCCCAAAAATCCTTTGAATTATCGTAGTTAATCAAATAAATAATATTGTCTCTGACGGATTGATGTAATAGGGCTATACACTTTTGTTCAGCAATAAACAAATCTTGTTCATTTTCAGCCAAGTTTTCATAATCTTTTCTTCCAATATCATAACCATTCTTCAAACACTTCCAACTCATGTAAGCAAAAGCTCTTAACCAACCCTCAAATCTGTTTGCCCACCGGTTGTAGTCTTCAATCGCCATCAGCTTCGGCGGCTTATTATACGTACCATAGGCATTGTCGACGCTAAGAGAATATGCGATCGCCTTTTTTGGATTTGTGTTGGTATTGTTGTTTGTATTTTTCGATGTTTCTCTAGTGTTGTATGCGAAGATGTCACTGAATGGGTTAAGAAAATCGTCTCCCATCTTGAAAACACCTGAAAAAGTTAAACACTTAGAAAAATTTCACAACTTTCAAAAAATCTCAAACTATTGCACTCAGATCGAATGGTGATCCGATCGAATGACGATTCGATCGGATGACACAAATGATCAAGGAAACAAGTGCACAAGTGTCGAATGGGCTCAAGTGTTGAATGGCTATCCGATCGGATGGTGATCCGATCGAGGGAAACTTGAACCTTTTAAACCACAAAGCCAATCCAATCGGATAGTGATCTGATCGAATGAGCACTGACATCAGCAAAGAGTATCAAGAACAATTTAGTCCAATCCGATCGGATTGCAATACGATCGGGTGAATGACGTCATCTTGTGCGAAGAACTCGACATAGTTTTTGATCGATTTGATTAAGTTTTAGTCCGAATTTTTCAATGAAACTTTGTAGGATTGATCTATGTTCAATTCCGATTGGAATGATATCAAATCTACTCAATTTCATCCCTGAAATCTTTCTTAATTTTGAGTTTTTCCGGTTTTAAGGTGTGAAAATGTAAAAACTGCAAGAAATGAAGGAGAAGATGAAGAAATAGTCAGAATCTCCGGTGAGATTTGACAGAAATCTGCAGAAAATCGCTGAAAACTCGATGAATTTGTTGTTGTCGTCTCTGATCCAACCTCCTGTGGCTCTGATACCACTTGTTAGGCCGTCTCGCAGGATCTGTTTGAGTAGAACGTGGCAGAATCAATCAGAATCGAGGTGCGGAATCCCTTGATAATGTCTGAGAATCAACAACGACAAGTTCAACGCTTAACATGTCTGCATTCATTGATTGATAGTGAAAGTACAGAAGAACCAGATGAAAGTCAGACAGATAGAGCTTCGCTACAATGATCAACAAAGGTTCTAAACAACTACCACTAGCCTACTATTTATAGGCAACCAGGGAAGAGGAGTGTCACCCGTTCGGATCACCATCTGATCGGATGGTCATACGATCGGATGGCCATCCGTTCGGTTGACATTCATACGTCATCCGACGGATTTCACTTTGACAGTTAAGTGCCATTCCCTGATCTGTCTAGACAAACAAATACATACAAGTACATACATATACAAAATTACACAAACAGGACAAAATACAAGACTCGATGCAGACGGAAGATATGTACTAACATTGTACACATGTGTATATTGTTAATCTTTTAACTATACATATGTGTATATTGTCAATTATACATATATGTATATACATGTTTAAAATTGAAAAATAAGTGTTATAAACCCTAAAGCTAAACCTTAATGCTAAACCCTAAATCCTAAACCCTAAAGCTAAACCCTAATTCTAAACCCTAAAGCTAAACCCTAAAGCTAAACCCTAAAGCTAAACCCTAAAGCTAAACCCTAAAGCTAAAACTAAACCATAAAGCTAAACCATTAATGCTAAACCCTAACGCAAACCCTAAAGCTAAAGCTAAACCCAAAAGCTAAAGCTAAACCCTGAAGCCAAACCCTAATGCTAAACCCAAAAGGTAAACCCTAATGCTAAACCCTAAATAATATTGCTAAACCCAAAAGCTAAACCCTAATGATAAACACTAAGAAAAAGCTCCTATTTTTCCAAAAAACAAAAACAAAAACAAAATTGCATTTTTTTACATTTTTTTGCTTAAGGAAAATGTGTGGTCCAGAATTCTTCTCATGTTTCTCAATTAGCCTACTACTTCTCACATGATCCTTATCCTTATCCTATATATATATATATATACACACAAAAAGTGTATTGTACAAAATGGCTTAACATACGCTATGTACGCGATGTGAAATCGCATGTTATAAAAAAGCATGGATGAAATCACATGTGATAATTTTGATCAAATCGCATGTTGGTTTTTTGTAACAATTTCGCATATGACAATTTTGATGAAATTGCATGTTGGTTTTTTGTAACAATTTCGCATGTGGTAATTTTGATGAAATCGCATGTTAAAAAACCAACATGCGAAATTGTTACAAAAAACCAACATGCGATTTTAATGTGGGATGAAGATCTGACGGCTGAGATGATCGCGTACGTATTGAACGATAAGGGCATTTGTACGTTAACCTAACCCTATATATATATATAAAGGGTGGGGTTCGGCTACAAAGTCCATTTTTCCTACAAAGTGTACAAAGTCATAAAACACCACAATTTCAGCCATAAAACACACTCAAAACCCACAAATAACAGACTGAAGATCACTAAAACACAATATCCAAACCCTAACAGTCCATAAAAACTTGAAACACACCATCGTAGAACTATGAATATAAAACATAACATGATAATCAACATAACACCCACTATTGTTAGTCATTCTAAAATCAAAGCCTTATCATCCAAAACACAACACAAAACCCACAAATATGGCATTTTAGTAATCTTCACTTTATTATTTGTGGGTTTTGAATGTGTTTTATGGCTGAAATTATGGTGTTTTATGACTTTGTACACTTTGTGTAACATTTGTGCTCTTTAAACGATGTACGATGTAAAACAATATCAATTATCAATGAAACAATGTGTTTTGGTATCAATGTTTGTGTATTTATGTTTAACAATTTCACGTTTTGATTCGAGTTCGATTTCAAGCTTTATATCACTTTCTGGAAAGTTATACGCAAACTGTTACGTAAACGTGATCACTTTAATGTGACAAACACTCCGGGACAGTGACATAATCTTAAAATACCTTAAATAACCTTTACCTAACTTAAAAATAAGTTTTGAAAGGTTTGGTGCATCAAAAACAAGTTTATTCGATCACATGGACTATTTGCGACAAACTACAAAAGTATGCCGATTCGTATAGCAACGAACATTCCAGAACAAGATCATAAGCTAAATATACCCTAAATATCCTTTACATAGCTTAGAAATAGGCTTTGAGGGGTTCGGTATGCGAAAATGCGCATATTTGATCAATAGGGACTAAAAGCGTCAAAAAGTGCATAAGTTTGCATTTACGCGCATATCTTACGTTCTGAACATATCCGGACATCCAAAAATTTTTGTAATCATTAAAATATTTTATTTTAGTGATTGGAATGAAAAAATACCATTCGTCGCATAATTTGGATCGTTTTCGCGTCCGTTCGAGTTTTCATCGTAATCAACCGAATAACGTGAGCGTACGACCAAATGAACCGACGTCCGAGATATTTTCAAGCATTTTTCATGTTCCCTATGCTTTAACATCATTTTAGAGCCTTGAAATAGGGTTAACGGGGGTTAAATGCATCAAAACTCAAGTTTTTAGGCTGCAGGGGCCTGTTCTGCCAAAAATGAAAGTTTTGGGAAAACAGCTCCCCTCGCGCCACGCGTGTAACACCTGTGCCTCCACGGCCATCAAACAAATACCAAACCAATGAAATATTATATTTCATACTTGGGATTTGTAAAAATATGTGTATCATTTGCACATATCAATTCTTGTTCAATTTCAAACTCTAAATCACTTTCTGGAAGGTTATACGCGCACCGATGCGTAAATATAACCAGTTTAATGCAACAAACACTCCGGAATAGTTACATAGGCTTAACATACCTTAAATAACCTTTACATAACTTAGAAATAAGTTTTGAAGGCTTTGGTATGGCAAAATCAAGTTAAATCGCTTACAGGGACTAAAGTTGACAAACTACGAAAGTATGCCAATTTGAACTGTAACAGACATTCCGGAACATGACCATAAGTTAAACATACCATAAATATCCTTTACATAGCTTAGAAATAAGCTTTGAGGTGTTCGGTGTGCTAAAATAAACTTTTGGGTCATTCAGGGACTAAAAGTGTCAAAAAGTGCACAAGTTAGCACTTTCGCGCATAACTTACGTTCTGAATACATCCGGACATCCAAAAATTTATGTAAGCATGACTATATTATGCTTTAGTGTTTGGCTTAAGAAAAAATCCATTCGTCGCGTCATTTGGATCGTTTTTCGCGCTTATGCGCATTCCGTCGTAATTAGCCGAACAACGCAACTGTACGGCTAAACGAACCGACATCCGAGATATTTTTGAGAACATTTTAAGTTCCCTTTACTTTAACTTCATTTTATAGCTTTGAAATGGGGTTAACGGGCCTTAAACGCGTCGGAAAAAGGCCTTATTACACTACAGGGACCAAATCTGCCATTTTTGAAACTTTCTGTGAAGAAACATTGAATCTGGTGTATACCACCTTTGCACATGGTATTGGGCAATACTAGGGGCTGTTTTGATGTGCACATGGTTTTGGGAAATACCATGGGCTCACATGGTTTTGTAAAACCATTATCTTGAGGTGTAAGGCCAATATCAAAGCACGGTTTCCAAGAAACGATCTTAACGGTGGACCTTTTACTATAAATACCCCACCCCCCATGCTTCAAAATTACAAGAACTTTGATTTGAGAAACTCTAAGTTGAAACTATTGTTTCATACCTGAGATTTTTGAATCGAAGTTAGCATTCGGGGACCCTTCGTAAGTATTCTTTCGTTCTTTTATTGCTTTTCGAGTCTTTCGAGTCTGAAAGTCAAACTTTGTTTGACTTTCTACATTGACCAGTTATGGTCAATGCGAAGTTCGTTTGAACTTCGCAACGTGAGTGTAATCACGTTGGTTATAGTCCCTTGGGACTATGCCTACTGATTACCACGTTGTCTAGGGTCATAGGGTAAGCGATCTGATAAATCGCTTATACCTCGAACCCGACCCATTTGGTCGATCATTAGGATCCGGCCAAATACATTAGGTGACCATAGTAGGTAGGGAATAACCTTCCGAGGTTATACCCTATGGTCGCTTCGTTTAAGTAGTTGTATGATAGGTAGTTTATATGCCTTAGGTAAATTACCAGAATACCCTTTTCATGTATAATTGGTAATTAAGCATATGTAACCTAAACCTTTGTCACATAACTGATTATGTAACATGTTTAGGCATATTCTACTTGTCATAGGACTAGTTAGGCGGTCCGAACGCGTTTCACGCGCACGACGCGTTAAAGTAGCATATGTTACCTTAATGGGTCGCGATGGGTCGAAAGCACTTAGGTTTGGTTTCATTGTAGTATGTAGGCCTTGTTAAAACCATATCATATGAGTTCCAACACTCATTTGGTTTACCAAGCCTCATCCTATCCGATCTCCCGATTTAAGTCCGGTTTATTTATATAGTTTTAGATTGCCGACTGATTCCGTGCTCTCTCTAGCTTTGTTTGGTTGTTGTTCAAGACCTCCAAGCATTCTCAGGCGAGTACATTATTCCCCTATTTTACTGCTTTCAATTGTTTTGGGGTGACTCATATTTGCTAAATGTTTTCAAGGTTTTAACGATGGTATCAAAACGATTTTCGATATTATAACGATGGTTTCAAAAACGATTAAGACGATTTATACAAAACTAATAACGATTTCGATAAGGTGAATGAACTTGTTGGTTGGGTTACATAACAAATGACATTCATTAGCAATGATCAAGCCGACCAGTATTAGGTTATGGTACCATAGGATCTGACAAATCCCGTTGTTTACTACACCCGTAGTTATGTGTGGGTGTTGTGGGTAGCGACTGAATCTGTAATTGTTAATTTACTCTTTGGTAAGGGTTTATTAATGCGAGTTGTTAATCTATCCTTTGGTAAGGGTTTATTAATGCGAATTGTTAATCTATCCTTTGGTAAGGGTTTATTAATGCGAGTCAAGAAGGTTTGAATGTTATTAGCGAGACGACCATATAAGTAGTTTCACGACCTAAAACGAATTTAACGATTGGGTAAACAATTGGTTTTCACACGATGTTTTAACGATTGGGTAAACGATTGGCTTCAAAGCGATATACGATTGGGTTTTGGTTATACATATTACATGATTTACATTGGGCATGAACATTACTTTGGTGGTTTGGTTTGACTAAGTAATTAAGTAACAATGCGTGTGGAATATGATACAAGCATGGTGGATACGCCGCTGGTACTTCCTATATATAAGTGTTTGTATGGTATTACATATTGTAGCGTTATTTGAATCATTTCAGTTTGAGACATAGAACATTTTATACAAGTAACATACTTTTCACAAGACAATTATTTACAAACAACTTATCTTATACAAACTCATTTTACATGGTTATTCATTTAATCATGCATTATTCTCTTATTTATACATATCACTTGAACTTATTATTTTTCAAATGATTTACAAAGACAAAGCAAATTACAAGGTTCATGACTAAACATTTTCTTAAAACAGAAGTCATGAATCTTATTTTCACAAAACCTATGTACTCGCCAGCATTTCTTTGCTGACCTCGTTTTCACATATGTTTCAGGTATTGTTGAAAGATATCGATTGATAGGATGCATGCTCACATAGGACTGGACAAGGCCTTAGTGATTCAATAACAATGATAGACTATGTTTAAATTGTGTATTTAGATTTCTAGACAATGTAATTATTCAATGTTTAATAAAACGAAACACTTTTTGGTATCCATGGTTATGAAACATTAATTCTGTTGCAACACGCCCCGATGTTTCCGCCGCGATTGTTGTTTTACGCGGTCGGGGTGTGACAACGCGAGGGAGACCTGTGGTTCTGGCGCGACACATAACAGAGATGTTTTTCAGAATTTTCTATTTTCAGCAACAGCCTTGGTTTTTCAGCTAGTTTTTGATACTATGGGCTTGTTTAAGTGTTCCCCAAGTATCCAAATCAGTGGGCAACATGTGTATGGTTAAGAACAAGCCTTGAACAACTCAAAAACACATGGAATGATCTTAATAGATCATGATTTCCTATAAATACCCACCTCATTTTCTCCATTCTTTGCTCATTCAAGTTTCTCTCACTCAACTTCTGATTTTGTTGGTGCATTCATCTGTCGTCTTCGTCTTATGTCGAGTCTCTGTTGCGTTGCAGATCTGAACGAGCATGAAGTCATCTTTAAGGATGATGACATCACATGTGTGACATCAAGGATGACATCACAACAATGACATCATCATTTCATACAAATCAGATTGCATGGATTTACATGAAGACAAAGCTCGCTTGTTCGCTTGAAAAGTCATATTATATTTGTTTGTTCGCTTGAATAGTTTATTGTTGTTTGACCGCTTGAATGAGTTGACCACTTGAAAGAAATTGTATCATTTCAAGCGATCAGACTAGTCCTATATAAAGGTGTCATTTGTTATTTCAAGCGGTTAGAACAGAATAGGTCCTTGTATTCCATACCGAGGTGCTGCCGATAACATATACAGACAATATTTTTAAAGCAATTCTTGAATAGTAATTTTGATTTTAGCTCTTGAATAGTTTATTGTTGTTTGACCGCTTGAAGAGTTTGTCATTATCAGCCTTAAAGTTATCACATTTAGAGCACACTGATTCTGAACTTGAAGATCCAAGCTTCACAGATTCTTCATTCTTTGGAATATCCTTTGTTTCCATCTTATATGTTCCTACACAAAAGAGTTTAACGAAATCAAAAGGATTCATACTTTTATCAATATAACATTTCCTTTTAATATCATATTTCAGAATACTCTTTGTTGCAAGACACACACGAATTCTATTATCAATTTCAGTAATTACATCCAATTCCAATTTTTGTAAATTCTTTTCCATTTCGTTCAAAAATTCCTTCTTTTTCTTATGTTCCTTACGAAACTCTGCATTAACCTCATTAAAGAACTGTTTTGAAAATATTCTTAAATTTCTAAGCTGAAAATATTTCTAAGCTGAAAATATTGATTTGAAAAGTTTGAGACAACAGCTGAAGAACAAATCAAACCTAGTGAGAAAAAATAGGATGAACAAATTCCAGCTGTCAAGATTGAGAAAGAAGAATCTGAAAAACTTGTATCTGTGAATCCTGAACCAGAGTTAAAGAAAGAGGTTGCAGAAGACGCACCTATCTTTGATTATTCATCAGAA
Organism: Helianthus tuberosus; assembly: GCA_030545235.1. Lineage (NCBI taxonomy): Eukaryota > Viridiplantae > Streptophyta > Magnoliopsida > Asterales > Asteraceae > Helianthus > Helianthus tuberosus. The sequence goes on from CM060443.1 coordinate 104,955,135, forward strand.
GAAGAGAGTAAGGATGAAAGTGTTCATGAGGAGAAGAAACAGGTTGAAAATATTTCAGCTTTGAAGGTCGAGACAAAAGTTGATGATAAACATATTCTTGTTTTGCTAAAAAATTGTGAGATGTTGACATTTGTAAATGACAAACTCTTGAAGGATGTTGAGAGTTTGTCATTAGAAAACAAAAATCTAAAAAAAAAACAGAAAATGTTTTGAAAAATCAAATTCACAATTTGGAAAATGAAAAAGTAAAGGTTGAAAAAGATTTTCAAAGTCAAATAAAAATTTTAGAAGATGAGAGAGACATGTTTGGTAAAAACAATCTTGAAAAACAAATTGAAATCAATTCTCATCTTGAAAAGATTATTCGACTTGAAAAGGAAGCTGAGTGTGCTCAAAAGAAAATCAAGGAATGGGAAGAAAAGTTGAAGGTGTTTGTGAATACTTCAACTATTCCCTGTCCAAAACCAGTTAATTCAGTTCCAATAAGTGACGATGTCACAAACTTTGATAAAGTCAAAGTTGAAGATTGTGATGAGAAATCTGATGATGAAAAAGATAAAATTGAAAAACAAAAATTGTTTTTGAAATTAAAAGATAAATTTCAGAAAACTGTTCTGCAATCGACTGAAAAGGGAGAATGCTCTAAGCAAAAACCTTTGAAGAAGAAAGTGGAACAGAAACAAAAAATTAAAAATGAGAAAAATGTTCAAAAAGATAATAAAAGCTCATCAGATCGATCATTCAATCAAAATCAAAAATCACAAAAATTGAAAAATGAAAACTCAAAAACTGTTGGCAATAAGTGGTGCAGGTTGGACCACAGTGCTCAAAAGTCAAATTCAGCAAACATGAGGAAGGATTATCACCAAGCCAAACAATGCTATGATTTGAGCATTTGGGCTGAAAATGGTGATTGGTACGATAACAGAGTGTGTTACCGATGCGGTTATCAAGGACACATTGCTGTTAACTGCCAGAGTTGGAGTTATGAGACGAGGAGATGCTATAACTGCCATATCAAAGGTCACATTTCCAGAGATTGCCTAAGGAGATCGAATGAAAGATCGAGGGCTAAATCTCAGAAAATGGCAAAGATACCAGTCTTTGTCAAGCCCAAAGAACAGAAGGTTCAAGAACGTAAAGTTCAAGAACCGACAGTAAAGCTTTCTCAGGGGCAGAAAGACAGACTGAGGAAAAAGAGGAAGAAGGCGAGAGAGTATCTGGAGAAGATATTGTCCTCGGGTTCATCTGTTGGTAAAAATAAGAGTTCTGATGAATCGCTTTCCTCTACTGCAAAGTCAAGCAAGACGAGTTCATCAGATACAAATCTGAGGATGAAAGAAGAAATGAAGAAGAAGAAAATGGTCGGCGATGAATCTGACATGTCGAAGTCAGACAAGCCACCTTCAGGCGATGAATCTGGCTCATCAAAGTCAGACAAGCCACGTTCAGGCAATGATTTTGGTTCAGTAAAACCAGAGGAGCCATTTGTTGAGGTAAAAGTTGAGAATTCTGGTTTAACAATGGATGATGCAAATTTTCCACCATTGTTGAACAAGAATTCAAAATCACCCAAGGACCGTCAGGCTTGGGTGAATCTGTTTAAATAGAAAAACCTGACTTGCCGGAGTTCCCAGGTTGGTAAGCGTGGAACATGAATCGGCACATTTCTTGAGAAATTCACTTTTGTGATATTTCGACTTAAAAGTGGTAAATTAGGGACATTAAGTTGTACTTGATTTTCTACAAGTGATGTTTGAGGTTTGATCTTAAAAATGTTAGTTTTTACAAGTGGTTGAAAAGAACAAGGTGATGAAAGATCCCCGAATTTGTGAAATGACTTACAAAACTAATTTTCCGGAAAAACCATTTTGATTAAAACAAACTTAAGTGTTTTGAAATCACTATGGGAAAATGTTTTGGTGTCAGGGGGAGTTCTGATTGTTCAAGCCAAGTGAATGGAGAATTGAAGTGATTCTCATCATGTTGTCACATTTCTTGTACAGCTTGTTTTCAAATTTCCCAGAAAATCAAAATTGAGACATATTTTGATTTTAGGGGGAGTAAAAATTTAAAAAAAAATTAGAAAATTTGAAAATGCCAAAAACATTAAAAAATGAAAAAAAATGCGTTTTGTTGTGAAAAAGAGGAAATGATAGTAGATCAGTTGGACTGTCACAGCATGCTAAAGAAATGGAGAGATAAAATGTGATAAACGATCTCACTAAAGATGTGACGGTAGGCTCAGCTAGACTAGTAGATTTGCGATAACGATACAAACTTAAATGAAAAAGCCTAGTTCTAGTGGGAAACATGGTCAAAAGCATAGTACTTAGTTTTGTCCTTCTTGATTGTGTGCCTACTCGGTAATCGCTGATTGTCGAAAGACATAAAACTGGTTAAGTTTGTTAACTTTCACAACTTTGCTGAAAAGTCGCTGTGATTGTGCATTTTATTTTGCAAAGATTTAAACTTGTTTTATTTCTTTATTTTGTTTAAGCATCGGACATCCTCTGCGTATACGTGAGTATCGACCTGGATGTTGTTGCCTAAACGTTCTGCTTTATTTTCTTTGGTGTTTCGTTTAAGCTTTGGATCACCTCTGCGTATACGGAAGTATCGACCTGGTGGTTAAAGCCTAAACAACTTCAACTTATTTTTATTTTTCTTATTTTGTTTAAACATTGGACTTTCTCTGCGTATACGGAAGTATCGACCTGATTGTTAATGTTTAAACATTCTGCTTTGTTTTCGCACAAATCACAGTTGATAAAAGTTTAAAGGCATTACTTGAGATAGTGTATTGCATGATGAGGGGATATGCTGAGATCGTGGGGTCCATAAGAATTTAGTGCCATCTTAATATACTTTAACGTATCGGTAAGCATTTCGAAAGTTTTTAGATTGAGTTTAGGTGGATAACAATATCGTCAATCTACGTGAATCGTTTAGAACTTAAAATGTTTAAAGCTTAACTGTGTTGGTGATTTGTCTTATAAACTGATATGATCCTCTTACACAAACTCACAAAAAATATTGTCTGTATATATTTCTTTACTGCATTCCTTTGTTATCAAAAATCCAAAAAGATTTTAAGTGTGTTTTAGCATAAATTTTGAAAAATCAAAAAAATATTTTCGACAACTGATGTTGGAAAGCTGATATTCAAAATTTCAAGTGCTGAACATGATGAACAGGTTTGGGAGTGTAAGTTTAACAGAAGAAATTTGTTTTGAGAAAGAAAAGTTTGATTAGTTAATCGAGATCATTAATTTGAACTTGATGGAACTATTACTAGTAAGTTTTTCTTATTGATTTAAGTAAAAACTTATGTTGTGATGAGAAAATGTGTGCAGGAAATGAGCTGAACAGAGATAAAACCAGGGATTGATCTCAAGGTGATAGCTAATTCCAGACAGCGATCCCATTATGATGAGAGGGGGAGTCTGACGAGGTTAGAGCCAAAGAGAAGATCCTGGTATATGCTAAGAAAGAAAAGAGACTGATAAAGACTGAAGATGCAAAGACTCGACACTTAAGACTCGTCAACATCTGAGGGGGAGTCTGTTGGTGCATTCATCTGTCGTCTTCGTCTTAATATCGAGTCTCGAGTTCGTTGCGGATTTAATCGAGCATGATGTCATCATAACAAATGATGACATCACATTGGTAACATCAATGTTGACATCATCACATGACAACATCACGTGAATTGCATGGAAAGTCAAATCAGAATGTTATAGTATAGTCTGATCGCTTGAATTGTAATTGTTTTTGTTCGCTTGAGATGTCTGGCCGCTTGAACATGTGCATGTTCATTTCAAGCGGTCAAACCTCCACTATATATATGTGTCATATGTCATTTGAAGCGGTTAGACAAGTAGAAAGACTTGATTCCATACCGAGGTGCTGCCGGTGTGAAGACTGATTGTAATCGATAGTAAATCAATATAATCAGTGTTTAAAGTGATATTCAAGCTGTTTTGCAGTCTGTTTCTTAGTTTCCGCCTCTGAAACGGATTAAATCTCTTCTGAACGACTCGTTTGGGTAACAAAACGATCCTACAAGCTTGTGAAGAGATTTAATCCGTTTCAGAGGCGGAAACTAAGAAACATACTGCAAAACAGCTTGAATCTCACTTTAAACACTGATTATATTGATTTACTATCGATTACAATCAGTCTTCACACCGGCAGCACCTCGGTATGGAATACAAGGACCTATTCTGTTCTGTCCGCTTCAAAATGACACACATGATGACTATATATAGGCCTAGCTTGACCGCTTGAAATGAACATGCACATGTTCAAGCGGTCAGATCATCTCAAGCGAATATAACAATTACAATTACAAGCGAACAAGACTTTTTGTCCGTACATGGAATCTGATTTCATTTATGCATGTTATCTCCACTTGATGTCATGGGTGATGTCATTGATATGATGTCATCATCAATAATGATGACATCATCTTTCTTCTGAACCACAATGAACCTGAGACTCGATATAAGACGAAGACGACAGATGTATGCACCAACAGACTCCCCCTCAGATGTTGACGAGTCTTAAGTGTCGAGTCTTTGCATCTTCGGTCTTTATCAGTCTGAACACTCTCTGAAATATCTGACGCTATAACAATCCTCAAATCTTCTCTTTTTCTCTTTTCATCACCAACAAACTCTCCGTGAACAATTTCTATTCAGATGTCTTCAGACTCCCCCTTTCGATATGCTGGGATCGCAGTCTGGTATGTTGATATCACAAAGTCTTCAGGTATCGGAACCTGACTCTCTATCATTTAAATAACCTGCACATGCTCTACCCAAAAATAAATTTTCTGATGACCATTTGTAGAGCAAATTTTGAAATGATTTAACATTTAAAGTCTCTGATAAACCACTTGCAGGAATATCATTTTTCATTTTCAAAACAACATACTCTCCCAAACCATCTGTTCATCATGTCTAGCACTCGAAATTTTGAAAATTAGCTCTCCAACACCAGTTGTCGAAAATCTTTTTGTATTTTTCAAAATTTATGCTAAAACACACTAAAATCTTTTTGAAATTTTTGAATGAAATGAAATGCAGAGAAAAAATATTTACAAATAATATTTTTGTGAGTTTGTGTAAGAGGATCATATCAGTTTCTGAAACAAATCACCAACACCGTTAAGCTTGATTTCATTTTAAGCTCTAAACAATTCACTTAGATTGTCAGTATACTGGTCCATTTAAATTCTCACACAAAGTTCAACTGCTCCGAGATACGAGATTAATGTCTTAAGTACTTAAACTCAATCGCGTGTCCCACCTCAGAATATAGTCCCGTATCCAGATCCCAATATTCAGTCTTACAGGTAATTATGACACAAATGATATCTGTAGGGGTTAATAAATTATGAAGAATCATGAGAGCTCAGGTCAGAACTACCGTTCAGCAGAGAGATCATGACTCAACTTGTGGGTGTGTCCCCTTTAGAGGATCTTTTTACAACAGCATTTCTAAGCAATTTTATTGTCTTATCATATATGCTGAGGGTGATGCTATGTTTCAAGCATTTGCGGAAAGTATTATTCGAGGACTAGGTCAGAACTTCCATTCAGCAGAAGTCCTGGAATAATACCCCAGACATCACTGAGTATAAAAACCTAGTATATCAGAAAAAGGAATCTTTCAAACAAGATTTCGGGGGTTACCCATATATCCGAGAGATGTATCCCCACGATATAAGCAAGTTTGAAATTTAGATTTATATCTCGTCACAATCTACTAAATGTGCAAAAACCTACTGGCACATCATCAGTGAGACCGTTTATCACATTTTATCTTACCAATTCTTTAGCATGTTGTGATCGTCCAACTGATCTACTATCATTTCCTCTTTTTCACAACAAAACTCATTTTTGCATTTTTTAATGTTTTTGACATTTTCAAATTTTCTAATTTTTTTAAAATTTTTACTCCCCCTAAAATCAAAATATGTCTCAATTTTGATTTTCTGGGAAAATTTGAAAATAAGCTGTACAAGAAATGTGACAACATGATGAGAATCACTTCAATTCTCCATTCGCTTGGCTTGAACAATCAGAACTCCCCCTGACAACAAACTATTTTCCCATAGTGATTTCAAAACACTTAAGTTTGTTTTAATCAAAATGGTTTTTCCGGAAAATAAGTTTTGTGTGTCTTTTCACAAATTTGGGGATCTTTCATCACTTTGTTTTCTTTAACCACTTGTAGGATTTAACATTTATCGATTTTTCAACACAATCACTTGTAGAAAATCAAGTACAACTTAATGTCCCTGATTTACCACTTGTAAGACGAAATATCACTTTCGTGAATTTCTCAAGAATATTGATTTGAAAAGTTTGTTCAGAATATTTTCATAATGAGGTTATTAAAATATTTGAGAAAATGATGAATATTTGTTGATTTGAAAATATTTTTGAGTTGTTGTAGAAAATCAATAGGTTTGATTTTGTTTTGCTCGCTTGAAATAGTTGCTAGCTTGAAAACGTCATGACCGCTTGAAAAAGTTCACCGCTTGAAACATTAAAAGTGATCATGTGATATGTGTCAGTCCCAGGTCTCGTAAATTGAAGTTTAGATTGCATGTGTTGATTAAGTATGAAAGTGGATGTGTGTCAGGATCACGTGAAGCAAATTTGTCAACATACAAATTAATTGGTTGTTTTGAGTTGTTCCAAGTATTGCATGTGATCAGACATATATTGAGGTCCAATCAAACAATTAGAATTGTCGATTAGTGGATTAATGGGTCCAATCGTTGAGGGGTGTTGTCTGATTGTTTGCATGTGCTAAGTGTTTGTCGAAAAAATTAAGGACCCAATCAGATTTAATGCAAACTTGAAGTTGTCAGTCACTGTTTGCAACTCATGTGTTGTGTGCGACCCATGTGAAAACAATTATTTGTCAGACCCATTTATATGCGGCCCAATCACAATATTTGATCAAGACTTAAAGTAATCGACCCAATCAATGTGGTGTTTGACAAAGTTCTCAGCCAAATATTATAGTGATCGGCCCAAGCTTAAATAGTTTGAAAGTCATATTCTCGACCCTATCAACATTTAAAGTGAACATTTGACACCTAAACATGGATAAAGAGTTTTATAGACTTTTTGGTATTGATTTCAGTGTCTTTATTAATGGACAAGTTTCTCCTGTTATTGTTGCCGAAACTTCCGGTATTGAAACTGAAACAGAAACTTTTCAAAAGGATGCAGAAAAAGCGCCTATTTTTGATCACTCGTCTGATGAAGAGAGTGACAACGATGAAGAGGGAATACAAAAACTTGAAGATTTTCAAAAGAAAATTTCATCTGATAAGAATAATGGGTGTTTTGCAGGTCAAGTGAAAGAGATTGATGAGATCAAATCTGAGAAAGATGTAAAAACAACAACAGCTGAAGAACAAATCAAACCTAGTGAGAAAAAACAGGTTGAACAAATTCCAGCTGTCAAGATTGAGAAAGAAGAATCTGAAAAACTTGTATCTGTGAATCCTGAACCAGAGTTAAAGAAAGAGGTTGCAGAAGACGCACCTATCTTTGATTATTCATCAGAAGAAGAGAGTAAGGATGAAAGTGTTCATGAGGAGAAGAAACAGGTTGAAAATATTTCAGCTTTGAAGGATGAGACAAAAGTTGATGATAAACATATTCTTGTTTTGCTAAAAAATTGTGAGATGTTGACATTTGTAAATGACAAACTCTTGAAGGATGTTGAGAGTTTGTCATTAGAAAACAAAAATCTAAAAAAATCAGAAAATGTTTTGAAAAATCAAATTCACAATTTGGAAAATGAAAAAGTAAAGATTGAAAAAGATTTTCAAAGTCAAATAAAAATTTTAGAAGATGAGAGAGACATGTTTGGTAAAAACAATCTTGAAAAACAAATTGAAATCAATTCTCATCTTGAAAAGATTATTCGACTTGAAAAGGAAGCTGAGTGTGCTCAAAAGAAAATCAAGGAATGGGAAGAAAAGTTGAAGGTGTTTGTGAATACTTCAACTATTCCCTGTCCAAAACCAATTTATTCAGTTCCAATAAGTGACGATGTCACAAACTTTGATAAAGTCAAAGTTGAAGATTGTGATGAGAAATCTGATGATGAAAAAGATAAAATTGAAAAACAAAAATTGTTTTTGAAATTAAAAGATAAATTTCAGAAAACTGTTCTGCAATCGACTGAAAAGGGAGAATGCTCTAAGCAAAAACCTTTGAAGAAGAAAGTGGAACAGAAACAAAAAATTAAAAATGAGAAAAATGTTCAAAAAGATAATAAAAGCTCATCAGATCGATCATTCAATCAAAATCAAAAATCACAAAAATTGAAAAATGAAAACTCAAAAACTGTTGGCAATAAGTGGTGCAGGTTGGACCACAGTGCTTAAAAGTCAAATTCAGCAAACATGAGGAAGGATTATCACCAAGCCAAACAATGCTATGATTTGAGCATTTGGGCTGAAAATGGTGATTGGTACGATAACAGAGTGTGTTACCGGTGCGGTTATCAAGGACACATTGCTGTTAACTGCCAGAGTTGGAGTTATGAGACGAGGAGATGCTATAACTGCCATATCAAAGGTCACATTGCCAGAGATTGCCTAAGGAGATCGAATGAAAGATCGAGGGCTAAATCTCATAAAATGGCAAAGATACCAGTCTCTGTCAAGCCCAAAGAACAGAAGGTTCAAGAACGTAAAGTTCAAGAACAAAAAGTTCAAGAACCGAAAGTAAAGCTTTCTCAGGGGCAGAAAGACAGACTGAGGAAAAAGAGGAAGAAGGCGAGAGAGTATCTGGAGAAGATATTGTCCTCGGGTTCATCTGTTGGTAAAAATAAGAGTTCTGATGAATCGCTTTCCTCTACTGCAAGGTCAAGCCTCCACTATATATATGTGTCATATGTCATTTGAAGCGGTTAGACAAGTAGAAAGACTAGATTCCATACCGAGGTGCTGCCGGTGTGAAGACTGATTGTAATCGATAGTAAATCAATATAATCAGTGTTTAAATATAATCAGTGTTTAAAGTGATAAGCAAGCTGTTTCGCCATCCGTTTCTTAGTTTCCGCCTCTGAAACGGACTAAATCTCTTCTGAACGACTCGTTCGGGTCACAAAACGATCCTACAACAGCTGAAAATATTTTTGTTTTTCCACGCTTGAAATTTCAAATATTTCGACTTCTGCTCAAATCAAGTTCTTTAATGAGGTTAATCACAAAAAAAGAGCACAGAGACTGATAAAGACTGAAGATGCGAAGACTCGACACTTAAGACTCGTCAACATCTGAGGGGGAGTCTATTAGTGCATTCATCTGTCGTCTTCGTCTTATATCGAGTCTTGGACACGTTGCGGTTCGGAACAAGCATGATGTCATCATTCTTAATGATGACATCACACAAGTGACATCATTCTTGCATCATGAAAGTTGTCTACACAACAAGACAAAACAGAATTCATGAAACAGATTTATGTCATGTTCGCTAGAAGACAAAATAGGAATGTTATAGTTGATTATGTTTGACCGCTTCAAGTTGTTTGACCGCTTGAACGTGACCGCTTGAACTTGTCATGTGTATTTCAAGCGGTCTAGCATGCACTATATATATGTGATGTTCATTCATTTCAAGCGGTTAGACAAGTAGAAAGACTAGATTCTATACCGAGGTGCTGCCGGTGTGAAGACTGGTTGTAATCGATAGTAAATCAATATAATCAGTGTTTAAAGTGATATTCAAGCTGTTTTGCAGTCAGTTTCTTAGTTTCCGCCTCTGAAACGGACTAAATCTCTTCTGAACGACTCGTTCGCGTCACAAAACGATCCTACAGATTTGAAGCTATCCCACTTGGTTGAAGGCTTCATTCTTCAGTTTTCTTTGATCTCTTTCCAAGCTTGGACCCTTTGTAAGTGATCTTTCATGCCTGGTTTTGTATTCAAGCAAGAAAGTCAAACAGTGTTTGACTTTCTGCTTTGACCATGAATTGGTCAAATCAAAGTTCGGTTGAACTTTGTAACGTGAGCGTAATCACGATGATTATAGTCCCTTGTGACTATACCTACTGATTACCACGTTGATTAGTCGAAGTGACGAGTCAAAGTTTCGGTCAAAATGCACGATTATGTGCACTTTGCGACGAAGCTATATTCGGGTATCAAAACACTTATTTTTTATATCAAACCAGTTTTCTAACTTAGTTAAACATGTTTTAACATCTTTAACTCGTCACTTTTAGTTTAGTGCTTGTATAGGGTCATAAGTCAAGCCGTCTAAACAACCGCTTAGACTTTCGAACCCGACCCGTTTGGCCGATCGTTAGGATCCGACCAAACATATTTTGTGACCATAGTTGTATAGGGAATAACCTTCCGAGGTTATACCTTATGGTCACTTAGTTTAATTAGTTATATGATAAGTAGTTTATATGCCTTAGGAAAATGACCAAAATGCCCTTTTCATGCATAATTTGAATTTAAGTCTATGTAACCTAAATTTTGACACTTAAACTGATTATACAATATATTTAAACATGTTAGGGCATAAAATAATTGTCATGGGACTAGTTAGACCCTTCGAGCGCGCTTTTGCGTAAATGACGCGTTAAAGTAGCATAGACTACCTTAACGGGTCGTAAGCACTTAGGATAGGTTCCGAATCAGAATGTAGGCTTTGTTAAACCATATCACATGAGTTCTAATACTCATTTTGGTTTATGAGACCTCATTCTACTTGATCTCCCGATTTAGGTGCCGATTATTAACATAGTGATCCGATACTAGGTGCCACTTGATTCCTTGATTGCCCTAGCATTGTTAGTTCATTAAATCGAGGATACCTTACAATCTCAAGTGAGTACATAGTTCCCATATTTTACTGCTTTCAATTGTTTTGGGGTGATGCATATGTGCTAAACGATTTCGATGTTTTTCAAAAACGAATACTATGTTTTATATTAAACACAACGATTTCAATAATGTGAACGAATTTGTTGGTACTTTAATACATAACGAATGACATTCATTAACAATGATCAAGCCGACCAGTAGTATGTTATGGTACCATAGGATCTGACAAATCCCGTTATCGGACTATCGCCATGGTTATGCATGGGGGTAATGTGGGTAACGACAGAACCTGATGATTGTTAACTTACCCTTTGGTGGTTTGTTAATACGAGTTGAACGATGGACGAGTCACACATGTTTGAATGTATTCAACGAGATGACCAAAAGTTAGTTTTCACAATTAAAACACAAACAATTTGAACGATTTGAACGATTGGAACGATTTGAACGATTAAACGATTGGTTTTGAAAACACGAACGATTGAGGACAAGTACAATTGAACGATTGGTTTTTGGTTTGTGATTAGATAACGGGACGGGTGTAATGTGATAAATACATGGTAGATACGCCGCTGGTACTTCTTATATATAAGTGCTTTTAACATATTGCATTTCGTGGCGTTATTTAGTTCACTTGAACGATTGATTACACGCGACGATCTTTACTAAATGATATAAACCATATGAGTTTATTACAAGAACGAGTTACAATTTGGTTTACAAAAGCAAATGTTTTAGTCAAGATTCATGGCAACGAGGTTTTCATAAACATATAACCAACTTGTTTTAGTTGGTTATTCATATTGCAATACCAACACTTTTCACAAACAAGGTTTTCAATTATCGACTCTTGTAGTCGTACGAGGTATTGCAACATTATACAAGCCATGAATTTGACATACTCACAAAACCTATGTGCTCGCCGACATTTTTATGCTAACTTTATTTTCACATATTGAAGGGGTATGGTCCCAAAAACCTCGCACAGGCTCATTGGACTATACCACAACTTCACCACAATTAACTCTCTTTAAGAGCACCTTGCGCGGCTGCGCACTGGTTCTGAAAAAAAAAACATGAAAATAAAACAGTTTTCAACATCCACGCGCTAAAAGGAACTAATAGATCATTGCGCAAGCCCATATGAAGTTGGGAGTAAAACTATGAACAACATATCCGCGCAAATATCACCCAGACTTAAACAAGAAATGACCTTTCTGTTACAACAGAATTAGCATGAGGTAAAGCCACACAGGATTACAGTTGTAAACCTTCTAGAAGGACCTATCATGCACAACCATTAGGTTATAACCGAATGGCCACGTGGCATCATCCTGAGCTCCCCTCAAAGTCACGACGATGGCAATAAATCGAAGGAAGATCCATACTTGCCCACTTTCCACGTGGCATCTCCGCAGCCGTTGATCATGCCCACGATCCGTGTGCACATACATCACGATTAGTGATTAACGTTAAAGAAAATAACCACTCACGGAAATCACTTTCCATTACCTCCTCCGTCAACAGATTTTCCCGCCCAAATTCGGTTACAAATAAGGATAATTCAGGTATCATCTCCCAAGTTACATTCACTTCACTTTTACTACTTCTTCTTCTTCATCAAAACCTGTACTTATTCTCACGCTGGAGGGTGGTCACAGAGAGAACCTTCATTCTCCCCTTGACGAGTCTAACGGCTGTTTGTTTTGCAGTTATTATCGGAAGAAGGAGATTAGCTAAACCCCAAATCAAACGAGAGGAATCACCCTTTTATGCAGAACTAAACCCCTGGTGTTTCTTCATTGGCGCCCATCGATTCTCAGTTTTCATTCTCATATTCTCGTTTCGGTTCATTTCTCTTCAACCTCTGTTTTCAATGGCAAAGATCTCATCAAACCGTCCATCAAGTCCTCGATCTGAAAACAAGGGATTTTTAGTCCAAGTTACTCAGATCGACGGAATCATGGACAAACGAGCCAGCAACAACAATTGTCACCAGGTAACAAGCTCTGTTACCTCAGAAATGAAATCTGGAACTCGGAATCCTCCAGATCTACGTTCGGAGGAAACTTCGGAGTATTGGTTCAACAAATTCCAGGAAACTATGAATAAAATTCTTATACCAAATCCCTGATCTGAATTTTTCCACCACAGATCTGGTCATCAGGAGTCCCGAGAGGAGCATACACTAAAGAAGAAATCCGAGAACACAGTGTTGGACCTACAACCACCACATTAGTGGGACATCCAACCCAGTAGCAAAGAGTATCCATAAACACTCAAAATTATGCAACAAAATAAGGAAGACAACAACCAACAAAAGGCCAGTGCGGAACAAACATACGTGGTGCAAGGGGGGCCCTCACAAAGACCACATAAACGGAGCCATAGTCAACATTGGCGAGAACAACAAGTAGTCTTCCCCGTCATTTCAGGAGGTCCTCAAGAAGAACGCCCGGTAATCAAAACTGGCATCTTTGGCCATTACCGTACTGTTTATATGTTTATCGATCCTGGAAGTTCCATGGACATAATTTACGAACAATGTTTCAAGCAATTAGACCCAGAGGATAAGGCACGCTTGAAACCAGTAGATTTTCCCCTAACTGGTTTCTGCAATGAAGCCGTCTTCCCATTGGGTCAAATCGCGTTCCCTGTGACACTCTCAGATGGCGAACATTCGCGTATTGTCACAGTCAATTTCATGGTTTTGCCAGCTACGTCACGCCATGATGTACTATTGGGAAGGCGATCACAGAGGGAGTTCAGTATGATTACCTCTATACCACATGCGGCTTGTGGTTTCCCAACAGAAACAGGGGTAAGAATTCTATATTCCAGCAAAGAGGTGATGTACGTGGACAATGAGCCACCAATGAAAGTCGCCAAGCCATCACCCCCAAATGAGCCAGAAAAGTGTGTTCTCAATAAAGAATATCCTGAGCATACCATTTTGTTAGGTCACGCCATCTCACCTACAATTCGCGTAAAGTTAAAAGAACTCCTGTCTAATAATATGGGCATCTTCACATGGTCCCCGGCGGACATGATAGGAGTACCAAGAGAAATAACACAGCATTGCTTAAATATTCGACCTTTCGCAGAACTAGTTGCACAAGGGAAACGCAGCCTCAGTACTGAAAAAGCTCAAGCAATAAACGAACAAGTAGCTGAATTACTGCAAGCCCGGATTCTGCGTGAAGTGCAATATCAAACCTGGGTGGCTAACCCAGTAATGGTGCAGAAACACAATGGCGGGGGCGCATGTGCGTCGACTTTAAAGATCTTAACAAAGCTTGTCCCAAGGACTGTTACGCCCTTCCCAAGGTAGACAAAAAAGTTGATTCCCTGGCATCCTTCCGATGGAAATGCTTCTTGGATTGTTACAAGGGATACCATCAAGTGCAAATGAAAGAAGAGGATGAAGACAAAACGGCATTCCGCACAGATAAAGGTATTTTCTGCTATACGAAAATTCCTTTCGGCCTTCGAAATGCAGGCGCCACTTATCAACGTCTGATGGATAAAGTCTTCGGAGAAGATATCGGGGTAACAGTAGAAGCTTACTTGGACGACCTCGTTATCATGAGTCGGGAAGAAGAAACCATGTTAGCTAACATTCAGCGCACATTTGATTCGTTGCGCAAGGTCAACCTCAAGCTAAATCCAGTGAAATGTTCATTCGGGATGGAAGAAGGCAAATTCCTCGGGTTTATTGTAACCAAGGAAGGTTTCAAGGTTAACCCAGAAAAACTGGGCGGCTAGCAGCACTCAACAGGTTTTTGGCAAATCACGCTGCCAAATCTTACCCGTTCATCAGCACCTTACACAACTGCGTCAAAAAGAGCCACTTCCAGTGGACACCAGAAGCCGAAAAAGCCTTCCAATAAATGAAAGAGTGTTTATTTCAACTGCCAACCTTAACGGCCCCGCTAAAGGATGAGCCACTAATCCTATACCTATCCACCACTGAAGTAGCCATTGGTGCAGTGTTAATGGTCGAAAGGGAGGGGGTTCAAACCCCAATTTATTACATCAGCAAAATGTTAACTGGTCCAGAGACACGCTATTCTATCATGGAGAAACTCGTCCTTGCACTGGTTCACGTATCACGAAGACTACGGCGATATTTTTCTGGCCACGTTATCACCGTCCTTACGAACTATCATCTAGGACAAATCATGTCCAAGCCAGATGTCGCGGGACGGTTGGCCAAGTGGGCTATCGAGATAGGAGGATACAACATCATATACAAACCTCGCCCATCTATTAAGGGATAAATCTTAGCAGACTTTGTTACCGAAGTCCCCATCGACAAAATCTAGGAATGCGAGGAAATTTAAAATTCTACCCCAGTCTTCGATGACAGGGTTTGGACATTACATACGATGGCGCCTCAAATGACAGCGGTACAGGCGCAGGACTTCGCCTAGTTAGCCCCGACAACCATGAACTCACGTACGCAATCCGCTTGGATTTCAAAAGTACTTACAACAAAGCGGAGTACGAAGCGTTCCTTCCAGGTCTTCGCTTGGCACTCAAAATGGGAGCAAAGAACCTGGAAGCACACGTTGATTCCAAATTAGTCGCAGAACAAGTCAATGGTCATTATGATGCTAAAGGCGAAATCATGGCTTTATATTTGGAACAAGCGAGAATCCTTATCAACCAATTTCAGACTTTCAAAATAGTCCACATCAATAGAAGCGAAAACAAACACGCAGATGCGTTAAGCAAATTGGCTGCTACAAGCTTCAGACACCTCGCAAAAGAAGTCCGCATCGAGGTATTATCTAATCCATCTGTTCCCTTAAGACAAGTAAACATCATAGAAGTTGGGAATCCATCTTGGATGTCCCCAATCATTACATACTTGCAACATGGGATCCTCCCAGAGGGAAAAACGGAGGCTAGGAAAATCCAGCATAAGGCGTTAAATTATGAAATGGCAGACGGTATCTTATACCGCCAGTCATTCTTGGGCCCTCTTCTACGCTGCATAGATAGAACCGACGCACGATATTTTATCCGCGAAACTCATGAGGGGTTATGTGGAATCCACGCAGGACCACGCATGGTGGTCGCCAAAATCATGAATGCAGGTTACTACTGGCCGGGAATGCATATGGATACAGTAGAACTGTCACACAAATGCACGGCGTGCCAGCGCAATGCCCCAAGCACGCTCCACCCAAAGAACCCTCTGGTCGCAGTCACCTCAGCTTGGCATTTCCAACAATGGGGCATTGACCTAGTCGGTCCTTTCCTCGATGCGCCTGGTGCAGTCAAGTTCAAAATAGTAGCGGTAGACTACTTTACCAAATGGGTGGAAGCAAAGGCTCTTGCCTCAACTACTGCAATGGTAATCCGAAAGTTCATCTGGGAACACATTATTTGCCGATTTGGATTACCATTGCGCATAATTTTGGATAATGGCACAAACTTCGCATCAGAAGATCTACAAAAATGGTTTAAAGAGATGAACATCGAACACAGCTTCGCCTCTGTGGCGCACCCACAAGCGAATGGGCAAGTCGAGAGCGTAAACAAACAGATCGTGGATGGCATTAAAGCGAGACTTGGAACTGCGTGCAGGGGGTGGGTGGACGAATTACCAAGCAATTTATGGGCTCACCGCACAATGCCGAAAACCAGTACCGGTGAAACTCCATTCAGTCTCGTTTATGGTTCAGAAGCGGTAATCCCAGCAGAAGTCGGTCTTCCATCACCGCGTATGATTGCCATGGAAAAACAAGATAACGAGTGAGAGCGAAGAACTGACTTGGACCTCCTTGAGGAAAGGCACGAAAATGCAGCCATTAGCGAAGCCAGGTACAAATTAAAGCTCGAAAAATATTATAATGCTCGAGTGCGCGTGTGCACCTTCGTTCCAGGAGATTTTGTCCTGCGAGACAATAAAGCCTCCAACGCAGAGAAACCGGGAAAACTCGCGCCAAAATGGGAAGGACCGTATGTTATTCATGAAGTCCTAGGTAAAGGTGCATATACCCTCAAGAGGCTTGATGGAACGACCGTCCCACGCACATGGAACGCGCAACAGTTGCGCAGAAGCTACATGTAGCCGACATATTCATTCCACATAACAGTCAAGGCCCACGCAGGCAACATAATTATTCCATTTATTTACTTTGTATCAACTGGCCTCCGCGCCTTATCCCATTAATACAAAGTTTTTCCTACTATATTGTTTATTACAAAATGCATGAAATTCCTTTGGGTTAGCGGGAAAACATTATGGTAACACATTACACGTCTCATGAACGGTCCGCGAATAAAAGTCCCGCGCTTAATCCAGACTTACGTTCACACATGAGCTTTCTACCATCTTTATTTGCTTTACCTAAACAAAGTAATTGTGCGCATGGAAGACAATGTAATTCAAACAAACCTTATATTCAGAAATAGTTACTTGCGCATCACACGCAATAACAAAAATCCATATGCACAGTGCATAAAAAACAATGCTTACAAAGCATACAAAATAAACAAACTAAACACCCGGAAACATGGCTAACACCTCTGCAGAGAAATATAGTGCTTCACCATACCACTCCAGAGGGTGGGGATCGAACATCCACTCGTTTTCATCCCCATATGCCATCTGAGTTCTGGCCGGAGTTACCAAACGACGATCACTTCGACACCGTTTGTACACTATCGAACAACGGCTTCTCCAGTCACCCGGAAAACCTTGAGTTAAGACATTCGCCGACAATCGAGTAACCCCTTCATCGTTATCACCTGTAGTACGATGAGAGGCATAATTTTCTCTTGTAGACGAGTAAGGAACGGTGCCAAGAAATCCTTCACTTCTGGCAACCTTTTCTGGTAACAGACCTCCAAGATGAAGCAAAGCTTCAGCATCGTCAAAGGTCTTCAGGATTTCAGAAACCCTCCATGAACGGAATTTTCGCCTGGTTCTCATATTTGCCAAATCTGGTAGAGTTTTAATAACCTCTATATAAATATATAACTAAAACGAGTTGACGTCAGCATCGTTAAGAGAGATGTAAGAAATCGTAATGATTAATGTGAAATCGCCACTTTCTAAAAACGGCGGTGTCATAGTAATCATCGATTCCATTAAATAATCTCTGACAGCGTCTGCACGCATTCCCAGAAGCTACAGTTTCAGTAAAAAGGTGATCAGTTAAAACATCTATTCATCTTCTACCCTACGGCACAAGGGTCACGTCATATCAACCAGCTCATAAAAAAATGTTCATAAATAGTACAACTTGAGGAATAACTTCCCTAAGAAGATTTTCAACATTTTCGCGTCAAAAAATCCACACAACAAAAATCACGCATCTCTTATAAGTCCAGTACTCCACTTATTTGCATAAGAGCAACACTAGACTGGGGGGGACTTGAAGGGGTATGGTCCCAAAAACCTCGCATAGGCTTATTGGACAATACCACAACTTCACCACAATTAACCCTCTTTAAGAGCACCTTGTGTGGCTGCGCACTGGTTCTAAAAAAGAACATGAAAAGAAAACAGTTTTCAACATCCGCGCACCAAAAGGAACTAATAGATCCTTGCGCAAGCCTATATGAAGTTGGGAGTAAAACTCTGAACAACATCTCCGCACAAATATCACCCAGACATAAACAATAAATAACCTTTCTGTTACAATAGAATTAGCATGAGGTAAAGCCACACAGGATTACAGCTGTTAACCTTCTAGAAGGACCTATCAGGCACAACCATTCGGTTATAACCGAATGGCCACGTGGCATCATCCTGAGCTCCCCTCAAAGTCACGACGATGGCAATAAATATAAGGAAGATCCATACTTGCCCACTTTCCACGTGGCATCCCCCCAGCCGTTGATCATGCCCACGATCCGTGTGCACATACATCACAATTAGTGATCAACGGTGGAGAAAATAACCACTCACGGAAATCACTTTCCGTTACCTCCTCCGTCAACAGATTTTCCCACCCAAATTCGGTTATAAATAAGGATAATTCAGGTATCATCTCCCAAGTTACATTCACTTCACTTTTACTACTTCTTCTTCTTCATCAAAACCTGTACTTATTCTCATGCCGGAGGGTGGTCACGAAGTGAACCTCCATTATCCCCGTGACGAGTCTAACGGCTGTTTGTTTTGCAGTTATTTTCGGAAGAAGGAGATTAGCTAAACCCCGAATCAAACGAGAAGAATCACCCTTTTATGGAGAACTAAACCCTTGGTTCAATTGATTCCGGTCTGTTGAACCAGTGTTTCTTCAGTAATCCGAAAGTTCATCTGGGAACACATTATTTGCCGATTTGGATTATCATTGCGCATAATTCGGATAATGGCACAAACTTCTTATCAGAAGATCTACAAAAATGGTTTAAAGAGATGAACATCGAACACAGCTTCGCCTCTGTGGCGCACCCACAAGCGAATGGGCAAGTCGAGAGCGTAAAAAAACAGATCGTGGATGGCATTAAAGCGAGACTTGGAACTACGCGCAGGGGGTGTGTGGACGAATTGCCAAGAATTTTATGGGCTCATCGCACAATGCCGAAAACCAGTACACGCGAAACTCCATTCAGTCTCATTTATGGTTCAGAAGTGGTAATCCCAGTAGAAGTCGGTCTTCCATCACCACGTATGATTGCAATGGAAAAACAAGATAACGAGCGAGGGCGAAGAATTTACTTGGAGCTCCTTGAGGAAAGTTGCGAAAACGTAGCCATTAGCGAAGCCAGGTACAAATCAAAGCTCGAAAAATATTATAATGCTCGAGTGCGCATGTGCACCATCGTTCCAAGAGATTTTGTCCTACGTGACAATGAAGCCTCCAACGCAGAGAAACCGGGAAAACTCGCGCCAAAATGGGAAGGACCGTATGTTATTCATTAAGTCCTAGGTAAAGGCGGATATACCCTCAAGAGGCTTGATGGAACGACCGTCCCACCCACATGGAACGCGCAACAGTTGCGCAGATGCTACATGTAGCCGACATATTCATTCCGCATAACAGTCAATGCGCACGCAGGCAACATAATTATTCCATTTATTTACTTTGTATCAACTGGCCTCCGCGCCTTATCCCATTAATAAAAAGTTTTTCCAACTATATTGTTTATTACAAAATGCATGAAATTCCTTTGGGTAAGCACGAAAACATTATGGTAACACATTACAAGTCTAATGAACGGTCTGCGAATACAAGTCCCGCGCTTAATCCAGACTTACGTTCACATATGAGCTTTCTAACATCTTTATTCGCTTTACCTAAACAAAGTAATTGTGCGCATGCTAGACATTGTAATTCAAACATACATTATATTCAAAAATAGTTACATGCGCATCACACGCAATAACAAAAATCCATATGCACAGTAGTGCATCAAAAAGTTACTCGTGCAACAAGCACGTTAACAAAATATACAAGCACAACAGTGCATCAAAAACAATGCTTACAAAGCATACAAAATAAACAAACTAAACACCCAGAAACATGGCTAACACCTCTGCAGAGGAATATAGTGCTTCACCATACCACTCCAGAGGGTGGGGATCGACAATCCACTCGTTGTCATCACCAGATGCCATCTGAGTTCCGGCCGGAGTTACCAAACCATGATCACTTCGACGCCGTTTGTACACTATCGAACAACGGCTTCTCTAGTCAGCTGGAAAACCTTGACTTAAGACATTCGCCGACAATCGAGTAACCCCTTCATCGTTATCACCTGTATTACGAAGAGAGGCATGATTTTCTATTGTATGACGAGTAAGGAACGGTGCCAAGAAACCCTTCACTTCCGGTAACCTTTTCTGGTCACAGATCTCCAAGAAGAAGCAAAGCTTCAGCAGCATCAAAGGTCTTCAGGATTTCAGAAACCCTCCGTGAATGGAATTTTCGCCTGGTTCTCATATTTTCCAAATCTGGTAGAGTTTTAATAACCTCTATATAAATATATAACTAAAACGAGTTGACGTCAGGGTCGTTAAGAGAGATGTAAGAAATCGTAATGATTAATGTCAAATCGCCACTTTCTAAAAACGGCGGTGTCACAGTAATCATCGATTCCATTAAATAATCTCTGACAACGTCTGCGTGCATTCCTAGAAGCTACAGTTTCAGTAAGAAGGTGATCGGTTAAAACATCGATTCATCTTCTACCCTACGGCACAAGGGTCACGTCACATCAACCAGCTCATAAAAAAAATGTTCATAAATAGCTCAACTTGAGGAATAACTTCCCTAAGAAGATTTTCAACATTTTCGCATCAAAAAAATCCACACAACAAAAATCACCCATCTCTTATAAGTCCAGTACTCCACTTATTTGCATAAGAGCAACACTAGACTGGGGGGACTTGAAGGGGTATGGTCCCAAAAACCTCGCACAGGCTCATTGGACCATACCACAACTTCACCACAATTAACCCTCTTTAAGAGCACCTTACGCGGCTGCGCACTGGTTCTGAAAAAGAACATGAAAAGAAAACAGTTTTCAACATCCGCGCGCCAAAAGGAACTAATAGATCCTTGCGCAAGCCAATATGAAGTTGGGAGTAAAAATCTGAACAACATCACCGTGCAAATATCACCCAGACTTAAACAAGAAATGACCTTTCTGTTACAACAGAATTAGCATTAGGTAAAGCCACACAAGATTACAGCAGTAAACCTTCTAAAAGGACCTATCGTGCACAACCATTCGGTTATAACCGAATGGCCACGTGGCATCATCCTGAACTCCCTTCAAAGTCACGACGATGGCAATAAATCGAAGGAAGATCCATACTTGCCCACTTTCCACGTGGCATCTCCCCAGCCGTTGATCATGCCCACGATCCGTGTGCACATATATCACAATTAGTGATTAACGGTGGAGAAAATAACCACTCACGGAAATCACTTTTCGTTACCTCCTCCGTTAACATATTTTCCCGCCCAAATTCGGTTATAAATAAGGATAATTCAGGTATCATCTCCCAAGTTACATTCACTTTTACTACTTCTTCTTCTTCATCGAAACATGTACTTATTCTCACGCTGGAGGGTGGTCATGGAGAGAACCTCCATTCTCCCCGTGACGAGTCTAATGGCTGTTTGTTTTGCAGTTATTATCGAAAGAAGGAGATTAGCTAAACCCCGAATCAAATGAGAGGAATCACCCTTTTATGCAGAACTAAACCCCTGGTTCAATTGATTCCGGTTTGTTGAACCAGTGTTTCTTCACATATGTTTCAGGTGCTGTTGTTTGATGATGTTGATGATGACTAGGATGCATGCTCACATAGGATCGGACGAGGCCTTAGTGACTAAATAACAATGATAGACAATGTGTGTGTGTTTTGTTTATGATATCAAGACAATGTAAAAACTTAATATTTAAATAAAACATAACTTTAAATCCATGTGTTGTGAAACAATGATTCTGTGACTCCACTCCCCGACGTTTCCGCCGAGGTTTTGTTGTTTTAACGCGGCCGGGGTGTGACAGAAGAGTTAGTATCAGAGCTCATGGTTATAGTGAATTAGGTTATTAGTAATGCTTTGACCTAGACTATAACCTTCCTAGTACCCTAACGTGAGTTTACTTGCGTTTAGATCTTAAAACCAAACCGTCACCTATCTTTAGGTGACAACCACAACAAGAACACGAATTACGAATCCGTTTTGAAAATCAATCATCAATTCTTAGATGATTTGTTATAAGGTTTTGAACCTTCAAAGTTTTCAAAATCTCGTCAAAGTTTGGGTCGTATAATGTGAACACGTGCAATCTGGAAGGGTGGGTGCCTGTATCCCGAGTTTTCTTTCTAAGGCTAGAGTGTTCGCACAAATCCACATAATCGGACCAGTCACTCTTACCTGGGAACTCTTGGGGTGAGTGTCCACTTATAGGCTAAAACATGTCTTCGCGATACATTACTATGGCCCATTTACTTTGATAAGTCACTGTGTGTCGTTTGTTTGTTCAAGGTAACGAACAAATGATCACCTTCCCTATGTTTTGTCGATGTTTTCAATACCTCTTTTGTTTATCCAAATGTCAATCTCACTCGTTTCTCATGTTTCCTTGTTCTTTTTAGAATATGCCACCTAGACGTGATCAAACACAAGATGCTGCACTCGCAGCCTTAGTTACTCAGCAGATTGCTGCTGTGATTCTGAACCTCATAACTCAGATTAATCAAGAGAATAACAATAACAACAACAATAACACTGCTCAGTACAGTTTTAAGATGTTTAATTCGGCTAAACCACTGAAATTTTCTGGGTCTCAAGGAGCAACTGCGCTCCTACAATGGTTCGAGAGTCTGGAAAGCACATTCTGACATGTTCAGTGTCCCAATGAGCGAAAGGTCGAGTTTGTGTCTAGTGTTTTCAAGAAACGTGCTCTAACATGGTGGAACGGGGTGATGAGAGATAGGGGTGCCGATGTGGCTATGGCACAAACTTGGGAAGAGCTTCGGGCTCTCATGATGAGGGAGTTCTGCCCCCGACACGAAATAAGGGCATTGGAATGAGAGTTTGATGATCTTAAACAAGATGGGGGAGAACACCAAGCTTACACGGATCGTTATGAGGAGCTGAGTTTATTGTGTCCTACTATGGTTACCCCGTTGGAGAAAGCGATCGAGAGGTATATTGATGGTTTGCCTGACTCTGTGTAGGACATAGTTACTGGTAGTAACCCTACCACTGTTCGTCAGGCTATCGAATTGGCTACAACCCTGACTGAGTGTCAAGTCAGGAAGGGAAAACTTACCCGCAAGGGTGACAAGAAACAGTCAGCCGATACCACACAAGACAAGGGAAATGGAAAGAAGAAGGGTGAGTCATCAAGGAGGTCAAGGAATCGTAAGGCTTCCCAGAATTTTGCTGTTACCGCACGACCCAATCAGAACACTCAGAACCAACCGGCACAACCTCCTACAAGGAAACCGTATGCTGGCATTGCACCATATTGTAATAGGTGCAATGGTCATCATGTGGTTCAGCAAGCATGTAAATAGTGCACCTCTTGTGGTAAACTTGGCCACACAGCCAACATTTGTCGATCGGTTCCTAATCAAGCTGCTCAGAATCCAGCACAAGCTCAGGGAAACGCTGCTAGACCTCCTTTCCCACCTAGTTCATGTTTTAACTGCGGAGAAATGGGTCACTTCAGGAACAACTGCCCAAGATTGGTGAACACGAACGCTAATACTAATGCTAATCTCACTCGTGGACGAGCATACAACATCAATGCTAACGAGGCTCGTGCTGATAACGAAGTCGTTAACGGTACGTTCCTTGTTAACCATCAACCTGCATCTGTTCTTTTCAATTCTAGTGCCGATAGAAGTTTTGTATTGTTATCATTTGAGCGTTTACTTGCGATGCCTAGAAATTAACTAAGGAAACCCTTATCAGTCGAAGTTGCTACTGGTGAGCCTCTCGTACTCGATTCTGTCATTCGTGATTGCCATTTGAACCTCGATAACCATCTCTTTCCTATTGACCTCACACTAATGCAACTTGGAAGTTTCGATATCGTCGTAGGAATGGATTGGTTAACTTAACATCATGCTGAGGTGGTTTGTTTCGATAAGATTGTTCATATTCCTCTTTTGTCTGGTGAAGTCCAAGGTTCGTGGTGAGAAACCCTCGGGGTGATTTGAAACTCATGTCATGTACTAAAGCCCAAAAATACTTACGAAAAGGATATGTGGCCTTTCTGGCACATGTCGTGGAGGAGAAAGGAAATAGCAAGTGTATTCAAGATATTCCGATTGTTCGAGATTATCCAGAGGTGTTTCCTGATGAACTGCCTGGTTTGCCTCTAGTTCGTCAAGTCGAGTTTCATATTGATCCTGTACCTAATGCCAACCCGATTGCTAAAGCACCTTACCGTCTGAGATGCAAGAATTGTCAAAACAATTGCAGGAGTTATCTGACAAAGGATTCATCTGTCCGAGTTATTCACCTTGGGGCGCTCCAGACCTCCAGTCCTGTTTGTGAAAAAGAAAAATGGATCTTTCCGTATGTGTATCGATTATCGTGAGCTTAACAAGCTCACCATCAAGAATCGATATCCCCTACCACGAATTGATGATCGTTTTTACCAGCTACAAGTGCTACATGTTTTTCCAAGATCGATTTGCGTTCTGGGTATCATCAGCTTCGTGTATTCGAAGAAGATATTCCCAAGACTGCTTTCTGCATGAGATATGGTCACTACGAGTTCACTGTCATGCCATTTGGTTTGATAAATGCCCCAGCTGTTTTCATGGACTTAATGAATAGGGTTTGTAAACCTTATTTAGACAAGTTCAACATTGTATTTATCTACGACATTCTTATTTATTCTAAGTCTCGAGCCGATCACGGACAACACCTTCTGCTGACAATGGAACTCCTGAGGAAGGAACAACTATTTGCCAAGTTCTCCAAGTGTGAATTTTGGCTTAAGGAAGTTCAGTTTTTGGGCCATATAGTCAACGAGCAGGGTATTCATGTGGATCCTTCCAAAATCGCTGCAATTAAGGATTGGAACACACCTACTACACCCACAGAAGTTCGCTCTTTTCTTGGTCTTGCTGGTGTTGGACCGTGTTGCGACCCCGAAAAGTTAGTTAAGGACGTTCATCTTCACATACGAAGGCGGAATCAACGTAAATGAAGTTACACAGCTTTTCTCTTTCAATTTCCTTCTCTATTATTGCTTTCTGAATTGATTTTGACAGAGTTCGGTTACACAAGCAATGAGATGGTTTCGCTCCAACCTACATGCATGAATGACCAGGTTTCGCTCATAGCTGCTATATATAGGCCATGTGGTTTCGCTCTTATGACACTTGACAAATAAGCGAAACCTCTAACGTCCCTATAAGCGAAACCACCTAAAGACTCTATAAGCGAAACCCTATGATGTACATATAAGCGAAATACCTCTAATCTATGTACATAAAAGCGAAACTACAACATAAAGACCTAATTTGACTTTCTAGTTCCTATGTTGACCTATCTTGACCTAAGACTTGATATATACGTAGTCAACAGACATTCCGTGCATCAACAGACTCCCCCTTGGATGTTGACGAAGTCTTCAGCTCCGAGTCTTCAGTCTTGGTCTTTTCTCCAACTCTCTGTCTTCACATCATAAACATTCTATCTTCACAGGTTTAGAATCTTATCCTACCTCCATCTTCAAACTCCCCTTTGACTGTTGATCCAGACTCCCCCTCTCAACATGCTAGAATCAGAGGTCTTGATCTGTTCAAGCTTTGACATTTAGCTTCCGTGGGAATAATGAAGTCCAAAACTTGTTTCTCAAACATCAATCATTACAAGCTATCTTTTCAACAATAAATCACAAACTATCAGCTTTAGCAATTCACTCAAGTATTCAGGTCCAAATTAATGACCCTGATTACTCAATTAATCTACCAAGTTCAACATAATGACCTTGGTTGATCATTTGACAAATCAAACTGATTTTGAAAACATTTTCAAACATTTTCTGAAAATAACAAGTATCAAGTTAATGAACTTGTTTTTTACTTTTCAATAAATCAAACTTCATCAAAGTAAGCTCTCCTCATTCTTCAGTCCAGAATCTCCTGCATCTGCTTTAATCATCTGAGAATCCAACAATCAACTCTCCACTTTGGTTTGTCAAAAATTAAGCAGAAATAAAATCTTTTTGGATTTTATAAAGTGTTCTAAACTAAGAAATGAAATGCAGAAAACTTAAATTGCAGAAAGTAAACAAAGTAAACGATTTACAAACATATTTTTGGCGAGCGTGTCACGGAATCATATCAGCTATCAGACAAATCACAAGTACCGTTAAGCTTCATTTCATACACAGACTTAAACAATTCACCTCGATTGTCGATATACCGATCCATCTTAAATTCTCACACAATTTTCAATTTACTCAGGATAAGATTTAGATGTCTTATGAACTTAGCTCATTCATGTGTCCCACCTCTTGAATATACTCCCGTATCCAGAATCCCAATATTCAGTCTTACAGGTGAGTATACTACAATGATATCTGTACATAAATTAGGTAATGCGAGGGCCGAGGGATCTCAGGTCGATACTTCCGTATACGCAGAGAGATGTCAGCTTCGACTTTACGGTATGTCCCCTTTAGAGGATCTTTTAGCTACAACAGCAGCGACTATCAATTTTATTGTTTCATCTGCATGCTGAGGGTTTATGCTATGTTTAAAGCTGTGACAACTCGAGTTTCCAAGATTCTATCTTCGCATGTAGTGCACGTTAAATTTTTTTTATTTAGTTGTTTGTTAATACGACTCGTTGTTTCACAACGCTTACTTTTGTAATACGTTGTATCGTATTTCGATTAATATTGTGTACTTGGAAATCTGTAATATTTGTTAATATGTGAGTGTGTGTTATTAAGGTTTGTATTAATTACATGTTAATTAAAAGATGGGACTTTACTGTAAACAATATCATGAAATCACTCAAGTGGTGAAAACACTTTAGAGTGTTTTCGTCCCACTGATGACCACGAAATCAGAAATGGGCTTGGCCCATGGCCCAGTGTTTTAGATATTTTATAAAATCATTGTTAAACCAATCTTCCCAGACAAGTTTCACACTTATCAAACATAATCTTATCACTTTGTCTTTCTCTATCATCTGAAAACCCAACCAAAGAGAACACATCTTGAAGCAAAACCTCTGTTTAAATCATTGGTTAGTGATCTTCATGTTCAGTTGTTTAAGATGCTTATCATATGATTATTGGATGTTTAATCATGATGTTTGTATATATTTGATATATGTGATTATGTGATTAATAATTGTGTGATTGTTAGATAATTATTATCCATGAAACTGTGTGTATATTTGAAGTATGATCAACAGTGGGTATTTGTATTGGATGATAAACTGATTAAACTGGGATTCTGGTATCATACGATGTTGGCAAATCATATATTACATATCAATGATTGATTTAAACGACTTGTAGATGATTAAACATGTTTCTGTAATGAAATAGCTACTGGGTTTTAAGTTACAGTGAGTTGTTGAGGATGATGATGTTTCACGAAAACACCCCACCATTTTTAAAGTGGACGAAATCACTTCAAGTGATTTCGGCCCAAGTGTGTTTGGCCCACATGTGTTTTCGGCCCAGTAAGGGTGTTTTCGGCCCACATGTTTGTTTTCGGCACTATTTGGATTTCGGCTCATAAGGGGGATTTCGGCCATGTGTGGGATTTCGGACAAAAGGGTTTTCGGCCATAAGGGGGATTTCGGCCTAATGTGTTTTCGGCCCATATATGTGATTTCGGCCCAAGTTGGATTTCGATCCATAAGTGATTTCGCCACTTTTGTTTGTCTGGCAACAAGCTACTGTTAATAATTAATGTTATTAATTATGTTATTTAGCTTAAACTAATCACTTGAATAACTCAGTTAGTTATTTAACTTTGTTAAATATGTATTTTGGGAACCTCATTGTTTGAGTAACTCTGTTAGATGACAATTCTGTTAAGTTGTTAACTAGGTTAACTAACTTACTCTGTTTGTTTATTATTTCAAATGATGTGGATTAATTCTATTATTTCCTGAAATCTGTTAACTATATTCACTCAGTTAAATTGCTAGATTTGCGAGATGCCAACTCTGTTAAACGTATGAATGCGATTAACTGCTTATGTTGCATGATATGAACTGTCAAACACTTTGTGATATTATTGTGACACTAGTTCCATGTGAAACATTACGAACATATTCTGACTGAACATACGTGCACTATAGGATTTGATTGATTACTTGCGAGCATATAGTTTAGCATACCGAGCAAACAAGGTGAGTTCACACTTCTACCAAGGCATGGGATTCCCGGGGTTGGGAATGGGTTGATTAGCTGCTTATTTATGCTTAAGAGTTATCGGAATTGCATACCATTAGCCTCGGGAGATGAAGGTCAATGGTAGATACTACTAGACTAGTGATACTTATACATCTCTTCGCAAACATGCCGGGATCGGCCGCGATACTAGAACAATCTTCGCAAACATGCCTGGAATGGCCGCGAACTATACTTTAATCTTCGCAAACATGCCTGGAGGGCCGCGATACAAATATAACTAGTCTAGAAAACATGGGAAACCCCCACTAAACTTCGCAAACATGCCTTGAGGGCCGCGATGCTATTACATACGATACATGATTACTAAACGAACATATGATTCACGAAATGAACATTATAACTAAATAACCAACTGTGAACTCGCTCAACTAGTTGTTGACTCTCTGTTACATGCCTTGCAGGACCTTAGGTACTTTTGGAGCTTGCACGGGAGGCACGGTCGTTGTGGATATGGATCGTGAATGTGTTGTTAAACATTATGACTTTTTGTATTTAAACTGATGTTGGGTTTTTACATTAATGCTTCCGCTACACACTTGTTTATATTTGGTTTTGGAAACACCTATTGTATTGATGAATGACTTTTACTTTATACTTATGTTCAATATGATTGGTGGCTTGATCCTGGTCATGTCACGCCTCCAAGCGGTAGTACTCCGCGTGTGGATTTTGGGGGTGTGACAGATTGGTATCAGAGCCATTGGTTATAGAGAACTCGGTTTTAATAAGGGAAAAACGTTTTTATTAAAACCAGACTATAACCAGAACAGTGCTCAACGATCCACAACGACGCCTCGCTCCACGTGCAAGACTCATCACTCTAGGTAATATGGTACATGTCTTATTGCCTACTTGCTAGAATTGCATAGAACTTTGCTCCGGGTATGCTTAGGTTAACTTAACACTATTGCATGAGAACACTTGTGTGATTATTCCCTTTTGTTATCGCACTACTCGCGAACCTCTCTCACTTATGTCATATTTACTATGAAGATCATGTCTGGACGTATCAACATGACGCAAGCCCAACTGACGGCTCTCATTAACGAACGAATTGCTGAGGCACTTACAGCCGCACAAGCAGGAGGTATACCCTGCAGTTGTAACTCACACTAGGATCTTTAGATCCTACACTCCTAAACCAACTCTTGTGTTTTAATCTTGTACTGGATTCTTATATACAACAGGTCAGCACGCTCAGCCACCTGTTTGTACCTTCAAAACTTTCATGGACTGTCGTCCTACTACCTTTAGTGGCACGGAAGGAGCGGTTGGACTCCTCCATTGGTTTGAAAAGCTCGAGTCAGTATTTGAAATGTGCGAATGCCCTGAGGCTCGCAGGGTGAAGTACGCCACTGGTACACTAGAAGGCATTGCGCTGACTTGGTGGAATGCGCAAGTGCAGATGTTAGGGTTGGCTGTTGCTAACGCCACACCCTGGAATGATTTCAAGGAGTTGATCAAGGAGGAATATTGTAGCCGTGATGATATTCATAAGCTGGAGGTAGAGTTTTACCATTTGAAAATGACTGGGTCAGAAATTGAAGCGTACACTAGAAGATCGAACGAGTTGGCTATTCTGTGTCCTACTATGGTGGACCCTCCCATTAAGCGTATCGAACTGTATCTCAATGGTCTGGTGCCGGAGATTCAAAGCCACGTAACCTCAGCGAATCTTGGCATTATTCAACAGATCGTCAAGCTAGCTCATCGCCTCACCGATCAGGCGGTGGAACAGAACAGGCTGCCTAAACGTATCAGCGCTACTACCGCTACCACTCCAGTTACTCCTGCTATTCCCAGTGACAACAAGCGGAAATGGGAAGGGGATTCTAGCAGAGGTTCAGCTATTGTACAGTCTCAAGCACAACAGCAGCGCAAGACTAGTGATTACCAGAGTCCGAGTCAGCAATCGTCTGGAAGTCAGGGGCAGAGTGGATATCGGGGAAATCATCCACTATGTAACAGGTGCAACAAACACCACAGTGGTCAGTGTCGTAAAGGCCGTTGTCAAAGATGTCTAAGGGTAGGTCATGACGCTAAAGATTGCAGGAGCTCAAGGCCTGCGAATCAGAACCAGCAACAACAGTCACCCGTTCCACGAAACCAGTCACAGCAACAACAGCAAGGAAATAAGGTATGCTTTCAGTGTGGGGCTGAAGGTCATTTCAAGCGGAACTGCCCCCAGTTAAACCAGAATCAGAATAACAACAACAATAATCAGGGCAGTGGGAACAACAATGGGGGAAACAACAACAACAACAATGGTGCAAAGGGTCGTATGTTTGTGATTGGTCAGAGTGACGCAAGGAACGATCCAAATGTGGTTACGGGTAAGTTTCTTCTCGACGACTTTTATGTTACCGTATTATTTGATTCGGGTGCGGATACCAGTTATATGTCTCTGAACGTTAGTCAAATGCTTAAACGCGCACCAACACTTTTGAACACCAAACATGTCGTAGAGTTAGCTAACGGTAAAAGTCTAGAGGCCACACACATAGTTCAGGGTTGTAATCTTATCCTCGCTGGTCAGACTTTCTCTATCGATCTCATCCCTATAACTCTGAGTAGTTTCGACATTGTTATCGGTATGGATTGGTTATCCCAACAGCAAGCAGAGATCCTGTGCAAGGAGAAGATCATTCGTATTCCTCGTTCTGGCAAAGAACCTCTCGAAGTTCAAGGCGACAAGAGTGGTGTCGTGAGTGGCATCATCTCCTTCTTGAAGGCTCAGAAGTGTCTGCGAAAGGGCCACATAGCTATTTTAGCACTCGTTACTGATACATCTTCGACAGAGAAAAAGATTGGGGATATTCCTGTAGTACGTGACTTTCCTCAAGTGTTTCCTGAAGAGTTACCTGGGCTACCGCCCCATCGCCAGGTCGAATTTCAGATCGAGCTAGCTCGAGGAGCAGCACCCATAGCTCGAGCGCCTTACCGCTTAGCTCCAACTGAACTGGAAGAACTGTCTAAGCAATTGCAAGAACTTTTGGAAAAGGGTTTCATACGTCCTAGCTCTTCGCCCTGGGGAGCTCCAGTATTATTTGTAAAGAAGAAAGACGGTACTTTTCGTATGTGCATAGATTACCGCGAACTGAACAAGGTGACGGTGAAAAATCGCTATCCACTTCCACGCATCGACGACTTATTCGACCAGTTGCAAGGGTCGAGCTATTACTCAAAGATTGATCTAAGGTCAGGTTACCATCAACTGAGAGTCCGGGATGAGGATGTCTCCAAAACAGCATTCAGAACTCGCTACGGCCATTACGAGTTTCTGGTCATGCCATTCGGGCTAACGAACGCGCCTGCGGTTTTCATGGATCTTATGAACAGGGTGTGCAAACCTTATCTTGACAAGTTTGTTATTGTTTTCATTGACGACATCCTGATTTATTCAAAGAATCGGGAGGAACACGAACAGCATTTACGACTTATTCTGGAACTCCTTCGAACGGAACAGCTGTACGCTAAGTTTTCAAAATGCGACTTCTGGCTTCGTGAAGTCCACTTTCTAGGCCACGTGGTAAACAAGGATGGGATTCATGTCGATCCATCCAAAGTAGATTCGATCAAGAACTGGTCTGCACCTAGTACACCAACAGAAATACGCCAATTCTTGGGTTTGGCGGGTTATTACAGACGGTTTATCAAAGACTTCTCAAAGATTGCACAACCGCTTACATTACTGACACAGAAAGGTATTGCTTACCGTTGGAGTGATACACAGGATACAGCGTTTCAGCACTTAAAGGATAGACTTTGTAGCGCACCTATCCTCTCATTGCCTGAAGGCACGGACGATTTTGTAGTCTACTGCGATGCATCTATCCAAGGTCTTGGATGTGTGTTGATGCAACGGGATAAAGTTATTGCTTATGCTTCGCGCCAACTTAAGATTCACGAACGGAATTACACTACGCACGATTTAGAGCTTGGAGCTGTTGTCTTTGCACTCAAGATATGGAGACATTATCTGTATGGCACCAAGTGCACCATCTACACCGATCACAGGAGTCTTGAGTATATCTTCAAGCAGAAAGACTTGAACATGCGACAACGTCGATGGGTCGAGTTACTGAACGATTACGAATGTGCTATAAAGTACCATCCGGGCAAAGCCAATGTGGTGGCCGACGCCCTCAGTCGAAAGGATACTATACCTAGGCGTGTACGAGCGTTGCAACTCACTATTCAGTCTAGTCTTCCTTCACAGATACGAGATGCTCAGGTAGAAGCATTGAAACCGGAAAACGTTAGGGCTGAAGCTCTACGCGGCTCAAGGCAAAGGTTAGAACAAAGGGCAGACGGCGCCTACTATGTAACAGGACGCATCTGGGTCCCACTCTATGGCAACCTACGCGAGCTTGTAATGGATGAAGCACATAAGTCTCGCTACTCAGTACATCCTGGTTCAGATAAGATGTACTACGACCTCAGAACTACATATTGGTGGCCTAGCATGAAGGCCCACATAGCAACTTACGTTAGCAAGTGTTTGACTTGTGCGAGAGTCAAAGCGGAATATCAGAAACCATCAGGCCCACTCCAACAACCTGAGATACCACAATGGAAATGGGAGCAAATTTCCATGGATTTTGTTACCGGCTTACCTAGATCTCAGCGTGGGAATGATACTATTTGGGTGATCGTAGATCGACTCACAAAGTCTGCTCACTTCTTGGCTATCAAGGAAACGGATAAGTTCTCCACTCTAGCAGACGTATACCTTAAAGAAGTTGTCTCGAGGCACGGGGTGCCCACATCTATTATCTCTGATCGTGATGCACGTTTTACTTCAGAACTGTGGCAAGCAATGCACAAATCTTTTGGCTCTCGATTAGACATGAGCACAACTTATCACCCACAGACAGATGGGCAATCTGAGCGTACTATTCAAACTCTAGAAGACATGCTTCGGGCGTGCGTAATTGACTTTGGCAAAGGCTGGGAAAAACATCTGCCACTTGTGGAATTTTCATACAACAACAGTTACCACACCAGCATTAAAGCTGCTCCATTTGAGGCATTGTACGGGCGTAAATGCCGATCACCTATTTGTTGGGCAGAGCTGGGTGACAGTCAGATCACAGGTCCGGAAATGGTAGTTGATACTACTGAAAAGATTGCTCAAATACGACAACGCATGGCGGCAGCTCGTGACCGTCAGAAAGTATACGCCGATAAAGACAGGAAACTACTCGAATTCCAAGTTGGGGATCGAGCACTACTCAAAGTTTCACCTTGGAAGGGTGTTGTTCGTTTTGGCAAACGAGGCAAGCTCAATCCACGGTACGTTGGACCATTTGAAGTCATTGAAAAGATAGGCAAAGTGGCCTACAGACTGAACTTACCAGCTGAACTCAGTGCAGTTCACAACGTCTTTCATGTGTCGAATCTGAAGAAGTGGCAGTCAGATGAGACCTTCATAGTTCCCTTGAAGGAGCTCACTATCGACGAACAATTGCATTTCGTCGAGGAACCAGTTGAAATCACGGACCGGGATGTTAAGGTCCTCAAGAACACCAGAATACCTCTTGTTCGAGTTCGTTGGAACTCCCGTCGTGGCCCATCCCTATCCCGTGTGGATCGTAACAAAACTGACAATCTACCAAGGGTGCGGAATCCCCTTGATAAACCAAATAAACAGAAACAAGAACACGAACAGATTTACCAACTGATCTTCTATGATTATCCAACGAAAACGTTTACAATCACTAAGATCTCCTAGAACCCAACAGCCGATTTCTGTTTGTTCTAAAACTCTCACAATTCGAATGCTCTCAATAATCTCCAAAAAGTCTCCAAATGTCTAATAAATGTCTAACCCTAAAACTCTAGGTAAAGGTTGTTTATATAGCACAACCAATACAATTCGAAATGGGCTCAACCCATACGAATTCTGTTTACAAATCGGGCTAAACTAGATGGACTTTAACTTGAAACAAACTTGGACTAGATTGGGCTTCAACAAACTCGAATTCCTTTCAGTCTTCATAAGTCTTCGCGGCCCAAAACACGTTTCATATCCAAAGACCAATCCAACGCTGTTGTCACATAACATGCACCAACAAACTCCCCCTTGACAATAGCTTGCAAAGGAAACTTTAGTCTTCAGAATCTCACAGTCTTTGGTCTTTGGATATTGTCAGCTTCAACATGAATTCTGTCAGCAACAGACTCCCCCTAAGCTGATGTATCCAATCACCAAATCTTCCAAGTTGTATTCAGCATTCCAAATAAGTCTTCACAGCATCCATTCTGCATTGTAGAAGGAGGATTCTACCAAGCAGCCACAAACTCCTCATCTCTTCAAAGCAACTTCTCATCAACAAACTGCTTCAATCTGTATACTATAAAACAAACATCTCGAGAAACCATAAGAATTTTTCAACATAGTTAAAGAATTATTATTATTCAAGAGATAGTTAAACTGTATAACAGATTAAGCATTTTCAAATTAAGCACCAACACGCAACAATTTTTAAACAAACACCTTATAACCTGCATCATTTCAAAATTTTGAACCCACTTACTAACACCGTCTCCCCCTATCAGTAACAACTCCTCCATGAATAACATTTTTCCGTACATTAAGAATTTTAAACAGAAAAAGACACTATTTTTGTATTTTTGTATTTTTCTGAAAGCAAATAAATACGAAAAGCAATAAACACTCTGTTTTTGTGAGAATCACCGGTAAGAAGATCATATCAGCACAATCAAACTGTTTCACACTTTTAGATAATTCTTTATTTAATTTTTCGTGAAAAGCAGTCCAAGACGATTACCAGTATGTTTGTCCACCTAAACAAAATGCATGAACATTTCAAGTACCATTACCGTATGATACGTTAAGGTAATATTAATTACTGATATACTAGTGTGTCCCACTTCAGGATATACCCCCACGATCAAGGTATGCACAAAGATTCATCGTAGTAGGTGAGTATACTGATGTCATCCTTTAAGATATCCTGAAAATGTGTAGGTCTGCATATAATCTGTTTTATCATGTTTTGATTGCTTAACAATGAACACCCAAATAAATACTAATCAAATCCTGGAAATATAAACAACACACTCTATCATGCAAGTATCTTCCCTACCACATATTTCACAAGTCCAATCCAGATTTCTGAAATCTTAACTGGGAATAGGTTGAGAAGAGAACAGAATAGATCTTTAGGAGAGATGGTATAATATACAGATCAAATGAGTTTTCTCAGTTTGATATAGGTTTATTGGGTTTCTTTTGGGCACTTGAGGGCCTCTTTCGGGTGTATTAGATCTATAGCGCGACAACGTACAGCTAGGTCAGCATGTATCTGGATGCAGCAGAAGCTGTCGTTGCCTAGCACCTCCAGGTCAGCATATATCTGGATGCAGCAGAGGAGGTACACGACTTTTTTCAGAGAAGATTTCAGAATCAGATCAAAATTGTGTGTATCGGGACACATACAGACATTCAAATAGAAATGAGCTAATTCCAAGTGACTTTCTTTCCTGGGGTCATGTACAATTTTAGTTCTGAACAGAAAGACAGTCAAGATATCCCCAGATGAAATAACAGTATAAAGACCCAAAACTTCAGATTTTGGCAATCTATCAACGCAAGATTTAAGGTCATTAAACCATACACCACTGATGTGTTCCCCACTCATACTCATTGCATTTATGTTTATATCACATTGGTAAGTTGATTATTTCATGCTTTTGCCTACTGGTACATCATATGATGAAGCTACTATCACACTTAAGCATTTTGACTCAGTTCAAGTGTGACAGTTCAATTTGCTGATGTACTATCATTTCTTCTATTTCACACAGTGATAACTCATTTTTTATTTTATATATTTTTTTTTTATGTTTTTGATTTTTCAATGTTTTTGTATTTTTGATTTTTGAAAAAGCAGTAAACTATTTACAAAATTCTTATGAAAAACCAGTTATTCAGGATTCCTCATCCCGTTGAGTTCGACTAAGTGTTCAAAGCGAGCTCGATCAAAAGCTTTTGTGTAAAGATCAGCAAGGTTATCTTCTGTGTCGACTCGATGTAATTCAATTAGTCGTTTTTCAGCACAATCCCGTATAAAGTGATGACGTATGTCAATATGTTTAGTTCTACTGTGCTTTACGGGATTGTTTGTGATTGATATGGTGGCATTATTATCTATCATAATAGGAGTACGAGTGAAATCCAAACCGTAATCGCGCATCTGCTGTTGAATCCAGAGAACCTGAGAGCAACAGCTACCCGCAGCAATATATTCAGCTTCACACGTAGATGTAGACACACAGGATTGCTTCTTGCATTGCCAAGACACGATCCTGCCTCCTAAGAACTGACAACCACCTGTTGTAGACTTTCTGTTTGATTTGCATCCTCCAAAGTCTGAGTCAGTGTAAGCAACGAACCTCAAATCACTATCAGCTGGATACCACAACCCCAGTTTAGGTTTCCCCTTCAAGTAACGAAGAATACGCTTCACTGCTTTCATGTGTGACTCTTTCGGATTCGCCTGATATCTGGCACACAAGCATACGGCAAACATGATGTCAGGTCTTGAAGCAGTCAAGTACATTAGAGAACCAATCATCGCCCTGTATTGAGTAGGATCAACATCTTCAGTACTTTCATGATCTGGGCCAAGATTGTGATTTTCGCAAATGGGTGTGTTGAAAGTAGAGCAATCATTCATTTTGAACCGATCCAAAATGTCATACACATACTTTGTTTGATGAATAAACATCCCATCCTCCTTCTGTTCAACTTGTAATCCC
The DNA here is from genome assembly GCA_030545235.1 of Helianthus tuberosus. NCBI lineage: Eukaryota > Viridiplantae > Streptophyta > Magnoliopsida > Asterales > Asteraceae > Helianthus > Helianthus tuberosus. Next base: position 104,992,693 of record CM060443.1, read on the forward strand.
AGAAAGTAAGACAGCTCACCCATAGCACTCATTTCAAACTTACTCTTCATCACCTGTTCAAACTCCTTACACATGTTCACATCAGATGACCCAAAGATGATGTCATCCACGTATACCTGTACCAGCAGAAAATCTTCCTTCTTCCTCTTTATGAACAGTGTACTGTCAATCTGACCTCTCTCAAAACCATTCTTGATCAGATGTGTAGACAGTGTCTCGTACCACGCCCTAGGAGCTTGATGTAACCCATATAAAGCCTTATCAAGTTTGTAAACTCGATCTGGATAGTCTGGATCAACGAACCCATCTGGTTGTGAGACATACACCACTTCTTGGACTTTCCCGTAAAGAAATGCACTCTTCACGTCTAGTTGGAAAACTTTGAAGCCCTTGAATGAAGCGAAAGCTAGAAACAAACGAATTGCCTCCAACCTTGCCACTGGTGCAAACACTTCATTATAATCTATCCCTTCTTGCTGATTGAACCCTTTTACCACTAACCGAGCCTTGTTGCGCGTGACAATACCTCTATCATCCTTCTTGCACTTAAACACCCACTTAGTGCCAATCTCTCTTTCACCTTTAGGAAGGTCAACTAACTCCCAAACCTTCAACTTCGCAAACTGGGCCAATTCCTCTTGCATAGCTTCAACCCATGAATTGTCCTTAAGAGCCATGTGAATGTTCTTCGGCTCCTCTTGGGAAATAAAGCAACTATACAAGCATTCATTCACTATCCCAGTCTTCTCAATCGAAACAAATAACCCAGAATTCGCTGCTATGCTTCTTCTCGTCTGAACACCTGCAGTAGGATCTCCAAGTATCATGTCAACTGGATGATCTTTATTTGCTCGTGTAGAAGCAACTGCATCAACTTCCAGATTATCACCCAGGTTTGATCCAATCTCCCCCTGAATATTCTGATCTGCAAACGGATTAATGAACTCCTCCCCCTGAATAGGTTCAGAGTCACTATCGCTTGAATCAGGATTAGTAGCACCATGGGAAGCTTCCGGAGCATCTGACATATCAACATTCGATCTAGGCATAAAATCGCCTTCATCGTCTTCACCAATCACTGTTTGAATCAGCTGAGAATCATCTGCATCAGAAACCTCAGGAATATTAAATGATTTAAACACAGTTTCATAATCATATAGTATAGCAGGACCACTCGTTGATTGTTGAGGTTTGTAGGAAGTAATTTCCACATTAAAAACAACCTCAATTTTACCAGTTTTGAGATTAAAAACCCTTTTATTCGGTGTGCCAGGCACGTAACCCAGAAAGTAGCCTTCGTCAGCCACCTCACCGAATTTTTGTTTATCTTTGTTTCGCACAATGGTGCAGGGTAATCCAAATGGTTCAAAGCCTGTTAAGTTTGGTTTTTCGTTAAACATCAGCTCATGGCAAGTTTTGTTAAAACGTTTAACAGTTAAAACTTTGTTTAGGACATAGCAAGCTGTATTCACAGCTTCTCCCCAGAAAAGAACTGGTAGCTTTGAATCTGAAAGCATAGTCCTAGCGGCTTCAATCAACGTCCTGTTTTTCCTCTCAGCGACTCCATTTTGTTGAGGTGTATAAGGAGCAGAATATTGATGTTCTATTCCCTTTCGAAGACAGTAGAGATCCAGAACTCGATTCTTGAACTCCGTGCCATTATCACTCCTTATCCTCTTGATCCTTGCATCATGGACGTTTTCCAATTTCGTAAAAAGATCTATCAGCATCTCCGCTGTCTCATCTTTTGTACCTAAAAAGAAAACCCATGAATAACGTGAGTAATCATCAGTGACAACAAGACAATAGTACTTTCCACCTATGCTCCTCACATTCACTGGACCGAATAAATCCATGTGAAGTAATTCATAAGGGGCATTAATGGAATTTACTGTTTTAGACTTATGAGGTTTCTTGTGTTGTTTTCCCTTTTGACATGGAAGACATTTATCTTCCACTTGAAACCTCAGCAATGGAACCCCTTTCACTAGCTCATTTTTTATGATATAATTCATTTTGCGATAGTGAATGTGGGCCATGCGTCTGTGCCACAACATAGATTCAGCTTCAGATGCTTTTGACAGTAAACATGCCACCGCAGCAGTTGGATCCTTGGCACCCATGTCCATGACATAAGTATCATTTTTCCTCGGTGCACGCATCACTATCCAATCGTCCGGAATAACCAAACCCGGTTTCAACACCAATGCCTCAGTATTTGTAATATGGACCGAGTGACCCTTGTCGCAGACTTGTGACACGCTCATCAGATTGTGCTTAAGCTGCTCAACATAGTTCACTTTGTCCAAAGTGATCTTCCCATTCGTCACTTTTCCTCGTCCAGTTATCCTACCACCTTTAGCACCAGCAAAATTTACATGTCCACCATCATATTCTTCAAATTCAGAAAACAACCTCGCATCCCCCGTCATGTGCCTAGAGCAGCCACTATCAACATACCATAAGTTGATAATCCTCCTTAGCAGCTCCTGCACACACCAACCAAAAGATTAGTTAGAATGGGGGACCCAAGCCTTGATGGTCTTGGGTCTTCCAGATTCATCAACTACAGGAACATCCATCCAGTATCCATCACTCCTAGCTGGAGTCTTGGATCTTGGGCCTGTTGATGGAAATGGGGCATGATTTCCATAAGGTCTCTGGTCCTGAGGGTACCTGTTTGTGTTTGGACTATGTGACCTTTGAAAACTTTGATTTTGATTCCAAGAACCTTGATTGTTGTAATTTCGAAAGCCATTGTTATAAAAATTTCGACAACCATTATTTTGGTATCGATTTTGATATTGACCTTGACTTCTGAAATTATTTGAATTTTGATTTTTCATTCTTGGAGAGTTACTTCTAGGTCTTTCATATCTGCCTGATGTAGATTCAGGCTGAAATCTTGGTTGATTTCTTTGAAAACGAGGAACTTGTGGAGTTCCTTTTTCAGCCTTATCTACACCACCAGCAACACCCGATTGTTGCTTTGGAGCAGATTGCTTTGGAGAACTTGAGACTTTCTCCTCATTATCACCTTGCTTCTCAGGTGATTTCCCTCTTTGTTTCTCACTAACTTGTGCTTCAACCTTTTTGTTAGGACAGCAGCTAGCTACATGTCCCTTGGTGTGACATTTGAAGCACGATCTTTTATTCTAAGACTTCTTAGCTGAAGCCTTTGAACTAGATTCTGGTTTAGATGATGATGCCTTAGAAGGATTTGGTTCAGTTTGCTTAGTTTCAAGATTTTCTATGTTTTTGTTTTTAGCAAAATCTACATTTGATTCATTTTCTATAACAGCTGTTTCGTTTTTCATATCACTTCCTTGAACAAAATTAACCTTTTTAACAAAAGTTGGATTTTTATTCGTAGGATTTGAATTTTTCTTTTTCAAAACAGGTTTGCTGTTATTTACCTTCTTAGCATCATTATCTTCAAACACATCACCTTGACTAGATGTGAAACTACTTGGTGATGTTGACAGAAAGTCTGTGAACTCATCTTCATCAGGTAAGAAAGAATAGTCATGACTAAGAGGAGGTGGAACTTCATTGAAGCCCTTGAATCCCACACTTGTCTTGTCATTACTCTTCTTTAACCCACCCATCATGTGTTTCATAACAAAAGTAGAATCCCTGAATTGACCTAATTTCTTTTCAAGTTCAACAATTTTGAGTTGTGCATCTGACAACTCTTTGCATTTTTCAGAAATCTCTTTTGTTTTCTCAGCCATCATGTCATGAGCTAAGTCTATGACTTGAAGTTTTTCGTTTAGTTTACAGGTTAAAACTTCAATTTCAGCTTCATAGCCTTTTATCTTTTTCAAATATGATGACTCATTTCTTTTAGCAAAGAAATTTGATTCTTTTACATTAGACATCTCGCTCACCAGACTTTTGTTTTGAGTTGACAACCTGTCAACTTCACCCTGTAATTCACGACACTTTAAACAAACAGAAGTAGCAGAGTTACTTACCTCTCCTGTCGATTTGTCTGAGTTGGCCATAAGAGCAGCAAGTTGAGCTTCCATTCTTTTGATGATTTCATCTTTCTCATCTGCTTCCTTTTCATCATCCATTTCATGCTCAGACTTTGGCTTTCCTTTTTCAGCATCTGTTGTCTGATCAGCCTTATCTACCTCAGCTTCACTTTTCTTCTCAACTTCAGCATTCATGTTAGCATCAGTTTCATCAACGGGAACAATCTCTGCCATAAATGCTTGAGTGACATTCTCATCATTTTCCAAGTGAATACTCCAGTCATATGAACCTTCTCGTGCAGTAGAGATCAATGCCCTTGAGTTAGAGTTGTTGGAAGCGTTCCTGTTGTTTGAATTCTGACTCGACGTCTCTTGCTTTTGTTTTTGACATTCTCTAGCGAAATGTCCATAACTTTGACAGTTAAAGCACCTTACTTTGGTCTTGTCAAAACCAACAGTTTTTCCTACAAATTTCCTTCCAGTTCTGTTCATGAACCTCTTCACACGTCTGGTAATCATGGCCATTTGCCATTGCAAATCCATATCTTCAAGATCATCAGGGTCAATCTGATCGTAATCTTCATCTAAAACGGCAGGATCAGATATCTTCCCCTGAATGTAATTTTCATAAGAAGCAACAAACGAAGCAAGTAGAGCAAGATGTTCTTCAGCAGACTTCACACTCATTGGCATCGATTTTGAACTACTACTTTGCTTAGCGGCTGATGTTCTCTTGACTCCTGTTGATCCTCCTGAAGCAGCTACAAAACATACATCACCATCCTCATTTACTGTGACCTGCTCAGTTTCACGCGAGAGAAAAGCAGTGGCAGAGTCGCTAGAAGCATCGTGAGATGAAGAAGATGTAAGCCCATTGTAAATCCCTGGATCTTGAACCTGATCATATCCAGTGTCCTTCTTCTTCATGCTGAGCTCATAAGCTCTTAGCTTTCCAACTACTTCTTCCAATTCCTTTGTTTCATAATCAGCTTCTCCCTTTATCATGAGAGTGTAAATATCCCATTTAGCAGGTAGGGCATCAAGCAGCTTGTCATTTTTCTCTATGTCAGAATAGCAATCTATATCATAATTGTCCAATTCTGACATCAGATGGTAGTATCGAGTAATGACGTCCTCAAGTGACTCATTTTTCATGTACTTGAACACAGCAAACTGCTTCTTCAGTAGATCAATTTTGTTCTTCTTGACATCAGAATTCCCTTCATATCTCTTCTCTAGCGCATCCCACATTTCTTTTGAAGTAGTGTACTTCTTAAAGGTGTGTTTGATGCTATCAGGTAGGGACATCTTGATAGCTGCCAAGGCTTTCTTTTCAGCCTCATACATCCTTTTATCATTATCTTGCATGTTCACATAGGGTGTGACACGTGGTCTGCCCTCAAAGTCATGTGTTGGGTTTGTGTACCCATCTTCAATACAAATCCACATGCGTGTGTCCTGATATTCAATGAAGGATTGAAACCTATCCTTCCATGTCAAGTAGTTCTCCACCTTCATCATCTTAGGTGGTTTGTTCGTTGTGCCTACCTCATGTTCCATCCTTAAGAGTTCGTTTAGTTTAGACATGTTCGACATTTTAAGTTAATCAGACTGTTAAAACCGTACAATTCTAGTCCGAAACCTGTTTTTACCAAATTATACCGTTAGATTCGTCTCGAGATTACGATTCCAATGATATATAATGTCTAAAACCTATTTCGGGATTTTTTTTTTTTTTTTTTTTTTTTTTGTCCTAAAAATCCAAGGAGTCCAACGGTGCAAACGGTTTGTCCAGATGAGTTACGGATAATTCTCTAAACACGAAACAGTGAAATTTTTCTTACGATTGCCTAGAAAAATTCCACCACTTTGAAACCACGGTTGCGAGTCACGGTTGCGAGTCAACGGTTGCGAGTCAACCAGCACAGGTCGTAACCACGGTTGCGAGTCACGGTTGCGAGTCAACCAGCACAGGTCGAAACCACGGTTGCGAGTCACGGTTGCGAGTCAACCAGCACAAGTCGAAACCACGGTTGCGAGTCAACCAGCACAAGTCGAAATCTCTGGTTGCGAGTGAACAGTACCAGTCGAGACCTCTGGTTGCGAGTCGAGACCTGCACCCTTGAGTCGAAACCAGCTATTTTTCAACCAAAATCCCACAAAATCAGCACCTTTTACACCACAGAATCCTCTGATTGATAACTTTCCAACTGAAAATCCTAAAAACAAGCAAACAAATCAGATCAATAACCAAAACGAATCAAACACTCACAATTTTTGAATGTTCTTCGATGTTCTTCACTGTTCTTCACCCCGAATTCGAAAATCAACAAACGAACAAAATCCTTGAATCTGTAAAATCAGTTTTGAACCGTACACAAGAGCAAGTGCTCTGATACCAATTGTAGGTCCCTATCCCGTATGGATCGTAACAAAACTGACAATCTACCAAGGGTGCGGAATCCCCTTGATAAATCTATCAAACAGAAACAAGAACACAAGATGTTTTACCAACTGATCTTCTATGATTATCCAACGTAAACGTTTACAATCACTAAAGATCTCCAAGAACCAACAGCCAATTTCTGTTTGTTCTAGAACTCTCTCTCACTTCGAATGCTAACAATAATCTCCAAAAATCTAACTAAAGTCTAACCCTAAAACTCTAGGTAAAGGTTGTTTATATAGCACAACCAATACAATTCGAAATGGGCTCAACCCATACGAATTCTGTTTACAAATCGGGCTAAACTAGATGGACTTTAACTTGAAACAAACTTGGACTAGATTGGGCTTCAACAAACTCGAATTCCTTTCAGTCTTCATAAGTCTTCGCGGCCCAAAACACGTTTCATATCCAAAGACCAATCCAACGCTGTTGTCACATAACATGCACCAACAACGAACAATTGCATTTCGTCGAGGAACCAGTTGAAATCACGGACCGGGATGTTAAGGTCCTCAAGAACACCAGAATACCTCTTGTTCGAGTTTGTTGGAACTCCCGTCGTGGCCCAGAGTTCACCTGGGAACGCGAAGACCAAATGGAACTCAAATATCCCCAGTTGTTCGAAAACAATGCAACTACTACTGAGGCTGAAACATCAATCATTACAAGCTATCTTTTCAACAATAAATCACAAACTATCAGCTTTAGCAATTCACTCAAGTATTCAGGTCCAAATTAATGACCCTGATTACTCAATTAATCTACCAAGTTCAACATAATGACCTTGGTTGATCATTTGACAAATCAAACTGATTTTGAAAACATTTTCAAACATTTTCTGAAAATAACAAGTATCAAGTTAATGAACTTGTTTTTTACTTTTCAATAAATCAAACTTCATCAAAGTAAGCTCTCCTCATTCTTCAGTCCAGAATCTCCTGCATCTGCTTTAATCATCTGAGAATCCAACAATCAACTCTCCACTTTGGTTTGTCAAAAATTAAGCAGAAATAAAATCTTTTTGGATTTTATAAAGTGTTCTAAACTAAGAAATGAAATGCAGAAAAACTTAAATTGCAGAAAGTAAACAAAGTAAACGATTTACAAACATATTTTTGGCGAGCGTGTCACGGAATCATATCAGCTATCAGACAAATCACAAGTACCGTTAAGCTTCATTTCATACACAGACTTAAACAATTCACCTCGATTGTCGATATACCGATCCATCTTAAATTCTCACACAATTTTCAATTTACTCAGGATAAGATTTAGATGTCTTATGAACTTAGCTCATTCATGTGTCCCACCTCTTGAATATACTCCCGTATCCAGAATCCCAATATTCAGTCTTACAGGTGAGTATACTACAATGATATCTGTACATAAATTAGGTAATGCGAGGGCCGAGGGATCTCAGGTCGATACTTCCGTATACGCAGAGAGATGTCAGCTTCGACTTTACGGTATGTCCCCTTTAGAGGATCTTTTAGCTACAACAGCAGCGACTATCAATTTTATTGTTTCATCTGCATGCTGAGGGTTTATGCTATGTTTAAAGCTGTGACAACTCGAGTTTCCAAGATTCTATCTTCGCATGTAGTGCACGTTAAATTTTTTTTATTTAGTTGTTTGTTAATACGACTCGTTGTTTCACAACGCTTACTTTTGTAATACGTTGTATCGTATTTCGATTAATATTGTGTACTTGGAAATCTGTAATATTTGTTAATATGTGAGTGTGTGTTATTAAGGTTTGTATTAATTACATGTTAATTAAAAGATGGGACTTTACTGTAAACAATATCATGAAATCACTCAAGTGGTGAAAACACTTTAGAGTGTTTTCGTCCCACTGATGACCACGAAATCAGAAATGGGCTTGGCCCATGGCCCAGTGTTTTAGATATTTTATAAAATCATTGTTAAACCAATCTTCCCAGACAAGTTTCACACTTATCAAACATAATCTTATCACTTTGTCTTTCTCTATCATCTGAAAACCCAACCAAAGAGAACACATCTTGAAGCAAAACCTCTGTTTAAATCATTGGTTAGTGATCTTCATGTTCAGTTGTTTAAGATGCTTATCATATGATTATTGGATGTTTAATCATGATGTTTGTATATATTTGATATATGTGATTATGTGATTAATAATTGTGTGATTGTTAGATAATTATTATCCATGAAACTGTGTGTATATTTGAAGTATGATCAACAGTGGGTATTTGTATTGGATGATAAACTGATTAAACTGGGATTCTGGTATCATACGATGTTGGCAAATCATATATTACATATCAATGATTGATTTAAACGACTTGTAGATGATTAAACATGTTTCTGTAATGAAATAGCTACTGGGTTTTAAGTTACAGTGAGTTGTTGAGGATGATGATGTTTCACGAAAACACCCCACCATTTTTAAAGTGGACGAAATCACTTCAAGTGATTTCGGCCCAAGTGTGTTTGGCCCACATGTGTTTTCGGCCCAGTAAGGGTGTTTTCGGCCCACATGTTTGTTTTCGGCACTATTTGGATTTCGGCTCATAAGGGGGATTTCGGCCATGTGTGGGATTTCGGACAAAAGGGTTTTCGGCCATAAGGGGGATTTCGGCCTAATGTGTTTTCGGCCCATATATGTGATTTCGGCCCAAGTTGGATTTCGATCCATAAGTGATTTCGCCACTTTTGTTTGTCTGGCAACAAGCTACTGTTAATAATTAATGTTATTAATTATGTTATTTAGCTTAAACTAATCACTTGAATAACTCAGTTAGTTATTTAACTTTGTTAAATATGTATTTTGGGAACCTCATTGTTTGAGTAACTCTGTTAGATGACAATTCTGTTAAGTTGTTAACTAGGTTAACTAACTTACTCTGTTTGTTTATTATTTCAAATGATGTGGATTAATTCTATTATTTCCTGAAATCTGTTAACTATATTCACTCAGTTAAATTGCTAGATTTGCGAGATGCCAACTCTGTTAAACGTATGAATGCGATTAACTGCTTATGTTGCATGATATGAACTGTCAAACACTTTGTGATATTATTGTGACACTAGTTCCATGTGAAACATTACGAACATATTCTGACTGAACATACGTGCACTATAGGATTTGATTGATTACTTGCGAGCATATAGTTTAGCATACCGAGCAAACAAGGTGAGTTCATGTTGGTGCACACATCTGTCGTCTTCGTCTTGTATCGAGTCTTGGGTTCGGTGCGGAGCTAAACAAGCATGATGTCATCATCCTTGATGATGACATCACACAAGTGACATCATTATTACATCATGAGCATGACATCACATTTCTACATCACGTGAAAGATACAAGTTGCATGGAATCGAAATCAGATTGTTGTTTGTATGAAGTTTCGCTTCAAGACAAAATAGAATTCAAAGGTTTCGCTTCAAAAGTCAGGATGTTATAACATGTTAGATTTCGCTTGAAGGGTGTCGCTTCAAGAGTCTTCAAGCGAAATCATTAGCACTATAAATAGGTTGTCATACATTTCAGTTGTAACGGTTCCAACATTTGTCTACCGAAGTGCTGCCGGTATACCTCTTGACTGTAATCGTTGTTATATCAATATACAAGAGAAATTAAGTGTATCTCAAGCTGTTTCATTGTCCGTTTCTTAGTTTCCGCCTCTGAAATGGACTAGAACTCTTCCAAACGACTCGTTTAGGTCGGAATCCGATCCTACAATTGGTATCAGAGCCAGTGAAGAAGAGTTCTTGTTGATTCAGCCGTAAAATCTGTTTCTACACCATTCTTTTCCGAAAATTAAAACTTTACACGGTTAAAATCGGACAAATTTCACGTATAATGTGCACAAACATGGTTTAATCAATCCTTGAAAGTTTCAAGTTTAAAATCAGCCTAAATCCTGTATTTTTATGAGATTTCGCTTCAAGTGTTCGAACATAAGATGACATCAGCAACTGTTTAGACTAGATTTCGCTTGAAAACATCATATTTGCACACGATTTCGCTTGAAGAACTAAGGATTTTGCTTAAATAGTTGAAGCGAAATCGATCTGTTAGAATTCGCTTGAAGTTTGGCGGTGTTTGAAGCGAAACTGTTTCACTTGAAGTTTACCTCGTGTATTGTGAAACCGACCCACCGATTGAAAATTCATAGTGTATTGTGAAAGTATATTGATTTCGAGGTGTCAGTACATCGGGTTGAGTGAACCGTTTACATAGTTAAAAATTGTGAATAACATTCTGTTCGAGGTATAACATTCTGTTCGAGGTGTCAGTTTGTTGGAACTATATATCACGAGTTTGCAACATATTTGCTTTAATCAGAATTACATGTGACTTCATGAGTTCCAATTATATCAAAGCTTGATACAAGTGTGTAGCCCATGTGAATTTTCGGCCCAATGAGAATTTACATGATATAAAAAGTTGTCTGCCACCATTTTTTGTTTGTGTCAGCAAAAAGTTATCCAGCCCATGTGTTTTGATTGAATTGTTATCATTAGAGGTCCAATGACATTAGTTGATTAGCATGTGATATTGTCAGCTTTATATTTGATTCATTTAGTCATAATTGTAGGCCTAATCAGTATTGAACATTGTGTGGAGTATTGTTGTCAACTAAATGTTTACACGGTCTATTTGATACATGTTTTAAAAAAGATCACATTACCTCATATGTGTACTAAATTTTTCAAATTGATATATTTCAGAATTGTCGATTTTGTGTTTAGTGTGTTTTGAAATTGGTTGTGATATATTGGCTATATGTGCTAGTTGATCAGGTTATATGCATTTTTAGTTCATAGTGTTTGTGTGAATTCAAGACGTTTGAGTAATGAGGTCACAGGTTTGGAGTTTTAGTCGGTTCGCACGGTTCGATCAGTCGTTTTTGTCTGTCAAGTCGCGGTTTCAGTCAAGTTGGTTTGTGTGGTCAATTCAAGTGATATAGTTCAGTTCGTACGGGTTGGAGTTCAAAAGTTTCAAAGGGTCAAGGTCAATTGAATTCGATTCGGGTCATTTAGTCCGCACAGTTGGTCAACGTTCTGTCCGCACAGAAAATCATCAGTTCGAGTATCAGTCTTATTCAATTAATTGATAAACGTTTAAATTGATTGTTTGTTTGTTTCTTGTAAAGGTACTTGTCGATTTTTACAAGAGATTCAAGTTGCTAAAAATGGATTCCGAGTTCTACAACGCGTTTGCTACACCCTCGACTACTCCAGCTTCAATTGCTCAAAACATGAAAGCAGAAAACGAAACAGGAACAATGCAAAAACCCCCGAAGCTTATGGGAATTGAGGAGTATCATGGATGGAAGAATCGCTTTGAGAATTGGGTTCAGGCAAACCATCTGAGAGCTTGGGAAAGTATTGAAACAGCATACATCAGACCACAGACTGCTATGAATGTTAATAAAATTATCTCGGAGTTTTCAGATCAAGAGAGAGAAAGTTATAAAGGAGAGAAAATGATGATAAGTCTGTTGCAGCAAGCTATAACAGAGGATATATTTGTTTTGCTTCAGCATGATGGAAATGCGTTTTCGATCTGGAAAGCTCTTGAGAAGAAGTTTGAAGGAAGTACAGAGATGCTTCAGAGTAAAGCAGCATTACTGAAGAAGGAGTTTGAATTGTTTACAAGCATGCCTGGTGAGACTACAAAGACTCTCATTGAGAGATACTGCCATCTTGTACGCACCATGTCTCAGTTGAAGATTACTAAAACCCCAGCAGAATGGGTTGAAAAGCTTGCTGACGCTTTACCTCAAAAGGAATGGGGTACATATCTCATGATTCTGAAGAATTCTGGACAGTTTAGCAGATTGTCGATTGGTCAGTTTATTGAAAAACTGGAGGCACAGGATCTTGAACAGCAGAAGATTGCAAGAATGAATAGTTCAAGCAATCAACAAGACGTCAAACTGTATTACAAAGGAAATATTCAAACTGCTGAAGCAAGTCCAAAGATCCAAACTGCATTTAGTGCTGGAAATCAATCTACTCCAAGTAGTCAAGGATCAGTCAACACAAGTGGGTTCTCAACGGTGAATCCTCCAAATGTTCAAAGTTCATCTGCTGGAAATGGTCGTTTGATTCAGTGCAATGTAGCTCTACATCTTCAAAACGGTCAAAATTATTCTGAAGAAGTTGTTAAGCATCATATGGGATTATTGGTCATTGCATTAGAGTCTTATGAAGGGTTGATCGCCGGAAGAATTGGCAATCCGATGCTCACAAAGGAAGATTATGACCAAATTGATGCAGAAGAGCTAGAACTGATGGATATTAAATGGGCTTTAGCTAGCGTTTTGAGGAGAGCAGAAAAATTTAGATTGGTTACAGGAAGAACTGATTTCTTGGATGCAAATCTTTCTAATCTTGGATTTGATAAATCTAAAGTTGTTTGTTTTCGTTGCAGGGAGAAAGGCCATTTTAAAAGAGAGTGCAAGAATCAGGAACCGAGAGGAGCAAAGGAGTCTGCTGGAAAAGATGATTATTATCGGAAGACCATTTATCAGCAAATCACTCATCAACCACATCAACAAAAAGAGCCTCAAACGGCACATGGAAAAATGATCGAGGATGCAAATAGGAAAGCTTATTATGGCATCATGGATCAAGAAGACGAGAAATTGGCTGAAGGATTTAGCTGGGACAAGTACATTCCAGCTGATTCAAATGTTGGAGCGTTTATTGCTCATATTATTCGAAAGCCGGAAATGCTGAAGGAATGGATGGAAGTGTTATCTGATGAAGAGAAAAGTGAAGATGAAGGATCTGTTTCATCTGAAAACAGTTCGTCAGAGACAAGTGATAGTGATGAAGAGCTTGAACAGATAAATGTTGGAAAAACTCATTTATCTTCTGATGCTTTTGAATTTTATTTTGCAGAAAAATTGAAGAAACTGAAAGAGGAGAAAGCTGCAAAAGTAATGAAAGAAGTTAAGGTTGTTGAAAAGATTGTGGAAGTAGAGAAGATTGTTGAAGTTACAAAACCTTGTCTTACATGTTTGGAATCTTGCAAAAAATGTGAAGAAAAAGACGCGAGGTTTAGTGATTCAGAGAAGATGAAAGAAAAGTTGTTGTTTGATTTAAAGAATGTGAAAGAATCATACGATGTATTAAATAGAACAGTGAATAGTTTGCAGAAAACTAATTCAGAAAGAGAAGCTGCTTTGAAGATGTTGAATGCAACAATGATGTCGAAGCAAAAAGAGATAAATTTTTACATCGAAGAATGTGCTAAATGGAAGCAAGAGTTGGATGGTGAAAAAGTTGAAAACGAAAGAATCAGAAGATTGCTGAAAAGTTATACAAGTTGTGATTATATAATTGATAGAATTTGCCCTACTGTTGCAGGTTTCGAGGCGTTTAAAGATGAAGATAAAGACAAGAAATCAAAGAAGAAAACGGATACTGGTAAGAAACAGAACGTCTGTTATAACAAGTGTCCGCCTCCAATTTGGGAAGGGTATTCGTCTAGAAAACCAAATGAGGAACAAGTCCAAAAGGCAGTCAATATTAAGCTAGAATCCGAGTTAACCGATGTGTTACCAGACAATATTGATGTCACGTTCACATCGTCCGACACAGATCATGAGTCCGAACTGATAAAACGAGTGGTCGATCAGGTGTTGGATAAGGATGAGGAGTCAGAGTCAAAGTCCGAGTCCGAAAGTTCATGTCAGACAGTCGGGAGTTCGAGTTCGTCCGAAAAGAATTCTAAATCATCGGGAAAACGGGTTTATAGTAAAGAATTTTTGTTGTCAAAATCTAATTTGAATGACGAAACATTTGAAGTTGCATATACTTTGAATGATTCTGACAAATTATATTTTGATAAAGAATTCCCAATTAGAAGCGTTCGGTTTGACATGATTAAAAAGGTTTTCAAAATGACAGAAATTAATATTTCTGAAATTAAAGATTTAAATCCTACTGGAAAACCTAAAAAATACACTTCAAGAGTACAACAACGTTTGAACAAGAAAAAAGGTTACAATTCTGGTTCTGGTTTTCAAAAGAAACCAAACCACAATGGTAAGCTAAAAAAGAAAGGACTTGGTTTTATTCCTTCTAAAAACTATAAAAATGAAAAATATGTTCGAGATTATAAATCAAAAATGACATATGTTGCAGGAACTAGCCATGAAGAAGAATCAAAAAGCTCATTCTGGAAGCAATCAAACACAGAATTTCTTGCAAAGAAAGTGAAGAATGAAGCTTATCAAAGAAAGGAGACAAGAACCTGTTACAGATGCAATGAAGTTGGTCATATTGCATGGAACTGTCCCCAAGCAACAAAAACAAAACAGGGAGTCTCACAAAAACTGAAAGAAGTTATTGTTGACAAAACTGAACCACCAACTGAAAAGTTCAAAGTGTTTAAAAATTCTACATATGAAGTTGGTGAATGTTCAAAAAGATTTTACAAGAAAAGGGGAAATCTTGACAACCAAGCTTGGGTTGTTAAGAAATCAGAGGTAAAATCTGGCGATGAATCTGATTCCACAAAGTCAGAGGAGCCACAGGTTGAGCTAAAAAGTGAAAACTCAGTTCCTCCAATGGATGATGAGAACTTTCCATCATTGAGGACTGAATATTTTAAATCAAAAGTTGGGAAAGTTGAGATCTCAAATCAATTCTATTCTGAACAGAAAGAATTTGATGTTGAGAAAGCGTTTAATGGAAACATTAAAAAGATGATTGGTAAAATGATTGATGGGAAGGTTAAAGGGGTAAAGGAGTTTTATGCTACAAAGAAGGCAACTTATAGCCCAACCCCTAGTGAAGTTGAGAAGGTTACACCCAAGGCTGGTCAGGCTTGGGTGGATATTTTCTTTCATTGAAAAACCTGAATTGCCGGAGATCCCAAGTTTGTAATCGTGGATCAGGAATCGGCATCATTCATATTTTAAAGGGTTTGTATGAAAGTTGTTAAAATTGTTAAATTTTTACAGGATAAGTGTGAATTGCCGGAGCTCCCAGGTTGGTAAGAGTGGAGCAGGAATCGGCATCATTCTTTATATCAGATTTTGATTGTGTTTATTTACAAGTGGTTGAAAGAGGTTTTCAACGTCAAGTGGTAAATCAAGGACATTAAATTGTACTTGATTTTCTACAAATGATTGAGGAACGATATGATGAACCCCTAACTTTACAAGTGGTAAAATCAACAAAACTTATTTTCCGGAAAAATCATTTTGGTTAAAACAAACTTAAGTGTTTTGAAATCATAATGAGAAAATAGTTTTGTGTAAGGGGGAGTTCTGATTGTTTATGCCTAGTGGATGGCGAATTGAAGCGATTTGATATCGGTTGTCACTTTATTGTACAGTTTATTTTCAAATTTCCTAAAATGTGTTTGCATTTTAGGGGGAGTAGAAAATTTTTAGAAAATCCAAAAACATTTGAAAATTTGAAAAAGCCAAAAACATGATAAAATTCAAAAATGAGTTTCGTTGTGAATAGAGGAAATGATAGTACATCAGTGGACTGTCACAACATGCTAAAGAAATGAAATGTTAAAATGTGATAAACAATCTCACTGCTGATATGCCAGTAGGTTTTTGCACATTTAGTAGATTGTGACGAGATATAAACCTAAATTTCAAACTTGCTTATATCGTGGAGAAACATCTCTCGGATATATGGGTAACCCCCGAAATCTCGTTTGAAAGGTCTCATAATCTGATATACTAGGTCTTTATACTCAATGATGTCTGGGGTATTATTCCGGGACTTCTGCTGAACGGTGGTTCTGACCTAGTCCTTGGATAATACTTTCCGCAATGCTTGAAACATAGCATAAACCCTCAGCATGCTGATGAAACAATAAAATTGATAGTCGCTGCTGTTGTAGCTAAAAGATCCTCTAAAGGGGACATACCGAAAAGTCGAAGCTGATATCTCTCTGCGTATACGGAAGTATCGACCTGAGATCCCTCGGCCCTCGCATTACCTAATTTATATACAGATATCATTTGTGTCATAATTACCTGTAAGACTGATTATTGGGATCTGGATACGGGAGTATATTCTGAGGTGGGACACGCGATTAAGTTTAAGTACTTAAGACATTAATATCGTATCTCGAAACAGTTGAACTTTGTGTGAGAATTTAAGTGGACCAGTATACTGACAATCTAAGTGAATTGTTTAGAACTTAAAATGAAATCAAGCTTAACGGTGTTGGTGATTTGTCTCAGAAACTGATATGATCCTCTTACACGAACTCACAAAAAAAGTGTCTGTAAATATTTCTTTACTGCATTTTATTTCTGTTATTTCAGAAAATTCCAAAAAGATTTTCGGTGTGTTTTAGCATAAATTTTGAAAAATCCAAAAAGATTTTAGACAACTGATGTTGAAGAGCTGAATTTCAAAATTCCAAGTGCTGAACATGACGAACAGGTTTGGGAAATTTGATTGAAAAGTTTTTCAGAGATAAAAATTTCGTTAAATGATCATTGTTAATGTTTGATTGTATATTGATTGGAGAAGGCTCAGTGTTGGTGTTTGATATTTGACAAATTGTTAAATATTTTATTCTTTTGAATCTTATTTTTGGGTAGAGGATGTGCAGGATAGCAAATAGAGTGCCAGGTTCCGATACCTGAGGATTCTGAAATTCTGTAAAAGCCAGACTACGATCCCAGCATGTTTTGAGGGGGAGTCTGTTAGAGAGAGAGAGAATTGGAGATAGAATAGAGCCAGGTAGAGATCCTGAAGGAAGATCAAAGACTGATAAAGACTGAAGATTGAGAAGACTCGACACTTAAGACTCGTCAACATCTGAGGGGGAGTCTGTTGGTGCACACATCTGTCGTCTTCGTCTTGTATCGAGTCTTGGGTTCGGTGCGGAGCTAAACAAGCATGATGTCATCATCCTTGATGATGACATCACACAAGTGACATCATTATTACATCATGAGCATGACATCACATTTCTACATCACGTGAAAGATACAAGTTGCATGGAATCGAAATCAGATTGTTGTTTGTATGAAGTTTCGCTTCAAGACAAAATAGAATTCAAAGGTTTCGCTTCAAAAGTCAGGATGTTATAACATGTTAGATTTCGCTTGAAGGGTGTCGCTTCAAGAGTCTTCAAGCGAAATCATTAGCACTATAAATAGGTTGTCATACATTTCAGTTGTAACGGTTCCAACATTTGTCTACCGAAGTGCTGCCGGTATACCTCTTGACTGTAATCGTTGTTATATCAATATACAAGAGAAATTAAGTGTATCTCAAGCTGTTTCATTGTCCGTTTCTTAGTTTCCGCCTCTGAAATGGACTAGAACTCTTCCAAACGACTCGTTTAGGTCGGAATCCGATCCTACAGTTCACACTTCTACCAAGGCATGGGATTCCCGGGGTTGGGAATGGGTTGATTAGCTGCTTATTTATGCTTAAGAGTTATCGGAATTGCATACCATTGGCCTCGGGAGATGAAGGTCAATGGTAGATACTACTAGACTAGTGATACTTATACATCTCTTCGCAAACATGCCGGGATCGGCCGCGATACTAGAACAATCTTCGCAAACATGCCTGGAATGGCCGCGAACTATACTTTAATCTTCGCAAACATGCCTGGAGGGCCGCGATACAAATATAACTAGTCTAGAAAACATGGGAAACCCCCACTAAACTTCGCAAACATGCCTTGAGGGCCGCGATGCTATTACATACGATACATGATTACTAAACGAACATATGATTCACGAAATGAACATTATAACTAAATAACCAACTGTGAACTCGCTCAACTAGTTGTTGACTCTCTGTTACATGCCTTGCAGGACCTTAGGTACTTTTGGAGCTTGCACGGGAGGCACGGTCGTTGTGGATATGGATCGTGAATGTGTTGTTAAACATTATGACTTTTTGTATTTAAACTGATGTTGGGTTTTTACATTAATGCTTCCACTACACACTTGTTTATATTTGGTTTTGGAAACACCTATCGTATTGATGAATGACTTTTACTTTATACTTATGTTCAATATGATTGGTGGCTTGATCCTGGTCATGTCACGCCTCCAAGCGGTAGTACTCCGCGTGTGGATTTTGGGGGTGTGACAAAAGCATTTGTGGAAAGTATTATCCAAGGACTAGGTCAGAACTACCATTCAGCAGAAGTCCCGGAATAATACCCCAGACATCAGTGAGTATAAAAACCTAGTATATCAGATTATGAGACCTTTCAAACGAGATTTCAGGGGTTACCTATATATCCAAGTAGTGTTCCCCACGAATTTCACAAGTTTGAAATTTTAGGTTTATATCCCGAATAAATTTACTAAATGTGCGAAAACCTATCGACACATCATCAGTGAGACTGTTTAACTCATTTAAACTTTACATAATCTTTAGCATACTGTAATTGTCTAGCCGATGTACTATCATTTTCCCTATATTCACAAGCTCTTTTTCCGATTTTATCATGTTTTTGTATTTTTGCATTTTTTACTGTTTTTGTATTTTCTGAAAAAATAAACTATATACATCTATCTACTCCCCCTAAATACCAAAACATGTAAAAAATCGACAAACCATTGCAGATTATTTCTCGTCTTCATCCGCAACAGTACTCTCATCAACGTCAATAATGCCATCCGACATTGAAAGAAGCTTCATACCATTAAGTTTTAACAAATATTTAAACCGATTTTTATCAAAAGGTTTGGTATGTAAATCAGCTTTCTGTTCGTCAGTGTGGATTTTCTCAATTCGTATCAACTTTTTCTCAAAGGAATCACGAATAAAGTGATGACGAATTTCTATGTGTTTAGTTTTAGCGTGATGTACTGGATTCTTTGTTATATTTATAGCGGCCTCATTATCAACAAAAAGAGGTGTGTTAAGAAACTGCAAACCGTAGTCGCGCATCTGTTGCTGTATCCACAGGATCTGAGAGCAGCAACTGCTAGCAGAAACGTACTCCGCTTCACATGTAGATAACGCCACAGACGTTTGTTTCTTACACTGCCAGGTAACCAATCTAGTTCCAAAGAACTGGCATCCTGCAGTTGTTGATTTTGAATTGACTTTGCAGCATCCGAAATCCGAATCGTACTACCCTTCGAGCGTAAAGTCGCCTTTCCTAGGATACCACAACCCCAATGAAGGAGTTCCTTTCAGGTAGCGCAATATCCTCTTCACAATGATCATATGCGAAGCTCTCGGGTTAGATTGATATCTTGCTGCGAGGCACGTTGGGTACATGATATCAGGACGTGAAGCTGTTAAGTACATCAAAGAACCTATCATGGATCGGTAGAACGTTTCATCAGCCCTGTCTCCGGTGAGATCTGGGTCAATCCCATGATTTGTTGCAAGTGGAGTAGCAGCTGGAGTAGAACTTGACATCCCAAATTTCTCTAGAATATCATGAACGTACTTCGACTGGTGAATGAAAATTCCCTCAGGTAATTGTTCAACTTGTAGACCCAGAAAGAATTTCATCTCCCCCATTGATGACATTTCGAATTTTTGCTTCATCACTGATTCAAAATCTTTGCATAGATTTTCATTTGTCGACCCAAAGATTATATCGTCCACATAAATCTGAACTATCAGAAGATGACCGTCGACCTCTTTAGTGAAGAGAGTGGCATCCACTTTTCCACGAATGAACTTGTTGGCTAGTAGGTGTTGAGACAAAGTCTCGTACCAAGCTCTCGGGGCCTGGTGTAAACCATATAGCGCTTTGTCCAATAAGTAGACCTTGTTTTTGTGGATTGGATCGGTAAAGCCCGGAGGCTGTCCGACATAAACCTCCTCTTTGACCTTCCCATAAAGAAACGCCGATTTTACATCTAACTGATATACTTTGAAGTTCTTCCAAGACGCAAATGCAAGAAAAATTCTGATTGCCTCTAGTCGTGCTACAGGAGCATAGACTTCTGTAAAATCAATCCCCTCCTGTTGACTAAATCCCTGAACAACGAGTCAAGCTTTGTTACGAATCACAACTCCTCTATCATCTCGTTTACACTTAAATACCCATTTTGTATTGATTTTTCTATGACCATCCGGCAAATCAACTAACTTCCACACTCCCAATTTCTCGAATTGACTCAATTCTTCCTGCATTGCATTGACCCAAGAATCTTCTGTAAGCGCCTCTTTGTAAGTTCTTGGTTCAACCTGCGAGATAAAACAACTCAATGAGAATTCAGTTTGCAAAGGAGCAACTTTTGTATAAAAACATGTAAGCCCTTTATCAATCTGTCTTCGAGTGCGAACGCCTGTCTGCAATTCTCCTATGATCAACTCCTCTGGATGATATGAAAAAGTTCGCGGCATTACTTCGTTTGGAACATCTACATTGCCCTCCAGATTAGTAACATTCTGATCTGCATCTTGTTCACCAACTTGGTTTGTTTGACTTGAAATCTGAATTCGCTCCCCCTCAGAATCTGAATCACCATGATCAAAGACTGGCATGTTTTCAGCTTCTTGATTATCATTCTGAACCGACTGATTATCCTGAGCAACTTCATTCTGTTGGACATCATCATGTTCACCAGCATTACTCGGACCTGCTTCACCGTCATTTGAAGTTTCCCGTGGTCTTCTCGAATACTCAGCTGGGAACCTTAGCTGTGACTCATATTCACGCAAAATATCCAACTCATCAAAAAAATCTTCATCATCCTCTGATTCTTCTCTCATGTCAAACGAATCCCAAAGTTTGTCATAATGATAACGCCATAAATCTCCAGGATTCTGCGGCGGCATAGTATAACCTTGACATTCAACATTTGCAGCTTCAACAATCCGCTTCTCACTTAGAACGAAGACACGTCGCATCGGATTTGCATAACCAACAAATATTCCCTCAATGCACTTCGGACCAAACTTTCCATGAGGCTTTATAACTGTACAGGGTGACCCGAACGGTTCTAGATACTTCAAATTCGGTTTGCGGTTATTGATTAGCTCAAAGCATGTTTTGTTGAACTTCTTGACAGTGAGAACCCTGTTGAGCGTATAGCATGCGGCAGAAACAGCTTCAGCCGAAAAATTTATCGGTAACTTTGAATCTGCGAGCATAGTTCTAGCCGTCTCGATTAGTGTCCGGTTTTTACGTTCTGCAACTCCATTCTGCTGCGGAGTGTACGGAGCACTAAATTCATGCAATATACCTCTTTCATCACAAAATTCTTCCATCTTACTGTTCTTGAATTCAGTACCATTATCACTTCGAATTCTTTTGATACGCCTTTGGTACAAATTCTCAATCTTTTTGAACAATGCCATCAAACTGTCAAATGTTTCGTCTTTCGTCTTCAAGAAAGAAACCCACGAAAATCTGGAATAATCATCAGTAACGACCAAACAATAGTAATCTCCTGTAATACTTTTGACATTCACAGGACCAAACAAATCCATGTGAAGTCTTTCCAGAGGTCTCGAAACTGAATTGACTTGCTTTGTAGGGTGTGACTTTTTCTTCTGCTTGCCTTTAACACAGCTAATGCACTCCCCTTCCAGATGAAAACCTTTGACATGAACTCCGAGAACCAAATCATTGTGCACCAAGTGATTCATCTTCCTTAGGTGAATATGCCCCATCTTGCGGTGCCACAATCTCGATTCTTTCTCAGTTGCTCTAGACACAAAACAATGTGCTTGGCCTGTTGATGTAGTTGCTACACTCATATCTAACACATATAAATCATTCACTCTAGGTTCCCGCATGATAATCCATTCTTCAGGGATAACAAATCCTGGTTTCAAGATCAAACATTCTTTATCAGTGAAGTGAGTAGTATACATATTGTCACAAATCTGCGAGATACTCAGCAGATTATTCTCCAGCTCAGTAATGTAGTTAACTCTTTCAAACGTCACAATCCCGTTGGATAACGTTCCTTCACCAATAATTCTACCACCTTCATGACCAGCAAATCCCACATAACCACCATTGATATTTCTCACATCATACAGCAACGCAGTCTTCCCTGTCATATGTCTTGAAGCTCCACTATCCATGATCCATCTGGATACAAGTTTTGGAAGATCCTGCACATAACAAACTTTGACTTAACCAACTTCAATAAAGATGCCGATTCATGCTTTGCGATCAAGGAAGCTCCGGCAATTCAAACTGCTTATTCGAACATGGTGTCCACCCAGGCCTCATCAGCCTTAGGTGTAACCTTGACTCTCGCAATTTGAATTTTGAAGTTTTCAGCCTTCAAAGGTGGAAAATTTGCATCATAATCAATTTGAATTGAATCCTCAGAAGATTTCACCTTCTTCTCAGTTTTTGGTTTCCAAACTTGTTGAGATAATGCAACCCGTTTATAAAATTTGTCATTTTTAGTTACCACTTTCTTTACGGGTTCATTTTTCACTTTGATGTTGTCATTTTTCACACTCTTTTTCTCAACAACCATTGGTGCTTTACCCTTCACCTCAACTTTCTTCTGTTGAATCTTCACAGTTTCAGTCTTAGGCTTCACATTAGTACACTTTCGTGCAATGTGACCAACTTGATTACATCTGAAACATGTTCGAGTATCAACAACTCGACTTGTGCCTTCAGACTGATACTGCGAAGCTCTTTTCTCAAAGAACTCTTCATTCGATTTTGAAAAGATCACTTTCTCTTCATCAGCAAGTGAACTCGAACTGTTCACAAACTTTTTCTTTTCAGCAAACCTCTTGTTTGGAACATTTCTTTTCTGATAAGACTTACCCCCTGATAACCACCCGACCAATTGTTTCGATTGTTATTATAAAAACACGGTGGATTAACAGATTTCTTGTAGTATGATTTATCTTTCTCAAAACTCATTTTTCCCTTTGTTTGACTCAGATTGTTCACTTCTGACAACTCAACTTCGACCAACTTGAAAACATTTGTCAATTTGTTCATATTAACATTCTCAATCGGAAACTCAGAATCCGAAAACAACTTATCCGAACCCAACATCTTGTACATGACAAGATTTGATTCTTCATTTAAGTTGTTCTTGGACTTTTGTTTCGGAATGTAGTTTTCCAAGAAACATCCATCTTCCTCAGTAGTGTCACTATCCGTTTTTAGCACATTTTCAACAACACCTTTTACAATATCATTTTGGACACTATCGTCATTGGAAGATATGAACGTGACATCAATTGAATCCGGAAGATTCATTTCATTTTCTTCTTCAATTTCAACCAACCCTGATTGCTTTTTCGTGTAGTTATCAAGAACAGGTGGTGGAACTTGATGAAAACCCACCCCAGTTCCATCAGAGTACACATCTTCGTCCGCTTTGTCTTTCCCGATGGGTTTGGGAATAATGTGTTGCAACACAAAGCTTGCGGAGCTGTAACTGTTAAGCTTCAACTGGATTCCCTCGTTTTCAATTTCAGCCTCTTGAAATTTAAGTTTCAGTTTAGCGATTTCATCCAGTTGTTGGTTGATTGATTCTTCTTTTACTATAAGCACTGCTTTTAAGTGAACATTTTCTTTATAAGTTTTACCATTTCGATCATCACTATCTTTCATTGTGCTTTTGAGTTTTTCAAACTTTTCAGAAATCTGACGGTTTTCAAGAATTAACTTTTCATTTTCATTTTTAACTTTTTCATGATCAATTTTATCATTTTCAATTTGGCTAGTTAATTCTCTTATCCGTTCAGTTGAAGCTTTGACTGTTTTGTCACGATCAAGAATCTGATTCTCAACGCTTATGACCTTTGCTGTCAGATCATCAACTTTCTTCCCGTTGAGATACGTGACTGTGTTACAAAATTTGCACTCTTTGTTGCAATTTTTGCAATCAGCATTTCCATCAATTTTCTTACCTGACGCATTTGTTGACAAGTTTGAACTGACCTGGCTTTTTGACTCAGACACGGAGTTAGAGTCTACCTCAAGTTCCTTAGCCACCAGCACTTTGCCAGCCATTTTTCCCAGGTTCTCTGCAGTCAACTCCTGCATTGTGTCAATAACTCCAGTATCAACTTTCTTTGATTTTTCCTGCTCTTCTTTCTCCTTTCTCTCTTTCTCTTCTTTCTCCTTCCTCTCTTTTTCTTCTTTCTCTTTCTCGTCTCCAGTTCCCCACCATTTATTCTACCAATAATCATCATCTTCTTTGATCTCCTTGATTATGGCTTCCAGATCAAGTGTTTTGTCATCGATCGCAATATTTCCATATTCATCAAGATAACACTCTCTGTCCGGATCCCATCTTCTCGCTCTCTTTGCTTCTGAATAGATACGAGATATTCTAATTATTTTGTTTTCAGCTAGCATTTTTCTGTATCTATATTTCTGCTCTTCAGTTCTATCGTCTTTCCACGGAATAGGTTCGTCGTTTTTCGCCATGAATGCGTAACCAACTGCATCTTCCTCCGGTAGAACCTCTTTACTCCAATCATACCCTTCATCATCATAAATCACCGCAAGAGCTCTAGATTTCTCTTTGTTGTCTTCAACCTGCTTCAATCTAGGCGGCTCAAATTTATTCTGGTGATAAATTGCCTTCTTGTAATAATCATCTCTGAAAGGGTTCTCCGACTCATCAGCATAAGCGTTTCTGCATTCTCGCTTGAAGTGACCTTTCTGCTTACACTTGAAGCAAGTCACCTTGGACTTATCGAACCCCAGCTTGGTAGATGGACCACCAATTGTCTTCCTGCCAGTAATTTCCATGAAACGCTGTGCTCGACGAACAGCACTGGCCATAGCCCAACGAATATCGATCAGCTCCATTTCTTCAGGATCTATCTGATCATAATCTTCTTTCGTTAAGTTGGTGTTGCCTATCTTCCCAGCTACTAACCCTTCATACGATTCCAACACCGATGCTAGAAAGATCATCTGCTGTTTAGCCGACTCCTCATCAAAATTCTGAGCATTCTTTAAGTCTATTGCAATGTTGCATTGAAAACGATTCTTTGCATCAGAATGACTTGCAGATGATGAAGATCCACTGTGATAACCACTGTGATTTCCACTGCTTTGACCACTTTGACTTTCTTTGCTTGTTGTGGACACATTCTCAGCAGAAAACGCAGTCTTTGGAGAATTTGCTTTTGGCATCATGCTTTTTGGATAATACAAATCCAAATTCTGCTGGTAAGATGAGTGATTGACTTTGTACGTCTTCTTCAATTCCAACTCGTGACTCTCGAGTTTCTCAATCAGCAAATCTAGTGTCAACTTTTCTGGTGCCTTGATGGTATTCTTCAGCATCAACGCATAATATCTCCAATCCATCTCGTCAGGCAACGAATCAAACAATTTGTCGATAAGATCATCTTCAGAATATCTGATATCATGTCTTACTAATTCCAGCTTCAACCTTTCTATCATTTTACAAACTGACTCGTTCTTTAAACACCCAAACATATCAAACTCTTTCTTAAGTAGTTTCATTTTGTTTTTCTTGATTTCTTCACTACCTATACATTTCTTTTCTAACTTTTTCCAAAGATCTTTTGCATTTGAATAATCGATCAATGACATTATGTCTTCCCGGACGGACTGAAATAACAATGCCACACATTTTTGTTCAGCTACAAATGAATCAATCTCATCAGATGATCTTAAAGTTTCACCATTTTTGTTTCCATTTTCGTAACCGTTTTTCAAACTCTTCCAGCTGGGAAATGCGAATGCCATCAACCAGTCTTCAAACTTTCTTGACCACCGACTGTATTCCTCGATAGCCATTAGCTTTGGAGGTTTATTGAATGTCCCAAAGGCACTTTCAGATTCCCAAGCTTCCTTTTTCCTCTCTTTCGGCGGATTCTCATTTGCATTACTAGACGGAGAATCATCGTTTCCGGAATTTCCAGCGAATGCGTACATGTCGCTAAACGGGTTCAAGAAAATATCATCCATCTTGTGTGTACCTGCAAAATCAACAAACACTTAGAAAAACTTTTGAGATTTCGTAAAATAGTGACTTATAAGCGAAATCACTTTTGATGACAAATGAGCGAAATCAAGACAATGTGACAAATAAGCAAAATCACTTGTGATAGAAAAGCGAAACCAGACAATGACACAAAAGCGAAATCAATCAATGTGTCACATAAGCGAAATCAGTCAATGTGACTGATAAGCGAAATATCACTTTGTCACAAAAGCGAAACTGGATTGTTCGGATAAGCGAAATCAAGCACTGTCCTTATCAGCGAAATCAGGTATGTTCCTAAAAGCGAAATACCGAGATGTCTCTATGAGCGAAAATAACAATGTCCGTAAAAGCGAAACCTTCAGATTACCGAAACAGCGAAATCACGTTTTTAGTTAATTTTCACCATTTTTAGTCCGAATTTCAACCTGAAACTTTCTAGGGTTTGTTAATTGTATGTTTTACACGTTATACTAAAAAATCAGGCCATTTCAACCGTAGGAACTAGTTCAAATCGAAAAAGTATGAAAGAAAGTGAGTAGAAGTAAGAGAATTTGTTCGATTCAGCTATAGTAGCATGAACTCCTCGTCCTGAAGCTCTGATACCACTTGTTGGACCGTGTTGCGACCCCGAAAAGTCAGTTAAGGACGTTCATCTTCACATACGAAGGCGGAATCAACGTAAATGAAGTTACACAACTTTTCTCTTTCAATTTCCTTCTCTATTATTGCTTTCTGAATTGATTTTGACAGAGTTCGGTTACACAAGCAATGAGATGGTTTCGCTCCAACCTACATGCATGAATGACCAGGTTTCGCTCATAGCTGCTATATATAGGCCATGTGGTTTCGCTCTTATGACACTTGACAAATAAGGGAAACCTCTAAAGTCCCTATAAGCGAAACCACCTAAAGACTCTATAAGCGAAACCCTATGATGTACATATAAGCGAAATACCTCTAATCTATGTACATAAAAGCGAAACTACAACATAAAGACCTAATTTGACTTTCTAGTTCCTATGTTGACCTATCTTGACCTAAGACTTGATATATACGTAGTCAACAGACATTCCGTGCATCAACAGCTGGTTACTATCATTGATTTATTGCAAACTTCTCAAAGATCGCGGTTCCTCTCACTGCTTTTGACTCAGAAGAATAAGCCTTTTGAGTGGGGACCCAAACAAGAGGAATCATTCCAAACACTGAAACAAAGACTCTATGATGCTCCTGTCTCTTTACCTGATGGCAATGACGATTTCGTTATCTATTGTGACGCATCAAATCTAGGCCTTGGTTGTGTTCTCATGCAACATGGTAAAGTCATAGCTTATGCGTCTAGACAATTGAAGATACACGAAACGAACTACACAACTCATGATCTTGAGTTAGGCGCTGTGGTTTTTGCTCTCAAAATTTGGAGACACTATCTTTATGGAACGAAATGTGTGGCTTTCACAGACCATAAAAGTCTCCAACACATTTTCAATTAGAAGGAGCTAAACATGAGATAAAGACGATGCGTAGAGCTATTGAATGATTATAACTGCGAGATTCGCTACCATCCTGGTAAGGTGAATGTCGTAGCCGATGCGCTAGGTGGAAAGGAACATGTCAAGATTCATTGTGTACGAATTCGATCTGATATCCAATCACATATCCTTCAAACACAACGAACATGTGTAACCTAAGGCTTATTGAAATATGAGCTACCACTTCAACTTGAACTTCAACTCGAAACGAAAGACAATGGGTTACTTTATTTTAAGGACCGTTTATGGATTCTGAAACAAGACAAAATGTACAAGGATCTTCATACTCAGTACTGGTGCCCTGGTATTAAGAAGGATGTTTCCTTGTATGTGTCGAAATGCCTAACTTGTCTGAAAGTCAAGGCTGAACACCAACGACCATCTGGTTTACTTGTACAACCAGAGATACCGGTATGGAAGTGGGAGAACATTGCGATGGATCTCATCACTAAGTTACCGCACGCATCCAGAGGTCATGATGCCATTTGGGTAGTCATTGATCGTCTTACGCAATCAGCACACTTTTTTGCCAATTCGTGAGGATCTATCTACTAATAAACTTGCCAAGATCTATGTTGATGAGATTGTGTCTTGACATGGTGTTCCTTTAAATATCATTTCTGATCGTGATGTCTGATCGTGATGCTCGATTCTCATCTCACTTTTGGAAGACCATGCAATCTGCTATGGGAACCCAACTAAATCTGAGCAGTGCTTATCATCCCCAAACGGATGGACAATCTGAGAGAACGATACAAACATTGGAGGATATGCTTAGAGCATGTGTGATAGACTTTGGTGGTAATTGGGATTCCCATCTACCGTTGATCGAGTTCTCTTACAACAATAGTTATCACGCTAGTATCAATATGGCGCCATTCGAAGCTTTATACGGTTGAAAATGTCGTTCACCTGTCTGTTGGAATGAGATCGGTGAAGCTCAGCTTACTGGACCTGAGCTTATTCTGGAAAAACGGAAAGAGTCAAAAAACATTCACGATAATCTTCTGACAGCTAGAAGCCGTCAAAAGAGTTATGCGGATATGCGACGCAAGCCCTTGGAATTTCAGGTTGGAGACCGTATCCTACTCAAGGTATCCCCTTGGAAGGGAGTGGTGAGATTTGGAAAGAAAGGAAAACTTGCACCACGATACGTTGGACCATTTAAGATTGTTGAAAGAATCGAAAAGGTTGCCTATCTACTTGAGCCACCTCCTGAACTTGGGAGTATTCACCCAACATTCCACGTGTCCAATTTATGAAAGTGTTTAGCCGATACTGATCTTCACATTCCACTCGATGAAATTCAAGTGGATGAGACGATGCACTTTGTCGAGAAGCTTGTGGAGATAATGGACCGTGAAGTCAAGCGACTAAAGAACAAACGAATACGATTAGTCAAGGTTTGCTGGGAGTCCAAACGTGGCCCAGAGTTTACTTGGGAACATGAGGACCAAATGAAGGCGAAATATCCACATCTATTTTCACAAGTTTCCTCTAGCTGAAATTTCAGGACGAAATTTCCTAAAGTATGGGAGATTGTAACATTTGTGCTCTTTAAACGATGTACGATGTAAAACAATATCAATTATCAATGAAACAATGTGTTTTGGGATCAATGTTTGTGTATTTATGTTTAACAATTTCACGTTTTGATTCGAGTTCGATTTCAGGCTTTATATCACTTTCTGGAAAGTTATCCGCAAACTGTAACATAAAGTGACATAAGCTTAACCTACCTTAAATAACCTTTACATAACTTACAAAAACGTTTTGAAAGGTTTGGTGACATAAGCAACCAGAGATTCCGGTTTGGAAATGGGAAAACATTTCTATGGATCTCATTACCAAATTACCGCGCACTAAAAGAGGTCACGACGCCATTTGGGTTGTTGTTGATCGCCTTACAAAGTCAGCACATTTCTTGCCAATTCGCGAGGATTTAGCTGCTGACAAGCTTGCCAAGTTATATGTTGATGAGATTGTATCTCGACATGGTGTTCCTTTGAACATTATATCTGACAGAGATGCCCGATTCTCGTCTCGCTTTTGGAGAACCATGCAATCTGCCATGGGAACCCAACTTAATTTGAGCACAGCATACCATCCGCAGACAGATGGTCAATCTGAGAGAACAATCCAGACACTGGAGGATATGCTTAGAGCATGTGTGATCGATTTTGGTGGTAGTTGGGATTCGCATCTACCGTTGATCAAATTCTCCTACAATAATAGTTATCACACGAGCATCAAAATGGCTCCTTTCGAAGCTTTATACGATCGAAAATGTCGTTCACCGGTCTGCTGGAATGAGATAGGTGAAGCTCAGCTTACTGGACCTGAACTCATTCTAGAGACTACAGATAAGGTCAAGAAGATTCGTGATAACCTTCAGGCAGCTAGAAGCCGTCAAAAGAGTTATGTGGATCTAGGACGTAAGCCTTCAGAATTTCAAGTCGGTGATCATGTCCTACTCAAGGTATCCCCTTGGAAAGGTGTGATTAGATTTGGAAAGAAAGGAAAACTTGCACCACGTTATGTTGGACCATTCAAGATCGTTGAAAGAGTCGGATAAGTAGCCTACAGACTTGCGCTACCTCCGGAACTTGGAAATGTTCATCTGACATTCCACGTGTCCAATCTCAAAAAGTGTTTAGCTAATGAGAACCTCCACATACCACTTGATGAAATTCGTGTTGATAACACGATGCACTTCGTTGAGAAACCTGTGGAGATAGTGGACCGTACATTTAGACAGCTAAAGAACAAACGGATTCATTTGGTCAAGGTTCGTTCGGAATCCAAACGTGGCCCAGAGTTTACTTGGGAACGTGAGGACCAGATGAAGACGAAATATCCGCATTTGTTCTCACAAGTTTCCTCTAAATAAATTTCGGGACGAAATTTCCTAAAGTAGGGGAGACTGTGACATCTGTGCTTGTTTTATCATTTTGCAGACTCTGAACAATACAATATTAATAAAACAGTGTGTTTTGATCCCAATGTTTGTATTTATGTTTGATTTTATGCACATGTTGATTTTTGATCGATTTTGAACTCTATATCGCTTTCTGTGAAGTTATACGCAAACTGATGCGTAAACGCGATCAGTTTAATGAGACAAACACTCTGGAACAGCAACATAAGCTTAACATACCCTAAGTATACTTTACATAACTTAGAAATAAGTTTTGAAGGCTATGGTATGGCAAAAACAAGTTTATTCGCTCACAAGGACTATTTGCGTCAAACTGCAAAAGTCTGCCGTTCCGTAAGGCAACGTACAGTCCGGAACTTGATCATAAGATAAACATACCATAAATAACCTAAACATAGCTTAGAAATAAGCTTTGAGTGGTTCGGTGTGCGAAAACATGCTTATTTGATCTTACAGGGACTAAAAGTGTCAAAAACGGCGTAAGTTTGCATTTTCGCGCATATCTTACGTTATGGCCACATCTGGACATACAAAATTTTTGTACACACTAAAATATTTTTATTTTAGTGATTGGGATGCGAAAACGCCATTCATCGCGCATTTTGGATCGTACACACGTCCGTTTGAGTTTCGTCGTAATTTAACGAACAACGCGACCGTAGGACCTAACGAGCCGACATCCGAGAGTTTTCTGAGCACATTTTGAGTCCTCTAAACTTTATTGTCCTTGTAGAGCCTTGAAAATGGCTTAACGGGGGTCAAAAGGGCCTGAAATGAGCTTATTCTAGTACAGAGACCAAAACTGACAATTGCTGAAAGTTGTTAGCTTGCGCACCGCAAGCCCTATCTTTACGGTGCGCAAGGGACGCCCAGCAACAGAAAATTGGTTTTTGGTTGCTGTTTGATAATTCAGGGACTTTTATGCAAATTCCTTGTTTTGGGCTCCAAGTAAACGACTCTCCAAGGTTCCCAATCAGTTTTTAACACATGTAGGGCCATGATTTCATGCTTGTTGGCCACACAAAACTTGGCATGATCTTCTAGCTTTGCTACAACTATAAATAGCCATCCAATTCTCATTTGTTCCTTGCTCATTCCTCATCTTCTCCTCTCTTATCTGCTTTGGAGCTCTCTCAACTGAATTTGGGACTTGTCTTCTTTGTAGAAAAGATAGCAAGGACTTTAGTGAGCATTCTTTCATTCTTTTTATTGCTTACTAGTTTAAAAAGTCAAACAGTGTTTGACTTTCAGTTTGACCATTCAATTGGTCAAGTCAAAGTTCAATTGAACTTTGCAATGTGATTGTAATCACAATGGTTATAATCCTTAGTGATTATACCTACTGATTACCACATTAACTAGGCATAGTGACGAGTCAAAGTTTCGGTCAAAATGCGTATTAGCATGCATTTTGCAACGGAACTATTTTCGGGTATCAAAACCCATTGTTTTGATACCAAATCAGTAGGTTAAACATATTTTGACTCGTCACTAATAGTTTGGTGCTTGTCTAGGGTCGTTAGTTAAGCGGTCTAAACAACCGCTTAGACTTTTGAACCCGACCCGTTTGGTCGACCATTAGGATCCGACCAAGCTTACTTAGTGATCATAGTTATATAGGGAATAACCCCTGAGGTTATACCTTATGATCACATAGGATTGGTTAGTCATTTGCTAGTTAGCTTGTATGCCCATAGTAAATGACCAAAACGCCCTTTTGAAGCATAAATCCGTATTTTTTACTATGTGAACATATTTTTGACATATAATCTGATTTAGTAACATGTTTAGGCATAATTGGGCATGTAAGACTTGGCATAGCACATAGTTAACCAACCGAACATAGTCTTACGCTAACGACGCATTATAGTAGCTTATACTACCATAATGGGTCGAAACGGGTCAAAAGCACTTAGGTAGACTTTCAAATCAGAATGTAAGGTCTATTAAATCATACCATATGAGTTTAAATACTCATTTGATTTATAGAACATCATTCTATCCTACCTCCCGATTTAGGAGCCGATTATTAACATAGTTACCTATACTAGGTGCCGGTTGATTCCGTGATACTTGGAGCTTTTATTGGTCTTATTCTCAAGACTAATAAGCAATCCCAAGTGAGTACATAGTTCCCCTCTTTTACCGTTTTCAAATATTTTGGGGTGATTCACATGTACATACTTGTTACTTTCATGTTTTACATGCTTTTATGACATAAACATGCTAGTTTCACTTAGTACATATCTAGTACATGCTTTCACTATGTTTTGCTATGTATGTTAAGCATGCTAGCACATTGATTTATTACACATTTGTCACATATGTTTACTTAGCATATGTACGCATTGTTTTACATGACATTTCTACTAGGCAAGTTTACTTAGCATACCTAGTACATGGTTTTCATAGCATGCTTACATTGGTTATGACATTTGGTGTGTTTAATCGGGACAATAATACATTCATTAACATTAGCTACGCCGCTCGGACTTATGTAATGGTACCATAGGAATTGACAACTCCCGTTTCCGACTTCCTAGGTTTGTTTGGAAGTTAGAAATGACAGAATCCGACTACATAACTTAGATGAACCTTTAATTTGTTTAAAGGTTTGTCGCCACAGTCGCAAGGCTTGAATGTATGCGATTAACATTACTGCATAAATGTTTGTAATCATAAAGCATTGTTTTTCTGCAAAACATAACATTTGATTTAAACTTAGGTTTACTCAAAAACATTGTTTTGTACATTTTTCCTACGGGATTGAGTAGATTCTTTTATTCACCGTACATGACATATGTTTCACATTGGCATTTTTACATAGTTTAAGTAGATGTTTTCCTACTTGCTATGCATTCCATTGGTTATACATACATGTTACACATGACATTAAACATGGTTTATGCATAAACATTTTGACATTAAACATGGCATTTTGTTGGGTAATGATAAGTGACTTATGTAACGGGGCTATGTGTTATACGATAAAAGCATGGTGGATACGCCGCTGGTACTTCCTATATATAAGTGCTTTTATTGTATTATACATTGTTGCGTTTCCTAAGCCATTTGACAAAAGACATGAAACATTTTTACAAGGACACGACATTTTTATACAAAGTACATATTTTATACAATTCACTTTTACTTGGTTATTTATTTAACCATGCATAATTCTTTTATATCATTTGATTTTCATATCGATTTTCACATGATTTTATAAAAGAAAACATTTTACAAGGTTCATGACTATCTTTGTTAAACACTTCTTTTAAACTACAAGTCATGAACCCTGCATAAACAAAACCTATGTATCTCACAGGCATTTTTATGCTGACGTACCTATTTTTACATGTGTTTCAGGTGCTGATGCATGATGATGTTTGTGCTACACTTAGGCGGACTCGGGCCTTAGTGACTTAAAAGACAATTATTATGTTATGTTTTATTTAAATTCCAAGACAATGTAAACTTTAAATTTAATAATACATAATTTTTATTACCATGGTTGTTGAAACAATAATTCTGTCACCTCACTCCCCGGCGTTTCCGCCGCGGTTTCGTTGTTTTTGTCACACCCTGGCTTTGCGGAAGCGTGGTTAACTTTGGTGTGACTTCTTAATACCATAGCTTAATCATAACAAGCTATATGAATTTAAAAACCATGCAAGTCATCCATTAAGTTTGAAATTAACATACAATACTATTGTTTGACGAGAACATACTCCAACAACAATAACCTTGTTCAAAAGACATAACAACTTATAACATAAGCATAAACGTGATTTAGGGACTGTGTCTTGTCCAGGTAAGAGACACATCCCCTAAACCCTGATGACTTCATGACAATATGCAGCGGAAAACGTTCCATACCGTGCCAGATCTCGTTAATTTCCTGAAATACATGTGAGTTGAAAAATCAACAATAATGTTGAGCGAGTTCATGTGTAAGTGAGTAAGTAAAACACTTGTGAGTATAAAATAGTTGTGGTATGTAGCAGTTGTAAGAGGACTTGTGATCACCAATGGTTTGCAAGGCCACTGACATATGTGAAGTGCAAATAGGGAGACTCAAACCTAGCAGATTTCGCCACGGCAAAGTATGTGGACAAAGTCACCCCACGGTCCGTTTCTAGTTTGGCCGGGGGCTGGGCTCGCTACACCCAGATAGATCTACCGCTCCTGTCCCTCGGTCCCTCCATGAGGACTAATGGCCCCATGTTGTTCCTATCCACTCACATGATCGTATAACACCTCCTTACGTTAAACATACCGTTGTAAAGTACTCGTAAATCATAGTAACATGTATTTCACCCCCGCAGTTAAGTAAACTGAAAACAGTTAGAGAAAAGGGGGACATGAACTCACAGTGAATGCGCGTCTCTACCAAGTGTCTCCAATACAGTAAGCTGTGCAACGACCTACAAGTGCTAATTCTATTAGACGGACGGCCGTGCCTTAGCTTTATAGTTTATGTCTTTGGGAAATAGTTAGACAACTATTTCGTGTTTATGTTCCGTATACACTTGGTAGTTATTCTTCTTCCCAAGGATGGGGGATACAATACATGTGCGTAAGTTACGTTTTATCAATCTTGTGGTAATGTAATTACCGGTGTAACTTATATGTTATTGTGGTAGCGTTCGCAAAGTTTTGGAATCATTAACGCTTGTAAATATTATTTTCACTCTAAAATAATATTTATGTATTTTCACAAAATAATCATAAACAGTGTTGTGACAAATATGTTTACCACGTTAATCTTCGTGAAAATCCCACCTCCGAATATTTAGTAAAATATAGTGCTGGCGAAATTTATGTTTCGAAAGTATGTCCAAAAATAGTTCTAACACTTATTGTGTAAAAAGTCTAAGTGTTAGGTTTTTAGAAAATTTCGCCAGAGTTTCCTCTGTAACTGGGGGTGGCCACGCTTTCAAGCGTATCATTTTCTTTTAACAAATCAATCCAACAATCTTCTTTATTCGATCAAACAATTTCCGACACATCAAACTAGTCGACAAGTATGTAAATTTGCATAATCGCATGAACTTGCAGTTTTTCCGCATCTTTAATGTAAATCACCTTTATATATGTAGATCTTTATATAAAGTAGCTTTAATCTTGTAAAAACCTCGTGTTCAGAGAAACCCATCTTTACAACTTCCAGTCACTTTTCCCAAAAATAGTTATTTGTCGGATCTTTTCATTTCACAAGTGTCTACACACTTGTGGTTTATAAAATCATATTTATTAGTGTAAGATTCATCTTTAGAAAAATATGATTTCTTTAAAGTGTGGTCTTTCGAAAATACCACTTGCGGATACGTAGATCCGCTAGTTTTAAACACCATTTTACCGGTTAAACCACTTTTACACAAGCAAAATATTTTTATACAAGTTCATGCTCTAAATGTGGTAGTGTTTCACCTTTAACCCTTGTATCTTTCAAAAACGAGCTTATGTGATGATACGTGATTTTACAAAGTCGGGTTAAACGGAGATTCGAGCTACCACATCATAGATCGGGTCTCAATAATCACATATTTCAAGTCCTACGACTTTTACACAAGTTATATGCTATTAACCACCATTTTTGTGATTTTACTAGACTTTAAAGTTTCAAAACGCATGTTTACGATATTTAACCGACGAAAGTTCTTTTAACCACTTTAGACATGCTTAAATATGAGTTTTAAACAATATACCTCTAGCTCGGGGCTAGGGAAGAATCGTGATGAAAAACGCGTGGATAAAAGCTAACGGTGGTGGTCCTTCGTGTTCCGAGTGCACAAGAGCTCCTAATATGCGATCCTTGAAGTGTGAATGATCTTGGAATGCAATGAACTAGAACCGAAAATATGATGGTTGTGTGGGTAGAGTTCGGCCGAAGGTGGGGAGGCAAGAGAGAAAGATTTTTTTTTTGTTGGTGAAATGTGAAGGGTGAACTCTCATGTGTAATCCATGATACTTATAGGTAAAATTAGATGCTATTAACCATTGGTAATTGTGTTCACTAGATACTTAACATACAATAATAAAATAATACACTTTGTACTCTTGTGTTCCCTTGGTTGGGCCGATCCCATTAGGGGGGTGGGTCTAGTTCGGTTCAAACTTGTTTAGTTAGGTGATTAGTTTAGGTTAAATAAGTAGGTTAAGTGTCTAACCTCGTTAGTTGTATAAAGCGCGTTATGACGGGTGTTAGGGTAATCAGGGACCCTAACTGGCTCAGAAAAATATAGTTAGTGAAAATATTAATATTTTCGTGTTCCGGGTATAGTCCGGTTGTTCGGTTGGATAGTAATCCGTTAAAGCGCTTAATAAAGCTTTAAAGTGTCGTTATTGTTATTTTTAGTGACACATCTTGTTTCCAACACTTAGAAAGTGTCTAGTGTTATTTTCTCATTTTCTGGCACTTTACTAGTCAGCTAGAAGCTGGTTAAATTATTAAAGTGCTGTGTTTGGTACTTAAAGTACGTTTTTGGCACATCCGAATCAGTGTATCTTATCCCTAGAGACGCGGTAACACAACCCTTATATCCTACACTCACTACCAGTGTAGCCAAAATATATGAGGCTCTTAACAGGCCTTAGAGGCAGTGTCTGCCTGATGCTGGTTATATCAGCATGTTTGCCGTGTATCCGTTTAGTGCTACTGTGCTTTTTGTGCATCATGTTTGTCACTAAGGTGCCGTATGTAAGTAATGTAGTGACAGCAAATAAAGTATGATGCAAGTAAGTGCATGTATCATTATGCAGGTAGCAGTTTATCAGCTAGTTTCAATCAAGCACAGTAATTAAGCAGTAATTAATCATTAATTAAGTTGTACGGATACCTGGTTTAGTGCGGGTTGTCACATTCTCCCCCCGTTAAGTAAATTTCGTCCCGAAATTTAAGTTCTGCTTGTAGAAGCAGGGTTCTTAGGAAATAAGTGGGGGTATTTTTCTTTCATCCGGTCCTCACGCTCCCATGTGAATTCAGGACCATGTCTGGCATTCCAACGAACCTTGACGAGTTTGACACTGCTCCGGCGGGTCTTGTTAACTTTCCAATCCGTGACCTCAACAGGTTCTTCAACAAAGTGGAGCGTGTCGTCAATATGAATCTCGTCGATAGGAATGGCAACGTCAATTTGAGTTGGACTTTTCTTTAAATTGGATACATGAAATGTATCGTGAACACCATTCAGTTCAGCAGGTAGGTCCAACTTGTATGCTACCGTCCCAATTCTTTCCAGAATTCTGAAAGGACCAATGTAGCGCGGATTTAACTTTCCACGCTTCCCAAAGCGTGCTACCCCTTTCCAGGGTGAAACCTTTAACAACACCATTTCTCCGACTTGGAAGTCCACATGCTTCCGGTTTGGATCCGCGTAGGCCTTTTGTCTGTGGCGAGCGGCTTCGATGCGTTTAAGAATTTGCGCGATCTTGTCTGTCGTCTCTTGGACAATTTCGGGACCAGCAAGCTGCCTATCACCCGCGTCAGACCAACATAGTGGTGATCGGCACTTGCGTCCGTATAGGGCCTCAAATGGCGCGACACCAATACTGGTGTGGTAGCTGTTGTTGTATGAAAATTCGACCAAAGGTAAGTGTTTATCCCAGCTACCGCCTAAATCCATAACACATGCCCTCAGCATGTCATCCAACGTTTGTATTGTTCGCTCGCTCTGGCCATCAGTTTGCGGATGGAATGCAGTGCTCAGATTCAATTGTGAGCCAAAAGATTCTTGGAAAGATTGCCATATTCTTGACACAAATCTTCCGTCTCTATCAGAGATGATCGAGAGTGGTACTCCATGACGCGCTACGATCTCTCTCAAGTAAATTTCCGCAAGTTTACTAGTACTATCTTTCTCCTTGATTGGCAGAAAGTGTGCGGACTTTGTTAGGCGGTCAACAATCACCCAAATCATATCATGGCCTCTTGGCGTTCTTGGCAGTTTTGTAACAAAATCCATTGAGATTTGTTCCCATTTCCACTTGGGAATCTCAGGTTGTTGCAGAAGTCCCGAAGGCTTCTGGTATTCTGCCTTGACCTTAGCGCACGTTAAACATTTGCTCACGTAAACAGCAACGTCGCCTTTCATCCTAGGCCACCAATAGTAATCCTTAAGATCTTGATACATCTTATCCGATCCAGGGTGGATAGAGTACCGTGACTTGTGCGCTTCGTCGAAAATAACTTCCCTTAATCCACCAAACAGAGGAACCCAAATCCTTTTCTCAAAACATAACGTCCCTTCCTCGTTTGGTACCAAAAGCTTCTCCATTCCACGGAGATATTCTTCCTCAAGATTTCCCTCCTTGAGAGCTTCCTTTTGTGCAGCGCGAATGCGCGAGGAGAGATCGGTTCGTATAATCATTTCCAAATCCCTAACCCTTATGGGCTTGATTCTTTCTTTACGACTTAGGGCATCGGCAACTACATTCGCCTTCCCTGGGTGATACTTTATCTCGCAGTCGTAATCGTTCAACAATTCAACCCATCGTCTTTGCCTCATATTCAGCTCCTTCTGGTTGAATATATGCTGTAGGCTTTTGTGATCTGTGAAGATTGTGCACTTCGTACCGTACAGGTAGTATCTCCAGATCTTTAAAGTGAAAACCACTGCGCCAAGCTCTAAATCGTGTGTGGTATAATTCTTTTCGTGCACTTTCAGTTGGCGTGATGCGTAAGCAATGACCTTTTGGCGTTGCATCAACACACAACCCAATCCCTGACGCGATGCGTCGCAGTATACCACAAAGTCATCAGTACCTCCTGGTAGAGCTAAGATTGGCGCGTTACAAAGCTTATCCTTCAATATCTGAAATGCTTCCTCCTGTTTGATTCCCCAATCAAACGTCTTGTCCTTCTGCGTGAGGAGCGTCAAAGGTTGGGCGATTTTCGAAAAATCCTCGATGAACCTTCGATAGTAGCCAGCCAAACCCAAGAATTGCCGAATCTCGGTTGGCGTTGTAGGCGTCTCCCAATTCTTGATTGCCTCGATCTTTGTGGGATCAACATGAATTCCATCCCCATTAACCACATGTCCGAGAAACTGGACTTCGCGTAGCCAAAACTCGCACTTGGAGAATTTGGCGTACAGCTGTTCCTTCTTTAGCAGCTCCAATATGGTTCTAAGATGTTGTTCGTGCTCAGCCTTCTTCTTTGAGTAAATCAAGATGTCGTCGATGAATACAATCACGAACTTGTCCAGGTATGGCTTGCAAACCCTATTCATCAAGTCCATAAAGACTGCAGGTGCGTTTGTCAAACCAAATGGCATAACGAGGAACTCGTAGTGTCCATAACGAGTTCGGAAGGCTGTTTTCGGGATACTTTCCTCCTGTATCCTTAGTTGATGGTATCCAGATCGAAGATCGATCTTAGAGTAACAGCTTGAACCTTGAAGTTGATCGAACAGATCGTCGATTCTTGGCAGAGGATACCTGTTCTTAATCGTCAGCTTGTTCAATTCTCTGTAGTCAATACACATGCGGAAACTTCCGTCCTTCTTTTGACAAACAAGACCGGAGCTCCCCAAGGCGAGAAGCTTGGTCGGATAAAACCCTTGTCTAACAACTCCTGAAGTTGTGTTGACAGTTCCTGCATCTCAGACGGCGCAAGTCTGTAAGGCGCCTTAGCTACAAGTGCTGCGCCTGGAACTAAGTCAATGTGAAACTCCACTTGCCTCTGAGGTGGCAGTCCGGGTAAGTCTTCTGGGAAGACTTCGGGATACTCCCTTACGACAGGGATGTCTTCGATCGTTGGCTCAGCAGCCTTCTTGTCTACGATGTGTGCCAGAGAAGCAACACATCCTTTCTGTAAACACTTCCTTGCCTTCAAGCAGCTGATACATCTTAACGGTGTGTCACGCTTCTCTCCGTGAACCACAATTGTCTCACCAACATCAGTTGGGATACGAACAACTTTCTCGTGACATACTATCTCAGCCTTGTTTTTGGATAACCAATCCATTCCTACCACCACGTCGAAGCTTCCCAGTTGGACTGGTAGTAGATCCAGAGTAAACTCGCGTTCTCCCAATTCTATCACGCAACCTCTGATTACTTCGTCGGCTCCAACTAACTTTCCATTAGCTAATTCGATCGAGTAGGGGATATCTAACTTACTAGCGGTTAAACCAAGTATATTCTTAAATTCTAATGACACGAAGCCATAACCGGCACCAGCATCAAACAAAATAGGTGCAAAAGTTTTGGTTGTTAGAGAACGTACCAGAAATCACACCTGGATCCTGGCATGCCTCACAAGCTCTGATGTTGGATTTTCTCTCACGGTCTTGTTTCAACTTCAGGCATTCCCTCTTAAAATGTCCAACTTCCTTACAATGGTAGCATCCTATCATTCGGCCATCTCCTTTCCCATTTCCACCTAGAGCGTTGTTACTGTTTTCTCCTTGTATGAAACTCTTCATCCCACAACCTTCCTTGTTGTGTCCTTCCCTCCCGTACCAAGGCTTCTGACATCCACCATCACGGTGACACTTGCACTCAGCACATCTTGGTTTGGTTTCTAAGTAAATCTTATCATTGGCCTGTTTGTTGTTAGGGCAATCTTTCTTGAAATGCCCTTTGTCCCCGCAGTCAAAGCAACCTCGAATAGATCTTTGTTCATCGTTGTTCATTTGGGTATCTTCGGTAAGCTTCCTTTTGTTCTTTCCAGATGACTCTACCTGAGTTTTCTTGTCAGGGTTTGCAAGTTTTTCTAGTCTATTTGCTTCCGTAACGAGTGCCAAACCCATCTTACTTGCAACAATGGTTGTTGGTGGCGTAGATGCTGTCATCAAGCTCAAGACTTGAGGCGCCAGTTCCCAAATGAATTGTTCCAATTTCTTCAGTTCTGGTTTTACTAGGTATGGAACAATTTGTGACAGATCATGGAGTCGTTGCACGAACTCCAACACCTTCGGACCTTCCATCATTAGGCTCCGAAATTCATCTTCCCACTTCTGGGTTTCCGTGTGGGGGCAATACTTCTTATGCATCATTCCTTTCATCTCGTCCCAAGTTAATGCGTATGCTGTAGTTAGGCCCATTATTCGAACCTGAAGGTTCCACCATAATCGAGCTCCATCTTGAAACAACTCAGAAACGTATGGGACCTGTTGTTCTGGCGTACAGCCACTCATTCGAAAGATGGATTCCATACTTTCAATCCATTTTACAAAAGTTATGGCACCCCCAGTGCCGTCGAACGTCGGAGGCTTGTAGTTGAGGAAGTGCCAGTAGGAACAACCGTTATTTTCTGAGGTACCTTTGATTGGTTCGGAGCGTAGGGCCTCGTGCTGTGCTATAGCTGCAGCAATTATCTCTTTAAGTTCTGCCTCAGAGGTGGGCATGCGCACTTCGCGTCTTGGCGGCATCTTCTAAAAGATGTTTCACATAGGTTAGGTCATAGCAAGTGAAGTGTACGTATGCATTCAACAATACCAACACATAACATTTCATGTTATCAACAAATCAATCACATAACCTCTTATGTTATAGGGCATAAACAATTGATTGAACATCGCATGTGATGAGAATACTGCGATTGTATTGCCACAATTCGAGACCACAATGTAAAGCTCACAAGTACTCCACTATATCATACTACATCAATGACTTAGTAGGGGACGACCCTAGACAAGTCGTGCGATTGCTGGTCATGTTCAGGAGTCTCTGGTTCGTCCTTTCTCAAATTTCAGGACTCCACGTCAAGTTTCTGAATTTCTGTCCTAAAACAACATTTCTTCTCAATCGTTTCCTTGAGCTCGTCCCAGCTCAGTGTATAAGTAGCGTCTGTGCCAAGGGTCTGAACCTGGAGGTTCCATTAAGAGAGTGTGCCACCTAGAAATATCCCTGAGAGGTAGGTAACACTCAGTTGGCGATCAGTTGCTCATCCTTAAAATGGAGTCGGTCTTTTCGGACCAACGAATAAATGCAATGGTGCCTCCTGTTCCGACAAAGTTCAAAGGCTTGCAGTTCAGGAACTGGTTATAGGTGCAGCCAGTTGGAGGATTATCTCCAGTAATGCCATCGTTGTACTTAGAGTGGAGGGCTTCATGTCGTGCATTTATCTGTGAGATGCGTTCTTGCAGCTCGTCTTCTGTCCTCAGTAACGTACCGGTGCTTGTGTCACGTCTGGGTGACATTCCCTTTTTTTGTCGAAATAGTGTGAAGCGGGTTGGACAATGTTTCAATTGTCTATGG
Source organism: Helianthus tuberosus (assembly GCA_030545235.1). NCBI lineage: Eukaryota > Viridiplantae > Streptophyta > Magnoliopsida > Asterales > Asteraceae > Helianthus > Helianthus tuberosus. The sequence continues at coordinate 105,035,682 of CM060443.1, forward strand.
GGTATATATATAGCAACGTAAGCCATCATGTAATCACCCCATTTCACACGCAAATATACTCACTGTATAAGTGGGGAAATAAATTCCTGAGCCCTCACATAGGCTCGTCAATTTGGCTTGTTGCTTGTAATAGAATGAACTCGAGGCTACATCGCCTAGGTCATTTGTGTTTAGGTTATCATTAGCTTGGCCTGCAGAGTCCACCAGGATTCCTGTGCACTACAAATCGTTATTACGTGGGCCCCCGTAATAATAAATTGTCTTGCACAGTTACCCCAAATTTTCTCTCATCCAAGCAGGTGATCAATCAAGGAGCAACAGCCGGTGCATTGGCATGAACAGGGTCATACTCCAATGCGGGGTCAGGAGCAATGCCTGGCTCAGGGGCCACGGCTAGCTTTGAATCAAAAACTCCATCTCAAAATCAGCTGGATCAACAATCACAGGGGTTACAGGATCCCCCAAGGGCTTGTCTAAGTGCATGAACTCAATGTCATGGTCTGGATCAACACCAGGCGGAAAAACAGAATTGTCCTCATAATCACGATCAATACTCAAAACTGTGTGCGGGGTCCGGTGCAGCTAGTGATGCCGTATCAGGGTCGGCGTCGTGTAAGTAGTGCTGCATTCCCTGTATGTGCGAAGATGCGGGTGTCAGAAACTCAAATGAGTCTGGGATAGGGGAATGGTCATAAGTTTCCCCTATAGGAGCGTCCGCATGTAGTAGTCTAATACCAGCAGTAATAAGGCCCTGCCCTCGAATGGGTCCTCCTCCAGTAGATCGTTATCGTCTTCAGAGGCCTCGTTGGGAGGGCGTATCATCAACAGGATAAGCGGCAAGGGGCACAGGAGCAGGGATCACCGCCAGTGGTAAAATCCCAACAAAATGGCCATCAGTAGGCTCTGCTACGACTTCAGGCAGTGCACAAAGGGCTGAAAGTCGTCATTGTCTGTGCCGGTAGTATCAGAAATGTACACCTCGTGCTTCGTTGAACTATGTCGTCCGATACTATGGTCATGGGGTTCGTAGTGCCCATCTTTCTAGTACTTGATGAAAGTATAACGTTTGTAACACAAACACATATACGTATAATAATCAATCATATAATCAGTTAATCACATAAGTCACCAAGTAGGGTATCACATACTTCTCCTAGTCTTACTAGTCAATACCATCCAGTCTACAAGACTGCTCTATTCTTCACTTAAACCAAACCTCGATCCTCCAGATCGATCCTATAACAAACCAACGTGCTCAACTACCTTAATCACCTCGATCCTCCAGATCGATCCTATAACAAACCAACGTGCTCAACTACCTTGACCATCTCGATCCTCCAGATCGATCCTCAGCCCTCCAAGCTGAACTTATAATTAATAAAATGTGCTCAACATTTGTTTGTAAAAAGTGTGGATCTGGACTTAAGTGGTATGCAGAAAAATGTTTTCGTGAGAGTCCTAGTGATCATAGTCTAGACTCGAGACAGAATCCTAGTTCGCTATGATCAGAGCTCTGATACCAAGCTGTCACACCCTGGCTTTGCGGAAGCGTGGTTAACTTTGGTGTGACTTCTTAATACCATAGCTTAATCATAACAAGCTATATGAATTTAAAAACCATGCAAGTCATCCATTAAGTTTGAAATTAACATACAATACTATTGTTTGACGAGAACATACTCCAACAACAATAACCTTGTTCAAAAGACATAACAACTTATAACATAAACATAAACGTGATTTAGGGACTGTGTCTTGTCCAGGTAAGAGACACATCCCCTAAACCCTGATGACTTCATGACAATATGCAGCGGAAAACGTTCCATACCGTGCCAGATCTCGTTAATTTCCTGAAATACATGTGAGTTGAAAAATCAACAATAATGTTGAGCGAGTTCATGTGTAAGTGAGTAAGTAAAACACTTGTGAGTATAAAATAGTTGTGGTATGTAGCAGTTGTAAGAGGACTTGTGATCACCAATGGTTTGCAAGGCCACTGACATATGTGAAGTGCAAATAGGGAGACTCAAACCTAGCAGATTTCGCCACGGCAAAGTATGTGGACAAAGTCACCCCACGGTCCGTTTCTAGTTTGGCCGGGGGCTGGGCTCGCTACACCCAGATAGATCTACCGCTCCTGTCCCTCGGTCCCTCCATGAGGACTAATGGCCCCATGTTGTTCCTATCCACTCACATGATCGTATAACACCTCCTTACGTTAAACATACCGTTGTAAAGTACTCGTAAATCATAGTAACATGTATTTCACCCCCGCAGTTAAGTAAACTGAAAACAGTTAGAGAAAAGGGGGACATGAACTCACAGTGAATGCGCGTCTCTACCAAGTGTCTCCAATACAGTAAGCTGTGCAACGACCTACAAGTGCTAATTCTATTAGACGGACGGCCGTGCCTTAGCTTTATAGTTTATGTCTTTGGGAAATAGTTAGACAACTATTTCGTGTTTATGTTCCGTATACACTTGGTAGTTATTCTTCTTCCCAAGGATGGGGGATACAATACATGTGCGTAAGTTACGTTTTATCAATCTTGTGGTAATGTAATTACCGGTGTAACTTATATGTTATTGTGGTAGCGTTCGCAAAGTTTTGGAATCATTAACGCTTGTAAATATTATTTTCACTCTAAAATAATATTTATGTATTTTCACAAAATAATCATAAACAGTGTTGTGACAAATATGTTTACCACGTTAATCTTCGTGAAAATCCCACCTCCGAATATTTAGTAAAATATAGTGCTGGCGAAATTTATGTTTCGAAAGTATGTCCAAAAATAGTTCTAACACTTATTGTGTAAAAAGTCTAAGTGTTAGGTTTTTAGAAAATTTCGCCAGAGTTTCCTCTGTAACTGGGGGTGGCCACGCTTTCAAGCGTATCATTTTCTTTTAACAAATCAATCCAACAATCTTCTTTATTCGATCAAACAATTTCCGACACATCAAACTAGTCGACAAGTATGTAAATTTGCATAATCGCATGAACTTGCAGTTTTTCCGCATCTTTAATGTAAATCACCTTTATATATGTAGATCTTTATATAAAGTAGCTTTAATCTTGTAAAAACCTCGTGTTCAGAGAAACCCGTCTTTACAACTTCCAGTCACTTTTCCCAAAAATAGTTATTTGTCGGATCTTTTCATTTCACAAGTGTCTACACACTTGTGGTTTATAAAATCATATTTATTAGTGTAAGATTCATCTTTAGAAAAATATGATTTCTTTAAAGTGTGGTCTTTCGAAAATACCACTTGCGGATACGTAGATCCGCTAGTTTTAAACACCATTTTACCGGTTAAACCACTTTTACACAAGCAAAATATTTTTATACAAGTTCATGCTCTAAATGTGGTAGTGTTTCACCTTTAACCCTTGTATCTTTCAAAAACGAGCTTATGTGATGATACGTGATTTTACAAAGTCGGGTTAAACGGAGATTCGAGCTACCACATCATAGATCGGGTCTCAATAATCACATATTTCAAGTCCTACGACTTTTACACAAGTTATATGCTATTAACCACCATTTTTGTGATTTTACTAGACTTTAAAGTTTCAAAACGCATGTTTACGATATTTAACCGACGAAAGTTCTTTTAACCACTTTAGACATGCTTAAATATGAGTTTTAAACAATATACCTCTAGCTCGGGGCTAGGGAAGAATCGTGATGAAAAACGCGTGGATAAAAGCTAACGGTGGTGGTCCTTCGTGTTCCGAGTGCACAAGAGCTCCTAATATGCGATCCTTGAAGTGTGAATGATCTTGGAATGCAATGAACTAGAACCGAAAATATGATGGTTGTGTGGGTAGAGTTCGGCCGAAGGTGGGGAGGCAAGAGAGAAAGATTTTTTTTTTGTTGGTGAAATGTGAAGGGTGAACTCTCATGTGTAATCCATGATACTTATAGGTAAAATTAGATGCTATTAACCATTGGTAATTGTGTTCACTAGATACTTAACATACAATAATAAAATAATACACTTTGTACTCTTGTGTTCCCTTGGTTGGGCCGATCCCATTAGGGGGGTGGGTCTAGTTCGGTTCAAACTTGTTTAGTTAGGTGATTAGTTTAGGTTAAATAAGTAGGTTAAGTGTCTAACCTCGTTAGTTGTATAAAGCGCGTTATGACGGGTGTTAGGGTAATCAGGGACCCTAACTGGCTCAGAAAAATATAGTTAGTGAAAATATTAATATTTTCGTGTTCCGGGTATAGTCCGGTTGTTCGGTTGGATAGTAATCCGTTAAAGCGCTTAATAAAGCTTTAAAGTGTCGTTATTGTTATTTTTAGTGACACATCTTGTTTCCAACACTTAGAAAGTGTCTAGTGTTATTTTCTCATTTTCTGGCACTTTACTAGTCAGCTAGAAGCTGGTTAAATTATTAAAGTGCTGTGTTTGGTACTTAAAGTACGTTTTTGGCACATCCGAATCAGTGTATCTTATCCCTAGAGACGCGGTAACACAACCCTTATATCCTACACTCACTACCAGTGTAGCCAAAATATATGAGGCTCTTAACAGGCCTTAGAGGCAGTGTCTGCCTGATGCTGGTTATATCAGCATGTTTGCCGTGTATCCGTTTAGTGCTACTGTGCTTTTTGTGCATCATGTTTGTCACTAAGGTGCCGTATGTAAGTAATGTAGTGACAGCAAATAAAGTATGATGCAAGTAAGTGCATGTATCATTATGCAGGTAGCAGTTTATCAGCTAGTTTCAATCAAGCACAGTAATTAAGCAGTAATTAATCATTAATTAAGTTGTACGGATACCTGGTTTAGTGCGGGTTGTCACAGTTTTGACGCGGCCGGGGTGTGACAGAAGAGTTGATATCAGAGCCAATGGTTATAGGGAATTAGGTTATTAGAAATGCTTTGATCTAGACTATAACTTCTTAGGACCCTAACACAAGTTTACTTGTGTTTGGATCTTAAAACAATACCTGTCACCTATCCTTAGGTGATTACCAAAACTTGAACACAATTTTCCAAAATGATTTTGAAATCAATCATCTATCCTTAGATGATTTCTCTTGGTCTTGTACCTTTTAAATTTTCAAAATCTCGTCAAAGTTTGGGTCTAAATAATGTGAACACGTGCAAACTGGAAGAGTGAATGCCTGTACCCTGAGTTTTCTGTCTAAGGCTAGAGTGTTCGTACAAATCCGCAATTTCGGACCAGTCACTCTTACCTGGGAACTCTTGGGGTGAGTGTTCACTTATAGGCGAGCATGTCTTCAGTGATACATTACTATGACCTATTTACTTTGATTTGTCACTGTGTGTCGTTTGTTTGCTTTGTGGTAACAAAAAAATGACCACCTTCCTTGCTTTTTGTCGATTTTATTGATATCTCATTTCTTTCATCACGTCATCTCACTCGTTTTCTCTCATGTTTCCTCTTTTAGAATGCCTCCTCGACGCGAAAATCCGCTATCGAATGCCGAACTGGCAGAAATCATCGCGCAGCAAATGGCTGCTACGTTCCCCAATCTCATTGCTCAATGGAACCAAGCCAACAATAACAATAATGCTCCGTGCAATTTCAAAAGTTTTAACTCGGCTAAACCACTCAAGTTTAGTGGTTCCGAGGGAACAACTAGGCTCCTACAGTGGTTTGAGAGTCTTGAGAGCACTTTTCGCCATGTTCAGTGTCCGAACAACCGTAAGGTCGAATTTGCGTCGAGTGTATTTCAAAAGAGGGCTCTTACCTGGTGGAATAGGGTAATGAGAGACCGAGGTGCTGAGGTTGCTTTGGGTCAGACATGGGAGGAACTTAGGGCTCTCATGATGAGAGAACTTTGTCCTCGTCACGAGCAGAGGGCACTTGAAAATGAGTTCCAGGACTTAAAGCAGGACAGTGGTGAACACCGGGCATATACTGATAGATACGAGGAGTTAAGCTTGCTCTGTCCTACAATGGTCACGCCTTTGGATAAGGCTATTGAGAAATACATAGACGGTTTGCCAGATCCTGTTCAGGATATTGTCACTGGTAGCAACCCTACTACCATCCGACAGGCCATTGAGCTAGCTGCAACCCTTACTGAATCACAAATCAAGAAGGGTAAACTCCACAGAAAGGGTGACAAGAAGCAGAAACAGTCTGATAGCACCACTGAGAAAAAGGGCAAGAAGGCTGCTGAGTCTTCCAAGAAATCGAGGAAGCGTAAGGCTTCCAAGAATTTCGCTGTCACTGCTCAGACTAATCAGGCTGCTCCTAATCAGGCAGCACAGAATCAGGCTACACAACCTGCTGCCAAGAGGCAGTATGCGGGAAATGCACCTCTGTGCAACAGATGTAACAGCCACCACCAGCCACAGTTGCAATGCCGCATCTGCACGAATTGTGGCAAGTCTGGTCATCTTGCAAATACCTGCCGTTTTGCTCCTAACCAGAATCAGGCAGCTCAAAACCGAGCTGTACAAAACCCTGCCCAGAATCCTGCACGACCTCACTTTCCACCTGGTTCGTGTTACAATTGTGGGGATCTGACCCACTACAGAAACAATTGCCCGAGGTTGGCAAACGCAAATCAGGCACCAGCTCGTGGTAGAGCTTTCAATATTAATGCTAATGAGGCATGTGCGGATAACGAAGTGGTGAACGGTACGTTCCTTGTTAACAACCATCCTGCTTCTGTTCTTTTTGATTCGGGTGCCGATAAGAGTTTTGTGTCCTTAGCTTTTGAGCCTTTGCTTTCGATGACTAGAACAAAACTAGGAAAGCCCTTGACAGTAGAGGTAGCTAGTGGTGAACCCGTTGTACTCGATTCTGTTCTTCAAAACTGCCAATTGAACCTTAAAAACCATATTTTCCCTATCGACCTCACACCGATGCGACTCGGGAGCTTTGATGTTATAGTGGGAATGGATTGGTTAGCCAAGTACCATGCTGAGGTGGTTTGCTTTGAGAAGATTGTCCGTATTCCGCTTTCGACTAGTGAGATCTTAGAAGTTCGTGAGGAGAAACCTGTTAAACTCATGTCTTGTACCCAAGCCCAAAAATACCTACGAAAGAAATATGTCGCTTTCTTGGCACATGTTGTAGAGGATAAAGGCAAGGGTAAGACTACCTAAGACATCCCTGTTGTTCGGGATTATCCTGAGATATTTCCTGAAGACTTACCTGGATTACCTCCTGTACGCCAAGTTGAGTTTCGCATTGATTGCTAAGTCACCTTACCGTCTTGCACCGTCTGAGATGCAAGAGTTATCTAAGCAGCTTCAGGAGCTATCTGACAAATGATTCATCCGTCCAAGCTTTTCCCCTTGGGGCGCTCCTGTCCTATTCGTGAAAAAGAAAGATGGATCTTTTAGGAAGTGTATCGATTATCGTGAGCTTAATAAGCTTACCATCAAAAATCGATATCCCCTACCTCGCATTGATGATCTCTTTGATCAGCTACAGGGCGCTACTTGCTTTTCAAAGATTGATCTACGTTCTGGGTATCATCAACTTCGAGTGCTCGAAGAAGATATTCCCAAAACTGCTTTTCGTACCCGATATGGTCATTATGAGTTCACTGTTATGCCTTTCGGTTTAACAAATGCTCCTGCTGTTTTCATGGACTTGATGAATAGGGTTTGTAAGCCTTATCTGGACAAGTTCATCATCGTTTTCATTGATGATATTCTAATCTATTCTAAGACGCAAGCTGATCATGAACAGCATCTTCGTCTTACAATGGAGCTTCTAAAGAAAGAACAGCTTTTCTCCAAATTCTCCAAGTGCGAATTTTGGCTTAAGGAAGTTCAATTTTTAGGGCACATCGTTAACGAACAAGGTATACATGTAGATCCCGCCAAAATCAGTGCAATTAAGGATTGGGATACACCTACCACTCCTACCGAGGTTCGTTCATTTCTTGGTCTAGCGGGTTATTACCGCCGTTTCATTGAAAACTTCTCCAAGATTGCGGTTCCTCTCACTGCTCTAACTCAGAAGAGCAAACCTTTTGAGTGGGGATCCAAACAGGAAGAAGCTTTCCAGACCTTGAAGCAGAAACTCTCTGATGCACCTATCCTATCTTTGCCCGAGGGTAATGACGATTTTGTCGTGTACTGTGATGCATCCAACTTAGGCCTTGGCTGCGTTCTTATGCAAAGAAACAAAGTCATAGCTTATGCATCAAGACAGCCGAAGGTGCACGAGAAGAACTACACGACTCATGATCTTGAGTTAGGTGCAGTAGTCTTTGCTCTCAAAATCTGGAGACACTACCTTTACGGTACAAAGTGTGTAGTGTTTACTGACCACAAAAGTCTCCAGCATATTTTTAATCAGAAAGAACTAAACATGAGGCAACGATGTTGGGTTAAACTCCTAAACGACTACGATTGCGAAATTCGCTACCATCCTGGTAAGGCGAATGTTATGGCTGACGCATTGAGTCGTAAGGAACGTGTCAAGCTTCATTGTATCCAGGTTCGATCTGACATTCAATCCCGCATAATTCAGGCTCAACATACTTGTGTTACACAAGACTTAATGGGTAAAGAATTACCGTGTCATACAAATCCCAAGCTTGAACTGAGAGACTTTGGGATATTCTATTACATGGGCCGTTTGTGGGTCCCAAGTATAGATGATCTTCGCACATTGTTAATGGATGAAGCTCATAAGTCTCGTTATTCTATTCATCCTGGTACGGATAAAATGTATAAGGATCTTCGAACCCAGTACTGGTGGCCGGGTATGAAGAAAGACATTGCCTTATATGTTTCCAAATGCCTTACTTGTCTTAAGGTTAAGGCAGAACATCAACATCCCTCTGGATTACTGGAGCACCCAGAGATTTCGGTTTGGAAATGGGAAAACATTTCTATGGATCTCATTACCAAATTACCGCGCACTAAAAGAGGTCACGACGCCATTTGGGTTGTTGTTGATCGTCTTACAAAGTCAGCACATTTCTTGCCAATTCGCAAGGATTTAGCTGCTGACAAGCTTGCCAAGTTATATGTTGATGAGATTGTATCTCGACATGGTGTTCCTTTGAACATTATATCTGACAGAGATGCCCGATTCTCGTCTCGCTTTTGGAGAACCATGCAATCTGCCATGGGAACCCAACTTAATTTGAGCACAGCATACCATCCGCAGACAGATGGTCAATCTGAGAGAACAATCCAGACACTGGAGGATATGCTTAGAGCATGTGTGATCGATTTTGGTGGTAGTTGGGATTCGCATCTACCGTTGATCAAATTCTCCTACAATAATAGTTATCACACGAGCATCAAAATGGCTCCTTTCGAAGCTTTATACGGTCGAAAATGTCGTTCACCGGTCTGCTGGAATGAGATAGGTGAAGCTCAGCTTACTGGACCTGAACTCATTCTAGAGACTACAGATAAGGTCAAGAAGATTCGTGATAACCTTCAGGCAGCTAGAAGCCGTCAAAAGAGTTATGCGGATCTAGAACGCAATCCTTCAGAATTTCAAGTCGGTGATCATGTCCAACTCAAGGTATCCCCTTGGAAAGGTGTGATTAGATTTGGAAAGAAAGGAAAACTTGCACCACGTTATGTTGGACCATTCAAGATCGTTGAAAGAGTCGAAAAAGTAGCCTACAGACTTGCGTTACCTCCTGAACTTGGAAACGTTCATCCGACATTCCACGTGTCCAATCTCAAAAAGTGTTTAGCTAATGAGAACCTCCACATACCACTTGATGAAATTCGTGTTGATAACACGATGCACTTCGTTGAGAAACCTGTGGAGATAGTGGACCGTACATTTAGACAGCTAAAGAACAAACGGATTCATTTGGTCAAGGTTCGCTGGGAATCCAAACGTGGCCCAGAGTTTACTTGGGAACGTGAGGACCAGATGAAGACGAAATATCCGCATTCGTTCTCACAAGTTTCCTCTAAATAAATTTCGGGACGAAATTTCCTAAAGTAGGGGAGACTGTGACATTTGTGCTTGTTTTATCATTTTGCAGACTCTGAACAATACAATATTAATAAAACAGTGTGTTTTGATCCCAATGTTTGTATTTATGTTTGATTTTATGCACATGTTGATTTTTGATCGATTTTGAACTCTATATCGCTTTCTGGGAAGTTATACGCAAACTGATGCGTAAACGCGATCAGTTTAACGCGAAAAACACTCTGGAACAGAAACATAAGCTTAACATACCCTAAATAACCTTTACATAACTTAGAAATAAGTTTTGAAGCCTATGGTATGGCAAAAACAAGTTTATTCGCTCACAAGGACTATTTGCGTCAAACTGCAAAAGTCTGCCGTTCCGTAAGGCAACGTACAGTCCGGAACTTGATCATAAGCTAAACATACCATAACTAACCTAAACATAGCTTAGAAATAATCTTTGAGTGGTTCGGTGTGCGAAAACATGCTTATTTGATCTTACAGGGACTAAAAGTGTCAAAAACGGCGTAAGTTTGCATTTTCGCGCATATCTTACGTTCTGGCCACATCTGGACATCCAAAATTTTTGTACACACTAAAATATTTTTATTTTAGTGATTGGGATGCGAAAACGCCATTCATCGCGCATTTTGGATCGTACACACGTCCGTTTGAGTTTCGTCGTAATTTAACGAACAACGCGACCGTACGACCAAACGAGCCGACATCCAAGAGTTTTCCGAGCACATTTTGAGTCCTCTAAACTTTATTGACCTTGTAGAGCCTTGAAAATGGCTTAACGGGGGTCAAAAGGGTCTGAAATGAGCTTATTCTAGTACAGGGACCAAAACTGACAATTGCTGAAAGTTGTTAGCTTGCGCACCGCAAGCCCTATCTTTACGGTGCGCAAGGGATGCCCAGCGACAGAAAATTGGTTTTTGGTTGCTGTTTGATAATTCAGGGACTTTTATGCAAATTCCTTGTTTTGGGCTCCAAGTAAACGACTCTCCAAGGTTCCCAATCAGTTTTTAACACATGTAGGGCCATGATTTCATACTTGTTGGCCACACAAAACTTGGCATGATCTTGTAGCTTTGCTACAACTATAAATAGCCATCCAATTCTCATTTGTTCCTTGCTCATTCCTCATCTTCTCCTCTCTTATCTGCTTTGGAGCTCTCTCAACTGAATTTGGGACTTGTCTTCTTTGTAGAAAAGATAGCAAGGACTTTAGTGAGCATTCTTTCATTCTTTTTATTGCTTACTAGTTTAAAAAGTCAAACAGTGTTTGACTTTCAGTTTGACCAGTCAATTGGTCAAGTCAAAGTTCAATTGAACTTTGCAATGTGATTGTAATCACAATGGTTATAATCCTTAGTGATTATACCTACTGATTACCACATTAACTAGGCATAGTGACGAGTCAAAGTTTCGGTCAAAATGCGTTTTAGCACGCATTTTGCAACGGAACTATTTTCGGGTATCAAAACCCATTGTTTTGATACCAAATCAGTAGGTTAAACATATTTTGACTCGTCACTAATAGTTTGGTGCTTGTCTAGGGTCGTTAGTTAAACGGTCTAAACAACCGCTTAGACTTTCGAACCCGACCCGTTTGGTCGACCATTAGGATCCGACCAAGCTTACTTAGTGATCATAGTTATATAGGGAATAACCCCTGAGGTTATACCTTATGATCACATAGGATTGGTTAGTCATTTGCTAGTTAGCTTGTATGCCCATAGTAAATGACCAAAACGCCCTATTGAAGCATAAATCCGTATTTTTGACTATGTGAACATATTTTTAACATATAATCTGATTTAGTAACATGTTTAGGCATAATTGGGCATGTAAGACTTGGCATAGCACATAGTTAACCAACCGAACATAGTCTTACGCTAACGACGCATTATAGTAGCTTATACTACCATAATGGGTCGAACCGGGTCAAAAGCACTTAGGTAGACTTTCAAATCAGAATGTAAGGTCTATTAAATCATACCATATGAGTTTAAATACTCATTTGATTTATAGAACCTCATTCTATCCTACCTCCCGATTTAGGAGCCGATTATTAACATAGTTACCTATACTAGGTGCTGGTTGATTCCGTGATACTTGGAGCTTTTATTGGTCTTATTCTCAAGACTAATAAGCAATCCCAAGTGAGTACATAGTTCCCCTCTTTTACCGTTTTCAAATATTTTGGGGTGATTCACATGTACATACTTGTTACTTTCATGTTTTACATGCTTTTATGACATAAACATGCTAGTTTCACTTAGTACATATCTAGTACATGCTTTCACTATGTTTTGCTATGTATGTTAAGCATGCTAGCACATTGATTTATTACACATTTGTTACATATGTTTACTTAGCATATGTACGCATTGTTTTACATGACATTTCTACTAGGCATGTTTACTTAGCATACCTAGTACATGGTTTTCATAGCATGCTTACATTGGTTATGACATTTGGTGTGTTTAATCGGGACAATAATACATTCATTAACATTAGCTACGCCGCTCGGACTTATGTAATGGTACCATAGGAATTGACAACTCCCGTTTCCGACTTCCTAGGTTTGTTTGGAAGTTAGAAATGACAGAATCCGACTACATAACTTAGATGAACCTTTAATTTGTTTAAAGGTTTGTCGCCACAGTCGCAAGGCTTGAATGTATGCGATTAACATTACTGCATAAATGTTTGTAATCATAAAGCATTGTTTTTCTGCAAAACATAACATTTGATTTAAACTTAGGTTTACTCAAAAACATTGTTTTGTACATTTTTCCTACGGGATTGAGTAGATTCTTTTATTCACCGTACATGACATATGTTTCACATTGGCATTTTTACATAGTTTAAGTAGATGTTTTCCTACATGCTATGCATTCCAATGGTTATACATACATGTTACACATGACATTAAACATGGTTTATGCATAAACATTTTGACATTAAACATGGCATTTTGTTGGGTAATGATAAGTGACTTATGTAACGGGGCTATGTGTTATATGATAAAAGCATGGTGGATACGCCGCTGGTACTTCCTATATATAAGTGCTTTTATTGTATTATACATTGTTGCGTTTCCTAAGCCACTTGACAAAAGACATGAAACATTTTTACAAGGACACGACATTTTTATACAAAGTACATATTTTATACAATTCACTTTTACTTGGTTATTTATTTAACCATGCATAATTCTTTTATATCATTTGATTTTCATATCGATTTTCACATGATTTTATAAAAGAAAACATTTTACAAGGTTCACGACTATCTTTGTTAAACACTTCTTTTAAACTACAAGTCATGAACCCTGCATAAACAAAACCTATGTATCTCACAGGCATTTTTATGCTGACGTACCTAATTTTACATGTGTTTCAGGTGCTGATGCATGATGATGTTTGTGCTACACTTAGGCGGACTCGGGCCTTAGTGACTTAAAAGGCAATTATTATGTTATGTTTTATTTAAATTCCAAGACAATGTAAACTTTAAATTTAATAATACATAATTTTTATTACCATGGTTGTTGAAACAATAATTCTGTCACCTCATTCCCCGGCGTTTCCGCCGCGGTTTCGTTGTTTTGACGCGGCCGGGGTGTGACAGGTTCGGTATGCGAAAATGGGCTTATTTGATCAATAGGGACTAAAAGCATCAAAAAGTGCAAAAGTTTGCATTTACGCGCCTATCTTACGTTCTGAACATATCCGGACATCCAAAAAATTTTGTAATCATTAAAATATTTTATTTTAGTGATTGGAATTGAAAAATACCATTCGTCGCATAATTTGGATCGTTTTCGCGTACTTTCGAGTTTTCGTCGTAATTAACCGAATAACGTGACCGTACGACCAAACGAACCGACATCCGAGATATTTTCAAGCATATTTCATGTTCCCTATGCTTTAACATCATTTTAGAGACTTGAAATGGGGTTAACGGGGGTTAAATGCATCAAAAATCAAGTTTTTAGGCTGCATGGGCCTGTTCTGTCAAAAATGAAAGTTTTGGGAAAACAGCTCCCCTCACGCCACGCGAGGGAGACCTGTGTTTCTGACACGACACATGACAGAGTTGTTTTTCAAAGTTTTCTATTTTCAGCAGCAACCTTGGTTTTTCAGCTAGTTTTTGATACTATGGGCTTGTTTAAGTGCTCCCCAAGTATCTAAATCAGTGGGCAACATGTGTATGGTTAAGATCAAGCCTTGAACAACTCAAAAACACATGGAATGATCTTAATGGATCATGATTTCCTATAAATACCCACCTCATTTGCTCCATTCTTTGCTCATTCAAGTTTCTCTCACTCAACTTCTGATTTGAAGCTATCCCACTTGGTTGAAGGCTTCATTCTTCAGTTTAATTTGATCTCTTTCCAAGCTTGGACCCTTTGTAAGTGATCTTTCATGCTTGGTTTTGTATTCAAGCAAGAAAGTCAAACAGTGTTTGACTTTCGCTTTGACCATGAATTGGTCAAATCAAAGTTCGTTTGAACTTTGCAACGGGAGCGTAATCACGATGATTATAGTCCCTTGTGACTATACCTACTGATTACCACGTTGATTAGTCGAAGTGACGAGTCCAAGTTTCGGTCAAAATGCACGATTATGTGCACTTTGTGACGAAGCTATTTTTGGGTATCAAAACACTTTGGTTTTGATATCAAACCTGTTTTCTAACTTAGTTAAACATGTTTTAACATGTTTAACTCGCCACTTTTAGTTTAGTGCTTGTATAGGGTCGTATGTCAAGCGGTCTAACCTGACCCGTTTGGTCGATCGTTAGGATCTGACCAAACATATTTTTTGACCATAGTTGTATAGGGAATAACCTTCCGAGGTTATACCTTATGGTCACTTAGTTTAATTAGTTGTATGATAAGTAGTTTATATGCCTTAGGAAAATGACCAAAATGCCATTTTCATGCATAATTTGAATTTAAGCCTATGTAACCTAAATTTTGACACTTAAACTAATTATGCAACATATTTAAACATGTTAGGGCATATAATACTTGTCATAGGACTAGTTAGACCCTTCGAGCGCGCTTTTGCGCAAATGATGCGTTAAAGTAGCATAGACTACCTTAACGGGTCATAACGGGTCGTAAGCACTTACGATAGGTTACGAATCAGAATGTAGGCTTTGTTAAACCATGTCACATGAGTTCCAATACTCATTTGTTTTACGAGACCTCATTCTACCCAATCTCCCGATTTAGGTGCCGATTATTAACATAGTGATCCGATACTAGGTGTCACTTGATTCCTTGATTGCCCGAGCATTGTTAGTTCATTAAATCGAGGATACCTTGCAATCTCAAGTGAGTACATAGTTCCCCTATTTTACTGCTTTCAATTGTTTTGGAGTGATGCATATGTGCTAAACGATTTCGATGTTTTCAAAAACGAATACTATGGTTTATATTAAACACAACGATTTCAATAATGTGAACGAATTTGTTGGTACGTTAATACATAATGAATGACATTCATTAACAATGATCAAGCCGACCAGTAGTATGTTATGGTACCATAGGATCTGACAAATCCCGTTATCGGACTATCGCCATGGTTATGTATGGGGGTAATGTGGGTAACGATAGAACCTGATGATTGTTAACTTACCCTTTGGTGGTTTATTAATACAAGTTGAACGATGGACGAGTCACACAGGTTTGAATGTATTCAACGAGATGACCAAAAGTTAGTTTTCACAATTAAAACACAAACGATTTGAACGATTGGAACGATTTGAACGATTAAACGATTGGTTTTGAAAACACGAACGATTGAGGACAAGTATAATTGAACGATTGGTTTTTGGTATGTGATTAGATAACGGGACGGGAGTAATGTGATAAATGCATGGTAGATACGCTGCTGGTACTTCTTATATATAAGTGCTTTTATAATATTGCATTATGTGGCTTTATTTAGTCCACTTGAACGATTGATTACACGCGACGATGTTTACTAAATGATATAAACCATAAGAGTTTATTACAAGAATGAGTTACAATTTGGTTTACAAAAGCAAATGTTTTTAGTCAAGATTCATGGCAACGAGGTTTTCATAAACATATAACCAACTTGTTTTAGTTGGTTATTCATATTGCAATACCAACACTTTTCACAAACAAGGTATTCAATTATCGACTCTTGTAGTCGTACGAGGTATTGCAACATTATACAAGTCATGAATTTGACATACTCACAAAACGTATGTGCTTGCCAGCATTTTTATGCTGACTTTATTTTCACATATGTTTCAGGTGCTGTTGTTTGATGATGTTGATGATGACTAGGATGCATGCTCACATAGGATCGGACGAGGCCTTAGTGACTAAATAACAATGATAGACAATGTGTTTGTGTTTTGTTTATGATATCAAGACATTGTAAAAACTTAATACTTAAATAAAACGAAACTTTAAATCCATGTGTTGTGAAACAATGATTCTGTTACTCCACTCCCCGACGTTTCCGCCGCGGTTTTGTTGTTTCAACGCGGTCGGGGTGTGACACTTTGTAGGAAAAATAGACTTTGTAGCCAACTCTCACCCAATATATATATATATATATATATATATATATATATATATATATATATATATATATATATATATATAGGGTGGGGTTCGGCTACAAAGTCCATTTTTCCTACAAAGTGTACAAAGTCATAAAACACTACAATTTCAGCTATAAAACACACTCAATCCCACAAATAACATAGCAGAGATCACTAAAACACAATATCCAAACCCTAACAGTCCAATACTTCAAACACACCATCATATAACTATGAATATAAAACACAACATGATAATCAACATAAAACACACTAATGTTAGTCATTCGATAATCAAAGCCTTATCATCCAAAACACAACACAAAACCCACAAATATGGTGTTTTAGTAATCTCCACTATGTTATTTGTGGGTTTTGAGTGTGTTTTATTCTTGACATTATGGTGTTTTATGACTTTTTACACTTTGTAGGAAAAATGGACTTTGTAGCCAACTCCCACTCTATATATATATATATACCATTTGTCAATTACACTTTCTGGTTCTTTTTAGGTGTTAGGGTGAAGGGGGTGCACCCCTCATGAGATGGAGGGAAATTTTCACCCACCCAATCATGACGTGACATGTCAATTCCCCTCTCATACACCACTTGTAACACCCCGACCTCGTAAAACAACAAACTGCGGCGAAATCGTCGGGGAGTCATGTCACAGAATTATTGTTTCACAACACATGGTATTTAAAGTTTTTTTTTATTAAATAAATAAGTTACATTGTCTTGGAAATAAAAAAAATAAACAGCACAATTGTCTTTTATGTTTTATAATCACTAAGGCCCACGTCCAATCCTATGTGAAGCAAGATAGTAACATCAAGCAACAGTTCCTGAAACATATGTGAAAAGAGAGAGTCAGCAAAAAAAGCTGGCGAGTACATAGGTTTTTGTGAGTGTGTCAAATTCATGGCTTTTTGTACATATTTCAATATAATTAACCAACTAAAACATGTTGGTTAAAGTTTATGAAAACCTTGTTGCCATGAATCTTGACTAAAACATATGCTTTTGTAAAATCGAATAGTACATCATCTTGAAAGATAACCTTGTATGGTTTAAATGAAAAATCGTTACGTGTCATTGTTTGAAAACATTTTTCATTGTTATAAACCAATTTGTTCAATCGTTTATGTTATAAACCATTTGTCAATCTTCTGTGTTATAAACCATTTGTCAATCATCCGTGTTATAAACCATTTGTCAATCATCCGTGTTATAAACCATTTGTCAATCGTCCGTGTTATAAACCATTTATCAATCGTCCGTGTTATAAACCATTTGTCAATCATCCGTGTTATAAACCATTCGTCAATCATCCATGTTATAAACCATTCGTCAGTCGTCCGTGTCATAAACCATTCGTCAATCGTCCATGTTTTAATTATGAAAAACTTTTGGTCGTTCTTTAATGAATACATTCAAACCTCTGTTTGACTCGTCTAGACCACCAAAGGGTCTCTTTAATAGGCCCTGAAAGACCTCTTTAACATCGACTAACAAACCACCAAAGGGTTTGTTAAAATAACAGTTTCTGTCGTTACCCACATTACCCACATATCCATGGTGATAGTCCGGTAACGGGATTTGTCAGATCCTGTGGTACCATAACATACTAATGGTCGGCTTGGCCAAAGTTAATGAATGTCATTCGTGTTATGTACTAACGCACCAACAAGTTCGTTCACATTATCAAAATCGTCGTGTTTATTATATAAACAATAGAGTATGAAAGTAAAAACAGGCACATATGTATCACCCCAAAACATTTGAAAACATAAAAGAGGGGACTATGTACTCACAAATGTGCGTTCCAAGAAAATCTCGTTTTGATTTCAAATTCTTCGTTTGTTTCTCAACCTACAAGTGTTCTAACCTTATTAGACACTTAGGTTTATAGTCGTTCATCGTACAAGTTTCTCATCTTGAATCCGTTATTATACTTGTATTCATTTGCTTTCTTTGTTTGTATATGCATATATATCTTTCATATATATTTTATATCGCTTAAGTTTGAATGGGCCTAGTTCATGAGTTAGATATGAAAGTCCAATTCAAGTGTTTAGTACATATGGGCCTAGCCCAATTGACTTTGATTAGTGTGAACCTAGCCTAAGTAAATTTGTTTAAAGCGGGTCTGTAACACCCCGAAAACGGGTTCGGTAATAAAACCACGTTAATACTAAAAGACGGGTGAAGTACCGTTAGTGGTAAAAGTAACCCGGTGAATATGTGATTTAAATAAATAAACCTAATATTAAATAAAAAGAGCAATAAACGCTTTATGAAGACAAAGTTTAAAAGAGGTCCGAGCTAACGGGACTTAACATAAAACGGGTTAATAACTCCCGGAACCCGCTAAATTAACTAGGAATGATGAACCTAGTTAAGTAATGAGTAATTAAGCAAAAAACATTAAGAAAACAAGAACTAATGAATCTTTTTATAAAAGGTTGGAACAAAAGAAAACAAGGTTGTAACAAGTGAAACTTGTTATTTAAAAAAAAGAAGATTTCACACACACAAGGTGTGTGTGTGCCTGGAACACACACAGAAGGGGATGAACCCTAGCTAAACGGATGAATCTAAGGGCCCTGGTTCTTACTTCATCAAGGTTCCTGCAAGGTGTCATCACAAGATCATCATAGAATTGTGAATCCTTAAGCAAACCCATTTTAAAAGCTTCCACAGCTATTGCAATATCTAAGTTGGGAATTTCTAAGGATTCTCTACTGAATTTAGTTATGTAATCCCTTAGGGATTCATTGTTACCTTGAGTTACCCTATATAAGTCACTAGTTAAACGTTCAAATCTCCTACTACATGAAAATTGGCTATTGAACAAGTTAACTAGATTAGCAAATGAAGTAATAGAGTAAAGAGGAAGACTTAGCAGCCATTTAAGAGCTGATCCTGTCAGTGTGGATCCGAAACCCTTGCATAGACATGCTTCTTTTAACCATTCAGGAATGGGGTTGATCTCCATTCTCTCCCTGTATTGAGCTACATGCTCTTCTGGATCAGTTGTGCCATCATAGAGCTTCATATTTGGTGTTTGAAATCTCTTTGGTATCTCTGCATCACATATAGGTAGTGCAAAACGAGATATCTTGTGACTTCCATCCGGAATTTCAGGAATGGGTTTAACCACTCCCAGAACACTGGATATCATATCCTTGAGCTTTTGCAACTCCCTAGCCATAGCTTGGTTGATTCCTGGTTCCTACACAAAGCCATTGTTAGTATTATAAGATGTATTTAAAGTGTTACCTCCTGATTTATTTGAGGCTGGGATTCCAGATGTGAACCCAAATTGATGTGATTCTGGTATGATCGAGGGACAAGATGAAGCAATAGTTTGCATGGGGATGAAATCTCCCAAATGAATCTCTAAAATTCTGGGTTGTATACTCCTTAAGGATCCTTGATCCTGAAAGATATTGGATCCTTGATACACCGAAGCTGGAGGTCTTGGAGGATATTCCATGGATCCGTGTGCCTGGGATGAGGATCCCTGAACCTGAGATGAGGATCCTGGATACTGAGAGTAGGATCCTTGAATTGACTGCGTCCCCATGTATCCTCATGAACTAGAGAAGGATCCTTGATGCTGGAAGGAGGATCCTTGAGGCTGAAGAGGGGATCCTGAAAGTTGGAAGTAGAATCCTTGAGCCTGTGTCATCGCCGATGATCCATAATGCATACTCGATGATCCACCCTGGTACTGGATACCTGATGCTGTGGAATGCTGGGTAGTTGTGATTGGAGTATCGAAATTCAGTGATCTAGGCACCAATGGAGAGTGATCCTCCGCTGATCTCTTCAATTTCTTGATTTCATCAATCTCACGAAGGATCCTGTCGTTAGTTTTGTCCTGGTGTTGCATGTAATCCTTCATCAACAAAATCAAAGAATAAAGATCATTGTTAGTAGGACGAGAAGAAACAACAGTAGTTGCTTTTGTAAAAACGGCAGTTGTCTTCTTCGCAGCATTCTCAGCATTCTTCTGGGATCTAGAAGGAATAGGAGGCAAACGTGGAATGCCCTATGAAGAGGTGATTGCCGGCATGGAGCTTGAAGTATTCTTCGCATGAGAAGCCATGTGGTTGAAGGTAAGGAACAAAAATGAATGAAATGAACAAAATTTTTCAAGAATGAAGCACCGATTGCCCCACAGTGGGCGCCAAACTGTTTTGGTCAAAAATCACACAAGGATAATGTAACCAAATCTGATTTTTGTGAGGTATGATGCTTGGTTAATTGGACAAATGTATGAACAACAAATAAGTGAAATGGATGATGATCATAAGGATTTGTACGAGGAAAAAGCCCTTGATCAATGAATGATCTCCGACATAAAAAACCTCGGGTGATGGAAACTACCGATCACCAACTATATTAGATAAACAAAGTTTACAACTTGGGATGATATCAAGCTTGTTACAATGATTGCTAGTGTGTAAGTGTGTAATCGCCAAGAGAGTTCGAGATTGTTGTGTACGAGTTTGCTATCTATTTATAAATCAAGCTTGTATCCCCTTTAAAATTAGAAACTATCTATGATAACAAACTATCCGAAAATGGTGCTAGCTTCCCCACGATCATCACAACGGTCATGGAGGTCACGCACGTGCATAAGTACCAAGCATATTCCCCTAGAATCTCAGTTGGACCAAGTCTCTTTCGAATACACCTGCAAAATAAGTTAAAACATGATGGAAATAATTGTTAGTTTAGGATATTAATGAGGATCCTGGATCCTTATCCTTGTAGCATCTCCTGAGGATCCTTAATTCAAACTGAACTGAGGATCTGTGATCCAGACTACAACTGAGGATCCGTGATCCACAAGCTATAAAATTCTATCCCTAGAAATTGCCCCCAAACATGATTAGTTAATATCTAATTAGATAGTCATGTTTGAATGAATTTCGGACTAGCCGTTGCTTATGGACATAGCCGTTACAATGCTGATGTCATCGTCAGTCATCACCTGCAACCATAATCGTTATAAATAGGTTACAGATAAGGATCAAATCCTGCATTTATATTCGAGACCCTCACCTTTATATCCCCATTCGAAGATCCCAGCAGGTAATTCATTCTTTCTTCTCTCTAATCTTTCAATTTTTGATCCTCTGTTTTCTAAAGATCCATGGCGAAGATGAATACTCGTTCCTCCCCTGCCAAAAATCCTGATCACAATAGCCCATTGAAGAGTCAGGGTTTAACCAAAAACCCTTTGATGGAGCTGTGCCGATTCACTGATCCTGAAGTTGATCAGTTCCGATCCTGCTTTCCTGATGGCACCATATTCAGACCCTTTGATTCTTTAACCAAGAGTGATTGCATATCCGACACTTGGATCACCTTCCCTGCTGCACCTTTCCAGATAGGATTCACCTATCCCTTCCCTGTTCTAACATAGGGGTTCTTCACATTTACCGGCCTATGCTACATTCAAGCTATACCGATGGTGTGGAGGGTCTTGTACACACTAGAGCACATCACAGAGCAGGAAGGTATAGACATCGGGATGTCTGAGTTGAGCCAGCTGTACAATCTTGTAGCCCATAGTTCCTACCGTTACCTTTTCAAGTCCAAACCCCATAAGCCTCACCCAATCTTGAAAACAACCAAGAATGACACCAACTGGAGGAATCAGTTCTTCTTCGTGAGGAGGGA
This sequence comes from Helianthus tuberosus, assembly GCA_030545235.1. NCBI lineage: Eukaryota > Viridiplantae > Streptophyta > Magnoliopsida > Asterales > Asteraceae > Helianthus > Helianthus tuberosus. The sequence goes on from CM060443.1 coordinate 105,057,886, forward strand.
TTCCATTCTAAACGGGAACCAACTTCCCAAAAAGTGGAATACAGATGGTAGGATATAGGATCCTTAGATTAGGACAACCGGTAAGAATCTTTTTTTTTGTTGAGGATAAATTATCCTTCTGTTCTGTTTATGCAGCCATCAGCCTATCTCATATTCAAGAATCACTTGTCACTCCGGAAAGAATTGAAGCTTTTTGGAAGCCTGATCCTGCAATCAGAACATTTCCACCCAAGTCAAAGGATCCAGAAGAAATTTCATCCACCTCCTACACCATGTCAAGTAAGTATCCATATTTGTGTAAATATAAATGTTTAATAAAATAAGAATATGAATACTTATCTGTATATTATGCTTATAGGTGCTGGCAAATCTTCCAAGTCTGCTTCCAGGTTTAGTGTTGCTGACATTCAGGAAATTGCATCCTCCCGGTCCATCAAGAAAGAGCTGGCTGCAAGCCCAAGCAACCCGGAGCCTAAAGGCATGAGCACTAGGGGCAAGGGGGCCAAGAAGCGGAAGACTGCTGAGCCCACTGAAGGCCTCCCCCTCATGGAACGCCAGCCTCAAGAGTATGTCTCCGAGGTAAGGATACTATATCCTGAAAGTTGTACTCCTTTTTTGAGGATAAAGGATCCTGATTGTTGACTTCCTTCGTGCAGAAATTTGCTGAGGTTCAGATCCTCCTTGATCAGCATGTAGCCGAAGGTGAGCAGAAATGCCTTGATCTTCAAGCCATTGCACTTGCTAAAGATAAGAATATCTCCCAGCTTGAGAAAGAGAACAAGATGCTGCAAAAGGAGCTGCTGGTTGTTGAGATGAAGGCCCAAAAGGAGAGGATGGAGATCATGGACGGGGCCAAACTCTCTGCCACCATCGCCATGCTGAAGATCAAGCTGCAGATGGCCAAGGGGGATGAGGATTCTGCCTTTGACAGGTCCGCCTGGGATTTGGAGGCCTGGAAGCAAAGGCTAGCTGAGCTTGATGATGAGGATGAAGCTGAGGAGGAAGTAGCTGTTGAAGCCGGAGGCAGTGGACTGAAGGATCGTGAGGAGGCATCTGGTGGCAGTGGCAAAGGTGGTGATGAGAAGGTGGTGGAGGTAGCAAAGGTGTAGGCTGCATAAATGGGCGATGATGGATATTTCTAGACGCGGTCGGAGCCTAATTTTATATGATTTAGTTGTTTTATTTGGCGGTGTTTTGATTTCAAACAATTATGGTCTGTAATAACTTTAAACAGTAGTTGTTAGGGTTAAGGATCACGAATCCTTGGAACAATAGGGGGTAGCAAAGGTGGATAGGTCCTCCTGTTTGTGGAGGATGAAGCCTTTGATGCCCCTCATCTTTTATTTCCTGCACTTAACGAACTTTTAGTATGGACACCCTTTGCCAACCCAAATGGATGGGCCACGTTTTGCTGGTAGAAACTTGGGTTGGCAATTTTTACAACCTTTTAAAGGGTTAACTTTGATAAATAAATAAAACTTTAACTCTTGGCTATCTCTGTGTTGTTTACTTTGTGTACATTTATTTGTCAATTGTTATTGCATAGTTTAAGAATTCACAAGTTATTGATAAAAGTATTAGATAAATACCAAAATCAGTTTATATCAAATAGTTTAGGATATGATCAAGGATCAAATATCCTTTAATCAAAAAGTTTAAAAAGTGAGATGATTTAGGATCATATATCCTGTTGTCAGAGAATAAGGGTATAATCGATAAACCAAGAATAAAGTTAAAGTAAATAAGGATCATACCAGAGAATCCAAGTTAGGATCCTATATCCTTAACACTTACAACTGTGACAATTAAAAGATAAAATCTTGTCGAGAGTTAGGATCCTGGATCCTTAACTACTTAGCTTTGGAAACCTGCAATAGGATATAACTTGGGACTAAGCCATTTGCTAAAGAAAGTGTTAGTATCTAGGGACAAGCCCAATAAACTTAGGACAAGCCCAATAAACTAGGGACAAGCCCAAAACTGGGGACAAGCCCAAAGGATCTTGTGTAAACTGGAGTATGGCCCATACTGGTGACTATCCAAACTTAGTGACATGAAGATGCCAAAACCTTAGCTAACGTGAAAACGTTAGAAACCTTAGGAATGGATGTATGGTATGTCTACCATTATATTTAGGATCCTAAATACAGCCAGTACAATGAAATTGTCAGCCCCTAAAGCGGGTACTGGTCCCATTGCCTTTAACTGCACTAGGATAATCATGCGTAACTGGCGAAGGTGTAAGAACTTGATTCATAGAAGGTAGTGGATACCTTAAACTGGGGACAAGCCCAAAATTGGGGATGAACCCACAGACTTAGGAGATTTCATCGAATACTTGATCCTTTATCAAAAATGTACCAACTTCTACAAAACTCAGAACTTAGTGAAGAAGGATAAAGGGTAATGGATCCTTGTAATCAGATTAATTAAAGGATTAAAGAAATAATCAAATCATTACAAGAGTGAGGATCATATGTCCTTTGAGGATCCTAGATCCTTAACCATAATTCTGTCTTAGCTGAGGATCCTTGATCCTTCTTACATGAAGTATTTTTTTAGATGGACAACATTCCAAGCCCTTGGTAATAGATCACCTTCCATTGTTAATAATCGATATGCCCCCTTTCCTGCCTCAGCTTCAATCAGATAGGGGCCTTCCCACTTTGGTGCTAATTTTCCATCAGCAGGATTTGTGGTATTTTGGAATGCTTTCCTCAATACCATATCACCAACTTGAAACTTCCCGATCCTGACATTCTTGTTATAAGCTCCAGCCATTCTTTGTTGATAGCTAGACAATCTTATCCTTGCTAAATCCCTGAGTTCTTCTATGGTATCCAAATCTTGAACCAAGTTTTCAGCATTTCCTTCAGGATCACGGATGCTTGTTCTTGCAGTAGGGAATACCATCTCTGTAGGGATCACAGATTCAGCTCCAAACACCAAAGAAAATGGAGCTTAACCAGTAGCATTCTTGGGAGTTTTTCTACCAGCCCATAACACATAAGGTAGCTCTTCTACCCATTTTCCTTTCTTGGATCCAAGCTTCTTCTTCAAGTTGTTGATGATGATCTTGTTAGATGATTCTGCTTGACCATTAGCTTGTGGGTGGACTGGTGTTGATGTTATCATCTTAATCCCCCAACTTTCACAAAAGTTAGTAGTTCTATTCCCAATAAATTGGGATCCATTATCACAAACAATTTCAGAAGGAATGCCAAATCTGGTAATAATGTTTCTTTTAATAAATGATATAACTTCTTTTTCTCTTACTTGTGCAAAGGCTTCAGCTTCTATCCATTTGGAAAAGTAATCAGTCATAGCAAGCATAAATACTTTTCCTCCTGGTGCCTTGGGTAGTTTGCCAACTATATCCATTCCCCATCTCATAAATGGCCAGGAAGAGGATATAGGATGCAGGAGCTCTGCTGGTTGATGAAGGATATTGCTATGTCTTTGGCAAGCATCACATTTCTTCGCATAATCCACAGCATCCTTCTTCATGGTGGGCCAATAGTATCCTGTTCTAAGGATCCTTGAGAATAATGCTCTGCCCCCCAGTGTGGTTTCCACAATCTCCTTCATGAAAATCCTTGAGAACTTCTTGGATTTCTGGATCCTTGATGCACCTTAGATATGGACCTGCAAGAGATCGTTTATATAATATGTTATTTAGTATTGTAAATTGAGATACCTTGACTTTGAAAGCTCTAGGATTTTCTCCATTAGGGATCTCTCCATGTTGTATATATCTCATGATTGGGAGGATCCAGGATCCTGAACTTGATTGTGCATCATCACTAGGTATGATTGCAGAATCATCTACTATCTCCATGGCTATGTGATCCTCAATAGCAGGAGCTAAAATGTGGATAATTGGTATCCTAACATCCTCTGGAATCTTTAATGATGATCCAAGATTAGCTAAAGCATCAGCTTCTGCATTTTCTTCCCTAGGTACATGTGTTAAACTAAAAGAAGCAAAAGAGTCTGCCAATTTCTTGACTATCTCTAGATATTTGATTAGCCTTTCACCTTTAATAGCATAAGAACCATAAGAGTGGTTAGTAATTAACAATGAATCTACATGTACCTCAAGATACCTGGTCCTCATGTGCTTGGCAATTTGCAAACCAGCTATTAAGGCTTCATATTCAGCCTCATTATTAGTAGTTTGGAACTCACAAGCAATTGAGTGGGGTATAATGTCCCCCTGTGGCGATTCTAGGAGTATCCCTAGTCCAGTTCCCTTGATATTTGAAGCCCCATCTGTGAAGAGTATCCAAGGATCCTTGGTCTCTTCAAGCTGTTGAACTTTCAATTCAGCTTCCCTTTGTAGATCATTACTGAAATCAGTCACAAAGTCAGCTAAAGTTTGGGATTTAATGGCAGTTCTTGGTTCATATTTGATATCATGTGCACTAAGCTTGACTGCCCACTTTGCCATCCTTCTTGACATTTCAGGTTTCTTGAGAACATTCTTGATAGGAAAGTTAGTCTTAACAATAATAGGATGAGTTTCAAAATAATGGCGTAATTTAGTAGATGCCATAATTAAAGCAAGAATAGGTTTCTCTAAATGAGAATACCTGGACTCAGCATCAAGTAGACTTTTACTTACATAGTATACAGGATGTTGAGTACCTTCATGATCCTTAACAAGGACTGCACTTACTGCCTTAGGAGAAACTGCTAAGTATAGGGATAATATATCCCCTTTTTCTGGTTTCATTAAAGCTGGAGCTGAGGATAGGTAATCCTTAAGGACCTTGAGAGCATTCTCATGCTATTCAGTCCACTCAAATTTTTTGTTCTTTCTCAGGATGTCATAGAATTCTTTGCATTTTTCTGAAGACTTTGAGATGAATCTGTTCAAGGCTGCGATCCTTCCTGTCAATCTTTGCACATCCTTAGCATTGGCAGGAGATTTGATGTTCACAATGGCCTTGATTTGTTCTGGACTTGCTTCTATCTCTCTTTTTGTCACCATATAACCTAGGAACTTGCCAGCTTTTACACCAAAGTGGTACTTGGAAGGATTCAATTTCATGTTGTATCTATCAAGGATATTAAATGCTTCCTCCAGATCTCTAAGGTGATCCTCAGCTCTTTTGGACTTAACCACCATGTCATCAATATAGACTTCCATTGTGTGTCCAATTTGTTCTTTAAACATCATATTAACTAGCCTTTGGTATGTAGCACCTGCATTTCTTAGTCCAAATGGCATAGCAATATAACAATAGATACCAGTAGGGGTCATAAAGGCTATATCCTCTTGATCAGATGGATCCATCTGAATTTGTTGGATCCAGATGATGCATCCATAAAAGTTAACAACTCATGACCCGCTGTAGCATCCACCATGGAGTCAATGTGGGGTAATGGGAAAGGATCCTTGGGATATGCCTTATTTAAATCAGTAAAATCGAAACATACCCTCCACTTTCCATTTTTCTTTTGAACAACAACCACATTGGCTAACCACCTTGGATACTTCACCTCTATAATCATACCTGCTTTGAGCAGTTTATCTACCTCCTCTTGGATGATGGCATTTCTTTCAGGTGCAAACTTTCTCCTCTTCTGATGTATGGGCTTGAAAGACCTGTCAATGCCAAGTTTATGAGTAATAACATCTTTAGAAATACATGTCATGTCTTCATTTTTCCAGGCAAAGGTAGCCTTTCTCCTTTTTAAGAAGGATACTAAATTCTGTTTAATTGTGTCTAGGATCCCGGATCCTATAAAAACTTTGGATTCAGGATCCTCAGGGTTCATCAGAATGTCTTTAACATCTTGTTCTCTTGCCTCCAGGACATCCCTTGGAGGGTACTTTAATTGCTATGCCTCCCTAGGTCTTGAGGCTGGTTTCATTGATGAAGTATAACAATTCTTGGCTTCTTGTTGATCACTTTCTATTTTCACCACACCCCATGGAGTAGGGAGTTTAACACACTGATGATATGTAGATGGAACTGCCTTCATATCATGTATCCATGGCCTGCCAAGGATAACATTGCAACAAGATAAGCAATCTATGACACAAAATTTTTGAATAGAATTTACTCCCTCTATGTAAATAGGAAGTTTGATGTCCCCCAAAGTGTTCTTGGTTTCCCTACTGAATCCCACAAGAACTGATGATCTTGGGATGATTTCTGATTCAGGGATGTTCATTCTTTTGAGGACATCAAGTTGGATAATATTCACTGAGCATCCCCCATCTATGAGAATCCTGTGAACAAAATGGTTAGAAATGAACAATGTAATAACAAGACCATCATGATGAGGATCCTGAATATCCACACGGTCATCCTCATCAAAGGATATGACTTTCTCCTGTGTAAGGATAGAAGTTCGAATAGGCATATCCCCATTCTCCATTTTTGTCTCTCTCGCATGTCTCTTGGCTGCTAAAAAGGAAGTGTCACATATATCTGATCCACCAGAGATAAAGTTGTTAATTTGGGCATCAGCTGGAGGAGCAGGAGCCCTTTCTGGAACTTTTTCAGGATCCTGGATCCTTGATTTCTTTCTTCCGAATAGTTCCTTCAAGTATCCTTTGATTAACAGGTAACCGATCTCTTTTCTGAGTGCTATGCATTCATCAGTGAGATGACCAAAATCTTCATGATATGCACACCATTTGGATTTGTCTTTTGTGGAAGCCGGCTTGTCATTCTTTCTAGGCCACCTAGCTTTGTCACCTAAATTCTGCATAACAAGGATCAATTCATTGTTATCGACAGCAAAGCAATATTCAGAAATAGGAGGATAATCCTCATCATCTTCTTCTTGCTCCATAGCATGCACATTTTGATTATCAGACTTGTTGTACGATTTTGATTTGTTGTTCCTGAAATAGGATCCTTGCTTTTCCTGCTTTGAGGATCCTGACAGTCTCACCTGGATCTTTTTATCATCCTCTAAATGGATGAATCTAAGGGCCCTGGTTCTTACTTCATCAAGGTTCCTACAAGGTGTCATCACAAGATCATCATAGAATTGTGAATCCTTAAGCAAACCCATTTTAAAAGCTTCCACAGCTGTTGCAATATCTAAGTTGGGAATTTCTAAGGATTCTCTACTGAATTTAGTTATGTAATCCCTTAGTGATTCATTGTTACCTTGAGTTACCCTATATAAGTCACTAGTTAAATGTTCAAATCTCATACTACATGAAAATTGGCTATTGAACAAGTTAACTAGATTAACAAATGAAGTAATAGAGTAAGGAGGAAGACTTAGCAGCCATTTAAGAGCTGGTCCTGTCAGTGTGGATCCGAAACCCTTGCATAGACATGCTTCTTTTAACTTTTCAGGAATGGGGTTGATCTCCATTCTCTCCCTGTATTGAGCTACGTGCTCTTCTGGATCAGTTGTGCCATCATAGAGCTTCATATTTGGTGTTTGAAATCTCTTTGGTATCTCTGCATCACATATAGGTGGTGCAAAACGAGATATCCTGTGACTTCCATCCGAAATTCCAGGAATGGGTTTAACCACTCTCAGAACACTGGATATCATATCCTTGAGCTTTTGCAACTCCCTAGCCATAGCTTGGTTGATTCCTGGTTCCTGCACAAAGCCATGGTTAGTATTATAAGATGTATTTAAAGTGTTACCTCCTGAATGATTTGAGGCTGGGATTCTAGATGTGAATCCAAATTGATGTGATTCTGGTATGATCGAGGGACAAGATGAACCAATAGTTTGCATGGGGATGAAATCTCCCAAATGAATCTCTAAACTTCTGGGTTGCATACTCCTTAAGGATCCTTGATCCTGAAAGATATTGGATCCTTGATACACCGAAGCTGGAGGTCTTGGAGGATATTCCATGGATCCGTGAGCCTGGGATAAGGATCCCTGCTCCTGAGATGAGGATCCTGGATACTGAGAGTAGGATCCTTGAATTGACTGCGTCCCCATGTATCCTCCTGAACTAGAGAAGGATCCTTGATGCTGGAAGGAGGATCCTTTAGGCTGAAGAGAGGATCCTGAAAGTTGGAAGTATGATCCTTGAGCCTGTGTCATCGCCGATGATCCATAATGCATACTCGATGATCCACCCTGGTATTGGACACCTGATGCTGTGGAATGCTGGGTATTTGTGATTGGAGTATCGAAATTCAGTGATCTAGGCACCAATGGAGAGTGATCCTCCGCTGATCTCTTCAATTTCTTGATTTCATCAATCTCACGAAGGATCATGTCATTAGTTTTGCCCTGCTGTTGCATGTAATCCTTCGTCTGCAAAATAAAAGAATAAAGATCATTGTTAGTAGGACAAGAAGAAACAGCAGTAGTTGCTTTTGTGAAAACGGCATTGTCTTCTTCGCAGCATTCTCAGCATTCTTCTGGGATCTAGAAGGAATAGGAGGCAAAGGTGGAATGCCCTATGAAGAGGTGATTGCCGGCATGGAGCTTGAAGTGTTCTTCGCATGAGAAGCCATGTGGTTGAAGGTAAGCAACAAAAATGAATTAAATGAACAAAAATTTTCAAGAATGAAGCACCGATTACCCCACGGTGGGCGCCAAACTGTTTTGGTCAAAAATCACACAAGGATAATGTAACCAAATCTGATTTTTGTGAGGTATGATGCTTGGTTAATTGGACAAATGTATGAACAACAAATAAGTGAAATGGATGATGAACACAAGGATTTGTACGAGGAAAAAGCCCTTGATCAATGAATGATCTCCGGCATAAAAAACCTCAGGTGATGGAGACTACTGATCACCAACTATATTAGATAAACAAAGTTTACAACTTGGGATGATATCAAGCTTGTTACAATGATTGCTAGTGTGTAATCGCCAAGAGAGTTCGAGAGTGTTGTGTACGAGTGTTGCTATCTATTTCTAAATCAAGCTTGTATCCCCTTTAAAATTAGAAACTATCTATGAGAACAAACTATCCGAAAATGGTGCTAGCTTCCCCACGATCATCACAACGGTCATGGAGGTCACGCACGCGCATAAGTACCAAGCATATTCCCCTAGAATCTCAGTTGGACCAAGTCTCCTTCGAATACACCTGCAAAATAAGTTATGCCATGATGGAAACAATTGTTAGTTTAGGATAATAATGAGGATCCTGGATCCTTATCCTTGTAGCATCTCCTGAGGATCCTTAATTCAAACTGAACTGAGGATCTTTGATCCAGACTACAACTGAGGATCCGTGATCCACAAGCTATAAAATTCTATCCCTAACAATTGGCGCCAAATCTGGTCATGAGATGACATAAATATGGTGAAATGGTAATTTGGTCATGAGATGACATAAATAAAACATCGTTAGAAGACGTACCATATATGCCTAGAAAGGTCTCTGGGTAATCTGCATTTCGTTAGTTAACATGATGACTTGGTTCAGTTGTTAAATGGGTCAAAAATGTCGAATTCAGTGGCTATTTCGAAAAGACAACAAGTTGTTTGGGCTAAAAATAAGCTGTTGTCCTAATTTTGTAAAAATCATATAAAATCATAGAAACATCGCTAGAAGACGTAACATATATGCCTAGAAAGGTATTTGAGAGTTCTACAATCCATCTTTAAACATGTCGATCTAATTCACCTTTTAAATGGGTCAAAATAGTCAATTACAGCAGCTGAATACAAAATCGCTGCACATTAATAATGTTCTATTAACCAATAAAAAGGCATAGGATTGTATATACTTGCTTTAGGCATGAAGTATTGATTGTTAGGAACAAATAACACTTTATGTGACATGCTTAAAGTTTTTAAAATCACTTACTAACTTGTTTGTACAAGTAACTTTACTAACGGGTCAAATGGTTAGTAAATGAAAAGATTTATGGTATAAAACTAGTTGTTGAATATATGGCATTCTTTGATTGATAAGTGTGTAAAAAAAGACCATAGGGTGATGACCATTGTTTAGAATGACCAATCTAACCATCTTATGGATGTTATGATATAGTTTGACTCTAAACAAGCTAGGTAGGAGCTTGGAAAGGAAGGGGTCAAACGGATGATGGATGCGAAGAATGTTTGCGCGGACGCGAGGTAAGTAAAGCTTACACCCTTATCGTAAGATATGTATTTAATTATAGGTTATAAATACGACAATGTTATATCCAAAATATGATTTTGACACGAAATGATACGGGTCGGAACGTATCGAAAGATGAAAAACCATGTTTAATAATAAAAATGTGTGAAATGGTAATTTGGTCAAGAGATGACATAAATAAAATGAGTTTTTGAATGGCTACTTTCTAAGTAAGCCTAAACGAATAAAAAGGGTAAAACGGTGATTTAGTCAAGTATAAATGGATCAAAGTTGAAGATTAAAACGACACCAAGTGGCATGAGCCATGTTGGGCAAACGCGTAAGAAACGGATTTAAAAGACCTAACTAATTGGTGAAAAATCCGAAATGAGTTACTTAACGAAATGGTAAATAAAGACCATTCAAATATAAGCGCAAAATTTTTGGTCGTTTAGACCAAACGGGTCAAATGGTAATGTTGATACCATTTGATAATTAACGACTAATAAGTGTTTGTGGAGTTTTATGCACACAGGATAAAACGGCTTATGAATTAGTGATGCTATGAATTAGCAATTATTGAGATAAGGTATTTAAACGGGTCAATATGTTGATCCGAGCCAGGTACGCATAAATAAGTTTTTAGTTAAAATTTCGATTTTGGTCAAATAATTAGTGAAAGTCATTCGTCGTAAAATGAGAGACTAAAATTGACCAAAAAGCCATTGATGGGTAAACCGGGTAAACGACTCTTAGAGGTTGTTTAGGAACTTGTATTATGATTATGCAGTCCTTAGATACGTATAAAAATTATAGGTAATGACATTCATGGATTGAATGTCTAAAAACGGGTCTTATGCGTAAAATGACTAACCAAAGGGTAGAAATTTGGATTATGGGTTCCTTATGTTAAATCCACCACAAAAATTGTTGTGGTGAAATAAAATTAGTTGTTTAGTATGGAAAGAAAATATGGGAAGTGAAAATAGCGAGTTTAATGTTTAAATGCTCAAAAGTCCCCTAAACGAGTTAAAATAGACTAAGAAGTAGATTGTGGGTTAAATGCTTAGAAAGATGCAAGTAAATCGGAGAACGGAAATGTGTACGCGAACTCCGTAATGGGAGCAAAAAAAACGCTAACGATTGATAGCCCGGGAATGGGTAAACAAAAAATGTTTAGCAATAAAAATGAATGGCAAACATGTAATGGAACTTATAAAATAAACGGGTCGAATAATTGAAAGAAAAAAAGGAATTATAGGCTTTAGTCTATAAGTTGGATTTTGATGCAAGTAAATATAATAAATGGATCCGTATTTTAATTACGGACACGTAGGAAAAAGAATCACCTAAAACGGACTAGTAGATAAAAAGTTATGGCCATTTGAAGTTTGATTTTTGTTGAAAAATTGAGCTGGGCAGAAAATGCAGGATCAGACACAGTCCTGCTGGAAATTGGTTTCCCCCGCGGCACGCGAAGGGAATCGGTGATCCGGGCGCAACACAGGGGCTTTGTCGCGGCCCGCAAAGGATTAAGTGAAGTCTCTCGCGGGTAGCGAGAGACGTAAAACCAGAAATTTATTTTTATTTTGTTTATTTTGATGTTGGAACTTGTTTTAACATGTTTTAAGTTATCAAAACTAACTTTTATGTTGGTTTTGATATTAGGTGGGAATAGCTAGCTCCCGGATCGCGATCAAGCAACAAACAAGAATCGAATACACATCCGAACAAAGCTTCCGCGTTAATACATTTTGTTTTGGTTAAATATGAAACATGTAAACACGTGATGTTATATGTTGAATGTTTTAAACTAGTATGAACGTTAACTTAATAAAGTTTTTGTTTAGTGGCATTTTTCATATAAAATGATTACTTTAATATTATAGTAACGTTAAAAATTACTATGGGTCTTACAGGGTCAAGCCCAAATTGATTTGCAAGAGTGGGCCTAGCCCAATTTAGTTTATAAAAGTGGGCTTAGTCCATATAGGTTATGTAAGGATGGGCCTAGCCTAAACTATTTTCTAAAAGTGGATCTAGTCCATATTAATTTATAAAAATTTAGTTTTAGTCCAAGTATTATTTGTAAAGTAGGCTTTAGCCCAATTTAACTAAAAATAGAATTTTAGTCCAATATTTTTGTAAAAGTGGACCTAGCCCAATATTAAAAAGTGGACTTAGCCCAATTTGAGTTATGGACTCCTTTTTAGTCTAAAAGATTTGGGCATAAGTCCTTTTAGAGTGTGTGTGATGGCTCGTATTTTTATAAAAATCTAGTTTTTATAAATATTATTACTTTTGTCACATCTAAAACCTTTTTAGTGCATAAGTCCTTTTAGAGTGTGTGTGATGGCTCGTATTTTGGTATGACTATTTCGTGTCGATTTGGTTTATTCGTGTCGTTAGTCCCGTTCGTGTCGTCCGTCTTATTTATGTCGTTTATTTCGTTTGTGCCAAATATTTTATTGTCCAAATTTGTCAAAAGTGTCCATATTGTCCAAAGTGTCCGAATTTGTTCGATTGTATGTTTATGTCCAAGGATGGACATTCCATTTTATAGTTTTGTTTTCCAAGTGAATATATATATATATATATATATATATATATATATTTGTAATTTTTGTGGATGTGTATAATTTTGTATTTATTCCTACATGAACTAAATACATAATATACATACCAAAAATATATATTTATGATACTTGATAAATTTTGAAAGTATACATCTTATCTAAAATATATATACTTTGCCACTTTTCGTTTAGAAATCTTTACAAAACATGAGTTTATAACTTTTGACAAAAATTCGTTTAATCATGTTTAAAGACTTCAAATAGTTTTCTAGTTATAAATTTCTTTGTTTAACAACTTTTGTTCATAACAAAATTTATAAAAATTTTGCCATAGTTTATTTTGAAATATGGATTTTCCCAAGTTTATACAAAACTTGTGTTTCAAATCATTTCAATCTCAAATGTCATCAAGTATCAAAAATCAGCATATTTTGTCAATAAAAGTACTATGAACATGATATAGTCTCTAACTTTCCCAAAAAGAAAACTTTATTCTTGATTTTTTTGTCAAAAATTTGTAGAACAAGATTTCATTATAACTTCATGTTCTAGGTGACTCATATAGTCATTTAAAGTACAAATATGTATTCAAAATTTTTCTTGCTAACATATTTCATGTTCTTAATTCTTTCTAGAAATGGAAACTTTATTCAAGTAATTTATCAAAAATTTAGTTTATTGGATTTAAATAATTTCTCATGTTTTTTTTTTTCTAGCATGCATATTAATTATTTAAATCATAAAAAAACTCATGTTCATCACTTTTGTTGATGAATCTCGGTAGATCTAACATGCATGTGTTTAGATCATGTTTTTATACAAAAATAACCAAGATTCATTTTCACTAGTATAAACTTTTTCAAGTTCATCCAAAATCATAAAAAAAATCGTAAGATCAAAATAATGGTTTTGGTTTTTCTTAATGTTTTTCATGTGGGTTTAGTTTTGGTTTTGATTCAAGATGAACTTGTATTATTTCAAAATCAAAAATGGTAATAAAGTAGAAACTAGTGAGAATCTTACAATTTTGCTAGTAAGAAAAAGATGAAGATATGATGATCCAAGAACTCCTAGTGCTACCAAAGTGCTTCTAGTGTAACTTTAAGTCTTGAAAACTTCTTGAATCATCCATGCACCTCCATGTAGGTATGAATTTCTAGTTGTTTGAATTTTGAAAGATGAAGATGGGTGTGCTTGTTCTTGACCGAATTTTAGATAGAGAGAGAGTAGAAGATGAAGTGTTATTGGTTTTGTTGGAAATGTGAGAGAAGATGGAGTGTCTTAGAAGCTTTGCAATTTGCATGATCTTGTTCTTACACTAATCACATTCTTATATTTCCAACACAACAACTAGAGGTGAGCGGGCAAGTGGGGGACCCATTATTGCCGTGAATAAGCATGGGGGGGGGGGGGTGTTTTGCATTTTTTTTTTATAAAATCTTGTTTAACATACAAACTTTATAAACTTTGATATTTTATATAAAAATATCTACAATGTTTCAAGCCCTCATATTTTAAAGTAGTGTGACACTAGGTAAAACTAATCCACCAAAATTATTAGTTTGTTGATCGGATGAAAAATTTGGTTCAGGTCCTGTACCGGGTTAAATACTGACACTGCGTTTTATTTATATAAATACATGACAAAAAAATATTTTTGCACATGTTTTAACATCCAAATTATTAATCCAACTTTCCGGACTAAAAATTTTATTATTTCTGGCACAGTTCCGGTACCGGCTTTGCTGTCAGGCAGTTTACTGAACTAGCCGTGCAGCTTAACACAATAAGATTTAAGTGCGGATTTTGTGTCGCTTTTAATACCCGTTATATTATTTATGACAAATAATATTTATTTTTGGGTTTTCGGACAATTACAGTTTCGTTCTACGGAATGTTGTACATTTCGCAGGATTATTGTACTTTTCTGCAAACTTGGACAATTTGGTTTTTAAATGGACTTTTGCTAAATAATGTAAGACACAAGTTATAATACAAATCTTGGATATCAAACAAAATGTTTCATTGATTACAAACTTTTTTTACAAAGATTGAAAGACACAAATGTTACACCACTCTTGCCCAAAAAACATAAGAGGTGATTTCACCTAAACCATTTAAAAAAATGCATGATTGGTTGAAAGAGAGTGGGCCCACCACTACCCCCTCTGCCTCGCATACAGCAACAACTCCCCGCACATCTCCTTCACCGCGCGGCAGTGCTGGTGCACCCCTCATGCGGCAAACCCCTTCCCCGCACTCCTCCCCGCTTCCACCTCCTTCACCCTTAGGACTTACCATTGTGGTGTTGGAATAGATATAGATAATGGCCTATGATATTTCTTTAACAAAGGAACATGAACTGTAGAGTGAATATTAGCATAAGCACGTAACCGTTGATCTTGAGCTGATACTTTTCTAAAGTTTGTCGATTTAAAGTTTCTTTAACTAACCCATGCATTATTGATTTAAAGTTTGTAAATGTGGTTGCACCTCCATATATACCCAATCTCCCATATGCTGCTGTTTCATTCTATTTTGGGCTTTAACCTATTTGGCTATTAGAATTGCAATTACTTCCTATCAACTGCCTCCATGGTACTATCACTGGCAAGGTAAATAGGATAGATGTTGGGGAGGGGTTTGCTTATGTATGATATCAAAATGACTACATTTTAGAGCAAACTGATTACTTGTATTTTACCAATATTCTACTAAAGGCAAACGCTACGACCATTCCTAGTTTTGTGCGAAGAGAAATGATTCGAGATCTGGAGACGCCGACATAGGTCTCGGTGAGACGTTTGAACAGCTCGAGAAAGGTTTCAGCAGAGGAGATGATGGGCAGGATGGTGGATGAGCAACTTACGAGTAAGGCGCCGAGAAGAATCTGGTCCTGACGGAACTATAGGCGATAGTCAGGATTGGGTTTGTCATTGGTGACTTTCGGTGGTGGGGACTGTGCGACCATCAACGAACTGTTCGAGTTCTAGGCCGGTAAGAGTTGCTAGGACTTGTTTCCGCCAACTGGTGAAGTTACCAGAGGTTAATTGAATGGGGAAGTGCGTGTGGGTGGAGAGATTGATGATTGCGGTGGCTGCCATGGCTGATCGGAAACAGAGGATTTGGATCGGAGTAACTCGGAGGAGCTTTGTTAGAGCTCTGATACCATATAACAGGTATAAGAATGTTAATTCTGTTGTGTTTGTATTGCTGTACAATGGAGAGCCTTATATAGGCAGATTACATCATGGAAAGAGAGAGAGTACAGGAGCTAAGTTAGGCTAAAAGATATTGACGGAAATATACATTCTATACGTATGTTTTGACTAGGTATTCAAGCCTTGATTATTGCATTGTGTTATATTTCTAACCACATACATATCTTTAAACACATATCGAGGACCTCAGCCTGGCTGCCGGTTTAAGGATGGTAAGTACTAAACTTTTTTTATCCACCGCTTTACAAGCTATCAATTTCTTCCAAAATCTGCTTACAAGTATCTTATGACTATTTGAAAATAAAGATTTAGGGGTGTTGTGCAACTTGTAAATGTTATCCATATAGGCTTGTGCAAACTGTAAAAAGGCAGCTAAGAGCGATAAAGTGCCCTCGTCTACCCAATCTGCTCATGACATCCTTACCCTCAGAAGAAGGCAAACCTTCCACAAAGTCCAAGGCATTGTCCTCCCACACCACTTGAGGAATTGGTAAGCCTGGATAGGTTACCCCATTAGCTTTACACTACTGACACACTTGACAGTTTCTACAATGGACCTTAACAACTTTTCTAATTTTGGCTAATAAAACAGCCTAGTAATTCTTTAAGCAGTCCCCCCTAAACAAAAAAAAAAAAAAAAGGTTTTGAGGTGAACTCTGCATTCAAATTAAGTATTTTTGTTCTTAGTTCATTAGAAATCTCCATCATTAACTTGCCCATTTGGATTAAGAACGGGTCAAATCAACCGCTTTCCTTTAGATTACGAACACCAGAAGCAAGCTCACTTGGGACAGGGCATCTAGGTGTAATTTTACATGTAAACTTTAATTATCCATGTATATTTTCAGCTCTAGCTTCCTGCTAAGCTGTTTTAATACAGATTGGCTGTTCAAAAAAAGTTAACTTGCCCATTTTCTCATTTCACCTGAAAACCAATTGTAATGTGGGCGAGAATTTGGAGTTTGTTGTAGTTCCTCAATTGTAACAGTCAAATGAGGATCAGATTTCCTAAAATCTTGTATAGAGCTTAGTAATTTTGTATGAATGTTAGAAAGTGCCTACTTTAGTAGTTCTAACTCTGGGCAAAAACATCAACCACTTTATTTTTGACCCAAACAACTTCATACTTGAATCCCATTAACTTTGTGAAAATGGGTATGGTTTGTATCTTTTTTTTTTATATAAATTATAACTGGAGAATACAATCAACTTGTGTTAATGTTTAAATATTGACAGGTAACTGTTCAAAATACTGGAAATTATTTTGCTATTATTTTTCTAAACATAAAAACTCATCAAACCTTTTTCCAACACAAGGTATTACAACAAAATTTTCACCAACACACAAGTCATATTTACATAAGCTACCTTGGCCCTGATAGCCGAACCGCTGATAAATATGCATCGCTGTTACAATCAGACGGTCCTGATGACGTTCCTTCTTCGCTAACGGACTTGAACAAACCCGAATACAGCCGTGAACCGGTCTGAGAGGCCATTGGTGGTGCAGGCACGGGGCTTAAACCCTCAAGCATTTGAACCACTTTAGTCATAGGAGGCCTTAGGTTCATATCATCTTGTATACACCATAGAGCCACTTTTATAGCCACTATCACTCGCTCGTCTCGTTCATCGATTTTCATTTGCGCGTCTATGATTTCTTCGATATTTCCTTCTTCCATCATCTTAAAAGCGTAAGACGGGAAATGGGATTTCTCTGAAATCATCGAAGAGTCGTAGTTTTTCCTGCCCCCGATGATTTCAAGAAGCACCATCCCGAAGCTATAAACATCACTTTTTTCAGATATCGCGTAGCTTGTGATCCACTCGGGTGCTAAATAACCTCTTGTGCCTCTCATAGTTGTAAAAACATGGCTTTGTTCTCTTGTCATCAGCTTAGCCAAACCAAAATCCGATACTTTGGCTCGGAAGTTATCATCGAGTAGTACGTTTTCTGGTTTTATATCACAATGAACGATCTTTACATCACAGTCTTCATGAAGATACGCGAGTCCTTTTGCAGTACCAACCGCGATGTTATATCGCGTGTCCCAATCCAGTAAGAACTCTGTTTTGTTCTTCTTGAAAATCCACCGGTCCAGTGAGCCATTAGCCATGAACTCGTAAACAAGGAGACGATGTACCCCTTCTGCACAAAATCCTTTCAACCGAACCAAATGGTGGTGGTGAATACCACCTATGATGCTCACTTCAGCTCGAAACTCTTTCTTGCCTTGACCGATCCCTTCTAACTGCTTGACCGCGAGCTTTGTCCCGTCTTTTAACACCCCTTCATAAACCGACCCGAACCCTCCTTGTCCAAGCTTCTTACTGAAGTTATCGGTGGCCCGTTGGAGATCTAAGTAAGTAAAACGAATCGGCATCCCTGATAAATTCTCCAAGAAATTATCCTCTTCTGATGTTTCATCAGCCTTTTCAACCAGGTCGTTGTTCTTCTTCTTCTTCTTGTACAAACGAACGGCTACAAACACAAGGCTGAAAATCACAAACACTGTGATTATAACTATTGCAGTCACCACTACTGTCGATTGCTTCTTTTTCCCATGTGAAGTACTTGAAACCTTAACGTATGATTCGAAACTTGCACCACTTTTAGCGTCGCTGAAGCTCCCAATCTGATCAAATATATAACAGTTCCCAGATTTGTTATCAAAGAACATAACCAAGCAAGAACAGTTACTCAAACATGAAGATTTGCAGCCTTCTAAGCTTGTTTTTGAAGAGGGCTGCACAAACCCGAGAGCCGAATAAGTCAAACTCTCACCTGCATTGATAAGAGTCATTCGATCTTTAGATCCACTGCAAGAGACAGGGCTCGGCTTGCAGTTTATTACATTAAGCCCAGACGGGCATTGGCACGTGTTTCCTTCATGACAAACGAGATAAGGTGAACAAGACTGAGGCGTACTACACGAATCACCCGGGATTACGAATTGTCCTTTGATTTTTCCAGGGAGATTGTAGAATCTAACGGACCCATCGGTTTCTAACACTGCAGCCCAGGTTATGTTGTCATCAGAACCATCTGGAAATACAAACTGCTCTAACAACACGTTGTTTTGATCAAAGAACTTCCACGAACTCGCTTCAATTGTAGCGTATTCAAGATTTCCACCATCTTTGTTCATGATCTTCCTATTGTCCTTCCCCATAGCCCAATACGGCTGTGGGTTTCTATACCCCGCTGATAAAACCAAGTCTCCGGACTTGATTTCCAACGCGAACGTCATATTGTTTCTTGGATCGCTTACCAGCTTCATTCCTTCACGAAAAACTTGAGTTGACATCAAAGTGTCTGTAGGGTGATCAAAACTCTGCCAAACAATACCACCATCCTTTCCCACCAAAACCAGGTTCCCCGAATCAAGCAGCTCCATCGCCGAAACCCCTTTATGGCTCGTGTTAGTTGACCATATAACATTCCCATTGTTTTCAATATAAGCATTGCCATCATCATCAAACACAAAGTTATCCGAATTACCAACCGCGGCCCCTCGGTTCGCAGACCAAATGATCTTTGAATTCTCAATGTGAATGATCACAACAGTGAATGAAGTGATATCATTATTGGGATGGAAACCAAACCCGAAATTCGAGCTGTTCGATTCAAGGAACAACCCATTGTTATCAATGTATAGCATTTGTGACGCCTTGAAACCCGGGTTCACTGTGGCAATTTTTCGAACACTTGACAGGCATGTTTGAGGTAACAACAAAAACAGCCAAGAGTTGACAGTAACACAAAAGATTAACCAAACTCTCATGATCACACACCAAATTGAGCTAAAATGAAAGATCACAATAAAGCATTTCTTAAAGGGCAATTAGGTCAAAATTGGATAAGAAAAACGAAAACACTCACCTAAAAACCTTCATGGGTACTCACAATTTAGGGTTAGAAAGAGCTAAAAGGGCATGAATCATTCAAAAGTATTGAATATCCAGCACATGCCAGCAAAGAAGAGAGAGAAAAGTGCAAGCAAGCAAGCACATGGATTGTTGAGAATAACAGGGTGATGACAATTTGTTACAGATGAGGTCAAAGAAAGAGGAAGAGGAAGATCTGGTGGGGTTTGCAGATTGGAACCAATAGGAATAGATACAGAGTTGCGTGTATATATGTGTGTGTGGATGACAGCAAGCAAATAGAAAATTGTGAAATTGAGAATAGAAAATGGATTAGTGAAAACGAGTTGATGGGAGGTGGTTGAGAAGGAAGTGAATGCAGGGGGGTCAAAGGTCTGCCCAACCAACTTGTATCTCACTGCCCGCCACTTCATGGCGCTTCAAAATAATTAATCACACTTTCTCTCTCTAACACACTATTCGTGTTGTGAGAGTGTGACATGTTGTTCCATATATTTCTTGCTTACATTTTTGGTATAAAAGATTTGAGAGTATTGATTGTTTGTCATCTAGCTTGATTTATTAAATATACGATGGAAATGAGTCTTGTCATGATAAATTTTATCATCTAGCTTAATAAAGTTTCTTTTTATTTATTTAGTACGCACACTTTCATACCAACAACAACTCTTAAAATTTAGAGTAAACTGCGAAAACGGTTCTTGAGCTTTGATCAATTTTGATACTTTAGTCTAAAACTCAAATCTTTTGAATCTGTTTCCCTGTGGTTTTAATTTTGTTGTCATTTTCATCCAAAATCAAAATCTGATCAGATTTTTCAGTTAGGATTCAAATTTTTTTTTTTTTGGTCTTTTTCCTCACTTTTAATGAATGTCAAAATTGTCATATTTTTGTAATTTGTTATAATAAAACATTAAAAGACCATTTGCCCTTCATTAAAAATGAGAAAAACACAAAAAAAAAAAAAAAAAACTGGATGTTAACTGAAAAATCTTAACAAATTTTGATTTTGGATGAAAAGGGCAACAAAATTGAAAACACATGGATCCAGATTCAAAAGTTTTGAATTATGGACTAAAGTGGCAAAGTGACGAAACCTGAGGACCATTTTGACAGTTTACTGTAAAATTTACATAGTGTTGATTCGGAAAATAGATTTAATTAAGAACACGAATTTCTATTCAAACTGAAAACATTTATGAATTTGTTAAGGTTAATGTAATCAGGAAATAAATATCCTGACTATCATTTTTTTCTTTGGTCTTAATTTGTACTAGTTGATCCTGTCTTGCTCTGTAACAAGTCTCTTCTTTAAGTATACTTGATGCTTTCACATTTTCTTTGTGATGATACACATAGAGTATATGGAAAAAAAGAAAATTGTGAGTGAAAACGGAAAAATACATGGCTACTTGACCAGAAATCACATAGGTGTGATGTGTAGTGATGAGCAAATTCCCGATGTGTTTTTGAACACACAACTACGTGATCCAAATCATACACACATTTGCCACCAACCATAATCTCAACCTAAGCTTTTATATTTTCTGTAAATTAAATTACTTTTCATTCAAGATTTTGTCAAGACTAAGGGTGTACGGTGTGGCATGCGGCAAGGGGCGGCAAACAAGTTTGCCGATCGGCAAACACCGGCGCCGACATACTTTGCCGCTTCCAAGTTTGCCAAATCGGTGGTGTGATGCCGATGCGGTGAAGGGAGTGTTTGTGTGGTGGGGTGGGGTCCATTCATATCTCAACCAATCACACCTTTTTTTTTTTAAATAGTTTACCACTTCACCAAGTGTCTAAACCATTGGCAACACTTTTCACCAAAGTTTAAACACTTTTGACTGATTGACATGGCGCGCTCTGATTGGTCGGTTTTTTGGTTTGTCACTCCAAAGTGTTTAACCACCCCTACACCCTAACAAATCCTTCATCTGCAATGACAATGAGTGAAGCTAAAAGTTGTTATTTGTATCTGGATATATACTTTGGTAACAAACTTTTATGTTTATGTTTTCGTTGCAACTTTTATTGTGAATCTTTTCATGTTTGATTTTTCTATTTCATTTTAATTGAGTAGATTCTCACTACTTGTTGGGATGATAAGAAAAAAATGACTTTATTTTGTCTTGTGTTGAATAGTTATTTTGATTATGCAAATTTAATGTGAAGTTTGATACTTTATCCATGTGTTTGGTTTAATGTTTCTTTTGCTTGGAATTAAATTTATAGAATATAATATTTAACTAGTTATTATTATTATTTATTTAATATAATAATTATTTTAAAGAGTAACAGATGTTTGTGTCTTAGACCGTGGGGCGGGGTTGGGGCATTTGGTGACACGTGGCTTGGGGGGCAGACATGGGGCGACTCACATTTTAACAGGGTATGGTGGGGCGGGGGTTTGGGGCGGGGGTTTGGTGGGCTGACCGGTGGGCTGTTTGTTAAACAACAAATTTAATTATTTTTAATTAAAGAAAATTACATAAAAACCAATTCCTAATGTTTATATTTGTTTTTTATCTCTTCTCTCATCTCCAACACTATTTGTAACTCGTCACCCTGTAGGTGATCAATCGGCTGGGATAGCAATTTCAAATCATCACGTCTTTGTCTCAGGGCATCTCTAGCGGCATCTCTAGCATCTCTAGCGGCATCTCTAGCTTCTTTGCTCTTTCGTTGTTCGGCCCTTTGTTGTTGGAAGACGTTGAATGTATCTAACTTGGCTGAAATGTCATCCAACTGGTCGCTGTATATTCCCCTACGCAAGCCCGAACTCCCAGCTGAAGGCGATGCCGTATCAGATCTTGATTTTTGAGCACGCCTTTTTGGCCAATCTCTTCCATACTCAGGCCGGTTTGGGCTTGGCGAATCATCCAAAATGTCCTCAAACTCTTGATCTCGTGCATCAGATTGGGTTTGGGACGAGGCCCTTGACCTTTTGGAAGACGTGTTACTTTCGCTACCACTGGGGATATTCGACCACTTTGGATGGAACTTACAAATCTCCCAACAATGCATGAAACGGAAGTCGGTCCCCACATTTGTCTTGAATTGAACCAATGCATTCATCACAATGTCGGCTTCGGTTTCACCACTTTTTGGGTTTTGTTTTGCTTTATTTAAAAAACCACTATATTTTGTAAGTTTGCCGCTTATCTCGGTCCACTTCGAGGATAAGCTATCGTTTTCACGATAAACCTCTCTTCCCAATTCTTTATGGAATACTCTACTAACCCCTTGCCACAAATGGGTTCGATGTTGAGAATTTCCTATTTTTATAAAAACAAAATTTAATATATTACAAAGTTATATAAAAAAAACCATTAATATACGATGCATAACTTGCTTCTTGGGGCATAGAAGAGTGTATCAAAAATGGACGAGGCATTGGACGAATGGGTGGTGGGCTAGGATTATTTTCTTGGAATGCATACGGGTTGGTCGGGTCAAAAGGACGGTTATGAGGATGCATTTTTTCGTTTTGTAGAAGGAGAATTGAAGATGATTATAGAAGATGTGGTTGAATGTGGTAAAAAAATGGAAGAAAAATGTGAGTTTTATAGTGGAAAAATAATTTTTTTTTTAAGATAGCCTTTGGCCAACGGCTAGCCCAACGGTTACTTTGGTTTGTCCAGTGAGAGCCCGCCATGTCAGCTTGGCCAGACCGCCCCACGCCCGGCTTGAAACCCAAGCCCCAAGAGCCACGCCCAAACCCAAGCACACCCGGGGTGGTGGCTTGGGCGTTTTCCCCCAACCCACGCCCAAACCCCCGCCCCATACCCCACGGTCTTAACAAGATACCTTATTGTCAAGAACCAAATGTTCAAAGGTTGTTTTGTTAGGATTTATACTTGAATGCTTAGGTTAATGGCTAGTTTAGAACCATACTAGGAAGGTCTCAGCGGATTGTAGAGTGTAGGTACCTAGTCGTGTGTATCTGACGAACGCACCCTTGGTCGAGAGTTGTTGTCATTCTCCTGATGTGTCTAAGTCAGGACAAAACTAGCTACCCTTATCAAGAACGGGAAGGATTGGCTTCATCCCGAGGTAACCGAGGACACCAAACGGGACCTCGAAAGACGACCCCGTAACAAAGTGGTATCAGCGGAGGTTGATCCTCGAATACTTTGGAACGTGACTTATCCAAGATGGGTTTAAACCGGATGAGTGTGGTTACGCAATGATGGTGGAAGAAGCCCAAATATAGGGTGCTTCAACGATGGTCTTTGTAAACTGCGAGTGTGGAATCCTAAGCTCCACCCAAGTTAATGTTGGGATTCAGTGGTGTCAATTTAACTTTTTATCAAAACGGGTTTGACATATTTTATTAACTAAATATATTTACATCTTAGGCTTGGTAAATACAAATATTCACATTTATCTTAAAAATAATTTAGAGTAAAATGCCCGTATAGTCCCTGTGGTTTGGTGAAATTTCACCTTTAGTCCTCAACTTCTGGAAATTACACCCATGCTTCCCGTGGTTTGTCAAGTTGTTACTCGGATAGTCCCTAGAGTGGATGGCCGTTAGTTTTCGCCATTAAGTCCATGTAAAATTACTAAAATGCCCTTACTCAAGAAAAACAATAATCTTTTTTATATTTGTGAGACCCACCCACCACCTATTTATCTTCCACCTCCACCCTTAACCACCTACTTCATCTTCAACCTCCACATCCACCACCACCCTTTACCACCTACTTCATCTTCAACCTTCACATCCACCACCACCATACAATCACTATTCCACCACTACCATAACACATCAACACCACCAAACCACCAACAACATAACACCTCCACCCCGCCACCACCACCTCACACCGCCATCGCCGGAGAAACGCACCAAAGCATTGCGTTTTTCCGACTGCCACCAACGCGTCACACCTCATCGCAAATCGTGTGGGTTTTTTTTCCGGCCACCATCAATCACACCCCACCTCAACAGTAGCTGGACCACCACAAACCCCCAATTTCAATCACCCCAATCTCAATCACTGGAACCACCTACATCACCTCAACAGTAGCCGTAACCCGCACCTAGAAGTCTACATTTTAGAAGTGAAAACACCCAGTTAACCTCTCACTTGCATGGTACCAACAAATTTTATGGAGACCTTCCAGCGTCCATTTTTCACGGCAAATTCTTTTTCGTTTAACAATTAGAAAAATATCCCTTGATCGAATATAATTTTAACCGAAAAACTAATTTCATTTCCGTGAATTCTGGATCCACTTATCTCAGAATGTTTTAAGACTTTGTTTTTTTTTCGAAATCAAATGTTTTTGATGTTGTTGCTTTTAGAGGTGTCGGTGGAGGGTGTTGATGGAGGTGGGTGGAGGTTGAAGATGAAGTAGGTGGTTGACGGTGGAAGTTGAACATAAGTAGATGGTGGGTGGGTCCCACAAATAAATAAAAAGATTACTGTTTTTCTTGAGTAAGGGCATTTTAGTAATTTTACATGGACTTAACGGCGAAAACTAACGGCCATTCACTCTAGAGACTATCCGAGTAACAACTTGACAAACCACGGGGAGTACGGGTGTAATTTCCAAAAGTTGGGGACTAAAGGTGAAATTTCACCAAACCACAGAGACTATGTGGGCATTTTACTCAATAATTTATTTTTAAGATTAACTCAAAAATGTATATTTTTAGTTTCCACCAAAATTATATATTCTTAAAATGTTTTTGAAATATATATTTTCACACACTTCAAAAATAATATATATTTTTATTGTTGACAAAATATATTTTTATATCACTTGTAAAATATATATATCTTGTCACTTGTTCGGTTTTGAAAATATATCTTTCACCAAGCCTTGATATGTATTCTTAAAATATATATTTTAAGGTATGTTTATAGAAATATTTATATCTTAGGCTTGGTAAATACAAATATTCACATTTATCTTAAAAATAATTTATTTTTAAGATTAACTCAAAAATATATATTTTTAGTTTCCACCAAAATTATATATTCTTAAAATGTTTTTGAAATATATATTTTCATACACTTCAAAAATAATATATATTTTTATTGCTGACAAAATATATTTTTATATCACTTGTAAAATATATATATATATATATATATATATATATATATATCTTGTCACTTGTTCGGTTTTGAAAATATATCTTTCACCAAGCCTTGTTAAATTATTTTTAATCCGGAATATATATAGTATGTCCATTTTGTCCGAGTGTCCAAAGAGTCCAATAATCGTGTCCGAAGCGTATGTGTGAATTTTTCTTGGAATTTTTATTTGAGATGTTTATTGTATTTGTTTGTATTTATTATTTCAAGTTCCAAATTTTTAGTATAAATAATACAAACAATATACACATAGCACATAGATCAAGTGACCGCTAAATATATATTTCCTAAAATATATATATTTTTATAACCATTTTATTTCTTGAAAAACCATACTTTTCTTGCTTGTATTTTTATACAAAAATTGTGGGAGTTTTTACACTTAATATTTTTGAACAAGTTCATTTGTGAGAACCTTGTAATAAAAATATTTTCTAAGTGTTTGATTTCTATAAAAATTTGGCCATAGTTTCCTTTAGAAAATGGAGTTTCCATGTTTTCAAAACATATCATTTTCTTTTCAAAAATCATCAACAATTTCCCACAACAATTTTCAACATAATATATCATCAAATATACTAGGAAGAACTTGTGAACATGTAGTATTTTTGTGTGGTTTTTAAGTATGTTTGTTTGGTTAAAAATCATACTTACTTTATAATTTTACCAAACTTTTTAGAAATTATTTATGAACTTGTTTTCATCTATAATTTAAAAGTCTAGAATTTGTATGTAACAACTTACAAATCTTAACAATTTACATCTTTCAAGTTCTTTTATTTTCAAGTAGACCATACTTTGTAAGTTGTAAAAATCTACACTTTTAACAACCTTATTTTTCATGTGTAACAAGTTCTACACTTTACAAAATTCATTTTCAAGATCATTCATTTCATACAACATGTTCACTATGGATCTTTTCAAAATCCTCATACATATTTGTTAGATCATGTTTCTAATCATCATCTAACAAGACTTTATGTAATGTTCATCATCATAACACAAACAATCATCTACACAACTTCATAGCACAACATAAACAACTTGTTTTCTTGTGATTTTTAGTTTGATTTATGGTGTTCTTCATCTTGGTTTTCTAAGATCTTTTAGATGTTAAGTTCTACATAAGTTATATCTACTTAAACAAGATGACAAATGGGTGTCAAAGGAACTGACTACTAGCACAAGGCTAGGGAAGAAACAAGATGAACAAGATGACGGAGATGACACAAAGATGGTGGATAATAGCTCCCTAGAGTGGTCCTTGAGTTCCTTTTGCTTGACACCTTCTTGAATATGCTTGTTACACCTTAGGAATTATTTGGATTAGCTTGAAAATGTTTGAAAGTGAAGATGGGGGGTGTGGTTTCGACCGAGAGCTAAGGGGAGAGGAAGAGAGTGTTTGTGATTTTTGTTATGTTGAGAAAGAGAGGAAAATGATATAGATAAGGTCTTTTATCTCATGTGCCATACTTTCCCTCCTAACATTAACCCAATGGACCAAGATTAAGTATCATTGACCAACAAAGTGTTTGGTCGACATGGTGAAGGTGTGGGGGTCCCATGGGGACAATCATGAAGGGGGGGGGGGGGTATTTAGTTTAGTTAAAAAGATGTTAAGTATTTAAGGATGAAAACATGTATCACTTAGTTAGGATGATTAGGTGTTTAGGGGTTTCTAATGTATTTCATGATGTATGATCAATTACACTAGCTTAATATTGCTAGACAACATTAACTAGTTGTATTTTTGTGTCAAGATAGTAATCGGGTGTTTGTTTCGTCATCGGATCAGTAGATGATCAATATATGTAACTTGTATCGCATTATGTGTTATAATGTCTTGATAATGTTCCTGATACTTTTTATGTTATTCCGGGCATTCAGATATTATTTATGAATATTACATAAGCTAGCAAATGCTGAATTTTGCTGAATTATGCTGTTTTGGCCATTTATAGCTAGTTTCGGGTAGTTCTTAGTGTTCGTTTGTCTGCCGGAAAGTATCAACATAATCCTTTATTTTCTCACATGGGTTTTAGTATAATATTGACTCTGGAATTCAATTTGTGTCCTAAGTGTGTCGTTTATCTAAGTACTGAACCCCTGTCAGCACTACTAGTCTGTCTGATAAGTCTACTAATTAATTCTGAGCACTATCTAGACTGTTTCAAGTCGCGACCAATAAAAATGAATAACATTAATGTATTTGTGAGTTCTCTAAATGTATGTCGTGAAATCATGCACTTCAGATGTTCAAAACACATAACCAAATAATATTAAACACTGTTCACATGGTACGGAAATTACCCAGAAAAATTCCAGTTGTCACTTCCCCCCCCCCCCCTGTTAAAATGAATTTTATCCCGAAATTCAAGCTGCGTTATCGGTTGCAGGGGTGTCTTGGAACAAATGAGGGTACTTGGACTTGATTTGATCTTCACGTTCCCATGTAAACTCAGGACCGTGACATGAATTCCAACAAACTTTGACTAGCTTTATACGACTTCTCCGTGTCTTGCGGACCTTCCAGTCCGTAACCTCAACAGGTTCTTCGGTAAATTGGATTTTGTCGTTGATGTGGATCTCATCTGCTGGAATGACAACCGTCTCTTGAGTAGGACTTTTCTTGAGATTATACACATGGAATGTGTCATGTACACTGCTGAGTTCTTCTGGTAGTTTTAACTTATACGCAACTGTTCCGATCTTCTCCAGAATTTCGAAAGGTCCAATGTAACGTGGGTTCAACTTTCCATGCTTACCAAATCTTACTACGCCATTCCAAGGTGAGACCTTTAACAATACCATGTCTCCGACCTTGAAAGCTAATGGTTTGCGTCATTTATCGGCGTAGCTCTTTTGCCTATCATGAGCCGCCTTGATACGGTCTCATATCTGAACGATATTGTCTGTGGTTTCTTGGACCAATTCCGGACCAATGAGTTGCTTATCCCTGGTCCCCGACCAAAACAACGGTGACCGACACTTTCTCCCATACAAAGCTTCAAACGAGGCGGCATGGATGCTAGTGTGATAGCTATTATTATAGTAAAACTCCACCAAAGGCAAGTGAGTATCCCAGTTTCCACCCGAGTCCATCACACAAGCACGTAACATATCCTCCAAGTTTGTATCGTCCGCTCACTTTGGCCGTCCGTTTGTGAGTGAAAGGCCGTGCTAAGGATCAGTTGGGATCCAAAGGCCTTTGGAAATGATTGCCATATTCTTGACACGAACTGACCGTCTCGGTCCTATATAATAGAAACGGGCACTCCATGTCATGCTACAATCACCTTGAGATATATCCCGGCCAGTTTCCTCGTGCTATCTTTCTCACTGATTGGCAGAAAATGTGCGGACTTTGTTAGTCGGTTAACAATTACCCAAATCATATCATGGCCACTTTGGGTTCTGGGTAGCTTAGTAATGAAGTCCATCGAGATTTGTTACTATTTCCATGCAGGAATCTCAGGTTGTTGAAACAACCCTGAAGGCTTCTGATACTATGCCTTAACCTTGGCATATGTAAGACAATTTCCCACATACGTAGCGATATCGGCTTTCATCTTAGGCCACCAATAAAATTCCATCAAGTCTTGGTACATTTTATCTGATCCCGGATGTATAGAGTACCTTGACTTATGAGCTTCATCCAAAATAAGCGCGCGTAGGTTGCCGAAGAATGGAACCCAAATTCGTCCCATAAAGTATAATGTTCCATCTTCCTTTGGCACCAATTACGCCTCCATTTCCCGCAAGGATTCGGCTCGTATATTATCCAGTTTAAGCGCTTCTTATTGAGCATCGTGAATTCGAGAAGTGAGATCAGTTTGTATGGTCATCTCTGAAGCTCGCACCCTTAGAGGTTTTGCACATTCCTTGCAGTTCAAGACGTCCACTACAACGTTCGCCTTGCCCAGGTGATACTTCATCTCACAATCATAATCATTCAATAACTCGACCCATCGTCATTGCCTCATATTTAAGTCCTTTTGATCGAATATGTGCTACACGCTCTTGTGATCCGTAAAGATTGTGCAACGAGTACCATATAAATAGTGACGCTAGATCTTCAACGCAAATATCACCGCACCTAGCTCAAGGTCGTGCGTGGTATAATTTTTCTCATACACCTTCAATTGACGTGACACGTACGCGATGACCTTGTCCCGTTGCATCAACACATAACCAAGACCTTGTCGTGATGCATCGCAGTAGACCACGAAGCCATCGATACCGTCGAGTAAGGATAAAATAGGTGCGTCACAAAGTTTATCTTTCAATAGTTGAAAAGCCGTCTCTTGTTCCTCGCCCCAATCAAATTTCTTATCCTTCTAGGTTAGGGACGTTAGAGGTTCAACAATTTTCGAGAAGTTCTCTATGAATCGTCTATAGTAGCCCGCTAATCCTAGAAATTGTCGTATCTCAGTTGGGGTCTTAGGTGCTTCCCAGCTTTTAATCGCCTCAATCTAGGCAGGGTTGACATGAATTCCCTTCTCATTTACCACATGGCCTAGGAATTGCACCTCGCGAATCCAAAATTCGCATTTCAAAAGTTTCACATAAAGTTGTTCCTTCTTCAAGAGTTCCAAAATAGCTCGTAAATGTTGCTCATGCTCCTCCTTGGTTCGCGAGTATATTAGGATATCATCAATAAACACAATCATAAAGTTGTCCAAATACGGCTTACACAAGCGATTCATGAGGTCCATGAATACCGCCGGTGCATTGGTTAAGCCGAACGGCATAACAAGAAACTCGTAATGTCCGTAACGAGTCCTAAAGGGTGTTCTGGGAATACTTTCCTCTTTTATTCTCAACTGATGGTAACCCGATCTCAGATTGATCTTAGAGTAATAACTTGAACCTTGTAGTTGATCGAACAAGTCATCAATTCTCGGTAAGGGGTATCGGTTCTTGATGGTCAGTTTGTTTAACTCTCTGTAGTCAATGCACATGCGAAAACTATCGTCTTTCTTTTTATTAAACAACACCGGAGCTCCCCAAGGTGGGAAGCTCGACCTAATAAATCCCTTGTCTAGCAACTCTTGCAGCTGAGTTGATAGCTCCTGCATTTCTGACGGAGCTAAACGATATGGTGCTTTCGCCACGGGTGCCGTTCCTGGCACTAAATCAATCTGAAACTCCACTTGACGTGGTGGATGCAATCCAGGTAAGTCTTCTGGAAAGACTTCAGGAAATTCTTTCACGACAGGGATATCTTCCAGCTTTGGCTCCTTGGTTTCCTTGTCGACCACGTGAGCAAGGCAAGCCATACAGCCTTTTCTGAGACACTTCTGCGCCTTCATACAATTGATGATCCTTAGAGGTGTCTCGCGCTTCTCCCCATGAATTACGAGCGTTTCTTCATTCAACAGTGGATTGCGGATGGTTTTCTCGTGATAAACCACTTCCGCCCGGTTGTCAGCCAACCAATCCATTCTGACAACAGCGTCGAAACTTCCCAAATCAACAGGTAAAAGATCAATAGAGAATTCTCGCTCCTCAAGCTCGAGTATACAACCCTTAATCACCTCATTTGCTTCGACTAATTTTTTGTTCGCCAGTTCTATAGAATATGGGACGTCTAGCTTACTTGAATCTAGGCCAAGTGTATTCTTAGATTCTATATATATGAAACTAAAGTCGGCGCCAGTATCAAATAGAACAGATGCATAGTGTTGGTTTATAGGGAACGTACCTGTAACAACGTTTGGTTCCTGGCGTGCCTCGCGTGCTCCAATCGTGAAAACTCTTCCATGAGCTTGATTCTCCTTCGGGCAATCCTTCTGATAGTGCCCTTTGTCACCACAACCATAACAACCTTGGCCTCTGCCATTCCCGTTTCTGTCTTGATTATTATTATTGTTCCCACCTTGATTCCCATTGTCAGCTTGATTACCATTCCCACCTTTTTTCCCATTTCCTCCTTGATTTCCATTTCCGCCTTGGTTCCTATTACCGCCTTGATTTCTGTTACCACCTCCCTTGGTTTCCATTACCTCCTTGGTTTCTATTTCCACACCCTGTACCAGACCAACACGTATCCTTGCTATGACCAATCTTGCCACAGTTATCACACTTATTAGTCATGCACGTACCCATATGGTGATATCGACATTTATCACACTTGGGCAGAAAACCCGCATAACATTTTCCACCGGTTTCATTGTTTGTTGCACCAGTCCTAACCTCGGCTGGCAGATTAGCATCCCTTCGCTTGTTAGAATCATTGTTTGCCCTAGTGCTCTTCTTAAAGTTTGAAAACTTCCTCTTGTTGTCACTTGAAGACTCCACATGAGTCTCCTTCTTGTTAGCACCAGACTTTGAGAATTTCCCTAAACGAAGCACCTCTTTAGTGAGTGCCACACTCAAATCAATAGCCTCAGCGATAGTAGGTGGCTTTGAAGTAGTGACCATGCTCAGAATTTCTGGAGCAAGTCCCTAGATAAACCTCTTGATCCTCTTAAATTCAAGTTCCACCAGGTAGGGAACAACCCTTGACAAATCATGGAAGCGTTGTATGTATCCAGCAACATTCGGTCCGTCCATCTTTAGGTTCCAAAACCCAGTCTCGAGTTTCTGAATCTCAGCCCTCGAACAATACTTCTTTCT
Source organism: Helianthus tuberosus (assembly GCA_030545235.1). Classification (NCBI taxonomy): domain Eukaryota; kingdom Viridiplantae; phylum Streptophyta; class Magnoliopsida; order Asterales; family Asteraceae; genus Helianthus; species Helianthus tuberosus. Next base: position 105,090,335 of record CM060443.1, read on the forward strand.
TATCAGTTCTTGAGCTCATCCCAGCTCATAGCATACGCAACAGCTTCCCCTTTAGTCTGAACCTGTACGTTCCACCAAGAAAGTGCACCATCCAAGAACAACCCAGAAATGTAGGTAACCCTTTGCTCAAGCAGACATTTGCTCATCCTTAGGACTGAATCGGTTTTCTCAGTCCATCGCAGAAACACGACGACACCTCCAATGCCATCAAAGTTCAAAGGTTTGCAATCCAAGAACTGTTTGTACGTGCAGCCTGAAACATTTGCAACAACAAACACGAGTGAGCATTGAAAAAGCACGAATGGAATTCACAAGAGTATTGTAATGTGTCCTAGATGACATAACATTACTGGTAGGGGGATTGTTTCCTGAAGTACCACCGCTGTGTTCGAAGCGGTTGGCTTCGTGCTGCGCTATCGCCAGTAAGATGAGCTCATGAAGTTCGGCTTCGGTCCTTGGTAGTGGGTTCGAGTTGGTGTTTCGTCTTGGCGGCATTGTCTTCTATCAAGGGGTATCAAGTAGATCAGACATATATTCACCAAATGAGTTTCACGTTACATATATAGACACTTATGTTATATATATATATATATATGTATATATATATATATATAAAACAGATGATCATCACATCATCCAAACATGCAATCACATAAGTAACACATGCACACATATAAACAACAATGTATAATAAAGAAAACAACTACTGAGCTTTTATATATATCAGACAACTTGACATTGTTTTGTAGAAGAAAAACAAAAGGGACTCGAGGTTACATCACCTACATTGGTCTTCCAAGGTCTTCAAGTGTCTCTAGATCAAACCTGGTCTTCATACGTATATGCAAGTGGGTCTGTGACTCCCACACAAAAATACCTGCAAGTAAAAGATAACTAGGGTGCTGGAGGAGATGGAGGTGGGGTAGGGATAACCAAACTGTGGAGATGATCCATCTCATCCTATACGTGACTCATACGGCTATCTGAATGATTGGCTCGCTGCTCCAAGGTGAGCACACGAGCCTCAAGACTAGCAAGTGGACGTGGACGTGGTGGAGTTGGTGGTAGTGGTGATGATGGTGGTGGGGGAATAGATGGTGGGGGATAAGCTGGTGGTGGTGGGGGCAGCGAATCCCTAAACTGCTCTAACTCTCTGACCCGGCGAGAAAGAACCTGGAACTGTAGCTGTATAGAGAGAGTAACATCATCGTAAGTGAAAAAAGGATGGTGACACAGATGTTAAGGATGAGACTCAGATATAAGTGGCGAGGAGTACAGTGTGGATAAGTGATCGACTGGTACACGAGTGTCAGGGTAAGTCGGCTGTCGAGAAGTGCCCTCCATAGGGCGGGGTGCTGGAATCTCGTGAGAGAATATGATGGGTGTGTCATCATGGTGAGGATCAGTAGCATGTGATGTAAGTGGGTGTCCAGTAGTGGGAGTAACGGGGGTAGAGTGAGGAGTCGGTAGCTCAGATGGAACAACGGCAAGAGTAGCAATGGGGGCCGAATAGGTGCAGGGGTATGAACAGGAGACTAGATAGCGATGGGTATGGTATCAAAGCTACTATCGGTGGCATCCGCCTATAATCCAGCACGGCGGATGGCTGAGGAAGACGCGTCATCACTAGCATCAGAAGAGGAGATATCTACTACAGAAACGACCGGTGACGAAACCTCCAAAATGGCTTTGTCAAGGACCTCACCATCACTAATCTCATTGTCCAAGTGATCGACATGGATGACGGGGACGTCATCCTCGTCATCAGACACAACGATAAATCCTGGGACCGCAACGAGGGGAACAACATCCAGTGGAATGTAATCGATAATGTGTGCTCCATCGGGATGACCAATAATAACAAACTAGTGTAGCTGTGGACCCACAGCTAAAACATCATCCTCCATAGGCTCGCCATCAATGACATGATCAGGTAATGTGAGTGGCTGAAAGTCGTCAAGATCCTCATCATCAGAAGAAACGATCTCCACAACATGTTGGAACTCGTCGTCCGATGCTATCTCCATAGGATCCACGTCGTCGTAGATGCCACTACTCGCAGATGAGGCCATAGTACCCAGGCAAAAACAATCCATACGACATATATATATGAATGAAGGGTAGCATATCACATGTAACCACATTATTCTTATGTGAATCATTTCTAGTTCAGCAAGTCTATCCCATATAGACAATGCCCCAATTAATGTCGCATAAACATGTCGAGGACATTAATTATTTACTCACTTTGGAAATGCGTTTTAGATAGTGGATCTTGGCGTTTTTGGTACATGAAATGAAAAACATTTTTGATTGTTGTAAAAATGTTTTCGTGAGAGGATCCTAGTGATTGTAGACTAGACTCGAGAAGGAATCCTAGTTCACAACAATCGTAGCTTTGATACCAATCTGTCACACCTGTCAAATTGCAGAAGCGTGCGGTGTGACTTGATCAGTTTTCATTGCACACGATAATAGTAAACAACCACATGATTAAAACAACGATGTTCATCCATTCATAAGTTAAAACATTACAACCCACAAGTTGTTTAAGTTACAAACCAACACAAATTTAAGTTAAGTTACACACCAAAATAAGTTTAAGTTCCATGAAAGGACTAGTTCAACAAAATGTTTAAAACATGAGGCTTTGCATCCTATATCTCATCAAAGATGAGATATATGGACCAAACCCTCCAAAAGGAATGACATCGAGACTTGTAACCCAAAATCTTGAAAGTAACACCGGCACCAGGATCCATTTAATTCCCTGAAATACATGTAAGTTTGAAAACAATCAACAAAAGTTGAGCGAGTTCATGCGTTTTGAGTGAGTTCCAAATAAACTTTTAAACATTTGAGAGATCTTTTAACAACAGGTATATAAAGCGTCTATGAATAGATCGTTAATGTTTTGCAAGGACATTAATATGTGTGGCGACATAGGAAGCACTCAAACCTAACGAATTTTCACTGGTCCACCCGTCTGGAACAACAAAAGCACTACATGGGCCACACAAGGACCCAAGAGTGGGGCTCGCTACACCCGATAGATCTACCACTTCTGCCCCTCGGTCTATACTAGATTAATGGCACTTAAGAGAGATACTATTCGCTCACATGATCTAACAGTTCATTCCAATTAAGAGAAAAGGGGGACATGAACTCACAGTTTTGTATCCGTAATAGTGCGTACACAAATTCGGTTCCCTCGGGTCGTGTTGCAACCTACAAACGTGCTAGGTTTTGTTAGACACTTCGGTCTTGTAACGACTCTTAGTCTTAATTATTTATTAGGACTTGTTTTGAAATTGCATTTGCTTTGAGTTGCACTTTCAGTGTATGATGTTCATATATAATTTTCCATAACTATATAAAATTCCAAGTTTAACATATTAGTTAAAATATTATATTTTAACTTATATTATTTTCATGCATCGTTTATATATCATATATGACTACAATGGGTTTGTTAAAAAATAATATATTTTTAAATTGTTTTGATATATATTATTTCTATATGCATGTTTTTATTGTTTTCTTGGCCATTTGTACCATTTGTTAAGTATTATACACATATACATATTCCCAAGTATATGTATATTTGTATTATGAGTATTTGGTGTATTTAACTTCGTATTCTCATAATTTAGTATAATACTTGTATTATGGTATTTCACCAAGTGTAGGTAGTATATGTTGGCATGTATTTGTACGTATACGAATATGTATATTCTTGCATTTATTTAAGTATTTCATACTTAATATATGTTTAACTTTTCCGAAATATTATTCTTGCATAATTATAATCATAAATCTTGTATTCTTAAAATATACATTTTAAGGTATGTTTATAGAAATATTTATATCTTAGGCTTGGTAAATACAAATATTCACATTTATCTTAAAAATAATTTATTTTAAGATTAACTCAAAAATATATATTTTTAGTTTCCAACAAAACTATATATTCTTAAAATGTTTTTGAAATATATATTTTCATACACTTCAAAAATAATATATATTTTTATTGTTGACAAAATATATTTTTATATCACTTGTAAAATATATATATCTTGTCACTTGTTTGGTTTTGAAAGTATATCTTTCAACAAGCCTTGATAGATTATTTTTAATCCGGAATATATATAGTATGTCCATTTTGTCCGAGTGTCCAAATAGTCCAATAATCGTGTCCGAAGCGTATGTGTGATTTTTTCTTAGAATTTTTATTTGAGATGTTTATTGTATTTGTTTGTATTTATTATTTCAAGTTCCTAATATTTAGTATAACTAATACAAACAATATACACATAGCACATAGATCAAGTGACCACTAAATATATATTTCCTAAAATATATATATTTATAACCATTTTATTTCTTGAAAAACCATACTTTTCTTGCTTGTATTTTTAGACAAAAATTGTGGGAATTTTTACACTTAATATTTTTGAACAAGTTCATTTGTAAGTGTTTGATTTCTAAAAAAATGTGGCCATAGTTTCCTTTAGAAAATGGAGTTTCCATGTTTTCAAAAGATATCATTTTCTTTTCAAAAATCATCAACAATTTCCGACAACAATTTTCAACATAATATATCATCAAATATACTAGGATGAACTTGTGAACATGTAGTATTTTTGTGTGGTTTTTAAGTATGTTTGTTTGGTTAAAAATCATACTTACTTTATAATTTTACCAAACTTTTTAGAAAATTATTTATGAACTTGTTTTCATCTATCTTTTAAAAGTCTAGAATTTGTATGTAACAACTTACAAATCTTAACAATTTACATATTTCAAGTTCCTTTATTTTCAAGTAGACCATACTTTGTAAGTTGTAAAAATCTACACTTTTAACAACCCTATTTTTCAAGTTCATACATCCTTCAAGAAACCATTTTTCATGTGTAACAAGTTCTACATTTTACAAAATTCATTTTGTCTATGTATGTACTTTGACTTAGCCCAAGAAGCCGCTTAGATCTATCCTTATAGATCTTGATTCCTTGAATATAAGCTGCTTCTCCAAGATCTTTCATTGCGAAACAAGTTCCTCAATTAAGAAGTTTTTCCTCGAGAAAGTGCCCATTCCTTTTGATGGAAATAACATTTGCATCAGGATGGTAGAAATAATATCCGCTTCTTTTATAGTATCCGACGAAAACAACCTTTTCGCCTCGAGGATCGAGCTTATCATCAATATCACTTGTGATGTATGCATCATATCCCCATACTTTTAGGCATTCCAAATCGGTTTTACACCCATGCCATATCTCATATGGGGTTTTGTTTACCTTTCTAGTCGGAGCCAGATTGACAATGTGAGCGTGAGTCATAAGAGCATGACCCCAAAAGGAGTGAGGCAAGTTAGTTTTACACATCATCGATCAAACCATATTAAGTAGGGTTCGATTTCTCCTTTCGCTCACGCCATTAAGTTGGGGTGTGCTTGGTGGAGTGGGTTCTGAAATTATTCCGCACTCCTTCAGATGATTGAGGAACTCTAAGCTGAGGTATTCGCCACCTCGATCTGATCGAAGTACTTTTATCTTTCTAGTAAGTTGCTTTTCTCCTTCGTTTTGAAACTCTTTGAACTTTTCAAAAGTTTCATGCTTATGCTTCATAAGATAGACATAAGCATATTGACTATAATCGTCGATGAAAGTGACGAAGTATCTTTCATGGTTTCTTGTCATGGTTTTGAAAGGGCCACATACCTCAGTGTGAATGAGTCCTAGCAGACCATTGGCCCGTTCACCAACACCAGTGAAGGGACGCTTTGTGAGTTTGCCAGCTAAGCAAGATTCGCAATCATTAAAGGAGTCTTGTCCAGTGGATTAAAGAATCCACTCGGATTGGAGCCATTTTATGCGTGCCTTACTTATGTGGCCAAGTCTACAATGCCATAGAAAGGTTTCATTAATACCAACTTTGTTACGCTTAGAAAGATGATATATGTTATTACATGTTTGAACGTCAATCTCATAAATACCATTTCGAGGTTTAGCCTCAAAATAAAAGACATTATTCAAGTAGGAAGAAATAGAAATACCATTAAAAACGTACTTGAAACCTTGTTCAAACAAAAGGGAAACTGAAATAATGTTTCTAGTTATACCAGGTGCAAAAAAACAATTGTTTAAATTAACTACAAGGCCAGAAGGACATGAAAAATGAAATGTACCGGTTGCAAGAATATGCACTCTTTCCCCATCACCAACGATGAGTTCCATGTCGCCTTGTTTCAGTTTCCTCCACTTTTCAGGCTCCTACAAAACATTAGTGATGTGGTAACCACACCCGGTATCAAATACCCATGTATTGCTAGAGACAGTAAAAAGCTCAATAACATAAATGAGAATACCTGAAGAAGTGCCAACATTATTGGCCTTGTTCGCCTTCAGCTTGGCTAGATACTGCCGGCAGTTCCTTTTCCAGTGCCCATTTGGTTGCATTCAAAGCACTGACGCTCCTAGGGAGGGGGTGGTTTAGCAACCTGCTTGTTGTTGGAGGCAGATTTGGCAGCAACAACAACCATTTTCTTGCCTCAACTGTTATGAGCCCTTTTCTTGTTGTTGGACTTCTTAACACCACCAGACTTGACCATCAGAACTTGGTTGGTTTTATGTGGAATGTTCATCTCGGCCGTTTTGAGCATACCATGTTGCTCAGGCACAGTCTTCACCCAAGCATTCATATTATAGTCCATAATGAACTGGTCGTATGAGCTAGGGAGAGAGTTCAAGATGAAGTCCGCAGCCATTTCATCTTGTAGGGGATAACCAAGTTTGTTCATCTGGTCAATGTACCCTCTCATCTTAAGCACATGAGTACTGACACACGATCCTTCTTGTATTTTACAGCTTATGAGCTGCTTCACGGTGTCGTATCGCTACTGTCAGGCTTGTTTCTGAAACATGCCTTTCAGTTGCTGGATCATGTCATAAGCCTCTTTATCTTCCATGTTCTTCTGAAGCTCATGAGACATGGTGGCTTGCATAAGGCAGGCTACCTTAATGGCATCCTCGTTATGCTTTTCCAGTGGCTTACGAGCAGCAGTAGTGTTACTTTCAGGCTCGGTAGGGACTGGGCCATCTAAGATATATAGCTTTTTCGCCATCTTGAGAACTATTCTCAGATTGCGGTGCCATTCGAGAAAGTTAGTGTTATTTAGTTTTTCCTTTTCAAGTATAGATTTAAGAACGAAGGAGTTGTTTTCATTAGACATCTGTTACATAAGCAAAGAGAACCTGGCTATGTCAGTAGTAAAGGCAGCTGTGGCATGCACTTTAGTAGGTGACTAGGCAGACTGACAACAAGTGTCAATTGTGAGAATTGCACAACTCTCAAATATAAGGCCGCTAAGACAACTCTTGTCTATGCATTGATACGTTTAGCATCATCTATGCCGACCTTTTACTTTCTAGACAACTGGAGCATGTGGTGAGAAAAGAAAAAGTAATAGTCGTCCTAAAAGAGGTACTTGTGGAAGGGCCGGATGTGACAACGAAACCCTCACACCTTGAAATGATAAGCTAGGCATCAAGTGTGGTGCTGTGGCTCAAAACACTAATGGTTCGCTTTACGTTCCAAGTGTAGCTCGTGATAGAATGGCATAGACTATTGATTTTAATTATCGGTTAATTTAATATTTACCAAATAGGGTCGTAAGAGCCAATTGTAGTAGATATTTAGTCGTGACATCTTGATGAATCGTTTCATATCTCAGGACACTTAATTTTAAATAACCTATTAAAACTAAGTTTGTCGCGACTTGTATAACCATATAAAAGTTAATAGTTTTAAAACTATTAAGTTATGAGTTTTAGAAAGTTAAAACTTGTGAAATTTCAAAAACTCTAATGGTTATTATTTATTTTAAAAATAAACTATTTGTTTTATAACAAATATTTACAAGTTTTAGAAATCAGTTTAGATCTTGTTATAATTGATTGTGAACATTTTAAAAGTTTGGTATTAGGTTGGTGTGTTATATAAGAACTTATATGAGAAAAGCAACCATAATAGCAAAAAAAAATATGTAAAACTTTAGGCCATATTGTTTGTCCTTGATAGAGCCAAATAGCAAGACCAAACTGGGCCACAGGGTAACAAACACAAAACAACCACAAGGATGGACCTAGTGCATCTAGTTGTCTTCAGCACCTCCATGATTCATGTAATGTCTTCTGTTTTGTCTTCGGTATTCAACTTTATATTATAATATAAAAATATAACAAAATTGAAACCCTAATCTATTACAACTTTGAGCCACAAAGTGGGGTAAAAACCATAAAACAAAAACAAAACAAGAACAAAAAAAATACAAGTAGAAGGTCGGGCAGATTTACATATTCAACACAATCATATTAAAGTGGACAATCTTTTGGTCAAATAAAAACAAATAAAACTTTTGACCAAATAACTTCTTGCCCAAAAAATATTTAGATTTGAAACTTCAAACAAGTTAAAGTTTGAGATCTATAACCGGTTAAAAGGACCGGTTCCGATTTGCATGTTGTAATCGTGGCTCTGATAGCACTGTTGGGATTCAGTGGTATCAATTTAACTTTTTATCAAAACGGGTTTGACATATTTTATTAACTAAATATATAATTAATAAAAACGCAACGGAATAGATATAAATAATCAACACCAAAAATGAATCGAACAGGATCATGGTTACAAACATACAAATACGATAAACAATATAAATTAATCTACCGATGAGAAAAATTATACCCTTTTGGTTAATAATAACCATGTGAGACACCGAGGTACAACGAACGAGTGCTAGACACGAACACGAACCGAGCGGCGACTTTGGCTTGGCTGGTCGTCATAATACAAAGGAAAAGAAAAGGTGGGCGGCACTTTGTTGTGAAGTGGCGGCAATGCTGTCTTTCTTTTCTTTTGTGATTGTATCAAAAAACCAAAAAGGGATTTCCCTTTTGTAATTTGTTTACAGCAGTAGCAAAATCACCAAAAAGTGGTGATTGTTTTTTTTCTTTTGTTCGACGGCAGTGTATGTCACACCCCCAAAATACCACATGCGGAATTACCGCGGGGCGTGTGACGTACCAGGATCCAAGCCACAATCACATTGAACATCGCATAATATAATTAAATAAAACTTTCATTTATTGACATTAAGTGTTACAACGTTACAAACAATTCACAGTATACAACGGAAGCATAATTCATTCGTTAAGTGTTTATAAACCATTAGTCTTGTGTTGCGATTCCATGTATCTCGTCCCATGACCACTCCAGCCTCCCAGACAGCAAGTTCCAACAATATGCACCTAAAGGCCTGCAAGGCATGTAACAACGAATCAACAACAAAGTTGAGCGAGTTCACAGTTGGTTGTCCATTTTAAAGTTGTTCCAAAAACCATAAGTTCATTTGAAAATCAGTAATTAATCAGTTCCTTGTTTCCCAAACCATAAGCAGTGGGGCCTACCCCATGTTACCCACTAGACCTGTTACCATATCGACTACTGACTGAAGTAAGTTGGTGCCCTAGCGTCAATGTCTATCATCATTGACGTGCCCAGATCCATTAGTTCACGCCCGTCCTCTACGGCACGGTGTGAGGCATGTCAAACCTAAATAACGCTATCTAACTAATGACCCGCTCGCCATTGGCCCGGCGATTAAGTCGATATAAAAATGAGGGACTTCATGATAGAGATTTTGGTCTAGTATCAGTGTTATCACCCTTCAATAAAGAGGATGTGGTACGTGTCCCCAAACTAGGAGATCACGCAGGTTCCGACTAAATCCTTAGTACGTGTTATCACCCTTCAATAAAGAGGATGTGGTACGTGTTCCAAACCAGAAGGTCACGCAGTTCCCGATTAAATCCTTTACCCATTCCCAACCACCAGGAATCCCATGCCTTATAGAAAGTGTGAACTCACCTTGGTTTGCTCGGCAGATAGTTTACTCGTCAATACACTTTATTCAATCACGTCCTATCATAGGTATTATGTCTAATCAGATTCGCATACAATTATTCACTTATTCAAGTAGCACATAGGTCACATTTCATATAACCACACATACTTGATCATGAACAATATCACATCGGCCCAAAAGAGAACATACTACTTAAATGTGTGCGTGTGGCCCAAGCATTAAATGGGTATGCGACTGGTTTATTTTGTGGGAGTGTGCGATCAGATTAGCATGTGTTCAACAAATTGAGAGTGTGTGATTAATAAAATTAGGTGACAACCAATCCCAGGTGTACGATGAAATGGCTTAGAAAGAGAGTAAGTGGGGCCGGCTCTACTGTGCGACACCTCTAAACAAAATCATTAACCATCCTATAATTAAAATGGAAAACCGAAAAACTGCTTTTCATATACAACTTTGAATTTCACAGAACCTCAGTTTTACCCTACGCAATATTATTTGTACATTCTCCAAAAGAAAACCCATCTTCTTCATCTTTCCATACCCACATATAATGTACATAAATCAACCGAATCCTAGTACCACCAGTAATCACACCTCATATCATCAATCCTACTTGTCTTATCAACAATCATCATCATCATATGACACAACGAATTTCGAGATTATCATAACTATTTCAAACAGAGATCGACACCTTTCATCACTTACACAGTCATTGGATTCAAATATTAAGCAACAGATTACCACTATCACCTAAACATGATCTTTTTGAATGAACAGAAATATCCATATGAACCAAACGAACATTATCATGAACTGAGCTAATTATCGAGTATTTGATGTTAAACGAGTTCATACAAGAAGTATCATTAATCAACAGATTCAGCAAATAATTTCACATCTTTAATCATTCACTATTTTGTTATCAAGAAATTCATTCTTTCATGTTTATCACACAAGTTCGCAAACTATCATTTAGCACACAGGAACATCTTCAAGCATACTAATATTAGGATTCAAAAGAAGTCAATTTCAAACATCACGTATACAAATATTATGCATTAAACAGACATCATCATTTTTTTTAAATCAACTAGATTATTCTTTATGCATAACCAGGTGTATACTATGCATCATTAGTTGTACGTTTTCATGAAAACTCAAGTAGTAGTTTCATTCACGTATGATATTCATCGCAAAAATCTTTCTTCATAAGATAGTGGTGTACTAACCAAGATTCGGAATCGGGGTAGAGTGCGTGCTGAATGAACGAAACGAAAATTGAGTTCCGAGTCGGAGTGTCGTGAGCTACCGGAGGTAGAACGGAGAGCACCGGTGTTGTCGGAGTTTTGAACTCGCCGGAGAAGAAGATGGTAGCGGCTGGTTCGTTGCGGAATTCCGAGTAAAGGAGGAAGAGTCGCGACGGTGAGAGGGGTGGATCTTGCTGTTGCCGTTGGGTTTGGGGGAAATTGTTATGTGAATAAGCAGCCTATGTAATTTAAAGGCCGAAACAAAAGAAGGCGGTGGAATTTGTGGGTGTGGGCCGATACATGAAGTGAGGTGGGTTGAAAATTTGGGTTGCATGGACTATTGAGGTATGGGCTTCGCACAAAACACAAACGTGGGGGAGGGGTTTGGTTAAGGTTGGATTCCAACATTTTACTTATGTATTATTATTATCATCATTATTATTATTATTATTATTATTATTATTATTTTAAACACAATACCCAAGTATAATCTACTCAAGTTATGGTCGGTTGGGCTCGCCAAGATAACGAGTTGTCACACACGTTCATGCATTTATATAAGATTAGTTTAACGGTGCTAACCTCAGAAGTACAAGTTGTCACATCTAATAGGATCGGAGGGTCTCATGATTGTGTTTGTTTGTATGATTTGAATTTAATTAATGAATATGAAACAATGTAAAGTGCAGCGGAAATGAATAACAAACTTTGTAAGCACAATCAAAGGAGAAAATAGTTTTGAGAAAGCATATGCAATTCATTTAGTCAAAAGATTTACAATAAGAATCAAATGATTACAAATATGCTTACATGCTAAGCTCCCCCTCAGCCAGATGCCCCAAGGTTGGATTGCACAAGATGAAAGGATTGAATTGAGGAGAAGAACTCTCTCAAAACAAATCAAATGTAACAGTACAGGGTACTGTTCCATTTATAAACAAACCAAACCGCTGAGGCATCTCAGCTGACGTCACCATGAAAGCGACGTCTAACAGCCTAACAACCTGTATCTACTGTCTTCATACAAACACTACTAAACCTAACAGCTGACTATACATGAAACAGATGATATACTAAACTACTGCTCTTTCTAATCATTAGTGCTTTCCTCAAGGTTGATCAGTCCTTGATTGGGCAGTGCTTTGTCATCAGCAGTTTGTACCAGCAGTGCTTAGTATCCAGCAGTCTTCTAGGCTTCATCAGTGGTTAGGCATAATTATCAGTAGTTGTATGCGGGCAGTGGATATAAGGCCTTCAGCAGTTGTAATCACTTTCAAGGGAGAAGACTTAGTGTAAACAACTGCTTATTTCGAATCCACTGTTGTGACCTGGTTTTGGCTTTCATTATCTGTTCCTCTGGTAGGGTTCAATCCCAACAATCTCCCCCTGGAACAGATAATGCCAAAACCTTTCATTATTCTGGATCTTTATTCCTCATCAGAAGTTCCCTTGCTTTTCTTTTAAATTCTTCTTCAAATGCTTTGGAACTTGTGTCATCTTCATCCCGGCACAGTGTAAGTTCAAGGAGATCCTGCAAATCTTCAACACTAAGGCCTAGTGCTTCTTTCCTTGATATGTACTTCACTTCGCCATTGGATCTGACCAGGGTCAATACGTGGGTCTTTTGATCAGACATCCACTTTAGTACTTTTAAACCCAATGGGTTTCTTGGGAGAGATTTATTCAATGATGAGTTGGGAAACGTTGGCCTTGTGAAAACTTGCAGACTTTCAGACATTCTTTTGAAGGCCATTTCAATAACATTGTTTGCTGCAGCTATGTCTTCTGCAGTTTCCTTTTCTATCTGCTCCTGTCTCTTTTGTTGATCTGGCTCAATGTCTGAAACTTCTGAAGTAGATGGTGATGCAGGTTTAGTTAACACTTTCTTAAAAAGGTTTTGAAGTTTTTCCGAGTTCTCTTCTTTTAGACCCATTTTCATTATGGTTTCTGTGAAGTACTCAACTTCCTTTTCCTTTACCTCTTCACTGGTCAGCTGTTCTCCTTCTTCTTGGTTTGTCACAAGAGTAGATCGGAACAGTGTTTTGAGGTTTTCTATCTGCTATTCAAGCTTCATCATTTGTTCATGCTTCTTTGAAGTGCCTGAAACAGTTATCTTCCTTTTCTTCAGCCTTTCATAGGCTTCATCAGTTTGCTGCTTTGACCATTTTGATATGGCATTTGCAGTGTCCACTTTTGCATTCACCAACTCCTGTTTCTTTCTTTTATACTCAGCTGTTAGGTCAGAGATGAGCTTTTTGTATTTACTCCAATTTGGAGCATTTTTCTTCTTTCTAGGATCATTCTTGATTCTATCAATCCTATCAGCTTCATGCTTTAAAGCCACTATTGGCCATTCTTCAAATTGGTTTTCTTCAGCAGGATAAAATTTTTCTTGCATTATGTATGCAAGAAGTTTTCCTCTCATCTCTTTTCGTTGTTCTGCCTTTTCTTTGTTCAGCTCTTGTGCAAAATCTTTTATTTGTTTGACTTTTGTGAGCAGAAAATCCAATCTTTCAGCAATGGCTTCATCACTTTGACCTTTACATTCAACCTTCGCTCTTATCTTAGCCTGTCTTACTTTGAGATCAAGATATTCATCCATGTCTTCTGGAACCATGAAGCCAACAAGTGAAGAAAATCTTCTGTTTGAAGGATCATCATCAGTGTATAATTGCCTCATCTCATTTTTTATAGCTTCCAGTTCTAACGGATATCTTGCAGCAGTGGGATCATATTGGTCCTCATCTGGCTGAGTAAGTTTTCTTTTTCTGGTGTACAGCTTTGCTGGTTGTGATGTGAGACTGGTGGAAACAGTGGTGGATGTCTGACTAACAGTGGTTGAAACAACTGGTGTTTCAACCGCTGTTGTCATTACAACTGCTGATATATCAGCAGATGTCTTCTGCTTTTGAGCAGGGGATGGAGGTGGTGAGGTAGTTTTTGATGGTGGTGATGGTGGTGGTGAATCATCAGACATGACAATCCTTCTCCTTTTTATTGTAGGAGAGGCTGATGATCTCTTGGGTGGCTCAGTGGTTTGAGATTGAATGGCAGTGATTTGTGTTTGTGATTGACTAACAGCTATTGAAACAACTGGTGTTTCAACTACTGTTGTCATTACAACAGATGTTTTAACATCTGTTGTCTTCTGTTTTATGACAGGAGGTAATGGTGGTAGGGCAGTGGTTTTGGTGGTGTGTGATGGAGTGGTGTGTGTTGAAGAGATGGCAGCTGTTTGGCTACTGACAGCAGTTTTTGTAACTACTGCAGTAACATATGTTTTAGATGTCTGTTTTCCTTGCTCTGGTTCAACATACAGACCATCTTCAGTTCCCTTTTTCTTCATCTTCTTGACATTCTCCCCCTTTTTGGCATTATCTGCAAGGGGGTTATCCATAAAAAGGATAGTGGAGGGAACTTTTTCACCATGGGCAGTCTTTTGTATGCTGGCCTTTATAGCCTTGATGTCTGCTTGAGTATCTTTGAATCTTGACTCCACCATGTTTGTCAGCATTTTTACATGTATTTCATGCTGTTGATTAGCCATCTGTTTTTGTTTCTCAAGCATGGGTTGAAAGATATTCCAGAGTTTATTTGCAGCAAATGCTTGTGGTGGAGCAAATTCTTGAGTTGAAACAGGTGATTGTGGTGGGGCAGCAGTGGATTGTGCTTTTGAGCTTTTAAAATCTCTTGCACCATCTCCTTTATTTCAGCAATTGAGGTTTCCAGTTTTTCAACTCTTCCCGTCAATTCCTGGTATTTTGAATCATCACCCACTTTAATGGGATCATCTGAATCCCCACCTGTAGTGGTTATATCAATATTTGACTTAGGAACTGAGTCCCAAAAATCACCCATTGATGCCCCTTGTTCTTGGTACTGGGGACTTTTTTCTTCAGCACTTGATAAACCTTTGATGGTACCAGTGGTTAGAACCAACTCACTGGTGGTTACCGATGGTGCTATTGAAGAAATTGCCTTCAAGGGAGTCTTACTAATGAAACAACTGTCCAACTGAAGATCTGTTGATCCATCAGTTGTAGTTGCTGCTCCACTTGAACTACCACCGAGAGTTACTTGTAACTCAGGGGGTGTAACCTCCTCAGTTGTTGCTGGGGTAGCAGAGGTATAAGCATCAGACCCAGTCACTTGTGGGAGTATACTCTCAGTGACAGGTGATAGAGAGGAACTGGTTTTTGTCTGAGCTATAACAACTGCATGCAACAAAGGTAGCATGGATTGTGGTAATATCATTGGTGAGGGTGTAGGAGTTGAAAGAGACATGTCCTTGGGATCAGGACTAAGGAAGATAGATCCGATTGAATCTAGAGCTTCATATTGTGGGGTCCCTGTGCTTACAACCTGATCCTTTTGTGAGGATGCAGGAGGAGTTTTAGGCAAAGGTGGAGATCTTTCTACCAACTGCTGTGAGGAAGTAGCAGCAGTGGTTTGTGGTGACATTTGTGTTGTCACAGGCAGTTGCTCTGGGATCTCATCTTCCAGAGTTGCCTTTTTCTTGGGTTTGGTGGGCTTTTTGTATGATTTTCTTTTGGTCTTTTTGGTAATGTCAGGTGTGGGTTTCAATGCAGTGGTAGTGCTGCTATGATCACCTGGAGCAGTGGGCTCAGCAGCAGATGTCTGAGGAGCAGTGGTAACTGCTAAAATCTGCTCAGACACCTCTGCTTTTGTTTTTATTGGTGCCAACATTCTAGTGAATGTTTCAGGTGTTAAACTTTTTATTTGAAAATAAACACCTTGTTTTGGCACATTTTCATTTTCTTTTTCAATTTTTTGTTTGAAATAGTAGCTTAGAAACCTTGGAAAGAGTAAAAATGCTTTGCTATCAACATTCTTTACCAAGTCATTGAAGATTTCCTGGGAATAATTGTAATCTTTATTATTTAAAATGGCATAGCCCAGGCATTGAATCTTCAATGGTATCTCGTTAAAAGCTGTTGTTTTATTTGAAACACACGACAAAAGTGTGTGGAATAAAAATCTGGGTGCAGACGGGAAATAACCTTTTTGTAAGGTATCTACCTTTGATTGTTCTGCATATCCCCTTTTCAGAAAATCAGCTTTTAACTCGTTTTTATCAAAAGAAGTTTTACCTTTCTGATCATTGAGTTTGAAGACTTCTGAGATTGATTGCGGAGTGATTTGAATCGCTTTACCCTGTATCGAGGAGTTAATGGCTACTACTTTTCCGTCTTGTTTTTCAAGCGTAGTATTTTTCCAGAACTCTCTCTGGGTTTGCAAGTAAATGGGAGCGTCTACTGTCAACAAAGTTTTGTACTTTGATGCAGATATGGTGTCGATGATAGAATCGAAGGTATGGTTGTTTGAGGGTTTTGTGAGGAGACCCAAGTAGTTGTGCGGTGATTTGTATGGGATTTCAATGGTTTCTTCGGCCGTTTGAGCGACCTCTTTTGAAGATGATGGTGATTTTGGCTTGGATTTTGATTTTGATTTTGACTTCTTCATTTTTGATGAAGAAGAATCGGAGAGTGATTTGGGAAGAAAAGTTGGAAACTGCTTTGAGAAGAGAACTTTGGAATTCAATTCGACAGTGTAAAACCCTGTTTGGGGGGTTTTGATCAGGGTTTTATTTAGGGAAAAAGTGATCGCTGATGTGGCATCGGTTATTATGATCTGAAGGCTAAAAACTGACCACGTGTCAACCTCTGATGATATGGATGAAGAATGGAGAACAGTTGTTTTGAGAGCCACTGATGTATCAAGCATCAGTAGTTACAACGGTAATAATATGACATCACTGGATGATTTTTACTATCAGTAGATAGTATATCAGTGGTTAACTTTCAGCAGTGGTAAGTAATTAGGAAACAGATGTTTGAACAAGACAGTGGTTAGAGGTAAAGTAATGATTTGAAAGACCAGTATGTCAGCAACTGTTTTGAGAATTTTCATTCAAGGTTTTTGCCACATGTCAATTACACATTTTGAAGCTTTTGCAACCTCTTGACAGTGGTTTAGTACCCCAGATGATGTAAACTTTTTACTAAGGCAACTCATCCTTGTTAAAATATTTGAATTAAAACATGAGTGCCCAAGTATTTTAAGATATGTTGGCAATCAATCCTTTTTATAAAGTAAGAGCAGACTTAAGTTTGACATGACCTTGACAAATACACCATTTCCATTTGATCTGCTTGAGGATAAATTAACCAACAAAAATAAAGGTTATCTATCCTGACAGGAGATTGAAACTTTTACTATAAAAAACCAGTAAAAGTTCAAAATATATTATTTCAAAAAAATAGAAAGTAATATATCCTGCTTTATTCGAGAAAATCCTTCTTAGGAAAAAATAATTAAAGGATTTTCTAAAAACAGCACCAAAAGAACCTGGTAAAACAACAATAAAGCACATAATCATCTCATGCTCAAGTTTATGAGAATGGTCAGTGGTTGAAGACAGTGGTATGAATTTTAACTACATTTTGTCCACTGTTTGGTGCCATTTTCTTGTAGATTGATTGACAAACAGAAATGAGGACACATGTTCACATGAGTTTTTCAAAATCCTGTTATAGACTTTGTTACTATGTGATGATTCTGAAAATATGTCTAGTCCTTTTAAAAGTTTATTCACTGGAAATACCATGGTCACCTGAACCTTTTCCTGAAACAATGATTGCACACAATTACTTTGATGACTATTTTTACCCCAACTTTTGGCTCTAAAGTGTTTTATGTTTATACTCTTTTCTTCTGACTTCAAAAAGTTTTGAGATAAACACACTTCTGAGTTTTTGTGAATTTTCTTCTTCCCTTTTTTTTACCCTTCCCATTCATAAGTAATAAAATACTTACTGGGAGGTGTTATTGAAGGAATACTTAATTCAGAATCATTTTGTAGTAATGTTTTACGAGATTTGGTCATTTACACACGTGCTTATGCCAAATTTCACATCACTTATGATCTGAACATTTTTGACCCCTGATTTTCTTAACATGAATTTAACTAGGTTGATTTGTTCCTTTTGAGGATCTCAACCTGTTTTTCAACACAAAATATCAAGTGACTAAAGTTATAATTTCCCTCTCTTTCATTCGCAAAAACACCAATGTTTTTATGAACATAGGTTTTGTTAATCCGAGGTTCATACTTTAGCATCTGATACAATGAAACCATCACAAATTTCATAACAACAGTTGAAATCAATTTTGAAAATAAAAAAATAATTCCCATAGTTTAACAAATATGTTTTCAGATCTGAAAACCATGAGTGTCTTGTGTATGAAATCACTTGTTGTGTGAGATTTGTGTGTCATATGACATCTTGATTGATATACAGAGTTTTTGAATAACCATTTTGATCATGGTTTACTTGTTACTCTGTTTTTCAACTAAATACAACCAACCTTAGCATCATTGAGTTTTGAGCCGAACTGTTATGTCAAATTGATTGTTTGATCGAATTTGACTGTCCAGGCTCTGATACCAATTGTTAGGATCGGAGGCTCTCATGATTGTGTTTGTTTGTATGATTTGAATTTAATTAATGAATATGAAACAATGTAAAGTGCAGCGGAAATGAATAACAAACTTTGTAAACACAATCAAAGGAGAAAATAGTTTTGAGCAAGCATATGCAATTCATTTAGTCAAAAGATTTACAATAAGAATCAAATGATTACAAATATGCTTACATGCTAAGCTCCCCCTCAGCCACATGCCCCAAGGTTGGATTGCACAAGATGAAAGGATTGAATTAAGGAGAAGAACTCTCTCAAAACGAATCAAATGTAACAGTACAGGGTACTGTTCCATTTATAGACAAACCAAACCGCTGAGGCATCTCAGCTGACGTCACCATGAAAGCGACGTCTAACAGCCTAACAACCTGTATCTACTGTCTTCATACAAACACTGCTAAACCTAACAACTGACTATACATGAAACAGATGATATACTAAATTACTGCTCTTTCTAATCATCAGTGCTTTCCTCAAGGTTGATCAGTCCTTGATTGGGCAGTGCTTTGTCATCAGCAGTTTGTACCAGCAGTGCTTAGTATCCAGCAGTCTTCTAGGCTTCATCAGTGGTTAGGCATAATCATCAGTAGTTGTATGCGGGCAGTGGATATAAGGCCTTCAGCAGTTGTAATCACTTTCAAGGGAGAAGACTTAGTGTAAACAACTGCTTATTTCGAATCCACTGTTGTGACCTGGTTTTGGCTTTCATTATCTGTTCCTCTGGTAGGGTTCAATCCCAACAACATCATCCCCAACTTGAAAGAAATTTCATCCCGAAATTTAGCACGTAGTTACTGAGGAAGCTAGTTAGGTTGCGTGGTTTCCTGGTTTTCCTGGGGTGTTACATCATCCCCTCGTTGGTTTGGAATTTCATCCCGAAATTCCGCAGTAGCTTCAGCCTCAGTAGTGGTTTCACGTTTCACGAACAACTGGGGATACTTGTGTTTCATTCGGTCTTCTCGTTCCCAGGTAAACTCTGGGCCACGACGGGAGTTCCAACGAACTCGAACAAGAGGAATTCTGGTACGCTTGAGAACCTTAACGTCTCGGTCTGTAATCTCTACAGGTTCTTCGACGAATCTCAGCTGATCGTCGATAGTGAGTTCCTTAAGAGGAACTATGAGGGTCTCAGCTGACAGACACTTCTTCAGATTTGACACGTGGAATACGTTGTGAACTCCGCTGAGTTCTTCGGGTAGGTTTAATCTATAGGCCACTTTTCCAATTTTCTCAGTGATTTCGAAAGGTCCGACATATCACGGGTTGAGTTTGTCTCGTCTTCCAAAATGAACTACACCTTTCCAATGTGAGACTTTAAGTAGTACTCGATCCCCAACCTGGAAGTCGAGTGGTTTCCTGCGCTTATCAGCGTAGCTTTTCTGGCGGTCACGAACTGCCGCCATTCGTTGTCGTATCTGAGCAATCTTCTCTGTTGTGTCTACGACGAGTTCTGGGCCAGTGATTTGGCTGTCGCCAACCTCTGCCCAACATCGAGGTGATCAGTACTTCCGTCCATACAATGCCTCGAACGAAGCAGCCTGGATGCTGGTGTGGTAACTGTTGTTATACGAAAACTCCACTAAAGGTAGATGCCGCTCCCAGCCGTTACCAAAGTCGATTACACATGGTCAAAACATGTCTTCAAGAGTTTGGACGGTGCGTTCAGTCTGCCCATCCGTCTGTGAATGATATGCTGTGCTCATGTCTAGACGTGAGCCAAAAGATGTGCGTATTGCCTGCCTTAAATCAGGTATAGCTCAAAATCAAAGGTAACAGGAATTGGCACCTCATGCCTATAAGCCGTCTCTTCCAGAGGAATATTCACAAGTTGAGTAGACTCATCAGTTCCCTTGACTGCAAGAAGGTGTGCTGGTTACATGAGACAATCAACGATTATTCAGGTGATATAGTTTCCGTTTCGAGTTGTAAGTAGACTGGCTACCAAATCCATGGCAGTCTGTTCTCATTTCCATGCGGGTATTGCTGGTTGCTGACACTTCACCTTGACTTTCCCCCAAGTCAATCCATCATTCACATACCTAACTAGGGGGGCCTTCACGCCCGATCATCAGTACAAGGTTTATAAATCCCAATATCTCTCAGCAAAACCTAGACGACTAGAATATCAAGGCCGGTGCTTTGCTCAACTTAAATTTCCTACTGTTACTGTATAATGGGATCCACACTCGTTCCATGAGGTAGCGAACATCGTCTGACCTGCCAGGGTTGCTTCTCCATGCCCCGCATGGGTTCAACTTGATAATCCGCTTCCTTCAGTTCTCCAGTTTGAACAGGGCGAGTCGGATCAGGTAAGTTAGAGTCGATAATGGGCTGCAAAGCTCGTGCACGTTCAAGTTTCATAGTTGTAATCCTCCTAAAATTCCCTCCAGCGATGCCATTACTGATTTAGCTCTGCCAAAGCCAAGGTACACGGGAGGCCTTGTGATCGGTCTAAATAACGCATCTGGTACCGTCCAAGTGATGCCTCCATCTAAAATCCAAAGACCGGGGTTTCCATCGCAGGTTGTGATTTCTTGCAACTCTTCTTATAATTCTGCTACGTAAGCCATCATCTTCTCGTGTTGCATCGGCGTGTAACTGGGACTCTGATTCGGACAATCATGGTATACCACTAAATCACCCGCACCCTCGGGTAAGGACGATGCTTAGTGCATTGCAGAGTTGGAATTCGAAAGCTGGAGAGACGTCTTCCTGTTTTGTCTTCTACAATCACAGCACCCTGCTGTGCTAAAGAGATTACAACGGCACAATTTTCTAAAATCCCTCGAATCCAGATGTTACATTTGGCAAGACTTCATACGGAATTGCTCCTCCCTCTGGGGCTCTAAATAAGATACAGATGCCGTCTGATGTGTGTAAAATGCAACATATAAATTACATCAAATGAGGCATAAAACTAACCCTTTTTAAGTACTAATGTTGGAAAAAGAGTGTTTTTGTCTTCCTTTTGTATTTTCAGGATTAAATGAGCTCAAATTCACAAAAGAAGCAAAAAGACAGCTAAATCTAACATAAATACAAGAGAAGGAACATAAGTGGACTGCCCGACCCCTCAACGGCATCTTCCCAAGCAAAACAGAGAAGGCAGAAGACTGAACACGCCCCGTGCTCAGCCAGCACGGGGCCGTGCCCAAGAAGCAGCAGAAAAGACAAACCTATAGAATCTTCTATTGCCCACCACGGGCCGTGTCCAGTGAACACGGGGGCGTGGCAAAAGTACAGCAGGCGCATTAATTGTAATTGCGAATTACAATTAATGAAGAGAGAGAGTGTCAGACAGGCACGGGGGCGTGTCCAGCGGACACGGGGCCGTGCCCAGCCTTCTGTTCAGCCTATAAATAGGAGTGCTTGGTTTCATTTCAACTCATCCCTTGGCACACCACCTCTCTCACACTTCACACTTCACCCACCACCACCATAACACCATCATCCACCACCATCATCCATTGTCCATCATAGAGTGTGTGAGTCGTCTCGGGATCCAAGATTGATCGTAAGAGTTCTTGACAATCAAGCCCATGTTTGCCTAAGTCTCTTACATCACTTGGTGAAGACAAAGTGTCTAGTGTAATACTTTTTATTTCTAATCTTTTGCACTTTTTATTTGGTTTTGTATTAATGACTTTAATAACTAGTTACTTATGTTGAAGGTGATCTTTCCTTATCGTTTGTCCGTGGTATCTTGGCATTATTTTACTGTCTATATAAAATAAAAGATTTTCACCATTCATATATCCACGGTCTATATGGAGGTATGTTGGCTACCTGGTCGGGGGTTAAGGGAACGGTTTGGTAAAGGTCTTGCCATTGTTCAGCGTTTAGAGGTCCTGCAATGGACCTGGGTCAAATTTAGTAGGACCTCCTTCAATGCTTCACGGTATTGGATGGCGGGGGTCCAAACTCTTTGATCCCCTCATAAGTTAACTACTATTAATACTATAACCCGGCTATTTAGGACTGTATCCCTGCTGACTCAGACTACTTAGCCGAGGGAAACGTCACCGCCAAAAGCGGGGCCTACCATAATATTGCATTAATAACTTAATTAATTATTTTCCAATAATCCACCCTTTTAGGATTGTATCCTTGCTGACTCAAACTACTGGGGTGAGGGTAACGTCACCTTCAAAAGAGGGGCCTACTACAATAACTAAGATAATCTCTTAAATATGTGCAAAAGTGCAGAAATAATCAAAGGTTACACTAGATACGAGTCGGAACCAAGTGATTCCTCTTGTCTATCTGTTTTTATTTTCAGCATTTTAGTTAGTTTTTATTTTTCTTAGTTTAAAACATTTTTCTAAACTTTTTATTTTGATTAGACGTTGAGGATAAACCGGTACTAAAAGCTCTTGTGTCCTTGGACGACCTCGGTATCTTGCCAACACTATACTACGCTTACGATGGGTGCACTTGCCCATATGTGTGTTTAGTGTTAGTAAAATATCGTGTTTTATAAATTTAAAACTTGGCTAAAAATAAGTGTTAAAGGGGTTTAAAATATACACCTAATATATATAACACTTTACACGCATCAAGTTTTTTGCGCCGTTTCCGGGGACACAAGGATTTTAGGAAAGCTTAAAATCGACGGCCTAATCAGTTTTTCAAAACCTTTTCAAAACGGGCCCACATTTTTCTGCATTTTAGTTTAGTTTTGCATTTACAGTAGGTTGAACACGGGCCGTGCTCGCTGAACACGAGGCCGTGCTGCATATTTTTCATAAAAACACCCAGTAACAGAAGCTTGAACACGGGTCGTGCTCACTGAACACGCCCCGTGCTCAACGAAATCAGTAAATTTAATTAGATACAGTTCCTGAACACGGGGCCGTGTCCACTGAACACGGGGCCGTGTCCAGCCTCTGTTTCCGTTTTTATTTTGTTTTCTGATCTCGAGACTCGGTTGTGGTCTGCTGAGTGATTCTTATGGATCAATACTTAGGAGGCTACAACTACACCTATGAGGAGGATGATTATAGGGGTAATTATTGCACTAATTGTCGTAACACACGCTCAGTTCAAAATAGTCACTCATATCAACCATCCAATTCATACACCTACTATGAGGAACCCAGGTACGAGCCATCAACTTCATACACATCATATGAAGACCAAAGGTATGAACCTCCTCCCTCATACTCATGTTTTGATGAACCAAGGTATGAGCCTTCATACTCATACTTTGAGGAACCAAGATATGAGCCACCACCCTCGTATGCTTATTTTGAGGAACCATGGCGTGAACAACCCACCTCATATGAGTATTATGAAGAACAAAATTACGACCCTTATCCATCATATGCTTACAATGAAGAACAATGGTGTGAACCATCTACTTCATATGGGTATTATGAGGAACAAAGGATCGAACAACCGGATTCAAGCTTTGAAAATCCTGATTCTTTTTCTATAACCGAAGTGACCGATAGGATATTAGAACACATTAGAGTTATCGATCGTTGTATAAAAGAATCTCGTGCAAGGGAAGAGGAATCCCGCGCAAGAGAAGAATTAAAAAAAGGAAGAGATAACCGAAAGTGTAAAAATGGAAGAACAAATAAGTGAAAAACCGACACATGAGTTAAACAACGAAAAAGGTGAGTCCGACAACGTTAAAATTCAAGAAGAGTCTAATTTTGAAGAAATTAATCTCTTGTCACCTTCTTTTGAAAATCATTGTTTAGTACCCACTCATGCTAAGTTTTTAAAAGAGTTAAACACTAACACTAAAATTGACGAAACGGTAAGTGTTAAGTTAACTGATGATCAAACCTCACTAATAAAAGAAGACCCATTTGAAATTAACATTACACCGGTTCCATGTTTCTTTCAAAATTTGTTTATTAGTAATGTCACAATCGATAAAGATCTTTGTGTTAACATAATGCCTAATTAAATTTTTGAAAAATTAAGTATTAGTGATTTTTCTCCACTTCAAATACCCATTTTCTATCCAATCGGAAAGTAATAAAATCAATCGGTATAGTTGAGGATGTCTTGGTTCAAACAAATCAAATGGCAGTTCCCACCGACTTTGTCATCCTCGATGACGCTCCTCTAGTGTTGGGACGACCATTTGTAAAAACCCACGAAGCTTTGAAAAACCGGAAGTACAACAATATACCTCTTCAATTAGGGGCATTCAAAAAAAGTGTCGACCTTGAGCGATCAATGAAATATCCATTCGGAAATGACGACCCCCTAATTGAAGATGAGCCAGAACCACCTGATAAGGTGGGTCTAGCCAAGGACCCTTATAAACGTGGCGCACCACGGAGGCATTCCGCGGAACTATCCGTAGTTTTAGTTTAGATTAACTTTTACGTTTTCTAGTTTAGTTTTTTTTTCTCAGGAATAAAAAACACTCGGGATGGTGAAGGATGATAAGGGAAGCTTGAACCAACACCAAATGCACAAAAACAGAGCCTCCCGACAATTTTTCTTCATTACAGCAAGTTCAGCACGGGGCCGTGCTCACCCCAACACGCCCCGTGCCCAAGGTTCTGCAGAAAATGCCCAGTTCAGGTACCTGGACACGGGGCCGTGCTCACTGGACACGCCCACGTGCCCAGCCTTCTGTTTACTTTTGGTACTGGCAGTCTGGACACTGGGCCGTGCTCAGCCAACACCACCCCGTGTTCAGCTACCCAGTACCATAAAATCTTGTTTTTAACCCATTTTTACACATTTAATCAGCCTAAAAACTTATTTTTGGGACACATTGAGGACAATGTGTAATTTAAGTGTGGGGGGGATGCTAAAACCTTGAATCTTACAAGTCCTAAATACAAGCCTTACACAAAACTCTATTGGAATCGCTAATCACCCCAAATTTTTTTCAAAATTTTTTTTTCATTTTTTCTCACTTGTCTAGGTTTAATTCGGGAAATTCAAGTTCTTAAAAAGGTTATATTTTTATGAATTTACAAACGATAGCGTCGTGATAAAAAGAACCAACATAAGAAAATTATGAAAAGGCATGACAAGCTTAGTTAAAATTTAATTATATATACTTGATCACATAAAAACCCATTCCCACAAAAGTGAGTTTTGAGCCTTTATTGAGCAAACACTTACATATCATTTGACTAAATGCTCATTTTCGTTTCTTGTGTGAATAGCCGCTTGGTTCTTACGACTCTAGAACTTGCTATGACGATACATTCCCGGTCCTTACCAACTTAAACCTGAGTAAGTAAATGATGGAGGCATTAGGACTAACCCTTTTTATTTCTACACCATTATTTTTCTTTTTTTTTACCACCTACCCAAAAATCCCCCTAGTTAGCCCCTTTGAGCCTAAACCTTTTCATTTCATAACCCAAACCAAACACCCTTTTTACCCACCAAAACCTTTTTCATTTTTAACCATTTGTTTTAGTAACAAGTTCGGTTCTTCATATGACTTTTCAAAAAAAAAAAAAAAAAATTTGTTGATGATGAAGCAAAAGAAAATAAACAAACAAGTTCATCAAAAAAAAAAAATAACTTTGTTTGAATAAATAGCTTCATCAAAATAAAAGTTATGAAAATAAAAAGTCTTACGAAAACCGACACTTGTTACGCTTTTCGCCCTTTTTTCTACTAACCACTAACCACCAAACCAACCACATACCTTTAACCCAAGCCTAACCCTTCACCCGCAAAGTCCTCTTGATATTTACAAAGGTATAAAAGTTAAAAAGGAGGAGGATTGATTGCTTGGCAAGCCTATGGTAGGAATAAGTTCCATGCCGCTCTCGAGTGATTCACTAAAAATACACCTTTGGCCGAGTGTGAGTGATTTCTCCCGTGAGGTATGTGAACTTGTGTATAAATGGAATTTTAAAAAGGCATGTTATGCCCAAATAAGTAATTTCTCCTATGAAACGTTCTAAACAAATCATAACGAATAGGATTGTAAATAGATAAAAATAAAACCCAAAAAGATCTTGGATTCCCAACACACTATGACAAGCCCAAAACCTTCTCTTCTACCCATTCCATTTGGGAGTGTAAGCCACATATTAAAGAGTTTTGCTTGAGGACAAGCAAAAGTTCAAGTGTGGGGGTATTTGATGTGTGTAAATGCAACATATAAATTACATCAAATGAGGCATAAAACTAACCCTTTTTAAGTACTAATGTTGGAAAAAGAGTGTTTTTGTCTTCCTTTTGTATTTTCAGGATTAAATGAGCTCAAATTAACAAAAGAAGCAAAAAGACAGCTAAATCTAACATAAATACAAGAGAAGGAACATAAGTGGACTGCCCGACCCCTCAACGGCATCTTCCCAAGCAAAATAGAGAAGGCAGAAGACAGAACACGCCCCGTGCTCAGCCAGCACGGGGCCGTGCCCAAGAAGCAGCAGAAAAGACAAACCTATAGAAGCTTCTATTGCCCACCACGGGCCGTGTCCAGTGAACACGGGGGCGTGGCGAAAGTACAGCAGGCGCATTAATTGTAATTGCGAATTACAATTAATGAAGAGAGAGAGTGTCAGACAGGCACGGGGGCGTGTCCAGCGGACACGGGGCCGTGCCCAGCCTTCTGTTCAGCCTATAAATAGGAGTGCTTGGTTTCATTTCAACTCATCCCTTGGCACACCACCTCTCTCACACTTCACCCACCACCCACCACCACCATAACACCATCATCCACCACCATCATCCATTGTCCATCATAGAGTGTGTGAGTCGTCTCGGGATCCAAGATTGATCGTAAGAGTTCTTGACAATCAAGGCCATGTTTGCCTAAGTCTCTTACATCACTTGGTGAAGACAAAGTGTCTAGTGTAATACTTTTTATTTCTAATCTTTTGCACTTTTTATTTGGTTTTGTATTAATGACTTTAATAACTAGTTACTTATGTTGAAGGTGATCTTTCCTTATCGTTTGTCCGTGGTGTCTTGGCATTATTTTACTGTCTATATAAAATAAAAGATTTTCACCATTCATATCTCCACGGTCTATTTGGAGGTATGTTGGCTACCTGGTCGGGGGTTAAGGGAACGGTTTGGTAAAGGTCTTGCCATTGTTCAGCGTTTAGAGGTCCTGCAATGGACCTGGGTAAAATTTAGTAGGACCTCCTTCAATGCTTCACGGTATTGGATGGCAGGGGTCCAAACTCTTTGATCCCCTCATAAGTTAACTACTATTAATACTATAACCCGGCTATTTAGGACTGTATCCCTGCTGACTCAGACTACTTAGCCGAGGGAAACGTCACCGCCAAAAGCGGGGCCTACCATAATATTGCATTAATAACTTAATTAATTATCTTCCAATAATCCACCCTTTTAAGATTGTATCCTTGCTGACTCAAACTACTGGGGTGAGGGTAACGTCACCTTCAAAAGAGGGGCCTACTACAATAACTAAGATAATCTCTTAAATATGTGCAAAAGTGCGGAAATAATCAAAGGTTACACTAGATATGAGTCGGAACCAAGTGATTCATCTTGTCTATCTGTTTTTATTTTTATTTTTATTTTCAGCATTTTAGTTAGTTTTTATTTTTCTTAATTTAAAACATTTTTCTAAACTTTTTATTTTGATTAGACGTTGAGGATAAACCGGTACTAAAAGCTCTTGTGTCCTTGGACGACCTCGGTATCTTGCCAACACTATACTACGCTCATGATGGGTGCACTTGCCCATATGTGTGTTTAGTGTTAGTAAAATATCGTGTTTTATAAATTTAAAACTTGGCTAAAAATAAGTGTTAAAGGGGCTTAAAATATACACCTAATATATATAACACTTCACACGCATCACCGTCCATGGTGTTCCTTTCTCCTGGTCATGATTCAGAACGTCGTCAACAAATTCGGTCGATTCATGTGATCCCTGAAGCTGCTGGTGTGTTGATCGACTCAATGATCCTGGTGTACAAAGTTGAAATGGCTGCATTGCATTCGACATGTTGTTCTATGAGCATTCTTCTCTTGGACTTCCATCTGATGATAGCTCGTTCACTAGCCAATCCTCGAATGGAAGCTTGTTCCTCGCAACTGGTCGACGGGTTGTCAATACGTGGTTGAGGCAAACGGTTCTTAGCTGTCACCCTGTTGAGTTCTCGATAGTCAGTACACATACGAAAAGGCTTCTCTTCATGGTGGGGTATAGCAAGGGCTCCTTAAAGCGAAAATTCATGTCCGACAATTCCTGTAGTTGGTTAAACAGCTCCTGCAACCCCCCTGGTGCAAGACAGTAGAGAGTACGAGTAGTTAGATCTGCCTCTGGCATGAGGTCAAACTGAGTTCCTACCTAATAGTTGTAGAGATGATCCTGGAAGTTCCTCGGGTAGCACATTGAGGGTAATCACGAACAACTGGTGGATCCTCGATCCTCTTTTTCCTAACCTACGCCAATAACAGTTGCTAACATAGCGGGGTAATCCCTCCGTAGACACTTTTGGCTTTCGTTGTTGAAATAACGCTAACCGCTGCGCCCCTCTGACGCGTTAGAACAGATAACAATCCTCCACTAAGGAGAGGGATTCGTACAATCTTCTCCTCACAGGGTACATCTATCAAGAACAACAGAAGAAAGGTCGATATCGAACACTTGTCCCACAAGGTCGAGTTTGCATTCCAACGATCGTATGAGGTTTCCATTGTCTTGCCATCAGCCGATTCCACAACAGGTTGGGTTTCAAGAAGCATCAGGGTTATATGGAACAGAGACGATCTGATTCATTACCTAGAACGTGTATGCCACCATGTTATTACAATCATGGCGTCGCCCACGCCAATCCTAAATGCCCCTCCAAGAGCATCATTTCCCGTGTGGTTGTACTTGTTAAGAGGATTTCTAGTATGACCGTCGTTTCCTTGGTTGTTGTCGTTTTGATTTATTAACAGCCACTCCATGTCGTAGGCACCTTCATTTCTATACTGTTGGTTGCCATTGCAAGTACCTTGATGTTGCCGTGATTATTGCCTCCAATGCTGTTGTTTGAAACGGAGCTCTACGATCTTTCATCGACCGGGTCCATCTTTTCATATTCCGTGCCACGTTCTAAGGCGATACCCCTTGTGCTGGCAGTTTCACGGTCCATACCATGGTCGATTGTCATCGTTTATGTCCCGATTAATTCGCAAAAGTTGACTCCCATGAGTCGCTGGCTGGGGTTAAGGATTCGATTGGAGTCAAATCGCTGATGTTCATTGTTGGTAACTAGGGTCGTTCAAATGCTGAAGTCCATCGTTCTTGCAAGTTGTCTGAGTAATACACGATATGTTACGAGAGTGTTGCAAAAGTGATCACACTTCGGGGTCTAAGGCGTCAATACGTTAAGTTTCCAGCAAACGAAGAAAGGTGAGAAAGATATAGACCAATCATTGTCGTTGCAACATCCAACTCGGGGATGTTCGTACAAGCACCTAACATTCTACACAGTTCGCTAGGCGTTCAGATGGGTGTTCAGGTAATACTCGATAGCATCGAGATTCGAAAGGATCCAGAGAGGAATGAAAAGTTCACGTTCAAGTAGGGGACAATCACTGCTATGACCCCTATAGGTTTGTTAAGTTTCACATCGATCAAATAACGGAACGGAACCCCTTTTTCACTTGTTAAGCCTCACTGGGACTCGCATGCACCCCACATTATTATTATGTGTGCACCCACAAT
Source organism: Helianthus tuberosus (assembly GCA_030545235.1). Classification (NCBI taxonomy): domain Eukaryota; kingdom Viridiplantae; phylum Streptophyta; class Magnoliopsida; order Asterales; family Asteraceae; genus Helianthus; species Helianthus tuberosus. Next base: position 105,120,660 of record CM060443.1, read on the forward strand.
AATATTGTGATTTGCATGCTCATCTCAGCTCCTCTTAACTCATGTCAAATGGTTCCTCAAACTCGAGCAGCAACCAAAGAGCATCACGAAGCGTAAGTCATGAATGTTTAGGGAAATACCACCCTATCAGTTACATAACACATGCAAGTAATACATGAATTCATACTGTTGTGCTAAACGTGCAATCACATGCAATATCATATGTAAGTGTTCACTAGTTATGCAGTACCATGAGTATATAAGAGACGAACCTTGCAATCTGGAGCTGAGTGTCATGGTCGTATTCACGTTTTCAGAACTGTTCGGTTATAGTCTGGTTTTACAAAAACGTTTTTCCCTTTTTTAAAACCAAGTTCACTATAACCAATGGCTCTGATACCAATCTATCACACCCCCAAAATACCACATGCGGAATTACCGCGGGGCGTGTGACATACCAGGATCCAAGCCACCAATCACATTGAACTTCGCATAATATAATTAAATAAAACTTTCATTTATTGACATTAAGTGTTACAACGTTACAAACAATTCACAGTATACAGCGGAAGCATAATTCATTCATTAAGTGTTTATAAACCATTAGTCTTGTGTTGCGATTCCATGTATCTCTACCCATGACCACTCCAGCCTCCCAGACAGCAAGTTCCAACAATATGCACCTAAAGGCCTGCAAGGCATGTAACAACGAATCAACAACAAAGTTGAGCGAGTTCACAGTTGGTTGTCCATTTTAAAGTTGTTCCAAAAACCATAAGTTCATTTGAAAATCAGTAATTAATCAGTTCCTTGTTTCCCAAACCATAAGTAGTGGGGGCTACCCCATGTTACCCACTAGACCCGTTACCATATCGACTAGTGACAGAAGTAAGTTGGTGCCCTAGCGTCAATGTCTATCATCATTGACATGCCCAGATCCATTAGTTCACGCCCGTCCTCTATGGCACGGTGTGAGGCTTGTCAAACCTAAATAGCGCTATCTAACTAATGACCCGCTCGCCATTGGCCCAACGATTAAGTCGATATAAAAATGAGGGACTTCATGATAGAGATTTTGGTCTAGTATCAGTGTTATCACCCTTTAATAAAGAGGATGTGGTACGCGTCCCCAAACCAGGAGATCACGCAGGTTCCGACTAAATCCTTAGTACGTGTTATCACCCTTCAATAAAGAGGATGTGGTACGCGTTCCAAACCAGGAGGTCACGTAGTTTCCGATTAAATCCTTTACCCATTCCCAACCACCGGGAATCCCATGCCTTATAGAAAGTGTGAACTCACCTTGGTTTGCTCGGCAGATAGTTTACTCGTCAATACACTTTATTCAATCACGTCCTATCATAGGTATTATGTCTAATCAGATTCACATACAATTATTCACGTATTCAAGTAGCATATAGGTCACGTTTCACATAACCACACATACTTGATCATGAACAGTATCACATCGGCCCAAAAGAGAACATACTACTTAAATGTGTGCGTGTGGCCCAAACATTAAATGGGTATGCGACTGGTTTATTTTGTGGGAGTGTGCGATCAGATTAGCTTGTGTTCAACAAATTGATAGTGTGTGATTAATAAAATTAGGTGACAACCAATCCTAGGTGTACGATGAAATGGCTTAGAAAGAGAGTAAGTGGGGCCGGCTCTACTGTGCGACACCTCTAAACAAAATCATTAACCATCCTATAATTAAAATGGAAAAACGACAAACTGCTTTTCATATACAACTTTGAATTTCACAGAACCTCAGTTTTACCCTACGCAATATTATTTGTACATTCTCCAAAAGAAAACCCATCTTCTTCATCTTTCCATACCCACATATAATGTACATAAATCAACCGAATCCTAGTACCACCAGTAATCACACCTCATATCATCAATCCTACTTGTCTTATCAACAATCATCATCATCATATGACACAACGAATTTCGAGATTATCATAACTATTTCAAACAGAGATCGACACCTTTCATCACTTACACAGTCATTGGATTCAAATATTAAGCAACAGATTACCACTATCACCTAAACATGATCATTTTGAATGAACAGAAATATCCATATGAACCAAATGAACATTATCATGAACTGAGCTAATTATCGAGTATTTGATGTTAAACGAGTTCATACAAGAAGTATCATTAATCAACAGATTCAGCAAATAATTTCACATCTTTAATCATTCACTGTTTTGTTAACAAGAAATTCATTCTTTCATGTTTATCACACAAGTTCGCAAACTATCATTTAGCACACAGGAACATCTTCAAGCATACAAATATTAGGATTCAAAAGAAGTCAATTTCAAACATCACGTATACAAATATTATGCATTAAACAGACATCATCATTTTTTTTAAATCAACTAGATTATTCTTTATGCATAACCAGGTGTATACTATGCATCATTAGTTGTACGTTTTCATGAAAACTCAAGTAGCAGTTTCATTCACGTATGACATTCATCGCAAAAATCTTTCTTCATAAGATAGTGGTGTACTAACCAAGATTCGGAATCGGGGTAGAGTGCGTGCTAAATGAACGAAATGAAAACTGAGTTCCGAGTCGGAGTGTCGTGAGCTACCGGAGGTAAAACGGAGAGCACCGGTGTCGTCGTAGTTTTGAACTCGCCGGAGAAGAAGATGGTAGCGGCTGGTTCGTTGCGGAATTCCGAGTAAAGGAGGAAGAGTCGCGACGGTGAGAGGGGTGGATCTTGCTGTTGCCGTAGGGTTTGGGGGAAATTGTTATGTGAATAAGCAGCCTACGTAATTTAAAGGCCGAAACAAAAGAAGGCGGTGGAATTTGTGGGTGTGGGCCGATACATGAAGTGAGGTGGGTTGAAAATTTGGGTTGCATGGACTATTGAGGTATGGGCTTCCCACAAAACACAAACGTGGGGGAGGGGTTTGGTTAAGGTTGGATTCCAACATTTTACTTATGTATTATTATCAATATTATTATTATTATTATTATTATTATTATTATTATTTTAAACACAATACCCAAGTATAATCTACTCAAGTTATGGTCGGTTGGGCTCGCCAAGATAACGAGTTGTCACACAGGTTCATGCATTTATATAAGATTAGTTTAACGGTGCTAACCTCAGAAGTACGGGTTGTCACATCATCCCCAACTTGAAAGAAATTTCGTCCCGAAATTTAGCACCTAGTTACTGAGGAAGCTAGTTAGGTTGCGTGGTTTCCTGGTTTTCCTAGGGTGTTACAGTGTAGGCTTTATTAGAGGATTATGGAAACAAATATATATATATATATATATATATATAGAAATATATAATTAGGTTAACACCCCTAATTATCTTTTGGGTCCCGAAGCCCAATATAATAAGTTCAAGCCCAGACGCGATACGAAACCCGAAAAACAAAGTTTATTTAAATAATTAATTAAACGTTATATTATTTATAACCCGTATAAATAATAAATTCCGTTTCTCGTGGATATATAATTATTCTAGATAATTATATATTTCGTTCCGTTAATTGTTCGTGGTCTCCAATTAACCCAGTTATGTGGAATTAATGTTCGTTGCCCAAGGTGTAACTCTTACGGGTCATAGCTCGGTCGGCAGTGTTGACTAATCGAACCCGTACATATAAATCCAACAGTTCAGCTTAGTGTAAACTGCGAGTGTGGAATCCTAAGCTCCACCCAAGTTCAGCTTAGTGAAGCCCGCCGTGATTGTGTTCAACAACTACGGTATAGCAACGCCGTAACAAGATTGAAGGCTGCTACAGACATCAGGCCACCAAATTAACTAGATTGAAGGCTTCTCGAAACAATGGTTAAATTCGAAAACCCATTAGCAATTCGAAACAGTGTCAATCCGAAAAGCAATCCGAAATGTCTTATCCGAAGCAGTGTCAATCTGAAATGCTTATCCGAAACAGTGGCAGTCCGAAATAGTGTATCCGAACCAGTGTCAATCCAAAATGCTTATCTGAAACAATGGCAATTCGAAATAGTGTATCCGAAATGATGAATTCGAAATAGTGTATTCAAAACCTGCAAAACAACAGTTGTAGGTAACAAACTTCCGGATAATCAGGGATTCTAATTTATCCGAAATCAATGAAGATATTCTCAAATTTGAAAAGTTTGGTAACCGAAATCCCAAAGAATCTGGTAACAAACTTTCTGAGATCTTCCAAGCAAATTCTTCAAGGATTATCTGAAATCAGCAGCAGCAACAGGCAATCTTCAAACTCTTTTGTCTGAAATGAACAAAATATGATCCGAAATCAGCAAAGATGATCCAAAATTGCAGCAGATGATCCGAAATTGCAGCAGATGATCCGAAATATGCAGCAGATGACTTGAAACTGACTAATCTTCACAGTAGACTTCAAACACAGCAGCCCAACATTTCTGAAAGCAAAAATAGAATCCGTGTGATATCAATCTGAGCCTAGAAACAGGTTCAACAGGCTCTGATATCAATTGTAAGTCCCGAAAACCGGATCTAACAATGATATCACCCCTAGTTTGAGTGGTGGCGGAATCACACAATTAAATTGATTCAATAACAGTCACAAGAAATAAGATGAAACAGAGTAATTGACCAAAAGCTTCACTTGCATACAATAGTAATTGTCAGATACTAGTTATAGTAGAAACAATCAAATTCAACGACCCTAACCTGAATAACTAAACAAGTATTTATAGGGGAGGTTTATCCCACAACTCCCCCTAAACCTAAGCCCATGTCTCCCCACTCTAAGCCCACATACAAGACCAAAACAACTAATTAGCAACTAGCCCACATCACTAATTAATAACAAATGTATAAACCTTTAAGGGCCCAACAGTTACGCAGTTCGTTATCTTTATATACCAAAAATAGGTTCTTATCTACGCGTAAAACCTACCGTTACAACATGTGATGAAGCTGTCAATAGTTTAGGTTTTATTTTAAGTTTGTACTCTTTCCAATTCTTCATTAAATAAAAAAATCAACACGCTTTCAATTTTTCATTTTCTCATGTTTTTGGATTTTATAAAAATATCCTACAACTAAGTAAAATCTTTTTGGATTTCTTTTATTTAACGAAGAACTGGAAACAGTACAACTTAAAAAGAAAACAAAGTTTCCATGAGGGCTAATGCAACCATCCTACTAGGGTTAATCATTCCGATCATTCAGACCAGATCCTCAAATCTAGCCCGATCGAATGTCTTATTGAAAAGGTCCGCATAGTTGTCAACTCTAACTACTTCTATTAACCCCTTTTCAGCACAGTCATGTATAAAAAGATGCCTAACATCTATGTGTTTTGTGCGTGAGTGATGTATTGGGTTATTTGTTATGGAAATAGTCGAATTCTTATCAACCATAAGGATGAAGGGAGTGGTTAAACACTTGGAATAGGTAAACTCCCAAATCACTCAATCACATAGCGCCATGTCATTTGTTCACCTAATGCTAAAAATCATTGGCAGTGGTTTACCTAATGGGGTTTAGGTAAACTATTTAAAAAAAAGGAAAAATGTGTGATTGGTTGAGAAGAAATGGATCCCACCACACACCCTCTCTCTCTCCCCCTTTCCCTCCCTTCACCGAGTCGGTGAACCTTCACCAAAAACACCCCCAAATTCGGTAAACTTTGTTCGGTAAAGTCCCAGGCAATGGTCATCGAGCGGTAAACAACAAGTTTACCGATTCCACTCCGTATACCCTAATGGGAGTTTATGTAAACGTCAAACCGTAATCCCGCAATTATTATTCTATCCACAAGACTTTAGCACAATAGCTCGAAGTGAAGGTATACTCTGCTTCACAAGTAGATAACGACGTAGTAAGCTGCTTCTTGCACTGCAAGGATACCACCCAAGGTTGATTTCCTATTAATTGCGCAACCACCAAAATCCGCATCTTCATACACTATCAAGTCTAAGCCACCCAAAACAGGATACCACAATCCTAGCTTTGGCTTACCTTTCAGATAGCGAAAAATCCGTTTAACCGCTTTCAATGCGGTTCATTCGGATTAGCTTGGTACCTGGCACATAAACATACGAAAAACATTATGTCGGGACGTGAAGCGGTAAGATACGTTAATGAACCAATCATAGCACGATATACAGAAGGATCCACTTCAGGATCTTTTTCCTTTTCATCCAATAACTTATGACTGGTGGGCAACGAATTTATAATTTAATTACCATCCACTTCAAGATACATTTACTTATATTTCTACTTTAATTACCACCCACGGTACTGTCTATCCTGACTTGTGGTAATGTTACTACTCAAAGTGTAGCAACAAATTTTGTATACAAAATCCCAATATACCGACGTTAATTGTAGAATTACAAATTCTCAATCATTGTTAACTATAAGATGAAAACAATTGAGGTTTTGTAAAAGCAGTTTATAAAAAGATTGGATTACTCACATTGCTAATTTAGGTAATTCCTTATGATTTCCTGGTTATAATCTAATAAATTAAACAATGCACACGCGTTAGTATAATAACCCAATATTTACATTAGCTATACCCTCCCCGAGACAGAACTCCAATGACTAAGTCAGGCAGAGCCTCGACATGCGTTACGGAGCACTAGATCAATCGGGCAGCGTATCTAATACGTAACCGGGGGTTATAATACTTACAACGAGGCAGAGCTTCGCTAATTAGGGGGTATTTTTCCTGGAGATTATTTCTACTATTAGAGAAATTGAGAGAGAGTTTGAGATTTGAACGACGAAAACTGAATCTTGAATTTGCTATTTATAGGGCCTGATCTGGGGTCTCTCGCGCCCCGTGACAGAAACAAGATAGGGCTTCACGGTCTGTGAGTGAGGTAGAGTAGGGCCTAGCGTTGCTGACTCAAGGACTAGCTTTGACACGAATTGCGCCATGTGGCATCACCATGTGCGCCCTGGTGGCCAGCGGTCCCAGCCCGCGATGAATTCAGGGATGGCAGTCGCGCCCCGCGAGCGACATTAGAATCTTGTTTTTATTTGATTTTTGTAAAAATTAAGGTATTTCGGCACCGATTTTCGTATACGGGGTGTATTTTAGGATGTATAGAGATGTTATAAATATATTGGGAGAGTTGTTATATCCTCCCCACCTTGTTTTAGAACTCGTCCTCGAGATCTACTGGAACAGGTGTGGATATTTCCTCCCCATCTCTGATTTAAGCTCCCAAGTGTATTCTGGTCCTCTCTTGGAATCCCATTTTACTTTGATTAGAACTAATCTCTTGTGTTTGAGATTCTTGATCTTTCTGTCTTCAATCTGTAGGGGTCTTTCTACAAACTTAAGTTTTTCATTTACCTCTATGTCCTTAAGCGGTACTACTAATGATTCATCTGCTAAGCACTTCTTGATATTACATACATGAAATACATCATGTATTCCTGTCATTTCCTCTAGCAGTTGTAGCTGGTAAGCTACTGGTCCTATCCTTCTAATCATCTCAAAAGGTCCAACATACCTGGGGCTTAGCCTTCCCCTTTTGATGAATCTGACTATTCCCTTCCACGGAGAAACTTTTAATAACACTTTGTCTCCTACTTGAAGTTCCAACGGTTTTCGCCTGTTATTAGCATAACTCTTTTGTCGATCGCGTGCTGCTTTTAGTCTTTCCTTGACTTGAATAATCTTATCCGTTGTTTCTTGCACTATCTCTGGTCCAGATAATTTTTTTTCTCCAATTTCTGCCCAACAGACGGGTGTCCGGCACTTTCATCCATAAAGTGCTTCGAATGGTGCAGCATTGATACTGGTATGATAGCTGTTATTATAGGAAAATTCTATTAATGGTAAATGATCGTCCCAATTTCCCCCGAAATCAATTACACAAGCTCTAAGCATATCTTCCATTGTTTGAATTGTCCTTTCACTTTGTCCTCTAAGCATATCTTCCATTCCCATTGCTTTTTGGAAACTAGTCCAAATATGAGAAGTAAAACAGCTATCTCTATCAGATACAATAGATAAAGGAATTCCATGTAATGAAACTATTTCATTTACATATAACTTGGCCAATTGTTCCATACTAAAAGTTTCCTTCATTGGTAAGAAATGAGCAGACTTAGTTAATCTGTCTACAATCACCCAGATTGTATCATTACCTTTCCTTGTCTTGGGTAATTTGGTAACAAAATCCATTGTTATCAATTCCCATTTCCATACAGGCATTTCTAATTGCTGCAATAAATCTGAGGGTTTCTGATGTTCAGCTTTAACTTGTGAACAGGTTAGACACTTGGCAACATAAGCTGCTATATCCTTTTTCATTCCTATCCACCAGAAATTCTTTCTTAAGTCTTGATACATCTTATCACTACCGGGATGTATCGTATACTTAGACTTATGGGCTTCTTCTAAAATTCGGTGGTGTAGGTTTCCTTGTTTAGGTATCCAAATTCTTTTCTTATGGAATCTCCAAATTCCATCTGTTCCTTGTTCTAATTCCTTAATCATTCCTTTTAATTTTTCAGTATCGTCCTTGATTACTAATTCATGTACTTCTCTAATTTGATCATTTAAATCTATCTGCAGATTTAATTTGAGAGAACGTACTTTTCTTGGCTTTTCATGATACTTTTGACTTAAAGCATCAGCTAGTACATTAGCTTTTCATGCATGATACTGGATACTACAATCATAATCGCCAAGAATTTCCATCCAGCGTCTCTGTCTCATATTTAACTCTTTTTGCCCGGAAACATATCTTAAACTCTTATGATCGGTGAAAATTGTAAACTTACTACCGTAAAGGTAATGTCTCCAAATTTCAAGGGCAAAAATTATGGCTCCTAATTCTAAATCATTGGTTGTATAATTCTCTTCATCATTCTTAAGTTGTCTAGAGGCATAGGCTATGACCTTTTGACGTTGCATTAACACACATCCATAACCTAACTTAGAAGCGTCACAATAGACTACAAAGTCTTCAGTTCCTTCTGGTAACACTAGTATGGGTGCGTTAGTTAATCTTTGCTTAAGGATTCTAAAGGCTTCTTCCTGTTTTGGTCCCCATTCGAACTTAATTGATTTACATGTCAGTTTTGTTAAAGGAATGGCTATCCTAGAGAAATCTCGGATAAACCGTCTATAATAACCTGCCAGTCCAAGAAAACTTCTCACCTCCGTTGATGATTCAGGGACTTTCCATTTAGTAATCGCCTCGATCTTTGTGGGATCCACATGAATTTCTTCAGGATTAATTAAATGTCCAAGAAATTGTACTTCTTGTAACCAAAATTCACATTTTGAGAATTTAGCATAAAGCTTTTCCTTTCTCAATATTGTAAGAAGTGCAAGCAGATGCGCTGCATGTTTCTCTTTACTCTTAGAGTAAATGAGAATATCATCTATAAAGACAATTATGAATTTATCCAGATACGGTTTACATATTCTGTTCATCATGTCCATAAATGCGGCTGGGGCATTGGTTAGACCAAATGGCATGACAGTAAATTCATAATGACCATACCTTGTTCTGAAGGCAGTTTTAGGAATGTCCTCTTCCTGTATTTTCAATTGATGATATCCTAAGCGTAAATCGATCTTATAAAAGAATTGAGCTCCTTGCAGTTGATCAAACAGATCATCGATTCTCGGTAATGGATACCGATTCTTAATCGTGACTTTGTTCAATTCTCGGTAATCAATGCACATGCGCATTGATCCGTTTTTCTTCTTGATAAACAAGATTGGTGCTTCCCAAGGTGATGAGCTTGGTTATATGAAACCTTTCTCCAGAAGTTCGTCCAACTGTTTTGTCACACCCTGGCTTTTGCGGAAGCGTGGGTTTATTTGGTGTGACTTCTTAATACCATAGCAACAATCACAACAATGCTATATGATAAAAATACGAGATGTTCATCCATTAAAAATAGTTTGAAAATACCACAATATCATTGTTTAGAAACATCGACATTTGAAATAAGTTACAAACCACAAATTATTTAAAACATCTTCATAGGACACCAAAAGACTTTAAATAAGACGAGGTTTAGAGATATGTAACCCGTCCAGGAATAGGTTCCACTTCTCAAACTTCACAACTTTGGATGACATCTATTTATCCAACGCAGCTAGACACATGCATACCCTGCCAGATCCTGCTAGTTCCCTGAAATACATGTAGTTTGAAAAATCAACAAAAGGTTGAGCGAGTTCATGTGTAAGTCTGTGAGTATAAACCTTTGTAATACGTCTTGTATGTATAAATGTGCCTGGTATGTAGCAATAAGGAAAAAAAAGTCACCAATGGGTTGCAAAGCCAAAGGTAAGTGTGATAAGGTGCAGGAAAACTCAAACCTAGCATATTTGTACCGGGCTTCCGGCTGGAAGACATAGTCACCTCTATGGGTCACCCTGACCTCACGGGTGTGGGCTTGCTATACCCAAATAGATCTATCACTCATGTCCCTCGGTCCTATGACGAGGATTAATGGCTTTAAGTGTTGTGCCCACCTTTCACAGTCTAGTTAGTAAACCCTCCTTAAGCTAACCATACCATGTATAATAATGTCTGTAATAGTTGTAACATACTTGGTACTCGTTCTCACCAAGAGTGCTTCTTGTATTTTATACCATTTGTAAACATTGTAATATTTGTAACATGTATTCCACCCCCGAAGTATAAAACTGAAAACAGTTAAGAGAAAAGGGGGACATGAACTCACCTTGATTACGAGTAAGTCCTAACGAGTATGCAAATGTGAGAGTTCTTGGAAATAAGATTCCACATCACTCTAATTGATTGAACATGCAACAATATGGAATATGTATCAACAATAATGTTCTAATTGGATAATTGGAAATCCTAAATCTATAGGATTCGGTAGTGTTTTGTTTAAATGGTGACTATAAGGTTTGGATAACCTAATAGAGAACTCGGAAAGTGAATATGAGGTAACAGAATTATTTATGAAAAATATTTATTTATCATAAATAATAAAATTACAAAATTGTACAAATGATTTAATACAAACATTTGTAATAAATCAAATATATTTAACTAGTATAATTAAATAAAATAATTAAATATAATGATTATACGCAAAATTTTGTACAAGTGATATAATTAATTTATAAAAATTATAAATTAATTTATATGGTTGAAATATTTATTATTTAATAAATAATAAATATTTTGTTTAAAAGAATACATATGATAATTATATGATTAATTATCAAAATAATTATATTAAATCTGAATAATTAAAATTAAGATTTTTAATTATTGAACTTTAGTATTACAGATTTAAAATAATTATTATGGCCTTGGAATCATTTTAAATGATTAAAATGAATTAAAATGGTTAAAATAACCATTAATAAGTTTATATAAGTTTAATTATCTAAATAATTAAATATAATAAAAATTCAGATTCTTATTTTATATAAACTCAGAATAATGCATATTTTGTCATAAAAATAATTTTGGATCAAAATTATATAGTTATATAATTTAATTACATTAAATTAAACTATATAAATAAGTATAAATACTGATTTATTTATATAAATATCAAATTTACATAAAATATCAGTAATAATATTATTTTTGTAAAGTCCAACATGTAAAATAATTACTATAAAAATTTCAATAATTAATTCACTAAATTCGAATTATTATAATTTTGTAAAGATTAAACTATTTTTAATTTATAAAAATAATTTTATAAACATTTTGACTAACATAATATTTTTAATTATTAAATCAGTAATTAAAGTATACATGTTAAAAATTTTCGGTCTTTAACTAATTATATCAGAATTGTTACGAATTTTTAAAGAATAACAATTTTAATAAAATAAACAATAACACTATTCATCATCTTCTTCCCCAAATCGGTCAACAGAAGTCAACATGCTTAATTCTCGGTTTATACTGGATCATATTCAAATTAAATTAGCAGGAACATAATATAAGGGTGAACATACCGGTTAAACAAGAAAAACTGATCCGGTATCGATCGGATGTGCGTACCGAATGATCTCCGGCGACTGGTTTCCGGCGAGACATGCAGAACCGGTCAGACGAGTATTTTCGAGGTATTAGTGTAATTTGAAAGGTGTGAGAGGTTCGTGAAAGTCCAGGGAGTTTATATAATCCATTAATTCGTTCCCAGATCCGACATAACATAGTGGAACCGAAAAGTTTTGATTTTTATATAAAAAGGTCCGGTTATTATTGTAATAGCACTGAAATGTGTCGGCTAAATGATTAATTGGAGTTGGTAATATAGTGGTTATGTTTTCCAGATCGTATAAACAATAACAAGTGGACAAGATCGATTTTTGTTGTTTTTGTTCGAATTCCCGTACATACAGATCTGATTATATATATCAGATCTGTTGTTAATGTGTGTATATATACTAAGTGATTCTGATATAAACCGGATGTGGCATGCCCGGCCGAGTGGTTACGGGTTCACTTATTAACGCTAAGGTCCCTAGTTCGATCCTCGCACACGCCGGTTCAAAGGGTTTGACCCCTTTTTGACCCATTTTTGGCAATTTACACTTTGGTCCCTGTAGTTTAATAAAGTACAAAACAGTCCCTAAAGTTTCTGAAAATGTCACAAATGGTCCCTGTAATAGTCAGTTAGTTTGACTGACTAGGTTAGTGTTTAAAGAGGGATTTATTATATAGGAACTAACTTAGTTAACCTATTTTAGTTAAAAGAGTTAACTGAGTTAAGCTTTAAAGAAGAAATCCTTATATGAAAGTTAACCAGGTTAGGATCTTTAGTTAAAATGAGTTTAAGAAAGCCAACTTTAGTCCCTAGAGTTTATGTTTGAAAGAATGACCAAATGAACCTTGAACTTTTATTTCAAAACTATATATTTATTTCTTTATAAAATAAGTTTCCAAAACTTACAAAAAGAACCCAAAACTTATAGTTTGAAGTAATTGCACTTTAACCCTTGTATTTATATAGTTTCAAAAATAACAATTTAGTCCCTAAACTTTATACTTTCAAATAACGACGGTTTTAGTTCTCGATGTTTTCTAGCAAGTTTCAAAGAATGTCAAATAGGTCCCTCAACCTATTGTTTGGCTATGTGTTGGCATTGTCAACATGTTTCTAAGTTATCCGTTCAGTGTGTTAACTGTGTTTTGTGCATCAAGTTTATTACTCAAGCTTGTGTGTAATAAATGGAGTGACTTTATAAAATATGATGCATGTGTATGTACGATATAAAAATCATAGAGCAGTTTAAATTGTCAGTTGTAATCAAGCACAGTCATTAAGTACGTAATTAAAATTAATTACTTGTACAGTACCTGTAATTTTGAGGGTTGTCACATTCTCCCCCCGTTAAAAAAATTTCGTCCCGAAATTTATTTGAAAGAAATCGTAGAATGAAATTGTAATGATTAAAAATATAAGCAAGTCATTGTTTGGTGCTGATAATTTTGAGGAAATTATCATTGTATAGAAATTATTTTGCATGGCACTATGTTATGCTGGATTTGTAATGTAAACATTATGCAAACAATCGTGTGTACAAATGAGCAAATAACGGATAATCACATAACCACATAATGTTTTTATATGCCACCTTACTTAACAAGGCTTACTATGATTCTCATGCATCGAATCCCGTAATTAAGTGTGCACCCAAAATTACGCGTTTCGTTGCATGGTCCACATAGCACTTCTAGTTAAGTGAGGAAACAAATAAAATTGAGGTATTGTTTAAATCAAACAAGCATCAATATAACATAACATCAACTTAATCAAAAAGTATTTCACATTAGCAATGATAGCATTGTTTGTTTGACAATCTATTGAACAAATTTACATTTGAAATAAATTATGTAATGGATCAAATTCAGGATTATAAGGTGGTGGAAGTGGTAGAGGCAGTTGCATATGATTAGTTATTTGTATCAGCATGCTTTCCAACCATTGATTTTTTTCTGTCAACCATCTTATTTGTTGAGACAAATTTTGAACTTGATTGTTTAACCTAGTCACTTCGTCTCCCAATGAATCTGGAGGTAGATTCATTTGAGGCATCGTATTTGGGCCTGCCATATCAGTTGGTGGCAGTTGTTCAACTTCGTTCAACAGTGACTGGAAAGAATGTGGCATTAATGGTGCTTGCAAAAAGGGTTCTGATGCTAACTGCTCTTGAGTCATCATGTTTTCATCAAACCAAGTTCCTTGCATCATTGAATTTTCCTCGAAAGATAACGGTGGGAAGCTTGGTAAGACGTTCGGTATTAAAGGTTGGGGTAAGTTAGTTGTAATAGGTTCTTGTATGTATGGCAGCAGTGGTTGCATATCAAACCGATAAAAATACGGTTGAGGAAACTGCAAAAATGATTGTTGTAAATTTTGTGGGAAGGTATTCTCTAAGATAACTGGAGCTCCCTCCAACTGTGATGATTGTGTTAGTGTACCAATATGAACAGAGGTTAGCCTCATGGTGTAAGGATTTACAATCCCATGTGCCTTTGGGGGAGATAATCCCTGGATAATCTGATCACTTAAGACACCTATTGATTGTGCTATTTTTGTAATGTAAGACCCTCCCATGAGACTTCTCAGAGGATTTGAATGTTGACTAGAAAAATATTCAGCAAGTTCGTGGGCAATATTACAGGGAACTTGCTCAAAAATACTATACAAATAGAAAAGTTCGATTGTTTTAACCCTGTGTAGATTATGTTTGCGCCCCGTGATAGTGTGGGCTAAAACACGGTGCATATATTGATAACAAGGGTCTATGAAGCTTGTAGAATTATTGTTGATACTCCATTCTTTTAATGAATGGTATTGCCAATAATTTACCATATTCACGGAGGAACCAGATGTTGATGCCTCCGTAAAAATGGGTTGTTTGACTTCTTCATCTGTATATATGCCCAGATGAACTGCGAATTCTGTTAATGACATAGTATGAAGTTGCCCACAAAGTTGAAAATGAATGGATTCATTGGTAAGATTTTCATTAGATTTGTAATAGAAAGTGGACGAGAACTCATACACTAGTTCATCATATGATGGTTCTAGGATGTCGAAGAAACGACGCCAGGGTGTATTAGGTTGTAGTGATCTTGCCAGCAACCCACTGAAATCAAACATTCCTATTCGTTGCCAATCAATACTGCTAATAGCAAGAACTTCTTTATACTTGAGTTTTTGATACCTCTCTTGATAGTATAAAGTAGTAAACTGAAGGAAAGGATGAATTTTTGTTGCATTTGAAGATTCAGCATATGCTGTTGGAAGATTTGCCATTTGGATATGGGGTTTTGTTGAACTAAGAAAGGTTTGGGTATGTGTTGAGTTATATCAGAAGTTTGTAGTTCTTGTGTAGATTAGCTCGTGTAGTGAATTTCTTATATAGATAAGGAGATTCCGGATTACACCATGTGATCGGTTAGTGCTTCCATGCTACGTTCTGCAGCTAGTTTGAAATTTTGAATCTGACAGGTATGGTCTCGAGAAAATTTTGAAACTTTGAAAAGGAGGGAATCGTATCGTAATAAATTGATAATAGTACAAAGTAGGTTGATTAGAGCTTGGATTGTTCTGAAACGGAGAGAAGAAAAAAAAAATTCTTTTGAATTAGGGTAACATGCCTTGAGTCGATAGGCATACTGTACTCTCATCGGTAGTTCTCAGGTAGGCAAACATGTGTCTCTTCATGGAGGTATTTTCTGAAAGAAAGATTATAGTGATTTCATAATGGGGTAATGTAGTTTCATAAAATCAATGAGGATCAAAGAAGACACGTAACAAGATGAATATCATTTATTCCACGAATAAATGACATTAATGACAAGTCAAAGTAGTTGGGTTCTTATAACTTGGTGAAGTCATGCTTTAGCCTATAAGTGGATACTCATCCCAAGAATTCCCAGGTAAGCACAACTGGTCTCGCGTCTGATGAGATTTATACGAAGTGCTTGCCTAGACAGAAAACTCAGAATACAGGCATCCACCCTTCCAGATTGCACGAGTTCGTTATTAGAGCCCAAGACT
The DNA here is from genome assembly GCA_030545235.1 of Helianthus tuberosus. NCBI lineage: Eukaryota > Viridiplantae > Streptophyta > Magnoliopsida > Asterales > Asteraceae > Helianthus > Helianthus tuberosus. The sequence continues at coordinate 105,136,661 of CM060443.1, forward strand.
TTGATGAGAATTTAAAAATCAGAAGAGGTTTTGAAAATAATCACCTAAGGATAGGTGATGAGCATTTGTAAAATCTAAAGATAAGATCTGTGGTAACGAGGCATTGGTTACAAAAGATAAGAATAGAGATGAAGACAAGGCAAAGATAACGGAAGAGTTACTAATGGAAAGTGTCCTAGGTAAGTTATAGTCTAGGTCAAGAGTAATTTCTAATAACCTAAATCCCTATAACCATGTCTCTGTTGCTTGACAACCAATCCATCCCTACTACCACATCGAAGCTTGACTGGCAGTAGGTCTAATGTAAGCTCGTTTTCTCCCAGCTTTATCACGCATCCTCTGATGACTTCATTCGTTTCCACTAGCTTCCCATTAGCCAGTTCAATTGAGTACGAAATGTCTAACTTACTAGTAGTTAACCTAAGTATTTTCTTAGATTCTAGCGATATAAAACTATAGTCGGCACCAGTGTCATAGTAAGTATAGTAAGTAAGTAATATGCGTATGTAATAACACAATAACTCATAGCATCCCATGTCATAGCATAAAATAATCCAACAATGCATGTAAGTCACAATCAATGTAAGTAAGTAAGCATCCTAGTCTTCCCAAGATTATCCCACCCAGTCTCTAAGACTAACTCCCTAGTTTCTCAAACTAGCTCCCTGGCCTCTAAGACCAAACCTCCCAGTCTCTAAGACTAAACATCCCCAATCTCTAACATTGAATCCCTCAGTCTCTAAGACTGAACCTCCCCAGCCTCTAAGGCTGTACTCCCTCAATCTCTAAGACTGAAATATAAATTTTTGGAAATGTGTATTTGTGCCTTTTGTTTGTAAAAATGTTTGTGCCCTGGATCTGGACGTTTAGTGTATGCAATGTAAAAATGTTTGAAAACATTTTCGTGAGAGCCCTAGTGATCATAGTCTAGACTCGAGAATGAATCCTAGTTCGCTATGATCGAGGCTCTGATACCAAGCTGTCACACCCTGGCTTTTGCGGAAGCGTGGGTTTATTTGGTGTGACTTCTTAATACCATAGCAACAATCACAACAATGCTATATGATAAAAATACGAGATGTTCATCCATTAAAAATAGTTAGAAAATACCACAATATCATTGTTTAGAAACATCGACATTTGAAATAAGTTACAAACCACAAATTATTTAAAACATCTTCATAGGACACCAAAAGACTTTAAATAAGACGAGGTTTAGAGATATGTAACCCGTCCAGGAATAGGTTACACTTCTCAAACTTCACAACTTTGGATGACATCTATTTATCCAACGCAGCTAGACACATGCATACCCTGCCAGATCCTGCTAGTTCCCTGAAATACATATAGTTTGAAAAATCAACAAAAGGTTGAGCGAGTTCATGTGTAAGTCTGTGAGTATAAACCTTTGTAATATGTCTTGTATGTATAAATGTCCCTGGTATGTAGCAATAAGGAAAAAAAAGTCACCAATGGGTTGCAAAGCCAAAGGTAAGTGTGATAAGGTGCAGGAAAACTCAAACCTAGCATATTTGTACCGGGCTTCCGGCTGGAAGACATAGTCACCTCTATGGGTCACCCTGACCTCACGGGTGTGGGCTTGCTATACCCAAATAGATCTATCACTCATGTCCCTCGGTCCTATGACGAGGATTAATGGCTTTAAGTGTTGTGCCCACCTTTCACAGTCTAGTTAGTAAACCCTCCTTAAGCTAACCATACCATGTATAATAATGTCTGTAATAGTTGTAACATACTTGGTACTCGTTCTCACCAAGAGTGCCTCTTGTATTTTATACCATTTGTAAACATTGTAATATTTGTAACATGTATTCCACCCTCGAAGTATAAAACTGAAAACAGTTAAGAGAAAAGGGGGACATGAACTCACCTTGATTACGAGTAAGTCCTAACGAGTAAGAAAATGTGAGAGTTCTTGGAAATAAGATTCCACATCACTCTAATTGATTGAACATGCAACAATATGGAATATGTATCAACAATAATGTTCTAATTGGATAATTGGAAATCCTAAAACTATAGGATTCGGTAGTGTTTTGTTTAAATGGTGACTATAAGGTTTGGATAACCTAATAGAGAACTCGGAAAGTGAATATGAGGTAACAGAATTATTTATGAAAAATATTTATTTATCATAAATAATAAAATTACAAAATTGTACAAATGATTTAATACAAACATTTGTAATAAATCAAATATATTTAACTAGTATAATTAAATAACATAATTAAATATAATGATTATACGCAAAATATTGTACAAGAGATATAATTAATTTATAAAAATTATAAAGTAATATATATGGTTGAAATATTTATTATTTAATAAATAATAAATATTTTGTTTAAAAGAATACATATGATAATTATATGATTAATTATCAAAATAATTATATTAAATCTGAATAATTAAAAATAACATTTTTAATTATTGAACTTTAGTATTACAGATTTAAAATAATTATTATGGCCTTGGAATCATTTTAAATGATTAAAATAAATTAAAATGGTTAAAATAACCATTAATAAGTTTATATAAGTTTAATTATCTAAATAATTAAATATAATAAAAATTCAGATTCTTATTTTATATAAACTCAGAATAATGCATATTTTGTCATAAAAATAATTTTGGATCAAAATTATATAGTTATATAATTTAATTACATTAAATTAAACTATATAAATAAGTATAAATACTGATTTATTTATATAAATATCAAATTTACATAAAATATCAGTAATAATATTATTTTTGTAAAGTCCAACATGTAAAATAATTACTATAAAAATTTCAATAATTAATTCACTAAATTCGAATTATTATAATTTTGTAAAGATTAAACTATTTTTAATTTATAAAAATAATTTTATAAACATTTTGACTAACATAATATTTTTAATTATTAAATCAGTAATTATAGTATACATGTTAAAAATTTTCGGACTTTAACTAATTATATCCGAATTGTTACGAATTTTTAAAGAATAACAGTTTTAATAAAATAAACAATAACACTATTCATCATCTTCTTCCCCAAATCGGTCAACAGAAGTCAACATGCTTAATTCTCGGTTTATACTGGATCATATTCAAATTAAATTAGCAGGAACATAATATAAGGGTGAACATACCGGTTTAACAAGAAAAACTGATCCGGTATCGATCGGATGTGCGTACCGAATGATCTCCGGCGACTGGTTTCCGGCGAGACATGCAGAACCGGTCAGACGAGTATTTTCGAGGTATTAGTGTAACTTGAAAGGTGTGAGAGGTTCGTGAAAGTCCAGGGAGTTTATATAATCCATTAATTCGTTCCTAGATCCGACATAACATAGTGGAACCGAAAAGTTTTGATTTTTATATAAAAAGGTCCGGTTATTATTGTAATAGCACTGAAATGTGTCGGCTAAATGATTAAATGGAGTTGGTAATATAGTGGTTATGTTTTCCAGATCGTATAAACAATAACAAGTGGACAAGATCGATTTTTGTTGTTTTTGTTCGAATTCCCGTACATACAGATCTGATTATATATATCAGATCTGTTGTTAATGTGTGTATATATACTAAGTGATTCAGATATAAACCGGATGTGGCATGCCCGGCCGAGTGGTTACGGATTCACTTATTAACGCTAAGGTCCCTAGTTCGATCCTCGCACACGCCGGTTCAAAGGGTTTGACCCCTTTTTGACCCATTTTTGGCAATTTACACTTTGGTCCCTGTAGTTTAATAAAGTACAAAACAGTCCCTAAAGTTTCTGAAAATGTCACAAATGGTCCCTGTAATAGTCAGTTAGTTTGACTGACTAGGTTAGTGTTTAAAGATGGATTTATTATATAGGAACTAACTTAGTTAACCTATTTTAGTTAAAAGAGTTAACTGAGTTAAGCTTTAAAGAAGAAATCCTTATATGAAAGTTAACCAGGTTAGGATCTTTAGTTAAAATGAGTTTAAGAAAGCCAACTTTAGTCCCTAGAGTTTATGTTTGAAAGAATGACCAAATGAACCTTGAACTTTTATTTCAAAACTATATATTTATTTCTTTATAAAATAAGTTTCCAAAACTTACAAAAAGAACCCAAAACTTATAGTTTGAAGTAATTGCACTTTAACCCTTGTATTTATATAGTTTCAAAAATAACAATTTAGTCCCTAAACTTTATACTTTCAAATAACGACGGTTTTAGTTCTCGATGTTTTCTAGCAAGTTTCAAAGAATGTCAAATAGGTCCCTCAACCTATTGTTTGGCTATGTGTTGGCATTGTCAACATGTTTCTAAGTTATCCGTTCAGTGTGTTAACTGTGTTTTGTGCATCAAGTTTATTACTCAAGCTTGTGTGTAATAAATGGAGTGACTGTATAAAATATGATGCATGTGTATGTACGATATAAAAATCATAGAGCAGTTTAAATTGTCAGTTGTAATCAAGCACAGTCATTAAGTACGTAATTAAAATTAATTACTTGTACAGTACCTGTAATTTTGAGGGTTGTCACATGTTTCTTCAATTCCTGCATCTCTGCTGGCGCCAAACGGTAGGGTGCTTTGGCAATCGGTGCTGTTCCTGGTAGTAAGTGAATTCGGAATTCAACTTCCCTATCTGGCGATAGTCCGGGTAGCGTTTCAGGAAAAAAATCTTAGAATTGAGATACTACGGGAATATCTTTCAATTCTTTTCCTTTAGTGTTAATGATTATGGAAATCATATACACTAGTGATCCTTTTCTTGCATAACTTGCTGTTTTCATCACAGAGATGAATTTCGTAGATCTAGTTGGCTTATCTCCTTTAATTATGATCTTTTCACCTTTTGGTGAATTTACTTGTATTGACTTTTGATCACACAAAATACTGGCTTTATTGGTTACTAACCAATCTATTCCTAAGACAATATCAAATTCGGCTAGGTTCATTGGGTTAAGGTTAGCAATAAAATTATGGTTTAGAATTTCTATTCTTGCTTCCTACAAGATTTCAGTGATCTTAATGGATTCTCCATTTGCCGTTTCCATTAGACATTCTTGTTGAAGTTTAGTTAATGGTTGATTAAGAATTTTGCAAAATGAAGTATTAATAAAACTTTGGTTTGCACCAGAGTCAAATAAAACTTTAGCAAAAACATCATTAACTTAAAAACGTACCGGCAATCACATCCGGAATCATCTTGGCTTCCTCTGCTGTCAGAACAAAAGCTCTAGCATTCTTAGTAGTCTTGTTGTTCATGGCTGGAGCTAGTTTCGGACAGTTCGGTTTGATATGCCCCTTTTCTCCACAATTGAAGCACACTCCATTGCTGGGTTTCTTCCTGCAGACTTCTTCCTTGTGTCTAGGTATCTTGCAGAAGTTGCAGTAGGTAGAACATTTTCCCGAATGTTTCTTCTTGCAAGACTTGCAGTAGGGTGCAGAAGTAGAACATATATTCTTCCCACGGTTGGAATTACCATAGCGAAATTCCTGGGTAAGTTTCTAGACTAGGTTCTTCCTCTGGTTCTCTTCTTGTGTACGTACCAATTCATCAGTCAAGGTATTAGCTAGTCCTACAACTTCTTCTATGGTTTGTGGTCTAGCTGCCTTGACTACTTGTCTAATTTCACTAATTAATCCCCAGAGATAACGGGAGATTAAGACTGGTTCTGGTGAGGCTAGAGTTGGCACTATTCTAGCATATTCGAAGAATATGGTAGTGTAACCCTTACAGTCCACTCCAGTCATTTTAAGGTTTAAGAACTTATTAGCAATTTGTTCTTTTTCATCTGGAGGATAGAATTTCCTTTCGACCATGTTCTTAAACTCAGTCCATTCTATATTATAGACTCTGTCACTTCCCCTAGACTGGAGAATAGTATTCCACCATTCTAAGGCTACATTCTTAAAAAGATTGGAAGCAAACATGATTTTGTCTTCCTCTGCACACTTGCTTATTTTTAAGACAGCTTCTGTCTTTTCTATCCAGCGTAAAGCTACAATGGCTCCTTCATTGCCAGAGAATTCTATCGGTTTGCAAGACCAGAATTCTCTGTAAGAACAACCATAAGACATGGTTCTTCTTCTTTTTGGAATAGGCAATTGAAGTAACGGTCCATGTTTACGCTGTGACTGGGTTCAGTAGGTGATCGTTTACTTCCACTATTACTTTTATTATTTTCCGCTTCTTTAACAGTTTGGATGATATATGGCATAGCATCTCTAATTCCTTGGGTTACTATGTTTCGAATGGCACTGTTATTTATTTGATTATCATTATTCTGGTTTTCCTGATTTTCTTCGTTGTCCATCTGGATTTACAAACAATTATCAGGTATTAATATCGCAGAATAAAATTTAATGCCAATAATTGCACAAATAAACACATTGGTCAAAACCGTCGATCATTGCGACATTTACTCTATTTTATATATGCATCTATTACAACTATAACCGGAATTTAAAACATACTACTTAGTTATGCATCAGTAGGTATTTAAATTATCTATTTTCGTTGATTTTTTTCAAACTACTCGCATTTATATATATATATATACACACACACACACACACACACATATATATATATATATATATATATATTGTTACTATTATTTCTAGGGGTTCATCCAGTATTGCATGTTTCGCTCGTTATACTTCCAAACGAGCTTTTCCCCTATTTGCCTGGTCCTCTCTCCTTCATCAACTAACTCCTCACCAAAAGTGCGGAGTTCCTGCACGTTTTTGGTACTCATGGGTGATGGTGGTGCGTGTATTGGTTCAGGATATGGTGGTAAAGGGTCTCCATACGGGTATGGGTTTTCTAGAATTTCCCTAACATATTGGTCAGCATCCCAATATGGATCTAGAGGGTCAAGGTTTAGGTATGGTGCTACAGGGTTTGGTATGGGTTCCTCTTGTGGGTAGAGTTCTCGGTACTCCCTATGGTTGTCATTCCCCGGATCGTATGCTAAGGGATTGGGTACTGGAGCTCTAGGTATCTCATCTGGGTTAAAAGCTGGTATGGGAACTGGTGCTTCTTGGTTGGTTTCTATTTCCATGGGTTGAGTGGGAAACAGTGGTAGTGGCTGTGGTGCAATGATTTGTTCTAAGTTTGGGTCTGTGGCACTGGTAGCTAATATGTGAAAGTTGGCTAATCGTCTATTGATTATGTCTTGGGTTTGGGCGTTTATCTCCCTATTTGCTGTAGCTAAAGCCCTCTGTTGCTTTAATTTCGTCATTCTTTCCTACGCTCATGGGCTCCGCGACTGAACCATCATCTCTTTTTGGTAGGGAATGGTTCTGCGGATTGCGCTTTAAAGATGAATATCCCCTCTTCGGTGTCAGCTGAGTACCCCGAAGGAGTAGGCTGGGAGGAAGTTCCTTCATCTCTAGGAGAACTAGACAATTGACGATAAGCATCTGATGGTCCTTGATCACTCATACTGTAAACTAACAGATTGTCAAATAACACAAAATAATAATATACACGCATGCACATAGATTATTTCCTAACATAATTGACAATTTCAATGTCAGCAGAACACTTCTGTGGCTGAAATCAGTGGCTGTGCTCTGATACCACCTCCTGTCGCAACCCCCGACCCCTTGCCCCGAGAGGCGGGCGGCCGCGAGCTTCGCACATTCGGTGGTATTGGTGTTTATTTAATTTGGCAGCGGAATTTACATCAGGATCGTAGTTAGGAAATATTTTATCACAGTAAAACACCTCATTTTATAAATATTAACCACATAGGTAAAACCCAAGTTTCCATTCATAATCAGTTTGTAGGGATAAACCCTAATTTATTGAAATAAAACTTCTTCTTTATTTAGGTAACTTTTATAGCCAATTTTCCAAGCCTTCAGTGTTCTCCAGCTGGCTTCTATTTGGCTTTCACATTTTGTTACCTGAAACACGTTTTAAAAACATTTGTCAATGGGAAATACTGGTGAGTGAATCCCAGTTTAATCAAAACAAGTTTTATCATTTTACAGTATTGAGGGCGATCTCACAATTACATTTGCTTATATTTCTACTTTAATTACCACCCACGGTACTGTCTATCCTGACTTATGGTAATGTTACTACTCACAGTGTAGCAACAAATTTTGGAAACAAAACCCCAACATACCGATGATAATTGTAGAATTACAAATACTCAATCACTGTTAATTATAAGATGAAAACAATTGAGGTTTTGTAAAAACAGTTTATAAAAAGAAAGGATTACTCACATTGCTAATTTAGGTAATTCCTTGTGATTTCCTGGTTATAATCTAATAAATTAAACAATGCACACGCGTTAGTATAATAACCGAATATTTACATTAGCTATACCCTCCCCGAGACAGAACTCCAACGACTAAGTCAGGCAGAGCCTCGACATGCGTTACGGAGCACTAGATCAATTAGGCAACATATCTAATACGTAATCGGGGGTTATAATACTTACAACGAGGCAGAGCTTCGCTAATTAGGGGGTATTATGCCCGGAGATTATTTCTACTATTAGAGAAATTGAGAGAGAGTTTGAGATTTGAACGACGAAAACTGAATCTTGAATTTGCTAATTATAGGGCGTGATCCAGGGTTTCTCGCGCCCCGCGACAGAAACAAGATAGGGCTTCGCAGCCTGCCAGTGAGGTAGAGTAGGGCCTAGCCTTGCTGACTCAAGGACTAGCTTTTGTTAGTACCTATGTCTGTAGCTTCCGTCTACATCGAGTCTTATGTATTTTGTGTTGTGTATGTATTTTTGTATATGTATATTTGTGTCTAGACAATTCAGGGAACGGTGCTTAACTGTTAAAGTGAAATCCGTCGGACGACAACTGTCATCCGAACAGATGGCCATCCGATCGGATGACCATCCGATCGGATGGTGATCTGAACGGGTGACACTCCTCCTTCCCTGATTGCCTATAAATAGTGGACTTGTGTCATTTGTCCACAACCTTTTGCTGATCATTGTTTCGAAGCTCTGTCTGTCTGACTTTCATCAGGAACTGTTGTATTTTCACCATCAATCAATGAAATCAGACATGTTAAGCGTTGAGACTGTTGTTAGTGATTCTCAGACGGTGTCGAGGGATTCCACACCTCGCCACTGATCGATTCAGCTACATTCTACGACTTAGAACAGATCCCGTGCGTGGCCTAACAAGTGGTATCAGAGCTACCGGAAGCCGGATCGGAGATTGCAACAACATTTCACCGAGATTTCATCATTTTCTACAGATTTCAGTCAAATCTCACCAGAGATTTTGACAATTTCTTCATCTTCTCCTACATTTCTTGCAGATTTTACATTTTCACACCTTAAATCCAGAAAAAACTCAAAATTAAACAAGATTTTACAGACGAAATTGAGTAAATTTGATATCATTCAGATCGGAATTGAACCTAGAACAATCCTACAAAGTTTCATTGAAAAATTCGGACTAAAACTTAATCAAATTGATCAAAAACTATGTCGAGTTCTTCGCACATGATGACGTCATTCATCCGATCGGATTGGACTAGATTGTTCTTGATATTCTTTGCTGACGTCACGTTCATTCGATCGGATCACCATCCGATCGAATTGGCTTTGTGGTTTAAGAGTTTTAAAAGGTTCAGGTTTCCATCGATCGAACGACCATCCGATCGGATCACCATCCGATCGGACAGCCATTCGACACTTGTGCTATCTGAAACTTGTTACTTGGTTCATTACATACTTGTGTCATCCGATCGAATCACCATTCGATCGGATTAAAAATCGATCCAAGTACAGTAGTTTGAGATTTTTGAAAGTTGTGAAATTTTTTCTAAGTGTTTGACTTTCCAAGTTTTTCAAGATGGGAGACAACTTTCTGACCCATTCAGCAACATTTTCGCATATAACACTAGAGAAACATCGACAAACACAAACAACAATACCAACACAAATCCGAAAAAGGCGATCGCAGATTCTTTAAGCGTCGACAATGCCTATGGAACGTATAACAAGCCGCCGAAGCTGATGGCGATTGAAGACTTCAACCGTTGGGCAAACAGATTTGATGGTTGGTTGAAAGCTTTTGCTTACCTAAGTTGGAGGTGTATGAAGAATGGTTACGATATTGGAAGAAAAGACTATGAAAACTTGGCTGACAATGAACAAGAGATGTTTATTGCTGAACAAAAGTGTATAGCCCTGCTACATCAATCCGTCAGAGACGATATTATTTCTTTGATTAGCTACGATAATTCAAAGGATTTGTGGGCTAAGCTAGAAAAGAAGTGTATTGGAGGAGAAGAGATTGTGAAAAATAAGAAACGACTGCTGAAAAAGGAGTTTGACTTATTTGCATGTATGAAAAATGAAAATATAGTAAAGATGATTGAGCGGTTTTGCCATCTGAAAATAGAACTCGCCAGACATGGGATCACAATTACTGAAGAAGAGATGGTTGAAAAGTTATTGGAATCTCTGCCAGATGAGAAAGATTGGCAATATTATGGTCTGGTTCTGAAAAACACAAAAGCAATGTCAGAAATGACAGTTGACTGGTTGATTGAAAGATTTGAGAGTCATGAGTTGGAAATCAAGAAAATGAACAAAGTAAACAACACCCCATATCAATAGAATGTCGATCTCTACTACACGGGTAGTATGATTCCGAAAACCACTTCACCGAAAACCGCATTTTCTGCTAAAAGTTCAAACACGGTGACTCAAGAAAACAACAGCAGCAGTTCTATACCCAGCAGTGGTTATCATAGTGGTTCTTCTTCGTCTGTTCCAGGGAATCAGCAACAACAAAATGTTCCCAAAAATGTGTTTCAATGTAACATCGCAGTGAACCTGAACAACGCTCAAAACTTCAATGAAGAGACTGCAAAATAATAAATGGTGTTTCTTGCTTCGATCTTAGAATCATATGAAAGTCTGGTTGCCGGAAAATTGGAAATACAAATCTGACAAAAGAGGATTATGATCAGATTGATCCTGATGAGATGGAATTAATCGATATATGTTGGTGCATGGCTAGCGTAATCAGGAGAGCACAACGGTTTATGGAAATCACGGGAAGAAATTCCGTTGGAGGGCCTTCGACAAAACTGGGTTTTGAGAAATCTAAAGTGACGTGCTTCAAATGTAAACAAAAAGGGCATTTCAAGCGGGAATGCAGAAACTCAACAGCGGATGAAACAGCTAATCCTTTTCATGACGACTATTATAAGAAAGCTGTTTATCATCGAAATCGTGAAGAGCCGCCCAGAATGAAGCAGATCGAGGAGACTCCAAAGGAGAAGTCGAGAGCTTTAGCTGTGATTCAGGATGATGAAGGTTTCGATTGGAGTGAGTTCTTGCCAGAAGATGATGCAGTTGGCTTTGCATTCATGGCACAAATTCATCCAAAAGAAGATACACGAACTGAAGAGCAAATATACAATTATCGAAAGATGATAGCATTACATATGAAGGATAAGATCTACGCAGCTTGGAAAGAAGCCAAAAAGGCAAATAGATGGGATCCGGATCGTGAGTGCTATTTGGATTCGAAAGGCAACATAATTGTAGAACCTTCATCAGTCAAAGTCAAAACTCTCATAGAATCTTTAAAGCAAGAAGATGAACAGAGAGAGAGAGAGAGAGATGCTGCAAAGAAAGCCGAAGAAGAAAAGCTAAAGTCAATGAAGGTAGACGAGGGAATCATTGACACCACAAAAGAAATGACGGCAGAAAACCTGACGAAAATGGCCGACAAAGTTCTTATGGCAAAGGAACTAGAGGTAGATTCCAAATCTGCATCTGAGTCAACAAGAAAGGTCAGTAGTAGTGGTTCAGCCAATGAATCAGGTAAGACTGATTGCGCTAAAACAGAGAGTGATTGCAAAAATTGCATGAAAGATTGCAAAGTTTGCAGCACACATGCGTATCTCACAATGAAAAAGACCCAAGATCTGGTAGAGAAAGTCGAAATGGTTGAAAAACAAATTTTAAATCAAGATAAACTGCTTAAGGCTTCAAATGAAAGAATAAAAGAATTAACAGAAAGGATTGAAAAAGATAAAACTGATGTTGAACGTTTTAAGGAAGAAAATGAGAAATTAATTCTTGAAAACAGAACCATTTCAGAAAATTATGAAAAATTGAAAAGAACAGTGAAAGATTCTGATGAGAGAAATGGTAAAACTTACAAAGAAAATGTTCATTTGTCTGGAGTTCTTCAGGCAAAAGAAAGACAAATTAACCAGCAATTGGACGAGATAGCAAATCTTAAGCTTCAGTTCCAGGAAGCTAAGATTGAAAATGAAAGAATTAATCTGAAATTGAACAGTTACAACTCTGCTAGCTTTGTTCTTCAACACATAGTTCCCAAACCAATTGGGAAGAACAAAGCTGGTGAAGATGTCTACTCGGATGGAACGGGGGCGGGTTATCATCAAGTTCCACCGCCTGTGCTAAATAATTTTTCAAAGAAACAGTCCGGGTTGGATAAAATTTGTGAAACAAGTGAGAAAACAGAAGCTGAAAAACTTCCAGATACAATTGATGTCACATTCACTTCATCATCTGATGAAGATAGTGTTCAATCTGAAGTCGTAAAGAATGTGGTTCAAAATATTTTAAAATCTGATAGTGATTTGACTGAAGATGAAGAGTGTTTTCTGAACAACTACATTCCGAAATCAAAATCCCAGAACAACTCAAGTGACGAACCTACTCTTTTCATGTACAAGATGTCCGGTTCAGATAAGTTGTACTCGGATATTGAGTTCCCAATTGAGAATGTGAATGTTGATAAGCTGAAAAAGGTTTTCAAACTTGTGGAAATTAATGTTTCTGAGATTGAAGGGATGAAAAGTTCCAAAAGATTTTTAAACTTTGAAAAGGACAAATCTTACTATAGAAAACCTGTTGTGCCACCACGTTTTAACAATAACAACCAAAACAGATGGTCGGGTGGTTATCAGGATGGTAAGAACAATCTAAATAGGAACTTTCAAAACAAAAGATTTGTCAAAAAGAAAGTGTTTGTTAAGAGCTCAAGCTCACATTCCGAGCAAGAATCGGAAATCTTTTCGAAATCAAATGAAGATTTTTTTGCAAAGAAGGCTTCACAGCCTCAGACTGAAGGTAAAAGTCGGGTTGTTAACACCCGCACGTGCTTCAAATGCAACGAAGTTGGACACATTGCACGAAAGTGCACCAACTCAAAACCTAAGTCTGTGGTTGTTGAGAATCCAAGAAAGAAGAATGATGTCAAAGGAAAAGCTCCAATGTTTGTTGAGAAGAAGATTGTGAAAAATGAAAACATCAAAGTCAAAACTGAACCTGTAAAACAGTCGGTAAAGAAAACTGATCAATTTTACAAACAGGTCGCTTCTCCACAACAAACTTGGAAGCCAAAATCTGAGGATGTGACATCAAATGTTCAAAAACCAAAGGTTTCTGATTCTGAAAAACAATCATCTTCAACCAAACCGGTTAAGATGAATGTACCTTTGGACTTTTATGAAAAACTGGAGAAACAAACTTCTACTTAACCCAAGAAGAAGTATGTTCCAAAGAAAGACCAATCATCTGGTCAACCTCCGAAAAACGAATTCTTTTTGTATAAAGAGGTTGAGGTTGGGTCTGAAGAGAGTTTAAAAATGAATGATAAGAATTTCCCACCATTGTACACGATAAAATCTCACCTTAACGTCAAGCTACCCGAGTCAAAGGAGGCTTGGGTTGCTTCAAAATCTAACTGAATGTTTGTGAAATGTGCATGAGCTCCCGAGATCTATCTCAAGGTGTATTATGGATAGTGGAGCATCCCGGCACATGACAGGGAGGAAAACACTGTTATATGATGTTCGAGGTTTCAACGGTGGATACGTCGGTTTCGCAGGAAATCAAGGAGGACGTATTATTAGGGAAGGAACATTATCAAATGGTGTTATCACGTTTGAAAGAGTCAATTATATAGCAGAGCTGGAGAATAACGTACTTAGCATTTCTCAAATTTGTGATCGAATGTATTCAACACATTTTACTGACAAGGAATGTCTGATCCTGAAGCCGGGATTTGTCATCCCCGAGGAGTGGATCATCATGCGAGCACCACGGGTTAACGATCTGTACGTGTTAGATAAGAGTGTTGCTACGACTACCACGGGTCAACCACAGTGCTTCGTGTCAAGAGCCACTGAAAAGGAGTCAGAGCTGTGGCACCGGAAGATGGGCCACATTCACTTACGCAAGATGAACTACCTGGTGCATAACGATTTAGTAAAAGGTGTTCACTTGAAGAATTTTCATCTGGAAGGGGAGTGTATCAGTTGTATAAAAGGAAAGCAACGGAAGAAATCCCATCCGGGCAAAAAGATGAACTCTGTCCGAAGCCACTAGAGAGACTTCACATGGATCTCTTCGGTCCTGTGAATGTCAAGAGCATTACTGGTGATCTTTATTGTTTAGTAGTCACTGATGACTATTCGAGATTCTCATGGGTGACATTCCTGAAGTCAAAAGACGAGACATTTGAGAGTTTGCTGAGGTTATTCAGGAAGATAGAGAATTTATACCGAACACACATTCAAAGGCTTAGAAGCGACAATGTTACAAAATTCAAGAACAATAGAATGGAGGAATTCTGTGATCGACGAGGTATATTGCAAGAGTTCGGTGCACCTTATACTCCACAACAGAATGGAGTCGCAGAAAGAAAGAACAGAACGCTGATCGAAACAGCGAGAACGATGCTAGCTGATTCCAAGTTACCGATTAATTTCTGGGCAGAAGTAGTATCAGCCGCTTGCTATACTCTCAACCGGGTACTTACTGTGAAGAAGCACAACAAAACATGTTTCGAGTTGATCAACAATTGCAAGCCTAATATCGACTATTTAGAGCCGTTCGGGTCTCCCTACACAGTTCTAGATCCCGATGGCAAGTTTGGTTCAAAGAGCATAGAAGGTATCTTCGTGGGGTATTCAAGTCCACTCAGACGAGTCTTTGTTCCAAGTCTCAAAAGGATCATCGAAGCACAACACGTTGAATGTCAAGGCTATACTATGCCTCCACAGAAGCCCGCAGACTCATGACGATTCAACTATGATGCCTTATGGGATTCATTCGAGTTAGAAGAAGAGCCAGAGTTCTTTGATGATTTGGATATTTTACGAGAATATGAAGCATCTCAGGGAAGATTTCCAGCAAGGTCTTCTACATGTCAACAACAAACTTCTAACGATGATGAAGTTGGTCCCAGTCATGCTGGAGAGAATGATGAAGTTCAGCAAACTTCGACTACTTCAGAACGCGAGTCTGCTCCAGAAAATCAGACGGCAGTTAATGATGATAATTCAGAATCTGATGATAGACCAACATTTGATCGTGGTGATTCAGAATCTGAGGGGGAGCAAATACAATCTTCAGTTCAGACAGTTCTTGACAATGAACAAGTTGCAGACTAGAATGTCACTAATTTGGAAGGCGAGGTGGATGTTCCTGGCGAAGCTATGCCAAGGACTCTTTCATACCATCCAGAGGAGTTGATAATAGGAGAGCTACAATCAGGAGTTCGCACAAGAAGCCATATTAACCATGGCCTTACTTGATTTTATACTAAAATTGCTCCATTACAAACTGAATTCTCACTTAGTTGCTTTATCTCGCAGATCAAACCGCGAACCTACAAGGAAGCACTGACGGAAGAATCATGGGTCAATGCAATGCAAGAGGAGCCGAGTCAATTCGAGAAACTTGGCGTATGGAAGCTTGTGGATCTACCTGATGGACACCGGAAGATAAACACAAAATGGGTGTTCAAATGCAAGAGAGACGACCGAGGAGTGATTGTAAGAAACAAAGCTCGACTCGTAGTCCAGGGTTTTAGTCAGCAAGAGGGAATAGACTTCACAGAGGTTTATGCTCCAGTTGCTCGACTTAAAGCCATCAGAATTTTCGTTGCTTTCGCTTCATGGAAGGGATTTAAAGTATACCAGTTAGATGTCAAATCGGCGTTTCTATACGGAAAAGTGAAAGAGGAGGTATATGTTGGTCAGCCACCGAGATTTACCGACCCAATCCACAAAGACAAAGTCTACCTACTTGACAATTCACTGTATGATTTGCATCAGGCCCCGAGAGCCTGGTACGAGACGCTCTCTCAACACTTGCTTGCCAACATCTTCATCCGAGGTAAGGTGGACGCCACTCTCTTCACTAAGGAAGTCGTTGGTCATCTGCTGATCGTCCAGATTTATGTTGATGGTTGTCAATGGGTGAGATGAAGTTCTTTCTAGGGCTGCAAGTCGACCAAATGCCTGAGGGAACTTTCATTCATCAAACGAAGTACGTTTACGATGTTCTAGAGAAATTTGGGATGTTTGAGACGGCTCCAATATCCACCCCTTTAGCAACCAATCATGGTATCAACCCTGATCTTACCAGATAGAAGGTGGACGAGACACTATACCGTTCAATGATCGGTTCGCTGATGTTGTCACATCCCCAAAATCCACCTGCGGAATACTACCACTTGGAGGCGTGACTGACCAGGATCCAGCCACCAATCATATTTGAACAAGCATATAAGTAGTTATAAAATCCAACCAATACAATTGGTGTCCAAACAAAACATAGTTTAAGTTGCAAGCGGAAGCATAACGTTTAAAACCAAAACATAAGTTTAATTGTTTCAAAGTTTAACATGGCACACAGCTGTCCATGTCCCACAACGACTCTCTTCCATGCAAGCTCCAGCTAAGTACCTATTGACCTGCAAAGCATGTAGTAACGAGTCAACAACAAGTTGAGTGAGTTCACGGTTGGGTGTTCATTTTTAGGTTGTTCCAAAAACAGTTTCCTTTAACTGGCATCCTGCCGTGGGGGTTACCCCATAGTTGAAAACATGATTTTTTTACCCATTTACTCTGGCGATACAGCCGTGGGGGCTACCCCGTGTTAGTTATCTGGCATTTCGGCCGTGGGGGCTACCCCATGTATACACTAGACTAGTTACCATATCGACTGCTGACTGTAGTCATGTTTATGTGCCCTGAACTGTCAATGTCTATCATCATTGACGTGCCCAGATCCATTAGTTCACGCCCGTCCTCTGCGGCACGGTGTGAGGCTTGTCAGACCTAAATAGCGCTATCTAACTAATGACCCGCTCGCCATTGGCCCGGCGATTATGTCGATATAAAAAGGAGGGACTTCGTGATAGAGTTTTGGTCTAGTACGAGTTATCTGTCCATGAGGACGAGGAATTATATTCCTGAACCAATACTGTCCTACCCAAGAAAGGACGAGTAATCCATGTTCCTTAACCTCATTCCCAAACCCCTGGGAATCCCATGCTTTGTAGAGGGTGTGAACTCACCTTTGTTTGCTCGGAAGATACACAGAAAGGTCAATCAAGTTGAAAGTGGTCAACTACGTCCTAACATAGATACCATTCAAGTCAGGTTCATATCCAAGTAGTGCACGTATGTTCTACACGTATTGTACACAAGTAACGATCATGGCATACATGTCTAGCATGGCAGTTCATCAACAGTTCGTAACAAGTTCCACGATAACATTCACGTAACAACCAAAGTCTAAGTGTGCGGCCCAAACAGTTGGGCTCGTAATGGCATGCAAGTCCAAACCAGTATGTACAACATACGCATTCAACAGCAACACATGAAGCCCATAAGTTCGGCCCAAACACCTAAGCCCGTAGCAGTGTGTAAGTCCAAATCAGAAGGAGTGTGTACGTGGTCTCGAGTCGAGACTGTGCGATCTCGGGTTAAAGCCTACGAGTTCTCGAGTCATGCATGGACTAGTCGAGACTAGGTGGTCTCGAGTCGCAACCGGACTCGCAACCGTGGTCTCGAGTTATGCTGCTTGTGCTGGCATTGTGTGGTCTCGAGTCGAGACTAGAGAGTTCTTGATTCGTAACCTGTGTCGCAATCTGCGGTCTCGAGTTGTCATGTGGTGATCTCGAGTCGAGACCAAGGGTCTCGACTGGCACACCTGCTAATAACCGGCATTTGTACTAGCCAATGGAAATCCGATTTCATGCAACAGTGTGTACTATCCATACAAACATGTTTTCTTGTCTAGAACTTAAATAAAATGAATCAAACAAGCATTTTCAAATGTTCATAACATGTTCATATCATATTCAAATATTCATAATAACATTCAAACTTGTTCATCATGCTAGGGTTTTCCATATTTTGAAATATGATAAATCAAACCATCTTATCCTATCATATATTCTAATCATGCACATCATCTAACCCGCATATGCAACATCCGATTTCATGAGTAATAAACCACCTAAACATAATCAAGCCATTCGGATTCAACCATATAGAGCCGATTGCAATCATTCATGATCCATCACGTATTATCTATACTAAGCCGATATTTCATCATCATATAACAACAATCTTAACACCGGTTATTCAAGGAGGATATATATTCATCATGTATAAAACTTAATAAGCAACCATATTATCAAACAACTTCATCATACATCATCATCAACCGAAATATCACACATCATCATCAACCGAAATACAATACATAGCATGAATCACTAACCGGTTAGGTTCTCTAAGTGTGAGGGTATGAAGAGTCGGTGAGTGAACTTCCGTATGATGATCCCAAGCTCGATCCGAGAGTCCTAGTGTTGCCGGTTTGAATCCGAGAATGAGGGAAGAAGGTTTGTGCTTCTAGGGTTTTAGTGAGAGAATGTAGGAGTGTGTGTGTAGGAGAGTGTGTAGATTGCCCAAAGAATGGAAAGGTTGGCTATCCACCAAGGTTATATACTTGTTCTAAATTGGTGCACCCTAGTGGGCTTTCGGGTAGACTAAGGGGGTGCATGGCCCAACCGGCCCAACTGTTGCACTGTTCACTCGAGACCGCATGGTCTCGAGTCGGGTCCTTGTGTCTCGGGTCATATAAACACACGCATACATACAAGCACAACACATAATCATATAAATTCACTTATATCATTCATTAAACCAACAAGTCAATTAGTCACATAACGTTCAAGCATGTTACATCAAGATACAACGAAGGGTTCTAAATATCGAGTTGTCACATTATCCCCAAGTTGAAAGAAATTTCGTCCCGAAATTTGGTAAGTACTCACTGAGGAAGCTAGTTAAGTTGTATGGTTTTCACTGGTTTTCCTGGGGTGTCACATCCTCCCCCCGTTGATCTGGAATTTCGTCCCGAAATTCCGTAGCTTCAGCCTCAGTAGTGGTTGTACTGTTTGCGAACAGTTGGGGATACTTTTGTTTCATCTGATCTTCGCGTTCCTAGGTGAACTCTGGGCCGCGACGTGAGTTCCAACGAACTCGAACGAGAGGTATTCTAGTGTTCTTGAGGACCTTAACATCCTGGTCCGTGATCTCAACTAGTTCCTCGACGAATCGTAACTGCTCGTCGATAGTGAGTTCCTTCAGAGGAACTATGTGGGTCTCTTCTGACAGACACTTCTTCAGATTCGACACGTGGAAAACGTTGTGAACTGCACTGAGTTCTGCTGGTAAGTTCAGTCTGTAGGCCACCCTGCCTATTTTCTCGATGATTTCAAAAGGTCCGACGTATCGTGGGTTAAGTTTGCCTCGTTTACCAAAACGAACCACACCCTTCCAGGGTGAAACTTTGAGTAGTACCCGCTCCCCAACCTGGAGCTCAAGTGGTTTCCTGCCCTTATCGGCGTAGACTTTTTGACGGTCACGAGCTGCCGCCATGCGTTGTCGTATTTGAGCAATTCGTTCAGTTGTGTCCACCACATGTTCTGGACCAGTGATCTGACTATCCCCCACCTCTGCCCAACAAAGAGGTGACCGGCATTTACGCCCGTACAATGCCTCAAACGGAGCAGCTTTAATGCTGGTGTGGTAGCTGTTATTGTACGAGAATTCCACAAGTGGCAGATGCTTTTCCCAGCTGTTGCCAAAGTCGATTACACATGCACGAAGCATGTCTTCTAAGGATTGGATAGTGCGCTCAGACTGCCCGTCCGTCTGAGGGTGATACGCTGTGCTCATGTCTAATCGTGAGCCAAAGGATTTGTGCATTGCTTGCCACAGTTCTGAAGTGAAACGTGCATCTCGATCTGAGATAATAGAGGTGGGCACCCCGTGCCTTGAAACAACTTCCTTGAGGTATACTTCTGCTAAAGTGGAGAATTTATCCGTCTCCTTGATAGCCAGGAAGTGCGCAGACTTTGTGAGTCGATCCACGATCACCCAAATAGTATCATTTCCGCGCTGGGATCTAGGCAGGCCAGTAACGAAATCCATGGAAATTTGCTCCCATTTCCATTGTGGTATCTCTGGTTGTTGGAGTAGGCCTGAGGGTTTCTGGTATTCCGTCTTGACTCTGGCACAAGTCAAACACTTGCTGACGTAAGTTGCTATGTGGGCCTTCATGCTAGGCCACCAATACGTAGTTTTGATATCGTGGTACATCTTATCTGAACCAGGATGTACCGAGTAGCGAGACTTGTGTGCTTCATCCATCACAAGCTCTCGTAGGTTTCCAAAGAGTGGGATCCAAATGCGTCCCGTTACGTAGTAAGCACCGTCTTCCTTCTGTTCTAAGCGTTGCCTTGAGCCGTGTAGGGCTTCCGCCCTGACGTTTTCTGGTTTCAATGCTTCTATCTGAGCAGCTCGTATTTGGGAAGGAAGACTAGAATGCATAGTGAGTTGTAAAGCTCGCACGCGCTTAGGCGCGGTGTCCTTTCGACTGAGGGCGTCGGCCACAACATTGGCCTTGCCCGGGTGATACCTGATCGAGCACTCATAGTCATTCAGTAGCTCGACCCATCGTCGTTGTCGCATATTCAGTTCTTTCTGTTTGAAGATGTGCTCGAGGCTCCTGTGGTCGGTGTAGATGGCACACTTGGTACCGTACAGGTAATGTCTCCATATCTTTAGTGCAAAAACAACAGCTCCCAGCTCTAAATCGTGTGTAGTGTAATTCTTCTCATGAACTTTGAGTTGGCGTGAGGCGTAAGCTATAACTTTATCTCGTTGCATCAATACACAACCAAGACCCTGAATTGACGCGTCACAGTAGACCACGAAGTCGTCCGTGCCCTCTGGCAAGGAAAGGATAGGTGCGCTACAAAGTCTATCCTTTAAATGCTGAAATGCTAACTCCTGTGCATTTCCCCATCGATAAACAACGCCTTTCTGCGTTAGTGAGGTGACAGGCTGTGCAATCTTGGAAAAATCCTTAATGAACCTCCTGTAGTAACCTGCCAAACCTAAGAATTGGCGAATTTCCTTTGGTGTACGAGGTGCAGGCCAGTTCTTAATCGAATCCACCTTGGATGGATCAACATGAATCCCATCCTTGTTTACCACATGGCCTAGGAAATGGACCTCACGAAGCCAGAAGTCGCATTTTGAGAACTTCGCGTAAAGTTGTTCCGTTCGAAGGAGTTCCAAAATGAGTCGTAGAAGCTGCTCGTGTTCCTCCTGACTCTTAGAATAGATCAGGATGTCGTCGATGTAGACTATAACGAACTTGTCCAGATAAGGCTTGCACACTCGATTCATCAAGTCCATGAAAACCGCTGGTGCGTTTGTCAGCCCAAAAGGCATGACCAAAAACTCATAGTGGCCATATCGAGTTCTAAAAGCTGTTTTGGAGACGTCCTCTTCTCGGACTCTCAGCTGGTGATATCCTGATCTCAAATCAATCTTTGAATAATAGCTCGACCCTTGCAGCTGGTCGAACAAGTCGTCAATATGTGGTAGAGGATAACGATTCTTCACCGTCACTTTGTTGAGTTCGCGATAGTCGATACACATTTTAAAGGTACCGTCTTTCTTCTTCACAAATAGCACTGGAGCTCCCCAGGGCGATGAGCTAGGACGAATAAAACCCTTATCCAAGAGTTCTTGCAGTTGCGTAGAGAGTTCTTCCAACTCTGATGGGGCTAAACGATAAGGTGCATGAGCTATAGGTGCAGCTCCAGGAGCTAGTTCAATCTGAAACTCGACCTGGCGATGAGGCGGAAGACCGGGTAATTCCTCAGGAAATACCTCAGGATAGTCGCGTACAATTGGAAAGTCTTCTATCTTCTTCTCTTTCTCCAAGGTGTCAGTAACGAGAGCCAAAATGGCAGTGTGGCCCTTTCTCAAGCACTTCTGGGCCTTAAGGAGAGAGATGATGTTCTCAACAGCATTCCTCTTGTCGCCACGAATCATGAGAGGTTCACCGCCTGAACCAGGAATACGAACAATCTTCTCGTTGCAAAGAATCTCTGCTCGGTGTTGGGATAACCAATCCATCCAATTGACAACGTCGAAACTACCCAAGATGATAGGAATAAGGTCGATAGAGAAGGTCTGGTTAGCAAGAACAAGTTTACAACCCTTGACTACGTGTGTGGCCTCTAAACTCTTACCATTTGCTAGCTCTACAGTGTGCTTGTTGTTCAAGGGTGTTGGAATACGCTTAAGCATTCGACTAACCTCTAGTGACATGTAGCAGGTATCGGCACCCGAATCAAATAAAACTGTAACATAAAAGTCGTCGAGAGGGAACTTACCCGCCACAACATTGGGGTCATTCCTTGCTTCACCTTGGCCAATCACGAACGCCCGCCCCCTGGCTCCGTTGTTGTTGTTGTTCCCATTGTTACCATTCCCCTGATTTTTGTTATTGTTGTTGTTGTTCTGGTTCCTGTTCAGTTGGGGGCAATCCCTCTTGAAATGGCCTTCAGCTCCACACTGAAAGCACCCTTTGTTATCACCTTGCTGCTGCTGCTGGCGTTGGTTCTGTTGAGCTTGTTGACGATTCTGATTGGCGGGATATAAGCTCCTGCAATCCTTTGCAGCGTGACCTGGCTTGTTGCACCGATGACAGTTACCCCTGGTGCATGGCCCGCTGTGGTGCAGGCTGCAGCGATTGCACTTGGGGTGATTCCCTTTGTACCCACCATGACTTTGACCACCAGATGATTGCTGACTAGGGCTCTTGTAGTCATCAGTCTTTCTCTGCTGAGACTGGGACTGAACAGAAGTCGACCCCTTACTTGAAGCTCCATCCCATTTCCGTTTGTTGTCATTAAGAGCACCTGAAGTAGTTGTAGCACTTATACGCTTTGGTAACCTGTTCTGCTCCACCGCCTGATCAGTGAGACGGTGAGCCAACTGAACAACTTGCTGGATGGTGGCTAGGTTTGCTGAAGTCACATGACTTTGGATCTCTGGCACCAAGCCCTTGAGGAAGAGTTCAATTCGCTTAATTGGAGGGTCCACCATAGTAGGACACAATAATGCAAGCTCGTTCGACCTCTTGGTATACGCCTCAATTTCTGACCCCGTCATCTTGAGGTTGAAGAACTCGACTTCCCGCTTATGAATGTCATCCCGACTGCAATATTCTTCCTTGATCATCTCCTTAAAAGTTTCCCATGGGGTGGCGTTGGCAGCAACCAACCCCAGCATTTGGACCTGAGCGTTCCACCATGTGAGGGCTAAACCCTCGAGAGTACCGGTAGCATACTTCACCCTGCGCGCCTCAGGGCACTCACACATTTCGAAAACTGACTCGAGCTTCTCAAACCAGTGGAGGAGACCTACTGCTCCTTCAGTGCCGCTAAAAGTAGTTGGTCGGCAGTCCATGAAAGTTTTAAAAGTGCACACAGGTGGCTGAGCATGTTGACCTATTGTGGGTGAAAGAAAGACAGAGTTTAACACAAAGGTTGGTTCACGAGAGTAGGATCTAAAGATCCTAGAATGAGTTTGGACTGCAGGATATACCTCCTGCGTGTGCAGCTGCAAGTGCCGCAGCCACTCGTTCGTTAATCAGAGCCGTCAACTGGGCTTGAGTCATGTTAACGCGTCCAGACATGATCTTCATATAAGAGGGAGACATGAGTGAGAGAGGTTCGCGAAAGTGCGATGGCGGAAGAGAGTAAGCACACACGTGTTTAAGCAACAGTAGTTATACTAACCAAGCATACCATGAGCAATGTACTATGTAACTAACAAGTAGGCAATATATACGCAGATCATATCACCTAGAATGTTGAGCCTTGCATGTGGAGTGAAGCGTCGTTGTGGATCGTAAAGCACTGTACAGGTTATAGTCTGATTTTAATAAAACTCTTTCCCCTTATTAAAACCAAGTTCACTATAACCAATGGCTCTGATACCAATCTGTCACACCCCCAAAATCCACCTGCGGAATACTGCCGCTTGGAGGCGTGACTGACAAGGATCCAGCCACCAATCATATTTGAACAAGCATATAAGTAGTTATAAAATCCAACCAATACAATTGGTGTCCAAACAAAACATAGTTTAAGTTGCAAGCGGAAGCATAACATTTAAAACCAAAACATAAGTTTAATTGTTTCAAAGTTTAACATGGCACACAGCTGTCCATGTCCCACAACGACTCTCTTCCATGCAAGCTCCAGCTAAGTACCTATTGACCTGCAAAACATGTAGTAACGAGTCAACAACAAGTTGAGTGAGTTCATGGTTGGGTGTTCATTTTTAGGTTGTTCCAAAAACAGTTTCCTTTAACTGGCATCCTGCCGTGGGGGTTACCCCATAGTTGAAAACGTGATTTTTTTACCCATTTACTCTGGCGATACAGCCGTGGGGGCTACCCTGTGTTAGTTATCTGGCATTTCGGCCGTGGGGCCTACCCCATGTATACACTAGACTCGTTACCATATCGACTGCTGACTGTAGTCATGTTTATGTGCCCTGAACTGTCAATGTCTATCATCATTGAGGTGCCCAGATCCATTAGTTCACGCCCGTCCTCTACGGCACGGTGTGAGGCTTGTCAGACCTAAATAGCGCTATCTAACTAATGACCCGCTCGCCATTGGCCCGACGATTATGTCGATATAAAAAGGAGGGACTTCGTGATAGAGTTTTGGTCTAGTACGAGTTATCTGTCCATGAGGACGAGGAATTATATTCCTGAACCAATACTGTCCTACCCAAGAAAGGACGAGGAATCCATGTTCCTTAACCCCATTCCCAAACCCCTGGGAATCCCATGCTTTGTAGAGGGTGTGAACTCACCTTGGTTTGCTCGGCAGATACACAGAAAGGTCAATCAAGTTGTAAGTGGTCAACTACGTCCTAACATAGATACCATTCAAGTCAGGTTCATATCCAAGTAATGCACGTATGTTCTACACGTATTGTACACAAGTAACGATCATGGCATACATGTCTAGCATGGCAGTTCATCAACAGTTCGTAACAAGTTCCACAGTAACATTCACGTAACAACCAAAGTCTAAGTGTGCGGCCCAAACAGTTGGGCTCGTAATGGCATGCAAGTCCAAACCACTATGCACAACATACGCATTCAACAACAACACATGAAGCCCATAAGTTCGGCCCAAACACCTAAGCCCGTAGCAGTGTGCAAGTCCAAATCAGAAGGAGTGTGTACGTGGTCTCGAGTCGAGACTAGAGATCTCAAGTCGAGACTATGCGATCTCGGGTTAAAGCCTACGAGTTCTCGAGTCATGCATGGACTAGTCGAGACTAGGTGGTCTCGAGTCGCAACCGGACTCGCAACCGTGGTCTCGAGTTATGTTGCTTGTGCTGGCATTGTGTGGTCTCGAGTCGAGACTAGAGAGTTCTCGATTCGTAACCTGTGTCGCAATCTGCGGTCTTGAGTTGTCATGTGGTGATCTCGAGTCGAGACCAAGTGTCTCGACTGGCACACCTGCTAATAACCGGCGTTTGTACTAGCCAATGGAAATCCGATTTCATGTAACAGTGTGTACTATCCATACAAACATGTTTTCTTGTCTAGAACTTAAATAAAATGGATCAAACAAGCATTTTCAAATGTTCATAACATGTTCATATCATATTCAAATATTCATAATAACATTCAAACTTGTTCATTATGCTAGGGTTTTCCATATTTTGAAATATGATAAATCAAACCATCTTATCCTATCATATATTCTAATCATGCACATCATCTAACCCACATATGCAACATCCGATTTCATGAGTAATAAACCTCCTAAACATAATCAAGCCATTCGGATTCAACCATATAGAGCCGATTGCAATCATTCATGATCCATCACGTATTATCTATACTAAGCCGATATTTCATCATCATATAACAACAATCTTAACACCGGTTATTCAAGGAGGATATATATTCATCATGTATAAAACTTAATAAGCAACCATATTATCAAAAAACTTCATCATACATCATCATCAACCGAAATATCACACATCATCATCAACCGAAATACAATACATAGCATGAATCACTAACCGGTTAGGTTCTCTAAGTGTGAGGGTATGAAGAGTCGGTGAGTGAACTTCCGTATGATGATCCCAAGCTCAATCCAAGAGTCCTAGTGTTGCCGGTTTGAATCCGAGAATGAGGGAAGAAGGTTTGTGCTTCTAGGGTTTTAGTGAGAGAATGTAGGAGTGTGTGTGTAGGAAAGTGTGTAGATTGCCCAAAGAATGGCAAGGTTGGCTATCCACCAAGGTTATATACTTGTTCTAAATTGGTGCACCCTAGTGGGCTTTCGGGTAGACTAAGGGGGTGCATGGCCCAACCGGCCCAACTGTTGCACTGTTCACTCGAGACCGCATGGTCTCGAGTCGGGTCCTTGTGTCTCGGGTCATATAAACACACGCATACATACAAGCACAACACATAATCACATAAATTCACTTATATCATTCATTAAACCAACAAGTCAATTAGTCACATAACGTTCAAGCATGTTACATCAAGATACAATGAAGGGTTCTAAATATCGAGTTGTCACAGATGTACTTGACAGCATCCAGACCCAACATCAAGTACCTGACATGCCTCGCGGCCCGATATCAGTCAAGTCCTAGAGCCTCGCATATGTCTATCGTCAAGAGGATCCTACGCTACTTGAAAGGAACCCCAAGCCTGGGGTTGTGGTATCTCAAAGATGGTGACTTCATGCTCGAAGGATACTCAGATTCTGATTTCGGATGTTTCAAAATCAATGCAAAATCAACAACTGCAGGCTGCCAATTCTTCGTACCCCGATTGGTCACGTGGCAATGTAAGAAGCAAACCTCTGTTGCTTTATCAACATGTGAAGCAGCGTACGTGTCTACTAGCAGCTGCTGCTCTCAGATCCTGTGGATTCAGCAACAGATGCGCGATTACGGTTTGCAATTTCTTACTTCACCTATTTTTGTTGATAATGAGGCAGCAATCAACATAACGAAAAATCTGGTACATCACACTAAAACCCAACATATTGAAATTCGTCATCACTTCATCCGAGACTGTTTCGAGAAGAAGTTGATACGAATTAACAAAATCCACACCGACGAACAAAAGGTAGATTTACATTCCAAAGCTTTCGATAAAACTCATTTTCAATATCTTTTAAAATTGAATGGTATGAAGCTGTTGTCGGATGCGGAGGAAATAGTTGGCGTTGATAAGAAAACCACTGCAGATAATGTTGAGAAGCCGACTTCACTGGTTTGTCGTATTTTTAGTTGTTTTGGTATTTAGGGGGAGACAGAAATATTTTCAGAAAATACAAAAACAACTAAAAATCCAAAAACATGAGATATTTTCAAAATCCAAAAACAATAGAAAACCCGGAAAGAGTTTATGTAAAAAGAGGAAATGATAGTACATTAGCTAGACAATTACAGTATGCTAAGGAAATGTAATGTTTAAAAGCGTTAAGCAGTCTTGTTGATGATATGCCGATATGTTTTTACACACTTAGTAGACTGATTCGGGATATAAACATAAAATCATATCTTGCTTATTTCGTGGGGAACATCTCTCAGATATATAGGTAACCCCTGAAATCTTGTTTGAAAGATTCTCTATTTCTGACATACTAGGTCTATGTGCTTGATGATATCTGGGGTATTATACCAGGACTTCTGATTTTGGGGAAGCAATAGCCTAGTCCTCGTATAATACTCTGCACTGCTTTAAATCTTTAAAGCCTCCCCTTAGCATAAAAAATGATAAGCATTGCAAAATGTGATTCATGTGCTGTTGAAGAAAAGATCCCCAAACGGGACACACCGAAAGTCGAGCCATCATCTCTCTGTCTGAACGGAAGTTCTAACCTGAGCTCTCATGGCCTCGCATTACCCGTTACAGATATCATTATTGTATGTTCACCTGTAAGACTAAATATAGAAGTCTGGATACGAGAGTATATTCTGAGGTGGGACACACGTATAAGTTAAGTCTTTAAAACACTAAATCGTATCCTGAATAAGTTGAAATTTGTGTGAAAATTTAAAAGGATCAGTATATTGGCAATCTAAGTGAATTGTTTAATACCTAGTGTGTAATCAAGCTCAATGGTACTTGTAACGTGTTGGTAGCTGATATGATCCTCTAACACGCTCACCAAAAATATGTTTATAAATAGTTTACTTTACAGCATTTCATTTCATAGTTAGTCAAAAACCCAAAAAGATTTCATAGTGTTTCAGTCTAAACTTTCTTAAAATCCCAAAAAGATTTTACATTTCTGCTTTAGTTTTTCGACAAACCAAGGTAGGAAGCTGATCTTCAGACTCTCAGTCATGAAGCAGAGCAGGAAGTTTCTGAACTGGACAACAGGGTTGGGAGCTAATCTTAAAAGGCTTGAAAAATTCAAAGTCAAAACTAGTTCATTAAATTGACACTTGAACAAACTTTCAGAAAAATGTTTGAAAAGTTTGAATAAATTGTCAGTTGTTTTGTTTCGAGTCAACCAAGGTCATTAACTTGGACTTGGTAGACAAATTAAGTGCCTAGGGTCATTAACTTGGACCTAGATACTTAAGTGGATTTCTAAAAACTAACCAAATCTGATAAAACGTCAAAATGTCAAAAGAGAGGTGTTTGGATCAAATGGCGATCTGATCGGATGGCAATCCGATTGGATGGCCATCCGATACTTGGTCATGCCTATATATAGTGGTCAATGGTCTTCAGTCAAACCTTCTTCGATCGAGCGACCATCCGACACTCACCCAAACACTCTCACTTTTCTTGATCTTGATTCTTCACTCTTTCTTTCCACACTACATTGGATTGTTGGCTTGCTCAACCTTCACAATAGGAAAGGTAAGTTTACTAAATTTCACCGTCAAATTTTGATGTATTTATATGCTATCGGCTCGGACGAGGATAGATTCCTAGATCTAGGCATATTTAGGATGTTTTTATGCAATCCAAACATATGGTTTTGTTCACGGGCCTTAGATCTATAGGTTTACCGTCTCAATTTGTACAAAAACATGTTAGAATTGATGAATTGAAGGTTAGAGGTGTTCGGTTTTCGGTGCACATAAAGTCAAATTAATCTCAATCTAGGCCGAGTTAGTGAAAACTGAACATAGGGTTTTGAAAATGGGCAAAAACTCTACATGAAAACATGTTCAATTTTGTCAAAAAGTTAGACAAATTTTGGTGTTCATAGGATATTCAAACTGTTCTTCATTGTCAGTTGATCGAGTGGCAGTTCGATCGGATGGCAATCCGATCGGATGGCCATCCGATCCAATGCATTTTATATGTTTGAAATATTTCTAAGTGTTGTCTTGAAATTTGTGCTTTATTTGTTAACAAAAGTTTTGGATAGAATGGCAACTCGATCGGATGGCAACTCGATCGGATGGCAATCCGATCGGATGGCCATCCGATCCATTTCACACATTCAACTATTTTATGAGATTATTTGTTTGTCACGTATCGAGTAGTAATCCGATCGGGTGGCCATCCGATCCTCATCACTTACTCATTTGTTTGACTTGTCAAAGGAGCTGATCTGTTAGTCACATGGATCAAGTGACAATCCGATCGGGTGGCCATCCGATCCACATTCTCATGACTTGTACTGATTATTGGTCCTTATGGTTTTGGCAATCTGATCGGATGACCATCCGATCGGATGGCCATCCGATCCTCAGTACTACATAGAGTGAAAGTTCCAGTGTTAGAAAAATTTTGAGTTTTCAAAATTTTTATCACTTATCACTTCTTGACTCGTACTTCGTGCAAACTTTAACGTCGATTATTCTTGCAGACAAGAGCATCAGATTGGGACAAATCTCACAACATTTATTGTATTTTGGAGGAGAACTATGCTAATATGGAGCCATTTCGTGATATGGAGAAGTTCTTAAGAGAAAGTAAAATCAATAAGGCGTTGACTGATAGAACAAAGGTGTACGAATCTCATGTAAGAATGTTCTGGAAATCGGCAAGGTATGATGAGAGTACAAAGATGATACATTCGACAGTTCCAAAGAAAGATGAGAATGATAAGGATGTCGATATAGAGATTAAGTTTGATGTGGGAGATGTGAGACGTGTATTGGACTTAGGAGATAATGATAGTGACCCTACCATTGTTCCTGAACAATTATGCAAAGGTCTATGGTTTAAAATGGGTTTTGTAGGACATGTAAACGACAAATATCTCAAGTTCATGTTTAATCGATCTTACAAGTTTCTGGTTCACTGCGTAATACATGCTTTATCTCACAGGAAGGGAGCTTATGACGAACCATCCGACTATATCATGATTATAATCACTTGTTTGGTGCTTAACAGGCCATACAATGTATCTCAAGTGATATTTGATCATATGGTGGATAATATCAGGGGTGAGAAGTACATTATGTACCCCAGGTTCATACAAATGATGATAGATGATCAAGTGCAATATCTTGTGAAGGATCCTGAAGATGAGTTAGGTCTACGTCATATGGCAGCTGAGACTTTGAATAGACTAACTCAATATAAGCTGAAGAAAGATGAAAAAGAGCTAAGGGCAAAGCATATGATCTGCAAGATAAACAACAAAAACTATGTAGCTCCAGATAATGACGCTTGGAGGCATGAGAATAGCAACTCTGAAGACGAAACAAATAGTCTAAGAGATATGCATGAGAAGAAGTTAAGATACTGGTTTGTGAAGGACGAAAAAAGAAAGAGAACACCAAAGGCCTCCCCAGCTGTATCTGCTCCTAAAGTTTCGACACCAAAGATCGTTGTTAAGGGTATAGTTGAAAGGGGGAGTAATAAGAAAAGCTAGAATTATTAAATGCTACATCTTACTAATGAGTGTTTTAATGATTGTTTTGCAAGGCCTTCAAAGAAATCACCACCAATGTTGGTTGATGAGCCTGTTCTTGAACCTGCTGATGTTCTTCAACAAGGCGTTGGTCTGTTAAAGGATACACTTGAAAGTTTTCTAAAGAAAAATGAAGAAGCTACTGCTGCTCAAAGCTCAAGTGTTGAAAAGATTGATGAATCTGCAAAGCATGTTCAACCTGAAAGTGTTAAAGAGAAAGAACCTGAAGGTGTTGTTCATGAAGATTCAAGTGATGCTGACGATGAATCGACTGATACAGAGCCAAAGATTGATATGTCAAAGATTGGTTTTGGAAAGGTTACTTTGAAGAAGAAACCTTAGAAAAAGAAGAAGAAAGGCTCAGACGATGAAGATGAGACTTATGTTCCTACACCACAGGTTGAGAAAAAGAAAGGCGTTCTAAAGCGTAAAGCAGTTCAATCTGGAGTTATTCCAAGAAGAGTCAGGGAAAAGAAAGGAGGTGCTACTGTGCCTGAAGTTCAAAGCGGCAAAAGTGAGAAGCACATTACAACATCAAAGGTTCATGAAGCTGTTAAAGATCAAAATGTTGAAGTTCCTGAGGCTCTAGAGGTTTAAAGTCTTGAAAAACCTGTAGCAGAGAAAGAAAAAGCTCCACAAAACCCTGAATATGAGAGAGTAGAAAAGAAAGGTGATGCAGAATCGTCAAAGCAAAAGAAAACTACTCTTCCTGATCCATTTGAAGGTTTTCCCAACATTCATGGTGAACTCAAAGATGATATTCTCCCTGATGAAGAATTTGATATGTTTCATGACGCAACAGTTCAAGATCTGAAAAAGAAAGTAAGTCTTCTAGAAAAAGAGAAAGCAAAAGCTGAAGCAGAACGTGATGAGATAAAAGAGCAGCTTGAGAAGATTACTAAAGTGAATGAGGAAATGAAGTCTGTTGTGATCAAACATACAAAGAAGATAAAGACTTTGGTAGAAGATGTGGATGATAACGCTAAGCTTTTTGAGCAACTATCTACAGAGATTTCTGATCTGAATGTCAAGTACGCAAACATGAGTGATACTAATCAGACACTACATTAGATGTTACAAGAACTCCATGAAGCGTCTGCTAATGAAATCAAAGTGCTAAAGCTGGAGATTGAAACACTTAGGGCTGATAAGACAGTGAAAGATGAACAGCTTAACATGTTATACACAGTGATGGAACATCATTTGGGCATCAATATTCAGTCTATTTACAACAACCTTGAGATCCAAAGAGTTGAAGAGCGAAGAGTTGCCAGAGAGAAAGAGTTGGCTCAGGAAGCAACTCAGAATGTAGGATCGGTTTGCGACCCGAACGAGTCGTTCAGAAGAGATTTTATCAGTTTCAGATGCGGAAAATAAGAAACTGACTTTGAAACAGCTTGGTTATCACTTTAAACACTGATTTGATTGATATAATAGCAATTACAATCAGTCTTCACACCGGCAGCACCTCGGTATGGAATTCACGAACTGTTTCAAATGAAATGCATGACCACCTATATATAGGACTCAGCTTTCGCTTGAAGCATACATGTTGACTTCAAGAGAAACCTCCTAAATATCTCAAGCGAAACCCACATAATTTCCTTTCAAGCGAAACCTACATATACAAACTAACATTCTGATTCATGCAAGTCTTGTGTTTTGTGTAATGATGCAATGATGATGTAAGCATGATGATGTCACTTGTGATGTCACTATTATGATGTCATCATCAAGAATGATGACATCATTCTTGATCAGATCCGCAATGCAGCTCAGACTCGATATAAGACGAAATCGACATATGAATGCACTAACAGACTCCCCCTCAGATGTTGACGAGTCTTAAGTGTCGAGTCTTTACAATCTTCAGTCTTTATCAGTCTGAACGCTCTCTGAAATATCTCACAGTGTAAGCATCCTTAAACTTTATCTCCTTCTCCTCTTCAGCATCAACAAACTCCCCACGAACAATCTCTACTCGGATGTCTTCAGACTCCCCCTTTCGATATGCTGGGATCGCAGTCTGGCATGTTAAAATCATAAAGTCCTCAGGTATCGGAACCTGGCTTTCTATCTCTTAGAAACCTGCACATCCTCTACCTCACAATAAATTTTCTGATGATAACTTTGTAAAAACAATCTCACCATCTAATGAACCACTTTCAGGAATTATACAAACAAAGAATGATTTTTTCAATGTTAATCTTTGATGAACCACTTGAAGATATATCATTTTTATTTTCAAAACAACACACTCTCCCAAACCATCTGTTCATCATGTTTAGCACTCAGAATTTTGAAAATTAGCTCTCCAACACCAGTTGTCGAAAATCTTTTTGTATTTTTCAAAATTTATGTTAAAACACTCTGAAAATCTTTTTGGATTTTTGAATAGAATGAAATGCAATAAAGAAATATATACAGACACTATTTTTGTGAGTTTGTGTAAGAGGATCATATTAGTTTTTTTAGACAAATCACCAACACTGTTAAGCTTTAAACATTTTAAGCTCTTAACGATTCACATTGATTGACGATATTCTTGTCCACATAAACTCAATCTAAAAACTTTTGAAATGCTTACCGATACATTAAGGTATATTAATTTTGCACTAAATTCTTATGGACCCCACAATCTCAGCATATCCCCTCATCATGCAATACACTATCTCAAGTAATGCCTTTAAACTTTTATCAACTGTGATTTGTGCGAAAACAAAGCAGAATGTTTAAACATTAACAATCAGGTCGATACTTCCGTATACGCAGAGAAAGTCCAATGTTTAAACAAAATAAGAAAAATAAAACAAGTTGAAGTTGATTAGGCTTTAACCACCAGGTCGATACTTCCGTATACGCAGAGGTGATCCAAAGCTTAAACGAAACACCAAAGAAAATAAAGCAGAACGTTTAGGCAATAACATCCAGGTCGATACTCACGTATACGCAGAGGATGTCCAATGCTTAAACAAAATAAAGAAATAAGACAAGTTTAAATCTTTGTAAAATAAAATGCACAATCACAGTGACTTTTTAGCAAAGTTGTGAAAGTTCACAAACTTAACCAGTTTTATGTGTTTCGACAATCAGCGATTACTGAGCAGGCACACAATCAAGAAGGACAAAACTAAGTACTATGCTTTCAATCATGTTTCCCACTAGAACTAGGCTTTTTCATTTAGGTTTGTATCGTTCTCACAAATCTACTAGTCTAGCTGAGCCTACCGTCACATCTTAAGTAAGATCGTTTATCACATTTTATCTCTCCATTTCTTTAGCATGCTGTGACAGTCCAACTGATCTACTATCATTTCCTCTTTTTGACAACAAAACTCATTTTTGCATTTTTTCAACGTTTTTGACATTTCAAATTTTCTAATTTTTAAAATTTTTCTCCCCCTAAAATCAAAATATATTCCAATTTTGATTTTCTGGGAAAAATTGAAAACAAGTTGTACAAGAAATGTGACAACATGATGAGAATCACTTCAATTCTCCATTCATTTGGCTTGAACAATCAGAACTCCCCCTGACAACAAACTATTTTCCCATAGTGATTTCAAAACACTTAAGGTTGTTTTAATCAAAATAGTTTTTCCGGAAAATAAGTTTTGTGTGTCAATTCTCAAATTCGGGTTTTCATCACTTTGTTTTCTTTAACCACTTGTAGGATTTTACATTTATCGATTTTTCAACACAATCACTTGTAGAAAATCAAGTACAACTTAATGTCCCTGATTTACCACTTGTAACTCGAAATATCACCGAAGTGAATTTCTCAAGAAATATGCCGATACCTGCTCCACACTTACCAACCTGGGAGCTCCGGCAAGTCAGGTTTTTCATTTAAACAGATTCACCCAAGCCTGACGGTCCTTGGATGATTTTGAATTCTTGTTCAACAATGGTGGAAAATTTGCATCATCCATTGTTAGACCAGAATTCTCAACTTTTACCTCAACATACGGCTCTTCTGGCTTTACCACACCAGATTCATTGCCTGAACTTGGCTTGTCTGACTTTGAAGAGTCAGATTCATCGCCAACAACTGGCTCCTTTGTTTCCGGAGAAACAAATTCATCACTATGAACCTTCTTTTTCTTTACTCTCTTCTCTGTCCTCAGATTTGTATCTGATGAATTCGTTTTGCTTGATTTGTCATTCTTTGGCGAGCAAGACGATTTATCAGAACTTTTATCTGTTTTACCAGTTGTATCCGAGGACAAAATCCTCTCCAGATACTCTCTGGCCTTCTTCCTCTTCTTCCTGAGTCTGTCTTTTTGTCCCTGAGAAAGTTTCACTTTCGTTTCTTGAACTTTAGGTTCTTGAACCTTCTGTTCTTTGGGCTTGACATTGACTGGTTTCTTCACCTGCCTCTGAGATTCAGCCTTCGATCTTCTCATTGATCTCATTGAGCAATCTCTAGCAATATGACCTCTAATTTGGCAGTTATAGCATCTTCTCGTCTCATAACTCCAACTCTGGCAGTTAACAGCAATGTGTCCTTGATAACCGCATCTGTAACACACTCTGTTATCGTACCATGTACCACCTTCAGTCCAAACATTCAGATCATAGCACTGTTTGGCTTGGTGATAATCATCTCTCCTCTTGTATGCTGGATTTGGCTTTTAAGCACTGTGGTCAAACCTGCACCACTTACTACCAACAATTTTTGAGTTTTCATTTTTTAATTTTTGTAATTTTTGATTGCGATTGGATGATTGATCTGATGAACTTTTATTCTCTTTTTGTACATTTTTCAAATTTTTCTCTTTTTGTTTTTGTTCCACTTTCTTCTTCAAAGGTGTTTGCTTAGAGCATTCTCCCTTTTCAGTTGATTGCGGAACAGTTTCTTGAAAATTTTCTTTTAATTTCAAAAACAAATTCTTTTTTTTTAATTTTTTCATTTTCATCATCAGATTTTTCATCGCAATCTTCAACTATGACTTTATCATAGTTTGTGACATCGTCACTTATTGGAACTGAATTTACTGGTTTTGGGCTGGGAATAGCTGAAGTATTCACAAAAACCTTCAACTTTTCTTCCCATTCCCTGATTTTACCTTCTAACTCTTTGATTTTCTTTTGAGCACATTCAGCTTCTTTTTCAAGTCGAATAATCGTCTGAAGATGAGAATTTATCATTTTTTGCTTTTCAATGTTATTTTTGCTAAAAACAGATCTCCCATCTTCAAGAATCGTTATTTGACTTTGAAAATCTTTTTCAATCTTTACTTTTTCATTTTCCAAATTGTATATTTGATTTTTCAAAACATTTTCTGATTTTTTAAGATTTTTGTTTTCTAATGACAAACTCTCAACCTCCTTCAAGAGTTTGTCATTTTCAAATGTCAACTTCTCACAATTTTTCAGCAAAACAAGAATCTGTTTATCATCAGCTTTTGTCTCAACCTTTAAAGATGAAATATTTTCAACCTGTTTCTTTTCCTCATGAACACTTTCATCCTTACTCTCTTTTTCTGATGAATGATCAAAGATAGGTGCATCTTCTTCAACCTTTTTCTTTAATACTGGTTCAGGATTCACAGATACAGGTTTTTCAGATTCTACTTTCTCAATCTTGACAGCTGGAACTTGTTCAACCTACCTTTTCACACTAGGTTTGATTTGTTTTTCTGTTGTTGCTGCTTTTACTTCTTTCTCAGCTCTGATCTCCTCTTTAACAACAACTGCTTTTTGATTCTTTCTTTTTGCATTTTGTTTTTCTTTCAATCTTTCAATTTTATCGGCATAAAATAACTTTCCAGTACGTTGATCAGATGGAAGTTGTTGTTTAAGATTTTCAAGTCTTTGGATTTCTTCTTCATACTTGTCACCATCTTCATCAGACGAATGATCAAAAACTTGAACGTTTTCAACAATTTCATTTGCTGAGACTGTTTCTTCATTAGCCTGAAAATAACTCTCCTGTTGAGATACATAGTAATACAACATTATATCTTCAGCAGATTCCATGCTATGGCAACAAATTTCACACAACAAACACTCTAATTTGGCCGTTAGTTTGAAGTCACATGTGCTGACAACAATGCTAGAAATCAAATTCTGATTGGACCGAAACTTTGGACAATAAACTTCAATCACATGGGCTGTTACTAGAGTTATCTTTTCAAGGATAGTGGCTGACAACACTTGATGCTAAACAATTGCTCATTGGACCGATTTATTACACATGCAAACACTGATCACATGCAACTAGACAAATCCAAAACAACTAGCCGACATTTTATCTTTCAACTAAAATTCTATTGGACCTTCATTCTTGAACAGTATGATCACATGGGTTGATGAATGATGTTGAAACATGGCAGCACATGTAACAAGTAAATTCAATTGAGCCGAGAGATCCACTAAACTATACCGACAACATGTGAAATGGCCATGACAATTTACGATAAACACATTCAAACTGACACAAACATGTGATTTCTTTTCCCAACCTACTGACAACTTCGATCAGAATGTTTCACAATACACGATACGTGTTTTCAAGCAAATGCCAGATTCAAGCGAACTCAACACGTATTTCAAGCGAATGCGAGATTCAAGCAGAAGCCGACACGTATTTCAAGCGAAAGTCAGATTCAAGCGGAAGCCGACACGTATTTCAAGCGAAAGGCCAGATGACATCAGCAAATACGAACCAATTTCAAGCGAAAGTCCAATTTTAATCAGATTTAAACCGATTTTAGCTCTAAAACTTTCCAGGATTTGTTAATTCATGATTGCGCATAATATATGTGAATTTGAGCCGATTTTAACCGTGAAAAATTTTTAATTTTGAAAAAGAATGGTGTAGAAATCAGAAAAAGTGACGAAAACAGACTGTTTTTGCAAAATCTCTTCCTGTGATCTGCTTAAACTTCTCAGCTCGTCTTAACACGCTTGCCAAGCACCATTTAATATCCATCAGTTCCATTTCCTCAGCGTCGATTTGATCGTAATCCTCTTTTGTCAACATAGGATTCCCGATCCGACCAGCAACAAAACTACCATAAGATTCTAACACTGTTCCCAACAAGGACATGTGACTCTTAGAAATTTCTGCTGAATAGTCCTCATCATTTTCCAGATTTAGTACAATGTTGCATTGTAACTTTTTGCCATTCTTGGTTGTTGAAATGTTCGGATCAAATGATGGATATGAAGAAAACTTGTGTTGCTGCTTGATCCTTTAGAAGAACTTTCAGATGGACTTTTTGCATTGAATGTTGTTTGAACCTTCGGTGACATATTTGACTTATCAGTAACACCACTTTTGTAATAAAGACCTATGTCTTGTTCACCGTCGAAATCTTTCATTCTTATAACCTTTCTCTGCTCCATCTCCTGAGCTTCAATCTTTTCAATAAACTTGCTCAGTGTCAAATCCTTAAATCCTTTCTTATTTCTGAGCATCATGAGATAAGTACCCCATGTTTCATATGGTAAAGCATCTGATAATTTTTCAATCAATTCCTCATTGTCTTTATTGATTTCCAATCTTTTCATGTTGGCAAGCAGATTGCAATATCTTTCAATTATTTGCTTTGTGCTCTCATTCTTCAAACCTCGGAACAAATCAAACTCTTTCTTCAGTAATGACTTCTTGTTCTTGACCATTTCCTCACTGCCTTGAAACTTTGACTTTAACGCTTTCCATATTGAATATGATGTTCCATTATGTTGTAATAGAACCAGGATGTCTTCTTTAACTGCTTGTTGAATAAGACTTAACATCATCTTCTCATCTTTGTATCTCTTCCGATTTTCAGCACTAAGATCTTTAATCGGAATTTTCTCTTCATCGTCATTCATCGGTCTAACATATTTTGTCTCGACATTCTCCCATGCATCTAGATAATTAGCTTGTACCCAGTTCTCAAAATTTTCTTCCCAACTCTTTTACTCCTCAATGTTCATAAGTTTCGGGGGTTTCTGCATAGTTCCCGTTTCGTTTTCCAACATCGTGTTCTGAGCAAGTGTCATCGGGGTTACTGGGGTAGCGAATGCGTTGTAGAAATCTTCATCCATGTTTCGGATTTTCAAATGAGCTGTATCACCTTTTAAAAATACCTGAAACAAACAAACAAACAATCAATTTAAATGGATAGAATAAGAAAAAAAAATATGACGATTGAATCGATCTAGGACTCGTGTCGAAGACTTGCAGACTGACTAAATTCCAAATCGTGCAAACCGAGTGAATGGGCTGAGTGAATTGATTCAATTGGGCCGAACAGAATCACATGGGCTGACAGGCTTGAATGTTGATTGGGCCGAGAGTATGACTTGGGCCGAGAATTTGTTCAACAATTAATACTCTTGAATGTAATAGCTGTTAAATCAATATACAAGAGGTTTATAGTGTGAATCAAGCTGTTTTCACGTTCGTTTCTTAGTTTCCGCCTCTGAAACGAATTTGAGCTCTTCCGAACGACTCATTTAGGTCGCAATCCGATCCTACAAGTGGTATCAGATCCGCAATGCAGCTCAGACTCGATATAAGACGAAATCGACAGATGAATGCACTAACACAGAAAAAGAAAGGTTTGGTTATTGATACAGAAGAGATACTTGGTACAACAAGTCAACAAGTCCAAGGTGATGTTGAAATGGTAGATGCAGTGGTGAATGAAGAAGAGCATATGGATGTTGATCCACAACAAAGCTTCGTACTTGTTGGTGAAGATACTTCTCTTTCTTATAGTTTTGATGATATAATTCGTTTTGTTCAACTTGAGCAACGAAAACGAAAGGCGGGAGAACCTGAGGTGAAGCTTTTATGTTGGAAAGACGAAGAAAAAGAAGAAGAAGAGGATCAAGAGATGGAATATTGGTTGAATGAGATTGAAATCTATGATCCGATAAATGATAAAGATGATGATGATGATCAAGGATCAACAGGGTTGTTGATTGTGAACCCCTCTGTTCAACAAAAGTTGGATGATTTTCTGAATGACGAGATCAATGAACAGGAGGAGAATCAGCATCAGGAGTTTTCTTCTTTTGGAAAGCAGCATACTGATCAGGTATTCCTCACACAACCAACTGTTATTTACTTAAATGCTCCAGTTGAGGGGGAGTTAGAGGTTCCTAGATCAATGGCTGAGATATTGGAGGAATTGGGGTTAGAAGAAGGGAATTTTAAGTTTGATATTAAAGATGAAATCCCATCATCGCCAGAAAAGGAGTATGAGTTCAAATATGCACATGAAGTTGATAATTTCAATGATGTAATAGTTGAAGAGAGGTCGGATACGTCTGAAGAAGATACACCCTTTCACTATTCTGGTGTTGATGATTCATTTTTGACACTTGCTGAAATGTTTAAGGAACAAAATGAAGACGAATTAAGAAGGAAAGTGGTTGAAAAGATAACAACTGAAGGTATTCCTCAAACTGTTCTGCAAGAAACTTTGATAGAAGAATTGGTCCAAAGTGATGCCAAAGGAGAGGAAGTTTAGGAGACCTCTGCAGTATTTCACAGATCATAAGGATAAATCTCTGGGAGATATTTTATCTTGGGGCTATCTTGAAGATTTGCAAGTTTATGCTATTAGACGGGAACTGGGGGTTCAGTACTTTGAGTTTCTATCAGATATTCAAACACTCCCGTGGTGGGATGTTGAGGAGTTAGTGCAAACAAAGAACATCAAACAGTTCTAATATGGCTTAGACGTGAAGCAGCATGATCAACATTTGTGGAACTACATTAAGTTACAGGCAAAGAACATATTTCCAGATTGGAAGCCACAATATCCTAAGCAAGATATCAAGATTGATCCAGTGACAAAGGAAAAAGATATTACTTTGATAATCAAGCCGCCGAGATGTTTGAAAAACATGCCGCTACGTGCAATGGAGCAGGATTTCTATGCAGATTTTCAGGGTTGGATGTACAACCAGAGCACAGCGGAAGCGGTGATTTCTTTATTCGACAAATCCAAGGGTGAATCAAGGAGGATAAGTGTGTTGGATCCGATGTGGTTGGTGAATTGCTCCAAAAAGGATATTGATGGCCTATTCTACAACAAGATTGTTTAAGAAAAGCCAGACAAAGTTCAAGCTCAACAGTATCAGAAGTTAGTGAACTTGTGCTACGCGAAAGACATTAATTCTGGCAGATACTGGAAGTCAAAGTTCAGAGATCTTGAGATAGATGAGTTCTTAAAGAAATATAAGCGAAGTCAAAGATTTAAAGAGATTGCTGATAGAGCTGCCATTGTGGGACGAAGAAAGTTAATGAGACCACCACCAACAGACCAGACACCAATCGAGAAAGAAGAAAACAAGATCCCAAGGTGGGATAGAAAGCGCGATGGTGATCTTGAGTACAGAAAGTACTGGAATGAAGTTGGTAGGCCATTAAGGAGGAAGATGCTTGCTGAGAGAGATGAACAAAGAAGACAGAAAGCTAAGGCAAGAAGACGCAGCAGGAAGACGGATTAAAGACTATGCAGGAAGGAACTACAGCTACATCCAAGGGGGAGTCTGTTAGTACATATGTCTGTAGCTTCCGTCTGCATCGAGTCTTATGTATTTTGTGATGTGTATGTATGTATATGTATGTTTGTGTCTAGACAATTCAGGGAATGGTGCTTAATTGTTAAAGTGAAATCCGTCGGACGACAAGTGTCATCCGAACGGATGGCCATCCGATCGGATGGTGATCCGAACGGGTGACACTCCTCCTTCCCTGATTGCCTATAAATAGTGGACTTGTGTCATTTGTCCACAACCTTTTGCTGATCATTGTAGCGAAGCTCTGTCTGTCTGACTTTCATCAGGAACTGTTGTATTTTCTCCATCAATAAATGAAATCAGACATGTTAAGTGTTGAAACTGTTGTTAGTGATTCTCAGACGGTGTCGAGGGATTCCGCACCTCGCCACTGATCGATTCAGCTACGTTCTACGACTTAGAACAGATCTCGTGTATGGCCTAACAGCTTTGACACGAATTGCGCCACATGGCATCACCAGGTGCGCCCTGGTGGCCAACTGACGCGGCCCGCGACGAACTCAGGGGTGGCAGTCGC
Organism: Helianthus tuberosus; assembly: GCA_030545235.1. Lineage (NCBI taxonomy): Eukaryota > Viridiplantae > Streptophyta > Magnoliopsida > Asterales > Asteraceae > Helianthus > Helianthus tuberosus. The sequence goes on from CM060443.1 coordinate 105,178,805, forward strand.
GCCCCGCGAGTGACATTAGAATCTTGTTTTTATTTGATTTTTGTAAAAATTAAGGTATTTCGGGACCAATTTTCGTATACGGGGTGTATTTTAGGATGTATAGAGATGTTATAAATATATTGGGAGAGTTGTTATAAAAATTCTTGAAAGTCCAGATCCGGTGGATTTAGACGGAAGTTTGGATAAGATAGAGCTAGTTTGGTAGAAATCTCATAAGAATAAGAAGAAGTAGAAATATCACATTCATACCGAAAGAGCATACATCGTTGACATGCTGGAGAGAGCATTAGGCAATCTCTCCAAACAAAACTCCAAAACCTTCCGAAACATAACAATTATGAACACATGACCACTATATATATACATGAGGTTTGGGACGGATGTGCTTGTCCGTGCGGATGAGCTTCATTCGTACGAAACACTCTCATCCTATCCAAAGTCATGTGTTCTTATCTCAACTATACAATATCCAACACATGCTCTATCTAGCCTATTCGCACAGTGGCGAACATACATAATATGCACTAATAGATTCCCCCTTGGCCGTCATTGTCGAATCTTGATCTTCAAATATGAGAGCCATGTTTGAATATTCTGCAACTTTAATCAAGTATTTGATATCTTCAATTAAACCCCCCTTGATTGATGATTCGGGTTTGCATTATCTCCAATAAGTTGCATTATCTCCAATAAGTTCCCCTGGAATGACTTTTCAGTTCTTTGTTTGCACGGTTCCTAACCTCCTCTTATTTGCTTAACTGAAATCTTCTCGAATAATCACCAACTTGAAACTAATCATAGTAAGTTCTCTGTTTCGACTATAACCACATCCGCGTTCAGTTTTTGATTTCTCCCAACTTGATCAAATCCGTAATCTTCAAAAACCCAACCGTCAATTGATAGAAACTTTGACCACCACACCGGTAAACTTCAAATCTATGACTACCCAGGAAAATCTGAAATCTCGTCTTCCGTAATCATCTTTATGCTCAACTTGAATGATTGATAAGTGTAAACGGTAATCTCTTCAATCAGCAAATCTTCATCGGTTAACAAATCATCTGTTAACACAGTGTGATCTAAGAAACATTCTTTCACGATCAAATTCACATTCTTCCTCTTCAGTCATGATAACAGATGTATAGCCTTCTTCGTTAGTCTCGATAACAACTTAATCAACAAACATCATCATTCCACGGCAGTTAGTCCGAAAAACAACTCATATGCTCGTAGATTAAAAATTTAGATTTTATAATTAGTTCTACTTCTGGTTTTTGACCTTATTTATATTACTATTTCTTAGATATGGTCTATGGTTTTAGACCTTGTTTATATTACTATTTCTTACATATGGACTATGGTCAATAATTTAAAGAAAAGTAGTCTAAGATACACGTCGTTGCACATCTCACCTCGTCCTAACTCCTACCAACTGTTTTTAAGTAGTAGTTTAAAGGTCAAACAATACATAAATACATAAACATGTTTATGAGTGGGTGTTACCGGCGGATGATGACACCATGTATTTTGACTATGACACGATACGATCAAGAGAAAAAAGAAGTATTTACACTGATAAAAAAAATTCGCAACACACCTTTTAAAAAAGGAAAAATTACAAGTTTTGTCCTTTATCTTTATACCACTTTTCAGGTGGTGTCCTTTTTAACAAATGTTGACAGCCGCCGGTGTCCTTTACTAGGTATTTTGTTGCAAGTTTAGTCCTTTACACCCAACCCAGTTAAAAAACCCTGTTAATTGTTGACAGACGGTGTCCTTTGCTAGGTATTTTGTTGCAAGTTTAGTCATTTACATAGGTATTTTGTTGCAAGTTTAGTCCTTTACACCAAACAATTAACATGGTTTTTTAACTGGGTTGGGTGTAAAGGACTAAACTTGCAACAAAATACCTAGTAAAGGACATCGCCTGTCAACATTCGTTAAAAAGGACACCGCCTGAAAAGTGGTATAAAGATAAAGGACAAAGCTTGTAATTTTTCCTTTAAAAAAGACGGATATACATTTCGCAAGGAAATAATGTTTGTTTCATTGAATGAAATGGAATCCAGATGAAATTGGAATGTAAATTTCATTTCTTACTTTATTCGTTTCAACAAAAGAAGGAATTGGAATTGTAGAATACCATCCAGGTTCCATTCTATCTTGGAAACGAATACACCTAAATTCCAAATAATTCATACGCCAACTCCAATTCTAATTTTATTACATTCCACGAAACGAACGCTATCTTAATTTCTCAGTTCAATTCGATTTCGAGAGGACTTTCTATTTTTTATATAATATAAGACTTTCATGAACCACAATCACTTGTTAACGTGTCCTCATTTTTAGGATAATTAATTACGTTGAAAAAAAAAACGAATCTTTTAGTTCTGGTGCACTAGACAAATCATTTCAACATGATATTTTAGGCATTATTTTAGATTTTAAAACTACCAAATCGTAGAAAACTGTATAAAAACAATATATCCATATATTATATTTAAAATCTCTTTAAAACTAATATTTATCTAACTATATTATCATGAATGTTTGTGGATGATAACACTCGGTTTCCTTTTTTCACTAGAGAGAGTAAGCTATAGTGTCTAATTGTTTTATAATTGAAACTCGGAGAGTATAAACATATGCAAAACTAGTGAAATTAAAAGACAGAAGTATACAAGAAACGAATATTACACAAAAAGAACACTACATGTTTTTTTTAATGATATATTAGTGAGTTATTAATATTTACTAGTGGGTTTACCCGCACGTTGCTGCGGGGGCGACAATTTGTAACGCGATACTCATTCCTTTTAGCCATATATATATATACACAAGTTTAGGAAATCTTGCATTCAGCGATTTTAATTCTTTTCTTACAGCTGAGCTGAACTGAAAAATAAGTTACAACAAATACACTAAACAATTCATCTTCTAAAAGAGAAAGTAGTACTTCCTTGCTGTTTAACTTAGTAATAAAAGCATTGCAAAGTACTCGAACCACATTTGCCGTGGATACATATTTTCATATTATTCCATATATAAATTATCAACTTTTTTGTGCATCATAACTTGTACCCTATGCTTAGGGAATTTTTCAAAAAAAAAAAAAAAAAAAACTTGATTTTCCACTTTCAACCTTAAAGTTGTATCTTTTACATTTTAATCCATTACTTGATTTTCCACTTTCAACCTTAAAGTTTTATCTTTTGCATTTAACCCATTTAAAATTTTTACTTTTAACTCAAACTTTTTAATCTTTTGTAATTTTCCATAACACTTTATTATTTACTACTTTGGTCCTCCATACTTTTTATCTTTTGTAATTTACCACAACACTTTATTATTTACAACTTTGGTCCTCCATACTTTTTATCTTTCGCAAGGTTTTCGTTTTACGTTTCGTTCTAAATTTTGCGAGTTAAGTTGTCGTAGCGTGCATGTGAGGTTCAACGTTTTTGCTCTATTTCTCCATATTTGACAGACCCGTCGCAACGCGCCCATTTTTTCCCTTTTGAAAACTTCGCCGCAACGGGCGGGTCCTAGATCGACTAAGTTATTATTTTCTACATTTTACGTTTCTGGTTAATTTCTTCGCATTAACACACTGTAACGGGTGTGCGTGGTTCAACGATTTTAGTCTCCTTTTCGTTCAGTGTAATTTTTACCATTTTATCTATTTTATTTTTACGATGTTGAGAGTCGATGTCGTTGTGGCATTGGTGCTACTTGCACGTTTTTACGAACGTTTTTAACCTATTAAATTTTTTACTAATATTTTGTTTCGGTTTACCCCTATACTTCCTTTACATAAAAACTATTTTTACGTGCATATTTTATGTACGAGTATGTATAAATATGATTTCTTCTGCATTCCGACGTAAACTTTTTTTATAGACGAGTCAGGTCAAGTATAATACATTTTCGTGTAAAGAAACCATTTTTACGTGCATATTTTTATGTACGTTTCGTATAAATTCAAGTTATTGTTTGACATGAATTCCATTACTTTACGTTTGATCCAATGACAATGCTTATACAGGTTACATTGAGTTTAACTAGATACGTCAAAATGTGTGTTTTCATATGGTTAATGCATCATATAACGTTTGGACTACTCCATTCAATGTTTACGATGTACCCGCGCCGCAACGCGGGCGGGTCTTAACCCTAGTTCAACAAAACTATCAACATCCAAAACAAACCTCATCTAAGTTTCAGTTTGCTCCCTGAGCCTTCAATTTACTCTCATATACATATAAAACACACATATACAAAATGTATGGTCTCCCTGGTCTCTTTTACTGTTGCTGCGACATGTGGTGTTGTGTAAAGATTCCTAGTTGGACTAAACTGTACCAAATCTAGGCGTTTCTCAATGATCATCTGCCATTTCCAACTCCTTCAACATAAACATAACGTTAATTAATTAGTACCCGATATTCAAATTCCGCGTAACCCTTGAAATACCACTATTGAATCATAATTTCTGTATTGGAAGACTCACCTTAAGTACGGGTAAAAGTAAATATTTAGGCTTTAAAAGGTTTCCCAATAATCACCAACGAAGTCCTAAGCTGAAATTTAGCATATATATTATTTTTAATAAACTTGATAGGAAACTAAAAACTCAAAAGTCCTTCTAATACCAAAATTCGGTATCAAAGCACTTGACAATAGGTTTCTGTTAATGTAGGGTGACGACATAGGGTGTGATTTTCTGACACGACCCGAAAACACGACACGAACCTAACACGAAATTCGCGGGTTTAGGTTTAGTCTAAACGGGTTCGGGTCAGTTTCAGGTTGAACCCGCAAACCCGTTTAGGTTAACGGGTCGGGTTCAGGTCAACCTGGTGGGTTGGCGGGTTGACCCGTTTAACACGTTTATACTATATTATATTTTTTACAATATATTTTATGTTATAAATTAAATGGGGTGTGTATTTTATGCCATGATTATAACTTAAAAAGAGAAATTAACATAGATTTTATAATTTAAATATGATATTATTATATACATTTGTGTTTTTAAGTAAATTGTAATTTTAATATATAAATTTCAGAAAAAAATTAAAAAATTCGGGTTAAACGGGTCGTGTGCGGGTCAACCCATGAAACTTCGGGTCGTGTTCGGATTCATATGTATGATACAATTTTCAGGTTCGGGTCGGGTTTGGGTTCGTGTAAAAGTTTCGGGTTCGGGTCGGGTTGAACCCGCCAACTCGCAAACCCGACCCGTTTAGCACCCATAGGTGATGTTTTTAGTTAGGTGGTTGCGTGATTCTGATACTAACTCAGACTCCGATTCTATTACGAATAGGAAGAACATATATGAAGCATATGTACAAACCTGGAGAGCGAAGATACAACAAAGCAACAACGAAGAGCACAAAACGCTAAGAAACCAGCTTCAAAGACAATAAAATTTAAGTACTTGTCAGTATATAAATAAGGATGCAATGTAGGTAAAAGAAATATCAACAAAACCCTAACAAAAGTCAAACAGTAACATAAGAGTTCGTAAATTGAATAGCCTTAACCTAAATTAAAAACCATTTCGGTTATGGTTATATGTAAAAAGTAAAACCGAAACGCCACAATTATGAAACAATTCATAACTTTTTAACCTTTTCTTTATTTGAAATTTCATATATTAATACAACATCTATTAAGGAACCTGTTAGTTTGATATCGTCAATTATTTCCTTGTAATGGCTACAATTGTGGATCTTTGATATTATTCACAGATTTATGATTCTGTAGAGTCTATGCCTTGGATGAATGCATCACTCTCCCCATTGCTGCTGCTTTCACCTGTATTGCAATTTGCACCTCAAAAGTTTCCTGCATAGTTCAGTACTACCATGTGCAATGACGGTCAACAATAGAATATCAGATAGGCATACCTTCCCTGGGTTCTTAATTTATCTCTTTCTTCTTTGCAACTATTCAATTCATAACTGTAAAAGAGAGCAAAAATGGTTCAAAACACTTGGAAATTGCAACAGGCCGTTTCTGTGTGATTTAAAAATATATACTTACACTCCAATTAAGAAAGACCAAACCTCCGACCAAATACTTGCATCAACTTCCTACATGTATGTAAGTAAATAACAACAGTATTGAACAATGAGAAAGGGGGAAATGAGCATACCGTATCTACTCCAACAAAATTAAGCAAAGGGAAAGTGAACTAACATGTAATCGGATTGCTGAAATTCTAACTGCCATTGCCGATGGTTTGTGAAGAAGGTGGATGATCTTCCAAGAGGTCCTTGGACTGTTGAAGCAGAAGACTTTTGTGGTGGTCAAAACGTAAATAAAACAAAACAATACTGTTGCACCGGCAGATGTAAATTAATACATATAAACAATTAGGTTATGCTCGCAAGTCTCAAATAAAACAAAATTAAAACCGGCATAATCAACAGCCACAAATATTACACCAAACAGAAGGGTTAACAGGAACTCAACCTTGTTCATCCATGTATCGTCTCAAATAAGTACTTTGTCCAAATTATCAGTACTGCAAAAAATAAACAACAGAAGGGTTAACTGTTAACTCATTACATATATCAGCATGTAATTTGATTAGTAGACCGTTTGATAATTTGATTTAGCTCTCATGTCTCCAGATGGGTTAATTTTTGGCCTAAAAACAGAACTACACCAAACATTCAATTTGAAAATGCTCAAAATTACGACAAACTTATGTGGACAATGTCAAATTAGAAACCTAATTTCGTGCAACAAATCACTGAAAGTTGAGACTATTAATAGTTTACGACCTGTATTACCCATGGGATAGGTATGACCGCCGGTCCAGACCTGAGGACAAACTTGGCTTTACCCAGTTGTTGAACGTGTGGCAGACTATTAATAGTTTACGACCTGTATTACCCATGGTGGAACAAGGTTAGCCACATTTAGGACCACAAAAGCTTCACCAGGTTGAAATCCTTAGATATATGAAGGGGGTAAACTCTTGAATCTGCACAAGAAATCACCAGGAACTGTTTTTTACAATTGTTAGTAAGCATAACAGTTACAACAACCTTGAATAGCTAAGTCATAATAATAGTTGATGAATAAACACCTTTGGGGCTTGTGCTTGACTTTAAGAAACACTTAAATAGACATAGACTTTAAGAAATCAAATTTGCAACAAACGAATTACTCTAAAGAATTCCGAAATCCCAGCATGGTCTTCCCAATTTCCAAAAATTTCAACTTGGAATCACAGATCTGTCCAAATACCAATATGCCAAACAAACACAGTTAAACATTCCATCAAACACCTTATCTACATTACTACACACTACTCATAAACCCATGCCACACCAGCAAAGAACAAAATACAAAAAACGGTATGGGATCTTACCCTCCTTTGAAGATTTTCGGCCGGAGTACTCGAAACAATGTCGATCTCCTGCTCTGTACTCAACTGAAACAAAGATCAGCGCTCTCAATTTCTTCTATAAATCTTCTTTTGCCTGAAATTGGGTATTGAAAACCCTAGGTCTGCAACTTCAGGTTGCTAGTAGCAGTAAAACCCTTTTAAACGTAGAAAAAGGAACTAATTAAGATCAATGGTTATTTCAAAATTAATAACACAAAAATGATTCAAGAGCATTATACAGAGAGATGATGCCCTAATTTCATCGTTGAAACCAAAAATTAGGTCTGTGATTGTTAGTAACCTTTGTATGAAGTGAAATGATTGAATCACAAACCTGTTGAACCAAATTCTCCATTGGATTTGATTTCTGTTGGAGATTGTGAATCTGAATTTGAGATCGATTGATTGTAACGCATCATGAAGAGGAGAGCATCCACGGAGTGGACGGTTGTGAGTTTGCAAAGTGAATAACCTAATTTCAACTCAAGGATGGGGATAGGAAACGAAGGGGTTGATTTAATTCCTGGTTTGTACAATCAATTTGCATTAGTTATTGCTTTCTATAAGAGTAGAAAAGGAAGAAAAGTGTAAAAATATAGGAATTTGTTCTAGCTTTTGGTATGCCATCTTAAAAATATGATAGAAAATTACATTTATAGACATAGGAGATGCTTTATATATGTATATAGATTAGTTGAGAACGGAGAATATTATTATCTATTCTTGGTTTATAATCTCAAAAATTAAAAAATTGGTTCTAGTGACTAAAAAGTCAAATTGTAGGAAAAATAGACGGATTTTTTTTCTCAAACTATTGTTAGAGTGCATATTTACACACTTTAGGGTTTATATACACTGCGTATAAACATATATGCAACGTTTAGGATTGCATAAAAATCAGTGTCTAACTGAATTCAGTTCTGGTCTGCCTGCTCCTATATGCTACGTATAGGCCTATATACAGCGTATATAGAAGGTCCAAAAAACAACATTGTATAAATGTTTCGAAAAAACAACCTTTATATACGTTGTGTATAGTACGCAGCGTATATAAAGAGTTAAAAAGACAATTTTACCCCTGGTTTGGGCTACGTATAGCCTCCAATACATGGGTAAAATGGTCTTTTTTACCAAACTTTCCCCACATATACGCCACATACAAGGCTATACGCGGCTTATAGTAAAAAAGACCATTTTACCCCTTGATTGGGGGCTATATGCAGCCCAAACCAGGAGTAAATTGTCTTTTTGACCATTTATATACGCCGCGTATAGGCCTATAGTATAGTATATGCCTATATGGGTCCTAAAGTACACATATCCGAGACCTATAAGCTTATACGGGACCTAAACTACACATATAGTCCTATACGAGACTTATACTACACTTGTAGACCTACGTGGGACCTATACTACATCTATAGCCTATATGAGACCTATAAGCCCATACGGTACCTATACAAGACTTATACTACACCATATGATATGATACTACACTTATAAGCCTATACGAGACAATACTACACTTTATGCCTATACTACACTATACGATAAGATACAATATTATATTACACGTATAGGCCTATACAAGATTTATACTACACTATATGATACGATACTACATCCATAGACTTATACGAGATTTATATTATACTATACGATAGAATACTTAACAATGTTTTTTACTACACTATACGATACGATATGATACAACATTATATTACACGTATAGGCCTACATGAGATTTATACTACACTATATGATACGATACTACATGCATAGGCCTATACGAGACATATATTATACTATACGATAGAATACTTAACAATGTTTTTATTTATCTATTTTAAAAATTACTTATTATAAAAATTTGCTAAAACGATAAATAATGTATAACAATGTTTCTTTAAAAAAATCCACCCTTTATATACGCTGCGTATAGACCTATACGCGGTGTATATAAAGGGACAAATTCCCACATAATATCAGAGATTTTCTTGGAAATTGAAAAAAGGTGGCTATACGCCGCGTATAGATGATGTGTGCAAAATGCAAGATATAAATTTCATCAAATGAGGCATAAAACTAACCCTTTTTTAGTACTAATGTTGGAAAAAGTGTGCTTTTGTCTTCCTTTTGTATTTTCAGGACCAAATGAGCTTAAATGAACAAAAGAAACAAATACACAACAAAATCTAACATAAATACAAAGAAAATGAATAAACGTGGCATGTCCGACCCCTCGACAGCATCTTCCCAAGCAAAAATAGGAAACAGAAGGCTGACCATGGCCTCATGCCCACTGAGCACGGGGGCGTGGCCAGATGTCTGCAGAAAAGAGAAAGCTCCTATTGACGCCCTACAAGAGGTTGGAACTTGGCACAAGAAGTTATTAATCTTATGGAACTTGGCACAAGAAGTTATTAATCCCACCGGATAGGACGACATTCCCCTGGAACCTCCTATTGATGCCCTACAAGAGGTTCCGGTGGAAGTCGCTCCTCCTCATCACGAGGAAAACAATGAGCCCGCCTTCCTTCTCCCTCGGTAGATAGAAGAATGGCTTAGCGATGTGTGAGGGGCCCTTTCCGGAGAAGAAGTTCTACAATCCTTTCTCAACCGAAAGAATCATCTTTTCGGAAATTTTGTTCCTATAATAAAAATATCTAGGCTAGGACTTCTTTATGGTTTAAGATTTCTTGCATTTTATGACCTACTTATCGAGTTTTTAGTATGTACTTTTCATTTTCTAGGAATTAAGTAATTTACTCTTGAATGAAAAGTGGTTTTTAATTGATTAAATGGTGTTTGGATAATGTTGTAATGGGTGAACACACTTGAAATGGTGGAGGTTACTAAGGGACCCTTGAATCCACACCCCATGCACAAAAACAGAGCCTCCCGACGATTTTCCTTCATTACAGCAAGTTCAGCATAGGGCCGTGCTCAGCCCAACACACCCCCGTGCCCAAGTATCTGCCGAAAACGCCCAGTTCAGGTAACTGGACACGGGGCCGTGCTCACTAAACACGCCCCCGTGCCCAGCCTTCTGTTAAATATGTTACTGGAAATCTGAGCATGGGGTCGTGCCTGGACCAACACGGGCCCATGTCCAGACGCCCAGTAACATAAAAATTGTTTTTAAACACCTTTTTACACATTCAACAACCTAAAAACTTATTTTTGGGACACATTGAGGACAATGTGTAATTTAAGTGTGGGGGGATGCTAAAACCTTGAATTTTGCAAGTCCTAATAACAAGCCTTACACAAAACTCTATTGTAACGGCTAATCACCCCAATTTTTTTTCAAAAACTTTTCATTTTTTTACTTGTCTTGGTTTAATTTGGGAATAACAAGTTCCAAAAGGTTATATTTTTGCAAATTTACAACCGATAGCGTCGTGATAAAAAGAACCAACATAAGAAAATTATGAAACGACATAACAAATCTAGTTAAATTTGATTATATATACTTGATCACATTATAAACCCATTCCCACAACAAGTGAGTTTTGAGCCTTTATTGAGCATGCAAGCATACACCTTTAAATTAAATGCTCATTTTTTGTTTCTTGTGTGAATAGCCACTTGGTTCTTACGACTCTAGAACTTGCCACGATGATACATTCCCGGTCCTTACCAACTCAAACCCAAGTAAGTAAATGATAGAGGCATTAGGACTAACCCATTTTCTTTTCAACAACATTCTTTTTCATTTTCTTTTATCACCTACCCAAAATCCCCCTAGTTAACCCCTTTGAGTCTAAACCTTTTGATTTCTAAACCCACAAACACCCTTTACCCACCAAAACCCTTTTTCTTTTCAACCTTTTATTTTAGTAAAATGCTCGGTTTTCTTGTGACGTCTTATAAAAAAAATGAAGGCTTGCAATAAACAAACAAAGTCCTCAAAGAAACATTGTTTGAAAATGATTAGTTTGAATAAAAGTCACAAAAAACAAAAAGTTTTACGACGACCGACGCTTTTTACGCTTTTAGCCCTTTTTACTAACCACTAACCCAAAACCACCTACCTTTAGCCCAAGCCTAACCCTTCCAAAAGTCCTCTTGATATTTACAAAGGTTTATAGTTAAAAAGGAGGAGGATTGATTGCTTGGCAAGCATATGGTAGAAGTAAGTTCCATGCCGGTCTCTTTCACTAAAATACATCTTTGGCCGAGTGTTGAGTGATCTCCCGTGAGGAATGTGAACTTGTATATAAATTGAATTATAAAAAGGCATGTTATGCCCAAATAAGTAATTTCGCTTATGAAACGTTCTAAATAAATCATAAAGAATAGGATTGTGAATAATATAAAAATAAAACCCAATAAAGATCTTGGATTCCCGACACTCAAGAAAAGCCAAAACTTCTCTTCTACCCATTCCATTTGGGTATGTAAGCCACAAAATAAAGAGTTTTGCTTGAGGACAAGCAAAGATTCAAGTGTGGGGGTATTTGATGTGTGCTGTCATACCCCGACCGTGAAAAACAACAAATCATGGCGGAAAAGTCGGGGAGTGGAGTAACAGAATCATTGTTTCACAACACATGGTAATTGATGTTTTGTTTTATTGAATTTAAATGTTTACATTGTTTAGGAAATTACAGAAGCATAACATGAATTAGACTGTCTTTCATAGTTTTAAGTCACTAAGGCCTCGTCCAGTCCTATGTTTGCATCATGATCATCTAACAACAGTAGCTGAACACATGTGAAAATATGTACGTCAGCATAAAAATGCCTGTGGGATACATAGGTTTTGTTAAAATAGGATTTATGACTTGTAAGTTTAAAGAAGTGTTCATGTATAATCAAATATTATGTATGACAAGCGAAAGTATCAACTTAAATCATAGGTAAAATGTACAAAACAAAGTATTTGCATAAATCATAGATTAAGTCAAAAATTATGTTTTGCTGATAAAACAATGCTTTACTGATACAGACATTTATGCGGTAATGTTTTACGTCTACATTCAAGCCTTGAGACTGAAGGACAAACCCTTAACAAGTTAAAGGTTTATCAATATGTTTTCGGATTCTGTCATTCCTTACGTCCAAACAATCCTAGGATTTCAGGAATGGGAGTTGTCAATTCCTATGGTACCACTACATACTACCGAGCGACAAGATCGGTGTTAATGAACGTACTAGTTTCGTTAAACAAACCAAATGTTATACCAAATGTAAGCATGTTATGAGAAAATAATGTACTAAGTATGCTAAGTGAACAAACAAAGTAGAAATGTTTAATGTAAATCAATGTGTCCATATGCTGAGTGAACATATGCAACAAAACTGTTTATGAAAATCAATGTGCTAGCATGCTAAGTAAACATACCTAGCAAATCATAAATGAAATCATGTACTATATGTGTACTAATGAATATAACAAGCATATGTTATAAAAGCATGAAAAGCAAGAAAGTAACAAGTAGGCACATGTGTATTAACCCAAAATATTTGAAAGCAGTAAAAGAGGGGACTATGTACTCACTTGGGATAGCTTAGAAGTCTTTGAATAACAACCAAGTGACGCTAGAAGGATCACAGAATCAATCGGCACCTAATATAGGTAACTATGTTAATAAACCGGACCTAAATCGGAAGATTGGATAGAATGAGGTTTTGTAAACCAAGTGAGTGTTGGAACTCATATAATATGGTTTAACAAAGCCTACATTCTAAATTGGAACCTATCCTAAGTGCTTATGACCCGATATGACCCGTTTAGGTAGCTTACGCTACTTTAACGCGTCATTTGCGCAAAAGCACAAACGAGTAGCCTAACTAGTCCTATGACAAGTATTATATGCCCTAACATGTTTAATAATCAGTTTATGTGGCAAAATTTAAGTTACATATGCTTAAAATTGAATTATGCGCAAAAAGGGCATTTTGGTCATTTTTCCTAAGGCATATAAATACCTATCATACAACTAAGTAAACTAAGTGACCATAAGGTATAACCTCGGAAGGCTATTCCCTATACAACTATGGTCACAAAATATGATTGGTCGGATCCTAACGATCGACCAAACGGGTCGGGTTCGAAAGTCTAAGCGATTGTTTAGACCGCTTATCTTATGACCCTATATAAGCACTAGACTAAAAATGACGAGTTAAACATGTTAAAACATGTTTAACTAAGTTGGAGAACAAGTTTGATATCAAAACAAAGTGTTTTGATACCCAAGAATAGCTTCGTTGCAAAATACGCATAAACACGTATTTTGACCGAAACTATGACTCCTCACTACGCCTAATCAACGTGGTAATCAGTAGGTATAGTCACAAGGGACTATAACCATCGTGATTATGCTCACGTTGCAAAGTTCAAACAAACTTTGTGTTGAACATTCACTGGTCAAAGCAGAAAGTCAAACACTGTTTGACTTTCATGCTTGAAATATATAAAAAGCATGAAAGAAGCTTACAAAAGGTCCAAGTTTTGAAGATTTGATAAAAAACAACTCAGGTATGAAGCCTTCATAAGTGAGAGCTTCAACTTAGAGCTGAATTTGAATCAAATGTGTGAGGATTGCAAATGAATCAAGTGGGTATTTATAGAAAGTTAAGAACCGTTAGGATCGTTTCTTGGGTTTTGAGCTTCAATCTTGGCCATCAAAGTGTTACCCACTGATTTAGTATACTAGGGAAGTCTAAAACCAGCTCAAGGTATTGCAAATGTTGCACAAAAGACCCTGAAATTCATGTCGGTTGCTGAAAACAGACCTGCTGTTGCTAAAAATGGAAATTCTGCCCAGATGGAGCCGTCGCATGCCGCCACACCACCACCATGTTGCTGTTGCGTGACGCCACCCCTTCCCAGATACAGAAACTTTCAGAAAATGGCAGAAATGGTCCCTGCAGCATGTTTAAGTCATTTTCGACGCGTTTAAACCCCGTTAACCCATTTTCAAGGCTCAATAATGAAGTTTAAGTATAGGGGACTTGAAATATGCTTGAAAATATCTCAGATGTCGGTTCGTTTGGTCGTACGATTGCGTTGTTCGGTTAATTACGATGAAACTCGAACGGAGGCGAAAAACGATCCAAATTGCGCGACGAATGGAAATTTAGCATACCAATCATTAAAATAAGATATTTTAATGATTACAAAAAATTTTGGATGTCTGGGTATGTTCAGAACGTAAGATATGCGCGTAAATGCAAAGGATATTTATGGTATGTTTAGCTTATGATATTTATGGTATGTTTAGCATACCAATCATTAAAATAAGATACTTTTTGACGCTTTTAGTCCCTGATTGATCAATAAGTATATTTTCGCATACCGAACCCCTCAAAGGCTATTTATAAGCTATGTAAAGGATATTTATGGTATGTTTAGCTTATGATCAAGTTCCAGAAGGTACGTTACTATACGAATGGTCATACTTTCACAGTTTGACGCAAATAGTCCCTGCGATCGAATAAACTTGATTTTGCCATACCAAACCCTTTGAAACTTATTTCTAAGTTATGTAAAGGTTATTTAAGGTATGTTAAGAATTTATTGAGGTTCCAGAGTGTTTGTCACGTTTAACTGATTACGTTTACGCTTCAGTTCGCGTATAACTTTCCAGAAAGCGATTTAGAGTTTGAAATCAAACAAGGATTTAAATGAGAGATTGTCAAACATAAATAAACAAATATAGGGATCAAAATACATTGTTTCATTGATAATTGAACTTTCCAGAGTTTGAAATAATGATTACGCAAGCACAGGTGTCACAGTCTCCCCTACTTTAGGAAATTTCATCCCGAAATTTATTTAGAGGAAACTTGTGAGAGTAGATGTGGATGTTTTGCTTTTAAATAAATCCTCCGTTCCCAAAGTGGAATCTCTGGTTCACGTTTGGATTTTTTTTTCCAGCAAGCTTTTTTTATTTGAATCAGTCTACTATATATAAAGAAAGGTTTAGATCCGAAGATTTAAACTCCGCTCTAATGAGTTTGTGTATGTTTGTACCAAACCTCAAGAGTGCCATGGAATTGTCGAAATGACGTCCTTGTTGTAGTGAAATGTAGAGAGCATGTGAATTCGATGAGAGGTTGGAGTTTCAAAAAAATGGATAGAGAGAATGTTTCTCGTGAAGGTTATTATAGCAAACTTTGTGTGAGCTCGAAACTTGAAGTCGAAAAGATAAAACAACATTGGTTAAGGTTCTGAACTTCTAGTAACTTAAATAACGTCATGCTTGCAATGTAAGAGGGACACTTATATAAATATATGAAGCGCCATCGGTGCGTCCACCGTACCTCCATTACATTGTTCATGTTTCGTTATTTTTGCCACTATTGGTTTTTACACATGACAAATCTTACTGTGGTTTCTGTGCACTGAATTTCATAATTGTGTATGCATCCATAATTACGTAATTCCTTGCATAGTCCACACAGTGCATTTTATAATGTGTAAGGGAAGAAAAATCAAACGAATAAACCTGCGATGACTGTGGCTAGACTGCCAAAGGGTCCTTTTTAGTTAGATCAACGATTGATCTTTCAAAATAGACCACTAAAGGGTCCTTTCAGCTACATCATCTCATGATATCATTAACCATGTTAATCGAATCAATCTTTTTATCTAGACCACCCAAGGGGTCTCTTTTGAATTATGGAATAGTACTTTATAACCCAAGGGTCTTAGCTATTATGTAGAAGCCCATTAAGGATTTAAGGTAGTACCTTTGGATATCCTACTATGAATCCTTCATACGAAAATATGGAAGATTCTACGAGGATTTGGACAGTGAACATTTGGGTCATACAAAAACACATAAAGACGTAAACACATAATCACGTAATCACATAATTGTTTATCTTGGTCTTCAATTTGTTATTAATTTGTTATAAATTTTGTTTATCAACTTGTTATCGGTTCGTACACAGGTATTTAAAGTATACCAGGAATCCAATCCATGGACTTCAATTGGCACTTTAAACATCTTTAAGAATCTAACTATGAAGATAGGAAGATCTTAATAGGAATTCGGCCTTGTCCTTATTGAATCGTAATATACATATTAAAGCATGCAAAGAAATCAATCATGAAGATAGGAAGATCCTATAAGGATTTTGGAATTCGTGTAGCGAGAGATGTTTCGAAACGTTGTACTAGATGTGCTTAAGTCAGTATATGAGGGAAAGTGTTCATGAAGTTGAGGTGCTTGATAAGCCAAGGCGGCATAGAATTTGGATGTCATGTACTACGTATGATAAGTCAACATATGAGCAGAGTGTTTTTGAAAACTATGCATGGGGTTCTTTGGAATTGGGTTTAATGTTTTTTTTTGAAACCATATGTAATACTTTTGAAATCATATGGTAGGCGTACTAGGTGAATATGTTTATAAAATGTTTTAAAACTATGTGAGATGGGTTTTGAAATTATGTACAAGGTTTTTGAAAACATGGATAATGTGTTTGAAATCATGCACTTGGTATATTAAGTAAATGTACTATGTTAAAGTACTTTCAAACTATATGAAGTGTTTTTGAAATCATGAAGGATGTTTTGAAAAACATATACTATGTATGTTGTTATGGAAACCAGAATATAATGATATGTACAAAGACATATCGTATGAGATCATTGAAGGACTTATGAAAAATACCCTTAGTTATCCAATCATGGATTTTAAGTGGTACTTTAAGTAGTCATCCGGAATTGTAACTTGTACTTTGTTTCTTAGAAGGAAACAAGTACTTAGGGTTTTCGTGAAGATCGTGAGTGATCACATGAATGAGAGAACTACATGAGTAGTTTGTCTTGCAAGGAACACGGTTCCTTGGTGTCGGTTTCGTAGGGGTATGCCATACACATATGTGTGACCATATTGATTTTGTAAATAAAATGGAAGCGACCGAATTTATTTATAGAACAACCAAAGTGTTTCAAGATTCTAGCGAAGCAAAAGAAACAAAACACAAAATCATAGTTGTTTCAAAGTAGCATCATCTTCCAATCAGCCAACTGCTCATTCATGGGTTTGATTTGCATTGACAAGCTTTGGGCATTTGTTGTCACACCCTGGCTTTGCGGAAGCGTGGGTTTATTTGGTGTGACTTCTTAATACCATAGCTTAATCACAACAAAGCTATATGAAAGTAAAACCATGATGATCATCCATTACTTCAAGTTTTAAAAGTTAACACGACAATATTGTTTAAAAGTTAACACTTACAACCATGACATAATTAGAAACTTGTTCATGAGACACAACCACAAGACATGAATGAAAACACAGTTTAAGACTCGTGGCCCGTCCAGGCAAAGATCACAATTCCTAAACTCGGATGACACCATTATTCTTACGCAGCTTAACACCCTTGCATACTTGACCAGATCCGTTAATTTCCTGAAATACATGTAAGTTGAAAAATCTACATATAGTTGAGCGAGTTCATGTAAAAGTGAGTATGTAAACCTTTGTAATAAGTTTGTATGTATGAAAAATCCCTGATATGTAGCAAATAAGGAAAAAGAGATCACCATTGGGTTGCAAAGCTAATGATATGTGTGAAATGCTGTAGGAAGACTCAAACCTAGCAGATTTTTGCGTCGGGTACAAAGTCACCCCGAGGTCCGTTCTGTTGGGCCTGGAGTTGGGCTCGCTACACCCAGATAGATCTACCGCTACTGACCCTCGGTCCTACAATGAGGATTAATGGCCTCTAGTTTCCACCTACCCACTCACATGATCTAAGTAGTAACCCTCCTTAAGCTAACCATACCATGTATAAAAGTATCCGTAATCATTGTAACATGTATTTCACCCCTGAAGTATAAAAACTGAAAACAGTTAAGAGAAAAGGGGGACATGAACTCACTGAAGTGCGTCTCGAAATAGTCAATCCCAAATCAACCTGCTGCGTGACGACCTACACGTACTAACTTCTATTAGACGGATGGCTGTGCCTTGGCTTAGGGTTTAACGTTTTGTTGGAGAAATAGTTAGGTAACTATTCCGTGTTCACACTTCTTAATTATTTAACAAGTATATTCCTTCCCAAGGATGGGGGTTTTAATACATGTAAACGTTATATTTCCGAAAATATATTTTTAAGTCTCACTTTGTCTAAAATATCCTGTCTCCCAAAATATACATATTTTTCCCAAAAATATTATATTTTACTTTATATAATTCCCAAAATAATACTTTATCAAAATACACATTTAAGAGTATTTTCCGAAACTACATAAGTTACATTTTTAAAGTTCGTGTGGTAATAACAGTACCGGTGTAACTTAACTATTTATTTGTGATAGCGTTGATATTAGTTTGGAGTCGATACTTCTCAGTGTATACAAGTTATATTATTTTTACTCTAAAAATAACATATCTAGTTCACAAAATAATCATAAAATCACACAAGCGTTTTACTACGAAATATATATTCTAAATATATATTTAACAAGTTTTATTTACGAAAATCCACCTCCGACACTTGGTTATTTTGTAATAAAAATCTTGGCGAAGTTTATTTGGAAAAACAAGTTAAAATAATATTTATAAACACTTGTCACAAAATATTTCTAAGTGTTATACTTCTGGAAAAATTTCGCCAGAGTTTCCTCTGTAACTGGACGTGACCACGCTTACTAGCGTATCATTTTCTTTTCAAAATTCAATCAAACAATTTACCAATCATCAACATACATCATTTAAACATCAAACTTGTAAAAAATAAGTATAAATCGCAAACTCATGAACTTGTAAGTTTTGTAAAAACATGTAGAAATTTTCTAACGCATTTAGTGGATCTTGTCATCTTTTAAAATAAAATTTGTTTCTTGAAAACTTTATTTTTAAAGAACTTGTAGTCTTACAACTTCTAGTCAATATTTACGAAAATATTTCTTTGTCAAACTTTCTTGTCGCACAAGTGTTTACACACTTGTTTATTCTCTAAAATGCTTTTAGTTTGGGTAAGATCCGGTTTTTAAACAAGACTTGTATCTTTTACTTGGTTCTTCCGAAAAACCACTTGTAGATCTTTAGATCTACTAGTTTAGAACTCTATTTTACAAGAAAAATCACTTTTACACAAGTTCATGTTCATGAGTGGAATCATCTTACAACTTTTACACTTAGCATATTACTAGTTCATGTTCCATGAACATGATCTAGCATGGTTAGATAACGATCTATTCCCCTACTAGCAACTAACAACATAAAACAATCACAACTAGTCAAGATTTACACCATTAGTTTCTTTTTATCCATCTTGTTTAACATTCTTTCAAGACTTTTAGTTTTTATCTTGCGTGTTCTTGAGTTTTTAACCGTTAAATATCTTATTAACCACTTTAAACAAGAACAAGAGGATGTTTAGGAGCACTTACTACTAGCTCGAGGCTAGGGAAGAAACAAGGCGTAAACAAGGTGGATAAAAGAAATATAGAGAGGTCCTTGAGCTTCCGAGTGCACCGAGCTTCCTTATGTGATCTCTTGCACCTTAGGGTATGTATGGATGGCTTGAAAGTGAACAAGTGATGATGATGGTGGGTGTTGTTGGGTTCGGCCGATCACAAAGAAGGAAGGAGGAGAGAGCAAATTTTTGTTAAGTGTTTGATGTGAGATAATGGTTATCTCATGAACTTACTTATAACCCATGTTCACCTAATACCCATTATGTAATATGTATGATAGATATTAGACAAAGATGATTATAATAATCAACAAATGGTGGGGTGGGTCACCCCTTGGGGAACCGATCGGATTAAGGGGGGGGGGGTATAAAGTTGGATCTTGATGATATAGTTAAGTGTCTAGTTAGTTTAGTTAGGAATTTAAATAGGTTATTAGTGTGTAGTGTAATATAACGGGTGTTAGGGTGTTCGGGGACCCTCACTAGCTCAGAAAGGTGTAAACAATGTCATTGACAATATTTTTATGTTCCGGGTAAAGTCCGGTTGTTCGGTTGGATATTGATCCGTTAAAGTGTCAAGCAAAGCTTTAAAGTGTCTTTAATATTATTTTTAGTGACACGTTAATTTACCAACACTTTGGAAAGTGTCTAGGACTATTTTACCCAGTTTTTGCACTTTACTAGTTATGTCAAATGCTGAATTTTGGTATAAAGTGCAGAATTTTGTAATTAAAGTATGTTTTAGGCACATCCGGTCACTATAAATATTACCTATTGACGCAGTTTTATAATCCTCACCTCCCTACACTCCCTACTAGTGTAGTAATCTATTCCCGGCTCGTACTGGCCTCAGAGACAATATCTGTCTGGTGCTGGCAATGTCAGCATGTTTATTGGGTTATCCGTTTAGTGTGCTAACTGTGCTTTTGTGCATCAAGGTTGTCACTGATGTTTGTGTGTAAATAGTAGAGTGACAGTATAAAATGTGATGCATGAGTATGTATGTATCAGAAATCAAGAGAGCAGTTTAACCACAATTGTAAGCAAGCACAGTAATTAAGCATTAATTAAATATTAATTAATTCGTACGGATACCTGGTTTGGTGAGGGTTGTCACATTCTCCCCCTGTTAAATAAATTTCGTCCCGAAATTTTAGGCTCTGCTTCTAGTTGCAGGTGTCTTAGGAAATAAATGGGGGTATTTCTCCTTCATACGATCCTCACGTTCCCACGTGAATTCAGGCCCATGTCTTGCATCCCATTGTACTTTGACGAGCTTGACACTACTCCTGCGTGTTTTATTAATTTTCCAATCCGTAACCTCGACGGGTTCTTCGGTGAAGTGGAGCGTGTCGTCGATATGAACTTCGTCAGCAGGAATGATCACTGTCTCCTGTGTTGGACTCTTTCTCAAATTTGATACATGGAATGTATCGTGAACACCATTGAGTTCAGAAGGTAGGTCCAACTTGTAGGCAACAAGCCCAATCCTTTGCAAGATTCTGAACGGGCCAATGTAACGCGGATTGAACTTCCCACGCTTTTCGAAGCGTGCCACACCCTTCCAGGGTGAAACTTTTAATAAAACCATATCCCCAACTTGAAATTCCAAAGGTTTCCTCTTTGGATCTGCATAGGCTTTCTGTCTGTCACGAGCCGCCTCGATGCGTTTTCGAATTTGTGCAACCTTGTCTGTTATCTCTTGGACTATTTCGGGACCAACGAGTTGTCTATCACCTGCATCAGCCTAGCATAAGGGTGATCGACATTTGCGTCCATAAAGCGCTTCAAATGGCGCGGCTCCAATGCTTGTGTGGTAGCTGTTGTTGTATGAAAATTATGGTAAATGATTATCCTAGCTACCACCTAGATCCATTACACATGCTCTCAGCATATCCTCCAATGTCTGAATAGTTCGTTCACTTTGGCCATCAGGTTGCGGATGAAATGTAGTGCTCAGATTTAACTGTGAGCCAAAAGCTTCTTGGAAGGATTGCCAAATCCTTGATATGAAGCGTCCATCCCTATCAAAGATGATCGAGAGAGGCATTCCATGACGTGCAACAATCTCTCGCATGTATATTTCCGCAAGTTTACTTGTGTTGTCCTTCTCTTTAATTGGCAGGAAGTGCGCAGACTTGGTTAGACGGTCTACTATCACCCAAATTGTATCATGGCCTCTAGGCGTCTTTGGCAACTTTGTTATGAAGTCCATAGATATTTGTTCCCATTTCCATTTGGGGATTTCAGGTTGTTGCAGAAGTCCTGAAGGCTTCTGGTATTCGGCCTTTACCTTGGCGCACGTCAAACACTTGCTTACATAAACAGCAACATCGCCTTTCATCCTAGGCCACCAATAATAATCCTTAAGATCTTGGTACATCTTATCCGCTCCTGGGTGGATAGAGTACCGTGATTTGTGAGCTTCATCAAAAATTACCTTTCTCAAACCACCAAACAGAGGAACCCAAATTCGTTTCATGAAGCATAAAGTCCCTTCCTCGTTTTGTACCAACTGCTTCTCCATCCCACGGAAATACTCATCTTCAATGTTCCTATCTTTCAAAGCTTCTCTCTGCGTGGCACGAATGCGCAAAGAGAGGTCTGTCTGGACAATCATCTCCAAAGCCCTAACCCTTATGGGCTTAATCCTTTCTTTTTGACTCAGGGCATCAGCGACCACATTCGCCTTTCCTGGGTGGTACTTGATCTCGCAGTCATAATCATTCAACAGCTCTACCCAGCGTCTTTGTCTCATGTTAAGCTCCTTCTGGTTGAATATGTGCTGCAGGCTCTTATGATCCGTGAAAATTGTACACCGCGTACCATACAAATAATGTCGCCAGATTTTCAATGCAAATATCACCGCGCCTAACTCCAAATCGTGCGTGGTATAATTTTTCTCATGTACCTTCAACTGGCGTGACGCATAAGCTATGACCTTCTGGCGCTGCATCAACACGCAACCCAAACCTTGTCGCGAAGCGTCACAATATACCACGAAATCATCCGTTCCTTCGGGTAGTGATAAGATCGGTGCATCACAAAGCTTGTTCTTCAATAACTGGAACGCCTCTTCTTGTTTGTCACCCCAATCAAACTTCTTATCTTTCTGGGTGAGCGCAGTCAGAGGTTGAGCGATTTTGGAGAAATCCTCAATGAACCTTCGGTAGTAACCAGCCAAACCTAAGAACTGTCGAATCTCGGTCGGCATCTTTGGAGTCTCCCAGCTCTTTATCGCCTCGATCTTTGTGGGATCAACATGGATTCCATTTCCATTAACCACGTGTCCAAGAAATTGGACTTCACGCAGCCAGAACTCGCACTTCGAGAACTTGGTGTATAATTTCTCCTTCTTGAGTAGCTCTAGAATAGCTCTCAAATGCTACTCATGCTCATCCTTCGTCTTCGAGTAAATCAAAATGTCGTCAATGAACACGATTACCAACTTGTCGAGATACGGCTTGCAAACTCTATTCATTAAATCCATAAAAACTGCAGGCGCGTTGGTCAGCCCAAACGGCATAACTAGGAACTCGTAATGTCCATAACGAGTCCTAAAGGCCGTCTTTGGGATACTTTCCTCTTGTATCCTTAGTTGATGGTATCCAGATCGAAGATCGATCTTTGAATAAAAGCTTGAGCCTTGCAACTGGCTCTTGTATCCTTAGTTGATGGTATCCAGATCGAAGATCGATCTTTGAATAAAAGCTTGAGCCTTGCAACTGGTCAAATAGATCGTCGATTCTCGGCAAAGGATATCTATTCTTGATGGTCAACTTATTAAGCTCACGGTAGTCTATGCACATCCGAAAACTACCGTCCTTCTTTTTAACAAACAGAACCGGAGCTCCCCAAGGTGAGAAGCTTGGTCTGATGAATCCTTTGTCCAAAAGCTCCTGGAGTTATGTCGACAACTCCTGCATCTCTGATGGCGCAAGTCTATAGGGTGCCTTGGCTACAGGCGCGGCGCCTGGAACCAAATCAATGTGGAACTCGACCTATCGCTGTGGCGGTAACCCTGGCAAGTCCTCTGGAAAGACTTCTGGATATTCCTTGACGACTGGAATGTCTTCAATCTTCGCTTCAGCAGCTTCCTTGTCCACGATGTGTGCCAAGAATGCAACACATCCCTTCTGCAAACACTTTCTAGCTTTTAGGCAGCTAATCATTCTTAGTGGCGTATCATGTTTCTCTCTGTGCACTATGATTGTTTCTTCATCCGTCACGGGGATACGGATGGTCTTCTCGTGGCAAACGATCTCGGCTTTGTTACTCGATAGCCAATCCATTCCCACTACCACATCAAAGCTTCCCAACTCGACAGGTAGTAAGTCTAGCGTAAACTCGTGCCCTCCTAGTTCAATCACGCATCCTCGGACAACTTCATTGGTCTCAACTAGTTTCCCATTCGCTAATTCGATGGAGTACGGAACGTCTAACTTACTAGGCGCCAACCCAAGTATATTCTTAAATTCTAATGACACGAAACTATAATCCGCACTAGTATCAAACAGAATAGATGCAAAGCGTTGGTTTACAGGGAACGTACCGGTGACAATGTTTGGATCTTGGCGCGCTTCCCTTGCGCCGATGTTAAACACTCTTCCACGGGCTTGATTCAAATTTGGGCATTCCTTCTTAAAGTGCCCAATGTCACTACAGTTAAAACAACCAAGCTTTTTCCCATTACCACCTCCATTCCCAGCATGAGGGTTGTTTTGATTTCGATTCACATTACCCGCCTGATTTGCATTGTTCCCTCGGTTTCCATTGCCTCCATTATTTCCTTGTGATCGATTTCCATTACCACCACGGTTGTTGTTCCTATTACCATAACCTCCTTGGCCACCCCGGCCAGCACTAGCCCAGCAAGTATCCTTAAAGTGGCCAACTTTCCCACAAGCTTCACATATTTTTGGCCCACACCGGCCAGAAGTGATGACGCTGACAGGTGTTACACTTGGGCTGTGTACCCATATAACCTTTCCCTTTCTTCTCAACACCGGTTGCAGCTTGGACCGGAGTGCTTGACTCGCCCTTCTTGCTTACATGGCTGGTTCCTTGCTTGAAGTTTGAAAACTTTCGCTTGTTTTCGCCAGACGACTCAGCATGTGTTTCTTTCTTCTTGGTTTCAACATTTGGGAACTTGTTCAACCGAATGGCCTCCTCAGTAAGCGCCACACTAAGATCGATCGCTTCCGTGATCGTGGCAGGCTTGGATGTGGTAACCATACTCATAATTTGAGGTGCCAATCCCCAGATAAATCTCTCGATCCGTTTGAACTCTGGTGTGACCATGTACGGTACTACGTGAGATAAGTCATGAAATCTTTGGACGTATTCTGCGATCTTGGGACCATCCATCCTTAAATGCCAGAAGTCAGTATCTAACCTTTGTATCTCAGCACGCGAGCAATACTTCCTTCACATTAACTCCTTTAACTCAGCCTATGTCAACGCGTATGCAGCAGCTTCTCCTAAAGTCTTCACTTATAAGTTCCACCACGATAGGGCTCCATCCAGAAACAACCCTGAGATGTAAGTCACTTGTTGATCGGGAGCGCATTTGCTCATTCTCAAGATAGAGTCTGTTTTCTCAGCCCATCTCACGAACGCAACAGCACCTCCGGTGCCGTCGAAATTCACAGGCTTGCAGTCGAGAAACTGCTTGTAAGTGCACCCTGCACATGCATTAGAATATACAAATGGTATTAGAGGACGTGCTATAAATATCCAAATGTATTGTAATATGCCTCAAACGACTTAACATTACCATGTGGTGGATTGTTATTGCCGTTATTGTTTGAATTGCTCCCGCTGGTTCCTCCTTGTGAGGCTGCATACTGCGCTATGGCGGCAGCAATGATTCCTTGGAGTTCTGCCTCCGAAGTGGGCATGCGCATCTCGCGTCTTGGTGGCATCTTCTAAAAGATGATCGTGTTGGTCAGGTCATTATAAGTAAATGAATCATACGTACGTAATATCATTCAAACACATAACATCTCATGTTACAATTTAACCAAGCATATAGCATCACATGTTATAAAATGTATATAATCAATCCAACATCACATATAATGAGAATACTGCGATTACGCTATCATAAATTGAGACCACAATAATGTTTACAAGTTTTGTATCCGTATCGTACATCACAATTGGCTAAGGGTCACCTCGCCCTTGCCCAGTCTGGCTAACCAACTACAACAAGCAAAAGCTAAACATCAAAAGTCATGTCATCAAAATGCGGTCTCCAAAAGCTGTGTAGTCTGCACAATCGCGGTCGTCTCACCAAAAGTCTACCTGCGTCGAATAAAAAAGGCCTATGCTGATGGCGGTGGAGGAGGGGGAAAACGAGAAAAGAGTAGACGTCGCATGTGTTACCAGTCCTCCTCCATAGCACGATGAGCGCGTAGCAAGTATGCTATCTGCCGCTCAAGAGTCCAAAAACGTGCAATTGAATCGAGGGATAATGGTCGCGGAGGATGGGGTGCTGAAAATGGTGATCGACAATGACAATGAGGATGTGGAGCTGACTCCAAAACCTAAATGCGACGCGTCAATGCGTCCTGCTGTACCATCAAAGAAACAAGGATGTCCTCGGTAGAAGACCCAACATAGTATGGGTGGTAAGGATTGGACAGTGGCATAATGGGTGGCAAAGTCCATAAAAATGGCTCGCTAGCTGGCGTGGATGGTGGTGCAATACGTGGTGCAACAGGGGGTAACTGAGACGTGGACTGATCAAAGGTCGGTATAGGTGGTACAACAGTAGAATGAGAAATCTAGGGTACAAACCGACTGTCTCCTGTCATGAAAGGTGTGTGACCAAACGGATGTCGTGAGGAACCCTCCCCAGGACGTGGTGGAGGTATGTCCTGAAGAAACGTGATAGGTAAGTCGGTGCGACGAGCATCTGTGGTATGCGTGGGAAGCAAAGGGACATCAACAGGGGCTGAAACGGGGGCTACAGGGGGTGTAACAGGGAACACGAAAGGTGGGTAATCATCGTCATCATCTATCCACCCGTTGCGGGTGTGAGCGTATCGTGGATCAATATGGGTCGCAAAAGGTGCACGGTCGAACATCACCGGTGTAGGATCAGGAAATGGTGCAACAACAGGATCCTCTATTAAAAGTGGAGCGTCAACAGGAGCGTCAGCAACATGATCATCCACCAACGGTGGAACAACAATGGGATGATCGTCAACAGGTATGTCATCAACAAAAGGAGCAACAGCAGGTGCATCGGCATGAACATGGTCATGCTCAAATGCAGGGTCAGGAGCAACGACTGGCTCAGGGGCCACAGCAGGCTCCGGATCAACAAACTCCATATCAAAATCAGCTTGATCAGCAAACAAAGGATCGACAGGGGCTACAGGATCCTCTAGGGGCTGGTCTAAGTGAATGAACTCAATATCCTGGTCAGGATCAAAACCAGGTGGAAAAACAGGATCATCATCAACATCGTGATCAAACTCAAAGTCATGTGCAGGTGCAGCTGATGACGCCATGTCAGGGTCGGTGTCGTGTGAGTGGTGCTGCACTCCCTGTGTGTGCAAAGCGGACGCCACAGACTCAAATGAGTCTGGGACAGGTGAATGAATAGGAGCCTCCTCTGCAGGAGCGTCAGCAATAAGTAGGATATCATCAGCGGCAATAGGGGCCTCACCCTCAAGGTCATCCTCAAGTGGGTCCTCCTCAAACAAATCGACGTCGTCGTCGGAAACATCATCAAGTGGCATATCAACAACCAGATAAGAAGCAAGCGGTATAGCAGCAGGGATCACCGCGAGTGGTAAATCCCCAGCGAGATGGCCATCAGCAGGCTCGGCTACGACGTCAGGCAGCGCAAAGGGCTGGAAGTCATCATCGTCTGTGCTGGTAGTATCGGAAGTGTGGACCTCGTGCTCCGATGAAACTATGTCATCTGATACTATCGCTATAGGGTCCAGAGTGTCGAAAACTCCAGTGTCTGATGAAGAAGGCATGATGTCTGTAACACAAACACACATACGCACAAACAATCAATCATATACTCATATAAACATGTTAGTCACCAATAAGCAAACAAGTTATCATTCTAGTCTTCCCTAGACTATCCTCCCAGCCTTTCAGACTGAACTTCCTAGTCTCTAAAACCAAGTCCCTCAGTCTCCCCGACTGAACTCCCTTAGTCTCCCCGACTGAACTCCCTCAGTCTCCCCGACTAAACTCCCTCAGTCTCCCCGACTGAACTCCCTCAGTCTCCCCGACGGAACTCCCTCAGTCTCCCCGACCGAACTCCCTCAGTCTCCCCGACCGAACTCCCTCAGTCTCCCCGACCGAACTCCCTCAGTCTCCCCGACTGAACTTTAAATCTTTGAAAAGTGTATTGTGCCCTTTTGTTTGTAAAAATGTTTTGTGCCCTGGATCTGGACGTTTAGTGTATGCAATGTAAAAATGTTTTCATGAGAGCCCTAGTGATCATAGTCTAGACTCGAGAAGGAATCCTAGTTCGCTATGATCGATGCTCTGATACCAAGCTGTCACACCCTGGCTTTGCGGAAGCGTGGGTTTATTTGGTGTGACTTCTTAATACCATAGCTTAATCACAACAAAGCTATATGAAAGTAAAACCATGATGATCATCCATTACTTCAAGTTTTAAAAGTTAACACGACAAAATTGTTTAAAAGTTAACACTTACAAACATGACATAATTAGAAACTTGTTCATGAGACACAACCACAAGACATGAATGAAAACACAGTTTAAGACTCGTGACCCGTCCAGAAAAAATCACAATTCCTAAACTCGGATGACACCATTATTCTTACGCAGCTTAACACCCTTGCATACTTGACCAGATCCGTTAATTTCCTGAAATACATGTAAGTTGAAAAATCTACATATAGTTGAGCGAGTTCATGTAAAAGTGAGTATGTAAACCTTTGTAATAAGTTTGTATGTATGAAAAATCCCTGGTATGTAGCAAATAAGGAAAAAGAGATCACCATTGGGTTGCAAAGCCAATGATATGTGTGAAATGCTGTAGGAAGACTCAAACCTAGCAGATTTTTGCGTCGGGTACAAAGTCACCCCGAGATCCGTTCTGTTGGGCCTGGAGTTGGGCTCGCAACACCCAGATAGATCTACCGCTACTGACCCTCGGTCCTACAATGAGGATTAATGGCCTCTAGTTTCCGCCTACCCACTCACATGATCTAAGTAGTAACCCTCCTTAAGCTAACCATACCATGTATAAAAGTATCCGTAATCATTGTAACATGTATTTCACCCCCGAAGTATAAAAACTGAAAACAGTTAAGAGAAAAGGGGGACATGAACTCACTGAAGTGCGTCTCGAAATAGTCAATCCCAAATCAACCTGCTGCGTGACGACCTACACGTACTAACTTCTATTAGACGGATGGCCGTGCCTTGGCTTAGGGTTTAACGTTTTGTTGGAGAAATAGTTAGGTAACTATTCCGTGTTCACACTTCTTAATTATTTAACAAGTATATTCCTTCCCAAGGATGGGGGTTTTAATACATGCAAACGTTATATTTCCGAAAATATATTTTTAAGCCTCACTTTGTCTAAAATATCATGTCTCCCAAAATATACATATTTTTCCCAAAAATATTATATTTTACTTTATATAATTCCAAAAATAATACTTTATCAAAATACACATTTAAGAGTATTTTCCGAAAATACATAAGTTACATTTTTAAAGTTCGTGTGGTAATAACAGTACCGGTGTAACTTAACTATTTATTTGTGATAGCGTTGATATTATTTTGGAGTTGATACTTCTCAGTGTATACAAGTTATATTATTTTTACTCTAAAAATAACATATCTAGTTCACAAAATAATCATAAAATCACACAAGCGTTTTACTATGAAATATATATTCTAAATATATATTTAACAAGTTTTATTTACGAAAATCCACCTCCGACACTTGGTTATTTTGTAATAAAAATCTTGGCGAAGTTTATTTGGAAAAACAAGTTAAAATAATATTTATAAACACTTGTCACAAAATATTTCTAAGTGTTATATTTCTGGAAAAATTTCGCCAGAGTTTCCTCTGTAACTGGAGGTGGCCACGCTTACTAGCGTATCATTTTCTTTTCAAAATTCAATCAAACAATTTACCAATCATCAACATACATCATTTAAACATCAAACTTGTCAAAAATAAGTATAAATCGCAAACTCATGAACTTGTAAGTTTTGTAAAAACATGTAGAAATTTTCTAACGCATTTAGTGGATCTTGTCATCTTTTAAAATAAAATTTGTTTCTTGAAAACTTTATTTTTAAAGAACTTGTAGTCTTACAACTTCTAGTCAACATTTACAAAAATATTTCTTTGTCAAACTTTCTTGTCGCACAAGTGTTTACACACTTGTTTATTCTCTAAAATGGTTTTAGTTTGTGTAAGATCCGGTTTTTAAACAAGACTTGTATCTTTTACTTGGTTCTTCCGAAAAACCACTTGTAGATCTTTATATCTACTAGTTTAGAACTCTATTTTACAAGAAAAATCACTTTTACACAAGTTCATGTTCATGAGTGGAAGGGTTCATCATCTTACAACTTTTACACTTAACATATTACTAGTTCATGTTCCATGAACATGATCT
The DNA here is from genome assembly GCA_030545235.1 of Helianthus tuberosus. Lineage (NCBI taxonomy): Eukaryota > Viridiplantae > Streptophyta > Magnoliopsida > Asterales > Asteraceae > Helianthus > Helianthus tuberosus. The sequence continues at coordinate 105,209,249 of CM060443.1, forward strand.
AGCATGGTTAGATGACGATCCGTTCCCCTACTAGCAACTAACAACATAAAACAATCACAACTAGTCAAGATTTACACCATTAGTTTCTTTTTATCCATCTTGTTTAACATTCTTTCAAGACTTTTAGTTTTTATCTTGCGTGTTCTTGAGTTTTTAACCGTTAAATCTCTTATTAACCACTTTAAACAAGAACAAGAGGATGTTTAGGAGCACTTACTACTAGCTCGAGGCTAGGGAAGAAACAAGGCGTAAACAAGGTGGATAAAAGAAATATAGAGAGGTCCTTGAGCTTCCGAGTGCACCGAGCTTCCTTATGTGATCTCTTGCACCTTAGGGTATGTATGGATGGCTTGAAAGTGAACAAGTGATGATGATGGTGGGTGTTGTTGGGTTCGGCCGATCACAAAGAAGGAAGGAGGAGAGAGCAAATTTTTGTTAAGTGTTTGATGTGAGATAATGGTTATCTCATGAACTTACTTATAACCCATGTTCACCTAATACCCATTATGTAATATGTATGATAGATATTAGACAAAGATGATTATAATAATCAACAAATGGTGGGGTGGGTCACCCCTTGGGGAACCGATCGGATTAAGGGGGGGGGGGTATAAAGTTGGATCTTGATGATATAGTTAAGTGTCTAGTTAGTTTAGTTAGGAATTTAAATAGGTTATTAGTGTGTAGTGTAATATAACGGGTGTTAGGGTGTTCGGGGACCCTCACTAGCTCAGAAAGGTGTAAACAATGTCATTGACAATATTTTTATGTTCCGGGTAAAGTCCGGTTGTTCGGTTGGATATTGATCCGTTAAAGTGTCAAGCAAAGCTTTAAAGTGTCTTTAATATTATTTTTAGTGACACGTTAATTTACCAACACTTTGGAAAGTGTCTAGGACTATTTTACCCAGTTTTTGCACTTTACTAGTTATGTCAAATGCTGAATTTTGGTATAAAGTGCAGAATTTTGTAATTAAAGTATGTTTTAGGCACATCCGGTCACTATAAATATCACCTATTGACGCAGTTTTATAATCCTCACCTCCCTACACTCCCTACTAGTGTAGTAATCTATTCCCGGCTCGTACTGGCCTCAGAGACAATATCTGTCTGGTGCTGGCAATGTCAGCATGTTTATTGGGTTATCCGTTTAGTGTGCTAACTGTGCTTTTGTGCATCAAGGTTGTCACTGATGTTTGTGTGTAAATAGTAGAGTGACAGTATAAAATGTGATGCATGAGTATGTATGTATCAGAAATCAAGAGAGCAGTTTAACCACAATTGTAAGCAAGCACAGTAATTAAGCATTAATTAAATATTAATTAATTCGTACGGATACCTGGTTTGGTGAGGGTTGTCACATTCTCCCCCTGTTAAATAAATTTCGTCCCGAAATTTTAGGCTCTGCTTCTAGTTGCAGGTGTCTTAGGAAATAAATGGGGGTATTTCTCCTTCATACGATCCTCACGTTCCCACGTGAATTCAGGCCCATGTCTTGCATCCCATTGTACTTTGACGAGCTTGACACTACTCCTGCGTGTTTTATTAATTTTCCAATCCGTAACCTCGACGGGTTCTTCGGTGAAGTGGGGCGTGTCGTCGATATGAACTTCGTCAGCAGGAATGATCACTGTCTCCTGTGTTGGACTCTTTCTCAAATTTGATACATGGAATGTATCGTGAACACCATTGAGTTCAGAAGGTAGGTCCAACTTGTAGGCAACAAGCCCAATCCTTTGCAAGATTCTGAACGGGCCAATGTAACGCGGATTGAACTTCCCACGCTTTTCGAAGCGTGCCACACCCTTCCAGGGTGAAACTTTTAATAAAACCATATCCCCAACTTGAAATTCCAAAGGTTTCCTCTTTGGATCTGCATAGGCTTTCTGTCTGTCACGAGCCGCCTCGATGCGTTTTCGAATTTGTGCAACCTTGTCTGTTATCTCTTGGACTATTTCGGGACCAACGAGTTGTCTATCACCTGCATCAGCCCAGCATAAGGGTGATCGACATTTGCGTCCATAAAGCGCTTCAAATGGCGCGGCTCCAATGCTTGTGTGGTAGCTGTTGTTGTATGAAAATTATGGTAAATGATTATCCCAGCTACCACCTAGATCCATTACACATGCTCTCAGCATATCCTCCAATGTCTGAATAGTTCGTTCACTTTGGCCATCAGGTTGCGGATGAAATGTAGTGCTCAGATTTAACTGTGAGCCAAAAGCTTCTTGGAAGGATTGCCAAATCCTTGATATGAAGCGTCCATCCCTATCAAAGATGATCGAGAGAGGCATTCCATGACGTGCAACAATCTCTCGCATGTATATTTCCGCAAGTTTACTTGTGTTGTCCTTCTCTTTAATTGGCAGGAAGTGCGCAGACTTGGTTAGACGGTCTACTATCACCCAAATTGTATCATGGCCTCTAGGTGTCACACCCTGGCTTTGCGGAAGCGTGGTTAACTTTGGTGTGACTTCTTAATACCATAGCTTAATCATAACAAAGCTATATGAATTTAAAAACCATGCAAGTCATCCATTAAGTTTGAAAATAACATACAATACCATTGTTTGACGAGAACATACTCCAACAACAATAACCTTGTTCAAAAGACATAACAACTTATAACATAAACATAAACGTGATTTAGGGACTGTGTCTTGTCCAGGTAAGAGACACATCCCCTAAACCCTGATGACTTCATGACATTATGCAGCGGAAAACGTTCCATACCGTGCCAGATCCGTTTAATTTCCTGAAATACATGTGAGTTGAAAAATCAACAATAATGTTGAGCGAGTTCATGTGTAAGTGAGTATGTAAAACACTTGTGAGTATAAAATAGTTGTGGTATGTAGCAGTGTAAGAGGACTTGTGATCACCAATGGTTTGCAAGGCCACTGATATATGTGAAGTGCAAATAGGGAGACTCAAACCTAGCAGATTTCGCCACGGCAAAGTATGTGGACAAAGTCACCCCACGGTCCGTTTCTAGTTTGGCCGGGGGCTGGGCTCGCTACACCCAGATAGATCTACCGCTCCTGTCCCTCGGTCCCTCCATGAGGACTAATGGCCCCATGTTGTTCCTATCCACTCACATGATCGTATAACACCTCCTTACGTTAAACATACCGTTGTAAAGTACTCATAAATCATAGTAACATGTATTTCACCCCCGCAGTTAAGTAAACTGAAAACAGTTAGAGAAAAGGGGGACATGAACTCACAGTGAATGCGCGTCTCTACCAAGTGTCTCCAATACAGTAAGCTGTGCAACGACCTACAAGTGCTAATTCTATTAGACGGACGGCCGTGCCTTTAGCTTTACAGTTTATGTCTTTGGGAAATAGTTAGACAACTATTTCGTGTTTAAGTTCCGTATACACTTGGTAGTTATTCTTCTTCCCAAGGATGGGGGATACAATACATGTGCGTAAGTTACGTTTTATCAATCTTGTGGTAATGTAATTACCGGTGTAACTTATATGTTTGTGGAAGCGTTCGTAAAGTTTTGGGATCATTAACGCTTGTAAATATTATTTTCACTCTAAAATAATATTTATGTATTTCACAAAATAATCATAAACAGTGTTGTGACAAATATATTTATCACGTTAATCTTTGTGAAAATCCCACCTCCGAATATTTAGTAAAATATAGTGCTGGCGAAATTTATGTTTTGAAAATATGTCCAAAGATAGTTCTAACACTTGTTGTGTAAAAAGTCTAAGTGTTAGGGTTTTAGAAAATTTCGCCAGAGTTTCCTCTGTAACTGGAGGTGGCCACGCTTTCAAGCGTATCATTTTCTTTTAACAAATCAATTCAACAATCTTCTTTATTCAATCAAACAATTTCCGACACATCAAACTAGTCGACAAGTATGTAAATCGCATAGTCGCATGAACTTGCAGTTTTTCCGCATCTATAATGTAAATCCCCTTTATATATGTAGATCTTTATATAAAGTAACTTTAATCTTGTAAAAACCTCGTGTTTAGAGAAATCCGTCTTTACATCTTCTAGTCACTTTTCCCAAAAATAGTTATTTGTCGGATCTTTTCATTTCACAAGTGTCTACACACTTGTGGTTTATAAAATCATATTTATTAGTGTAAGATCCTTTCTTTAAAATACATGGTTCCTTAAATGTGTGGTTCTTTGAAGATACCACTGGCGGATACGTAGATCCGCTAGTTTTAAACACCATTTTACCGGTTAATTCACTTTTACACAAGTAAAATATTTTCACACAAGTTCATGTATCTTGTGTGGTAGAGTTTCACCTTTAACCCTTGTATTTAGTCAAAAACGAGCTTATGTGAAGATACATGATCTTACAAAGTCGGGTTAAACGATGATCCGAGCTACCACATCATAGATCGGGTCTAGTTAAACACAAATCTCAATTACTACAACTTTTACACAACACATGTGTTATTAACCACCACTTTTAGTAATTTTACTAGACTTTTACACATCAAAATGCATGTTATCGATATTTAACCGTCAATATTCCTTTTAACCACTTTAGATACGTTCAAGAACAAGTTTTAAATGATATACCTCTAGCTCAAGGCTAGGGAAGATCTTTGATGAAAAACGCGTGGATAAAAGCTAACGAAAGAGGTCCTTCGCGTTCCGCTTGCTCCAAGACTCCTAATACGCGATCTTTATCACTTGTATGATGACGGAATGCAAGATCAAGGGCCGAAAATATGAGGAGAGTAAGAGGGGTGTTCGGCCGAGAATGAGAGAGAGCAAGAGAGAGTGTTGAAGTGTGGTGAGTTTATGTGTGAAAGATCTTGTAGGTTAAGGGTGATACTTATAGATAATCTCAAGGTGTTTAACCAATGGTTATTGTGTCAGGAAGATACTAAGCAAGATGGATTAAAAAAATAAATCAAGTACCAAGTGTGTCCCCTAGTGGGGAACGGTTTCGAATGGGGGGGGGGGTTCCCTAACCGATTCCAACTAAATAGTTGGTGTTTAGTTATGATAAACCAAGTTAGGTTAAGGGTTAAACTCCGTTAGTTATGTACAACGTGTCATGACGGGTGTTAGGGTAATCAGAGACCCTAACTGGTTCAGAAAAATATAATTAGTGACAAAAGTAATATTTTCATGTTCCGGGTAAAGTCCGGGTGTTCGGTTGGATAGTAATCCGTTAAAGTGTTACAAAAGCTTTAAAGTGTCGTTATTGTTATTTTTAGTGACACATTTTGTTTCCAACACTTTAGAAAGTGTCTAGTGTTATTTTCTCATATTCTGGCACTTTATTAGTCAGCTAGAAGCTGGTTTATTATTAAAGTGCTGTGTTTGGTACTTAAAGTACGTTTTAGGCACATCCGAATCAGTGTATCTTATTCCTAGAGACGCGGTACCACAACCCTTATATTCCTACACTCACTACCAGTGTAGCCAAAATATATGAGGCTCTTAACAGGCCTTAGAGGCAGTGTCTGCCTGATGCTGGTCATATCAGCATGTTTGCCGTGTATCCGTTTAGTGCTACTGTGCTTTTTGTGCATCATGTTTGTCACTAGGGTTCAGTACGTAATTAATGTAGTGACGGCAAATAAAGTGTGATGCAAGTAAGTGCATGTATCAGTATGCAGGTAGCAGTTTATCAGCTAGTTCAATCAAGCACAGTAATCAAGTAGTAATTAATCATTAATTAAGTTGTACGGATACCTGGTTTAGTGCGGGTTGTCACATTCTCCCCCCGTTAAATAAATTTCGTCCCGAAATTTAAGTTCTGCTTGTAGATGCAGAGTTCTTAGGAAATAGGTGGGGGTATTTCTCTTTCATCCGGTCCTCACGTTCCCAGGTGTATTCAGGACCATGTCTGGCATTCCAACGAACCTTGACGAGCTTGACACTGCTCCGGCGGGTCTTGTTAACTTTCCAATCCGTGACCTCAACAGGTTCTTCAACGAAGTGGAGCGTGTCGTCAATATGAATCTCGTCGATAGGAATGGCAACGTCAACTTGAGTTGGACTTTTCTTTAAATTGGATACATGAAATGTATCGTGAACACCATTCAGTTCAGCAGGTAGGTCCAACTTGTATGCTACTGTCCCAATTCTTTCCAGAATTCTGAAGGGACCAATGTAGCGCAGATTTAACTTTCCTCGCTTTCCAAAGCGTGCCACCCCTTTCCAGGGTGATACCTTCAGTAAAACCATTTCTCCAACTTGAAAATCCGTATGTTTTCGGTTTGGATCCGCATAGGCCTTTTGTCTGTGGCGAGCGGCTTCGATGCGTTTAAGTATTTGCGCGATCTTGTCTGTCGTCTCTTGGACGATTTCGGGACCAGCAAGCTGCCTATCACCTGCGTCAGACCAACATAGTGGTGATCGGCACTTGCGTCCGTATAGGGCCTCAAATGGCGCGACACCAATACTGGTGTGGTAGCTGTTGTTGTATGAAAATTCGACCAAAGGTAAGTGTTTATCCCAGCTACCGCCTAAATCCATAACACATGCCCTCAGCATGTCTTCCAAGGTTTGTATCGTTCGCTCGCTCTGGCCGTCAGTTTGCGGATGGAATGCAGTGCTCAGATTCAATTGTGAGCCAAAAGATTCTTGGAAGGATTGCTATATCCTTGACACAAACCTTCCGTCTCTATCAGAGATGATTGAGAGAGGTACTCCATGGCGTGCGACAATCTCTCTCATGTATATTTCCGCAAGTTTACTAGTACTGTCTTTCTCCTTGATTGGCAGAAAGTGTGCGGACTTTGTTAGGCGGTCAACAATCACCCAAATCATATCATGGCCTCTTGGCGTTCTTGGCAGTTTTGTAACAAAATCCATTGAGATTTGTTCCCATTTCCACTTGGGAATCTCAGGTTGTTGCAGAAGTCCCGAAGGCTTCTGGTATTCCGCCTTGACCTTAGCGCACGTTAAACATTTGCTCACGTAAACAGCAACGTCGCCTTTCATCCTAGGCCACCAATAGTAATCTTTGAGATCCTGGTACATCTTATCCGATCCAGGGTGGATAGAGTACCGTGACTTGTGCGCTTCATCGAAAATAACTTCCCTTAATCCACCAAACAGAGGAACCCACATCCTTTTCTCAAAACATAACGTCCCTTCCTCGTTTGGTACCAAAAGCTTCTCCATTCCACGGAGATATTCTTCCTCAAGGTTTCCCTCCTTGAGAGCTTCCTTTTGTGCAGCACGAATGCGCAAGGAAAGATCGGTTCGTATAATCATTTCCAAAGCTCTAACCCTTATGGGCTTGATTCTTTCTTTACGACTTAGGGCATCGGCAACTACATTCGCCTTCCCTGGGTGATACTTTATCTCGCAGTCGTAGTCGTTTAACAATTCAACCCATCGTCTTTGCCTCATATTCAACTCCTTCTGGTTGAATATATGCTGTAGGCTTTTGTGATCTGTGAAGATTGTGCATTTCGTACCATACAGGTAGTGTCTCCAGATCTTTAAAGCGAAAACCACTGCGCCAAGCTCTAAATCGTGTGTGGTATAATTCTTTTCGTGCACTTTCAGTTGGCGTGATGCGTAAGCAATGACCTTTTGGCGTTGCATCAACACACAACCCAATCCTTGACGCGATGCGTCGCAGTATACCACAAAGTCATCAGTACCTTCTGGTAGAGCTAAGATTGGCGCGTTACAAAGCTTACCCTTTAATATCTGAAACGCTTCATCCTGTTTGATTCCCCAATCAAACGTCTTGTCCTTCTGCGTGAGGAGCGTCAAAGGTTGAGCGATTTTCGAGAAATCCTCGATGAACCTTCGATAGTAGCCAGCCAAACCCAAGAATTGTCGAATCTCGGTTGGCGTTGTAGGCGTTTCCCAATTCTTGATTGCCTCGATCTTTGTGGGATCAACATGAATTCCATCCCCATTAACCACATGTCCAAGAAACTGGACTTCGCGTAGCCAAAACTCGCACTTGGAGAATTTGGCGTACAGCTGTTCCTTCTTTAGCAGCTCTAGTATGGTTCTAAGATGCTGCTCGTGTTCAGCCTTCGTCTTTGAGTAAATCAGGATGTCGTCGATGAATACAATCACGAACTTGTCTAAGTATGGCTTGCAAACTCTATTCATTAGATCCATGAATACCGCAGGTGCGTTTGTCAAACCAAATGGCATAACGAGGAACTCGTAGTGTCCATAACGAGTTCGGAAGGCTGTTTTCGGGATACTTTCCTCCTGTATCCTTAGTTGATGGTATCCAGATCGAAGATCGATCTTAGAGTAACAGCTTGAACCTTGAAGTTGGTCGAACAGATCATCGATTCTAGGCAGAGGATACCTGTTCTTGATCGTCAGCTTGTTCAATTCTCTGTAGTCAATGCACATCCGAAAACTACCGTCTTTCTTCTTGACGAACAGGACCGGAGCTCCCCAAGGCGAGAAGCTTGGTCGAATGAAACCCTTGTCTAACAACTCTTGAAGTTGTGTCGACAATTCCTGCATCTCAGACGGAGCAAGTCTGTACGGTGCCTTAGCCACAGGCGCGGTGCCTGGAACTAAGTCAATGTGAAACTCCACTTGCCTCTGAGGTGGCAGTCCGGGTAAGTCTTCTGGGAAGACTTCGGGATACTCCCTTACGACAGGGATGTCTTCGATCCTTGGCTCGGCAGCCTTCTTGTCTACGATGTGTGCCAGAAAAGCAACACATCCTTTCTGTAAACACTTCCTTGCTTTCAAGCAGCTGATAAATCTTAGCGGCGTGTCACGCTTCTCTCCGTGAACCACAATTGTCTCACCATCATCAGTTGGGATACGAACAACTTTCTCGTGACATACTATCTCAGCCTTGTTTCCGGATAACCAATCCATTCCTACCACCACGTCGAAGCTTCCCAATTGGACTGGTAGTAGATCCAGAGTAAACTCGCGTTCTCCCAATTCTATCACACAACCTCTGATTACTTCGTCGGCTCCAACTAACTTTCCATTAGCTAATTCGATCGAGTAGGGTATGTCTAACTTATTAGCAGCTAACCCAAGCATATTCTTAAATTCTAACGATACGAAGCTATAATCGGCACCAGTATCAAATAAAATGGATGCATAGCGTTGATTGATAGGGAACGTACCCGTAACAACATTTGGATCTTGGCGTGCTTCCCTAGCTTCAAGTTGGAACACTCTACCACGGGCCTGATTCAACGTTGGGCAGTTCTTCTTAAAATGCCCGATTTCCCCGCAGTTATAGCATCCGAGTCTCTGTCCGTTTCCATCCCCGTTTCCAGCTGGGGTGTTGTTCTGGTTGGCATTGCCAGCCTGATTTGCATTGTTGCCTCGGTTTCTGTTTCCTCCAAAATTTAGGCGGTTTCCATTTCCACCACGGTTATCATTCCTATTTCCATATCCTCCCTGGCCTCCGCGGCCTGCACTAGCCCAACATGATTCCTTTGAGTGGCCCGGTTTTCCACAAGATTCACAAACTCTCATGTTACAAGGGCCAGTGTGGTGGCGTTGGCAGTTGTTGCATCTGGGCTGGGTGCCCTGGTACCCTTTTCCTCTCTTGGTACTGCCAGCTGATTTTCCTTTCTTTACTGCCATACTGACGCCTTGTTTGAAGTTTGAAAACTTCCTTTTGTTATCTCCTGAGGACTCAACGTGAGTCTCTGTCTTCTTCGCCTTGACTTCATCAAACTTGTTTAAACGAATCCCCTCCTCGGTGAGAGCCACGCTCAAATCGATGGCTTCAGTGATAGTCGCTGGTTTGGAGGAGGTTACCATGCTTATTATTTGGGGAGCCAAACCCCAAATGAAGCGCTCGATTCGCTTGTATTCTGGCGTGACCATATAAGGAACCACTTGAGATAGGTCATGAAACCTCTGAACGTACTCTGCTACCTTCGGTCCATCCATCTTTAAGTGCCAAAATTCAGTCTCCAACCTTTGAATTTCTGCGCGTGAACAGTACTTTTTGCGCATTAGTTCTTTCAATTCGGCCCAAGTTAGGGCGTAGGCGGCAGCTTCGCCTAACGTCTGGACTTGTAAGTTCCACCAAGATAGGGCTCCGTCGAGAAACAGCCCTGAAATGTATGTGACTTGTTGATCCTCTGCACACTTGCTCATGCGTATAACAGAATCGGTTTTCTCAGCCCAGCGGGTAAAGGCAACTGCACCTCCTGTGCCATCGAAGTTAACTGGTTTGCAGTCTAAGAACTGCTTGTAGGTGCATCCTGCATGTATGTTAAAACATGTGTTTGGCATTAGCATCATCGCTAAAATCTCCAACTAGTTCATGGTAGGTTCGAATGGCGTGGTATTACCGTGAGGTGGATAGTTATTGCCTTGGTTAACACTTCCGCTTGCCCCTGGCTGAGAAGCGGCATACTGTGCTATGGCAGCAGCAATAATCTGCTGGAGTTCTGCCTCATTTGTTGGCATGTTTGGTTCGCGTCTTGGCGGCATCTTCTAAAAGATGGTTTAAGTTGGTTAGGCCATAGTAAGGCTTCGTTGTTATAGTACGTAAATCAGTTCGTAATATAGTGTACGTATATAACGGTAGTAATAGTATAATCACATATCACAAATATCAATTACACAACATTCCATGTCATAAAGTATAAGCAAGTAATCAAACGAATCCAAATATGGTGAGAAAACTGCGATTGCCATATAAATGAGACCACATCGTAAGTGTATACATACAATCATCAATCACTAGGGGCTACATAACCCCTGTCAAAAGCTACATCAGTATCAATACAACATCAAGTACATAACAAAAGTCAAGTCATAACGTAGTCTCCCCAAAATGCTGTGCAGTCAAAAAGCAATCGCCGCCTTCTCACTTCGCCTACCCAAGTGGCACCGATGAGCTCTAAGCAGATGGTGATGGAGGAGGAAAATGGGTATAAAACAAACGGCGCAACTGTAACCAGTCCGCCTCCATCGCCTGCTGTGTGCGAATAATGGAAGCAATCTGCTGCTCCAAAGTAGTAAGACGAGCAGCATAGTCAGGGGGTAAAGGTCGAAACGGCTGTAACGGAGAGGGTACCCGGCCATGGCACTGACATGGCTGCAGATGGGCTCTCTCCAACTCCTGTAGTCGCTGCTCATGCGACTCATGCTGGTATACAAACGACATCAATACATCCTCGATGGTGTGTCCTACGTAGGACCTGTGGTATGGATCAGTGGGTGGCATGGGGGAAAACGGTGACCATAGCAGTGGCTCACGTGTGGGGTCAAAGGGTGCCACACCAAAAGGAGCTGTAGTAGGTGGAACAAATGGAATCTGAGGCATGAAAGGCATGGGCATTGGTACATGCCCTGATGGGTGGGCTGAAGAGCCCTCTCCAGGCCCCGCTGGAGGTATATACATGGGAACCTGAAACGAAAAGTCAACGTGTCGAGTGTCTGGGATCTGTGGGTGTAACGGTGGAACGTCCTCATCAGCCGGTATCCACCCATGCTGTGCGGACTCATCCGGTGGATCCATATGTGCCGCGAACGGTGCATGTCCGGGCTCTAGGGGAACGGGATCAAATAAGGGAGCAACAACAGGGTGAACGGGTGCCAAGTGCTCGAAAGGGGGGTCAACTGGTACAGCAACAATGGGTAAAGGACCAATGGGATCAACAGGAACATCTATGTGGTGATCATCAGCAATGGGCTCAAAAGGTACATCAGCATGCACAGGGTCATGCTCTGGTAAAGGGTCAATGGCAGCTGCCTGCTCAGGAGCAATGGCAGGCTCCAAGTCATCAAACGCCATGTCAAAATCAAAATCGGGATCAATCGGATCAAAAGGGTCAATAGGATCTGCTGGATCCTCCATCAACTCGTCCATCGGGACAAACTCTAAATCACGGTCAGGATCAAATCCTGGTGGAAACATAGGATCTGAATCCCCCTCGTCGTCATGGTCAAAAACAAGTCCAGGTATGGAAGCAACAGAAAAAGCCTGGTCAGAATCGGACCCATGGGAGAAGTGCTGCGCACTATGAGCATGTGTGGGTACAGAAGCCACAGACTCAAAGGAGTCCGCGACTGGGGAATGTGCAGGTGACTCCGCAGCCGGAGCATCTGCGATCAGTAAGGGAGCAACAGCAGGTAGGGCCTCGCCCTGAGCATCCTCCGAAGGCTCCTCCTCAAACATATCGACGTCGTCCTCCTCGTCGTCGATGGGTAAAACAGGGTATGATGCAAGGGGTACTGGAGCAGGGATCACAACGAGTGGTAGATCCCCGGCTGGAAGGTCAACTGGGAGCTCATCAACGCCGTCGGGTAAGGCGAATGGCTGAAAGTCATCATCATCCGTGCTGGTGAAGTCTAATGTATAAACCTCGTGCTCCGATGACTCAATGTCGTCTGAAACGATAGGCCTCGGGCCTGTGGTGCCTGAACCACCAGTGTCTGCAGAATCCATGTGTCTGTAACATATACACAAATATGCACAAGTAGTCAATCATAAATCAAGTAATCACATAAGTCATCAAGTAAGGCATCACATAATTCTCCTAGTCTTACTAGCCAATTTCATCCAGTCTACAACTGCTCTATCCTTCACTTAAACCAAACCTCGATCCTCCAGATCGATCCTATAACAAACCAACGTGCTCAACTACCTTGATCATCTCGATCCTCCAGATCGATCCTATAACAAACCAACGTGCTCAACTACCTTGATCATCTCGATCCTCCAGATCGATCCTCAGCCCTCCAAGCTGAGCCTATAATTAGTAAAATGTGCTCAACATTTGTTTGTAAAAAGTTGTGGATCTGGACTTAAGTGGTATGCAGAAAAATGTTTTCGTGAGAGCCCTAGTGATCATAGTCTAGACTCGAGAAAGAATCCTAGTTCGCTATGATCAGAGCTCTGATACCAAGCTGTCACACCCTGGCTTTGCGGAAGCGTGGTTAACTTTGGTGTGACTTCTTAATACCATAGCTTAATCATAACAAAGCTATATGAATTTAAAAACCATGCAAGTCATCCATTAAGTTTGAAAATAACATACAATACCATTGTTTGACGAGAACATACTCCAACAACAATAACCTTGTTCAAAAGACATAACAACTTATAACATAAACATAAACGTGATTTAGGGACTGTGTCTTGTCCAGGTAAGAGACACATCCCCTAAACCCTGATGACTTCATGACATTATGCAGCGGAAAACGTTCCATACCGTGCCAGATCCGTTTAATTTCCTGAAATACATGTGAGTTGAAAAATCAACAATAATGTTGAGCGAGTTCATGTGTAAGTGAGTATGTAAAACACTTGTGAGTATAAAATAGTTGTGGTATGTAGCAGTGTAAGAGGACTTGTGATCACCAATGGTTTGCAAGGCCACTGATATATGTGAAGTGCAAATAGGGAGACTCAAACCTAGCAGATTTCGCCACGGCAAAGTATGTGGACAAAGTCACCCCACGGTCCGTTTCTAGTTTGGCCGGGGGCTGGGCTCGCTACACCCAGATAGATCTACCGCTCCTGTCCCTCGGTCCCTCCATGAGGACTAATGGCCCCATGTTGTTCCTATCCACTCACATGATCGTATAACACCTCCTTACGTTAAACATACCGTTGTAAAGTACTCATAAATCATAGTAACATGTATTTCACCCCCGCAGTTAAGTAAACTGAAAACAGTTAGAGAAAAGGGGGACATGAACTCACAGTGAATGCGCGTCTCTACCAAGTGTCTCCAATACAGTAAGCTGTGCAACGACCTACAAGTGCTAATTCTATTAGACGGATGGCCGTGCCTTTAGCTTTACAGTTTATGTCTTTGGGAAATAGTTAGACAACTATTTCGTGTTTAAGTTCCGTATACACTTGGTAGTTATTCTTCTTCCCAAGGATGGGGGATACAATACATGTGCGTAAGTTACGTTTTATCAATCTTGTGGTAATGTAATTACCGGTGTAACTTATATGTTTGTGGAAGCGTTCGTAAAGTTTTGGGATCATTAACGCTTGTAAATATTATTTTCACTCTAAAATAATATTTATGTATTTCACAAAATAATCATAAACAGTGTTGTGACAAATATATTTATCACGTTAATCTTTGTGAAAATCCCACCTCCGAATATTTAGTAAAATATAGTGCTGGCGAAATTTATGTTTTGAAAATATGTCCAAAGATAGTTCTAACACTTGTTGTGTAAAAAGTCTAAGTGTTAGGGTTTTAGAAAATTTCGCCAGAGTTTCCTCTGTAACTGGAGGTGGCCACGCTTTCAAGCGTATCATTTTCTTTTAACAAATCAATTCAACAATCTTCTTTATTCAATCAAACAATTTCCGACACATCAAACTAGTCGACAAGTATGTAAATCGCATAGTCGCATGAACTTGCAGTTTTTCCGCATCTATAATGTAAATCCCCTTTATATATGTAGATCTTTATATAAAGTAACTTTAATCTTGTAAAAACCTCGTGTTTAGAGAAATCCGTCTTTACATCTTCTAGTCACTTTTCCCAAAAATAGTTATTTGTCGGATCTTTTCATTTCACAAGTGTCTACACACTTGTGGTTTATAAAATCATATTTATTAGTGTAAGATCCTTTCTTTAAAATACATGGTTCCTTAAATGTGTGGTTCTTTGAAGATACCACTGGCGGATACGTAGATCCGCTAGTTTTAAACACCATTTTACCGGTTAATTCACTTTTACACAAGTAAAATATTTTCACACAAGTTCATGTATCTTGTGTGGTAGAGTTTCACCTTTAACCCTTGTATTTAGTCAAAAACGAGCTTATGTGAAGATACATGATCTTACAAAGTCGGGTTAAACGATGATCCGAGCTACCACATCATAGATCGGGTCTAGTTAAACACAAATCTCAATTACTACAACTTTTACACAACACATGTGTTATTAACCACCACTTTTAGTAATTTTACTAGACTTTTACACATCAAAATGCATGTTATCGATATTTAACCGTCAATATTCCTTTTAACCACTTTAGATACGTTCAAGAACAAGTTTTAAATGATATACCTCTAGCTCAAGGCTAGGGAAGATCTTTGATGAAAAACGCGTGGATAAAAGCTAACGAAAGAGGTCCTTCGCGTTCCGCTTGCTCCAAGACTCCTAATACGCGATCTTTATCACTTGTATGATGACGGAATGCAAGATCAAGGGCCGAAAATATGACGAGAGTAAGAGGGGTGTTCGGCCGAGAATGAGAGAGAGCAAGAGAGAGTGTTGAAGTGTGGTGAGTTTATGTGTGAAAGATCTTGTAGGTTAAGGGTGATACTTATAGATAATCTCAAGGTGTTTAACCAATGGTTATTGTGTCAGGAAGATACTAAGCAAGATGGATTAAAAAAATAAATCAAGTACCAAGTGTGTCCCCTAGTGGGGAACGGTTTCGAATGGGGGGGGGGGTTCCCTAACCGATTCCAACTAAATAGTTGGTGTTTAGTTATGATAAACCAAGTTAGGTTAAGGGTTAAACTCCGTTAGTTATGTACAACGTGTCATGACGGGTGTTAGGGTAATCAGAGACCCTAACTGGTTCAGAAAAATATAATTAGTGACAAAAGTAATATTTTCATGTTCCGGGTAAAGTCCGGGTGTTCGGTTGGATAGTAATCCGTTAAAGTGTTACAAAAGCTTTAAAGTGTCGTTATTGTTATTTTTAGTGACACATTTTGTTTCCAACACTTTAGAAAGTGTCTAGTGTTATTTTCTCATATTCTGGCACTTTATTAGTCAGCTAGAAGCTGGTTTATTATTAAAGTGCTGTGTTTGGTACTTAAAGTACGTTTTAGGCACATCCGAATCAGTGTATCTTATTCCTAGAGACGCGGTACCACAACCCTTATATTCCTACACTCACTACCAGTGTAGCCAAAATATATGAGGCTCTTAACAGGCCTTAGAGGCAGTGTCTGCCTGATGCTGGTCATATCAGCATGTTTGCCGTGTATCCGTTTAGTGCTACTGTGCTTTTTGTGCATCATGTTTGTCACTAGGGTTCAGTACGTAATTAATGTAGTGACGGCAAATAAAGTGTGATGCAAGTAAGTGCATGTATCAGTATGCAGGTAGCAGTTTATCAGCTAGTTCAATCAAGCACAGTAATCAAGTAGTAATTAATCATTAATTAAGTTGTACGGATACCTGGTTTAGTGCGGGTTGTCACACTAGGCGTCTTTGGCAACTTTGTTATGAAGTCCATAGATATTTGTTCCCATTTCCATTTGGGGATTTCAGGTTGTTGCAGAAGTCCTGAAGGCTTCTGGTATTCGGCCTTTACCTTGGCGCACGTCAAACACTTGCTTACATAAACAGCAACATCGCCTTTCATCCTAGGCCACCAATAATAATCCTTAAGATCTTGGTACATCTTATCCGCTCCTGGGTGGATAGAGTACCGTGATTTGTGAGCTTCATCAAAAATTACCTTTCTCAAACCACCAAACAGAGGAACCCAAATTCGTTTCATGAAGCATAAAGTCCCTTCCTCGTTTTGTACCAACTGCTTCTCCATCCCACGGAAATACTCATCTTCAATGTTCCTATCTTTCAAAGCTTCTCTCTGCGTGGCACGAATGCGCAAAGAGAGGTCTGTCTGGACAATCATCTCCAAAGCCCTAACCCTTATGGGCTTAATCCTTTCTTTTTGACTCAGGGCATCAGCGACCACATTCGCCTTTCCTGGGTGGTACTTGATCTCGCAGTCATAATCATTCAACAGCTCTACCCAGCGTCTTTGTCTCATGTTAAGCTCCTTCTGGTTGAATATGTGCTGCAGGCTCTTATGATCCGTGAAAATTGTACACCGCGTACCATACAAATAATGTCACCAGATTTTCAATGCAAATATCACCGCGCCTAACTCCAAATCGTGCGTGGTATAATTTTTCTCATGTACCTTCAACTGGCGTGACGCATAAGCTATGACCTTCTGGCGCTGCATCAACACGCAACCCAAACCTTGTCGCGAAGCGTCACAATATACCACGAAATCATCCGTTCCTTCGGGTAGCGATAAGATCGGTGCATCACAAAGCTTGTTCTTCAATAACTGGAACGCCTCTTCTTGTTTGTCACCCCAATCAAACTTCTTATCTTTCTGGGTGAGCGCAGTCAGAGGTTGAGCGATTTTGGAGAAATCCTCAATGAACCTTCGGTAGTAACCAGCCAAACCTAAGAACTGTCGAATCTCGGTCGGCATCTTTGGAGTCTCCCAGCTCTTTATCGCCTCGATCTTTGTGGGATCAACATGGATTCCATTTCCATTAACCACGTGTCCAAGAAATTGGACTTCACGCAGCCAGAACTCGCACTTCGAGAACTTGGTGTATAATTTCTCCTTCTTGAGTAGCTCTAGAATAGCTCTCAAATGCTACTCATGCTCATCCTTCGTCTTCGAGTAAATCAAAATGTCGTCAATGAACACGATTACCAACTTGTCGAGATACGGCTTGCAAACTCTATTCATTAAATCCATAAAAACTGCAGGCGCGTTGGTCAGCCCAAACGGCATAACTAGGAACTCGTAATGTCCATAACGAGTCCTAAAGGCCGTCTTTGGGATACTTTCCTCTTGTATCCTTAGTTGATGGTATCCAGATCGAAGATCGATCTTTGAATAAAAGCTTGAGCCTTGCAACTGGCTCTTGTATCCTTAGTTGATGGTATCCAGATCGAAGATCGATCTTTGAATAAAAGCTTGAGCCTTGCAACTGGTCAAATAGATCGTCGATTCTCGGCAAAGGATATCTATTCTTGATGGTCAACTTATTAAGCTCACGGTAGTCTATGCACATCCGAAAACTACCGTCCTTCTTTTTAACAAACAGAACCGGAGCTCCCCAAGGTGAGAAGCTTGGTCTGATGAATCCTTTGTCCAAAAGCTCCTGGAGTTATGTCGACAACTCCTGCATCTCTGATGGCGCAAGTCTATAGGGTGCCTTGGCTACAGGCGCGACGCCTGGAACCAAATCAATGTGGAACTCGACCTATCGCTGTGGCGGTAACCCTGGCAAGTCCTCTGGAAAGACTTCTGGATATTCCTTGACGACTGGAATGTCTTCAATCTTCGCTTCAGCAGCTTCCTTGTCCACGATGTGTGCCAAGAATGCAACACATCCCTTCTGCAAACACTTTCTAGCTTTTAGGCAGCTAATCATTCTTAGTGGCGTATCATGTTTCTCTCTGTGCACTATGATTGTTTCTTCATCCGTCATGGGGATACGGATGGTCTTCTCGTGGCAAACGATCTCGGCTTTGTTACTCGATAGCCAATCCATTCCCACTACCACATCAAAGCTTCCCAACTCGACAGGTAGTAAGTCTAGCGTAAACTCGTGCCCTCCTAGTTCAATCACGCATCCTCGGACAACTTCATTGGTCTCAACTAGTTTCCCATTCGCTAATTCGATGGAGTACGGAACGTCTAACTTACTAGGCGCCAACCCAAGTATATTCTTAAATTCTAATGACACGAAACTATAATCCGCACTAGTATCAAACAGAATAGATGCAAAGCGTTGGTTTACAGGGAACGTACCGGTGACAATGTTTGGATCTTGGCGCGCTTCCCTTGCGCCGATGTTAAACACTCTTCCACGGGCTTGATTCAAATTTAGGCATTCCTTCTTAAAGTGCCCAATGTCACTACAGTTAAAACAACCAAGCTTTTTCCCATTACCACCTCCATTCCCAGCATGAGGGTTGTTTTGATTTCGATTCACATTACCCGCCTGATTTGCATTGTTCCCTCGGTTTCCATTGCCTCCATTATTTCCTTGTGATCGATTTCCATTACCACCACGGTTGTTGTTCCTATTACCATAACCTCCTTGGCCACCCCGGCCAGCACTAGCCCAGCAAGTATCCTTAAAGTGGCCAACTTTCCCACAAGCTTCACATATTTTTGGCCCACACCGGCCAGAAGTGATGACGCTGACAGGTGTTACACTTGGGCTGTGTACCCATATAACCTTTCCCTTTCTTCTCAACACCGGTTGCAGCTTGGACCGGAGTGCTTGACTCGCCCTTCTTGCTTACATGGCTGGTTCCTTGCTTGAAGTTTGAAAACTTTCGCTTGTTTTCGCCAGACGACTCAGCATGTGTTTCTTTCTTCTTGGTTTCAACATTTGGGAACTTGTTCAACCGAATGGCCTCCTCAGTAAGCGCCACACTAAGATCGATCGCTTCCGTGATCGTGGCAGGCTTGGATGTGGTAACCATACTCATAATTTGAGGTGCCAATCCCCAGATAAATCTCTCGATCCGTTTGAACTCTGGTGTGACCATGTACGGTACTACGTGAGATAAGTCATGAAATCTTTGGACGTATTCTGCGATCTTGGGACCATCCATCCTTAAATGCCAGAAGTCAGTATCTAACCTTTGTATCTCAGCACGCGAGCAATACTTCCTTCACATTAACTCCTTTAACTCAGCCCATGTCAACGCGTATGCAGCAGCTTCTCCTAAAGTCTTCACTTATAAGTTCCACCACGATAGGGCTCCATCCAGAAACAGCCCTGAGATGTAAGTCACTTGTTGATCGGGAGCGCATTTGCTCATTCTCAAGATAGAGTCTGTTTTCTCAGCCCATCTCACGAACGCAACAGCACCTCCGGTGCCGTCGAAATTCACAGGCTTGCAGTCGAGAAACTGCTTGTAAGTGCACCCTGCACATGCATTAGAATATACAAATGGTATTAGAGGACGTGCTATAAATATCCAAATGTATTGTAATATGCCTCAAACGACTTAACATTACCATGTGGTGGATTGTTATTGCCGTTATTGTTTGAATTGCTCCCGCTGGTTCCTCCTTGTGAGGCTGCATACTGCGCTATGGCGGCAGCAATGATTCCTTGGAGTTCTGCCTCCGAAGTGGGCATGCGCATCTCGCGTCTTGGTGGCATCTTCTAAAAGATGATCGTGTTGGTCAGGTCATTATAAGTAAATGAATCATACGTACGTAATATCATTCAAACACATAACATCTCATGTTACAATTTAACCAAGCATATAGCATCACATGTTATAAAATGTATATAATCAATCCAACATCACATATAATGAGAATACTGCGATTACGCTATCATAAATTGAGACCACAATAATGTTTACAAGTTTTGTATCCGTATCGTACATCACAATTGGCTAAGGGTCACCTCGCCCTTGCCCAGTCTGGCTAACCAACTACAACAAGCAAAAGCTAAACATCAAAAGTCATGTCATCAAAATGCGGTCTCCAAAAGCTGTGTAGTCTGCACAATCGCGGTCGTCTCACCAAAAGTCTACCTGCGTCGAATAAAAAAGGCCTATGCTGATGGCGGTGGAGGAGGGGGAAAACGAGAAAAGAGTAGACGTCGCATGTGTTACCAGTCCTCCTCCATAGCACGATGAGCGCGTAGCAAGTATGCTATCTGCCGCTCAAGAGTCCAAAAACGTGCAATTGAATCGGGGGATAATGGTCGCGGAGGATGGGGTGCTGAAAATGGTGATCGACAATGACAATGAGGATGTGGAGCTGACTCCAAAACCTAAATGCGACGCGTCAATGCGTCCTGCTGTACCATCAAAGAAACAAGGATGTCCTCGGTAGAAGACCCAACATAGTATGGGTGGTAAGGATTGGACAGTGGCATAATGGGTGGCAAAGTCCATAAAAATGGCTCGCTAGCTGGCGTGGATGGTGGTGCAATACGTGGTGCAACAGGGGGTAACTGAGACGTGGACTGATCAAAGGTCGGTATAGGTGGTACAACAGTAGAATGAGAAATCTAGGGTACAAACCGACTGTCTCCTGTCATGAAAGGTGTGTGACCAAACGGATGTCGTGAGGAACCCTCCCCAGGACGTGGTGGAGGTATGTCCTGAAGAAACGTGATAGGTAAGTCGGTGCGACGAGCATCTGTGGTATGCGTGGGAAGCAAAGGGACATCAACAGGGGCTGAAACGGGGGCTACAGGGGGTGTAACAGGGAACACGAAAGGTGGGTAATCATCGTCATCATCTATCCACCCGTTGCGGGTGTGAGCGTATCGTGGATCAATATGGGTCGCAAAAGGTGCACGGTCGAACATCACCGGTGTAGGATCAGGAAATGGTGCAACAACAGGATCCTCTATTAAAAGTGGAGCGTCAACAGGAGCGTCAGCAACATGATCATCCACCAACGGTGGAACAACAATGGGATGATCGTCAACAGGTATGTCATCAACAAAAGGAGCAACAGCAGGTGCATCGGCATGAACATGGTCATGCTCAAATGCAGGGTCAGGAGCAACGACTGGCTCAGGGGCCACAGCAGGCTCCGGATCAACAAACTCCATATCAAAATCAGCTTGATCAGCAAACAAAGGATCGACAGGGGCTACAGGATCCTCTAGGGGCTGGTCTAAGTGAATGAACTCAATATCCTGGTCAGGATCAAAACCAGGTGGAAAAACAGGATCATCATCAACATCGTGATCAAACTCAAAGTCATGTGCAGGTGCAGCTGATGACGCCATGTCAGGGTCGGTGTCGTGTGAGTGGTGCTGCACTCCCTGTGTGTGCAAAGCGGACGCCACAGACTCAAATGAGTCTGGGACAGGTGAATGAATAGGAGCCTCCTCTGCAGGAGCGTCAGCAATAAGTAGGATATCATCAGCGGCAATAGGGGCCTCACCCTCAAGGTCATCCTCAAGTGGGTCCTCCTCAAACAAATCGACGTCGTCGTCGGAAACATCATCAAGTGGCATATCAACAACCGGATAAGAAGCAAGCGGTATAGCAGCAGGGATCACCGCGAGTGGTAAATCCCCAGCGAGATGGCCATCAGCAGGCTCGGCTACGACGTCAGGCAGCGCAAAGGGCTGGAAGTCATCATCGTCTGTGCTGGTAGTATCGGAAGTGTGGACCTCGTGCTCCGATGAAACTATGTCATCTGATACTATCGCTATAGGGTCCAGAGTGTCGAAAACTCCAGTGTCTGATGAAGAAGGCATGATGTCTGTAACACAAACACACATACGCACAAACAATCAATCATATACTCATATAAACATGTTAGTCACCAATAAGCAAACAAGTTATCATTCTAGTCTTCCCTAGACTATCCTCCCAGCCTTTCAGACTGAACTTCCTAGTCTCTAAAACCAAGTCCCTCAGTCTCCCCGACTGAACTCCCTTAGTCTCCCCGACTGAACTCCCTCAGTCTCCCCGACTAAACTCCCTCAGTCTCCCCGACTGAACTCCCTCAGTCTCCCCGACGGAACTCCCTCAGTCTCCCCGACCGAACTCCCTCAGTCTCCCCGACCGAACTCCCTCAGTCTCCCCGACTGAACTTTAAATCTTTGAAAAGTGTATTGTGCCCTTTTGTTTGTAAAAATGTTTTGTGCCCTGGATCTGGACGTTTAGTGTATGCAATGTAAAAATGTTTTCATGAGAGCCCTAGTGATCATAGTCTAGACTCGAGAAGGAATCCTAGTTCGCTATGATCGATGCTCTGATACCAAGCTGTCACACCCTGGCTTTGCGGAAGCGTGGGTTTATTTGGTGTGACTTCTTAATACCATAGCTTAATCACAACAAAGCTATATGAAAGTAAAACCATGATGATCATCCATTACTTCAAGTTTTAAAAGTTAACACGACAAAATTGTTTAAAAGTTAACACTTACAAACATGACATAATTAGAAACTTGTTCATGAGACACAACCACAAGACATGAATGAAAACACAGTTTAAGACTCGTGACCCGTCCAGAAAAAATCACAATTCCTAAACTCGGATGACACCATTATTCTTACGCAGCTTAACACCCTTGCATACTTGACCAGATCCGTTAATTTCCTGAAATACATGTAAGTTGAAAAATCTACATATAGTTGAGCGAGTTCATGTAAAAGTGAGTATGTAAACCTTTGTAATAAGTTTGTATGTATGAAAAATCCCTGGTATGTAGCAAATAAGGAAAAAGAGATCACCATTGGGTTGCAAAGCCAATGATATGTGTGAAATGCTGTAGGAAGACTCAAACCTAGCAGATTTTTGCGTCGGGTACAAAGTCACCCCGAGATCCGTTCTGTTGGGCCTGGAGTTGGGCTCGCAACACCCAGATAGATCTACCGCTACTGACCCTCGGTCCTACAATGAGGATTAAGGGCCTCTAGTTTCCGCCTACCCACTCACATGATCTAAGTAGTAACCCTCCTTAAGCTAACCATACCATGTATAAAAGTATCCGTAATCATTGTAACATGTATTTCACCCCCGAAGTATAAAAACTGAAAACAGTTAAGAGAAAAGGGGGACATGAACTCACTGAAGTGCGTCTCGAAATAGTCAATCCCAAATCAACCTGCTGCGTGACGACCTACACGTACTAACTTCTATTAGACGGATGGCCGTGCCTTGGCTTAGGGTTTAACGTTTTGTTGGAGAAATAGTTAGGTAACTATTCCGTGTTCACACTTCTTAATTATTTAACAAGTATATTCCTTCCCAAGGATGGGGGTTTTAATACATGCAAACGTTATATTTCCGAAAATATATTTTTAAGCCTCACTTTGTCTAAAATATCATGTCTCCCAAAATATACATATTTTTCCCAAAAATATTATATTTTACTTTATATAATTCCAAAAATAATACTTTATCAAAATACACATTTAAGAGTATTTTCCGAAAATACATAAGTTACATTTTTAAAGTTCGTGTGGTAATAACAGTACCGGTGTAACTTAACTATTTATTTGTGATAGCGTTGATATTATTTTGGAGTTGATACTTCTCAGTGTATACAAGTTATATTATTTTTACTCTAAAAATAACATATCTAGTTCACAAAATAATCATAAAATCACACAAGCGTTTTACTATGAAATATATATTCTAAATATATATTTAACAAGTTTTATTTACGAAAATCCACCTCCGACACTTGGTTATTTTGTAATAAAAATCTTGGCGAAGTTTATTTGGAAAAACAAGTTAAAATAATATTTATAAACACTTGTCACAAAATATTTCTAAGTGTTATATTTCTGGAAAAATTTCGCCAGAGTTTCCTCTGTAACTGGAGGTGGCCACGCTTACTAGCGTATCATTTTCTTTTCAAAATTCAATCAAACAATTTACCAATCATCAACATACATCATTTAAACATCAAACTTGTCAAAAATAAGTATAAATCGCAAACTCATGAACTTGTAAGTTTTGTAAAAACATGTAGAAATTTTCTAACGCATTTAGTGGATCTTGTCATCTTTTAAAATAAAATTTGTTTCTTGAAAACTTTATTTTTAAAGAACTTGTAGTCTTACAACTTCTAGTCAACATTTACAAAAATATTTCTTTGTCAAACTTTCTTGTCGCACAAGTGTTTACACACTTGTTTATTCTCTAAAATGGTTTTAGTTTGTGTAAGATCCGGTTTTTAAACAAGACTTGTATCTTTTACTTGGTTCTTCCGAAAAACCACTTGTAGATCTTTATATCTACTAGTTTAGAACTCTATTTTACAAGAAAAATCACTTTTACACAAGTTCATGTTCATGAGTGGAAGGGTTCATCATCTTACAACTTTTACACTTAACATATTACTAGTTCATGTTCCATGAACATGATCTAGCATGGTTAGATGACGATCCGTTCCCCTACTAGCAACTAACAACATAAAACAATCACAACTAGTCAAGATTTACACCATTAGTTTCTTTTTATCCATCTTGTTTAACATTCTTTCAAGACTTTTAGTTTTTATCTTGCGTGTTCTTGAGTTTTTAACCGTTAAATCTCTTATTAACCACTTTAAACAAGAACAAGAGGATGTTTAGGAGCACTTACTACTAGCTCGAGGCTAGGGAAGAAACAAGGCGTAAACAAGGTGGATAAAAGAAATATAGAGAGGTCCTTGAGCTTCCGAGTGCACCGAGCTTCCTTATGTGATCTCTTGCACCTTAGGGTATGTATGGATGGCTTGAAAGTGAACAAGTGATGATGATGGTGGGTGTTGTTGGGTTCGGCCGATCACAAAGAAGGAAGGAGGAGAGAGCAAATTTTTGTTAAGTGTTTGATGTGAGATAATGGTTATCTCATGAACTTACTTATAACCCATGTTCACCTAATACCCATTATGTAATATGTATGATAGATATTAGACAAAGATGATTATAATAATCAACAAATGGTGGGGTGGGTCACCCCTTGGGGAACCGATCGGATTAAGGGGGGGGGGGGTATAAAGTTGGATCTTGATGATATAGTTAAGTGTCTAGTTAGTTTAGTTAGGAATTTAAATAGGTTATTAGTGTGTAGTGTAATATAACGGGTGTTAGGGTGTTCGGGGACCCTCACTAGCTCAGAAAGGTGTAAACAATGTCATTGACAATATTTTTATGTTCCGGGTAAAGTCCGGTTGTTCGGTTGGATATTGATCCGTTAAAGTGTCAAGCAAAGCTTTAAAGTGTCTTTAATATTATTTTTAGTGACACGTTAATTTACCAACACTTTGGAAAGTGTCTAGGACTATTTTACCCAGTTTTTGCACTTTACTAGTTATGTCAAATGCTGAATTTTGGTATAAAGTGCAGAATTTTGTAATTAAAGTATGTTTTAGGCACATCCGGTCACTATAAATATCACCTATTGACGCAGTTTTATAATCCTCACCTCCCTACACTCCCTACTAGTGTAGTAATCTATTCCCGGCTCGTACTGGCCTCAGAGACAATATCTGTCTGGTGCTGGCAATGTCAGCATGTTTATTGGGTTATCCGTTTAGTGTGCTAACTGTGCTTTTGTGCATCAAGGTTGTCACTGATGTTTGTGTGTAAATAGTAGAGTGACAGTATAAAATGTGATGCATGAGTATGTATGTATCAGAAATCAAGAGAGCAGTTTAACCACAATTGTAAGCAAGCACAGTAATTAAGCATTAATTAAATATTAATTAATTCGTACGGATACCTGGTTTGGTGAGGGTTGTCACATTCTCCCCCTGTTAAATAAATTTCGTCCCGAAATTTTAGGCTCTGCTTCTAGTTGCAGGTGTCTTAGGAAATAAATGGGGGTATTTCTCCTTCATACGATCCTCACGTTCCCACGTGAATTCAGGCCCATGTCTTGCATCCCATTGTACTTTGACGAGCTTGACACTACTCCTGCGTGTTTTATTAATTTTCCAATCCGTAACCTCGACGGGTTCTTCGGTGAAGTGGGGCGTGTCGTCGATATGAACTTCGTCAGCAGGAATGATCACTGTCTCCTGTGTTGGACTCTTTCTCAAATTTGATACATGGAATGTATCGTGAACACCATTGAGTTCAGAAGGTAGGTCCAACTTGTAGGCAACAAGCCCAATCCTTTGCAAGATTCTGAACGGGCCAATGTAACGCGGATTGAACTTCCCACGCTTTTCGAAGCGTGCCACACCCTTCCAGGGTGAAACTTTTAATAAAACCATATCCCCAACTTGAAATTCCAAAGGTTTCCTCTTTGGATCTGCATAGGCTTTCTGTCTGTCACGAGCCGCCTCGATGCGTTTTCGAATTTGTGCAACCTTGTCTGTTATCTCTTGGACTATTTCGGGACCAACGAGTTGTCTATCACCTGCATCAGCCCAGCATAAGGGTGATCGACATTTGCGTCCATAAAGCGCTTCAAATGGCGCGGCTCCAATGCTTGTGTGGTAGCTGTTGTTGTATGAAAATTATGGTAAATGATTATCCCAGCTACCACCTAGATCCATTACACATGCTCTCAGCATATCCTCCAATGTCTGAATAGTTCGTTCACTTTGGCCATCAGGTTGCGGATGAAATGTAGTGCTCAGATTTAACTGTGAGCCAAAAGCTTCTTGGAAGGATTGCCAAATCCTTGATATGAAGCGTCCATCCCTATCAAAGATGATCGAGAGAGGCATTCCATGACGTGCAACAATCTCTCGCATGTATATTTCCGCAAGTTTACTTGTGTTGTCCTTCTCTTTAATTGGCAGGAAGTGCGCAGACTTGGTTAGACGGTCTACTATCACCCAAATTGTATCATGGCCTCTAGGTGTCACACCCTGGCTTTGCGGAAGCGTGGTTAACTTTGGTGTGACTTCTTAATACCATAGCTTAATCATAACAAAGCTATATGAATTTAAAAACCATGCAAGTCATCCATTAAGTTTGAAAATAACATACAATACCATTGTTTGACGAGAACATACTCCAACAACAATAACCTTGTTCAAAAGACATAACAACTTATAACATAAACATAAACGTGATTTAGGGACTGTGTCTTGTCCAGGTAAGAGACACATCCCCTAAACCCTGATGACTTCATGACATTATGCAGCGGAAAACGTTCCATACCGTGCCAGATCCGTTTAATTTCCTGAAATACATGTGAGTTGAAAAATCAACAATAATGTTGAGCGAGTTCATGTGTAAGTGAGTATGTAAAACACTTGTGAGTATAAAATAGTTGTGGTATGTAGCAGTGTAAGAGGACTTGTGATCACCAATGGTTTGCAAGGCCACTGATATATGTGAAGTGCAAATAGGGAGACTCAAACCTAGCAGATTTCGCCACGGCAAAGTATGTGGACAAAGTCACCCCACGGTCCGTTTCTAGTTTGGCCGGGGGCTGGGCTCGCTACACCCAGATAGATCTACCGCTCCTGTCCCTCGGTCCCTCCATGAGGACTAATGGCCCCATGTTGTTCCTATCCACTCACATGATCGTATAACACCTCCTTACGTTAAACATACCGTTGTAAAGTACTCATAAATCATAGTAACATGTATTTCACCCCCGCAGTTAAGTAAACTGAAAACAGTTAGAGAAAAGGGGGACATGAACTCACAGTGAATGCGCGTCTCTACCAAGTGTCTCCAATACAGTAAGCTGTGCAACGACCTACAAGTGCTAATTCTATTAGACGGACGGCCGTGCCTTTAGCTTTACAGTTTATGTCTTTGGGAAATAGTTAGACAACTATTTCGTGTTTAAGTTCCGTATACACTTGGTAGTTATTCTTCTTCCCAAGGATGGGGGATACAATACATGTGCGTAAGTTACGTTTTATCAATCTTGTGGTAATGTAATTACCGGTGTAACTTATATGTTTGTGGAAGCGTTCGTAAAGTTTTGGGATCATTAACGCTTGTAAATATTATTTTCACTCTAAAATAATATTTATGTATTTCACAAAATAATCATAAACAGTGTTGTGACAAATATATTTATCACGTTAATCTTTGTGAAAATCCCACCTCCGAATATTTAGTAAAATATAGTGCTGGCGAAATTTATGTTTTGAAAATATGTCCAAAGATAGTTCTAACACTTGTTGTGTAAAAAGTCTAAGTGTTAGGGTTTTAGAAAATTTCGCCAGAGTTTCCTCTGTAACTGGAGGTGGCCACGCTTTCAAGCGTATCATTTTCTTTTAACAAATCAATTCAACAATCTTCTTTATTCAATCAAACAATTTCCGACACATCAAACTAGTCGACAAGTATGTAAATCGCATAGTCGCATGAACTTGCAGTTTTTCCGCATCTATAATGTAAATCCCCTTTATATATGTAGATCTTTATATAAAGTAACTTTAATCTTGTAAAAACCTCGTGTTTAGAGAAATCCGTCTTTACATCTTCTAGTCACTTTTCCCAAAAATAGTTATTTGTCGGATCTTTTCATTTCACAAGTGTCTACACACTTGTGGTTTATAAAATCATATTTATTAGTGTAAGATCCTTTCTTTAAAATACATGGTTCCTTAAATGTGTGGTTCTTTGAAGATACCACTGGCGGATACGTAGATCCGCTAGTTTTAAACACCATTTTACCGGTTAATTCACTTTTACACAAGTAAAATATTTTCACACAAGTTCATGTATCTTGTGTGGTAGAGTTTCACCTTTAACCCTTGTATTTAGTCAAAAACGAGCTTATGTGAAGATACATGATCTTACAAAGTCGGGTTAAACGATGATCCGAGCTACCACATCATAGATCGGGTCTAGTTAAACACAAATCTCAATTACTACAACTTTTACACAACACATGTGTTATTAACCACCACTTTTAGTAATTTTACTAGACTTTTACACATCAAAATGCATGTTATCGATATTTAACCGTCAATATTCCTTTTAACCACTTTAGATACGTTCAAGAACAAGTTTTAAATGATATACCTCTAGCTCAAGGCTAGGGAAGATCTTTGATGAAAAACGCGTGGATAAAAGCTAACGAAAGAGGTCCTTCGCGTTCCGCTTGCTCCAAGACTCCTAATACGCGATCTTTATCACTTGTATGATGACGGAATGCAAGATCAAGGGCCGAAAATATGACGAGAGTAAGAGGGGTGTTCGGCCGAGAATGAGAGAGAGCAAGAGAGAGTGTTGAAGTGTGGTGAGTTTATGTGTGAAAGATCTTGTAGGTTAAGGGTGATACTTATAGATAATCTCAAGGTGTTTAACCAATGGTTATTGTGTCAGGAAGATACTAAGCAAGATGGATTAAAAAAATAAATCAAGTACCAAGTGTGTCCCCTAGTGGGGAACGGTTTCGAATGGGGGGGGGGGGGTTCCCTAACCGATTCCAACTAAATAGTTGGTGTTTAGTTATGATAAACCAAGTTAGGTTAAGGGTTAAACTCCGTTAGTTATGTACAACGTGTCATGACGGGTGTTAGGGTAATCAGAGACCCTAACTGGTTCAGAAAAATATAATTAGTGACAAAAGTAATATTTTCATGTTCCGGGTAAAGTCCGGGTGTTCGGTTGGATAGTAATCCGTTAAAGTGTTACAAAAGCTTTAAAGTGTCGTTATTGTTATTTTTAGTGACACATTTTGTTTCCAACACTTTAGAAAGTGTCTAGTGTTATTTTCTCATATTCTGGCACTTTATTAGTCAGCTAGAAGCTGGTTTATTATTAAAGTGCTGTGTTTGGTACTTAAAGTACGTTTTAGGCACATCCGAATCAGTGTATCTTATTCCTAGAGACGCGGTACCACAACCCTTATATTCCTACACTCACTACCAGTGTAGCCAAAATATATGAGGCTCTTAACAGGCCTTAGAGGCAGTGTCTGCCTGATGCTGGTCATATCAGCATGTTTGCCGTGTATCCGTTTAGTGCTACTGTGCTTTTTGTGCATCATGTTTGTCACTAGGGTTCAGTACGTAATTAATGTAGTGACGGCAAATAAAGTGTGATGCAAGTAAGTGCATGTATCAGTATGCAGGTAGCAGTTTATCAGCTAGTTCAATCAAGCACAGTAATCAAGTAGTAATTAATCATTAATTAAGTTGTACGGATACCTGGTTTAGTGCGGGTTGTCACATTCTCCCCCCGTTAAATAAATTTCGTCCCGAAATTTAAGTTCTGCTTGTAGATGCAGAGTTCTTAGGAAATAGGTGGGGGTATTTCTCTTTCATCCGGTCCTCACGTTCCCAGGTGTATTCAGGACCATGTCTGGCATTCCAACGAACCTTGACGAGCTTGACACTGCTCCGGCGGGTCTTGTTAACTTTCCAATCCGTGACCTCAACAGGTTCTTCAACGAAGTGGAGCGTGTCGTCAATATGAATCTCGTCGATAGGAATGGCAACGTCAACTTGAGTTGGACTTTTCTTTAAATTGGATACATGAAATGTATCGTGAACACCATTCAGTTCAGCAGGTAGGTCCAACTTGTATGCTACTGTCCCAATTCTTTCCAGAATTCTGAAGGGACCAATGTAGCGCAGATTTAACTTTCCTCGCTTTCCAAAGCGTGCCACCCCTTTCCAGGGTGATACCTTCAGTAAAACCATTTCTCCAACTTGAAAATCCGTATGTTTTCGGTTTGGATCCGCATAGGCCTTTTGTCTGTGGCGAGCGGCTTCGATGCGTTTAAGTATTTGCGCGATCTTGTCTGTCGTCTCTTGGACGATTTCGGGACCAGCAAGCTGCCTATCACCTGCGTCAGACCAACATAGTGGTGATCGGCACTTGCGTCCGTATAGGGCCTCAAATGGCGCGACACCAATACTGGTGTGGTAGCTGTTGTTGTATGAAAATTCGACCAAAGGTAAGTGTTTATCCCAGCTACCGCCTAAATCCATAACACATGCCCTCAGCATGTCTTCCAAGGTTTGTATCGTTCGCTCGCTCTGGCCGTCAGTTTGCGGATGGAATGCAGTGCTCAGATTCAATTGTGAGCCAAAAGATTCTTGGAAGGATTGCCATATCCTTGACACAAACCTTCCGTCTCTATCAGAGATGATTGAGAGAGGTACTCCATGGCGTGCGACAATCTCTCTCATGTATATTTCCGCAAGTTTACTAGTACTGTCTTTCTCCTTGATTGGCAGAAAGTGTGCGGACTTTGTTAGGCGGTCAACAATCACCCAAATCATATCATGGCCTCTTGGCGTTCTTGGCAGTTTTGTAACAAAATCCATTGAGATTTGTTCCCATTTCCACTTGGGAATCTCAGGTTGTTGCAGAAGTCCCGAAGGCTTCTGGTATTCCGCCTTGACCTTAGCGCACGTTAAACATTTGCTCACGTAAACAGCAACGTCGCCTTTCATCCTAGGCCACCAATAGTAATCTTTGAGATCCTGGTACATCTTATCCGATCCAGGGTGGATAGAGTACCGTGACTTGTGCGCTTCATCGAAAATAACTTCCCTTAATCCACCAAACAGAGGAACCCACATCCTTTTCTCAAAACATAACGTCCCTTCCTCGTTTGGTACCAAAAGCTTCTCCATTCCACGGAGATATTCTTCCTCAAGGTTTCCCTCCTTGAGAGCTTCCTTTTGTGCAGCACGAATGCGCAAGGAAAGATCGGTTCGTATAATCATTTCCAAAGCTCTAACCCTTATGGGCTTGATTCTTTCTTTACGACTTAGGGCATCGGCAACTACATTCGCCTTCCCTGGGTGATACTTTATCTCGCAGTCGTAGTCGTTTAACAATTCAACCCATCGTCTTTGCCTCATATTCAACTCCTTCTGGTTGAATATATGCTGTAGGCTTTTGTGATCTGTGAAGATTGTGCATTTCGTACCATACAGGTAGTGTCTCCAGATCTTTAAAGCGAAAACCACTGCGCCAAGCTCTAAATCGTGTGTGGTATAATTCTTTTCGTGCACTTTCAGTTGGCGTGATGCGTAAGCAATGACCTTTTGGCGTTGCATCAACACACAACCCAATCCTTGACGCGATGCGTCGCAGTATACCACAAAGTCATCAGTACCTTCTGGTAGAGCTAAGATTGGCGCGTTACAAAGCTTACCCTTTAATATCTGAAACGCTTCATCCTGTTTGATTCCCCAATCAAACGTCTTGTCCTTCTGCGTGAGGAGCGTCAAAGGTTGAGCGATTTTCGAGAAATCCTCGATGAACCTTCGATAGTAGCCAGCCAAACCCAAGAATTGTCGAATCTCGGTTGGCGTTGTAGGCGTTTCCCAATTCT
Source organism: Helianthus tuberosus (assembly GCA_030545235.1). Classification (NCBI taxonomy): domain Eukaryota; kingdom Viridiplantae; phylum Streptophyta; class Magnoliopsida; order Asterales; family Asteraceae; genus Helianthus; species Helianthus tuberosus. Next base: position 105,241,648 of record CM060443.1, read on the forward strand.
TGATTGCCTCGATCTTTGTGGGATCAACATGAATTCCATCCCCATTAACCACATGTCCAAGAAACTGGACTTCGCGTAGCCAAAACTCGCACTTGGAGAATTTGGCGTACAGCTGTTCCTTCTTTAGCAGCTCTAGTATGGTTCTAAGATGCTGCTCGTGTTCAGCCTTCGTCTTTGAGTAAATCAGGATGTCGTCGATGAATACAATCACGAACTTGTCTAAGTATGGCTTGCAAACTCTATTCATTAGATCCATGAATACCGCAGGTGCGTTTGTCAAACCAAATGGCATAACGAGGAACTCGTAGTGTCCATAACGAGTTCGGAAGGCTGTTTTCGGGATACTTTCCTCCTGTATCCTTAGTTGATGGTATCCAGATCGAAGATCGATCTTAGAGTAACAGCTTGAACCTTGAAGTTGGTCGAACAGATCATCGATTCTAGGCAGAGGATACCTGTTCTTGATTGTCAGCTTGTTCAATTCTCTGTAGTCAATGCACATCCGAAAACTACCGTCTTTCTTCTTGACGAACAGGACCGGAGCTCCCCAAGGCGAGAAGCTTGGTCGAATGAAACCCTTGTCTAACAACTCTTGAAATTGTGTCGACAATTCCTGCATCTCAGACGGAGCAAGTCTGTACGGTGCCTTAGCCACAGGCGCGGTGCCTGGAACTAAGTCAATGTGAAACTCCACTTGCCTCTGAGGTGGCAGTCCGGGTAAGTCTTCTGGGAAGACTTCGGGATACTCCCTTACGACAGGGATGTCTTCGATCCTTGGCTCGGCAGCCTTCTTGTCTACGATGTGTGCCAGAAAAGCAACACATCCTTTCTGTAAACACTTCCTTGCTTTCAAGCAGCTGATAAATCTTAGCGGCGTGTCACGCTTCTCTCCGTGAACCACAATTGTCTCACCATCATCAGTTGGGATACGAACAACTTTCTCGTGACATACTATCTCAGCCTTGTTTCCGGATAACCAATCCATTCCTACCACCACGTCGAAGCTTCCCAATTGGACTGGTAGTAGATCCAGAGTAAACTCGCGTTCTCCCAATTCTATCACACAACCTCTGATTACTTCGTCGGCTCCAACTAACTTTCCATTAGCTAATTCGATCGAGTAGGGTATGTCTAACTTATTAGCAGCTAACCCAAGCATATTCTTAAATTCTAACGATACGAAGCTATAATCGGCACCAGTATCAAATAAAATGGATGCATAGCGTTGATTGATAGGGAACGTACCCGTAACAACATTTGGATCTTGGCGTGCTTCCCTAGCTTCAAGTTGGAACACTCTACCACGGGCCTGATTCAACGTTGGGCAGTTCTTCTTAAAATGCCCGATTTCCCCGCAGTTATAGCATCCGAGTCTCTGTCCGTTTCCATCCCCGTTTCCAGCTGGGGTGTTGTTCTGGTTGGCATTGCCAGCCTGATTTGCATTGTTGCCTCGGTTTCTGTTTCCTCCAAAATTTAGGCGGTTTCCATTTCCACCACGGTTATCATTCCTATTTCCATATCCTCCCTGGCCTCCGCGGCCTGCACTAGCCCAACATGATTCCTTTGAGTGGCCCGGTTTTCCACAAGATTCACAAACTCTCATGTTACAAGGGCCAGTGTGGTGGCGTTGGCAGTTGTTGCATCTGGGCTGGGTGCCCTGGTACCCTTTTCCTCTCTTGGTACTGCCAGCTGATTTTCCTTTCTTTACTGCCATACTGACGCCTTGTTTGAAGTTTGAAAACTTCCTTTTGTTATCTCCTGAGGACTCAACGTGAGTCTCTGTCTTCTTCGCCTTGACTTCATCAAACTTGTTTAAACGAATCCCCTCCTCGGTGAGAGCCACGCTCAAATCGATGGCTTCAGTGATAGTCGCTGGTTTGGAGGAGGTTACCATGCTTATTATTTGGGGAGCCAAACCCCAAATGAAGCGCTCGATTCGCTTGTATTCTGGCGTGACCATATAAGGAACCACTTGAGATAGGTCATGAAACCTCTGAACGTACTCTGCTACCTTCGGTCCATCCATCTTTAAGTGCCAAAATTCAGTCTCCAACCTTTGAATTTCTGCGCGTGAACAGTACTTTTTGCGCATTAGTTCTTTCAATTCGGCCCAAGTTAGGGCGTAGGCGGCAGCTTCGCCTAACGTCTGGACTTGTAAGTTCCACCAAGATAGGGCTCCGTCGAGAAACAGCCCTGAAATGTATGTGACTTGTTGATCCTCTGCACACTTGCTCATGCGTATAACAGAATCGGTTTTCTCAGCCCAGCGGGTAAAGGCAACTGCACCTCCTGTGCCATCGAAGTTAACTGGTTTGCAGTCTAAGAACTGCTTGTAGGTGCATCCTGCACGTATGTTAAAACATGTGTTTGGCATTAGCATCATCGCTAAAATCTCCAACTAGTTCATGGTAGGTTCGAATGGCGTGGTATTACCGTGAGGTGGATAGTTATTGCCTTGGTTAACACTTCCGCTTGCCCCTGGCTGAGAAGCGGCATACTGTGCTATGGCAGCAGCAATAATCTGCTGGAGTTCTGCCTCATTTGTTGGCATGTTTGGTTCGCGTCTTGGCGGCATCTTCTAAAAGATGGTTTAAGTTGGTTAGGCCATAGTAAGGCTTCGTTGTTATAGTACGTAAATCAGTTCGTAATATAGTGTACGTATATAACGGTAGTAATAGTATAATCACATATCACAAATATCAATTACACAACATTCCATGTCATAAAGTATAAGCAAGTAATCAAACGAATCCAAATATGGTGAGAAAACTGCGATTGCCATATAAATGAGACCACATCGTAAGTGTATACATACAATCATCAATCACTAGGGGCTACATAACCCCTGTCAAAAGCTACATCAGTATCAATACAACATCAAGTACATAACAAAAGTCAAGTCATAACGTAGTCTCCCCAAAATGCTGTGCAGTCAAAAAGCAATCGCCGCCTTCTCACTTCGCCTACCCAAGTGGCACCGATGAGCTCTAAGCAGATGGTGATGGAGGAGGAAAATGGGTATAAAACAAACGGCGCAACTGTAACCAGTCCGCCTCCATCGCCTGCTGTGTGCGAATAATGGAAGCAATCTGCTGCTCCAAAGTAGTAAGACGAGCAGCATAGTCAGGGGGTAAAGGTCGAAACGGCTGTAACGGAGAGGGTACCCGGCCATGGCACTGACATGGCTGCAGATGGGCTCTCTCCAATTCCTGTAGTCGCTGCTCATGCGACTCATGCTGGTATACAAACGACATCAATACATCCTCGATGGTGTGTCCTACGTAGGACCTGTGGTATGGATCAGTGGGTGGCATGGGGGAAAACGGTGACCATAGCAGTGGCTCACGTGTGGGGTCAAAGGGTGCCACACCAAAAGGAGCTGTAGTAGGTGGAACAAATGGAATCTGAGGCATGAAAGGCATGGGCATTGGTACATGCCCTGATGGGTGGGCTGAAGAGCCCTCTCCAGGCCCCGCTGGAGGTATATACATGGGAACCTGAAACGAAAAGTCAACGTGTCGAGTGTCTGGGATCTGTGGGTGTAACGGTGGAACGTCCTCATCAGCCGGTATCCACCCATGCTGTGCGGACTCATCCGGTGGATCCATATGTGCCGCGAACGGTGCATGTCCGGGCTCTAGGGGAACGGGATCAAATAAGGGAGCAACAACAGGGTGAACGGGTGCCAAGTGCTCGAAAGGGGGGTCAACTGGTACAGCAACAATGGGTAAAGGACCAATGGGATCAACAGGAACATCTATGTGGTGATCATCAGCAATGGGCTCAAAAGGTACATCAGCATGCACAGGGTCATGCTCTGGTAAAGGGTCAATGGCAGCTGCCTGCTCAGGAGCAATGGCAGGCTCCAAGTCATCAAACGCCATGTCAAAATCAAAATCGGGATCAATCGGATCAAAAGGGTCAATAGGATCTGCTGGATCCTCCATCAACTCGTCCATCGGGACAAACTCTAAATCACGGTCAGGATCAAATCCTGGTGGAAACATAGGATCTGAATCCCCCTCGTCGTCATGGTCAAAAACAAGTCCAGGTATGGAAGCAACAGAAAAAGCCTGGTCAGAATCGGACCCATGGGAGAAGTGCTGCGCACTATGAGCATGTGTGGGTACAGAAGCCACAGACTCAAAGGAGTCCGCGACTGGGGAATGTGCAGGTGACTCCGCAGCCGGAGCATCTGCGATCAGTAAGGGAGCAACAGCAGGTAGGGCCTCGCCCTGAGCATCCTCCGAAGGCTCCTCCTCAAACATATCGACGTCGTCCTCCTCGTCGTCGATGGGTAAAACAGGGTATGATGCAAGGGGTACTGGAGCAGGGATCACAACGAGTGGTAGATCCCCGGCTGGAAGGTCAACTGGGAGCTCATCAACGCCGTCGGGTAAGGCGAATGGCTGAAAGTCATCATCATCCGTGCTGGTGAAGTCTGACGTATAAACCTCGTGCTCCGATGACTCAATGTCGTCTGAAACGATAGGCCTCGGGCCTGTGGTGCCTGAACCACCAGTGTCTGCAGAATCCATGTGTCTGTAACATATACACAAATATGCACAAGTAGTCAATCATAAATCAAGTAATCACATAAGTCATCAAGTAAGGCATCACATAATTCTCATAGTCTTACTAGCCAATTTCATCCAGTCTACAACTGCTCTATCCTTCACTTAAACCAAACCTCGATCCTCCAGATCGATCCTATAACAAACCAACGTGCTCAACTACCTTGATCATCTCGATCCTCCAGATCGATCCTATAACAAACCAACGTGCTCAACTACCTTGATCATCTCGATCCTCCAGATCGATCCTCAGCCCTCCAAGCTGAGCCTATAATTAGTAAAATGTGCTCAACATTTGTTTGTAAAAAGTTGTGGATCTGGACTTAAGTGGTATGCAGAAAAATGTTTTCGTGAGAGCCCTAGTGATCATAGTCTAGACTCGAGAAAGAATCCTAGTTCGCTATGATCAGAGCTCTGATACCAAGCTGTCACACCCTGGCTTTGCGGAAGCGTGGTTAACTTTGGTGTGACTTCTTAATACCATAGCTTAATCATAACAAAGCTATATGAATTTAAAAACCATGCAAGTCATCCATTAAGTTTGAAAATAACATACAATACCATTGTTTGACGAGAACATACTCCAACAACAATAACCTTGTTCAAAAGACATAACAACTTATAACATAAACATAAACGTGATTTAGGGACTGTGTCTTGTCCAGGTAAGAGACACATCCCCTAAACCCTGATGACTTCATGACATTATGCAGCGGAAAACGTTCTATACCGTGCCAGATCCGTTTAATTTCCTGAAATACATGTGAGTTGAAAAATCAACAATAATGTTGAGCGAGTTCATGTGTAAGTGAGTATGTAAAACACTTGTGAGTATAAAATAGTTGTGGTATGTAGCAGTGTAAGAGGACTTGTGATCACCAATGGTTTGCAAGGCCACTGATATATGTGAAGTGCAAATAGGGAGACTCAAACCTAGCAGATTTCGCCACGGCAAAGTATGTGGACAAAGTCACCCCACGGTCCGTTTCTAGTTTGGCCGGGGGCTGGGCTCGCTACACCCAGATAGATCTACCGCTCCTGTCCCTCGGTCCCTCCATGAGGACTAATGGCCCCATGTTGTTCCTATCCACTCACATGATCGTATAACACCTCCTTACGTTAAACATACCGTTGTAAAGTACTCATAAATCATAGTAACATGTATTTCACCCCCGCAGTTAAGTAAACTGAAAACAGTTAGAGAAAAGGGGGACATGAACTCACAGTGAATGCGCGTCTCTACCAAGTGTCTCCAATACAGTAAGCTGTGCAACGACCTACAAGTGCTAATTCTATTAGACGGACGGCCGTGCCTTTAGCTTTACAGTTTATGTCTTTGGGAAATAGTTAGACAACTATTTCGTGTTTAAGTTCCGTATACACTTGGTAGTTATTCTTCTTCCCAAGGATGGGGGATACAATACATGTGCGTAAGTTACGTTTTATCAATCTTGTGGTAATGTAATTACCGGTGTAACTTATATGTTTGTGGAAGCGTTCGTAAAGTTTTGGGATCATTAACGCTTGTAAATATTATTTTCACTCTAAAATAATATTTATGTATTTCACAAAATAATCATAAACAGTGTTGTGACAAATATATTTATCACGTTAATCTTTGTGAAAATCCCACCTCCGAATATTTAGTAAAATATAGTGCTGGCGAAATTTATGTTTTGAAAATATGTCCAAAGATAGTTCTAACACTTGTTGTGTAAAAAGTCTAAGTGTTAGGGTTTTAGAAAATTTCGCCAGAGTTTCCTCTGTAACTGGAGGTGGCCACGCTTTCAAGCGTATCATTTTCTTTTAACAAATCAATTCAACAATCTTCTTTATTCAATCAAACAATTTCCGACACATCAAACTAGTCGACAAGTATGTAAATCGCATAGTCGCATGAACTTGCAGTTTTTCCGCATCTATAATGTAAATCCCCTTTATATATGTAGATCTTTATATAAAGTAACTTTAATCTTGTAAAAACCTCGTGTTTAGAGAAATCCGTCTTTACATCTTCTAGTCACTTTTCCCAAAAATAGTTATTTGTCGGATCTTTTCATTTCACAAGTGTCTACACACTTGTGGTTTATAAAATCATATTTATTAGTGTAAGATCCTTTCTTTAAAATACATGGTTCCTTAAATGTGTGGTTCTTTGAAGATACCACTGGCGGATACGTAGATCCGCTAGTTTTAAACACCATTTTACCGGTTAATTCACTTTTACACAAGTAAAATATTTTCACACAAGTTCATGTATCTTGTGTGGTAGAGTTTCACCTTTAACCCTTGTATTTAGTCAAAAACGAGCTTATGTGAAGATACATGATCTTACAAAGTCGGGTTAAACGATGATCCGAGCTACCACATCATAGATCGGGTCTAGTTAAACACAAATCTCAATTACTACAACTTTTACACAACACATGTGTTATTAACCACCACTTTTAGTAATTTTACTAGACTTTTACACATCAAAATGCATGTTATCGATATTTAACCGTCAATATTCCTTTTAACCACTTTAGATACGTTCAAGAACAAGTTTTAAATGATATACCTCTAGCTCAAGGCTAGGGAAGATCTTTGATGAAAAACGCGTGGATAAAAGCTAACGAAAGAGGTCCTTCGCGTTCCGCTTGCTCCAAGACTCCTAATACGCGATCTTTATCACTTGTATGATGACGGAATGCAAGATCAAGGGCCGAAAATATGACGAGAGTAAGAGGGGTGTTCGGCCGAGAATGAGAGAGAGCAAGAGAGAGTGTTGAAGTGTGGTGAGTTTATGTGTGAAAGATCTTGTAGGTTAAGGGTGATACTTATAGATAATCTCAAGGTGTTTAACCAATGGTTATTGTGTCAGGAAGATACTAAGCAAGATGGATTAAAAAAATAAATCAAGTACCAAGTGTGTCCCCTAGTGGGGAACGGTTTCGAATGGGGGGGGGGGGGGGGTTCCCTAACCGATTCCAACTAAATAGTTGGTGTTTAGTTATGATAAACCAAGTTAGGTTAAGGGTTAAACTCCGTTAGTTATGTACAACGTGTCATGACGGGTGTTAGGGTAATCAGAGACCCTAACTGGTTCAGAAAAATATAATTAGTGACAAAAGTAATATTTTCATGTTCCGGGTAAAGTCCGGGTGTTCGGTTGGATAGTAATCCGTTAAAGTGTTACAAAAGCTTTAAAGTGTCGTTATTGTTATTTTTAGTGACACATTTTGTTTCCAACACTTTAGAAAGTGTCTAGTGTTATTTTCTCATATTCTGGCACTTTATTAGTCAGCTAGAAGCTGGTTTATTATTAAAGTGCTGTGTTTGGTACTTAAAGTACGTTTTAGGCACATCCGAATCAGTGTATCTTATTCCTAGAGACGCGGTACCACAACCCTTATATTCCTACACTCACTACCAGTGTAGCCAAAATATATGAGGCTCTTAACAGGCCTTAGAGGCAGTGTCTGCCTGATGCTGGTCATATCAGCATGTTTGCCGTGTATCCGTTTAGTGCTACTGTGCTTTTTGTGCATCATGTTTGTCACTAGGGTTCAGTACGTAATTAATGTAGTGACGGCAAATAAAGTGTGATGCAAGTAAGTGCATGTATCAGTATGCAGGTAGCAGTTTATCAGCTAGTTCAATCAAGCACAGTAATCAAGTAGTAATTAATCATTAATTAAGTTGTACGGATACCTGGTTTAGTGCGGGTTGTCACACTAGGCGTCTTTGGCAACTTTGTTATGAAGTCCATAGATATTTGTTCCCATTTCCATTTGGGGATTTCAGGTTGTTGCAGAAGTCCTGAAGGCTTCTGGTATTCGGCCTTTACCTTGGCGCACGTCAAACACTTGCTTACATAAACAGCAACATCGCCTTTCATCCTAGGCCACCAATAATAATCCTTAAGATCTTGGTACATCTTATCCGCTCCTGGGTGGATAGAGTACCGTGATTTGTGAGCTTCATCAAAAATTACCTTTCTCAAACCACCAAACAGAGGAACCCAAATTCGTTTCATGAAGCATAAAGTCCCTTCCTCGTTTTGTACCAACTGCTTCTCCATCCCACGGAAATACTCATCTTCAATGTTCCTATCTTTCAAAGCTTCTCTCTGCGTGGCACGAATGCGCAAAGAGAGGTCTGTCTGGACAATCATCTCCAAAGCCCTAACCCTTATGGGCTTAATCCTTTCTTTTTGACTCAGGGCATCAGCGACCACATTCGCCTTTCCTGGGTGGTACTTGATCTCGCAGTCATAATCATTCAACAGCTCTACCCAGCGTCTTTGTCTCATGTTAAGCTCCTTCTGGTTGAATATGTGCTGCAGGCTCTTATGATCCGTGAAAATTGTACACCGCGTACCATACAAATAATGTCACCAGATTTTCAATGCAAATATCACCGCGCCTAACTCCAAATCGTGCGTGGTATAATTTTTCTCATGTACCTTCAACTGGCGTGACGCATAAGCTATGACCTTCTGGCGCTGCATCAACACGCAACCCAAACCTTGTCGCGAAGCGTCACAATATACCACGAAATCATCCGTTCCTTCGGGTAGCGATAAGATCGGTGCATCACAAAGCTTGTTCTTCAATAACTGGAACGCCTCTTCTTGTTTGTCACCCCAATCAAACTTCTTATCTTTCTGGGTGAGCGCAGTCAGAGGTTGAGCGATTTTGGAGAAATCCTCAATGAACCTTCGGTAGTAACCAGCCAAACCTAAGAACTGTCGAATCTCGGTCGGCATCTTTGGAGTCTCCCAGCTCTTTATCGCCTCGATCTTTGTGGGATCAACATGGATTCCATTTCCATTAACCACGTGTCCAAGAAATTGGACTTCACGCAGCCAGAACTCGCACTTCGAGAACTTGGTGTATAATTTCTCCTTCTTGAGTAGCTCTAGAATAGCTCTCAAATGCTACTCATGCTCATCCTTCGTCTTCGAGTAAATCAAAATGTCGTCAATGAACACGATTACCAACTTGTCGAGATACGGCTTGCAAACTCTATTCATTAAATCCATAAAAACTGCAGGCGCGTTGGTCAGCCCAAACGGCATAACTAGGAACTCGTAATGTCCATAACGAGTCCTAAAGGCCGTCTTTGGGATACTTTCCTCTTGTATCCTTAGTTGATGGTATCCAGATCGAAGATCGATCTTTGAATAAAAGCTTGAGCCTTGCAACTGGCTCTTGTATCCTTAGTTGATGGTATCCAGATCGAAGATCGATCTTTGAATAAAAGCTTGAGCCTTGCAACTGGTCAAATAGATCGTCGATTCTCGGCAAAGGATATCTATTCTTGATGGTCAACTTATTAAACTCACGGTAGTCTATGCACATCCGAAAACTACCGTCCTTCTTTTTAACAAACAGAACCGGAGCTCCCCAAGGTGAGAAGCTTGGTCTGATGAATCCTTTGTCCAAAAGCTCCTGGAGTTATGTCGACAACTCCTGCATCTCTGATGGCGCAAGTCTATAGGGTGCCTTGGCTACAGGCGCGACGCCTGGAACCAAATCAATGTGGAACTCGACCTATCGCTGTGGCGGTAACCCTGGCAAGTCCTCTGGAAAGACTTCTGGATATTCCTTGACGACTGGAATGTCTTCAATCTTCGCTTCAGCAGCTTCCTTGTCCACGATGTGTGCCAAGAATGCAACACATCCCTTCTGCAAACACTTTCTAGCTTTTAGGCAGCTAATCATTCTTAGTGGCGTATCATGTTTCTCTCTGTGCACTATGATTGTTTCTTCATCCGTCACGGGGATACGGATGGTCTTCTCGTGGCAAACGATCTCGGCTTTGTTACTCGATAGCCAATCCATTCCCACTACCACATCAAAGCTTCCCAACTCGACAGGTAGTAAGTCTAGCGTAAACTCGTGCCCTCCTAGTTCAATCACGCATCCTCGGACAACTTCATTGGTCTCAACTAGTTTCCCATTCGCTAATTCGATGGAGTACGGAACGTCTAACTTACTAGGCGCCAACCCAAGTATATTCTTAAATTCTAATGACACGAAACTATAATCCGCACTAGTATCAAACAGAATAGATGCAAAGCGTTGGTTTACAGGGAACGTACCAGTGACAATGTTTGGATCTTGGCGCGCTTCCCTTGCGCCGATGTTAAACACTCTTCCACGGGCTTGATTCAAATTTGGGCATTCCTTCTTAAAGTGCCCAATGTCACTACAGTTAAAACAACCAAGCTTTTTCCCATTACCACCTCCATTCCCAGCATGAGGGTTGTTTTGATTTCGATTCACATTACCCGCCTGATTTGCATTGTTCCCTCGGTTTCCATTGCCTCCATTATTTCCTTGTGATCGATTTCCATTACCACCACGGTTGTTGTTCCTATTACCATAACCTCCTTGGCCACCCCGGCCAGCACTAGCCCAGCAAGTATCCTTAAAGTGGCCAACTTTCCCACAAGCTTCACATATTTTTGGCCCACACCGGCCAGAAGTGATGACGCTGACAGGTGTTACACTTGGGCTGTTGTACCCATATAACCTTTCCCTTTCTTCTCAACACCGGTTGCAGCTTGGACCGGAGTGCTTGACTCGCCCTTCTTGCTTACATGGCTGGTTCCTTGCTTGAAGTTTGAAAACTTTCGCTTGTTTTCGCCAGACGACTCAGCATGTGTTTCTTTCTTCTTGGTTTCAACATTTGGGAACTTGTTCAACCGAATGGCCTCCTCAGTAAGCGCCACACTAAGATCGATCGCTTCCGTGATCGTGGCAGGCTTGGATGTGGTAACCATACTCATAATTTGAGGTGCCAATCCCCAGATAAATCTCTCGATCCGTTTGAACTCTGGTGTGACCATGTACGGTACTACGTGAGATAAGTCATGAAATCTTTGGACGTATTCTGCGATCTTGGGACCATCCATCCTTAAATGCCAGAAGTCAGTATCTAACCTTTGTATCTCAGCACGCGAGCAATACTTCCTTCACATTAACTCCTTTAACTCAGCCCATGTCAACGCGTATGCAGCAGCTTCTCCTAAAGTCTTCACTTATAAGTTCCACCACGATAGGGCTCCATCCAGAAACAGCCCTGAGATGTAAGTCACTTGTTGATCGGGAGCGCATTTGCTCATTCTCAAGATAGAGTCTGTTTTCTCAGCCCATCTCACGAACGCAACAGCACCTCCGGTGCCGTCGAAATTCACAGGCTTGCAGTCGAGAAACTGCTTGTAAGTGCACCCTGCACATGCATTAGAATATACAAATGGTATTAGAGGACGTGCTATAAATATCCAAATGTATTGTAATATGCCTCAAACGACTTAACATTACCATGTGGTGGATTGTTATTGCCGTTATTGTTTGAATTGCTCCCGCTGGTTCCTCCTTGTGAGGCTGCATACTGCGCTATGGCGGCAGCAATGATTCCTTGGAGTTCTGCCTCCGAAGTGGGCATGCGCATCTCGCGTCTTGGTGGCATCTTCTAAAAGATGATCGTGTTGGTCAGGTCATTATAAGTAAATGAATCATACGTACGTAATATCATTCAAACACATAACATCTCATGTTACAATTTAACCAAGCATATAGCATCACATGTTATAAAATGTATATAATCAATCCAACATCACATATAATGAGAATACTGCGATTACGCTATCATAAATTGAGACCACAATAATGTTTACAAGTTTTGTATCCGTATCGTACATCACAATTGGCTAAGGGTCACCTCGCCCTTGCCCAGTCTGGCTAACCAACTACAACAAGCAAAAGCTAAACATCAAAGTCATGTCATCAAAATGCGGTCTCCAAAAGCTGTGTAGTCTGCACAATCGCGGTCGTCTCACCAAAAGTCTACCTGCGTCGAATAAAAAAGGCCTATGCTGATGGCGGTGGAGGAGGGGGAAAACGAGAAAAGAGTAGACGTCGCATGTGTTACCAGTCCTCCTCCATAGCACGATGAGCGCGTAGCAAGTATGCTATCTGCCGCTCAAGAGTCCAAAAACGTGCAATTGAATCGGGGGATAATGGTCGCGGAGGATGGGGTGCTGAAAATGGTGATCGACAATGACAATGAGGATGTGGAGCTGACTCCAAAACCTAAATGCGACGCGTCAATGCGTCCTGCTGTACCATCAAAGAAACAAGGATGTCCTCGGTAGAAGACCCAACATAGTATGGGTGGTAAGGATTGGACAGTGGCATAATGGGTGGCAAAGTCCATAAAAATGGCTCGCTAGCTGGCGTGGATGGTGGTGCAATACGTGGTGCAACAGGGGGTAACTGAGACATGGACTGATCAAAGGTCGGTATAGGTGGTACAACAGTAGAATGAGAAATCTAGGGTACAAACGACTGTCTCCTGTCATGAAATGGTGTGTGACCAAACGGATGTCGTGAGGAACCCTCCCCAGGACGTGGTGGAGGTATGTCCTGAAGAAACGTGATAGGTAAGTCGGTGCGACGAGCATCTGTGGTATGCGTGGGAAGCAAAGGGACATCAACAGGGGCTGAAACGGGGGCTACAGGGGGTGTAACAGGGAACACGAAAGGTGGGTAATCATCGTCATCATCTATCCACCCGTTGCGGGTGTGAGCGTATCGTGGATCAATATGGGTCGCAAAAGGTGCACGGTCGAACATCACGGTGTAGGATCAGGAAATGGTGCAACAACAGGATCCTCTATTAAAAGTGGAGCGTCAACAGGAGCGTCAGCAACATGATCATCCACCAACGGTGGAACAACAATGGATGATCGTCAACAGGTATGTCATCAACAAAAGGAGCAACAGCAGGTGCATCGGCATAAACATGGTCATGCTCAAATGCAGGGTCAGGAGCAACGACTGGCTCAGGGGCCACAGCAGGCTCCGGATCAACAAACTCCATATCAAAATCAGCTTGATCAGCAAACAAAGGATCGACAGGGGCTACAGGATCCTCTAGGGGCTGGTCTAAGTGAATGAACTCAATATCCTGGTCAGGATCAAAACCAGGTGGAAAAACAGGATCATCATCAACATCGTGATCAAACTCAAAGTCATGTGCAGGTGCAGCTGATGACGCCATGTCAGGGTCGGTGTCGTGTGAGTGGTGCTGCACTCCCTGTGTGTGCAAAGCGGACGCCACAGACTCAAATGAGTCTGGGACAGGTGAATGAATAGGAGCCTCCTCTGCAGGAGCGTCAGCAATAAGTAGGATATCATCAGCGGCAATAGGGGCCTCACCCTCAAGGTCATCCTCAAGTGGGTCCTCCTCAAACAAATCGACGTCGTCGTCGGAAACATCATCAAGTGGCATATCAACAACCGGATAAGAAGCAAGCGGTATAGCAGCAGGGATCACCGCGAGTGGTAAATCCCCAGCGAGATGGCCATCAGCAGGCTCGGCTACGACGTCAGGCAGCGCAAAGGGCTGGAAGTCATCATCGTCTGTGCTGGTAGTATCGGAAGTGTGGACCTCGTGCTCCGATGAAACTATGTCATCTGATACTATCGCTATAGGGTCCAGAGTGTCGAAAACTCCAGTGTCTGATGAAGAAGGCATGATGTCTGTAACACAAACACACATACGCACAAACAATCAATCATATACTCATATAAACATGTTAGTCACCAATAAGCAAACAAGTTATCATTCTAGTCTTCCCTAGACTATCCTCCCAGCCTTTCAGACTGAACTTCCTAGTCTCTAAAACCAAGTCCCTCAGTCTCCCCGACTGAACTCCCTTAGTCTCCCCGACTGAACTCCCTCAGTCTCCCCGACTAAACTCCCTCAGTCTCCCCGACTGAACTCCCTCAGTCTCCCCGACGGAACTCCCTCAGTCTCCCCGACCGAACTCCCTCAGTCTCCCCGACCGAACTCCCTCAGTCTCCCCGATCGAACTCCCTCAGTCTCCCCGACTGAACTTTAAATCTTTGAAAAGTGTATTGTGCCCTTTTGTTTGTAAAAATGTTTTGTGCCCTGGATCTGGACGTTTAGTGTATGCAATGTAAAAATGTTTTCATGAGAGCCCTAGTGATCATAGTCTAGACTCGAGAAGGAATCCTAGTTCGCTATGATCGATGCTCTGATACCAAGCTGTCACACCCTGGCTTTGCGGAAGCGTGGGTTTATTTGGTGTGACTTCTTAATACCATAGCTTAATCACAACAAAGCTATATGAAAGTAAAACCATGATGATCATCCATTACTTCAAGTTTTAAAAGTTAACACGACAAAATTGTTTAAAAGTTAACACTTACAAACATGACATAATTAGAAACTTGTTCATGAGACACAACCACAAGACATGAATGAAAACACAGTTTAAGACTCGTGACCCGTCCAGAAAAAATCACAATTCCTAAACTCGGATGACACCATTATTCTTACGCAGCTTAACACCCTTGCATACTTGACCAGATCCGTTAATTTCCTGAAATACATGTAAGTTGAAAAATCTACATATAGTTGAGCGAGTTCATGTAAAAGTGAGTATGTAAACCTTTGTAATAAGTTTGTATGTATGAAAAATCCCTGGTATGTAGCAAATAAGGAAAAAGAGATCACCATTGGGTTGCAAAGCCAATGATATGTGTGAAATGCTGTAGGAAGACTCAAACCTAGCAGATTTTTGCGTCGGGTACAAAGTCACCCCGAGATCCGTTCTGTTGGGCCTGGAGTTGGGCTCGCAACACCCAGATAGATCTACCGCTACTGACCCTCGGTCCTACAATGAGGATTAAGGGCCTCTAGTTTCCGCCTACCCACTCACATGATCTAAGTAGTAACCCTCCTTAAGCTAACCATACCATGTATAAAAGTATCCGTAATCATTGTAACATGTATTTCACCCCCGAAGTATAAAAACTGAAAACAGTTAAGAGAAAAGAGGGACATGAACTCACTGAAGTGCGTCTCGAAATAGTCAATCCCAAATCAACCTGCTGCGTGACGACCTACACGTACTAACTTCTATTAGACGGATGGCCGTGCCTTGGCTTAGGGTTTAACGTTTTGTTGGAGAAATAGTTAGGTAACTATTCCGTGTTCACACTTCTTAATTATTTAACAAGTATATTCCTTCCCAAGGATGGGGGTTTTAATACATGCAAACGTTATATTTCCGAAAATATATTTTTAAGCCTCACTTTGTCTAAAATATCATGTCTCCCAAAATATACATATTTTTCCCAAAAATATTATATTTTACTTTATATAATTCCAAAAATAATACTTTATCAAAATACACATTTAAGAGTATTTTCCGAAAATACATAAGTTACATTTTTAAAGTTCGTGTGGTAATAACAGTACCGGTGTAACTTAACTATTTATTTGTGATAGCGTTGATATTATTTTGGAGTTGATACTTCTCAGTGTATACAAGTTATATTATTTTTACTCTAAAAATAACATATCTAGTTCACAAAATAATCATAAAATCACACAAGCGTTTTACTATGAAATATATATTCTAAATATATATTTAACAAGTTTTATTTACGAAAATCCACCTCCGACACTTGGTTATTTTGTAATAAAAATCTTGGCGAAGTTTATTTGGAAAAACAAGTTAAAATAATATTTATAAACACTTGTCACAAAATATTTCTAAGTGTTATATTTCTGGAAAAATTTCGCCAGAGTTTCCTCTGTAACTGGAGGTGGCCACGCTTACTAGCGTATCATTTTCTTTTCAAAATTCAATCAAACAATTTACCAATCATCAACATACATCATTTAAACATCAAACTTGTCAAAAATAAGTATAAATCGCAAACTCATGAACTTGTAAGTTTTGTAAAAACATGTAGAAATTTTCTAACGCATTTAGTGGATCTTGTCATCTTTTAAAATAAAATTTGTTTCTTGAAAACTTTATTTTTAAAGAACTTGTAGTCTTACAACTTCTAGTCAACATTTACAAAAATATTTCTTTGTCAAACTTTCTTGTCGCACAAGTGTTTACACACTTGTTTATTCTCTAAAATGGTTTTAGTTTGTGTAAGATCCGGTTTTTAAACAAGACTTGTATCTTTTACTTGGTTCTTCCGAAAAACCACTTGTAGATCTTTATATCTACTAGTTTAGAACTCTATTTTACAAGAAAAATCACTTTTACACAAGTTCATGTTCATGAGTGGAAGGGTTCATCATCTTACAACTTTTACACTTAACATATTACTAGTTCATGTTCCATGAACATGATCTAGCATGGTTAGATGACGATCCGTTCCCCTACTAGCAACTAACAACATAAAACAATCACAACTAGTCAAGATTTACACCATTAGTTTCTTTTTATCCATCTTGTTTAACATTCTTTCAAGACTTTTAGTTTTTATCTTGCGTGTTCTTGAGTTTTTAACCGTTAAATCTCTTATTAACCACTTTAAACAAGAACAAGAGGATGTTTAGGAGCACTTACTACTAGCTCGAGGCTAGGGAAGAAACAAGGCGTAAACAAGGTGGATAAAAGAAATATAGAGAGGTCCTTGAGCTTCCGAGTGCACCGAGCTTCCTTATGTGATCTCTTGCACCTTAGGGTATGTATGGATGGCTTGAAAGTGAACAAGTGATGATGATGGTGGGTGTTGTTGGGTTCGGCCGATCACAAAGAAGGAAGGAGGAGAGAGCAAATTTTTGTTAAGTGTTTGATGTGAGATAATGGTTATCTCATGAACTTACTTATAACCCATGTTCACCTAATACCCATTATGTAATATGTATGATAGATATTAGACAAAGATGATTATAATAATCAACAAATGGTGGGGTGGGTCACCCCTTGGGGAACCGATCGGATTAAGGGGGGGGGGGGGTATAAAGTTGGATCTTGATGATATAGTTAAGTGTCTAGTTAGTTTAGTTAGGAATTTAAATAGGTTATTAGTGTGTAGTGTAATATAACGGGTGTTAGGGTGTTCGGGGACCCTCACTAGCTCAGAAAGGTGTAAACAATGTCATTGACAATATTTTTATGTTCCGGGTAAAGTCCGGTTGTTCGGTTGGATATTGATCCGTTAAAGTGTCAAGCAAAGCTTTAAAGTGTCTTTAATATTATTTTTAGTGACACGTTAATTTACCAACACTTTGGAAAGTGTCTAGGACTATTTTACCCAGTTTTTGCACTTTACTAGTTATGTCAAATGCTGAATTTTGGTATAAAGTGCAGAATTTTGTAATTAAAGTATGTTTTAGGCACATCCGGTCACTATAAATATCACCTATTGACGCAGTTTTATAATCCTCACCTCCCTACACTCCCTACTAGTGTAGTAATCTATTCCCGGCTCGTACTGGCCTCAGAGACAATATCTGTCTGGTGCTGGCAATGTCAGCATGTTTATTGGGTTATCCGTTTAGTGTGCTAACTGTGCTTTTGTGCATCAAGGTTGTCACTGATGTTTGTGTGTAAATAGTAGAGTGACAGTATAAAATGTGATGCATGAGTATGTATGTATCAGAAATCAAGAGAGCAGTTTAACCACAATTGTAAGCAAGCACAGTAATTAAGCATTAATTAAATATTAATTAATTCGTACGGATACCTGGTTTGGTGAGGGTTGTCACATTCTCCCCCTGTTAAATAAATTTCGTCCTGAAATTTTAGGCTCTGCTTCTAGTTGCAGGTGTCTTAGGAAATAAATGGGGGTATTTCTCCTTCATACGATCCTCACGTTCCCACGTGAATTCAGGCCCATGTCTTGCATCCCATTGTACTTTGACGAGCTTGACACTACTCCTGCGTGTTTTATTAATTTTCCAATCCGTAACCTCGACGGGTTCTTCGGTGAAGTGGGGCGTGTCGTCGATATGAACTTCGTCAGCAGGAATGATCACTGTCTCCTGTGTTGGACTCTTTCTCAAATTTGATACATGGAATGTATCGTGAACACCATTGAGTTCAGAAGGTAGGTCCAACTTGTAGGCAACAAGCCCAATCCTTTGCAAGATTCTGAACGGGCCAATGTAACGCGGATTGAACTTCCCACGCTTTTCGAAGCGTGCCACACCCTTCCAGGGTGAAACTTTTAATAAAACCATATCCCCAACTTGAAATTCCAAAGGTTTCCTCTTTGGATCTGCATAGGCTTTCTGTCTGTCACGAGCCGCCTCGATGCGTTTTCGAATTTGTGCAACCTTGTCTGTTATCTCTTGGACTATTTCGGGACCAACGAGTTGTCTATCACCTGCATCAGCCCAGCATAAGGGTGATCGACATTTGCGTCCATAAAGCGCTTCAAATGGCGCGGCTCCAATGCTTGTGTGGTAGCTGTTGTTGTATGAAAATTATGGTAAATGATTATCCCAGCTACCACCTAGATCCATTACACATGCTCTCAACATATCCTCCAATGTCTGAATAGTTCGTTCACTTTGGCCATCAGGTTGCGGATGAAATGTAGTGCTCAGATTTAACTGTGAGCCAAAAGCTTCTTGGAAGGATTGCCAAATCCTTGATATGAAGCGTCCATCCCTATCAAAGATGATCGAGAGAGGCATTCCATGATGTGCAACAATCTCTCGCATGTATATTTCCGCAAGTTTACTTGTGTTGTCCTTCTCTTTAATTGGCAGGAAGTGCGCAGACTTGGTTAGACGGTCTACTATCACCCAAATTGTATCATGGCCTCTAGGTGTCACACCCTGGCTTTGCGGAAGCGTGGTTAACTTTGGTGTGACTTCTTAATACCATAGCTTAATCATAACAAAGCTATATGAATTTAAAAACCATGCAAGTCATCCATTAAGTTTGAAAATAACATACAATACCATTGTTTGACGAGAACATACTCCAACAACAATAACCTTGTTCAAAAGACATAACAACTTATAACATAAACATAAACGTGATTTAGGGACTGTGTCTTGTCCAGGTAAGAGACACATCCCCTAAACCCTGATGACTTCATGACATTATGCAGCGGAAAACGTTCCATACCGTGCCAGATCCGTTTAATTTCCTGAAATACATGTGAGTTGAAAAATCAACAATAATGTTGAGCGAGTTCATGTGTAAGTGAGTATGTAAAACACTTGTGAGTATAAAATAGTTGTGGTATGTAGCAGTGTAAGAGGACTTGTGATCACCAATGGTTTGCAAGGCCACTGATATATGTGAAGTGCAAATAGGGAGACTCAAACCTAGCAGATTTCGCCACGGCAAAGTATGTGGACAAAGTCACCCCACGGTCCGTTTCTAGTTTGGCCGGGGGCTGGGCTCGCTACACCCAGATAGATCTACCGCTCCTGTCCCTCGGTCCCTCCATGAGGACTAATGGCCCCATGTTGTTCCTATCCACTCACATGATCGTATAACACCTCCTTACGTTAAACATACCGTTGTAAAGTACTCATAAATCATAGTAACATGTATTTCACCCCCGCAGTTAAGTAAACTGAAAACAGTTAGAGAAAAGGGGGACATGAACTCACAGTGAATGCGCGTCTCTACCAAGTGTCTCCAATACAGTAAGCTGTGCAACGACCTACAAGTGCTAATTCTATTAGACGGACGGCCGTGCCTTTAGCTTTACAGTTTATGTCTTTGGGAAATAGTTAGACAACTATTTCGTGTTTAAGTTCCGTATACACTTGGTAGTTATTCTTCTTCCCAAGGATGGGGGATACAATACATGTGCGTAAGTTACGTTTTATCAATCTTGTGGTAATGTAATTACCGGTGTAACTTATATGTTTGTGGAAGCGTTCGTAAAGTTTTGGGATCATTAACGCTTGTAAATATTATTTTCACTCTAAAATAATATTTATGTATTTCACAAAATAATCATAAACAGTGTTGTGACAAATATATTTATCACGTTAATCTTTGTGAAAATCCCACCTCCGAATATTTAGTAAAATATAGTGCTGGCGAAATTTATGTTTTGAAAATATGTCCAAAGATAGTTCTAACACTTGTTGTGTAAAAAGTCTAAGTGTTAGGGTTTTAGAAAATTTCGCCAGAGTTTCCTCTGTAACTGGAGGTGGCCACGCTTTCAAGCGTATCATTTTCTTTTAACAAATCAATTCAACAATCTTCTTTATTCAATCAAACAATTTCCGACACATCAAACTAGTCGACAAGTATGTAAATCGCATAGTCGCATGAACTTGCAGTTTTTCCGCATCTATAATGTAAATCCCCTTTATATATGTAGATCTTTATATAAAGTAACTTTAATCTTGTAAAAACCTCGTGTTTAGAGAAATCCGTCTTTACATCTTCTAGTCACTTTTCCCAAAAATAGTTATTTGTCGGATCTTTTCATTTCACAAGTGTCTACACACTTGTGGTTTATAAAATCATATTTATTAGTGTAAGATCCTTTCTTTAAAATACATGGTTCCTTAAATGTGTGGTTCTTTGAAGATACCACTGGCGGATACGTAGATCCGCTAGTTTTAAACACCATTTTACCGGTTAATTCACTTTTACACAAGTAAAATATTTTCACACAAGTTCATGTATCTTGTGTGGTAGAGTTTCACCTTTAACCCTTGTATTTAGTCAAAAACGAGCTTATGTGAAGATACATGATCTTACAAAGTCGGGTTAAACGATGATCCGAGCTACCACATCATAGATCGGGTCTAGTTAAACACAAATCTCAATTACTACAACTTTTACACAACACATGTGTTATTAACCACCACTTTTAGTAATTTTACTAGACTTTTACACATCAAAATGCATGTTATCGATATTTAACCGTCAATATTCCTTTTAACCACTTTAGATACGTTCAAGAACAAGTTTTAAATGATATACCTCTAGCTCAAGGCTAGGGAAGATCTTTGATGAAAAACGCGTGGATAAAAGCTAACGAAAGAGGTCCTTCGCGTTCCGCTTGCTCCAAGACTCCTAATACGCGATCTTTATCACTTGTATGATGACGGAATGCAAGATCAAGGGCCGAAAATATGAGGAGAGTAAGAGGGGTGTTCGGCCGAGAATGAGAGAGAGCAAGAGAGAGTGTTGAAGTGTGGTGAGTTTATGTGTGAAAGATCTTGTAGGTTAAGGGTGATACTTATAGATAATCTCAAGGTGTTTAACCAATGGTTATTGTGTCAGGAAGATACTAAGCAAGATGGATTAAAAAAATAAATCAAGTACCAAGTGTGTCCCCTAGTGGGGAACGGTTTCGAATGGGGGGGGGGGGTTCCCTAACCGATTCCAACTAAATAGTTGGTGTTTAGTTATGATAAACCAAGTTAGGTTAAGGGTTAAACTCCGTTAGTTATGTACAACGTGTCATGACGGGTGTTAGGGTAATCAGAGACCCTAACTGGTTCAGAAAAATATAATTAGTGACAAAAGTAATATTTTCATGTTCCGGGTAAAGTCCGGGTGTTCGGTTGGATAGTAATCCGTTAAAGTGTTACAAAAGCTTTAAAGTGTCGTTATTGTTATTTTTAGTGACACATTTTGTTTCCAACACTTTAGAAAGTGTCTAGTGTTATTTTCTCATATTCTGGCACTTTATTAGTCAGCTAGAAGCTGGTTTATTATTAAAGTGCTGTGTTTGGTACTTAAAGTACGTTTTAGGCACATCCGAATCAGTGTATCTTATTCCTAGAGACGCGGTACCACAACCCTTATATTCCTACACTCACTACCAGTGTAGCCAAAATATATGAGGCTCTTAACAGGCCTTAGAGGCAGTGTCTGCCTGATGCTGGTCATATCAGCATGTTTGCCGTGTATCCGTTTAGTGCTACTGTGCTTTTTGTGCATCATGTTTGTCACTAGGGTTCAGTACGTAATTAATGTAGTGACGGCAAATAAAGTGTGATGCAAGTAAGTGCATGTATCAGTATGCAGGTAGCAGTTTATCAGCTAGTTCAATCAAGCACAGTAATCAAGTAGTAATTAATCATTAATTAAGTTGTACGGATACCTGGTTTAGTGCGGGTTGTCACATTCTCCCCCCGTTAAATAAATTTCGTCCCGAAATTTAAGTTCTGCTTGTAGATGCAGAGTTCTTAGGAAATAGGTGGGGGTATTTCTCTTTCATCCGGTCCTCACGTTCCCAGGTGTATTCAGGACCATGTCTGGCATTCCAACGAACCTTGACGAGCTTGACACTGCTCCGGCGGGTCTTGTTAACTTTCCAATCCGTGACCTCAACAGGTTCTTCAACGAAGTGGAGCGTGTCGTCAATATGAATCTCGTCGATAGGAATGGCAACGTCAACTTGAGTTGGACTTTTCTTTAAATTGGATACATGAAATGTATCGTGAACACCATTCAGTTCAGCAGGTAGGTCCAACTTGTATGCTACTGTCCCAATTCTTTCCAGAATTCTGAAGGGACCAATGTAGCGCAGATTTAACTTTCCTCGCTTTCCAAAGCGTGCCACCCCTTTCCAGGGTGATACCTTCAGTAAAACCATTTCTCCAACTTGAAAATCCGTATGTTTTCGGTTTGGATCCGCATAGGCCTTTTGTCTGTGGCGAGCGGCTTCGATGCATTTAAGTATTTGCGCGATCTTGTCTGTCGTCTCTTGGACGATTTCGGGACCAGCAAGCTGCCTATCACCTGCGTCAGACCAACATAGTGGTGATCGGCACTTGCGTCCGTATAGGGCCTCAAATGGCGCGACACCAATACTGGTGTGGTAGCTGTTGTTGTATGAAAATTCGACCAAAGGTAAGTGTTTATCCCAGCTACCGCCTAAATCCATAACACATGCCCTCAGCATGTCTTCCAAGGTTTGTATCGTTCGCTCGCTCTGGCCGTCAGTTTGCGGATGGAATGCAGTGCTCAGATTCAATTGTGAGCCAAAAGATTCTTGGAAGGATTGCCATATCCTTGACACAAACCTTCCGTCTCTATCAGAGATGATTGAGAGAGGTACTCCATGGCGTGCGACAATCTCTCTCATGTATATTTCCGCAAGTTTACTAGTACTGTCTTTCTCCTTGATTGGCAGAAAGTGTGCGGACTTTGTTAGGCGGTCAACAATCACCCAAATCATATCATGGCCTCTTGGCGTTCTTGGCAGTTTTGTAACAAAATCCATTGAGATTTGTTCCCATTTCCACTTGGGAATCTCAGGTTGTTGCAGAAGTCCCGAAGGCTTCTGGTATTCCGCCTTGACCTTAGCGCACGTTAAACATTTGCTCACGTAAACAGCAACGTCGCCTTTCATCCTAGGCCACCAATAGTAATCTTTGAGATCCTGGTACATCTTATCCGATCCAGGGTGGATAGAGTACCGTGACTTGTGCGCTTCATCGAAAATAACTTCCCTTAATCCACCAAACAGAGGAACCCACATCCTTTTCTCAAAACATAACGTCCCTTCCTCGTTTGGTACCAAAAGCTTCTCCATTCCACGGAGATATTCTTCCTCAAGGTTTCCCTCCTTGAGAGCTTCCTTTTGTGCAGCACGAATGCGCAAGGAAAGATCGGTTCGTATAATCATTTCCAAAGCTCTAACCCTTATGGGCTTGATTCTTTCTTTACGACTTAGGGCATCGGCAACTACATTCGCCTTCCCTGGGTGATACTTTATCTCGCAGTCGTAGTCGTTTAACAATTCAACCCATCGTCTTTGCCTCATATTCAACTCCTTCTGGTTGAATATATGCTGTAGGCTTTTGTGATCTGTGAAGATTGTGCATTTCGTACCATACAGGTAGTGTCTCCAGATCTTTAAAGCGAAAACCACTGCGCCAAGCTCTAAATCGTGTGTGGTATAATTCTTTTCGTGCACTTTCAGTTGGCGTGATGCGTAAGCAATGACCTTTTGGCGTTGCATCAACACACAACCCAATCCTTGACGCGATGCGTCGCAGTATACCACAAAGTCATCAGTACCTTCTGGTAGAGCTAAGATTGGCGCGTTACAAAGCTTACCCTTTAATATCTGAAACGCTTCATCCTGTTTGATTCCCCAATCAAACGTCTTGTCCTTCTGCGTGAGGAGCGTCAAAGGTTGAGCGATTTTCGAGAAATCCTCGATGAACCTTCGATAGTAGCCAGCCAAACCCAAGAATTGTCGAATCTCGGTTGGCGTTGTAGGCGTTTCCCAATTCTTGATTGCCTCGATCTTTGTGGGATCAACATGAATTCCATCCCCATTAACCACATGTCCAAGAAACTGGACTTCGCGTAGCCAAAACTCGCACTTGGAGAATTTGGCGTACAGCTGTTCCTTCTTTAGCAGCTCTAGTATGGTTCTAAGATGCTGCTCGTGTTCAGCCTTCGTCTTTGAGTAAATCAGGATGTCGTCGATGAATACAATCACGAACTTGTCTAAGTATGGCTTGCAAACTCTATTCATTAGATCCATGAATACCGCAGGTGCGTTTGTCAAACCAAATGGCATAACGAGGAACTCGTAGTGTCCATAACGAGTTCGGAAGGCTGTTTTCGGGATACTTTCCTCCTGTATCCTTAGTTGATGGTATCCAGATCGAAGATCGATCTTAGAGTAACAGCTTGAACCTTGAAGTTGGTCGAACAGATCATCGATTCTAGGCAGAGGATACCTGTTCTTGATCGTCAGCTTGTTCAATTCTCTGTAGTCAATGCACATCCGAAAACTACCGTCTTTCTTCTTGACGAACAGGACCGGAGCTCCCCAAGGCGAGAAGCTTGGTCGAATGAAACCCTTGTCTAACAACTCTTGAAGTTGTGTCGACAATTCCTGCATCTCATACGGAGCAAGTCTGTACGGTGCCTTAGCCACAGGCACGGTGCCTGGAACTAAGTCAATGTGAAACTCCACTTGCCTCTGAGGTGGCAGTCCGGGTAAGTCTTCTGGGAAGACTTCGGGATACTCCCTTACGACAGGGATGTCTTCGATCCTTGGCTCGGCAGCCTTCTTGTCTACGATGTGTGCCAGAAAAGCAACACATCCTTTCTGTAAACACTTCCTTGCTTTCAAGCAGCTGATAAATCTTAGCGGCGTGTCACGCTTCTCTCCGTGAACCACAATTGTCTCACCATCATCAGTTGGGATACGAACAACTTTCTCGTGACATACTATCTCAGCCTTGTTTCCGGATAACCAATCCATTCCTACCACCACGTCGAAGCTTCCCAATTGGACTGGTAGTAGATCCAGAGTAAACTCGCGTTCTCCCAATTCTATCACACAACCTCTGATTACTTCGTCGGCTCCAACTAACTTTCCATTAGCTAATTCGATCGAGTAGGGTATGTCTAACTTATTAGCAGCTAACCCAAGCATATTCTTAAATTCTAACGATACGAAGCTATAATCGGCACCAGTATCAAATAAAATGGATGCATAGCGTTGATTGATAGGGAACGTACCCGTAACAACATTTGGATCTTGGCGTGCTTCCCTAGCTTCAAGTTGGAACACTCTACCACGGGCCTGATTCAACGTTGGGCAGTTCTTCTTAAAATGCCCGATTTCCCCGCAGTTATAGCATCCGAGTCTCTGTCCGTTTCCATCCCCGTTTCCAGCTGGGGTGTTGTTCTGGTTGGCATTGCCAGCCTGATTTGCATTGTTGCCTCGGTTTCTGTTTCCTCCAAAATTTAGGCGGTTTCCATTTCCACCACGGTTATCATTCCTATTTCCATATCCTCCCTGGCCTCCGCGGCCTGCACTAGCCCAACATGATTCCTTTGAGTGGCCCGGTTTTCCACAAGATTCACAAACTCTCATGTTACAAGGGCCAGTGTGGTGGCGTTGGCAGTTGTTGCATCTGGGCTGGGTGCCCTGGTACCCTTTTCCTCTCTTGGTACTGCCAGCTGATTTTCCTTTCTTTACTGCCATACTGACGCCTTGTTTGAAGTTTGAAAACTTCCTTTTGTTATCTCCTGAGGACTCAACGTGAGTCTCTGTCTTCTTCGCCTTGACTTCATCAAACTTGTTTAAACGAATCCCCTCCTCGGTGAGAGCCACGCTCAAATCGATGGCTTCAGTGATAGTCGCTGGTTTGGAGGAGGTTACCATGCTTATTATTTGGGGAGCCAAACCCCAAATGAAGCGCTCGATTCGCTTGTATTCTGGCGTGACCATATAAGGAACCACTTGAGATAGGTCATGAAACCTCTGAACGTACTCTGCTACCTTCGGTCCATCCATCTTTAAGTGCCAAAATTCAGTCTCCAACCTTTGAATTTCTGCGCGTGAACAGTACTTTTTGCGCATTAGTTCTTTCAATTCGGCCCAAGTTAGGGCGTAGGCGGCAGCTTCGCCTAACGTCTGGACTTGTAAGTTCCACCAAGATAGGGCTCCGTCGAGAAACAGCCCTGAAATGTATGTGACTTGTTGATCCTCTGCACACTTGCTCATGCGTATAACAGAATCGGTTTTCTCAGCCCAGCGGGTAAAGGCAACTGCACCTCCTGTGCCATCGAAGTTAACTGGTTTGCAGTCTAAGAACTGCTTGTAGGTGCATCCTGCACGTATGTTAAAACATGTGTTTGGCATTAGCATCATCGCTAAAATCTCCAACTAGTTCATGGTAGGTTCGAATGGCGTGGTATTACCGTGAGGTGGATAGTTATTGCCTTGGTTAACACTTCCGCTTGCCCCTGGCTGAGAAGCGGCATACTGTGCTATGGCAGCAGCAATAATCTGCTGGAGTTCTGCCTCATTTGTTGGCATGTTTGGTTCGCGTCTTGGCGGCATCTTCTAAAAGATGGTTTAAGTTGGTTAGGCCATAGTAAGGCTTCGTTGTTATAGTACGTAAATCAGTTCGTAATATAGTGTACGTATATAACGGTAGTAATAGTATAATCACATATCACAAATATCAATTACACAACATTCCATGTCATAAAGTATAAGCAAGTAATCAAACGAATCCAAATATGGTGAGAAAACTGCGATTGCCATATAAATGAGACCACATCGTAAGTGTATACATACAATCATCAATCACTAGGGGCTACATAACCCCTGTCAAAAGCTACATCAGTATCAATACAACATCAAGTACATAACAAAAGTCAAGTCATAACGTAGTCTCCCCAAAATGCTGTGCAGTCAAAAAGCAATCGCCGCCTTCTCACTTCGCCTACCCAAGTGGCACCGATGAGCTCTAAGCAGATGGTGATGGAGGAGGAAAATGGGTATAAAACAAACGGCGCAACTGTAACCAGTCCGCCTCCATCGCCTGCTGTGTGCGAATAATGGAAGCAATCTGCTGCTCCAAAGTAGTAAGACGAGCAGCATAGTCAGGGGGTAAAGGTCGAAACGGCTGTAACGGAGAGGGTACCCGGCCATGGCACTGACATGGCTGCAGATGGGCTCTCTCCAACTCCTGTAGTCGCTGCTCATGCGACTCATGCTGGTATACAAACGACATCAATACATCCTCGATGGTGTGTCCTACGTAGGACCTGTTGTATGGATCAGTGGGTGGCATGGGGGAAAACGGTGACCATAGCAGTGGCTCACGTGTGGGGTCAAAGGGTGCCACACCAAAAGGAGCTGTAGTAGGTGGAACAAATGGAATCTGAGGCATGAAAGGCATGGGCATTGGTACATGCCCTGATGGGTGGGCTGAAGAGCCCTCTCCAGGCCCCGCTGGAGGTATATACATGGGAACCTGAAACGAAAAGTCAACGTGTCGAGTGTCTGGGATCTGTGGGTGTAACGGTGGAACGTCCTCATCAGCCGGTATCCACCCATGCTGTGCGGACTCATCCGGTGGATCCATATGTGCCGCGAACGGTGCATGTCCGGGCTCTAGGGGAACGGGATCAAATAAGGGAGCAACAACAGGGTGAACGGGTGCCAAGTGCTCGAAAGGGGGGTCAACTGGTACAGCAACAATGGGTAAAGGACCAATGGGATCAACAGGAACATCTATGTGGTGATCATCAGCAATGGGCTCAAAAGGTACATCAGCATGCACAGGGTCATGCTCTGGTAAAGGGTCAATGGCAGCTGCCTGCTCAGGAGCAATGGCAGGCTCCAAGTCATCAAACGCCATGTCAAAATCAAAATCGGGATCAATCGGATCAAAAGGGTCAATAGGATCTGCTGGATCCTCCATCAACTCGTCCATCGGGACAAACTCTAAATCACGGTCAGGATCAAATCCTGGTGGAAACATAGGATCTGAATCCCCCTCGTCGTCATGGTCAAAAACAAGTCCAGGTATGGAAGCAACAGAAAAAGCCTGGTCAGAATCGGACCCATGGGAGAAGTGCTGCGCACTATGAGCATGTGTGGGTACAGAAGCCACAGACTCAAAGGAGTCCGCGACTGGGGAATGTGCAGGTGACTCCGCAGCCGGAGCATCTGCGATCAGTAAGGGAGCAACAGCAGGTAGGGCCTCGCCCTGAGCATCCTCCGAAGGCTCCTCCTCAAACATATCGACGTCGTCCTCCTCGTCGTCGATGGGTAAAACAGGGTATGATGCAAGGGGTACTGGAGCAGGGATCACAACGAGTGGTAGATCCCCGGCTGGAAGGTCAACTGGGAGCTCATCAACGCCGTCGGGTAAGGCGAATGGCTGAAAGTCATCATCATCCGTGCTGGTGAAGTCTGACGTATAAACCTCGTGCTCCGATGACTCAATGTCGTCTGAAACGATAGGCCTCGGGCCTGTGGTGCCTGAACCACCAGTGTCTGCAGAATCCATGTGTCTGTAACATATACACAAATATGCACAAGTAGTCAATCATAAATCAAGTAATCACATAAGTCATCAAGTAAGGCATCACATAATTCTCCTAGTCTTACTAGCCAATTTCATCCAGTCTACAACTGCTCTATCCTTCACTTAAACCAAACCTCGATCCTCCAGATCGATCCTATAACAAACCAACGTGCTCAACTACCTTGATCATCTCGATCCTCCAGATCGATCCTATAACAAACCAACGTGCTCAACTACCTTGATCATCTCGATCCTCCAGATCGATCCTCAGCCCTCCAAGCTGAGCCTATAATTAGTAAAATGTGCTCAACATTTGTTTGTAAAAAGTTGTGGATCTGGACTTAAGTGGTATGCAGAAAAATGTTTTCGTGAGAGCCCTAGTGATCATAGTCTAGACTCGAGAAAGAATCCTAGTTCGCTATGATCAGAGCTCTGATACCAAGCTGTCACACCCTGGCTTTGCGGAAGCGTGGTTAACTTTGGTGTGACTTCTTAATACCATAGCTTAATCATAACAAAGCTATATGAATTTAAAAACCATGCAAGTCATCCATTAAGTTTGAAAATAACATACAATACCATTGTTTGACGAGAACATACTCCAACAACAATAACCTTGTTCAAAAGACATAACAACTTATAACATAAACATAAACGTGATTTAGGGACTGTGTCTTGTCCAGGTAAGAGACACATCCCCTAAACCCTGATGACTTCATGACATTATGCAGCGGAAAACGTTCCATACCGTGCCAGATCCGTTTAATTTCCTGAAATACATGTGAGTTGAAAAATCAACAATAATGTTGAGCGAGTTCATGTGTAAGTGAGTATGTAAAACACTTGTGAGTATAAAATAGTTGTGGTATGTAGCAGTGTAAGAGGACTTGTGATCACCAATGGTTTGCAAGGCCACTGATATATGTGAAGTGCAAATAGGGAGACTCAAACCTAGCAGATTTCGCCACGGCAAAGTATGTGGACAAAGTCACCCCACGGTCCGTTTCTAGTTTGGCCGGGGGCTGGGCTCGCTACACCCAGATAGATCTACCGCTCCTGTCCCTCGGTCCCTCCATGAGGACTAATGGCCCCATGTTGTTCCTATCCACTCACATGATCGTATAACACCTCCTTACGTTAAACATACCGTTGTAAAGTACTCATAAATCATAGTAACATGTATTTCACCCCCGCAGTTAAGTAAACTGAAAACAGTTAGAGAAAAGGGGGACATGAACTCACAGTGAATGCGCGTCTCTACCAAGTGTCTCCAATACAGTAAGCTGTGCAACGACCTACAAGTGCTAATTCTATTAGACGGACGGCCGTGCCTTTAGCTTTACAGTTTATGTCTTTGGGAAATAGTTAGACAACTATTTCGTGTTTAAGTTCCGTATACACTTGGTAGTTATTCTTCTTCCCAAGGATGGGGGATACAATACATGTGCGTAAGTTACGTTTTATCAATCTTGTGGTAATGTAATTACCGGTGTAACTTATATGTTTGTGGAAGCGTTCGTAAAGTTTTGGGATCATTAACGCTTGTAAATATTATTTTCACTCTAAAATAATATTTATGTATTTCACAAAATAATCATAAACAGTGTTGTGACAAATATATTTATCACGTTAATCTTTGTGAAAATCCCACCTCCGAATATTTAGTAAAATATAGTGCTGGCGAAATTTATGTTTTGAAAATATGTCCAAAGATAGTTCTAACACTTGTTGTGTAAAAAGTCTAAGTGTTAGGGTTTTAGAAAATTTCGCCAGAGTTTCCTCTGTAACTGGAGGTGGCCACGCTTTCAAGCGTATCATTTTCTTTTAACAAATCAATTCAACAATCTTCTTTATTCAATCAAACAATTTCCGACACATCAAACTAGTCGACAAGTATGTAAATCGCATAGTCGCATGAACTTGCAGTTTTTCCGCATCTATAATGTAAATCCCCTTTATATATGTAGATCTTTATATAAAGTAACTTTAATCTTGTAAAAACCTCGTGTTTAGAGAAATCCGTCTTTACATCTTCTAGTCACTTTTCCCAAAAATAGTTATTTGTCGGATCTTTTCATTTCACAAGTGTCTACACACTTGTGGTTTATAAAATCATATTTATTAGTGTAAGATCCTTTCTTTAAAATACATGGTTCCTTAAATGTGTGGTTCTTTGAAGATACCACTGGCGGATACGTAGATCCGCTAGTTTTAAACACCATTTTACCGGTTAATTCACTTTTACACAAGTAAAATATTTTCACACAAGTTCATGTATCTTGTGTGGTAGAGTTTCACCTTTAACCCTTGTATTTAGTCAAAAACGAGCTTATGTGAAGATACATGATCTTACAAAGTCGGGTTAAACGATGATCCGAGCTACCACATCATAGATCGGGTCTAGTTAAACACAAATCTCAATTACTACAACTTTTACACAACACATGTGTTATTAACCACCACTTTTAGTAATTTTACTAGACTTTTACACATCAAAATGCATGTTATCGATATTTAACCGTCAATATTCCTTTTAACCACTTTAGATACGTTCAAGAACAAGTTTTAAATGATATACCTCTAGCTCAAGGCTAGGGAAGATCTTTGATGAAAAACGCGTGGATAAAAGCTAACGAAAGAGGTCCTTCGCGTTCCGCTTGCTCCAAGACTCCTAATACGCGATCTTTATCACTTGTATGATGACGGAATGCAAGATCAAGGGCCGAAAATATGACGAGAGTAAGAGGGGTGTTCGGCCGAGAATGAGAGAGAGCAAGAGAGAGTGTTGAAGTGTGGTGAGTTTATGTGTGAAAGATCTTGTAGGTTAAGGGTGATACTTATAGATAATCTCAAGGTGTTTAACCAATGGTTATTGTGTCAGGAAGATACTAAGCAAGATGGATTAAAAAAATAAATCAAGTACCAAGTGTGTCCCCTAGTGGGGAACGGTTTCGAATGGGGGGGGGGGGGGTTCCCTAACCGATTCCAACTAAATAGTTGGTGTTTAGTTATGATAAACCAAGTTAGGTTAAGGGTTAAACTCCGTTAGTTATGTACAACGTGTCATGACGGGTGTTAGGGTAATCAGAGACCCTAACTGGTTCAGAAAAATATAATTAGTGACAAAAGTAATATTTTCATGTTCCGGGTAAAGTCCGGGTGTTCGGTTGGATAGTAATCCGTTAAAGTGTTACAAAAGCTTTAAAGTGTCGTTATTGTTATTTTTAGTGACACATTTTGTTTCCAACACTTTAGAAAGTGTCTAGTGTTATTTTCTCATATTCTGGCACTTTATTAGTCAGCTAGAAGCTGGTTTATTATTAAAGTGCTGTGTTTGGTACTTAAAGTACGTTTTAGGCACATCCGAATCAGTGTATCTTATTCCTAGAGACGCGGTACCACAACCCTTATATTCCTACACTCACTACCAGTGTAGCCAAAATATATGAGGCTCTTAACAGGCCTTAGAGGCAGTGTCTGCCTGATGCTGGTCATATCAGCATGTTTGCCGTGTATCCGTTTAGTGCTACTGTGCTTTTTGTGCATCATGTTTGTCACTAGGGTTCAGTACGTAATTAATGTAGTGACGGCAAATAAAGTGTGATGCAAGTAAGTGCATGTATCAGTATGCAGGTAGCAGTTTATCAGCTAGTTCAATCAAGCACAGTAATCAAGTAGTAATTAATCATTAATTAAGTTGTACGGATACCTGGTTTAGTGCGGGTTGTCACACTAGGCGTCTTTGGCAACTTTGTTATGAAGTCCATAGATATTTGTTCCCATTTCCATTTGGGGATTTCAGGTTGTTGCAGAAGTCCTGAAGGCTTCTGGTATTCGGCCTTTACCTTGGCGCACGTCAAACACTTGCTTACATAAACAGCAACATCGCCTTTCATCCTAGGCCACCAATAATAATCCTTAAGATCTTGGTACATCTTATCCGCTCCTGGGTGGATAGAGTACCGTGATTTGTGAGCTTCATCAAAAATTACCTTTCTCAAACCACCAAACAGAGGAACCCAAATTCGTTTCATGAAGCATAAAGTCCCTTCCTCGTTTTGTACCAACTGCTTCTCCATCCCACGGAAATACTCATCTTCAATGTTCCTATCTTTCAAAGCTTCTCTCTGCGTGGCACGAATGCGCAAAGAGAGGTCTGTCTGGACAATCATCTCCAAAGCCCTAACCCTTATGGGCTTAATCCTTTCTTTTTGACTCAGGGCATCAGCGACCACATTCGCCTTTCCTGGGTGGTACTTGATCTCGCAGTCATAATCATTCAACAGCTCTACCCAGCGTCTTTGTCTCATGTTAAGCTCCTTCTGGTTGAATATGTGCTGCAGGCTCTTATGATCCGTGAAAATTGTACACCGCGTACCATACAAATAATGTCACCAGATTTTCAATGCAAATATCACCGCGCCTAACTCCAAATCGTGCGTGGTATAATTTTTCTCATGTACCTTCAACTGGCGTGACGCATAAGCTATGACCTTCTGGCGCTGCATCAACACGCAACCCAAACCTTGTCGCGAAGCGTCACAATATACCACGAAATCATCCGTTCCTTCGGGTAGCGATAAGATCGGTGCATCACAAAGCTTGTTCTTCAATAACTGGAACGCCTCTTCTTGTTTGTCACCCCAATCAAACTTCTTATCTTTCTGGGTGAGCGCAGTCAGAGGTTGAGCGATTTTGGAGAAATCCTCAATGAACCTTCGGTAGTAACCAGCCAAACCTAAGAACTGTCGAATCTCGGTCGGCATCTTTGGAGTCTCCCAGCTCTTTATCGCCTCGATCTTTGTGGGATCAACATGGATTCCATTTCCATTAACCACGTGTCCAAGAAATTGGACTTCACGCAGCCAGAACTCGCACTTCGAGAACTTGGTGTATAATTTCTCCTTTTTGAGTAGCTCTAGAATAGCTCTCAAATGCTACTCATGCTCATCCTTCGTCTTCGAGTAAATCAAAATGTCGTCAATGAACACGATTACCAACTTGTCGAGATACGGCTTGCAAACTCTATTCATTAAATCCATAAAAACTGCAGGCGCGTTGGTCAGCCCAAACGGCATAACTAGGAACTCGTAATGTCCATAACGAGTCCTAAAGGCCGTCTTTGGGATACTTTCCTCTTGTATCCTTAGTTGATGGTATCCAGATCGAAGATCGATCTTTGAATAAAAGCTTGAGCCTTGCAACTGGCTCTTGTATCCTTAGTTGATGGTATCCAGATCGAAGATCGATCTTTGAATAAAAGCTTGAGCCTTGCAACTGGTCAAATAGATCGTCGATTCTTGGCAAAGGATATCTATTCTTGATGGTCAACTTATTAAGCTCACGGTAGTCTATGCACATCCGAAAACTACCGTCCTTCTTTTTAACAAACAGAACCGGAGCTCCCCAAGGTGAGAAGCTTGGTCTGATGAATCCTTTGTCCAAAAGCTCCTGGAGTTATGTCGACAACTCCTGCATCTCTGATGGCGCAAGTCTATAGGGTGCCTTGGCTACAGGCGCGACGCCTGGAACCAAATCAATGTGGAACTCGACCTATCGCTGTGGCGGTAACCCTGGCAAGTCCTCTGGAAAGACTTCTGGATATTCCTTGACGACTGGAATGTCTTCAATCTTCGCTTCAGCAGCTTCCTTGTCCACGATGTGTGCCAAGAATGCAACACATCCCTTCTGCAAACACTTTCTAGCTTTTAGGCAGCTAATCATTCTTAGTGGCGTATCATGTTTCTCTCTGTGCACTATGATTGTTTCTTCATCCGTCACGGGGATACGGATGGTCTTCTCGTGGCAAACGATCTCGGCTTTGTTACTCGATAGCCAATCCATTCCCACTACCACATCAAAGCTTCCCAACTCGACAGGTAGTAAGTCTAGCGTAAACTCGTGCCCTCCTAGTTCAATCACGCATCCTCGGACAACTTCATTGGTCTCAACTAGTTTCCCATTCGCTAATTCGATGGAGTACGGAACGTCTAACTTACTAGGCGCCAACCCAAGTATATTCTTAAATTCTAATGACACGAAACTATAATCCGCACTAGTATCAAACAGAATAGATGCAAAGCGTTGGTTTACAGGGAACGTACCGGTGACAATGTTTGGATCTTGGCGCGCTTCCCTTGCGCCGATGTTAAACACTCTTCCACGGGCTTGATTCAAATTTGGGCATTCCTTCTTAAAGTGCCCAATGTCACTACAGTTAAAACAACCAAGCTTTTTCCCATTACCACCTCCATTCCCAGCATGAGGGTTATTTTGATTTCGATTCACATTACCCGCCTGATTTGCATTGTTCCCTCGGTTTCCATTGCCTCCATTATTTCCTTGTGATCGATTTCCATTACCACCACGGTTGTTGTTCCTATTACCATAACCTCCTTGGCCACCCCGGCCAGCACTAGCCCAGCAAGTATCCTTAAAGTGGCCAACTTTCCCACAAGCTTCACATATTTTTGGCCCACACCGGCCAGAAGTGATGACGCTGACAGGTGTTACACTTGGGCTGTGTACCCATATAACCTTTCCCTTTCTTCTCAACACCGGTTGCAGCTTGGACCGGAGTGCTTGACTCGCCCTTCTTGCTTACATGGCTGGTTCCTTGCTTGAAGTTTGAAAACTTTCGCTTGTTTTCGCCAGACGACTCAGCATGTGTTTCTTTCTTCTTGGTTTCAACATTTGGGAACTTGTTCAACCGAATGGCCTCCTCAGTAAGCGCCACACTAAGATCGA
Organism: Helianthus tuberosus; assembly: GCA_030545235.1. Taxonomy (NCBI): domain Eukaryota; kingdom Viridiplantae; phylum Streptophyta; class Magnoliopsida; order Asterales; family Asteraceae; genus Helianthus; species Helianthus tuberosus. The sequence goes on from CM060443.1 coordinate 105,277,542, forward strand.
TCGCTTCCGTGATCGTGGCAGGCTTGGATGTGGTAACCATACTCATAATTTGAGGTGCCAATCCCCAGATAAATCTCTCGATCCGTTTGAACTCTGGTGTGACCATGTACGGTACTACGTGAGATAAGTCATGAAATCTTTGGACGTATTCTGCGATCTTGGGACCATCCATCCTTAAATGCCAGAACTCAGTCTCTAACCTTTGTATCTCAGCACGCGAGCAATACTTCCTTCACATTAACTCCTTTAACTCAGCCCATGTCAACGCGTATGCAGCAGCTTCTCCTAAAGTCTTCACTTATAAGTTCCACCACGATAGGGCTCCATCCAGAAACAGCCCTGAGATGTAAGTCACTTGTTGATCGGGAGCGCATTTGCTCATTCTCAAGATAGAGTCTGTTTTCTCAGCCCATCTCACGAACGCAACAGCACCTCCGGTGCCGTCGAAATTCACAGGCTTGCAGTCGAGAAACTGCTTGTAAGTGCACCCTGCACATGCATTAGAATATACAAATGGTATTAGAGGACGTGCTATAAATATCCAAATGTATTGTAATATGCCTCAAACGACTTAACATTACCATGTGGTGGATTGTTATTGCCGTTATTGTTTGAATTGCTCCCGCTGGTTCCTCCTTGTGAGGCTGCATACTGCGCTATGGCGGCGGCAATGATTCCTTGGAGTTCTGCCTCCGAAGTGGGCATGCGCATCTCGCGTCTTGGTGGCATCTTCTAAAAGATGATCGTGTTGGTCAGGTCATTATAAGTAAATGAATCATACGTACGTAATATCATTCAAACACATAACATCTCATGTTACAATTTAACCAAGCATATAGCATCACATGTTATAAAATGTATATAATCAATCCAACATCACATATAATGAGAATACTGCGATTACGCTATCATAAATTGAGACCACAATAATGTTTACAAGTTTTGTATCCGTATCGTACATCACAATTGGCTAAGGGTCACCTCGCCCTTGCCCAGTCTGGCTAACCAACTACAACAAGCAAAAGCTAAACATCAAAAGTCATGTCATCAAAATGCGGTCTCCAAAAGCTGTGTAGTCTGCACAATCGCGGTCGTCTCACCAAAAGTCTACCTGCGTCGAATAAAAAAGGCCTATGCTGATGGCGGTGGAGGAGGGGGAAAACGAGAAAAGAGTAGACGTCGCATGTGTTACCAGTCCTCCTCCATAGCACGATGAGCGCGTAGCAAGTATGCTATCTGCCGCTCAAGAGTCCAAAAACGTGCAATTGAATCGGGGGATAATGGTCGCGGAGGATGGGGTGCTGAAAATGGTGATCGACAATGACAATGAGGATGTGGAGCTGACTCCAAAACCTAAATGCGACGCGTCAATGCGTCCTGCTGTACCATCAAAGAAACAAGGATGTCCTCGGTAGAAGACCCAACATAGTATGGGTGGTAAGGATTGGACAGTGGCATAATGGGTGGCAAAGTCCATAAAAATGGCTCGCTAGCTGGCGTGGATGGTGGTGCAATACGTGGTGCAACAGGGGGTAACTGAGACGTGGACTGATCAAAGGTCGGTATAGGTGGTACAACAGTAGAATGAGAAATCTAGGGTACAAACCGACTGTCTCCTGTCATGAAAGGTGTGTGACCAAACGGATGTCGTGAGGAACCCTCCCCAGGACGTGGTGGAGGTATGTCCTGAAGAAACGTGATAGGTAAGTCGGTGCGACGAGCATCTGTGGTATGCGTGGGAAGCAAAGGGACATCAACAGGGGCTGAAACGGGGGCTACAGGGGGTGTAACAGGGAACACGAAAGGTGGGTAATCATCGTCATCATCTATCCACCCGTTGCGGGTGTGAGCGTATCGTGGATCAATATGGGTCGCAAAAGGTGCACGGTCGAACATCACCGGTGTAGGATCAGGAAATGGTGCAACAACAGGATCCTCTATTAAAAGTGGAGCGTCAACAGGAGCGTCAGCAACATGATCATCCACCAACGGTGGAACAACAATGGGATGATCGTCAACAGGTATGTCATCAACAAAAGGAGCAACAGCAGGTGCATCGGCATGAACATGGTCATGCTCAAATGCAGGGTCAGGAGCAACGACTGGCTCAGGGGCCACAGCAGGCTCCGGATCAACAAACTCCATATCAAAATCAGCTTGATCAGCAAACAAAGGATCGACAGGGGCTACAGGATCCTCTAGGGGCTGGTCTAAGTGAATGAACTCAATATCCTGGTCAGGATCAAAACCAGGTGGAAAAACAGGATCATCATCAACATCGTGATCAAACTCAAAGTCATGTGCAGGTGCAGCTGATGACGCCATGTCAGGGTCGGTGTCGTGTGAGTGGTGCTGCACTCCCTGTGTGTGCAAAGCGGACGCCACAGACTCAAATGAGTCTGGGACAGGTGAATGAATAGGAGCCTCCTCTGCAGGAGCGTCAGCAATAAGTAGGATATCATCAGCGGCAATAGGGGCCTCACCCTCAAGGTCATCCTCAAGTGGGTCCTCCTCAAACAAATCGACGTCGTCGTCGGAAACATCATCAAGTGGCATATTAACAACCGGATAAGAAGCAAGCGGTATAGCAGCAGGGATCACCGCGAGTGGTAAATCCCCAGCGAGATGGCCATCAGCAGGCTCGGCTACGACGTCAGGCAGCGCAAAGGGCTGGAAGTCATCATCGTCTGTGCTGGTAGTATCGGAAGTGTGGACCTCGTGCTCCGATAAAACTATGTCATCTGATACTATCGCTATAGGGTCCAGAGTGTCGAAAACTCCAGTGTCTGATGAAGAAGGCATGATGTCTGTAACACAAACACACATACGCACAAACAATCAATCATATACTCATATAAACATGTTAGTCACCAATAAGCAAACAAGTAATCATTCTAGTCTTCCCTAGACTATCCTCCTAGCCTTTCAGACTGAACTTCCTAGTCTCTAAAACCAAGTCCCTCAGTCTCCCCGACTGAACTCCGTTAGTCTCCCCGACTGAACTCCCTCAGTCTCCCCGACTGAACTCCCTCAGTCTCCCCGACTGAACTCCCTCAGTCTCCCCGACGGAACTCCCTCAGTCTCCCCGACGGAACTCCCTCAGTCTCCCCGACCGAACTCCCTCAGTCTCCCCGACTGAACTTTAAATCTTTGAAAAGTGTATTGTGCCCTTTTGTTTGTAAAAATGTTTTGTGCCCTGGATCTGGACGTTTAGTGTATGCAATGTAAAAATGTTTTCATGAGAGCCCTAGTGATCATAGTCTAGACTCGAGAAGGAATCCTAGTTCGCTATGATCGATGCTCTGATACCAAGCTGTCACACCCTGGCTTTGCGGAAGCGTGGGTTTATTTGGTGTGACTTCTTAATACCATAGCTTAATCACAACAAAACTATATGAAAGTAAAACCATGATGATCATCCATTACTTCAAGTTTTAAAAGTTAACACGACAAAATTGTTTAAAAGTTAACACTTACAACCATGACATAATTAGAAACTTGTTCATGAGACACAACCACAAGACATGAATGAAAACACAGTTTAAGACTCGTGACCCGTCCAGAAAAAATCACAATTCCTAAACTCGGATGACACCATTATTCTTACGCAGCTTAACACCCTTGCATACTTGACCAGATCCGTTAATTTCCTGAAATACATCTAAGTTGAAAAATCTACATATAGTTGAGCGAGTTCATGTAAAAGTGAGTATGTAAACCTTTGTAATAAGTTTGTATGTATGAAAAATCCCTGGTATGTAGCAAATAAGGAAAAAGAGATCACCATTGGGTTGCAAAGCCAATGATATGTGTGAAATGCTGTAGGAAGACTCAAACCTAGCAGATTTTTGCGTCGGGTACAAAGTCACCCCGAGGTCCGTTCTGTTGGGCCTGGAGTTGGGCTCGCAACACCCAGATAGATCTACCGCTACTGACCCTCGGTCCTACAATGAGGATTAATGGCCTCTAGTTTCCGCCTACCCACTCACATGATCTAAGTAGTAACCCTCCTTAAGCTAACCATACCATGTATAAAAGTATCCGTAATCATTGTAACATGTATTTCACCCCCGAAGTATAAAAACTGAAAACAGTTAAGAGAAAAGGGGGACATGAACTCACTGAAGTGCGTCTCGAAATAGTCAATCCCAAATCAACCTGCTGCGTGACGACCTACACGTACTAACTTCTATTAGACGGATGGCCGTGCCTTGGCTTAGGGTTTAACGTTTTGTTGGAGAAATAGTTAGGTAACTATTCCGTGTTCACACTTCTTAATTATTTAACAAATTCCTTCCCAAGGATGGGGGTTTTAATACATGCAAACGTTATATTTCCGAAAATATATTTTTAAGCCTCACTTTGTCTAAAATATCATGTCTCCCAAAATATACATATTTTTCCCAAAAATATTATATTTTACTTTATATAATTCCAAAAATAATACTTTATCAAAATACACATTTAAGAGTATTTTCCGAAAATACATAAGTTACATTTTTAAAGTTCGTGTGGTAATAACAGTACCGGTGTAACTTAACTATTTATTTGTGATAGCGTTGATATTATTTTGGAGTTGATACTTCTCAGTGTATACAAGTTATATTATTTTTACTCTAAAAATAACATATCTAGTTCACAAAATAATCATAAAATCACACAAGCGTTTTACTATGAAATATATATTCTAAATATATATTTAACAAGTTTTATTTACGAAAATCCACCTCCGACACTTGGTTATTTTGTAATAAAAATCTTGGCGAAGTTTATTTGGAAAAACAAGTTAAAATAATATTTATAAACACTTGTCACAAAATATTTCTAAGTGTTATATTTCTGGAAAAATTTCGCCAGAGTTTCCTCTGTAACTGGAGGTGGCCACGCTTACTAGCGTATCATTTTCTTTTCAAAATTCAATCAAACAATTTACCAATCATCAACATACATCATTTAAACATCAAACTTGTCAAAAATAAGTATAAATCGCAAACTCATGAACTTGTAAGTTTTGTAAAAACATGTAGAAATTTTCTAACGCATTTAGTGGATCTTGTCATCTTTTAAAATAAAATTTGTTTCTTGAAAACTTTATTTTTAAAGAACTTGTAGTCTTACAACTTCTAGTCAACATTTACAAAAATATTTCTTTGTCAAACTTTCTTGTCGCACAAGTGTTTACACACTTGTTTATTCTCTAAAATGGTTTTAGTTTGTGTAAGATCCGGTTTTTAAACAAGACTTGTATCTTTTACTTGGTTCTTCCGAAAAACCACTTGTAGATCTTTATATCTACTAGTTTAGAACTCTATTTTACAAGAAAAATCACTTTTACACAAGTTCATGTTCATGAGTGGAAGGGTTCATCATCTTACAACTTTTACACTTAACATATTACTAGTTCATGTTCCATGAACATGATCTAGCATGGTTAGATGACGATCCGTTCCCCTACTAGCAACTAACAACATAAAACAATCACAACTAGTCAAGATTTACACCATTAGTTTCTTTTTATCCATCTTGTTTAACATTCTTTCAAGACTTTTAGTTTTTATCTTGCGTGTTCTTGAGTTTTTAACCGTTAAATCTCTTATTAACCACTTTAAACAAGAACAAGAGGATGTTTAGGAGCACTTACTACTAGCTCGAGGCTAGGGAAGAAACAAGGCGTAAACAAGGTGGATAAAAGAAATATAGAGAGGTCCTTGAGCTTCCGAGTGCACCGAGCTTCCTTATGTGATCTCTTGCACCTTAGGGTATGTATGGATGGCTTGAAAGTGAACAAGTGATGATGATGGTGGGTGTTGTTGGGTTCGGCCGATCACAAGGAAGGAAGGAGGAGAGAGCAAATTTTTGTTAAGTGTTTGATGTGAGATAATGGTTATCTCATGAACTTACTTATAACCCATGTTCACCTAATACCCATTATGTAATATGTATGATAGATATTAGACAAAGATGATTATAATAATCAACAAATGGTGGGGTGGGTCACCCCTTGGGGAACCGATCGGATTAAGGGGGGGGGGGTATAAAGTTGGATCTTGATGATATAGTTAAGTGTCTAGTTAGTTTAGTTAGGAATTTAAATAGGTTATTAGTGTGTAGTGTAATATAACGGGTGTTAGGGTGTTCGGGGACCCTCACTAGCTCAGAAAGGTGTAAACAATGTCATTGACAATATTTTTATGTTCCGGGTAAAGTCCGGTTGTTCGGTTGGATATTGATCCGTTAAAGTGTCAAGCAAAGCTTTAAAGTGTCTTTAATATTATTTTTAGTGACACGTTAATTTACCAACACTTTGGAAAGTGTCTAGGACTATTTTACCCAGTTTTTGCACTTTACTAGTTATGTCAAATGCTGAATTTTGGTATAAAGTGCAGAATTTTGTAATTAAAGTATGTTTTAGGCACATCCGGTCACTATAAATATCACCTAGGCACGCAGTTTTATAATCCTCACCTCCCTACACTCCCTACTAGTGTAGTAATCTATTCCCGGATTGTACTGGCCTCAGAGACAATATCTGTCTGGTGCTGGCAATGTCAGCATGTTTATTGGGTTATCCGTTTAGTGTGCTAACTGTGCTTTTGTGCATCAAGGTTGTCACTGATGTTTGTGTGTAAATAGTAGAATGACACTATAAAATGTGATGCATGAGTATGTATGTATCAGAAATCAAGAGAGCAGTTTAACCACAATTGTAAGCAAGCACGGTAATTAAGCATTAATTAAATATTAATTAATTCGTACGGATACCTGGTTCGGTGAGGGTTGTCACATTTGTTCCTGAAATGACTCATCTCGCCACAGATGTAGCAAGTACCAGGTGGAAAGCGAGCTTGTGCTGGATCTGCTTGAAGTTGAATAGGGTTCTGAATAGCAAAACGGCATGTGTTAACCAAATGTCCCCAACATCCACAGTGGTTACATTTGAAACATGGTGTTTGTTTCGGATGATGACGATTGCATTGATTGCACAAAGGAGCAGTTCCCTTGTATGGCTTCTTAGCTGGTGATGTTGCCACCTGGCTAGGTCTCGCTTGATTTGGAGCAACCGCTATAAGATTCTTTGAAGCTTTACGCTTCCTTGATTTTCGTGAAGGCTTGGCTTTTGTTTCCTTTGGTGTCTCTTGTGTGGTTTCATCCTTGAGATGAGTCATGGTAACAGCTAATTCAACGGTCCTCTGGAGTACTACGCCTATTTGTTGGGCAATTGTAGCAGCCAGTTTAGACTTTTGAGTGTCGCTGAGATGAAGAGGCATCCTAAAGATAGTGGAAGACATGAGATGTTATCGAATAATCAAAACAGAATGTTTAAATTTATCGACAATGCATAAGGATTGTGATCATTTGTTTGTTACCTAAGGCAAACAAACGACACAATGACTAATCAAAGTAAGCGGGTCATATTAATGTATCGCGAAGACATGCTTTAGCCTATAAGTGGACACTCACCCCAAGAGTTCCCAGGTAAGAGTAACCGGTCTGATTAGGTGGATTTGTATGAACACTCTAGCCTTAGACAGAAAACACGGGATACAGGCATCCACCCTTCCAGATTGCACGTGTTCACATTATAAAACCCAAACTTTAATGAGATTTTGAAAACTTTGAAGGTTCAAAACCTTATAATAAATCATCCTAGAATAGATGATCGGTTTTCAGAATGGATTTGAAATTTGTGTTCTTGTTGTGGTTGTCGCCTAAAAATAGGTGACGGTATTGTTTTAAGATCTAGAAACAAGAATCTTGTGTTAGGGTCCTAGGAAGGTTATAGACTAGGTCAAAGCATTACTAATAATCTAATTCCCTATAACCATGAGCTCTGATACCAACTCTTCTGTCACACCCCGACCGCGTAAAACAACAAATCGCGGCGGAAAATTCAGGGAGTGGAGTAACAGAATCATTGTTTCACAACACATGGTAATTGAAGTTTTGTTTTATTGAATTAAAATGTTTACATTGTTTAGGAAATTACAGAAGCATAACATGAATTCGACTGTCTTTCATAGTTTTAAGTCACTAAGGCCTCGTCCAGTCCTATGTTTGCATCATGATCATCTAACAACAGTACCTGAAACACATGTGAAAATAGGTACGTCAGCATAAAAATGCCTGTGAGATACATATGTTTTGTTAAACTAGGATTCATGACTTGTAAGTTTAAAGCAGTGTTTAACAAAAGTAAGTCATGAATCTTGTAAAGTGTTCTCTTTTATAAATTATACGAAAATCGATAAGAAATCAGATGATATAAAAGAAAGATGTGTGGTTAAATGAATAACCAAGTAAAATGAGTTTGTATAAAACATGTTGTTTGTGAAACAATGTTTTGTGAAGATATGTTATTTGTATAAAATGTAATATGTCTAAATTGAAATGGTTTAAATAACGCTACGATATGTAATATCATAAAAGCACTTATATATAGGAAGTACCAGCGGCGTATCCACCATGCTTTTATCATATTATACACGCATCGTTATTTAAATCACTTACCCAAACAAACCACCAAAATACCTTGTTTAAAACCAACGTTAAAACGTTCATGTATAATCAAATATTATGTATGACAAGCGAAAGTATCAACTTAAATCATAGGTAAAATGTACAAAACAAAGTATTTGCATAAATCATAGATTAAGTCAAAAATTATGTTTTGCTGATAAAACAATACTTTACTGATGCAGACATTTATGCGGTAATGTTTTACATCTACATTCAAGCCTTGAGACTGAAGGACAAATCCTTAACAAGTTAAAGGTTTATCAATATGTTTTCGGATTCTGTCATTCCTTACGTCCAAACAAACTTAGGATTTCAGGAATGGGAGTTGTCAATTCCTGTGGTACCACTACATACTACCTAGCGGCATGATCGGTGTTAATGAACGTATTAGTTTCGTTAAACAAACCAAATGTTATACCAAATGTAAGCATGTTATGAGAAAATAATGTACTAAGTATGCTAAGTGAACACAAAAAGTAGAAATGTTTAATGTAAATCAATGTGTCCATATGCTGAGTGAACATATGCAACAAAACTGTTTATGAAAATCAATGTGCTAGCATGCCAAGTAAACATACCTAGCAAATCATAAATGAAATCATGTACTATATGTGTACTAATGAATATAACAAGCATATGTTATAAAAGCATGAAAAGCAAGAAAGTAACAAGTAGGCACATGTGTATCACCCCAAAACATTTGAAAACAGAAAAAAAGGGGACTATGTACTCACTTGGGATAGCTTAGAAGTCTTTGAATAACAACCAAGTGATGCTAGAAGGATCACGGAATCAATCGGCACCTAATATAGGTAACTATGTTAATAAACCGGACCTAAATCGGAAGATTGGATAAAATCTGGTTTTGTAAACCAAGTGAGTGTTGGAACTCATATAATATGGTTTAACAAAGCCTACATTCTAAATCGGAACCTATCCTAAGTGCTTATGACCCAATATGACCCGTTTAGGTAGCCTACGCTACTTTAACGCGTCATTTGCGCAAAAGCGCAAATGAGTAGCCTAACTAGTCCTATGACAAGTATTATATGCCCTAACTTGTTTAATAATCAGTTTATGTGGCAAAATTTAAGTTACATATGCTTAAAATGGAATTATGCGCAAAAAGGGCATTTTGGTCATTTTTCTTAAGGCATATAACTACCTATCATACAACTAAGTAAACTAAGTGACCATAACGTATAAACTCGGAAGGTTATTCCCTATACAACTATGGTCACAAAATATGTTTGGTCGGATCCTAACGATCGACCAAACGGGTCGGGTTCGAAAGTCTAAGCGGTTGTTTAGACCGCTTATCTTACGACCCTATATAAGCACTAGACTAAAAGTGATGAGTTAAACATGTTAAAACATGTTTAACTAAGTTGGAAAACAAGTTTGATATCAAAACAAAGTGTTTTGATACACAAGAATAGCTTCGTTGCAAAATACGCATAAACACGTATTTTGACCGAAACTATGACTCGTCACTATGCCTAATCAACGTGGTAATAAGTAGGTATAGTCACAAGGGACTATAACCATCGTGATTACGCTCACGTTGCAAAGTTCAAACGAACTTTGTGTTGACCATTGACTGGTCAAAGAAGAAAGTCAAACACTGTTTGACTTTCATGCTATATAAAAAACATGAAAGAAGCTTACAAAAGGTCCAAGCTTTGAAGATTTGATCAAAAACAACTTAGGTATGAAGCATTCATAAGTGAGAGATTCAACTTAGAGCTGAATTTGAATCAAATGTGTGAGGATTGCAAATGAATCAAGGGGGTATTTATAGAAAGTTAAGAACCGTTAGGATCGTTTCTTGGGTTTTGAGCTTCAATTTTGGCCATCCAAGTGTTACCCACTGATTTAGTATACTAGGGGAGTCCAAAACCAGCTCAAGGTATTGCAAATGTTACACAAAAGACCCTGAAATTCATGTCGGTTGCTGAAAACAGACCTGCTGTTGCTAAAAATGGAAATTCTGCCCAGATGGAGCTTTCGCGTGCCGCCACACCACCACCATGTTGCTGTGGCGTGACGCCACCCCTGCCCAGATACAAAAACTTTCAGAAAATGGCTGAAATGGTCCCTGCAGCATGTTTAAGGCATTTTCGACGCGTTTAAACCCCGTTAACCCATTTTCAAGGCTCAATAATGAAGTTTAAGTATAGGGGACTTGAAATATGCTTGAAAATATCTTGGATGTTGATTCGTTTGGTGGTACGGTTGCGTTGTTCGGTTAATTACGACGAAACTCGAACGAATGCGAAAAACGATCCAAATTGCGCGACGAATTAAAATTTAGCATACCAATCATTAAAATAAGATATTTTAATGATTACAAAAATTTTTGGATGTCCGGGTATGTTCAGAACGTAAGATATGCGCGTAAATGCAAACTTATGCATTTTTTGACGCTTTTAGTCCCTGATTGATCAATAAGTTTATTTTCGCATACCGAACCCCTCAAAGCCTATTTCTAAGATATGTAAAGGATATTTATGGTATGTTTAGCTTATGATCAAGTTCTGGAAGGTACGTTACTATACGAATCGGCATACTTTCACAGTTTGACACAAATAGTCCCTGCGATCGAATAAACTTGATTTTGCCATACCAAACCCTTTGAAACTTATTTCTAAGTTATGTAAAGGTTATTTAAGCTATGTTAAGCATATATTGAGGTTCTGGAGTGTTTGTCATGTTAAACTGATTACGTTTACGTATCAGTTCGCGTATAACTTTCCAGAAAGCGATTTAGAGTTTGAAATCAAACAATGATTTAAATGAGAGATTGTCAAACATCAATAAACAAATATAGGGATCAAAATACATTGTTTCGTTGATAATTGAACTGTCCAGAGTTTGAAATAATGATTACGCAAGCACAGGTGTCACATGTGCAAAATGCAACCTATAAATTTCATCAAATGAGGCATAAAACTAACCCTTTTTTTAGTACTAATGTTGGAAAAAATGTGCTTTTGTCTTCCTTTTCTATTTTCAGGACCAAATGAGCTTAAATGAACAGAAGGAACAAATATGCAGCAAAATCTAACATAAATACGAAGAAAAGGAATAAACATGGCATGCCCAACCCATCGACAACATCTTCCCAAGCAAAAATAGGAAACAGAAGGCTGACCACGGCCCCGTGCCCACTGAGCTTGGGGGCGTGGCCAGATGTCTACAGAAAAGATAAAGCTGTAGAAGCTTCTATTGCCCGCCACGGGGGCGTGCCCACTGAGCACGGGGCGTGGTCAACGCTAAGATTCGCAAAATCTAGCAAATCTTGGTAGTACAGATACGCTTCTGCACTCGGGGCCGTGCCCAGCGAACACGGGGCCGTGTGGAGCCTAATGCAGACAAGTGCAATTAATGAAGGAAGAGAAAGAGGATGGCCATGGGGCCATGTCCAGCGGATACGGGGCCGTGGCCGGGCTTCTGTTCAGGCTATAAATAGAGGTGCTTGGTTCACTTCAAATGCATCCCTTGGCAAACCACCTCTCTCCCACTTCACCACCACTCCACCACCACTACAACACCCACATCAACCACCTTCATCCATCATCCACCTTAGAGTGTGTGTAGTAGTCTCGGGATCCAAGATTGATCGTAAGAGTTCTTGTCAATCAAAGGCCATGTTTGGCTAAGTCTCTTACATCACTTGGTGAAGACAAGTCTTTAATGTAATACTTGTGATTTTTAATATTTTCGCACTTTTTATTTGGTTTTGTATTAATGACTTTAATAACTAGTTTCTTATGTTGAAGGTGAAACTTCTTTATCATTTGTCTGTGGTGTCTTAGCATTACTTTACTGTCTATATAAAGTAAAAGATTTTCACCATTCATATCTCTACGGTCTATATAGAGATATGTTGGCTACCTGGTCGGAGGTTAAGGGAATGGTTTGGTAAGGTTCTTGCCTTGTTCAGTGTATAGATCCGGAAAGGACCTGGGTCAAGCTTACTAGGACCTCCTTCAATACCCACTGGTATTAAATGGAGGGGGTGCGAATAGCTTGATCCCCTCATATGTAAACTACTATTAATACATTAAACCGGCTATTTGGGATTGTATCCCTGCTGACTCAAACCACTTAGCCGAGGGTAACGTCGCCTTCAAAAGAGGGGCCTACCACTTTACGCACTAATAACTTAATTAATTATCTTCCAATATTCCGACCCTTTGGGATTGTATCCTTGCTGACTCAAACCACTGGGTTGAGGGTAACTTCACCTTCAAAAGAGGGGCCTACTACTATAGCTAAGATAATCTCTTAAAAAGTGAAAAAGTGCAGAAATCATCAAAGGTTACATTAAAGGCGAGTCGGATCCAAGTGATTTATCTTGTCTATCTATTTTTATTTTATTTTACTTTTCAGCATTTTTAGTATTTATTTCTATGTTTAAAACCTTTTCTAAAAATTTTGATTTGATTAGACGTTGAGGATAAACCGGTACTAAAAGCTCTTGTGTCCTTGTACGACCTCGGTATCTTACCAACGCTATACTACGCTCACGATGGGTGCACTTGCCCATGTGTGTTTAGTGTTCGTAGAATATCGTGTTCTATAAATTTAAAACTTGACTAATGTGTTAAAAGGGGCTTAAAATATTAATAAAAACATATCACACCTAACACACACCAAGTTTTTTGCGCCGTTGCCGGGGACACAAGGATTTTAAGAAAGTTAGGAATCAACGGCCTAATCGTTTTTCTTGTTTTTCATTTTTTTAGGATTTTTATAGATTTTTCAGCTTCTGCAGAGCTCAGCACGGGGCCGTGCCCGCTGAACACGCCACCGTGCCCAATCTTTGGAGCTGGAAATCCTGTTTTAAGTCAGACAGTAGCTGAACACGGGGCCATGCCCACTGAACACGCCCCCGTGCCCAAGTTTCAGACACTGAAAACAGAACCATAAGATCCCAACGGTTGGTAATTTCTGACACAAACATGAGTGATACTGATCATTTTTACTTTCGCTCCTCTTATGGTGCGTGGTGTCAAATATGTGGCGGAACTCATGAAGATTTAAAATGTTAGTTTTTAAATTACACTCCCCATTATATAGACCCATCGTTTTCCTGAAGCCTTAAGATGGGCGAAAGTAAAAACAATCCATATCTCTCCCTCGAATGCTCTCAATCATCTCTTCTAGATGAAATGATTCTCGAAGAATTATTTCAAATGGAAGAAATAATTCTCCAATTGATAAAAGAACTTGAGACGGAAATAAATAATTCATCTCCAGACGACGATCAAGGAGAATTGTTGAGGCTGCATTCGGAATATAACAACATTGTTGCTCCCGAAAGCACCTCTAACTCTTGTGAGGATATGAGCGATAGTCGTCCCTGTGTCGATTGTGCCGTGAAGGACTCCCATCGGTCTCCACCGATGCATACATAGACCTGAGCGATTCGACATATACCTTCTTTAACGAGAGTCCGGATAAGGGAAATAAAGGTTGGTCTCGCCCACTGGTATTTAGCTTAGGATTCACCCTTTCCGATAACCTCTTGCGTTTTTGTCTAAATCAAGGGCAATTAAGGTACCTCAGGCACTTCGGTGTTGTCACATCCAGTAAGGAACCGCCCGATCTGGATAAATTCCTTAAAATAAGACATAACTTCATAAACTCCTCTAGCCACAGGGCCGTGTCCAGGTCAACACGCCCCCTTGCCCACATGAAGATCTGTGTCTGATTTTAAATCAGAATACGGACAAAATGTGTCCGGCTCTTATCCGACCACAGGGCCGTGTCCAGCCGACACGGGGCCGTGGTCAGCGTACTGTCATTTTCTATAAATGCAGCAAGATTCCTGCACACTTGGACTCATTCCAAAGACAAAGATCTGGTGGGATCTTCACATATACCCTACAAGGTATATTCTAAAGAAGTTTCTCAATAACCATCTTGTCTTTACTACTTTTGTCTATTACCTTCTTCTTCACTAACACCTCAAAACCTCCATTAAAGCTTGAAATCTTCAAATGTTCAAGCTTTATTGTGATAATTGTTAGGTGTTTAATCAAGGAATCTTGTCAAAAATAAGTTTTACAACACTTTTTTAAGTTATTTATGCTCAGAAATGTTTCAAAAATCAGCAAAATAATTTAAAACTTCAGGATTCCTTGTTTTAAAAACTTGCAGATTGGTGAGCACGGGGCCGTGCTCAGCGAGCACGGGGCAGTGGCCAGAGTTACTGTTTCATTAAACTGAAATTTCTGACTTGTTTTCTTAGAATGTCGAGCCAGAATAGCGGAACCTCTTCAGCTCACTCAAGAAACAGTCGCAGGGAACGAAGGCCTTCGATCGAAGCAACCCTTGTGTGTTACAAAATGGCGCTAAGAGAGGCACTCGATGAGATGACATATGTAGAAGAAGTCCTAATCGACCGTATCAACTATTTAACGGTGGGGCAATAAAATAGCTTCCAAGAAATCAACCTTTTGCACCAAAGGTTGAATATTCTTGCAATGCCTCCTATGCAACCAATCCTTCCCCAAGAAGATTGGAACTTGGCACAAGAAGTTATTAATCCCACCGGATGGGACGACATTCCCTCGGAACCTCCTATTGACGCCCTACAAGAGGTTCCGATGGAAGTCGCACCTCCTCATCACGAGGAAAACAATGAGCCCGCCTTCCTTCTCCCTCGGGAGATAGAAGAATGGCTTAACGATGTGTGAAGGACCCTTTCCGGAGAAGAAGTTCTACAAGCCTTTCTCAACCGAAAGAATCATCTTTTCGGAAATTTTGTTCTTATAATAAAAATATCTAGGCTATGACTTCTTTATGGTTTAATATTTCTTGCATTTTATCACCTACTTATCGAGTTTTTAGTATGTACTTTTCATTTTCTAGGAATTATGTAATTTACTCTTGAATGAAAGGTGGTTTTTAATTGATTAAATGGTGTTTGGATAAAGTTGTAATGGGTGAACACACTCGAAATGGTGGAGGTTACTAAGGGACCCTTGAACCCACACCCCATGCACAAAAACAGAGCCTCCCGACGATTTTCCTTCATTACAGCAAGTTCAGCACGGGGCCGTGCTCAGCCCAACACGCCCCCGTGCCCAAGTATCAGCCGAAAACGCCCAGTTCAGGTAACTGGACACGGGGCCGTGCTCACTGAACACGCCCCCGTGCCCAGCCTTCTGTTAAATATGTTACTGGCAATCTGAGCACGGGGCCGTGCCTGGACCAACACGGGCCCGTGTCCAGACGCCCAGTAACATAAAAATTTGTTTTTAACCACCTTTTTACACATTCAATCAACCTAAAAACTTATTTTTGGGACACATTGAGGACAATGTGTAATTTAAGTGTGGGGGGATGCTAAAACCTTGAATTTTGCAAGTCCTAATAACAAGCCTTACACAAAACTCTATTGGAACCGCTAATCACCCCAATTTTTTTCAAAAACTTTTCATTTTTTTTACTTGTCTTGGTTTAATTTGGGAATAACAAGTTCCTAAAGGTTATATTTTTGCAGATTTACAACCAATAGCGTCGTGATAAAAAGAACCAACATAAGAAAATTTTGAAACGGCATAAAAATCTAGTTAAAATTTGATTATATATACTTGATCACATTATAAACCCATTCCCACAACAAGTGAGTTTTGAGCCTTTATTGAGCATGCAAGCATACACCTTTAAATTAAATGCTCATTTTTCGTTTCTTGTGTGAATAGCCGCTTGGTTCTTACGACTCTAGAACTTGCCACGATGATACATTCCCGGTTCTTAACAACTCAAACCCAAGTAAGTAAATGATAGAGGCATTAGGACTAACCCATTTTCTTTTCAACACCATTCTTTTTCATTTTCTTTTATCACCTACCCAAAATCCCCCTAGTTAACCCCTTTGAGCCTAAACCTTTTCATTTCTAAACCCACAAACACCCTTTACCCACCAAAACCCTTTTTCTTTTCAACATTTTATTTTAGTAAAAAGCTCGGTTTTCTTGTGACGTCTTATAAAAAAATGAAGTCTTGCAATAAACAAACAAAGTGCACAAAGAAACTTTGTTTTAAAATGCTTAGTTTGAATAAAAGTCACAAAAAACAAAAAGTTTTACGACGACCGACGCTTTTTACGCTTGTAGCCCTTTTTACTAACCACTAACCCAAAACCACCTACCGTTAGCCCAAGCCTAACCCTTCCAAAAGTCCTCTTGATATTTACAAAGGTTTATAGTTAAAAAGGAGTAGGATTGATTGTTTGGCAAGCATATGGTAGAAGTAAGTTCCATGTCGGTCTCGAGTGTTTCACTAAAATACATCTTCGGCCGAGTGTTGAGTGATCTCCCGTGAGGTATGTGAACTTGTATATAAATGGAATTTTAAAAAGGCATGTTATGCCCAAATAAGTAATTTCGCTTATGAAATGTTCTAAATAAATCAAAACGAATAGGATTGTAAATAATATAAAAATAAAACCCAATAAAGATCTTGGATTCCCGACACTCAAAACATGCCCAAAACTTGTCTTCTACCCATTCCATTTGGGTGTGTAAGCCATAAAATAAAGAGTTTTGCTTGAGGACAAGCAAAGATTCAAGTGTGGGGGTATTTGATGTGTGCAAAATGCAACATATAAATTTCATCAAATGAGGCATAAAACTAACCTTTTTTTAGTACTAATGTTGGAAAAAGTGTGCTTTTGTCTTCGTTTTGTATTTTCAGGACCAAATGAGATTAAATGAACAAAAGGAACAAATATACAGCAAAATCAAATATAAATACGAAGAAAAGGAATAAACGTGGCATGCCCGACCCCTCGACAGCATCTTCCCAAGCAAAAACAAGAAACAGAAGGCTGACCACGGCTCCGTGCCCACTGAGCACGGAGGCATGGCCAGATGTCTGCAGAAAAGACAAAGTTGTAGAAGCTTCTATTGCCCACCACGGGGGTGTGGTCAACAAAAAGATTCGCAAAATCTAGCAAATCTTGGAAGTACAGATACGCTTATACACACGGGGCCGTGCCCAGCGAACACGGGGCCGTGCCCAGCGAACACGGGGCCGTGTGGAGCCTAATGCAGACAAGAACAATTAATGAAGGAAGAGAAAGGGGATGGCCACGGGGCCGTGTCCAGCAGACACGGGGCCGTGGCCGGGCTTCTGTTCAGGCTATAAATAGAGGTGCTTGGTTCACTTCAAAGGCATCCCTTTGCAAACCACCTCTCTCCCAGTTCACCACCACTCCACCACCACTACAACACCCACATCCACCACCATCATCCATCATCCACCTTAGAGTGTGTGTAGTAGTCCCGGGATCCAAGATTGATCGTAAGAGTTCTTGTCAATCAAAGGCCATGTTTGGCTAAGTCTCTTAAATCACTTGGTGAAGACAAGTCTTTAATGTAATACTTTTGATTTTTAATCTTTTCGCACTTTTTATTTGGTTTTGTATTAATGACTTTAATAACTAGTTTCTTATATTGAGGATAAACCGGTACTAAAAGCTCTTGTGTCCTTGGACGACCTCGGTATCTTACCAACGCTATACTACGCTCACGATGGGTGCACTTGCCCATGTGTGTGTTTAGTGTTAGTAGAATATCGTGTTTTATAAATTTAAAACTTGACTAATGTGTTAAAAAGGGCTTAAAATATTAATAAAAACATATCACACCTAACACACACCAATAGACCTATACGCGACGTACATAAACTAGGGTTTGGTGTGCAAATATGTACACCATTTTTTTCTTATAAGATTATCATGTTATGAATTTATATCGAGATAGATGGTAAACTGGAAATAAGCTACGTTACTACCCTTTTGTATGGTCAAATTTGACAAAGCATAAACTATTATCATATGATTTAAAATTATACATTTCCAGGACTAGAAGTGTCATATTCTTGACTCGGCAATATGGATGGCTCTAGGTTTTGGTTTATATGAAATATCCAGAGTATGCAAACAATATGTGTAGGAAGAGTAGGAGAGGGTGAACATTTTCTGTCAAATCTGATACAAATGTCATTTTCATCCCTAAGTTTGGATATTTTTACGACTTTCTTACAAATATTTTCTTTTTCGCATCTGGATCTAAAAGGTTTGAAATCTAGTTATTTTCATCTGACTAGTTAACTCCATCCATTTTTTTTCCGTTAAATAAGGGGTATTTCTGTTTTTTGTTAACTTAAAACGCAATTCGATCTTTTTCACTTTATGTGAAAAGACCGAATACCCCTGAAAAAGTCCGAAATGCCCTTTAAGTTAACAATAAAAGACGGAAATACCCTTGATTTAACGTAGAAAAATGGATGGAGTTAACAAGCCGGATGAAAATGACAAGATTTCAAACCTTTTGGATCCAAATGTTGAAAAACAAACCTTTAAACGAAAGTTGCAAAACTAAACAAACCTCATGGACGAAATGGCATTTTACTCGTTAACTTTTAAAGGGATCCATTAGATAAATCTGTACGATCATAAAGACCATCTTTCTAGTAAAGATGCCCTTTGGTGTACTTAGATTTTACCTTTAGCCTCCCACTTTTCTAAAGCTACATACTAATTCCATGTGGTTAACATTTTATTGATAGGAGCAGGCCCAATAGCCGGCAGATTTTTATTTGGACCAGTTTAACGAGAGGAAAAAAGGAAAAATTGCTCAAACTTTAAACAAGAATAACTTAAGTTACGATTGGAGTTAAGGGGCTCCCGAGCAGGTGACGAAAAGGTCTCACTATGACAAATGTGCTCTATAATCAATGTACAATGTAAAACAATGTTAATTATCAGTAAAACAATGTGTTTTGGTGTTATTATATGTGTATTTGTGTTTGATGATTTTACGAATTGATTCGATTCCGATTTCAAGCTTTAAATCGCTTTCTGGAAAGTTATACGCAAACTGGTGCGTAAATGCAGTCAGTTTAACACCACAAACACTCTGGAATAGTGACATAGGCTTAACATACCTTAAATAAACAACACATAATTTAGAAATAAGTTTTGGATGGTTTGGTGTGTTGAAAACAAGTATATTCGATCGCAGGGACTATTTACGTCAAACTGCAAAAGTCTGCCGTTTCGTAAGGCAACGTACAGTCCGGAACTTGATCATAAGCTACACATACCATAAATAACCTAAAAATAGCTTAGAAATAAGCTTTGAGTGGTTCGGTATGCGAAAATATGCTTATTAGATCTTACAGGGACTAAAAGTGTCAAAAACGACGTAAGTTTGCATTTACGCGCATATCTTACGTTCTGACCACATCCGGACATCCAAAAATTTATGTAACCACTAAAATATTTTCTTTTAGTGATTGGCATGATAAAAATCCATTCGTCGCGTAATT
This sequence comes from Helianthus tuberosus, assembly GCA_030545235.1. Classification (NCBI taxonomy): domain Eukaryota; kingdom Viridiplantae; phylum Streptophyta; class Magnoliopsida; order Asterales; family Asteraceae; genus Helianthus; species Helianthus tuberosus. The sequence continues at coordinate 105,297,411 of CM060443.1, forward strand.
TGGATCGTTTTTCACGTTCATTCGTGTTTCATCGTAATTAACCGAATAACGTGATCGTACGGCCAAACGAACCGACATCCGACATATTTTTGAGCATTTTTCATGTGCCCTATACTTAAACTTCATTATTGAGCCTTGAAAATGGGTTAACGGGGTTTAAACACTTCGAAAAAGGCCTTAAACATGTGCAGGGACCATTTCTGCCATTTTGGCAAAATTCTGGGAACTGGCACATGGTGGTGCTGCGCCACCACCATATGTCTTTGCCGTGGCATGACGCCACGGCCTCATCTGGGCAGAAAACTCATTTTTAGCATCAGATTGATAATTCAGGGGCCATTCTTGCAATTTCTTTGTGTGGTAGCCAAGTTAGAACCTCCCCAAGCAAATTAGCTGGCCTCTAACACTTGTATGGCTAGGATTTAATGCTTGATGGCCACACAAACACTTGTTTTGATCTTGTGAGTTCACTACAAGTATAAATAGCCTAGCATTTCATTTGTTGCAACTCACACTTGATCTAAATTCTCTAAGTTGAGGTTTCATAACTTCATACCTTAGAATTATAAGATCAAGTTCAAGCAAGGACCCTTTGTAAGCTTCCTTCATTCTTTTATTGCTTTCCTAGCTTGAAAGTCAAACAGTGTTTGACTTTCAGCTTTGACCAGTCAATGGTTAACTCAAAGTTCGTTTGAACTTTGTAACGTGATTATAATCACGATGGTTATATTTCTTAGCGATTGTACCTACTGATTACCACGTTAACTAGGTGTAGTGACGAGTCAAAGTTTCTGTCAAAATGCGTTTTAGCACGCATTTTGCAACGGAACTACTTTTGGGTAGCAAAACGCTTTGTTTTGATACCAAATCAGTTTTCTAAGTAGGTTAAACATGTTTTGACATGTTTAACTCATCACTATTAGTTTAGTGCTTGTTTAGGGTCGTAAGTTAAGCGGTCTAAACAACCGCTTAGACTTTCGAACCCGACCCGTTTGGTCGATCATTAGGATCCGACCTAGCATGGTTAGTGATCATAGTTGCATAGGGAATAACCCCTGTGGTTATACCTTATGATCACCTATGATTGGTTAGTTATTTGTTAAGTAGCTTATATGCCCATAGGAAATGACCAAAACGCCCCATTGAAGCATAAATCCGTATTTTGCCTATGTGAACATATTTTTGACATCTAAACTGATATGGCAACATATTTAAGTGTATTTGGGCATGTAAGACTTGACATAGCATCTAGATAACCATCCGACCAAAGTTTTGCGCAACCGACGCGTTATAGTAGCTTATACTACCATAACGGGTCGAAACGGGTCAAGAGCACTTAGATAGACTTCCAAATAAGAATGTTAGCTCTATTAAATCATACCATATGAGTTCAAATACTCATTTGATTTATAGAACATCATTCTATCCTATCTCCCGATTTAGGATCCGATTATTAACATAGTTACCTATACTAGGTGCCTTGTTGATTCCGTGATACATGGAGCTTAATTTGGTCTTATTCTCAAGACTAATAAGCAATCCCAAGTGAGTACATAGTTCCCCTATTTTACTGTTTTCAATTGTTTTGGGGTGATTCATATGTATTAAACGATTTCGAGGTTTAAACGATGGTTTCAAAAACGATTTAAATGGTTTATATTAAACTAATAACGATTTCGATAATGTGAACGAACTTGTTGGTTGTAGTTACATAACGAATGACATTCATTAATTTTGGACAAACCGACCAGTATTAGGTTATGGTACCATAGGATCTGACAAATCCCGTTATCACACTACACCCATGGTTATGTGTGGGGGGTATGTAGGTAACGACCAAATCTGATGATTCTTAACTTACCCTTTGGTGGTTTGTTAATGCGAGAAACGAGATAGTCGAGTCACGAAGGTTTGAATGTTATTAGCGAGATGACCAAAAGTAGTTTCACAATTAAAACGAATACGATTTTGGGACGAGTTAAACGATTTGAGACGACTTAAACGATTTGGTTAAGCAATTGGTTTTGGGTAGTGATTAGATAATGGGACGGGTGTAGCATGCCGCTGGTACATCTTATATATAAGTGCTTTTATCATATTATAATCCGTGTCATTATTTAGTTCACTTGGGAAATGATTTTCGAAACGATGTCACTCAACGAGGTTTTCTAAAGGATATAAACCATATGAGTTTTATTAACGAATTTTTACGAGATGTTTTACGAATTATTTACTAAAACAAATGTTTTTGGGTTAAGAATCATGGCTATGAGATTTTATAAACTATAACCAACTTGATTTGAGTTGGTTAATTATGTTGCAATACACTTTTCAAAACGAGGTTTGTACTTTTGACTCTTGTAGTCTAATGAGGTACTGCATCATATAAACGAGCCATGAATCCGATACTCTCATAAAACCTATGTGCTCGCCAACATTTTTTTGCTGACTTTGTTTTTACATATGTTTTAGGTGGTGTTGCATGATGTTGATTGATATGAAGCGTGTTCACTTAGGAACTGGACGTGGCCTTAGTGACATAAAAACAATGATAGACGATATGTAACTTGTTTGTTTGGTTTTAAGACAATGTAAATTATTTTAATAAATCAATAAAATGAAACTTTTTGTATCCACGGTTGTGAAAAAATAATTCTGTTACAAAACTTCCTGACGTTTCCGCCGCGGTTTCGTTGTTTTAACGCGGTCGGGGTGTGACAGAAGAGTTGGTATCAGAGCCAATGGTTATAGGGAATTAGGTTATTAGTAATGCTTTGACCTAGACTATAACTTTCTAGGACCCCAACGCAAGTTTACTTGTGTTTAGATTTTAAAACAATACCGTCACCTATCCTTAGGTGATAATCACAACGACAACACAATAACAAATCCGCTTCGAAAATTAATCATCTATCCTTAGATGATTGATTACTAGGTTTTGATCCCTCTTAGCTTTCAAAATCTCGTCAAAGTTTGGGTCTAAATAATGTGAACACATGCAAACTGGAAGAGTGAATGCCTGTACCCTGAGTTTTCTGTCTAAGGCTAGAGTGTTCGTACAAATCCGCAGTATCGGACCAGTCACTCTTACCTGGGAACTCTTGGGGTGAGTGTTCACTTATAGGCAAGCATGTCTTCAGTGATACATTATATTAACCCATTTACTTTGATTTGTCACTGCGTTTTGTTTGTTTGTTCGAGGTAACAAACGAATGATCGCCTTCCTTGTGTTTTGTCGATGTTTTCAATACCTCTTTTGTTTTCCCAATTGTCGATCTCACTCGATTCCCCTGTTTCCTTGTTAGACAATGCCTCCTCGACGTGATGCTCAACCTTTTACTGCTGAAGAAGTCGCAGCCCTTGTCGCTCAGCAAATGGCTGCAGTACTTCCTGGCATAGTAACCCAGATCCATGAGTTATATAACAACAATAAAAACAATAATACACAGTGTAATTTCAAGAATTTCAATTCTGCTAAGCTGCTAAAGTTTTCTGGGTCGAAAGGAGCAACTGTGCTCCTTCAATGGTTCGAAAGTTTGGAAAGCACATTCAGACATGTGCAATGTCCGAATGAGCGTAAGGTTGAGTTTGCATCTAGTGTGTTCGAGAAGCGTGCTCTTACATGGTGGAACGGAGTGATGCGCGATAGGGGTGCCGATGTAGCGATGGCACAAACTTGGGAAGAGCTCCGAGCTCTCATGATGAGAGAGTTCTATCCCCGTCACGAGATTCGAGCTTTGGAACGAGAATTCAATGATTTGAAATAAGACGGGGGAGAACACCGTGCATACATGGATCGTTATGAGGAGCTCAGCTTGTTGTGTCCTACGATGGTTACCCCGTTGGAGACGGCGATTGAGAGGTATATCGATGGATTACCCAATTCTGTGCAAGATATTGTGACTGGCAGTAATCCTACCACTGTCCGTCAAGCGATTACTCTGACCGAGTCTCAGGTCAGAAAGGGTAAATTGACCCGTAAGGGTGATAAGAATAGATCAGCCGATTCTACACAAGACAAGGGTAAGGGTAAGGGTAAGAAGCAGGGTGAGACTTCTAAAAAGTCGAGGAAGCGCAAGGCTTCCCAGAACTTTGCTGTCACCAACCAGAACCGTCAGAACCCACCAGCCCTACCTCCAGCGAAGAAGCAATATGCTGGTACCGCACCTCACTGTACTCGATGCAACGGTCATCATGTTGCCCAACAGGCCTGTAAGCGATGCACTACGTGTGGTAAACTTGGGCATCTGGCCAACATTTGTCGTATAGGTCAGAATCAGGCTGCTCAGGTTCCAACACAAGCTCAAGGGAATACTGCGAGATTCCTACCTGGTTCGTGTTTCAATTGCGGAGAAATGGGTCATTTCCGCAACAACTGCCTAAGGTTGGTAAATGCAAAATGCGAATCCGAACGCGATCGTGAAAGTGAATCCCGCTCGTGGACGAGCATTCAATCTGAACGTGAATGAGGCGAGGGCGGACAACGAGGTTGTTAACAATCAACTTGCATCTGTTCTGTTCGATTCTGGTGCCGATAGGAGTTTTGTTCCGTTGTCTTTCGAGCCTTTACTTGCGATACCTAGAACTAAACTGAGGAAACCCTTATCTGTTGAAGTTGCTACTGGTAAACCACTCGTACTCGATTCTGTTCTTCGTGGTTGTCAATTGAACCTCGATAACCATCTTTTTCCTAATGACCTCACACCGATGCAACTTGGGAGTTTCGACATTATCGTGGGGATGGATTGGTTAACCAAACATCATACTGAGATGATTTGTTTTGATAAGATCATTCGTATTCCTCTTTCGTCTGGCGATGTTCTGGAAGTTCGTGGCGAGAAACCATCTGTTGGTTTGAAACTCATGTCGTGTACGAAAGCCCGAAGTGATTTACGAAAAGGATATGTTGCCTTTCTGGCACATGTCACCGAGGAGAAAGGCAAGAGTAAGAGTATTCAGGATATTCCGATTGTTCAGGATTATCCAAAGGTGTTTCCTGATGAACTGCCTGGTTTGCCTCCAGTTCGTCAAGTCGAGTTTCATATTGACCTTGTACCCAATGCTAACCCGATTGCGAAAGCACCATATCATCTTGCACCGTCTGAGATGCAAGAGTTATCGAAACAGCTTCAAGAGTTATCTGATAAAGGATTCATCCATCCGAGTTATTCACCTTGGGGCGCTCCTGTCCTCTTTGTGAAAAAGAAAGATGGATCTTTTCGAATGTGTATCGATTATCGTGAGCTTAATAAGCTTACCATCAAGAATCGATATCCCCTACCTCGAATCGATGGTCTCTTTGATCAGCTGCAAGGTGCTACCTGTTTTTCCAAGATCGATCTGCGTTCTGGGTATCATCAGCTTCGTGTACTCGAAGAAGATATTCCCAAAACTGCATTCCGAACGAGATACGGGCACTACGAGTTTACTGTCATGCCTTTTGGTTTGACAAATGCCCCAGCTATTTTCATGGACTTAATGAATAGGGTCTGTAAACCTTATTTAGACAAGTTCATCATTGTGTTCATCGACGATATTCTCATTTATTCGAAGTCTCAAGCCGATCACGAGCAACACCTTCGTTTGACATTGGAACTCCTGAAGAAGGAACAACTTTTTGCTAAATTCTCCAAGTGTGAATTTTGGCTTAAAGAAGTTCAGTTTTTGGGACATATTGTCAACGAGCAAGGTATTCATGTGGATCCATCCAAAATAGCTTCTATTAAGGATTGGAATACACTGACAACACCCACAGAGATTCGATCTTTTCTTGGTCTTGCTGGATATTATCGTCGTTTTGTTTCGAATTTCTCAAAGATTGCGGTTCCACTCACTGCTTTGACTCAAAAGAATAAGCCTTTTGAGTGGGGACCCAAACAAGAAGAAGCGTTCCAAACACTGAAACAGAAGCTATGTGATGCTCCTGTTCTATCTTTGCCTGAGGGAAACGATGATTTCATTGTCTACTGCGATGCGTCCAACTTAGGCCTTGGTTGTGTTCTCATGCAACGAGGTAAAGTTATAGCATATGCGTCTAGACAATTGAAAGTCCACGAAAATAACTACACGACTCATGATCTTGAGTTAGGAGCTGTAGTTTTTGCTCTCAAAATCTGGAGACACTACCTCTATGGTACAAAGTGTGTGGTTTTCACAGACCATAAAAGTCTCCAGCATATTCTTAATCAGAAGGAGCTGAACATGAAGCAACGACGATGGGTTGAACTCTTAAATGACTATGATTGCGAGATTCGCTACCATCCTGGTAAGGCGAATGTCGTAGCCGATGCACTTAGTCGAAAGGAGCGAGTCAGGCTTCATTCTGTTCGAACTCTATCTGATATTCAAACTCGTGTCCTTCAAGCTCAGCAATTCTGTGTTTCACAAAATTTGATGAGTAAGGAATTACCACATCAGCTTGAGCTTAAACTCGAAGCGAAAGGCGATGGATTATTCTATTTTAAGGATCGATTGTGGATTCCGAAACAAGACGATCTTCGCACTTTAGTGATGGACGAATCTCATAAGTCTCGATATTCTATCCATCCTGGTGTTGATAAAATGTACAAGGATCTTCGTACTCAGTGTTGGTGGCCTGGTATGAAGAAGGATGTTGCCTTGTATGTATCGAAATGCCTAACTTATCTCAAAGTCAAGGCTGAACATCAACGACCATCTAGTTTGCTTGTACAACCAGAGATACCGGTTTGGAAGTGGGAGAACATTACGATGGATCTCATCACTAAATTACCGCGTACATCTAAAGGTCACGATGCTATTTGGGTTGTTATCGATCGATTAACGAAGTCAGCTCATTTTATTCCGATTCGCGAAGATCTATCTGCTGATAAACTTGCAAGGATTTTTGTTGATGAGATTGTATCTCGACATGGTGTCCCTTTGGATATCATATCCGATCGTGATGCCCGATTTTCATCTCATTTCTAGAAGACCATGCAATCTGCTATGGGAACCCAACTAAATCTAAGCACTGCTTATCATCCCCAAACAGATGGACAATCTGAGAGGACGATTCAAACTTTGGAGGATATGCTTAGAGCATGCGTGATTGACTTTGGTGGTAATTGGGACTCTCATCTGCCATTGATTGAGTTCTATTACAACAATAGTTATCATGCTAGCATCAATATGGCACCGTTAGAAGCTCTTTACGGTCGAAAATGTCATTCACCTGTCTGTTGGAATGAGATCGGTGAAGCTCAACTTACTGGACCTGAACTCATTCTAGAAACAACAGACAAAATCAAGAAAATTCACGATAATCTTGTGACAGCTAGAAGCCGTCAAAAGAGTTATGCGGATATGCGACACAAGCCCCTAGAATTTCAAGTCGGAGACCATGTCCTACTCAAGGTGTCACCTTGGAAGGGAGTGGTGAGATTTGGAAAGAAAGGAAAACTTGCACCTCGATATGTTGGACCATTTAAGATTGTTGAAAGAGTTGGAATGGTTGCCTATCGACTAGAGCTACCTCTAGAGCTTGGAAATATTCATCCGACTTTTCATGTATCCAATTTGCGAAAGTGTTTAGCTGATGCTAATCTTCACATTCCACTTGACGAAATCCAAGTTGATGAAACGATGCACTTTGTCGAGAAACCTGTGGAGATAGTGGACCGTACATTCAAACAGTTGAAGAACAAACGGATTCGATTGGTCAAGGTTCGCTGGGAATCTAAACGTGGCCCAGAGTTTACTTGGGAACGTGAGGACCAATGAAGGCGAAATATCCGCAATTGTTCTCACAAGTTTCCTCTAGTTAAAATTTCGGGACGAAATTTCCTTAAGTAGGGGAGACTGTGACAAATGTGCTCTATAATCAATGTACAATGTAAAACAATGTTAATTATCAATAAAACAATGTGTTTTGGTGTTATTATATGTGTATTTGTGTTTGATGATTTTACGAATTGATTTGATTCCGATTTCAAGCTTTAAATCGCTTTCTAGAAAGTTATACGCAAACTGGTGCGTAAATGCAGTCAGTTTAACGCGACAAACACTCCGGAATAGTGACATTGGCTTAACATACCTTAAATAACCTTCACATAACTTAGAAATAAGTTTTGGATGGTTTGGTGTGTTGAAAACAAGTCTATACGATCGCAGGGACTATTTGCGTCAAACTGCAAAAGTCTGTCGTTTCGTAAGGCAACGTACAGTCTGGAACTTGATCATAAGCTACACATACCATAAATAACCTAAACATAGCTTAGAAATAAGCTTTGAGTGGTTCGGTGTGCGAAAATATGCTTATTAGATCTTACAGGGACTAAAAGTGTCAAAAACGACGTAAGTTTGCATTTACGCGCATATCTTATGTTCTAACCACATCCGGACATCCAAAAATTTATGTAACCACTAAAATATTTTATTTTAGTGATTGGCATTATAAAAATCCATTCGTCGCGTAATTTGGATCGTTTTTCACGTTCATTCGTGATTCGTCGTAATTAACCGAATAACGTGATCGTACGGCCAAACGACCCGACATCTTTGAGCCTTGAAAATGGGTTAACGGGGTTTAAACGCATCATGTGCCCTATAATTAAACTTCATTATTGAGCCTTGAAAATGGGTTAACGGGGTTTAAACGCATCGAAAAAGGCCTTAAACATGTGCAGGGACCATTTCTGCCATTTTGGCAAAATTCTTGGAACTGGCACATGGTGGCGCTGCGCCACCACCATATGTCTTTGCCGTGGCACGATGCCACGGCCTCATCTGGGCAGAAAACTCATTTTCAGCATCAGATTGATAATTCAGGGGCCATTCTTGCAATTTCTTTGTGTGGTAGCCAAGTTAGCACATCCCCAAGCAAATTAGCTGGCCTCTAACACTTGTATAGCTAGGATTTAATGCTTGATGGCCACACAAACACTTGTTTTGATCTTGTGAGTTCACTACAAGTATAAATAGCCTAGCATTTCATTTTTTGCAACTCACACTTGATCTAAATTCTCTAAGTTGAGGTTTCATAACTTCATACCTGAGAATTATAAGATCAAGTTCAATCAAGGACCCTTTGTAAGCTTCCTTCATTCTTTTATTGCTTTCCTAGCCTGAAAGTCAAACATTGTTTGACTTTCAGCTTTGACCAATCAATGGTCAACGCAAAGTTCGTTTGAACTTTGTAACGTGATTGTAATCACGATGATTATAATCCTTAGCGATTATACCTACTGATTACCACGTTAACTAGGTGTAGTGACGAGTCAAAGTTTCGGTCAAAATGCGTTTTAGCACGCATTTTGCAACGGAACTACTTTTAGGTATCAAAACACTTTGTTTTGATACCAAATCAGTTTTCTAAGCAGGTTAAACATGTTTTGACATGTTTAACTCGTCACTATTAGTTTAGTGCTTGTTTAGGGTCGTAAGTTAAGAGGTCTAAACAACCGCTTAGACTTTCGAACCCGACCCGTTTGGTCGATCATTAGGATCCGACCTAGCATGATTAGTGATCATAGTTGCATAGGGAATAACCCCTGAGGTTATACCTTATGATCACCTAGGATTGGTTAGTTATTTGTTAAGTAGCTTATATGCCCATAGGAAATGACCAAAACGCCCCTTTGAAGCATAAATCCGTATTTTTCCTATGTGAACATATTTTTGACATCTAAACTGATATGGTAACATATTTAAGTGTATTTGGGCATGTAAGACTTGACATAGCATCTAGATAACCATCCGACCAAAGTTTTGCGCAACCAACGCGTTATAGTAGCTTATACTACCATAATGGGTCGAAACGGGTCAAGAGCACTTAGATAGACTTCCAAATCAGAATGTTAGCTCTATTAAATCATACCATATGAGTTCAAATACTCATTTGATTTATAGAACATCATTCTATCCTATCTCCCGATTTAGGATCCGATTATTAACAAAGTTACCTATACTAGGTGCCTTGTTGATTCCGTGATACTTGGAGCTTAATTTGGTCTTATTCTCAAGACTAATAAGCAATCCCAAGTGAGTACATAGTTCTCTTATTTTGCTGTTTTCAATTGTTTTGGGGTGATTCATATGTATTAAACGATTTCGAGGTTTAAACGATGGTTTCAAAAACGATTTAAATGTTTCATATTAAACTAATAATGATTTCGATAATGTGAACGAACTTGTTGGTTGTAGTTACATAACGAATGATATTCATTAATTTTGGCCGAACCGACCAGTATTAGGTTATCGTACCATAGGATCTGACAAATCCCGTTATCAGACTACACCCATGGTTATGTGTGGGGGGTATGTAGGTAACGACCGAATCTGATGATTGTTAACTTACCCTTTGGTGGTTTGTTAATGCGAGAAACGAGATAATCGAGTCACGAAGGTTTGAATGTTATTAGCGAGACGACCAAAAGTAGTTTCACAATTAAAACGAATATGATTTTGGGACGTGTTAAACGATTTGAGACGACTTAAATGAGATAAACGATTTGGTTAAACGATTGGTTTTGGGTAGTGATTAGATAATGGGACGGGTGTAGCATGATAAAAGCATGGTAGATACGCCGCTGGTACATCTTATATTTAAGTGTTTTTATCATATTATAATCCGTGTCATTATTTAGTTCACTTGGGAAACGATTTTCGAAACGATGTCACTCAACGAGGTTTTCTAAAGGATATAAACCATACGAGTTTTATTAACAAATTTTTATGAGATGTTTTACGAATTATTTACTAAAACAAATGTTTTTGGGTTAAGAATCATGGCTACGAGATTTTATAAACTATAACCAACTTGATTTGAGTTGGTTAATTATGTTGCAATACACTTTTCAAAACGAGGTTTGTACTTTTGACTCTTGTAGTCTAATGAGGTACTGCATCATATAAATGAGCCATGAATCTGATACTCTCATAAATCCTATGTGCTCGCCAGCATTTTTTTGCTGACTTTGTTTTTACATATGTTTCCGGTGGTGTTGCATGATGTTGATTGATATGAAGTGCGTTCACTTAGGAACTGGACGTGGCCTTAGTGACATAAAAACAATGATAGACGATATGTAACTTGTTTGTTTGGTTTTAAGACAATGTAAATTATTTTAATAAATCAATAAAACGAAAATTTTTGTATCCACGGTTGTGAAACAATAATTCTGTTACAACACTCCCTGACGTTTCCGCCGTGGTTTCGTTGTTTTAACGCGGTCGGGGTGTGACACTCGTCAAGCTTGATAATATGGCAAACACTGTATGTGGTCTGACCTAGTCGCCAAACCTGGATTTCTTGATTTAAAGCTCCGATTTCGTCAATCAAGATTTTCCTCAATTTCGAGACTTTCTTTTTTTAACAGTAATAACGCATGTAGGGATGGCAAAAAAGCCCAAGCCCGACGGGTATACCCGAAACCCGAAACATACGGGCCGGGTATACCTGAAGCCCAATGGGTATGGGCCGGGTACTGGTTTAAAAAAATAAAAAAAATCGGGTTTGGGATTTAGTGATACCCGCCCAATACCCGTCCCATTTACCCGAATAATACCCGAAAGTATCATATTATAGATTTCTATATATATATATATATATATATATATATATATATATATATATATATACAAACTTAGTATATGTACTTATTACCTTCTCTATTGTCATATGTGGATATGTATTTGGCAGGTGCTTAGTGAACAAATAACTTATTTTTGAGCATGTATATTGGATATGGAAGCTATCACCCTTTATTATGTGGATGTTTATGCAATTAGGTGGTCCTGATACAATTACTTAATTAAGTAATCGTTTTGATTTAGTTTGGTATATATGATATGAATATGATATGTAAGTTATTAATCATATTTTCATTTGTTATAGTCATTAAAATAGTAAATTATATAAGTATCAAAGTAAAAATTGCACATTTGTCCCAACGGGTATTTTTATGAAATTAACGGGTATACCCGATACTCGACGGGTAACGGGCCAGGTATGGGACAAAGAATTACAACCGGGTACGGACCTGGGATTACCAATACCCGGCCCATTGCCATTCCTAAACGCATGCATCAATTATTAGCATAATATATGTCTTTATTTATGGTGTTACTTTCAATTTATTTACGTCATTTTGTAATTTTGAAAATTTGGCAGAGAGCCGCCAAATTTTAAAAATCTTTTTAAAAGGCACCTCATATAATTTTATGTTCACCGAGAAATTACAAGTTTTCTTTGAGAAACTCTCTTTATACGTAGTTGCTTCCACTCTCCATTATTTTTGTTACTCGGAGGTTGGATGGGCGTTAACTTTTCCAATCAAGTTTGTGCAAAATTACTAAATTACCCTTATATTGTACATACCTCCTAACTCGTACAAATATTTATTCTTATTCCTACCGTTTTAATTAAATACAATAATACTAAAATCACCAAATACTTGTCTAATCATTTGCTCTAGTCCAATTATAAATTTGTTTATCGTGTGTTATCGTCAATTTGTTTGATATGTGAGTTACAACAAGAGACCAAATGAGCTTGGCACTAAAGAAGGATCTTTAGGCCCCATTTTTCTAGGGGGTTCCAACGATATTTCATGTTTTTAATATTATTTGTAATTGTCCAGTGTGTCGGGTGTAATCACGTCCAGTAGATATAATAAAGCGGATTATCTCAGCGAAACACTCTTATATGATCGTAGTTCGCTATGAAAACATGGTCACAAGGTGTGTCTCAAAAGAAAGGGAGATGGTAGAAATTGAAGTGTCCATGAATAACAAAACGTCGCAGAAAGGTTTTCTGCTTGCATCGTGATGTGGAGATGCCCGAGTCTGATAACCCTCGGCATCCGTAGATGCAGAAATCGTTTCTCCTAGTGATAATGCATTGAGCATGGGAAATTGAAACCACCAATAATGAAACAACTTGGAGGAGATGGATCAGGGAGATGAACCTGATGATTGCCTATTCCCAATCATGCATTCATTTTCATTTTAAATTGTATGTGAACTTCTTCTACTCATTAAACAGCAAGTGTAGTTTATATATGATTTCCTACAACTTGTTATTTTCTGTAGTGTCAAGCATATTATGAAATAACAATATATGTTCTTTTACAAAACCTTCAATTAATTACAAAACCTTCAAACTTATAGATGATTTGCATTATAAGCGGTTCTTACAATTGCTTTTTCATTATAAGTTTGTCGTTTTTATAGATACATATATAATATACATACAACTAGGGTTAAGACCCGCCCGCGTTGCGGCGCGGGTACATCGTAAACATTGAATGGATTAGTCCAAACGTTATATGATGCATTAACCATATGAAAACACACATTTCGACGTATCCAGTTGAACTCAATGTAACCTGTATAAGCATTGTGATTGGATCAAACGTAAAGTAAATCAAATTCATATCAAACAATCATAACGTGTTATATGTGACCCAACTCATACATAGAAAAAATAACGGGTATGAAGGAAAATATGCACATGTAATCAAAAGGGATTAATTAGAGCTTTCGAAAAAAAAAGGGAGAAAAAGAAACCATAATTTGACTCCACTCGGTTCAAAACAAACTTTACGAAACATACATAAAATAAACACGAAAATATATTATATTTGACCTGGATCATTTCCCAAAAAATTTTACGAACTTGAATTTGTACCAAAACGTATATAAAAATATGCACGTAAAAATGGCTTATTTAAACGAAAACGTATTATATTTTAACTGACTCGTCTATAAAAAAAGTTTACGTCGGAATGTAGAACAGATCATATTTATAAATACCCGTACATAAAATATGCATGTAAAAAATAGTTTTTAAGTAAAGGAAGTATAGGGGTAAACGGAAACAAAATATTAGTAAAAAATATAATATGTTAAAAACGTTCGTAAAACCGTACCAAGTAGCACCAATGCCACAACGACATCGACTCTCAACATCGTAAAAATAAAATAGACAAAATGGTAAAAATTACACTAAACGAAAAGCAGACTAAAATCATTGAACCACGCACGCCCGTTACAGTGTGTTAATGCGAAGAAATTAATCAGAAACGTAAAACGTAGAAATAATAACTTAGTCGATCTAGGACCTGCCAGTTGCGGCGAACTTTTCAAAAGGGAAAAAATGGACGCGTTGTGGCGGGTTTGTCAAATATGGAAAAATAAAGCAAAAAACATTGAACCTCACATGCACGCTACGACATGTTAACTCGCAAAATTTAGAACGAAATGTAAAACAAAAAACTTACGAAAGACAAAACGTATGGGGAACCAAAGTTGTATATAATAAAGTGTTGTGTTAAATTAAAAAAAGATGAAAAAAGTTTGAGTTAAAAGTAAAAATTTGAAATGGGTTAAAATGTAAAAGAAAAAACTTTAAGTTTTAAAGTGGAAAATAAAGTTTTTTTTTTGTTTTGAAAAGTTCCAAAGCATGATGTACAAGTCATAATGCACAAGAAAATTACAAATTTATATATGGAATAATTAGCAAATGGACAAATGGAACTCTCCTCACTAAGTTACACTTCCTTGAATGTCGTTATTTTTTACTATCTTTATTATTATAAATAATTAATTTTGCACGTATTTTTTTTCAATAACCCTTAACTTTTAAGATACGATATTTTATCAAATTTTGAATATGTCGTGGTGACATGCCTATTTTTGATCAATAAAAGAACGCCACATCATTTCAGCATGTGATCAATATAACAGCCCTTCTAAAAATATTTCACAACCTTTAGAGTATCTCTATACACCATAAAATACACCCCGTACATGAAACACGGCCCCGAAATACCTTTAATTTAACAAAAATCAAATAAAACAAAATCCTAGAGCCGCTCGCGGGGCGCGACCCCCTTGGATACAATTGTCGTGGGCCGCGACAACTGGCCACCAGGGCGCACCTGGTGATGCCACGTGGCGTAAGGCGTGTCGAGGCTAGTGATCGACTCAGCCAAGCTAGGCCCTAGTCTAGACGGCTCGCGGGCCGCAAAGGCCCTTTGTGTTTCTCTCGCGGGGCGCGAGAAACCCCTGTTCCAGCCGTATAAATAGAGAATCGACGTTCAGTTGATTTTCATTCATTTTCTCGCAATCACTCTCAATTTCTTAATTAATAGAAGTAACACTCGGGCATAATACCCACCAAAAAGCGAAGCTCTACCTCATTGTAAGTATTATAACCCTCGGTTATGTATTAATTACTCTGCTCGATTGATCTAGTGCTCCGTAACGCATGTCGAGGCTCTGCCTGACTCAGTCGTTGGAGTTCTGTCTCGGGAGAGAGGTATAGCTAATGTAAATTGGGTTATTTTACTAACACGTGTGCATTGTTTAATTTAATAGATTATAACCAGGAAGACCTAAAATAGCAATGTGGGTCATTCTCTTTTTATAAATTGTTTTTACAAAATCTCAACTATTTTAAAGTATAATTTAACAGTGATTTAGTATTTGTAATTCTACAATTAATGTCGGTATGTTGGGGTTTTGTATACGTTACTTGTTACTAATACTGAGAATAGTAACATGATCACAAGTCAGGATTGACAGTATCGTGGGTGGTAAATTGATAGATGTAAACAAATGTAATTGCGGGTGCCCTCAATACTGTAAATTGATAAAAGTATTTTGATTAAATTGGTATGCACTCACCAGTATTTTCCACTGACAAATGTTTTAAAACGCGTTTCAGGTAACAAAATGTGAAAGCCAATTAGAAGCCAGCTGGAGAGCACTGAAGTTACCTAAACAAGAAAGACGTTTTATTTGAAAAAATAGGGTTTATCCCTATAAATATATTATGAATGGAAACTTGGGTTTTACCCATGTGTTTATTATTTATAAAATGAGGTGTTTTACTCTGACAAAATATATCCTAACTACGGTCCTGATGTAAATTTTCGCTGCCAAATTTAAATAAACACCGATACTACCAGCTCTGAGTAGGCCGCGGCCGCCCGCCTCCCGGGGCAGGGGTTGGGGTTGCGACAGAAGGTGGTATCAGAGCTACAGCCACTGATTTGAGCCACAGAAGTGTTCTGCTGACATCAAAATTTGTCAATTCTGTTAGGAAATAATCTATGTGACTATGTGCGTACATGTATATTATTGTTTTTTGTTATTTGACTATTTGTTAGTTTACAGTATGAGTGATCAAGGTTCGTCTGATGCCTACCGTCAACTAGATAGTTCTCCCAAAATTGAAGGAACCTCGTCACAGCCTACTCCTTCGGGGTATTCAGCTGATACAGAAGAGGGGATTTTCATATTTAAGGCACAATCCGAAGAACCATTCCCTACGAAAAAGAAAGGATGGTTCAGTCGGGGAGCACATGAGCATAGGAAACGAATGAGAAAGTTGCAGCAGCAGAGGGCTTTAGCAGCAGCTAATAGGGAAGTCAATGCCCAGACCCAAGATTTAGTTAATAGTCGTTTGGCCAACCTCCATATATTAGCTACCACTGCAGCCGACCCAAAACTTGAACAAATCATTGCACCACAACCATTGCCACTGTTCCCAACTCAACCGATGGAGATAGAACCAAACTCAGGAACTGAGCTTCCCATACCAGCGTTTAACCCTGACGAGATACCTAGAGTCCCAGCACCCAATCCTCTAGCTTATAACCCATGGAATGATGACCATAGGGATTACCAGGAACTCTACCCACAGGAAGACCCGATTCCAAACCCCATAGCCCAGTACACCAACCTCAACCCATTAGACCCGTATTGGAACGCTGACCCATATGTTCAGGAAATCTTAAATAATCCGTATCCATATGGAGAACCGTTACCTATGTACCCTGACCCAGTACCCGCACCACGACCACCCATGAGTGATGAGAACGTATTGGAACTCCGCCTGTATGGTGAGGAGTTAATAGAAGGAGGAGAAAGGATGAGAGAAATAGGAGAAAAGCTCGTGTGGAAATACGACGAGCGAGAAATGCAGTTCCAAATGGACACCCCATAATACTAGTCATTATATATATGTATATATATATATATAAATGTGTGTAGTGTGAAAAATATATATATATCAACTAAAATAGATAGCCTAATACCTATTGACGCATAACTAATAGTGTGTTTACATTTCGGTTTTAGATTGTAATAAATATATCTATATATGAAAAAGAGTAAATGTCGCAATGATCGACGATTTTGATCAATCTGTTTGTTTGGTTGTTTACATTAAATCTTATTCTGTGATATTAATACCTGATAATTGCTTGTAAATCCAGATGCACAACGAAGGAAATCAGGAAAACCAGAATAATGATAACCAAATTAATAATAGTGCCATCCAACACATAGTAGCACAAGAAATTAGAGATGCTATATCATATATTATTAAGACGGATAAGGAAGTAGAAAATAATAAAAGTGGAAGTAAACGAACACCAAGTGAACCAAGTCACAGCGTGAATAACAGACCGCTACTCCAATTTCCAATTCCAAAAAGAAGAAGAACCATGTCTTATGGTTGTTCTTACAAAGAATTCTGGTCTTGCAAACCAATAGAATTTTCAGGCAATGAAGGAGCCATTGCAGCTCTATGCTGGATAGAAAAGACAGAGGCAGTCTTAAAAATAAGCAAATGTGCAGATGAATATAAGATTAAGTTTGCTTCTAATATTTTTAAGAATGCAGCCTTAGAATGGTTGAATGCTATTCTCCAGTCTAAAGGAAGTGACAGAGCCTACAATATGGAATGGACTGACTTTAAGGAAATGGTCGAAAGAATATTCTTTCCTCCTAATGAAAAAGAACAAATTGCTAATAAATTCTTAAATCTTAGGATGACTGGAATAGACTGCAAGGGTTACACTACCATATTCTTTGAATATGCTAGAATAGTGCCAACCTTAGCTTCACCAGAACCTGTGTTAATTTCCCGTTACCTCTGGGGATTAATTAGTGAAATCAAACACGTAGTCAAGGCAGCTAGACCACAAACCATAGAAGAAGCTGTAGAATTAGCTAATACCTTGACTGATGAATTATTACGTACGCAAGAAGAGAATCAGAGAAAGAACCTAGCCCAGAAACTTACCCAAGAGTTTCGTTATGGAAATAACTATCGTGGGAAAAGTATAGGTTCTACCTCTGCACCTTACTGTAAGTCCTGCAAGAAGAAGCATTCAGGAAAATGCTCGATATACTGCGACTTTTGCAAAAGGTCCGAACACAAGGAAAAAGACTGTAGGAAGAAACCTAGTAATGGGATATGCTTCAACTGTGGAGAAAAAGGGCATATCAAGCCGAATTGTCCGAAACTAGCTCCAGCCATGAACAACAAGACTATCAAGAATGCTAGAGCATTTGTTCTGACAGCCGAAGAAGCCAAGATAATTCCGGATGTGATTGTCGGTACGTTTTTAGTTAATGATATTTTTGCTAAAGTGTTATTTGACTCTGGTGCAAACAAAAGTTTTATTAATACTTCGTTTTGCAAAATTCTCAATCAACCATTAACTAAATTACCACAAGAATGTGTAGTAGAAACAGCAAATGAAGAATCCATTAAGATTTCTAAAATCTTGTAGGGAGCAAGAATAAAAATCTTAAATCATGATTTTATTGCTAACCTGTATCCAATGAATCTAGCTGGATTTAATATTGTATTAGGAATGGATTGGTTGGTAGCCAATCATGTCAGCATTCTATGTGATCAAAAGGTAAAACAAGTAAGTTCACCAAGGGTTGAAAAGATCACAATTAAAGGAGATAAGCCAACTAGGTCTACAAAGTTCATCTCTGTGATGAAAATAGCAAGTTGTGCAAGAAAAGGGTCACTAATGTATATGATTTCCATAATCGTTAACACTAAATGAAAAGAACTGAAAGATATTCCAGTAGTATCTCAATTCTTGGATGTTTTCCAGAAGAATTACCGGGATTACCGCCGGATAGAGAGGTTGAATTCAGAATTAACCTATTGCCAGGGACAGTACCAATTGCCAAAGCAACTTATCGTTTAGCACCAGCAGAGATGCAGGAACTGAAGAACCAATTGGACGAACTTCTAGAGAAAGGTTTCATACAGCCTAGTTCATCACCATGGGGAGCACCAATCTTGTTTGTCAAGAAGAAGGACGGATCAATGCGTATGTGCACTGATTACCGCGAATTGAATAAGGTTACGATTAAAAATCTGTACCCATTATCGAGAATCGATGATCTGTTCGATCAATTGCAAGGAACTCGATTCTTCTCTAAGATCGATTTATGCTCAAGATATCATCAGCTGAAAGTACAGGAAGAGGACATTCCTAAGACTGCTTTCAGAACAAGGTATGGTCATTATGAATTTACAGTCATGCCATTTGGTCTAACAATGCCCCAGCCGCATTTATGGACATGATGAACAGAATATGTAAACCATATCTGGATAAATTCATAATTGCCTTTATAGATGATATTCTCATTTACTCTAAGAGCAAAGAGGAACATGCATAGCATCTGCATATACTTTTAAATTTGCGGAGAAAAGAAAAGCTTTATGCTAAATTTTCAAAATGTGAATTTTGGTTACAAGAAGTACAATTCCTTGGACATCTGGTTAATCATGAAGGAATTCATGTAGATCCCACAAAGATCGAGGCAATTACCAAGTGGAATGTCCCTGAATCACCGACGGAGGTGAGAAGTTTTCTTGGACTAGCAGGCTATTATAGACGTTTTATTCAATATTTTTCTAGAATAGCCATTCCCTTAACGAAATTGACCTGCAAATCAATTAAGTTTGAATGGGGACCAAAACAAGAGGAAGCTTTTAGAATTTTGAAGCATGAGTTAACCATAGCACCCATACTAGCATTACCAGAATGAACTGAAGACTTAGTGGTCTATTGTGATGCTTCTAAGTTAGGTTATGGATATGTGTTGATGCAGCATCAAAAGGTTATAGCCTATGCCTCTAGACAGCTTAAGAATTATGAAGAGAATTATATGACCCATGATCTAGAGTTAGGAGCTATAAATTTTGCCCTTAAGATTTGGAGACACTATTTATATGGAAATAAATTTGTAGTCTTCACAGATCATAAAAGTTTAAGGTACATTTTTGGGCAAAAAGAGTTAAATATGAGACAGAGACGCTGGATGGAGATTTTTAGTGATTATGATTGTGTTATCCAGTATCATGCAAGAAAGGCTAATGTAGTAGCTGATGCTTTAAGTCGAAAGTATCATGAAAAGCCAAGACGAGTACGTTCCCTTAAATTAAATCTGCAGATAGATTTAAATGAGCAAATTAGAGAAGTACAGAAATCAGTAATCAAGGACGATACTGAAAAATTAAAAGGAATGATTAAGAAATTAGAACAAGGAACAGATGGAATTTGGAGATTCCATAAGAAAAGAATGTGGATACCCAAACAAGGAAATCTACGCCACCGAATTTTAGAAGAAGCCCATAAGTCCAAGTATACGATACATCCCGGTAGTGATAAGATGTATCAAGACTTAAGAAAGAATTTCTGGTGGATAGGAATGAAAAAGGATATAGCAGCCTACGTTGCTAAGTGTATAACCTGTTCACAGGTTAAAGCTGAACATCAGAAACCCTCAGGTTTACTGCAACAATTGGAAAATGCCAATATGGAAATGGGAATTGATAACAATGGACTTTGTTACTAAATTACCCATGACACGAAAAAGTAATGATGAAATCTGGGTGATTGTAGACAGATTAACCAAGTCTGCTCATTTCTTACCTATGAAGGAAACTTTCAGTATGGAACAGTTAGCTAAGTTATATGTAAATAAAATAGTTTCATTACATGGAATTCCTTTGTCTATTATTTATGATAGAGATAGCTGTTTTACTTCTCATTTTTGAACTAGTTTCGAAAAAGCAATAGGAACCAAGTTAAATGTAAGCACAATTTATCATACTCAAACAGATGGACAAAGCGAAAGGACGATACAAACAATGGGGGATATGCTTAGAGCTTGTGTAATCGATTTCGGAGGAAATTGGGACGATCATTTACCATTAATAGAATTTTCCTACAATAACAACTATCATACCAGCATCAATGCTGCACCGTTTGAAGCACTCTATGTACGAAAGTGCTGAACTCCATTCTGTTGGGCAGAAATTGGAGAAAAACAACTATCTGGACCAGAAATAGTAATAGTACAAGACACAACGGATAAGATTATTCAAGTCAAGGAAAGACTGAAAGCCGCACGCGATCGTCAAAAGAGTTATGCTAATAATAGACGAAAACCGTTGGAATTTCAGGTAGGAGACAAGGTATTATTAAAAGTTTCTCCCTGGAAAGGAGTGGTTAGATTCATCAAAAGAGGAAAGCTAAGCCCTAGGTATGTTGGACCTTTTGAGATTATTAAAAGAATAGGACCAGTAGCTTTCCAGCTACAACTGCTAGAGGAAATGATAGGAACACATGATGTAGTTCATGTATGTAATCTCAAAAAGTGTTTAGCAGATGAATCATTAGTGGTACCTCTTAAGGACATAGAGGTAAATGAGAAACTTAGGTTTGTAGATAAACCCCTACAGATTGAAGATAGAAAGATCAAGAATCTCAAACACAAGAGATAAGTTCTGGTCAAAGTGAAATGGGATTCCAAGAGAGGACCAGAATACACTTGGGAGCTCGAATCAGAGATACAAAGGAAATATCCACCCCTGTTCCAGTAGACCTTGAGGACGAGTTCTAAAACAAGGTGGGGAGGATATAACAACCCTCCTAAAAATATTTCACAACCCTTAGAGTATCCCTATACGCCCTAAAATACACCACGTACACGAAAAATGGTCCCGAAATACCATTAATTTAACAAAAATCAAATAAAACAAAATCCTAGGGCCGCTCATGGGGATTGACAGTACCGTGGGTGGTAATTTGATAGATGTAAACAAATGTAATTGCGGATGCCCTCAATACTATAAATTGATAAAAGTATTTTGATTATAATGGGATGCACTCACCAGTATTTCCCACTGACAAATGTTTTAAAACGCCTTTCAAGTAACAAAATGTGAAAGCCAATTAGAAGCCAGCTGGAGAGCACTGAAGGCTTGGAAAACTGGCTATAAAAGTTACCTAAACAAGAAAGACGTTTAATTTAAAAAAATAGGGTTTATTCCTATAAACATATTATGAATGGAAACTTGGGTTTTACCCATGTGTTTATTATTTATAAAATGATGTGTTTTACTCTGATAAAATATTTCCTAACTACGATCCTAATGTAAATTTCTGCTGCCAAATTTAAATAAACACCGATACCACCAGCTCTGAGTAGGCCGCGGCCGCCCGCCTCCCGGGGCAGGGGTCGGGGGTTGCGACAATCAATGGCAAGGTTAATTTGGTAATTTTGCTATGTTCCCTAATCACCTTTCAAATTTCAATCAGCTGCTTGTTTCTGTCATTTTCAAGCCTGTTTTTTATAAAGTATTTCTCTCTACTATTTTTTTCAAAACCCTATAATCTCTCATCTCTCTCTTTCTTCTGCTCACACCAAATCCACCATTCAAATCCAGTTCAACACCCGATTTTGTACAGGCTCGAAGTGGGACTTCGTGGAACCGCTCAAAGATGAACTCCATGTTGCAGGCACGATTGATGAAATGTTTTAGGTTTGGGGATTGTGATTGTGGAGGGGCGGTGGAACTGGGAAGAGAGGGAGGATTACGGTGGTGGAGGGGCTGTTTTGTATTTGAATCTGGATTTGCTGGTTCAATACTTAGGATTTGATTACATTATAGTTTGCGTACCAGGTGTTTGTTGAAATGCTTGGACTTTTGGTTTTGATTATTTCTTGGTGTTTTGTCAAGATCTTGAATTTTTATACTGAGTGTTTGTTGAAATATTGGGAATTTAGGTTACTGATTGGTAAATCATTAATTTGAAGTTGCCCGCAGCGCAATTGGCATTCTTCATCCCGATGAGGGGCTTTGGACCGGGCTCAAACCCAGGTTCGAGTCTGAGGGACACGGGTGCCCAGCTTTGGCTGGTTAATTACGCCGCCAGGCAGCGATCCGATAAGCTAGCTTGGGAGGGGGGATCCTCTCCGCAGTCAGGGGTACCGTGCATCTACCCTCTTTTTTGGTAAATCATCAATTTGGTTGATTTTGCAACCCCAAATCTTGAATTTTTTTTGTACTGGGTGTCTACTCAAACATCTTATTATGTAGTGAAGATTTTTGAGGGTTCTTGAGAGTAAGAATTGGTGTTTACTGCTACATTTTGATATTACTGATGGGAATTTAGAGTAAAACTAAGCAGTTTGTTGACGATTATTGATGAGAGAAGTTAAATTCTGTTTAAATGGCTTCGACATCACCTTCTCCGGGTTCTTCACCGTCATCGATTCCTCATGCTTCTTCACCGTCATCGATTCCACTTGCTTCTTCGGACCCTACGTTTCGAGCTTTTAAGGGGCCGATCTCAAGTAGCTCACGACTCTTTTACACCCTACTTGTATCCTTTTTACTTTCTACACCTGAATATTTTCCCTTTCCCGTCAATGCAAAATCTGGATCAACATTTTTTGAATGCGTCTTTTAGGTTCGTGCAGCCATTAAAGTGAAAGCATCTGTTATTATTTGTTTCGCTTCATCTAGAAGGGCTGAAAGGAATTTTACGATTAATCTAAAAAAGTCTAGGTCTAGTATGCTTAAAAAGTAACTCATTATGAATGAAGGTTAATCGCGAAGTATCGACCAACAATGTCGGTTCTGTCAGTTGTTATTCCAAGGTTAAAGACTAATCAGGTACGTTTGAGTTTCAGTGGTGCATTTGAGGTATCTTTTATTCTTGAGTAAATTACAAGTTTTTTCCTTTATGTTTACATTAAATTGTAGCCAATGTCCTTTAGGGAAAAAGTTGACTAATTTTGTCCTTAATGTTCCAAAATCTTGCACGTTATATCCTTTAGGCCAAACCCAGTTAGATTTTTTGGTTAAGTATGGTCATGTGCCTTGCACATGAGGGTATTCTTATAATTTCATTATCCAGGGGCTATTGTGAAAATAACATATATGTCTAACGATTGATGTGTACAAAAATTAAAAACACTAAAATAAAACAAGTTGTCAACCCAACCCTCTGCATCATCGTCTTCCCCAATTCTCACCAAAATCAACCTAATCCCAAATTTCACAAACTTTTTTTCTCAATTGAGTGTCCCCTTAAATTCCCCACGATCTTCCAGTGATTTCTCCCTAAAACCTGTGACAACTGGCATTTTACCATGAATTCCGTACAATAATAAACAGTAATCTGTGCTTTAATGTCTGTGCATGATTTAATTTACAAGACGAATGAATTTATGATTACTGTTATATACATACAAAGGCATTTCATGTTGCATGATTTTTATCTTTATCACATGCAACACAATATGGTTTAATTAGTGCGCGAAACAAAGTTAGCACGTTATCAGACAAACTAGAAGTACTGACGGGAGTTCTGTACTCAGACAGACAGGATATTAAGACACAGAATGAGCCCTAGAACCAAGTGTTACACTAGAATAGTGTGTAGGAAAGCAGGGATTACAAAACTGCCTTCCTAGTGATGATATAGGTACCGGAATGTGCCAGAAACACACTAAAACGACAGAAATCTACAGAAAACACCAAAATTCAGCAATTTTCAGCTTTTTAACAACAAAATATAATGCAGAAATGTGATTTAATGGTCCAGAATACCTTCCTAGGTGTCGGGAATCAAAACTGTCATGAAAGACAACATAAAGCACACTAAACTGCGCAATTTAGCACTTCAACGAACCAGTAACCAACCGAACAACCGGACACTACCTGAAACACCAAATTCTCCCTAGAAGCATTGTTTTAGCTTTACGAAGCTAGTTATGGACACCGAATATCATAACACACTCTAAAACATTATAACATCTATAACCCTAATCGTTACACTTAACTTTCAACCAAATTACCTAACTAGTAATTGAAACCAAACTAGCACTACCCCCCCCCCCCCCACCGGTTACAAGACAAGGGCCCCACACAAGATTTCTTTTTAATATTTAAGTGGATATGTTAATTAGAATTGAGACATATGAACCTATGTGTAAATGATTGTTGGAAATCTTTTTATAAAAACCATTAGTCATGAGCACTTAACATTCATCACCTTCAACAAACAAAACAATTCCCCTCTTCTTCCATAGCTCACGGCCACACCCTCAAACACCCATACTTTCATTTTTATCCATCATACAACACTTCCAAGCTTGTTCTAAGGTGTATGGAGTGTTGGATCGTCGTGTGACCCTAACGAGTCAATCTGAAGAGTTCAACATCAAAATAAAAGGCGGAATCAATGAAATTGACGTAACACAGCTTGATACTTTCTAATTATCTTCTCTTATTGATTTCCTAAGCTTTTACAATTCAAATAACAATCCGGCAGCACCTCGGCTCTGAAAACACACACTCTAATTCCGTTTTAAATGACATGACACGTTCAGTATTTATAGGCAGCTAATTCTGCTTGAAACAACCCAAGCGAGACTTAATTCCGTGCGGAATTAACGCAAGTGGAATTACAAGTCAAGCGAAATTATCATTCCACACGGAATTACAATTCCAAGCGGAATTATACTTCCAAGCGGAATTACCTATAAATTTCATTTCTCGTTTTGCATGCCCTGATCTATCTAATATAATACAAGACTCGATAAAGACGAAGTTAACAGACATTAGTGCACCAACAGACTCCCCCTTGGATGTTGACGAAGTCTTTAGCATCCAGTCTTCAGTCTTTAGTCTTGATCTATCGTTCTCTGCCTTAATTTGTCTTGACATTGTAAAGCATCCTTCAAACTTTTATCTTCAAACTCTAACTTTCAATCTCCCCTTTAAATGTTGATCCAGAATGTAAACTCCCCCTCTCGATATGCTGGGACTCGAATTCTGGTTCAAACTTTGACATTTTCTTTACCATGGGGATCTTCCAAACCTATTTCCTGTTTCTCAAACATATAACATTATAATCTATTCTCATTTAAACATCTTTTATTATTCATCAGTTTTAGAAATCCACTTAAGTATTCAGGTCCAAATTAATGACCCTGATTACTCAATTTTGTCTACCAAGTCCAACTTAATGACCTTGATTGACCTGAGACAAATCACACTGACAATTTGTTCAACTTTGTTCAAACAATTTTCTGAAATTTACAAGTTTCAAATTAATGAACTTGTTTTAACTTTTCAATTTTCTCAAGTTTAACATTTTAAGCTCCAAACTCATCTTCCAGCTCAGAAACTTCCTGCATCTGCTTCAATTTGAATCTGAAGATCAGCTTTCCACTTTGGTTTGTCGGAAAATAAAGCAGAAATGTAAAATCTTTTTGGATAAAGTTTCTATGCTAGAAATGAATTACAGAAATAAAATGCAGTAAATGTAAACTATTTACAAACATATTTTTGGTGAGCGTGTTAGGGAATCATATCAACTATTCGACAAGTCACAAGTACCGTTAAGCTTTGATTACATACTCAGAATTAAACAATTCACTTAGATTGTCGATATACTGATCCACTTAAATTCTCACACAATTTTCAATCTGTCCAGGATACGAATTAGGCGTATTAAGAACTTAAACTCATTCATGTGTCCCACCTCTTGAATATACTCCCGTATCCAAATCCCAATATTCAGTCTTACAGGTGAATATACCACAGATGATATCTGTAAAGGGGTTAAATTGCGAAGGCCGTGAGAGCTCAGGTCAGAACTTCCGTTCAGCAGAGAGATGACGGCTTCAACTTTTGGTGGGTCCCCTTTAGAGGATCTTTTTTACAACAACACATGATTAGCATTTTTCAATGTTTCATCATTTTTTATGCTGAGGGCAGGCTTTTATTTCAAGCAAGCGTAAATTATTCTCCGGGGACTAGGCCATTGCTTCCGCAAAATCAGAAGTCCCGAGATAATACCCCAGATATCACTGAGTATAAAGACCTAGTATCTCAGAAAGAGGGATCCTTCAAACAAGATTTCAGGGGTTACCTATATATCCAAGTAGTGTTCCCCACGAAATAAGCAAGTAAAGATTTAGGTTTATATCCCGAACAAATCTACTAAATGTGTAAAAACCTATCGGCACATCATCAGCGAGACTGTTTAAGACGTTTAAACTTTACATATCTTTAGCATACCGTAACTGTCAAGCCAATGTACTATCATTTTCCCTTTTTACACAAGCTCTTTTCTGGTTTTCTATTGTTTTTGTATTTTGAAAATATCTCATCTTTTTGGATTTTTGAAATTTTTTACTGTTTTTGTATTTTCTGAAAATATTACCCTATACTCTCCCCCTAAATACCAAAACAGGTAAAAAATCGACAAACCATTGCAGATTGCTTCTCAACATCATCTACAATGTCTCCTTCATCAATGCCAAGAATCTCTTCCAACACCGATAAAAGCTTTGGTATCAAACGCTTTGGTATGTAAATCAGCTTTTTGCTCATCAGTGTGGATTTTCTCAATTCGTATCAACTTCTTCTCGAAACAATCTCGGATGAAGTGATGTCGAATTTCAATGTGTTTGGTTTTAGCGTGATGAACTGGATTTTTAGTAATGTTTATCGCTGCCTCATTATCAACAAAGATAAGGGTGTTAAGAAATTGCAAACCGTAGTCGCGCATCTGTTGCTGGATCCACAAGATCTGAGAGCAGCAACTGCTAGCAGATATATACTCGGCTTCACATGTGGACAAAGCCACAGAGGTCTGCTTTTTGCATTGCCAGGTAACCAATCGTGGTCCGAAAAACTGGCACCTCGCTGTTGTTGATTTAGCGTTAACTTTGCAGCATCCGAAATCAGAATCAGAATACCCTTCGAGCGTGAAATCGCCTTCTTTTGGATACCACAACCCCAATGATGGAGTTCCTTTCAGGTAGCGTAATATCCGTTTCACAATCACCATATGCGAAGCTCTAGGATTTGACTGAAATCGCGCTGCGAGGCAGGTTGGATACATAATATCGGGCCTTGAAGCTGTCAAGTACGTCAGCGATCCGATCATGGAATGATATAACGTTTCATCTACCTTCTCTCCGGTGAGATCAGGGTTTATCCCATGGTTCGTCGCTAATGGGGTGGAAGCTGGAGTAGATCCTGACATCCCGAATTTCTCCAAGATATCATGAATGTACTTCGTTTGGTGTATGAAAATTCCCTCAGGTAGTTGATCAACTTGAAGTCCCAAGAAGAATTTCATCTCCCCCATCGCTGACATTTCAAACTTTTGCTTTATAACTTTTTCAAAGTCTTTGCACAAACTTTCATTCGTTGACCCAAATATGATGTCGTCCACATATATCTGAACTATCAGAAGATGTCCGTCGACCTCTTTGGTGAAGAGAGTGGCATCCACTTTTCCACGGATGAAGCTGTTGGCAAGCAGGTGTTGAGACAATGTCTCGTACCAAGCTCTCGGGGCCTGGCGTAAACCATACAGCGCCTTATCCAGTAAATAGACCTTGTCTTTGTGGATTGGATCGGTGAAGCCCGGTGGCTGTCTGACATATACCTCCTCTTTTACCTTCCCATAGAGAAACGCCGATTTAACATCTAACTGATAAACTTTAAAACCTTTCCAAGATGCAAACGCTAGGAAGATTCTGATCGCTTCTAGTCTCGCAACTGGAGCATACACTTCAGTGAAATCTATACCCTCCTGCTGACTGAAACCCTGGACTACGAGTCGAGCTTTGTTACGAATAATAACTCCTCTATCGTCTCTCTTACACTTGAACACCCACTTGGTGTTTATCTTCCTATGACCATCAGGCAAATCTACTAACTTCCACACTCCTAACTTCTCAAACTGACTTAGCTCCTCTTGCATCGCGTTGACCCAAGAATCTTCAGTTAGCGCCTCTTTGTATGTTCGCGGTTCGATTTGCGAAATAAAACAACTTAGTGGAAACTCAGTTTGTAAAGGAGCAACTGTAGAATAAAAACAAGTAAGCCCTTGGTCAATTTGTCGTCTAGTGCAAACACCTGATTGCAATTCTCCAATAATCAACTCCTCTGGATGGTATGAAAGAGTTCTTGGCATCACATCGCCTGGAACATCTACCTCGCCTTCCAAATTCATGACATTCTGATTTGCACCTTGTTCATTGACTGGAATTGTTTGACTTGAAATATTGATCTGCTCCCCCTCAGAATCTGAATCTCCACGATCGAATACTGGTCTATCATCAGATTCTTGATTATCGTTAACTACCGTCTGATTTTCAGGAGCTTGTTCTGAAGATTGTTGATTATCATCATGTTCACCAGCATTGCTTGGACCGGCTTCATCATCATTTTGAGTTTGCCGTCGATTTCTAGAATACTCAACTGGAAATCTTTCTCCTGATGACTCATACTCTCTCAGAATATCCAACTCATCAAAGACTCTGATTCTTCTTCTTCCATGTCAAACGAATCCCACAGAGTATCGTAGTTAAAATGCCAAGAGTCGCCTGGGTTCTGCGGTGGCATTGTATAATCTTGACATTCAACATTGTGTGCTTCAATAATCCGCTTCAAACTTGGAATAAAGACTCCTTTCAATGGACTTGAGTAACCCACAAATATTCCTTCAATGCTCTTTGCACTAAACTTTCCAAAAGGCTCTAGAACTGTGCAGGGAGACCCAAACGGTTCTAAATACTTCAGGTTTGGTTTGCGATTATTGATCAGCTCAAAACATGTCTTGTTGAATTTCTTTACAGTGAGAACCCGGTTGAGTGTATAGCAAGCGGCTGACACCGCTTCTGCCCAAAAGTTGATTGGTAGCTTTGAATCAGCAAGCATCGTCCTGGCCGTTTCAATTAGCGTCCTGTTCTTTCGTTCAGCTACCCCATTCTGTTGCGGAGTGTAAGGAGCACTAAATTCTTGCAATATACCTCTCTCATCACAATACTCTTCCATCTTTTTGTTCTTAAACTCAGTACCATTGTCACTCCTGATTCTTCTGATTCGAGTTTGGTACAAATTTTCAATTTTTCTGAACAACGCCATCAAACTTTCAAACGTCTCATCCTTTGTTTTCAAAAATGATACCCACGAAAATCTGGAATAGTCGTCAGTTACTACTAGACAATATATATCACCAGTTATGCTTTTGACGTTCACTGGACCAAAAAGATCCATATGAAGTCTCTCTAACGGTCGTGAGACTGAGTTGACTTTCTTTTGAGGATGTGATTTCTTCTTTTGCTTGCCTTTGATGCAGCTAATGCACTCCCCTTCCAGATGAAAACCTTTCACATGAACACCAGTTACTAAATCATTATGCACCAGGTGATTCATTTTTCGTAGATGAATATGGTCCATCTTTCGATGCCATAACTTTGACTCTTTTTCCGTTGCTCTTGACATAAAACAGTGAGCCTGACCCGTGGTAGTAGTTGCTACACTCATGTCCAACACGTACAGATCATTGACTCTGGGCGCTCTCATGATAACCCACTCTTCAGGAACAACAAATCCTGGTTTCAAGATCAAACATTCTTTGTCTGTATAGTGCGTTGTATACATACGATCACAAATCTGAGATATGCTAAGAATATTGTTTTCAAGCTCGGCGATGTAGTTCACTCTTTCAAACGTGACGATGCCATTGGATAGAGTTCCTTCACTGATTATTCGACCACCTTGATTTCCCACAAATCCTACATAACCTCCATTAAACCCTTGAACATCGTACAATAGGATCTTCGTCCCTGTCATGTGCCAAGAAGCTCCACTATCCATAATCCATCGTGAAATGGATCTTGGAAGCTCCTGCACATTTCAAAATCAATTAGTGAGATTTTGATGCCACCCAAGCCTCTTTTGACTCAGGTAACTTGACATTAATGTGAGTTTTTGCAATGTAAATTGGCGGAAAATTTTTGTCATTCATCTCCAAGCTTTCTTCAGACCCAATCTCAACCTTTTTGTATAAAAAGAAATCATTTTTAGAAAGTTGACCAGATGATTGGACTTTCTTTGAAGCATCTTTCTTCTCAGAAGTGATAAACTCATGTTTTTCAAGTTTCTCATAGTAATCCAAAGGAACATCCATCTTTACCGGTGTGGTAGAAGACGATTGTTTTTCTTTCTCAAAAACCTTTGGTTTTAGAGAACTTGATTTCTTATCAACAGATTTTGGCTTCCATGCTTGTTGAGGTGTAGCAAACCTTTTGTAAAATTTGTCATTTTTAGTTACCACATTCTTAACAGATTCAGTTTTGACTTTGATGTTTTCATGTTTTAAAACTTTCTTCTCAACAACCATTGGAGCTTTGCCTTTAGCATCAACTTTCCTTTTCTGAATCTCAACAACTTCAGACTTAGGCTTAAAGTTGGTGCACTTTCGTGCAATGTGTCCAACTTTATTGCACTTAAAGCATGTACGAGTATCAGTTACCCGACTTGTACCTTCGGTCTGAGGCTGTGAGGCCTTTTCCTCAAAGAACTCTTCGTTTGATTTTGAAAAAATCTCAGATTCTTGCTCGGAATGAGAACTCAAGCTTTTTACAAACACCTTTTCCTCAACAAATTTCTTGTTTTGGAAATTTCTTCTTTGATTTTTCTTACCACCCTGATAACCACCCGACCATTTGTTTTGATTGTAGTTAGAAAAACGTGGCGGTATGATAGGCTTTTTGTAGTAAGATTTATCTTTTTCAAAATTCAATTGTCTCTCAGCACGTTTCAAACCTTCAAGTTCAGATACATCAATTTCGACCAATTTGAACACATTTTTCAATTTGTCCACATTCACATTCTCCAACGGAAAATAACGATCCGAATACAACTTATCCGATACTGCCATCTTGTACATCACAAGATGTGGTTCTTCACTTAAGTTGTTTTTGGATTTTGATTTTGGAATATAATTGTCCAAAAAACATTCATCATCCTCAGTAGTGTCACTTTTAGACTTTAAAACATTTTCAACCATACTTTTAACAATTTCAATCTGGACACTATCTTCATCAGATGATGAAGTGAATGTGACATCAATTGTGTCTGGAAGTTTAACTTCATTTTCTTCTTCATCATTTACCAACCCGGATTTCTTCTTTGAGAATTTTTTTAACACTGGTGGTGGAACCTGGTGAAACCCAACCTCGGTTCCATCAAAGTATACATCTTCACCTGCTGTGTTTTTCCCGATGGGTTTGGGAACAATGTGTTGTAAAACAAAGCTTGCGGAGTTGTAACTGTTCAGTTTCAACTGAATGCGTTCATTTTCAATTTTAGCTTCTTGAAACTGAAGCTTCAACTTAGCAATTTCATCCAGTTGCTGGTTGATTAACTCCTCTTTCACTCTAAGAACTCCTGATAGTTGAAGATTTTCTTTGGTTGTTTTACCATTTCTTTCATCAGAATCTTTAACCGTTCGTTTTAGCTTCTCAAAATTTTCTGAAATGTGACGATTTTCAAGAATCAACTTTTCGTTTTCTTTCCTTATTCTTTCTATGTCATTTTTATCATTTTTTGATTTTCTCAGTTAATTCTTTTAGTCTGTCGTTCGAAGCTTTCAACAATTTATCACGGTTTAAGATCTGATCTTCAACACTTCTGACTCTACCAGTCAGTTCTTCAACTTTCTTACCACTAAGGTAAGCAATTGTACTACAAACTTTGCACTCTTTCATGCAATTTTTGCAATCGTTCTCAGATTTAACTTTCTTACCTGACTCATGTGTATCATTTGAACTGACCTTGTTTTTGGACTCAGTTCCAGAACTAGAAACTACCTCTAGTTCTTTTGCAGGAAGAACTTTGTCAGCCATCTTCTTCAAGTTTTCAGCGGTAAATTCTTGTGATGTATCAATGATCCCATCATCAATCTTCTTTGTCTGCGACTCTTTTTCTTTCTCTTTTTCTTATTCTTCTACTTTCTCTTCTCCACCTCCCCACCATTCTCTCTGTCTGGCTTCTTCTTCTTCAGCAAATTGCTGGATGAGAGCATCAATACTAATGGAATCTGGATAAACCACAATGTTTCCTTGTGGATCAAGGTAACATTCTCTGTCGGCATCCCATATTTTTGCTCTTTTAGCTTCTTTGTATCTGTTATAGATTCCGCTCATCCTGGTTTGGGCTTTCATCCTTCTGTTGACAAATTTTTCTTTTTCTGTTCTGTTGTCTTTAAAAGGAACAATCTTTGCCACAAATGCATATCCTACCGCATCTTCCTCTGGTAACAATTCTCTCCAGTCAAAACCTTCGCCATCATGAATCACAGCAAGAGCTCTGGATTTTTCTTTGGGGGTATCCTCAAGCTGCTTCATTCTGGGTGGTTCTGATTTGTTCTGATGATAGATTGCTCTTTTATAGTAATCTTCACGAAATGGATTTGCAGTATCATCAGCTGGTGCATTATGACATTCTCTTTTGAAATGTCCTTTTTGTTTACACCTGAAGCATGTGACTTTTGATTTGTCAAAGCCAAGTTTTGTGGACGACCCTCCGATAGAATGTCTACCAGTAATCTCCATGAACCGTTGTGCTCGTCGGACTTCACTAGCTATACACCACCTGATGTCGATCAACTCCATCTCTTCCGGGTCGATCTGATCGTAGTACTCCTTGGTGAGGTTAGTGTTTCCAATCTTGCCTGCCACAAGACTCTCATATGACTCTAGCACAGAAGCTAAGAACACCATCGGCTGTTTTGCGGATTCTTCACTGAAATTTTGAGCATTCTTTAAATCCACAACAATGTTGCATTGAAACAAGTTCTTTGAGGCTGATTGGCTTGAAGTTGACGAAGAACCACTATGAAAACCACTGCTTGAACTCTCTTTACTTGATGTGTTAGAATTTTCAGCAGAGAAAGCTGTTTTAGGAGACACATTCTTGGGAATCATATTTTTTGGATAGTACAGCTCCACATTCTGCTGATATGAGGAATGATTGACTTTGTTTGATTTCTTGATCTCCAGCTCATGACTCTCTAGTCTTTCAATCAACAGATCAACCGTCAGATCCTCTGATTTTATCGTATTTTTCAACATCAAAGCAAAGTATTGCCAATCCATCTCATCCGACAGCGAGTCAAACAATTTGTCAACTAATTCTTCTCGAGAATATACAACCCCGTGTCTTGCCAACTCCAACTTCAAATGCCCGAATCTTTCAATCATCTTAGAAACAGATTCGTTTTTCAAACAGCCAAATAAATCAAACTCTTTTCTTAACAGTTTCTTTTTGTTTTTTACTATCTCAGCACTACCTACACATTTCACTCTCAATTTTTCCCAAAGATCTTGAGCATTTGTGTACTCAATCAAAGATATTATGTCGTCTCTCACAGACTGATGAAGCAATGCAATGCACTTTTGTTCAGCAACAAAATTCTCTATATCTTCAGTTTCTGTCAAATTTTCACAATTTGGTCTTCCATTATTGAAGCCATTCTTTAAACTTTTCCAGCTTGGGTACGCAAACGCTTTCAGCCATTCTTCAAATCTTTTGGCCCACCTATTGTATTCTTCAATCGCCATCAACTTTGGAGGTTTGTTATATGTACCATATGCACTCTCCACATTTAAAGCATCGGACAAAGTTTTCTTCGCACTTGGAGTGTTTTCATTTGTATTGTTTGAAGTATCATCTCTGGTGTTTCCCGCGAAAGCAAACATGTCACTAAAAAGGATTCATAAACTCATCCATCCTTCAAGTTCCTGAAATAATCAACAAACACTTAGAAAAATTTTTGGTTTTTAAGATTTTCAAGCGAAAACAGTTCAAGCGAAATAGCTCAAACGGAATTAACTTTTCACACGAAATTGAGCCTTCAAACGAAATTAGGTACTTTGGTGCGGAATTAGTAATTTCGTTTGAACGTTTCAAACGAAATTAGATCTCGTTTGAAATTGACTGCACTATTCAAGCGGAATTAGGTATAATGTGTAATTCCGTGCGGAATTACAGTGAAGATTTCGAACGGAATTACGATGACGTCAACATGTTCGATTTGTTGTTCAAACGGAATTAACAAATTTTATCAGTATTTGTTCGAATTAAGGTCCAATTGTTTCACGGATTAGTTAAAACTATGATTCGCTTATAATATGTGAAAATCAAGCCATTTTGACCGTTAAATTTTGTTCAAATCAGAAAAGAAGGAGTAGAAGTGATAGAATCCGATGAAATCAAGCTGAAATGGTATGAACTCCTCGTCCTGAGCTCTGATACCACTTGTTGGATCGTCGTGTGACCCTAACGAGTCAATCTGAAGAGTTCAACATCAAAATCAAAGGCGGAATCAATGAAATTGACGTAGCACAGCTTGATACTTTCTAATTATCTTCTCTTATTGATTTCCTGAGCTTTTACAACTCAAATAACAATCCGACAGCACCTCGGCTCTGAAAACACACACTCTAATTCCGTTTTAAATGACATGACACGTTCAGTATTTATAGGCAGCTAATTCCACTTGAAACAACCCAAGCGAGACTTAATTCCGTGCGGAATTAACTCAAGCGGAATTACAAGTCAAGCGAAATTATCATTCCACACGGAATTACAATTCCAAGCGGAATTATACTTCCAAGCGGAATTACCTATAAATTTCATTTCTCGTTTTGCATGCCCTGATCTATCTAATATAATACAAGACTCGATAAAGACGAAGTTAACAGACATTAGTGCACCAACATGGAGGCTATCTAAGAAGACTATATGTGCTAGAACTTGAAGGACCATCTCAAGGAGCTTTTATCCACGTCATATCTTCTTCATCTTCTAATTTGATCTTCCTTAGCCTTTTGCTAGTAGTAAGACTCTCATGATCTCATTTTACTTCTTATTATGTTGGTTAAAAGGTCATGTAAAAGATTAAACATGAAGAACACTATGAATCAAGAACATAAATCTTAAACATAAGACTAAAAATCGTAAGAATACATGTTGTTTATGTGTTGTTATGCTACTTGATTGTTGATTGTTTATGTTGATGATATTAAACATCATATGATCTTGCTAGAAAGTGATTAAAGACATAATCTAGCAAGATGAGAGGATGATTATGTTAAAGATCAAGATATCATCCTTATGTTACAACATGAACTTGAAAGATTTAATGTTTTTCTTGAAGTATGATGATCAAAGTATGATGTGAGTCTTGTAAACACATGATTTCAAGAAATATTTTTCAAAAAACTAAGTTAAAAATACAAGATTTACTTAAACTTGGTTCTTAAAGAGATTAACCACATTTTTAGTGGTTAATCAAGTGTAGAAATATGTATTTAACAAGTAAAACTCAAGAAGAAATATTTTTAGAAAATTTATTCACAAGTTGTAAACATCTAACTTCCTCAATAATGATGTTTTTAAATAAATAACCACACTTTAAAGGGTAACTAAGCTTACTAAATACACTAGTAAGTTACTACAAATTTTTATAAATTTTCAAGTTCATGAAGTAGGGATTAATGCTTGATTTAAGGCACTTGGTAAGTATTGTTTGGATTATTGTTGATTGTGATGATTTATAAAAGGAAAATGATATGCTTTGAAAGCATGGAAACCTCCATTTTTAAGGGGAAACTATGGCAAAATTTTTCTAGAAATTAAACACTTAGGAAAATATTTTTAAACAAATATTTACAAGTATATTTTAATCATGATTTTTCATATAAAGTTTGCCATAATATTTGTTACAAAAATTACAAAATATTGGAGGTTGGTTTTTGATAACAAAAGTGACTAAGTATGTATTTAGGAGAATATATATTTAGATGTCACCATGTGTGTGATTATTTGTATATTATGTGTATTAGTTATATTATTTTTGGGCTTGAAATAATATAACATAGAAACTAGATCTGACTCTGATTGACTCGTTTTGGACAAATCATCGTTCCTACACTAAATATTACCAAAAATTCCAAGAAATAAATATACAAATTATACCCAAAATATTGGAGAAACCGAACAAAGAATATAACTTACAATAAATATTCCGGAATTAGATTCGTAAGTATATTTTGGTAAACGGTATTTTGGAAACCAAGGAAACAAAGATATGATTTTCATAAGTATTATAAAATAAATCATATTTTTGACAAGAAGAAAATATATTATTTTTGGGTAAAGAAAAATATATATATTTTCTTAAATAAACATAGAATACATTATTTTGGGTGAAAAATAGATTTATAAATATTTTCTAAGTTAATCTTGAAAATATGTTATTTTTTAGATTTATATGAAAATATAAATTATTTTGCCAAGGAAGATTTATAAATAATCACCTATAAAAGTTTTCTTAAAATATATATTTTAAGAATATATGTTGGTGAATTGTTATTAAAAATAATATTCCGGAAATTGAAATGCAAAAATTAAGTATAAAGATACTTAATAAATACAAGAAAATACGTATTCTTGTACGTACAAATACACACCGAAATACGCCACCAATACTTGGCAAAATATGCAAGTTTAAGAACACGAGTATGAATACACCCATCCTTGGGGAAAGTTATACATGTACAAGTATAATATGTGGCAAGTTAAAATATATTATTTTAACTAATATTCCAAAATTTAATAAATATAATTTAAGTTAAAATATTTATTATTTTAACAAATAATTATATGCTTTGGAATATTATGATATACATCAATGGTGTAACTCAGAATACACCAAGATTTCCAAAACAAGCCTTAATGAACAACTAAGACAAAGAGTCGTTACACGACTTAAACGTCTAATAAAACATGGCACGTGTGTAGGTAGTCGTACGACTCATAGAAGGACCCTGGGCATACGAGATAGCAGGACGCAAACTTATGAGTTCATGTCCCCCTTTTCTCTTACTGTTTTCGGATTTATAACTCTCGGGGGTGGAATACATGTTACGAATGTTCAAATGGTATGATTTGGCTATGAAATGAACTATTAGATCATGTGAGCATAGACTGAAAATGAAATGCCATAAACTCTCTTAAGAAACATGGACAAAGGTTAGATCTAACGGGTACGGCCGAGCCCCACTCATGGTCTCTTTATGACCACTTAGAGTGCTTTTGTGTCCCAGTCGAGGTGATTCGACAACGATCAAGGGGATTTGACACAGTCAAGGTGATTTGATATGGTCAAGGGAATTTGACACAGTCAAGGTGAATTTGACACAGTCGAGGGGAATTCGACACAGTCGAGGAGATTCGACAAAGACAAAAGTCTACTCGTAGTGAGTACTCCCTATGTCTTCACATACATTAATGTCCTTGCAAAACATTAATTTGATCTGTTCATAGACGCTTTTCATACCTGTTTTCAAAGGAGTCTCTCAAATGTTTACAAGTTTATCAGTACTCATACAAAACGCATGAACTCGCTCAACTTTTGTTGATGTTTTCAAAATTACATGTATTTCAGGAAACAAGTTGGATCTTGGGCGCTGGTGTTGTTTCGGGATATGAATAACAAGTTTAGATGTCATCCACTTTTGTTGTTTTGTAACTGAATCAAAGGTTGTGTTGTTTGATACTTAAAAGACTGGTGTTTGTAATATTTTAAACTTTACGAATGGATGAACATCGTTTTAATCATATAGTTGTTTATTATAATTGAATGCAATGATATTGAACAAGTCACACATCATACGCTTCCGCAAAAGTCAGGGTGTGACAGTTTGGTATCAGAGCTTCGATTGTAGTGAACTGGGATTCCTTCTCGAGTCTAGACTACAATCACTAGGACTCTCTCACGAATTTTTTTTTACAAAAAGGTTTTTCATTGTATTTACGAAAGCGCCAAGATCCATGAGTCAAACATTTTTCAAGGAAAAGACAAGGCAAGGATATTAGTAGGGAGGAGAATACCCCAAATTAAAATGCCAATTGAGGTATAGTCTACGTGAGATAGACTTGCCAAAGACAAAGTGACCCCCCCGAAAGGACAAACGAGAGTTATATGTGGCATGATGCATTTATTTGCCTGTTTATATTAAGTAACATACTTATTCATTAATATATATATATATATACGTATAAGTGTACGGAATAATTATTGACGTGAACGAAATACCTTCGACTCCGAACCCCATTATTGTCCTTGACACGCACGATGAGACTGTCGACCTCCCGTTTATTGCGAAGCTCATGGCTGGAGTGATTACCAATCGAGATCCTGAGCTGGTCACGAAGAAGATGGCTGCTTTTCCCTCTCGATTGTGAAGGTGCCTGACTACGGTAGTGACGGCGAGGCGGAGGCGGCAACCTTGGACAACACCCTTATCAGCAGGACGAGGTCCCTGTGGCTTTTGTGAAACAAGATTGATGACACACTTGACTAGACAAGAAAGATGAAGTACTCATCTTGAAGGTGCCCCTCCAACTACTAGGAATTCTCCTTATTCCTATTACGTTTAATCATCGTGCCTATTCTGGCGTAACGATAACGGATGTTAGCGCGTGGACCACCGCAATGGTCCTTTCTATGTCGGAGGTATAAGGACAGTAGTGTCCCCTCTCTGGTTGACCATCTGCTTTGAACGACGTAAAATTAGGGTGACCATGCAAGGCAATTTATTATTACGGGGGCCCATGTAATAACGTGCATGGAAATCCCGGTGGACTCTGCGGGTCGAGCTAATGATCACTACCTATCCAAAAATAATTCCTATGCGTTCACACCTTCATCTAGTAGAACAATACCTAGGTAGTAGCTATAGCACTCTACAAAGTAGGAAAATCTATCTTTGCCTACTTCATGTCTGACACTTCTAACCGTATACGAGTCGTTTGGGAACCGACATCTAAGCAAGTGAAGATGGTTAGCACTCGGGAAAGATTCAGTAACTTTACACTTTTATCACCACTATATGTACAACCCCTATCTCTTGGGAAGTATACCCATCTTTGTGAAACTAAAGACCTAAGAAAACCAATGTAGAAGGAAAATAACTACTACTTTCATATTATGAAACTTGTATGACCGAGGTGATGTAACCTCGAGTTCATTTTGTTTTCCCCGTTAAAAACAATAAGTCAAGTTGTCAAGCATGTATGAAAGCTCAGTGGTTGTTTTCTTACTTATACATTGTTGAATTTATAAGCATGTGATGTTAGGTGATTACATGTTTGCTTGTGGTGATATATACCTCATAGACGATTATTGGATGTTATCTAACCTACCCCATACCTTTTTGCCAGAAGGAATGCCGCCCAGAC
The DNA here is from genome assembly GCA_030545235.1 of Helianthus tuberosus. NCBI lineage: Eukaryota > Viridiplantae > Streptophyta > Magnoliopsida > Asterales > Asteraceae > Helianthus > Helianthus tuberosus. Next base: position 105,337,615 of record CM060443.1, read on the forward strand.
ATGACACATACACCAATACGTTGCCGAGAACTGAGGCCAAACTCAATGAGCGCATTTCCCAAGCTATAGCGCAGCATGAAGCCCTCCGTTCTGAACACAGCGGTGGCACTCCCAGAAATAACCCTCCAACTGGCTGCACCTATAAACAGTTCCTGGACTGCAAGCCATTGAATTTTGATGGCACAGGAGGTGTCGTTGCTTTTGTTCGTTGGGCAGAAAAGACTGACTCCGTTTTGAGAATGAGTAAATGTTCGCCCGAGCAGAGAGTTACCTATATTTCAGGATTGTTTTTGGATGGCGCACTCTCCCAGTGGAACCTTCAGGTTCAGACCCTTGGTGAAGCTACTGCTAATGCACTGAGCTGGGACGAGCTCAAGGAATTGATGCGGAAGAAATACTACGCCAGAGCCGAAATCCAGAAGCTTGAGACTGAGTTCTGGAATTTGAAAATGGACGGGCCGAAGATTTCTGAATACGTCCAATGCTTTCACGACTTGTCTAGGGTTGTTCCCTACTTAGTCGAGCTGGAGTTCAAGAGGATTGAGCGATTCATTTGGGGGCTTGCACCTCAAATCTTGAGCATGGTTACTGCCTCAAAGCCTCCAACCATCACAGAGGCTATCGATTTGAGTGTTACACTTACTGAAGAAGCCCTTCGTATGGGAAAGTTTTCGGGATCTGAGACAAACAAGAAAGAAACTCATGTGGAGTCTTCGGGCAATAACAAAAGAAATTCTTCGAACCTAAAGATAGGCACCCAAGTCACTTATGAAAGCTCTAAAGCAAACAAAAGAAGGGAAGTGGACCCGCCTCGTGGCATGCGAGCCTATGGAGCCACTAATAAGGCTGGCGGTAAGGTTTATTTGGGGAATAAGCCAAGATGTGATGAATGCAGGTTTCACCATGAAGGTCGATGTCTGAGACCTAAGTGCGACAGATGCGGAAAAGAAGGACACAGTAAGGATGCATGTTGGGCGAAGTATCCCAAACAAGGAGGAGGTGATGACTGCAACCAAGATGGAAACGATAATGGTAGAGTTCCAGGTTGCTTCAAATGTGGGGACGTGGGGCATTTTAGGAAAGATTTCCCTAGGAAGAACCAAGCGAGAAAGGGTCTTCACGATCGGAGCTCGTGAAGCACGCCAGGAACCAGACACGATTACGGGTACGTTCCCTATTAACCAACACAATGCATCCATTTTGATTGATACTGGCGCCGGCTTTAACCTTGTATCCTTAGGAATTAAGAACCTACTTGACTTAGTTCAAGTAGGATAGACGCCCGTATCCTTTAGAATTGGCAAATAGAAGGATAGTTAAAGCAGATGAGGTGATTAAAGATTGTATTTTGGAAATTAGAAGGCATGAACTATAACAACCCTCCAAAATATTTCTGACACCCCTAATATATTTAAAGTGTCCCTACATGTCTTAAAATGTCCCCCGAATATGAAATTTGGCCCTAAATACCTTTATATAATTTAAAATAAAATAAAAACAATTTTTATTAGTCCTTGGCGGGCCGCGAAGACCACCCCTTGGTCTTAGGCGGGCCGCGACAGATAGGCCACCAGGAGAAACCCGGTGCTGCCACGTGTTGGGCTGTGTGTCGAACCTATAGTGCTGACCAGTTATAGCTAGGCCCTACTCACCCTAGGTCGCGGGCCGCGAAGGCTTGGCCTTCTTCTTACGCGGGCCACGAGGAACCATAGATCAGCTCCTATAAATTAGGAGCATCGGCAAGGTTGATTGCTAACACACAAACTTTCTCTCTCAATTCTGAATAGTATACACTATACCCAGGCATAATACCCACCTAAATAACGAAGTTCTGCCTCATTGTAAGTATCATAACCCCCGGTTACATATTAGATACGCTGCCCGATTGATCCAGGGTTCCGTAATGGCTGTCGTGGTTCTGCCCGACGTAGTCGTTGGAATGCCGTCTCGGGGAGGGTATTACTAATGTAAATATTGGGTTATTATACTAACTCGTGTGCATTTGTGTAAATTATAGATAATCACCAGGAAATCTTTAAGGAAAACCCTAAGACAACAATGTGAGTAATCTCCTTTTTGCAAACTGTTTTTACAAAACCTCAATTAATTAATTTATAATAAATTAAACACTGATTGAGTATTTGTAATCTACAATTATCGTCGATATGTTGGGGTTTTGTATACAAAATTTGCTACTACATTGTGAGTAGTAACATGACCACAAGTCGGGTTGACAGTACCGTGGGTGGTAATTAAAGTAGATGGAAACAAATGTAATTGCGCGACCGCCCTCAATACTGTACAATGGTTTTTACATGTCTTGATTAAACTGAGATTCACTCACCAGTATTTCCCACTGACAAAATGTTTTTAAACGCGTTTAAGGTAACAAAATGTGGAAGCCAAATAGAAGCTAGCTGGACAGCACTGAAGGCTTGGAAAGGTGGCTATAAAGTTACCTAAAATAAAGAGATGTTTTATTTAAATAAAATAGGGTTTATCCCTATAGAAATGTGTGTACTTGAAACTTGGGATTTTCCCATGTGTTAATATTATAAAAGCATGGTAATTTACTCTGATAAAATATTTCCTAACTACGATCCTGATGTAATTTCCGATGCCAAAATGACAAACCCAGATACCACCGAAACTGGCCGCGGCCGCCCGTTCCCAGGTAGTTAGGGGACGGGGGTTGCGATAGAAGGTGGTATTAGAGCTAAGCTACTGATTCAGCCGCAGAAGTGTTCCGCTGACACCAAGATATTATTCAAAATGTTAGGAAATAAATTACAGAAATACGTGCATAACTGCATTTTATTGTTATGTGTTATTTGACTATTTGTTAGTTTACAGTATGAGCGACCAAGGACCTTCCGACGCCTACCGTCAGTTGTCCAGCTCACCTAGGAGCGAAGGCACCTCTTCACAGCCTACCCTCTCAGGGTATTCAGCTGACAATGAAGATGGGATATTCATGTTTAAGGCTCAGTCTGAATAGCCATTCCCTCCTAAAAAGAGAGGATGGTTCAATAGAGGAGCGCATGAACGTAGGAACAGAATGAAAAAATTACAACAACAGCGGGCTTTAGTAGCCGTTAAAAGAGAAACAGATGCTCACACTCAGGATATGCTCAATAGGAGTTTAGCAAATTTCCATATCCTAGCAACCACAGCTGTCGGCCCAAACCTGGAGCAACTCATAGCACCCCAACCCTTACCACTGTTTCCCATACAACCCATGGAAATTGAAAACAACCCAGAAAACCAAATCCCAATGCCTGACTTCAACCTAACTGAGATACCTAGAATACCAGCACCCAATCCCTTAGACCCAGACTACGACCCGTGGTTAGACGACCATAGGGATTACTAGCAACGTTACCCAATACCAGAAGACGAACCCATGCCAAACCTAGTAGCTTACCCAGACTCGGACCCCCTAGATCCCTACTATGATAATGACCAATACATCAGAGAAATTCTAGAAAACCCTTATCCTTACCAAGAACCCATGCCCCAGTTCCCAAACCCAGTACCAGCCCCTGCACCCCCAATGAGTGAAGAGAATGTGCAAGAACTCCGAACCTTTGGTGAGGAGATTTTAGAAGGTAGTGAGAGGATGAGGCAGATCGAAGAACGACTCGTCTGGAAGTATGACGAGCGTAATATGGAGTTCTGGATGAACCCATATCAGTGATGGTGATAGTAGTAATAATAATAAAATAATAATATATAATATGTGTGTATGTTTGAAAAAAACTAGATAATATCTACTGATGCCTAATAGTATTGTAATTTTAAACTCCAGCTCCAGTTTGTATTAGATGTATAGGATTGTATTCGGCCCTGTTTGAGTCGATCAGAAGAATTCCTATCCAAAACAAGAGGCGGAAACTAATGTCTTGGTGCTATTTCAGCTGGATTCACTTTTTACTGTTGTTGTATTGATCACTGAAGCGATTACAAGCTCTAACAACACTTCGGCAGCACTTCGTGGCTTACCGGAAGAGAACACCTACAACTATCTATGAGATTTCGCTCTTACAACCCTATTTATAGGTGAGCAGGTTTCGCTCATTCATACATGTTCACATAAGCGAAACCTGTCACTTGACAGATAAGCGAAACCCCTCTCATGACATATAAGCGAAACTAACCAAGGACACATAAGCGAAACCTGTCTTCGATCTTCCTCTGAAGTATTTGTCATTGCAAGAATCCTCATTCTCTATCTTTATCTTCAACAAACTCCTCTCTCTCAAATGTTGAATATCATGGTGTCTTCAGACTCCCCCTCTCAATCTGCTGGGATCGTAGTCTGGAATTCACAAGATCATAACCTGGCTTTCATCCTGCTCTGGATCGAAACCTGGCCAACCTGCAAAAACTCTACCTAAAAATAAATTTTCTGATAACCATTTGTGGATAAGATTTTCAAATCTGATTTACCACTTGCAGGAATAACATTTTATAGCAAAAACTTTTCTCATTACATTTCAACAATCTTCAAACACTTTCACCCAAACCATTTGTTCATCATGTTTAGCACTCGGAATTTTGAAAATCAGCTCTCCAAAATCAGTTGTCGAAAATCTTTTTGGATTTTTCAAAATTTATGCTAAAACACACTAAAATCTTTTTGAATTTTAACTGTAATGAAATGCAATAAAGAAATATTTACAGACACTATTTTTGTGAGTTCGTGTAAGAGGATCATATCAGTTTTTGAGACAAATCACCAACACCGTTAAGCTTCATTACATTTTAAGTTTTAAACGATTCACTTAGATTGTCAGTATACTGGTCCACTTAAATTTTCACACAAAGTTCAACTGGTCCGAGATATGATATTAATGTTTTAAGCACTTAAACTCAATCGCGTGTCCCACCTCAGAGTATACTCCCGTATCCAGATCCCAATATTCAGTCTTACAGGTAAATATAACACAAATGATATCTGTAAGGGGTTAATAAATTATGAAGAATCATGAGAGCTCAGGTCAGAACTACCGTTCAGCAGAGAGATCATGACTCAACTTTTGGGTGTGTCCCCTTTAGAGGATCTTTTTTACAACAGCATTGCTAAGCAATTTTATTGTCTTATCATATATGCTGAGGGTGATGCTATGTTTCAAGCATTTTGCGAAAAGTATTATTCGAGGACTAGGTTAGAACTTCCATTCAGCAGAAGTCCTGGAATAATACCCCAGATATCACTGAGTATAAAGACCTAGTATATCAGAAAAAGGAATCTTTCAAACGAGATTTCGGGGGTTACCCATATATCCGAGAGATGTTTCCCCACGATATAAGCAAGTTTGAAATTTCAATTTATATCTCGTCACAATCTACTAAATGTGCAAAAACCTACTGGCACATCATCAGTGAGACCGTTTATCACATTTTTACTTTCCATTTCTTTAGCATGTTGTGATAGTCCACTGATGTACTATCATTTCCTCTTTTATACAACAAAACTCATTTTTCATTTTATCATGTTTTTGGCTTTTTCAAATTTTCAAATGTTTTTGGATTTTCTAAAATTTCTTACTCCCCCTAAAATGCAAACACATTTTAGGAAATTTGAAAAACAAACTGTACAATAAAGTGACAACTGATATCGAATCACTTCAATTCGCCATCCATTTGACATAAACAATCAGAACTCCCCCTCACAACAAACTATTTTCCCATTATGATTTCAAAACACTTAAGTTTGTTTTAATCAAATGGTTTTTCCGGAAAATAAGTTTTGTTGATTGATTTTAACCATTTGTAGGTTAGGGGATAAACTCATCATTTTGTTTCTCAACCACTTATAGAAAATCAGATACAACTTAATGTCCCTAATTTACCACTTGTAAGAACAAACCAATCAAGCATTTTCAACCAATCATCATCTGTTGGTTGAATTCTCAAGGTGTCGATTCCTACTCCACACTTACCAACCTGGGAGTTCCGGCTATTCCTGCAGTATGAATTACCAAAATTTTTCAACTTTTAAACAAACAACATAAGAAAGATGCCGATTCATGATCCATGATTACCAACTTGGGATCTCCGGCAAGTCAGGTTTTTACTGTTTGAAAAATATATCCACCCAAGCCTGACCTTCCTTGGGTGTAACAACATTTTCTTCTTCATTTTTTCTTTCGGCGAACCCGTGACCTCCTCTTTTGGCAGCGTAAAATTCTTTAACACCTTTGGCCTTACCATTGACCATTTTGCTAAAAATATGTTTCACAGTTCCGTTGAAAGCCTTATCAACATCAACTTTTTTCTTGTCAGAATAAAATTGATTTGAAATTTCAACTTTTCCAACTTTCTTCATAAAATTTTCAGCACGCAATGGTGGAAAATTTTCATCGTTTATAGTTGGAACTGATTTTTCAACCCTTTTCTCAACACGTGGCTCCTCTGATTTTGTGAAATCAGATTCATCACCAGAACTGTTCCCTGAACCCTTAACAACCCATTTTTGATTTTTCAAATTTTCTCTTCTTTTGACCACATTCTTTGAACATTCACCAATCTCAAAGGTTGAATTTTCAAAGCCTGTAATTGTTTTGGTTGTTAGTTCAGTTTTCTCAACAACTTTTTCTTTCATTTTACCAGAGACTTCCTGTTTTGATTTGAATGTTTTCGGACAATTTCTAGCAATATGACCAGCAATTTTGCACTGAAAACAGGTTCTTGTCTCAGTCTTCTTCTGAATAACACTTTTCTTCATCTCATCTTGCTTCTTTGCAAGGAATTCTTGATTTGTCTGCTTTCTGAATGCTTGCTCTTTCTCATCATCTAAAGATTTTCCTGAAACAAACACAGTTTTTGGTTTAAAATTTTTTTCAGTTTTTGGTATTCGGCCCTGTTTGAGTCGATCAGAAGAATTCCTATCCAAAACAAGAGGCGGAAACTAATGTCTTGGTGCTATGTCAGCTGGATTCACTTTTAACTATTGTTGTATTGATCACTGAAGCGATTACAAGCTCTAACAACACTTCGGCAGCACTTCGTGGCTTACCGGAAGAGAACACCTACAACTATCTATGAGATTTCGCTCTTACAACCCTATTTATAGGTGAGTAGGTTTCGCTCATTCATACATGTTCACATAAGCGAAACCTGTCACTTGACAGATAAGCGAAACCCCTCTCATGACACATAAGCGAAACTAACCAAGGACACATAAGCGAAACCTATTCTATCACATGTTTCTTGGATTTCGTGTGCTGTTTAATCCTATACATTGCCAGACTCGATACAAGACGTAGTCGACAGACGTAGTGCACCAACAAGATGCATAATATATAAGAAAGAATAAGTCGCAATGTTCGACGATTTTGATCAATATGCGTGTTGTATGATTGTTTGCATTAAATATTATCTTGTGATATTAATATGTGTTAATTGTTTAAAATTCAGATGGACAACGAAGTGAACCAGGAAAACCAGAGTAACAATAACCCGAATAACGATAACCCGAAAAACAATAACAATGGAAACCAAGTGGATAACAGTGCCATCCAACACATAGTGGCACAAGGGATAATAGATGCAATGCCATGTATTATCCAAACGGTTAGGGAAGCTGATAAAAAAAGTAATCATAGCAGTAAACGACCCACTGAACCAGAACACAGCGTAAACAATGGACCCATACTTCAAGTGCCCATTCCCAAAAGAAGAAGAACCATGTCTTATGGTTGTTCTTATAAAGAATTCTGGTCTTGTAAACCAATGGAATTCTCAGGCAATGAAGGGGTCGTTGGAGTTCTACGCTGGATAGAAAATACTCAGGCAGTCTTAAAAATAAGCAAATGTGCGGAAGAGGATAAGATAATGTTTGCTTCCAATTTGTTTAAGAACTCAGCACTAGAATGGTGGAACACTATCCTACAGTCTAGGGGAAGTGACAGGGTTTACAATATGGAATGGGAGGAATTTAAAAACATGGTAGAAAGGAAATTCTACCCTCCCAATGAAAAAAAACAGATAGCAAATAAATTCTTAAACCTTAGAATGACTGGAGTGGATAGTAAGGATTACACTACATTATTCTTTGAATATGCTAGAATAGTGCCGACCCTTGCATCACCTGAACCAGTATTAATTTCCCGTTACATCTGGGGATTAATCAGTGAGATTAGACATGTAGTCAAGGCAACTAGACCTCAAACTATAGAAGAAGCACTAGAACTAGCAAACACCCCGACTGATGAATTAGTACGTACACGAGAAGAGGACCAGAGGAGAAACCTAGCTCAAAGTGGGACACCTGTGCCTCCACGGCCATCAAACAAAGTCCAAATCAATGAAATATTGTGTTTCATACTTGGGATTTGTATAAATATGTGTATCATTTACAAATATGAATTCTTGTTCGATTTCGAGCTTTAAATCGCTTTCTGGAAGGTTATACGCGAACTGACGCGTAAACATAAACAGTTTAACGCAAAAAACACTTCAGGATAGTGAAATAGGCTTAACATACCTTAAATAACCTTTATATAACTTAGAAATAAGTTTTGGAGGGTTTAGTGTGCCGAAATCAAGTTTATTCGCTTACAGGGACTAATTTCGACAAACTGTGAAAGTAGGCCGATTCGTACTGTAACAAACATTCCGGAACTTGATCATAAGTTAAATATGCCCTAAATATCCTTTACATATCTTAGAAATAGGCTTTGAGGTGTTCGGTGTGCTAAAATAAACTTTTTGGTCATTCAGGGACTAAAAGCGTCAAAAAGTGCATAAGTTTGCATTTTGGCGCATATCTTACGTTCTGAATATATCCGGACATCCAAAAATTTATGTAATCATTAAAATATTATGTTTTAGTGATTGGCATGATAAAATTTCATTCGTCGCGTAATTTGGATCATTTTTCACGTCCGTTCGTGTTTCGTCGTAATTAACCGAATAATATGATCGTACGGCCAAACGAACCGACATCCGAGATATTTTTGAGAATATTTTAAGTTCCCAATACTTTAACTTCATTTTAGAGCCTTGAAATGGGGTTAACGGGGCTTAAACGTGCCAAAACGCATCAAAAATCAAGTTTGGAGATGCAGGGGCTTGTTCTGCCAACTTTGCAAACTTACTGCCAGCAAATAGGGTCCTTACGAACCGTATGGAGTTGCTTACGGTCTGTAAGCCATCCCCAGCTTAGCAAACTTCATTTTTATAAAACCCAGCTGCTCCCATTGTTTTGCACATGGTTTCATTGAATCTATGGACTGGTTTTGGATGCCCCTTTTATTGCAAAACCATGGGCACACATGGAGGGCCAAGATTGAAGCTCGGATTTCAAGAAATGATCCTAACGGTTCTCCAAAATCTATTAATACCCCACCCCTTTTCACTTACAACTCACACTTGATCTGATTTGTTCTCTAAGTTGAAGTGTAAACACTTCATACCTGAGAATATCTAGATCAAACCTCCATTTCTTGGACCCGTTGTAAGTTTTCTTTTGTTCTTTTACGCGTTTTAAGCGTGAACGTCAAACACGTGTTTGACTTTAAGCTTTGACCAGTTTATGGTCAACATGAAGTTCATTTGAACTTCGCAACGTGAGCGTAATCACGATGGTTATAGTCCTTTGTGACTATACCTACTGATTACCACGTTATGTAGGCATAGTGACGGGTCGTAGTTTCGGTCAAAATGCGTATTCTTGCGTATTTTGCAACCAAACTACTTTTGGGTATCAAGACCCTTTGTTTTGATACCAAACTTGTTTTCAAACGTCGTTAAACCTGTTTAAACATGTTTAGCTCGTCACTTTAGGTTTAGTGCTTATATAAGGTCGTAAGATAAGCGATCTAAACAATCGCTTAGACTTTCAAACCCGGCCCGTTTGGTCGATCATTAGGATCCGACCAAACACATATTGTAACCATAGTTGCATAAGGAATAACCTTCCGAGGTTATACTTTATGGTCACTTAGCCTACTTAGTTGTATGATAGGAAATTATATGCCTTAGGAAAAATGACCAAAATGCCCTTTTTACGCATAAATTCATTTTAAGCATATGTAACGTAAATTTTGACATCTAAAATGATTAGGAAACATTATTAGACATTTTAAGGCATATAATACTTGTCATAGGACTAGTCAGGCGGTCCAAACGCGTTTTATGCGAACGACACGTTAAAGTAGCGTAAGCTACCTAAACGGGTCGTAATGGGTCGTAAGCACTTAGGTTAGGTTTCGTTTTAGAATGTAGGATTTGTTAAATCATATTGCATGAGTTCCTATACTCATTTGGTTTACGAAACCTCATTCTATCCGATCTTCCGATTTAGGTCCGTTTATTTACATAGTTACCTATATTAGGTGTCGTTTGATTTCGTAATCCCTCTAGCTTTGCTTGGTTGTTATTCAAGACTTCTAAGCACCCTCAAGTGAGTACATAGACCCCTCTTTTGCTGTTTTCAAATGTTTTGGGGTGAAACACATGTGCCTACTTGTTACTTTCGTGTTTTTCATGATTTTATATCATATGCTTGTTATGTTCATTAGTACACTTATAGTACATGATTTCATTATGTTTTTGCTATGTATGTCCATTTAGTGCATACTTAGTACATTGTTTTACATTACATTTTATGCTATGTATGTTCATTTATTGCATACTTAGTACATTGTTTTACATTGCATTTCTGTTGCATATGTTCTCGTAGCATATGGACACATTGTTTTACATTTCTACCTTGTATGTTCACTTAGCATATTAGGTACATTATTTTCATAAAACATGCTTACATTTGGTATAACATTTGGTTTGTTTAACGAAACTAATACATTCATTAACACCGATCATGCCGCTCGGTAGTAGGTAGTGGTACCATAGGACTTGACAACTCCCATTTCTGAAATCCTAGGTTTGTTTTGGTGGAAGAAATGACCGAATCCGAATACATTCTAGGTAGAACTTTGACTTTGTTCTAGGGTTTATCATACAGTCTCAAGGCTTGGATGTAGACGTTTAACATTACCGCATAGATGTTTGTATCAGTAAAGCTTGCATTATTTTACAAAACATAACTTTTGATTTTAATTTATCAAATGCATTGTTTTGTACATTTCTTTCTTATAGGGATGAGTAAATGCTTTTAATCAATAAATGCTTTTATTCACTAAACATTACTTTACATTTGTTTAAACATTACATTTTGGTAGTTTGTTTGGTAAGTGATTTAAATAACGAGGCGTGTGTAATATAATAAAAGCATGGTGGATACACCGCTGGTACTTCCTATATATAAGTGCTTTTATGGTATTACATATCGTAGCGTTATTTAAACCATTTCAAGTTAGACATAATACATTTCACACTTATATCATATCTTCATGAAACATTGTTTTACAAACAACATATTTTATACAAACTCATTTTACTTGGTTATTTATTCGTTTGTGCATCTTTATTTTATATAATCTGATTTCTTATCACTGTTTGTATGATTTATAAAAGAAAACATTTTACAAGGTTCATGACTAATTTTTGTTAAAACCTTTTCTTTTAAACTTACAAGTCATGAATCCTATTTTAATAAAACCTATGTTGACGTACCTATTTTCATGCATTGTTAAAACCTTTTCTCACATGCATTTTTATGCTGACGTACCTATTTTCACATGTGTTCTCAGGAGATGATGCATAGGATTGATCAAGATACACTTAGGCGGACTTGGGCCTTAGTGACAATAAAAGATGCAAGACTAGTTAATTATGTTATGGTTCTTTGTTTTTAAAACATTGTAACTTCTTTTATTCAATAAAAAAAATTAAATTTCCATGTGTTATGAAACAATGATTCTATTACAATACTCCCCGATGATTCCGCCGCGATTTGTTGTTTTATGTGGTCGGGGTGTGACAGAAAAGTTGGTATCAGAGCTCATGGTTATAGGGAATTAGGTTATTAGTAATGCTTTGACCTAGTCTATAACCTTCCTAGGACCTAACACAAGATCCTTGTGTTTAGATCTTAAAACAATACCGTCACTTATCCTTAGTGAAAACCACAACCAGAACACAAATTTCAAAACCACTTTGAAAACCAATCATCTGTTCTAGGATGATTTATTATAAGGTTTTGAACCCTCTAAGTTTTCAAAATCTCATCAAAGTTGGGTCTTATAATGTGAACACGTGCAATCTGGAAGGGTGGATGAATGTACTCTGAGTTTTCTGTCTAAGGCTAGAGTGTTCGTACAAATCCACATAATCGGAGCAGTCACTCTTACCTGGGAACTCTTGGGGTGAGTGTCCACTTATAGGCTAAAGCATGTTTTTGCAATACATTAATATGACCCGATTACTTTGATTAGTCTCATTTGTTTGCCTTAGGTAACAAACAAATGATCGCAATTTTATGCGTTGTCATTCTGTTTTGATTATTCGATAGCATTTCACTTGTTTCTTCCTATGCCTTTCATTTCCTCCAGAATGTCTCATCATCGCAACGACGCTGAAATGTCCGAGCAGGCTGCCAAATTTGCTCAGCGAATAGACGAAGTAGTCCTGAAGACTGTTGAATTAGCTACTGCCATGTATCATCTCCAGGAGGAAGCCACTCAAGAGTCACCGAAGGAAACAGAAGCCAAGCCTTCACCAAAACCAAAGACGCGTAAAGCTTCAAAGGATCCCGCAGCTGTTGCACCAAAACAAACAGGACCTAGCCAGGTGGCATCACCACCAGCCAAGAAGCCGTACTTGGGAACTGCTTCCTTGTGCAATCGATGCAACCGTCATCATCCAGATCAAACACCATGTTTCAAATGTACCCACTGTGGACGATGGGGACATTTGGTTGACGTGTGCCGCTTTGCTATCCAAAACAAGGCTGTTTCAAATCTTGCTGCTACTCAACTCCAAGCCAACCCTGCTCAAGCTCGCTTTCCACCTGGACCGTGCTACAGCTTTGGCGAGATAAGTCATTTCGTGAACAGATGCCCAAAGATTGTCAATGCAAATCCAACCCACGGATGAGCATTTGACTGATTAGAAGAAGCTGCTGCTTTAAATAATTTGAATCTTATGCTTCTGTATCTTTTGTTGAATCCTGAAACAATCTGTTTCGTTTATAAATAAATTGTTGTTCACAATTCTAATGTACAAGTGTAGTTATATGTGTGTATGGCATTTCCCTATGATACCTACATCAAGGAACTATGTTCTTTACAAACTATTCTTGTGATTCTCCCATTCTTGTGTTTGCTCATGATTTCCTTGAAAATTCTAAGTACTCGTTTCATTCTAAGAAACGAAGTACAGAAAATAAGTGACATTTTAAGTAATCACTTTAAATCCTTGGTTAGATAACTAAGGGTGTTTTTCGATCTCATACCCATATCATTACATTCTGGTTTTCATAACAACATACATAATATATGCTTTTCAAAAACAACCTTCATGATTTCGAAAACATTTCATATAGTTTGAAAACATTTTTAATATAGTATATTTACTTAACATATCAAGTGCATGATTTCAAAAGTATCATTCATGTTTTCAAAAATCTTATACATAATTTCAAAATTCATCTCGCATGATTTTAAAACATTTTGTAAATATACTTATCTAATACACCTACTTTATGGTTTCAAAAGTATTATGTAAAAACATTAAACACATTTCTAAAAGAACCCCATGCATAGTTTTCAAAAAAATTTTGCCCATACATTGACTTAACCTTCAAACTCTGCTTCATATGTCGCCTTGGCATATCTAGCGCCTCAACTTCATGAGCATTTTACCTTATGTTTTGACTTAAGCACGTCTAGTGCAAGGGTTCAAAGCGTCTCCCGCTTTTCAAATTCCAAAATCCATATGGGATCTTATTACCTTCATAATTAGATCCTTGTGGATGGTTACCGCTCTAATCGGAGTCCTTCATTGGACTCCTTGTATGCCTTAATTCGAACATTACGATTCCTTATAATCGAAATCGAATTTTCTTTTTAAGATCTCCCTATCTTTATAGTTAGATTCTTGGAAATATTTAAAGTGCCAATCAAAATCCACGGGTTGGATACCTGGTGTGCTTTAAATACATGAGCACAATTAACAAAACAAATTAACAAAATGATAACAAATTAAAGATCAAGATAAACAATTTTGTGGTTATGTGATTATGTGTTATGTGTTTTCTTTTGTGGTTTTATTTTCGTTATCCAAATCCTCGTAGAATCTTCCATATCTTCATATGAGGGATTCATAGTAGGATATCCAAAGGTACTACCTTAAATCCTTAATGGGCTTAATAGTTAAGACCCTTGGATTATATAGTACTATTCCATACATAATTCAAAAGAGACCCCTTGGGTGGTCTAGTTAAAAAGATCGATTCAGGATCTGGTTAAGAATGACATGTGATGCTTTAGCTGAAAAGAATCATTGGTGGTCTATTTAAAGAGATCATTTATTGATTTAATTAAAAAAGATCCTATGGTGGTCTAGTCACGCTCATCACAGGTTTGTTCATTTGGTTTTTCCCTAAACATTATAAAATGCACTGTGCGGACTATGCAAGGAATTACATAATTATGGACGCGTACATAATTATGAAATTTAGTGCGCGAAAACCACAGTAAGACTTATCATGTGTAAGAACCTATAGTAGCAACAATAACGAAACGTGAACAATGTAATCGAGGTACGGTGGATGCACCAATGGCGCTTTATATACTTGTATATAAGTGTCCCTCTTACATTGTAAGCATGATGTTATTTAAAAGTTACTAAGAAGTTCAGAACCCTAACCAGTGTTGTTTTATCTTTTCGACTTCATGTTTTAAACTCTCACAAGTTTCCTCTAGATAAATTTCGGGACGAAATTTCCTGAAGTAGGGGAGACTGTGACACCTGTGCCTCCACGGCCATAAAAAAAGACCAAATCAATGAAATATTGTGTTTCATACTTGGGATTTGTATAAATATGTGTATCATTTGCACATATCATTTCTTGTTCGATTTCGAGCTTTGAATCGCTTTCTAGAAGGTTATACGCGAACTGATGTGTAAACGTAATCAGTTTAATGTGACAAACACACCGGGATAGTGACATAGGCTTAACATACCTTAAATAACCTTTACATAACTTAGAAATAAGTTTTGGAGGGTTTAGTGTGCCGAAATCAAGTTTATTCGCTTACATGGACTAATTTTGACAAACTGCGAAAGTAGGCCGATTCGTACTGTAACAAACATTCCAGAACTTGATCATAAGTTAAATATGCCCTAAATATCCTTTACATAGCTTAGAAATAGGCTTTGTGTGACAACTGTGCTCTGTAATCGATGAACAATGCAAAACAATGTTAATTATTAATAAAACAATGTGTTTTGGTGTTATTATGTGTGTATTTGTGTTTGATGATTTCACAATTCGATTCGATTCCGATTTCAAGCTCTAAATCGCTTTCTGGAAAGTTATACGCAAACTAGTGCGTAAACGCAGTCAGTTTAATGCGACAAACACTCCGGGATAGTGATATAGGCTTAACATACCTAAAATAACCTTTACATAACTTAGAAATAAGTTTTGGATGGTTTGGTGTGTTGAAAGCAAGTCTATTCGATCGTAGGGACTATTTGTGTCAAACTGCGAAACTATACCGATTCGTATGGTATCGAAGAGTCCGGAACCTGATCATAAGCTAAACATACCATAAATAACCTAAACATAGCTTAGAAATAAGCTTTGAGGGGTTCGGTGTGCAAAAATATGCTTATTTGATCTTTCAGGGACTAAAAGTGTCAAAAACGACGTAAGTTTGCATTTTCATGCATATCTTACGTTCTGACCACATCTGGACATCCAAAATTTTTGTACACACTAAAATATATTTATTTTGGTGATTGGCATGCAAAAATTCTATTCGTCGCTTAATTTGGATTGTTTTTGCGTTCGTTACAACTTTCGTCGTAATTAACCGAACAACGCAACCGTACGACCAAACGAGCCGACATCCGAGATATTTTTGAGCTTATTTTAAGTTCCCTATACTTTAACTTCATTTTAGAGCTTTGAAATGGGGTTAACGGGGCTTAAACATGCCAAAAATGCATCGAAAATCAAGTTTGGGACTTCAGGGACTAAATCTGCCATTTTTGAAAGTTGCTGGTCTACAAGGTCCTTACGGACCGTATGGACCACAAGCTTACGGTCCGTAAGCAGTCCCCAGCACATCAGAATTTGCAGAAACTTCACAGCAGCTTCCCAGCTCATTCTTGAGGCCCTTGTACGCAATTTTCATGTTTTGGGGACCAAGTTAACACCTCCCCAAGGCTTCCTAGCTGCTCATAACACTTGGATGGCCATGATTTAATCCTTGGAGGCCACACAAACATGTGTAATGATCTCATGAAGTTGCAACAACTATAAATAGCCAAGCAATTTCACTTGTTCATTGCTCATTCCTCATTCTCTTCTCTACAATCTGAATTGAGAGCTCTCCCAAGTGTTTGGAGCTTTCTAATCTGATTATTCTTGTAGAAAAGATAGCTAGGACCCTTTGTAAGTCTTCTTTCTTGCTTATTCTTTATGTTTAGGCAGAAAGTCAAACAGTTTGGCCAACAGTTTGACTTTCGGTTTTGACCATCAATTGGTCAAGTCAAAGTTCAATCGAACTTTGCAACGTGATTGTAATCATGATGGTTATAATCCTTAGCGATTATACCCACTGATTACCACGTTAACTAGGCGTAGTGACGAGTCAAAGTTTCGGTCAAAATGCGTTTTAGCACGCATTTTGCAACGGAACTATTTTCGGGTATCAAAACCCATTGTTTTGATACCAAATCAGTTTTATAAGTTAGTTAAACATGTTTTGACATGTTTAACTCGTCACTATTAGTTTAGTGCTTGTTTAGGGTCGTAAGTTAAGCGGTCTAAACAACCGCTTAGACTCTCGAACCCGACCCGTTTGGTCGATCATTGGGATTAGACCAAGCTTGATTAGTGATCATAGTTGCTTAGGGAATAACCACTGAGGTTATACCTTATGATCACCTAGGATTGGTTAGTTATTTGTTAAGTAGCTTGTATGCCCATAAGAAATGACCAAAACGCCCTTATGAAGCATAAATCCGTATTTTACATATGTGAACATGTTTTTGACATATAATCTGATTTAGTAACATGTTTAGGTATTATTGGGCATATAAGACTTGACATAGCACATAGTTAACCATCCAAACATAGTTTTGCGCGAACGACGCATTAACGTAGCATAAGCTACCTTAATGGGTCATAACGGGTCAAAAGCACTTAGGCTAAGTTCCGATTTAGGATGTAGGGTTTGTTAAACCATATCACATGAGTTCCACACTCATTTGGTTTACAAGACCTCATTCTATCCGATCTTCCGAATTAGGTGTTGATTTATTTACTAGCAATCCGATTACTAGGTACTACTTGAATTTCCTTGGTTTGTCTGAGCTTCGCTAAGTTCTTTAGATCGAGGATACCCTATCATTCAATGTGAGTACATAGTTCCCCTATTTTACTGTTTTCAATTGTTTTGGGGTGATTCATATGTATTAAAACGATTTCGATATTTTAACGATGTTTTCAAAAACGATTAAGACGGTTTATATTAAACTAAACACAATTTCGATAATGTGAACGAAACTTGATGGTTGTAACTACATAACGAATGACATTCATTAGCATTGATCAAGCCGACCAGTATTAGGTTATGGTACCATAGGATCTGACAAATCCCATTATCAGACTACACCCATGGTTATGTGTGGGGGTTATGTAGGTGACGACCGAATCTGATGATTGTTAACTTACCCTTTGGTGGTTTGTTAATACGATAAATGAGGTGGTCGAGTCACGAAGGTTTGAATGTTATTAGCGAGATGACCAAAAGTAGTTTCACAATTAAAAAGAATACGATTTTGGGACGAATTAAACGATTTGGAACGACCTAAACGAAACAAACGATTTGAACGAACGATTGGTTTTGGGTAGTGATTAGATAATGGGACGGGTGTAGTATGATAGAAGCATGGTAGATACGCCGCCGGTACGTCTTATATATAAGTTCGTTTATCATATTACATTGCGGGTGATTATTTAGTTCACTTGGGAAACGATTTGAAACGATGTCACACAACGAGGTTTTCGAAATGATATAAACCATACGAGTTTCATTAACGAGTTTTAACGGGATGTTTTTTTACGAATTGGTTTACTAAAACTAAAGTCTTTGAGTTAGGAATCATGGCTACGAGATTTTATAAATTATAACCATCTTGATTTGAGTTGGTTAATCATGTTGCAATATTATATACTTTTCAAAACAAGGTTTTCACGGTATTGCAATATATAAACGAGCCATGATTCTGATACTCTTATAAAACCTATGTACTCGCCAGCATTTCTTTGCTGACTTTATTTTTACATATGTTTCAGGTGGTAATGCTTGATGTTGCGCGATGATTGCTAGGGAGCATGTTCACTCAGGATTTGGACGTAGCCTTAGTGACATAAAAATGATAGTGGAAAATGTTTAATTTGTTTGTTTGGTTTGAGACAATGTACATTATTTGATAATTCAATAAAATAAAACTTTTAAATACCATGGTTGTTGAAACGATGATTCTGTTACAACACTCCCCGACGTTTCCGCCACGGTTTTGTTGTTTTAACGTGGTCGGGGTGTGACAGAAGAGTTGGTATCAGAGCCAATGGTTATAGGGAATTAGGTTATTAGCAATGCTTTGACCTAGACTATAACTTTCTAGGACCCTAACGCGAGTTATCTTGCGTTTAGATTTTAAAACAATACTGTCACCTATTCTTAGGTGATAACCACAACGAAAACACAATAACAAATCCGCTTCGAAAATTAATCATCTATCCTTGGATGATTGATTGTAAGGTTTTGAACCCTTCCAGTTTGATTCATTTTCGGCTTTATGCTCTCTGAATTTTCAAAATCTCGTCAAAGTTTGGGTCTAAATAATGTGAACACGTGCAAACTGGAAGAGTGAATGCCTGTACCCTGAGTTTTCTGTCTAAGGCTAGAGTGTTCGTACAAATCCGCAGTATCGGACCAGTCACTCTTACCTGGGAACTCTTGGGGTGAGTGTTCACTTATAGGCGAGCATGTCTTCAGCGATACATTATTTTGACCTATTTACTTTGATTTGTCACTGCGTATCGTTTGTTTGTTCGAGGTAATGAACAAATGATCGCACTCCTTGTGTTTTGTCGATGTCTTCAATACCTCCTTTGTTTCTCCAATTGTCGACCTCACTCGTCTCTCATGTTTCTTTGTTAGACAATGCCTCCTCGACGCGATGCTCAAACTTTTACTGCTGAAGAAATCGCAGCCCTTGTCTCTCAGCAAATGGCTGTTGTACTTCCAGGCGTTGTGACCCAAATCCACGAGCTATACAACAACAACAATAATAACAACAATAATGCTCAATGTAATTTCAAGAATTTCAATTCTGCGAAGCCGCTTAAGTTTTCTGGGTCACAAGGAGCAACTGCACTCCTGCAGTGGTTTGAGAGTATCGAGAGCACAATCAGACATGTGCAGTGACCGAATGCGCATAAGGTTGAGTTTGCTTCAAGCGTGTTTGAGAAGCGAGCTCTTACATGGTGGAACGGAGTGATGCGTGATAGGGGTGCCGAAGTGGCATTAGCACAAACTTGGGAAGAGCTCCGAGCTCTCATGATGAGAGAGTTCTGTCCCCGTCACGAGATTCGAGCTTTGGAATGAGAATTCGATGATTTGAAACAAGACGGGGGAGAACACCGTGCTTATACGGATCGATTTGAGGAGCTCAGTTTGCTGTGCCCCACTATGGTTACCCCACTGGAGAAAGCAATCGAGAGGTATATCGATGGTTTACCCGATTCTATTCAGGATATTGTGACCGGCGTTAATCCTACTACCGTCCGTCACGCGATCGAGTTGTCGGCTACCTTGACTGAGTCCCAAGTCAGGAAGGGTAAACTCACCCGCAAGGGTGATAAAAAGAAGTCGACCGATTCTGACAAGGAAAAGGGTAAGGGTAAGAAGCAGGGTGAGTCTTCTAAAAAGTCGAGGAAGCGTAAGGCTTCCCAGAACTTTGCAGTTACTGCTCAGAACCCTCAGAACCCACCGACTCAACCTCCTACAAAGAAAGCATATGCTGGTACCGCACCTCACTGTGCTCGATGTAATGGTCACCATGTTGCCCAACAGGCCTGTAAACAGTGTGCTACATGTGGTAGACTTGGGCATTTGGCCAACATTTGTCGTATGGGTCAAAATCAGGCTGCTCAAGTTCCAGCACAAGCTCAAGGGAATGCTGCGAGATTCCCACCTGGTTCGTGTTTCAATTGCGGAGAAATGGGTCATTTCCGCAACAATTGCCCGAGATTGGTAAATGCTAATGTCAATCCGAATGCAAATGCGAACATGAATGTGAATCCCGCTCGTGGACGAGCATTCAATTTGAATGCAAACGAGGTGAGGGCAGACAACGAGGTTGTTAACGGTACGTTCCTTGTTAACAATCAACTTGCATTTGTTCTTTTCGATTCTGGTGCCGATAGGAGTTTTGTTTCATTTTCCTTTGAGCCTTTACTTGCGATACCTAGAACTATACTAAGGAAACCCTTATATGTCGAGGTTGCTACTGGTAAACCACTGGTACTCAATTCTGTTCTGCATGGTTGTCAATTAAACCTCGATAACCATCTTTTCCCCATTGACCTCATACCGATGCAACTTGGGAGTTTTGACATTATCGTGGGGATGGATTGGTTAACCAAACACCATGCTGAGGTGGTTTGTTTAGATAAGATCGTTGTCGAGCGATGTTCTGGAAGTTCGTGGCGAGAAACCATCTGGTGGATTGAAACTCATGTCTTGCACGAAAGTCCAAAGTTATCTACGAAAAGGATATGTTGCTTTTCTGGCACATGTCACCGAGGAGAAAGGCAAGAACAAGAGTATTTAGGATATTCCGATTGTTCGGGATTATCCAGAGGTGTTTCCTGATGAACTGCCTGGTTTGCCTCAAGTTTGTCAAGTCGAGTTTCATATGATCTTATACCCAATGCTAACCCGATTGCGAAAGCACCTTATCGTCTTGCACCGTCTGAGATGCAAGAGTTATCGAAACAGCTTCAAGAGTTATCTGATAAAGGATTCATCCATCCAAGCTTTTCGCCCTGGGGTGCTCCTGTCCTCTTTGTGAAAAAGAAAGATGGATCTTTTCGAATGTGTATCGATTATCGTGAGCTTAACAAGCTTACCATCAAGAATCGATATCCTCTACCCTGAATCGATGATCTCTTTGATCAGCTGCAAGGTGCTACATGTTTCTCCAAGATCGATCTGCGTTCTGGGTATCATCAGCTTCGTGTATTCGAAGAAGATATTCCCAAAACCGCTTTCCGAACAAGATATGGGCATTACGAGTTTACTGTCATGCCTTTTGGTTTGACGAATGCTCCAGCTATTTTCATGGACTTAATGAATAGGGTCTGTAAACCTTATTTAGACAAGTTCATCATTGTCTTCATCAACGATATTCTCATTTATTCGAAGTCTCGAGCCGATCACGAACAACACCTTCGTTTGACATTGGAACTCCTGAAGAAGGAACAACTTTTTGCTAAATTCTCCAAGTGTGAATTCTGGCTTAAAGAAGTTTAGTTCTTGGGTCATATTGTCAACGAGCAGGGTATTCATGTGGATCCATCCAAGATTGTTGCAACCAAGGATTGGAATACACCAATGACACCTACCGAGATTCGATCTTTCCTTGGTCTCGCTGGGTATTATCGTCGTTTTAGTTCGAACTTCTCTAAGATCGCGGTTCCAATCACTGCTTTGACTCAAAAGAATAAGCCTTTTGAGTGGGGACCCAAACAAGAAGAAGCGTTCCAAACGCTGAAACGGAAGCTATGTGATGCTCCTGTTCTATCTCTGCCCGAGGGAAACGATGATTTCGTTGTCTACTACGATGCATCCAACTTAGGCCTTGGTTGTGTTCTTATGCAACGAGGCAAAGTTATAGCATATGCGTCTAGACAATTGAAAGTTCACGAGAAGAACTACACGACTCATGATCTTGAGTTAGGTGCTGTAGTTTTTGCTCTAAAAATCTGGAGACACTACCTCTATGGTACGAAGTGTGTGGTTTTCACAAACCACAAAAGTCTCCAACATATTCTTAATCAGAACGAGTTGAACATGAGGCAACGACGTTGGGTCGAACTCTTGAACGACTATGATTGCGAGATTCGCTACCATCCTGGTAAGGCGAATGTCGTAGCCGATGCGCTTAGTCGAAAGGAGCGAGTCAAGCTTCATTCTGTTCGAACTCTAACTGATCTCCAAACTCGTGTTCTTCAAGCTCAGCAATCTTGTGTTTCACAAGATTTGATAGGTAAGGATTTACCACATCAGCTTGAGCTTAAACTCAAAACGAAAGACGATGGTTTACTCTATTTCATGGATCGTTTGTGGATTCCGAAACAAAACGATCTTCGCACTTTAGCGATGGACGAATCTCATAAGTCTCAATATTCTATCCATCCTGGTGCTGATAAAATGTACAAGGATCTTCGTACCAAGTTCTGGTGGCCTGGTATGAAGAAAGATGTTGCCTTGTATGTGTCGAAATGCCTAACTTGCCTCAAAGTCAAGGCTGAACATCAACGACCATCTGGTTTGCTTGTACAACCAGAGATACCGGTTTGGAAGTGGGAGAACATTGCGATGGATCTCATCACTAAATTACCGCGTACATCTAAAGGTCATGATGCTATTTGGGTTGTTATCGATCGATTAACGAAGTCAGCTCATTTTATTGCGATTCGCGAGGATCTATCTGCTGATAAACTTGCAAAGATTTATGTTGATGAGATTGTATCTCGACATGGTGTTCCTTTGGACATCATATCCGATCGTGATGCTCGATTTTCATCTCATTTTTTGAAAGCCATGCAATCTACTATGGGAACCCAACTAAATCTAAGCACTGCTTATCATCCCCAAACAAATGGACAATCTGAGAGAACGATTCAAACTTTGGAGGATATGCTTAGAGCATGCGTGATAGACTTTGGTGGTAATTGGGATTCTCATCTGCCATTGATCGAGTTCTCTTACAACAATAGTTATCATGCTAGCATTAAAATGGCACCGTTCGAAGCTCTCTACGGTCGAAAATGTCGTTCATCTGTTTGTTGGAACGAGACCGGTGAAGCTCAGCTTACTGGGCCGGAGCTTGTTCTGGAAACAACAGACAAAATCAAGAAAATTCGTGATCATCTTGTGACAGCTAGATGCCGTCAAAAGAGTTATGCAGATTTAGGATGTAAGCCCTTAGAATTTCAAGTCGGAGACCATGTCCTACTCAAGGTGTCACCTTGGAAGGGAGTGGTGAGATTTGGAAAGAAAGGAAAACTTGCACCACGATATGTTGGACCATTTAAGATTGTTGAAAGAGTTGGAAAGGTTGCCTATCGACTAGAGCTACCTCCAGAGCTTGGAAATATTCATCCGACTTTCCACATATCCAATCTGCGAAAGTGTTTAGCTGACGCTGATCTTCACATTCCACTCGATGAAATCCAAATCGACGAAACGATGCACTTTGTCGAGAAACCTGTGGAGATAGTGGACCGTACTTACAAACAGTTGAAGAACAAACGAATTCATTTGGTCAAGGTTTGCTGGGAATCCAAACGTGGCCCAGAGTTTTCTTGGGAATGTAAGGACCAAATGAAGGCGAAATATCCGCAATTGTTCTTACAATTGCATTGCGGGTCATTATTTAGTTCACTTGGGAAACGATTTGAAACGATGTCACACAACGAGGTTTTTGAAATGATATAAACCATACGAGTTTCATTAACGAGTGTTAACGAGATTTTTTTTTACGAATTGGTTTACTAAAACTAAAGTCTTTGAGTTAGGAATCATGGCTACGAGATTTTATAAATTATAACCATCTTGATTTGAGTTGGTTAATCATGTTGCAATATTATATGATTTTCAAAACAAGGTTTTCAAGGTATTGCAATATATAAACGAGCCATGATTCTGATACCCTTATAAAACCTATGTACTCGCCAGCATTTCTTTGCTGACTTTATTTTTACATATGTTTCAGGTGGTAATGCTTGATGTTGCGCGATGATTGCTAGGGAGCATGTTCACTTAGCATTTAGACGTGGCCTTAGTGACATAAAAACGATAGTGGAAAATGTTTAATTTGTTTGTTTGGTTTGAGACAATGTACATTATTTGATAATTCAATAAAACAAAACTTTTAAATACCATGGTTGTTGAAACGATGATTCTGTTACAACACTCCTCGATGTTTCCGCCACGGTTTTGTTGTTTTAACGTGGTAGGGGTGTGACACTTTGAGGTGTTCGGTGTGCTAAAATAAACTTTTTGGTCATTCAGGGACTAAAAGCTTCAAAAAGTGCATAAGTTTGCATTTTCGCGCATATCTTACGTTCTGAATACATACAGACATCCAAAAATTTATGTAATCATTAAAATATTATGATTTAGTGATTGGCATGATAAAATTCCATTCGTCGCGTAATTTGGATCGTTTTTCACGTACGTTCGTGTTTCATCGTAATTAACCGAATAACATGATCGTACGGCCAAACGAACCGACATCCGAGATATTTTTGAGCATATTTTAAGTTCCCAATACTTTAACTTCATTTTAGAGCCTTGAAATAGGGTTAACGGTGCTTAAACGTGCCAAAACGCATCAAAAATCAAGTTTGGAGATGCAGGGGCCTGTTCTGCCAACTTTACAAACTTACTGCCAGCAAATAGGGTCCTTACGGACCGTATGGAGTTGCTTACGGTCCGTAAGCCATCCCCAGCTCAGCAAACTTCATTTTTATAAAACCCAGCTGCTCCCACTGTTTTGCACATGGTTTCATTGAATTTATTGTTGGATCGGTTCCGTGACCCTAAAAGTCAGTTAAGGCAGTTCATCTTTGTTTACAAAGGCGGAAACAGAGTAAACTAAGTCACAACAGCTTTATTCCTTTCAATTCTTCTTTTATTAATCAATTCTGAGTCTTTACAATCAATTCTGACAAAAATCCGGCAGCACCTCGACTCACACACAAACACCAATGACTATCGCTTCAAATGACACACATCCCCTATTTAAAGACAGATGGGTTTCGCTTGAACGAGACAAGCGAATGGGTTTCGCTTGAACGTGCACAACATCAGTTTCAAGCGAACTCTGATCACTTGGTTTCACTTGAACTGCATATGTTATCCTTTCAAGCGAAACACCCTACTAACATACAATCTAACCCTAAATTCAATCCTATTGTGTGCTTGTTCATTCTATCAAGACATAAGACTTGTTAAAGATGGAGTTAACAGACACTAAGTGCACCAACAGACTCCCCCTTGGATGTTGACGAAGTCTTCGGCTTGAAGTCTTTAGTCTTTGTCTTTCTCCAAATTTGTCATTGTAAAGCTCTCTCTTCACAGGTTCAGGAACTCATCCTGGCTCCATCTTTAGTCTCCCCATTAACTGTTGATCCAGAATGTGAACTCCCCCTTTCATAAACTCCCCCTCTCGATAAACTAGGGCTTTAAATTCTGGTTCAAACTTTGTCATTTTCATTTCCATGGGGATTCATGTTACCTGCACAATCTCTACCTAAATATAAGATATATGACAATAACAGTTTCAATCCAAATTTATCTTTTAACCCTCAGTGTTTAGAAATCCACTTAAGTACTCAGGTTCTAGTTAATGACCCTGATTACTCAATTAATCTACCAAGTCCAACTTAATGACCTTGGTTGATCAGAGACAATTCACACTGACTTCTAGTCAATTTGTTCTGAAAATTTACAAGTTTCAAGTTAATGAACTTGCTTTAACTTTCCAATTTCACAAACTCGTCATGTTTAGCTCCAAACTCATTGTCCAGCCCAGAAACTTCCTGCATCTGCTTTCAGCTTTTGAATCTGAAGATCAACTCTCCACTTTGGTTTGTCAAAAATAAAGCAGAAATGAAAAATCTTTTTGGATTTTTAATAAAGCTTTCTAAACTAGAAATGAAATACAGAACTAAAAAGCAATAAAAGTAAACTATTTACAAACATATTTTTGGTTAAGCGTGTTAGGGAATCATATCAGCTATTCGACAAGTCACAAGTACCGTTAAGCTACAATTACATACTCAGAATTAAACAATTCACTTAGATTGTCGATATACTGATCCACTTTAAATTTCCACACAAATTTCAATTTGTCCAGGATATGGATTTAGTATTTTAGAGACTTAAACTTATACGTGTGTCCCACCTCTTGAATATACTCCCGTATCCAGATCCCAATATTCAGTCTTACAGGTGATTATAACACAAATGATATCTGTAAGGGGTTAATAATTTATGAAGAATCATGAGAGCTGAGGTCAGAACTACCGTTCAGCAGAGAGATCATGACTCAACTTTTGAGTGTGTCCCCTTTAGAGGATCTTTTTTACAACAGCATTACTAAGCAATTTTATTGTCTTATCATATATGCTGAGGGTGATGCTATGTTTCAAGCATTGCGGAAAGTATTATTCGAGGACTAGGTCAGAACTTCCATTCAGCAGAAGTCCCGGAATAATACCCCAGATATCACTGAGTATAAAGACCTAGTATATCAGAAAAAGGAATCTTTCAAACAAGATTTCAGGGGTTACCTATATATCCAAGTAGTGTTCCCCAAGAAATAAGTAAGTAAGATTTAGGTTTATATTCCGAACAAACCTACTAAATGTGTAAAAACCTATCGGCATATCATCAGTGAAACTGTTTAACTCATTTAAACATTCCATTTCTTTAGCATACCGTGACTGTTAAGCCGATGTACTATCATTTTCCCTTTTTACACAAGCTCTTTTATGGTTTTCTATTGTTTTTGGATTTTAAAAAAATATCTCATGTTTTTGTATTTTTGTCATTTTTTAATGTTTTTGTATTTTCTAAAATATTACCCTATACTCCCCTTAAATACCAAAACAGGTAAAAAATCGACAAACCATTGCAGATTGCTTCTCAACATCATCTACAATGTCTCCTTCATCAACACCAATGATCTCTTCCAACACCGATAAAAGCTTCATACCATTCAGTTTTAGCAAATATTTAAAACGTGTTTTATCAAATGCTTTGGTATGTAAATCGGCTTTTTGCTCGTCAGTGTGGATTTTCTCAATTCGTATCAACTTCTTCTCGAAACAATCGCGAATGAAGTGATGACGAATCTCTATGTGTTTCGTTTTAGCGTGATGAACTGGATTTTTTGTAATGTTAATCGCTGCCTCATTATCAACAAAGATAGGGGTGTTTAGAAATTGCAAACCATAGTCGCGCATCTGTTGCTGGATCCACAAGATATGAGAGCAGCAACTGCTAGCAGATACATACTCCGCTTCACATGTGGATAAAGCCACAGAGGTTTGCTTTTTTCATTGCCAAGTAACAAATCGTGATCCGAAAAACTGGCAACCTGCTGTTGTTGATTTAGCATTAACTTTGCAGCATCTGAAATCGGAATCGGAATACCCTTCGAGCGTAAAATAGCCTTCTCTTGGATACCACAACCCCAATGATGGAGTTCCTTTCAGGTAGCGTAATATCCTTTTCACAATCACCATATGCGAAGCTCTCGGGTTAGATTGAAATCTTGCTGCGAGGCAGGTTGGGTACATAATATCGGGTCTTGAAGCTGTCAAATGCATCAGCGATCCGATCATGGAATGATACATCGTTTCATCTACCTTCTCTCCGGTGAGATCAGGGTTTATCCCATGATTCATTGCTAATGGGGTGGAAGCTGGAGTAGAACCTGATATCCCGAATTTCTCCAAGATATCATGAACATACTTCGTTTGATGTATGAAAATTCATTTGGGTAGTTGATCAACCTGCAGTCCCAAAAAGAATTTCATCTCACCCATCGATGACATTTCAAATTTCTGCTTCATAACTCTTTCGAAATCTTTGCACAAATTTTCATTAGTTGACCCAAATATGATGTCGTCCACGTATATTTGAACTATCAGAAGATGACCATCGACTACTTTGGTGAAGAGAGTGGCATCCACTTTTCCACGGATGAAGCTGTTGGCTAGCAGGTGTTGAGACAATGTCTCGTACCAAGCTCTCGGGGCCTGGTGTAAACTATACAGCGCTTTGTCTAGCAAATAGACCTTGTCTTTGTGGATTGGATCGGTGAAGCCCGGTGGCTGACCGACATAAACCTCCTCCTTTACCTTTCCATAGAGAAAAGCCGATTTTACATCTAACTGATATACTTTGAAGTTTTTCCAAGATGCAAATGCTAGGAAGATTCTGATTGCTTCTAGTCTAGCAACCGGAGCATACACTTCAGTGAAATCTATACCCTCCTGCTGACTGAAACCCTGGACTACGAGTCGAGCTTTGTTACGAACCACAACTCCTCTATCGTCTCTCTTACACTTGAACACCCATTTGGTGTTGATCTTCCTTTGACCATCAGGCAAGTCCACTAACTTCCACACTCCCAACTTTTCGAATTGGCTCAGTTCCTCCTGCATCGCATTGACCCAAGAATCTTCAGTAAGCGCCTCTTTGTAAGTCCTTGGTTCAACCTGCGAGATAAAACAACTCAATGAGAATTCAGTTTGCAAAGGAGCAACTTTTGTATAAAAACATGTAAGCCCTTTATCAATCTGTCTTCGAGTGCGGACGCCTGTCTGCAATTCTCCAATGATCAATTCCTCTGGATGATATGAAAGATTTCGTGGCATCACTTCACCTGGAACATCTACATCACCTTCCAGATTAGTAACATTCTGATTTGCATCTTGTTCACTGACTGGGTTTGTTTGATTTGAGATCTGAATTTGCTCCCCCTCAGAATCTGAATCACCACGATCAAATACTGGCATGTTCTCAGATTCTTGATTATCAATCTGTGCCGACTGATTATCTTGAGCAACTTCATTTTGTTGGACATCATCATGTTCACCAGCATTGCTTGGACCTGCTTCATCATCATTTGAAGCTCGTCGCGGTCTTCTTAAATACTCAGCAGGAAACCTTTCCTGCGATTCTTCATACTCTCTTAGAATATCCAACTCATCAAAGAAGTCTTCTTCTTCATCCTGTTCTTCTTCCATGTCAAACGAATCCCACAATTTATCGTAATTAAAACGCCATGAATCACCGGGATTTTGAGGCGGCATAGTATACCCCTGACACTCAACATGTTGTGCTTCGATGATCTGCTTCAGACTTGGAACAAAGACACATCTTTGTGGACTTGAGTATCCCACAAATATTCCTTCAATACTCTTTGGACCAAACTTACCAAAAGGCTCTAGAACTGTACAAGGAGACCCAAACGGTTCTAAAAACTTCAAGTTCGGTTTGCGGTTATTGATCAATTCAAAGCATGTCTTGTTAAATTTCTTTACAGTGAGAACCCGGTTGAGTGTATAGCATGCGGCGGAAACTGCTTCTGCCCAAAAATTTATCGGTAGCTTTGAATCAGCAAGCATTGTTCTAGCCGTTTCGATTAGCGTCCTGTTTTTGCGTTCTGCGACTCCATTCTGCTGCGGAGTGTATGGAGCACTAAACTCATGCAATATACCTTTTTCATCACAATATTCTTCCATCTTGTTGTTCTTGAATTCAGTACCATTATCACTTCTGATTCTTTTGATACGCCTTTGGTACAAATTTTCAATCTTTCTGAACAACGCCATCAAACTATCAAACGTTTCATCTTTCGACTTAAAAAATGATACCCACGAAAATCTGGAATAATCATCAGTAACCACAAGACAATAGAGATCCCTTGTAATACTTTTGACGTTTACAGGACCAAACAAATCCATATGTAGTCTCTCTAACGGTCTGGAAACTGAATTAATTTGCTTTTTAGGGTGTGACTTTTTCTTCTGCTTGCCTTTGACGCAACTAATGCACTCCCCTTCCAGATGAAAACCTTTGATATTAACTCCAAGAACCAAATCATTGTGTACCAAGTGATTCATTTTTCTAAGATGTATATGCCCCATCTTCCGGTGCCACAACTTCGATTCTTTCTCTGTTGCTCTAGACACAAAGCAATGAGCCTGACTCGTGGTTGTAGTAGCTACACTCATGTCCAACACGTACAGATCATTGACTCTTGGTGCCCTCATGATAATCCATTCTTCAGGGATAACAAATCCTGGTTTCAAGATCAAACATTCTTTGTCTGTGAAGTGAGTGGTATACATCCTGTCACAAATCTGCGAGATGCTCAGCATATTATTTTCCAGCTCAGCAATGTAGTTAACTCTTTCAAACGTAACAATCCCATTGGATAACGTTCCTTCACCAACAATTCTACCACCTTGATTTCCAGCGAATCCAACATAACCTCCATTGATATTTCTAATATCATACAACAATCCAGTCTTCCCTGTCATATGTCGAGACGCTCCACTGTCCATAATCCATCGTGAAACAAGTCTCGGAAGTTCCTGCACATATCACAAACAATTCAATAAAGATGCCGAATCATGCTTCACAATTACCAACTAGGAAGCTCCGGCAAGTCCAAAATCTTTAGTGAGATTTTGATGCCACCCAAGCCTCTTTTGACTCAGGTAACTGGACTTTAATGTGAGATTTTGTAGTGTAAAGTGGCGGAAAATTTTTATCATTCATTTTTAAACTTTCAACTGATCCAATCTCAACCTTTTTGTATAAGAAAAACTCATCTATTTTAAGTTGACCGGTTGGTTGATTTTTCTTTTGAACATTCTTCTTCTCTGGTGGAGTAGAAGATTGTTTCTCCAACTTTTCATAATAATCCAAAGGAACATTCATCTTTACGAGTGTGGTGGAAGACGATTGTTTTTCCGACTCTGCAACCTTTGGTTTTTCAACCACTTTTGGCTTCCATGTTTGTTGAGATGATGCAACCCGTTTATAAAATTTGTCATTTTTAGTTACCAAGTTCTTAACAGGTTCAATTTTGATTTTTGATTTCTCATTTTTCAAAATTTTCTCAACAACCATTGGAGCTTTGCCTTTTTTTTCAACCTTCTTCTTACTACTCTCAACAACTTCAGTCTTAGGCTTAGAGTTGGTGCAATTTCTTGCAATGTGACCAACTTTGTTGCATCTAAAACACGTACGAGTATCAACTACCCGACTTATGCCTTCAGACTAAGGTTGTGAGACCCTCTTCTCAAAAAAAATTTCATTTGATTTCGAAAAGATTTCATTTTCCTCATCAGAAAGGGAACTTGAACCGTTCACACACACCTTCTTTTCAGCAAACTTCTTGTTTTGAAAATTCTTTCTTTGATAGTTCTTACCACCCTGATATCCACCCGACCAATTGTTTTGATTGTTATTATAAAAACGTGGTGGAACAACATGCTTTTTATAGTAAGCTTTATCTTTCTCAAAATTTATTTGCCTTTTTGTTTGTTTTAAACTCTTTACTTCAGACAAATCAATTGTAACACCTGTGCCTCCACGACCATCAAACAAATACCAAACCAACGAAATATTATATTTCATACTTGGGATTTGTAAAAATATGTGTATCATTTGCACATATCAATTCTCGTTCAATTTCAAGCTTTAAATCGCTTTCTGGAGGGTTATACGCGCTCTGATGAGTAGATATAACCAGTTTAATCCAACGAACACTCCGGAATAGTGAATTAGGCTTAACATACCTTAAATAACCTTTACATAACTTAGAAATAAGTTTTGGAAGGTTTGGTGTGGTGAAATCAAGTTAAATCGTTTACAGGGACTAAATTTGACAAACTGCGAAAGTATGCCAATTTGAACTGTAACAGACCTTCCGGAACATGACCATAAGTTAAACATACCATAAATATCCTTTACATAGCTTAGAAATAGGCTTTGAGGGGTTCGGTGTGCTAAAATAAACTTTTGGGTCATTCAGGGACTAAAAGTGCCAAAAAGTGCACAAGTTTGCATTTTCGCGCATAACTTACGTTCTGAATACATCCGGACATCCAAAAATTTATATAAGCATGACTATATTATATTTTAGTGTTCGCCATAAGAAAAATCCATTCGTCGCGTCATTTGGATCGTTTTTCGCGCTTGTGCGCATTCCGTCGTAATTAAGCGAACATCGCGTTCGTACGACCAAACGAACCGACATCCGAGATATTTTTGAACATATTTTAAGTTCCCTATACTTTAACTTCATTTTAGAGCTTTGAAATGGGGTTAACGAGCCTTAAACGTGTCGAAAATGGGCTAATTGCACTGCAGGGACCAAAATTGTAAATCTGCCAAAGTTGTTACCATACGGACCTCAACATTGGCAGCTTTGAGGTCCGTAAGGCAACCTGCAGACCAGATGCAGTGTATTAACAGCCTGTTTGCAGCTGTTTTAACCACAACCACACACTCACCACTTGCCTAATCAGCTGATAAGGACCAATTTAAGCCACCACAACTTTCCGACACTTGTACGGATGGGATCATGGCACGTTTTCCATGAAACGATCCTAACGGTTACCCGAAAACTATATATACCCATCCACCCCCATTGCATTTCTCACTAGAATTCTGATTTTGAGAGCTCTAAGTTGAAACCATTGTTTCATACCTGAGTTCTTGGATCGGGATTAGCATTCGGGGACCCTTCGTAAGTATTCTTTCGTTCTTTTCCTTATTTTACTGCTTTTCGAGTCAGAAAGTCAAACTTTGTTTGACTTTCAGCGTTGACCAGTAATGGTCAATGCGAAGTTCGTTTGAACTTCGCAACGTGATTGTAATCACGATGGTTATAGTCCTTTGGGACTATGCCTACTGATTACCACGTTGTCTAGGGTCGTAGGGTAAGCGATCTGATAAATCGCTTATACCTCGAACCCGACCCATTTGGTCGATCATTAGGATCCGACCAAATACATTAGGTGACCCTAGTATAGGGCATAACCTTCCGAGGTTATACCCTATGGTCACATCGTTTAAGTAGTTGTATGATAGGTAGTTTATATGCCTTAGGTAAATTACCAGAATACCCTTTTCATGTATAATTGGTAATTAAGCATATGTAACCTAAACTTTTGTCACATAACTGATTATGTAACATGTTTAGGCATATAACACTTGTCATAGGACTAGTTAGGCGGTCCGAACGCGTTTCACGCGCACGACGCGTTAAAGTAGCATAAGCTTCCTAAACGGGTCGTAATGGGTCGTATACAATTAGGTTAAGTTTCATTTAGTATGTAGGCTTTGTTAAACCATATCACACGAATCTCCACACTCGTTTGGTTTACAAACCCTAATGCTACCCAGTCTTCCGATTTAGGTCCGATTATTTAACATAGTTACCTATATTAGGTGCCGTTTGATTCCGAGATCTCTAGCACTGCTTGGTGGTTATCTTTAGACAACTGAGCAATCTTAGGTGAGTACATAGACCCCTCTTTTACTGTTTTCCAAACTGTTTTGGAGTGGAACACATGTGCCTACTTGTTACTTTCATGCTTTCCTGTTCTCACATCATATACATGCTATGTTCATTAGTACATTATAGTACATGATTTCATTACATCTTATGCTAGGTGTGCCCATTGTGTGCATTACTTGGTACATTGTTTTACATGACATTTCCTGCTAGGTGTGCCCATTGTGTGCATTACTTGGTACATTGTTTTACATGACATTTCATGCTAGGTATGCCCATTGTGTGCATTACTTGGTACATTGTTTTACATGACATTTCATGCTAGGTATGCCCATTGTGTGCATTACTTGGTACATTGTTTTACATGACATTTCATGCTAGGTATGCCCATTGTGTGCATTACTTAGTACATCGTTTTACATGACATTTCATGCTAGGTATGCCCATTGTGTGCATTACTTAGTACATCGTTTTACATGACATTTCACGCTATGTATGTTCATTTGATTACATACTTAGTGCATTGTTTTTCACATGCTCACATTTTGTTATGACATTTGGTTTGTTTACATGGGACAATATATCCATTAACATTAGCTACGCCGTTCGTTAGTAGGTAGTGGTACCATAGGAATTGACAACTCCCGTTCCGGACATCCCAG
This sequence comes from Helianthus tuberosus, assembly GCA_030545235.1. NCBI lineage: Eukaryota > Viridiplantae > Streptophyta > Magnoliopsida > Asterales > Asteraceae > Helianthus > Helianthus tuberosus. The sequence continues at coordinate 105,371,772 of CM060443.1, forward strand.
GGAAAGGGGACAGAAAGGAATGACCGAATTCGTTGACATTAAGACAGATAGACCTTTAATTTGTTTAAAGGGTTTTATCACCACAGTCGCCAGGCTTGGATGTATGCATTTTCACAATACCGCATAAATGTACATATTAAATATTTGCATGCATTTACACAAAACATAGCTTTGATTTAAACCAAGTTTTACTTCAATACTTTGTTTTTGTGCATATGGTTTAGTTGAGACCTTTCACTTGCCATACATGGATATTTTGACATAGACATTTGACATGGATATTTGACATAGACATTTGACATGGATATTTGACATAGACATTTGACATGGATATTTGACATAGACATTTGACATGGATATTTAACTTAGACATTTTGACATGATTTACATCTTGACATGAACATTTTACATTGTTTGGTTTGGTTTGATTAAGTGATTAAGTAACGAGGCGTGTGTAATATGATACAAGCATGGTGGATACGCCGCTGGTACTTCCTATATATAAGTGTTTGTATGGTATTACATGACGTAACGTTATTTGAATCATTTCAGTTTGAGACATAGAACATTTTATACAAATAACATACTTTTCACAAGACATTGATTTATAAACAACTTATCTTATGCAAACACATTTTACTTGGTTATTCATTTAACCTTACATTTATTTATACTTATCATCTGATCTTATCATTTTTCAAATGATTTAAAAGACAAAGCAAATAACAAGGTTCATGACTAAACATTTTCTCAAACATAAGTCATGAATCTTATTTTCACAAAACCTATGTATCTCACAGGCATTTTTATGCTGACGTACCTATTTTCACATGTGTTTTTCAGGAGCTGTTGCATAAGATGTTCAAGATACACATAGACAGACTTGGGCTTTAGTGACAATAAAAGATGCAAGACTAGTTAATTATGTTGTATTTCTTTGTTTGTTAAGACATTGTAACACTTTTAATCAATAAAACGAAACTTCTATTGCCATGGATTTGAAACAATTAATTCTGTTACAACACTCCCCGATATTTCCGCCACGTTTTGTATGTTCCACGTGGTCGGGGTGTGACAGAAAAGATGGTATCAGAGCCAATGGTTATAGGGAATTAGGTTATTAGTAATTAGTAATGCTTTGACCTAGTCTATAACCTTCTTAGGACCCTAACGCGAGTTTACTTGCGTTTAGTCATAAAACAATACCGTCACCTATCCTTAGGCGACAACCACAACAAGAACATAAATTTCAAAACCTCTTTGAAAACTAATCATCTGTTCTAGGATGATTGATTACTAGGTTTTGAACCCTCTATTTTAAGGTTTTGAACTCTCTATTATATGGTTTTGAAACCCTTTGAGTTTTCAAATTTCATCAAGGTTTTGGGTTTTAAATAATGTGAACACGTGCAAACTGGAAGGGTGAATGCCTGTATTCTGAGTTTTCTGTCTAGGCAAGCACTTCGTATACATCTCATCAGATGCGAGACCAGTTGTGCTTACCTGGGAATTCTTGGGATGAGTGTTCACTTATAGGCGAGCATGTCTTCGCGATACATTATTTTTGACCTATTTACTTTGATTTGTCACCATCTCATTTGTTTGCCTTAGGTAACAAACAAATGATCACAATTTTCATTCGTTACCATTCTGTATTGATTATCCAATAACCTTTCACTCGTTTCTTCCTCTGTCTTTCATTTTCTTCTAGAATGTCTATTCCTCTTGGCACTGGTCAAATGCCCGAGCGAACAGCCAAATTTGTCCAGCAAATTGGCGAAGTGATTCAGAGGACTGTGGATTTAGGTATTGCCATGGCTCGTCTTAACAATGAAGCCTCTCGTCTCGACAATGAAGCCACTCAAGAGCCACCAAAGGAAGCAGAAGTCAAGACTACACCAAAGTCAAGGAAGCGTAAGGCTTCAAGGAAACCCGCAACGGTTACACCTAATCAAGCGGGACCTAGCCATGTGGCAAGGCCACCAGCTAGGAAGCCATACAACGGAATTGAACCCTTGTGCAACCAATGTACCCTTCATCATCACCCTAATGTGAAGTGCCGCAAATGTCAGATTTGTGAACTTATAGGTCATACAGCAAGGGTTTGCCCAACTGCAGCTGTACCAAGTCAAGCTGGCGACACTCCTGCTCAAGCTCGTTTCTCACGAGGGCTTTGCTATAACTGTGGCGAGATGGGCCATTTCCTAAGGGATTGCCCAAAGCTTGCTAATGCAAATTTGACCCACGGATGAGCAGTTGGCTGAGTAGAAGATGTTGCTGTCTTATGCTTTTGTTCTTTTGTTATCCTTGTAAGGTGAAACAATCTGTTTTGTTTATAAATAAAAGTTGTTGTTCACAATTCTGATATACGAGTGTAGTTACATGTGTGTATGACTTTTCATATGATACCTACATCAAGGAACTATGTACCTTACAAACTACTCTTGTAATTTCTCTCTTTCAAATGATTGCTCATGATTCCCTCGGAAATTTCAAGTACTCGTTTCACTCTAAGAAACAAAGTACAGAAAACTAAGTGACATTATGAGTAATCGTGCTTTTCGCACATCTGTGCCTTTAAATCCTTGGTTAGATAACTAAGGGTATTTTCAAATCTCGTACCCATTACGTTTTGATTTTTCAACATACACAGTACCAGTATTTCAAAACAATCTTCATGATCTCAAAACATTTCATATAGTTTGAAAACAATTTTTCTAGATGCATTGTCTATGTTATTTCAAAAACATTGGCCATGTTATCAAAACCAACCTTTCTAATTTCAAAATATTTCATATAGTCTAAAGACAATATTAACACAATACATTTTTGATCAAGTGCATGATTTCGAAAAGCATCATTAATGTCTTTCAAAAACCTTATACATAATTTCAAAATTCATCTCGCATGATTTTAAAAACATTTTTGTAAATATATCTACCTAATACACCTACTTTATTTCAAAAGTATTATATATAAGGTTTCAAAAACGTTAAACACCTTTTTCTTAAAAGAACCCCATGCATAGTTTTCAAAAATATTTTCCTCATACATTGACTTAACCTTCAAAATTCTGCTTCATATGTCGCCTTGACATATCAAGCATCTCAATTTCATAAGCATTTTTACTTCATGTTTTGACATAAGCACGTCCAGTGCAAGGTTTCAAAACATCTTCAACTTCTAAAATCCATAAGGGATCTTTTTATTTTCACAATTAGATCCTTGTGGATGATCATCATTCAAATCAGAGTCCTTAATTGGATTCCTTATTTACCTAAATTCGAACATTTCGGTTCCTTATAATCGAAATCGAATTTTTTCTTTTAAAGATCTTTCTATCTTTATAGTTAGATTCTTGATAATGTTTAAAGTACCAAATGAAATCCACGAGATGGATTCCTAGTGTGCTTTAAATACATGTACTCTGTTAGCAGAACAAACTTCTAGTTAAACAATTTTGTGGTTATGTGACTATGTGTTTATTCATCTCATGTTTTCTTTTATGCATTTTTTGGTGTTTTTAATACTCTGGATATTCTATATCCAAATCCTTGCAGGATCTTTCATATCTTCATATGAGGGATTCGTAGCAGGATATTCAAAAGGTACTACCTTTAATCCTTAAATGGGCTTCTATGTAATAGTTAAGACCCTTGGATTATATAGTACCACTCCATGATTCATAAGAGACCCTTTAGTGGTCTAATCAAAAAGATTGATTCACAATTTGGTTAAAGAATGACATCTAGTGATGTAGCTGAACAGACTCCTTGATAGTCTATTTAAATCATTTATTGATTTAGTCTAAAGGACTCTATGGCGGTCTAAGTCACGCTCATCACAGGATTTTTCATTTGGTTTTGCCCTACACATTATAAAATAGACTGTGTGAACTGTGCAAGGAATTCTCTAATTATGGATGCGCACATAATTATGAGATTTAGTGCACAGAAATCCAGTAAGATTTTTTTTATGTGTAAGAACCGATAGTGACAACAATAACGAAATGAGAACGATGTAATGGAGGTACGGTGGACGCACCAATGACGCTTCATATCCTTGTATATAAGTATCCCTCTTACATTGCAATCATGATGTTATTAAAGTTACTAGAAGTTCAGAACCCAAACCAATGTTGTTCGATCTTTTCAACTTCATGTTTTAAACTCTTACAAGTTTCCTCTAAATAAATTTCGGGACGAAATTTCCTAAAGTAGGGGAGACTGTAACACCTGTGCCTCCACGACCATCAAACAAATACCAAACCAACGAAATATTATATTTCATACTTGGGATTTGTAAAAATATGTGTATCATTTGCACATATCAATTCTCGTTCAATTTCAAGCTTTAAATCGCTTTCTGGAGGGTTATACGCGCTCTGATGAGTAGATATAACCAGTTTAATCCAACGAACACTCCGGAATAGTGAAATAGGCTTAACATACCTTAAATAACCTTTACATAACTTAGAAATAAGTTTTGGAAGGTTTGGTGTGGTGAAATCAAGTTAAATCGTTTACAGGGACTAAATTTGACAAACTGCGAAAGTATGCCAATTTGAACTGTAACAGACCTTCCGGAACATGACCATAAGTTAAACATACCATAAATATCCTTTACATAGCTTAGAAATAGGCTTTGAGGGGTTCGGTGTGCTAAAATAAACTTTTGGGTCATTCAGGGACTAAAAGTGCCAAAAAGTGCACAAGTTTGCATTTTCGCGCATAACTTACGTTCTGAATACATCCGGACATCCAAAAATTTATATAAGCATGACTATATTATATTTTAGTGTTCGCCATAAGAAAAATACATTCGTCGCGTCATTTGGATCGTTTTTCGCGCTTGTGCGCATTCCGTCGTAATTAAGCGAACATCGCGTTCGTACGACCAAACGAACCGACATCCGAGATATTTTTGAACACATTTTAAGTTCCCTATACTTTAACTTCATTTTAGAGCTTTGAAATGGGGTTAACGGGCCTTAAACGTGTCGAAAATGGGCTAATTGCACTGCAGGGACCAAAATTGTAAATCTGCCAAAGTTGTTACCATACGGACCTCAACATTGGCAGCTTTGAGGTCCGTAAGGCAACCTGCAGACCAGATGCAGTGTATTAACAGCCTGTTTGCAGCTGTTTTAACCACAACCACACACTCACCACTTGCCTAATCAGCTGATAAGGACCAATTTAAGCCACCACAACTTTCCGACACTTGTACGGATGGGATCATGGCACGTTTTCCATGAAACGATCCTAACGGTTACCCGAAAACTATATATACCCATCCACCCCCATTGCATTTCTCACTAGAATTCTGATTTTGAGAGCTCTAAGTTGAAACCATTGTTTCATACCTGAGTTCTTGGATCGGGATTAGCATTCGGGGACCCTTCGTAAGTATTCTTTCGTTCTTTTCCTTATTTTACTGCTTTTCGAGTCAGAAAGTCAAACTTTGTTTGACTTTCAGCGTTGACCAGTAATGGTCAATGCGAAGTTCGTTTGAACTTCGCAACGTGATTGTAATCACGATGGTTATAGTCCTTTGGGACTATGCCTACTGATTACCACGTTGTCTAGGGTCGTAGGGTAAGCGATCTGATAAATCGCTTATACCTCGAACCCGACCCATTTGGTCGATCATTAGGATCCGACCAAATACATTAGGTGACCCTAGTATAGGGCATAACCTTCCGAGGTTATACCCTATGGTCACATCGTTTAAGTAGTTGTATGATAGGTAGTTTATATGCCTTAGGTAAATTACCAGAATACCCTTTTCATGTATAATTGGTAATTAAGCATATGTAACCTAAACTTTTATCACATAACTGATTATGTAACATGTTTAGGCATATAACACTTGTCATAGGACTAGTTAGGCGGTCCGAACGCGTTTCACGCGCACGACGCGTTAAAGTAGCATAAGCTTCCTAAACGGGTCGTAATGGGTCGTATACAATTAGGTTAAGTTTCATTTAGTATGTAGGCTTTGTTAAACCATATCACACGAATCTCCACACTCGTTTGGTTTACAAACCCTAATGCTACCCAGTCTTCCGATTTAGGTCCGATTATTTAACATAGTTACCTATATTAGGTGCCGTTTGATTCCGAGATCTCTAGCACTGCTTGGTGGTTATCTTTAGACAACTGAGCAATCTCAGGTGAGTACATAGACCCCTCTTTTACTGTTTTCCAAACTGTTTTGGGGTGGAACACATGTGCCTACTTGTTACTTTCATGCTTTCCTGTTCTCACATCATATACATGCTATGTTCATTAGTACATTATAGTACATGATTTCATTACATCTTATGCTAGGTGTGCCCATTGTGTGCATTACTTGGTACATTGTTTTACATGACATTTCCTGCTAGGTGTGCCCATTGTGTGCATTACTTGGTACATTGTTTTACATGACATTTCATGCTAGGTATGCCCATTGTGTGCATTACTTGGTACATCGTTTTACATGACATTTCATGCTAGGTATGCCCATTGTGTGCATTACTTAGTACATCGTTTTACATGACATTTCATGCTAGGTATGCCCATTGTGTGCATTACTTAGTACATCGTTTTACATGACATTTCACGCTATGTATGTTCATTTGATTACATACTTAGTGCATTGTTTTTCACATGCTCACATTTTGTTATGACATTTGGTTTGTTTACATGGGATAATATATCCATTAACATTAGCTACGCCGTTCGTTAGTAGGTAGTGGTACCATAGGAATTGACAACTCCCGTTCCGGACATCCCAGGGAAAGGGGACAGAAAGGAATGACCGAATTCGTTGACATTAAGACAGATAGACCTTTAATTTGTTTAAAGGGTTTTATCACCACAGTCGCCAGGCTTGGATGTATGCATTTTCACAATACCGCATAAATGTACATATTAAATATTTGCATGCATTTACACAAAACATAGCTTTGATTTAAACCAAGTTTTACTTCAATACTTTGTTTTTGTGCATATGGTTTAGTTGAGACCTTTCACTTGCCATACATGGATATTTTGACATAGACATTTGACATGGATATTTGACATAGACATTTGACATGGATATTTGACATAGACATTTGACATGGATATTTGACATAGACATTTGACATGGATATTTAACTTAGACATTTTGACATGATTTACATCTTGACATGAACATTTTACATTGTTTGGTTTGGTTTGATTAAGTGATTAAGTAACGAGGCGTGTGTAATATGATACAAGCATGGTGGATACGCCGCTGGTACTTCCTATATATAAGTGTTTGTATGGTATTACATGACGTAACGTTATTTGAATCATTTCAGTTTGAGACATAGAACATTTTATACAAATAACATACTTTTCACAAGACATTGATTTATAAACAACTTATCTTATGCAAACACATTTTACTTGGTTATTCATTTAACCTTACATTTATTTATACTTATCATCTGATCTTATCATTTTTCAAATGATTTAAAAGACAAAGCAAATAACAAGGTTCATGACTAAACATTTTCTCAAACATAAGTCATGAATCTTATTTTCACAAAACCTATGTATCTCACAGGCATTTTTATGCTGACGTACCTATTTTCACATGTGTTTTTCAGGAGCTGTTGCATAAGATGTTCAAGATACACATAGACAGACTTGGGCTTTAGTGACAATAAAAGATGCAAGACTAGTTAATTATGTTGTATTTCTTTGTTTGTTAAGACATTGTAACACTTTTAATCAATAAAACGAAACTTCTATTGCCATGGATTTGAAACAATTAATTCTGTTACAACACTCCCCGATATTTCCGCCACGTTTTGTATGTTCCACGTGGTCGGGGTGTGACATCAATTTCAACCATTTTGAACACATTTGTCAATTTTGAAACATTTACATTCTCCAGAGAAAACTCAGAATCCGAATACAACTTATCAGATCCAGCCATCTTGTACATGACAAGACCCGGTTCATCACCTAAGTTGTTTTTGGATTTTGGTTTCTGAATGTAATTGTCCAGAAAACATTTTTCATCCTCAGCTGAATCACTATCCAAAACACTTTCAGCCATGCCTTTAACAATCTCAGTTTGAACACTATCATCAGATGATGATGAAGAAAATGTCACATCAATTGAATCAGGAAGTTTGACTTCATTTTCTTCCTCAAGATTAACCAACCCAGATTGCTTTTTCGAATAATTGTCTAGAACTGGTGGTGGAACTTGATGAAAACCCACCCCGGTTCCATCACAGTATACATCTTCGCCTGCTTTGTCTTTCCCGATGGGTTTGGGAATAATGTGTTGCAAAACAAAGCTTGCAGAGTTGTAACTGTTCAATTTCAAATTGATACGCTCATTCTCAATATTGGCTTCTTCAAACTGAAGTTTCAATTTAGCGATCTCATCCAATTGTTTGTTGATTAATTCTTCTTTGATTCTCAAAACACATTGCAATTGGCAATTTTCTTTGTATGTTTTACCGTTTCTATCATCATTATCTTTAACCGTGCTTTTAAGCTTCTCAAATTTTTCAGTGATCTGACGATTTTCAAGAACTAACCTCTCATTTTCTTTCCTAACCTTTTCTTGATCAATTTTATCAGTTTCAAGTTTGTTAGTTAATTCTTTTAATCGTTCAGTTGAAGCTTTCACCATTTTGTCACGATTAAGGATTTGATCCTCAACACTTCTGACTTTAGCAGTCAGATCCTCAATCTTCTTACCTTTGAGATAAGTGTTTGTACTACAAACCTTGCATTCTTTGATGCAATTTTTGCAGTCAACATCACCACTGACTTTCTTACCTGACTCAGTCGTTGACGCGTTTAAATTGACCTGGCTTTTAGACTCGTAGACGGATTTAGAATCTACCTCAAGTGCCTTAGCAGCCAGCACCTTGTCAGCCATTTTTCCCATGTTTTCAGCATTCAACTCCTGCGTCGTGTCAATGATTCCATTATCAATCTTCTTTGACTTCTCTTTCTCTTCTTTCTCCTTCTTCTCTTTCTCTTCTTCTTCTCCGCTTCCCCACCATTTCTTCTGCCAATAATCATCTTCAACTTTGTACTCTTTGATTATGGTTTCCACATCAAGAGTGTTATGATCAATAGCAATGTTTCCATAGGGTCAAGATAACATTCTCTGTCTGGATCCCATCTTTTTGCTCTTTTTGCTTCAGAATAGATACCAGATATTCTGATCAATTTGTTCGTGGCTAACAGCTTTCTGTGATTATACTTTTGTTCTTCAGTTCTGTTATCTTTCCAAGGAATAGGTTCAGTTTTTGCCATGAAAGCATATCCAACCGCATCCTCTTCAGGTAACAACTCGCTCCAGTCGAAACCTTCATCGTCGTGAATTACCGCAAGAGCTCTAGATTTTTCTTTGTTATCTTCAATCTGCTTCATTCTTGGCGGCTCCGATTTATTCTGATGATATATTGCCTTCTTGTAGTAGTCTTCTCTAAATGGGTTTTCAGACTCATCAGCATACGCGTTTCTGTATTCACGCTTAAAGTGACCTTTCTGTTTGCACTTGAAGCACGTCACCTTGGACTTATCAAAGCCCAACTTGGTAGATGGTCCACCAATTGACTTCCTCTCGGTTATCTCCATGAAACGCTGTGCTCGACGAACTGCACTGGCCATACACCACCTTATGTCGATCAGTTCCATTTCTTCAGGATCTATTAGATCATAGTCCTCTTTTGTTAGGTTGGTGTTGCCAATCTTCCCTGCTATAAGGCTTTCATACGATTCCAGTACCGATGCTAGGAAAACCATCTGTTGTTTGGCAGACTCCTCGCTGAAGTTCTGAGCGTTCTTTAAGTCTACAGCGATGTTGCATTGAAATAAGTTCTTTGCATCAGAATGATTTGCAGATGACGAAGATCCACTGTGAAATCCACTGCTTTGACTTTCTTTGTTTGATATGTTAACATTTTCGGCAGAAAAAGCTGTCTTGGGAGATGTACTCTTTGGCATCATGCTCTTTGGATAATACAAATCCAAGTTCTGCTGATAAGACGAATGATTGACTTTGTGTGTCTTCTTTAATTCCAACTCGTGACTCTCTAGTCTCCCAATCAGCAAGTCTACTGTCAACACTTCTGGCGGCTTGATAGTATTCTTTAGCATCAACGCATAATATTGCCAATCCATCTCATCTGGCAACGAATCAAACAATTTGTCAACTAACTCATCTTCAGTATAGGAAATCCCATATCTCGCCAGTTCCAGCTTCAGGTGCCCAAACCTCTCAATCATTTTACAAACTGATTCATTCTTTAAACACCCAAACAAATCAAACTCTTTTCTAAGAAGTTTCTTTTTGTTCTTCACAATTTCTGTGCTTCCTAAACATTTGGTTTTCAACTTATCCCAGAGATCTTCAGCACTAGAGTATTCGATCAAAGATATTATATCTTCTCGAACAGATTGAAACAGCAACGCAACACATTTCTGCTTAGCAACAAATGATTCTATCTCTTCAGGTGAAGTTAAGCTTTCGCCACGTTTGCATCCATCATGGTATCCATTTTTTAGACTCTTCCAACTAGGAAAAGCAAAGGCCATCAACCAATCCTCAAATTTCTTTGCCCACCGACTGTATTCTTCTATAGCCATCAACTTCGGGGTTTGTTATAGGTTCCGAAAGCACTTTCAACCTCCAAGGCATCCGATAACTTTTTCTTTGTGTTTGACGAGTTCTCATTTGTGTTGCTAGAAGAAGTATCGTCTCCATAATTTCCAGCAAAAGCATACATGTCGCTAAACGGGTTCATGAAAATATCATCCATCTTGAATGTACCTGAAAAATCAGCAAACACTTAGAACTTTCTTGATTTTGAAAAATTCAGATTCAAGCGAAACCACTTGAAGTAAAATGACTTCAAGCGAAAGCAACAAGATCAATCAATTCAAGCGAAACACGGCCTGTTGAAGCGAAAGGTCCTGGTTCGCTTGAAATTTCAAGCGAAAGGTGTATTTTCAAGCGAAAGATGTATTTTCAAGCGAAAGATGTATTTTAAAGATATTTCGCTTGAGTTTTTCAAGCGAAAGTGTGATTTTCAAGCGAAACGTGTGATTTTCAAGCGAAACTCCGAAGTACAATTTCAAGCGAAACACCGTTTTATGTCATTTTTTATCAGTTTTAATTCGTATTTTGATCTGATTCTTTGTAGGATTTGTTAATACTATGTTTTACACAACATATGTGAAAATCAGGCCATTTCAACCGTTAGAACTCGTTCAAATTAGAAAAGTATGAGAAGAAGTGAATAGAAATGAGAAAATCCGGTAGAATCAAGCTGCTATGGTATGAACTCCTCGTCCTGAGCTCTGATACCACTTGTTGGATCGGTTCCGTGATCCTAAAAGTCAGTTAAGGCAGTTCATCTTTGTTTACAAAGGCGGAAACAGAGTAAACTAAGTCACAACAGCTTTGTTCCTTTCAATTCTTCTTCTATTAATCAATTCTGAGTCTTTACAATCAATTCTGACAAAAATCCGGCAGCACCTCGACTCACACACAAACACCAATGACTATCGCTTCAAATGACACACATCCCCTATTTATAGACAGATGGGTTTCGCTTGAACAAGACAAGCGAATGGGTTTCGCTTGAACGTGCACAACATCAGTTTCAAGCGAACTCTGATCACTTGGTTTCGCTTGAACTGCATATGTTATCCTTTCAAGCGAAACACCCTACTAACATACAATCTAACCCTAAATTCAATCCAATTGTGTGCTTGTTCATTCTATCAAGACATAAGACTTGTTAAAGATGGAGTTAACAGACACTAAGTGCACCAACATTTATGGACTGGTTTTGGATGCCCCTTGTATTGCAAAACCATGGGCACACATGGAGGGCCAAGATTGAAGCTCGGATTTCAAGAAACGATCCTAACGGTTCTCCGAAATCTATAAATACCCCACCCCTACAACTCACACTTGATCTGATTTGTTCTCTAAGTTGAAGTGTAAACACTTCATACCTGGGAATATCTAGATCAAACCTCCATTTCTTGGACCTGTTGTAAGTTTTCTTTCGTTCTTTTACGCGTTTTAAGCGTGAAAGTCAAACAAGTGTTTGACTTTCAGCTTTGACCAGTTTATGGTCAACACAAAGTTCGTTTGAACTTCGCAACGTGAGCATAATCACGATGGTTATAGTCCTTTGTGACTATACCTACTGATTACCACATTATGTAGGTATAGTGACGAGTCGTAGTTTCGGTCAAAATGCGTATTCTTGCGTATTTTGCAACCAAACTACTTTTGGGTATCAAGACCCTTTGTTTTGATACCAAACTTGTTTTCAAACCTCGTTAAACATGTTTTAACATGTTTAGCTTGTCACTTTAGGTTTAGTGCTTATACAGGGTCGTAAGATAAGCGATCTAAACAATCGCTTAGACTTTCGAACCCGACCCGTTTGGTCGATCATTAGGATCCGACCAAACACATATTGTGACCATAGTTGCATAAGGAATAACCTTCCGAGGTTATACTTTATGGTCACTTAGCCTACTTAGTTGTATGATAGGAAATTATATGCCTTAGGAAAAATGACCAAAATGCCCTTTTTACGCATAATTTCATTTTAAGCATATGTAACCTAAATTTTGACATCTAAACTGATTAGGCAACATTATTAGACATGTTAACGCATATAATACTTGTCATAGGACTAGTTAGGCGGTCGGAACGCGTTTAACGCGAATGACACGTTAAAGTAGCGTAAGCTACCTAAACGGGTCGTAATGGGTCGTAAGCACTTAGGTTAGGTTTCATTTTAGAATGTAGGCTTTGTTAAACCATATTGCATGAGTTCCTATACTCATTTGGTTTACGAAACCTCATTCTATCCGATCTTCCGATTTAGGTCTGTTTATTTACATAGTTACCTATATTAGGTGCCGTTTGATTCCGTGATCCCTCTAGCTTTGCTTGGTTGTTATTCAAGACTTCTAAGCACCCTCAAGTGAGTACATAGACCCCTCTTTTACTGTTTTCAAATGTTTTGGGGTGAAACACATGTGCCTACTTGTTACTTTCGTGTTTTTCATGATTTTATATCATATGCTTGTTATGTTCATTAGTACACTTATAGTACATGATTTCATTATGTTTTTGCTATGTATGTCCATTTAGAGCATACTTAGTACATTGTTTTACATTACATTTTATGCTATGTATGTTCATTTGTTGCATACTTAGTACATTGTTTTACATTGCATTTCTGTTGCATATGTTCTCGTAGCATATGGACACATTGTTTTTAATTTCTACCTTGTATGTTCACTTAGCATACTAGGTACATTATTTTCATAAAACATGCTTACATTTGGTATAACATTTGGTTTGTTTAACGAAACTAATACATTCATTAACACCGATCATGCCGCTCGATAGTAGGTAGTGGTACCATAGGACTTGACAACTTCCATTTCTGAAATCCTAGGTTTGTTTGGGTAGAAGAAATGACCGAATCCGAATACATTTCTAGGTAGACCTTTGACTTTGTTCTAGGGTTTATCCTACAGTCTCAAGGCTTGGATGTAGACGTTTAACATTACGGCATAGATGTTTGTATTAGTAAAGCATGCATTATTTTACAAAACATAACTTTTGATTTTAATTTATCAAATGCATTGTTTTGTATATTTCTTTCTTATAGGGATGAGTAAATGCTTTTAATCAATAAATGCTTTTATTCACTATACATTACATTTGTTTAAACATTACATTTTGGTAGTTTGTTTGGTAAGTGATTTAAATAACGAGACGTGTGTAATATAATAAAAGCATGGTGGATACGCCGCTGGTACTTCCTATATATAAGTGCTTTTATGGTATTACAAATCGTAGCGTTATTTAAACCATTTCAAGTTAGACATAATACATTTCACACTTATATCATATCTTCATGAAACATTGTTTTACAAACAACAGATTTTATACAAACTCATTTTACTTGGTTATTTATTCCTCTGTGCATCTTTCTTTTATATCATCTGATTTCTTATCACTGTTTGTATGATTTATAAAAGAAAACATTTTACAAGGTTCATGACTAATTTTTGTTAAAACATTTTCTTTTAAACTTACAAGTCATGAATCCTATTTTAATAAAACCTATATATCTCACAGGCATTTTTATGCTGACGTACCTATTTTCACGTGTGTTCTCGGAAGATGATGCATAGGATTGATCAAGATACACTTAGGCGGACTTGGGCCTTAGTGACAATAAAAGATGCAAGACTAGTTAATTATGTTATGGTTCTTTGTTTTTAAAACATTGTAACTTCTTTTATTCAATAAAACAAAATTTAAATTTCCATGTGTTATGAAACAATGATTCTGTTACAATACTCCCCGACGATTCCGCCGCGATTTGTTGTTTTACGCGGTCGGGGTGTGACACAAAGGCTTACCCAAGAATTTCGTTATGGAAATTCCAACCATGGGAAAAATGTAGGTTCTACCTCTGCACCTTACTGTAAAGCCTGCAAGAAGAAGCATTCAGGAAAATGCTCCACCTACTGTAATTTCTGCAAGATACAAGGACACAAGGAAGAAGATTGAAGGAATAAACCTAATAATGGAATGTGCTTCTGCTGTGGAGAAAAGGGTCACATCAAACCAAACTGTCTGAAACTAGCTCCAGCCATGAACAACAAGACTACTAAAAATGCTAGAGCATTTGTTCTGACTGCAGATGAAGCCAAGATGATTCCGGACGTTATCGCCGGTACGATTTTAGTTAATGATGTTTTTGCTAAAGTATTATTTGACTCTGGTGCGAACCAAAGTTTTATTAATACTTTATTTTGCAAACTTCTCAATCAACCATTAACTAAACTCCCATAAGAATGTTTAGTAGAGACAGCAAATGGAGAAACCATTAAGATTTCTGAAATCTTACAGGGAGCAAGAATAGAATTTTTAAATCAAAAGTTTATTGCAAACCTTTATCCAATGAATCTGGCAGGATTTGATGTTGTATTAGGAATGGATTGGTTAATAGCCAATAAAGACAGTATTTTATGTGATCAAAAGTCAATCCAAGTAAATTCACCAAGGGGTGAAAATATCACAATTAAAGGAGATAAGCCATTTAGATCTACAAAATTCATCTCTGTGATGAAAACAGCAAGTTATATAAGAAAAGGATCATTAGTGTATTTGATTTCCATAATCACTAACACTAAAGGAAAAGAATTGAAATATATTCCAGTAGTATCTCAGTTCCCAGATGTATTTCCAGAAGAACTACCAGGACTACCGCCAGACAGAGAAGTTGAATTCAGAATTCACCTCCTACCAGGAACAGCACCAATCGCCAAAGCCCCTTATCGTTTGGCACCCGCAGAAATGCAGGAACTGAAGAAACAGTTAGATGAATTGTTAGAGAAAGGATTCATACAGCCAAGTTCATCGCCGTGGGGAGCACCGATCTTATTCGTTAAGAAGAAAGACGGATCAATGCGAATGTGCATTGATTACCGTGAATTGAATAAAGTCACGATTAAAAATCGGTATCCATTACCGAGAATCGATGATTTGTTTGATCAGTTGCAAGGAGCACGATTTTTCTCTAAGATCGATTTACGTTCAGGATATCATCAATTAAATATACAGGAAGAGGACATTCCTAAGACCGCATTCAGGACGAGGTATGGCCATTATGAATTTACTGTCATGCCATTTGGTTTAACCAATGCCCCAGCTGCATTTATGGACATGATGAAACGAATATGTAAGCCATATTTGGATAAATTCATAATTGTTTTTATAGATGATATTCTCATTTACTCTAAAAGTAAAGAGGAGCACGCAGCGGATCTGCACGCACTTCTAAGTTTATTAAGGAAAGAAAAACTTTATGCTAAGTTTTCAAAGTGTGAGTTTTGGTTAGAACAGGTACAGTTTCTTGGGCATTTAGTTAATCATGAAGGTATTCATGTGGATCCCACCAAGATCGAGGCAATTACTAAATGGAAAACCTATAAGTCATCAACCGAGGTTAGAAGTTTTTTAGGATTGGCTGGTTATTATAGAAGATTTATTCGAGATTTTTCTAGAATAGCCATTCCTTTAACTAAGCTAACCTGTAAATCTGTTAAGTTTGAATGGGGACCAAAACAGGAAGAAGACTTTAGAATTCTTAAGCAAAGATTAACCAACACACCCATACTAGCGTTACCAGAAGGAACTGAAGACTTTGTAGTCTATTGTGACGCTTCTAAGTTAGGTTATGGATGTGTGTTGATGCAACGTCAAAAGGTTATAGCTTATGCATCTAGACAACTTAAGAATCATGAAGAAAATTATTCAACCCATGATCTAGAATTTGGAGCTATAATTTTTGCCATTAAGATTTGGAGACATTACCTTTACGGTAGTAAGTTTACCATTTTCACTGATCATAAGAGTTTAAGATATGTCTTCGGGAAAAAGGAGTTGAATATGAGACAAAGACGTTGGATGGAAATACTTAGTGATTACGATTGTAATATCCAGTATCATGCAGGAAAGGCAAATGTAGTAGCTGATGCTTTAAGTCGAAAGTATCATGAAAAGACAAAAAGAGTGCGTTCTCTTAAATTAAATCTACAGGTAGATTTAAATGAACAAATTAGAAATGCCCAAGAATCAGTAATCAAGGATGATACTGAGAAGCTGAAAGGAATGATTAAGAAACTAGAACAAGGAACAGATGGAATTTGGAGATTCCATAAGAAAAGAATGTGGATACCTAAACTAGGAAACCTACGCCACCGTATATTAGAGGAAGCCAATAATTCTAAGTATACGATGCATCCTGGAAGTGATAAGATGTATCAGGATTTAAGGAAGAATTTTTGGTGGATAGGAATGAAGAAAGATATAGCAACTTATGTTTCTAAGTGTCTAACCTGTTCACAAGTTAAAGCTGAACATTAGAAACCCTCAGGTTTATTGCAGCAGTTAGAGATGCCAGTTTGGAAATGGGAATTGATAACAATGGATTTTGTTACCAAATTACCCAAAACAAGGAAAGGTAATGATACAATCTGGGTAATTGTAGACAGGCTAACTAAGTCAGCTCATTTCCTACCAATGAAAGAGACTTTCAGTATGGAACAATTAGCTAAGTTATATGTAAATGAGATAGTTTCATTACATGGAATTCCTTTATCAATTGTTTCGGATAGAGATAGTCGTTTTACCTCTCATTTTTGGACAAGTTTCCAAAAAGCCATGGGAACCAAGCTCAATCTAAGCATTGCTTATCATCCTCAAACGGATGGAAAAAGTGAAAGGACAATTCAGACGATGGAAGATATGCTTAGAGCTTGTGTAATTGATTTCGGGGGTAATTGGGACGATCACTTACCATTAATAGAATTTTCTTATAATAACAGCTATCACACAAGCATCAATGCTGCACCATTCGAAGCACTTTATGGGCGAAAGTGCCGAACTCCAGTCTGTTGGGCAGAAATTGGAGAAAAGCAACTATCCGGACCTGAGATAGTGCAAGAAACAACTGACAAGATTATTCAAGTCAAGGAACGACTGAAAGCAACACGTGATCGACAGGAGAGTTACGCAGATAACAGGCGAACGCCATTGGAATTTCAGGTAAGAGACAAGGTGTTATTAAAAGTCTCTCCATGGAAAGGAGTAGTCAGATTCATCAAGAGGGGAAAGCTAAGCCCCAGGTATATTGGACCTTTTGAGATTATCAGAAGAATAGGACCTGTAGCTGTTGGTGCATATGTCTGTCGACTTCGTCTTGTATCGAGTCATGTAATAGATTAGATAGAATAAGACACGTAGTTTGAAAGAATCGGGAAACTGGGACGAACCAGCAGTTTCACACAAAGTGGCCAGTTCGTACGAACTGACCAGTTCGTGCGAACTGGCATATGCTGGTTCTTGCGAAGTGGTGTCCCTATATATAGTAGTCTTGAGTCTTTCATTTTAGAACTTTGGATTCCGGTAGCGAAGCTCTGCCGAAGTGTCGCCAAGCCTGTAAAACGTTGTGATATCAATCTAATCGACATTTAAAGTGATTCTAAGTGTAAATCAAGTTGCTACAACATTAATACGTCTGTTTCTTCCTTTTGTATTGATCGAGAACTCTTCTGAACGTCTCGTTTGATCGATTCACCAATCCTACAAGTGGTATAAGAGCTCAGGAGGAAGAGTTCTTACCATTTCAGCTTGTTTTTACCAAAAATTCTGATTTCTACTTATTCTTTTACACTTTTCATCAAATTAATCGATATTTCATGGATAAAATGGACTGATTTTGTGATATAACACGCGAAACACTATTTTAACCAATCCTTGAAAAAACAGAACCTAATTCGACCTAAAACTTGATAAAATTTGACAAAAACACATTAGTTCGTTCGAACATGGCTCAGGTCATGTGAAATTAGGGTTTCAGTTCACTTGAAAGTGACCAGGTCGTACGAGTTGAACCAGTCCGTGTGGAAATTTAGATCAGGTCGCACGAAGTGACCCCAGTCCGCATGAATTGAACTTATCAGGTTTCTTGAACTCAGTTCGCACAGTTTGAGATATAACCAGTTTGCTTGAAAATTTAGGGTTCCAGTCCGCACAGTTTGAAGGTGCTCAGTTCGCACGAATTGAACTGGTTTGAACCAGTCCGCACGAAGTGGATCCAGGTCACTTGAAATCAGCCAGGTCGTGTGAGATTGACCCAGTTCATACGAAGTGTCAGGTCGTTTGAAGATCAAAGTCAGATCATACGAAGTGAGTTAATAGGTCAGGTCGTTTGACAGTTCATCAGTTCGCATGGTTTGATTTGTTAGAGAACCAGTTCGCACGGATTGTAAACCAGTTCGCACGAAGTGAATTGAACCAGATCGTTTGAGAAACCAGTTTGTTTGAACTATTTGTTATTGTGAATCTTTTACATCGAAACATGGAAAATGAATTTTACAACGCATTTGCTACTCCGATCACTATGGCTCAGAATATGAACTTAGAAAATGAAATGGGCACCATGCAAAAACCGCCTAAGCTCATGAACATCGAGGAGTATAACAGTTGGGAAGAATGTTTTGAAAATTGGGTTCAAGCGAATCATTTAGATGCGTGGGAATGTGTTGAACAACGATATGTTAGACCGATTGATGACGACGGAGAGATTGTTGCTATTAAAGATCTAACCGATGATGAGAAAAAGAAATACAAAAGTGAAAAAACGATGATCAGTATATTGCAACAAGCTATTAAAGAAGACATCTTGATTTTATTGCAACACAATGGAAGTGCACACTCAATGTGGAAAGCACTAAAAACGAAGTTTGTTGGAAGTCAAGACATGATCAAGAACAAAAAATCGCTTTTGAAGAAAGAATTTGATCTATTTCATGGATTAAAAACTGAAAACACCAAGCAGATTATAGAAAGATATTGCAATTTGGTGGTTAACATGAAGCGATTGGATATCAAGAAAGATAGAGAAGAATGGGTTGAAAATTTGGCCGATGCATTGCCACAAGATGTTTGGGGCACGTATCTTATGATGTTGAAGAATAGTGATGAATTTGCAAATCTATCGTTGAGCAAGTTTATTGAAAAACTCGAAGTTCAAGAGATGGAACAATGGAAGATAGCGAAAATGAAGGACTTTAATGGTGAACAAGACATTGGTTTGTACTACAAAGGAAGTACGGTTGATCAGACCAACATTGCACCAAAGATTGAAACTACATTTAACGCAAACAATTCTTCTGGAGGGTCATCTCAAGGATCAAACAACAATAAGAGATTTTCTTCATATCCATCATTTGATCCAAATTTTTCAGCAACCAAGAATGGCCAAGTACTACAATGCAACATAGCATTAAATCTTGAGAATGGTCAGAATTTCTCGGAAGAGGTTGCTAAAGGTCATATGTCTTTATTGGTGACTGTTTTAGAGTCTTATGAGAGTTTGGTAGCCTGGAGGATTGGTAATCCGATGTTGACCAAAGAGTATTACGATCAGATTGATGCTGAGGAGATGGAACTAATGGATATTAAGTGGTGTTTAGCGAGCGTGTTGGGGAGAGCTGAGAAATTTAAGCAGATTACCGGAAGAGATGACTTTCGTGATGCTAATGTTTCTACTTTAGGTTTTGATAAGTCTAAAGTTACCTGTTTTCGTTGCAGGGAAAATGGACATTTTAAGCGAGAATGCACTAATCGCGAAGCAAGTGGAGCTCAAAATCCATTCGGAAACAATGATTATCATCGAAAAGCGATTTATCATCGAAAAGCGATTTATCATCAAATTGCTCAACAGCCGCATCAACAACAATTGCCACAAACTTCACATGCTAAGAAGATCGAAGAACCATCAAAGAGAGCTTGTTATGGTTTTAATTGGGATAATTATGATCCTAACAGACCTTCAAATATGAAAGCATTTGTTGCTCAAATTTTTGAAGAATCAACTGCTGAAGAAGAAATAGCATATGCTTATTACGAATCTCGGCAATTCAGTCCTATAAAGAAAGAAGAAGAATCAGTTTCAACAAAAAGGGCTTCAAGAAAAGCACCAATCTTTGATCACTCAACAGATGAAGAGTGATGACGATAGTGAAGAAATTCAAAAACTTGAATATTATAAAAGAAAATTTTCACCTGATAGTGATGATGATAATTTGTATTTTGCAGGTTAAATGGAAGAGGGCAAAGAAAGACAAGCTGCGAAAAAGATGAATCACAAGGCAGTAACTGTTAAAGAAAAAGATGACAGTGATGATGAAAATGTTCGAGTGATAAAGAAGCAGGTTAAAGAAATTCCAGCTGTCAAGGTTAAGAAGGAAGTTGATACTGAAAAGATGCCTGAGAAGTGTGAGAATTGTGATACTGTGAAAAGGCACAACAACAAATTGATTCATAACATGAACAGACTGAAAGAATCATATGATGTTTTAAATAATGCGATGAATCAATATAACAAGTCAAGCAATGAACAAAGAATAGCTATGAAAACACTCAAAGGAGCGTTCATGATGAAGCAGAAAATCATCAATAATTACATTGAGAAATGTGCTGAACTTGAACAAAAATTGGAAATTCAGAGAATAGAAACTAAGAGGGTAAACATGTTATTGAATAGTTATTCATGTGCTTCTTACGTGATTGACAGGATTTATCCTACAGTAGAAGGCATGAAAGCATTTGAAGAGGAGAAACCTGAAGTAAAGGATACTGGTAAGAAACATAGTACCAATTATACAAAGTGTCCACCTCCGCTTGAAAATGGATATTCTCCACGAAATCCTAATTTAGAAATAGTCAAAAAGGCAACCAATTTAAAGTGGGAATCTGAACCTTCAGATGGATTGCCAGATAATATTGACGTCACTTTCACATCGTCTGACACTGATCATGAGTCTGAGTTAATAAAGAAGGTGGTTGATCAGGTGTTAGATAAAGATGAAACCGAGGAGTCAAAGTCAGAGTCAAAGTCTGAATCTGAGACTTCAAGTCCAACAGTCGAAAAGGGCAAACGGGTTTATAATAAAGATTTTCTGATGTCACAAAATAATTTGAATGATGAAACATTCAAAGTAGCATATACTTTGAATGATTCGGACAAATTATATTCTGATGAAGAATTTCCAATAAGAGGTGTTAAAACTGAAATGATTAACAAGGTTTTCAAATTAACAGAAATTAATAAAAGATGTAAATCTTTCTGAAAAACCTAAAAAATACACCTCAAGAGTTCAACAAAGGTTAAACAAGAAAAAAGGTTACAGTTCTGGTTCAGGTTATCGAAAGAAACCAAACCATAACAGTAATTTCAAAAAGAAAGGATTACGTTTTATTCCAAAAGAAAATGAAAATATGTTAAAGATTTTAAATCGAAAGTTGTATTTGTATCAAGGGCAAGTTCTGAAGAAGTGGAAAAGAGCTCATTCTGAAAGCAATCGAACAAAGAATTCCTTGCTAAGAAGCAAGAGGGAATGAAGAATTATGTTGCTCAGAAAAAGCAGACTAGAACCTGTTATCAATGCCAAAAAGTTGGGCACATTGCATTGAATTGTCCAAAGACCAACAACACAAAACAGGGAGTCTCTGAAAAATTGAAAGAAAAAGTGGTTGATAATGAACCACCAACCGAACAATTCAAAGTGTTTAAAAATTCAAAATTTGAGGTTGGTGAGTGTTCAACACGTTTTTACAAAAGAAAAGTGAATCTTAATAACCAAAAGTGGGTTGTTAAGAAATCAGATGTTAGTTCTGGCGATGAATCTGACTCGTCAAAGTCAGAGGAGCCACAAGTTGAGCTAAAAAGAAAAAAGTCAGTTCCGCCAATGGATGACGCAAACTTTCCACCATTGCAGACTGAAAATTTAAAACAAAGAATTGGCAAAGTTGAGATTTCAAATCAATTTTTTTCTGAAAAGAAAGAATTTGATGTTGAAAAAGCCTTTAACCCTACAGTTCAAAATATTTTTGGAAAAATGGTTGACGGAAAAGTCAAAGGGGTAAAGGAATTCTATGAAAAGAAGAAGAAAGTAAAGAAACTGAGTGTTGATGATTCGGAATCAGATGATGACTCGGTGTCACCCAAGGACCCTCAGGCTTGGGTGAATCTCTTTAACTGAAAAACCTGACTTGCCGGAACTCCCAGGTTGGTAACTGGGGAGTAGGAATCGGCATCTTTCTTGAGAAATTAACGACAGTGATATTTCTTCTTACAAGTGGTATTATTATCAAAGACTTACAAGTGGTATTGATTGATAAGAATCTACAATTGTCATATTTCTTGAAAAATGTTTTTTTTTTTTTTTTTGTGAAAAACCTATAAATGTTAGATTTTTACAAGTGGTTAAAAGAAAAGGAAAAAAGGGGTTTCATTCACTAGTGGTTAATCAAGCTCATTAAGTTGAACTTGAGTTAACTTTCATACAAAGTGGTTGAAAGAACAAAATGATGAGTTTATCCCCATGTTTGTGAAATGACAAACAAAACTAATTTTCCGGAAAAACCATTTTGATTAAAACAAACTTAAGTGTTTTTAAATCATAATGGGAAAATAGTTTGTTGTCAGGGGGAGTTCTGATTGTTTATGCCAAGTGAATGGCGAATTAAAGCAATTCACATCAGTTTGACATTTTCTTTGTACAGTTTATTGCTTTTGTTTTCAAATTTTCCCGGAAAATCAAAATTGAAACATATTTTGATTTTAGGGGGAGTAAAAAATTTAGATTTTTGAAAATTTGGAAAATCCAAAAACATGATAAAATCTAAAATCCAAAAACAGCGAAAAATAAAAAATGAGTTTTTGATGTAAAAAAGAGGAAATGATAGTACATCAGTAGACAATCACAGTACGCTAAAGAATTGGAAAGTTAAAATGTGATAAACGATCTCACTGATGATATGCCAGTAGATTTTTACACGCTTAGTAAATTGTGTTTGAGATATAAACCTAAATATCATACTTACTTATTTCGTGGGGAACATCTCTTGGATATATAGGTAACCCCTGAAATCTTGTTTGAAGGGCTTTCTATTTCTGACATACTAGGTCTTTGTGCGTGATGATATCTGGGGTATTATACCAGGACTTTTGATTTTGCGGGAGCAATAGCCTAGTCCTCGTATAATACTTTGCATTGCTTTAATCATAAAGCCCACCCTCGGCATAAAAAATGATGAAACATTGAAAAATGCTAATCATGTGCTGTTGAAGAAAAGATTCTCTAAAGGGAACACACCTAAAGTCGAGCCATCATCTCTCTGATTTTGGGGAAGCAATAGCCTAAGCTCTCATGGCCTCGCATTTACCCCTTACAGATATCATTAGTGTACATTCACCTGTAAGACTGAATATAGGAGTCTGGATACGGGAGTATATTCTGAGGTCGTACACGCGAATAAGTTTAAGTTCTTTAAAACACTAATCTCGTATCTCGAAACAGTTGAACTTTGTGTGAAAATTTTAGTGGATCAGTATACTGACAATCTAAGTGAATCGTTTAGAACTTAAAATGTTTAAAGCTCAACGGTGCTAGTGATTTGTCACAAAAACTGATATGATCCTCTTACACAAACTCACAAAAATATTGTCTGTAAATATTTCTTTACTGTTTTTCATTAATTTGTTTTAGCATAAAATTTTGAAAAATCAAAAAGATTTTACTTTATCTTATTTTCGACAACTGATGTTGTAAAGCTGATTTTCAAAATTCCGAGTGCTAAATATGATGAACAATGGTTTGGGAGAGTTTGTTTAAAATATGAAATGTTTTTTAAATGATTAAATGGTTTCAAATTAATGAAATGTCAAAATTTGTGTTTTGAATTCAAGTGGTTTAATTTGAGAAATGTTAAACGATATCTACAAGTGATTTCTAAAATTGTTAAATCTTATAACTTGTGAGATTTACTTTTGGGTAGAGTTTGTGCAGGTAAAAGCTTTGAAAGAGCTAGGTTTCGAATCCCGAGGATATGCAGATTAAAGCCAGGTTTCTGATCCTGTTGCTACGGAGTGCCAGGAGACGTTACTGAACCTGTGAAAGCTGCAAAGCGAAGCCTAAGCAAAATTTGAGCCAGGATACGATCCCGGAACAACTTAAGGGGGAGTCTGAATGTTAGAGAGCCAGACTAAGATGCTGGAACAAAGATAGAGAGAGAAGCTGCTGAAGCTGATGAACTTAAGGAATCAAGAGATCTGATCAAGAGAATTAGAGAGAGGATAGAGCCAGATTGAGATTCTGAGAGAGAGAAGAGAGAAGATTGAAGGATGCTTACAGAGAGACATTTTGGAAAGAGTAAGAAGACTGATCAAGACTGAAGACTCGTACCGAAGACTCGTCAACATCCAAGGGGGAGTTTGTTGGTGCATATGTCTGTCGACTTCGTCTTGTATCGAGTCATGTAATAGATTAGATAGAACAAGACACGTAGTTCGAAAGAATCGGGAAACTGGGACGAACCAGCAGGTTCACACAAAGTGGTCAGTTCGTGCGAACTGGCATATGCTGGTTCGTGCGAAGTGGTGTCCCTATATATAGTGGTCTTGAGTCTTTCATTTTAGAACTTTGGATTCTGGTAGCGAAGCTCTGCCGAAGTGTCGCCAAGCCTGTAAAACGTTATGATATCAATCTAATCAACATTTAAAGTGATTCTAAGTGTAAAGCAAGCTGCTACAACATCAACACGTCTGTTTCCGCCTTTCGTATTGATCGAGAACTCTTCTGAACGTCTCGTTTGATCGATTCACCGATCCTACAGTAGCTTATCAGCTACAACTGCCAGAGGAAATGGCAGGAATACATGATGTATTTCATGTATGTAATCTCAAGAAATGCCTAGCCGATGAATCGTTAATAATACCTCTTAAGGATATAGAGGTAAATGAACAACTTAAATTTGTAGAGAGGCCTCTACAAATTGAAGACAGAAAAGTCAAGAATCTCAAACACAAAAGATTGGTATTAGTCAAAGTGAAATGGGACTCCAAAAGAGGACCAGAATACACATGGGAACTTGAATCAGAGATGCAGAAGAAATATCCACACTTATTCCAGTAGACCTCGAGGACGATTTCTAAAACAAGGTGGGGAGGATATAACAACCCTCCAAAATATTTCTGACACCCCTAATATATTTAAAGTGCCCCTACATGTCTTAAAATGTCCCCTGAATACGAAATTTGGCCCTAAATACCTTTATATAATTTAAAATAAAATAAAAACAGTTTTTATTAGTCCTTGGCGGGCCGCGAAGACCACCCCTTGGTCTTACGCGGGCCGCGACAGATAGGCCACCAGGAGAAACCCGGTGCTGCCACGTGTTGGGCTGTGTGTCGAACCTATAGTGCTGACCAGTCATAGCTAGGCCCTACTCACCCTAGGTCGCGGGCCGCGAAGGCTTGGCCTTCTTCGATCGCTCACACACAAACTTTCTCTCTCAATTTTAAATAGTATACACTATACCCGGGCATAATACCCCCTAAATAACGAAGTTCTGCCTCGTTGTAAGTATCATAACCCCCGGTTACGTATTAGATACGCTGCCCGATTGATCCAGGGTTCCGTAACGGCTGTCGTGGTTCTGCCCGACGTAGTCGTTGGAATGCCGTCTCGGGGAGGGAATTACTAATGTAAATATTGGGTTATTATACTAACGCATGGGCATTTATGTAAATTATAGATAATCACCAGGAAATACTTAAGGAAAACCCTAAGACAGCAATGTGAGTAATCTCCTTTTTGCAAACTGTTTTTACAAAACCTCAATTAATTTATAATATATTAAACAGTGATTGAGTATTTGTATTCTACAATTATCGTCAGTATGTTGGGGTTTTGTATACAAAATTTGTTACTACATTGTGAGTAGTAACATGACCACAAGTCGGGTTGACAGTACCGTGGGTGGTAATTAAAGTAGATGGAAACAAATGTAATTGCGCGACCGCCCTCAATACTGTACAATGGTTTTTACATGTCTTGATTAAACTGAGATTCACTCACCAGTATTTCCCACTGACAAAATGTTTTTAAACGCGTTTCAGGTAACAAAATGTGGAAGCCATATAGAAGCCAGCTGGACAGCACTGAAGGCTTGGAAAAGTGGCTATAAAGTTACCTAAAATAAAGAGATGTTTTATTTAAATAAAATAGGGTTTATCCCTATAAAAATGTGTGTACTTGAAACTTGGGATTTTCCCATGTGTTTAATATTATAAAAGCGTGGTAATTTACTCTGATAAAATATTTCCTAACTTTGATCCTGATGTAATTTCCGCTTCCAAAATGACAAACCCAGATACCACCGAAACTGGCCGCGACCGCCCGTTCCCGGGTAGTTAGGGGATGGGGGTTGCGACAGGAACCTTCTATTACCGTTGACTTGGGAAGTCATGATATTGTAGTCAGCCTAGATTGGATATCCAAGGATAGTGCTGAAGTTGTTCGACATAAGGAAAATCATTCGTATCCCTCTTGCGAATGATGAGACACTTATAGTACACAACCTTCTTGCAATAGATGCGAGGGCACTAGGCCCCATAAGGCGGTGGATTTGTGTCGTCTCACATTAGTCATTGAGACACAGAAGCGCCTCCGGATAGGCTGCATAACCTTCCTTGTTCATGTTGTCGATAAGGAGACCAAGGAGCCAAAGCCAGAAGACACCCCCGTTGTGAAGGAATTTCCATAAGTTTTTCCTGAAGACTTGCCAGGGTTACCTCCATGGCGACAAGAGGAGTTGAGGATAAATCTAGTGCCAGGAGCGACACCGGCGAAGGATGATGCCTTACCGACTAGCTCCGTCCGGGATATAGGAGCCTCCGATGCAACTGCAAGATCTGCTAGGTAGAGGAAATCTACCAGGCCAAGCTTCTCACCTTGGGAAGCCCAGTGTTATTCGTTAGGAAGAAGGAAGACAGTTTTTATACGTGTACACAGCCTAATCTGAGATAACTAACCATCAAGAATCGGTACCCCTTACCGAGAATCGATGACTTGTCGACCAACTGCAAGGTCCCAGCTACTATTCCAAGGTGGACTTAAGGACAGGGTATCACTAGTTGAGGACACGATAAGAAAGTTGGCAGTTTCCGTTGTGCATCAACTTTAGAGAATTGGATATCAAGGACCGGTATCCTCTGCCAACGATTGATGACCTGTTCAACCAATTGTAAGGTTCTAGTTACTACTCGAAGATTGACTTGAGGTCAGGATGTCCTCAACTGCGAATATAAGAAGAAAGTATCCCTAAAACGACCTTTAGGACTCGCTTTGAGCATTACGAGTTCCTGGTCATGCCGTTGGCTTAACAAATGCACCGGCAGTATTCATGGACCTCATGAATCGGGTGTGTAAGCCTTACCTAGATAAGATCATGATTATATTTATTGACTACATTCTTATGTGCTCAAGGACCAAGGAAGGCCATTGTCACACCCCGACCACGTAAAACAACAAATCGCGGCGGAATCGTCGGGGAGTGTTGTAACAGAATCATTGTTTCATAACACATGGAAAATGAAGTTTTGTTTTATTGAATTAAAAGAAGTTACAATGTCTTAAAAACAAAGAGACATAACATAATTAATTGGTCTTGCATCTTTTATTGTCACAAAGGCCCAAGTCCGCCTAAGTGTATATTGATCAATCCTATGCATCATCTCCTGAAAACACATGTTAAAATAGGTACGTCAGCATAAAAATGCATGTGAGATACATAGGTTTTATTAAAATAGGATTCATGACTTGTAAGTTTAAAGAAAATGTTTAACAAAAGTTAGTCATGAACCTTAAAAATATTTTCTTTTATAATTCATACAATATTTATAAGAAATCAGATGATATAAAAGAAAGCTGCATGATTAAATGAAAACCAAGTAAAATGAGTTTGTATAAAATATGTTGTTTGTAAAACAATGTTTCATGAAGATATGATATTTGTGTAAAATGTAATATGTCTATCTTGAAATGGTTTAAATAATGCTACGATATGTAATATCATGAAAGCACTTATATATAGGAAGTACCAGCGGCGTATCCGCCATGCTTTTATCATATTACACACGCCTCGTTATTTAAATCACTTACCCAATCAAACCACCAAATGAATTTTTTAAACCAATGTCAAAATGTTTATGTGTAGACAATGTCAAATGCCAAATGTAAATCATGTTCATGTATAACCAAATGTAATGTATAGTGAATAAAAGCATTTACTCAACCCTCTAAGAATGAAATGTACAAAACAATGTATTTGATAAATCATAATTTAAATCAAAAGTTATGTTTTGTAAAAATAAATGTATGCTTTACTGATACAAACATCTATGCGGTATTGTTCTAACGCCTACATTCAAGCCTTGCGACTGTGGCGACAAACCCTTAAACAAATTAAAGGTTCATCTAAACTCTGAATATTGAATTCGGTCTTTCCTTCCACCCAAACAAACCTAGGATTTCAGGAATGGGAGTTGTCAATTCCTATGGTACCACTACCTGCTAACGAACGGCATGATCGGTGTTAATGAATGTATTTATGACCCGTTAAACAAACCAAATGGCATACCAAATGTAAGCATGTTATATGAAAATAATGTACTTAAATATGCTAAATGAACATACAAAGTAGAAATGTAAATCAATGTGTCCATATGTTGAGTGAACATATGCAACAAAAATGTAATATATGAAATCAATGTGCTAGCATGTTAATAAAATATACATAGCAAAAACATAGAAGAAATCATGTACTATATGTGTACTAATGAATATAGCAAGTATATGTTATAAAAGCATGAAAAGCTGGAAAGTAACAAGTAGGCACATGTGTTCCACCCCAAAACAGTTTGAAAACAGTAAAAGAGGGGTCTATGTACTTACCTGAGAATGCTTAGAAGTCTTGAACAACAACAAAGCAAAGCTAGAGGGATCACGGAAAACAAACAGCACCTAATATAGGTAACTATGTTAATAACCGGACCTAAATCGGAAGATCGGATAGGATGAGGTTTCGTAAACCAAATGAGTATTGGAACTCATATGATACGGTTTAACAAAGCCTACATACTAAATCGAAACCTAACCTAAGTGCTTACGACCCATTATGACCCGTTTAGGTAGCTTACTCTACTTTAACGCGTCGTTCGTGTAAAACGCGTTCGGACCGCCTAACTAGTCCTATGACAAGTATTATATGACTTAACATGTCTAATAATGTTACCTAATCAGTTTAGATGTAAAAATTTAAGTTACATATGCTTAAAATGAAATTATGCGTAAAAAAAGGGCATTTTGGTCATTTTCCTAAGGCATATAAACTACTTATCATACAACTAACTAAACGAAGTGACCATAAGGTATAACCTCGGAAGGTTATTCCCTATACAACTATGGTCACAAAGTATGTTTGGTCAGATCCTAATGATCGACCAAACGGGTCGGGTTCGAAAGTCTAAGTGGTTTTTTAGACCGCTTATCTTACGACCCTATATAAGCACTAAACTAAAAGTGACGAGTTAAACATGTTAAAACATGTTTAACGAAGTTAGAAAACAAGTTTGATATCAAAACAAAGGGTTTTGATACCTAAGAATAGTTTGGTTTCAAAATACGCATAAACGCTTATTTTGACCGAAACTATGACTCGTCACTATGCCTAAATAACGTGGTAATCAGTAGGTATAGTCACAAGGGACTATGACCATCGTGATTACGCTCACGTTGCGAAGTTCAAACGAACTTCGTGTTGACCATTGACCGGTCAAAGCAGAAAGTCAAACAATAGTCAAACATTGTTTGACTTTCATGCTTAAAAACGCATAAAAGCATGAAAGAATACTTACAAAAGGTCCAAGCTTGAAGAACTTGATCTAAGATACTCAGATATGAAGCAAAAGCTTCAACTTAGAGCATAAACTCAGATCAAGTGTGAGTTGAAATGAAGTTGGGGTTGGGTATTTATAGGAATTGGACAATCGTTAAGATCGTTCCTCGATAAACGAGCTTCAATCTGGACCGTACAAGTATCACCCACTGTTTTGGTAATCTATGGGTGCCCAAAACAAGCCCATGGTAATAGAAAAACCTTATGCAAACCCAGAAACCAGCTGCAGAATGCAGAAAACTGGTTTTTGCAGGTTTGATGGGCTCTCACGCCCCGCGTAGGCAGAGCCTACATCTTACGCGGCCCGCCTCCCAGCTCCAGATCAGCTGAAGTTTGACAAAGTTACAGAAACAATCCCTGCACATGCTAAAAGCCATTTTTGACATGTTTAAGCCCCGTTAACCCCATTTCAAGGCTCTAAAATGAAGTTAAAGTATAGGGAACTTAAAATATGCTCAAAAAAATCTCGGATGTCGGTTCATTTGGTCGTACGGTTGCGATGTTCGGTTAATTACGACGAAACACGAACGCACGCGAATAACGATCCAAACTACGCGACGAATGGAATTTTATCATGCCAAACACTAAAATAAAATATTTTAATGATTACATAAATTTTTGGATGTCCGGATATATTCAGAATGTAAGATATGCGCGTAAATGCAAACTTATGCACTTTTTGACGCTTTTAGTCCCTGTTTGACCCAAAAGTTTATTTTTGCGCACCAAACACCTCAAAGCCTATTTCTAAGCTATGTAAAGGATATTTAGGGCATGTTTAACTTATGGTCAAGTTCCGGAATGTTCGATACCATACGAATCAGCAGACTTTTGCAGTTTGACGCAAATAGTCCATGTGATCGAATAAACTTGATTTCGACACACCAAACCCTTCAAAACTTATTTCTAAGTTATGTAAAGGTTATTTAAGGTATGTTAAGCCTATGTCACTATTCCGGAGTGTTTTTCCCATTAAACTAATTACGTTTACGCATCAGTTCGCGTATAACCTTCAAGAAAGCGATTTAAAGCTCGAAATCGAACAAGAATTGATATATGAAAATGATACACATATTTATACCAATCCCAAGTATGAAACAAAATATTTCATTTGTTTGGTATTTTTTTGATGTCCGTGGAGGCATAGATGTCACAGCCATAAGCAACATCTGTAATTTATCTTGGGACTCTTAGAGAAAGAACAGTTAGGTGCTAGGATGTCGAAGTGCGAACCTTGGATTCGCGAGGCAAGATTCTTAGGTCACGTGGTGAATAAGAACGGGATTCATGTTGACCCTGCAATCAAGAACTAAAGAGTCCCAAAGACACAACTAAGAATTTTTGAGGATTGTAGGCTATATCAGACGACTCCTAGAGAACTTTTCAAGGATTGCTCAACCGCTAATAACCCTAACCAAGTCGATACCTATCTTGTCTTCACCTGATAGTACCAATAGAATTGCGGTTCTTATGATGCTTCTCGACAAGGTCTCGATTACGCGTTGATGCAACGAGACCATGTCATCGCGTACGCGTCACGTTGATATAAGGATCATGAGAAGAGGCCTTGATCTAGGTGAAGTACTTACGCGATGAAGATTTGACGTTATTACTCGTATGGAAAACGCTGCATGAACTTTACTGGTCACAAGGGTTTGCAGCACATCTTTGATCAGAATGACTTAAACATGAGATAACGAAGATGGATTGAGCTACTGAATGGTTATGATTATGGGATTAAGTGTCACCTAAACAAGGCAAGCGTTGTAGCAGACGCCTTGAGCCACAAGGATCGCGCAAAGCCTCTAAGGGTGTGAGCCTTATAGATGACCATACAGACGAATCCCGCTATTCAGATTCATGGGGCTGAGCAAGAGGTGCTCAAACCAGAGAACCTTCAAGCTGAAGCGTTATGGGGAATGGAAGTGCGATTATTGCCTAAGGTAAACGGAACATTAAACTTCATGGAATGACTTTGGGTTCCGTTTCACGACAATTATGTACACTTATTTTGGGACAAGGCTCATAGGTCAAGGTACTCGATCCATCCTGGATCCGACAAGATGTACCAAGACTTGAAGGATTAGTATGGATGGCCCAAGATGGAAGCTGGTATAGCTACATATGCAGGTAACTGTCTTACTTGTGTCGAAGTTAAGACAGAATACCAGATACCATCAAGGCTGCTGCAACAGCCTGAGACCCCTATGTGGAAGTGGGAACGAATCTCAAAGGATTTCATTACTAAGCTACCAAGAACCCAAAGAGGTCATGTTATGATTTGGGTAATTATTGATCAACTCACCAAGTCTACACATTTCCTACCGATCAGTGAGGAAGACAGCACAAGGAAATTAGCAGAGATTTATCTTAGAGAGATTGTGGCACGTTATCGAGTGCCTGTTTCTATCGTGTCCGACCAAGATGGTCGTGTTATGCCAAGGATATGGCAGATGTTCAGAAGGCGTTTGGGGTCACGGTTGAACCTTAGTACTGCCTTTCGCCCTCAGATGGCCAGAGCAAACGAATGATACAGACTTTGGCAGACATGCTACGTGCTTGCGTGATGAACTTTGATTAAAATTTGGAATACTCACTTGCCCTTAGTGGAGTTTTTCTACAATAATATTTATCACACCGCCGTTAAGGCAGCCTCGTGTGAAGCTTTATATGGACGTAAGTGTCGGCCCCCGTTGTGTTGGGCGGAGATCGGAGATAAACGATTTATTGGCCCCAAGTTGGTTCAGGAAACTGCAGACAAGACCATTCAGATACGTGATCGTATCAAGACAGCACGTGATATACAAAAAGGCTACGCCGGTAAGCGGCGGAAACCATTGGAATTTGAGATTGGAGATTTGTTTTAATGAAAGTCTCGCCTTGGAAAGGCGTGGTACGTTTTGGAAAGCGTGGGAGGTTGAACCCACAGTATATTAGACTTTTCGAGATCCTGGAAAGGATCGGAACTATGGCTTACAAGCCGAAACTTCCAGAAACTTAACAGTATTCACGACACGTCCCACGTGTCTAGCCTTAAGATGAGTCTGACTCAAGAAACAGTCGTTATTCCCGCAAATAAGATTCACGTCAACGACAAACTCCAATTTATTAAAGAACCTGTTAAGGTTGCGGACTGGAAGTCCAGAAAACATGGAGAAGTCGTAAATGAATTGTTAGAGTTCGTTGGAATTCACATCATGACCCAGAATTTACTTGGGAACATGAAAGCCAAATCAAGTCTAAGTATTCATACCTATTTCACAACTCCCCTGCAATCTATAACACAGCTTAAATTCCGGATTGAAATTCTTTTAACGGGGGGAGAATGTGACAACTAACATTTTACCATGAATTCCGTACAATAATAAACAGTAATTTGTGCTTTAATATCTGTGCATGATTTAATTTACAAGACGAATGAATTTCTAATTACTGTTATATACATACAAAGGCATTTCATGTTGCAAGATTTTTATCTTTATCCCATGCAACACAATATGGTTTAATTAGTGCGCAAAACAAAGTTATCACAGTTATCAGACAAACTAGAAGTACTGACGGGAGTTCAGTACTCAGACAGACAGGATATTAAGACACAGAATGAGCTCCAGAACCAAGTGTTACACTAGAATAGTGTGTAGGAAAGTAGGGATTACAAAACTGCCTTCCTAGTGATGATATAGGTACCGGAAAGTGCCAGAAACACACTAAAACGGCAGAAATCTACAGAAAACACCAAAATTCAGCAATTTTCAGCTTTTTAACAACAAAATATAATGCAGAAATGTGGTTTAATGGTCCAGAATACCTTCCTAGGCGTCGGGAATCAAAACTGTCATGAAAGACAACATAAAGCACACTAAACTGCGCAATTTAGCCCTTTAACGAACCGGTAACCAACCGAACAACCGGACACTACCCGAAACACCAAATTCTCCCTAGAAGCATTGTTTTAGCTTTACGAAGCTAGTTATGGTCACCGAATATCATAACACACTCTAAAACGTTATAACATCTATAACCCTAACCGTTACACTTAACTTTGAACCAAATTACCTAACTAGTAATTGAAACCAAACTAGCACTACCCCCCTCCCAACCGGTTACAAGACAAGGGCCCCACACAAGATTTCTTTTTAATATCTAAGTGGATATGTTAATTAGAATTGAGACATATGAACCTATGTGTAAATGATTGTTGGAAATCTTTTTATAAAAACAATTAGTCATGAGCACTTAACATTCATCACCTTCAACAAACAAAACCTTTCCCCTCTTCTTCCATAGCTCACGGCCACACCCTCAAAAACCCATACTTTCATTTTCATCCATCATACAACACTTCCAAGCTTGTTTTAAGGTGTATGGAGGCTATCTAAGAAGACTATATGTGCTAGAACTTGAAGGACCATCTCAAGGAGCTTTTATCCACTTCATATCTTCTTCATCTTCTACTTTGATCTTCCCTAGCCTTGTGCTAGTAGTAAGACTCTCATGATCTCATTTTACTTCTTATTATGTTGGTTAAAAGGTCATGTAAAAGATTAAACATGAAGAACACTATGAATCAAGAACATAAATCTTAAACATAAGACTAAAAATCATAAGAATACATGTTGTTTATGTGTTGTTATGCTACTTGATTGTTGATTGTTTATGTTGATGATGTTAAACATCATATGATCTTGCTAGAAAGTGATTAAAGACATAATCTAGCAAGATGAGAGGATGATTATGTTAAAGATCAAGAGATCATCCTTATGTTACAACATGAACTTGAAAGATTTAATGTTTTTCTTGAAGTATGATGATCAAAGTATGATGTGAGTCTTGTAAACACATGATTTCAAGAAATATTTTTCAAGAAACTAAGTTAAAAATACAAGATTTACTTAAACTTGGTTCTTAAAGAGATTAACCACATTTTTAGTGGTTAATCAAGTGTAGAAATATATATTTAACAAGAAAAACTCAAGAAAAAATATTTTTAGAAAATTTATTCACAAGTTGTAAACATCTAACTTCCTCAATAATAATGTTTTAAAATAAATAACCACACTTTAAAGGGTAACTAAGCTTACTAAGGCCACTGGGGGTGGTCCGTTATAAACAATCCATCACTCGTGAAACTATCACGAACACCGCCGCCACCATACTCTATCACGAGTGATAGTTATAACGCGTGGAAATTATCACGCCGTGAAAAATGGAAATTGTGAGGGAACATGAGGGTTTATTGTTGGGTGTTGTGAGTGATGACCACCGCCACTAAAAAAGGTTGTGAGAGTTGAAATAATGGTTGATGACATGGCAAAACTTGATTGGATATTGTGAGTGATGGAATTTGTACCACCCCCAGTCCCCTAAATACACTAGTAAGTTACTACAAATTTTTATAAATTTTCAAGTTCATGAAGTAGTGATTAATGCTTGATTTATGGCACTTGGTAAGTATTGTTTGGATTATTGTTGATTGTGATGATTTATAA
Organism: Helianthus tuberosus; assembly: GCA_030545235.1. NCBI lineage: Eukaryota > Viridiplantae > Streptophyta > Magnoliopsida > Asterales > Asteraceae > Helianthus > Helianthus tuberosus. Next base: position 105,407,675 of record CM060443.1, read on the forward strand.
AAGGAAAATGATATGCTTTGAAAGCATGGAAACCTCCATTTTTAAGCGGAAACTATGGCAAAAAAATTTCTAGAAATTAAACACTTAGGAAAATATTTTTAAACAAATATTTACAAGTATATTTTAATCATGATTTTTCATATAAAGTTTGCCATAATTTTTGTTACAAAAATTACAAATATTGGAGGTTGGTTTCTGATAACAAAAGTGACTAAGTATGTATTTAGGAGAATATATATTTAGATGTCACCATGTGTGTGATTATTTGTATATTATGTGTATTAGTTATATTATTTTAGGGCTTGAAATAATATAACTCACCAAAATACCAAGAAATACAATACTAAATATTACCAAAAATTCCAAGAAATAAATATACAAATTATACCCAAAATATTGGAGAAACTGAACAAGGAATATAACTTACAATAAATATTCCGGAATTAGATTCGTAAGTATATTTTGGTAAACGGTATTTTGGAAACCAAGGGAACAAAGATATGATTTTCATAAGTATTATAAAATAAATCATATTTTTGACAAGAAGAAAATTTATTATTTTTGGGTAAAGAAAAATATATATGTTTTCTTGAAATTATTAGAAGATATATTATTTTTGGGAGAAAATATATATTTTCTTAAATAAACATAGAATACATTATTTTGGGTGAAAAATAGATTTATAAATATTTTCTAAGTTAATCTTGAAAATATGTTATTTTTGAGATTTATATGAAAATATAAATTATTTTGCCAAGGAAGATTTATAAATAATCTCCTATAAAAGTTTTCATAAAATATATATTTTAAGAATATATGTTGGTGAATTGTTATTAAAAATAATATTCCGGAAATTGAAATGCAAAAATTAAGTATAAAGATACTTAATAAATACAAGGAAATATGTATTCTTGTACGTACAAATACACATCGGAATACGCCACCAATACTTGGAAAAATACGCAAGTTTAAGAACACGAGTATGAATACACCCATCCTTGGGGAAAGTTATACATGTACAAGTACAATATGTAGCAAGTTAAAATATATTATTTTAACTAATATTCCAAAATTTAATAAATATAATTTAAGTTAAAATATTTATTATTTTAACAAATAATTATATGCTTTGGAATATTATGATATACATCAATGGTGTAACTCATAATACACCAAGATTTCCAAAACAAGCCTTAATGAACAACTAATAAAAAGAGTCGTTACACGACCTAAACGTCTAATAAAACATGGCACGTGTGTAGGTAGTCGTATGACTCATAGAAGAACCCTGAGCATATGAGATAGCAGGACGCAAACTTGTGAGTTCATGTCCCCCTTTTCTCTTACTGTTTTTGGAATACACCAAGATTTACTGTCACACCCCGACCGCGTTAAAACAACGAAACCGCAGCGGAAACGTCGGGGAGTGGAGCGACAGAATTATTGTTTCACGACCATGGATTCAGAAGTTTCGTTTTATTTAGTTACTAACATTAAACATTGTCTTGAAATTAAAATAAACAAGTTAACATAGTCTATCATCGTTATTAAGTCACTAAGGCCTCGTCCAGTCCTAAGTGAGCATGCATCCTATTCGCAATCGACATCATTCAACACCACCTGAAACATATGTAAAAATAAAGTCAGAAAAGAAATGCCGGCGAGCACATAGGTTTTGTGAGAGTTGTGAAATTCATGGCTCGTTTATATGTTGCAATACCTCGTTTGACTACAAGAGTCGATAGTTGAAAACCTTGTTTTGAAAAGAGTTTAGTATTGCAATATGATTAACCAACTCAAAACAAGTTGATTATAGTTTATAAAACCTCGTGCCATGAATCTTAACACAAAATATTTGTTTAAGTAAACCAAATTGTAAATCATTCTCGTAATAAAACTCGTATGGTTTATATCGTATAGTAAACATCGTTGTGTGACATCGTTTAAAATCGTTCATCCAAGTGAACTAAATAACGCCACGGAATATAATATGATAAAAGCACTTATATATAAGAAGTACCAGCGGCGTATCTACCATGCTTTTATTACATTACACCTGTCCCGTTATCTAAACACTAACCAAAAACCAATTGTTCGTTCAATTCGTTTAACTTGTCTAAATCGTTCCAATCGTTCAAATCGTTTATTCGTTTCAATCATTCAATCGTAAAAAAATCGTTCAATCGTTCAAATTGTTCTCGTTTTAATTGTGAAAACTACTTTGGGGCGTCTCGCTTATAACATTCAAACCTTTGTAACTCGTCCATCATTCAACTCGTATTAACAAACCACCAAAGGGTAAGTTAACAATCATCAGGTTCAGTCGTTACCCACATAACCCCCATACATAACCATGGGTGCAGTCCGATAACGGGATTTGTCAGATCCTATGGTACCATAACCTAATACTGGTCGGTTCGGCCAAAACTAATGAATGTTTTTCGTTATGTAAATACGTCCAACAAGTTCGTTAACATTATCGAAATCGTTCTTGTTTAATATAAACCATAGTATTCATTTTTGAAATCGTCGAAATCGTTTAACACATATGAATTACCCCAAAACAATTGAAAACAGTAAAATAGGGGAACTATGTACTCACATTGAATTGCAACACTCGAGTAAACCAAGGAATTCAAGTAGCACCAAGTAATCGGATCGCTAGTTAATAAATCGACACGTAAATCGGAAGATCAGGTAGAATGAGGTCTCGTAAACCAAATGAGTATTGGAACTCACGTGATATGGTTTAACAAAGCCTACATTCTAAATCGGAACCTATCCTAAGTGCTTACGACCCATCAAGGTAGCTTATGCTGCTTTAACGCGTCGTTCGCGCAAATGCGCGTTCGAGACGTCTAACTAGTCCTATGACAAGTATTATATGCCCTAACATGTTTAAATATGTTGCATAATCAGTTTAAGTGACAAAAATTAAGTTACATATGCTTAAATACCAATTATGCATGAAAAGGGCATTTTGGTCATTTACCTAAGGCATATAAACTACCTATCATACAACTAATTAAACTAAGTGACCATAAGGTATAACCTCGGAAGGTTATTCCCTATACAACTATGGTCACAAAATATGCTTGGTCGGATCCTAATGATCAACCAAACGGGTCGGGTTCGAAAGTCTAAGCGGTTGTCAAGACCGCTTGACTTATGACCCTATACAAGCACTAGACTAAAAGTGATGAGTTAAACATGTTAAAACATGTTTAACTTAGTTAGAAAACAGGTTTGATATCAAAACAAAGTGTTTTGATACCCCAAAATAGCTTTGATGCAAAATACGCATAAATACGTATTTTGACCGAAACTTTGACTCGTCACTTCGACTAATCAACGTGGTAATCAGTAGGTATAGTCACAAGGGACTATAACCATCGTGATTACGCTCACGTTGCAAAGTTCAAACGAACTTTGTGTTGACCAAATCGTGGTCAAAGCATAAATTCAAACACTGTTTGACTTTCATGCTTGAAAAGCATAAATAGCATGAAAGAAGCTTACAAAAGGTCCAAGCAATGAAGAATTTGATCTAAAACACTAAGGTATGAAGCTAAGGCTTCAACTTAGAGCAGATTCAGAGCAAATGCGTGAAGAATGAATGATGAACAAGTGGGTATTTATAGAAAGTCTTGGATTTACAAGTGTCTTTGTGCAAATCAAGGTATGATCGAAGCCATACACTTGTGGAACATGGTTTCTAATACAATGGGAGCTTAAAACCAGTCCATTGTATGCTTAAAACCATGGAAATTTGTCTGAAATCAGCTGCTGTGACCAGATTCAGAGTTTCTGGTCTGATGGTCTGTCGCGGGCCACGAAGGAATCAGCTAGGCTCTTCGCTGGCCCCCAGGAAACTTTCAGAAATTGTCAGTTTTAGTCCCTACATGTCCAAAACTTTGATTTAAGGCATTTTTGACGCGTTTAAGCCCCATTAACCCAATTTCAAGGCTCTATAATGAAGTTAAAGCATAGGGAAATATTGTAATGATTACAAAAATTTTTGGATGTCCGGATATGTTCAGAATGTAAGATATGCGTGAAAATGCCAACTTATGCACTTTTTGACGCTTTTAGTCCCTATTGATCAAATAAGTTTATTTTCGCATACCAAACCCCTCAAATCCTATTTCTAAGCTATGTAAATGATATTTAAGATATGTTTAGCTTATGATCAAGTTTCGGAATGTTCGTTACCATACGAATCGGTATAGTTTCGCAGTTTGACACAAATAGTCCCTTCGATCGAATAAACTTGTTTTCGACACACCAAACCCTCCAAAACTTATTTCTAAGTTATTTAAGGTATGTTTAGCCTATATCACTGTTTCAGAGTGTTTTTCGCCTTAAACTGATTACGTTTACATATCAGTTTGCGTATAACTTTCAAGAAAGCGATTTAAAGTTTGAATTCGAACTAGAATCAAATCGTAAAATCGTCAAACACAAATACACATATATTAACACCAAAACACATCGTTTTACTGATAATTGATATTGTTTTACATCGTACATCGTTTACAAAGCACAGTTGTCACAGTCTCCCCTACTTTAGGAAATTTCGTCCCGAAATTTTAACTAGAGGAAACTTGTGAAAACAAATGTGGATATTTCGCTTTCGTTTGGTCCTCACGTTCCCAAGTAAACTCTGGGCCACGTTTGGACTCCAAGCGAACTTTGACTAATCGTATTCGCTTGTTCTTCAACTGTTTGACTGCACGGTCCATTATTTCCACAGGTTTCTCGACAAAGTGCATCGTTTCATCAAGTTGAATTTCGTCGAGTGGAATGTGAAGATCAGTATCGGCTAAACATTTTCATAAATTAGACACGTGGAAAGTAGGGTGAATATTCCCAAGTTCAGGAGGTAGCTCTAGTCGATAGGCAACCTTTCCGATTCTTTCGACAATCTTAAATGGTCCAACATATCGTGGTGCAAGTTTCCTTTCTTTCCAAATCTCACCACTCCCTTCCAAGGGGACACCTTAAGTAGGACATGGTCGCCAACTTGAAATTCCAAGGGCTTGCGTCGCATATCCGCATAACTCTTTTGACGGCTTCTAGCTGTCAGAAGATTATCGCGAATTTTCTTGATTTTATCTGTTGTTTCCAAAATAAGCTAGGCGTAAAAAATTTACAACCGGGGTGCAAAAAAAAGTTTACAACGGCGGCTTAAAAAAAGTTTACAACCGGGCCGTAAAAAAGTTGCGGTTTAAAAAAAGTTTACAACCGTGGTGTAAAAAAGGTTAAAAAAAATTTAACAGGGGCGTAAAATTTTTTTTGCAACCGGGGGCGTAAAAATTGTGTGATTTTTACAAGTTTTGTGTGGTGTCCGTGCAGATCTTAGACGATGGAGGTGCAAACTATCATTTACAAGAAACGAAAAACGACGACTTCGCTTTATTTATTTTAGTTTATTTTACATTTTTTTGGTGATTTACTGTATTTACTGCATGTTTCAAAAAAAATTATTAAAGAACAATCCCATTATTTAATTTTGTTTTAAAAGGTGGATTATACAGAAACTGAGCAAGGAGCTCAAGAAAAGACAATACAATACAAATAAATGGAAATAAGAAACAAACAGAGTGGACACAACCACCTCTTTAATTAAATCACAATCATTAATGTAACCAATCATTAATGGCCATATAAAAGACCAATTAGCCCTTATCTCACTATAAACAAAAATCTTATTAATTAAAGTACAATCATTACCTTACTTTAGTATCTTTTAATCTAATACATCAAAACATCTTTGATCAATGATTAATATTGGTTCCTACGGTTCTCACAACTCAAGGTGCTTCTCATTTTACCCAATCTCTCTCTCTCTCTCTTTATATATATATATATATATACACTAGTGGGAAAGCCCGCGCGTTGCGGCGGGTATGTCTGTTTTGTTGCCTCGTAGTTGTTGTTGGAGTTTGCGGTGTGTATGTGGTTTTGTGGGTTGTTCGTTTGGTAGGAAGCAACAACCTAGTCACATTAGGAACTCAAAACTTTAGATTTTTTTCAAGTTGGACTTTCACTAAGCTTTCTGTGGGTTTTCGGTAATTAAGTACATAAGTGGGTAACCTATTTTTATACAATGTTACTATGATTTATGCTTCAAATGTATGAATATTTTTCAAATTTTGATCATTTAAAGAATTAATATAAAAATGACACTTTTATAAGGAAAAAGTGAAGATTATGTGCTGAGAATAAAAAAAGGAAGCCTGATCTCACCTTGTTTATCATATGAGAGCTTAAGCTCGAGCTTATTGTAAAGCTCGAACTCAGCTTCTAAGTAATTTTTAAGCCCAAGCTAGAATCAGACATGGCTCATTTAGTTTACATTATTTTAGTTATTTTATTTATATAATTACTGATATATATATATATATATATATATATATATATATATAGGCCGGTTATCATACAATATGCCTAATCGTACAATACGTACGCTATAACCACGGTCGTCGGATCATCTCAAACAACCCCCGTGTTTAACTATTAAATTAATCAAATAAACATATATATGAAACCGCCAAGGTTAAAATCGTCCATTACGAAATAAAAAACCCTGATAATCAGCAAACAAAACCTCAAAATCATAACGTAAGATTCTTAATCAAAAACGTAATCGAAAATATAACAATTACTCAAAAAACGATCGATTCCTATTCACCATATCCTTCTGCGAATTGAACTTCTGATGAATTTGGAAATTCAGAACTGAAACAAATCGATGGACCGACTATCGAAGAAGATGATGCAGGGTGAAAATCAAATAAGAATATGCGAAATACATAACAAACGTGCGAAAAACACTTCAGACAAAAAGAAAGGGTGTGTTTTTTGTAAAGTTTGTGAATTCATATAACATTATATGCGAAAACACTAAAGGTGTAATATAATGTGCAAATTCATGACAATACACATGCGATTACAATTAAAAGTTAATAATCTTAGAATTTCATATAATTTGCGAATTCATGCTTTAACACATGCGATTTCAGTAAAAAAGAATTATCTTCAGATTTCTTAAAGTTTGCCAATTTGTTTACGTTTCAAATGCGATTTTGAATAAAACACTGCAAATACTTTCAAATTACTTTGTCCTAAAAATGCAAAAAAAAAAATTACGAATCTTAAAAACTAAAATAGAAGTATTTTATATAAAAAAAAACTTAATTTATTACCGATGTGACTGTAATTTGACATGTAATGATCAATTTTACAATTAATACTACTGAACTTACCACCCTACCTACATAATAAATTTACTATATTAATATAAAAAACTCAGATATAACTAACTTCCATATTATGACATACATAGAACAAACACAAACAGACCAACAAAAAATGGCATCTAAAGATGATGAAAAATCAAAAACATTGCAATCAAAGAGTTATTGTCAACTCGCACGTTGACAGAACTAAGCACTGATGTCACCTCTTCTCATCTGGTTCTTGATGTGCAGGGCAAAATTCTTGAACAAATCAAGAAAAATCAAGATATATGGGAACGCCTACTTCAAGAACCACCATCAAGCTTCAAGGACAGAGCTTTGGAACACATAAAGGAGCAATCTCGAGCTGATGACTTAGCCTTCTCTTTCCTGACAGATGCTCTAAACACTGTGAAGGAGAAGATGGAGTTCAGCTCTTCTGAACGTGACAAAATCTTTGCTTCAAGTAACTAAATTCTCTTTTTAATCGTTTTGTGGTTGTGGCTGTGTTAGACAATAACAACTATATTTATATTTGGGGTACATGTTTTGAACACATATTATACTTGCTTATAAATATTAAATCGCATGAATGATATTGCCATCTTTGTCACAGAAAAAACAAGATAACTCAAAATCGCATGTACTAAAAGTGAAATCGCATGTAAGAATTATTATAAACTGAAGCATATAAAATCGCATGTTTATATACTAAAATCGCATGAGAAAATGATATAAACAGATGAATACAAAATCGCATGTGTTTCTTATAAATTCGCATGTACATTTAGAAAAAACTACTCATCCTCATCATCTTCTGAAACCTCCTCCCACTGATCTTCTTCTTCAGATCCATCATCACTACTACCACTATAATCTTCAAACTCATCTTCCTCTTCGTCGTCTTCGACCTCATTGTCTTTGTCTTTGAGAACATTTTCAATCTGGACGCCCTTCATCTTCTTTTTTTGCTGTTTACCTTGTTGTTTGGCTTTCAGAATCTTGCAAGTCCGAATATCATGACCTTTTACATTGCATACGCTACATCTCCTTGACCTTTTCCCTTTGCGGCTGATCATTTGTTCCTTCTTAGATTTAATCCTTTTATGCGAGCCGTGACCTTTGTTTCTTATACCAGCCGGCACACGGACAGTAGGAGGAGCATTAGTTACTGGTTGTTGATAACCAATCAACTTTGAAAATCGGTCAAATTTTGGATCAAGTTGCTTGGTTATACGACTCTGATCAACTCTCTCTTTAAGCTGCATCATTTGATCCCTCACTAAAACAAGTTGATCAAGGTCGGAAATCAAATTGCTAACCAAATACTCCCCTGTGTGGATGATTTCACGAGCAATCCGTTTAGCCTTGTGTTGCACATCCTTGCCACCCACATTTAGATTGTACTTCACATTTAACTCATTCGGCACCACATCCTTCATCCATCTCTTCATAACATATTTATTTGGTATTTCTTTAACACCAAACATCTTGAAAAGAAAATAGATGTGATTGCATAACAGCCCATACTGCTCAAAACGCAAACAGCTACACTGTGCAGTTACATCATTTTCAAGATTCTTGAACCACACCTAGGAAAAACCAAAAAAAATTATATTAAAAATTAAAATCGCATGTGTAACATAACAATTTCGCATGTCTAAAAAATCATGTAAATGAATAAAATTTAAAATCGCATGAGAAACCCAAAATCGCATATTGCAGGATCATGATCTGAAAAAAAAAATCGCATGTAGGTTATCAAAAAATCGCATGTTTGAAATATATATGCTATAGTACCTCCAATAAACCATCTCCATGGGCTTTAAAGTCCTTCAACAATATCCTGATCTGTGGACCCTCTATTTTGGTGTCCATCGGCAGACATTCAGAAATTGTACCATAAATCTCTAATTGCTGATCAAAGAATATAGACCTGGTGAATCTCTTAGCAGCATCTTTTTCCAAAGAAGTTTCGCTCCAATCAGCAGGCTCAGTATATCTTGAAATGTGATCATTCTTTCTATGATTAAACCTTTGGACATCCATTGCACCATCAAAATGATTCATAAACTCTACAAGAGTGAGTTGTGAATTAGACACCTGGCAGAAAAAAAATGGTTCTCACTCTCTGATCTTGAAGTTGTTCTCATAAGTCCCGACATTGGCTCATGCCGGTAAAAAGCCGGAATCCACATGGATCTCATCACAAACATATCATCAATCCATTTGTTTTCTGTGAGACCGAACTCAATCATCACCAACTTCCACTGTCTCTCGAATTCTTCGGGCTTAATGGAATCAGTCCATACAATGTCGCACATCCTCCTTTTAAACTCATCGTCATTGCACAACTCGTATCCAACCTATAACAATAAATATGATATAAAAAACATAACGCTAACGAATGACAATATAGCATGCTATACCTTATCTGCCACTTTTTTCATTATGTGCCACATGCACAATCTGTGTCTGCTGATAGGGAAAACCTCCTCATTAGCCTGTTTCATAGCAGGGTCTTGATCCGTCACTACAACCTTTGGCTGCCGACCAAATGACTTTAAGAATGAATTCAGAAGCCATTTATATGATTCAATGCTCTCCGATGCCAACAACCCAGCTCCAAGCGTTACATTTCGACAGTGGTTGTCAATGCCAGTGAATGGAACAAACACCATCTTGTACCTGAACAAACACATGCGAAAACACATTGAAAACATGCGAAAAAGACAGATATCACATGCGAAAACAAACAGTATAACATGCGATATACTCAACATCACTTCTTCAACATGTCTACACATGCGATATTACAAGCTCATGAAGACATATAACATGCGAAAATTAGTAAAAAAAACATGTTTGTCTTGAAAAACTTACCTGTTTGTCTTGAAAGTTGCATCGAACGATATCACATCCCCAAATTCCATATAGTTAAGCTTGCATAAACCATCAGCCCAGAACAAGCGAGTTAACCGTTTGTCATCATCAACAGAATATTCAAACAAATAATCAGCTAAATATTGTTTTTTGTCAGTCATCCTATTAATCACCATGTCAGCGTCATATTCTCCTATATAGTTGTTAATTCGCTTCCTAAAATTTTGGCAATCATCAACCGTGGCACCAACGTTCTCGAAACCACCATAACGTTTCCTCATTATATGGAAAGCTTTGACAGGACCAAGGTTTAAAGTGCCTAGTTCCCAAACCAACTACTCCTAGACATCTGACAATTGTCTGTAAGCTGGCAACATGTGAATATCATCTTGGCATACAAACTTATGATTATGGCCATCAACAAATCTCTTTACTGTATATAATCTACCATCCACAGTGCAAATCATAAGTTGAGCTTTGCATCCAATTCTAATAGTCCCCCTGTTCCTTGTTTTGAATTGCTTTTTTGACTTCGAACGATCGTCAATACGCAGTGGCTTATGTCCCTCTTTAGAACAAACAAAATACTTAGTTTTGATTATACCACCATTGTGTACTTCACCACCTTTCCGAATAGAAAAACCAGCTAACTTAGCATATGATTGGTAAAACGCATATGCTTGTTCAATAGAGATAAATTGCATTCCAACAACAGGTGTAGCTGATGCTTGAACCTCCAGAGTGTAAACCCTTTCATCTACATGAACCAAAATTAGAAAACAAAAACACGTGCGAATTATCGGACTAGTACATGCGACATATTAATTTCATCATAAAAGAGCAAACACACATGCGAATTGTATGAACAATAACATGCGAAAATGATGATTTTGATTAATCTGTTTTATATATGCGATTTATTATACCATAACATGCGAAAATGAATAAAGAAAAAAAATCAAATGCGAATTGTAAGAGTAATAACATGCGAATTTGTACATGTTGCCTTTCATATCAAAAATATAATCAACATTCAAACTTCAAAAAACAGCTACAACAATATAAAATCATTGCTACGACTAAACAAAAAACAAGTATACGAACAATTTAGAGATCTGAATTAACATAATTACCATTAAAAAACTCGTTTACAACACTTGTACTTGCAATTGGATTTGGATTTGCAGGTGGCGGATTTAAAACATCCTCAATCGAAACTCTCTGATATGCAGATAATTGAGCATGATCACCGATCGGTCGAGTTTCTTCAAAATCAACATATGTTCATCCAGTGCTACTCTGTGGATCCATCGAAAAAAACAATAGAATGAAACCCTAACACAGAAGAACGAAAACTGCAATTTGAGAATTATGAAAAATTTGAAACTGATTCGAATGATAATTACCGGGATATTAGTGTAACGAACATCTCGCTGATTGAATGAAGAGACGAATTTATCCTCAGATGATTGAATTAATTGTCTGATTTAACCTTATTAAAGAAAAACTGAATCAGGACACGTGTACGGCTCAAATTCTCGCGTATGTAATGTACGATAACCTTATTTGTACCATACTCTTTACCTATATATATATATATATATATATATATATATATATATATATATATATATATATATATCTAGATTTATATACATAGCAAAATATATATTAAGTTATTTTTATCATTATTATTATTATTATCTATATAATAATGTAGATAATTGGCTCGTTTAGGCTAGAAAACCTAATAAAGCTCGGTGTATGAGCTTTAGTTTAGGCTAGCTTAGGCTCAAACTCATTTACTAAATGAGCTCCAATTTTGGTTTGCCTGCATGTGAGCTAGCCCCGATTAAAGATTTTAGCAAGACGATCTCAAATACCTCACGAATTCCCTTACATCTATTTTGTCCAAAAATCAAATTCAAACACGATTATTACCGTCCAAAAAAACAACCAAGCACTCACGCTTCACGACTGAGTAATTGTTAACAGCTACAGAGGTAACTTTTAATGGTCATTTTAAAGTTAATTTGACTTCATCATATCATCACATATTTTTTTTTATTAATCATCAATTATAAAAAAATTACTTATAGGTATTTTCACATTTAAAATTCATTTTATAACTTCTGTTGTTTGTTAAACAATTTATAGTTTAAACTTAATTGGTATGAATATGGTATAACAGATTACAACGTATTTGTAGAGGATTTTTTTGCTCCCTAGAAGTAAATGTAATAAGTTATTAGGAGACCTTAGACATTCCATAAAGCTAAACACCAAAATCATTTTAGTTTTTATAACACCATAAGAAGTTAATGCTATCCATTAAGATAGTAATTATAAAATAATTAATATATTTAAGTCATTAACCACCTAATTAATTGTGATTAAATTTTTATTTATTTAAGTGTCTATAATATTCATGTGGAAAGACCATTTTGTCTCCTTATTAATTTCATTAAGTTCTTATACAATAAACATAAAATGTTGTAACTACTTAAAGTTTGTTAGAATTCTTCCCAGATGCAGTATTATACTTATGTTATTATGAACTTGATTACGTTACTTGTTATTGCTATAAACTTACAAAATTTTGTAGCAAAAATATTATAATAGAAACGTATGATTGTTTTGTCTCATAAGTGAACTTGAAGAAGTATAGTGTAAATGTAAGGTCCTCATGGGGAAGTAACGAGCAGGAGTTAGCCACGTTTGTTGGAAGTAAATATTGTATTATTCTTTTTATATACAATTTATACATATGAGAAATAAAATTGATGGGGCCTTTATTGCCATTTGAGTATACTTGTAGTAGTATTTGAAAGTACTATTTGTGACTCACCATTTGCTCATCTGTTGATTGGTCACATTTTGTGGCCAAAGACTTACCCGACTCTTTTTACATATAATTAAATAAATAATACACACATACATACTATGTTTATACATACACATACAGAAACTTGAGATTATTCACATTGAAAGAAAAATCTATCTGCCAAACAAAGATAAATAGAAAGAGAAAAAAAGAAAAGGGAACGAGAGTGGTCGTAGGTGGTTTGATCGTGATGTAGGATGGAGTTGCTGGTGGTCGGTAGTAGCAGCAAGGCAAAGTTGGTGTCATGGCAGCGAGCGACGAACATCGGTGGAGGCGGTTGACCTTTCTAAATGAATCCGCCACTGAGCGAAGGCCACCAACTTCAACGTTTTATACTTCTGCAGTGAAACCAAATACGGTTTATGGTTGTTGCATCTTTAGTTGTATCTTGGTGAGGAAATCAGATGGGAAATCAATTGAGTGATGGTTGTGAATAAAACACAAATATTTGGAGAACTAATAGATTTTTATACCCAATCTAAACAATAATTGTTAAGATTAAGGCTAATAATTTGATTTTACTCTCATTAATTATGTTTTCAATTGAATTTCGGTTTCAATTTATTAATCATTACATCATTGTGATTCTTGAAACAGAAGAAGAGGAAACAAAACGATCATAGAAATATAGATATTTTGTTATGCATAAATTTATTTAGAATAACAATTACTTTAGACTCTTCACATTACATCTTAATTATAAGATACAAAAGGGCCGAAATCACTAAAATGCCCATAAAGCGTCTTAAATTTTTGGACAATGCGTAAGTTTATCCCTTCTAAAATAGCCTGGTTCTCTTATACATGTTGCTTCAAAATGTGTACATAATGTAAAATTACCATAAGGGTAAAAAACCTCGTCTGCTTAATAAGATAGTATAGATACAGATATAGATTATATTATATTGTCCATATAAATCTATTTTTTTATATTTATACATATTATTAAATTATGAAAATCCTAAAGGTTGTATGTCTAACATTTAATTTAATCAATTATTATCTTTAATTTAATCAATGAATGTATTCAATTGAATCCATTATTTACAAGAACTTAAGAGTTACTTATAATTAATTTATGAAGATAATTAGTGTCATTCTTTTAACTTTTATTTAATTCTTTAATTTAATTCAATTAATAAAAGACATAAGTGGGCATGGATTTCATGGATGAAATGTCTATATTGCCCTCAAAGTGTCTTAAAACTTGGGACAATGTACAAGTTTCCCCCCTCTAAAATGGTTTGCTTCATTTGTACATGATGCTTCAAGATTTGTACCTATGACAAAATTACTAAAAGGGTAGAAAACCCAGTTATCTTAATATAGTATTATATATATATATATATATATATATATAGTGAAGGTGTAAAAAACAATATCCCTTAACGTACGATATTGTGAAATCGCACGTTATAAAAAAGCATGTTCGAAATCGCATGTCGGTATTTTGATGAAATCGCATGTTGGTTTTTTGTAGCAATTTCGCATGTTGGTAAATATGATGAAATCGCACGTTGGTATATAAAGCAATTTCGCATGTTGGTTTTTCAGCACAAATCGCATGTTCAAAAGTGAATTCGCAGCAGATCGGACGGCTGAGATGATCGCGTACATATTATACGATAAGGGCCATTATACGTTAACTCAACCCTATATATATATATATATATATATATATATATATATAGGGGATGGTTCAAATGAAAACCACTTTTAACGCGAAAACTCGAAAACTAACTAAAAAAAGCCTAAAAAACACACAAATTTTTTTTTTTTCAATTTTTTTTTATAAAAATCGCTAGTTTTTATATATGAAAAAAAAATTTCAAAAAAAAAAAAAAATTCTTTGTATTACACATGTGTAGTACACATACACATGTGTAGTATTACACATGTGCACTACACAAAAATTTTTTTTTTTTTTTTGAAATTTTTTTTATTTATAAAAACCTGAGAAAAATTGATTTGCAAAAAAAAAATGGTATGTTTTTTTGGCTTTTTTAATTAGTTTTCGAGTTTTCACAATAACTAGTGGTTTTATTTGAACCTTCCCCTATATATATATATATATATATATATATATATATATATATATATATATATATGGGAGGGTTCAATGAAGAACACTAAAAAGTGGTGAACCGAGGAACCATACATTTAACATGTTATTAATTCAACTTAACATGTTAAAAATCAATGCTTAAAAAAAAGCGGAGATTTGGCATATAAATACATGTAAAAGCCTTTTTAATAAAAAAAAACTAAAAAAATCCTTAGAAAACAATATAAAATGTAAAAAAAAATTACAAAAAATGATTTTTAATGGAATAGATTCTACACATCTATATAAACAAAAACTACGAAAAAAATTGAAAACAAAATAGTTTTAAGATTTTAAATTGAATTTTTATGATATATTTAACATGTTAAATGCATGGTTTCCCGGTTCCCCCATTTTTTTAGTATTCCCCATTGAGCCTCATTATATAATATATATAGAGGCCGGTCATTGTATAAATTGTCTTAATGTACGATGCGTACGAGATGCAGTATCACGATGCGAATAATGGTTTATAACATGCGAGTTTGGTTTCTTTGAACAACATGCGATATAGTTTTGTCACGTAATTTTTATAAATTTTCATCCAAATCACTAACACAGTTTATTTTTTCTGTTAAGGTGAAGGATGTTTTAAATTTTATAAATTAAGACAGAAATTAATTTACAGCTTCTTTATATAAATCAGTTTTATAAAGAGAAAACGTCATTAGTGTGCAACACATAACAATCGATTACAACTTTTAGTATTTATCAGTTGTAGAGATAGAAAAAAATTGTAAAACGTTACATATTTTTTAAATGTGTTGAGCACTTAGGAAATATGTTGGTAGAACTGAAATATTTATTTAATTAAGATTATGAGGGTAACTAACTAATACTTATTCTGAGTGGCTTGAGTAAAGAAACTTTTGGTTTATAGCATTATAATTACAAATTGGTGGGTAATTTTAAGGTTTGGTAACGATACGTTGTTCGATAGAGGGGAGGGGGCACTGGCTTCTGTTTTTCCTTAGGAGCAAATTTAAAAGAGTAGAAGATGAATTACAAATTTGGTACATATGATAAGATTTTTTTATTTGACCTTTTTCAATAAGGTCACCAGCATTTTAGTTTTATAAAATTTAGAGGTTTAAGTAGATTTTATTTTTATAAAACTGATCTATATAAAAAATTAAAAATTAATTTATGTATTAGTTTATAAATATCTTTCGCCTTAATAGAAAAATTAACTTAGTTAGTGGTTTGATGAAAATCTATAAAAATCACGTGACAAAGCTATTATTTTTTTCATATAAAAATTGCATGTATATTCTTTTTTATTATATATGTAATAAAATTAATTAAATAAAAGAAATTTAAAAGAGTTTGAGTAAATTGCCAAAATCGTCCCTGTGGTTTTATATTTGCCAGTTTCATCCAAATATCCTCAACTTAACAGAAAAATAAATTAAGTTAGTGGTTTGGATGAAAATGGCAAAAAGTTACAAACGTTGGGGGCAATTTGGTACAAAAGTGTCATTTTGGACAAAATGGCATACTTGTCCAAACCTCAGGGACGATTTTGACAACTAACTCTAGCCTAGTGCTTCTCACACGATCCTAGCCCTACACATATATATAGGCTAAGAGTTTGCTACAAAGTCCAAAATTTCTAAAAAGTAAAAGGTCATAAAACACCGTACTGCCAACTATAAACCACATCCAAAACCCACAAATAACGTAATAAAGATTACTAAAACACCATATTTGTGGATTTTGTTTTGTGTTTTGAATGATAAGGCTCTCATTATCCAATGACTAACATTATATGTTTTATGTTGATTATCACATTGTATTTTATATTCATAAATCTACGATGATGTGTTTGGAGTTTTTTTGGACTGCCAGGATTTGAATATAATGTTTTAGTAATTTTCACTTTGTTATTTGTGGGTTTTAGGTGTATTTTAGTACTGAAATTATGGTGTTTTATGACTTTGTACACTTTTTAGGAGATCTAGACTTTGTAGCCGAACCATACCATACACACACATATATATATAATGTACTAAGTAATGACAAATGTACATGTCAAAACTTTCTCACATCTTTTTTTATTATTTTAATAATATAATGTAATATTTTATAAAATTCTCATAAAAATAGGTCAAATATAAATTGATTTTTCTTTACGATGATGAACCAAATCAATACCATCCGAATAACTTCGGTAGCGATACCAGTATACATGTTTGGTTTCCTATATAAATTTCGTTCCAATTCCAGCCAAACAATGTTGAAAATCAAGTTGTGTTTAAAATAGAGTTTTCTTTTTTATATCGTAAGCTATAGTGAGGGCCAGTAACATCCCGGTGCCGTGACGAACCAAATCGACTTCGACCGAACAACATATCTAATGGTATTGGTATTCTCAGAACGATTACGTATATTTGTAATAATGGTTTTTAATCAATGTAAAACACTTATCGATATCTTTTTGGGGATATCACAATTTTAAATTTAAGGTCTTGTTTTCTCTTCCGATTACTATGTTGAGTATTGATATTATGTCGGTACCATAATAAACCGAACATATACCGTCTAAATTTTCACCGCAACCTGCGAAGGAATTTCACTAGTTTATATTATTATTATTATTATTATTATTATTATTATTATTATTATTATTATTATTCCCAATTCCAAAAACAAAGAGTGCTAAATAAGAAAGATTGTAGCTTTTCACTTTTACCACTCATTTAATTAACACAATTTGCCATGGCTAACACCATCCACATAGGTATCCTCTATGAGTCTATGCGCATAAACTTATATTTTATGTCATACATTTCTTTCGGATCCAACAAAAGTGCCTCAGAGATTTCAACACAATTGTTCCTTATTTATCCCAAGAAAATCTAGAAATTAGCACCCTATAAGACAAAAATCTAACTTATATAAATGAATCTTGTAGAATTTAACTAACAAGATCAATAGATTCTTTACGATTAAATGAATCTTTAGGTGAATCTGGAGTTCACTTTAGGGATGAGCACGGTACCGGTCCGGTACCGAACCGGTACCGAAAGAACCGGTACCGAAAAACGGGGAAAAGTGGTACCGGTACCGGTACCGAATACACCGGTTCGGTGGTAGTTACCTGTATTTTACCCGTAAATACCGGTACCGAAAAACGGAGAAAATAGGAACCGGTACCGGTACCGAATATACCCGGTACGGTTCGGTACCGGTACCCGGTACCAAATGCTCATCCCTAGTTCACTTCGATTCTAATAGGCGCCTATAAATTGTATTCTTTTCATAATATATACAACTTGTTTTACAAAATACCATCATCAACGAAATTAAGAAATTTAATAGTCTACAATAAGAAATCTGTAAAATTAAATAAAATTATTGTATTACATTTAATTGTGTAGTCATTATAATCATTTGTATTATATAGATCAAAATATATTATACCTATTATATAATTAGTTGGTAATTATTGATCGACCATATTACCCTTATTAACTAACTAGTAGGGTGTCCGTGCGATGCGGCAGGGACGACACTTTGCATTGCGACACTCGTTTTTTGTAGTTTTCTTATTCGTATAATATTTATGGTAGCATTATTGTGGTGGATATATGTCATAAGTATTACACATGTCTATTAATTATTAAATTTAGAATTAAAATTATCAAGTACTTTAAGAAACCATTGATTCAATTAAATAACACACGAATAAGAAAAAATATAAGTCTTAAACATACATAAAAGTTATATAAAGTAGCACACGAATAAGGAAATATAAGTCTTAAATATAAAAGTTTAAAGCTAAAAGCTCAAGTGTCAGCTATTTTACATCATGATGAGATCAAGTTAGTAATCATACGGCTTAAAACATCTCAAGGATGTTATCTATATTGTCACACCACTCATCATCGGGATCAGCGTCCTCCGGAATTTCTTGTATCTCTTCCAATTTGATTGTTATGAGTTTCTTCTCTTTTCTCATATTTAACTGATACATTAGTTGTAGCTGGAGCAATTTGGGGAACTGGAAAAAATGTTCAGTATTTTAGTTACATATTTTTATCATATTACCGTTATATATATTATAGGATAAAAAACGACGTTCACAGTTAAACATAATATAAAAAAAACAAACAATATATCACGTTTTAGAAACATACATATTTGTGTAAAAGATCGGAAAGGATGAATATTGAAGCTTCAAAATCACTGAATAGTAAATAAGATGAATGCTAAATGTGAGCATAGAAGAGTAAATCAAAGTTATACACAACAGAAAATTGAAATACCTGTAAACCAAGAATTCTAAAGAACAAGAAATTTCTTGAAGTGAAAAAAACTAATGGATTATACTATATATAGAATCTATAAACTAATGAATTGAATAACCTGTAGCTTTTTCAACTAACAAATCTATATCTATACTATATTATAATGCATGAGGCAATGTCATTTTAAGATACCCAAAAAATAAGAACTTCCCCCCCCCCCCTTTATTTATAAAAAGACCCCTAAAATGAGGGTAGTTTGGTCTTTTAAACACTATTTATTTTTTAGCCCCTAAACTTATTACACTTAAATCCCTAAGGTTTTAACAAAATTATAGATAATTAGTTACAATTCACCCCTCCACAACAAACTTATAATTTTTTACTTATTCTTGACATATCTTATAAACTATATTGTTTAAAAAAAATTCCAAAGATAGCATGACGACCTACACATTTTTGTCGACGTTTTGGTAGTTGTCTTGTTCAATATCGACGCACAGATTAAAAGGTACAAGTAGATAATGCTTTGATTTACAAGTGATTAAAGAAGAAAATAACAACTAATAATCTTTTTTCTTTTAAGATACCCAAAAAATAAGAACTTTTTCCTTTTTAATTTATATATACACCCTCTAAAATAAGGGTAAATTAGTCTTTTTAAACAATAGTTACATTTTAACCCCTTCATCTTAATAAGATTTTAATCCCTTGTTTTAATGTACAACGCATTAAACCTATCATGTTATGAAATATGTAAATTACATTTGGCTTCATCTTTTGTAACTTCTAAATTTTGAAATAAGTTACCAAATTAGAACCGAAATCTATGCTTTCTCTCACCACTTCAATCGATAGAAAGAGAAACAAAAATGGAGAACATGCAAGAGCGATATAGAGAGAGAAATATGAGGGTGGCAGTGGTGGTGCTACGGCGGTGCCAACCATACTCCGGCGCGGTGAAAACGGATTGAGCCGGCGAGTGGCGGTGATAATGATTCGGTTACAACATTCCATACGGTGGTGACGGTAGTGGTCCTCAAGAGCCACATAACCTTCACCGGTTCCAAGGTTAAAACGAGGAGGAAGACAATGACAGAAAACCCTAGCCGCTTCCTACGACGATGGTGGCTAGGGTTTCGGCGAAGACTCCGACTAGCTCTCGTAAGCCCTCTTTCAATTTTATGTTCCATCGGCTATTAGATTGTTCCGCGTAATGACGATTGTGACGAATGCCGGTTGTTACAGCTTCCCGACAATGGTTCAGCCACCTCTAAAGCACTCTGGTGTAGGAGACTAGGGTTCTAACGAAGGTCAGAGGCTAAACCAACGGTGACCACAACCATCATAATCATCTTCAAGATAAGATTATCGTAGGTTATCACCTGGTTGTGAGGAACAATTAAACCTAGCTGTCACAGGTTCGTTTTAATTACAATGAAGGGGAATTGGATATTGATATTCAACATGTTATCTCAATGATATATGTAGGTACATATCCTTGTTTTTTTTGTAATTTAAATTTTCTCCCTCTAATTTATCATCTTGAATCATTTTCTTCGCAATAGAAATTTAACCCTTTTAGTTTTGTGAATAATAGATAAACATGTGTAAAGCGCAGTTGGAAAGGACAAGGTAATTTAATGATTTGATACTTTGAAGATTATTTGAAATTAATAAATTTTATGTTTGAATATAATTTTTATTTCTAAGTTATATTTATTATTCCGTGCTTACCCATTGAATTTTTGACAGATATTCAGCTACGAGCAGCTGCTGTTAAATCAAATTCAAGGAGAAAAGCCAGATGATGTGTACTATGAGATTGCTTCCAGGTTAGGGCTTTTAACTATAATTTGGAAATATATATTCTTTTTTTTTCTTTTGGGAAAATGATGTTTTTAGATGTTGAAATTGTTGCAAATTCATATAATAATCTAAATATAATTTTACAAATCCGAAGTGTCCAAGTAATATGAAAACTTATTTTAACCAGAGTGATTGGGATTAGGAAGAGAGATGCAGAGGGAGATCCGACAAATGATTAAAATGCTAAACATATGTGGTCTTCGCTGGCTGGTCTTGTTAATATCACATTGGTGTAAGTTTTGGTGGGGTACGTATACTGCAAAGGGAGGCTGTATTTTGCTTCTATAGTTAAACATTTATTTTTATGTTTTAAGTTTTCTTATGTTTCTAATTTTATGTAACAATGCTACAAATGACTTATGCTCCTATTTCTTATGTTAGTGAGATGTGTAAGCCTTATGATATAGATAGATCAATTGGTGCCACTAACTCAAAAACCTAAGAAAACAATAAACATAATAAAAATTTGTAGAACATCATACGAATCAGAAAACTAACCTAAGTACTATACAATAGATCACAACTGAGTTGATAAACTAACAAAAATGTGTACCGCAATGCAAATTGTCACCCCTCCGCATCGCGCGTGCACCTTGCTAGTTATATTATAATGCATGAAGGAGGGGTATTTTAAGATACCCAAAAAATAAGAAACCCCCCCCCCCCCCCTTATTTATAGAAAGACCCCTAAAATAAGGGTAGTTTGGTCTTTTAAACACTATTTATTTTTTAGCCCCTAAAGTTATTACACTTAAATCCATGATGTTTTAACAAAATTATAGATAATTTGTTACAATTCACTCCTCCACAACAAACTTATAGTTTTTTTTACGTATTCTTAACATATCTTATAAACTATACTGTTTAAAAAAATCCAAATATATCATGACGACCTAGACATTTTTGTCGACGTTTCAGTAGTTGTCTTGTTCAATATCAACGCAAGGATTAAAAGGTACAAGTCGATAATGCTTTAATGTACAAGTCATTAAAGAAGAAATAGCAACTAATCTATACTATATACTTGTGACAACCCGAACTTTAGGGTTAGCATCTTCCTATTTTCACCTCGCCATTGGTATCGTTGTGTTCTATCTATGTGCATTATGTTAAATTATATTTGAATGTTTTTTGCATTTTATGTGAATTGCAGTCGTCGGCCCAAGTCTCTAAGGGCCCGAACTACTGGTGCACAAATCGGGTTTTTTTAAAAACCGGGTTTCGGGTAGGATCGGGTTTGGGTAGGATCGGGTTTTACAAAATCGGATTTTTTTAAAAACCGGGTAGGGTCCGGGTTTTCTACCAAAAATGTATACCCTATATACCCGGGTTCGGGTAGGGTTCGGGTCGGGTTTTATAAAACCCGGGTATTATAATACCCTATTTCCGGGTTCGGGTCCGGTTCGGGTATTCATCGGGTAGGGTTCGGGTATGCATCGGGTTGGGAAAAAACCCGCACCGGGTATTAAAAAAACCCGACCGGAACTATGCTTATAAAATGTATCAAACATAACTCTCACACATAGACATCAAATCTATTGATAAACAGAGGCACAATTTATAAACAGAGACACAATTTATAGTTCTTCATGTGGTTATTCTTGAACTTTATAAACAGATGCACAATTTATTAAATACAAAAACTAATAATGATATTAAACAAACAAAGAAAATAGAAGGGCCAACATATATTGGCATATTTGTTTCCACTTGTAATGAAATATACTAAATAATTAAGTAGCGGTGACAAATATCATTAGAAACCTAATAATTAAACAAGATTACATCAAAGTGCATACATAATTTTGTTAAATCATAAGAACTAGAAGTCTTAATGCATACATAATTAAACAAGATTACATCAAAATCGGGTTTTTTTAAAAACCGGTTCCGGGTATTTATAAAACCTGGTTCCGGGTTCAGGTTCGGGTATTTATAAAACCGGGTTTCGGGTATAAACCGGGTATAAAAAAAACCGGTTCCGGGTTCGGGTTTTAGATCAAATATGCATACCCGGTCCCTACCCTACGGGTAGGGTCGGGTTCGGGTATAAAAAACCCGGGTTTTATAATACCCGGTTCCGGGTTTTTTTCCGGGTCCGGGTCCGGGTTCGGGTTTTTTGTGCACCACTACCCCGAACTAGTGTCATGTTGGGCTCGGCCCACTTGTGAAATATGGTTGCACGCTTATTGTTAATCAGGGATTCTATTATTTCATAATCTTATGAACTCGCTAGTGTTGAATGCATCAAACACTTTGGTAGTTGGGCTTTACGGCCCAAATCACTCAACAACACTTGGGCCACACAAGTGTCAAACATAAACAACACATTTGAGCCCTTAAAACCTTCGGCCCAATCCCCTAATTTAATCAGACTTGGCCCAAACCCACTCTTTTTGGATGCATGTATGCATGTGGGAGTTCACATAACTTCTTTTCCAAACCAATACAAACCCTAAGATCCCTTCAAGTCAACGTGAGAGTAGTAATCTTTTGAAACACCATCCGCATCGGCCGAGCTTTCATCCCAGAATCATCACTTGCCGCATTCAACCTCGCACTCCTCTTGATCGATCGGTACGTTTTAATCAGTCAGGGATTTCCATACTTGGTTCATCTTGGTTATGTTTCGTGAACTATCTTGTTTGTTTTTCGATCGTATCGGGTTCGTTTGAATCATCATAAATAAATCGCTCATGTAGGAGACTGTTAGGAATGGACGAATGGTATGATTATGATTGATAACTTGTCGATATAATTATATGTGCGGTCATGATTCTTGTGTAACTTAGGGTGTTCGTTAGTGATTTACTTGTATGCATAGTAATAAGTCGACGTTGCTGAAGTCTGTTAGTTGTTTGAAAACAATATGAATAATGATAATCTCGGTTCTAAAGTGATGATGATTTTAATGTCTACTAATTTTTGTAAGTGGTGAACATAATGATTTCTGGATAATGCGCTAATAAACTCGATGGCTGCTGTTATGATTCTGTCACGTACCCATAAGTAGATTGTGGTCATGATATTGATTTGTGAAGTATAATATTGATATTTGTGAATGATGTTGTCGAATAAAGTGAGGATTTGCATGTTAACAGACTTGTGACTTGGGTCTATATATTAATGTTTGCATGTGAATCAAAGGCTTGTAGTTGATTGGACCAAAACCTTGAATCAACTATGTATGGCGGCTGTGTGATGGAATATGTTAGTGTGTTTGAAATCCATATAAATGTAATAATTTAAACTCACGTGAATGTGCCTTGGAATTTACATGCACATTCAATGTTGAAAAAGGGTTTCATGTCTTGGCCAAAGTTGTTGGACTGTTGATCATATTCCACAATTTCTTTAATTATGTTTAATTTCTTTTATATGTTTATAAATGGTATATGTTGTAAATAGATGTATAAAGGAATAATAATGTCCAAGTATATAAGTACGTTAAATGATACAAGTGTGTTAATATATATGGTCCGAATATACATATGGATATATGTTTGGTTGAATGAGTGTATGTGAAATTTGTATTCTAAGATCACTAACTGTTGTCACAAGAGAAATCGCAGTGTAAAACTTGTAAACCGGAGTATATCAAACATTGTTGTTTGGACATTAGGGTATTGCATGACCCTTAATACGTATACTTATATTTATTGTACACTAGGTTGTGCGTAACGGACCTAGCAGTTAACGAACACTAGAAGTATAATATCAAACCGAGCAAACCAAAGGTGAGTTCACACTCCTAAGGCATGGGATTCCCGGTGGGTTGGGAATGGGATTGAATAACTACTCGTACTATCATTACTATTAAACTACTTACTACTGTCCTCGGATTGAAGGGCACGTACGTAAAACCTACGTACACTCATACTTACTACTGTCCTCGGATTGAAGGGCACGTACGTAAAACCTACGTACACTCATACTCGCTACGGTCCTTGGATCAAGAAGGGCACGTACATACACGACTAGTCTAGTAACATACAACATGGGAAGCCCCCACTATTCATCGCAAACATGTTCGGGGAACCGCGATACGGATTAATACGATACACATGGGAAGCCCCCACTATTCATCGCATACATGTTCGGGGAACCGCGATACAGATTAATACAGTACATGGTTTACAAAATAAACATATGATTTACGAACACTATAACTAAACAACCAACTGTGAACTCGCTCAACTTTGTTGTTGACTCGTTGTTACATGCCTTGCAGGTCTTTAGGTGCGTATTGACTGGAACTTGCTGTCTGGGAGGCTGGAGTGGTCATGGGTCGAGATACATGGAAACATAACACAACACGAATGGCTTTTACATGTGGTTATAAACTCTTAACGAATGAATTATGCTTCCGCTGTAAACTGTGAAATATTGTAACGTTGTAACATTTACTGTTAATCAATGAAAGTTTTATTTACATATACCTATGAGTTCAATGTGATTGATGGCTAAGATCCTGGTATGTCACACGCCTCGCGGGGGTTTTCCGCGTGTGGTATTTTGGGGGTGTGACAATACTCATTTAATGAGTTAAATAATAGATTCTATAACATTTTCATTTCTAAAATTTTAAAAACTAAAACTATTGCCAAATAATTGATTAAAAATTTTCTTTATAATTTAGTTAAATTTTTAGCAAAACTTCCTAATTTTAAGGAATTAGTCAAATGTGAAATGTCAACAGAAACTAACAAAAATTCAATTTAAAAGATTATTCAAATTTCAAAAGAAACTAACAATACTATCCATCTCCATGATCTGCTGCTTATTCTCCCCCCCCCCCCCCCATAGTTAGTTAGTTAGTTAGTTAGTTACACAAAGACACACTATAAAGAAAGAGAAAGAGAAAGAGCGCGGATGAGAGAAGCACAATCAAGTCAATATTGGAGCAAGTCGTATCTTCCGAGGTTCTGTTCTTGAACAACTAAGGTTTTATTAAACCAATTCATATCTTTTAGTTCCTAACATGGGATTTTTAGGATTATAAGTTTTCCATTTTTCAGGATCTGATTTTTGTTCTCGCTCCGATTATGATCTTTGTCACCGGAGAGAGGAGAAGAGAGAGAGGAGAAGAGAGAATATTGTTGGAAAGCTAACCTCTGGCTGCAATAGATGGTGAACAGACCACAGTTTCTGCCACGACAGAGTCAGAGTCACCACCGAAGTGTTCTTCTCTCCTCTCTCTCTGAATCCCCTCTCCGGTGACAAAGATCATAATCGGAGTGAGAACAAAAATCAGATCCTGAAAAATGGAAAATTTATAATCCTAAAAATCCCATGTTAGGAACTAAAAGATATGAACTGGTTTAATAAAACCTTAGTTGTTCAAGAACAGAACCTCGGAAGATACGAATTGCTCCAATATTGACTTGCTTGTGCATCTCTCATCCGCGCTCTTTCTCTTTCTCTTTCTTTATAGTGTGTCTTTGTGTAACTAACTAACAAACTATTGGGGGGGGGGGGGGGGAGAATAAGCAACATGTGATGGAGATGGAAAGTATTGTTAGTTTCTTTTGAAATTTGAATAATCTTTTAAATTGAATTTTTGTTAGTTTCTGTTGACATTTCACATTTGACTAATTCCTGAGAGAGGATTCCGAGAGAGAGGAGAAGAGAGAACATTGTTGGAAATCTAACCTCTGGCTGCAATAGATGGTGAATAGACCACATTTTTTGCCACGACAGAGTCAGAGTCACCGCCGAAGTGTTCTTCGCGACGGAACCAAGGTTGTTTTTATGTTTTATGTTAAATTAAAATATCCATGTGCTGATATGAATAAGATATTACAGTGTATTGAAACTTTTTTCTAGACAGAGTTTTTGTGTCTGAAAATGATGATATAAGCTTGTTTCCAAACAAAGAATTATATGGCGATAAACCACTTAATGGTCCAAATGTAGAAGAAAACAACTACAAAGTCATCTTGTTATAGCTCTAGATCCCCTAATTCACCACATAAGTCAAAGGACCACACTGTAACGTCTACTCAACTACTGACATCTACCTTAGTTTGGAAAAGGTCAACTTATTCTATCCTTTTTTATTTATATTTTTGTACATCTTTGTGCCTGGTTATGATAATGCATATTTATTGAAGTCAATAACATGATATATGTGCTCGAATTCATCTTGTTATAGCTCTAGATCCCGCAATTCACCACATAAGTCAAAGGACCACACTGTAACATCTACTCAACTACTGGCATCTACCTCAGTTTGGAAAATGTCAACATATTCTATCCTTTTTTATTTGTATTTTTGTACATCTTTGTGCCTGGTTATGATAATGCATATTTATTGAAGTTAGTAACATGATATATGTGCTCGAATTCATGATTTGTCTGTAATATTTTATATTTCTCAGGTTTGTTGGCTTCTGATTGACTACCTTATTGTCGCTAAGTTAGTGATTGTGAGTTAGTTTCATCGTTAAGTATCAATTTTATATTTTTCATTATCTTCTTTGGTACATTAATAATCAATAGAAGAAAGGTCTAAACACGAAGTATAGTTTGATAATGTGGTTGCACTTCACAATGCAGAAGCACATATGTCTCTCTGAATTGCTTAGACGTGTTCATTGTATGTTCGAATTTTTTACATTATACCATTTGAAGTGCATGTATGAGTATGTTTGTCTTATTCAACATTCGAAAGTACCATGATGACCTGCTCATTTATAATAACTTTTATATTAAAGACTTATTTTCCTTATCTGTGTGTTACTGTATTACATCAATGGTTTCTTGAAACATTGCCAGGGTAAATGCTAAATTTATTAGTTACTAGACATGTGTAATGCTTATTACGTCTATCCAATCACAATGATGCTACAATAAATATTATACGAATAAAAAACTACCAGAAACGAGTGTCACAATGCAAAGTGTCGCCCCCGCCGCATCGCGCGGGCACCAAACTAGTATTATCTATAAGAGCATTTTTAAACTTACAATCCCTACAAAAATGCAACACAATCTAGTATTCAGTTTTTGAAAATATATTATGTTTAGATTATGGAGTTTTTTCCTAAAAGTTTGTTGGTGGAAAACTTGTTTACCAGACTTCTAAAAAAACGTTTTTATAATTCTTTTTATGAAAACTAAAATTCCATTTTGTTGAATACGGTATTATATAAAGTTTTTTAATATAACCAATTAGATAAAACAAGTGAGCTTGTTTGATGTAAATTTACTACCTGCTAACCCATGTAAGTGTGTGCACCCAACCATGTAAATACACAAACATACAAAATAAGAACAAAGCTCATATCAAACCCGTATGTGCAAGGTTTCAAAATTTAATCTAGTCGACAGAACAAATTGGTGAACAATCTTAATCAAACGAAAATCAGAGTGAAAAGGGTTGGAATATTATTAAATTGATAATAATGACAACAACGTAGAGAGTCTTGAGCATGTGAAATGTGATAGGACACATTGCTTTAATCACTTCTAATGCGTCATCTACTTGTACATTTTAATCCCTACAACAATACTGATAAAGACAACTATCGAAATGTCGACAAAAATGAGTAGGTCATCACGGTACCATTGGATTTTTTTTTAAACATTATAGTTTATAAGATATGACAAGAATACGTAAAATAATTATAAGTTTGTTGTGGAAGGGGATAAGTGTAACTAATTAGCCATAATTTTGTTAAAATAAAGGTATTTAAGTGTAATAATATGAGGGATTAAAATATAATTAATGTTTAAAAGACCAACTTACCCTCATTTTAGGGGTGTTTTTATATATAAACAGGGAATAATTTCTTATTTTTTGGGTTTCTTAAAATACCCTTGCCTCATGCATTATAATATAGTATAGATTAGGTTTCCTATTAAGTGTGTATGTATGGAGATAATTAGAGAGGTTAAGGGTTAGACACTAATCATAACATCACTGAAAATTGTCCCCCACTACTCCTCTCTCTCCATCCGAATTCTCCACCCTAGAATTCGGTTTTCACCATCAAGAACTTACATCCTAAGGAGGAATCATATCAAGTTGAAAAGTATGTCGAACACAATAGCTGCGTCTCTGACTAGATTATGTGATGGCCTGTCTGCTGTTACAGGTATTTCTAATATGTTTTCCATTATGTTTAGACAGAACTGATCAACATGTGGTATCAGAGCATATGTTGATAAATCAGTCCTGTTTATTTCCATGAATCTGGATTGAAATCTGAAAAACATTTTATGAAATCAAATTCGATAAACTTTAAAATTCGTATAAACTCTAAAGTTCAAGTTTGGATAAACTTTAATCACATTCTAAATAATCATTGTTCTGAAATCTGTATAAATATATAAAAAAAATTCAGTTTTCGGATTCCAGATGTTATTTTATTTTTTAGGGTTCATCATAATGTTCTTAAGAAAATTCAAGAAAAAAAATCCCTTATTTTGGAATGAATTCAGGATCAAAGGGTATTTTTCCCGTTTTGATTTCGTTTTATCTATTAAAATTTTCGAAATCTGTTATAATTTTAGTGGATAATATTTTCGAAATATTTAGATAAACATAAATCAGAAACAGAAAACGTGATCCCATGATCCCTTAATTTTTGGATTTTCACCCCTATCACAACTAACTGCCAAAAATTAGGAGATTTCGAATCTTGGAGAACAATTTTCGAATAAATCTGAAATCTCATTCGAAATCACAATTTTCAGAATAATTCGAAATCTCATTCAAAGTCACAATTTTGGAATAATTCAAAATCTCATCCGAAATCTTATTCAAAGTCACAATTTTGGAAAAATTCAAAATCATAATTTTTTTCGAAAACTCAATTTTATCCGAAATCTAATTTTTCTGAAATCTAATATGTTCTCGTAATATCAAGATTTTTTCGGGATCTCATTACTTTATTAGGTTGTTATTGTGAACTAAATTTTAGTTCAATCCGCGCTAACAGGTAGTTTGCTATTAAATAATTGGTTTTGTAAAAACACTTAAACAGAATCAGATAACTTTTCACAAAACCGAAATAGCTTAACTTGAATGAACTTCTGATGTATCATTTCTGCCCAAAGGTGATTTGATACATCTATTTATTGTTCAAGTATTATAAGAAGCTATGTTAATCATGCATTACAAATGTGAATGTATCATTTCTGGCCAAATCTGATTTAATTCATTTATGTCTAGCATACTTAACAAATGCATAACTAAAGTGATTATCTCATTTCTGGCCAAAGCTGATTTGTCACAGCTACTTTGCACACTCTACCCATAGGTGATTTGTCTTCATTTAATTAGAATTTTTTAACTTAGTCTATTATTTTGATGTTAGTTGATATGCGTCAAATGCAACATATAAATTGTATCAAATACAGTATAAAAACAACCCTTTTTAGTACTAGTGTTGGAAAAAGTGTGTTTCTTTGTTTACTTTTGATTTTCAATACTAAAAGAGCTTAAACGAACAAAACGAACAAATTAACGACAAAAATCAGCATAAATACGAAGGAAGGAAGTTGATACACTATACCGACCCTTCAAGCTTCACCCCAAAGACAAAAGCAACAAACCAGAACCCAAGCACGGGGTCATGCCTGCCGGGCATGGGGTCATGCCCCACTCAAGATTCCCAGAAGATAAAGACAAATAGAAAACGACAAGGGACACGGGGCGGTGTCTCCTAGACACGGGCCATGGTCAACTCTCATATTTGCAAATTTCGGTTCGTACAGAAAGAACAAGGGCCACGGGGCTGTGTCGTTGACACACGGGGATGTGTGTGGAGATGGACTGACAACAACATTAAATAAAGACAAAGAAGGAGAAGGACACAGGGCCGTGTGAACCTACTGTTTTTAGCTATAAATAGAGGCGCTTGGCTCATTTGCAACTCAACCATTGGCAAACCACTTCTCTCACACCTGCCACCACTCCACCACCACTACCACCATCATCCACCACTTTCATCCATCATCCATCCTTAGAGTGTGTGTAGTAGTCTTGGGATCCAAAATCGATAGTAAGAGTTTTTGTCAAACAAAGGCCATGCTTGGCTAATCTCTTACATCAATTGGTGGAGACAAAATCATTTATGTATTACTTTTGATTTCTTAGCTTTGGTAACTTCTTAATTGGGTATGATTTAATGACTTTAATAACTAGTTTTTTTCTACATTGAACATGAACTTTATTCAATCATTTCTTCATGTTTTTGTTGATTCACTCATTCGTGTCTTTACGGTCTATATAAAGCGCGTTAACTGCCTGGAAGGGGGTTAGAAGGGTGCTTGGGTAAAGTTCTTGCCTTGTTCAGTGTATAGATCATGTGAGGACTTGATTCAAGCTTATTAGGACTTCTTTTGAGGCAAATAGCATCAAATTGGGGGAAGTAAGAAAGGCTTGTAATCCCTTATAAATAAACTACTATTAAAACTTTAAACCGGCCTTGCGAGACTGTATCCCTACTGACTCAGACCAATATGGTCGTGGATAGCATTGCCTCCATGTAGGACCCTAACACATTTAATGCAAAATGACGCAACAGACATATGAGTTATAAAATTTATTTTCTTAACAGTCATACAACGTACTAAAAAGACATTTAAATCGACTTCCTTTAAAGCTTTTACATCATTCGTTCCTAGTCAAGATAATTATGTTGCATATATTATCAAACATATGACTGCATCCCCGTACAATCCTTGTTCTCCAGCTCGATCCCCGTTGATTTGTCCATCATGATAATCCGATTATATGTGGTCACCATGCATAACCAACACGTTAGTAAATGGTAACATCATATACTTTTAAATAAATACTTAATAATAAATAACCGCATATCCATCTATCAATGTATAAAACTTCAAATGGGAAGTTCTTCGGATTCATTCCTTACACCAAGCCTCAACTCCTCGAGAGCCCAACACTTACATACCTGCATTTCTAATTTCATTCTAAAAAACAAAACAGTTAGCAACACATACCCTCCAACGTACTTAAGATTCACATCCTCACATGAACACATAACATTGATCTACTCTCATTAGAACACATCACGTGAAAACACTACCATATATCCACAAATTGCATACACGTTCCATACATACATCTCTCAATAACAACGATACCTAATCTCACACTCTATAACTATATATCTTCATACTTGCATTCAAGTCATATCCACTTATCTAGATCCAATTATTGTATTTTAATCATGCGTAATAATAATTCATCTACAAGCTCACTCTTGAACAAGTCTCATCTTCGTATCCATATACTACCTTCTGACACATTCGGTGAACGTCAATCATTTGTATACATCCGTTTATTTACATCACGAGTATATCTTATCACATAATCATGTACTTACATATATGTCTCCTACACATATTACACATACTAGTTTATGTGATTTGTACCTACCATGAAATCTAAATATACATACGTACATACATTCCTGTTTGCTCAAACACATTTGACGTACCGTACCAATTTATACATATGATTACCCGTCTTTAGACATGCTCACAAACAAGTTCTGTCCCTTCTCATGTAAAACACATTTTGTATGTACAAACTATAAGCACACACTTATATGTATATATATGTATTTGTATTCGTACGAAATAAATAAAGTTTTATGATCTTCTTGTAGGTTATACCACTTCTGGAACATTTATCGGGGTCTTAACATAAGTCTTAGGTGTTGTTTGTTTTTTCATAAAACTTCTGCGCAGGCTCTTTTGTCTGTGTGGCGCAGACCACGTGCAGACATTGTCACGTATAGACTGTTAGTTTTTTCGAACATGTTTCATTAAAAAAGGTCTGCGCGAGGTCTTCTTTGTGCAGACTTGATCCAGCCACTTCTAAGATCTTCTAAGATCTGCGCGTGGGTTAAACACTACCACCCACCACCACCGACCACCACCCACCGACCACCGACAACCACCCACCACCACCACCGACCACCACCTTCCATCACTACCACAACCATCCACCACCCACCACCGTCCATCACCACCACCATCCACCACCCACCACCGTCCATCACCACCACCACTGTCGAGCACCACCGTCCATCACCACCATCATCACCATCCACTACCCACCACCGTCCATCACCACCACCCACCACCCACCACCGTCCATAACCACCACCACCACCACCACCACCACCGTCCACCACCGTTCATCACCACCACCATCCACCACCCACCACCGTCCATCACCACCACCACCACCGGCCACCACCCACCACTGTCCTCCAACACCCACCACCGTCCACCGTCCACCACCACCATTCATCACCCACTACTGTCCACCACCCACCACCGTCCATCATCACAACCACCACCACCACCACCACCAGAAACCACCCATCAACGTCCACCACCCACCACTGTCCTCAAACACAACACCCAGCACTGTCCATCGTCCACCACCACCGTCCACCACCCACCACCATTCATCTCCACCACCACCACCGTCCACCACCCATCACCGTCCACTACCCACCACTGTCCTCTAACACCCACCACCGTCCACCATCCACCATCACCGTCCACCACCCACCACCGTCGACCACCCACCACCCACCACCACCGTCTACCACCATCACCATCCACCACCCACCCACCACCACCGTGTGTACACCACCACCAGTAAACAGTCTTCTTCTTGCAGACTGCAGACGTTTGGTCCATCTCTTCTGCTACAGATGTCTGCAGATGTGGTCCGCAGACTGCAGACATTTTACCTCTTAAAAAACAAACAGCACCCCAGAGAATATGGAAAATCAGAACATAATAAAGTACCAAATTCAAACATGCATGTCTGGCCTCCACCGTAAGCTATGATGGTTACCGTAGCTTACGGTGGCTATAAAATCCATACGGTGACACACTACTGTCTTACGGTGGAAAAATTAACCATCAGTACAAAGCTACGGTAGAGCCCAGTTCAATCTTCATTTTATTACTAAAATTTTCATAACTTGATCAATTCGCATCTTTATCACTTGAAACTTGTTTCTAATTGTCCTTAAAACATTTCCCTAACTGACTAAAAATCCTTAATCCGGGTTCTTAACATTTACGAATTACATTACCGTTACACGATTCATGCGCATATGTTCGACCCGTTTGGTTCCACCAAATTGTTTCCGACGGAGTTAACTACTTTCGACCCGCAACAACAATACTTACCTTAGTAATCCCAATTATTACATAATCTTACATGATTCCCCACATTCATAGGTATCAAAAATTCTCTATGCATACTAAAAAGTGAGTCGGAAGTCACTTACCTTGAGCGTCCAAGACCATGCATAGGTTCCATGTTTACTTTTGACCCGTTAGCCTCCGTGCTTGAGTCCGTAGACATGTTATCTATCCTTACATGTCAATACATTGATATCCTTGTTAGCATACAAGACCACACATAACATCAATCACATTAAATTTATGCTCTACATTTGACTTTCATTAGTTAATTTCTAGCAACACATAGCATAGATCAACAATGAGATCTTTCCAACTCATATAATTTGAACATGCCATCACATATATCGTGATTAGATATATCGTGTACCACTTGACTTCCTAAACTGTACATTACTGTTAAGAAGTCCTAATCATAACATTCCTACAATTGTTGACTTTCCAGAAAGTCAACTATCAAGCATTTCAAATTCTAACTTAGACACATTCGTTTAAAAATTGACATGTTAGAACATAGTCATTATGCCATATACGCTCCATACTCATATAGTAGGACATATTCGACCACATGTTTAAATAGTTACATATGCACATATGTATATGTAAGTTCCATACTACTTAGCACCCATATGACTCTACCATTGTCAACATGACCCATAGTTAATTAATACCACATATTATCCTACATTCTCTCTTGTTATTACCTTCACCTTCCACACAATTAATACAACTTCTTGATGTCAACCGACTATCCATCAAGCATAGAGTACAAGATTCTAATGCCTACTTCTTACCAATTCACGACATCAACTAAATTCGCATATAGACTTCCCTCAAAGACACATTCCTCATGCTATTCTATTATCAAACTTCTCATTAACATTTTCACCCATTATCATTTGCTATATGTATAAAATTCCACTTATCATTTTCACCTAAACATTTCATCAAACACTTGGTGTGCATACCACTTTTTAAGCATAATGTATAAGTGATTCAAGCATGTTCTACCCAAATTCATCTCATGAACCATTACATTTAAACAAAATCACCTTGTCATTAATTCTACGTCATGTTTAACTATCAAAGCTATCATATAACATCTTATGCATTAACAAAATTATAATTTAAACATCTACATGTTCATCATAATTATCTTCATGCTCATGCACATAGGTTTCATCCTAAATCATCAATATAACTCAAGATTCGACCATAATCAACTTAAACACACTAGCATTAACAAGTATTTATTCATATTTCAATCCAATCCACGGATTCATTCTAACCCCCTTTCATCAACAATCACTAGAACACACAATTTGACTTACCACATGATTATGAGTGCTAGATCATCAAGAAATCAGGTTCATGCATAAGTTTCAACTTAATTCCATCTTCAATTTGAGACAAGAAGTTGAATTGAAAGCCTTCCCTTCTTCTTTCTTGTGGGTGTAGCCATACACCATCACCAAACTCACCATCTCATGATTTTGACCAAGCATTCTTATGTTGACCCCTTTTAATAACTTTCCAAAATGTCATATTTGGTCCCTGTACTTTCTTTCATCCTTATTACTTACCAACACATATTTCCTAGGTTTATAAACTTGTTTGTTTCTTTCATGAAATGGCACTAGAAAAGTCCATATTTCATAAATGTTGCATTTTGGGGTGTTACAAGTCTACCCCCCTTAAAGAGGGTTTCGTCCCCGAAACCTTCTTCATCACTTTCAGTTTAACCGTTCAACATATCCAAAAGATACCATAACCCAGATCTACTCATAGCTCGTATATTAACTTTATTCACAACTAAACATAATTATACTTGTCGTTTCTACTTTCTTAATTAAGCATATAATTTTCGTAAATTTACTAATCATAATGAATCCATAAATTTCCAATTCACCCGTCGATCATACTCAATATTGATTCCTTGCGTTAGTTGCAGAAGTACTTAACCCGAGCTTACTAATGCACCTCACCATTAGTATTCGTTCTAAAAGTTTCATTCACACTTGAAATTTTAACTATGAACTTACACATGTCTTGAGCATTTTATCAGAGTTATCATATCCACAATATGCTTACTATTTTCATCCTCACTCTTTCACACTTATCTTGAGATTTAAACATCATTCTATGTTTGTTATTGTTACATGTGCTACGTACATTCTTGGGTTAAATTTTGATTCATTCCAATCGTGACGCCTTGATTTATCCATCCATTTCATGCATAACTCACTATATGCTCACATGCGCCCTGCTTAACAATTTCGATTTTAAACTAAGAGTTTCATTCCTATCTTGACTTCCAACTACATTATAATTAGTGGAAACATTATTCCGCCTATAGCCTTCTATTTATTTTTCACAATTCAAACACTTTACCAACCTTATTGTTTGCATACACAATCGATCCGTGCCCCGAATCAGCTCGTTCCTTCATGGGTCTAAGCCCTAATTGGATTAACCTCGTCTATCCATGTGGTAAGCTTCCGCTCATATGCACCAATTCACCAAATCTGCTAGCTTTATTGTGCCAAGAATTCTATCACTCTCTCATCCATAGATTGAAGTTTAGCATATTTCATCCAATTTTCTTCAAGTAAGGCATTTATTATTTTGCCAATTTCTATAGTTTAACCTTTCAAAGTCGAACTGCTACTTCTTACTTATGGTGTATGTATTGAAGTACATGTTCGTACTTCTTTTCCATTCAGGCATACTTACAATAACTTCATTTCAACTTTTCAATATTTCTCACAAAAACTTACCCTTCCCGTCCATACTTAAGTCATTTGTCTAGGTCGTAGCCCATCATTCATTCTGCCTCTCCAGAGTCGATTAATAACATGTCTAACATGCAACTTATTCCAAACTTCTTTCATTCAACTAAAACTTCTTTCTACATCAACCGTTTTCAACGGTTATACTTACTTACTTAAGAGACTAAAATTTTCTTTCTATTTTTTTATTACTTGCCGTATTATTAACAATTCAACCTCATTTGACTTTCGTTCTTACTTTTCATTTTCACTTGTTTAATCCGTACTTACTTACGGATTCAAACCTTTCATTCTTTACTTATCATACTTACTTGTTTGATTCGTCTTTACTTACGGATTTAAACCTTCCGTTCTTTACTTATCATTCTTACTAGTTTGATCCGTCTTTACTTACGGATTCAAACCTTTTGGTATTTACTTATCATTCTTACTTGTTTGATCCATCTTTACTTACGGATTCAAACCTTTCATTCTTTACTTATCATACTTACTTGTTTGATCCGTCTTTACTTACGGATTCAAACCTTTAGTTCTTGACTTATCATTCTTACTTGTTTGATCCGTCTTTACTTACGGATTCAAACCTTTCATTCTTTTACTTTTCATTCTCACTTGTTTGACCTG
Organism: Helianthus tuberosus; assembly: GCA_030545235.1. Lineage (NCBI taxonomy): Eukaryota > Viridiplantae > Streptophyta > Magnoliopsida > Asterales > Asteraceae > Helianthus > Helianthus tuberosus. The sequence continues at coordinate 105,445,525 of CM060443.1, forward strand.
TCTTTACTTACGGATTCAAACCTTTCATTCTTTTACTTTTCATTCTCACTTGTTTGATCCGATTCTCAAAGAATCGTAGGACCCCTTCCAACCCCACACGACCCCTATTTCCTAATTCGACCGGATATACATGCAATGGCCCTCATGGTTTCACGAGCATCCCATGTTTCTTACGCACTGGCCAGGTGCGCAATCCACATAATAGTCACGAGTCTTCATGAGAATCAGCACTTTATATTCTGGAAACAGTTTTCAGTTCGTGCCACACCCATTTGAATCCTTTTACCATTACGCCTTTGTATTTAGAGGTATACTAAATACCAGTACTTACCAAATCTTAAAATTTTATGTACCTGGGGTCCATTTGTCTGCCTCATCACATGCCTTAATCTCCATGCTAGCCCGCGAATGCGGAACGTCCTCATTGTCCAGTAAGCTCACTTCATAACTTTCATCAGTGTTAGTATCATCGCACATATTGACTTGTATTAAATTTTTACCTTTCGATCTTGATCGAGTTTCGGATTGTAAAGGTCACTAATCACAAGAGCACATGGGTTTGAGTTCAAGTACTTACCTTCTCGTACTTTATTCCATCAAACCAGGGCTCTGATACCATTTAATGCAAAATGACGCAATGGAAATATGAGTTATAAATTTTTTTTCTTAACAGTCATATAACGTACTAAAAAGCCATTCTAATCGACTTCCTTTAAAGCTTTTACATCATTCGTTCCTAATCAAGATAATTATATTGCATATAATATCAAACATATTGTGACAACTCTGCTCTGTAAACGATGTACAATGTAAAACAATATCAATTATCAATGAAACAATGTGTTTGGGTGTTTATATATGTGTATTTGTGTTTGATGATTTTACGATTTGATTCGAGTTCGATTTCAAGCTTTAAATCGCTTTCTAGAAAGTTATACGCAAACTGATGCGTAAACGTAATCAGTTTAATGTGACAGACACTCCGGAATAGTGACATAGGCTTAACATACCTTAAATAACCTTTACATAACTTAGAAATAAGTTTTGGAGGGTTTGGTGTGTCGAAAACAAGTTTATTCGATTGCAGGGACTATTTGTGTCAAACTGCAAAACTATACCGATTCGTATGGTAACGAACATTCCGAAACTTGATCATAAGCTAAACATACCTTAAATATCCTTTAGATAGCTTAGAAATAGGCTTTGAGGGGTTTGGTATGCGAAAATAAACTTATTTGATCAACAGGGACTAAAAATGTCAAAAAGTGCATAAGTTTGCATTTTCGCGCATATCTTATGTTCTGAACATATCCGGACATCCAAAAATTTTTTTAATCATTAAAATATTTTATTTTAGTGATTGGAATGCAAAAATACCATTCGTCGTGTAATTTGGATCGTTTTTCGCGTCCGTTCGTGTTTCGTCGTAATTAACCGAATAACGCAACCATACGAACAAACGAACCGACATCCGAGATGTTTTGAAGCATATTTTAAGTTACCTATGCTTTAACTTCATTGTAGAGCCTTGAAATTGGGTTAACGGGGCTTTAACGCATCGAAAATGCATCAAAAACCAAGTTTTAGGCCTGCAGGGGACAAAACTGATATTTTGTGAAACTACACCTGGCGGGGCGCGAAGCCCAGTACCGCTACCTTCGCGGGGCGGGACAACATGTCAGACAGAAACATTGAACTTGGCCATTTCAGCTGAATTCAGTGGTTTTAATCCCTGATTTTGGATACCATGAGCTTGTTTTGAAGTTCCCCTAGTATTGTAATCTATGGGCACAAGTGTGTGGTTGAGATTGAACCTTGATTCTTGCAAAAACACATGTCAAGATCTTGTAAACTCAAGAATTACTATAAATACCCACTTGTTCCTCATTCATTCTTCACACATGTGACTATACCTACTGATTACCACGTGAGCGTAATCACGATGGTTATAGTCCCTTGTGACTATACCTACTTATTACCACGTCGATTTGTCGAAGTGACGAGTCAAAGTTTCGGTCATACTACGTGTTTATGTGTATTTTGCAACGAAACTATTTTTGGGTATCAAAACACTTTGTTTTGATATCAAACCTGTTTTCTAACTTAGTTAAACATGTTTTAACATGTCTAACTCGTCACTTTTCGTCTAGTGCTTGTTTAGGGTCGTAAGATAATCGGTCTTGACAACCGCTTAGACTTTCGAACCCGACCTGTTTGGTCGATCATTAGGATCCGACCAAGCACATTTAGTGACCATAGTTGTATAGGGAATAACCTTCTGAGGTTATACCTTATGGTCACTTAGTTTAATTAGTTGTATGATAGGTAGTTTATATGCCTTAGGAAAATGACCAAAATGCCCTTTTTATGCATAATTGGTATTTAAGCATATGTAACTTAACTTTTGCCACTTAAACTGATTATGCAACATATTTAGACATGTTAGGGCATATAATACTTGTCATAGGACTAGTTAGGCATCTCGAACGCGCATTTGCGCGAATGACGCGTTAAAGTAGCATAAGCTACCTTGATGGGTCGTAACGGGTCGTAAGCACTTAGGATAGGTTCTGATTTAGAATGTAGGCATTGTTAAACCATATCACATGAGTTCCAATACTCGTTTGGTTTACAAGACCTCATTCTACCCGATCTTCCGATTTAGGTGTCGATTTATTAACTAGCGATCCGATTACTAGGTACCACTTGATTTCCTTGGTTTGCCCGAGCTTTGTTAGTTCATTAGATCAAGGATACTTGCAATTCAATGTGAGTACATAGTTCCCCTATTTTACTGTTTTCAATTGTTTTGGGGTGATTCATATGTGTTAAACGATTTCGATGCTGTTAACGATGATTTCAAAAACAAATACTATGGTTTATATTAAACAATAAACGATTTCGATAATGTGAACGAACTTGTTGGACGTATTTACATAACGAATGACATTCATTAATTTTGGCCGAACCGACCAGTATTAGGTTATGGTACCATAGGATCTGACAAATCCCGTTATCGGATTGCACCCATGGTTATGTGTGGGGGTTATGTGGGTAACGACTGAACCTGTTAATTGTTAACTTACCCTTTGGTGGTTTGTTAATACGAGTTGAACGATGGACGAGTTACGAAGGTTTGAATAGATTCCGCGAGACGACCAAAAGTAGTTTTCACAATTAAAACGAGAACGATTTTGAACAATTGAACGATTTTGGACGATTGAACGAGATTGAAACGATTGAAACGGTTAAACGATTTAAACGATTTGAATGAATTGAACGAACGATTGGTTTTTGGTTAGTGTTTAGATAACGGGACGGGTGTAATGTGATAAAAGCATGGTAGATACGCCGCTGGTACTTCTTATATATAAGTGTTTTTATCATATTATATTCTGTGGCGTTATTTAGTTCACTTGGATGAACGATTTTAAACGATGTCACACAACGATGTTTACTAAACGGTATAAACCATACGAGTTTTATTACGAGAACGATATACAATTTGGTTTACATAAACAAATGTTTTGGGTTAAGATTCATGGCAACGAGATTTTATAAACTATAACCTACTTGTTTTGAGTTGGTTAATCATATTGCAATACCAAACATTTTACAAACAAGGTTTTCAACTAACAACTTTTGTAGTCTAACGAGGTATTGCAACATGTAAACGAGCTATGAATCCGATACTCTTACAAAACCTATGTGCTCGCCAGCATTTCTTGCTGACTTTATTTTTACATATGTTTCAGGTGGTGTTGAATAATGTTGATTGCGACTAGGATGCATGCTCACTTAGGACTGGACGAGGCCTTAGTGACTTAATAACGATGATAGTCAAGATGTGAACTCGTTTATTTTAACTTTAAGACAACGTAAATACTTAATAATTCAATAAAACGAAACTTTTGAATCCATGGTTGTGAAACAATAATTCTATCGCTCCACTCCCCGACGTTTCCGCCGCGGTTTCGTTGTTTTTACGCGGTCGGAGTGTGAAAGAAGAGTTGGTATCAGAGCCAATGGTTATAGGGAATTAGGTTATTAGTAATGCTTTGATCTAGACTATAAATTTTCTAGGACCCTAACGCAAGTTTCTTGCATTTAGATTTTTAAAAACAATACCGTCACCTATCTTTAGGTGATAACCACAACGAGAACACAATAACAAATCCGCTTTGAAAATCAATCATCTTTTCGTAGATGATTTATTATAAGGTTTTGAACCTTCAAAGATTTCAAAATCTCATCAAAGTTTGGATCTTATAATGTGAATACGTGCAATCTGGAAGGGTGGATGCCTGTATCCTGAGTTTCTGTCTAAGGCTAGAGTGTTCGTACAAATACACATAATCGGACCAGTCACTCTTACCTGGGAACTCTTGGGGTGAGTGTCCACTTATAGGCTAAAGCAGGTCTTCGTGATACATTATATTGGCCCATTTACTTTGATTAGTCACTGCGTGTCATTTGTTTATTCGAGGTAACGAACAAATGATCGCCTTCCTTATGTTTTGTTGATGTTTTCAATACCTCTTTTGTTTATCCAATTATCGATCTCACTCGTTTCTCATGTTTCCTTGTTCTTTTTAGAATATGCCTCCTCGACGAGTTGCACAACCTCAAACTAACGCTGAACTCGCAGCTATTATCACTCAGCAGATCGCTGTTGTGATTCCGAACCTAATAACTCAGATCAATCAAGCGAACAACAACAATAACAACAATGCTCAGTGTAGTTTTAAGACTTTCAATTTGGCTAAACCACTAAAGTTTTCTGGGTCTCAAGGAGAAACTGCGCTCCTACAATGGTTCGAGAGTTTGGAGAGCACATTTAGACATGTTCAGTGTCCGAATGAACGAAAGGTTGAGTTTGCATCTAGTGTTTTCAAGAAGCATGCTCTTACATGGTGGAACGGTGTGATACGTGATAGGGGTGCCGATGTGGCAATGGCACAAACTTGGGAAGACGTACGGGCTCTCATGATGAAAGAGTTTTGTCCCCATCACGAGATAAGGGCTTTGGAACGGGAATTCGATGATCTAAAACAAGATGGGGCAGAACACCGTGCGTATACGGATCGTTATGAGGAGCATAGTCTTTTGTGTCCTACTATGGTTACCCCGTTGGAGAAAGCGATTGAGAGGTATATTGATGGTCTGCCTGATACTGTGCAAGATATAGTTACTGGTAGTAATCCTACCACTGTGCGTCAGGCGATTGAATTGGCTGCAACTCTGACAGAGTCTCAAGTCAGAAAAGGTAAACTGACCCGCAAGGGTGACAAGAAGCAGTCAACCGATTCCGTTCATGACAAGGGTAAGGGTAAGAAGAAGGGCGAGTCATCTAGGAGGTCGAGGAAGCGCAAGGCTTCACAAAATTTTGTCGTTACCAACCAGAACGCTCAGAACCCACCAGCACAACCTCCTGCCAAGAAACAGTATACTGGTACCGCACCTTACTGTAATAGATGCAATGGTCACCATGCGACCCAACAGGCTTGTAAACAGTGCACTACTTATGGTAAACTTGGGCATACGGCCAACATGTATCGATTGGGTCAAAATCAAGCCGCTCAGAATCCAGCACAGGTTCAGGGAAATGCTGCTAGATTTCCACCTGGTTCGTGTTATAACTGCGGAGAAATGGGTCATTTCCGCAACAATTATCCGAGGCTTGCCAACCCGAATGCTAACGTGAATGCGAATACCGCTCGTGGACGAGCGTACAATTTAAATGCAAACGAGGCTCATGCTGACAACGAGGTTGTCAATGGTACGTTCCTTGTTAACCATCAACTTGCATCTATTCTTTTCGATTCTGGCGCTGAAAGGAGTTTTATATCATTATCATTTGAGCCCTTACTTGCGTTACCAAGAACTAAACTGAGGAAACCTTTATCTGTCAAAGTTGCTACTGGTAAACCACTTGTACTCGATTCTGTTATTCGCGATTGTCAATTGAACCTCGATAACCATCTTTTTCCTATTGACCTCACACCGATGCAACTTGGGAGTTTCGATATTATCGTTGGGATGGATTGGTAAACTAAGTTTCATGATGAGGTGGTTTGTTTCGATAAGATTGTTCGTATTCCTCTATCGTCTGGCGATATTCTAGAAGTTCGTGGCGAAAAACCATCTGGTGGTTTGAAACTCATGTCATGTACGAAAGCCCAAAGTTACTTACGAAAAGGATATGTGGCTTATCTGGCACATGTCACCGAGGAGAAAGACAAGAGCAAGTGAATTCAAGATATTCCGATTGTTCGAGATTATCCAGAGGTGTTTCCTGATGAACTACCAGGTTTTCCTCTAGTTCGTCAAGTCGAGTTTCATATTGATCTTGTACCAAATGCCAACCCGATTGCGAAAGCACCTTATCGTCTTGCACCGTCTGAGATGCAAGAATTATCGAAACAGCTTCAAGAGTTATCTGATAAAGGATTCATCCGACCGAGTTATTCACCGTGGGGCGCTCCAGTCCTGTTTGTGAAAAAAAAGATGGATCTTTTCGAATGTGTATCGATTATCGTGAGCTTAATAAGCTTACCATCAAGAATCGATATCCCCTACCACGAATCGATGATCTCTTTGATCAGCTACAAGGTGCTACATGTTTTTCCAAGATCGATCTGCGTTCTGGGTATCATTAGCTTCGTGTACTCGAAGAAGATATTCCCAAAACTGTTTTCTTCACGAGATATGGTCATTACGAGTTCACTGTCATGCCTTTTGGTTTGACGAATGCCCCAGCTATTTTCATGGACTTAATGAATAGGGTTTGTAAGCCTTATTTAGACAAGTTCATCATTGTGTTTATTGATAACATTCTCATTTATTCGAAGTCTCGAGCCGATCACGAACAACATCTTCGTCTAACGATGGAACTTCTGAGGAAAGAACAACTTTTTGCTAAATTCTCCAAGTGCAAATTCTGGCTTAAAGAAGTTCAATTTTTGGGTCACATTGTTAACAAGCAGGGTATTCATGTGGATCCTTCCAAAATCGCTGCTATTAAGGATTGGAACACGCCTGCGACACCCATAGAAGTTCGCTCTTTTCTTGGTCTTGCTGGTTATTATTGACGGTTTATTTCGAACTTCTCGAAGATCGCGGTTCCACTCACTGCTTTGACTCAAAAGAAAAAGCCTTTTGAGTAGGGACCTAACCAAGAAGAAGCATTCCAAACACTGAAACAAAAACTATGTGATGCTCCTGTTCTATCTTTGCCTGAAGGAAACGTTGATTTCGTTGTCTATTGTGACGCGTCGAATCTAGGCCTTGGTTGTGTTCTTATGCAACGAGGCAAAGTTATAGCTTATGCGTCAAGACAATTAAAAATACACGAGAAAAACTACACGACTCATGATCTTGAGTTAGGTGCTGTGGTTTTTGCACTCAAAATCTGGAGACACTATCTTTATGGCACGAAGTGTGTGGTTTTCACTGACCACAAAAGTCTCCAACACATTCTCAATCAAAAGGAGCTAAACATGAGACAACGACGCTGGGTTGAACTCTTGAACGATTACGATTGCGAGATTCGCTACCATCCCGGTAAGGCAAATGTCGTAGCCAATGTGCTAAGTTGAAAGGAACGGAACGAGTCAAGCTTAATTTTGTTTGCACTCTATCCGATATTCAAACTCGCATCTCTCAAGCTCAACGTACTTGTGTTACACAAGATTTGATAGGTAAGGAATTACCACGTCAATTAGAGCTTAAACTCGAAACGAAAGACGATGGATTACTTTATTTCAAGAATCGTTTGTGGATTCTGAAACAAGACAATCTTCGCACTTTAGTGATGGACAAATCTCACAAGTCTCGATATTCTATTCATCCGGGTGCTGACAAAATGTACAAGGATCTTCATTGTAGGATCGTTTTACAACCGAAATGAGTCGTTCAAAGGTGTTCTTCTCAATACGAAAGGCGGAAACAGACGTATTGAGTTTGATTCAGCTAGATATTCACTTTAATTGTCTTTCTGATTGATTTGATAAAGATTTACAGCACGTTGACACTTCAGCAGCACTTCGGCTCTAGAATCGGATTGTTGGAACCCCTTCAAACGAAATCACAAGGCACCTATTTATAGGCTGGCCTATTTCGCATGAACAAGTTCACACGAAATTACTTTCACACGAAATGCCTATTTCGTACGAAATTACCAGTTGATTTCATGTGAAATCACTAGTTAATTTCGTGCGAAATTACACTTTGTTATTTCGTGCGAAATTACCTTCTAACCTATTTTTGACAGTTTCCTCGTATAACGTGCCCTGATCTATCTATACACATACAAGACTCGATACAAGACGAAGTCGACAGATGTATGCACCAACAGACTCCCCCTGGGATGTTGACGAAGTCTTCAGTGTCGAGTCTTCAACCTCTTCAGTCTTTATCAATCTTTTACTCTTCCTGAAGTATCTGACAGTGTAAAACATCCTCAGTCATTTCTCTTCTTCTCTCTACCAGGATCTCAATCTGACTCCATCTTCTCTTGATCGGATCTCTTGATTTCTTAAGTTCATCAGCATCAGTAATACCAAGATCGTAACCTGGCTTCACATTCTGCTCAGGTTTAATCACTAGAACCTGCACATATCTCTACCTCACAATAAATTTCACAAATTTAAAATTTGACAAATTTATATACCACTTGCAGGTATTAGTCAATCAATAAATGATTTCACATTGTTAATATCTGATGAACCACTTGTAGGCAAAACATTTATTTTTATTCATTATAAACAGACTCCCCCTCACGAAATGTTCATCATGTTTAGCATTTGGAGTTTTGAAAATCAGCTTTTCAACATCAGTTGTCGAAAATCTTTTTGGATTTTTCAAAAATTATGCTAAAACACACTAAAAATCTTTTTGGATATTTGAAATTAAAGAATTACAGTAAAGAAATATTTACAAACAATATTTTTGCGAGTTTGTGTAAGAGGATCATATCAGTTTCTGAGACAAATCACCAACACCGTTAAGCTATAAACATATTAAGTTCTAAACAATTCACTTAGATTGTCATTATACTGATCCACTTAAATTTTCACACAAAGCTCAACTGTTTCGAGATACGAGATTAATGTTTTAGAGACTTAAACTTATTCGCGTGTCCCACCTCAGAATATACTCCCGTATCCAGATCCCAATATTCAGTCTTACAGGTGAGTATACCTAGATGATATCTGTAAAGGGTTAAATGCGAGGGCCATGAAAGCTCAGGCTATTGCTTCCGCAAAATCAGAGAGATGATGGCTTCGACTTTAGGTGTGTTCCCTTTAGAGAATCTTTTCTTCAACAGCATATGATTTGCATTTTGCAATGTTTCATCATTTTTTATGCTGAGGGCAGCGCTATATTTCAAGCAAGCGAAAAGTATTATACGGGGACTAGGCCATTGCTTCCGCAAAATCAGAAGTCCCGGGATAATACCCCAGATATAACTAAGCATAAAGACCTAGTATCTCAGAAAGAGGGACCTTTCAAACAAGATTTCGGGGGTTACCCATATATCCGAGAGATGTTCCCCACGAGATAAGTAAGTTTGAAATTTAGGTTTATATCTTGAACACAATCTACTAAGCGTGTAAAAACCTACTGGTATATCATCAGTGAGACCGTTTATCACATTTTGACTTTCCAATTCTTTAGCGTGCTGTGATAGTCCACTGATGTACTATCATTTCCTCTTTTTCACAACAAAACTCATTTTTGATTTTATCATGTTTTTGGACTTTTCAAATTTTCAAATGTTTTTGAATTTTCTGAAAATTCTTACTCCCCCTAAAATTCAAAATCATTTAAAAGAAATTTGAAAACAAACTGTACAAACAAATGACAACTGTTGTGAATTTCTTCAATTCGCCATCCACTTGGCATAAACAATCAGAACCCCCCCTTACAACAAACTATTTTCCCATTATGATTTCAAAACACTTAAGTTTGTTTTAATCAAAATGGTTTTTCCGGAAAATTAGTTTTGTTGATTTATACAAACCATTTGTAGGTTAGGGGATCTCATCACACTGTTTTCTTCTTTCATCTTAAAAAAATTTAACAATTTTAAATTCAATCAACACTACTAATTGTAGGAAAGATAAATCAAGTACAACTTAATGTCTCTGATTAATCTTGTAGGTCGAAATATCATCAATGTGAATTTCTCAAGAAAGATGCCGATACCTGCTCCACACTTACCAACCTGGGAGCTCCGGCAAGTCAGGATTTTTAAGTAAAGAACACAGACACCCAAGCCTGACCAGCTTTGGGTGTAACCTTCTCAACTTCACCTGGGGTTTGAACATTTCTTTTTTCTTCATAAAATTCTTTCACCCCTTTGGCCTTCCCATCGACCATTGTCCCAAAAATATGTTTTACTTTCCCATTGAACGCTTTATCGATATCAAATTCTTTCGTCTCAGAATAGAATTGATTCGATATTTCAACTTTGCCAACTTTTGATTTTAAATTTTCAGCCCGCAATGGTGGAAAGTTAACATCATCCATTGGCGGAACTGAATTTTCACTTTTTAACTCAACTTGTGACTCTTCTGATTTTATGGAATCAGATTCATCGTCAGATTTCACCTCAGATTTCTTAACCACCCACATTTGGTTGTCAAGATTAACTCTTCTTTTGTAAAATCTTTTCTTCGAACATTCACCAACTTCATATGTTGAATTTTTAAAAACTTTGAATTTTTCAGTTGGTGGTTCGGTTTTGTCAACAACTTTTTCTTTCTGTTTAAACGAGACTTCCTGTTTTGTTTTTGTTGCCTTTGGACAGTTCCATGCAATGTGACCCACTTCATTGCATCGGTAACAGGTTCTTGTCTCCTTTCTCTGATGAACTTCATTCTTCATTCCCTCTTGCTTTTTAGCAAGGAATTCTTTGTTTGATTGCTTCCAGAATGAATTCTTTTCTTCTTCTTCTGAACTTGCTCCTGAAACAAATACAGTTTTTGGTTTATAAGTTTTCTCAATTTTATGATTTTTCGGTGGAATAAAACCTAAACCTCTCTTTTTGAAATTACCGTTATGGTTTGGTTTCTTTTGAAAACCAGAACCAGAACTGTAACCCTTTTTCTTATTTAATCTTTGTTGAACTCTTGAGGTGTAAGGATTGGGTTTTTCAGAAAGATTTACATCTTTTATTTCAGAAATATTAATTTCTGTTAGTTTGAAAACCTTTTTTATCATTTCTGGTTTAACACCTCTTATTGGAAATTCCTTATCAGAATATAATTTGTCTGAATCATTCAAAGTATATGCCACTTTGATTGGTTCGTCATTCAAATTAGATTTTGATAACATAAATTCTTTATTGTAAACCCGTTTGACCGATGACTTTGGACTGTCAACTGATGATGTTCTCGAACTTTCAGACTCAGACTTTGACTCCGACTCCTCATCTTTATCCAACACCTGATCGACCACCTTTTTTATTAACTTAGACTCAAGATCAGTGTCAGACGATGTGAATGTGACGTCAATGTTTTCTGGTAACTCATCAGTTGTTTCGGATATTAACTTTATATTGACAGCCTTTTTGACTTGCTCCTCATTCGGTTTTCTGGGAGAATATCCTTCCCAGATCGGAGGCGGACACTTGTTATAACTTGCACTTTGTTTCTTACCGGTATCCTTCTCTTTTGGCTTCTCATCTTGAAAGGCTTCAAGACCTACAACAGTTGGATAAATTCTATCAATCAAATAATCAGAACTAGAATAACTCTGTAACAACCGTCTAATTCTTTCATTCTCTATTTTTTCTGTCTCCAACTCTTGCTTCCACTTTGCACTTTCTTCAATGTAATAATTGATAGCTTTCTGCTTTGACATCATTACAGCATTCATCATTGTCAACGCATCTTTTCTTTCAGATTTTGTCTTTTGCAGACCAGTTACTGTTCTGTTCAACACATCATAAGATTCTTTCACGTAATTGAGATCGAACAGTAATTTTTCTTTCATCTTATCTTGCTCACTCAACTTTTCATCTTTCTCTTCACACTGTTTGCAAGATTCCAAACACTTTAGACACGGTTTAATCACCTCAACGATTTTTTCAATTTCTACTATTTTTTCAACTTCAACAACTTTCTCAACTTCAACCACTTTTCTGATTCAACTATCTTCTCAGCGATTTTAACTTCTTCACTTTGTTCAGATTTCTCTTTTTGAGCAACGCTTTCACATTTCATCTTCCTCTGTTCTTTTGCTGCCCGTCTTTCCTTCAGCTTCTCCAATCTATCTGCAAAATAAAATTGAAAACTTTCAGGAGATAACATAGATTTTCCAATATTTATTTGTGTCTCCTCTTCATCATCACTGTCATCAGATGATGATTGATCGAAAACTAGCTCTTGAATGATTTGAGTAGTGAGAGCTACCACTTTGGAATCAGGTATAATGTATTTGTCCCAACTGAAACCTTTTGCCACATTTTCATCATCTTGATCGAGTATGCCAAAATAAGCTTTCTTATTTGCTTCTTCGATCATTTTAGCATGTGCAGTTTGTGGTTCTTTTTGTTGATACAGATGAGCAACTTGTTGATAAATGGCTTTCCGATAGTAATCATTGCCACCAAACGGATTATGTGCTCCACTTGCTTCTCGATTTTTACATTCTCTCTTGAAATGACCTTTCTCCCTGCATCGAAAACAAGTAACTTTAGATTTATCAAAACCCAAAGTAGAAACATTTGCATCCCTAAAATCATCTCTTCCTGTAATCATCTTAAACTTTTCAGCTCTCCTCAAAACACTAGCTAAACACCATTTAATGTCCATAAGCTCCATCTCTTCTGCATCTATCTGATCGTAATCCTCTTTCGTCAGCATAGGATTTCCGATCCTTCCAGCAACCAATCCTTCATATGATTCCAACACAGTAACAAGTAATGACATGTGATTTTTGGCGACCTCTTCAGAAAAATTTTGACCATTCTGAAGATGCAACGCAATGTTGCAATTTAACACTTGACCATTACTGTTGTTTGAACTTTGAAACTTATAACTTGAAGTTGAACTCTTTGGATTCACATTTGGGTACGAAGAAAATCCACTGCTGCTGCTTGAATTTTGATTAACAGATTCAGATGAGTTTTCAGCACTGAAAGCAGTTTGGACTTTCGAACTAGTTTCAATCTCTTGAACACTTCCTTTGTAATACATTTTAACATCTTGTTGACCACTCGGACTGTTCATTCTTGCAATCTTTTGCTGTTCCAGATCTTGACCCTCAATCTTTTCAATGAACTGGGAAATAGTCAACTTGTCATATTCTCCAGTATTCTTTAAAATCATCAAGTATGTACCCCACTCTTTTTGAGGTAATGCATCAGCTAACTTATCGACCCATTCTTCTTGATCTTTGACAATTTCTAACAAAGACATAGATCGCACTAAGTGGCAATATCTTTCAATCAGCTTCTTTGATGATTCACCCAGCAAGCTTGAAAACAAGTCAAATTCTTTCTTAAGCAATGCTTTCTTACTCCTGATCATTTTCTCATTACCCTCAAACTTAATTTTAACCGCATCCCAGATCGATCGTGAAGTATTGTCATGCTGAAGCAATATGAAAATATCTTCTTTAATAGCTTGCTGTAGCAGACTGATCATCATCTTTTCTGCTTTGTACATGTCTCGTTCTTTATCATTCAGTTCAGAAATTGTTTTAATAACTCCCAAATATGTATGTGGTTTAACATACTTTTTCTCAATGCATTCCCAAGATCTCAAATGATTAGCTTGAACCCAGTTTTCAAATCTGTCTTTCCAACCATAATACTCTTCAATTCCCATTAGCTTCGGGGGTTTTTGTAAAGTTTCAGTTTCGTTTTCCATGTTCATGCTTTGAGCTATGGCAGCTGGAGTAGTCGGAGCTGTAGCAAATGCGTTATAGAATTCTTCTTCCATGATTCGGTAACAATTCTCACTAAGTCAGACTTTCAAACGAAATCAAACACTTTCAAACGAATTCCCTCAAGCGAAATACCAACGTTCAAACGAAATGACCCCAAACGAAATAACCTCCTCAAGCGAAATGACCTGCAATACAGCTTTAAATGAAATACCAACTCAAACGAAATCAGAATTTTCAAACGAAATAGTTAATTCGTTCGAACAGACCAAACGAAATTAACTTGGATTCAAACGAAAACAGCCTCTTTGGAACGAAATAGTGATTTCGTATGAAATATCTCAATCGAAATCTGATTTCATGCGAAATCAATAGCAATTTCAAACGAAATTAATCACAAAATGTAATTTCGTGCGAAATCAAGAGGCTATTCCATGCGAAATATTGCTGATGTCATCATGTCGGTCAAACTTTTGTCAAATTGATCAAGTTATTGCTCGATTTTAGGTCCAATTTTCTCAAGGCTTTGTTAAAACACTGTTTCTCATATAATGTGTGAAATTCAAATCATTTAACCATAAAATCTTGTTCAATTTTGAAAAGAAGGTGTAGAAGTTAGAAAATTTGATGAAATCAAGCTGAATTCGGTAGAACTCCTCCTCCTGGGCTCTGATACCACATGTGTAGGTCCCTTTGATGTATGGATCTTTCACAGAATTGTCAATCTAATCAAGAGTGCGGAATCCTCTTGATCAGAATATCACAGAATGAGTAGAAACAGAAATCAACAATTCACTTTCAAACTGGGTTTCTATTGATTATCGATTACAAGAATTACAATCAATCAAACCCTAACCAACTCTCAAATTCGTCCAAGCACAAGCTCTCACGAATTCTATCTCTCAAAAACTGTTTTGGCTGATTAACCTAAACCCTAAAGCCTAACCTTGTTTATATAACACAAGGTTGCAACTTGGGCTAGAGTTTCCTACATGGACAAAGCCCATTTCGTCCACTCTTGTCCCAACTGGGTTTTGTTTAGCCCAAACTCTATAACCAAACTATTACAAAGCTAAACCCCTAACTGTTTATCGTTTAACTAATTACAAGATATCCAAAGACCAAATCTAAGCTATTGTCACCAATATGCACCAACAAACTCCCCCTTGACAATAGCTTCATAAAATAACTTTGTCTTCAGTCTTCTTGCAATCTTCATGTAGTCTTGCACTGTCTTTGGTCTTTGGATAGCTTCAGCTTCAATAGCTCTGTCAGCAACAGACTCCCCCTAAGCTGATGCATCCAATCACCAAATCTTCAAAAACTTTAGCGTTTGAGTAAACTCCAGTTCAGCATATGTATAGCAATCTTCAAACTCTTCAATCTTGTCTGCAATATAGAAAGGAGGTTCTACCATGCATCCAATCAAACTCTCATCTCTTCACAGCAACTCATCACTATAACTTCTCAGCAACATACTGCTTCAATCTGTATACTATAAAACAAACATCTCGAGAAACCATAAGAATTTTTCAACAAAGTTAAATAAATTATTATTTGTCAAGAGATAGTTAAACTGTATCACAGATTAAGCATTTTCAATTTATCACCAACACGCAAAACTTTTTAATCACACACCCTATAACCCGCATGATTTAAAATTTTGAACTCACCTTCTAACACCGTCTCCCCCTATCAGTAACAATTCCTCCAAGCATAACAGTTTTCCGTACGTTAAGAATTTTAAACAGAAACATACACTATTTTTGGATTTTTAAATTTTCTGAAAACAAGTAAATAAATACGAAAAGAAATAAACACTCTATTTTTGTGAGAATCACTGGTAAGAAGATCATATCAACAAAATCAAACTGTTTCACACTTATAGTTAATTCTTTATTTATTTTCGTGAAAAGCAGTCCAAGACGATTACCAGTATGTTTGTCCACTTAAAGAAAATGCATGAACATTTCAAGTTCCATTACCGTATGATACGTTAAGGTAATATTATTTACTGATATACTAGTGTGTCCCACGTCAGGATATACCCCCGCGATCAAGGTATGCACAAAGATTCATCGTAGTAGGTGAGTATACTGATTTGATATAATTTTTCGAATTTTGTTGGCTGTTTTAATCTTCTGGTTTGTTTGTTTGGTGTTTTGCAGGATTTCTGGAAAGAATTAGTTGATTCTGGAAAAGTTTTCGGCTGATAGACTTGAAGATTCGAAGACTGTTCTTCGTGTTCTTCACGTTGTTCATCTGTTCTTCGCTGTTTTTCGTAAATTACTGATTTGTTTGTTGTTTCGATTCTGCAGGAAGGTGTTAGGAGATCCAGAAAATCATCAAAATTTTCGAGAAGATTGAATTTCCAAATTTACAGACCTGCGAAATTAACTGAATCTGCGAAATTAACTGTCCAGCGAAATTAATTGTTCAGCATATTTGTCGGCGAAATAAATCCAAAGGCGACTTTGGTAACCGTGAGATTGTCCACAGCGAAATTATCACGGTTTCAGCCACTTTCTTAGTCGTCGTTATAGCGAAATTACACAACGAATTTGACAGCGAATTTGACCTTTCAGCGAACTAGACCAGCGAACTAGATCAGCGAACTCGACCAGCGAAATACTACATTAATCTGATTAGCGAAATTAAGGTTGACTGGCTAGCGAAATTAGCAAAATAAAAAAGGTGGAATATTTTCTGGCAAGCGTAACAAAAAATTCACGTTTTTGAAAATAGAAATTGATCCGTAGCTTGTTTGACAGAACCGTCTGCACCGTCTGCACCGTAGCTTGTTTGACTCTGGAAAATCCCGAATTCGGTTTTCGACATTAGATATCATTGGATTCGTCTTTTCGAGACGATTCTAACGGTGTAATTTGGTAACCACTATTTTCGGAGATATTTTGTACGGTTTTAACAGTCTGCAACGTTTAAAATGTCGAACATGTCTACTTTGAATGAGCTTTTGAAGATGGAGCATGAGGTTGGCACTACCAACAAACCACCTAAGATGATGAAGGTGGAGAACTACTTGACATGGAAGGATCGTTTTCAATCCTTCATTGAATATCAGGACACTCGCATGTGGATATGCATTGAAGATGGGTACACAAACCCAACACACGACTTTGAGGGCAGACCTCGTAGAACTGCTTATGTGAACATGGAAGATGCTGATAAAAAGATGTATGAGGCTGAAAAGAGAGCCTTGGCTGCAATCAAAATGTCCTTACCTGATAGCATCAAGCATACTTTCAAGAAGTACACAAACTCAAAGGATATGTGGGATGCATTAGAGAAAAGATATGCGGGAAATGAAGATGTTAAGAAAAACAAAGTTGATCTACTGAAGAAGCAGTTTGCTGTTTTCAAGTACATGAAGCATGAGTCACTTGAGGACATCATCATTCGATACTACCATCTGATGTCAGAAATGGATAATTATGAGATAGAGTGCTATACTGACGTTGAAAAGAATGACAAGCTGCTCGATGCCTTACCTACTAAATGGGATATCTACACTCTCATGATCAAGGGAGAAGCAGATTATGAGACTAAAGAGCTTGAAGAAGTGGTAGGAAAGCTGAGAGCTTATGAGCTCAGTATGAAGAAAAAAGACACTGGATATGATCAGGTTCAAGATCCAGCGATTTACAATGGGCTTACATCTTCTTCATCTCACAACGCTTCTAGCGACTCTGCTACTGCGTTTCTTTCGTGTGAGAACGAGCAGGTCACAGTGAATGAAGATGGTGATATGTGTTTTGTAGCTGCTTCAGGAGGATCATCAGGAGCCAAGAGAACATCAGGTTCTAAGCAGAGTAGTGGTGTTAAGTCGATGCCAATGAGTGTGAAGTCTGCTGAAGAGCATCTGGCTCTACTTGCTTCATTTGTTGCTTCTTATGCGAACTACATTCAGGGAAAGATATCTGATCCTGCCACTTTAGATGAAGATTACGATCAGATTGACCCTGATGATCTTGAAGATATGGATTTGCAATGGAAAATGGCCATGATTACTAGAAGAGTGAAGAGATTTATGAACCGAACAGGAAGGAAGTTTATAGGAAAGACGGTAGGTTTTGATAAGACTAAAGTGAGATGCTTCAACTGTTAAAGTTATGGGCATTTTGCTAGGGAATGTAAAAAACAAAAGCAGGAGACTTCGAGTCAGAGTTCAAACAATAGGAATGCATCAAACAACTCTAACTCGAGAGCACTGATCTCTACAGCTAGAGAAGGTTCATATGACTGGAGTGTTCACTTGGAAAATGATGACAATGTCACACAGGCATTCATGGCAGAGATAACTCCAGTTGATGATGGTGAAGCTACTGTGGGAGATGCTGAAGCAAAAGTGGATGCTGAGGCTGAGGTGAAGAATGGGAGTAAAGCTGAAGAAAAGAAGGCTGATCAGACAACAGATGTTGAAGAAGAAAAGCAAAAGTCTGACCATGAAAAGGAAGCTGAAGAAAAGGAAGATGAATACAAAAGAGTGAAAGCTCAGCTTGCGGCTCTTATGGCCAACCTTGATAAACAAACAGGAGAGGTAAAGTCTAATTCTGTGTGTTTAAAATGTCATGAACTACAAGGTGAGGTTGACAGGTTGTCAACACAAAACCAAAGTCTGGTAAGCGAGATGTCTAACATAAAAGAAGCAAACTTTTTTGCTAAAAGAAATGAATCCTCATACTTGAAGAAGATAGAAGGTTATGAAAGTAAAATTGACTCTTTAACCTGCAAACTAAACGAAAAACTTCAAGTCATAGACTTAGCTCATGAAATGATGGCTGAGAAAACAAAAGAGATTTCTGAAAAATGCAAAGAGTTGTCAGATGCACAACTCAAAATTGTTGAACTTGAAAAGAAATTAGGTCAATTCAGGGACTGTACTTTTGTTATGAAACATATGATGGGTGGCTTGAAGAAAAGTAATGACAAAACCAGTGTGGGATTTCATGGGTTCAATGAAGTTCCACCTCCTGTTAGTCATGACTATTCTTTCTTGCCTGATGAAGATGAGCTCATGAACTTTGGGTCAACATCACCAAGTAGTTCCACGTCACGTCAAGGAAATGTTTTTGAGAATGCTGATGCTAAGAAGGATAATAACAGCAAACCTGTTTTGAAAAATAATACATCACATTCTAAGAATAACAATCCAACTTTTGTTAAAAAGGTTAATTTTGTTCAAGGAAGTGACATGAAAAACGAAACAGCTGTTATTGAAAACGAATCTAATGTAGAGTTTGCTAAAAACAAGAACAACGAAAATTCTGAAACTAAGCAAACTGAACCAAATCCTTCTAAGGCATCATCAGAAAAACCCGAATCTAGTTCAAAGGCTTCAGAAAAGAAGTCTTCGAAAAAGAGATCGTGCTTCAAATGTCACACCAAAGGACATGTAGCTAGCTGCTGTCCTAACAAAAAGAGTGAAGCACAAGTGAGTGAGAGGAAGAGAGAGAAGTCACCAGAGAATAGTGGTGATAATGAGGAGAAAGTTGCAAATTCTCCAAAGAAATATGCTCCTAAGCAACCAGAAAATGTTGCTGTTGGTGTAGATAAGGCTGAAAAAGGAACTCCACAAGTTCCTCGTTTTCAAAGAAATCAACCAAGATTTCAGCCCAGATCTCCACCAGGCAGATACGAGAGACCTAGAAGCAGTTCACCAAGAATGAACAATAATAATTCAAATAATTTCAGAAGTCAAGGTCAATATCAAAATCGATACCAAAATGATGGTGGTCGAACTTTTTATAACAATGGCTTTAGAAATTACAACAATAATGCTTCTTGGAATCAAAATTCAAGGTATCAAAACCAATATTTTCAAAGGTCAAATAGTCCAAAAACATATAGGAACCCTCAGGACCAAAGACCTAGTGGAAATCAAAATCAAATTCCATCAACAGGTCTGAGATCCAAGACTCCAGTTAGGAGTAATGGATATTGGATGGATGTTCCAGTAGTTGGTGAATTTGGACGACCCAAGACCATTAAGGCTTGGGTCCCCCAATCTAACTAATTTCTTGGTTGGTGTGTGCAGGAGCTGCTAAGGAGGATTATCAACTTATGGTATGTTGATAGTGGCTGCTCCAGGCACATGACGGGGGATGCGAGATTGTTGACTGAGTTTGAAGATTATGATGGTGGAAAGGTGAACTTTGCGGGTGCTAAAGGTGGTAGAATTACATGCCGAGGAATAGTGACCAATGGGAAGATCACACTGGACAAAGTGAACTATGTGGAGCAGCTTAAACACAATCTGATGAGCGTGTCACAAGTCTGCGACAAGGGTCACTCGGTCCATTTTACCAAGAATGAAGCATTAGTGTTGAAACCAGGTTTGAAGATTCCGGACGATTGGATAGTGATGCGAGCGCCAAGGAGAAATGACACTTATGTCATGGACATGGGTGCTAAGGATCCAAATGTTGTGGTGGCGTGTTTACTATCAAAAGCATCTGAAGCTGAATCGATGTTGTGGCACAGACGCATGGCCCATATTCACTATCGAAAAATGAATTACCTTGTTAAAAATGAGCTAGTGAAAGGGGTTCCAATGCAGAGGTTTCAAGTAGAAGATAAATGTCTTCCATGTCAAAAGGGAAAACAACACAAGAAACCTCATAAGTCTAAAACAGTAAATTCCATAGATGCCCCTTATGAATTACTTCACATGGATTTATTCGGTCCAGTGAACGTAAGGAGCATAGGTGGAAAGTACTATTGTTTAGTTGTCACTGATGATTACTCACGTTATTCATGGGTTTTCTTTTTAGGTACAAAAGATGAGACGGCGGAGATGCTGATAGATCTTTTTACGAAATTGGAAAACGTCCATGATGCTAGAATCAAGAGGATAAGGAGTGATAATGGCACGGAGTTCAAGAATCGTATTCTGGATCTCTATTGTCTTCGCAAGGGAATTGAACATCAATATTCCTCTCCTTATACGCCTCAACAGAATGGAGTCGCTGAGAGGAAAAACAGGACGTTGATTGAAGCCGCTAGGATAATGCTTTCAGATTCAAAGCTACCAGTTCTTTTCTGGGGAGAAGCTGCGAATACAGCTTGCTACGTCCTAAACAAAGTTTTGACTGTTAAATGCTTTAATAAAACTTGTCATGAATTAATGTTTAACAAGAAACCAAACTTGGAAGGCTTTGAACCATTTGGATTACCTTGCACCATTGTGCAAAATAAAGATAAACAAAAATTCGGTGAGGTGGCTGACGATGGCTACTTTCTAGGTTACGTGCCTGGCACACCGAATAAAAGGGTTTTTAATCTAAAAACTGGTAAAATTGAGGTTGTTTACAATGTTGAAATTACTACATACAAACCTCAATAATCAACGAGTGGTCCTGCTATATTATATGATTATGAAAGCACATTTAAATCATTTAATATTCCTGAGTTTCCAAATGCAGACGATTCTCAGTTGATTCAAGCAGTGATTGGTGGAGACGATGAAGGCGAGTTCATGCCTAGATCGAATGTTGATATGACAGATGCTCCAGAAACTTCCCAAGGTGCTGCTGATCCTGATTCAAGCGATAGTGACTCTGAACCCATTGAGGGGGAGGATTTCATTAATCCATTTGCAGATCAGAACATTCAGGGGGAGGTTGGATCAAACCTGGGTGACAATCTAGAAGTCGATGCTGTTGCTACTACACGAGCAAATAGAGATCATCCAGTTGACATGATACTTGGGGATCCTAATGCAGGTGTTCAGACGAGAAGAAGCATAGCAGCGAATTCTGACTTATTTGTGTCGATTGAAAAGACTGGAATTGTGAACGAATGCTTGTATAGTTGCTTTATTTCCCAAGAGGAGCCGAAGAACATACATATGGCTCTTAAAGACAACTCATGGGTTGAAGCTATGCAAGAGGAATTGGCACAGTTTGCTAAGTTGAAGGTTTGAGAGTTAGTTGACCTTCCTAAAGGTGAAAGAGAGATAGGCACTAAATGGGTGTTTAAGTGCAAGAAGGATGACAGAGGGATAGTGACGCGAAACAAGGCTCGATTGGTGGTAAAAGGTTTCAATCAGCAAGAATGGATTGATTACAATGAGGTGTTTGCACCAGTGGCAAGGTTGGAGGCAATTCGTTTGTTTCTAGCTTTCGCAACATTCAAGGGCTTCAAAGTTTACCAACTAGACGTGAAGAGTGCGTTTCTTTACGGGAAAGTCCAAGAAGTGGTGTATGTCTCACAACCAGATGGGTTCGTTGATCCTGATTATCCAGATCGAGTGTACAAACCTGATAAGGCTTTGTATGGATTACATCAAGCTCCCAGGGCGTGGTACGAGACACTGTCTACACATCTGATCAAGAATGGTTTTGAAAGAGGTCAGATTGACAGTACACTTTTCATCAAGAGGAAGAAGGAAGATTTTCTGCTAGTACAGGTGTACGTGGATGACATCATCTTTGGGTCATCAGATGAAAACATGTGTAAAGAGTTTGAGCAGGTGATGAAGAGCAAGTTCGAAATGAGCGCTATGGGTGAGCAGTCTTACTTTCTGGGATTACAAGTTAAACAGAAGGAGGATGGGATGTTTATTCATCAAACGAAGTATGTGTATGACATTTTGGATCGGTTCAAAATGAATGATTGCTCTACTTTCAACACACCCATTTGTGAAAATCACAATCTTGGCCCAGATCATGAAAGTACTGAAGACGTTGATCCAACTCAATACAGGGCGATGATTGGTTCTCTAATGTACTTGACTGCTTCAAGACCTGACATTATGTTTGCAGTATGCTTGTGTGCCAGATATCAGGCTAATCCAAAAGAGTCACACATGAAAGCAGTGAAGTGTATTCTTCGTTACTTGAAGGGGAAACCTAAACTTGGGTTGTGGTATCCAGCTGATAGTGATATGAATTTTGTTGCTTACGCTGACTCAGACTTTGGGGGATGCAAGTCGAACAGAAAGTCTACAACAGGTGGTTGTCAGTTCTTAGGAGGCAGGATTGTGTCTTGGCAATGCAAGAAGCAATCTTGTGTGTCTACCCCTACGTGTGAAGCTGAATATATTGCTGCGGGTAGCTGCTGTTCTCAGGTTCTCTGGATTCAACAGCAAATGCGCGATTACGGTTTGGATTTCACTCGTACTCCTATTATGATAGACAATAATGCCACGATTTCAATAACAAATAATCCCGTGAAACACAGTCGCACAAAACATATTGACATACGTCATCATTTTATACGGGATTGTGCTGAAAAGAGACTAATTGAATTACATCGAGTTGACACACTAGATAACCTGGCTCTGATACCAATTGTAGGTCCCTTTGATGTATGGATCTTTCACAGAATTGTCAATCTAATCAAGAGTGCGGAATCCTCTTGATCAGAATATCACAGAATGAGTAGAAACAGAAATCAGCAATTCACTTTCAAACTGGGTTTCTATTGATTATCGATTACAAGAATTACAATCAATCAAACCCTAACCAACTCTCAAATTCGTCCAAGCACAAGCTCTCACGAATTCTATCTCTCAAAAACTGTTTTGGCTGATTAACCTAAACCCTAAAGCCTAACCTTGTTTATATAACACAAGGTTGCAACTTGGGCTAGAGTTTCCTACATGGACAAAGCCCATTTCGTCCACTCTTGTCCCAACTGGGTTTTGTTTAGCCCAAACTCTATAACCAAACTATTACAAAGCTAAACCCGCTAACTGTTTATCGTTTAACTAATTACAAGATATCCAAAGACCAAATCTAAGCTGTTGTCACCAATATGCACCAACAACATGTAGGATCGTTTTACGACCGAAATGAGTCGTTTAGAGGTGTTCTTCTCAATACGAAAGGCGGAAACAGACGTATTGAGTTCGATTAAGCTAGATATTCACTTTAATTGTCTTTCTGATTGATTTGACAAAGATTTACAGCACGTTGACACTTCAGCAGCACTTCGGCTCTGGAATCGGATTGTTGGAACCCCTTCAAACGAAATCACAAGGCACCTATTTATAGGCTGGCCTATTTCGCATGAACAAGTTCAAACGAAATTACTTTCACACGAAATGCCTATTTCGTGCGAAATTACACTTTGTTATTTCGTGCAAAATTTCCTTCTAACCTATTTTTGACAGTTTCCTCGTATAACGTGCCCTGATCTATCTATACACTTATAAGACTTGATACAAGACGAAGTTGACAGACGTATGCACCAACATTCGTACTCAGTACTGGTGGCCTGGTATGAAGAAGGATATTGCCTTGTATGTATCGAAATGCCTAACTTGTCTCAAAGTCAAGGCTGAACATCAACGACCATCTGGTTTGCTTGTACAACTAGAGATACCGGTATGGAAGTGGGAGAACATTGTGATGGATCTCATCACTAAGTTATCGCGCACATCTTGAGGTCACAACGCTATTTGGGTTATCATTGATCGATTAACGAAGTCAGCTCACTTTATACCGATTCGTGAGGATCTATCTGTCGATAAACTTGCAAAGATTTATGTTGATGACATTGTATCTCGACATGGTGTTCCTTTGGATATCATATCCGATCGTGATGCTCGATTTTCATCTCATTTTTGGAAGACCATGCAATCTGCTTTGGGAACTCAACTAAATCTGAGCACTGCTTATCATCCCCAAACAGATGGACAATCCGAGAGGATGATACAAACATTGGAGGATATGCTTAGAGCATGCGTGATAGACTTTGGTGGTAATTGGGATTCTCATCTACCGTTGATCGAGTTCTCTTACAACAATAGTTATCATGCTAGTATCAATATGGCACTGTTCGAAGCTTTATACGGTCGAAAATGTCATTCACCTGTCTGTTGGAATGAGATCGGTGAAGCTTAGCTTACTGGACCTGAGCTCATTCTGGAAACAACAGATAAAATCAAGAAAATTCGCGATAATCTTCTGACAGCTCGAAGCCGTCAAAAGAGTTATGCGGATATGCGACGCAAGCCCTTGGAATTTCAAGTCGGAGACTGTGTCCTACTCAAGGTATCCCCTTGGAAGGGAGTGGAGAGATTTGGAAAGAAAGGAAAAGTTGCACCTCGATATGTTGGACCATTTAAGATTGTTGAAAGAATTGGAAATGTTGCCTACCGACTAGAGCTACCTCCTGAACTTGGGAATATTCACCCAACATTCCAGGTGTCCAATCTATGAAAATTTTTAGCCGATACTGATCTTCACATTCCACTCAACGAAATTCAAGTTGATGAAATGATGCACTTTGTCGAGAAACCTGTGGATATAGTGGACCGTGAAATCAAGCAACTGAAGAGCAAGCGAATTCGATTAGTCAAGGTTCATTGGGAGTCCAAACATGGCCCAGAGTCTACTTGGGAGCGTGAGGACCAAATGAAAGCGAAATATCCACATTTGTTTTCACGAGTTTCCTCTAGTTAAAATTTCGGGACGAAATTTCCTAAAGTAGGGGAGACTGTGACAACTGTGCTTTGTAAACGATGTACAATGTAAAACAATATCAATTATCAATGAAACGATGTGTTTGGGTGTTTATATATGTGTATTTGTGTTTGATGATTTTACGATTTGATTCGAGTTCGATTTCAAGCTTTAAATCGCTTTCTGGAAAGTTAAACGCAAACTGATGCGTAAACGTAATCAGTTTAACGCGACAGACACTCCGGAATAGTGACATACGCTTAACATACCTTAAATAACCTTTACATAACTTAGAAATAAGTTTTGGAGGGTTTGGTGTGTCGAAAACAAGTTTATTCGATCGCAGGGACTATTTGTGTCAAACTACAAAACTATGCCGATTCGTATGGTAACGAACATTCTGAAACTTGATCATAAGCTAAACATACCTTAAATATCCTTTACATAGCTTAGAAATAGGCTTTGAGGGGTTTGGTATGCGAAAATAAACTTATTTGATCAACAGGGACTAAAAACGTCAAAAAGTGCATAAGTTTGCATTTTCGCGCATATCTTACGTTCTGAACATATCCGGACATCCAAATTTTTTTTTAAATCATTAGAATATTTTATTTTAGTGATTGGAATGCAAAAATACCATTCGTCGTGTAATTTGGATCGTTTTTCGCGTCCGTTCGTGTTTCGTCGTAATTAACCGAATAACGCAACCATACGACTAAACGAACCGACATTCGAGATGTTTTCAAGCATATTTTAAGTTCCCTATGCTTTAAATTCATTGTAGATCCTTGAAATTGGGTTAACGGGGCTTAAAAGCATCGAAAATGCATCAAAAACCAAGTTTTAGGCTTGCAGGGGCCAAAACTGACATTTTGTGAAACTACACCTGGCGGGGCGCGAAGCCCAGTACCCCTACCTTCGTGGGGCGCGACAACATGCCAGACAGAAACATTGAACATGGCCATTTCAGCTGAATTCAGTGGTTTTAATCCCTGATTTTGGATACCATGAGCTTGTTTTGAAATTCCCCTAGTATTGTAATCTATGGGCACAAGTGTGTGGTTGAGATTGAACCTTGATTCTTGCAAAAACACATGTCCAGATCTTGTAAACTCAAGAATTACAATAAATACCCACTTGTTCCTCATTCATTCTTCACACATTTGCTCTAAATCTGCTCTAAGTTGAAGCCTTAGCTTCATACCTGAGTGTTTTAGATCAAATTCTTCCTTGCTTGGACCTCTTGTAAGCTTCTTTCATGCTTTTTATGCTTTTCAAGCATGAAAGTCAAACAGTGTTTGACTTTCTTCTTTGACCATGAATTGGTCAACACAAATTTCGTTCGAACTTTGCAACGTGAGCGTAATCACGATGGTTATAGTCACTTGTGACTATACCTACTGATTACCACGTCGATTTGTCGAAGTGACGAGTCAAAGTTTCGGTCAAAATACGTGTTTATGCGTATTTTGCAACGAAACTATTTTTGGGTATCAAAACACTTTGTTTTGATATCAAACTTGTTTTCTAACTTAGTTAAACATGTTTTAACATGTCTAACTCGTCACTTTTAGTCTAGTGCTTGTTTAGGGTCGTAAGATAAGCGGTCTTGACAACCGCTTAGACTTTCGAACCCGACCCGTTTGGTCGATCATTAGGATCCAACCAAGCACATTTAGTGACCATAGTTGTATAGGGAATAACTGTAGGATCGTATTCTGACCCAAACGAGTCGATCAGAAGAGAACTCGTTCGATATGAGAGGCGGAAACAAACATATCGGAGTTATTTCAGCTGGAATACACAAGAAATCACTTTAACAGTCTTGTTTATTGAAAACACAACGTTTTACATCCTGGAGACACTTCGGCAGCACTTCGTTGCTGGAATCAGATCGTTACAAATGAAATCACAAAGCACCTATTTATAGGCATGGCTATTTCGCACGGAACAGTCCAAGCGAAATCAAGTTCACACGAAATGACTATTTCGTACGAAATGACCAGTTCATTTTGTGCGAAATACCCCATACTCATTTCGTGCGAAATACCCCATACTCATTTCGTGCGAAATACCCACCTTTTACATTTTCTCGAATAACGTGCCCTGATCTTTCTACACTAATACAAGACTCGATACAAGACGAAGTCGACAGACGTATGCACCAACAGACTCCCCCTCGGATGTTGACGAAGTCTTCGGTGTCGAGTCTTCGGTTGTCAATCCTTCAGTCTTTATCAGTCTTTACGCTCTCTCCAAAGTTTCTCCATTGTAAGTATCTTCAATCTCTCTCTCTCTTCTCTCTCAAATTCTTGATCTTTCTAATTCTCTTGATCAGATCTCTTGATTCCTTAAGTTCATCAGCATCAGCAGATTGCGTGAACCTCAGGACTCAAATCTGGCCCTGTACCATTCAAACTCTTTCTTGACTGTCTTCAGACTCCCCCTTTCGATAAGCTGGGATCGCAGTCTGGAATAATCCTCTCACAGGATTTGGATCGAACACCTGGCTCTTATCACTTTCACATGCTCTATGATCGTAACCTGGCTCTTCCCAAATTTCATTCCTGCACATTCTCTACCTCACAATAAATTTCACAAATTTATAAATTTTAAAAATTTAGAAATTTCATGCAGGTATCATTCAAAAATTATTTATTCTCTGAAAACCACTTGTAAGAATTTCTTCATACACACTCTCCCAAACCTGTTCATCATGTTTAGCACCTGGAATTTTGAAATCAGCTCTTCAACATCAGTTGTCGAAAATCTTTTTGAATTTTCAAAATATTAAGCTAAAACACACTGAAAATCTTTTTGGATTTTTGTATTTAATGGAAAGCAATAAAGAAATATATACAAACAATATTTTTGTGAGTTTGTGTAAGAGGATCATATCAGTTTCTAAGACACATCACCAACACCGTTAAGCTATAAACATTTTAAGTTCTAAACGATTCACTTAGATTGTCAGTATATTGATCCAATTAAATTTTTACACAAATTTCAACTGATCCGAGATACGAGATTAATGTTTTAGAAACTTAAACTTATACGCGTGTCCCACCTCATAATATACTCCCGTATCCAGATCCCAATATTCAGTCTTACAGGTGAGTATACCTAAATGATATCTGTAAAGGGTTAAATGCGAGGGCCATGAGAGCTCAGGCTATTGCTTCTGCAAAATCAGAGAGATGATGGCTTCGACTTTAGGTGTGTTCCCTTTAGAGAATCTTTTCTTCAACAGCACATGATTAGCATTTTGCAATGTTTCATCATTTTTTATGCTGAGGGGGGTACTATTTTTCAAGCAAGCGAAAAGTATTATACGGAGACTAGGCCATTGCTTCCGCAAAATCAGAAGTCTCGGGATAATACCCCAGATATCACTAAGCATAAAGACCTAGTATCTCAGAAAGAGGGATTCTTTCAAACAAGATTTCGGGGGTTACCCATATATCCGAGAGATGTTCCCCACGAGATAAGTAAGTTTGAAATTTAGGTTTATATCTCGACACAATCTACTAAATGTGTAAAAACCTACTGGCATATCATCAGTGAGATCGTTTATCACATTTTGACTTTCCAATTCTTTAGCATGTCGTGAATGTCCACTGATGTACTATCATTTCCTCTTTTTCCCAACTAAACTCATTTTATAAAATTTTTCAATGTTTTTGGATTTTTCAAATTTACGAAATTTTTCTAAAATTTTACTCCCCCTAAAATCAAAATATGTTTCAATTTTGGATTTTCAGGGAAAATTTGAAAACAAACTGTACAAACAAATGACAACTATTGTGAATTGCTTCAATTCTCCATCCACTTGGCATAAACAATCAGAACTCCCCCTTACAACAAACTATTTTCCCATTAAGATTTCAAAACACTTAAGTTTGTTTTAATCAAAATGGTTTTACCAGAAAATAAGTTGTGTTGAAATTCATAAACCACTTGTATGTTAGGGGATATAATCATCACTTTGTATTTCAATCATTTGTATGAAAGTTAAATCAAGTTCAACTTAATGACCTTGATTAACCACTTGTCGGTGAAAATCTCGTTTTCAACCACTTGTAGATTCACCCATCCACCAATACCATTTGTATAATTGAAATATGACAATTTCAAGAAAACTACCACTTGTAGGTTTACCAAACAAACATATTCAAGAATGATGTCGATTCCTGCTCCATGCTTACCAACCTGGGAGCTCCGGCAAGTCCATAGTTTAATCATAATAGGTTCTATCCCAGTTACCATCCTGGGATGACCCATCTCCTTCTTGTTTCTTAGTTTTCTTTTCATAAAACTCTTTAACCCCCTTTACCTTCCCATTAATCATCTTTCCAAAAGTGTTTTGAACAGTGGGGTTAAAGGCTTTTTCAACATCAAAATCTTTTTTTTTTCAGAAAAAAATTGATTTGAAATTTCAATTTTTCCGATCTTTTGTTTAAAATTTTCAGCCCGCAATGGTGGAAAATTTGCACCATCCATTGGCAGGACTGACTTTTCAACTTTTAGAACAACATGTGGCTCATCTGACATTGTGGAATCAGATTCATTGCCAGAAGATAGCTCCTATGATTTTGTCGAATCAGAATCATCGCTACAACTACTATCTGAATTCTTAACAACCCACTTTTGGTTGTTAAGATTCACCTTTCTTCTGTAAAAACTTTTTGAACATTCACCAACCACAAACTTTGAATTTTTAAAAGAGTAAACTGCAATTTTACCCCCTGAGGTTAGGGGTCATTGGCATGTCTACCCCCCCTAAGGAAATAATTGTAATTTTACCCCCCTCTGTTCACTGTTATGTCGCAACCTTACCCCCCGGCCTCAAATTTGTTGACTAATCTGTTGACTATAACTTGAAATGACTATAATGCCCTTTCATATTACCCCCTGTATTTTGTGCACTCTGTGATATTACCCCCTGCCACCACTGCCACCGCCATTCACCACCACAACCACCAATGCCACCTCCAGACGTTTAGTAGATTGTATTGTCAATTATTATTAACATAGGAACCGATCTTTTCTCTACATTCTAGACTCCGAAGCTATTCATATTGAAATATAATAAGATTGCCGAGTTCTGCTGCTAGCTTATGATGGAAATCGATTCATCAAATTTCAATAGGTCACACATATATGTTACCTCTTAGTGGATAGTAATGGGTGATCAAGTTATTATGATGAAAATTCTTGCGATGATATACACACCATGACAGATCAGATTGATGAATTTTGCTGCTAAATTAGGGTGGATGCTAGTTCTTTTTTTCACCCTTATGATCGGTACACATTAAGACCCTGTATATTATGCAGAAATACAACTGTTTCTACATACAAGCTTGTGAATACATGAGGAATTTGATGATAAGATACATGTATGAAAACCCTTGATGCTTTGACTTGAAATCATATAGTTATCTTTAATATTGTGTTTGCAATTGTGCTGGTAATTGGATCAAATGTTGACAGGGATAGAATTCCCGGCATTGATATCAGCTTGAATGATGGTGACACATGGATGTTTGCTGGGCATGAGGTGCATGTGATTGCTACCCCGGGCCACACTAAAGGTTTCCCATAATCTGCTACACATTAGATTTGTCAGTAATTTTTGGAGTTTTTCTTTTGGAATGGCTTTACATAGGAATGACTTATCTTGTCACATACTTTTGAAGTTATACACAATTCATTGTGTTGCTAACTGAAATAACAAATCTGTAATTGTTTAAGTTTAAACTTAGGATTATTGAAAGAGGTAACGAATTCTACTAAAAACAAAGGAGATAATAGATTTAGCGAATTGTTGATTCTTTGTTTTTGTGATGACAGGCCATATTAGCTTTTATTTTCCGGCCTCTGGGGCTATTTTTACCGGAGACACTTTATTCAGCTTATCATGTGGTAAACTATTCGAAGGAACACCTGAACAGGTAATTAAAGTATTTACTTTTAATTGATTGGTTTTGTATATTTATTACTGTTTATCTCTTCTTCTGCATATAACCAACCTATTATCTACACATGCATCGGACATGTTTTTTGTTAGATTTATCTGAGAAATTACTGATGTTTTATATGAATAATAGTATAATACCTTTGTTTTTCTGTTGGTCTGTCTGACATTGGAAGATGGCTCACAATGAGGGTGGTATGGTGAAGACAGAGTTGAAGGTGATCGAACTGCTGAGGGTTAACGGTGGATGGTGGTGTGCGATTGCTTGCATTAATGGTGGCTATTGGACGCCGTGCTCTGTCATCAACACCGGAGATGAGTGGCCGGAGAAGATGGCCGGTGTTGATGGAAGTTGCTACGGAGGATGTTAAGATTGCTTAATTTATTATGATAAACATGTGCAAGATTGCTTAATTAGTGACAAAACACTGAAAAATGGTTGAGGGTGGTGGCTGGAGGTGGCAGTGGCAGTGGTGGTTGTGGTGGTGAATGGCGGTGGCAGTGGTGGCAGGGGGTAATATCACAGAGTGCACAAAACACAGGGGGTAATACGAAAGGGAATTATAGTCATTTCAAGTTATAGTCAACGGATTAGTCAACAAATTTGAGGCCGGGGGGTAAGGTTGCGACATAACAGTGAACAGTGGGGGGTAAAATTGCAATTATTTCCTTAGGGGAGGTAGACATGCCAATGACCCCTAACCTCAGGGGGTAAAATTGCAGTTTACTCTTTTTAAAAACTTTAAAATGTTTGGTTGGTGGTTCATTCTCAACCATCTTTTCTTTCAGTTTAAGAGAGACTCCCTGTTTTGTTTGGATTGCCTTTGGACAATTCCTGGCAATATGACCAATTGTTTTGCATTGAAAACAGGTTCTCGTTTCCTTTTTCTGAGTAACTTCCTTCTTCATTTCTTCTTGCTTTTTAGCAAGGAATTCTTTGTTTGTCTGCTTTCTGAACAATTGCTCATTTTCTTCTTCGGATGATGTTCCTGAAACAAATATCATTTTTAGTTTATAAGTTTGTTGGTGCACTAATGACTGTTAACTTCGTCTTTATAGAGACTTGTATCTAGATAGGTTTAATCAGTGCATAGCAGGTTAAAATCAGGTTTTAAGTGTATTTGAGTAATTCCGCTTGAAATGGTACATGCCACTTTCAAGCGAAATTAACCAAAGTAATTCCGCTTGAAATGGTCATGTCACTTTCAAGCGGAATCACCACATCTATATATAGGTGTTGTGCTGTGTCATTTTAAAGGGAATTAGAAGTCATTGTTTGAGAGCCGAGGTGCTGCCAAATTGTTATCAGAATTGTAAAAGCTCAGGAAATCAATAAAAGAGGATAATTAAAGGAAAACAAGTTGTTTTACATCAATTACACTGATTCCGCCTTTGTTTTTGAAGCTGAACTCTTCATATTGACTCGTTAGGGTCACACGACGATCCAACAAGTGGTATCAGAGCTCAGGACGAGGAGTTCATACCAATTCAGCTTGATTTCATCGGATTCTCTTACTTCTACTCCTTCTTTTCTGATTTGAACAAAATTTAACGGTCAAAATGGTCTGAATTTCACACATAAGAAGCGAAACAGTATTTTAATGAATCCTTGAGAATGTTGGACCTTAATTTGATCTAAAACTGATAAAAAGAGTAATTCCGTTTAAAAATCAGATTGATTTTGATGATGTCAGCAGTTGATTCCGCTTGAATCAACTATTTCGCTTGAATAATTTACCTTATTCCGCTTGAAATTTCATTCGGAATTACATATTGTGGTTAATTCCGTTTGAAAGTGTTGTTTGATTTCAAACGAAATCAGATTCCGTTTGAAAGTTCACACAGAATTACTAATTTCGCTTCAAAGTGACTAATTCCGTTTGAAAACAAACTAATTTCGCTTGAAAACACTATTTCGTTTGAAAAATCTTTATTTCGTTTGAGTGGTATTCCGGGTGAAAAGTAATCTCGCTTGAAAGGCTTATTTCGCTTGAAAAGCTGTTTCCATTTGAAGTGATTTCGCTTGAAATTGCTTTTATCAAAATCCAAAAATTTTCTAAGTGTTTGTTGATTGTTTCAGGTACTTGAAGATGGATGATTTGTTTATGAATCCGTTCTGTGATGTGTTTGCATATACTAGTGGTTCGGGAGATAGCACAACTAATAACACAAATGAAACTACATCAACACCGAGTGCAAAGAAAACTCTCACTGATGCTTTGAGTGTAGAGAGTGCTTATGAGACATACGACAAACCTCCCAAAATGATGGCAATTGAAGATTACAACAGGTGGGCTACAAGGTTTGATGAGTGGCTTCAAGCGTTTGCATATCCAAGCTGGAAGAGTTTAAAGAATGGTTACACTTCAGGAGGATTGGATTGTCAAAATTTGTCAAATAATGATGATATAGAAAGATATGTGGCTGAACAAAAGTGCATTGCTTTGATTCATCAATCTGTGAGAGATGACATAATTTTGTTGATTGAATATGTTAATTCGAAAGATCTTTGGGAGAAACTGAGAGTGAAATGTGTGGGTAGTGCTGAGATAGTTAAGAACAAAAAGAAGTTGTTAAGAAAAGAGTTTGATTTATTTGGATGTTTGAAAAATGAATTTGTATCCAAGATGATCGAGAGATTCGGGCATTTGATGATGGAGCTGGCAAGACACAAAATAGTATACACTCAAGAAGAGTTGGTTGACAAATTATTTGATTCTCTACCAAGTGAGCAAGACTGGCAATACTCTGCCTTGATACTGAAGAACACAATCAAGTCAGAAGAATTGACAGTGGATCTGCTTATCGAAAGATTGGAAAGTCATGAATTAGAGATCAAGAAATCCAGTAAAGTCAACAACTCATCATATCAACAGAATGTGGAACTGTATTACAGAGGAAGTATGATTCCAAAATGTGCATCATCAAAGACAACATTTTCTGCAGAAAGTTCAAATAGAGTGAATCAAGAAACTCCTCACAGTGGGTATCATACTGGTTCTTCATCGACTGCTCAAAATCAATCTGCTTCAAAGAATGTGTTTCAATGCAACATTGCTGTGGATCTGAAGAATGGTCAGAATTTTAGTGAAGAATCTGCGAAACAACAGATGGTGTTTTTAGCTTCTGTGTTAGAATCGTATGAGAGCCTCGTGGCAGGAAAGATTGGAAACACTAATCTGACTAAGGAGGACTACGATCAGATTGACCCTGAGGAGATGGAACTGATCGATATCAGATGGTGTATGGCCAGTGCAGTCTGAAGAGCTCAACGTTTTATGGAGATTACTGGAAGACATTCAATTGGAGGACCTTCCACAAAACTTGGTTTTGATAAATCAAAGGTCACGTGTTTCAGGTGTAAACAAAAGGGTCATTTCAAACGTGAATGTCGAAACGCACCTGCTGATGATACTGCAAATCCATTCCGTGAGGATTACTACAAAAGAGCAATTTATCATCAGAACAAATCTGAACCTCCCAGAATGAAGCAGATAGAAGAAAATCCAAAAGAAAAATCCAGAGCACTTACTGTTATTCATGATGATGAGGGATATGATTGGAGTCAAGTGTTACCAGAGGAAGATGCAGTGGGGTACGCTTTCATTGTAGAAAAGATGACTCCTTACAAAGACACCAGAACTGAAGAAGAAAAATTAGTCAACAGAAGAATGAAAGCTCAATTCAAAATGACCAGAATTTCTCGTACATACAGTGAAGCTAAGAAGGCGAAGAGATGGGATGCTAATAGAGAATGTTATCTTGACATAAATGGAAACATTGCTATTGATCCATCTACTCTTAGTGTTGAAGCTTTTGTTGAGCAATTTACTGAAGAAGAAGAAGCCAGACAGAGAGAGTGGCGGGGAGGTGGAGAAGAAAAAGAAAAAGAGAAAGAAAAGGAGAAAGAGTCGTAGCCTAAGAAGGTTGATGATGGGATTATTGATACAACAAAAGAATTCACTGCTGAAAACTTGGGGAAGATGGCTGACAAAGTGCTTACTGCTAAAGAACTTGAGGTATCTAAGTCTGCAACTGAGTCTAAAAGCAAGGTCAGTTCAAATGATTCAACAAGTGAGTCAGGTAAGAAAGTCAAAGGTGACAGTGACTGCAAAAATTGCATGAAACACTGCAAGGTTTGTAGTACAATTACTTACCTCAGTGGTAAGAAGATTGAAGATCTGACAACAAGAGTCAAAAGTGTTGAAAATCAGATTCTTGAACGTGACAAAATGCTAAAAGCTTCAAACGATCGAGTAAAAAATTTAACTGAGAAAATTGACAATGATAAAATTGAAGTAGAAAGAATTAGGAAAGAAAACGAAAAGCTAATTCATGAAAATCGTCAACTCTCAGAAAATTTTGACAAATTGAAACGAACGGTAAAAGATTCTGATGAAAGAAATGGTAAAACCAATACAGAAAATGTGCAACTAAAAGGAGTTCTTAGAGTCAAAGAGGAGCAAATCAACCAACAACTGGATGAGATTGCTAAGTTGAAGCTTCAGTTTGAAGAAGCTAAAATTGAAAATGAACGCATTCAGTTGAAACTGAACAGTTACAACTCCACAAGCTTTGTTTTACAAAACATTGTTCCAAAACCCATCGGGAAAAAACAAAGCAGGTGAAGATGTATACTTTGATGGAACAGGGGTTGGGTTTCACCAGGTTCCACCACCAGTGTTAAACAATTTCTCAAAAAAGAAATCCGGGTTGGTAAACGATGAAGAAGGAAATGAAGTTAAACTTCCAGACACGATTGATGTCACATTTACCACATCATCTGATGAAGATAGTGTCCAATCTGAAATTGTTAAAAGTATGGCTGAGAATGTTTTAAAGTCTGAAAGTGACACTACTGAGGATGATGAATGCTTTTTCGATAAATACATTCCAAAATCAAAATCCAAAGACAACTTAAATAATGAACCTAGTCTTGTGATGTACAAGATGGCGGGATCTGATAAGTTGTATTCGGATCGTGATTTTCCGTTGGAGAATGTTAATGTGAACAAATTGAAAAAATGTGTTTAAATTGGTTGAAATTGATCTGTCTGAGATAGAAGGTTTGAAACAGACAAAGAGGCAAATGAATTTTGAAAAAGATAAAGCTTACTACAAGAAACCTGTTGTACCACCGCGTTTTTCTAATAACTATCAAAACAAATGGTCGGGTGGTTATAAGGGTGGTAAGAATTATCAAAGAAGGAACTTTCAAAACAAGAAATTTGTTGAGAAAAAGGTGTTTGTTTCGAGTTCAAGTTCACTTTCTGATGAAGAATCTAAGATTTTTTCGAAAACAAATGAAGAATTTTTTGAGAAGAAGGCCTCACAGCCTCAGACTGAAGGCACAAGTCGGGTTGTTGACACCCGTACATGTTTTAAGTGCAACAAAGTTGGACACATTGCACGAAAGTGCACCAACTTAAAGCCTAAGTTTGAAGTTGTTGAGAGTCAGATAAAGAAAGCTGATGCAAAAGGAAAAGCACCAATGGTTGTTGAGCAAAAAAATTTGAAAAATGAAAATACCAAAGTCAAAATTGAACCCATAAAGAATGTGGTAACTAAAACTGACAAATTTTACAAACGGGTTGCTTCACCTCAACAAGCATGGAAGCCAAAATCAGTGGTAAAGGAATCAAGTTCTTCAAAACCAAAGGTTTCTGAGACTGCACAATCATCATCTTCATCCAAGAAGATGCATGTACCTTTGGATTACTATGAGAAACTTGAATCACAAGAGGTTACTATTTCTGAAAAGAAGAATGTACCAAAGAAAGACCAATCATCTGGTCAACCTTCTCAAAATGATTTCTTTTTATACAAAATGGTTGACATTGGGTCTGAGGAGAGCTTAAAGATGAACTATAAGAATTTTTCGCCACTATACACTGCAAAAACTCACTTAAATGTCAAGTTACCTGAGTCGAAAGAGGCTTGGGTGGCATCAACATCTAACTAAATGTTTGTGATATGTGCAGGAGCTTCCAAGATCCATTTCACGTTGGATTATGGATAGTGGAGCTTCTCGGCACATGACAGGGAAGAAGACCCTATTGTATGATGTTAGAGGGTTTAATGGAGGATATGTAGGTTTTGCAGGCAATCAAGGTGGTCGAATAGTTGGAGAAGGAACTTTATCGAATGGCATTGTTACGTTTGAGAGAGTTAACTACATCGCCGAGCTTGAAAACAATCTTCTGAGCATATCTCAGATTTGTGATCGCATGTATACAACGCACTTTACAGACAAAGAATGTTTGATTTTGAAACCATGATTTATTATCCATGAAGAATGGATTATCATGAGAGCACCAAGAGTAAATGATCTGTACGTGTTGGACATGAGTGTAGTAACTACAACCACGGGTCAGGCTCACTGTTTTATATCAAGAGCAACAGAAAAAAAATCACAGTTATGGCATCGAAAGATGGGCCATATTCATCTGCGAAAAATGAATCACCTGGTGCATAACGACTTAGTTATTGGTGTTCATGTAAAAGGTTTTCATCTTGAAGGGGAGTGCATTAGCTGTGTCAAAAGCAAGCAAAAGAAAAAGTCACATCCTCAAAAGAAAGTTAATTCAGTTTCAAGACCTCTGGATCTGTTTGGTCCAGTAAACGTCAAAAGCATAACTGGAGATCTCTACTGTCTATTAGTAACAGACAACTATTCGAGATTTTCATGGGTATCATTTTTGAAGTCAAAAGATGAGACGTTTGATAGTTTGATGGCGTTGTTCAGAAAAATTGAAAACTTGTACCAAACACGTATCAAAAGAATCAGAAGTGATAATGGTACTGAGTTTAAGAACAACAAGATGGAAGAATATTGTGATGAGAGATGTATATTGCATGAATTTAGTGCTCCTTACACTTCGCAGCAGAATGGAGTAGCTAAAAGAAATAACAGGACGCTAATCGAAACGGCCAGGACGATGCTTGCTGATTCCAAATTACCTGTCAACTTTTGGGCAAAAGCAGTATCAGCCGCATGCTATACGCTCAACCGGGTTCTCACAGTGAAGAAATTCAACAAGACATGTTTTGAGCTGATCAATAATCGTAAACCGAACCTGAAGTATTTAGAACCGTTTGGGTCTCCCTGCACAGTTCTAGAACCTTTTGGAAAGTTCGGTCCAAAGAGCATTGATGGAATATTTGTGGGATACTCAAGTCCTTTGAAACGAGTCTTTGTTCCAAGCTTGAAGCAGATTATTGAAGCACACAATGTTGAATGCCAAGGTCACACAATGCCACCACAGAATCCAGGCGACTCATGGCGTTTTCATTACGATACACTGTGGAATTCGTTTGACATGAAAGAAGGAGAAGAAGAGGATTTCTTTGACGAGTTAGATATTCTGAGATAGTATGAAGAATCTCAAGAAAAATTTCCAGCTGAGTATTCTACACGTCAAAAAGCTTCCAATGATGATGAAGCTGGTCCAAGTAATGTTGGAGAACATGATGATATTCAGCAAAATCTTGACAATCAGTCGGCAGTCAACGACAATCTAGAATCTGATGATAGACCTATATTTGATCATGGTGATTCAGATTCTGAGGGGGAGCAGATCCAGATTTCAAGTCAAACTATTCCAGTCAGTGAACAAGGTGCAAATCAGAATGTCACAAATTTGGAAGGCGAGGTAGATGTTCCAGGCAAGGTGATGCCAAGAACTCTTTCGTATCATCCAGAAGAGTTGATTATTGGAGAATTACAGTCAGGCGTTCGCACAAGACGTCAAATTGACCAAGGCCTTACTTGTTTTTATTCTACAGTAGCTCCTTTACAAACTGAGTTTTCACTTAGTTGTTTTATATCGCAGATTGAATCGAGAACTTATAAGGAGGCGCTTACTGAAGATTCTTGGGTCAATGCTATGCAAGAAGAGTTGAGTCAATTTGAGAAGTTATGAGTGTGGAAATTGGTAGATTTGCCTGATGGTCAAAGGAAGATAAACACCAAGTGGGTGTTCAAGTGCAAAAGAGACGATAGAGGGGTTATTATTCGTAACAAAGCTCGACTCGTAGTCCAGGGTTTCAGTCAGCAGGAGGGTATAGATTTCACTGAAGTGTTTGCTCCAGTTGCTAGACTTGAAGCTATCAGAATCTTCCTAGCATTTGCATCTTGGAAAAATTTTAAAGTTTATCAGCTAGATGTTAAATCGGCGTTTCTCTATGGGAAGGTAAAAGAGGAGGTATATGTCGGACAGCCACCGGGCTTTACCGATCGAATCCACAAAGACAAGGTTTACTTGCTGGACAAAGCGCTGTATGGTTTACACCAGGCCCCGAGAGCTTGGTATGAGACATTGTCTCAACACTTACTTGCCAACAGCTTCATATGTGGAAAAGTGGATGCCACTCTCTTCACCAAAGAGGTCGACGGACATCTTCTGATAGTTCAAATATATGTGGACGACATCATATTTGGGTCAACAAATGAGAATCTGTGCAAAGATTTTGAAAGAGTTATGAAGCAGAAATTTGAAATGTCATCGATGGGTGAGATGAAATTCTTCTTGGGACTTCAGGTTGATCAACTGCCTAAGGGAATTTTTATACATCAGACGAAGTATGTTCATGATATTCTAGAGAAATTTGGGATGTCAGGTTCTACTCCAGCTTCCACCCCATTAGTGACGAACCATGGGATAAACCCTGATCTCACCGGAGAGAAGGTAGATGAAACAATGTATCGTTCCATGATCGGATCGCTGATGTACTTGACAGCTTCAAGACCCGATATTATGTATCCAACCTGCATCGCAGCAAGATTTC
This sequence comes from Helianthus tuberosus, assembly GCA_030545235.1. Lineage (NCBI taxonomy): Eukaryota > Viridiplantae > Streptophyta > Magnoliopsida > Asterales > Asteraceae > Helianthus > Helianthus tuberosus. The sequence goes on from CM060443.1 coordinate 105,485,614, forward strand.
AGTCTAACCCAAGAGCTTCGCATATGGTGATTGTGAAAAGGATATTACGCTATCTAGAAGGAACTCCATCATTGGGGTTGTGGTATCCAAGAGAAGGCGATTTTACGCTCGAAGGGTATTCCGATTCCGATATTGGATGCTGCAAAGTTAACGCTAAATCAACAACAGCGGGTTGCCAGTTTTTCGGACCACGATTGGTTACCTGGCAGTGTAAGAAGCAGACCTCTGTAGCTCTGTCCACATGTGAAGCTGAGTATGTATCTGCTAGCAGTTGCTGCTCTCAGATCTTGTGGATCCAGCAACATATGCGTGATTACGGTTTGCAATTTCATAACACCCCTATCTTTGTTGATAATGAGGCAGTGATAAATATCACTAAAAATCCTATTCATCATGCTAAAACAAAACACATTGAAATTCGACATCACTTCATTCGCGATTGTTTTGAGAAGAAGTTGATACGAATTGAGAAAATCCACACTGACGAACAAAAAGCTGATTTACATACCAAAGCGTTTGATAAAAATCGTTTTCAATATTTGTTAAAATTGAACGGTATGAAGCTTTTATCGGTGTTGGAAGAGATTATTGGCATTAATGAAGGAGACATTATAGATGACGTTGAGAAGCAATCTGCAATGGTTTGTCGATTTTTTACTTGTTTTGGTATTTAGGGGGAGTATAGGGTAATATTTTCAGAAAATACAAAAACAGTAAAAAATTTCAAAAATTCAAAAACATGAGATATTTTCAAAATACAAAAACAATAGAAAACCATAAAAGAGCTTGTGTAAAAAGGGAAAATGATAGTACATTGGCTTGACAGTTACAGTATACTAAAGATATGTAATGTTTAAAAGAGTTAAACAGTCTTGCTGATGATGTGCCGATAGGTTTTTACACATTTAGTAGGTTTGTTCGGGATATAAACCTAAATTCAAACTTGCTTATTTTGTAGGGAACACTACTTGGATATATAGGTAACCCCTGAAATCCCGTTTGAAGGATCCCTCTTTCTGAGATACTAGGTCTTTATACTCAGTGATATCTGGGGTATTATCCCGGGACTTCTAATTTTGCGGAAGCAATGGCCTAGTCCCCGTATAATACTTTACCGCTTGCTTGAAATATAGCACCGCCCTCAGCACAAAAATGACGAAACATTAAAAATGATAATCATTGCTGTTGAAAAAAAGATCCTCTAAAGAGGACCTACTAAAAGTCGAAGCCGTCATCTCTCTGCTGAACGGAAGTTCTGACCTGAGCTCTCACTGTTCTTCGCAATTTAACCCTTTACATATATCATCTGTGGTATATTCACCGGTAAGACTGAATATTGGGATTTGGATACGGGAGTATATTCAAGAGGTGGGACACATGAATGAGTTTAAGTTCTTAATACACCTAATTCGTATCCTGGACAGATTGAAATTTGTGTGAGAATTTAAGTGGATCAGTATATCGACAATCTAAGTGAATTGTTTAATTCTGAGTATGAAATTAAAGCTTAATGGTACTTGTGACTTGTCGAATAGCTGATATGATTCCCTAACACGCTCACCAAAAATATGTTTGTAAATAGTTTACTTTTACTACATTTTATTTCTGTATTTCATTTTCTAGCATAGAAACTTTATTCATAATCCAAAAAGATTTTACATTTCTGCTTTATTTTCCGACAAACCAAAGTGGAAAGCTGATCTTCAGATTCGAAATTTAAAACAGATGCAGGAAGTTTCTGAGCTGGAAGATGAGTTGTGAGCTAATCTTGATAAACCTGGAATTTGAAAAGTCAAAACAAGTTCATTAATTTGAAACATGTTAATTTCAGAAAATAATTTGACAAAGTTGAAAAAAATTGTCAGTGTGATTTGTCTCAGGTCAACCAAGGTCATTAAGTTGGACTTGGTAGACAAATTAAGTACTTAGAGTCATTAATTTGAATCTGGATACTTAAGTGGATTTCTAAATTCTGACAAAACCAACAAATGAGATCAAATGGTAAGTTTGGATTGAAATTGTTATAATCATAAATCTTATAGTTAGGTAGAGATTGTGCAGGAAACAGGAGTCAATATCCCCATGAAGAAAAATGTCAAAGTTTGAACCAGAATTTAAGTCCTAGCCTTTAGTGAGGGGGAGTCTTCGAAAGGGGGAATCAAACTTCTGGATCAACATTCAAAGGGGAGTTTTGAAGATAAAAGATTGAAGGAGGTTTTACAATGTCAAGACAATTTAGAGCAGTGAACGATAGATCAAGACTAAAAACTAAAGACTGGATGCTAAAGACTTCGTCAACATCCAAGGGGGAGTCTGTTGGTGCACTAATGTCTGTTAACTTCGTCTTTGTAGAGTCTTGTATCTAGATAGGTTTAATCAGTGCACAGCAGGTTAAAATCAGGTTTTAAGTGTATTTGAGTAATTCCGCTTGAAATGGTACATGCCACTTTCAAGCGAAATTAACCAAAGTAATTCCGCTTGAAATGGTCATGTCACTTTCAAGCGGAATCACCACATCTATATATAGGTGTTGTGCTGTGTCATTTTAAAGGGAATTAGAAGTCATTGTTTGAGAGCCGAGGTGTTGCCGAATTGTTATCAGAATTGTAAAAGCTCGGGAAATCAATAAAAGAGGATAATTAAAGGAAAACAAGCTGTTTTACATCAATTACACTGATTCCGCCTTTGTTTTTGAAGCTGAACTCTTCATATTGACTCGTTAGGGTCACAGGACGATCCAACAAAGTTTTTTCATTTTTATGATTTTTCGGTGGAATAAATCCAAGACCTTTTCTTTTGAAATTACCATTATGGTTTGGTTTCTTTTGAAAAACAGAACCAGAATTGTAACCCTTTTTCTTGTTTAACCTTTGTTGATCTCTTGAGGTGTACTTTTTAGATTTTTCAGAAAGATTTACATTTTTTATTTCAGAAATATTAATTTCTGTTAGTTTGAAAACCTTTTTGATCATTTTAGTTTTAACACCTCTTTGGAAATTCTTCATCAGAATATAATTTGTCAGAATCATTCAAAGTATAAGCCACTTTGAATGTTTCGTCATTCAAATTAGATTTTGATAGCAAAAATTCTTTATTGTAAACTCGTTTGCCCTTTTTGATTGTTGGATTTGACGTTTCAGACTTTGACTCTGAATTTGACTCCGACTTTGACTCCTCGGTTTCATCTTTATCCATCACTTGATCGACCACTTTCTTTATTAACTCTGACTCATGATCAGTGTCAGATGATGTAAAAGTGACATCAATGTTTTCTGGCAAGTTAACTGATAGCTCAGACTCCCACTGTAAGTTTGTTGCCTTTTTTACTCTTTCTGAATTTGGATTTCTAGGAGAATATCCATTTTCAAGCGGGGGTGGACATTTGTTTTAACCGACACTTTGTTTCTTACCAGAACTCTTCATTTCAGTATCCTTCTTCTTTTCAGAACTCTTGTCTTCAGATACTTCCTCTTCATCAAATGCCTTCATGCCTTCAACAATTGGATAAATCATGTCAATAACATAAGAAGTACATGAGTAACTTTTTAACAACCTGTTTACTCTCTCTATTTCAATCCTCTGGGTTTCCAGTTTCTGTTCCAGTACAGCACACTTTTCAATATAATTGTTGACAATTTTTTGCTTTGTCATGAAAGCTCCTTGAAGAGTCTTCATAGCTGTTGCTTGTTCACTGCTTGATTGATTGTACTGATTCATTGCTTTGTTTAGAACATCATATGATTCTTTCAATCTGTTCATGTTATGAATCAAAGTACTGTTTTGCTTCTTCACTGTTTCACAGTTTTCACATTTCACATGAATTTTTCGTGCATCAGCTTCTGCTTCAACTGTGAAAGCTGGAACTTCTTTTGCCTTTTTCTTTACCATGACGAACTTCTTCATCATCACTGCTAACTTGCTTTTTAACTTTCTTCTTTTTCTTTCGAACTTTTCCATCATCACTGTCACTCTTTTCTAACATTTTTAAGTGCTCTTTCATTCTGTTTGCATAATAATCATCATTATCACTATCTTCTGCAACTCGAGCAACAAAAGCTTTTGCCAAGAATTCTTTATCAGGACAGTAATTGTCCCAACTAAAACCTCCTGGAAGCCTTTCATCATCTTGATTTATCATTTTGTTCATCAAATAAGCTTCACTTTCTGCTGAAATATATTTATCCAAACTGAATCCTTTAGTCGAACTTCCATTGTCTTGATTCACCATATAAGCTTTCTTTGATTCTTCAATCTCCTTCCTAGCATGAGCAGTTTGTGGTTGTTGTTGAGCAACTTGATGATAAATCACTTTCCGATAGTAATCATTGTTGTTGAACGGATTTTGAGCTCCACTTGCTTCGCGGTTTGTGCATTCTCGCTTGAAATGTCCTTTTTCCCTGCAACGAAAACAAGTAACTTTAGATTTATCAAAACCCAAAGTAGAAACATTAGCATCACGGAAATCATCTCTTCCTGTGATCTGTTTGAATTTCTCAGCTCGTCTCAACACACTTGCCATACACCACTTTATATCCATTAACTCCATCTCCTCAGCATCAATTTGATCGTAATCCTCTTTTGTCAACATTGGATTCCCGATCCTTCCTGCTACTAAACTCCCGTACGACTCTAACACAGTCACCAACAAAGACATGTGACTTTTTGCAACTTCTTCTGAGTAATTCTGATCATTTTCAAGGTTCAGTGAAATGTTGCATTGTATAACTTTGCCACTTTTTGTCTTTGAAAAGTTTGTATCAAACGATGGATATGAAGAAAATCCAATTTTGCTACTAGATTCTTGAGACGACCCTCCAGATGAATTTTTAGCATTGAATGCAGTTTCAATCTTTGGTGACATGTTGGTCTTATCATTGATACCTCCTTTGTAATAAAGACCAATATCTTGTTCACCATCAAAATCCTTCATTCTAGAGATCATCCGTTGTTCCATTTCTTGAGCTTCAAGTTTTTCAATAAATTTACTCAATGTTAGATTGTTAAACCCTTTCTTATTCCTTAACATCATAAGATACGTGCCCCAAATCTCATATGGGAACGCATCAGCCAACTTTTCAATCAATTCTTCATTATCTTTTGTGATGCTCAATCTCTTCATGTTCATTACTAAATTGCAATATCTTTCGATAATCTGCTTGGTGTTTTCAGTTTTTAAACCACGAAATAGATCAAACTCCTTTTTCAAAAGAGACTTTTTGTTCTTAATCATCTCTTGACTTCCAACAAACTTAGATTTTAATGCTTTCCAAATTGAATATGCACTTCCATTGTGTTACAATAAAACCAAGATATCTTCTTTAACAGCTTGTTGCAGTAAACTGATCATCATCTTTTCTTTTTTGTATTTATTTTTCTCATCAACACTTAGATCTTTAATAGCAATCTCCTCTTCATCATCATTTAACGGTCTAATATATTTTGTTTCAACACATTCCCAAGCATCCAAATAATTTTCTTGAACCCAATTTTCAAAACGCTCCTCCCATCCTTTAACTCCTCAATATTCATGAGCTTTGGCGGTTTTTGCATGGTCCTCGTTTCGTATTCTAACATAGTGCTCTAAGCAATAGTAATCGGTGTAGCAAAGGCGTTATAAAATTCCTCTTCCATGTTTCGGCAACAAGTTTCACAAATTCACAACTTTCAAACGAAATAACCTTTGGTGCGAAATGACCTTTACAAACGAAATGACCTGCAAAACAACTTCAAACGAAATGAGTTCACACGAAATAAAGATTTTCACACGAAATGACAGATTTCATGCGAAATAGTCAAACGAAATACCAATTTGGTGCGAAATGAAGTGATTTCGTGCGAAATAACTGGTTTCGTATGAAATACCAGAACTTTCAAACGAAATAACGTTTTCGAGCGAAAAAAAAAAACAAGACAAGCTATTTCTTGCGAAATGAATGTGTGATTTCGTACGAAATAGATGAATCTGAGTGATTTCGTGCGAAATCAAATCCTCAATTCGTGCGAAATGTTGCTGATGTCATCATCTCGGCCATGTTTTTGTCAAATTGATCTGGTTTTAGTTTGATTTTAGATCTAATTCTTTCAAGGCTTTGTTAAAACACAATTTTGAATATAATGTGAGAAATTCAAGTCATTTTGACCATGAAATCAAGTATAATTTTGAAACGAAGGTGTAGAAATCAGATTTTGCAGCTGAAATGGTAAGAACTCTTCCTCCTGAGCTCTGATACCACTTGTAGGATCGTATTCTGACCCAAACGAGTCGATCAGAAGAGAACTCGTTCGATATGAGAGGTGGAAACAAACATATCGGAGTTATTTCAGCTGGAATACATAAGAAATCACTTTAACTGTCTTGTTTATTGAAAACACAACGTTTTACAGCCTGGAGACACTTCGGCAGCACTTCGTTGCCGGAATCAGATCGTTACAAATGAAATCACAAAGCACCTATTTATAGGCATGGCTATTTCGCACAGAACAGTCCAAGCGAAATCAAGTTCACACGAAATGACTATTTCGTACGAAATGACCAGTTCATTTCGTGCGAAATACCCACCTTTTACATTTTCTCGAATAACGTGCCCTGATCTTTCTACACTAATACAAGACTCGATACAAGACGAAGTCGACAGACGTATGCACCAACAATAACCTTCCGAGGTTATACCTTATGGTCACTTAGTTTAATTAGTTGTATGATAGGTAGTTTATATGCCTTAAGGAAAATGACCAAAATGCCCTTTTTATGCATAATTGGTATTTAAGCATATGTAACTTAACTTTTGCTACTTAAACTGATTATGCAACTTATTTAGACATGTTAGGGCATATAATACTTGTCATAGGACTAGTTAGGCGTCTCGAACGCGCATTTGCATGAACGACGCGTTAAAGTAGCATAAGCTACCTTGATGGGTCGTAACGGGTCGTAAGCACTTAGGATAGGTTCCGATTTAGAATGTAGGCATTGTTAAACCATATCACATGAGTTCCAACACTCGTTTTGTTTACAAGACCTCATTCTACCCGATCTTCCGATTTAGGTGTCGATTTATTAACTAGCGATCTGATTACTAGGTACCACTTGATTTCCTTGGTTTGCCCGAGCTTTGTTAGTTCATTAGATCAAGGATAGTTGCAATTCAATGTGAGTACATAGTTCCCCTATTTTACTGTTTTCAATTGTTTTGGGGTGATTCATATGTGTTAAACGATTTCGATGCTGTTAACGATGATTTAAAAAACAAATACTATGGTTTATAATAAACAATAAACGATTTCGATAATGTGAACGAACTTGTTGGACGTATTTACATAACGAATGACATTCATTAATTTTGGCCGAACCGACCGGTATTAGGTTATGGTACCATAGGATCTGACAAATCCCGTTATCGGACTGCACCCATGGTTATGTGTGGGGGTTATGTGGGTAACGACTGAACCTGTTAATTGTTAACTTACCCTTTGGTGGTTTGTTAATACGATTTGAACGATAGACGAGTTACGAAGGTTTGAATGGATTCCGCGAGACGACCAAAAGTAGTTTTCACAATTAAAACGAGAACGATTTTGAACGATTGAACGATTTTGGACAATTGAACGAGATTAAAACAATTGAACGATTTAAACGATTTAAATGAGTTAAACGAATTGAACGAACGATTGGTTTTTGGTTAGTGTTTAGATAACGGGACGGGTGTAATGTGATAAAAGCATGGTAGATACGCCGCTGGTACTTCTTATATATAAGTGTTTTTATCTTATTATATTCCGTGGTGTTATTTAGTTCACTTGGACGAATGATGTTAAACGATGTCACACAACGATGTTTACTAAACGATATAAATCATACGAGTTTTATTACGAGAACGATATACAATTTGGTTTACATAAACAAATGTTTTGGGTTAATATTCATGGCAACGAGATTTTATAAACTATAACCAACTTATTTTGAGTTGGTTAATCATATTGCAATACCAAACATTTTTCAAACAAGGATTTCAACTAACAACTTTTGTAGTCTAACGAGGTATTGCAACATGTAAACGAGCCATGAATCCGATACTCTTACAAAACCTATGTGCTCGCCAGCATTTCTTGCTGACTTTATTTTTACATATGTTTCAGGTGGTGTTGAATAATGTTGATTGCGACTAGGATGCATGCTCACTTAGGTCTGGACGAGGCCTTAGTGACTTAATAACGTTGATAGTCAAGATGTGAACTCGTTTGTTTTAACTTTAAGACAATGTAAATACTTAATAATTCAATAAAACAAAACTTTTGAATCCATGGTTGTGAAACAATAATTCTGTCGCTCCACTCCCCGACGTTTCCGCCGCGGTTTTGTTGCTTTTACGTGGTCTGGGTGTGACACATATGACCGCATCCCCATACAATCCTTGTTCTCCATCTCGATCTCCGTTGATTTGTTCATCATGATAATCCGATTATCTGCGGTCACCATGCATAACCAACATGTTAGTAAACGGTAACATCATATACTTTTAAATAAATTCTTAATAATAAATAACCGCATATCCACCTATCAATATATAAAACTTCAAATGGGAAGTTCTTCGGATTCATTCCTTACACCGAGCCTCAACTCCTCGAGAGCCCAACACTTACATACCTGCATTTCTAATTTCATTCTCAATAACAAAACAGTTAGCAACACATACCCTACAACGTACTGAAGATTCACATCCTCACATGAACAGATAACATTGATCTACTCTCATTAGAACACATCACGTGAAAACACTACCATATATCCACAAATTGCATATACGTTCCATACATATATCTCTCAATAACAACGATACCTAACTCTCACACTCTACAACTATATATCTTCATACTTGCATTCAAGTCATATCCACTTATCTAGATCCAATTATTGTATTTTAATCATGCGTAATAATAATTCATCTATAAGCTCACTCTTGAACAAGTCTCATCTCCGTATCCGTATACTACCTTCTGACACATTCGGTGAACATCAATCATTTGTATACATCCGTTTATCTACATCACGAGTATATCTTATCACATAATCAAGTACTTACATATATGTCTCCTACACATATTACACATACTAGTTTATGCGATTTGAACCTACCATGAAATCTAAATATACATACGTAGATACATTCCTGTTTGTTCAAACACATTTGACGTACCGTACCAATTTATACATATGATTATCCGTCTTTAGACATGCTCACAAACAAGTTCCTTCCCTTCTCATGTAAAACACATTTTGTATGTACAAACTATAAGCACAAACTTATATGTATATATACGTATTTGTATTCGTACCACATAAATAAACTTTTACGATCTTCTTGTAGGTAACATTTATCGGGGTCTTAATATAAATCTTAGAGAATACGGAAAAATTGTAACATAATAAAGTACCATATTCAAACATGCATGTCTGGCCTCCACCGTAAGCTACGGTGGCTATAAAATCCATACGGTGACACACTACTGTCTTACGGTGGAAAAATTAACCATCAGTACCTACCGTAGCTTACGGTGGCTACCGTAAGCTATGGTAGAGCCCAGTTCAATCTTCATTTTATTACTAAAACTTTCATAACTTGATCAATTCGCATCCGTATCACTTTAAACTTATTTCTAATTGTCCGTAAAACTTTTCCCTACATAATTGACTAAAAATCCTTACTCCGGGTTCTTAACCTTTACGAATTACATTACCGTTACACGATTCATGCGCATATGTTCTACCCGTTTGGTTCCACCAAATTGTTTCCGACGGAGTTAACTACTTTTGACCCGCAATAACAATACTTACCTTAGTAATCCCAATTATTACATAATCTTACATGATTCCCCACATTCATAGGTATCAAAAATTATCTATACATACTAAGAAGTGAGTCGGAAGTCACTTACCTTGAGCGTCCAAGTTCATGCATAGGTTCCATGCTTACTTTTGACCCATTAGCCTTCGTGCTTGAGTCCGTAGACATGTTATCAATCCTAACATGTCAATACATTGATATCCTTGTTAGCATACAAGACCACACATAACATCAATCTCATTAAATATATGCTCTACATTTGACTTTCATTAGTCAATTTCTAGCAACACATAGCATAGATCAACAATGAGATCTTTCCAACTCATATAATTTGAACATGCCATCTGTTGGATCGTTCTAGTGACCCTAAATAGTCAAGTTGAGTAGTTCATCATCATTTACAAAGGCGGAATCAATGCAAACAATGTCAAACAGCTTGTTTCCTTTCAATTCTTTTCTAGTACTAATTTTCTGAGCCTTTACAATGATTTCTGACAAAAATCCAGCAGCAGCTCGACTCATACACAATGACCAGGTTCGCTTCAAATGAACAACGCACAACCCTATTTATAATGATGGAGATTTCGCTTGAATGTGTCACATTCCTGTTCAAGCGAAATCACTTCAGTTAATTTCGCTTGAACTGGTCTGAGACACCTTCAAGCGAAATCACTCACTTAAACATGAATAAACCCTAAGTTCTATCCTATTGTGCACTCGATCATTCTATCTAGACATAAGACTCGATTAAGACGAAGTTAACAGACACTAGGTGCACCAACAGACTCCCCCTTGGATGTTGACGAAGTCTTCGGCGTCGAGTCTTTAGTCTTTGTCTCTTTCCAAATTGATTTGTCATTGTAAATGCTCCCATCAATCTTTATCTTTAAACTTTAATTAACAAGCTCCCCTTTGACTGTTGATCCAGAATTTTAACTCCCTCTTTCGCAGACTCCCCCTCTCAATAAACTAGGGCTTTAAATTCTGATTCAAACTTTGACATTTAGACTGCCATGGGAATTCCTGTTACCTGCATATACTCTACCCAAATATAAGATATATAACAATAACAGATTCAATCCAATCTTACCATTCAACCTCTTTTGATAAACTAATCAGTGTTAGAAATCCACTTAAGTATTCAGGTCCAAGTTAATGACTCTGATTACTCAATTAATCTACCAAGTCCAACTTAATGACCTTGGTTGATCTGAGACAAATCACACTGACATTTAGATCAGCTTATTTCTGAAAATTTACAAGTTTCAAGTTAATGAACTTGCTTTAACTTTATAACTTTCACACATTTATCATGATCAAGCTCCAAACTCATCCTCTAGCCCAGAAACTTCCTGCATCTGCTTTAATTCGAATATGAAGATCAACTCTCCACTTTGGTTTGTCGGAAAATAAAGCAGAAGTGTAAAATCTTTTTGGATTTTTTAATAAAGCTTCTAAACTAGAAATGAAATATAGAACTAAAATGCAGTAAAAGTAAACTATTTACAAACATATTTTTGGTGAGCGTGTTAGGGAATCCTATCAGCTATTCGACAAGTCACAAGTACCGTTAAGCCTTAATTTCATATTCAGAATTAAACAATTCACTTAGATTGCCGATATACTGATCCACTTAAATTCTTACACACATTTCAATCTGCCCAGGATACGGATTAAGTGTTTTAGAGACTTAAACTTATACGTGTGTCCCACCTCTTGAATATACTCCCGTATCCAGATCCCAATATTCAGTCTTACAGGTGAGTATACCACAGATGATATCTGTAAGGAAATAAATTATGAAACGTACGAAACCGTGAGAGCTCAGGTCAGAACTACCGTTCAGCAGAGAGATGACGGTTCGACTTGGGTGTGTCCCCTTTAGAGGATATTTTTTACAACAGCATTGATTAGCAATTTTATTGTCTTATCATTTATGCTGAGGGTGGCGCTATATTTCAAGCATGGGGAAAGTATTCTCCGAGGACTAGGCCATTGCTTCCGCAAAATCAGAAGTCCCGGGATAATACCCCAGATATCACTGAGTATAAAGACCTAGTATCTTAGAAAGAGGGATCTTTCAAACAAGATTTCAGGGGTTACCTATATATCCAAGTAGTGTTCCCCACGAAATAAGTAAGTAAGAATTTTAGGTTTATATCCCGAACAAACCTACTAAATGTGTAAAAACCTATCGGCACATCATCAGCGAGACAGTTTAACACATTTAAACTTTCCATTTCTTTAGCATACCGTAACTGTCAAGCCGATGTACTATCATTTTCCCTTTTTACACAAGTTCTTTTCTGGTTTTCTATTGTTTTTGGATTTTGAAAATATCTCATGTTTTTGTATGTTTGACATTTTTTATTGTTTTTTTATTTTCTGAAAATATTACCCTATACCTCCCCCTAAATACCAAAACAGGTAAAAAAAATAGACAAACCATTGCAGATTGCTTCTCAACATCATCTACAATGTCTCCTTCATCAACGCCAAGAATCTCTTCCAACACCGATAAAAGCTTCATACCATTCAGTTTTAGCAAATATTGAAAACGTGTTTTGTCAAATGATTTGGTATGTAAATTAGCTTTTTGCTCGTCAGTGTGAATTTTCTCAATTCGTATCAACTTCTTCTTGAAACAATCGCGAATGAAGTGATGTCGAATTTCAATGTGTTTTGTTTTAGCGTGATGAACTGGATTTTTAGTAATGTTAATCGCTGCCTCATTATCAACAAAGATAGGGGTGTTTAGAAATTGCAAACCGTAGTCGCGCATCTGTTGCTGGATCCACAAGATCTGAGAGCAGCAACTGCTAGCAGATACATACTCCGCTTCACATGTGGATAAAGCCACAGAGGTCAGCTTTTTGCATTGCCAGGTGACCAATCGTGATCCAAAGAACTGGCACCCCGCTGTTGTTGATTTAGCATTAACTTTGCAGCATCCGAAATCAGAATCGGAATAACCTTCAAGCGTGAAATCGCCTTCTTTTGGATACCACAACCCCAACGATGGAGTTCCTTTCAGGTAGCGTAATATCCTTTTCACAATCACCATATGCGAAGCTCCCGGGTTAGATTGAAATCTTGCTGCGAGGCATGTTGGGTACATGATATCGGGTCTTGAAGCTGTCAAATACTTTAACAAACCGATCATAGAACGATACATTGTTTCATCTACCTTTTCTCCGGTGAGATCAGGATTTATCCCATGATTCGTCGCTAATGGGGTGGAAGCTGGAGTAGAACCTGACATCCCAAATTTCTCCAAGATATCATAAACATACTTCGTTTGATGTATGAAAATTCCTTTGGGTAATTGATCAACCTGAAGTCCCAAAAAGAATTTCAGCTCACCCATCGATGACATTTGAAATTTCTGCTTCATAACTCGTTCAAAATCTTTGCACAGATTTTCATTCGTTGACCCAAATATGATGTCGTCCACGTATATTTGAACTATCAGAAGATGTCTGTCGACCTCTTTGGTGAAGAGAGTGGCATCCACTTTTCCTCGGATAAAGCTGTTGGCTAGCAGGTGTTGAGACAATGTCTCGTACCAAGCTCTCGGGGCCTGGTGTAAACCATACAGTGCTTTGTCCAGCAAATAGACCTTGTCTTTGTGGATTGGATCGGTGAAGCCCGGTGGCTGACCGACATATACCTCCTCTTTTACCTTCCCATAGAGAAACGCCGATTTCACATCTAGCTGATACACTTTGAAATTTTTCCAAGATGCAAATGCTAGGAAGATTCTGATCGCTTCTAGTCGAGCCACAGGAGCATACACTTCAGTAAAATCTATACCCTCCTATTGACTGAAACCCTGAACTACGAGTCGAGCTTTGTTAGGAACTACAACTCCTCTATCATCCCTCTTGCACTTGAACACCCCCTTGGTGTTTATCTTCCTTTGACCATCAGGCAAATCTACTGATTTCCACACGCCTAACTTCTCAAACTGACTCAACTCTTCTTGCATGGCATTGACCCAAGAATCTTCAGTTAGCGCCTCTTTGTATGTTCGCGGTTCGATCTGCGAAATAAAACAACTTAGTGAAAATTCAGTTTGTAAAGGTGCTACTGTAGAATAAAAACAAGTAAGCCCTTGGTCAATTTGTCGTCTTATGCGCACGCCTGTTTGTAATTCTCCAATGATCAATTCTTCTGGATGGTATGAAAGAGTTCTCGGCATCACCTCGCCTGAAACATCTACCTCGCCTTCCAGATTAGTAACATTCTGATTTGCACCTTCTTCACTGACTGGGTTTGTTTGACTTAAAATCTGAATTTGCTCCCCCTCAGAATCTGAATCACTATGATTAAATACTGGCATGTTCTCAGATTCTTGATTATCATTCTGTGCCGTCTGAATATCATGAGCAACTTCATTTTGTTGAATATCATCATGTTCTCCAGCATTACTTGGACCTGCTTCATCATCGTTCGAAGCTTGTTGCGGTCTTCTTGAATACTCAGCTGGGAACCTTTCCTGCGATTCTTCATACTCTCTCAGAATATCCAACTTATCAAAGAAATCTTCTTCTTCTTCCTTTTCTTCTTCCATGTCAAACGAATCCCACAAATATTCCTTCAATGCTCTTTGCACCAAATTTTCCAAAAGGCTCTAGAACTGTACAGGGAGACCCAAACGGTTCTAAATACTTCAGGTTTGGTTTGCGGTTATTGATCAACTCAAAGCATGTCTTGTTGAATTTCTTCACTGTTAAAACCCGATTGAGTGTATAGCATGCGGCGGATACTGCTTCTGCCCAAAAATTTATCGGTAACTTTCAATCAGCAAGCATTGTCCTAGCCGTTTCAATTAGCGTCCTGTTCTTTCTTTCAGCTACTCCATTCTGCTGTGGAGTGTAAGGCGCGCTAAATTCATGCAATATACCTCTTTCATCACAATATTCTTCCATCTTTCTGTTCTTGAACTCAGTACCATTATCACTTCTGATTCTTTTAATACGCCGTTGGTACAAGTTTTCAATTTTTCTAAACAATGCCATCAAACTATCAAACGTCTCATCTTTCGTTTTCAAAAATGATACCCACGAAAATCTGGAATAATCATCAGTAACCACAAGACAGTAGAGATCCCCTGTAATACTTTTGACGTTTACTGGACCAAACAGATCCATATGTAGTCTCTCCAGAGGTCTTGAAACTGAATTAACTTTCTTTTGAGGATGTGACTTTTTCTTTTGCTTGCCTTTGATACAACTAATGCACTCCCCTTCCAGATGAAAACCTTTTACATGAACACCAGTTACTAAGTCGTTGTGCACCAAGTGATTCATTTTTCTTAGGTGAATATGCCCCATCTTTCTATGCCATAACCGCGACTCTTTTTCCGTTGCTTTTGACATGAAACAGTGTGCCTGACCCGTGGTAGTAGTTGCTACACTCATGTCCAACACGTACAAATCATTCACTCTAGGTGCCCTCATAATAATCCACTCTTCAGGAACAACAAATCCTGGTTTCAAGATCAAACATTCTTTGTCTGTAAAGTGCGTTGTATACATATGATCACAAATCTGAGAGATACTCAGAAGATTGTTTTCAAGCTCGGCGATGTAGTTAACTCTTTCAAACATTACAATCCCATTGGATAATGTTCCTTCTCCCACTATTCTACCACCTTGGTTACCTGCGAACCCTACATAACATCCATTGAAATTTCTAACATCATACAGCAACGCTGTCTTCCCCGTCATGTGCCGAGAAGCTCCACTATCCATAATCCATCGTGAAATGGATCTCGGAAGCTCCTGCACATTGCAAAAACACTTAGTTAGATTTTGATGCTACCCAAGCCTCTTTTCACTCGGGTAACTTGACTTTAATGTGAGTTTTAGCAGTGTAAAGTGGCGGAAAATTTTTATCATTCATCTTTAAGCTTTTTTCTGATCCAACCTCAACCTTTTTGTATAAGAAAAACTTATCTATCTTAAGTTGACCGGTTGATTGTTCTTTCTTATGAACATTCTTCTTCTTTGATGGAGTAGAAGATTGTTTTTCCAATTTTTCATAATAATCCAAAGGAACATCTATCTTTACCGGAGTGGTAGAAGACGGTTGTTTTTCTGACTCTGAAACCTTTGGTTTTTCAACAACTTTTGGCTTCCATGTTTGTTGAGATGATGCAACCCGTTTATAGAATTTGTCATTTTTAGTTACCACATTCTTAACAGGTTCAATTTTGACTTTTGTTTTCTCATTTTTCAAAATTTTCTCAACAACCATTGGAGCTTTTCCTTTTGCATCAACCTTCTTCTTTTGATTCTCAACAACTTCAGTCTTAGGCTTGAAGTTGGTGCAATTTCTTGCAATGTGACCAACTTTGTTGCATCTAAAGCATGTACGAGTATAAACTACCCGACTTGTGCCTTCAGACTGAGGCTGTGAGGCCCTTTTCTCAAAAAACTCTTCATTTGTCTTTGAAAAAATCTCAGACTCCTCATCAGATAGTGAACTTGAACTGTTCACAAACACTTTCTTCTCAGCAAACTTCTTGTTCTGAAAATTCTTTCTTTGATAGTTCTTACCACCCTGATATCCACCCGACCATTTGTTTCAATTGTTGTTATAAAAATGTGGTGGAACAAAAGATTTCTTGTAGTAAGCTTTATCTTTTTCAAAATTCATTTGCCTTTTTGTTTGATTTAATTCTTTTACTTCAGATAGATCAATTTCAATCAATTTGAACACATTTGTCAACTTTGCAACATTAACATTCTCAAGTGGAAACTCAGAATCCGAATACAACTTATCTGATCCCGACATCTTGTACATAACAAGAGTAGATTCTTCATTTAAGTTGTTTTTGGACTTTGGTTTCGGAATGTATTTGTCCAGAAAACACTCATCATCATCAACTGAATCACTATCAGTCTTCAAAACACTTTCAGCCATGCTTTTAACAATATCAGTTTGAACACTATCATCAGATGATGATGAAGAAAATGTCACATCAATTGACTCTGGAAGTTTAACCTCATTTTCATCTTCATCATTAACCAACCCGGACTTTTTCTTTGAATAATTGTTTAAAACTGGTGGCGGAACCTGATGAAGCCCAACCCCAGTTCCATCCGAGTAAACATCTTCGCCCGCTTTGTTTTTCCCAATAGGTTTAGGAACAATGTGTTGTAAAACAAAGCTTGCGGAACTGTAACTGTTCAGCTTCAACTGGATACGTTCATTTTCAATTTTGGCTTCTTGAAATTGAAGCTTCAACTTAGCAACCTCATCCAGTTGTTGGTTGATTAATTCCTCTTTAACCCTCAGAACACTTTGCAATTGACAATTTTCTTTGTATATTTTACCGTTTCTATCATCAGAATCTTTCACCGTGCGTTTTAGCTTCTCAAAACTTTCAGAAATTTGACGATTTTCAAGAATTAATTTTTCATTTTCTTTCCTAACTCTTTCTACGTCAATTTTATCAGTTTCAATTTTGTTAGTTAATTCTTTTAATCTGTCAGTTGAAGCTTTCAACATTTTATCACGGTCAAGGATCTGATCCTCAACACTTCTGACTCTATCAGTCAGATCATCCACTTTCTTACCATTGAGATAGGTGATTGTACTACAAACTTTGCATTCTTTGATGCAATTTTTGCAGTCAACATCACCATTGACTTTCTTACCTGACTCAGTCGTTGACGCATTTGTACTGTCTTGGCTTTTAGACTCAGATACAGACTTAGAGTCTACCTCAAGTGCCTTAGCAGCCAACACCTTGTCAGCCATCTTTCCCATGTTTTCAGCATTCAACTCTTGAGTGGTGTCAATGATCCCATTATCAATCTTTTTTAGCTTTTCTTCTTTCTCTTTCTCTTCACCGCTTCCCCACCATTTTCTTTGCCAATACTCTTCTTCATCAGCAATTTGTTGAATTATGGTTTCAAGATCGAGAGTCTTATCGTCAATAGCAATGTTTCCCATGGGGTCAAGATAACATTCTCTGTCTGGATCCCATCTCCTCGCTCTTTTTGCTTCAAGATAGATACCAGATATTCTGATCAATCTGTTCTGAGCTATCATCTTTCTGTAACCATACTTCTGTTCTTCATTTCTGTTGTCTTTAAAAGGAACAGGTTCACCAGATTTTGCCATGAAAGCATATCCAACCGCATCCTCTTCAGGTAACAACTTGCTCCAGTCGAAACCTTCATCGTCATGAATCACAACAAGAGCTCTGGATTTCTCTTTGTTATCCTCAAGCTGCTTCATTCTTGGCGGTTCTGATTTATTCTGATGATAAATCGCTTTCTTGTAGTAATCTTCTCTGAACGGGTTTTCAGAATCATCAGCATAAGCATTTCGGCATTCACGCTTAAAGTGACCTTTCTGTTTACACTTGAAGCATGTCACTTTAGACTTGTCAAAGCCCAACTTGGTAGATGGTCCACCAATAGACTTTCTTCCAGTTATCTCCATGAAACGCTATGCCCGACGAACTGCACTGGCCATGCACCACCTTATGTCGATCAATTCCATCTCCTCAGGATCTATCTGATCGTAATCTTCTTTTGTCAGGTTGGTGTTGCCAATCTTCCCTGCCACTAGACTTTCATACAATTCTAGCACAGAAGCTAGGAAAATCATCTGTTGCTTTGCCGACTCCTCACTGAAGTTTTGAGCGTTCTTTAAGTCTACAGCTATATTGCATTGAAATAGGTTCTTTGCATCTGATTGGCTTGAATGTGACGAAGAACCACTGTGAAATCCACTGTTTTGACTCTCTTTGCTAGAAGTGTTGGAATTCTCAGCAGAAAAAGCTGTATTGGGAGGTGTATTCTTTGGCATCATGCTTTTTGGATAATACAAATCCAAGTTCTGTTGATATGACAAGTGATTGACTTTGTGTGTTTTCTTTATCTCCAGCTCGTGACTTTCTAGTCTTTCAATCAACAAGTCCACTGTAAGCTCCTCAGACTTGATCGTATTCTTCAACATCAAAGCATAATATTGCCAATCCATCTCATCTGGCAATGAATCAAACAATTTGTTGATTAGCTCTTCTTGAGAATAGAAAATTTCATGTATTGCCAGTTCCAGCTTCAGATGCCCAAACCTCTCAATCATTTTACAAACTGATTCATTCTTTAAACACCCAAATAAATCAAACTCTTTTCTTAGTAGTTTCTTTTTGTTTTTCACTATTTCTGCACTTTCCAAACATTTAACTTCCAACTTTTGCCAGAGATCTGTAGAATTTTTGTACTCGATCAAAGATATTATATCTTCTCGAACAGACTGAAACAGCAGTGCAATGCATTTTTGCTCAGCAACAAACGATTCTATTTCTTCAGCTGATGTCAAGCTTTCACCAGTTTTGCCTCCATTAATGTATCCATTCTTTAGACTCTTCCAACTAGGATACGCAAAGGCTTTCAACCATTCTTCAAACTTCTTGGCCCACCGACTGTACTCTTCGATAGCCATCAACTTCGGGGGTTTGTTATATGTTCCAAAAGCACTTTCAACTCCCAAAGCATCCGATAAGCTTTTCTTTGCATTCGGTGTGTTCTCATTGGTTTTGCTAGGAGAAGTATCGTCTCCAGAATTTCCAGCAAAGGCATACATATCACTAAATGGATTCATGAATAGATCATCCATCTTGCACGTACCTGAAAAATCAGCAAACACTTAGAAAATTTCTTGGTTTTGAAAAATACAGATTCAAGCGGAATTTGTTCAAGCGAAATCAGCTTTTAAGCAAAATAACTTTTCAAGCGAAATAGCAAATCAAGCTCAAGCGAAATCAGGTAACTTGAAGCGAAATCTCTTATTTCGCTTGAACTTTCAAGCGGAACCTATATTCAAGTGAAATCAGACGAATATGTGTTTTCTTCAAGCGAAATCCCTCAAAATTTTCAAGCGAAATCAGTTTAAATGTTACTTTTCAAGCGAGATAACCTATGACGTCATTTTTTAACGAACAGTTTCAAGTGAAATCTAATTTTAGATCAAGTTTTAAGCCGAATTTTAGTCCAACACTTTCAAGGATTAGTTAACACTATGTTTTGCTTGATATGTGAGAGTTTCAGGCTATTTCAATCGTAAAATTATGTCCAAATCAGAAAAGAATGAGTAGAAGTAAGAAAATCCGATGATTTCAAGCTGCAATGGTATGAACTCCTCGTCCTGAGCTCTGATACCACTTGTTGGATCGTTCTGGTGACCCTAAACAGTCAAGTTGAGTAGTTCATCATCATTTACAAAGGCAGAATCAATGCAAACAATGTCAAACAGCTTGTTTCCTTTCAATTCTTTTCTATTACTAATTTTCTGAGCCTTTACAATGATTTCTGACAAAAATCCAGCAGCACCTCGACTCATACACAATGACCAGGTTCGCTTCAAATGAACAACGCACAACCCTATTTATAATGATGGAAATTTCGCTTGAATGTGTCACATTCCTGTTCAAGCGAAATCACTTCAGTTAATTTCGCTTGAACTGGTCTGAGACACCTTCAAGCGAAATCACTCACTTAAACATGAATAAACCCTAAGTTCTATCCTATTGTGCACTCGATCATTCTATCTAGACATAAGACTCGATTAAGACGAAGTTAACAGACACTAGGTGCACCAATACCATCACATATATCGCGAATAGATATATCGAGTACACTTGACTTCCTAAACCGTACATTAATGTTAAGAAGTCCTAAGCATAACATTCCTACATTTGTCGACTTTCCAGAAAGTCAACTATCAAGCATTTCAAATTCCAACTTAGACACATTCATTCAAAAATTGACATGTTAGGGTATAGTCATTATGCCATATACGCTTCATACTCATATAGTAGGACATATTCGACCACATGATCAAATAGTTTCATAGACACATATATATATGTAAGTTCCATACTACTTAGCATCCTTATGACTCTACCATTGTCAACATAACCCATAGTTAATTAATACCACATATTATCTTACATTCTCTCTTGTTAGTACCTTCACCTTCAACACAATTAATACAACTTCTTGATGTAAACCGACTATCCATCAAGCATAGAGTACAAGATTCTAGTGCCTACTTCTTTCCAATTCACGACATCAACTAAATTCGCATATAGACTTCCCTCAAAGACACATTCCTCATGCTAATCTATTAGCAAACTTCTCATTAACATTTTCACCCATTATCATTTGCTATATGTATACAATTCAACTTATCACTTCACCTAAACATTTCATCAAACGCTTGGTGTGCATACCACTTTTTAAGCATAATGTACATGTGGTTCAAGCATGTTCTTCCCAAATTACTCATGAACCATTAAATTTAAACAAAATCACCTTGTCATTAATTCTACATCATGTTTAACTATCAAAGCTATCATATAACATCTTATGCATTAACAAAATTATAATTTTAACATCTACATGTTCATCATAATCATCTTCATGCTCATGCACATGGGTTTCATCCTAAATCATCAATATAGCTCCAGATTCGACCATAATCAACTTAAACACACTAGCATTAACAAGTATTCATTCAAATTTCAATCCAATCCATGGATTCGTTCTAACCCCCTTTCATCAGCAATCACAAGAACACCCAATTTGACTTACCACATGATTATGAGTGCTAGATCATCAAGAAATCGGGTTCATGCATAAGTTTCAACTTGAATCCATCTTCAATTTGAGACAAGAAGTTGAATTGAAAGCCTTCCCTTCTTCTTTCTTGTGGGTGTAGCCGTACACCATCACCAAACTCACCATCTCATCATTTTGACCAAACATTCTTATGTTGACCCCTTTTAATAACTTTCCAAAATGTCATATTTGGTCCGTGTACTTTCTTTCATCCTTATTACTTAATAACACATATTTACTAGGTTTATTAACTTGTTTGTTTCTTTCATGCCATATTTTACATTAATAACTTACTTAATTATCTTTCAATAATTCGGCTTTGCAGGACTGTATCCCTGTTGACTCATACCAATATGGCTAAGGGTAGTGTTGCCTCCAAAAAAGGGACATGCCACTATAACTAAGATAATCTCTTAAAAAACTCAAAGCGCGGAAATCATCAAAGGATACATAAATGACGAGTCAGATCCAAGTGATTCTATCTTGTCTATCTGTTTTATTTATTTATTTTGTTTCTTTATTTTACTTATTTAAAAATATTTTCTACAAAATTTGGTTAGATTAGACGTCGACGATATTCCGGTATTAAAAGCTCTTGTGTCCTTGGACGACCTCGGCATCTTACCATCACTATATTACGCCAACGACGGGTGCACTTGCCCTAGCGTGTTGTAGTGAGTGATAGATTTATATGTGTTTTATAATTTTAAAGCTTGATGAAAGAGTAAAAGGTACTAAAAATATATCGAAAATTTGTACACTAGCGACACGTCATTAGTAATAGACAATATCACAGCTTCATAACTAAAATGGTCATTACCTATGCCTGCCTTAGTGTAACTTTCACTTAGATCACATTAAGACTTCTATCTTAGTATCATAATTCACTCATATCCTTTCCATTCTCAGCACCCAATTGCAGGATTCCACCATTGACTGGTGATAACTTTGCTGCATGGAAAGACTCTCTCATGCTTACTCTTGCTTTGCTGGATTTTGACTAAGCCTTAAGAGAGCCTAAGCTTGCAGACCTTACTCCTCAAAGTACCACTATTCAGAAGATGACTATGGAAAAGTGGACTAGTTGCAATCGCATGTCTCTCACGTTCATAAAGCAATCCATTTACAATGCAATTCGAGGAGCCATTCTAGATTCTGATGATGCTAAAACCTACTTAGCTTGTGTGGAGGAGCAATTCAAAGGGACGTCTAAAGCACATGCTAGTACTTTAATCCTCAAGCTGATGACTACTAAGTATGATGGGAGGAGCAGCATCCGTGAACACATCATGATGATGAACGACATGGCCTATAAGCTGAAGGGATTAGACATAGAGATTAGTGATGGTTTTCTCGTTCACTTCATCATAACTTCGCTTCCTTTGTCCTATGAAGCATTCAGTATCAATTACAATACTCGGAAGGACAAATGGACGATGAGTGAGCTGATCACCATGTGTGTGCAGGAGGAAGAGCGTATGAAGATGGATCAGACTACTGATGTTGTAAACTTCAGCACCTCCATCTCTAAGAAGAGGAAGAACAATTACCCAAGAAAGAATGCTTCTAAGGTCCAAAAGCCAAATCCTAATACAAGTGCACCTTCCAGCTCTAAGAACTCCTTAGGCAAACCCTACTGCAAGTTCTGTAAAAAGACAGGGCATAAGCAGAAGGAATGCCCCGAATTTAAGGATTGGCTGGCTAAGAAAGGTAACGATTTTTTTATGATACTTGAGTCCTATAATTTAATTGTTCCTGATAATTATTGGTGGTTTGATTCTGGTTCTATGGTTCATGTAACCAATTCTACTCAGGGATTCCTTTCAATCCGGAGGCTGGGAAGAAACCAAAGAACACTTAAAGTTGTGGATGATGGGGAATTAGAAGTGAAGGCCATAAGAACATTACAATTATTTACGAAAACCGGTTCATGCATTAAACTTTATGATACCTTATATGTTTCTTAGGTAACTCGGAACCTTGTATCAAGACCAAAGTTAGACATAGACGGTTTTGTTGTTTCCCATGGTCATCGCAAACTCTCTATTCTCTATGATTCCATTGTTTATGGTATCGGCATTCTGGATGGTGGTCTCTATAGATTAGAATTAGATGATGATTTTTCCAAATCTTTGTTGTCATATAATACTAATGAATCACTCACAAAGATGACACATAAATGAGACTTAGAGACTTCATCCATGTTGTGGCATCAACATTTAGGCCACATCTCAAGAGAACGGTTAAATCGGCTTGTAAAGGATGAAGTCTTACCTCCTCTCGATTTCACTGATTTTGGAACATGTATCAAATGCCTTAAAGATAAAATGACATTAGCGAAGAAGAAAGGTGCCACTAGGAGCTCTAACTTATTAGAACTCATTCATACTGACATTAGTGGTCCTTACCAAATCGCTGGCATCACTGGACATACTTCATTAATCACTTTCATTGATGATTATTCTCATTACATGTACTTGTATCTCATTAAGGAAAAATCTGAATCTCTTACAACTTTTAAAAATTATAAAGCTGAAGTTGAAAAACAACTAGATCATCAAATTAAAGTTGTGAGATCAGATAGTGACGGTGAATATTATGGAAGACATACTGATGTAGGTCAAGCTCCTAGTGCATTTTATGAGTTTTGTAAGGGCCAGGGGATTATAAACCAATACACCATGCCTGGTACACCTCAACAAAACGGTGTAGCTGAATGAAGAAACCATACCCTTATGAACGTGGTATGCAGTTAGTTAGCCAACACTAATTTACCATTATTCCTCTAGACTGAAGCATTAAAAGCAGCTGTTTATATACTCAATAGAGTTATTTCTAAGTCTATCCCTAAAACCCCTTATGAACTTTGGACAGGAAGGAAACCGAGTCTTAAATATATGGAAGTATGGGGCTACATTGCTGAAGCAAAAATTTACAATCCTTTCCTAAGGAAACTTGACCCTAAAACAGTTACCTGCTTCTTTATCGGGTATCCTGATCACTCAAAGGGTTATCATTTCTATTAACCTTCCCATGTCACCCATATTGTTGAAACCAAGCGTGCTGCGTTCCTGGAGGATTTCAAGATCAGTGGGAGCAGTACCAACCCTTACGAAGAATTGCAATAAGTACAAGACGTGGGGGGGGGGGGACTCGTCGCTTACCATAACTCCATTTACTCCTCTTGTACCTGATGCAACAACTCCACCTGAAGCTACTACACCAACTCCAAATTCACCTCCACAATCAAAACCCATTATACCTCATAACGAAGGCACATCAAATGCTCAAAACCAAGACAACACTGAACCCGGTAATCCACTTAGGAGGTCATCTAGGCATAGAAGACCTATTAATTGGGATGATTATGTTACCTACCTATCTGAAATGGATGCCGGAAAGCTCAATGATCCTGTCTCTTATAATGAAGCCATTAGCAGTGATCAGTCTTCTGAATGGAATAAAGCAATGATTGATGAGCTTGAATCCATGAAGAAAAATGACGTTTGGGATTTGGTAGAATTACCCAACGGTGTCAAGCCCGTAGGATGTAAATGGGTGTTCAAAACAAAACTGGATCCAAATGGGAACGTCGAACGCTACAAAGCGAGATTGGTTGCAAAGGGCTACACTCAGAAAGAGGGAATTGATTATCAAGGAGATGCTTTCCCCTATCTCTCGTAAAGATTCATTAAGGATCGTTATGGACCTAGTAGCTCATTTTGATTTAGAGTTGCATCAGATGGACATTAAAACCGTTTTCCTTAACGGAGACTTAGATGAAGATGTTTACATGAAACAACCTGAAGGCTGTAACCCTGAAGGTCAAGAGCATCTAGTCTGTAAGTTGAAGAAATCCATTTATGGGTTAAAACAAGCATCATGTCAATGGTATCTTAAGTTTGATGAAGTCATGAAGAAACAAGGTTTTGCAAAGAATCAAGTGGATCAATGCACCTACCTCAAGATGAGTGAGAGCATCTTTACTATTCTTGTCCTTTACGTAGATAATATTCTATTGGTAAGTAATAGTTTAGACATGTTGCATGAGTCGAAACGGTTACTCTCGCATAACTTCGACATGAAGGATCTCAGAGATACTTCTTACGTCATTGGCATCGAAATTCACCGAGATAGACACAAATGGATCTTAGGATTGTCTTAAAAGGCTTACATAGATCGTATCCTTACACGTTACAACATGTAACAGTGCAAACCATCAATCGCTCTAGTAGTTAAGGGAGATGTTTTCGGTTCATTCCAATGTCCGACAACAGAGGTTGAAAAGGAGCAAATGAGCCAAATACCTTATGCGTCAGTAGTCGGGAGCTTGATATATGCTCAAGTCTTTACTCGCACAGATATCGCTTATATTGCTGGAATGCTAGGCCGTTATCAGACTAATCCTGGCCTAGATCACTAGAAAGCAGCTAAGAAAGTACTTCGATATCTGCAAGGGACGGAAGACTATAAACTGACTTATAGAAGAAGTGATCATTTAGAAGTGGTAGGCTATTCTGATTCTGACTTTGCCAAATGCAAAGATGACAAGAAATCAATTTCGGGCTATATCTTTATGTTAGCAGGTGGACCTGTCTCATGGAAGAGTCATAAACAACTATTAACCACAACTTCCATAATGATGGCAGAATACATTGTTGTTTATAACGCAACCTATCATGGAATGTTGCTTAGGAATCTAATCACTGGATTCAAAATCGTTAATTCCATTTCTAGACCATTGAAGCATTATTGTGATAATTCAGCTGCTGTTAGTTTCTCGAACAGTAATAGTTTGACTGGAGCAGGTTTATATCTCGATACAAAGTATTTGTTCGTACATGAACGAGTTAAGGAAACTATCTTTGTATTGAGTATATTAGTACTAAAAATATGCTTGCGGATCCGATGACTAAAGGTCTCCTACCTAAAGTTTTCGAAGAACATGTTTCGAATATGGGATTTACTAAAGACCTTATTTAATAGCATATTGTACTAACTTATGTTTTAATTAATGAAATTTCCTCACTTTTGATTTTTTATGTCTCTAACATATGTTTTGCTGGTATAACGATATATAGACACATATAAATACAAATCAAATGCTAAAGGGCTTATTTGCGTATTTTGATGATAACTGTTAGGTTTTAAATTGAGGGTGTAGTATGACCATTGGCGGTCCTGAGTCGAATGATGATTCAACGACTGTATTTCTCTGCTACGGTTCTTGATTTAAAGCTAAAATGAGTATTAACTCCTGATCAGGCTTATCTAATATTCATGATAAATGATTACTCGTCTAAGTGGGAGAATGTAAGATTAAATATAACTATTGTGTTATATTTAATTGTGTAGCCATTATAATCATTTATATTATATAGATCAAAATATATTATACCTATATATAATTAGTTGGTAATTGTTGATGAACCATATTACCCTTATTAACTAATTAGGTTTCCTCTTGGGTGTATATGTAAGGAGATAATTAGAAAGGTTAAGGGTTAGACACTAATCATAACATCACTGAAAATCGCCCCCCTGCTCCTCTCTCTCCATCCGAATCTCCACCCTAGAACTCGGTTTTCACCATCAAGAACTTACATCCTAAGGAGGAACCAGATTAAGTTGACAACTATGTCGAACTCAATGGTTGCATATCTGACTGGATTCTCTACTAGCCTGTCTGCTGTTACAGGTATTTCTAATATGTTTTATGTTTATACAGAACTGATCAACAAAATCAACATTGTTATTAATATGAAACTGTTGTTAAAACATTCAAATTTTATATAGATTAATCAAGTGAAAACTCGTCAAGACTAAATATGACATTTTGAAGAACTTAATCATATAATGGTGCAATAATTTTGAAAGCTCTTCCATCCATTGTAGAGTAACAAATTAAATGAAACTAGTATTAAGTACACATGCGTTGCGGCGGGGGCGAACACCAATACCACACTACTATCAGCGACCATTAACACTGAAGTTGCAGCGTGTTAATACGAAGAAATTAAACCGAAACGTAAAACATATAAAAAAATAACTAAGTCGATCTAGGACCCGAGCGTTACGATGAACCTGACAAACGGAAAAAAATAGACGACGTAAAATCGTTTAACCACACACGCACGTTGCGTCGTGTTAAGTCGCAAAATTATTTATAGTATTTAAATGAAATACAAAATTATTTACAGTATTTAAATGAAATACAAATTTGTCTTTATTGGATACAACCCACTAAGCATTATGTTACAAATCATAATGCATAGATATGTTGCAAATTATATACCCCCATGTTGTGGTGGGGTCGTAAAACCGTGCTAAGTAGCTCCAATGTTATACCACCTTGAGCGACCATCAATACCAGAAAGGTTTGTGTAAAAAAAAGAAATATAAAACGAAATATAAAACCGAACGAAAAGTAGACGATGAAACAATGTTGAACCACACACTCTAAATGTAAAACATAGAAAACAATAACTTAGTTGTTCTAGAACTGCGTGCTGCGACGGAGTGTTAAACAGGAAAATTACGCATAAAAACATTGAATCATACATGCACGTTGTTGCATGTTAACTCGCAAAATTTGACCAAAACGTAATACAAAAAATCTGTATGGGGTTAAAAGTTATTGGTTAAAATGTAAAACATATAAAAGTATGAGGGTTAAGAGTAAAAAAATTAAAGTTAAAAAAGAAAAAAAAAGTGGGTACAACCCACCAAATATGAGTATAGCCCCTTATTCCTATAAATGTTAATTTGTACATGCTTAAAAGTGATTTATGGTTGAAAGTAAAAGAAATTAAAGATAAAAGAATCCAAATAAGAGTACAACACACCAAACATATGGATACAATCTTTCATGTCTATAAATGTTACAAATTGATATTATATAAACTAGTTGGACTCTCCCGCGCTTTGCGGCGGGCTTTCAGGCAGTATCGGGCCGGTTCATTACAGTGTGATATCGGCACTTGGTATAGCAATCAACACGTGTTTTACATTGATTAAAAACTATAAATACATATATTTGTACCGGTGTTGTTCGGTCAGTGCTGACACTCGATATATGTTACGATACCAAAAAAAAAACACACGATTTTGAATACAACTCTATGTTTAATTAATTTTATACAACCATGTCGATAAAACCATAAAAACGAATACGGTACATGTATCGGCGATGTGTGTCGATATTTGTTTGACTTGTGACGATAAAAAATATCAAGTATATTTGACCCGTTCGAATAATTTTTTTTTTAATATATAGCATATTTGAAATTCTATAAAGCCTTATATATTAATAAAAAACGAAAAAGGGTAATCAACATCATTCTACAAAAGAAGCTAAACTGTTGTTATATGGTACCACTACTGATGTTGTTCGGACGGTATTGGTAATATTAAAAAAATCATTAAAGTTAAAATTAAAAATCTAACTATGTTTAAGATTAAAGGTATTTTTTTTGGAAGGTGACTTTCTATGTACTGGACCTATTGGTCACCGGGTTCATGTCGAAGACAATCCCCCGTCAGCCCCGCACTCTCGGACGCGATGTTCGATCGGGCCCCGGCCGCCGCGCAAGCTGACTTCCGCCCGGAAACCATACTGCCCCCACACGAGAGACTCGCTGGGGTAACAGCCGGGTAAAACCGGGTTGCCCTCAAAACCGCACCATGCATCGGTAGGATACGATCCATCATTGGGACGTCCCACCCCCCGTATGCAACACCCGTGGATCGAACCGGCGACCTCCTAGGAGGAAGCCGGTCCAACCCAAACCACATGGGAATTGCCAAGTGAGCTAGGGGTAAAGGTATAATATAATAAAACTATATAATATTAAAATATTAAAGAAAATCTATATATTATCAAAATATTAGAACTACTATTGATGGACACTTATAAATAATATGTATAATATAATTGGCGCTAACAGTTCGATAAAAGGATATACGTGTCATTGTTACATAAACTAGTTTAACAAGTAATCAAGTATAATTTCATTATATAAATAAAGGCTTTTAATTTTTTGACTCCTTAATTCAACATAAATTTTTACAAAAGAAATTTAAAACAAATTCAACATACTTGATTGAGTCTTTTATTACATTATATTAAGATAAATAATGAATTCGTTTTTTTAGAGCAATCTCTTAAACCTAAATACCAACTAATTTTGTACTTGTACGCTGTGTTCCAGAGATCCACTTAACAGGGCAGGGGGAGGGGAGGGAAAATGGGGTTTTTTTTGCCTGAAAATAGTCTTTCCAATTTGGAAAGACATGGAGGGGAGGGGAGGGATGGGGAGGGATTTTTAACTCGGGAACACACTGGTAAGGATTTAAATCCTTGTTAAAATAGCATGTAACAAATGATAATAACAAGTAACAAGATAACATAAAGGTTAAGGAAGGAACTCTGTCCCTGGTACCCCCAAAGGATACCCATCATCCCACCCCACAAGGGTTATGAAGTCGGGCTGTCGGCAAATTACATCTGCACACAATCCACATGGTAGTGGGTACCACTGAGCTATAAGCTCATTGACATGGTTATACGATAATCGAACATCTTAGGAGGTACACAGGGAAATAACATAGATATAAGGGTGCTACTTTCTACACCCCCTATTTACTTTTTTCACCCCCCTCCTCTCACATACTTACAGGTGGGGCCTGCGTGGGACCGACAGTTTTCCTCTCACAAGGGGGTATAATCAGGAAGGGGGGGGGGGGGGGGTGCGTATAGAATGAGCCAATTCTCGTATCCTAGGATCCTACCATAGCCTTGAAATAAGCGGGTTGCTTCTCGCCGCAAATCTGTCAAAGAACTCCTGATATAATCACCACATTGATATTACATCACCGATGCATAATTGACCCAACTTATTTTTAACAAGCTATAAAATAATCAATGAAATGAAAAGGACAAATTTAGCCGTCCTTGAAAGTTGACAAGAAACGAGTATCAAATAAGCAAGGGTTTAGTTGTTTACTTTTACCACTAAACTTTAAAAAAAAGGTAACTAACGATGCCAATGTCAATTCCTACCACCAAGGACTTTGCCATCTTCAATATGCTTCCACTTATATTTTATGTCTTGGACTCCTAGGATCCAGCAATATACCTTATGAGAATGTTTATTAATTGCATCATGATAATATAATTTTTTGGGGAAGCTTAAATGTGTTTTTGTAGTGTTTAAACACACAAAAACCTCGAATATCGTCTATTCCAAATGATTCATATACCCACATGGGCCTACTTGATTGAGTCTAAAAAAAAGGAAAGAAAATAAGGTGGAACCATGTAAACTGCAATTAATAATTTTGATTCAGATATAGCGCACTACGATTCATGTTTCTGATTGTGAAAATCGAAATAGTTTGATTCATTTGTCGAAGGGTAAAACGCGTCTTGTAAGTTTTGTTAATATTTGAGGCGCTTTCCTTTCACTAAGGAAATTACAGTGGATGTCATTTATGTTTTAATTTCGTTACAAACGGTGTCCTTTCTCCCTAATAAGATTACAAAAATAAAAGACATATGTTGTAAAAAAATTAAAACATAAAAAAAATTGTTATAAAGAAATTAAAACATAAAGAATATCAGTTGTAATATCGTTAGTTAAAGGACAACATCTAAAATTTTAGTGAAACTTAAACAAAAGGAAAATACAATTTACCCTATGTCAAATTTGGAATAAGATTAAGTGAATCATAGTGTAGTTTTCTTCTCAAGCTTTTAAGATTAAATGAATCATAGTGTAGTTTTCTTCTAATGCTTTCCTTTATAACTATATAAATAACTTTTATTTGTTTAAATTAAAGTCCTTCTATTGGTGAAATATTTTTCTATGATCCATGCATGAAATTGAACAATTAAATGTATTACTCGTGAATTGTTCAAAAAAAGTTCATTTATTTAAAAATAATAATAAATATGGCATACTTTTTATTCATTTAGTTAAAGGAACGAATATGGACACTTGTCTACTTCGTTCATTTATGTTAACAATTGTTCGTTTATTTACACACATTTATGTTTGTTAGTTTACGTTTGTTTAAGTTATTTCGTTTAACTTCATTTATATATTTTGTTGGATCGTCGTGTGACCCTAATGAGTCAATCTGAGTAGTTCATCATCAAATACAAAGGCGGAATCAATGTAAAAGATGTCAACACAGCTTATTCCTTTCTAATCTTTATCTATTACTGATTTCCTGAGCTTTTACAAGTTCAAATGACAAACGGACAGCACCTCGGCTCAAAACATATGACCTAATTCCGCTCCAAATGAACACAGCACACACATATATATAGTGTTCTGATTTCGCTTGAACCTGACATATCCCATTTCAAGCGAAATCAACATGTTGATTTCGCTTGAACTGATAGGTGTCACTTTCAAGCGAAATAACACATTAACATGTAAACAAACCCTAATTTCAATCCTGATGTGTGCTCGTTTATCCTATCTAGACATAAGACTCGATTAAGACGAAGTTAACAGACACTAGATGCACTAACAGACTCCCCCTTGGATGTTGACGAAGTCTTCGGTGTCGAGTCTTTAGTCTTTGTCTCTTTCCAAATTGTCTTGACATTGTAAAAGCTTCCTTCAATCTTTATCTTCAAACTTTAATCTTTAATCTCCCCTTTGAGTGCTAATCCAGAATTCTGACTCCCCCTTACGCAGACTCCCCCTCTCGATAAACTGGGACTTGAATTCTGGTTCAAACTTTGACATTTTCTTTGGCATGGGGAACTTGACTCCTGTTTCCTGCACAATCTCTTCCTAAATATAAGATATATGACAATAACAGTTTCAATCCAAACTTACCATTCAACTTCTTTTCAGAATTTTAGAAATCCACTTAAGTATTCAGGTCCAAGTTAATGACCCTGATTACTCAATTTATCTACCAAGTCCAACTTAATGACCTTGGTTGATCTGAGACAATTCACACTGACATTTTATACAAATTTGTTAAACAATATTTCTGAAATTTACAAGTTTCAACTTAATGAACTTGTTTTGACTTTTCAATTTCTCAAGTTTTAACACGATTAGCTCCAAACTCATCCTCCAGTCTAGAAACTTCCTACATCTGCTTCAATTCGAATCTGAAGATCAACTCTCCACTTTGGTTTGTCGGAAAATAAAGCAGAAATGAAAAATCTTTTTGTATTTTTAATAAAATTTCTAAACTAGAAAATGAATTACAGAAATAAAATGCAGAATGTAAACTATTTACAAACATATTTTTGGTGAGCGTGTTAGAGAATCATATCAGCTATTCGACAAGTCATAGGTACCGTTAAGCTTTAATTTCATACTCAAAATTAAACAATTCGCTTAGATTGTCGATATACTGATCCACTTAAATTCTTACACAATTTTCAATCTGTCCAGGATACGGATTTAGTGTTTTAAAGACTTAAACTTATTCATGTGTCCCACCTCTTGAATATACTCCCGTATCCAGATCCCAATATTCAGTCTTACAGGTGAGTATACCACAAATGATATCTGTAAAGGGTTAAATTGCGAAACCGTGAGAGCTCAGGTCAGAACTTCCGTTCAGCAGAGAGATGACAGTTCGACTTTAGTGGGTCCCCTTTAGAGGATCTTTTTTACAACAGCATTGATTAGCAATTTTATTGTCTCATCATTTTATGCTGAGGGCGGCGCTATATTTCAAGCAAGCATTAAAGTATTCTCCGGGGACTAGGCCATTGCTTCCGCAAAATCAGAAGTCCCGGGATAATACCCCAGATATCACTGAGTATAAAGACCTAGTATCTCAGAAAGAGGGATCTTTCAAACAAGATTTCAGGGGTTACCTATATATCCATGTAGTGTTCCCCACGAAATAAGTAACTAAAGATTTAGGTTTATATCCCGAACAAACCTACTAAATGTGTAAAAACCTATCGGCACATCATCAGCGAGACTGTTTAAAACTTTTGTACTTTACATTTCTTTAGCATACCGTAACCGTCAAGCCGATGTACTATCATTTTCCCTTTTTACACAAGCTCTTTTCTGGTTTTCTATTGTTTTTGGATTTTTGAAATTTTTTTTACTGTTTTTGTATTTTCTGAAAATATTACCCTATACTCTCCCCCTAAATACCAAAACAAGTAAAAAAACGACAAACCATTGCAGATTGCTTCTCAACATCATCTACAATGTCTCCTTCATCAACGCCAAGAATCGCTTCCAACACCGATAAAAGCTTCATACCGTTCAATTTTAACAAGTATTGAAAACGAGTTTTATCAAACGCTTTGGTATGTAAATCAGCTTTTTGCTCGTCAGTGTGGATTTTCTCAATTCGTATCAACTTCTTCTCGAAACAATCGCGAATGAAGTGATGACGAATTTCAATGTGTTTCGTTTTAGCGTGATGAACAGGATTTTTAGTAATGTTAATCGCTGCCTCATTATCAACAAAGATAGGAGTGTTAAGAAATTGCAAACCGTAGTCGCGCATCTGTTGCTGGATCCACAAGATCTGAGAGCAGCAACTGCTAGCAGATACATACTCCGCTTCACATGTGGATAAAGCCACAGAGGTCTGCTTCTTGCATTGCCAGGTGACCAATCGTGGTCCAAAAACTGGCATCCCGCTGTTGTTGATTTTGCGTTAACTTTTCAGCATCCGAAATCAGAATCAGAATACCCTTCGAGCATGAAATCGCCTTCTCTTGGATACCACAACCCCAATGATGGAGTTCCTTTCAGGTAGCGTAATATCCTTTTTACAATCACCATATGCGAAGCTCTAGGATTAGACTGAAACCGCGCTGCGAGGCAGGTTGGATACATAATATCGGGTCTTGAAGTTGTCAAATACATTAACGAACCGATCATAGAACGATACAACGTTTCATCTACCTTCTCTCTGGTGAGATCAGGGTTTATCCCATGATTCGTCGCTAATGGGGTGGAAGCTGGAGTAGAACCTAACATCCCAAATTTCTCCAAGATATCATGAACATACTTCGTTTGATGTATGAAAATTCCTTTGGGTAGTTGATCAACCTGCAATCCCAAAAAGAATTTCATCTCACCCATCGATGACATTTCGAATTTCTGCTTCATAACTTGTTCGAAATCTTTGCACAAATTCTCATTTGTTGACCCAAATATGATGTCGTCCACGTATATTTGAACTATCAGAAGATGTCTGTCGACCTCTTTGGTGAAGAGAGTGGCATCCACTTTTCCACGGATGAAGCTATTGGCTAGCAGGTGTTGAGACAATGTCTCGTACCAAGCTCTCGGAGCCTGGTGTAAACCATACAGCGCTTTGTCTAGCAAGTAGACCTTGTCTTTGTGGATTGGATCGGTGAAGCCCGGTGGCTGACCGACATATACCTCTTCTTTTACCTTCCCGTAGAGAAACGCCGATTTTACATCTAACTGATAAACTTTTAAATTTTTCCAAGATGCAAATGCTAGGAAGATTCCGATCGCTTCTAGTCTAGCAACCGGAGCATACACTTCGGTGAAATCTATACCCTCCTGCTGACTAAAGCCCTGGACTACGAGTCGAGCTTTGTTACGAACAACAACTCCTCTATCGTCTCTCTTACACTTGAACACCCACTTGGTGTTTATCTTCCTCTGACCATCAGCCAAGTCTACTAACTTCCACACGCGTAACTTCTCAAACTGACTCAACTCTTCTTGCATAGCATTGACCCAAGAATCTTCAGTTAGCGCCTCTTTGTATGTTCGCGGTTCGATCTGCGAAATAAAACAACTTAGTGAAAACTCAGTTTGTAAAGGTGCTACTGTAGTATAAAAACAAGTAAGGCCTTGGTCAATTTGACATCTAGTGTGAACGCCTGACTGCAATTCTCCAATGATCAATTCTTCTGGATGGTATGAAAGAGTTCTCGGCATCACCTCGCCTGGAACATCTACCTCGCCTTCCAAATTTGTGACATTTTGATTTGCATCTTGTTCAGTGACTGAAACTGTTTGACTTGAGATCTGGATCTGCTCCCCCTCAGAATCTGAATCACTATGATAAAAAATCGGTCTATCATCAGATTCTTGATTATCATTGACTGCCGTCTGATTATCATGAGCAACTTCATTTTGTTGAATATCATCATGTTCTCCAGCATTGCTTGGACCTGCTTCATCATCATTTGAAGTTTATCGTGGTCGTCTTGAATACTCAGCTGGGAACCTTTCCTGTGAAGATTCATACTCTCTCAGAATATCCAACTCGTCAAAGAAATCTTCTTCTTCTTCCTTTTCTTCTTCCATGTCAAACGAATCCCATAAAGTATCATAATTAAAACGCCATGAGTCACCGGGATTCTAAGGCGGCATAGTATACCCCTGACACTCAACATTTTGTGCTTCGATGATCCGCTTCAAGCTTGGAACAAAAACTCGTTTTTTGTGGACTAGTATAACCCACGAAAATTCCTTCAATGCTCTTTGCACCAAATTTTCCAAAAGGCTCTAGAACTGTGCAGGGAGACCCAGACGGTTCTAAATACTTCAGGTTCGGTTTGCGATTGTTGATCATCTCGAAACATGTCTTGTTGAATTTCTTTACAGTGAGAACCCGATTGAGTGTATAGCACGCATCTGAGACTGCTTCTGCCCAAAAATGGACAAGTAGTTTGGAATCAGCAAGCATTGTCCTGGCTGTTTCAATTAGTGTTCTGTTCTTTCTTTCAGCTACTCCATTCTGCTGCGGAGTGTAAGGAGCACTAAATTCATGCAATATACCTCTCTCATCACAATATTCTTCCATCTTGTTGTTCTTGAACTCAGTACCATTATCACTTCTGATTCTTCTGATACGCCTTTGGTACAAGTTTTCAATTTTTCTAAACAACGCCATCAAACTATCAAACGTCTCATCTTTAGACTTCAAAAATAAAACCCATGAAAATCTGGAATAATCATCAGTTACTACAAGACAGTAAAGATCCCCGGTAATACTTTTGACGTTTATTGGACCAAACAGATCCATATGGAGTCTCTCTAACGGTCTCGAAACTGAATTGACTTTCTTTTGAGGATGTGATTTCTTCTTCTGCTTGCCTTTGATGCAGCTAATGCACTCCCCTTCCAGATGAAAAACTTTCACATGAACACCAGTAACTAAGTCGTTATGCACAGGTGATTCATTTTTCTCAAATGAATATGGCCCATCTTTCGATGCCATAACTTTGACTCTTTTTTCGTTGCTCTTGACACAAAACAATGAGCTTGACCCGTGGTTGTAGTTGCTACACTCATGTCCAACACGTACAGATCATTCACTCTAGGTGCCCTCATGATAATCCATTCTTCAGGGATAACAAATCCTGGTTTCAAGATCAAACATTCTTTGTCTGTAAAGTGCGTTGTATACATGCGATCACAAATCTGAGATATGCTCAGAAGATTGTTCTCAAGCTCAGCGATGTAATTCACTCTTTCAAATGTGACAATCCCATTGGATAACGTTCCTTCTCCAACTATCCTACCACCTTGATTTCCTGCAAAACCTACATAACCTCCATTGAAATTTCTAACATCGTACAGCAGGGCTGTTTTCCCCGTCATGTGCCGAGAAGCTCCACTATCCATAATCCATCGCGAAACGGATCTTGGAAGCTCCTGCACATATCACAAACACTTTAGTTAGATTTGGATGCTACCCAAGCCTCTTTTGACTCGGGTAACTTAACATTAATGTGAGATTTTGCAATGTAAAGTAGCGGAAAATTTTTGTCATTCATCTTCAAGCTATCTTCAGATCCAACCTCAACCCTTTTGTATAAGAAAAACTCATCTTTCTTAGGTTGACTAGTTGGTTGATCTTTCTTTTGAACATTCTTCTTCACTGGTGGAGTAGAAGATTGTTTCTCCAATTTTTCATAATAATCCACAGGAACATCTCTTTACCGGAGTGGTAGAAGACGATTGTTTTCTGACTCTGAAACCTTTGGTTTAGATGAACTTTCTTTCTTGTCAACAACTTTTGGCTTCCATGTTTGTTGAGACGATGCAACCCGTTTGTAAAACTTGTCATTTTTAGTTACCATATTCTTAACCGGTTCAGTTTTGATCTTGGTGTTGTCATTTTTCAAAACCTTTTTCTCAACAACCAATGGAGCTTTTCCCTTCACATCATCTTTCTGTCTTGAATTCATCACAACATCAGTCTTAGGCTTCAAGTTGGTACACTTTCATGCAATATGTCCAACTTGATTGCGTTTAAAGCATGTCCGGGTGTCAACTACCTGACTTGTGCCTTCAGACTGAGGCTGCGATGCTTTCTTCTCAAAGAACTCTTTGTTTGATTTTGAAAAAATCTCAGATTCTTCATCAGAAAGTGAACTTGAACTGTTCACAAACACCTTTTTCTCAGCAAACTTCTTGTTTTGAACATACTTTTTCTGATAATTCTTACCACCCTGATAACCACCCGACCATCTGTTTCGACTGTCGTTATAAAAACGCGGCGGTACAACAGGTTTCTTGTAGTAAGCTTTATCTTTTTCAAAATTCATTTGCCTCTTCGTCTATTTTAGACCTTCAATCTCAGACAGATAAATTTCAACCAATTTGAACACATTTGTCAATTTAGCAACATTAACATTCTCCAGTTGAAACTCAGAATCCGAATACAACTTATCCGATCCCGACATCTTGTACATGACAAGAGTAGGTTCTTCATTTAAGTTGTTTTTGGGTTTTGGTTTCGGAATGTAATTGTTTAGAAAACACTCTTCATCCTCAACTGAATCACTATCAGACTTCAAAACACTTTCAGCCATACCTTGCACAATCTTAGTTTGAATACTATCATCAGATGAAGAAAATGTAACATCAATTGACTCTGGAAGTTTTATTTCATTTGTTTCATTTTCATCATTAACCAACCCGGATTTTTTCTTTGAAAAATTGTTTAGCACTGGCGGTGGAACCTGATGATACCCAACCCCAGTTCCATCCGAGTAAACATCTTCGCCTGCTTTGTTTTTCCCGATGGGTTTAGGAACAATATGTTGTAAAACAAAGCTTGCGGAGTTGTAACTGGTTAATTTCAGATTGATACGCTCATTCTCAATCTTAGCTACTTCAAACTGAAGCTTCAATTTAGCAATCTCATCCAGTTGTTGGTTGATTTGCTCTTCTTTGTGTCTAAGAACTACAGTTAAATGCTCATTTTCTTTATTGGTTTTACCATTTCTTTCATCTGAATCTTTTACCGTTCGTTTTAGTTTGTCAAAATTTTCTGAGAGTTGACGATTTTCAAGAATTAGCTTTTCATTCTCTTTCCTAATTCTTTCTACTTCAATTTTATCATTTTCAATTTTCTCAGTCAAATTTTTAGCTCGATCATTTGAAGCTTTTAGCATTTTATCACGGCCTAGAATCTGATCTTCAACCTTTATGACTCTTGTTGTCAGTTCTTCAACCTTTGTATCACTAAGATAAGTGAGTGTACTACAAAACTTGCAGTTTTTCATGCAACTTTTGCAGTCACTATCACCTTTGACTTTCTTACCTGACTCTCTCTTGTAGAATCATTTGGACTGACCTTGCTTTTAGACTCAGTTTCAGACTTAGAGTCTACCTCAAGTTCTTTTGCAGCAAGCACTTTGTCAGCCATCTTCATCAAGTTTTCAGCGGTGAATTCTTGTGAAGTATCAATAACTCCGTCATCAATCTTCTTTGGCTCCGGTTCTTTTGTTGTCTCTTTTTCCTTTTCTTTCTCAACGGCTTCTCCTCCTCCCCACCATTCTCTCTGTCTGGCTTCTTCTTCTTCAGCAAATTCCTCAATGAAAGCTTCAATACTAAGAGTTTTCGTATCAATAGCAATGTTTCCTTGAGGATCAAGGTAACATTCTCTATCAGCATCCCATCTCTTTGCTCTCCTGGCTTCACTGAACACCTTAGATAATCTCATCATCTTGAATTCTGCTCTCTGCTGTCTGCTTTTGTATTTTTGTTCTTCATTTCTTGTGTCTTTGAAAGGAATAATCTTTTCTGCTACGAAAGCGTATCCTACTGCATCTTCCTCTGGTAGCACATCACTCCAATCATATCCCTCATCATCATGAATAACAGCAAGAGCTCTTGATTTTTCTTTGGGGGTATCTTCAAGCTGCTTCATTCTGGGGGGTTCTGATTTATTCTGATGATAGATCGCTCTTTTGTAGTAATCCTCACGGAATGGATTTGCAGTATCATCAGCTGGAGTGTTTTGACACTCACGTTTAAAGTGTCCTTTTTGTTTACACCTGAAGCACGTGACTTTTGATTTGTCAAAGCCAAGTTTTGTAGACGACCCACCGATAGAATGTCTCCGAGTAATCTCCGTGAATCGTTGCGCTCTCCGGACTGCACTGGCCATACACCATCTGATATCGATCAGTTCCATCTCTTCAGGATCTATTTGATCATAGTCCTCCTTAGTCAGGTTGGTGTTTCCAATCTTGCCTGCCACGAGGCTCTCGTACGATTCTAATACCGATGCTAAGAACACCATCTGTTGTTTTGCTGACTCTTCACTGAAATTTTGAGCGTTCTTCAGATCCACAACAATGTTACATTGGAACAGATTCTTTGATGCAGATTGGCTTGGAGTTGTTGAAGAAGATCCACTATGAAAACCACTGTGAGAAGTTTCTTGATTTACATTATTTGAACTTTCTGCAGAAAATGATGTTCTTGGAGAACCAGTCTTTGGTAGATTTCCTCTGTAGTACAATTCCACATTCTGCTGATAAGATGAGTTGTTGACTTTGCTAGATTTCTTGATCTCCAACTCGTGACTCTCCAGTCTTTCGATAAGTAAATCCACTGTCAACTCTTCAGACTTGATTGTATTCTTCAGAATTAATGCAAAGTACTGCCAATCTTGTTCATTCGGCAGCGAGTCGAACAGTTTGTCAACCAACTCTTCTTGAGTATATACAATGTTGTGTCTTGCCAGCTCCAATTTCAGATGCCCGAATCTCTCAATCATCTTGGAAACAGACTCGTTCTTTAAACAACCAAATAAATCAAACTCTTTTCTTAACAGTTTCTTTTTGTTTTTTACTATCTCAGCACTACCTAAACATTTTACCCTCAGTTTTTCCCAAAGATCTTTTGAATTTTCATATTCAATCAATGAAATTATATCATCTCTCACAGGCTGATGAATCAACGCGATGTACTTTTGTTCAGCAATATATCTTTCAATCTCATCAGTATCTGTCAAACTTTCACCAAAACGATCTCCTTTAACGTAACCAATCTTTAAACTTCTCCAGTTTTGATATGCAAAAGCTTGAAGCCACTCGTCAAATCTTGTAGCCCACCTATTGTAATCTTCTATCGCTAACAATTTTGGAGGTTTGTTGTACGTCCCATAAGCACTCTCAACACTTAATGCATCAGAAATAGTCTTATTTGCACTCGGTGTTGGTGTAGTTTCATTTGTATTATTATTTGTGCTATCTCCTGAACCACCGGTAAATGCAAACACATCACAGAAAGGATTCATGAACAAATCATCCATCTTCAAGTACCTGAAACAATCAACAAACACTTAGAAAAATTTTTGAAATTTTGAAAATAGCAATTTCAAGCGGAATTATCTCAAGCGAAATCAGCTTTCAAGCGAAATAGCTTTCAAGCGGAATAAGACTTTTCAAGCGGAATAGCTAATATTGTTTGAAACTTTCAAGCGAAATCTGATTTCAAGCGGAATCAGACTATAACTTTCAAATGGAATAAGACTTCAAGCGAAATCAACAACTGTTTCAAGCGGAATCAACTAGACAAATTGATTTCGCTTGAAATCATACATACTATTTCAAGCAGAATTAGTATGACATCAGCATGTTCGAACAGTTTTTCAAGCGAAATTATCAGTTTTTATCAGATTTTGTCAAAGCAAGGTCCAAAACTTTCAAGGATTAGTTAACACTATGTTTCGCTTGATATATGTGAGTTTTAAGCCATTTCAACCGATAAATCTTGTTCAATTCAGAAAAGGATTAGTAGATGTGAGAAAATCCGATGATTTCAAGCTGAATTGGTATGAACACCTCGTCCTGAGCTCTGATACCACTTGTTGGATCGTCGTGTGACCCTAACGAGTCAATCTGAGTAGTTCATCATCAAATACAAAGGCGGAATCAATGTAAAGGATGTCAACACAGCTTATTCCTTTCTAATCTTTATCTATTACTGATTTCCTGAGCTTTTACAAGTTCAAATGACAAACGGACAGCACCTCGGCTCAAAACATATGACCTAATTCCGCTCCAAATGAACACAGCACACACATATATATAGTGTTCTGATTTCGCTTGAACCTGACATATCCCATTTCAAGCGAAATCAACATGTTGATTTCGCTTGAACTGATACGTGTCACTTTCAAGCGAAATAACACATTAACATGTAAACAAACCCTAATTTCAATCCTGATGTGTGCTCGTTTATCCTATCTAGACATAAGACTCGATTAAGACGAAGTTAACAGACACTAGATGCACCAACATATTTCATATAAAATTTATAGGTCCATTACAATTTAGTCTAGTTTTATGAAATAAAAAATTTCATATAAAATAAAAAATTTCATCAGTTACAAATTATAATGTAATCTAGTTTTAATAATTTTAAAGTACACCAGATTGTTTTTCACGTAAACTATCGATTGGCTTTAGCTCTGATATGTTTTCATCTATTTTAAGTTTCGTCATTTGTTTGTGTTCGTTTATAATACCAAACAAACACACTTATTTTCCTATTGAGCAAACGCGAACAAGAAACCCCTTTTATTTAATTATTGGTGTTCGATCACATGTCCGGTTAAAGTTAAACGGATGAACACAAACATGCGATGTTCATGTCTATTCAGTTCATTTACAAGCTCACATACTAAGGAAAATCTCACTCATAGCAGATCCATTTGTATGGTCCAGTGAGAGTAAGATGAGGGTAAACATTTCCTCTATCCGAAAAGATAGAAAACAAGCTCCCACTAAGACCCACTGCTCCGAAAACTGTTTGTTTTTTTTGTTACATGTATAATATAGTAATTAAGATAACATAAAATGTGACTAATAGAATCAAAGTAATAATCATGCAAAAACTTCTAATAATCATAGTAATTAAGTGAAAATCATACCTTAACCAAAAAATTGAACTAGAATCATTTTCGGTTATTTGGTTCCTAACCGCATCTAAATTGCTTATTTGGTTTTCAGTTCCCTAAATCATGCTTATCTAGACACATAACCGGATTCAAAAGGAATAATAACTCGTTTAATAAGATAATCGAACTGAATAAATTGGTTTAATAAGATAAATTCAGGTCCATCAGGCACATTTTTAATTCAGATATGTTCGATTTTCTGTTAAGCCCAAAAGAGTATCAAAACCGAATGAAAGATATCTGAACTGATGAAAACCCCTAAAATGTCACACCCTGACTTTTGAAGAAGCGTGATTTATGGTGTGACCTTCTTAATACCATTGCATTCAATCATAACAACAACTATATGTTAAAACCATAGATTCGTCATCCATTAAATAAGTTTAAAATATAACAAAATTGTTTTGAAACGTAGACTTCAAATCCAAGTTTTACAATCGTACAAATTGTTTATGAGTTCATTAAGGACTCATCAAAAGATATTGAAAAATACCAAGGTTTGGAAGATGTGTCTCATCCAGGAATAAGACACACTGACCAAACTCAAAGACCATGGATGACATCTTTATTCCTAACGCAGCATAAAAACTTCCAACGCCCGCTAGATCCACTTACTAATTCCCTGAAATACATGTAGTTTGAAAACATCAACAAAAGTTGAGCGAGTTCATGTGTTTGTTTGTGTGTATGTATAAACCTTTGAAATCGTTGTAAGTATGTATATAAGTTTATAAGTCCCGGTATGAAAGCAACAAGGAAACAAATCAATTATTGTGTAGCTAATACATTAATATACGTGACATGGTGCAAGAAGACTCAAACCTAGCAGACTTTATATCGGGCTTCCGCCTGTAAGACATAGTCACCACATGGCCCATTCGGCGGACTCATGGATGGGGCTCGCTACACCCAGATAGATCTATCACTCCTGTCCCTCGGTCCTACTGCGAGGATTAATGGCCTTAACTATGCGCCTACCCATTCACATGATCTACTGTACTTTCCTTAGCTAACCATACCAATTGTATTTGTCTATAAGCATTTGTAATCGTTTGAAACATGTACTTCACCCCCGAAGTTATAAAACTGAAAACAGTTGTAACAACTCTCATCAAAAGTCATAATTATTAAATTAATTTGACCAATAGGAAACCTTAATTGAGACACCCAAGTGATTCTTTGCAAACTCTAAAATTTTCAGAACAATCAGAATCAGGATTAGGGCCCCTAAAACTCAGGGGGGGAT
Organism: Helianthus tuberosus; assembly: GCA_030545235.1. Classification (NCBI taxonomy): domain Eukaryota; kingdom Viridiplantae; phylum Streptophyta; class Magnoliopsida; order Asterales; family Asteraceae; genus Helianthus; species Helianthus tuberosus. The sequence continues at coordinate 105,529,548 of CM060443.1, forward strand.
AAACCCTAGTGGACGATTATCCACTTAAATTGCTGTCAACATATGAGATTTCGATTTTGGCAAGTCAGCAAAGCTAGTCAATTTTGGTGTATAAATAGCAGACATTGGCATTCGAAATCTGGACATTTTACGACGAAAGAATTCTCAATTATACACCGAGTTTTCTGCTGTATACTTCAATTAACACACACATGCACTAAATTGAAGCTGCAATCAGGGTATTAGCACAATCGCTGCTACGATTCATTGTCCGATTGATCTAAATATCCAATGAATGTTTAAGTGCCGCCCACATTAGGGTTATACTTTATCGTTCGTCATTAATTTGACGGATTGTCGTTAATTCGATAGGTAAAGTATTATACTTTATCGTTCGTTGTTAAATCAACGGATCATCGTTAATTCGATGGGTAAAGTATTATACCTTGTTATTCGTTGTTAATTCAACGGATCATCGTTAATTCGATGGACAAAGTATTGCATTTTGACATTCATTGTGAGAATTTGATCTCGTGAGTTATCGTAAATGCTGGATTGATTACTAACCCCAAATTGTGTGCTTGTTATTGAAATTAGGATAAAAGGCTAATCAGTAGGCTAGGCTCTGCCCGTATAAATCTGCAATGTGAGTCATTCTTCTTTTCTCACAGTTTGTGAGTTATTCTTTTTATCAAATATTTTACAATACCTCAAATTATTTTCAAGATTATAATTACAGGGACTAAGTCGTGGATATCTTGAATTACTGGTTAGTGGGGTATTGTGCACATTACTAATTTTCTCCCAGTTAGGTTCATTGACCTACTCGGAATAATCACTGTTAGGTTCATTGACCTACAGGGATAATCGTCACTATTTAGGTTCATTGATCTAAATAGTGGTATGACCATCGTCACCATTGTGACATGTCACCATTGTGACATAGAGCCAGATAAAAATAAGATAGAAGCCATTGTAATCGCTCTTATGCTGTAATTTATAACTATGCATCATTATGCAAAAATTTGAATGATTCACTCAGTATTTCCCACTGACAAAACATTTTTCAAACATGTTTCAGGTGATCTGTTGTAAATCAGGAAAAGTGCTGGGGAGCATTTCAAGCTTAAGATAGTGGCTCAATATAAAATAAAGAAATAAATTTTGTAATATCATGCTTTTATAGTAAAAACATAATATTGTAAATTATCGGGGTTTTATCCCGAATTGCGAAATAAAATAATCGGGGGAAAATTTTAGCTTTAAGCGATCCTGTTTCCGCTGTTAAACTCAATTAAATAAATACCGCAGTATTTTCTGCCGCGGCTCCTGAAACGGGTCAAACCGGGTCGGGGGTCGTGACAGAAAAAGGTGGTATCAGAGCCACTGGGTTAAGCTAATTAAGTATTTAGAAATACTTAATTTTTCCTGATTACTATTATGTGATTATATGTTTATTATCTGACTAAATTTTAATAGTATGGGCAAATTTTTATATAATATTGTAATATTTATTGCTCTATTATCGTTAATCGAAAAACATTATATATAAATTTATTTGATTAATATATGGAATTACCTAATATAGTATTACTATATTGTGGTAAAGAAATTATATTTTTATGTTTGAAGTATACTCTTATTTAAAATTATTGTTTAGTTATTTATTATTAATAATTTTATTATTAATAATAATATATTAATAATAGTAGTATTAAGATGATTTTTTTTATATATATTAAGGTTATTATCAAAGGCAGATATTGGATAAGCCTAGCCTTAGTTAGGCATGGACTGATCAACTATGCTTAAACAAGGCAGCACTAACCAATATCCACCATGATAATGACTAGTTAATATATATAAATTAAGTTATTATACTTATTTAGTATATAAATTTTTTATATGTTAACTACTGTGATAGTAAATATAAATCTTTAAATATCCTGATTTAAAGTTTAGTATTTTTTTTTATTTACAGTCTAGAAAATTTATAAATAAATTACAAATAAAACCTAGTATGTTTTAATTTTCAGTTGGTTTGGTAGTATGAAATACTATTTAACAAAGTTGTTTTATAAAATTTTAGTATAATTTAATAATTATGTGTATTTTGTTAAATAGCATGAGTGATTTGTCGGAAGCCCTTCAGAATGTAAATCTCTATCCAGTAAGAATCGAAGTTTCCAGAGATTTTAATAGGTATATTCCAGACATAGAAGAACCTATAGAATTTAACGCTTTACCTCTCGAGAAACCTAAGTCTAAGAAAATGGAAATTGGGGAAAGCTCTAGGCAAATTGAAGAGTTACCATCTCAAGAAGAATTAGATTTTATAATGGCAACCGATGATACTATTGAGCCTGTTAATGAAAATAATTTTATGAACTTAGAACCATCTATTCCAAATTCTTCAAATCACTGGAATATAGACGAATGGTTGGATAATGAAATACTGTTACAAAACCATCCCTATAGGCTTTTTCCTAAGTACAATCCAGAACCTTTATCAAATTTACCAATAAGTAATGAGAATAGGACTGAACTCCATCATTTTGACAACATGGATGCTGGGAATAGGATCCAAGAGACTTTGGGACAGATCTCCTGGAAATACGATGAGAAGAAACGCCGTTACTAGAACATCATCTGATAAAGGATAGGGGATTATGAAACGGTGGTTGTGTAATAGTAATAGTAAAATCAGTATGTGTAAAATAAATAATAAAACGGGTGTATATAGAAACATGATATAAGGAAATATTAGAAAAGTTACAATTTTGTTTGTATATTCGTTTATGTGATTATGTGCAACTAAATTGTGATATTGGATTATTTCCTTTATACTAATTATGTATCTATAAATTAGATATCAGATGGAAAACGCTAATAATGAACCAGTTAATGAGGTTAATCAATCTGAGCAACAACCGGGGGACCAATTTGTGACTAGGCAAGATATAGAAAATATCATTGCTCAAGAAATAGCCAACACTATTCCAGGAATAGTTGCTCAAGGGATAGCCAATGCTATTCCAGCAATCATTGCTGCTGTTAAAAATCCAATCGAACCGCAACAAGTTGTTCCTAGTAAACGCATTTCTGAAGATAATTTCAGTAATAGCGTAAATGGAGGCAGTAATCATGTTAATCATGATAATGAAACACGGCAAGCTTCGCTCCCTAAGAAAAGGAAAGTTGCAACGCCTGGTTGCACTTATAAGGAATTTCTTGCTTGTAAACCCACTGAGTTTGCAGGCAATGAAGGAGCGACTGCGACACTGCGTTGGTTAGAGAAAACTAAGGCAGTAATTGCCATAAGTAAATGTGCACAGGATGATCAGGTCATGTATGCATCAAATCTTTTCAAAGAAGTAGCGCTAGAATGGTGGAATACGATGTTACAGGCAAAAGGAAGAAGGATGGCGTATGCTATGAACTGGGAAGAATTTAAGAGTCTTGTAGAAAGAAAATTCTGTCCCGAGTATGAAAAGGAACAAATGGCAAATAAGTTTCTAACCCACCGGATGATAGATATAGATTGTCGAGGGTATACTACGACATTCTTCGAATATGCTCGAGTGGTACCAACCCTGGCTTCGCCAGAGCCGGTACTTATTTCTCGTTATATTTGGGGATTGATTTCTGAGATCCGTAATATTGTCAAAGCTGCGAAACCTCGCACGATTGATGATGCAGTAGAATTAGCCAATACTATGACGGATGAACTAGTACGGACAAGAGAAGAAAATAGAAGGAAGGAAGTAGCCCAAAAGATTACCCAAGAATTCAGTTCGGGTAACCATAACAAATTCAAGAAAGGAGGGAATGGGCAATCTTCTACTAGTCTATTTTGCAATTTTTGCAAAAGAAAGCATTTTGGAAGATGCAAAGGATATTGCAATTTTTGCAAAATTCCAGGGCATCAAGAAGAAGATTGTAGGAGGAAGAAATTTTCAGTTTGCTACAACTGTAGAGAAACTGGACATCTTAGGCCAGATTGTCCAAAACTGAATAAACTATTTGACAATCAAGCCAAACCGTCAGAAGGAGCAAAAAGGAATGCGAGAGCCTTTCAGCTGACTACTCATGAAGCCGAGATGATTTCAGATGTGATAGCCGGTATGTTCTTAGATTACAACGTTTACCTAAAAGTATTATTTGACTCTGGTGTAAACCAAAGTTTTATAAATACTTTACTCTGCCAAACTCTTAACTTACCATTAACAAGCATTAGATAAATTTCTACAGTAGAATCGGCAGATGAGAATTTAGTTAAAGTAAATAAGGTTCTGCAAAATGTAGAAATAGAACTTTTAAGTTATAAGTTTTCTGCAATCCTATTATCTATGAAATTAGTTGAATTCGATGTTGTGATCATTATCTGTGATCAGAATTTCTTAGAAATTCAATCAACCATCGAAGAAGTAATTATGATTACAGGAGATAAACCATGTAAGCCTATGAAGTTCATATCAGTAATGGAAATTGCTAATTATGAACGAAAGCAAAGAAATAGTATATATGATTTCAGTAATCATTAATAATAAAGATACAGAAATTAAGGAAATTTCTGTAAATTCAGAATACCCAGATGTATTTCCAGAAGATTTACCTGGATTACCACCAGATATGAAGATAGAATTTAGGATTTATCAATTCCAGGAATTTTTACCAGGGAACCTTATCGGTTAGCACAATATTGGTTTTTAAGAAAAAGAAAAGCTTTAAGCCAAATTTTCGAAGAATAAATTTTGGCTGAAATGCAATTTTAGGTCATATTGGGGAATCATGAAGGTATTCACTTAGATCTTGCTAAAATAGCAGTAATTACCAAATGGAAGATTCTGCAATCAGCAATGGAAATTAGGAATTTTGTAGGTTTAGTATTATAGACAGTTATTAAGGAATTTTCAAAATAGCTATACCATTAACTAAGTTAACCTGTAAAAATAGTTAAGTTTGATTAGAGATCTAAACAAGAAGAAGTTTTTAGGATATTAAAACATAAATCCTAGCTTTACCAGAAGGAATTGAAGATTTTGAAGTATAAGGTAATGCTTCAAAGCTATGATTTGGATATATTAATGCAACGCAAAAAGGTAATTGCGTATGCCTCAAGGCAATTGGAAAATTATAAATTTAGAGCCATAATTTTTGCCTTAAGAATCGGAGACATTATCTGTATAGAAGTAAGGGTACTATCTATACGGATTATAAGAATTTAAGATATATATATTTTTAGGCAAAAAGAATTTGAGGCAAAGGAGATAAATGAAAATACTAAGTGACTACGACTGTGATATTTAGTATCATGAAGGAAAGGATGAAAACGGCAAAAGATAGTCATAAGAATTATGCAGATAATAGATAAAAGCCGTTGAAGTTCGAATTGGAGACAAAATATAATTGGAAGTATCTCCTTGGAAAGGAGTAAGAAAGGAAAACTAAGTCCAAAAGTATGTAGAATCATTTCCAGTAATCCAACGTATTGGATCAGTTACTTATAGTTTACAACTACCAGGAAGGTTAGTTGGAATACATGATATATTTTATATATCCAATCTCAAGAAATGTCTATCAGACGAATCTTTGGTAGTACCTTTCCAAGATATAAAGTAACCAATAATGTTAAGTAAAGTAGGATTCAAAGACAGGATCCTAATATACTTGGAAACTGGAATCAAAAAGGAAGAGAAAGTATTCTCAATTATTCCAGTAAATCTCGAGGACGAGATTTTTATTAAGTTGGGGAGAATGTAACAACTCTCATCAAAAGTCATAATTATTAAATTAATTTGACCAATAGGAAACCTTAATTGAGACACCCAAGTGATTCTTTGCAAACTCTAAAATTTTCAGAACAATCAGAATCAGGATTAGGGCCCCTAAAACTCAGGGGGGGATAAACCCTAGTGGACGATTATCCACTTAAATTGTTGTCAACATATGAGATTTCGATTTTGGCAAGTCAGCAAAGCTAGTCAATTTTGGTGTATAAATAGCAGACATTGGCATTCGAAATCTGGACATTTTACGACGAAAGAATTCTCAATTATACACCGAGTTTTCTGCTGTATACTTCAATTAACACACACATGCACTAAATTGAAGCTGCAATCAGGGTATTAGCACAATCGCTGCTACGATTCATTGTCCGATTGATCTAAATATCCAATGAATGTTTAAGTGCCGCCCACATTAGGGTTATACTTTATCGTTCGTCATTAATTTGACGGATTGTCGTTAATTCGATAGGTAAAGTATTATACTTTATCGTTCGTTGTTAAATCAACGGATCATCGTTAATTCGATGGGTAAAGTATTATACCTTGTTATTCGTTGTTAATTCAATGGATCATCGTTAATTCGATGGACAAAGTATTGCATTTTGACATTCATTGTGAGAATTTGATCTCGTGAGTTATCGTAAATGCTGGATTGATTACTAACCCCAAATTGTGTGCTTGTTATTGAAATTAGGATAAAAGGCTAATCAGTAGGCTAGGCTCTGCCCGTATAAATCTGCAATGTGAGTCATTCTTCTTTTCTCACAGTTTGTGAGTTATTCTTTTTATCAAATATTTTACAATACCTCAAATTATTTTCAAGATTATAATTACAGGGACTAAGTCGTGGATATCTTGAATTACTGGTTAGTGGGGTATTGTGCACATTACTAATTTTCTCCCAGTTAGGTTCATTGACCTACTCGGAATAATCACTGTTAGGTTCATTGACCTACAGGGATAATCGTCACTATTTAGGTTCATTGATCTAAATAGTGGTATGACCATCGTCACCATTGTGACATGTCACCATTGTGACATAGAGCCAGATAAAAATAAGATAGAAGCCATTGTAATCGCTCTTATGGTGTAATTTATAACTATGCATCATTATGCAAAAATTTGAATGATTCACTCAGTATTTCCCACTGACAAAACATTTTTCAAACATGTTTCAGGTGATCTGTTGTAAATCAGGAAAAGTGCTGGGGAGCATTTCAAGCTTAAGATAGTGGCTCAATATAAAATAAAGAAATAAATTTTGTAATATCATGCTTTTATAGTAAAAACATAATATTGTAAATTATCGGGGTTTTATCCCGAATTGCGAAATAAAATAATCGGGGAAAAATTTTAGCTTTAAGCGATCCTGTTTCCGCTGTTAAACTCAATTAAATAAATACCGCAGTATTTTCTGCCGCGGCTCCTGAAACGGGTCAAACCGGGTCGGGGGTCGTGACAACAGTTAAGAGAAAAAGGGGACATGAACTCACAGTTTTGCGTTCCTTGTATCCGATGTAGCTCAAAGCTTCCTCTATAACGCACGACTACCTACATGCGTACTACGGTCCGTTAGACGAGCGGGTCGTGCCTTGTCTTAGTATTGATTAGGGCCTTTGAGTTACGTTTTAAAGTGTCCTCGTTATTATTCCAAGTATATAATTATATGTTAAAATAATAATTATTTTAACTTAAATTATATTTATTTAGTTTTGGAATAACTGTTAAACAATATTTTCGTAATAATACTTCTCAAGTATTTATATCCGTATTTCCTCCCAAGGATGGGGGTATCTCATACATGTGTATTCGTATTCTTGTATTTGTATAACTTGCCATGTATTGGCGTCGTATTCCGGCGTATATTGTCTTTAATAAGTATCCAATATATATTTCTAAAATATATATTTCAAGAAGTATTCCTTAGAAAAATTATTCATAATTTTTCTTTTGGCAAAAATATTTGTAGTTCCAAAACAATATATTTTCAAGTATCACTTAGAAAATATTTATAAACTTATTTTATCCAAAAATCATGTATTACGAGTTTATCCGAGAAAATATAAATATTTTTCCCAAAAATCATATATCCTCTAAAAATTCCAGGAAAATATATTTTTACTTCCTAAAATAATATATTTTCTCCTTGTCGAAAATATGATATAACTTGGTAATATTTACAAAAATCATATTTTCATTTCTTGTGTCCAAAATATTATTCACCAAAGATATACTTATAAATGTATTTTCCGGGATATTTTGTAAGTTACATTCTTTCGTTCGGTTTGCCAATATCTGGTGTGTAACTTGTGTATTTATTCCTTATGATTTTTTTGTAATATTCTGGATTGTAATTTCTTGGTATTTTGTCAAGTTATATTATTTTAACCCTAAAATAATATAACTACTACACAAAGTATACAAATATTCACACACATCATGTCTTTAATGTAAATATATATTCTAAATACATATTTATCCATTTTTATTTATAAAAACCAACCTCCAATACTTGCATTTTTGTTACAAAAATTATGGCAAAGTTTATATTGAAAACCATAGTTAAAATACACTTGTAAATATTTGTTTAGAAAATATTTTTCTAAGTGTCTATATTTTTAGAAAATTTTTGTCATAGTTTCCCCTAAAAATGGAGGTGTCCATGCTATCAAAGCATATCATTTTCTTTTTAAAATCATCACAAACAATCAACAATCAACCCTAAACAACTTACACTTACCAAGTGCCGAAACAATGCTATTTACATAACAATCAGGAACTTGAACTTTAAAAAAAAACTTGTAGTAATTTTGTAGTGTGTTTAGTAGGTTTAGTTACCCTTCAAAAAGTGGTTACTTGTTTGTAAATCTCGTTCTTGTAAAGTTTAGTCTTTTACAACTTACTAGATGATTTTTCCAAAAATCATTCTTTTGAATTTTTCTTGTAGACAATGTATTCTTATACTTGTTTCACCACTAGAAACATGGCTAGTTTCTTTAAAAACAATGTTTATGTACATCTTGTGATTTAACTTAGTTCCTTGAGAAAACTAGTTTTGACATCATCCAAGTTTATGACTAGCAACATATTACATTCTTCATTATTCACAAAATCATTTTCATTCTTCAAGTTCATGAAAACATAAAGCATGATGATCTTGGTCTTTCACAAGATCACCACCTTAACTTACTAGATCATGTGTTAAATCACAATCTAGTAGGTTTCATATGATGTCTAACATCACAAACACAAACAATCAATCATCAAGAAGCAAAACAATACTAATCAATATGTATTCTTATTTTATTAAGCTTATGTTAGAGTTTTAAGTTCATGGTTCTTGATGTTCTTCATGATTTTCATCACATATAATCTTTTAAACAACTAAATATGAAGTATTAAGGGATTATAAGAGCCTTACTACTAGCACAAGGCTAGGGATGAACTCAAGAAGATGAAGATGATAAACTAGGTGGTTAATAGCAAATGGTGGAGGTCCTTCAATCTCCAAAGCCACCAAGCTTCCTAACTTAGCTTCTTACACCTCTAGATCACCTTGGAATGTATGGAAGAAGCTTGAAAATGGAGGTAGGGTGGTGGTGAGGTGTGGCCATGACCAAGGAGGAGAAGAAGAAGGAGTTTTGTGTTGGTGAGTTATGGAGGAATGAAAGGGAATGCACTTGTGGGTAAAATAGATAAACTTCCAACATCTTGTTAACCATGGTGTATTATGTTTCACAAGTACTAAACAAGATCTTCTACAAATCAAATAAGATCAAGGCAAATAAAAATGAATCAAAGGAAATCAAGGGTGGGTCCACCCTTATGACCGTCAAGTTAGGGGGGGTACTAGTTGAGTGGTGATGATAAGTTAGAGGATCTTGTTAGATTCTAAGGGGGTTTAGTTAGTGTTATAGTTAATATGATGTTATATAGTGTGTTAGGGTGTTTGGGGCCCATAACTAGCTCAAAAATATTAAAACAATGCTTCTGGTATATTTTTGATGTTTCGGGTAGTGTCCAGTTGTTTGATTAGATACCGGTTCGTTAAAGTGCTAAACTTTACCATTTACTGTTCTTTATGTACCCTTTCATGACACTTTTAATTCCCGAAACTTAGGAAAGCTTTCAGGACCATTTAGTCATGTTTCTGCATAATATTAGCATGTTAAAATGCTGATTTTTGCTAAATTGTGCTGAATTCTGCACTTTATGTGAGTTGTAGGCACTTTCCGGCACTTAAACTATCACCTAGAAAAGCAATTTTGTGGTCCTTACTTCCCTACACTCTATACTAGTGTAGTACTTAGTTTCTGGCTCATACTGTGTCTCGAAACAACGTCTGTCTATGTACTGAACTCCGTCAGCATTTTCCCGGTTTATCTGTTAACTATGCTGACTGTGCTTTGTGCATCATTTATGTCAAAATGTTTGCATGCAGTCAATGATGTGTCACTTGCAATATGTGATGCACATGTAAGTATAATGCAGTAATCAGAAAGCAATTCAAGTTATAAATTATAAATCAGCATAATAGTTAGGCACTAATTATCATTTAATAATTGTACGGATGCATGCAAATTTGACGGTTGTCACATTCTCCCCCTGTTGAGAAAATTTCGTCCTCGAAATTTGTACTACCTTAACTCCTTAGGGTTACATTATGCTTGTATGTATATGAATAATGCTGAGGTAGATAACCATAAAACCGAATCAAATCTTACTCACATAAGGTGAATCCAAGAATATATTACAACATCACGAATCCAATGGTTAAAAGGTATGTGCTTTCAGCATTTGATGTCAAAGGACACGAGATGTATAGATGTAGAATCTAGTGTAACTTAGTTAACAGGGGTGCAGCAAAGGAGCTTTGACCGATGGATTCTCAAACAATCGGTCACAATATGCAAACGAGTTTTCACAAACCATAGCATCCGCTATATGAACTCAAAATCAACAACTCGAATATGATAATAATATGAAAATGATCTGTCAATTTTCGAATAAAGAATTGGTAAGGATTAGTGTGCTGACATTCTTGAATTGCCAAAATACACCGAATGAAGTATAAGTGAATCTGGTGTATTATTGTTTTAATTCGTAGTTGCATTAGGAATGTTTGAATGACAAGTCAAACAAAAGTATGTTTAGTTTTGTGTGAAATAGTTGTCCATGATTAGCACAAGCTACAATTTGTAATGACACCACAAAGTGTCGTAATTGACATATTTCAATAATAGTGCTGACCGAACAAGTTCACCGTGTTTGAAATCAAATGAAAGTGTACTGAAACAATTTGAAGATTTGATTTACCCAATGTCATAGAGTTTTCAATCGAATATGGAACATCAAAGAAGTACTGTTTCTGATTGACGATGGAAAGCAATAAACACTACAAGGTATTCAATTTATAACGAAAGAATTGTTAGGAGGTACACTGTGATATGAAATGAATCTAGGTACCATTGTCTTAACACACAACTGTGTTGAGACCGCTTTAATCGTGATAATCAAAACGGATTTAGAACAAATAAATAGACAATTAAATCCGTGTATGGGGTGCGTAACCAAATTAGCGCAAGCTTCAATTCTGTGAAAGTGTCACCGCAAGGTGTCGAAACCAACAAACGATTTAGTGGAGTCATAGACCAATCAAGTTTACTACGACTCGAAACAAAAGAACCTCTGCAAAAATATTTGAATATGATGCTCTCAATACATCATATGGCGTCTTAAATTGAATATGCGAAATGGATAAGTTCAAGCAATTGAACTTGGTAACCTGACAATAAACATATGTATCAACAAAGGGAATCTCGGAATGGTTACAAAGATAAACCATGAATGTAACTTGAAAGAAATGAAGTCTCACGAAAGTGTGTTGATTTGATAACAAGAAAGCCATCAATTACCGTAATGTAGGTCATTCGAATCACAAATCAGTAATTAGATTTAGCAACATAATATTTGAACTTCAATGAAGCGTTTATTCGAAATGAAACCGCATGCGTAGCAAATGGTGCAAGCGTAACATATAAGTTTTTAAGTAACGAAACAATGAGTATTTGCTAAAATGGAGAAATGACAAAGTATCGAAGCAAATGTGTGTTCGCTCTCAGCGAAGAAAATTAACGCAATGCAACTACCATTAAGGAGAGTAGAGATGCAAACATCTATTCGCTAGAAGCAAAAGCGAAGATTTTAACAAAAGAAATTTGAGTGCTTTCTGTTTGGTTAACTGAAATAATATATGTCAGGATAATGGGGTTTGCTTGAGTTAACAGGTGTGGTTCCTAAGCAACCTTTACGAGTTTGGACCTGGGTTCCCAAAGGTCCTAAGTACATGTTTTCTAAGTTCTCAAAGCTTCGCATTCTGCTTAAAACTGGTTTGTGCATTGTGTAGGAAACACCATTTTTGTGTACGTTTAAAACAAGTTATTGTCCCACAATTTCCCCGGTATACTTTCTTCCTGGATTCACAGCTAATGACACTTGATCATCGATCAATCGTGAAATAGTAGTTGGATCCTCACAGTTAGTTAAATAATTCGTTAATCCTTAGCAAGAGTTACCGACTCTTGTTGGTTCGGCTCCTGGGAGTTGATGCTCATTTGAAAATCATCGTCCTTCTTCTTGACGAGCAGAACTGGGGTTACTCAAGACGGGAAACTTGGTCTGTTAGCTTCCTTCTCTATCATCTACTGAAGTTACACTGACAATCCTTGCATCTCCGAAGGTGTAGGTCGCTAAGGTGCATTGACTGCAGGCACGACGCCTGGAATAGAGTCAATTATGGAATCCGACTTGTCGTCGGGGCGGTAGTCTTGGCAAGTCTTCTAGGAAGACTTCAGGATGTTCCTTTATCACAGGGATATCTTCGAGCTTAGGTTCTTCGGCTCTTTTATCCACGACATGAGCCAAGAAGGCAACACATCCTTTGCGCGAAAACTTCCATGTCTTCAACAACGGAAAATCCGTAGGGGCGTATCCTGCTTCATGAACCATGGTCATTTCGTCGTTCGTCATCAGGATGCGGATAACAATCTCCACTCGATTGCTTGACAACTAATTCATTCCAAATACGTCGTCGAAGTTTCCCTTTAGCTAGTACGGGTTATCTAACTTACTTGCTACTAAACCAAGTATACTCTCAAGCTCTGGAGATGCGAAGCTAAAATTTGTATTAATATCAAGTAGCACAGATGCATAATGTTGACTAATATGGAACGTATGGATAACCTTGTTTGGATTCTGGCGTGCTTCCCTAGCTTCGCTATTGAGCTTTCATCCTTGTTCCTGATTCTTCTTAGGGCAGCATTTTCTGAAATGCTTTTTGCTCCCATAGTTAAGACAACCTTGAGCACGTTTTTGTTTGTCACTCGTCCTGCCTTGATAGTTGTCGTTTTCATTGTTTCCTCCGTGATTCTCGCTACCATCTTGGCCTCCATTTCTAGGTTCAGTACCTTGCCTACAAGTCTCCTTGGGATGCCCCCTCTTGCCACAGTTATCACATTTTCCATATTTACATCGTCCGACATGATAACGTAGACAATTATCGCACTTAGGTAGGATACCCATGTACTCTTTTCCCTTCTTGGCCCTGTTCTTGCTATTCACCCGGGTACCCTTCTTGAAGTTTGCAAACTTTCTCTTGTTATCTCCAGATAGCTCTACAGGAATCTCCTTTTTCTCTTCCTTAGTGGAAAATTTTCCTAGTCTAACCGCTTCTTCAGTGAGCGCCACACTTAAGTCGATAGCCTCGGTGATCATTGGAGGTTGAGATGTTGTTACCAGGCTTAGAATCTGAGGTGCCAATCCCCCGATGAAGCGTTCGATCTTCCTAGATTCTGGTTCCACCAAACGCGAAGCAACTTGTGATAAATCGTGAAATCTCTGCACATACTCAGTTATCTTTGGACCTTCCATTTTCAAGTTCCACAGTTCAGTCTCCAACTTCTGGACTTCTGCCCTAGAGCAATATCTTTTACGCATCAATTCTTTCAGTTCGTCCCTCGTCAAAGTATACGCAGCAGTCTCGCCCATTGTCTGAACGTGAAGGTTCCACCATGACAGAGCCCCATCTAGAAATAGTCCCGCTATGTACGTGACCTGATGTTCGGGGGCGCATTTACTTAATCGTAAAACATAATCCGTCTTCTCAACCCAACGCACAAAAGCTATGGCACCCCCAGTGTCGTCGAAGTCTCGAGGTTTGTAGCTCAAGAACTGCTTGTAGGTGCAGCCGTTGGGTGGGTTATTTCCTGGGGTACCTCCTCCGCGTTCGGAGCGAAGGGCCTCGTGTTGGTATCGACGTTCCCTTGTATCGACATCTTCTAAGAAGAAGATCGGTTAGGTCAGGTCTTATTTGTTCAGGGAGTGCATAAAGTCGTTTAGAGGTCATATGTTCATACACATATTAGATTTTTATATCAACCAATCAAGAAATAGCATAATCATAGCATAACCAAGTAATTTGGGAATTACAGCAAGTAGGCACGTAGCATTATAATTATAGCACACCCATGCATATCAACAATGCGCTTAAGGAAGACATAACGACTGAGCTTTCATTGGTTATTGGCCACAAATGTCACACCCTGACTTTTGCGGAAGCGTATGATGTGTGACTGGTTTAATATCATTACATTCAATCATAATAAACAACTACATGGTCAAAATGATGTTCATCCATTCATAAAATTTGAGTATTACAAACACCGGTTATTTAAGTTTTAAAACACAACCTTCGACTATGTTACAAACCAACAAAAGTGGATGACATCTAAACTTGAAGTCTACTTCTAGAAACAACACCCGCGCCCAAAATCCAACCTGTCACCTAAAATACATGTAATTTTGGAAAACATCAACAAAAGTTGAGCGAGTTCATGCGTTTTGTTTGAGTACTTGTAAACCTTTGAGAGACTCCTTTGAAAACAGGTATGAAAAGCGTGTATGAACATACCAAGTAAATGTTGTACAAGGACATTAAGGCATGTGAGGACATAGGGAGCACTCAAAATGAGTAGGCTTATACCCTTGTCGATTTTCCCTCGACTATGTCAATTTCCCTCGACTATGTCGAATTTCCCTTTGACTATGTCAATTTACCTTGACTATGTCAATTTCCCTTGACTATGTCGATTTCCCTCGACTAGGACACCGAAGCACTCAAGTGATCACATGAGGACCATGAGTGGGGCTCGGCCGTACCCGTTAGATCTAACATTCGTCCCTAATTAAGTATTAATGGCATTTCAATATTTAGTCTATGCTCACATGATCTAGTAGTTCATTTCATAGGCAATTCATACCGTTTAAGTATTCGTAACATGTATTCCACCCCCGAGAGTTATAAAACCAAAACCAGTTAAGAGAAAAGGGGGAGCATGAACTCACTGTTTTGCGTCTTCGGTACTCGTAACTCAAATCTCGTCAGCAAACACGACTACCTACAATGTGCTAGGGTCTATTAGACGAACGGGCAGTGCCTTGCCTTCGTATTTACGTTTTTGAGTTACGTTTCTTTTATGTCTTCAATATTATTCCAAGTTATAATTCCTTGTTAAAATAATAATTATTTTAACTTTAAAATTATGGAATAATTGTTAAACAATATTTTTGTGACAATACTTCTCAAGTATTTATTTTCGTATTTTCTTCCCAAGGATGGGGGTATCTCATACATGTGTATTCGTATTCTCGTATTTGTAGTTTCCAAAATAATATATTTTCAAGTCTTACTTTAGAAAATATATTTAAACTTGTTTTGTCCCAAAAAAATGTATTTCAAGAAAATATATGTTTTTCCCAAAAATCATATATCTTCTAAATATTCCGAGAAAATATAATCTAACTTCCGAAAATAATATATTTTCTCTTTGTCGAAAATACAATATTACTCTTGTAATATTTTCAAAAATCATATTTTCATTTCTTGTATCCAAAATAATATTTACCAAAAACATATTCATAATGGTTTTTTCCGGAATATTTTGTAAGTTACGTTCTTGCGTTCGATTTCCCAATATTAAGTGTGTAACTTATATATTTATTCCTTGTGATTTTTGGTATTATTTTGGATTGTAAATTCTTGGTATTTTGTTAAGTTATACTATTTTAACCCTAAAATAATATAACTAATACACAAAGTATACAAATAATCGCACACAATGTGTCTTTAATGTAAATATATATTCTAAATACATATTTATCCATTTTTATTTACAAAAAAACAACCTCCAATACTTGTATTTTTGTAACAAAGTCTATGGCAAAGTTTTTTTTGGAAACCATGGTTAAAACACACTTGTAAATATTTGTTTAGAAAATATTTTTCTAGGTGTTTATATTTTTAGAAAATTTTGCCATAGTTTCCCCTAAAAATGGAGGTGTCCATGCTATCAAAGCATATCATTTTCTTTTAAAAAATCATCACAAACTATCAACAATCAATCTATACTTACCAAGTGCTAAAACAAAGCTATCTACATAATGATCATGAACTTGAGTTTTCATAAAAACTTGTAGTAACTGGGTAGTGTATTTAGTAGACTTAGTTACCCTTTAAAGTGTCTTTATTTCTTTAAAAATCTCATTCTTGAAAGATTTGAGTGTTTACAACTTGTTAGATGATTTTTCCAAAAATCATTCTTTTGAATTTTTCTTGTAAACATTGTATTCTTATACTTGTTTCAACACTAGAAACATGGTTAGTTTCTCTAAAAACTATGTTTATACAAATCTTGTGATTTAGCTTGGTTTCTTTGGAAAACTATTTTAGAAATCATCCACTCACAAGTCTTGTATCTTGTTTAAATCATCATCACATGAAAACAACTTTTTATTTTTCAAGTTCATGTAAACATAAGGTATGATGATCTTGGTCTCCCACAAGATCATCACATCAACTTACTAGATCATGTGTTTAATCACAATCTAGTAGGTTCTATATGATGTCTAACATCACTAACACTAGTAATCAATCAACAAGAAGCAAATAAACACAAATCAACAAGTATTCATATGTTCATAAGCTTATGTTAGAGATTCATGAATAAGTCTTTTAATGTTCATCATGTTTAACAATGTTCATCACTTATTAACCAACTATATATGAAAGATCAAGAGATCATAAGGGCCTTACCACTAGCACAAGGCTAGGGAAGAACACAAGAGGTTGAAGATGACAAATGTAGAGGATAATAGCAAATGATGGAGGTCCTTCAAGATCCGCAAGCACCATGCTTCCTTAATCACCTCCTTTCACCTTAAAATGAACTTGGAATGAATGGATGGTGGATGAAAGGTGGTGGAGGGTGTGTGCTTATTCTCGGTCGAGAGGGAGAGGAGGAGAGGGAGTGATGGTGAAAGTGAAGTGTAGATGATTATGATCCTCCATGTTCCTCTAATAACCATTTATAGCTTTTACCCAATGGTTTACATGTCTCATAAGTAGATAACCAAATCTCTAAACAAATCAATTGAGATCTTATAAGATTAGGGAAAATCTTGGTGGGGTCACCCTTGGTGACCGTCCACATACATGGGGGGGGGGGGGGTATCTAGTTGGGTTTTAATGATAAGTTAAGTGTTTAGTTAGGATTCCAAGTGTAATGGTTAGTGTTTATGTGTATCATGTGTTATATAGTGTGTTAGGGTGTTCGGGGATCATAACTAGCTTAGAAATAATAAAACAGTGCTTCTAGTGTAATTTTAGTGTTTCTGGTAGTGTCCGGTTGTTCGGTTAGATACCGGTTCGTTAAAGTGTCAAACTATTCCGTTTAGTGATCTTTAAGTACCCTTTTGTGACACTTTTTATTCCCGACACTTAGGAAAGCATTCAGGACCATTCTGCCATATTTTTGCATGTTACTAGTTTGTTAAATTGCTGATTTTTGCTGAAATATGCTGAATTCAGCACTTTGAGTGGGTTTTAGGCACTTTTCGGCACTTAAACTATCACCTAGAAAAGCAGTTTTGTGGTCCTTACTTCCCTACACACTATACTAGTGTAGTACGTAGTCTCTGGCTCATACTGGGCCTCAAAACACTGTCTGTCTATATACTGAACTCCCGTCAGTGCTTTTAGTTTGTCTGATAATGGTGCCAATTCTGTTCTGAGCATTAATAGAATTATATCGTGTTGCATGTAGTAATGATAAAAGTCTTGCAACATGAAATGCTATTGTATGTATATAACGGTAATCAGAAATTCATTTGTCTTGTAAACTAGATCATGCACAATTATTAAAGCACAGATTACTGTTCAATTAGTGTACGGAATGTACGGAAAAGTGACAGTTGTCACAGACTCCCCCCGTTAAAAGAATTTCGTCCCGAAATTCAAGCGATGACATCAGTCGCAGGGGAGTTGTGAATCAAATGTGGTCACTTTGGTTTAAAATTTGTCTTCATGTTCCCATGTAACTCTGGGTCATGATATGAATTCTAACGTACTCAAGTAAATCAACTATGTCTTCTCCGTGTTTTGTGGACTCCTAGTCCGCATCCTTAACAGGTTCTATAGTAAATTGGAGTTTGTCGTTGACGTAAATCTTATTTGTGGGAATAACGACTGTTCCTTGAGTCAGACTCCTTTAAAGACTAGACACGTGGAATGTGTCGCGATCACTACTGATCTTTTCTGGAAGTTTCAGCTTGTGAGCAATGGTTTCGATCCCAACCAGGATCTCAAAAGGTCTAATATACCGGGGGTCCAACCTTCCATGTTTTCCAAATCGCATCACGCCTTCTCAAGGCGAGGCTTCCTTTAAAGCCATACTTCTTCTCTCAAATTCCTACTATTTCTGCCGCTCGTCAGCGCAATCTCTCTGTATTCCTCGGGCTATCTTGATATGATCACATATCTGAACGATCTTGCCTCTAATTTTTCCTGAACCAACTCGGGCCATTAGATTGTTTATCTCCATTCTCCGTTCAACACGACGGGGATCGACTTATTATGTTCCATCTAAAGCTTCACACGAAGCGGTTTAAACACCGGTGTGATAAATACTGTTGTAGGAAAACTCCACTAAGGGAAAGTGAGTGTTCCAACTTTTCATCAAATTTTCTCACACAAGCACGAAACATGTCCATACAGTCAGCATCGTTCAGTAGCTCATTCCATATTTGTTAATATTTAAGTTCTTACAATCAACGGTGTGCTGCAACCCTTGTGAGTAGTAAAGGTCGTGCATCGTTTTCTTACTGGTAATGACGTCAAGTTTGTGGCGCGCGATCGTTGTATCTAGATCATGGTTTCTTCTCATGATCTCTTAATCAACGTGACGCGTATGCAATGCCGTGGTCTCGTTTCATCGACGCGCAATCGAGACTTTGTCGAGAAACGTCACATAATTGTAACTATAACCCTTAGCTTTTGATTGCAGGGTTGGTATGAATCTCCACCATGTATCCTAAAGTTCTTACCTTGCGAATTCAAAATCCTCCCTTCGACATTCTAGCACATAACTATTCTTTCTCTAACAGTCGCAAAGTAATTTGTAGTTGTTGCTCACGACCTTCCTTGGTCGTTGGGCATATAGGAATGTATTCAATAAATATAATCATGATCTATGTATGGCTTACATGTTCGATTCATGAGGTCCATGAATACTATCGATGCATGTGTTAAGCCAAATGGTACGACAAGGAACTCGTAACGCTCGAAGCGAGTCTGAAAGGTTGTTTTAGGGATATTTCCTTCTTGTATTCGCAGTTGAGGACTTCCTAGCCTCAAGTCACTCCTTAAGTAGTAACTGGAATCTTACGGTTGGTCCAATCATGTTGCCAATCCTTGGCAAAAAGGATACCGGTCCTTGATATCCAATTATCTGAAGTTGATGAAAAATGGAAACTGGTGACTTTCTTCTCATGTCCTTAACTAAGGATGTCATATCCTTAATTCCCTCTGTCTAGTAGCTCTTGCAGTTATATCAGAGGCTCCTGCTTCGCGGACGAAGCTAGTCGGTAAGGCGTCATTCGGCACTGGTGCCGTTCCTGGCACGAGGTTTATCCTAAGCTCCTCTTGTCGTTGAGGGGGCATTCCTGGCAAGTCCCCAGGAAAGGCTTCTGGAAATTCCTCCACCACAGGGTGGTCTCTAGTTACAGCTCCTTGGTCTCCTTATTGGCAGCATGAGCTAGGAAGGCTATGCAGTCTACTCGGAGGCGCTTATGTGTCTCTTCGACCAATGAGAGATGTCGCAGACCCACGGTCTAGTACCCTTGCACCTATTGCAAGAAGGTTGTGTACTATAAATGTTTCATCATTCGCAAGAGGAATGCGACTGACTTTCCTTATATCGAACGACTTCAGCTCCATACTTGGATATCCAATCCATGCTGACTATCATATCATGACTTCCCAAGTCAACGGTAACAGAAGGTTCCGACTTTCTGAGTCCCCAAAATATAATCCTTAATCGCTTCGTCTGCTTAAACTAGCCTTCTATATGCCCATTTCTAAGGAATACGGGACGTATATTCTACTCGAAACTAGGCCAAGCAGTTTCTTAAGTTCTAAGCATACAAGGTTAAAGTTGGTGCCAGTATTAATCAAAAATAGATGCATAAGGTTGGTTAATAGGGAACGTACCCGTAACCGCATCTGGATCCGGGCGTGCTTCACGAGCTCCGGTCTTGAGGATCCTTCCTTGCTTGTCTCTTCCTAGGGCAATCTTTCCTAAAGTGCCCTGCTTCACCACATCTGTAGCAACCTGGAATTTTCCCATTATCTCTTTCGTCTGGATCCTTCGCCCAACAGGCATCCTTGCTGTGCCCTTCTTTTCCACACTTTCCGCACTTAGGCCTCAGACATCGACCTTCATGGTAAAAATTGCATTCCTCGCACCTCGGCTTAGTCCCCAAGTAAACCTTACCACCAGCCTTATTAGCGGCTCCATAAGCTTTCCTGCCACGCGGCGGGTTCACTTCCTTTCTCTTGTTTGCTTTAGAGCTTCCATAGCTGACTTGGGTGCCTATCTTTAGGTTTGAAGACTTCCTCTTCTTGTTGCCTGATGACTCCACATGAGTCTCTTTCTTGTTATCCTCAGATTCCGAAAATTTTCCCATGCGTAGAGCTTCTTCAGTAAGAGTGACACTCAAATCGATGGCCTCTGCGATGGTTGGGGGCTTTGAGGTAGTAACCATGCTCCTAATTTGAGGTGCAAGTCCCCAAATGAATCGCTCAATCCTCTTGAATTCCGGCTTGACTAAGTAGGGAACGACCCTAGACAAGTCGTGAAATCGCTGGACGTACTCAGAAATCTTTGGCCCGTCCATTTTCAAATTCCAGAACTCCACCTCAAGCTTCTGGATTTCAGCCCTAGAACATTATTTCTTCTCCATCATTTCCTTGAGTTCGTCCCAGCTCAGTGCGTGAGCAGCTTCGTCACCAAGGGTCTGAACCTGAAGGTTCCACCAAGAGAGTGCGCCGTCCAAAAACAACCCTGAGATATAGGTAACACTCCGCTGGGGCGAACAGTTACTCATTCTTAGAACGGAGTCCGTCTTTTCTGCCCAACGAACAAATGCAACGACACCTCTTGTGCCATCAAAATTCAATGGCTTGCAGTCCAAGAACTATTTATAGGTGCAGCCAGTTGGAGGGTTATTTCCGGAAGTGCCACCGCTGTGTTCGGAGCGGAGGGCTTCATGTCGTGCAATTGCATGCGAGATGCGTTCTTGAAGCTCGGCTTCTGTCCTTGGTAACGTACTGGTGTCTGTGTCACGTCTGGGCGGCATTCTTTTCTGTCAAAAGGTATGGGGTAGGTTAGACAACATTCCATAATTGTCTATGAGGTACATAGTACCATAAGTAAACAGGTAATCACCCAATATCACATGCATATATACTCAACAATGTATGAGTGAGGAAACAATTACTGAGCTTTCATATAAGCTTGGCAACTTGACTTGTTGCGTGTAATGGGGAAACAAAATAAACTCGAGGTTACTTCACCTCGGTCATACAAGTTTCATAATATGAAAGTAGTAGTGATTCTCCTTCTACGTTAGTTTTCTTTGGTCTTTTAGCTTCACTGATGTGTATACTTTCCCAGAGATGGAGAGTGTAACGTCACTGAATCTTTCCTAATGTTATCCATCTTCACTTGCTTCAATATCGGTTCTCAAACGACTCGTACCCGGGTAGAAGTGTCAGACACGAAGTAGGCAAAGACAAGTTTCCTACTTTATAAAGTGCTAAAGCAATGGTCTATGTATTGTTCTACCAGATGAAGGTGTGAACACGTATAGATTATTTTTGGAGGGATGGTGATCGTTAACCTGACCCGCAAAGTCCACCAGGATTTCCATGCACTACAAGTTGTTATTACGTGGGCCCCCGTAATAATAAATTGTCTTGCACAGTTACCCCAATTTTCCCTCGTCCAAGCAGATGATCAACCAAGGAGGGGACACCACTGTCCTTATACCTCTGTCATGGAAAGGACCATTGCGGTGGTCCACGCGCAAACACTTGTTATCGTTACGCGCGAATAGGCACGATGATTAAACGAAATAGGAATAAGGAGAATTCCTGGTAGTTGGAGGGGCACCTTCAAGATGAATACTTCATCTTCCTTGTCTGGTCAAGTGTGTCGTCAATCTTGCTTCACAAAAGCCGCAAGGACCTTGTCCCGCTGATTAAGAAGTTGTCCAAGGTTGCCGCCTCTGCCTCGCCGTCACTACCGTAGTCAGGCACCTTCACGATCGAGAGGGAAGAGCAGCCATCTCCTACGGAAGCAAGCTCAGAATCTTGTTTGGTAATCACTCCAGCCATGAGCTTTGCAATGAACGCGAGGCCGATAGCTTCATCGTGCGAGTAAGAACAATAATAGGATTCGGAGTTGAAGGTATATTATTCACGTCAATAATCATTCCGTACACTTATTCGTATGTATATATCAATAAACAAATATGTTACTTAGCATAAACAGGCAATTCGATGCATCATATCACATATAACTCTCGTTTATCCTTTGGGGGGTCATTTTGTCTTTGGCAAGTCTAACTCATGTAGACTATGCCTTAGTTGGCACCTTATTTTGGGGTATTCTCCTCCCTACTAATGTCCTTGCCTTGTCTCTTCTTTGAAAAATGTTTGAGTCATGGATCTTGACGCTTACGTGAATGCAATGAAAACCTTTTTGTAAAATGTTCTTGTGAGGGAATTCTAGTGATTGTAGTCTAGACTCGAGAAGGAATCCTAGTTCACTACAATCGAAGCTCTGATACCAAACTGTCACACCCTTACTTTTGCGGAAGCGTATGATGTGTGACTGGTTTAATATCATTGCATTCAATCATAATAAACAACTACATGGTCAAAACGATGTTCATCCATTCATAAAATTTGAGTATTACAAACACCGGTTATTTAAGTTTTAAAACACAACCTTCGACTAGGTTACAAACCAACAAAACTGGATGACATCTAAACTTGAAGTCTACTTCTAGAAACAACACCCGAGCCCAAGATCCAACCTGTCACCTAAAATACATGTAGTTTTGGAAAACATCAACAAAAGTTGAGCGAGTTCATGCGTTTTGTTTGAGTACTTGTAAACCTTTGAGAGACTCCTTTGAAAACAGGTATGAAAAGCGTGTATGAACATACCAAGTAAATGTTGTACAAGGACATTAAGGCATGTGAGGACATAGGGAGCACTCAAAATGAGTAGGCTTATACCCTTGTCGATTTTCCCTCGACTATGTCGATTTTTCCCTTCGACTATGTCAATTTACCTTGACTATGTCAATTTCCCTTGACTATGTCTATTTCCCTCGACTGGGACACCGAAGCACTCAAGTGATCACATAAGGACCATGAGTGGGGCTCGGCCGTACCCGTTAGATCTAACCTTTGTCCCTAATTAAGTATTAATGGCATTTCAATATTTAGTCTATAATCACATGATCTAGTAGTTCATTTCATAGGCAATTCATACCGTTTAAGTATTCATAACATGTATTCCACCCCCGAGAGTTATAAAACCAAAAACAGTTAAGAGAAAAGGGGGAGCATGAACTCACTGTTTTGCGTCTTCGGTACTCGTAACTCAAATCTCGTCAGCAAACACGACTACCTACAATGTGCTAGGGTCCATTAGACGAACGGGCTGTGCCTTGCCTTAGTATTTACGTTTTTGAGTTACGTTTCTTTTATGTCTTCAATATTATTCCAAGTTATAATTCCTTCTTAAAATAATAATTATTTTAACTTTAAAATTTTGGAATAATTGTTAAACAATATTTTTGTGACAATACTTCTCAAGTATTTATTTTTTCGTATTTTCTTCCCAAGGATGGGGGTATCTCATACATGTGTATTCTTATTCTCGTATTTGTAGTTTCCAAAATAATATATTTTCAAGTCTTACTTTAGAAAATATATTTAAACTTGTTTTGTCCCAAAAATAATGTATTTCAAGAAAATATATGTTTTTCCCAAAAATCATATATCTTCTAAATATTCCAAGAAAATATAATTTAACTTCCGAAAATAATATATTTTCTCTTTGTCGAAAATACAATATTACTCTTGCAATATTTTCAAAAATCATATTTTCATTTCTTGTATCCAAAATAATATTTACCAAAAACATATTCATAACGGTATTTTCCGGAATATTTTGTAAGTTACGTTCTTGCGTTCGATTTCCCAATATTAAGTGTGTAACTTATATAT
Organism: Helianthus tuberosus; assembly: GCA_030545235.1. Lineage (NCBI taxonomy): Eukaryota > Viridiplantae > Streptophyta > Magnoliopsida > Asterales > Asteraceae > Helianthus > Helianthus tuberosus. The sequence goes on from CM060443.1 coordinate 105,554,013, forward strand.
TTATTCCTTGTGATTTTTGGTATTATTTTGGATTGTAAATTCTTGGTATTTTGTTAAGTTATACTATTTTAACCCTAAAATAATATAACTAATACACAAAGTATACAAATAATACCCTAATTTTCTCTCTCTAGCAGGCGATTTTCATCCCCCCTTGAATCTTTGATTTCTTCGAGATTTAGATGTATAACAGTCTGTGATCAGTGTTTGATTCATCAAACAATTGTAACGAACTCGTTAGCAACTTCTGATCGGTTTAATCTTGGATTTGTTTTTCTTTTCTTTGTGATCGTCGGCTTTAATCTTTGAATCTGATCTAATTGAATAGCGTATTGGGTCTTTCGGTCCTACTGGTGAGGCAGTAACCTTGATTGATCGGGTGCTCTATTTGATTTCGTGAGGGTTCTTGGATTTGGGTTTTGCTAGATTAGGGTTTTTGCTTTTACTGTTCTGATCTTGGTATCCTGGTTCGAAATTGTGTTTGCATGGTGGTTAGTAGTACGTGACGATGGAGAGAGTGGAACAATATGATGGGGATGGGTATCCGATAACAAGTAATACGGCTGGAGTCAATAACAAATCTGATGCGTTTGAGGACACGGAATCAACTCCCGGTACTGCTCCTGTACGTGGTATTGGATTACGAGTTACAAACATTGAAGGGAATCCACTAATGCCAAGACGAGGTATGTACTCCACGAATAATCCATCAGTTCTTGATGGATTAGCGGCTATATCTACTCCTGTAACTTTGGATAGTATGAGTGGGAATACTGGATTATTTCATGCAAACCCTAATACTGGAAACATGTCTAAACTCAATACTGTACTCGGCAGGTTCAGATCCTAGTTCTTCGACCTTTGTGTCTGATGATAATGCTAAGATACCGTCTTTTGCAAAGGTGGTCCAAAACAAGAAGGCTAGTGTGAAAGTTAACTTTAGAACTATGGAAAATAGTGAAACTATGGAAGGAGCGGATGTCGTCATTCCATTATCTTCAGTTAAGCAAGTGAGTGATCGGTATGCTAATACTCTATATGGGTATTTTTTGGGCAAGAGACTTGCGTTTCCAGTTGTGGATTATTTTGCAAAGAATAATTGGGTGAAATATGGGTTGATAAGATTAATGATGAACTCTAAAGGTTTCTTTTTCTTCAAGTTTAAATCGAAGGAAGGGATGGATAAGTTGTTGGAAGAAGGGCCATGGATGATCAGAAATGTGCCTATTATCTTAAAAGAATGGTCGCCTTCTGTGACTGTGGAGAAAGAAGATATCACTTCGATCCCGGTGTGGGTAAAGATGCATGACGTACCATTGGCAGCTTTTACTGAGGATGGGCTTAGTCTTTTAGCTTCGAAAATTGGAACTCCAAAGATGTTAGACTCATTTACGGCAACTATGTGTGTTGAATCATGGGGCCGTAGTAGTTTTGCAAGGGCTTTAATAGAGATACATGCAGAGTCGGTGCTGAAGAATAGCATTACTATGGCAATTCCTATGCTTGATGGAAAAGGTTTTACAAAAGCTGAGGTTAAAATTGACTATGATTGGGTTCCGCTAAGGTGTTCAAATTGTTGTGTCTTTGGTCATGATGTGCATTCTTGTCCGAAGATGCCTAAACCGGATCAAGTGGAGGGGAATACAAAGAATGATGAGGGTTTCCAGGAAGCTGTGAAAAAAAAACAAATAAGGGTACCAACAAAGGAATTCAGCTTAACAAGCAGAAGCCAAAGATGGTGTACCGGCCAGTGGTGAATCCCAAACCGAAACCTGTTACGAAACAACATGTTGATAAGATCCAAATGTCTAACCCATTTGATGTTTTGCGTGATGAGGGAGAGGATAGAGATGCGGCAATCTTGAATGGTAATACAAAGGAAACAAGGAACAACCGAGACAAACAGGATAGTGGGAGAGATAACTCGGGTGATATGTTGAAATCAAATGGGAAATATAACCAACTGGATGATCTGGTTACGGATGATACTGATGTTGATGATCTACTAAACGACATCCCAAAGTTTATGGATAAAAAGGATGATAACACGTCTGAGGGTGCAAGCACACCCAGTATAACGGGTGCCCATGGGTAGTCTAGCCTCATGGAACATAAGGGGGTTGAACCGCTCCCTCAAACAGAATGAGGTTCGTCAGGTGGTGCTGGATAATCATGTGCAGGTTTGTGCAATTATGGAGACTCACGTTGAGTCAACCAAGGTGTCTAATGTTTGTAAGAAAGTTTGCCGAGCTTGGTATTGGGCAACGAATGCAGATTATTGTGATAAAGGAACCCGAATCATGCTAGGTTGGGATCCTAATGTGGTTGATGTTATGGTCTTATCGCAATCTGACCAGGTGATACACACACAAGTTATTTTTAAATTGGATAACAAATCTTTATTTTGCTCTTTTGTCTATGCGGATAATCAATACAAAAGAAGAAGAGACTTGTGGCAAAATCTCGGTAGGTATAGCACCTTCATGCGAGATAAACCGTGGGTTCTTATGGGGGACTTTAACGCCTCTTTATTTCATGATGATGTTAGTACGGGGTCATCTACTCATAACATTGGTACTCGTGAATTTAAGGAATGTGTTAATGACATAGAAGTGTTCGATGTTAATAGCACGCGTCTACACTACACGTGGACGAATAATCAGCAAAAAAGTGGGAGAATGTTTAAAAAACTTGATCGAATCATGTGCAATGTCCATTGCCTTATAAGTTTCCCTAATGCTGGAGCGTATTTTCATCCTTGTCGAGTTTCGGATCATACTCTGTGTATCTTGAAGCTGCCGAGTGTCACAAGAGATAGGCCTAAACCCTTCAAAATTTGTGAATTTACTTGCTGAGAAACATGGTTTTATGGAGGAAATAAATCAGATTTGGAGTAAAGAAATTCCGGGTTTCCACATGTATCAAGTAGTCATGAAGCTCAAGTTGTTGAAAACGCCTTTTAGAAAATTATTTTTTTAAACAAGGAAATCTGCATGAGAATGTGAAGATAGCTAGAAAGGAGTTGGATGAATGTCAGGTTGTGATGGATCAGGATTCGGCTAATGAAGACTTGTTAGCCAAGCATAGCCTTCTCTTACAGAAATACAAAGATGATGTTCATGATGAAAGTTCATTCTTGCAACAAAAATAGAAGGTTCAATGGCTTTCTTTGGGGGATTCAAACTCAAAATACTTTCATAATGTTGTGAAAGCAAATAATCACCGGAGCAGAATCTTTTCTATTCGTGATGCTAATGGTACTTTACATGAGGGGGATGCGGTACCTCAAGTGATGGTCGATCACTTTGCTAATTTTTGGGAGTGTAGGTAATGTCGTAGCCATCCCTTCTCCGGATCTTTTCCGTCAGACGTTGTCATCTATTAAAGCTAGTAATATGGTACGAATTGTGACTGATGCTGAAATTAAAGAGGCGATGTTTTCTATTGCTGAGAATAAAGCTCCCGGCCCGGATGGATATACTTCAGTTTTTTTCAAGAAAGCTTGGGATACCGTTGGCAAGGATGTTTGCATGGCGATTCAGGATTTCTTCGAGAATGGTAAACTTCTTAGTCAGCTGAATCACACGGTGATTTCCTTAATTCCAAAAGTCAAGACTCCTGCCACTATTATGGATTATAGGCCGATATCTTGCTGTAATACACTGTATAAGTGCATAAGTAAGATTATCACGAATCGTATTAAGGAGGGCCTAGGTGATATTGTCAGCATTAATCAGTCGGTGTTCATTCCGGGTAGAAAGATCTCTGATAACATCCTTCTTACCCAGGAATTAATGCACAATTACCATCGTAGTCATGGGCCTCCGAGGTGTGCTTTTAAAGTTGACATTCAGAAGGCGTATGACACGGTTGATTGGAGCTTCTTGGAAAAAAATCTTCGAGGGTTTGGGTTTCACAACAAGATGAGTAAATGGGTTATGGTGTGTGTTACGACTACTACGTTCTCTTTGGCGATAAACGGAAACCTTTATGGATATTTCAAAGGGAAGCGGGGATTACGTCATGGGGACCCTATGTCTCCATATCTTTTTACTTTGGTGATGGAGGTTCTTACTTTGATTCTACAACACCAAGTTGACGTATCGGCTACTTTTAGATTTCATCACAAATGTGAGAATCAAAGGATTATTAACTTATGTTTTGCAGATGATTTATTCTTGTTTGCTCGTGGTGACCCAAGCTCAGCTTCTGTTATTCTCGACTCCTTGAACTTATTTAAGAATATGTCGGATTTGGTTCCTAGCATGAATAAGAGCACGGCTTTCTTTGGTGGGGTTCCTAATTATGTTAAAGATCAAATTCGTAGTCTTATGCAGTTCGAAGAAGGCGTTCTCCCAGTTCGGTATCTTGGGGTTCCTCTAATCTATACTAGATTGAACTACAACGATTGCAAGAAGCTAGTAGAAAATATGGATTCTCGTATCTCTGATTGGAAAGCAAAAAGTCTATCATTTGCTGGTAGACTTCAATTAATTAGATCAGTGTTATCTTCTATGCATGTCTATTGGGCGTAGGTGCTTATTTTGCCAAAACAAATAATCTATGACCTTGAAGATAGAATGCGAAGGTTTCTTTGGGCTCAAGGGAATAGTATTAAGGGTAAAGCGAAGGTTAAATGGAGCCGTGTGTGTTTGCCGAAGAGCGAAGGTGGTTTGGGTATTCGGAGAGTTTATGATATGAACAATGCGCTTATGGTAGCGCATATTTGGAGTCTTCTTACGAACAGGGAATCTTTATGGGTAAAATGGATTCATTCTTGTCGTCTTCGAGAGAGAATTTTCTGGGATGTGCCGGTTCGGAACAATGTGACTTGGAGTTGGAGGAAGATGTTACAACTTCGGCCAATCATTCATAAACACATATGGAAAAAATTGGGTAGTGGTACCAATACTCTAGTGTGGTTCGATATATGGGATAATTTGTGTCCTTTAAATGAATTTATCACTCCTCGAATGATATCAAATGCGGGACTCAATATGTTTTCTACAGTTGCGGATATGGTTCAGAATGGGGGATGGGTTTGGCCGAACTCTTGGATAAACCGCTTCCTAGTCTTACAGAACTTTCCTAATGTTGTGTTAAACTCGGATACACAAGATAGAATTGTTTGGAGATCTAGAGAAGGGACGAACATGGAGTATAGTACTTTTGTCGTTTGGGATGATATTCGCCAAATGCAGGATCAGGCTCCTTGGGCTCGTATGGTGTGGTTCCCTCAAGCGATTCCACGTCATTCGTTTCTAATGTGGCTTCTTGTTTGCAAAAAACTCAAAACTCATGATATGATGTGTAAATGGCAATCGAACTACAACTTCATGTGTTGTTCTTTATGTACAGCGGGTCCTGACTCTCATAACCACCTCTTCTTTGAATGCGTTTTTGCATCCCAGATTTGGTATGGGGTTCGTGAAAAAGCTGGTATGGGAGCTTTCGACAAGAACTGGGAGGAAAGATTTGAGCATCTGGTGCAATATGCTGATTCCAAACGGGCTAACCATATAATCGGCAAGCTAGTGGTCGGGGCGTCGGCATACTTCGTGTGGCAGGAACGTAATAACCGGTTGTTTTCTTCGAAGAAACGGAGTGCAGCTCAACTGATTGAGGTGATCTTAACAACAATTCGTATGAAGCTACATACAATGAAGTTTAGAGGGTCGAGTTACGTGAATCAAATTCTTCTCGAGTGGAAATTGCCGCGAGCTTTGCTTATGGATCAAGATGAATGCGGCTAGCATGATAAAAGATGGTCGATGTAGCTTCTGGTTACTTGTTTGTCTCTAGACTTTGTTTGTTTTGTTTGCGTTTCTTTTTTTTGTATTCGCGTGTAACTCTAGATTGACGTGTCTTTCTAGAGAACTGGGGGATTTATTGTTCCTCACTTGTTTTATTTTGGTTGATGAATGAAATTTAACCGGGGTAACCGTTTACCCAAAAAAAAAGTATACAAATAATCGCACACAATGTGTCTTTAATGTAAATATATATTCTAAATACATATTTATCCATTTTTATTTACAAAAACCAACCTCCAATACTTGTATTTTTGTAACAAAGTCTATGGCAAAGTTTTTATTGGAAACCATGGTTAAAACACACTTGTAAATATTTGTTTAGAAAATATTTTTCTAGGTGTTTATATTTTTAGAAAATTTTGCCAGAGTTTCCCCTAAAAATGGAGGTGTCCATGCTATCAAAGCATATCATTTTCTTTTCAAAAATCATCACAAACAATCAACAATCAATCTATACTTACCAAGTGCTAAAACAAAGCTATCTACATAATGATCATGAACTTGAGTTTTCATAAAAACTTGTGGTAACTTGGTAGTGTATTTAGTAGACTTAGTTACCCTTTAAAGTGTGTTTATTTTTTAAAAAATCTCATTCTTGAAAGATTTGAGTGTTTACAACTTGTTAGATGATTTTTCCAAAAATCATTCTTTTGAAATTTTCTTGTAAACATTGTATTCTTATACTTGTTTCAACACTAGAAACATGGTTAGTTTCTTTAAAAACTATGTTTATACAAATCTTATGATTTAGCTGTGTTTCTTTGGAAAACTATTTTAGAAATCATCCACTCACAAGTCTTGTATCATGTTTAAATCATCATCACATGAAAACAACTTTTTATTTTTTAAGTTCATGTAAACATAAGGTATGATGATCTTGGTCTCCCACAAGATCATCACATCAACTTACTAAATCATGTGTTTAATCACAATCTAGTAGGTTCCATATGATGTCTAACATCACTAACACTAGTAATCAATCAACAAGAAGCAAATAAACACAAATCAACAAGTATTCATATGTTCATAAGCTTATGTTAGAGATTCATGAATAAGTCTTTTAATGTTCATCATGTTTAACAATGTTCATCACTTATTAAACATCTATATATGAAAGATCAAGAGATCATAAGGGCCTTACCACTAGCACAAGGCTAGGGAAGAACACAAGTGGTTGAAGATGATAAATGTAGAGGATAATAGCAAATGATGGAGGTCCTTCAAGATCTGCAAGCACCAAGCTTCCTTAATCACCTCCTTTCACCTTGAAATGAACTTGGAATGAATGGATGGTGGATGAAAGGTGGTGGTGGGTGTGTGTTTGTTCTCGGCCGAGAGGGTGAGGAGGAGAGGGAGAGTGATGGTGAAAGTGAAGTGTAGATGAGTATGATCCTCCATGTTCCTCTTATAACCATTTTATAGCTATTACCCAATGGTTTACATGTCTCATAGGTACATAACCAAATCTCTAAACAAATCAATTGAGATCTTATAAGATTAGGGAAAATCTTGGTGGGGTCACCCTTGGTGACCGTCCACATACATGGGGGGGGGGGTATCTAGTTGGGTTTTAATGATAAGTTAAGTGTTTAGTTAGGATTCCAAGTGTAATGGTTAGTGTTTATGTGTATCATGTGTTATATAGTGTGTTAGGGTGTTCGGGGATCATACCTAGCTTAGAAATAATAAAACAGTGCTTCTAGTGTAATTTTGGTGTTTCGGGTAGTGTCCGGTTGTTTGGTTAGATACCGGTTCGTTAAAGTGTCAAACTATTCCGTTTAGTGATCTTTAAGTACCCTTTTGTGACACTTTTTATTCCCGACACTTAGGAAAGCATTCAGGACCATTATGCCATATTTTTGCATGTTACTAGTTTGTTAAATTGCTGATTTTTTTCTGAAATATGCTGAATTCAGCACTTTGAGTGGGTTTTAGGCACTTTTCGGCACTTAAACTATCACCTAGAAAAGTAGTTTTGTGGTCCTTACTTCCCTACACACTATACTAGTGTAGTACGTAGTCTCTGGCTCATACTGGGCCTCAAAACACTGTCTGTCTATATACTGAACTCCCGTCAGTGCTTTTAGTTTGTGTGATAATGGTGCCAATTCTGTTCTGAGCATTAATAGAATTATATCGTGTTGCATGTAGTAATGATAAAAGTCTTGCAACATGAAATGCCATTGTATGTATATAACAGTAATCAGAAATTCATTTGTCTTGTAAACTAGATCATGCACAGTTATTAAAGCACAGATTACTGTTCAATTAGTGTACGGAATGTACGGAAAAGTAACAGTTGTCACAACAAAGTATTGTCGCATGTTAATGATGATTGGGCTTTCATTATTCTCCGACCCCAATTGCATTGTCTTACAAACTGCATTACATCGAAAGGGACACAGGGTCACCCTACCCTTGTCCAATAAGTATGTCAGTGTATCAAAGTCACGTAGTCAAAAGTGGTCTTCAAAAGTCTCCACAGTCTCGGCTCTTTAGTAGTGTCTTTACTCAGAAGTAATGCAATCCACATAAAACCAGAAACCAACTATACTGGTGACTGAGGTGGGGAAGGAAAGAAAAGCAAACTGCTAGCATGAGCGAGCTCCTCCTCGAGCTTTTATATACGTCGAAGTAATTAACTGATCTGATGCTTGATAGTAAAGAAACGAGCGTCAACACCTAAGAAAGGTGTAAGACCAGCAGGTGAGAGTGCAGAAGGAGACCGTGATGAACGTGGAGGATCAAAGTATACTGGCGTAGACAGGGTGGAGGACGTGGTGTCAGCTCAAGCTCCAAAATTCTACGACTCATACCCTCAAACTGTAGCTGATGTGACAGGGGCAACTCATTCCGTGTGTAGCCTCCATAATGTGAGGGATGGTAAGGGTCTTATATCAGCATAGTGTATGATAGGAACCATCGAAATGGCTCGTCCAGCGGTGTAGAGGTGAAAGTAGCAGATGGTGCGGCCTGTGAGGTTGGGGAAAATGCCGCTGTAGCAAAAGGATCGTCATGCGGGTGCTGACCTGGAGTACCTTTCTGGGGTGCGGGTATGTCCTGAAAGAAAGCGATAGGCATGTCAGCGCAATGGACGTCGGTATCCATAGGGGAAAAGGAGCAACATCAGCGGGTGCAGGTGCAGGAACAAATGTCCCAACAAAAGAAAAGATCGTCAGGTGTAGGTACTGGATCAGGTATAAGGGGTGCAATGTCTGGTAAACCAAAAGAAACATGGTCATGATCAAGCAAGGGCGCAGGATCAATAGGTGCAACATCAAGCTGACCCAAAAGGAACTGGAGCTGTCTCAGGAGCAGGCTCTAAGAAGGTATGGGATCTCGAGCAGGTGATAGTGCAGCAGTCATAGCGGTGTCGTCTTCCGAGTCAGTAACAAAAAGCGGTAACCTGACCGTCTGTAAAGCTGTAAATGTCGCAGACTCAAAGGAGTCTGAAATTGAGTGCATACCAGAATCAGTGGATAGCTTCATAACAGGGGTGTCAAGAAGTGAAGTTAGTAACAACGTTATCGTCTAACTTTCCATCATCATGGGCGTCATCAAGGGGACCATCAATATATATGTCAACGTCATTATCAACTACTCCTCGAGTAGCCAACCTTCGGGAGGAATGTCCATATGGGGCGCATCATCGAGGATTGGAGCCATGGTGTGCTCACCATCGGAATGACCAGTGATGAGGTGGTCATGGACTGGAACAAGGATGAGAGAAGGATCCTCGTTAAGGAAGCCATCAACAAGGGTAAATCATCATCAAAGTCTGGTAGCACAAACGGATGGAAGTCGTCCCCGTCCCTGGTCAGCATGTCAGGGTCACTCTCAGTGTCTGACGTAAACATCTCCGGCGCAGGTGCAATCTCATTATTTGTGGCGGTGGCCATAGGGTTGTCAATGTCTGACAACTCGCTCTCTGAAGAAGGTGACATGTGTGTCGGTGCATAATAATCATAGCATGTCTATTCATAGTAATCACTTAGTATTTTGCAAATAAGGACAATTCATCATGTAATCATGTATTCACATAATTCTTCATGAAACTTTCTATCATTCCTAGTCTCCCAGACTAAACTACCTAGTCTCCCAGACTAAACCAACCAGTCTCCCAGACTGAACCACCCAGTCTCTCAGACTGAAACACCCAGTCTCTCAGACTGAAACACCCAGTCTCTCAGACTGAAAACCCCAGTCTCTCAGACTGAAACACCAAGTCTCTCAGAGTGAAACACCCAGTCTCTCAGACTGAAACACCCTAGTCTCTCAGACTAACACACCTAGTCTCTCAGACTGACACACCCAGCCTCTCAGACTGAACTCCCTAGTCTCTCAGACTAAACCTCCTAGTTTCCCAAACTGAATTACCCAGTCTCTCAGACAGAATTATAAACATAAACTTTGAAATGTGTTTCGTGTCTTTTGTTTGTAAAAATGTTTGTTTCCTGGATATGGGCATTTTGTGTATGCAATGAAAACATGTTTGTAAAAACGTTTTTGTGAGAGCCCTAGTGATTGTAGTCTAGACTCGATAAGGAATCCTAGTTCGCTACAACCTGGCTCTGATACCAAGCTGTCACTCCCTGACTTTTGCGGAAGCGTGATTTATGGTGTGACCTTCTTAATACCATTGCATTCAATCATAACAACAACTATATGTTAAAACCATAGATTCGTCATCCATTAAATAAGTTTAAAATATAACAAAATTGTTTTGAAACGTAGACTTCAAATCCAAGTTTTACAATCGTACAAATTGTTTATGAGCTCATTAAGGACTCATCAAAAGATATTGAAAAATACCAAGGTTTGGAAGACGTGTCTCGTCCAGGAATAAGACACACTGACCAAACTCAAAGACCATGGATGACATCTTTATTCCTAACGCAGCATAAAAACTTCCAACGCCCGCCAGATCCACTTACTAATTCCCTGAAATACATGTAGTTTGAAAACATCAAAAAGAGTTGAGCGAGTTCATGTGTTTGTTTGTGTGTATGTATAAACCTTTGAAATCGTTGTAAGTATGTAAGTTTATAAGTCCCGGTATGAAAGTGTCACACCCCGAATATCAGAGCATTGGCGTGACTGGACTGGTATCTTCATTGCACAGCGGAAGCAAATAATCTAAGTCTTTTAGAAAATGAACGCCACTAAGTACTCGACTCCACATGGTTCTCCTATTCCAACCGTGCCTTGTCTTAGAAATGCAACCTGAGAAAGAAACATGCGAAAAAGTCAACATAAAGTTGAGCGAGTTCATAGTTTGTTTGTAAAAGATTTGAAATAAATCTTTTTGAATAACCGGTTTTTGAAGTATTGCTGAGAAAACGAATTTAAAATCATTTTCTTGTCATGTTATACGGAAACTTTGTGTTTGTAACGCATTATGTAACATGTATTCTTGTATAGATCAAGTATTTTTGTGTACACCACGTACATGGGGAGTACTTGTTGTGACTCCCTGTCGGAGTACTCGTTCTGACTCCTTGTCGGAATACTCGTTCTGATTCCTCATCGGAGTACTCGTCCTGACTCCTTGGCGGAATACTCGTTCTGATTCCTGATCGGAGTACTCGTCCTGACTCCTTGGCGGAATACTCGTTCTGATTCCTTATCGGAGTACTCGTCCTGACTCCTTGGCGGAATACTCGTTCTGATTCCTTATCGGAGTACTCGTCCTGACTCCTTGGCGGAATGGTCGTTCTGATTCCTTATCGGAGTACTCGTTCTGACTCCTTGGCGGAATACTCGTTCTGATTCCTTATCGGAGTACTCGTTCTGACTCCCTGGCGGAATACTCGTTCTGATTCCTTATCGGAGTACTCGTTCTGACTCCCTGGCGGAATACTCGTTCTGATTCCTTATCGGAGTACTCGTTCTGACTCCCTGGCGGAATACTCGTTCTGATTCCCTATTCGTGGCACGATTTCTCGTATCATTTCTCAAAACGCATCATACTTGGTTCTTGTCCTCACCAAGTGTGTTTCTTGTTATCTTACCATTTGTATACATTGTAACATTTGTATCTTGTAAACTCTTGTATTTGTATTTTCCCGTAGTTTAGAAAACTAGAACTCGTGTGTATGCATATTTCAAAAAATACGCTTGTTTGAAAAACCGGTATAAAACATAAGCTTTTCGTAAACCATTTGTGTCAGTTAAAACTTGCTTGTAAAACGGTTTAGAAATATGTACTTCTTGTATGCTTTGCAAAAAGTGCATGTCTTTCCACCCCGAAAACATTTATAAAAATGTAAAACCATAAAAGGTGGGGTTATGAACTCACCTGAATATTCCTGTGCAAAGCTAGCTAAATATGACTTCGCGATGTCGTTTCCAAGACGAGACTCGCTAGCGTGCATTCTACAATATTCCTACCACGGAATATTTTATAAGTTTCTAAATAAACGCAGTAATTAAACTACGTGTCATCGAGCTCTACCGGATCGTTGACCGAACGATCCGTTGATATGTTGTTAACTTATTAAAAATAATTAAGTTATACTTGTTAAGTTCCGCTTACTAAGTCTAGAAAGTACTTAGTTTTCGAGAAATTCGAATACTTAAATATTTATACAAAATATAAATATATCGATAGGATAGTGTTTGTCGTTCCGAGAAGTCATACGTGTATAAAAAGAGTATTTTTATGAGAATAACACATAGCAAACTCGTATTACTTATCGCGTCTTGTATGATACTCGTCGAAAGATATGTGTACGCCGTTTAGGCGTCTTGTAATAAATATAAAAATTATATTTATTTTATAAGAAAATTCGTGTGTTTGAAATAAATATACAACTATATTTATTTTGTAAAAACGAATTCATGTTGTACGATGTTTGAAATAAATAGATAAGTTATATCTATTTTATAAAAGAATTGTTGCTTTTGTTTGACGTTCGAAATAAATATATAAACTATATTTATTTGTTGTCGAAATAATTTCCGTATCGTTGTTTTTGTAAGTTGTAAGTTGTTGTCGAAAGAACTTTATATTCGTATCTTGTTTTTCAAAAGTCGATTTATATCATAAGCACGTTTTGTTTTATAATAAAACTCGCTTTATTTTACGGATTTCTCGAAAAACGGGCAGAGTTTCCTTTGTTTTTGGACGCCGACAACACAAGTTGTCGTCATTTTTCAAGATTCAACAATTGTCAACAAACAATATATGTGAAATTTTCGTCAAGTGCCAAAATGTAGATAATAACTAATGTATATACGTTAATGAATCGGGTCGAGCTCGCTTGTCACGTAAGAATTAAAATTATAAAGATAGCATAACGAAATAAATACACAGCTAATTTTTACCAAGTCTTCGCGTCGGGTTGTTGACCGAATCAACTCGCTGAGTTGACCGAGTCAACTGAGTTGACTCGGTTTGACAGAGTCGGCCGCACCACTTCAGGATCTGTCCCTTAACCCGAGACCCGAACCGAAATCTGAACCGCGCTGCTAACTGCTGTTGACCCGAGTTGACCCGAGACCAAAATCTGACCCGAGCCTACACTGTTGACTTTCTTTGACCAGTCAACCCTCCGTGTTGACTGGTTTGACCCGAACCCGAAACCCGCTGAACCTAACCACTGGTGTGGACCTGAACCAAAATCCTCATCTTCATCGCTGAGCATCATCATCATCGGAAAACCGTCGGTCAGAAACAATGACCGTCGGATAATTGAACTGACCGGCGGTCCGAGACTCCGACCGCCGGTTCTTTCTCTCTCTCTCGGTCTCTCTATGTGTAGCCGCCGCACCACCACCGGACAGTGGTGGTGGTGCTGCGATTGTGAATCGGAGAAGAAAAGGGGAGGAGGGGGGGTTGCTGGTCGTCGCTCAGAGACACCACCGCCACGACTCTCTCTCTCTTGAACGATGATTCGACGACACCACCACGCCACCGCCGCCTGTGGTGGTCTCGCCTCCGCTGTTGAACGATTCTCGCCGGACCATCGAGGAGTGGTGGCCGGCCCCACGAATGCCGACTGTTCCGTCGGTGGTTCTGGCCGCCAGAAAGAAACGAGGGAGAAGGAGGGAGAGATCGAGTAGGGTGGGTGTTTGGCTGTGCACAGTGGTTTGTGAATATGAGTTCTTTGTGTTTTTAATTTGCATATTTGTTGTATATGTGTAGATAAGACAGACTCAAGGTCTGTTAGTTTTAGGCCTGGTCTATTCGCACACGGCCTTTGTCTTTTTGCACACTCGAAGCGCCCCGCTTTGGCCATAGCGGGGCGCTTCGAGTGTGCAAAAAGACAAAAAGCGTTGGCTGGAATTTGTGTTTTTTTTTTTTTGAAATAGGTGGGATGTGGGTTAGTTTGGTAGTGTTTTTTGGAGGAAAAAATTGTATTTGAGTTTTATAATGGGTGGCCTTTATAATACGTTGTTTTATAATTACGTTTTTTTACGTCATTATTTTTATAGAACGTATATAATATAAGTGCGTCTTTATAAACTGTTAACCTAGTTTATTTTGTTAAATTAAACGAACACGTTAAATAAATTGTACAGAAAACCATAAGAATTAAACGTAAACAATCCAAAACCAACGTGATGTAAATAGAAGATTAACTGCAATATATATATATATATCAGTTTGTACATACAAAACAAAAAGGTACAACTGACTGCATAATACATAACAAAACACTATACAAACAAACTAAGATACTAATCCTCGTGCGGTGGGGACGGTGGGAGGGGAAGTGGAGGCAACCCAGCGAGCTCTCGTAGAGAAACGAGCGTCTCGATGATCCAGTCCTGGCGTGCGGCCTGGCGTCTGAGGCGCCGGTCGAAGTCCCGAGCCACCTCACGCGCTACCGGAGGCAGGTCAGCGTAAACGTGCTGCGGGTACTGTGGCAGCTCAGGAGCTGGCTGAACTGGTGGTACCGGGATCTCCTCGATATGCTCCTCCTGAGCCGGATCCTCTAATACAGGCTGAGCCTGAGGCTGAGGCTGAGGCTGAGCCTGAGGCTGAGCCTGAGCCTCAGCCTGAGGCTGGCCCGGGAACTCATCGAGTCCCAGAGCCTGTAGCTGAGCCTGCCGAGCGGCCGCCTGAACATCAGGAGGGGCCAACACTCCAGCCCTCACCTCAATAACAACCGGGATGACCTCCGGCACCGGCTCCGGTTGCCAAATCAGCCCGTCTCCGCCCCTAAACCTCAGACCAACATCAAAGCGACGGGTGATCTGCATGCTAGAAACTGACGCGCGGCCCAACCTGGTAGACGGGACCGGATCGGACAGCACCGGATCTCCCTCGGGCACGATCCCGAGCGAGCGTGCGATGGCGGTGATGTATGAGCCAGTGTGCACCCACCCGCGGAGCTGCCGGTGGTATGCTGTGGCAAAGTAATCTGTCAGGCTGGCTGCTAGATCGCAGGGCTGTCGTCGCAGTAGGCAGTGTAGAAAGAAAAGGTCACTGAGGTTGACCTTCTCCCTGCTGGCACCCCGCGGCACGATAGTTGCCGCGATAACATGGTGCAGGTATCGGAACAAGGGGTCTTTGATGGTGGTGGCCTTTTGCCAGGATCTCCCAAAGGGAACCCTGGAAATGGCCCTCCAGAAACTGATAAGCGTCTGCCTGTCCATCATCGTAACTGCCTGCGTATATAAATCAGTATCAAGCTCGGCCTCTGTGTACAAACCTGTATAAACAAATAATATTAAATAAACAAATAATAATAATAAACAAATAATATTAAATAAACAAATAACATTAAATAAACAAATAATAATAATAAACAAATAATATTAAATAAACAAATAACATTAAATAAACAAATGATATTAAATATAAAATAATAAATAATATTATTTAAACAAACCTGTATGGACAGTAAACTGCCGCACACTCATCTGAAACTCCTGACCGGCGAGACGGAATGTAACCTCGTGGACTGGAAAATCCGGGTCCTCCACGTAATCCGCCGGATGCGACGCGTATGTAAACGTGGAAAGAAACTCCCACGTACGCTCAGGGTACGAGTCCTCCATCGCTAACTCAAATAGGCGCGACCAAGGAGTATCTAGTCCAACTATCTCACGCGCCCGCGCGGCCTCTCCCACGGTCTCCAGCAGGCCCCAGTCTATCCCTACATGCTCCCCAATGGGGATGGTGCGCAACCTCGCGCATCTCCCCCTCGCCCGTGAACTCGGCGGAAACTGCAGGTACGGACATGCCGGCTCTCCCTGCTCTCCCTCATCTCCCACCTCTCCCTCAGCCTCCATATGCTCAATCTCGTCATCGGAGGAATCCATCCCTGCACGTTGAAATAAAAAAATAATATTAAATATAAATAATAAATAAATAATATTAAATATAAATAATAAATAAAGAATATTAAATATAAATAATAAATAAATAATATTAAATATAAATAATAAATAAATAATATTATTTAAACAATTTAAATAATAAACAAATAATATTAAATATAAAATAAAAAACAAATAATATTAAATAAAAAAAATTTAAAATGAACCAAAGCGCCGCGCTTTGGCCTCGGCGCGGCGCTTTAGTTCTTCGTTTTGAAGAACAGCCCCAGCTGATCGATCATACCGCCCAAATCAAACAAAATTCAAACAAACTGAAACAACTAACTTGAACCAAAACAATAAATGAAGTTAGATCGTACCTTTTAGCGGTTGAAAGCTTGAAAACGTTGATGATCCAGCTCAAGTGTGTGTAAATCGCACCTTTTGTGTGTGTTTTGTGTTTTGTGTTGAAGTGGGGGAGAAGCTGCCCCGCTTCAGGTATAACGAGGGACCAAAGCGCCCCGCGCTTCAAGGGTAAAGCGCTTAGCTTTGGTCATAGCGGGGCGTTTAAGGCCTTTTTTTATTTTTTTTAAACTGTTTTTAATTCACAAACGCGTCGATAATAGTCTAAATTTTACGTTTTTTCCATTATACATCATTTTTTATTATATATGGACTATACTGCAAGTTCCGGATCAAATCGGTTACGTGTGATGTCTTATTCCGTTATATCGTATCATTTTGGTTTGAAAGCACAAGTACTCCTGTGAGAGGTGTTATGTGTATCAGCCGCCTACCGTACATGAACATGACGTATTTTTTCATTAATTGTAGTATTATGATGTATATTGTCATTAATTGTAGTATTATGATGCATATTGTCATTTTGGGTCGTGTCGGTGACATTCGGTTTTGGACGTGATGTAACGCATATATTGAACAAACACAAACGTGATTATTATTAAACACATTTAACCTACATCGTGAACATATGGGGTTACATTAACGTCAGGGGCACGATACGTAAGCATTTCGTACGTGTTGATCTGATCCCTGTATAATGTATGCTAGGCTGCTGCGCGCTCTGTTCTGTGTGCTGTCCAGAGTGGGTTTGGGGGAGGCATTGGATAACAACCTCCAAGCTCTACATGTATGAAATGCCCATGGTCGACGAACACAACCGCAACCACCAGGTGAGGTTCCTCAGCTTCGTTTGGCCCGCCCAGCAGAGGGAAAATTGTACAGCTCCCACGCATGTCGAAGGTGTGAACAATCACACCGTATCGTTGGGCAATAAGAAACCCCGTCTCAGGCATCGTCATGTAATTTTCGATATCTGCTCCTCCCACCCCATTGAAATTGATCCGTCTAAGCAGCGCATCATAATGTCCTATGTTTTCCGGATCGAAAAACTGCCTCCAAAGCGATTCGTTCGTACGTAACTCCTTTATAAGTTGTTTCCGGATCATCAAATATGAATTTTGTTTCACTCCTAACCCAACAGCCACCGATCGAAACCCACAATGACCATCTGGTTTCACGTCCTTTATTCTAACGATGTATGGATGGATCACTTCGGGAATCTGAGATGCGTAGTTGCGGATCGCTATATCCGTCTTAGGACCGAGCTTGATCATCGGGAAATCAGGGTGCAGGTTGATCGGTTTGGTATTCTTTTGTCTTCTAGAATCTTCGAGTGATATGTACGAGCTGTGACGGGGAAGATCATCTGAGGCCTCGACCCAAGTTTCTTCCGACGGAATGTACGAGCTTTTTCTAGCGGCTTCAACCTTTCTTTCTTCCTGCGTTTTCAATGTTGGGCGACCACGAGTTTTCTTCAGAACAGCAGGAGGTTTTTTGTTATTGTTCCCTGGATTGAGGATTTGCTGAAACTTTTCAAAGAAGCTCCTTTTCACTTGAGGGGGTGTTGGATCGATCTTTTGTTTCAATTTTTCAAATTCCGCGTCTACATCGATATCCTCTATGTTTTTCTTTGCAGGCTTGAAGTTAAGCTTCTTCCAGAACACGTCTATGTGTGTGATCCGGAGTTGCTGACCTGTGGATGAAAACAAATTAGGTGGCAGAATCATAACGAGAAAGGTCAAAGATATTAATTACCTTTATTTTCCAACTTTTCCAAACGACAGGCACATGGCAAACCACAGCTGGTAAAAAGTTGGCAACCACAGCTTGCACCGTAGGCTCTCAACCCGTCTTCCTTACGTTTTAGTTCCCTACTCAAAAGCTCAATCACATATATTGAAACCTTTCTGAGAATATATGCAAGCATGGGCTGCTTCTTGTGGTGCATCATCACTTTTCGGAGGCTTGTTTCAAAGCTTGTACTAATCTCGGTGTATTGTCTATCAACAACATGATCAACATACAGTACAAGTTTATCCAGTGTGTTGCGATGACTTGGAAAGTGACTTTTTAGTGTTGCATGCATGCCCTCAACCCTGTTGGTCGTAGTTTGGTGAAAGTTGATAGTTTTGTTAATCTAGCATGATACAAACTTTTCACGGTACGGATCCAACCAGGATTTCTTCAAATAATCAAAAACCTCTAAAATTAAAAAAAACGTAAATAGTCAGTTTTTGTTATTATATAAAATTTGAACATAATTATGTAAGAAATACCTACGTTCACGGTCATCTTCTTTCAGCTGTGCTTCAAGGTTTTCCAAGTTATACCTGTATATTTCCTCGGTCGTAGACTCGCACAATAACCAAAATGTACGTACGAATTCTTTCCATTCCTTGTCAGAGAATTTCTTCTTGCTGTTCTTATTAATATTTTGTTGAATATGGAACCGACAAAGATACTTATGCGCTTTTGGAAAAACTTGTTCACACGCGTTCATTAGCGCAAAATCCCTGTCTGTTAAAATCACGCGCGGTTCCATACATCCTACCAGCATAGACTTGATCCTCTGCAACACCCATAGGTAGTTCTCTGACTTCTCAGCGGAAATTACCGCACAAGCAGCCGTAAACGATTTGTTTGTCGACGTCATGCCTACGACCTGAACAAATGGCAGGTTGTACATGTTCGTTTTGTAGGTGGCGTCAATCATTAGCACATGCGGGAAGGCACACCACATATTGAATGATCTTTCGTGAACAAAGACGACATCTTCAACTTCGTTTGATATCTCATTCGTGCGCATGTAATAAGTGTAATTTTTTTCGAGAAGAATGCTTTCAAGTTTTTGCATCGGAGACTTACTGACATTTTTTTCGGCGTTGATCTTCTGAACAGCGTTGTGTATATCTTTCGGAATAAGCTTTCTAGCCGGATTTTTTTTTGTCAGCGTTCGCCAGATACTTTGGTTGGGAATGTCTTGCTCTGCCAGCTCCTTAACCAGTTTTGTATCATCCGAAGAAAGCCTTCTCGCATACGCGTGACCCTCTAAGTTTTCAATAGGAGTGTGGTTATGCTTCGCCTTCGTCACCTCGATCCTCCAAACACTTCCGGATGATTCCGAAAACCCGATCATCTCGAACGGGCAGCCTATTTTCTTGCTACCCGTTTTCCTCTGTGTAGCTATACTCTTATGCTCCCCACCAAAAGTACATTGAAACCAAATCTTGTAATTCTCTCCTCTTTTATTCGACCTCTTAGTCACAATGAGGTAACCGTTGTCTTTTGCCGTGTCTTGTACCCAACGCACCAACTCTTTACGTGACGAAAAGGTCTGCGTCGTATCAAACGAAAACGTAACCGGGTAACAGCCTTCCTCGTCAACAGACACATCCCCCGGCTCACCATCGTCACCGAGGTCCGAATATACTTGATGTTCAAAGTTGTGCTCGCCACCGTAACCGAAATTCGAATAACCTTGTAAGCTCTGTTGACAACCGTAACTGTCGTTTGGACCACACTCCTGCTGTACAAAGCTGTACTCGCCACCGTAACCGAAATTCGAATAACCTTGTTGTGCGTAAGGGTCCTCCACAGGGGTATTCAAATCCAGCGTCACCGTGTTATCACGATAACGAATGCCAGATACAACCTCTGCCTCCCTCAAGTTGGACGAGACCGGTTTCTCATACGAGTCAGAAATAGCGGTCCCCTCGTAAGAATCAGGAACAACTGTCTCGTCAGAATATTGACCGAAAATATAGTTGTTTAACCACGACATCATTTTTTGTAAACAACAAACAACAAAACACTCGAATACCCACGTATGTTTGTAAACAACGTGAAGAAGAAGAACGAGCTTTCTGCTGAAGAAGAACTTCAATCAGTAGTTTGCTTTTAAAAGTGAAAAGTTGGATCGAAGCGCCGCGCTATGGCCAAAGCGCGGCGCTTAGGGTTAACGACAAAACATGTCAATCAGCTTTATGTCAGTCAAACAGTAGGGAATGTCTCAAACGTCAATCGAAGCACTTTTGTCGATCATAGCGCCGCGCTATGGCCAAAGCGCGGCGCTTTGAGGTGTGAAAATAATTTTGTCCGTGTGTTAATAGCATGACCCTAGTTTTATTTTGTGTGTGGGTGATTGTTTGGTTTTATACCCCATCATGTGGGTATTGTCTAATATGATTTCCTCTTGTTCAATGTATAAAGATCTACTGATATCCCATGAAGATTTAGGCAAAGATTGATAGAGATCTTATGTTTTCAATTTATGAGACACAAATCCCTTGTATGGATTTTATGTGTACCATCAAGATCTACAAAATCTTTTGTAGAGATTTTGATAAGATTCTCAAATCTTTTATAAGATTTTGAAGATATCTAATATATTATGTGCAGGCTTAGGCTTGTGGGTTTTGGGCTTGGGCCCAGGGCCTACAAGCCCATCTCATGTGTAAGTGGCCCGTAATTCCTACGAGGCCCGATATATCACAATCCAACTCCATAAGCATAAAAATATTCGTGTCACATCCATATTTGTCGGTGTCGTCAGTATTTCGTACGGTTTCAGTCCGTTGCCATTTGATGTTTCGCAGATTCCACACGAATCTTCATACGCGTACTGTATAGCTGAACAAACGTTCCTGGGGCACTCCAAGGGCCTGGTTAAGTTAATTAGCGTCGTAAACACTATTTATTATCGCGTTAATCACCTGTAAATTATGTAATTAAGAGTCGTAAATCACCGGTTGTCACAGAAAGCAACAAGGAAGCAGATCAATTAATGTGTAGCTAATACATTAATATACTTGACATGGTGCAGGAAGACTCAAACCTAGCAGACTTTATACCGGGCTTCCGGCTGTAAGACATAGTCACCACATGGCCCATTCGGTGGACTCATGGATGGGGCTCGCTACACCCAGATAGATCTATCACTCCTGTCCCTCGGTCCTACTGCGAGGATTAATGGCCTTAAGTATGCGCCTACCCATTCACATGATCTACTGTACTTTCCTTAGTTAACCATACCAATTGTATTTGTCTGTAAGCATTTGTAATCGTTTGAAACATGTACTTCACCCCCAAAGTTATAAAACTGAAAACAGTTAAGAGAAAAGGGGGACATGAACTCACAGTTTTGCGTTCCTTGTATCCGATGTAACTCAAAGCTTCCTCTAGAACGCACGACTACCTACATGCGTACTACGGTCCGTTAGACGAGCGGGTCGTGCCTTGTCTTAGTATTGATTAGTGCCTTTGAGTTACGTTTTAAAGTTTCCTCGTTATTATTCCAAGTATATAATTATTTGTTAAAATAATAATTATTTTAACTTAAATTATATTTATTTAGTTTTGGAATAACTGTTAAACAATATTTTCGTAATAATACTTCTCAAGTATTTATATCCGTATTTCCTTCCCAAGGATGGGGATATCTGATACATGTGTATTCATATTCTTGTATTTGTATAACTTGCCATGTATTGGCGTCGTATTCCGGCGTGTATTGTTTTTAATAAGTATCCAATATATATTTCAAGAAGTATTCCTTAGAAAAATTATTCCTAATTTTTCTTTTGGCAAAAATATTTGTAGTTCCAAAACAATATATTTTCAAGTCTCACTTAGAAAATATTTATAAACTTATTTTATCCAAAAATCATGTATTACGAGTTTATCTGAGAAAATATATATATTTATCCCAAAAATCATATATCCTCTAAAAATTCCAAGAAAATATATTTTTACTTCCCAAAATAATAGATTTTCTCCTTGTCGAAAATATGATATAACTTAGTAATATTTACAAAAATCATATTTTCATTTCTTGTTTCCAAAATATTATTCACCAAAGATATACTTATAAATGTATTTTCTGGAATATTTTGTAAGTTACATTCTTTCGTTCGGTTTGCCAATATCTGGTGTGTAACTTGTGTATTTATTCCTTACGATTTTTGGTAATATTCTGGATTGTAATTTCTTGGTATTTTGTCAAGTTATATTATTTTAACCCTAAAATAATATAACTACTACACAAAGCATACAAATATACACACACATCGTGTCTTTAATGTAAATATATATTCTAAATACATATTTATCCATTTTTATTTATAAAAACCAACCTCCAATACTTGCATTTTTGTTACAAAAATTATGGCAAAGTTTATATTGAAACCAATAGTTAAAATACACTTGTAAATATTTGTTTAGAAAATATTTTTCTAAGTGTTTATATTTTTATAAAATTTTTGTCATAGTTTCCCCTAAAAATGGAGATGTCCATGCTATCAAAGCATATCATTTTCTTTTTAAAATCATCACAAACAATCAACAATCAACCCTAAACAACTTACACTTACCAAGTGCCAAAACAATGCTATTTACATAACAATCATGAACCTGAACATTTAAAAAAAAACTTGTAGTAACTTGGTAGTGTGTTTAGTAGGTTTAGTTACCCTTCAAAAAGTGGTTACTTGTTTGTAAATCTCGTTCTTGTAAAGTTTAGTCTTTTACAACTTACTAGATGATTTTTCCAAAAATCATTCTTTTGAATTTTTCTTGCAAACAATGTATTCTTATACTTGTTTCACCACTAGAAACATGGTTAGTTTCTTTAAAAACAATGTTTATGTAAATCTTGTGATTTTGGTCTTCAAGTTCATGAAAACATAAAGCATGCTGATCTTGGTCTTTCACAAGATCACCACCTTAACTTACTAGATCATGTGTTAAATCACAATCTAGTAGGTTTCATATGATGTCTAACATCACAAACACAAACAATCAATCATCAAGAAGCAAAACAATACTAATCAATATGTATTCTTATTTTATTAAGCTTATGTTAGAGTTTTAAGTTCATGGTTCTTGATGTTCTTCATGATTTTCATCACATATAATCTTTTAACCAACTAAATATGAAGTATCAAGGGATTATAAGAGCCTTACTACTAGCACAAGGCTAGGGATGAACTCAAGAAGATGAAGATGATAAACTAGGTGGTTAATAGCAAATGGTGGAGGTCCTTCAATCTCCAAAGCCACCAAGCTTCCTAACTTAGCTTCTTACACCTCTAGATCACCTTGGAATGTATGGAAGAAGCTTGAAAATGGAGGTAGGGTGGTGGTGAGGTGTGGCCGTGACCAAGGAGGAGAAGAAGAAGGAGTTTTGTGTTGGTGAGTTATGGAGGAATGAAAGGGAATGCACTTGTGAGTAAAATAAATAAACTTCCAACATCTTGTTAACCATTATGTATTATGTTTCACAAGTACTAAACAAGATCTTCTACAAATAAAATAAGATCAAGGCAAATCAAAATGAATCAAAGGAAATCAAGGGTGGGTCCAACCTTGTGACCGTCAAGTTAGGGGGGGTACTAGTTGAGTGGTGATGATAAGTTAGAGGATCTTGTTAGATTCTAAGGGGGTTTAGTTAGTGTTATAGTTAATATGATGTTATATAGTGCGTTAGGGTGTTCGGGGCCCATAACTAGCTCAGAAATATTAAAACAACGCTTCTGGTATATTTTTGATGTTTCGGGTAGTGTCCGGTTGTTTGATTAGATACCGGTTAGTTAAAGTGCTAAACTATACCGTTTAGTGTTCTTTATGTACCCTTTCATGACACTTTTAATTCCCGACACTTAGGAAAGCTTTCAGGATCATTTAGTCATGTTTCTGCATAATATTAGCATGTTAAAATGCTGATTTTTGCTAAATTGTGCTGAATTCTACACTTTATGTGAGTTGTAGGCACTTTCCGGCACTTAAACGATCACCTAGAGAAGCAGTTTTGTGGTCCTTACTTCCCTACACTCTATACTAGTGTAGTACTTAGTTTCTGGCTCATACTGTGTCTCGAAACAACGTCTGTCTATGTACTGAACTCCGTCAGCATTTTCCCGGTTTGTCTGTTAACTATGCTAACTGTGCTTTGTGCATCATTTATGTCAAAATGTTTGCATGAAGTCAATGATGTGTCACTTGCAATATGTGATGCACATGTAAGTATAATGCAGTAATCAGAAAGCAATTCAAGTTATAAATTGTAAATCAGCACAGTACTTAGGCACTAATTATCATTTAATAATTATACGGATGCATGCAAATTTGACGGTTGTCACAAAAAATCTTTACGCCAAGACAAAAGTAAGGCAAACAAAAGTTTAGGAAAACCTAAGGCCCCAAGATAAAGTTAATATCATCAATACATTCCATTAATAGTCCATAACATTAACAGATCTAACGTTTCCCAGAACTCCTAACCCCAATCATTTATTCTGAGAAGTGCAGGTCTTGCAAATTCTACCCAATCTACTCATCCTGTATCAATTTGGGTCTTCCTATGCTCCCCCTTCCACTGTGAGCGTTTCCACAGTTCTTACTAGGTTAATAATCTATCTTATCTCCATATGCCCAACCCATCTCAATCTCCCTGCATTACATATCAAAGATACATGCCACCCTTGATTTTTTTTTCGAAAACTTCATTTGTAATCTGGTTTATCTTTGTGCACCTACACATCTACCTTAACATCCTCATATATGCTACTTCTAGCTTTTGCAACTTGTGTCTTCTCAAAAGCCCAACAATTGCTTCCATATAACCTTGGATCAAACTACAAACCTATAATTTTTTTCTTTTAATATTGTTGGGAACCTCTTGTCACACAGTACTCCTTTGTTGCTCGCACTTGCACCAAGCTTTCTTTACACTGTCGCCCACAACATTGTCTATATTCCCATCACTATGTGAAATCCGAAGTGTGAAATTCGATATTTGAACCATTATCAGTAAGCACTCGGTAGTAACTTTGATACTACCAAAGTTCAGAGTTGCTAGCGAGGTTCAAATACCCTACCAAATCATTACCACTCACTTTTAAACAAAATCATTACCACTCACAAAAAAGATATTGCCATTTTGAGGTTTACATCTATGTTTATGTCTATGATAAAAGGCCTATTGATATTAATATTGATAAGTTTGTTTGGGGTAAAGAGACAAGTACTTCAATAAATGAACTAACTGTGACAACTGTCAAAAATTCAGGTATCCGTACGATTAATTAACCATGATTAGTACTTAATGACTGTGCCGAATTACAATTAACTGCTTACTAATTATTGCCATATACAAACATGTGCATCACATATTGCTTGATGTCATATCATTATCGCATGATAGCTTATTGACTCAAATGATGCACTAAACACAGTTAGCACGGTTATCTGATAAATCAGGAAAATGCTGACAGAACTCAGCACATAGACAGACAGTGTATTGCAACACAGAATGAGCCAGAAACTAAGTACTACACTAGTATAGTGTGTAGGAAAGTATAGATCACAAAACTGCCTTTCTAGTGATAGTTTAAGTGCTGGAAATTGCCTAAAACTCACCCAAAGTGCTGAATTCAGCAAAATTCAGCAATAATCAGCATTTTAACAATCTAAATTTATGCAGAAATATGGGTAAATGGTCCTGAATGCTTTCCTAAGTGTCAGGAATCAAAAGTGTCACAAAAGGGTACATAAAGTACACTAAACTGCATAGTTTAGCACCTTAACGAACCGGTAACCAACCGAACAACCGGACACTACCCGAAACACCAAATTTACACTAGAAGTACTGTTTTAACATTACCAAGCTAGTTATGGTCCCCGAACATCATAACAGCTCCTAAAATATCTAGTAACTAATATAACTAACTAGATACTTGGTTTATAACCTTAAATTAACTAATCTAGTTTAACCCAAATCTACTACCCCCCCCCCCCCATGTCTACGGCCCCAACGAGGGACCCACCTTGTTGATTTTATTTCAATATTAAAATGGATATGCATGTGCTTTACTAAACATAATACACAAGAGTTAAAGTGAGAACTTGGGTTATAAGAATGCACATAAGGGTTCTAACCTCATAACTTACACACACTTAACACACACAAATTCTTCTCCTCTCCCCCTTGGAGCTCTCGGCCGAAGACACCACACCACACAACCATCATCATCTTTCATTCTTCATACATTCTACATATATACAAAGGTGTTAGAGATCATACAAGGAAGCTAGGAGCTTTCGGAAGTGCAAGAACCTCTTTCATTTGCTTTTATCCACTTGATCATCCCTAGCCTTGTGCTAGTGGTAAGAATCTTGATCTTGCTAGTTTACTTCTATTTTAAGTGGTTAAAAGAAGAATCATACTTATAATCTTGAAGAACACTAAAGATCACAAGAAGTAATCTTGAACATAAGCATGAATAATAAAGAAACTAAGTTGTTTATGTGTTGATTTGCTTGATGATTGTCGTTTGTTCATATATTTGATGTTGATCATCATATGATCTTGCTAGATCATGATTAAAAACAAAATCTAGCAAGATGAGAGAATAGAAATGTTGTAGGATGATAGATCATCCACACATAAAGCATGAACTTGAATGAACAAGTGGTTTTCTTGAAAAATAATGATCAAAGTAAGTTGTTAATCATATAGATCTAAAGATTTATGAATGGTTTTTCAAAGAAACCAAGTTAAAAATATGGGTTTCATTTAATCTTGGTTCTTACATAAACAAACATTATTTTTGGTGGTTAAACAAGTGTAGGAACACTTGTGTAACAAGGAAATTTCATAAAGAAACATTTTTTAGAAATGATGATCACAAGTTGTAAACATCTATATTCTTTAAAAATTAAGTTTTTAAAGAACTAATCACACTTTAGAAGGTAACAAGGCTTACTAAGAACACTAGTAAGTTCCTACAAATTTTTACAAAGATTCAAGTTCATGAAGTAGTAGATTATGCATGATTTTGG
Source organism: Helianthus tuberosus (assembly GCA_030545235.1). NCBI lineage: Eukaryota > Viridiplantae > Streptophyta > Magnoliopsida > Asterales > Asteraceae > Helianthus > Helianthus tuberosus. The sequence goes on from CM060443.1 coordinate 105,581,294, forward strand.
CAAAGTTGGTAAGTAAAGGTTGATTATTATTGTTTGTGAATTGATTGTGATGATTTTTACAAAAGAAAATGATATGCTTGAAAGCAAGGGAACCTCCATTTTTAGGGGAAACTATGGCAAAATTTTCTAAAAATCTAAACACTTATAAAAATATTTATAAACATGCACTTACAAGTGTATTTTCAACCATAAATTGTTACATTAACGTTGCCATAATTTTTTCTACAAAAATTATAATTATTGGAGGTTGGTTTTTATAAATAAAAGTGACTAAATATGTATTTAGGAAATATATATTTAGAAGACACCATGTGTGTGATTATTTGTATATTATGTGTATTAGTTATATTATTTTAGGACTTGAAATAATATAATACATCAAAATACCAAGGATTAGAATCCAAAATATTACCAAAATTCCAAGGAATAAATATACAAGTTGTACACAAAATATTGACCAAAATTCCAAGGAATAAATATACAAGTTGTACACAAGGAATAAATATTTTCAAAATTCCGAGTGCTAAACATGATGAACAACAGGTTTGGGAAAGTTTGTTTGAAAAAAGAAAAATGATATTCTTTCAAGTGGTCATCAAAGATTTTAAAATGTTAAATCATTTTGATCGATACCTGCAAGTGATTTATAAATTTGTCAAATTATTAAAATTTGGAAATTTATTTTGAGGAAGAGACTGTGCAGGTTAGCCAGGTTTCGATTCTTATAGCTAAGCAGAGTTTGAGCCAGATTCCAGATCCAATTGCTACGAAGAGCCAGGAGACGACCTGAACCTGTGGAAATGCTATGACAGATTACGATCCCTGATCAACTTAAGGGGGAGTCTGCTAGCAAAGGGGAGTCTGAAGATAGAAGAGCCAGTTTCGAATCCTGCTGTCCGAGCTAGTTGCTGTTGCTGAAGAGTGAGAGAAATAGAAGATTGAAGATTGAAAAGATCATCATTCAAGGGGAAGTTTGAATGGTAAAGAGCCAGGTTGAGATCCTGGAAAAGAGAGAGAGAAGAAGAGAAAAGATTGAAGGACGCTTACACTGTCAGATACTTTGGAGAGAGCATGATGACTGATCAAAACTGAAGATGTGACATACCGAAGACTCGACACTGAAGACTTCGTCAACATCCAAGGGGGAGTCTGTTGGTGCATATATCTGTCGACTTCGTCTTGTATCGAGTCTTGTAAATAGAATGATAGATCAGGGCACGAAATACGAGTAACAAGTAGAAGGAAGCCATTTCACATGAAATGGATGTTGTGGCCATTTCGCACGAAATGGCACTGGCCATTTCGTGTGAAGCCCATCTCGTGCGGAATAGAACTCCTATATATAGCTGCCTTGTCATTTCATTTGCAACAGTTTTGATTTCGATGCCGAGGTGCTGTCGAAGTGTCTACTGCCTGTAAAATGTTGTTATATCAATATACAAGACAATTAAAGTGATTCCGTGTGTAAATCAAGCTGATTCAAAGTCGATACATTTGTTTCTGCCTCTCATATTGATTAGAACTCTTCTGAACGACTCGTTTTGGTCGTGCAAATGATCCTACAAGTGGTATCAGAGCTCAGGAGGAAGAGTTCTTACTGATTCAGCTTGATTTCATCATAATTCTAACTTCTACACCTTCTTTTACAACATTTTTTTAGAATTAAACAATATTTTACGGTTAAAATGGATTGAATTTCACATATAACGTGCGAAACACAGTTTTAGACAATCTTTGAAAGAATCAGACTTAAAATCGGCCTAAAACCTGATCAATTTGACAAAAATCTGACCGATTGGGTGACATCAGCATCTCATTTCGCACGGTTTGGGTTATATTTCATTCATTTCGCACGAATTGGACGATAGAGACATCATTTCGTACGAAATGGATCTCCACTTCGCTTGAAATTGCCATTTCGCTTAAAATTGCCATTTCGCTTGAAAGGAACCCCATTTCGCACGAAATGGTCTGTTAGAGAATCATTTCGCTTGAAGTGGTTCATTTCGCACCAAAGGCATTTCGCACCAAAGTCAGTTCGTTTGAGATCCCATTTCGTTTGAACCTCCAATTCGCTTGAACATTGTGTTTTTGTGAACTTTCAACACTGAAACATGGAAGAAGAGTTTTACAACGCGTTTGCTACTACTCCAGCTGCTCCAATTACTGTTGCCGAAACTCTTGAAATCGAAAATGAAATGGGAACGTCTCAAAAGCCTCCAAAGCTTATGTACATCGAGGATTTTAAAGGATGGCAAAACCGTTTTGAAACATGGGTGCAGGCTTATAAATTTGATGCATGGGTTTCATTGGACAAAGATTACGTTAAACCGACAGATGACCGTGGAAATGAAAATCGTTAAGTGATTATTCAGCGGCTGAGAAGTTAAAATACACCAGTGAAAAAATGATGATTAGCATTCTCCAACAAGCGGTAAAAGAAGATATCTTTGTTTTGCTTCAACATGAGGACACTGCTAGATCAATTTGGTTGGCGTTGATTCAAAAGTTTAAGGGAAGTGCTGATATGATAAAAAATAAATGTGCATTACTAAAGAAATCTTTTGATATGTTTACAGCTTATAAAGGTGAAACGACTAAGAGGACTATCGATAGATATTGTCATCTTGTCCAGGAAATGAAAAGATTAGAAATCAAAAAGGAAGATGATGAATGGGTTGATAAGCTATCTGATGCGTTACCACAAGATAAGTGGGGAACATATTTGTTGATTCTAAAGCATATGAGAAAATCTGAAAGTATGAATCTGTGCAAGTTCATTCAGAAGCTTGAAGAACATGAATTAGATGTTCAGAAAACTGCTATCATGAATAATCCAAATGTGCAACAAGATGATAGTTTATACTATAGAGGAAGCAGAGTTGAGACTACTCCGAGTCCGAAAATTCAGACCGCATTCAGTGTTGATGGTACTTCCGGAACAAATGTTAGCACTACAACTCAGAGTGGTGGATATTCGTCATCGTATTCAAGTTTTGATCCAAATTTCTCAACACCAAGTTCTCAACGACAGAGTTCAACAAATCTGCAATGCAATGTGACATTAAACATACAAAATGGTCAAAATCTCTCTCCAGAAATTGCTAAGCAACACATGGCATCACTTGTTACTATGTTGGAATCTTATGAAAGCTTAGTTTCTGGAAGAATTGGAAATCCAATGCTCACTAAAGAGGATTATGACCAGATTGATCCTGAGGAACTTGAGTTGATGGACCTCAAGTGGTGTTTAGCCAGTGCTGTAAGAAGAGCAGAAAAATTCAAACAAATCACCGGTAGAGATGATCTTCGTGATGCTGCAACATCTTCGTTAAGGTTTGATAAATCAAAGGTTACTTGTTTTCGTTGCAGACAAAAGGGGCATTTTAAACGAGAGTGTACAAACAAAGAAGCAACAGGAAGACAAGATCCGTTTGGAAACAACGATTATCATCGAAAAGCGATTTATCATCAGATTGCTCAACAATCGTCATTATCTCGTGCTATTGAAGATGGAAAGAAGAAAGCTTATCTAGTAAATCAAGATGATGAAAGATTGGCAGAAGGATTTAGCTGAGACAAATACGTTCCTGCTGATTCAGCATTTGTTGCTCGAATCTTGGAAGAAAAGTCAATCAAATCTAAGCCAAAAAGAGAGAAGATTTTCAGATCATCAGAAAGTAATGAAGATACTGATGATGAGGAAGAGTATATTAATACAGCTAGATAAAATTTGGACTCATTTAGTTTTAATTTGTTTTTTGCAGATAAGATCGAGATGTTGAATAAGAAAAAGGCTGCTAGACTGGAGAAAGAATTGGAAGCAAAAAGGATTGCTGAAGAACAGATTCAAGTTCAGATGGAAGTTGAAAAGGAAAAAGTTGAAGAAAATTCAACAGAAAAAGTCGGAGTTGAAGAAAGTGAAGTAAAAATAAAATTTGATGAAGAACCGATGAGTGAAAAGGTGATTGAGAAAATAGTTGAAGTTGAAAAAATCATCGAAGTTGAAAAAAAAGTCGAAGTTGAAAAAATTATCGAAGTTGAAAAGATCGTTGAGATCACGAAACCTTGTCTGAAATGTTTGAAACCATGCAAAGATTGTGAGGAGAAAGACAAGAAGTATCGTGAACTAGAAGAGTTGAAAGAAAAATTGTTGTTTGATGTGAAGTATGTAAAAGAATCATATGATGTGCTGAACAGAACGGTTGATAGTTTGAACAAAACAAACCTAGAAATGGGAGCTGCTGAAACGATGATGAGTTCAACATTAATGACTAAGCAGAAGGTCATCAATGAGTATATTGAAGATTGTGCAAAGCTGAAACAGGAGTTGGAGACTGAAAGGATTGAGAATGAAAGAATCAGACAATTGCTGATGAGTTATACATCTTCTGATTATTTGATTGATAGAGTTTATCCTACTGTTGCAAGTCTTGAAGCTTTTCAAGTTAAAAAGACGGAAGAGGATACTGGTAAGAAACAAAGTGTCAAGTATAACAAGTGTCCGCCTCCGATCTGGGAAAGTTATTCTCCCAGAAAACCAAATGAGTAGCAATTAAAAAAGGCAGTCAACATAAAGTTAAAGTCTGAAACCATTGATGAATTACCAGACAACATTGACGTCACATTCACAGCGTCTGACACTGATCATGAGTCTGAGTTATTAAAGAAAGTGGTTGATCAGGTGTTGGATATGGATGAAGAGTCAAAGTCGGAGTTTAAATCTGAAAGTTCGAGTTCATCAGACAAGAGTCCGAGTTCACCGGTCAAACGGGTTTACAATAAAGAATTTCTGATATCGAAAAATAAATTGAATGACGAAACATTCAAAGTTGCATATACTTTGAATGATTCTGACAAATTATTTTCTGATGAAGAATTTCCAATAATAAGTGTTAAAACTGAAAGGATCAACAAGGTTTTCAAATTAACAAAAATTAATATTTCTGAAATAAAAAATGTAAATCTTAATGAAAAACCTAAAAAATACACTTCAAGAGTTCAACAAAGATTGAACAAGAAAAAAGGTTACAGTTCTAGTTCTGGTTTTCAAAAGAAACCAAACCATAACAGTAATTTCAAAAAGAAAGGTTTAGGTTTCATTCCCCCAGAAAATCATAAAAATGAGAAAACTTATAAACCAAAAACTAAATTTGTTTCAGGAACAAGTTCAGAAGAAGAAGAGAAGAAACCATTCTGGAGACAGACAAACAAAGAGTTTCTCACCGAAAAAAAGAAGAATATGGTGAAGGAATCTGAGAATAGATTTGAATGAAGAACCTGTTTCAAATGCCAAGAAGTTGGACACATCGCTTGGAATTGCCCAAAGTCCACTTATACAAAACAGGGAGTTACTTCTTGTGACACCTGTGTCACTTCAACCACTAAACAAATACCAAACCAATGAAACATCATATTTCATACTTGGTATTTGTATAAATATGTGTATCATTTGCACATATCAATTCTTGTTCGATTTTAAGCTTTAAATCGCATTCTGGAAGGTTATACGCGCACTGATGCGTAAATATAACAAGTTTAATGCAAAAAACACTCCAGAATAGTGACATAGGCTTAACATACCTTAAATAACCTGTACATAACTTTGAAATAAGTTTTGGATGGTTTGGTGTGTCGAAATCAAGTTTGTTCGATCACAGTGACTAATTGTGTCAAACTGTGAAACTATACTGATTTATATAGTAACGAACATTCCGGAACTTGATCATAAGTTAAACATACCCTAAATATCCTTTACATAGCTTAGAAATAGGCTTTGAGGGGTTCGGTATGCTAAAATAAACTTTATTGATCAATAGAGACTAAAAGCGTCAAAAAGTGCATAAGTTTGCATTTTCGCGCATATCTTATGTTCTGAATACATCCGGACATCCAAAAATTTATGTAATCATTAAAATATTTTATTTTAGTGATTGGCTTGATAAAATTCCATTCGTCGTTTAAAATGGATCGTTTTTGCGTCCGTTACGACTTCCGTCGTAATTAACCGAACAACGCAACCGTACGACGAAACAAGCCGACATTCGAGATATTTTTGAGCATGTTTTGAGTTCCCTGTACTTTAACTTCATTTTAGAGCCTTGAAATGAGGTTAACGTGGTTTAAACGCATCGAAAAGGCCTTAAACACGTGCAGGGACTAAAACTGCCATTTTTGAAACTTTGCTGAATCTGGTACTTGGTGGCGTAGCGCGAGCACCTCCTGCCATGTCCGTGGCACTATGCCAGCACCTGATCTAGGCAGAAACTCCATTTTTGCAACACAAGGTCCATTTTCAGCACTTCTCTTGAAGTTTAGGGGCTATTTTGTAACATTTTCAAAACCGTTTGCTGGTTTTGGGGCACCCCTAGTATCCCAAAACCATGGGCCATATGTGTACGGTCCAGATTTAATGCTCGTTTATCAAGGAACGATCCTAACGGTTGTGCCAAATCTATAAATAGCACCCCCCCCCACTTCATTTCATCCTCACTCAAAATTTGATCTAAGATGCTCTAAGTTGAAGTCTTTGCTTCATACCTGAGCTACTTGGGTCAAGATTTTGCTTGCGGGGACCTTCTGTAAGTATTCTTTCGTTCTTTTCATTCGTTTTTAGCTTAAAAGTCAAACTGCGTTTGACTTTCTGCATTGACCAGTTTATGGTCAAAGCGAAGTTCGTTTGAACTTCATAACGTGAGCGTAATCACGATGGTTATAGTCCCTAGTGACTATACCTACTGATTACCACGTTATCTAGGCTCAGTGACGAGTCGTAGTTTCGGCCAAAATGCGCATTCTCGCGTATTTTGTAACCAAACTACTTATGGGTATCAAAACCGTTTGTTTTGATACCAAATCTGTTTTCTAAATTCGTTAAACATGTTTTAACATGTTTAACTCGTCACTTTTAGTTTAGTGCTTGTGTAGAGTCGTGAGTCAAGCGGACTAAACACCCGCTTAGACTTTCGAACTCGACCCGTTTGGTCGATCATTAGGATCCGACCAAACATGTTTAGTGACCATAGTTGTATAGGGAATAACCTTCCGAGGTTATACCTTATGGTCACTTAGGTTTAATTAGTTGTATGATATGTAGTTTATATGCCTTAGGTAAATGACCAAAATGCCCTTTTCATGCATAGTTGGTAATTAAGCATATGTAACACAAACTTTTGTCACTTAATTGATTATGCAACATGTTTAAGCATATAATACTTGTCATAGGACTAGTTAGACGTCTCGAACGCACTTTGCGCGAACGACACGTTAAAGTAGCGTAAGCTACCTTAATGGGTCGCAATGGGTCGAAAGCACTTAGGTTAGGTTTCGATTTAGAATGTAGGCTTTGTTAAACCATGTCATATGAGTTCCAACACTCATTTGGTTTACAAAACCTCATTTTATCTGATCCTCCGATTTAGGTCCGTTTATTTACATAGTTATCTATATTAGGTGCCGTTTGATTCCGTGCTCCTTCTAGCTTTGCTTGGTTGTTGTTCAAGACTTCTAAGCATTCTCAAGTGAGTACATAGTCCCCTCTTTTACTGTTTTCAAACTGTTTTGGGGTGAAGCATGTGTACCTATCTGTTATTTTCAGGTTTTCAAAACTATAATTGATTATACATATTTGTACTTATATTTTTACAAACTGAATGATTATTTATGATTTAAACTCTGATTTTTCAAAGATTATAATATTAATTGTTGGAATAGTACTTATGTTGTTCACCAGACCGGTTGGTAGTATGATATAACGCTATAGGATTTGACACCCCATTCCTGTTGTCATGGAATGTTTGAAACCAATTTATTTTTCTCCATCCAAATAGGGATTGCCTTTGTGGTATTCCTATAGTCTCAAAGGTGTATTTTGATGCACTAGGTCTGAATGAATTCTTAAATCACATTATTTTTGTATATTTAGTTATACTCCCAAAAGTATAGTTTGATATGCTCTCATATGTGATAATGTACAAAACCAACATATATTTTGTTAAATCATTAAAGCATAGTTTAATATGTTATTTATAAAACCAAAACATAGTTTAATATGTTATTTATAAAACCAAAACATATTTTAATATGTTATTTTTCAAACCAAAACATAGTTTAATATGTTATTTATTAAATCTTAAGTATACTTTTAATATACTACTGAAAAATTATTATTTTTAACAACTAAAGTATATTTAATATACTATTTGTTTAACAATTGGGTTTTGGTTAGTGTTTAGATAACGGGGCGGGTGTTGTGTGATGAAAACATGGTAGATACGCCGCTGGTACTTCTTATATATAAGTGTTTTCATCACATTACATACCGTGGCGTTATTTAGTACACTTGGGTTAACGATTTTGGAACTGAAATATATTTTAATATATTACTTATTCGACTTTCTTAAAACCAAAGTATATTTTTATATATGCTATAAACCTTTTTATCAAAAAAAAAATTTTCTCAAACAATATATTTTATACAAACTCATTTTACTTAATTATTTAATTTCCTATGTATTATTATTTTATATCATCTGATTTCTTATAAATTTTAGTATGATTTATAAAAGAAAACCTTTTACAAGGATCATGACTACTTTTATTAAAACTTTTTCTTTAAACTTATAAGTCATGAATCCTAATTATAATAAAACTTATGTATCTCACAGGCATTTTTATGCTGACGTACCTATTTTTACACATGTTTCAGGTGCTGTTATGTGATGATTGTTGATGCATGCTATACATAGGATGGACTCGTGCCTTAGCGACTTTAAAACTTGAAAGATAATAGTTGTATTTATTTGATTTGTATTAAAACAATGAGTTCAATATTGCAATAAAACAAAATTATTTATTCCATGGTTGTGAAACAATGATTCTGTTACAACACTCCCCGACGTTTCCGCCACTTCTTGTTGTTTTACGTGGTCGGGGTGTGACACTTCTAACTCAAAGTTGAAAAATAAAAATGTTGATAAAACAGAACAACCAATGAAAAAATTCAAAGAGTTCAAAAATTTGACTTTCGAAATTGGTGAAAGTTCGAAACGTTTTTATAAAAGAAAAGTCGATTTGAACAAACAGAAATGGGTTGTTAAATCAGATAGTAGTTCTGACAATGAATCTGACTCGTCAAAGTCAGAGGAGTCATTTGTTGAGAAAAATGGTGAGATTTCCGTTCCAGAAATGAACGATGAAAACTTTCCGCCATTGACAAAAGAAAACCTGAAATCAAAAGTTGGTAAAATTGAGATTTCAGATCAATTCTTCTCTGGTAAGGAAGAATTTGATGCTGAAAAGGCGTTTAATGGAAAAGTAAAATATATTTTTGGGAAGATGGTTGACAGAAAGATGAAAGGAGCAAAAGAGTTTTATAAATCAAAAGGATGGTGGGTTGAAGAGGATTCACAATCACCCAAGGCTGGTCAGGCTTGGGTGACAGCGTTTACTTAAAATCCTGACTTGCCGGAGCTCCCAAGTTGGTAATCGTGGAGCATGAATCGGCATTATTCTTAAAAATTGTTTTTTGTGAAAAATCTAAAAAGTGTTAAAGTTTTACAAGTGATGACTTGCCGGAACTCCTAGGTTGGTAATTGTGGAGTAGGAATCGGCATCTTTCTTGATATTTCGACCTACAAGTGGTTGTATTGTTAATATTGTCATATTTTAATTTTTCAAATAGTATGGTTGAACCTACAAGTGGTTGAAAAAATGGGTTTTCACCAACAAGTGGTTAATCAAGGTCATTAAGTTGAACTTGATTTAATTTTCATTCAAATGATTGAAAAAACAAAGTGATGAGTTTATCCCCGATTTTACAAGTGGTTTGTGAAATCAACAAAACTTATTTTCCGGAAAAACATTTTGATTAAAACAAACTTAAGTGTTTTGAAATCATAATGGGAAAATGGTTTGTGGTCAGGGGGAGTTCTAATTGTTTATGCAAAGTGGATGGCGAATTGAAGCTTGAAAATCAGTTATCACTTTACTTGTATAGTTTGTTTTCAATTTTTCCTTGAAAATAAAAAATTGAAACATATTTTTGATTTTAGGGGGAGTAAAAATTTTAGAAATTTTGAAAATTTGAAAATCCAAAAACTTGATAAAATCGAAAAGCCAAAAACATTGAAAAAATCAAAAATGAGTTTTGTTGTGAAAAAGAGGAAATGATAGTACATCAGTGGACTATCACAAACACGCTAAAGAATTGGAAAGTCAATTGTGATAAACGATCTCATGGATGATATGCCAGTAGGTTTTCGCACACTTAGTAGATTGTATTCGAGATATAAACCTAAATATCAAACTTGCTTATTTTGTGGGGAACATCTCTCGGATATATAGGTAACCCCTGAAATCTTGTTTGAAGGGCTTTCTATTTCTGACATACTAGGTCTTTGTGCGTGATGATATCTGGGGTATTATACCAGGACTTCTGATTTTGCGGGAGCAATAGCCTAGTCCTCGTATAATACTTTACATTGCTTTAATCACAAAGCCCACCCTCAGCATAAAAATGATGAAAGATTGAAAAATGCCAATCATGTGCTGTTGAAGAAAAGATTCTCTAAAGGGAACACACATAAAGTCGAACCATCATCTCTCTGATTTTGTAGAAGCAATAGCCTGAGCTCTCATGGTCTCGCATTTAACCCTTTACAGATATCATTAGTGTACATTCACCTGTAAGACTGAATATAGGAGTCTGGATACGGGAGTATATTCTGAGGTGGGACACGCAAATAAGTTTAAGTGCTTAAAACACTAATCTCGTATCTCAAAACAGTTGAACTTTGTGTGAAAATTTAAGTGGATCAGTATACTGACAATCTACGTGAATCGTTTAAAACTTAAAATGTTTAAAGCTTAACGGTGTTAGTGATTTGTCTCAAAAACTGATATGATCCTCTTACACAAACTCACAAAAATATTGTCTGTAAATATTTCTTTACTTTTTTTCATTAGTATGTTTTAGCATAAAATTTTGAAAAATTCAAAAAGATTTTATTTCATCTTATTTTCGACAACTGATGTTGGAAAGCTGATTTTCAAAATTCCGAGTGCTAAACATGATGAACAACAGGTTTGGGAAAGTTTGTTTGAAAAAAGAAAAATGATATTCTTTCAAGTGGTCATCAAAGATTTTAAAATGTTAAATCATTTTGATCGATACCTGCAAGTGATTTATAAATTTGTCAAATTATTAAAATTTGTGAAATTTATTTTGAGGAAGAGACTGTGCAGGTTAGCCAGGTTTCGATTCTTATAGCTAAGCAGAGTTTGAGCCAGATTCCAGATCCTATTGCTACGAAGAGCCAAGAGACGACCTGAACCAATGGAAATGCTATGACGAAATTCGATCCCGGATCAACTTAAGGGGGAGTCTGCTAGCAAAGGGGAGTCTGAAGATAGAAGAGCCAGTTTAGAATCCTGCTGTCCGAGCTAGTTGCTGTTGCTGAAGAGTGAGAGAAAGAGAAGATTAAAGATTGAAAAGATCATCATTCAAGGGGAAGTTTGAATGGTAAAGAGCCAGGTTGAGATCCTGGAAAAGAGAGAGAGAAGAAGAGAAAAGATTGAAGGACGCTTACACTGTCAGATACTTTGGAGAGAGCATGATGACTGATCAAGACTGAAGATGTGACATACCGAAGACTCGACACTGAAGACTTCGTCAACATCCAAGGGGGAGTCTGTTGGTGCATATGTCTGTCGACTTCGTCTTGTATCGAGTCTTGTAAATAGAATGATAGATCAGGGCACGAAATACGAGTAACAAGTAGAAGGAAGCCGTTTCGCACGAAATGGATGTTGTGGCCATTTCGCACGAAATGGCACTGGCCATTTCGTGTGAAGCCCATCTCGTGCGGAATGGAACTCCTATATATAGCTGCCTTGTCATTTCATTTGCAACAGTTCTGATTCCGATGCCGAGGTGCTGTCGAAGTGTCTACTGCCTGTAAAACGTTGTTATATCAATATACAAGACAATTAAAGTGATTTTGTGTGTAAATCAAGTTGATTCAAAGTCGATACGTTTGTTTCCGCCTCTCGTATTGATTTGAACTCTTCTGAACGACTCGTTTTGGTCGTGAAAACGATCCTACAAAATATTCCGGAAATTTATTTACAAAGTATACTTTGGTAAATAATATTTTGGACACCAAGGAAATGAAAATATGATTTTTAAAATTACTACAAGAATATGTCATATTTTTTACAAAGGAAAAATATATTATTTTTGGCAAGAATGAATATATATTTTTCTTGAAATTTTTAGAAGATATATTATTTTTAAGAAATATACATTTTCTTACACAAACACGAAATACAATATTTTTGAGGAAAAAGATATATTTTCTCGAATAAATATGAAATATATCATTTTTTGGAGAAAAATGAGTTTATATATATATATATATATATATATATATATTCCAAGTTAGACATGAAAATATATTATCTTTGAAACTTATGAGAAAATACAAATATTTTTGCCAAAAGAAAAATTATAAATAATTTTTCTAAATAATATTTATTACAATATATATTTTGGAAATATATATTGGTGGACTTTTATTAAAGATAATATTCCGGAGAAATTAATACGAAATTAAGTATAAGAATACTTAATACAATAAAAATACGTATCCTCGTACGTATAAATACACACCGGAATACGATCCTAATACATGGCAAAAATATACAAGTATGAGAATACAAATAATACACCCATCCTGGGGAAGGAAATACAAGTATAAATACTTGGGAAAGTATTAAGTTACAATAATATTGTTTTAACAATTATTCCAAAATTTAATAAATATAGTTTAAGTTAAAATATTAATTATTTTAACAAATAATTATATGACTTGGAATAACATCGAAGACATAAAAGAAACGTAACTCAAAGACGTTAATACTAAGTCAAGGCACGACCCGCTCGTCTAATAGATCATAGTACGTTGTAGGTAGTCGTGTTTACCGAAGGAGCTTGAGTTATGTTGGTTGAAGACGCAAGACTGTGAGTTCATGTTCCCCCTTTTCTTTAAATTGTTTTGTTTTATAACTTCGGGAGTGAAGTACATGTTACAAAATGATTACAAACAATTACAATTGGTATGGTTAGCTTTGGAAAGTATAGTAGATCATGTGAATGGGTAGGCGCACTCCTAAGACCATTAATCCTCGTGTTAGGACCGAGGGGCATGAGTGATAGATCTATTTGGGTGTAGCGAGCCCACACCCATGTGGACCGGGGTTTGGCCCATGAGGTGACTATGTCTCACAGCCGGAGGCCCGGTACAAAATCTGCTAGGTTTGAGCCTTCCTACGCCATTGCACGCATGTTAATGGCCTTGCAAACCATTAATCGATCTGTTTCCTTGTTTTGCTTTCATACCGGGATTTACAAAACATACATACATACATACATACAATGATTACAAAGGTTTTATTCATACACACAAACAAACACATGAACTCGCTCAACTTTTGTTGAGGTTTTTAAAACTATATGTATTTCAGGGAATTAATAGTGGATCTGGCGGGCGTTGGATGTTTCAAGTTGCGTTAAGAATAAAGGATGGCATCTGTTGTCTTAGGGTTTGGTTAGTGTGTCTTATTCCTGGACGAGACACATCTACCAAAGCCTGAATTTATCTAAAGTCTTTTGATGAGTCCCTAGGGAACTCTAAACAATTCATATGGTTTGTAAAACTTAAATTTGGAGTCTATGTTTCAAACAATGATGTTGTGATGTTTTTAACTTAATTTAATGGATGACCATCTATGGTTTTTATCATATAGTCGTTGTTATGATTGAATGCAATGATATTAAGAAAGTCACACCATAATCACGCTTCCGCAAAATTTAGGGTGTGACAGCTTGGTATCAGAGCTTCGATTGTAGCGAACTAGGATTCCTTCTCGAGTCTAGACTACAATCATTAGGGCTCTCACGAAAATGTTTTCACAACAAGTTTTCATTGCATACACAAAACGCCCAGATCCAGGAAAACAAATATTTTTACAAACAAAAAGACACGAAACACGTTTCAAGGTTTATGTTTATGGTTCAGTCTGAGAGACTGGGTGGTTCAGTCTGAGAGACTGGGTGGTTCAGTCTGAGAGACTGGGAGGTTTAGTCTAGGAGACTAGGTGGTTTAATCTGGGAAGACTAGGTAGTTCAGTCCGGGAGACTGGTTGGTTTAGTCTGGGAGACTAGGAAGGATACATGATTACCTGATTACATGATTACCTTGTCATTGATTACATGCTTAATGTTAGTAGTTGATATATGTGCATATGTGATGATTGTTATGTTACAGATACCATGTCGTCATCCGATAGCGGATTGTCCGATGACCACGATCCTATGGCCATTGTTTCTGACGATGAGATTGTCCCTGAGCCAGAGATCTTTACTTCCGACACCGAGAGTGACCCGGAGATGATGTCCAATGATGACGACGACTTTCAGCCCTTTGCGCTGCCCGATTTCGGAGATGATTTACCGATTGTTGATGGTATCCCGGACGAGGATCCATTTGTTATTCCTATCCCTGTGCACGATTATCTTATCATCGGTCACCCCGAAGGTGAGCATGTCGTGGCACCGATCCTCGCTCCTGTTCCTTTAGTGGTCATTCCTCCTGAGGATTGGCCATTCGACGATCTTTTTGATGATGATTTTGAATTGTTTGTTGATAGTCCCCCTGATGATGCTCATGGCGATGGGGAGCTCGATGAGGACGTTGTTGATATTCCACTTTTGGGGATTCCTGTTATTGAGATTTCTTCTGATTCCAGTTTACACTCTGTTCGAGATTCCTTTGAGTCTGTGTAATCTTCCGCATTACAGGCAGTTGGACTACGACGTTACGCCACAGATTCTGACGATGATACAGCTATGTCAGATGCACCGTTACCTCCACATGACATTGAGCCTGGACTTGAGCTTGATTTTATTCCTGTTGATCAGCCTGTTGATGCACCCGCTGATCCTGAGCCGATACCTGCTCCTGAGAATTTGCCTGATCATGACCCTGTTCCATTTGGCATACCTGACGTTGCACCCCTCATACCCGATCCAGCTCCTGCACCTGCTGACCCTCCTGTTATTGAGCCAGTCACTCCTCCACTTGCACCTGCACTCGTTGATGTTGCTCCTTTTCATCCAGTAGAGTTAGATGTGCACCGAGTCGACCTTCCTATTATTTTCTTGCAGGATATACCCGCACCCAGTCCAGGGGAAGGCACTTCTAGCCAGCAGCCTAGCCATGACCCACATGTATCAGCAGCTTTCCCTCACATGCCTCAGTCTGCACCTACTGCTCATTTTACTTCTTCACCACTTGACGAGCCACTTAGATGGTTCCCACCGTACACCATGCCGATTTCTGACCCCTACCATCCCTCACATTTTACTGGTTATACACGGGATGAGTTACTTCTATAATTGCAGCTCTAGTATGAGATCATGAGTCGCAGGATTTTAGAGCTTGAGATGATACCACGACCTTTGCCATGTCCGTGTCAGCCTGCATTTGTTCCTCGTTCATCACCATCCCCATTTTCGCATCCTCCTGCACCGCTTACTCCATTTCCTGAGTTTGATACTTGATTTCTTACCGTTGAGCAGCAGATCAGTTATCTGTTGCGTCATGTTTACAATCTTAAGGAGGAGCTTGCGCATGTGCGCAGCTTGCTATTTGTTCCTCCACCTCCTCCTCCACCACCATCAGCATAGACGGTTTTGGTTTTATGTAGGTAGCTTGCTTTTGATGAGACCACTGCTATTGAGCTGAGCTAGTGAAGCCTTTTGGAGATCACCTTTTTAACTGTATGACTGTTGTAGATTGATAGACATTTTGGACAAGGGTGGTGTGACCCTGTGTTCCCTTTTGATATGATATTTTGTAAAACATGTAGCAATATGTGTGGTCGATGATTAATGAAAAGCTCAATCGTAATGTTTTCATTAAATACGTTGTTAAATTACATGCTCGCATTAAAATTGTGTTGGTTACCTGATTGCTTGCTACAATAATTGCTACTACATATACATACTATATACTTATTATGTGAATAAGACCTGACCTATACAATGTTCTTTATAGAAGATGCCTCCTCGAAGGAACAATCAATTTCCCACAACAGAGGCAGAACTGCAAGAACGGATTTCACAAGCAATCGCACAACATGAGGCCTTACGCTCTGAACACAGCGGAGGTACCTCAGGATATAACCCACCTCACGGTAATGTTTAAGTCACTTAAGACACATTACGATACGTTTGGACATTCCATGTGCGTTTGCTAATGCTTACTGTGAATGATGTTGCTTGTACAGGCTGTACTTACAAGCAGTTCCTTGACTGCAAGCCTCTGAATTTTGACGGCACTGGAGGTGCTGTAGCTTTCGTTAGATGGGCTGAGAAGACAGATTCTTTGCTGCGAATGAGCAAAGTGCCCGCCTGAGCACCAGGTCACTTGCATTTCTGGTCTATTCCTAGACGGAGCTCTATCCTGGTGGAACCTTCAGGTTCAGACCCTAGGTGAAGAAGCAGCATATGTTATGACTTGGGACGAGATGAAAGAACTAATGCGCAAGAAGTACTGCTCGAGAGCTGAGATTCAGAAGTTGGAAACCGAGTTCTGGAATCTGCAGATGGATGGACCCAAGATTGCTGAGTATGTGCAGAGATTTCATGACCTGTCTCGTATTGTCCCCTGCATGGTAGAACCAGAATTCAAGTGAGTTGAACGCTTCATCTGCGGATTGGCACCCCAAATTATGAGCATGGTGAATACTTCAAAGCCTCCAACGATCATTGAGGCTATTGATTTGAGCGTGGCATTGACCGAAGAAGCCGTTAGATTGAACAAGTTTCGATCTCTGAGGGAAAGAAGAAGGAGACGCATGTCGAGTCGTCAGGAGAGAACAAAAGGAAGTTCTCAAATTTCAAGAAGGGTACCCAAGGAAACAACCGTGGTAACAAGAAGAGAGATGTGAATCCACCAGCCAGGTTAAGACTGGTGCTACTTCTGGTGCTGAGATTAGAGGAAAAGGATATATGGGAACCCTGCCCAAGTGTGATGTGTGTCAGTTTCATCACGCTGGACGATGCAGAGCTGGAAAGTGTGAAATGTGCGGAAAAGTTGGCCATGCCAAGGAGACATGCTGGTATGGTGCCGGTCGTGGGAATAATAGTTAGAGAGGAAATGGTAATGGCAACGGAAACCGTGGTGGCAACGGTTATGGCAACAGAAACCAAGGTGGAAATCAAGGAGGTAATGGTAATCGTGGTGGTTCTGGAAACCAAGTTGGTAATGGAAACCGCAACCAAAACAACAACCAGGGTGGTACTAGGAACAAACAAGGATGCTTTAGTTGCGGAGATGTCGGGCATTTCAAGCGAGATTGCCCAAAGAACAATCAAGCCCAAGGAAGAGTTTTCAACATCGGAGCTAGGGAAGCTCACCAGGATCCGAACGTAGTCACGGGTACGTTCCCTATCAACCAACACTTTGCATCTGTACTATTTGATACTGGCGCCGACTATAGCTTCGTATCCCTAGAATTTAAGAATATACTTGGGTTAGTTGCCAGTAAGTTAGATATCCCGTATTCAATAGAACTAGCTAATGGAAAGCTAGTAGAGGCAAATGAAGTGATTAGAGGTTGCGTAATAGAGCTCGGAGAGCATGAGTTTACGCTTGATCTTCTGCCAGTCGAGTTGGGAAGCTTTGACGTGGTAGTCGGGATGGATTGGTTATCAAGTAACCGAGCTGAGATCGTATGCCATGAGAAAATTATCTGCATTCCATTGACGAATGGAGAGACGATTGTAGTGCATGGAGAGAAGCATGACACACCTCTAAGGATTATCAGCTGTTTGAAGGCCCGAAAGTTTTTACAGAAAGGATGTGTTGCCTTTTTGGCTCACACTGTTGATAAAGAAGCTCAAGAGCCAAAGCTGGAAAATATCCCGGTGGTAAAGGAATATCCTGAAGTCTTCCCCGAAGACTTGCCAGGATTGCCGCCGCAACGACAAGTCGAATTCCACATTGACTTAGTTCCAGGCACCACGCCTGTAGCTAAGGCACCTTATCGACTTGCGCCTTCCGAGATGCAAGAGTTGTCGAGGCAACTTCAGGAGCTTTTGGACAAGGGATTTATTAGACCAAGCTTCTCGCCTTGGGGAGCTCCAGTTCTGTTTGTCAAGAAGAAGGACGGTAGCTTCCGCATGTGTATCGACTACCGAGAGCTGAACAAGTTGACCATCAAGAATCGGTATCCCTTGCCGAGGATTGATAACCTCTTCGATCAACTTCAAGGTTCGAGTTACTACTCCAAGATCGATCTTCGATCAGGTTATCAACAACTGAGGATTCAAGAGGAGAGTATACCCAAGACTGCCTTTAGAACTCGTTATGGACATTATGAGTTTCTAGTAATGCCGTTTGGTTTGACAAACGCGCCGGCAGTATTTATGGACCTGATGAACCGAGTTTGCAAGCCATATCTCGATAAATTCGTGATTGTATTTATCGATGATATTTTAATCTACTCACGAACGAAGGAAGAGCACGAGCAACACTTTAGAGCCATTTTAGTGCTGCTCAAGAAGGAGAAACTGTAGGCTAAATTCTCGAAGTGCGAGTTCTGGTTGCGTGAGGTACAATTCCTTGGTCACGTAGTGAATGAAGACGGAATCCACGTGGATCCCACCAAGATCGAAGTGATTAAGAATTGGGAAACTCCGAAAACGCCAACCGAGATCCGTCAGTTTCTAGGTTTAGCTGGGTACTATCGCCGATTCATTGAGGATTTTTCAAAAATCGCTCAACCGCTGACCTCCCTCACTTAAAAGGACAAGAAGTATGAATGGGGAGATAAACAAGAAGAAGCATTTCAGTTGCTCAAGAACAAGCTTTGCGATGCACCTATATTATCCCTACCCGAAGGCACCGATGACTTTGTGGTATACTGTGACGCCTCGCGTCAGGGATTGGGTTGTGTACTGATGTAGCGACAGAAGGTTATCGCTTATGCTTCGCGCCAGCTGAAAGTTCATGAGAAAAATTACACCACGCATGACTTGTAGTTGGGCGCGGTGGTGTTTGCTTTGAAGATCTGGCGACATTATTTGTATAGCACCCGATGTACGATCTTTACCGGTCACAAGAGCCTACATCACACAGTCGATCAGAAAGAGCTTAATATGAGACAGCGACGATGGGTTGAGTTGTTAAACGATTATGATAGCAAAATCAAATATCACCCAAGAAAGGTGAATGTGGTGGCAGACGCCTTGAGTTGAAAAGAGAGGATTAAGCCCATAAGGGTTAGGGCTTTGGAGATGATCATTCAAATAGACCTCTCGTTGCGCATTCGTGCTGCACAAAGAGAAGCTCTCAAGAAGGAAAACTTGAAGGATGAATATCTCCGTGGGATGGAGAACCAGTTGGTACCTGATGAGGAAGGAACATTGTGTTTCATGGGACGAATTTGGGTTCCCCTCTTTGGTGGTCTTAGAGATGTGATCTTTGATGAAGCTCATAAATCAAGGTACTCGATCCACCCAGGATCGGATAAAATGTACCAAGATTTGAAAGATTTCTACTGGTGGCCGAGATTGAAAGGTGATGTTGCAACTTATGTTGGAAAATGTTTAACTTGTGCCAAAGTGAAGGCCGAATATCAGAAGCCTTCAGGTCTCCTACAGCAACCTGAGATACCCATGTGGAAGTGGGAGCAGATCTCGATGGATTTTATAACAAAGTTGCCAAAGACACCCAGAGGTCATGACACGATTTGGGTAATCGTAGACCGTCTGACAAAATCTGCGCACTTTCTGCCAATCAGGGAAAAGGATAACACAGGTAAGCTAGCTGAGCTGTACCTTAGGGAGATAGTTGCACGTCATGGAGTGCCTATCTCGATTATATCTGATAGAGACGGGAGATTTGTGTCAAGGATTTGGAAATCTTTCCAAGAAGCGTTTGGTTCACAGCTGAATTTGAGCACCACATTTCATCCACAAACGGACGGCCAAAGTGAGAGAACGATTCAGACGCTTGAAGATATGTTACGAGCTTGCATAATGGACTTGGGTGGTAGTTGGGACACTCACCTGCCTTTGGTTGAGTTCTCTTATAATAACAGCTACCATACAAGCATTCAAGCTGCACCGTTTGAAGCTCTCTACGGACGAAAGTGTCGATCGCCGTTATGCTGGGCAGATGCAGGCGATAGACAGCTAGTTGGTCCCGAACTGGTCAAAGAAACGACAGATAAGATCATACAGATCCGAGAACGCATTAAGGTGTCTCGTGATCGACAAAAGAGCTATGCGGACCAAAGAAGGAAACCTTTGGAATTCGAAGTGGGAGATATGGTTTTGTTGAAAGTCTCACTTGGAAAGGTGTGGCACGCTTTGGGAAGCGTGGTAAGTTAAACCCGCGATTTATCGGACCGTTCAAAATCCTGGAAAGGATTGGTCCTGTAGCTTATAAGTTAGAGTTACCAGCAGAACTTAATGGTGTTCATGATACATTCCATGTATCTAATCTGAAGAAGAGTCCAACTCAAGAAACAGTGATCATACCTGCTGATGAAGTTCACATTGACGACACACTCCACTTTACCGAAGAACCTGTTGAGGTTACTGACTGGAAAGTTAACAAAACTTGGAGGAGTAGTGTTAAACTCGTCAAGGTTCGATGGAACACACGTTACGGCCCAGAGTTTACTTGGGAGCGTGAGGACCGCATGAAAGCTAAGTACCCGCATTTATTCCCTAACACCCCTGCAGCTGGTAGTAGAGCTTAAAATTTCGGGACGAAATTTTCTTAACAGGGGGAGAATGTGACAACTGTCAAAAATTTAGGTATCCGTACAATTAATTAACCATGATTAGTACTTAATGACTCTACCGAATTACAATTAACTGCTTGCTAATTATTGCCATATACAAACATGTGCATCACATATTGCTTGATGTCATATCATTATCGCATGATAGCTTATTGACTCAAATGATGCACTAAACACAGTTAGCACGGTTATCTGATAAATCAGGAAAATGCTGACAGAACTCAGCACATAGACAGACAGTGTATTGCAACACAGAATGAGCCAGAAACTAAGTACTACACTAGTATAGTGTGTAGGAAAGTAAGGATCACAAAACTGCCTTTCTAGTGATAGTTTAAGTGTCGGAAAGTGCCTAAAACTCACCCAAAGTGCTGAATTCAGCAAAATTCAGCAATAATCAGCATTTTAACAATCTAAATTTATGCAGAAATATGGTTAAATGGTCCTGAATGCTTTCCTAAGTTTCGGGAATCAAAAGTGTCACAAAAGGGTACATAAAATACACTAAACTGCATAGTTTAGCACCTTAACGAACTGGTAACCAACCGAACAACCGGACACTACCCGAAACACCAAATTTACACAAGAAGCACTGTTTTAACATTACCAAGCTAGTTATGGTCCCCGAACATCATAATAGCTCCTAAAATATCTAGTAACTAATATAACTAACTAGATACTTGGTTTTTAACCTTAAATTAACTAATCTAGTTTTACCCTAATCTACTACCCCCCCCCCCCCATGTCTAGGGCCCCAACAAGGGACCCACCTTGTTGATTTTATTTCAATACTAAAATGGATATGCATGTGCTTTCCTAAACATAATACACAAGAGTTAAAGTGAGAACTTGGGTTAAAAGAATGCACATAAGGGTTCTAACCTCATAACTTACACACACTTAACACACACAAACTCTTCTCCTCTCCCCCTTGGAGCTCTCGGCTGAAGAAACCACACCACACAACCATCATCATCTTTCATTCTTCATACATTCTACACATATACAAAGGTGTTAGAGATCATACAAGGAAGCTAGGAGCTTTCGGAAGTGCAAGAACCTCTTTCATTTGCTTTTATCCACTTGTTTGCTACACTTGAGCATCCCTAGCCTTGTGCTAGTGGTAAGAATCTTGATCTTGCTAGTTTACTTCTATTTTAAGTGGTTAAAAGAAGAATCATACTTATAATCTTGAAGAACACTAAAGATCACAAGAAGTAATCTTGAACATAAGCATGAATAATAAAGAAACTAAGTTGTTTATGTGTTGATTTGCTTGATGATTGTTGTTTGTTCATATATTTGATGTTGATCATCATATGATCTTGCTAGATAATGATTAAAAACATAATCTAGCAAGATGAGAGAATAGAAATGTTGTAGGATGATAGATCATCCACACATGAAGCATGAACTTGAATGAACAAGTGGTTTTCTTGAAAAATAATGATCAAAGTAAGTTGTTAATCATATAGATCTAAAGATTTATGAATGGTTTTTCAAAGAAACCAAGTTAAAAATATGAGTTTCATTTAATCTTGGTTCTTACATAAACAAACATTATTTTTGGTGGTTAAACAAGTGTAGGAACACTTGTGTAACAAGGAAATTTCATAAAGAAACATTTTTAGAAATGATGATCACAAGTTGTAAACATCTATATTCTTTAAAAATGAAGTTTTTAAAGAACTAATCACACTTTAGAAGGTAACAAGGCTTACTAAGAACACTAGTAAGTTCCTACAAATTTTTACAAAGATTCAAGTTCATGAAGTAGTAGATTATGCATGATTTTGGCAAAGTTGGTAAGTAAAGGTTGATTATTATTGTTTGTGAATTGATTGTGATGATTTTTACAAAAGAAAATGATATGCTTGAAAGCATGGGAACCTCCATTTTTAGGGGAAACTATGGCAAAATTTTCTAAAAATCTAAACACTTAGAAAAATATTTATATACATGCACTTGCAAGTGTATTTTCAACAATAAATTGTTACATAAACGTTGCCATAATTTTTGCTATAAAAATTATAATTATTGGAGGTTGGTTTTTATAAATAAAAGTGACTAAATATGTATTTAGGAAATATATATTTAGAAGACACCATGTGTGTGATTATTTGTATATTATGTGTATTAGTTATATTATTTTAGGACTTGAAATAATATAACACATCAAAATACCAAGGATTACAATCCAAAATATTACCAAAATGCCAAGGAATAAATATACAAGTTGTACACAAAATATTGGCGAAACCGAACAAGGAATATAACTTACAAAATATTCTGGAAATGTGATTAGAACATATGAGTTGTGTGATAAGCATGTGACTTATGTTACACCCTGACTTTTGCGGAAACGTGATTATGTGTGACTTGCTTAATATCATTGCATTCAATCATAACAACAACTATATGATAAAACTAACGATGATCATCCATTAAATAAGTTTAAAAAAAAACTTAACAACATTTTCTTGAAACATAAACTTCAATTTCGAGTACAAGCCATGCCACTTGTTTTAAGAGTTCACAAGAACTCGACAAAAGACGTTAAATAAAACCAGACTTTGGAAGATGTGTCTCGTCCAGGATAAGACACATTAACCAAACCCTAAGACCATGGATGACATCTTTTATTCTCAAACAACACTTGGAACTTCCGAACGCCCGCCAGATCCACATTTAATTCCCTGAAATACATGTAGTTTGAAAACATCAACAAAAGTTTAGCGAGTTCATGTGTTTGTTTGTGTGTATGAATAAACCTTTGAAATCATGGGAAAATATGTATGTATGTTTGTAAATCCCTGGTATGAAAGCAACAAGGAAAACAGATCATTAATGGTTTGCAAGGCCATTAATATGTGTGACGTGATGCAGGAAGACTCAAACCTAGCAGACTTTGCACCAGGCTTCTGGCTGTAAAACATAGTCAACCCATGGGCCAAACCCTGGTCCAACATGGGCGGGGCTCGCTACACCCAAATAGATCGATCACTCGTGTCCCTCGGTCCTACAAAGAGGATTGATGGTCTTAAGCGTCATACCCACCACTCACATGATCTAGCAGTACCCTTCCTTAGCTAAAAATACCACGTATAAACGTTTGTAAACAGTTTGTAACATGAACTTCACCCCCGAAGTTATAAAACCGAAAACAGTTAAAGAAAAGGGGGACATGAACTCACAGTCTTGCGTTCTTCGTAAACACCGTAACTCAATGCTTCGCCTGGCGTACACGACTACCTACAACGTACTAATGTCTATTAGACGAGCGGGTCGTGCCTTGACTTAGTATTAATTAGTGTCTTTGAGTTACGTTTCAAAGTGTCTTCATTATTATTCCATGTTATATAATTATTTGTTAAAATAATAAATATTATAACTTAAATTATATTTATTAAATTTTGGAATAATAGTTAAAATAATATATTTTAACTTGATACTACACAAGTATTTATACATGTATTTCCTTCCCAAGGATGGGTGTATTTGAATTTGTATCCTTATACTTGCATATTTTTGCTATGTATCGGTGTCGTATCCGGAGTGTATTTATACGTACGAGAATACATATCTTCTTGTAATTGTTAAGTATTCTTATACTTAATTTTGTATAAGTTTTTCCGGAATAATATTTCTAGTAAAAATACTTTAATATATATTTCCAAAATATATATTTTGAGGAATATTACTTAGAAAAACCATTGATAGTTTTTCCTTTGGCAAAAATATTTGTATTTTCATATGAGTTCCAAAATAATACATTTTCAGGTCTAACTTGGAAAATATATACAAACTTATTTTTCTCCCAATAATAATATATTTCATGTACATTGAGAAAATATATTTTTCTTCCCAAAAATAATATATCGTCTATTAATTCCGAGAAAACATATATTTTTTTATTCACCAAAAATAGTATATTTTCTTCTAGTATAAAATATGATATAAATTTGTAATAATTGTAAAAATCATATTTTTATTTCATTTGGTGTCCAAAATATTATTTACCAAAATATACTTGTGAATATAATTTCCGGGATATTTTTGTGAATTAAATTCCTTTGTTCGGTTCCACCAATATTTTGTGTATAACTTGTATATTTATTCCTTGAAATTTTGGTAATATTTTGGATTGTAACTTTTGGTATTATGATGAGTTATATTATTTCAAGTCCTAAAATAATATAACTAATACACATAGTATACAAATAATCACACACATGGTGCCTTCTAAATATATATTTCCTAAATACATATTTAGTCACTTTTATTAATAAAAAAAACCAAGCTCTAATATTTATATTTTTGAACAAAAATTATGGCAAAGTTTATGTAAAAATTTATGGTTTAAAGCACACTTGTAAATGTTTCTTTAGAAATATTTTTCTAAGTATTTAATTTTTAGAAAAATTTCGCCATAGTTTTCCTTAAAAATGGAGATTTCCATACCTTGAAGGTATATCATTTTCTTTTGTAAATCATCACAATCAATCAACAATCAACCACAAATAATCTTTACTTACCAATCTTGCCAAAAACAAACATAATCTACTACTTCATGAACTTGAATATTTGTAAAAATTTGTAGTAACTTACTAGTGTTTTTAGTAAGTCTTGTTACCCTTTAAAGTGTGGTTGATCTTTTAAAAACATCATTTTTAAAGTATTTAAATCTTTACAACTTATGATCATATTTTCTAAAAATGTTTCTTCATGGGTTTTTCTTGTTACACATATACTTCTACATTTTATTAACCACCAAAAATAAGGTTTATTTGTTTAAGAACCAAGATTTAGTAAAACTTGTTTTTTTAACATGGTTTCTTGAGAAATCATCCATGAAATTTTAGATCTACAAGTATTACAACTTACTTTGATCATTATTTTACAAGAAAACCACATATTCTTTCAAGTTCATGTTCTATGTGAGGATGATCTATAATCCTACAACATTCTCATCCTTTCATCTTGCTAGCTTATGTTTTTAATCATGATCTAGCAAGATCATATGATGATCAACATCAAATACATGAATAAACAACAATCATCAAGCATAACAACACATAAACAACATAGTTTCTTCATGATTTAAGCTTATGTTCAAGTTTTATTCTTGTGATTCTTCATGTTCTTCAAGTTAATCAACATGTATCATCTTTTAACCACTGAGATAAGATGAGAAATGGAGTGTATGATGTTCTTACCACTAGCTCAAGGCTAGGGATGATCAAGAGAAGAAATAGAGTGGTTAATAGCAAATGAAGAAGGTCCTTGAACTTCCGAAAGCTCTTAGCCTCCTTATGCAACCAATAACACACTTGTATATGCTTGGAATGTATGTAAGATGAATGAATGATGGTGATGATGGTGGTGTTTGGTTCGGCCGAGAACAAGAAGAAGAGAGGGAGAAAGAGTGTGTGTAATAGGCTTAGGTTGTAACTAAGTTAGTTATTTAGGTTAAAATGTAAGTATTAGTTAGATACTTTAGTTACTAGATATTTATGTAGTTTTATGATGTTCGGGGACCATAACTAGCTTGGTAATGTTAAAACAGTGCTTCTAGTGAAAATTTGGTGTTTCGGGTAGTGTCCGGTTGTTCGGTTGGTTACCAGCTCGTTAAGGTGCTAAACTATGCAGTTTAGTGTGCTTTATGTACCCTTTTATGACAGTTTTGATTCCCAACACTTAGGAAAACATTCAGGACCATTTAATCATATTTCTGCATGATATTAATGTGTTCAAAAGCTGAATTTGCTGATTTTCTATAGAATTCTACAGTTTATGTGAGTTTTAGGCACTTTCCGGCACTTAAACTATCTCTAGGAAGGCAGTTTTGTGATCCTTACTTTCCTACACACTATACTAGTGTAATACTTGGTTTCTAGCTCATTCTGTGTCTCAACACATTGTCTGTCTATGTACTGAACTCCATCAGCATTTTCCTGATTTGTCTGATAACTGTGCTAACTATGTTTTGTGCATCATTTGAGTCAATAAAGTTCCCATGCATTAATGATATATCATTTGCAATATATGATGCACATGTATGTATATGGCAATAATCAGAAAGCAGTTCAAGTCATTAATTGAAATTCAGCACAGTCATTAAGCACTAATCATGGTTTAATAGTTGTAAGGATACCTGGAATTTTGACAGTTGTCACAACTTATGCTTAATCATGTAGAACTAGGGCATGATCTTGATTTTGTATAAATAAATTGTTTAACACTATCATTGGAACAATATGATTTGTTTGAGGATCAAGTGCCCATGTTTACCAAATTTTAAAGAAGAAAAGAAACTAGGTGAGTCTCGTATGCCCCGATTTTACTTGAACCTTTTAGGGGAAAAACATGTTCTTCAACTATTTTAGAAATGATGATGTGATATTAATCAGGATGTGTTTCTTGCCGATGTTTGGCACCACTTTATTTTTACACAACCATTAACTCTAGTGTGAACCCACATATCATATAGGTAGTACTATTTGGGAAACACCCACGCAGGGTGATTTTGGGAAACACACACGAGTGTGATACTTACTTGTGTTTTGGGAGGACACAAGTGTCTTGGTCTATAACTATAAGGGATATGGGTTAAGGGTTCTAGGTACATTCAGTGCTCGACACGGCCGTTTGTGAGTGCTAGGTATTAGGGCTGATTGTTGACTTGCTTAATATACATCATATGTGTCTATACTTTTATTGTGTTTAAACTTACAACCTCACCAACTTTGTAATCAGGGCAGACCTAGGGGTGGGCGAGCAACTATCTAATGTTATACAAGCTCACCAACATATCCTTTATCCAAACATCCATCTAATGTAATTAATAACAAAAAGTTAAAAAGATAAAAAAAAAACTAAAGATAGGATAGGTTATGAACTTTATATGGA
The DNA here is from genome assembly GCA_030545235.1 of Helianthus tuberosus. Taxonomy (NCBI): domain Eukaryota; kingdom Viridiplantae; phylum Streptophyta; class Magnoliopsida; order Asterales; family Asteraceae; genus Helianthus; species Helianthus tuberosus. The sequence continues at coordinate 105,609,083 of CM060443.1, forward strand.
GTTGAAGTTAGCAACCCTATATTTTTGTTATGTTTATTGCTACAACGTTAATTGTCGTTTATAAAATAGTTTATATAATTTGTTAGGCCAAAGGGACTTTTTCGGCTCGACCGAGGCACTTAAATCCTCAGGGACGGCTCTGTTTGTTGTTGACTTTTATATTGTGCATGCTTTACAATGCTAACAATTGAGGACTTATGATAGAGATCTTGCCCGCCATGGCTAGGATTGCTAGAAGACTTTGCATGTTTCCAAGAATTTTGTGCTTTTGGGATTTAGACTTTTGGTTGTATGTTGATAAACAACTATAACACCTATCTTTTGTACTAGTCTCAAAATCCATGACTTGCTCACTATGTATTATACTTTGTATGTGGTTAATGTTATAATTTCCATATCGTGGTTGCTTTATATTGACTTAATCTTTATGCCCAACGCCTATTCTGGGGAGTGATAGACAGATCTTTTGGTTATAATCAATTAGGATTCCTTTAGTAATGCCTAGACTATAATCACAAGATACGACCTATAAAAATATATATAACTTTGAGGTTGTAGAAACCGAGTTTATTGTAGGATACACTTCACTAATGGCATATTAAACATTTATTGTATAATGAACTTTCATCTATAATGCAATCATGTCTGGACCATCACTTTTGGGTACTCATGTCCTGTTCGTGATTTATCGTCCTATGGTCATTAGAATGGTAGCTATCCGAGAGGGTACGTCCCATTAGGACCTAGCTAGTATATGAGATCTTCTTCCAGGGAGTCATAACAGAAGCATACGACTCGGTCTTTTTCATCACAACCTAGGAGTCCTGTGTGATCACATGATGTTACACCCACGCTTGGGCGTAAAGGCCCCACTATTTCTACGCTGAAGAAGAGGCTACGACCCGACCTTTGCTTTACTTTTTGGATGCCCACAGACGATCCACTAGTGCTAGATAAAATATTATGCAAGCATCTACAAAACCAGTGAGGCACAACATTCACATTGTTGATCTATACCTGGAGTATGTTATGTATGGTTGTATGGCTTGCAGAAAAACTGGATCAGTCACTGATTATCATGTCCCATGTATGTAGAAGTGATGTGCCATTAGTTGTACATATTTTTAATGCATAATCACCCCCATTTTAAGGTACATTTTATGAATTTACAGTTGAAATACTACCTAAATCGTTTCGATTTGGTAATTGCAGGTTTTAAGGTCTCTGGATAATAAAGTGAGTGTAAAAAATCCAAGATCCAAGAAAATCATTAAAGTGCCAGATAGGCATGGTCGTGCCAGGCTATGGGCATGGCCATGCATACCAACACAATAGTACAAGTCAACCCAAGAATGGTCAACAAAAGTCCACGATATGCGGAGGCACAACCGTGCATACCTAGGCACGCACGTGCATGAATAAGACAAGGAATAGAAGCTTCGAGAACCAACAAGACTGGCACCTTTTGAAGCCACACTTGTTCATGCACGACCGTGCATACCTTGGCATGGGCGTGCCCATAACAAGGAAAAGGAAAGGACAAAGATGGACTACAAGTTTTCAGGCAAAAGGACCATGCAGGGCCATGCATATATATATATATATATATATATATATATATATATATATATATATTTCAGCAAACAATAGTAATGCATGGCCATGCGTCATGTAAGGACCTGCATGAAAATGTCCTAAAACCTTCCGTAAGTGAAAACCCGGACCCCTAAAACCCTAAGTTCCATGAAAAATCAAGAAAATCAAACTTTTCAAGTTGGTCGCGGGCCGCAAAAGACTCAAGGAAAGTCTATGTGGGGCGCGACAGTCAGGCAAGTCTCCGGATAAGCTTTAGGCCACGTGTCACACACGTGGCAGACCTAGGGGTGACACGGCAGCCCTAGCAGTAGCTAGGGTGGCCCTCGCAGGCCGCGAAGGAGTGTCCTTCGAGTTTACGCGGGCCGCGAAGAACCCAAAATTCAGCTATAAATAGTACGTTGCATGGCCTTTCTTTTGTGTTCGTAAAATTTCTTTCAAAAACGTCAAATTCTGCTCAAATTAGTGTGTTTAAGGGTCGAAACGCTGCTACGGTTACAGGGTAATAACTCGATCACTGCTACGATACAATGTCCGATCGATTGAAACCGATCCGATGGATGTTTAAGTGATGCCTGAATTCGGGCTATACTTTGTCATTCGTCGTGAGGGTTTTGATTTCGTGAGCTTATCGTAAATGTTGTATTAAGTTACTAACCTAGTTTCGTTTGCACTATTTAACTAGGTTACCAGGCTTAATCAGTAGGCAAAACTCTGTCAAACTAAACTCGCAATGTGAGCCATTCTTCTTTTTACCAAATTGTTTCCAAAACCCTATTTGTTTTCAAAGTTATAATTACAGGGATTAAGTCTTTGTAATCTTCAATTACTGCCGGTATGTGGGGTTTTGTATACATTACTTGATAATCTTCACCATTGGACAACGGGTTAGCCAATGGGTAATATGACCATAGTCACAGATACGGTCGAGTGACAAATACCAATTTGGGGTAATTGGTTGATATATAAACAATTTAATCGCTCTTAATACTGTATATTATAACAATGTGTCATGCGTATAAAGTGAATGACTCGCCAGTATTCCCCGTTGATAAAATCTTTTTAAACATGTTTCAGGTGATTGAATGTGAACAAGGAAAAGTGTCGTGTAGCACTACCAGCTTGGATAAAGTGGCTCAGTAAATAAATAAACATGTTTTTATAAACAGGGGATTTCCCAGTGAAATTCCTTTATTGTAAATTACGGGATTTGTCCTGAAACTTGGAAATAAAATAAAGGGGTGTTTTCAGTTTAAACGATCCTGCCAAAATTTCCACTGCCAAATTTAAATACCAATACCACGGGTTTCTGTCCCACGGCATTCGAACCAGGGAACTGGGTCGGGGGCCGTGATAGAAAAAGGTGGTATCAGAGCCACTGATTTAAGCCAATTAAGTATTTAGAAATACTTAATTTTTCAGATTGCCATTTTGTGATTCTGTGAAACTTTAACTTATAATAAATAAAATTTTAATTTGAGTTTGTGTATGTTTCTTCATATGTGCTAACAGCATGAATGAACTATCGGAAGCACTCCGAAACTTTACTATCCATACCACTGATATGGATACCACAGGAATCCAATCCAGTTATCAGGCGGATACCGAGGAACCATTAGTGTTTCAGGCACAGCCACAGGAGAAGCCCAAGCCTAAAAAGTGGAGAAGAATTCTGGATTGGAAACGCGGACGAAGGAAGAAACCAGCTGCCCAAAAGTGAAAAAGATGGAGGATCCGAAGGGAAAGGGGAAGGAAGTAGGGGAGAGCTCTGGTCAAGCCCAAGAATTGCCACCTTGGGAAGAATTGGATACGAAACTTGCAAACTGTGACCTCATCGGACTTGCTGACAAAACCCTTTTCAATTACCCCGCTCAGTCAGAACTTCCTGTTAATTTGGAACCTGCTATCCCGGACCCAATTGTCAACCCTCAACTTCTTCCCGGAGAGTTGGAAGAATGGTGGACGAGGCATTTTCAGAACTTTATGAATAACCCCAATGTGTATTTTCCCCAGTTTGAACCTAATCCCTTTCCACCAATGAACCCGGAAAACGTTACCGAATTACGCTGCTACGGCGAGGAACTGGTGGATGCAGGAAATCGGATTCGAGACGTGGGGGAAAAGATCTCTTGGAAGTACGACGAGAGGGGGCGTCGTTTCTGAAAAGCCATTTAACTGAAGTTAAAAAGTTTTGTATAATATATAATAATAATAATAATAATAATAATAATAATAATAATAATATGTGAAAAAAAATCATAATATATATCTAATAATATAATATTGTATAATATTAACTAAAATAAAACATATGTAAATATCGGGCATGTACGGATGCATAATATTATAAAAATATATATGAATGTCGCAAGGTCGACGATTTTGGCTATACGTGTTGTCTTAATTGTATTGTGATTGCCTTTTTATGTTTAATTGCTATCCATTGTATGACAATAATTTATATATATATTTAATTATTCAGATGGAAAACGCAGTAAACCAACCAGCAACCAGAGTTAACCAATCTGAACAAAATAATGAAGACCATTTTCTCAATAGGCAAGACATCAAAAATATCATTGCTCAGGGAATAGCCAATGCTATCCCAGCCATCGTTGCGGCTGCTAGAAATCCCGTTGAACCTTCCCAAGCCAACCATAGCAAACGCACCCGCGGCGATAATTTCAGTAATAGTGTAAATGGAGGCGGCAATAATGATAATAATGTGGTTCATGCCCCATTTCTTAAGAAAATGAAAGTAGCAACGATTGGTTGCACTTACAAAGAATTTCTTGCCTGTATGCCAGTCGAATTTGCAGGCAATGAAGGGGCGACTGCCGCACTGCGTTGGTTAGAAAAGACCGACGCGGTAATCAAAATAAGTAAATGCGCAGAGGAAGATAGGGTGATGTATGCATCCCACCTTTTCAAGGAAGAGGTGTTAGAATGGTGGAACACGGTGTTGCAAGCAAAAGGAAGTGACGTGGCATATGCCATGAGTTGGGAGGAATTCAAGGAATTGGTGGAAAGAAAATTTTGTCCCTCCTACAAAAAGGAACAAATAACGAATAAATTCCTGAACCACCGGATGGTGGACATTGACTGTCGAGGGTATACCTCGAAATTGTTCGAGTATGCTAGAATTGTGCCAACTCTGGCTTCGACAGAAGCGGTACTTATTTCTCGCTATATTTGGGGACTAATTAGCGAAATTCATGATATAGTCAAAGCAGCGAGACCCCAAACAATTGATGATGCGGTCGAATTGGCCAACACTCTGACTAACGGATTGGTGCGCACAAGGGAAGAAAACAGAAATAAGGAATTGGCCCAAAATATTACCCAAGGTTTCAGTGGAAGTAATAACACCAGTAACTTCAAGAAAAAGTGAACTGGGCAATCTTCCACCCCGCCATTCTACAGAAATTGTAAAAGGAAACATTTTGGAAAATGTAATGAAAATTTCAATTTTTGCAAAGCACCGGGGCACCGAGAAGAGAAATGCAGAAAGAAAACAAAGATCTGCTACAATTGCGGAGAAGCTGGGCATTTTAGACCAGAATGTCCTAAATTGGTTAAGCCAGCTGACAACAAGGCAAAAGCGACTGATGGAGCTACTAAAAAGAACGCAAGGGCCTTTCAGCTGACAACGCAAGAAGCAGATCTGATTCCGGATGTGATCGCTGGTACGTTCCTTGTACATGACGTTTACGCAAAAGTATTATTCGACTCTAGTGCAAACCAAAGTTTCATAAATACTTCATTTTGCCAAGCCCTTAACCTACCTTTAACCAAACTTAGGCAAATTTATACGATAGAAACAGCAGATGGAAATTCTGTGACAACCCTCAAATTTGCATGTAACCATACAGTTTATTAATGATAATAAAAGTACTTGATGACTGTAATGAATCATTTAACTGCTCTCTGATTACTGTGTTATACTTACATGTGCGTGTTAGCATACTAGTAGTATACAGAAAAGTTACTAAATAGTCCGGTATATTTTCCTGTGTGTTAGGAATAAATTTCGTTAAAAAAATATATGTATAAGACGCTATACGGTGAAATTAAACGCTTTAACGGAACGATACGTAACCGAACAACCAGACATTTTCCGGGACACTAAAATATCTTCAGAAATATTATTTTATCTTTCTTAATTATTTATGGTCACAAAAATCCCCATGCACCATGTAAACATGACATACACCCACTATACTTGTAAATACCCTTAACCTTCTAACTTAATACCTATTAATTAACAAGAATTTACATTTTACCCCCCCCCCCTACCGAAAATCTGCCCTAATTATTCAAAATATTATGTTTAGATTTTTAGTTATGGAATCTTAATCCTCATTGGGCAATAGATATGCAATGATGACTATAGAGTGGAGGTTGCAAGGTTCCAAGAAATGCTCATGATAGCATCAAGATCTTCACTCAACCTTCTCTTCTCTCTCCTCTCTCTACATTTCGGCTCACATACCCCCCCCCCCCCTCTCTCATAACCGAAATCACCACCATCATTCTTCACATCTTCATCTTCTTCCACAAAAAGCTCTCTTGCAAGTTGTGAAGATCCTCCATAGAAGTGTGAAGTTGAAGTGCTCCCAAGAAGTCTTGTTCAAGCTTTTCTCACCATCATTCTTCATCATCCTTGCTCTAAGATTCCAACCCTAGCCTTGTGCTAGTAGTAAGTCCATTCATATCCTTGTTCCACATTGATTCTTGTTACGATTTGTTGAATGTTCATGACACACACAAAGCTTGCACACTAAAATGTGAACTTAGAATTCTGCATAAAAACCCTACATAAAAAGTTTGTTTAAAGATGAAATCTGGTTAGTTTGAGCTTGGTAAATGCATGCATGATGTTTGAACAATTATCCTTCGATACACCGTGGTTAGAGTCTTTGTTTATGCGTTTTTAGTCACTTCTGCATATAAACAGCTTGCTGATTGAAATTTCCAGCCTGCTTCAACAGGCTGTAACGGGTTCATTTTTTATCGAAAAATTTAAGTTCTGGAGTCTAAATTGTGTAGTTTTGAATATCTGAACTAATGGAACTGGAATCGTAATTTTTCGAGGTCGTTTACTATTTTTAAAGTATTATTTTAGACAGCAGCTCAAAGCTGAAATATTTCTGCTGAAAAAGTGTGTTGTAATCAGAGTCCAAACTTAAAACCTGAGCAGAGTCAGCTCATGGAATTTTTACCGTAGATAGTCACGGTTGTTTTTGTGACCCTCCAACTGGAATTTCGACGATTCGACTTACGATTGATTTTTAGTGAATTTTTCCGTAAAACTGCAATCAGAAAGTATCAAATCTGATTGCAGTCGAGTAAAAGAATTTTTATACAAAATTGGTAATGAACTGATATCCGAAATTTTTACACAACAAATCGTGGGTTATATGTGACCTTCTGTAAAAATTTGAGAATTTTTGGAAAAGGTTAACTATTTTATTAAAATGCTCGAAAACAGTCCAGTTTGGATTAATAAAGCTAAAACGACATAAGGAGTGATTTGCGTGCCTAAATGCCGAGTAGGTTATCCGAGAATGATAGAACATGTTACATGTCAATAAAACTGTTATGTGCAATGTTGTATGTTTGTCTATGAGTGGGGAATAGATGGGAAGGTTATATGGGCATGAACCGTTAAAGTGATGCATGTTATGTGATAGATACGTGTAGGAACTTTGTGTCCTATTTGAAATCACTAATAAACTAAGTGATAATCATACTAGGACGTGATTGACCGACCTCGACTATTAGCTATATTTGAGAGTCAAACCGAGCAACCAAGGTGAGTTCACACTCTTTCTAAGGCATGGGATTCCCAGGGGTTGGGAATGGGATTGAATAACTACTTGTACTATCATTACTATTAAACTATTTATACTGTCCTCGGATTGAAGGGCACGTACGTAAAACCTACGTACACGATCATAAGACCATCAACCCTATCACTTTAAGTCCCTCAATTATCGACTTAATCGCCGAGGCCTAGGGCGAGCGAGCCATTAGTTAATAGCGCTATTAGGTTTAACAAACCTCACACCGTGCCAGTCGGACGGGCGTGTACTAATGGACTATGGGCAAAAGGTCAATGCTGATAGACATTGACTTAGGGCACCTCTTATATTTTCGTAGCAGTCGATACGCGTGGTTTTGAAACACATGGGAAGCCCCCACTAATCATCGCACGCATGCCTGGACTGGCAGCAAGGATTAACGCGATACATGGTTTACAAAATGAACATATGATTTACGAAACGAATGCTATAACTAAACAACCAACTGTGAATTCACTCAACTTTGTTGTTGACTCGTTGCTACATGCCTTACAGGTCGCTAATCATTTGGAGCTTGCACGAGGAAGGAGTCGTTGTGGTGTGCGGACGGCTATGTCCAGTGTTTAATGTTTAAGACATTATGAACTTATTAAACCTATGTGTTGGACTTTAAACTTATGAACTGCGAACTTATATTTTGAACTTTACGTTTATGCTTCCGCTGTCTAAATTAAAAACTTGGTTGACTAACTTTTGGTCACCAATCGTATTGTGGTTGTCTTTATCTACTTAAGTACGTTGTTCAGTATGATTGGTGGCTCGATCCTGGTCATGTCACGTCTCCGAGCGGTGATACCCCGCATGGTGGATTTTGGGGGTGTGACAGATTGGTATCAGAGCCATTGGTTATAGTGAACTTGGTTTTAAAAAGGGAAAAGCTTTTTGATAAAACCAGACTATAACCTGTACAGTGCTCAACGATCCACAACGACGCTTCGCTCCACGTGCAAGACTCGACACCATAAGTGGTATGATTTATGCTATATTGTCGGTTAGATAGTTCCCACTGTGCATTAGATAATATGGTAATTGCTATTTGAACCTTGCATGCTTACTCTCCACTATCGTCCCACACTTACGCACTTTCGCGACACTTTTCTCACCTACGTTATTTCGTTATGAAGATCATGGGTGGACGTTTGAACCTAACTCAAGCCCAGCTGACGGCTTTGATCAATGAACGAGTTGCTGAGGCACTCGCAGCTGTCCCTGCAGGAGGTCAACATGCTCAAACTCCTGTGTGCACGTTCAAAACGTTTATGGACTGCCGACCTACTACTTTCAGTGGCACCGAAGGAGCAGTGGGCCTTCTTCACTGGTTCGAGAAACTCGAATCTGTCTTCGAAATGTGTGAATGCCCAGAGGATCGTCGGGTGAAATATGCTACTGGAACACTTGAAGGAGCTGCATTAACCTAGTGGAAGGCACAGGTTCAACTACTAGGACTAGCAGTTGCTAATGCCACACCCTGGAATGGTTTTAAAGAACTGATCAAGGAGGAGTACTGTAGTCGGGATGACATCCACAAGCTAGAAGTGGAATTTTACAATCTGAAGATGACGGGGTCTGAGATTGAGGCGTATACTAAGAGGTCAAACGAGCTGGCCATCCTGTGTCCAACTATGGTGGACCCTCCCATCAAACGAATTGAGCTGTACCTCAAGGGCCTTGCACCAGCAATTCAAAGTCACGTAACTTCAGCCAACCTGGGTACCATTCAGCAAGTTATTAAGTTGGCTCATCGTCTCACCGACCAAGCGGTGGAGCAAAACAAGCTACCCAAACGTATCAGTGCTACAGCTACTTCTGATGTACTTACCGACAACAAGCGAAAATGGGATGGAAACTCCAGTAAGGGTTCTGCTTCGGGTCAGTCTCAGCAGCGAAGGACTGACGACTACCAGAGTCCGGGTCAGCAATCCTCCGGTAATCAAGGACAGGGCGGGTATCGAGGAAACCACCCAAAGTGCAACAAATGTAACAGACACCATAGTGGTCAGTGCAACAAAGGTCGTTGTCAGAGATGTCACAAGTTGGGTCATGAAGCTAGGGATTGCAGGAGCCCGCGTCCTGCGAACCAGAATCGCCAACAACAACAAGCCCCACAGAACCATCAGCAACAGCAACAGGGCAACAGGGGATGCTTTCAGTGTGGCGCTGAAGGCCACTTTAAGAAGAACTGTCCCCAGCTTAACCAGAATCAGAATAACAACAACAACCAGGGAAACGGAAACAACAATGGAGGTAACAACGGGGGTAACAACAATGGTAATGGAGCAAGAGGTCGTGCTTTCGTGATTGGTCAGGGTGATGCAAGGAACGATCCCAACGTTGTGATGGGTAAGTTTCTTCTGGATGACTTCTTTGTTACTTTTTTATTCGATTCGGGTGCCGATACTAGTTATGTGTCCTTAAAAGTTAGCCAAATGCTTAAGCGCACTCCAATACTTTTGAACACCAAACATGCGGTAGAGCTAGCAAATGGTAAAAGTCTTGAAGCCACACACGTAGTTAAAGGTTGTAACCTCGTCTTAGCTGGTCAGACTTTCCCTATCGATCTTGTTCCTATCACACTTGGTAGCTTCGACGTCGTTATTGGGATGGATTGGCTATCCCATCATCAAGCGGAGATTGTTTGCAAGGAGAAAATCATCCGCATTCCTCGATCTGGTGAAGACCCTGTCGTGATTCGTGGTGACAAGAGTGGTGCTGTCGAAGGCATCATCTCTTTCCTTAAGGCCCAGAAATGTCTATGAAAGGGCCACACTGCCATTCTAGCGCTCGTCACTGACACATCCACGGAAGAGAAGAGAATTGAAGACATTCCTATTGTGCGCGATTTTCCTGAGGTATTTCCTGAGGAATTGCCTGGTCTCCCGCCTCACCGCCAAGTTGAATTTCAAATCGAGCTAGCTCCTGGAGCAGCACCAGTAGCTCGAGCACCATATCGTCTAGCTCCATCAGAACTCGAAGAACTGTCCACACAACTACAAGAACCCTATGAAAAAGGTTTTATTCGTCCTAGTTCTTCGCCCTGGGGAGCTCCAGTCTTGTTCGTAAAGAAGAAAGATGGTACCTTCAGGATGTGTATTGACTACCGCGAACTCAACAAGGTGACTGTGAAGAATCGTTATCCTCTTCCACGTATTGACGACTTGTTCGACCAGTTGCAAGGGTCGAGCTATTACTCCAAGATTGACTTGAGATCGGGATACCATCAGCTGAGGGTCCGAGATGAGGACGTCTCCAAAACAGCATTCAGAACTCGTTACGGCCATTACGAGTTTCTGGTTATGCCATTCGGGCTGACGAATGCACCAGCGGTCTTCATGGATCTCATGAACCGAGTGTGCAAGCCTTACCTGGATAAGTTCGTTATTGTGTTCATCGACGATATCCTGATCTATTCTAAGAGTCAGGAGGAACACGAGCAGCATCTATGACTTATGTTGGAACTTCTTCGAAAAGAGCAATTGTATGCCAAGTTTTCAAAATGTGACTTCTGGCTTCGCGAAGTCCACTTTCTAGGCCATGTGGTAAACAAGGATGGGATTCATGTTGATCCATCGAAGGTTGACTCAATCAAGAACTGGCCTGCACCCCGCACACCAAAAGAAATCCACCAATTCTTGGGTTTGGCAGGATATTACAGAAGGTTTATCAAAGATTTCTCCAAGATTGCGCAACCTCTCACTTTACTGACTCAGAAGGGCGTCATCTATCGTTGGGGTGATGCACAAGAGTCCGCATTTCAACATCTAAAGGATAGACTTTGTAGCGCGCCTATCCTCTCATTGCCCGAAGGCACCGATGATTTCGTGGTTTATTGCGACGCTTCCATCCAAGGACTTGGTTGCGTATTGATGCAACGTGACAAGGTCATTGCCTACGCATCACGCCAACTTAAAGTGCACGAAAGAAACTACACTACTCACGATCTGGAGCTGGGAGCAGTTGTTTTCGCTCTTAAGATATGGAGACATTACCTGTACGGTACCAAGTGCACCATTTACACCGATCACAGGAGTCTCGAGCATATCTTCAAACAAAAGGAGTTAAACATGCGTCAACGCCGATGGGTTGAGCTCTTGAACGATTATGAATGCGCAATCAAGTATCATCCGGGCAAAGCCAATGTTGTGGCCGACGCCCTAAGTCGAAAGGATACCATACCTAGGCGTGTACGTGCTCTACAGCTTACCATCCAATCTAACCTTCCCGCTCAGATTCACGATGCTCAGGTTGAAGCATTAAAAGCAGAGAACATCAGGGCTGAGTCCCTACGAGGATCGAGGCAGCGGCTAGAACAAAAGGAAGACGGCGCTTACTATGTAACAGGGCGCATCTGGGTCCCATTGTATGGAAACCTACGCGAACTTGTGATGGATGAAGCACATAAGTCTCGTTATTCAGTACATCCTGGTTCGGATAAGATGTACCACGACTTAAAGACCACATACTGGTGGCCTGGCATGAAAGCCCACATAGCAACCTACGTCAGCAACTGCTTGACTTGTGCGAGAGTCAAGTCTGAATATCAGAAACCATCAGGCCTACTTCAACAACCGGAGATCCCGGAATGGAAATGGGAGCAAATTTCCATGGATTTCGTGACCGGCCTGCCTAGATCTCAACGCGGAAACGATACCATTTGGGTGATCGTAGATCGACTGACCAAGTCTGCACATTTTCTGGCCATCAAAGAAACGGATAAGTTTTCTACTCTTGCAGACATTTATCTAAAGGAAGTGGTATCAAGGCACGGAGTGCCAACCTCTATTATATCTGATCGTGACGCACGTTTTACTTCTGAACTGTGGCAAGCAATGCACAAGTCCTTTGGCTCACGTTTAGATATGAGCACCGCTTATCACCCGCAGACGGATGGGCAATCTGAACGTACCATCCAAACCCTTGAAGACATGCTCAGGGCATGTGTAATCGATTTTGGTAATGGCTGGGAAAGGCACCTCCCGCTGGTGGAGTTTTCGTACAACAACAGCTACCACACCAGCATCCAAGCCGCTCCGTTTGAGGCATTATACGGACGCAAATGCCGATCACCTCTCTGTTGGGCAGAAGTTGGTGACAGCCAAATCACTGGCCCAGAACATGTGGTAGACACCACCGAGAGAATTGCTCAGATACGACAGCGAATGGCGGCAGCTCGTGACCGTCAGAAAAGTTATGCTGATAAGGGAAGAAAACCACTCGAGCTCCAGGTTGGGGATCGAGTGCTACTCAAAGTCTCACCTTGGAAAGGTGTAGTCCGCTTTAGCAAACGAGGCAAACTCAATCCGCGTTATGTCGGACCCTTCGAAGTCATTGAGAAAATTGGCAAAGTCGCCTACAGGTTGAATCTACCTGAAGAACTCAGCGGAGTTCACAATGTTTTCCATGTGTCGAATCTGAAGAAGTGTCTGTCAGATGAGACCCATATAGTTCCTCTGAAGGAACTCACTATCGACGACCAGCTGCGATTCGTCGAGGAACCTGTAGAGATTACGGATCGAGATGTTAAGATCCTCAAGCATACCAGGATACCTCTGGTCCGAGTTCGTTGGAATGCTCGTCATGGCCCAGAGTATACCTGGGAACGAGAAGACCAAATGAAACTCAGATATCCCCAGTTGTTCGGAAACAGTGCAACCACTACTGAGGCTGAAGCTACTGCAGAATTTCGGGACGAAATTCCAAATCAACGGGGGGATGATGTGACACCCCAGGAAAACGAGTAAACACCGCAACGTAACTAGCTTCCTCAGTAACTACGCACTAAATTTCGGGACGAAATTCTCTTAACAGGGGGGGAATGTGACAACCCTCAAATTTGCATGTAACCATACAGTTTATTAATGATAATAAAAGTACTTGATGACTGTAATGAATCATTTAACTGCTCTCTGATTACTGTGTTATACTTACATGTGCGTGTTAGCATACTAGTAGTATACAGAAAAGTTACTAAATAGTCCGGTATATTTTCCTGTGTGTTAGGAATAAATTTCGTTACAAAAATATATGTATAAGACGCTATACGGTGAAATTAAACGCTTTAACGGAACGATACGTAACCGAACAACCAGACATTTTCCGGGACACTAAAATATCTTCAGAAATATTATTTTATCTTTCTTAATTATTTATGGTCACAAAAATCCCCATGCACCATGTAAACATGACATACACCCACTATACTTGTAAATACCCTTAACCTTCTAACTTAATACCTATTAATTAACAAGAATTTACATTTTACCCCCCCCCCTACCGAAAATCTGCCCTAATTATTCAAAATATTATGTTTAGATTTTTAGTTATGGAATCTTAATCCTCATTGGGCAATAGATATGCAATGATGACTATAGAGTGGAGGTTGCAAGGTTCCAAGAAATGCTCATGATAGCATCAAGATCTTCACTCAACCTTCTCTTCTCTCTCCTCTCTCTACATTTCGGCTCACATACCCCCCCCCCTCTCTCATAACCGAAATCACCACCATCATTCTTCACATCTCCATCTTCTTCCACAAAAAGCTCTCTTGCAAGTTGTGAAGATCCTCCATAGAAGTGTGAAGTTGAAGTGCTCCCAAGAAGTCTTGTTCAAGCTCTTCTCACCATCATTCTTCATCATCCTTGCTCTAAGATTCCAACCCTAGCCTTGTGCTAGTAGTAAGTCCATTCATATCCTTGTTCCACATTGATTCTTGTTACGATTTGTTGAATGTTCATGACACACACAAAGCTTGCACACTAAAATGTGAACTTAGAATTCTGCATAAAAACCCTACATAAAAAGTTTGTTTAAAGATGAAATCTGGTTAGTTTGAGCTTGGTAAATGCATGCATGATGTTTGAACAATTATCCTTCGATACACCGTGGTTAGAGTCTTTGTTTATGCGTTTTTAGTCACTTCTGCATATAAACAGCTTGCTGATTGAAATTTCCAGCCTGCTTCAACAGGCTGTAACGGGTTCATTTTTTATCGAAAAATTTAAGTTCTGGAGTCTAAATTGTGTAGTTTTGAATATCTGAACTAATGGAACTGGAATCGTAATTTTTCGAGGTCGTTTACTATTTTTAAAGTATTATTTTAGACAGCAGCTCAAAGCTGAAATATTTCTGCTGAAAAAGTGTGTTGTAATCAGAGTCCAAACTTAAAACCTGAGCAGAGTCAGCTCATGGAATTTTTACCGTAGATAGTCACGGTTGTTTTTGTGACCCTCCAACTGGAATTTCGACGATTCGACTTACGATTGATTTTTAGTGAATTTTTCCGTAAAACTGCAATCAGAAAGTATCAAATCTGATTGCAGTCGAGTAAAAGAATTTTTATACAAAATTGGTAATGAACTGATATCCGAAATTTTTACACAACAAATCGTGGGTTATATATGACCTTCTGTAAAAATTTGAGAATTTTTGGAAAAGGTTAACTATTTTATTAAAATGCTCGAAAACAGTCCAGTTTGGATTAATAAAGCTAAAACGACATAAGGAGTGATTTGCGTGCCTAAATGCCGAGTAGGTTATCCGAGAATGATAGAACATGTTACATGTCAATAAAACTGTTATGTGCAATGTTGTATGTTTGTCTATGAGTGGGGAATAGATGGGAAGGTTATATGGGCATGAACCGTTAAAGTGATGCATGTTATGTGATAGATACGTGTAGGAACTTTGTGTCCTATTTGAAATCACTAATAAACTAAGTGATAATCATACTAGGACGTGATTGACCGACCTCGACTATTAGCTATATTTGAGAGTCAAACCGAGCAACCAAGGTGAGTTCACACTCTTTCTAAGGCATGGGATTCCCAGGGGTTGGGAATGGGATTGAATAACTACTTGTACTATCATTACTATTAAACTATTTATACTGTCCTCGGATTGAAGGGCACGTACGTAAAACCTACGTACACGATCATAAGACCATCAACTCTATCACTTTAAGTCCCTCAATTATCGACTTAATCGCCGAGGCCTAGGGCGAGCGAGTCATTAGTTAATAGCGCTATTAGGTTTAACAAACCTCACACCGTGCCAGTCGGACGGGCGTGTACTAATGGACTATGGGCAAAAGGTCAATGCTGATAGACATTGACTTAGGGCACCTCTTATATTTTCGTAGCAGTCGATACGCGTGGTTTTGAAACACATGGGAAGCCCCCACTAATCATCGCACGCATGCCTGGACTGGCAGCAAGGATTAACGCGATACATGGTTTACAAAATGAACATATGATTTACGAAACGAATGCTATAACTAAACAACCAACTGTGAATTCACTCAACTTTGTTGTTGACTCGTTGCTACATGCCTTACAGGTCGCTAATCATTTGGAGCTTGCACGAGGAAGGAGTCGTTGTGGTGTGCGGACGGCTATGTCCAGTGTTTAATGTTTAAGACATTATGAACTTATTAAACCTATGTGTTGGACTTTAAACTTATGAACTGCGAACTTATATTTTGAACTTTACGTTTATGCTTCCGCTGTCTAAATTAAAAACTTGGTTGACTAACTTTTGGTCACCAATCGTATTGTGGTTGTCTTTATCTACTTAAGTACGTTGTTCAGTATGATTGGTGGCTCGATCCTGGTCATGTCACGTCTCCAAGCGGTGATACCCCGCATGGTGGATTTTGGGGGTGTGACAAATTCTGTTAACATAGATAAGGTTCTCCAAAAGGGGAAGATCGAACTTTCAGAGCATAAATTTTCTGCAAATCTGCTACCTATGAATTTAGCCGGATTCGATGTTTTGTTAGGAATGGATTGGTTAGTAGCCAACCATGCTCGAATCCTTTGTGACAGGAACTCCATAGAAATTCATACGCCTACAAGAGAAGTAATTTTGGTGACAGGAGACAAGCTACGTAAACCAGTGAAGTTCATTTCAGTAATGAAAGTTGCAAGTTATAAACGCAAGCAAGGAATAGTGTATATGATTTCAGTAATCATTAACACTAAAAGTGAGGAACTTAAGGAAATCCTAGTAGTCTCAGCATACCCTGATGTATTTCCAGAAAAGCTACCTAGATTACCACCCAATAGGGAAGTAGAATTTAGAATTCATCTAATCCCTGGAACTACACCAATAGCTAAGGCACCTTATCGGTTAGCCCCCACAGAAATGCTAGAACTGAAATAGCAGTTAGATGAATTATTAAGCAAAGGATTCATACAACCCAGTTCATCCCCTTGGGGAGCACCTGTATTGTTTGTGAAAAAGAAAGATGGTTCAATGCGGATGTGTATCGATTATAGGGAATTAAACAAGGTTACCATTAAGAATCGATACCCATTACCTAGGATTGATGATCTTTTTTTATCAACTCCAGGGAGCTAGGTATTTCTCTAAGATAGATTTACGCTTCGGATACCATCAGTTGAAGGTACAGGAAGAAGACATACCTAAAACTGCTTTCAGAACTAGGTATGGCCACTACGAGTTTACAGTCATGCCATTTGGACTAACGAATGCTCCTTCAGCATTCATGGACATGATGAATAGAATCTGTAAGCCGTATCTGGATAAATTTGTAATTGTCTTCATCGACGATATACTTATTTATTCCAAAAGCCAGGACGAGCATTGTGAGCACCTGCATGCACTCTTAACTCTATTAAGAAAGGAAAAGCTTTACGCCAAATTTTCGAAGTGTGAATTTTGGCTACAAGAGGTGCAATTTTTAGGACACATGGTGAATCACGAAGGTATTCACGTAGATCCCTCCAAGATAGAGGCGATCTCAAATTGGAAGGTCCCGCAATCAGCTACCGAAGTTAGAAGTTTTCTAGGGTTAGCCGGATATGATAGGCGCTTCATAAGAGACTTCTCTAAGATAGCAGTTCCATTAACTAAGTTAACCTGTAAAACTATTAAGTTTTAATGGGGACCTAAACAAGAAGAGGCCTTTAGGATTCTAAAGCAAGGATTAACAAATGCCCCAATCCTTGCTTTACCAGAAGGAACAGAATATTTTGAGGTCTATTGCGATGCTTCTAAGCTAGGATTAGGTTGTGTATTAATGCAACGCAAAAAGGTAATTGCATATGCCTCAAGGCAGTTGAAAAAGCACGAGGAAAATTATACGACTCATGACTTAGAATTAGGAGCCATAATTTTTGCCCTTAAGATTTGGAGACATTATTTGTATGGAAGTAAGTTTACTGTATATACAGATCATAAGAGTTTAAGATACATATTTGGGCAAAAGAAATTAAACATGAGGCAAAGAAGATGGATGGAAATTATAAGTGACTATGAATGTGATATCCTATATCACGAAGGAAAGGCAAATGTAGTAGCAGATGCCCTCAGTCGTAAGTACCATGAAAAGCAAAGGTGAGTTCGTGCTATTAGATTAAATCTCCAATTAGATTTAATGGAACAACTGAAGAACGTTCAGGAAACAGCAATCAAGGATGATGCTGAAGGAATGAAACGAAGGATTAAAGAATTAGAGTAAGGGACTGATGGAATCTGGAGATTCCATAAGAAAAGAATTTGGGTACCTAGACAAGGAAATTTAAGAGATAAGATTCTAGAGAAAGCCCATAACTCTAGGTATACGATGCATCCTTGTAACAACAAAATGTATCAAGATTTAAGGAATAACTTCTGGTGGATAGGATTGAAAAAGGACATAGCTAGATACGTTTCTAAGTGTCTAACTTGTTCGCAAGTCAAGGCAGAAGACCAGAAACCCTCGGGTTTACTTCAATAGTTAGAAATTCCGGTATGGAAATGGGAACTAATAACAATGGACTTTGTTACTAAGTTTCCTAAGACCAGGAAAGGTAACAATGCAATTTGGGTCATTGTAGACCGATTAACCAAATCAGCTCATTTCCTACCAATG
Source organism: Helianthus tuberosus (assembly GCA_030545235.1). NCBI lineage: Eukaryota > Viridiplantae > Streptophyta > Magnoliopsida > Asterales > Asteraceae > Helianthus > Helianthus tuberosus. The sequence continues at coordinate 105,627,410 of CM060443.1, forward strand.
AAGGAAACCTTTAGTATGGAGAGATTGGCTAAGCTATACGTAGATGAGATAGTATCCTTACATGGAGTTCCACTCTCCATTGTGTCAGATAGGGACAATCGTTTCACTTCGCATTTCTGGACAAGTTTTCAAGAAGCCATGGGGACACGCTTGAATCTAAGTACTGCATACCATCCCCAAACTGATGGACAAAGTGAAAGGACAATTGAAACCCTGGAAGACATGCTCAGGGCATGTGTAATAGATTTTGGTGGAAACTGGGATGACCACCTACCCTTAATTGAATTTTCCTATAATAATAGTTATCACACAAGCATTAATGCTGCTCCGTTCGAAGCACTGTATAGACGAAAGTGTCGAACTCCAGTATGCTGGGCAGAAATAGGAGAAAGTCAATTATCAGGTCCCGAGATTGTGCAAGAAATCACTGACAAGATGACTCAAATCAAGGAAAGGCTGAAAACGGCTCGAGACCACCAAAAGAGTTATGCAGACAATCGACGTAAGCCGTTAGAATTTCAAGTTGGAGAGAAAGTACTCTTGAAGGTTTCGCCTTGGAAAGGGGTAGTTCGATTCGGTAAGAAAGGAAAGCTAAGTCCAAGGTATATAAGACCGTTTACAGTTACCCAACGAATAGGAACAATGGCCTATAAATTAAAACTACCAGAGGAACTAGCCGAGGTACATGAGGTGTTTCATGTATCTAATCTTAAGAAATGTTTATCCGATGAATCACTGATAGTACCTCTTCAAGATATAGAAGTAAATGAAAAATTAAAACTTGTTGAGAAACCACTTCAAATAGAAGACAGAAAGGTCAAGTTCCTCAAACACAAAAGATTGGTGTTAGTCAAGATAAAGTGAGATTCAAAAAGAGGACCTGAGTACACATGGGAACTGGAATCAGAAATGAAGCGAAAGTATCCTTACTTATTCCAGTAAATCTCGAGGACGAGATTTTAAATAAGGTGGGGAGGATGTAAGGACCTGCATGAAAATGTCCTAAAACCTTCCGTAAGTGAAAACCCGGACCCCTAAAACCCTAAGTTCCATGAAAAATCAAGAAAATCAAAATTTTCAAGTTGGTCGCGGGCCGCGAAATACTCAAGGAAAGTCTACGCGGGGCGCGATAGTCAGGTAAGTCTCTAGATAAGCTTTAGGCCACGTGTCACACACGTGGCAGACCTAGGGGTGACACGACAGCCCTAGCAGTAGCTAGGGTGGCCCTCGCAGGCCGTGAAGGAGTGTCCTTCGAGTTTACGCGTGCGGCGAAGAACCCAAAATGCAGCTATAAATAGTACGTTGCATGGCTTTTCTTCTATGTTCGTAAAATTTCTTTCAAAAACGTCAAATTCTGCTCAAATTAGTGTGTTTAAGGGTCGAAACGCTGCTACGATTATAGGGTAATAACTCGATCACTGCTACGATACAATGCCCGATCGATTGAAACCGATCCGATTGATGTTTAAGTGCTACCTGAATTCGGGCTATACTTTGTCATTCGTCGTGAGGGTTTTGATTTCGTGAGCTTATCGTAAATGTTGTATTAAGTTACTAACCTAGTTTCGTTTGCACTATTTAACTAGGTTACCAGGCTTAATCAGTAGGCAAAACTCTGTCCAACTAAACTAGCAATGTGAGTCATTCTTCTTTTTACCAAATTGTTTCCAAAACCCTGTTTGTTTTCAAAGTTATAATTACATGGATTAAGTCTTTGTAATTGTTGGATCGTGTTCGGTGACCCTAAAGTCAGTTAAGGCAGTTCATCTTCAAATACGAGGGCGGAATCAACGTAAACGAAGTCAAAACAGCTTGTATCCTTTTAACTTTCTTTCTATTACTGATTGTGAGCTTTTACAATGTATTCTAACAAAAATCCGGCAGCACCTTCGCTCACACACACATACATGACCGTTTCAAATGAGCATGCACATCACATATATATAGGCTACGCCCCTAACCGTTTGAAGATGTCACAGCTGCTTCAAACGGTCAGGCCATGTTCAAACGGTCAGGCACTTTAAAACATGATTAAACCCTAATTCCAATACTGTTAAGCACTCATTTAACCTATCTAGACATAAGACTCCATAAGACGTAGTCAGCAGACATTCAGTGCACCAACAGACTCCCCCTTGGATGTTGACGAAGTCTTTGGCTTCGAGTCTTTAGTCTTTGTCTCTCTATCCAAACATGAACAATGCAAGACTTGATACCAGATAAAGTTGACAGACATTCCTGCACTAACAGACTCCCCCTTGGATGTCGACGAAGTTTGTAGTGTCAAGTCTTCATAGTCTTCAGTCTTCATCAGTCTTTGCTTTAACACTTTAAAGCTCCCTTAAACTTCTATCATTCTCATTCTTCAAACTTCAATTTGATTGTTGATCCAGAATGTAAACTCCCCCTTTCGATAAGCTGGAATTTATTTCCTGGTTCAAACTTTTCACAATCTGTGCCATGAAGTCCTAGAATATCATCTGCACATCCTCTACCACAACATAAGTTTCACAAATTTATAACATTAAGATTTAAGAATCTTACTGGTAGAAATCATACATTCATCAATCTGTATAGTTACATCAAGTTCAAATGAATGACCTTGATTAACTAATCACACAATCTTTCAAAACATTTGTATATAACATTCAAAGCTTTTAACATTTTCTCCCAACCCAATATAGTTCATCATGTTTAGCACTTGGAATTTTGAAAATAAACTCTCCAACATCAGTTGTCGAAAATCTTTTTGTATTTTTCAAAACTTTATGCTAAAACACACTAAAATCTTTTTGGATTTTGAGTTTAAAGAAATCCAGTAAAGAAATATATACAAACAATATTTTTGTGAGTTTGTGTAAGAGGATCATATCAGTTTTTGAGACAAATCACCAACACCATTAAGCTTTAATCATTTTAAGTTCTAAACGATTCACATAGATTGTCAGTATACTGGTCCACTTAAATTTTCACACAAAGTTCAACTGCTTCGAGATACGAGTTTAATATCTTAGATACTTAAACTTAATCACGTGTCCCACCTCAGAATATACTCCCGTATCCAGATCCCAATATTCAGTCTTACAGGTGAGTATAACACAAATGATATCTGTAAGGGGAATAAATTATGAAGAATCATGAGAGCTCAGGTCAGAACTACCGTTCAGCAGAGAGATCATGACTCAGCTTTTGGGTATGTCCCCTTTAGAGGATCTTTTTTACAACAGCATTGCTAAGCAATTTTATTGTCTTATCATTTATGCTGAGGGTGATGCTATGTTTCAAGCATTGCGGAAAGTATTATTCGAGGACTAGGTCAGAACTTCCATTCAGCATAAGTCCCGGAATAATACCCCAGATATCACTGAGTATAAAGACCTAGTATATCAGAAAAAGGAATCTTTCAAACGAGATTTCGGGGGTTACCCATATATCCGAGAGATGTTACCCACGATATAAGCAAGTTTGAATTTAGGTTTATATCTCGTCACAATCTATTAATTGTGCAAAAACCTACTGGCATATCATCAGTGAGACCGTTTATCACTTTTTAACTTTTCATTTCTTTAGCATGCTGTGATCGTCCACTGATGTACTATCATTTCCTCTTTTATACACCAAAACTCATTTTTGCTTTTTCAATGTTTTTGGCATTTTCAAATTTTCTAATTTTTTTAAAATTTTTCTCCCCCTAAAATCAAAATATGTTTCAATTTTGATTTTCAAGGAAAATTTGAAAACAAATTGTACAAATAAAATGACAAACTGATATCGAATCGCTTCAATTCGCCATTCACTCGGCTTAACAATCAGAACTCCCCCTGACAACAAACTATTTTCCCATTTAGATTTCAAAACACTTAAGTTTGTTTTAATCAAATGATTTTTACGGAAAATTAGTTTTGTTTGTCTTTTTACAAACTCGGGGTTCTTTCATCACATTGTTTTCCTTTAATCACTTGTCGGAAAGATAAATCAAGTACAACTTAATGTCCTTGATTAATCTTTTGTAATTCGAAATATCACAGTTACCAACCTGTGAATTTCTCAAGAAATATGCCTATACCTGTTCCACACTTACCAACCTGGGAACTCCGGCAAGTCAGGTTTTTCATTTAAACAGATTTACCCAAGCCTGACCAGCCTTGGGTTTGACAGTTTTTACCTCAACAGATGGCTCTTCTGGTTTTGACGAACCAGAATCATTGCCTGATCGTGGCTCCTCTAACTTTGACAAGTCAGAATCATTGCCAGAATGTGGCTCTTTTGACTTTGACAAGTCAAATTCATGGCTAACAACTTTCTTTTTCTTCTCTTTTGTCCTCAGATTTGCATCTGATGAATTCGTTTTGCTTGCCTTTGCAGTTGAGGAAAGCAATTCATCAGAACTTTTTCTCGGATTACCAGTTGTATCCGAGGACAAAATTTTCTCCAAGTATTATCTTGCCTTCTTTCTTTTCTTCCTCAGTCTGTCTTTCTGCCCCTGTGAAAGCTTCACTTTCGGTTCGTGAACTTTCTGTTCTTGAACTTTAAGTTCTTGAACTTTTTGTTCTTTGGGCTTGACATTAACTGGTTTCTTTGCCATTTCTGAGATTCAGCCCTCGATCTTCCCTTTGATCTCATTGGGCAATCTCTCGCAATATGACCTCTGATGTGGCATTCATAGCACTTTCTTGTTTCGAATCTCTGACTTTGGCAGTTAACAGCAATGTGTCCTTGAAATCCACAAGTGTAACACACTCTGTTATCATACCTCTCACTACTTTCATACCAAACACCGTCTTCATACCACACACTTAGATCAAAGCATTGATTTGCCTTGTGGTACTCATGTCTCCTCTTGTATCCTTGATTTGGCATTTGAGCACTGTGGTCAAACCTGCACCACTGGTTACCAACTTTTTGTGAGTTTTTATTTTCAGATTTTTGTGATTTTTTATTGTGATTGGATGATTGATCTGATGAGCTTTTATTTTCTTTTTGAAAATTTTTCGATTTTTTATCTTTTTGTTTCTGTTCCACATTCTTCTTTACAGGTTTTTGCGTTGAGCATTCACCTTTCTCGGTAGAATGTAAAACAGTATTTTTAAACATCTCATTTAATTTCAAAAATGTTTTTCTTTTTTCTTCTTTTTCTTTTTCATCATCAGATTTATCATCACAATCTTCAATTTTGACTTTGTCAAAATTTGTGACATTGTCACTTATTAGAACTGAATTGATCGGTTTTGGACATGGATAATCTGGTTTCACAAAACCTTTCAATTTCTTCTCTAAACCTTTGATTTTCTTTCTATCACATTCAGCTTCTTTTTCAAGTCGAATAATAGTCTGACGATGGGAATTGATTACCTTTTGCTTTTCAATATTGTTCTTGCTAAAAACATATCTCCCATCTTCAAGAATCTTTATTTGACTTTGAAAATCTTTTTCAATTTTTACTTTTTCATTTTCAAAACTTTTGATTTTATCTTGAAAAACTTTGTTTTCTAATGTCAAACTGTTCAAATCACTTGACAGTTTAACATTTTCAGATTTCAGCTTCTCACAATTTTCTTGCAACACAAGAATCTGTTTATCGTCAAATTGTTTCTCATCCTTCATCTTTTTGACTTCCAATGTCAAACTTTCCGTATCCTTCAAGAGTTTGACATTGTCAGCTTCAAATTTATCACATTTAGAGCACCCAACTTCACATTTTGAAGTTTCATCCTTCTTTGATTCTTCATTCTTTGTCATTCCTTCTTTCTCTGTCTTTTGTGTTCCTTTTCTAATCATTTTGATTAATTCAAGAAACTCAACCCAACTTATATTTTCTGAGTTTCTTTCTATTTCATTTATTAACTCTTTCTTTTTCTTTTTCTCTTCTTCATCTCCCCACCATTTTCTTTGCCAATAATCATCTTCTTCTTTATACTCTTTGATTATGGTTTCCAAATCAAGAGTTTTATGATCAACAGCAATGTTTCCATAGGGGTCAAGATAACACTCCCTGTCTGGATCCCATCTATTTGCTCTTTTTGCCTCATAAAAAATACCAGATATTCTGATCATTTTGTTTATGGCTAACTGCTTTCTGTATTTGTACTTCTGTTCTTCAGTTCTGTCATCTTTCCAAGGAACAGGTTCAGATTTTGCCATCTTGTACGTTCCTGAAAAATCAACAAACACTTAGAAAGTTCTTGGTTTTGAAAAATGACAGATTCAAACGGAATCTGTTGAAATGGAATTGTACAAACGGTATAATCTTTCAAACAAAATGATCTTTCTCAAACGAAATGAGTTATTTCGTTTGAGACAACAATAATCAAGTTTCAAACAAAACCACTTTCAAACGACCACTTTCAAACGGACAGGTCTGTTTCAAACGGACAGGTCAGTTTCAAACGGACAGGTCAGTTTCAAAAGGATAGGTCAGTTTCAAACGGACAGGTCAGTTTCAAATGGACAGGGATCAGTTTCAAACGGACAGGTCAGTTTCAAACGGACACGGCTACGTTCAAACGGATGATGTCATCATTTTACGAACAATTTCAAACGGTCAAGATGATTTCGATCAGTTTTAAGTCGAATTGTGGTTCAAAACTTTCAAGGATTCGTTATCTATGTGTTTCGCCTGTTATGTGAACGTTTTAGACCATTTTAACCGTGAAATATGTCCGAATCAGAAAAATATGAGAGAAAGTGAGTAGAAGTTAGAAAATCCGGTAGAATCAAGCTGAATTTGGTATGAACTCCTTGTCCTGAGCTCTGATACCACTTGTTGGATCGTGTTCGGTGACCCTAAAGTCAGTTAAGGCAGTTCATCTTCAAATACGAGGGCGGAATCAACGTAAACGAAGTCAAAACAGCTGTATCCTTTTAACTTTCTTTCTATTACTGATTGTGAGCTTTTACAATGTATTCTAACAAAAATCCGGCAGCACCTTCGCTCACACACACATACATGACCGTTTCAAATGAGCATGCACAACACATATATATAGGCTACGCCCCTGACCGTTTGAAGATGTCACAGCTGCTTCAAACGGACAGCTGCTTCAAACGGTCAAGCCATGTTCAAACGGTCAGACCATGTTCAAACGGTCAGGCACTTTAAAACATGATTAAACCCTAATTCCAATACTGTTAAGCACTCATTTAACCTATCTAGACATAAGACTCCATAAGACGTAGTCAGCAGACATTCAGTGCACCAACAATAATCTTCAATTACTGCCGGTATGTGGGGTTTTGTATACATTACTTGATAATCTTCACCATTAGACAATGGGTTAGCCAATGGGTGATATGACCATAGTCACAGATACGGTCGAGTGACAAATACCGATTTGGGGTAATTGGTTGATATATAAACATTGTAATCGCTCTTAATACTGTATATTATAACAATGTGTCGTGTGTATAAATTGAATTACTCGCTAGTATTTCCCCGCTGATAAAATATTTTTAAACATGTTTCAGGTGATTTACTGTGAACAAGGAAAAGTGCCGTGTAGCACTACCAGCTTGGATAAAGTGGCTCAGTAAATAAATAAACATGTTTTTATAAACAGGGGATTTCCCAGTGAAATTCTTGTAAATTACGGGATTTGTCCCGAAACTTGGAAATAAAATAAAGGGGTGTTTTCAGTTTAAATGATCCTGTCAAAATTTCCGCTGCCAAATTTAAATACCAATACCACGGGTTTCTGTCCCGCGGCATTCGAACCAGGGAACTGGGTAGGGGGCCGTGACACGTCATTTGGGCATGGCAATGCCTATTCCACACATGAGATAAGGTTTATGAAGTTTCCCATATGAGACAAAAAAACAAGGAGATAAAAGGGGACACGAGTACATCCAAGGACAAGGCTTGTCTCCCCAAGGATAAGACCTTCTAGATAGCCTTAGCCTCAATGCATAATTTCCATTATAAATAGAGGCCTTGGGTTCTCTATTTGAATCCATCCCTCCATTCCTTGGACTGGAATTCCCACACCCCAAAAGGGGCTCTCTAGCCCCTAAAATCACCCTTTGGATTTTACGGATCACTCCACAAAATCACTTGTAGTATAGCTTAGTTTAAGAGAAAGATAGAACTTGTTTTCTATGGCCATTATTGGTGAACCCATGTTAAAATGTATACGTCTATATATATGTATATATATGTATATATTTATGTATATATATAGGGTCAGGATTTAGAGAAAACGGTGAAAAGTGTGAGAACGGTAAGAACGATTATGGATCGTCAGATCAAAACAATCCATGGACTGGATTGCGCGGTGGCGTTTTTGTAAATGACATCAATCATATTATGTGGGACGCGCTTCATTAAGGGTAAAAGGGTCTTTGACTTCTCTACCGAAAACGCCAAATCACGAATAAAACGCCATTAACTTCCCGCCTTAAAATACAAAGCAAACATCATTCCTAATCTAAACGTCATTAGATATAAAACGCCAAACTTTGTTTTTAAACGATAAATCTAAACAAGCAGTAACTGAAACGATGGGACTTAATTACTAGCATTTATTATAATTAATTTCCCGCCTAAAACAACCGCCAAAAACATCCTATATATACAACATCTCAGACCTTCCATTAAACACACCAAACCCAAAAAATGACATATTTAATATATACCATTCATCTTAGAAACGCCAAAAAACCCAAACATCAAAGATTCCAAAAACAAACGTTTCTTTGAAATTTAGTTTGGTTGTCGGTAAGGTTTCGCTCAATGTGATGGACAAAATCCTTAAGTGAGGATATTGTCCATTTCATTGAGTAAAATCTTATTGACTTTATCCTCAACTTCCATCCAATTCATAAACGCCAAAACATACAAAAACCACAAAAATTGCAAAAACGTCATTTCTTGGAGATTCTGTTTTGTTCTCAATAAAGTTTAGCTGAATGGGGTGGACAACATTGTTAATCCTTAGTTAAGAAAGATGTCTAACAGTAAGATTTTGCTGCATGAGATGGAAAAATTTTCAAGAAAAAGTGACTGGTGACAGTCATATGTCATTTTGTCTTCTTTGTTCTTGAAGAAGGCTTGGATGAGGAGAAGAGATCATTGACACTGAAGAATGTGATGATTATAAAGATGAAGATAAAGATGAAGAGCAAAGCGAAAAACACACTCACACGGCATCGATCTATGTCCCCAACATCCACAAAGCCACTTCAAACAAAACGAACAAACAAATAATCAGACCAAAAATAAAACGTCATATATTTGGTGACAGTTCTTGTAGTATTAAAGAAGAAAGAGACTGATGACAGTGAAGATTGTGAAGAGAGATCCGATTAGAATTTTTAATTTATTTTTTTTGCTTCTGTTTTTTCCCCTGTGGTTGTAATATAATTTTCCGCTATGAAAAAATACATTATTTCTCTTAAAAAATGCTGTAAAACGCCAAGATACCACAAACGTCAAAAAATATATAAACAATAATAGAACAATGGACTATCTTGTCTAAACGCCATTGAATCTAAACGCCATTAAATCTAAGAACAGACAATGGGCCATCATCCTAAAAAAGTCCTGCAAATACTTAGTATGGATGAAGCCATTCAGAGAGATATTCTCGCCCTTGGGGTTCCAATGGCCGACGATTTGGAAACGCCAAAATATTATCTATGTGAAACAAAAAGATTAATATAATGAGACCAGTAAAATGCCAGGTAATTATTGAATTTGGTTAACGACAAAAAATCTTAAACGCCAAAAATGAAGCAGTATTGTGGCACCGAATTGGAAAAAGCGGAAGATAAAATGACAAAAAAGCCCCTACGCCCTAATTATATGTGCGCCACGTGTTCTATCAGGATTCGTTCCCACCGTTCTCACACTTTAGGGCATTTTCTCCTGATCCCGTACATAAATTTATATATATATATATATATATATGGTTGGGCTAGACAAAAAACCCTATCTTTCTTAGAAAACTCTGGAAACTCAAAGCTCCCGACATTTTTTTTTTTTTGAAAAAAATAACACATGTAATATACATGTTTTTAAGACTTTTGGGCCAAAAAAATCAAAAAAGCGCCGAGTACTTTTTAAAAAAAAAAATAAACAAGTTCCAAAAACTTCGTTGACTAACATGTGTTAGACAAAAAATGCTGAAAGTTGCTGAAATTTGTTTTTTTTTTTTAAAAACCCTTCGGCGCTTTTTTGATTTTTTTGGCCCAAAACTCTTAAAAACATGTATATTACATGTGTTATTTTTTTCAAAAAAAAAATGTCGGGAGCTTTGAGTTTCCCGGGTTTTCTACCTAAGGAGGGTTTTCTACCTAGCCTTATCCTATATATATATATATATATATATATATTTATATATAGGGGAGGGTTATCTTGAGAACGCTAAATATTGCGAGAACCGTGAGAACGAATGAAAAAACCAATCAAAACCAATTTTTTTTAATACAAACCTCATTGTAATTAAGATACAACATCAAAAATAAAGAATTTACAACATCAAATAATTCATTTCTCCTTTCAAAATCACTCTTTTTAGATTTTTTACACATGTGTAAATATAACAGATTTACACATGTGTAAATGGCAAACCTACACATGTGTAAATTTTCTTTATTTACGAATTCACGTAAATTTAGACGTGTAAATTAAATTTCTAACATTGTATTCGAATAATAATGATAAGTGTAGAAATTTTTTTTGAATTTGAATTGTTTTTGACCAAGTTCTTGCGGTTTTTTCATTTGTTATCACGGTTCTCATAATATTTAGCGTTCTCATTTAAACCTTCCCCTATATATATATATATATATATATATATATATATAGGGAGAAGATCATGCGAGAACCACCTCTTATTGTGAGAACCGCGAGAACCAATGTGAACACACAAAAAATGCCTAAAAATAGCTAAAAAGCACACAAATTTTTTTTTTTTTTGATTTTTTTAATATTTTTTAGGTTAAAATCGCTACTTTTCGAACCAAAAAAAAAAAAAAAATTTAAAATTTTTTTTTTTTAAATGTTTTTTTTTTTTGCTTCGAAAAGTAGCGATTTTAACCTAAAAAATATTAAAAAAATCAAAAAAAAAATTTTGGATTTTTTTTAGATTTTTTTAGGTTTTTTGGGGGTTTAGTTTTTAGCATTTTAGCTTGGGGGGGTGGGGGGGGTGGGGGTTAGGTTTTTTTAGGTTTTTTTAGCTATTTTAGGTTGTGTTCACATTGGTTTTCAAGGTTCTCACAATAAGGGTGGTTCTCGCATGAGCCCCTCCCTATATATATATATATATATTATTCTAACACCACCCGTTAAATAAAGATCAATCACTAGTGTCATTATCAACCTATATGGAGCATCATATCATATCCTCAGAGGATGGAACCCATAAGTAGGGATCATCGCCAAGGATCGCAAAGTATAGGTTGTAGAAGAATGAGTCTTCTTCTAAGCAAGGGCAATGAATTAACTTTAAACTAGCTCTAATTCTATTTTAACCTCAAAATCATAATTTGTAAAATCTAATAACAAACCATAATAGGGTCATTTTCTAATTACCACCCCACTTGCCAATAACCTAACTATAATTCATCCCAAATGGAGTTGAAAACCTAAAAAAACATTCTTAGTGCTCTTGATATTCTCTACTAATTCTCTATTACTTGTTTTAAATATAAATTAACTTAAAAGAAAAAGATAATTAATTAACTAGTTTGTAATTTAAAAGTTGAGTAAAGAGTTATTTGATGGGTGAACAAAGGAGGTGCCATCTTGTGTAAACATGAAAAAATGTGCCATTTGTGTAAATTACACCAACTTTTGTAAATAAGATAGATAGAATGTCATACAACAATAAAATCATATAAGTCCATATTTAATTAACACATGGGTAATTTAGGTATTTCATTAAAAACTTAACGGTAAAATAGACGGTGTTAGGAGACTGGACTGAAATGGTTACGAAAGTGAAATCACAGGGACTGAAATAGTGATTTTTGACAAACCACATGGACGAAAACAGTAATTAACTCATTTAGATATCTTTTTTTATTTTTATTAATAATGGCATTATGGTCAATTCATGTGTACTTAACAGACTAAATGGATGGGGTTAACGGAGGTGGACTGAAATAGTTACGAAAGTGAAACCACATGGACTGAAATCGCAATTTTTAAACTAATGGACTGAAATAGTGATTTTTGACAAACCACAGGGACGAAAACAGTAATTAACTCTTTTAAATATAAATTAACTTAAAAGAAAAAGATAATTAATTAACTAGTTTGTAATTTAAAAGTTGAGTAGTAAGGCCGGAGGGTGTGGGGGCGCCACCCCGCCACATCACCACCCATAGCGCCGGTGGGGCTCCATCACCCACACCGTGCATTTCAAGGGGGAGGCGCCATAGGTGTGCCGCCATGGTGGTAACGAGAAGAGAAGGGGTTATCAGGTGGGGCCCACTTGTTTGCACCAATCAAAATTTTTTTTTTAATTTTGATTAATAGGGGGCTCCATCCCACACCGTGCAAATTAAAGGGGGCGTTATGGCTGACGTGAATCCTACGTGGCGCTTACGTGTCTTGATAAAGCCCCTAGGGGCTCCATCCCACACCCTCCAACCTAAAAGTCGTGTTATTTGGGTTCGATACTTTGTTGTTACATAAACTTTACTACAAATGATAGATACACTTGTCTATTGTGTGTGTTTAGTTAAAGTAATAATGATTTCTTATAAATTTAAAACTAGTTAAACATGTTTAAAAGCTATTAAGTTAACTCACCTAATCGTTCTAAAAGTTACTAAAAATAACATACTAAACAAACACGCATCAAGAAGCAGCAGACTACAAAGAAGTTGCGGAAAGAGATGGCAGAGACTTAACACCAGATCTGAGTGGTGCAAGAGCAGACAATAACTGCTAAAGACGAGGCCAGGGCAGTAGAGGTGAGCATAGACATAGTTTTAAGTGTTTTGACGAGGTTCTGGGATAAGATCTGAGGGTCCTACGAAGATAGATTATATTTACGTTTTCATTTCCATTTTAGTTATTATTATTATTATGATGTTCTCACACCAAGTGATTGTACCCATGTGACATTTTCCCACTTATTATTATCTAGTTTTACCAGACATGAGGTACTAGACTCTTGTCGAGTCATTATGTATTTGATGTATTGAAACTCATTATGAAATGCCAATGTGTAGTGTTTGTATTTATTGCTTACTTATTGGTATTTTGGATATTGTTGGCATGTTCTATTGTTTTGATGTATTAAAAGATGCCACCAAAGAGTAGAGGAAATAGCCGAATGTACAAGGGTCAATAACGGACGAAGACATCCATATCTTGAAGGTGAACGATAACGCAAAGGTAAATAATGAAGCCCAAAATGCACAGATTACCGCACATCAGATGACTACAGTCATATTGATTGTTATACGAAAGTATAAACCTGGGGATTGTGATTTATTTATTTATTTTTTTTGTAAATCACAGATCACAACATTATACTCACATGTAGAACGGAATGTATGTGGATACCTTAGTACGGGAATATGTTTGTGAGTGGGGTACCATTGGATTGTAAGTTAAAAATTACTTGAATGATATCGTAAAGCGAATTTTAAAATCATAAATTTGCTAATCTCTTTATTGAATCGTTTAACATATTAACAGATCATTGCTAACTTGTTCCTCAAATGTGCATAAGATTCCGAGTTAAGAATCCTCCTCCTATATCTTCTGATCAGTCAAAAAATAGAGAGCTGGAAATTGTCCTTCTTCAGAGGTCAACTTAACTTCGTCATATCATGCTGGTTAATGACTAGAGCTATTTGAGAAGTTGGGTGCCTTAGCTTTTAGGGAGGGTGTTAGTGCATGCATTTAAAAAAAAAAAACTGAAGCATTCCAAAATGATCCAATCATGACAAAAAATTGGTTAACGTAAGTGATGCTATTGTCAAGGGAGGTATATTGGTGCAGCTTCTGGATAACAATAGATCAATTAATATGTTAAACGATTTAATAAAGAGATTAGCAAATTTATGATTTTAAAATTCGCTTAAGCATGTGAAAGCAAATTTAAGTGGTTATTAGAGGCATTATTGTCCTATCCAGTAATTGTCCTTGAGGCTATAAATAGATTTAGAGTCTTAGCTTGTAGGAAGTCGAGAGATTCTAGAGAGCTCTTTTCTACATCCTGTAATAGAATCTAGAGTTTGCAAGTTCATGTCAATAGAAGCTTTGATTATGTTAAGATCTTGCGTTCTTGTTTGATTGTTGATTACTGCAACGAGTTTGACGGATTCCGCACGTTAAACTCTTTTTTTATATTTTTATATAAAAAGTGGAATGTGAGGTTGAGATATGTAGGGCTTTGGTTTTGTGGCAAAAATAAATTTTGTAGGGAAGTTTGAATTCTGATGTTGGTACCATCATTTTGGATATGAATATAAACTATGGGTCATGCTATTAACACACGGACAAAATTATTTTCACACCTCAAAGCGCCGCGCTTTGGCCATAGCGCGGCGCTATGATCGACAAAAGTGCTTCGATTGACGTTTGAGACATTCCCTACTGTTTGACTGACATAAAGCTGATTGACATGTTTTGTCGTTAACCCTAAGCGCCGCGCTTTGGCCATAGCGCGGCGCTTCGATCCAACTTTTCACTTTTAAAAGCAAACTACTGATTGAAGTTCTTCTTCAGCAGAAAGCTCGTTCTTCTTCTTCACGTTGTTTACAAACATACGTGGGTATTCGAGTGTTTTGTTGTTTGTTGTTTACAAAAAACAATGTCGTGGTTAAACAACTATATTTTCGGTCAATATTCTGACGAGACAGTTGTTCCTGATTCTTACGAGGGGACCGCTATTTCTGACTCGTATGAGAAACCGGTCTCGTCCAACTTGAGGGAGGCAGAGGTTGTATCTGGCATTCGTTATCGTGATAACACGGTGACGCTGGATTTGAATACCCCTGTGGAGGACCCTTACGCACAACAAGGTTATTCGAATTTCGGTTACGGTGGCGAGTACAGCTTTGTACAGCAGGAGTGTGGTCCAAACGACAGTTACGGTTGTCAACAGAGCTTACAAGGTTATTCGAATTTCGGTTACGGTGGCGAGCACAACTTTGAACATCAAGTATATTCGGACCTCGGTGACGATGGTGAGCCGGGGGATGTGTCTGTTGACGAGGAATGCTGTTACCCGGTTACGTTTTCGTTTGATACGACGCAGACCTTTTCGTCACGTAAAGAGTTGGTGCGTTGGGTACAAGACACGGCAAAAGACAACGGTTACCTCATTGTGACTAAGAGGTCGAATAAAAGAGGAGAGAATTACAAGATTTGGTTTCAATGTACTTTTGGTGGGGAGCATAAGAGTATAGCTACACAGAGGAAAACGGGTAGCAAGAAAATAGGCTGCCCGTTCGAGATGATCGGGTTTTCGGAATCATCCGGAAGTGTTTGGAGGATCGAGGTGACGAAGGCGAAGCATAACCACACTCCTATTGAAAACTTAGAGGGTCACGCGTATGCGAGAAGGCTTTCTTCGGAGGATACAAAACTGGTTAAGGAGCTGGCAGAGCAAAACCGAATGTCACCGACACGACCCAAAATGACAATATACATCATAATACTACAATTAATGACAATATACATCATAATACTACAATTAATGAAAAAATACGTCATGTTCATGTACGGTAGGCGGCTGATACACATAACACCTCTCACAGGAGTACTTGTGCTTTCAAACCAAAATGATACGATATAACGGAATAAGACATCACATGTAACCGATTTGATCCGGAACTTGCAGTATAGTCCATATATAATAAAAAAATGATGTATAATGGAAAAAACGTAAAATTTAGACTATTATCGACGCGTTTGTGAATTAAAAACAATTTAAAAAAAATAAAAAAAAGGCCTTAAACGCCCCGCTATAACCAAAGCTAAGCGCTTTACCCTTGAAGCGCCCCGCTTTGGCCATAGCGGGGCGCTTTGGTCCCTCGTTATACCTGAAGCGGGGCAGCTTCTCCCCCACTTCAACACAAAACACAAAACACACACAAAAGGTGCGATTTACACACACTTGAGCCGGATCATCAACGTTTTCAAGCTTTCAACCGCTAAAGGGTACGATCTAACTTCATTTATTGTTTTGGTTCAAGTTAGTTGTTTCAGTTTGTTTGAATTTTGTTTGATTTGGGCGGTATGATCGATCAGCTGGGGTTGTTCTTCAAAACGAAGAACTAAAGCGCCGCGCCGAGGCCAAAGCGCGGCGCTTTGGTTCATTTTAAAATTTTTTTTATTTAATATTATTTGTTTATTATTTAAATTGTTTAAATAATATTATTTATTTATTATTTATATTTAATATTATTTATTTATTATTTATATTTAATATTCTTTATTTATTATTTATATTTAATATTATTTATTTATTATTTATATTTAATATTATTTTTTTATTTCAACGTGCAGGGATGGATTCCTCCGATGACGAGATTAAGCATATGGAGGCTAAGGGAGAGGTGGGAGATGAGGGAGAGCAGGGAGAGCCGGCATGTCCGTACCTGCAGTTTCCGCCGGGTTCACGGGCGAGGGGGAGATGCGCGAGGTTGCGCACCATCCCCATTGGGGAGCATGTAGGGATAGACTGGGGCCTGCTGGAGACCGTGGGAGAGGCCGCGCAGGCGCGTGAGATAGTTGGACTAGATACTCCTTGGTCGCGCCTATTTGAGTTAGCGATGGAGGACTCGTACCCTGAGCTTACGTGGGAGTTTCTTTCCACGTTTACATACGCGCCGCATCCGGCGGATTACGTGGAGGACCCGGATTTTCCAGTCCACGAGGTTACATTCCGTCTCGCCGGTCAGGAGTTTCAGATGAGTGTGCGGCAGTTTACTGTCCATACAGGTTTGTTTAAATAATATTATTTATTATTTTATATTTAATATCATTTGTTTATTTAATGTTATTTGTTTATTTAATATTATTTGTTTATTATTATTATTTGTTTATTTAATGTTATTTGTTTATTTAATATTATTTGTTTATTATTATTATTTGTTTATTTAATATTATGTGTTTATACAGGTTTGTACACAGAGGCCGAGCTTGATACTGATTTATATACGCAGGCAGTTACGATGATGGACAGGCAGACGCTTATCAGTTTCTGGAGGGCCATTTCCAGGGTTCCCTTTGGGAGATCCTGGCAAAAGGCCACCACCATCAAAGACCCCTTGTTCCGATACCTGCACCATGTTATCGCGGCAACTATCGTGCCGCGAGGTGCCAGCACGGAGAAGGTCAACCTCAGTGACCTTTTCTTTCTATACTGCCTACTGCGACGACAGCCCTGCGATCTAGCAGCCAGCCTGGCAGATTACTTTGCCACAGCATACCACCGGCAGCTCCGCGGGTGGGTGCACACTGGCTCATACATCACCGCCATCGCACGCTCGCTCGGGATCGTGCCCGAGGGAGATCCGGTGCTGTCCGATCCGGTCCCGTCTACCAGGTTGGGCCGCGCGTCAGTTTCTAGCATGCAGATCACCCGTCGCTTTGATGTTGGTCTGAGGTTTAGGGGCGGAGACGGGCTGATTTGGCACCCGGAGGTCATCCCGGTTGTTATTGAGGTGAGGGCTGGAGTGTTGGCCCCTCCTGATGTTCAGGCGGCCGCTCGGCAGGCTCAGCTACAGGCTCTGGGACTCGATGAGTTCCCAGGCCAGCCTCAGGCTGAGGCTCAGGCTCAGCCTGTATTAGAGGATCCGGCTCAGGAGGAGCATATCGAGGAGATCCCGGTACCACCAGTTCAGCCAGCTCCTGAGCCGCCACAGTACCCGCAGCACGTTTACGCTGACCTGCCTCCGGTAGCGCGTGAGGTGGCTCGGGACTTCGACCGGCGCCTCAGACGCCAGGCCGCACGCCAGGACTGGATCATCGAGACGCTCGTTTCTCTACGAGAGCTCGCTGGGTTGCCTCCACTTCCCCTCCCACCGTCCCCACCGCACGAGGATTAGTATCTTAGTTTGTTTGTATAGTGTTTTGTTATGTATTATGCAGTCAGTTGTACCTTTTTGTTTTGTATGTACAAACTGATATATATATATATATATATATATATATATATTGTAGTTAATCTTCTATTTACAACACGTTGGTTTTGGATTGTTTACTTTTAATTCTTATGGTTTTCTGTACAATTTATTTAACGTGTTCGTTTAATTTAACAAAATAAACTAGGTTAACAGTTTATAAAGACGCACTTATATTATATACGTTCTATAAAAATAATGACGTAAAAAAAACGTAATTATAAAACAACGTATTATAAAGGCCACCCATTATAAAACTCAAATACAATTTTTTCCTCCAAAAAACACTACCAAACTAACCCACATCCCACCTATTTCAAAAAAAAAAAAACAACACAAATTCCAGCCAACGCTTTTTGTCTTTTTGCACACTCGAAGCGCCCCGCTTTGGCCATAGCGGGGCGTTTTGACCAAGGTCAACAGACAAGGACTGACAAAGTTAGTCCTTGTCTGTTGACCTTGGCCAAAGCGCCCCGCTATGGCCAAAGCGGGGCGCTTCAAGTGTGCAAAAAGACAAAGGCCGTGTGCGAATAGACCAGGCCTAAACTATAAATGGTATACATCCAGATCCCAAATCCATATCCATATATATTATTATTATTATTATTGTTCTTGTTCTTGTTATTATTATTATTCTATAATATAACATTCGATGAATTGTCTTAGGAATAGTAAACTAACTAATTGGACAATAGGTAAATACAAATTACAATTGTGCCACTTATTCCTTTTTTGTGCATTTATTTATATATTTTTTTTGAGTATTTATATTTTGTTTTTTGAGTTTTTAAATCCTTTTAATTATGGAAAGTGTAAACAAGCTATAATATAATTATAAAGCTTACCATATACATTTGGACATGGAAAAACTTTTAGCAATCTGTTCATAAACTATATGATGTGTTTATTTATTTAATATATATATATATATATATATATATATATATATATATATTGTAGTTATATATTTTTTAAAGTTTCGGTTATAGCTTTTATACTATATAATGTATACATCTTTACCGCATCATTTGATTTTTCTTTTATAATTTGGGTTCGTCAACTTGTTAAAAAACAAAACTAAATACACAATTGTTATTTATTTAACAGAGTTATATGAGTTATAGTAATACCTCACCAGTACCATATCGAACCAAACTGATTCCGATTAAATAATGTCTATACCTGTATCGGTATTATCATAACCATAACCAGCACTGGTATTCATTTTTATGATTTTCAATCAATGTAAAACACGTGTTAATGTCTTTTTCGACAACTCACGAAGGTTTTTATAACTGACCGAGTTTCCACCGCATCACGCGGGGACTCCTACTAGTTATACATATGAATTGCAAGTCTCAATGAATAGTAACAAGATAATAGATTTATTTGTTATTACTATATATTTATTTACTTTTACTATATATTAATAAACGAACTGAAATGAATAGTGATTTTAATATTATAATAATATATAGTTTTTTTATTACTTTTATTATTTTAATATTATAATAATAGTTATTTTTTCTTTACTTTTTAACTTTAATCCTTTTTTTTAATATCAGGGTTGGGATAAGCTTGGTGTCAACCGACATCGAAAATATCGGTACGGTCCTGTTCGGTATCAGTACACGAAGGTAAAAAACGGCACTAATACAGAAAATGCCAAAAGTTGGTGCCGAATTGATATTGGAAATCTTTTGGGTCGGGAAATTCAGTGCTGCTACCCGGTACCATTTGCTCATCCCTGATCACGGTTACCGTACGAACAACGGTATCGTACAACTTTTTTTGGTTGCTTTTCTTCAACTTTTAATTTTTTTCTTTTTTTAGTTTCAGGGGTAGGGATGAGCTCGGTGCCAACCGATACAGAATCGGTACTGATACCGAAAATACCGGTTACGGTACCAGTATATGAAGGTAAAAAACGGTAGAGAACCGGTACCAGGAACACCAAAAGTCAGTACCGAATTGGTACTTAAGATCTTTCGGTTCGGCAAATTTGGTACCGGTACCCAGAACAATTTGCTCATCTCTGACCACGGGTTTTATACGAACAACATCGTTACCATACAACTTTTTTTGTTGATTTTCTTTCGGTTATCTTTTAGTGTTTTTTTCTACATTTTCTTTTTGTTCTTTTCAGGGGTTCCGTTCGCAACACGCTCGTAGTGATTTCAAAACGCATGTAAACACAGACTAAATAACAAAAGAAATTCGCCGCAACGAGGCGAACTTCTTTAAACCTAGTTTTTTTAACTATAAACTTATTGTTGTTAGATTTATTTGTTCTGGTTAATTATAAACTTATTGTTGTTATTTTATTGTTATAATTGTTTTTGAGCTTAATCTGTATTTTTTACAACTTTTATTATATGATAAAAAAATCGAGCATACCGTTGCGACGTGATTCTTTTACGAACATCTAGATATAAAGTTTTTTTAGAATCGAGTTGTGAGTGATAATATACAAGTATTCAAAGAACAAACGTAAATGTTATCAAATTCCCTAAGGTTTAGACCTTTTTTATAGATTGATGTCATTTACTCTTTTCGTTAATTTAATTCCATATAATGGTGTGACATGCTTGTTTTTTTCTACATCCAATCAAAATCAAGCGGGTCAAATATAATTGATTATCTTGTTCTTTACCGTGACGAAACAAAACAATACCTTCTGAACAACTTCGTTGGCGGTTCCAACATCCATTTTTATGGTATCAAGTATAGATTTTGTTGCAATTCCAACTGAACAATACTGAAACCAAAGTTGTTTTCAAAATAGACTGTTTTTTTTTTTTTTTTTGTATCATATACAATAGTGGGTGTCGGTGTTGTATCGTTGTTGTGACAAACTGAACCAATTTCGACCGAACAATATCGCTACCGATATTCATTTTCATTATTTTCAATCGATGTAAAACACGCGTTGATATCTTTTTGGGCATGTCACCACTTTAGTTTTTTCCTTTTTTAGTTGTTGTAGCGAGTATCAATACTATAATAACGCGACTAATACCAACCAAATTTCCGTCGTGTAGCACGGGGAACTCCACTAGTTAATATAATTTGAATCTCGCCTCATCACCTCGACCAATTCCAGTTTGGGTCTAGGGTGAGTTGTGTATTTGACATTTGTAATAATCAACCAATCAACAAACGACATGATAAAAACTCTAAATTTTCATTATGTAGTATTTCACACCCACATTCTGGGCACAAAACACCTAAAGTTGTAATCAGCCTTTCTATTATTCTTATAAAGCCGAAAAGTTCATCTTGTAGACTGTCCATAATGTCGGTTGGAGGACAGTTAATTCGGTTTTGCGGAAAACTAATTCAGTTGGTCCACCACAACTCAAGAGCCATTGTCCCATGACCCTAGAAACACGACCCCTTGGCCCCGGTAAGAACAAAACAAATAGTGTACAGGATCAAATCAGCCATTGTCCCATATCCTAAGCCGTTTTAAAATTTAGCTTAAAAGCCTCAAGAGGCTCGTATAAATCCCAATCAACTAAAATCATTAATAACATAACCAAATATAGAACCAACTAATATAGGTGTTGTCCTCATTTCATATATGCGCTTATAGACCTTGGTTATAAAAAGCATGAGGCGCGCCGTTTGTGATCGGTACTGGGCACCAGAACCGAGGCAAAGGCAAAGACACACATCATGTATGCTAGGAGTGAGATATTTGTATAATATTATTCATATCTATGGTAGGTTTTATCATCACATACCCAAAATTAAATACCATGTATATACCATTCAACACATAAATAACCTTTATGTACAACCTGCTGATGCATAAAAACTGCCCAATGTACAAGAGCGCTCCCGATGTGCATGCCTCTTGCGCTTTTGACTGCGCCTTAATGTACACTCATCACCTCAAGAAATCAAAGCCATGAACCTATTGCCTGAGTACGCCCAGTGGCGGACCGAGAAATTTTTTGCTGGGGATGCGGACGAGGTGTTCAACCATATTTTCAAGGGGTGCGGTCGGGTTTTTTGCATAAAATATACACTAAGTTTTTGTTTTTCAAGGGGTGCGGACGCCCACCCTGGCCAAAGGCTAGGTCCGCCCATGAGTACCGCCTCTCGCTCACTACCAGGCGCATTTTTTAAAACTAAATTATAGACAAACGACTATATCTAATTGACAACCTTTTGCTATATGAGATTGTGGGGTGCTTTAGTTAACTACTAAGCATGAAATCACAACTGTATGAGGAGAATAACCAATCAACAAGCAGTCATGAAAGAAACATGGAGTCTGATACTCTGATACATACTGAAAAGACACAACATAGAATGATGGTTTTTGTTTCATTTTCTGTTTTGGCTCGGCAGCTCAAAAATCAAGGTATCAAGGATCGAGTTCGACCTCATCCATCTGTGATGGAACCTAAATGATAAAAGCGGTAATGGTATACAATATTGCTCAAGTCTCTAAGAAATAAAGAATCAAGGGCCACTTCACTTTAGTTTTTAGTTACAAAATATGAAGCACTATAAAAGTTTTTTAACCAGAATAAAGCATGTTATATTAGGATGTCTGGAAATCAAAGCAACAAGAACAGTTTAATAATATGTGTTTTACAAAAGTGGATCAAAAGGCACATACCATAACAACAATGATGGAGAACACATGCAAGAGATCATAATTGGAACAAAGGGACCCATCTCTACATTCCTCCCAAAATAAAAATACCAAATCGTTTTCGTCTATTTATCTCTTTTCATTACCACCCACACTAAGAAAAATGCACTATCAATCACTTGAAACCATGCAGTGGAAATGTAAAAAAAAAAGAACATTAAAAAGTATGTAACAGATGATTAAACAAGAAACACACAGCACGTATGTATCAGTATGGATTGGGATGATAATACCCGGCTCCATTAACTGGCGGATATCCATAT
Source organism: Helianthus tuberosus (assembly GCA_030545235.1). Lineage (NCBI taxonomy): Eukaryota > Viridiplantae > Streptophyta > Magnoliopsida > Asterales > Asteraceae > Helianthus > Helianthus tuberosus. The sequence continues at coordinate 105,650,429 of CM060443.1, forward strand.
GGCATCATGGGTGGTTGTCCAGGAGCTATATAACCACCGTTGTTGATAGTGGTCAAACTACTTTGACCTTGCATTCCACTCCTAGCATACTGTTGCCAGACCATCTGTTCTTGCACAAGCAACTGTTGTTTTTTCTCCATATCTGCCATTTGGACATAAGAAGGTGGAGGGACACTTAATGATGCAGCAAACGGGTCTCCTCCAACTGTTTGAACCGACCCATCAGGGGCAGGAAGTGCTAATACGGGTGTGGCGGTTTTCCCTGGCAATGCTACACTGCTAGCACTACCACCGGTTAACTGGGCGGTGCTAACATGTTGCCTCACTATTCCTTGGTCATACATGCCATTCAGAAGCAAAGGGTCAAGCCCACCACCCATTGCCGCCTTCTGTTTCTCTAGATTACTAGCAGTTTCCACTAATGCAAGTTCCCAATCGGCTTTTCCAGCCTCTGCAGCTGGATTTTGCCAAGCAGAGGTTACCTCAGACTCACCATTGGATCCAAATGCTTCCCAGTTACCGTTGGTTTTGTTTGCAGCTGGACCTGCAAACAACGCCAATGCAAATCTATTTCCTTGATCATCTGCTGTCAAAGTTCCATCCTCTCGTAAATCCACTAACGGCTGTTGTGGTTCAGCCTTGGGCGGCTCGGGAGCAGGTTGCGGTGGTGGTGGCGGCGGAGTCTCTGGTGCTGGCAATGCCTTAATTTCATTCATATCATATTCTGGTTCTTCCTCTTTTACTTGTTCAACGACCTCTGGTTTCTTTTCTGGGCTACTCATAGCCTTGGCTCTATCTCTAACAAATTCCTCTAATGTCTCCAGTAGTTTAGCAGTTATCTTCTGAACTTCAGGATAGTCTGAAGATCTAGCAATGCCCATATCCTTGCACCAATTGTAGAAACCTACAAGCTCATCAATCTGCTTTCCAGCACTAACATAAGCATCGAATGCTTTCACGCAATCCTGATACTCCATATCAAAGAACCGATCAAGCAAGATGGCCAGAACTTCACATATATCTGCATAAAGCTTAAAACTTTCTTGTACAACAGGATAGAGAGTAACCAACACCAACCTGCTGTTTCTTGCGAGACCTGTTGGTCTACATGACAAGATCCTATCCAACAACCTCTGTAAATGCCCCATCTTTCCAAATATCCTTTCCGGTGGCATATCCCTCAATGGTGTCACGTTATTCTTCGCCTGTGAGGATCCCTCTTTCACATCTCCAAAAGATCTTGACCTCCTCATATTTCCACCATACCCAGGATCGTCATTGTAGCCATAATCATTCCCACGAGATGGTGGGGACCTCCACCGATCCTCCCTGAACCTGTCCGGTTCTTCACCGCCACCACTGTTTTGTTTCCTCTCATATGCAATCAAATCCAGCTTCTGATCCAGGTAAAAACCATAAGTCCTCACAAACGTAGAGTGGTCCCATGAGTTTGAATGGGCCTCATCGCGGAAATCTGACATATTAAGCAACCTCGTCCCTTTCCTCGTAGCATACATAATTTCCTGCTGGAAAACTACATCCCCATCGTTCAACAATCTATGGATCAAAACCAAACACTTTAGCGCCACAATCCAATCACGAGTCTTGCTCAACCGTTTCGACACAGCATGAACACAAGTACTCACATAACCACGTGAGTAGGATGTCAGCTGCAAGATCTCCCGGATATACTTCTCACTGGCGGGATCATCATCGTGACTAGTGGCTTTCACAATAGCAACCTCGAGCTCAGGCGCCATGTTACTAGCCACCTTCGCTATTCCAATACTAGTTTGATCTTTCACCGCACCCATCGCCTTCCGTAACGCCATATTTCCTTCTCTTCCTGTACTAAAACCCTAAAAAACACACATAAACCAAGCAGATTGAAAAATCAACATATTAAACACTTATACAAACAAATACTTCATTTAATACTACTATATTCCTGAAATTAGATTTGAATCGAATCTAAAATGCTAAACTTAGAAAGAAATGCAAAAAAAATCGATCAAACTAGACGCCATACGTTATTTTACAAATACTAGCTACATAATCAACGCTACATAATCATGAACAAAAAGTCAAAATGATTATCAAACTGTAACTGATTAAACATATAAATATCTAACATCATCAGGATGGTTAGTTTATTGAATAACTTGGAATAACCGAAACTAAATCGAAATTAATCATTCGTACACAATCACATAACAAATTCACAAAACAGATCAAACATAAACTTAAATTTCATTATTCAATCGAGATTCAGCTAAAGCGAAACTGAATAAGCTGTAAAAGACCGTACCGATAAATATCTAAAATGAAAAAAGCTGGTGGATGAACAGATCCGTTGACTTTGTAGACAGTAGAGTCAAGGTGAGATCGGATGTGTAAGAAGCAGCATGTGGTGGCGCGTGGTTTGGTGTCGCCGGAGATCTCTCTGTCTCTCTGAGCTGAAAGTTGTGTTAGAGAGAGAAAGAGGAAAGGGATGAAGAGTTGATTATGGGCCGTTGGATGAGTCAGACTTGGGAAAGAAAGGAAGGTTCCATCAGAAAGTAAGAAAGGATATTTTTAGGACAACAAATGAGATAAGCCAGCTAATAATCAATGTTAATTGAACCGCCCCTCTTGTCTACTGATTTAAATCGAGGAGACAGATTTATGTAAACGTATCAAACCGTTTGTGATCGTATAGGGTATCTTTGGCAAGAGTAGCTAGTGGCTGGTGACTATAAGCTTATAACTGTAGTTTTTTAGATATATTTAGATGTTTGACAGAGTAACTAGAGCTTTTAATAAAATTTATAAAATGACCAAAATGAACATAACTAAAAAAACATAATACTAAACATAATCATACACACACACATATAAGTTCTTTCTCAAATAAATAGAACATGGTCATATTCAATTAAGTAAAACATAGTCGTTGACAAACAGTCGAGAACATAATATAATACCATTAAATCATTAATGTCGTACATTCCATATCAAAGTAGCAATATTGTTGCTAACATGTTTCATCTCATCCGATGTTCCTCTAAATAGACCATTGGTGCTTGTTGTCACACCCCGTTAAATCGATTACATCAGAGTCGGGTGTGATCCGAATGGTATCTTCATTGCACAACGGAAGTATTCGAGCTAAGACTTTTAAACAGTTGAACGCCTGCTAAGTACTCGAATCCCCATGGGTTCTCCTATTCCAACCGTTCCATAGTTTTGAAAATGCAACCTGAGAAAGAACATACGAAAAATCAACATAAAGTTGAGCGAGTTCATAGTTTGCTTTGAAAAAGATTTAAAATAAAAAATTTTAATAACCGGTTTAAAAGTTGTTGAGAAAACTTAATAAAACCCTTTTTCTCAGCATATCATATGAAAACTTTGTGTTTATAAAACTTGGTATGTAGGACAATCCAGTCCCTGAGTCTTCGTGCTTCGCACGAGCATAAGTGGGCCTAGCCCAAAAGAGTTTGTAAGCAGAACCAACCTGTCCTCTTACTTGTTTAAGTCGAAAACGTCACCAAAGTTTGTAAATTCATGTATTGTGAGTTTGCATCAAACAAATCTTAAAAACATTTGAAAGTTTGAGTGTCGAAAGCTGGTATGTAAGCGTCTATGAACCTAATTGTGACATCTATGTCTCTACGACCATCAAACAAATACCAAACCAACGAAATATTGTGTTTCATACTTGGGATTTGTATAAATATGTGTATCATTTGCACATATCAATTCTCGTTCGATTTCGAGCTCTAAATCGCTTTCTGGAAAGTTATACGCGAACTGATGCATAAACGTAATCAGTTTAACGCGACAAAAACTCCGGAACAGTGACATGGGCTTAACATACCTTAATTAACCTTTACATAACTTAGAAATAAGTTTTGGAGGGTTTGGTGTGTCGAAATCAAGTTTATTCGATCGCGGGGACTATTTGCGTCAAACTGCAAAAGTCTGCTGATTCGTATGGTATCAAACATTCCGGAACTTGATCATAAGTTAAACATGCCCTAAATATCCTTTACATAGCTTAGAAATAGGCTTTGAGGGGTTCGGTGTGCAAAAATAAACTTATTTGATCAACAGGGACTAAAAGCGTCAAAAAGTGCATAAGTTTGCATTTTCGCGCATATCTTGCATTCTGGATATATCCGGACATCCAAAAATTTATGTAATCATTAAAATATTTTATTTTAGTGGTTGGAATGCTCAAATTCCATTCGTCGCACAATTTGGATCGTTTTTCGCGTCCGTTCGAGTTTCGTCGTAATTAACCGAACAACGTGACCGTACGACCAAACGAACCGACATCTGAGATGTTTTCAAGAATATTTCATGTTCCCTGTGCTTTAATTTTATTATGGAGCCTTGAAATGAGATTAACGGGGCTTAAACGTGTCAAAAATCAAGTTTTAAGCATCAGGGGCCTGTTCTGCCAATTTTGAAAAGTTGCTGATCTGATGCACTAGGAGGGGCGCGTAGCCCATCCCTTCTGTCTACGCGGCCCACGTAAAATCCCCAGTTCTGCAAAAATCTGTTTTCTACATTCAGCAGATGGTTTCTGGTTTTGGACATGGTTTCCTTCAATCTGTGAGCTTGTTTTGGGCACCCATAGTATTGTAAATCAGTGGGTAATACTTGTAAGGCTAAGATCAAAGCTCGTAATCCAAGAAACGATCCTAACGGTTGTCCGAAATCTATAAATACCCACCTTGATTCTTTTAAATCCTCACATTTGATCTGAGTTTATACTCTAAGTTGAAGCCTTTGCTTTATACCTGAGTATCTTAGATCAAATTCTTCAAGCTTGGACCTTTTGTAAATATTCTTTCATCTTTTATGCGTTTTTAAGTACGAAAGTCAAACAGTGTTTGACTTTCTGCCTTGACCAGTCAATGGTCAACACGAAGTTCGCTTGAACTTCGCAACGTGAGCGTAATCACGATGGTTATAGTCCCTTATGACTATACCTATTGATTACCACGTTGATTAGGCATAGTGACGAGTCATAGTTTCGGTCAAAATACGCGTTTATGCGTATTTTGCAACCAAAACTATTTTTGGGTATCAAAACCCTTTGTTTTGATATCAAACTTGTTTTCTAACTTCGTTAAACATGTTTTAACATGTTTAACTCGTCACTTTTAGTTTAGTGCTTATATAGGGTCGTAAGATAAGCGGTCTAAACAACCGCTTTGACTTTCGAACCCGACCCGTTTGGTCGATCATTAGGATCTGACCAAACATATTTTGTGACCATAGTTGTATAGGGAATAACCTTCTGAGGTTATACCTTATGGTCACTTCGTTTAGTTAGTTGTATGATAGGTAATTTATATGCCTTAGGAAAATGACCAAAATGCCATTTTTACGCATAATTTCATTTTAAGCATATGTAACCTAAATTTTTACATCTAAACTGATTAGGTGACATTATTAGACATGTTAAGGCATATAATACTTGTCATAGGACTAGTTAGGCGGTCCGAACGCGTTTTACGCGAACGACGCGTTAAAGTAGCGTAAGCTACCTAAACGGGTCGTAATGGGTCGTAAGCACTTAGGATAGGTTTCGATTTAGAATGTAGGCTTTGTTAAACCATATTACATGAGTTCCAACACTCATTTGGTTTACGACACGTCATCCTATCCGATCTTCCGATTTAGGTCTGGTTTATTAACATAGTTACTTATATTAGGTGCCGATTGATTCCGTGATCCCTCTCGCATTGCTTGGTTGTTATTCAAGACTCCTAAGCATTCTCAAGTGAGTACATAGTCCCCTCTTTTACGTTTTCAAATGTTTGGGGGTGATACACATGTGCCTACATATTACTTTCGTGTTTTCATGCTTTTATAACATATACTTACTATGTTCATTAGTACACATATAGTACATGATTTCCATTATGTTTTGCTATGTATGTTCACTCAGCATGCTAGCACATTGATTTTCATATATTATATTTTGTTGCATATGTTCACTCAGCATATGGACACATTGTTTTACACTTCTACTTTGTATGTTCATTTAGCATATTTAGTACATTATTTTCTCATAACATGCTTACATTTGGTATAACATTTGGTTTGTTTAACGGCTCAAAAATACGTTCATTAACACCGATCATGCCGATCAGTAGTAGGTAGTAGTACCATAGGAATTGACAACTCCCATTCTTGAAATCCTAGGTTTGTTTGGGTGGAAGGAATGACCGAATCCGAATTTAGAATTTAGATGAACTTTTAACTTGTTAAGGGTTTGTCGTCATAGTCGCAAGGCTTGAATGTATACGTTTAACATTACCGCATAGATGTTTGTATCAGTAAAGCATTAATTTTACAAAACATAACTTTTGATTTAAATTATGATTTATTCAAATATATTGTTTTTTACATTTCTTTCTTATAGGGTTGAGTAAATGCTTTTGTTCACTATACACTTCATTTGATTATACATGAACACTTTTACATTGGTGGTTTGTTTGGGTAAGTGATTTAAATAACGAGGCGTGTGTAATATGATAAAAGCATGGTGGATACGCCGCTGGTACTTCCTATATATAAGTGCTTTTATGATATTACATATCGTAGCGTTATTTAAACCATTTCAATTAGACATATTACATTTTACACAAATAACATATCTTCATAAAACATTGTTTTACAAATAACATATTTATACAAACTCATTTTACTTGGTTTTCATTTAACCATGCATCTTTCTTTTACATCATCTGATTTCTTATTGATTTTCGTATAAGTTCATAAAAGAAAACTTTTTTAAGGTTCATGACTAACTTTTGTTAAACATTTTCTTTAAACTTACAAGTCATGAATCCTATTTTAATAAAACCTATGTATCTCATAGGCATTTTTAAGCTGACGTACCTATTTTCACATGTGTTTTCAGGTGTTGTTGTTAGATGATTTGATGTAAACATAGGATTGGACGAGGGCCTTGGTGACAATAAAAGATGCAAGACTAGTTAAATATGTTATGTTTCCTTGTTTTTAAGACGACGTAACCTCTTGAAATATAATAAAACAAAATTCAATTACCATGTGTTGTGAAACAATGATTCTGTTATGACACTCCCCGACGGTCGGGGTGTGACAGAAGAGTTGGTATCAGAGATCATGGTTATAGGGAATTAGGTTATTAGTAATGCTTTGACCTAATAACCTTCCTAGGACCCTAACACAAGATTCTTGTGTTTAGATCGTAAAACAATATCGTCACCTATCTTTAGGCGACAACCACAATAAGAACATAAATTTCAAATCCGCTTTGTAAACCAATCATCTGTTCTAGGATGATTTCTTATAAGGTTTTGAACCTTCAAAGTTTCCAAAACGATTTTGAAAATAATCACCCATCCTTTCTGTCACACCCCAACCGATGGCGGAATTTAAACGTCACTGAGCGAAACAGATTGTTCATGAGTATCCACAACAACTATTAATTACCAGATATTTAAACGTCACGTCCCATACCATAACATATCCAAATAAAACAATTATTACAGATAATTGTCTCATAAACAAGTACTGATCCGACAACTCAGATTTCAAAAAATAGACAATTTTATTTATTTGTTTCTAGGACTCTTTCCTAGCCTCGATTTCATCACACAGCAAACAAGGCGTCCTAGCATCTTATGCACCTGCCACATACGTTAAAGTAAAAGTCAATACACATAGTGTAAATGTGAGCACACAAGTTTAGTAATAGCATATAGAGTTCGAAATCGTTTACGCATAACTAGTACGTACAACGTGTGATGTGAAGCACGTTAGTTATCGACATGATCCTATCGATACCAATGAATGTGGGTTGACTGCCCGAGGCAGTTCGTAACACATATTCACCATTGTGAACCATGTGATTAATTGTACTTAACAACCCCTGAATGAACAGGTGCTGAGTCCAAACTATAGTACTATCGTTGCTAAGGCAGGTAGACAGCAATCTATGTGTAAACATAACAAACAAGCATTCATCGAGTCACGTATAACATACAGTAGCGGTTAGCATTAAAGTATTGCGTAGTGTGTTTGATGTGATTTAGAATAAGTAACGTATGTAACACCCAAAAGTGCGTAAAGCAAAATAGGGTTCGAGTATACTCACCGCGGTAGAGTTTGTGGATTGAAGGGAGCGCTTAGAGCGGAATTAGCCTGAACAGTTAACGATAGCATAACGAAAAGAGGCGTGTAAAACGATACAAGTGTACCAAGGATCGGACGGTAATCCGATCGGATGGCAATCCGATTGGATGGCCAGTCGATTGGGTGGCAACCCGTTCGGATGGTCATCCGATCGGATGGCCATTCGATTGGATTGTCACCTTGCTTGGTGAGGATGTGTTTGTGTATGATGATTTGACTTTTGAACTTTTCGTTGTAGCATTTAGAAAATAGAGAAGTATCTCTACCTTTCAGGTCGGTCGATCGAACGGCGATCCGATTGGCGAGGCTTCTCAGTGTGAGAACAAATTCACAGCAGGACGGTCACTCGATCGCATAGCAATCCGATCGGGTGGAAACCCATGTGTATTGAACATGTTGAAGATTGTTTAAGTACCAAAGTCCTAGACGTCACACGATCGGACGGTCGCTCGATCGGTTGGCAATCTGATCGGACGGTAATCCGTTCAACGTCCAAGTCCTTGATTAGTTTGAATGAAAGTTTAAGTGTGGAACCAATGTGCAACCCGATCGGATGGCCGGTCGATCGGATGGCAATCCGATCGGACGGCAATCCGTCCCGACATCCTGATCGTCTTGACACTTGATTCTGCTTGAAGTTTTGTAGTTATGAATGAGATGTTTTGATACCTTGCTTGAACAATCAGAACCTCGTCTCGACCCAAGTGACCTGATCGAACGGGAATCACCCTAGTCCGGCCAGTTCATGGTTTAAGACGGTTATTCATGTTCAAACCCGAAATTAGTCGTCTCTTGGATAGAATTCAGATCAAGAACTGATACATCACTACGAACGAGTAGAAGACCAGAACAAGCTCCCATTCCATCGGGTTTGAGTGCATTGAGTGAAAAAGAGTTGAAAGAAAGTTAGAAAAAACATCTTTCAATCCTTTTCACCGTGAATATGTTCAGATCTATGCAAGATCTTTGTTCATTCATGTGGAAATCGTTCAGATCTATGTTGTTCTTGGTGGAATGAGGCCAAAACATGAAGTTCATAAGAACACCATGATGACATCATCCTAGAACACCTTAAATCCACTGATTTCACGGTTAAAAGTTGAGATTTGAAAGAGAGAATGATGTAGAAGTGTGTACAGATCATAGAAGTACACGATTTATGTTGAAAACTTACAAGATTTGAGAGAAATCGAAAGAAATGTGGGCTGAAGCGAGTTGGTCGAACAAAGGAGCTGTCACCATCAAAGGGGTGACAAATGGGGGGTATTTATAGGGTTTCCTAAAATGGAAAGTGGGGTAAGTGGCTCGTCGATCGGGTGGCAACTCGATCGGGTGGCAAACCCGATCGGATGGCAATCCGATCGGATGGCCACTCGGTCGGTTGGCCACTCGACCCTAGAGTTCGGCGCGATGGGTTTTGTCGTTTCGTTTCGCGTGTAATGTGTTGCGATGCGCTTCGAGAGAGCGACGCGATAGAGTTGCTTATTAAATTACTTCTAATCCCAACTACTATATCTAACATACAATCATTATAATTACTACATTTAACGTTTCGATTCGATTGTGATGCGATAGATTGCGATTTCGATTGTGATTATCACCTCAACATAAACATAACATGCACAAGTAACTCATAAATAGCACACACACGTGAAACAATATCCAGAACACATAATTCGAGTTGTGACTGCGATAGCGATTAGCGATAAAACATGTGATTAATATGGGATTAAACCTTGATTATTAACAAGTACTCCACATAATACAACTAATGCGATAGAATAATAACATTATCTACAAGTCAAAGAAGTCAAAACAGGAGTTGAGCAAGGAGTGACAGATCGCAATTAGCAATCTTTTCTTCCTTTGACTTCAATCTTGACTTTGACTTTGACTTCCGAAACACGGGGTGTTACAGCCTCCCCCTCTTAAGGGAATTTTGTCCCAAAATTAGGCCGAAGCCGTAACAAACAACTGCGGGTACTTCACCTTCATGTCACTTTCGAGTTCCCAAGTGAACTCTATGCCTCGTTTGCCTTCCCAGCGAATTTTCACAATGGGAATACGTGAGCGCCTGAGCTGCTTGGTTTGTCGGGCCATGATCTCGACAGGCTTTTCCACGAAGTGTAATGTTTTGTTCACTTGAAGATCCTCGAGTGGTACATGTAAATCATCCATAGCCAGACACTTTCTGAGGTTAGAAACATGGAAATTCGGGTGAACGTTGCTAAGTTCCTCCGGTAGTTCGAGTCTATAAGCCACTTTTCCGATCCTTTGCAGAATCTTAAAGGGTCTCACATATCGAGGTGCGAGCTTTCCTCTCTTGCCGAATCGGACCACACCCTTCCAAGGTGATACCTTTAGGAGTACGTGGTCGCCAACGTCAAATTCAAGGGGCTTGCGTCGTCTATCGGCGTAACTTTTCTGACGACTCTGAGCCTTCAGTAGATTGTCTCGAATCTGGAGGATTTTGTCAGTCGTTTCTTGCAATAGCTCAGGACCGGTTAATTACGAGTGCCAGATCTCGTGCCATACAATAGGCGATCAGCATCTTCTTCCATACAATGCCTCAAATGGTGCCATTTGAATGCGGGAATGATAACTGTTATTGTACGAGAATTCGACTAAAGGTAAGTATGTGTCCCAATTACCACCGAAATCTATGACACACGCACGGAGCATGTCTTCAAGGGTACGAATCGTTCTTTCTGTCTGGCCGTTGGTTTGGGGATGAAAAGCGGTACTTAAATTAAGCGTAGTACCGAGAGCAGATTGAAAAGTTTCCCAAAGACGCGAGGTAAACCGAGCATCGCGAGTCAGAAATGAGGTCGCGAGGCATCCCATGTCGACAAATGATCTCATTGGTGTAGATTCGGGCTAATCTTTCTACCTTATAGTCTTCTCGTATCGGCGAAAAATGAGCAGATTTGGTCAAATGGTCAACGACAACCCAGATGCTGTCGTGACTTGATCGCGTACGCGGAAGTTTCGTTATGAAGTCCATAGCTATACTCTCCCATTTCCATATAGGAATCTCGGGTTGAATGAGTAAACTAGAGGGTCTTTGGTGCTCGGCCTTGACTTTCGAGCAAGTCAGGCACTTCGAAACATAGAGAGCGATATCTCTCTTCATGCCTGGCCACCAGTAGTTGTAGCGCAGGTCCTGGAACATTTTGTCAGCACCGGGATGAATAGAGTATCGGGATTTGTGGGCTTCGTCCATTATTATTTATCGAAATCGGTCCGTTTAGGGATCCAGATTCGATCCAGATAATGGAATATCCGATTCGACTTGTTCACTAGCTGGGCTCCATCGTTGATAATCCTTTCCTTCTTCAAGGTGCGTTCGGTGAAACAAGCATGTTGAGCTTCGAGGATAAGGGTTTCGAGATCATATTGGGCTTGGATATTACGGGCGCTATGCAAATAGCTCCGTCTGCTAAGAGCGTCGGCAACGAGATTTGCTTTGCCCAGATGATAACGGATCTCACAGTCATAATCGTTGAGAAGTTCTACCCACCGGCGTTGACGCATATTTAGCTCCTTCTGGTCAAAGATATGTTGTCGGCTCCTATGATCGGTGAAGATCGTACACTTGGTACCATAAAGGTAATGTCGCCAGATCTTTAACGCAAAAACAACTGCGCCTAGCTCGAGGTCGTGGGTTGTATAGTTCTTCTCGTGGATCTTGAGCTGACGAGATGCGTAAGCTATAACCCTGTCTCGCTTCATGAGAACACAACCAAGGCCAAGGTTCGAGGCATCACAATAGACGATAAAGTCATCGTTCCCGTCGGGTAGAGTGAGAACAGGAGCATTGCAAAGCATATACTTGAGGGTTTGAAAGGCAGTCTCTTGTCCAGTTCCCCAAACAAAAGGCTTATCTTTGTGCGTGAGAGAGGTAAGCGGCACAACGATTTTTGAGAATCCTTCGATAAATCGGCGATAATAGCCCACTAGTCCGAGAAAAGAACGGACTTCAGATGGGTTCTTAGGTGTTACCCAATCTTAACAGCTTCAATCTTTGCGGGATCGACGTGAATACCTTGACTATTGACAATGTGACCGAGGAATTGCACCTCCTCTAGCCAGAATTCACACTTGGAGAACTTGGCATAGAGTCAATTTCCCTGGAGTAGCTCGAGAACCAAACGTAGATGTTGCGCGTGTTCGGTTTTCGACTTGGAATAGACCAGGATATCATCGATGAACACGATGACGAAGCGGTCGAGAAAAGGTTTACACACGTGATTCATCAGATCCATGAAGACTGCGGGTGAGTTGGTTAGACTAAAAGGCATAACAACGAACTCATAGTGACTGTATTGGGTGCGAAAAGCGGTTTTGGGTATATCCTCCTCTTGAATGCGTAACTGGTGGTAGCCTGAGCGTACATCGATCTTGGAGAAACACGTAGCACCTTGTAACTGGTCAAATAAATCATCGATGCGAGGTAGAGGATAACGGTTATTGATTGTTAGCTTATTCAACTCCAGATAGTCGATGCACATCCGGAACGACTCATCCTTCTTTTTGACGAAGAGGACTGGTGCGCCCCAAGGAGAGGTGCTAGGGCGAATGAAGCCTTTGTCAAGTAATTCATGGAGCTGACTAGATAGTTCGCACATTTCGGACGGTGCGAGTCGATAAGGAGCTCTAGCAACGGGATTTGCTCCAGGAATGAGGTCGATACGAAAGTCGATATCACGACTTGGGGGTAGACTGGGAAGTTCATCAGGAAATACGTTGGGGAATGCACAAACAACGGGGACATCCTTTACTTCCTTAACTTCCTTTTTCTCTGCTACTACAATGTGTGCCAAGAAAGCTTGGTATTCCTTGCGGAGATACTTGCTAGCCTAAACACACGACATGAGTTGGAGTTTCTTCGACGCGACTTCACCGTAAACACACAATCGATCACCATTAGCGAGCGAAAATTGAATCATCTTATCGAAGCACACAACTTCAGCATGGTTTTCACGAAGAAAGTCCATGCCTACTATGATATCAAAACTTCCGAGCTGCATTGGAATATGATCGATAGGAAAGATGTGATTGTTGAGTTCGAGGGTACAATCATGAAGAACAGAGTTGACAGCGACGGTTCTTCCGGTGGCAACTTCAACATCGAACGTCGAGGGGAGATGGGCGCGCTTACGATTTAGTAGTTTTTCGAACTCAAACGATACAAAACAGTTATCGGCTCCAGTATCAAACAAACACGAAGCATAAATACCATTCACAAGGAACGTACCATTGACCACGTTGTTGTCGGCTTGAGCTTGGCGCACATTAATGTTGAAAGTTCAAGCAAGTGCTGCTTGCTGCTGTTGTTGCTGTTGCTGCTGCTGTTGCTGTTGCTATTGCTGGGGCTGCTGCTGTTGAGGCTCTTGCTTCACAACCCGATTGGGGCACATGTTTGCGAAGTGGTTGGGATCACCACATGCAAAGCAGACTCTAGCATTGACCGCGGGTGCCTGAGCCGCTTGTTGGCCTTGGAGAGCAGGAAGTAGAGCTTGAGGAGCAGTAGCTGGAGCTTGACGAGGACCTGTACGGCAGTTGGCGGTGAAGTGGCCGTACATGTTGCAATGCACACAAAATCTACAGGAGATTCCCACTGGGTGGTGATAGGTACAGGTAGGGCAGGCCGGGTGAGGACCCGTATAAGCACGCTTTGCCGGCAGTGCTTGGGTTACTGGTGCCACAGCCTGGCGGTGTTGCATATGCTGCTGAGCTGGTACAGCCTGGAGTGGGGTAGCAGTGGTTACAACACAGTTCTTGTTGCTGGAGTTGCTGTTGTTCTTCCTCTTGGGACGAGAGGCCTTTGAGGACTGAGGGGTAGCGGTGGCTTCAGCGGTTGGTGCGGTGGTAGCTTGATGCAGATTCTTGGGAGCTTTATCCCAGACACCAGACTTGACTCGCTTGTCATTGATTTCCGCGGCAAGCAGGTAAGTTTCTTCGATTGTTGCTGGTTTGGAAGCTTGCACAAAATCTGCGACACCATCCGGTAGAGCTCGGATATACTTCTTGATTGCCATATCAGAAGTCTTGACTTGATCAGGACAGATTATGCTAAGCTGCTTGAAGCGAGCAGTTAGAGCAGCATTGTCACCAACCTTCTGCTTGATATGCCAGAATTCGTCCTCCAACTTTTGGCGCTCATGGGGAGGGCAGAACTCTTCCAACATGACGTTCTTCAACTCATCCCACGTCAAATCGTAAGCTGCATCATTTCCGCGTTTGTTTCTCTCGGCCGTCCACCAGTCTAAAGCGCGAGACTGAAAGACGCCGGTTGCGTTGGGAGTACGAAGATCATCAGGACAGCCACTCTGGCGTAGGGTGAACTCAATCGAATCAAACCATTGAAACAAGGCTATAGGGCCATCTTCGCCAGTAAATTCTTTCAGTCCGCAAGCTTTAAACTGCTTGAAGCTAAAAGCAGCTTTAGGAGCATCTTTAGGAGTTTCAGTCCTGGACTCTTTAGAAGACTTGCTAGCATGTTCTTGTAGATCGTTAATGACCTGAGGAATGACTTTTGCTATCTGCCTAGCGACGAGTGCCGCAAGGCGTTTGTCTCTCTGTTCTCGGCGAGCAGTTCGAGGGTGACGAGGTCCAGATGATGACATTGTCTGCAACAGACATCTTCATAGGACTCAGACACAATATAACCGAATCTCACCTCACATGCCTAATACTACTAAAGCTCAGGAACACGATCATGTATCACTTAAACACATAGGCACATAAACACAGATTCACAGAATCATATAATCACAGAAGCACATAAGCACGTAAGGCATAGTAACACAAGAGGCAGTCAGAATACAGAAACCTATCATTCAAAATTAGCACGCGACATAGCGAGTAGCATAGCGAGTAGTATAGTATAAGTAACATCATAGCATGCAATCATTCACCGGTAGTAGCGACGTGTTAACTGTGTGTAGATGTGTTGTGCGTGTCGAGCGAGGACAAAAGCGTTAAATCGAAACCAGTAGTACCTTAATACGCCAACAATTAAACATATAAGGCCACATAAAACACATAAATCCACATAAAACGACATATATCAGAGTCAACAGTTGCGGGCTCATAATCGAAACACCTAAAATCGAGAATAGATTGTCTGCGGCTCGATAGACATTGACTACCCAAAGTGTTTCGACTATTCACAAGGACCTTCAGTGCACACTTTGGCCTTCTATACTGTGCTCTTGCCTCGGTTTCGGGCAGTCGGCACACATCCTTCCAGTTGTAGTGTGACTTTAAGTCGGCGGAGTCTGTCGAGACTTTGGTGAGAGTTTTGTTAAAGCAAAATAGAGCACAGCACAAGTCATTAAGGTGCGGGTTTCTCCCCTGATTTAATAACTTCGTTCCTGTTTTGATAAAATAGGGAGGAAATTTTCGTCGAAGTGCGGATTTCACTCCTGATTCAATGCAGATTCTCCTGTTCATAGATAAATGCGGGCCGAACAAACGATTTAGTCGAGAGTTCGCGGTTTTCATACCTAATATTGACCCAATCACTTGTTCAATTTTTTCGAAAATTAGAGGGCAGTGATAGTGTAGTGTAAGCGAGAATAGCGAGAAATGGCAAGTAAGCTTGTACAAAACCCTTCAGGGTATGCACAAGTCGGTTTGTTGGTACTTAACTATAGACTAGGTCATTTCTAAGACATCGACCCGGACGAGTGCTTGGCTCAAGCTCAAACCATCCCTTGGCACACCACCTCTCTCACACTTCACCCACCACCCACTACCACCATAACACCATCATCCACCACCATCATCCATTGTCCATCATAGAGTGTGTGAGTCGTCTCGGGATCCAAGATTGATCGTAAGAGTTCTTGACAATCGAGGCCATGTTTGCCTAAGTCTCTTACATCACTTGGTGAAGACAAAGTGTGTAGTGTAATACTTTTTATTTTTAATCTTTTCGCACTTTTTAATTGGTTATGTATTAATGACTTTAATAACTAGTTTCTTATGTTGAAGGTGATTCTTCCTTATCGTTTGTCTGTGGTGTCTTGGCATTATTTTACTGTCTATATAAAATAAAAGATTTTCACCATTCATATCTCCACGGTCTATATGGAGGTATGTTGGCTACCTGGTCGGGGGTTAAGGGAACGGTTTGGTAAGAGTCTTGCCATTGTTCAGTGTATAGATCCTGCAAAGGACCTGGGTCAAATTTAGTAGGACCTCCTTCAATACTTAACGGTATTGGATAGCGGGTGTCCCAAATCTTTGATCCCCTCATAAGTTAAACTACTATTAATACTTTAACCCGGCTACTTAGGACTGTATCCCTGCTGACTCAGACTACTTAGCTGAGGGTAACGTCGCATTCAAAAGAGGGGCCTACCACATTATGCATTAATAACTTAATTAATTATCTTTCAATAATCCGACCCTTTAGGATTGTATCCTTGCTGACTCAAACTACTGGGTTGAGGGTAACGTCACCTCCAAAAGAGGGGCCTACTACAATAACTAAGTTAATGTCTTAGATAGTGCAAAAGTGCGGAAATAATCAAAGGTTACACTAAACACGAGTCGGAGCCAAGTGATTCATCTTGTCTATCTGTTTTTATTTTTTATTTTTATTTTTATTTTTCAGCATTTTAGTTAGTTTTTATTTTCTTAGTTTAAAACATTTTTCTAAACTTTTGATTTGATTAGACGTTGCGGATAAACCGGTACTAAAAGCTCTTGTGTCCTTGGACGACCTCGGTATCTTGCCAACACTATACTACGCTCACGATGGGTGCACTTGCCCATATGTGTGTTTAGTGTTAGTAAATATCGTCTTTTATAAATTTAAAACTTGGCTAAAGAAAGTGTAAAAGGGCTTAAAATATACTTAAACTTATATACACACTTCACACGCATCAAGTTTTTGGCGCCGTTGCCGGGGACACAAGGATTTTAAGAAAGCTTAAAATCGACGGCCTAATCAGTTTTTCAAAACCTTTTTAAAACGCGCGCATATTTTTCTGCATTTTAGTTTAGTTTTGCATTTACAGTAACCTGAACACGGGCCGTGTTCACGGAACACGAGGCCATGCTACACATTTTAATAAAACACCCAGTAACAGTAGCTTGAACACGGGCCGTGCTCACTGAACACGCCCCGTGCTCAACGAAATCAGTAAATTTAATTAAAACGTCCAGATACAGATTCTGTACACGGGGCCGTGTCCACTGAACATGGGGCCGTGTCCAGCCTCTGTTTCCGTTTTTATTTTTGTTTTCTGATCTCGAGACTTGGTTGTGGTTTGCTGAGTGATTCTCATGGATCAATACTCAGGAGGTTACAACTACACCTATGAGGAGGATGATTATAGGAGTAACTATTGCACTAATTGTAGTAATCCGCACTCGGTTCAATATAGTCACTCATATCAACCATCCAATTCATACACCTACTATGAGGAGCCCAGGTACGACCCATCAACTTCATACACATCCTATGAAGACCAAAGGTATGAACCTCCTCCCTCATACTCATATTTTGATGAACCAAGGTATGAGCCTTCTTACTCATACTTTGAGGAACCAAGATATGAGCCACCACCTTCGTATGCTTATTATGAGGAACCATGGCGTGAACAACCCACCTCATATGAGTATTATGAAGAACAAAATTACGACCCTTATCCATCATATACTTATAATGAAGAACAATGGTGTGAACCATCTACTTCATATGGGTATTATGAGGAACAAAGGATCGAACAACTGGATTCAAGCTCTGAAAATCCCGATCCTTTTTCTATAACCGAAGTGACCGATAGGATATTAGAACACCTTAGAGTTATCGATCGCTATATAAAAGAATCTCGCGCAAGGGAAGAGGAGTCCCGCGCAAAAGAAGAATTAATTAAAGAAGAAATAACTGAAGGTGTAAAAATGGAAGAACAAATAAGTGAAAAACCGACACATGAGTTAAACAACGAAAAAGGTGAGTCCGACAACGTTAAAATTCAAGAAGAGTCTAATTTTGAAGAAATTAATCTCTTGTTACCTTCTTTTGAAAATCATTGTTTAGTTCCAACTCATGCTAAGTTTTTAAAAGAGTTAAACACTAACACTAAAATTGACGAAACGGTAAGTGTTAAGTTAACTACTGATCAAACCTCACTAATAAAAGAAGACCTATTTGAAATTAACATTACACCGGTTCCATGTTTCTTTCAAAATTCATTTGTTAGTAATGTCACAATCGATAAAGATCTTTGTGTTAACATAATGCCTAACTACATTTTCGAAAAATTAAGTATTAGTGATTTTTCTCCACTTCAAATACCCATTTTTCTATCTAATCAGAAAATAATAAAATCAATCGGTATAGTTGAGGATGTCTTGGTTCAAACAAATCAAGTGGTAGTCCCCACCGACTTTGTCATCCTCGATGACGCTCCTCTAGTGTTGGGACGACCATTTGTAAAAACTCACGAAGCTTTGAAAAACCGGAAGTTCAACAATCTACCTCTTCAATTAGGGGCATTTAAAAAAAGCGTCGATCTTGAACGATCAATGAAATATCCATTCGGCAACCTTGACCCCCTAATTGAAGATGAAGATGAACCACCCGATACAAGTGAAAAGTTTGACCACTTTGTTGAAGAAGAGGTCGCCATAGAACAAGCTTTTAAGGTTCTTGATCAAAATGAGCAACCAAATAAGGAGTCTCCTAAAGACCCACCTCTTGAGCTCAAAGAACTTCCAAAAGGTTTGGAATATGCTTTTCTAGACAAAGGTGGTAAGTTACCTATAATTATTTCGTCTAAATTAGATAAATTAGAAAAAGAAAAATTAATTAACCTTTTGAAAAAACACAAAAATGCGATCGCTTGGAAGCTGGTAGATATTAAAGGAATAAGTCCTTCCATGTGCACGCACAAAATTTTAATGAATGATGACTACAAATCGGTAATACAACCACAACGTCGAGTAAATCCCAATGTTCAAGAAGTGGTTAAAAACGAAGTCATCAAATTACTTGACGTCGGACTTATTTATCCTATCTCCGATAGTCCTTGGGTAAGTCCCGTCCAAGTAGTTCCAAAGAAAAGCAGGTATGACGGGAATAACTAATGAAAAGAATGAACTAATACCAACAAGAACCGTCACAGGATGGAGAGTATGTATAGATTATAGACGATTAAATGAAGCAACAAGAAAAGATCACTTTCCTTTACCCTTCATTGATCAAATGTTAGAAAGATTATCCGGTCATAAATTTTATTGTTTCTTGGATGGTTTTTCAGGTTACTTTCAAATCCCGATAGCACCCGAAGACCAAGAAAAGACAACCTTCACATGTCCCTATGGAACTTTTGCTTATCGATGCATGCCGTTTGGTCTATGTAATGCCCCCGCAACATTCCAACATTGCATGGTAGCCATCTTCCACGACATGATAGAAAAGACAATGGAAGTCTTCATGGACGACTTTTCTATCTTTGGGGATTCATACGACCAATGCCTCGATAACCTTGAACGAATGCTATCCCGATGTGAGGAAACTAACCTCGCCCTTAACTGGGAAAAATGCCATTTCATGGTAACGGAGGGAATAGTACTCGGTCACAAAATCTCAAGCGAAGGAATGGAGGTGGATCGAGCCAAAATAGATACCATTTCTCGACTACCGCCCCCATCCTCCGTTAGAGCTATCAGAAGTTTCCTAGGGCATGCCGGATTTTATAGGCAGTTTATCAAATATTTTTCTAAAATCTCAAGGCCTCTAACAAAATTACTTGAAAAAGATGCTCCTTTCATCTTTGACGAGTATTGCAATCAAGCATTTCTAACCTTAAAGGAAATGCTAGTCAATGCACCTATCATGATAGCGCCTCATTGGAAATTTCCTTTCGAAATCATGTGTGATGCCAGTGACTTTGCAGTTGGAGCTGTCTTGGGACAAAGAAAAGAAAAGCATTTCACCCAATTTATTATGCTAGTAAAACACTTAACGATGCACAAGAAAATTACACAACAACTGAAAAAGAATTACTAGCTGTGGTATTTGCTTTTGATAAATTTCGTTCTTATCTTGTTCTTTCTAAAACTATAGTCTATACAGATCATGCAGCCATTCGATGTCTCTTCAAAAAGAAGGACGCAAAACCACATTTGATTCGGTGGATTCTACTCCTCCAAGAATTTGATATTGAAATCAAAGACAAAAGAGGAGCAGAAAATACCGCAGCAGATCATCTTTCGCGCTTAGAAGACCCAGCTTTGGAGGCAACCAGGGACGAGCAAATCAACGAAAAATTTCCAACGGAGTCCCTAGAAATGGTGGAATACAAGGAAGAACCATGGTACGCCGACTATGCTAACTACCTAGCTAGCGGTATAGCCGCTAAGGGTTGGCCACATCATCAAAGAAAAAAATTCTTTGCCAATGTGAAACACTATTTTTGGGAAGATCCATATCTTTTCAAAATGTGTGCCGACCAACTCATCCGACGATGCGTACATGGTAGTGAAGCACGAAGAATTCTCCGCCATTGTCATGAAGGTCCATATGGAGGACATCATGGTACCGCGAGTATCGCACGAAAGGTATTTGATTCAGGATTTTATTGGCCAACCATTTACAAAGACGCCCAAAGTCTTGTCAAGACTTGTGATGCGTGCCAAAGAACAGGTAATATTTCTTCCAAAAATGAAATGCCACAAAATGGCATTCTTGTTTGTGAGATTTTTGATGTGTGGGGACTCGACTTTATGGGACCTTTCCCACCGTCTAAAGGAAACAAATATATACTTGTGGCAGTAGACTACTTGTCTAAATGGGCCGAGGCCGAGGCACTTCCAACAAATGATGGAAGAGTCGTGGTATGATTTCTGAAAAAATTATTCTCTCGTTTTGGCACACCTAAAGCATTAATAAGTGATAGAGGTACCCATTTTTGCAACCATCAACTTGAAATTTTTTTAGCAAGATATGGGGTCTATCACCGGGTCTCAACAGCATATCACCCTCAAACAAACGGACAAGACGAAGGGACTAATAGAGGTTTAAAACGAATACTCGAAAAAACCATAGGGTTAAATAAAAAGAAATGGGCAGATAAATTAGATGATGCTTTATGGGCTTTTCTAACTGCTTATAAAACAACAATAGGTACAACCCCATATAAGCTAGTCTATGGAAAAAGCTGTCACTTGCCAGTAGAAATTGCACACAAAGCCTACTGGGCAATTAAAAATGTAAACTTAGATTTAGAATTTGCTGGTAAAAATCGATTTTGTCAATTAAATGAATTAGACGAGCTTAGGAATTATGCATACTCAAACTCCGAAATTTACAAGGAAAGAATGAAAAACTTGCATGATAAACATATTAAACCTAATGAATTTCGAGTGGGAGATCAAGTTCTTTTGTTTAATTCATGACTTCGATTATTTCCTGGTAAATTAAAGTCTAGGTGGTCAGGACCTTTTTCCATCACCCATATTTTCCCACACGGTGCAATAGAAATTAAATCTCGGAATGGACCCCCATTCAAAGTCAATGGCCAACGGCTGAAACTCTATCAAGGATTCATTGAGGATGAAGAGGAGGAGATCTCGCTTCAAACGGTTGAAGAATGAAAGCATCAACATCATACCTGGTAAGTTACGAACGATTGGGACGACATCTAAATCGGTAAGTTTTCTAACCAAATGTTCTTGGGAAACAAAGGGCACTCACACGAGCACTAAAAAAAAATTTCAAAAACTTTACTCGGACGAGGCCGTGTCCGCGCTACTTTCGGGATATATTCCCCTTTTCATAACAGTTACTTC
This sequence comes from Helianthus tuberosus, assembly GCA_030545235.1. Taxonomy (NCBI): domain Eukaryota; kingdom Viridiplantae; phylum Streptophyta; class Magnoliopsida; order Asterales; family Asteraceae; genus Helianthus; species Helianthus tuberosus. Next base: position 105,672,422 of record CM060443.1, read on the forward strand.
ATTCCACACGCCCCGTTTCCCCGAAAACGCTCTGGTTCCAGGCGATTTTCCGCAGATTTTCGACGTCTCCTATCATTCTAACAACATCAAGGTATGATTCTATCACTATTATTAGTTAGATTAGGCATTTGCATGTAGTTAAAACTTCAAAAATTTGGGAAAAATCTAGGGTTCTTGAACTACACCCGGATCGAACCTCAAATTTTTGCTTTAATCTGTTAGCATTTAGTTAGATTAGTGTTAAAGGAAGTAAATACACTTGTATTGTTCATAGATTCGCCCGATTTCTCACAAAAACCCCAAACCCTTGTTTTTGAACCGAAAAAGATAAAATTAAATGGGTAAATGGGTTGTTTTGGGAAAAACGGCACTTGGGGTTTCATTTTCGGGGGAAACCGCACCTATTGGACCAAAAATTTTCAAGTTTTCGAAACCGGGTCGAAAAATGATATTTTTGTGTAACAGACGCCTGGACACGGGGCCGTGTCCGCTGAACACGGGGTCATGTCCAATACGCTGTTTGCAGTTTTGTCCGAAAATGCTAATGTTTCGTACTAACTTTTGGTGTATTCTTTCAGATGGCTAGGAAGTTCACGAGGTTTAACGCAAATGAGCTCGATGCTAGGGCTAGATACGAAGTACTTCAAAGAAGGCCGGAGGAATACCCAAGGCAAGCATGCACGGATTTGTTAGCATTGGTGAACCAACGCGACCGCTTCAACAACCTTGTCACAGGACCACTAAGAGTCTCTTTAACAACTCGACTCCGTTCCGTCCACGAATGCACTTTGGAATTCTATAGCACCTTCACGTTCATCTCAAGGTGCGACCCATTCGACAATGATGGGGTAGCATTCTGATGTGGTGGAACTAGGTATTCGATCTCTATGGCACAATTTGGGTCGATTGTCGGGTTGTATGCGGAAGAAGATGCAGGTAACGAGGAAAATACTGGAGGGATGCGAGAGATAGATGAGAACGATCGCCAAGCCGCGTGGGCTCAGATTGGTGAAGGGCATTACAATCCGAGCAGCACTAAGAGCACGAAGTTGAGGGATCCGCTCTACCGATACATCCATAGGCTCCTCGGCTACTCTCTTAGCTAAAGGCATGATAGCGGTGGCGTTTTGGGTTAAGATATTTAGTTGTCCTCCACTGCATCCATAACCGCAGGCACCTCGATGTTCCGTTCCTCATGCTCCGAAACATGCATCATAACCGCCTTGCTACTGCACCAACCCCTATCTTCTTTGGGGGATGGGTGTACCGTCTCTTCAAGCACTTCACCAACATACCTAGGTCATTCGGAAGGAGCCCATGGTCGGGTAGGGTAGATATACACATCTGCCGCTCAATGAACCTAATCTATGAGGCTGAAGACGGGACGGTTAGCTTCCAAAGGATGCAAGGGCATGCATGGAACCCACAAGAGGCACTTGTCCTTCACGCTCCACAACATCATCAGTACCAGTACCAGCCCCATGTTGATCCAGGCCAGTCCTCCTCAGGAGGCGGTTTTCCTAACTTCCGAAGTTTACATGATTTATTGCAGGAAAACCTCATGTGCACCAGGAACACCTACAATATGGCAAGCAACACGTACAACCAGGTTGGGGCAATCGAGAGAAACATATCCGATATCCAAGATGATATTGGAAATATCCGGGAGTACATTGCTGGGCATGGTGGAGATGATGATGATGAGGACGAGGACATGGATTAGGCAGGAGGAGCGGAGGAAGAAGCGGTTGGTTGGTGATTCCCCAGGTTAACCTTTTATCTTGAACAAGTTCCGACCTGCGTGCCGTGTGTCGAACAATTTACTTTCCTTTAACTCTTTTATTTTCTGCATTTTTTTTTCTAACTATGTGATGGATGGGATGCTGAACATTGGTAATCTAGGATGTTTGTTATGTTTTGGTGGATTGTTTATTGATAAAATAGGTACATACGAGGCTTAGAGCACTAAACCTTAGTGCTACCAAAGCCGGGACAGGAAAACCAGAACCAGAAACCTGTTTCTTAACCTTGCAGACTGTCTACACGGGGTCGTGTCCAGCCGACACGCCCTCGTGCCCACTACCCCAGACTTGCTGTTTGTCTAAATATGCATACTTTTTGCCAGACACGGGGTCGTGTCCAGCCGACACGCCCCTGTGTCCACCTTCTGTAAGTTTTCGTTACTGGCACCTGAACACGGGGTCGTGCCCACCAGGCACGGGGCCGTGTCCAGTGCCCAGTAACACAAATTTTTGCTTTTTCACACCCTTTTACACATTCAATCAACCTAAAAACTTATTTTTGGGACACATTGAGGACAATGTGTAATTTAAGTGTGGGGGGGATGCTAAAACCTTGAATCTTGCAAGTCCTAATAACAAGCCTTACACAAAACTCTATTGGAACCGCTAATCACCCCAATTTTTTTTTCAAAATTTTTTTTGCATTTTTTTTACTTGTCTAGGTTTAATTTGGGAATTTCAAAATTCTAAAAAGGTTATATTTTTACAAATTTACAACCGATAGCGTCGTGATAAAAAGAACCAACATAAGAAAATTATGAAAAGGCATGACAAGCTTAGTTAAAATTTAATTATATATACTTGATCACATAAAAACCCATTCCCACAAAAGTGAGTTTTGAGCCTTTACTAAGCATACAAATACATATCTTTAAACTAATTGCTCATTTTTCGTTTCTTGTGTGAATAGCCGCTTGGTTCTTATAACTCTAGAACTTGCCACGACGATACATTCCCGGTCCTTACCAACTTAAACCCGAGTAAGTATATGATAGAGGCATTAGGACTAACCCTTTTTATTTCCACACCATTATTTTTTTCTTTTTTTTTACCACCTACCCAAAATCCCCCTAGTTAACCCATTTGAGCCTAAACCTTTTCATTTCATAACCCAAACCAAACACCCTTTCACCCACCAAAACCTTTTTATTTTTAACCCTTTGTTTTAGTAACAAGTTCGGTTTTTCGTATGACTTTCAAAAAAAAAAATGTGTTGATGATGAAGCAAAAGAAATAAACAAGCAAGTTCATCAAAAATAACTTTGTTTGGAATTATGGCTTCATCAAAATAAAAAGTTGAAAAATAGAGAGTCTTACGAAAACCGATGCTTTTTACGCTTTTTTCGCCATTTTCTACTAACCACTAACCCAACCACCTACCTTTAACCCAAGCCTAACCCTTCACCCAAAAAGTCATCTTGATATTTACAAAGGTATATAGTTAAAAATGAGGAGGATTGATTGCTTGGCAAGCTTATGGTAGGAGTAAGTTCCATGCCGCTCTCGAGTGATTCACTAAAATACATCTTCGGCCGAGTGTTGAGTGATCCCCCGTGAGGTATGTGAACTTGTATATAAATAAAATTTTAAAGAGGAATGTTATGCCCTAATAAGTAATTTATCTTATGAAAAGTTTTGAATAAATCATGACGAATAGGATTGTAAATAAATAAAAATAAAACTAAATAAAGAATCTTGGAAATCCCGACACTCTATGACAAGCCTAAAAACCTTCTTTTCTACCAATTCCATTTGGGAGTGTAAAGCCATATTATAAAGAGTTTTGCTTGAGGACAAGCAAAGATTCAAGTGTGGGGGTATTTGATGTGTGCAAAATGCAACATATAAATTAAATCAATTGTGGCATAAAACTAACCCTTTTTTAGTACTAATGTTGGAAAAAGTGTGTTTTTTTCTTCCTTTTGTATTTTCAGGATTAGATGAGCTCAAATTAACAAAAGAAGTAAAAAGGCAGGTAAATCTAACATAAATACAAGAAAAGGAATAAACGTGGCATGCCCGACCTCCCCGAAAGCATCTTCCCAAGCAAAACAAGAAAACAGGAGGTTGAACACGCCCCGTGCTCAGTGAGCACGCGGGCGTGCCCAAGTATCAGTATAAAAGACAAAGTTGTAGAAGCTTCCATCACCCACCACGGGGCCGTGCTCAGCGGACACGGGGTCGTGGTCAACTATAAGATTCGCAGAATCCAGGCAAATCTTGATAGTACAGATATGCTTCTGCACACGGGGTCGTGCCCAGCGGACACGGGGACGTGGTCAACTAATAAAGACAAGAGCAATTAATGAAGAAAGAGAAGGATGTGGACACGGGGCCGTGCCCACTGGACACGGGGCCGTGCCCGAGCTTCTGTTCAGCCTATAAATAGGAGTGCTTGGCTCAAGCTCAAACCATCCCTTGGCACACCACCTCTCTCACACTTCACCCACAACCCACCACCACCATAACACCATCATCCATTGTCCATCATAGACTGTGTGAGTCGTCTCGGGATCCAAGATTGATCGTAAGAGTTCTTGACAATCAAGGCCATGTTTGCCTAAGTCTCTAACATCACTTGGTGAAGACAAAGTGTCTAGTGTAATACTTTTTATTTTTAATCTTTTCGCACTTTTTAATTGGTTATGTATTAATGACTTTAATAACTAGTTTCTTATGTTGAAGGTGATTCTTCCTTATCGTTTGTCCGTGGTGTCTTGGCATTATTTTACTGTCTATATAAAATAAAAGATTTTTACCATTCATATCTCCACGGTCTATATGGAGGTATGTTGGCTACCTGGTCGGGGGTTAAGGGAACGGTTTGGTAAGAGTCTTGCCATTGTTCAGTGTATAGATCCTGCAAAGGACCTGGGCCAAATTTAGTAGGACCTCCTTCAATACTTAACGGTATTGGATGGCGGGGGTCCAAACTCTTTGATCCCCTCATAAGTTAAACTACTATTAATACTTTAACCCGGCTACTTAGGACTGTATCCCTGCTGACTCAGACTACTTAGCCGAGGGTAACGTCGCCTTCAAAAGAGGGGCCTACCACATTATGCATTAATAACTTAATTAATTATCTTTCAATAATCCGACCCTTTAGGATTGTATCCTTGCTGACTCAAACTACTGGGTTGAGGGTAACGTCACCTCCAAAAGCGGGGCCTACTACAATAACTAAGATAATCTCTTAAATAGTGCAAAAGTGCGGAAATAATCAAAGGTTACACTAAACACGAGTCGGAGCCAAGTGATTCATCTTGTCTGTCTGTTTTTATTTTTTATTTTTATTTTTCAGCATTTTAGTTAGTTTTTATTTTCTTAGTTTAAAACATTTTTCTAAACTTTTGATTTGATTAGACATTGAGGATAAACCGGTACTAAAAGCTCTTGAGTCCTTGGACGACCTCGGTATCTTGCCAACACTATACTACGCTCACGATGGGTGCACTTGCCCATATGTGTGTTTAGTGTTAGTAAATATCGTGTTTTATAAATTTAAAACTTGGCTAAAGAAAGTGTAAAAGGGCTTAAAATATACTTAAACTTATATACACACTTCACACGCATCACTACTCTTGTAGTTCTCCTATTCATGTGATCACTCATGATTTCCTCGAAAATTCTAAGTACTCGTTTCATTCTAAGAAGCGAAGTACAGAATATAAGTGACAATTTTAGACGATTACTCAAAATGTCACTTTAAATCCTTGGTTAGATAACTAAGGGTATTTTTCGATCTCATACCCATATCATTACATTCTAGTTTTTATAACAACATACATAGTATATGTTTTTCAAAAACAACCTTCATGATTTCAAAATATTTCATATAGTTTGAAAACAATTTTAACATAGTATATTTACTTAATATATCAAGTGCATGATTTCAAAAGGATCATCCATGTTTTCAAAAACCTTATACATAATTTCAAAATTCATCTCACATGATTTTAAAACAATTTATAAACATATTTACCAAATACATCTACCGTATGATTTCAAAAGTATTACGTAAGGTTTCAAAAACATTAAACACATTTTTGAATAACCCCATGCATTACTTTCAAGAACACTCTGCTCGTATGTTGACTTAACATACGTAGTACCCAACCTCCAAATTCTACTTCATATTTCGCCTTGGCATATCTAGCGCCTCAACTTCATGAACATTCTACCTCGTGTATCGACTTAAGCATGTCTAGTGCAAGGTTTCAAAACGTCTCCCGCTATTCAAATTCCAAAAAAAAATCCATATAGGATCTTCTTATCTTCACAATTAGATCCTTGTGGATAATTATCGCTCAAATCGGAGCCCTTAATTGGATTCTTAGTATGCTTTAATACGTACATTATGATTCAATAAGGACAAAGCCGAATTCCTATTAAGATCTTCCTATCTTCATAGTTAAATTCTTGATAATGTTTGAAGTACCAAATGAAATCCACGGATTGGATTCCTGGTGTGCTTTAAATACTCGTGTACAAATTAACAAACAAACTAACAAAATGATAACAAATTGAAGGTCAAGATAAACAATTATGTGATTACGTGATTATGTTTTATGTGTTGTATTTTTGTGTATTCTGATTTTTCGTTATCCAAATCCTCGTAGAATCTTCCATATCTTCATATGAGGGATTCATATTAGGATATCCAAAGGTACTACCTTAAATCCTAACTGGGCTTCTACGTAATAGTTAAGACCCTTGGATTATATAGTACTATTCCATAATTCAAAAGAGACCATTTGGGTGGTCTAGTTAAAAAGATTGATTCAGAATCTGGTTAAGAATGTCATGTGATGATATAGCTGAAAAGACTCCTTGGTGGTCTATTTAAAGAGATCATTTATTGATTTAATTAAAAGGACCCTACGGTGGTCTAGTCACAATTATCACAGGTTTGTTCATTTGATTTTCTTCCCCTACACATTATAAAATGCACTGCGCGGACTGTGCAAGGAATTACGTAATTATGGATGCATACATAATTATGGAATTCAGTGCACATAAACCACAGTAAGAATTGTCATGTGTAAGAACCAATAGTGGCAACAATAACGAAACGTGAACAATGTAAGGGAGGTACGGTGGACGCACCAATGGCGCTTCAGATACTTGTATATAAGTGTCCCTCTTACATTGCAAGCATGATGTTATTTAAAGTTACTAGAAGTTCAGAACCCTAACCAGTGTTGTTTTATATTTTTGACTTCATGTTTCAAGCTCTCACAAGTTTCCTCTAAATAAATTTCGGCACGGAATTTCCTGAAGTAGGGGAGACTGTGACATCTGTGTCTCTACGACCATCAAACAAATACCAAACCAATGAAATATTGTGTTTCATACTTGGGATTTGTATAAATATGTGTATCATTTGCATATATCAATTCTCGTTCGATTTCGAGCTCTAAATCGCTTTCCGGAAAGTTATACGCGAACTAATGCATAAACGTAATCAGTTTAACGTGACAAAAACTCCGGAATAGTGACATGGGGTTAACATACCTTAAATAACCTTTACATAACATAGAAATAAGTTTTGGAGGGTTTGGTGTGTCGAAATCAAGTTTATTCGATCGCAGGGACTATTTGCGTCTAACTGCAAAAGTCTGCTGATTCGTATGGTATCAAACATTCTGAAACTTGATCATAAGTTAAACATGCCCTAAATATCCTTTACATAGCTTAGAAATAGGCATTGAGGGGTTCGGTGTGCAAAAATAAACTTATTTGATCGACAGGGACTAAAAGCGTCAAAAAGTCCATAAGTTTGCATTTTCGCGCATATATTGCATTCTGAATATATCTGGTCATCCAAAAATTCATGTAATCATTAAAATATTTTATTTTAGTGGTTGGAATGCTCAAATTCCATTCGTCGCACAATTTGGATCGTTTTTCGCGTCCGTTCGAGTTTCGTCGTAATTAACCGAACAACGCTACTGTATGACCAAATGAACCGACATCCGAGATGTTTTCAAGCATATTTCATGTTCCCTGTGCTTTAACTTCATTATGGATCCTTGAAATGAGGTTAACGGGGCTTAAATGTGTCAAAAATCAAGTTTTAAGCATCAGGGGCCTGTTCTGCCAATTTTGAAAAGTTGCTGATCTGATGCGCTAGGTGGGGCGCGTAGCCCATCCCTTCTGTCTACGCGGCCCGCGTAAAATCCCCAGTTCTGCAAAAATCTGTTTTTTGCATTCAGCAGCTGGTTTCTGGTTTCTGGTTTTGGACATGGTTTCCTTCAATCTATAAGCTTGTTTTGGGCACCCATAGTATTGTAAATCAGTGGGTAATACTTGTAAGGCTAAGATCAAAGCTCGTAATCCAAGAAATGATCCTAACGGTTGTCCGAAATCTATAAATACCCACCTTAATTCATTTAAATCCTCACATTTTTTCTGAGTTTATATTCTAAGTTGAAGCCTTTGCTTCATACCTGAGTATCTTAGATCAAATTCTTCAAGCTTGGATCTTTTGTAAGTATTCTTTCATTTTTTATGCGTTTTTAAGCACGAAAGTCAAACAGTGTTTGACTTTCTGCCTTGACCAGTCAATGGTCAACAGGAAGTTCGTTTGAACTTCGCAACGTGAGCGTAATCACGATGGTTATAGTCCCTTGTAACTATACCTACTGATTACCACGTTGATTAGGCATAGTGACGAGTCATAGTTTCGGTCAAAATACGCGTTTATGCGTATTTTCCAACCAAACTATTCTTGGGTATCAAAACCCTTTGTTTTGATATCAAACTTGTTTTCTAACTTCGTTAAACATGTTTTAACATGTTTAACTCGTCACTTTTAGTTTAGTGCTTATATAGGGTCGTAAGATAAGCGGTCTAAACAACCGTTTAGACTTTCGAACCCGACCCATTTGGTTGATCATTAGGATCCGACCAAACATATTTTGTGACCATAGTTGTATAGGGAATAACCTTCTGAGGTTATACCTTATGGTCACTTCGTTTAGTTAGTTGTATGATAGGTAATTTATATGCATTAGGAAAATGACCAAATTGCCCTTTTTACGCATAATTTCATTTTAAGCATATGTAACCTAAATTTTTACATCAAAACTGATTAGGTAACATTATTAGACATGTTAAGGCATATAATACTTGTCATAGGACTAGTTAGGCGGTCTGAACGCGTTTTACGCGAACGACGCGTTAAAGTAGCGTAAGCTACCTAAACGGGTCGTAATGGGTCGTAAGCACTTAGGATAGGTTTCGATTTAGAATGTAGGCTTTGTTAAACCATATTACATGAGTTCCAACACTCATTTGGTTTACGAAACCTCATCCTATCCGATCTTCCGATTTAGGTCCGGTTTATTAACATAGTTACTTATATTAGGTGCCGATTGATTTCGTGATCCCTCTAACATTGCTTGGTTGTTATTCAAGACTCCTAAGCATTCTCAAGTGAGTACATAGTCCCCTCTTTTATGTTTTCAAATGTTTTGGGGTGATACACATGTGCCTACTTGTTACTTTCGTGCTTTCATGCTTTTATAAGATATACTTACTATGTTCATTAGTACACATATAGTACATGATTTCCATTATGTTTTGCTATGTATGTTCACTCAGCATGCTAGCACATTGATTTTCATATATTATATTTTGTTGCATATGTTCACTCAGCATATGGACACATTGTTTTACACTTCTACTTTGTATGTTCATTTAGCATATTTAGTACATTATTTTCTCATAACATGCTTACATTTGGTATAACATTTGGTTTGTTTAACGGCTCAAAAATACGTTCATTAACACCGATCATGCCGCTCAGTAGTAGGTAGTGGTACCATAGGAATTGACAACTCCCATTCTTGAAATCCTAGGTTTGTTTGGGTGGAAGGAATGACCGAATCCGACTTCAGAATTTAGATGAACTTTTAACTTGTTAAGGGTTTGTCGTCACAGTCGCAAGGCTTGAATGTATACGTTTAACATTACCGCATAGATGTTTGTATCAGTAAAGCATTAATTTTACAAAACATAACTTTTGATTTAAATTATGATTTATTCAAATATATTGTTTTGTACATTTCTTTCTTATAGGGTTGAGTAAATGCTTTTGTTCACTATACACTTCATTTGATTATACATGAACATTTTTACATTGGTGGTTTGTTTGGGTAAGTGATTTAAATAACTAGGCATGTGTAATATGATAAAATCATGGTGGATAAAATCATGGTGGATACGCCGCTGGTACTTCCTATATATAAGTGCTTTTATGATATTACATATCGTAGCTTTATTTAAACCATTTCAATTAGACATATTACATTTTACACAAATAACATATTTATACAAACTCATTTTACTTGGTTTTCATTTAACCATGCATCTTTCTTTTACATCATCTGATTTCTTATCGATTTTCGTATAAGTTCATAAAAGAAAACATTTTTAAGGTTCATGACTAACTTTTGTTAAACATTTTCTTTAAACTTACAAGTCATGAATCCTATTTTAATAAAACCTATGTATCTCACAGGCATTTTTATGCTGACATACCTATTTTCACATGTGTTTTCAGTTGCTGTTGTTAGATGATTTGATGCAAACATAGGATTGGACGAGGGCCTTAGTGACAATAAAAGATGCAAGACTAGTTAAATATGTTATGTTTCCTTGTTTTTAAGACAATGTAACCTCTTAAAATATAATAAAACAAAATTTTAATCACCATGTGTTGTGAAACAATGATTCTGTTACGACAATCCCCGACGATTCCGCCGCGGTTTGTTGTTTTACGCGGTCGGGGTGTGACACTAATGATCATTAATGTGAAGCTAGGACATTAATATGTGTGCCGAAAGAGGAAGCACACAACCCGGTAGACAATTTTAAGTGCCGATTAACCACGACTGGGACACAAAAGCACTCTAAGTGGTCTCACAAGGACCGGTGAGTGGGACTCGCCCGTACCCGATGTAACACCCGACTATTCTGAGCTGGAACTATACTGGCTTAACACACGTTATGAGTATATGTAGGCACTAAATTATTATATAGGACGTTAGTTTGAGGTATTTGAAAGTTTGACGAACTCAAACTTTGCTAAAAATTATGTTGGCAATAATAAGTTAAATGTTTATCGCGTAAAGAACGAAATGCGAAACGAACGTCGGTGACTGTCCGGATAACGTCAAAATCCGAAAAATATTTCGTTATTATTAAAACCCTGTTTTTAATCATATTCGTGAAGAAAAATTAGTTAGAACGCTTAAAAATCTTGTTCTGCGAATTTAAGCGCGTACTGCGTGATACAGTGCGTATACTGCGAAACGCGGACGATGCAGCCAGTTTAGGTGAATGAAATATTATTTAGTAGCATTTGATGAGATTATTTTTATACAATACTGAAAATAATTTTAAACGCCTTAAAACGCGAAATAAAATACCCGGTAATCAGTTAAATACCTGTATATTATGTATATATATGTATATATATGTACATCTTGCATTTGAGAGAGAGAAAGAGTTGTAGGGGACAAAGGTGGCGGCTAGGTTGCCACCACTTCACCCAATTATGCCAAGTGTCTTGGTTGTGTAAGTATGTAATCATAAGAAATCTCCAACACTCCACAAAATCAACAAAATCTAAGATTTACCTTTTCAAAACCATTTTCTTCTTCTTCTTCAACACTCTCGGCCAAACACCTCCCTAACCTAAACACACACATATCACTTTTTCAAACTCATTTATTAAATATCATGGCTATTTCAAGCTAGTTTCTGGTTGATTTGAAGATCCAAAGTTGATTTCAAGACGATTTCAAAGAGGAACAAGCTTATTTCCATAAAAAATCTCATCATCCAAAGGTATAAACTTTATTTCTTTTGAAAATATTCTTGATGATGATGATGAGCATGAGCATGATTCTCGGTTATTTGGATTTTCAATATTCTCAAAATCAAACGAAATAAATAATTTTTATAAAAATAAAAATGTGAAGATATGAGTAGGTGATGATGGCCGAAAGTTTGAGTGTGTGTAAGTGTTTGTATTTTGAATTTTATTTGACAAAATACTTGAAAGATGGCTCCTTGATTAAACAAGGCTATATGTAAATGTGTTAGATGTTTAAATTATGAATCGAAACTTGATGTTTGATTTGAAATAATGTGAGTATGATTTGATTGTAAGTTTTCAAGTTGATGCATGTTCTTGAAATGTTAAAGTTAAATGCATGTGTGATAAGTGGCGGAACTACAGGAGGGTCAGGGGGGTCAACTGACCCTCCGGCCGGCCAAAGTCTAAGGTTACCGGAGTACTCAGCCAGAAAACTTTCTTATAGTTGACCCTCTTGATTTTCTTCAATAAAGCTTTAAAATTTAAGAAAAAGAGATGGTTGAAGTTTTTCCGGCCATCGAGCGGCGTACCGACAGCGGCGTACGGTGGTGTGATAATGGCACGTAGCAGTCAGGGCTGATATTTCTTTATGGAGAAGACAGAAGAAGAGAAAATGCTTTTATTAGGTTATAAATAATGGTATATGGGCTTTAAATAAATCGAGTTTGGCCCAATTCTCAAAATTAAAAACCAATACTTTATTTATGTTTTATATTTCCCAATAAAATAGATTTCTCACAACACTACACAACTACACCTGTGCGGTCACTGTTCGATTTTTTTCATCCAATCTGCATCAAGACTTTTCTTTCTCTCATGATTTTTTTCTTCTAATCTACATCAAGACTTTTCTCTCTCTAAGAAGTGTTTGAATCTATAAAATGAAGTAAGTTATTTATTTATTTTTTTCAACCTTTTCTATTATTAATTTTATTGTGTACCGATTAGTTTTGTATGTATATTTTATCTTATTATTTCAGCTGTAAAGATATACATTTAAACAATTAATAATTAGCAAACTAGATTATTATTAATATATGTGTTTGTCATAGTTTTTATATTATTCCCTATATAAATAAGTAACTTTTTCATGCATAAAGACTTGTAACTTGTGCTTTGGGGATTTCTTAAAAAAAAAACTTGATTTTTTTGTTTTAACCCAAATGTTTTTGCCTTTTGCCATTTTAACCTTACCAAATTTGTTTTTTTAACTTTAACTCAAAACTTTTCATTATTTGCAATTTAACTTCACAACTTTTGTCAATTATATTTTTCGTCTTTGGTTTAACGTTTTTACGTTTCGTTACGTATAGTTCTAAATTTTTCGAGTTAATACGACGCAACGTATGAGTGTGGTTCAACTTTTTTATGTTTTGTTTCAAATTTTGCAAGTTAACACGGCTCAACGTGCATGTGTGGTTCAACGTTTTCACCTCAATTTTTTCATGTTTGACAGGTTCGTCGCAACACGCAGATCCTAGGTCGAGTCAGTGTTGGTGGTCGATCACGGTTGTGTGACATTAGTATTAATTGACACCGTTTTACTTCCCGCCGTAACGCGGGGTGTGCTTTGGGGGTTTCCCAAAGAAAAAATGGTTATGTATATGGTTGTCGTAACCTTGGCTTTAGGGGTTTTCAACAAAAAATTGATTTTTTTTACTTTTCACCCAAAAGTATTTCATAAATTACTTTTAGCCCAAAACTATTTGTTTTTTTTTACTTTTAACTCAAAACTTTTTATCTTTGTGCAATCTATCCTCACAACTTTTTTTATTTTCAACTTTGATCTTTTATAGTTTTCATTTTCCGCAAATTTTCCGCTTTATGCTTGGTTCTAAATTTTGTGACTTAACACATCACAACGTGCGTCTTTAGTTTAACGTTTTTACATTTCATTCTAAATTTTGCGAGTTAACACGACACAACGTGCGTGTATGGGTGAACATTTTTACATCGTCTATTTTTTCCCGTTTGACAGGTTTAACATAACGTGCGGGTCCTAGGTCGACTTAGTTATAACTAAAGAATCCCCGCCGCATTGCGACGAATCTCAATTCTAGTTTTGATAAAATTCCAAACTAAGTATTGAAACTTTATCAACTTTATTGAGTTCTAATGAAAATAAAATAAAAGAAACTGTTGATGACCCAGTCTTGCGAAAACCAACCAATAAAAAAATAATAAAAGAATATAGAATCATTTAATTTTTTTATAGCAAGAACTTTATAAATATACCTAACTATAAAATTTGTAATCCCACCTCCTAGCCCAGTTGGGTATCCCCTTGCTGGTTAAGTTGGGCCGACTTCCTTCTTGGAGGTCGCCGGTTCGACTCCCGGCTGCGGCTTTCGGGGGGTGGGACGTCCCAATGATGGATCGTTCCTACCGAGGCATGGTGCGGTCCTGAGGGCAACCCAGTTTTACCCAGCTGTTACCCCAGCGAGTCTCTCGTGTGGGGGCAGTATGGTTTCCGGGCGGAGGTCAGCTTGCGCATCGGCCGGGGCCCGATCGAACATCGCGTCCGTAAGAGCGGGGCTGACGGGGGAATGTCATCGACATGACCCCGGTGACCAATTCGGTCCTGTACAGAGAAAGTCACCTTCCAAAAAAAAAACTATAAAATTTGTAAATAGTTCTATTACGACCCTCCAGTTAAAAAGTTCTGGTTCCGCCACGGTGTGTGATGATTTATGTATAATGGATAAATGATTGAACAAGATAGTGTTATAAATGTGTCATATGTTACAATAAATGAAAGAATGAGTTTTGATAAACTTGAATATGATTGAGAAGTAAATGTGTTTAAAATACTTGTACATAGACTTGTAGGATGGTTTAATGATCATCATAAAAGGGATTTGTTGTGATATGTTAAACATCAACTTAAATCAGTAAATAAACATGCTAAATAAAGTTATTTGATGTACTTTAAACTTATAAAAATTATGTCATAACTTGGTAGCTTTGCATGTTGTACTTTAGGCTTGAAAAGTAGTAAATCGGGTGCTATTTGCATGATTTTTATGCTTTTCATGAGACCTGCATATATGTGGTTAAAGTTTTTGTTTTAATAAGTAGGTAACATGTATTATGCTAAAATATCAAGTCTTGATGATTTGGGATGGTTACGGTAAAGTCCGGTACGAAACTATGCGTTCAAAACGGTTAAAATCGGCTTTTTAAGTGATTTTTATAAAACTGTTTTAAATCTGATTTTAAACAGAATTCATATGATAAATATAAGTATTTTAACTTATATTAAATGATTTTGGTGTTTGGTTGGTCATACGTGACTTCCAATGTGACAACCATCAATTTTCTGTGTATACGTACAATAATTAAACATTGATTTGTATCTTAATGACTGTAACACCCCGAAAATATAAATCTTTTATTATAAATATGATGTCGGTAAATAAACAAATGAACTAACTAGGATTAAAAATAACCTAGTTAGATAAAAAGTCTTGTAGTGACTTATAAGTGGGTTAAAACACTCAAAATATGAACTAAATGGTAGTAGAGGGACCAAAAGTGTTTAAATTGAAACTAATTATAATAAAAGCATAATTTAAACCTCAAACACACACTTGTGTGTCGATCAAACACAGAGGGGGCGACCAGAGTTCCTCCAAAACCCTAGTTCTTACTATTTGATCAAAATTGAAGACCAAATTCAGTCCCAAATCAAAATCCGAACATAGAATAGTGATCTCCACTGTAAAGGGGTCATAAGGTATGTAAATTTCATAGAAAAGCTTTATCTAAATTTCTGGATGAACTTAAGAAATTCGAAATTCATGTTGCATGAATGTTATTTGGATGAAATAGGAATGATATTGTGTCTAGGAGTAAAACCCTAGTCAATCACTTGTTGAAATCATGCTTATTTCTTGTGAATTCATAATCACCATTGGAGGTGATAAGTGGGTTTTGTAGGAACATGTTAAACACTAGAATTTTGATTGTTGTTCTAGTGTAATTTGAGTTCTAGGAAGTAAATTCAGATGTTGGTAATGTGAAAATTGATATGAACATACTTAGTTGATGTTAATCTTGGCTAAATAACAAGCCATGAACTTGATTATAAATTTTGAGAAATTATGCCCTTAAAGTGTTTGTAAAAATGCCTAAAAGAAGGCTTAAAACTGGAAATTTGAGCTAAAACGCATGTTTGTAAAATTATGGCGAACTATGCGTTATATGTAAGAAAAGAGTTCTAAATGGTTTGAGGTTGAACTCTATAGGAAAGGAAACCGGAGCGTCAAGTGGACAAGCCGGTGGTGACGCGCATTTGAAGGGTGTGCTTTAAAGGTATGTAACACGTTTCGTTACAATATGTAAATTTGATGTTCTAGACATTTAATGTTGCGTTTTAGAATAAGGAATCGTATTAGTTGAAGTGATGATGATCACTACTTAATTGAACGAAACAAATTAGCATAGAGAAACGTTTGGTAGTCATTAGAAGTGGAGAATCCCATAAATGAGCCAAACGGGGCGAATAATAGTTTAGCAAGTAGTAAAAATGTGTTTTGGATAGTCATTGGCGATGATGGATCATAAGAGCATGAAGCCATAGATTTGGTAATGAAATGCCGGTGATCGTAAGCCCCGGACGTTGGGTAAATGTGCCTTGAGGTTACAACAATATTGGTAGTAAAGTTGGTGCAAATTTGTGGGTTGAATAAACATAATAGTGATTTTAGACAATTGGTCCGTGAACTTAAATTTTGGTAAAACAAACCTAATAGACGCGTCGGTAATTAAATTACAGACGCATAGGAAAAAGAATCACTTAAAACGGACCTTCGGATCAAAACTTATGAGCATTTGAAGTTTGAATTGCGAAATTCGGAGTTGGGCAGGAAATGCAGGTCTCAAACCTGCACCTGCTGGAAAACAGGGTCTCCCGCGGCACGCGACAGGAACCACTCTACCAGGCGCGACACGCGAGAACTCTCGCGGCACGCGAACGAGGGGAGGGAGTCTCTCGCGTGGCGCGATAGACTTAAAAACTGAAATTTTATTTTATTTTTAATGGTTTGATTATAAAACTTGTTTATGCATATTTTAACGTTGTCAAAACTAACAATTAACGTGGTTTTGACATTAGGTGGTGTTGGACTCAAACCGGATGGCGATCAAGCATATTTTCAAGAACCGAACACGAATTTTGAAGCGTCCGCGCTTATCTAATCTTGTTAAAAACAATTTTTATGTAGTAAATATTTAACTTGTCGTTTGGGATGTTTTAAAATGGTTGCTAGTAACTTGAATACTGTTGTCATGTAAACTTCCATTTGTTTAACCTTTTTAAGGAAGTAAAGTATTTCCTTTTAAATGCGTATTTTATAATAAAAATCTAAATAAATTGAGACGGGTGTTACAAGTTGGTAATCAGAGCTCAAGGTTGTCAACAATGTGTGTTCGGTTCAAGCTTGATCAATCATCCAGTAAGAATTAATTATTTTAGTAGATCTTATCATATGTGAGAAAAAGGGATGTAAATTAATGTGCACGGGAAGAACGTGTTAACACACTCAAACCCGGAAAGTGCACTAAATGAGAACGGTCAAAGCAAGTTATGAACTTGGCTAAACCGAAGCAAATAAAGTATATGTTATAAATGAAATGTTTAATAATTAATGTAAACATTTCAGTTTCAAGATGACGGAAAGGGGTAACAATGATCCGGTGCCGACAGTCACCGAGGAAATGAAAGAGGTAATTGCCGAAGAAGTAGGGAAGGCAATTGAGAGTGGTGTATCCGGTTTCATAGAGAAAAATCAAAATACAGTGCTATCGTTAGTTGAGGAACGGGTTAAAAGGTTGGAAGATAATATCAACCTTGTAAAAGAAAAATCCGGAGAATGTAAGGGTTGTTCATACAAAGAGTTTATGGCATGTAAACCGCCAATTTACAACGGGGAAGTTGACCCGATAATATGCCAAAGATGGCTAAGCGATGTCGAAGGGGTGTTTGAAAGGACCCACTGTGACGTAAGCGATTTTGTGGCTTACGGAACGGATTAGTTAAGGGGTCAAGCCAAGTGTAGGTCCCTTAAACCATACGGATCGTAACAGAATCGTCGATCTAACCTAGAGTGCGGAATCCTCTAGATCAAATTTCACAGAAAACGAGTAGAAGTAGAATCAAGAACATGATACACTTTCAATCCGGTCTTCTATTGATTATCCAACACGAAGTTTACAATCAATTCAAGACCCACACAAGAAATCTCTCAGCCACTCTCTGTAGATTTCTCTAACTCTCTCTCAATTCCTCTAAATGTCTTCTCAACTGGCTTGCTTGTGTCTAACCCACTTGGCTAACCTAAACCCTTATGCCAAGCCTTTTTTATATAGGACAAGGTTTGCACATGGGCTTTGGTTTGGGCTTGGCCATTCTCCTAGCCCATTACACTAATTAACTCCCTAACCAATAATTCTAAGCCCAATACTAAATATCCAAAGACTAAATAATCAAACTATTAAGCTGTTGTCACAAAATATGCACCAACAAACTCCCCCTTGATAATAGCTTCATAGTGTAACTTTGTCTTCAAACATCTTGCAGTCTTTTGGTCTTTGGAGAGCGTCAGCTAAACAGTTTCTGACATCAACAAACTCCCCCTTAGCTGATGCTTCCAATCTCCAAAACTTTCCTTCGTTGTAGATCAGTGAACTAGCAATCTTTGGTTAAGCAAGAATCTCCAAATTCTCCATATCTCTTTCTCTCTGCAATGTAGTAGAAGGCTCCTACCATGCATCTTCACACATCTTCACTTCACTCTCAATCTGCACTTCATTTTGATAACTGCATCAATTTGTTTAGAAACACAAGCAAGTATCTCAAAAAACCATAAGTCTTTTTCACATTTAAAGATAAACCAATATTTTATCTTAGTTTGCAAAAACAACTACCTGTCAATTCAAAATGGAATTCTTTTGAAAGAAAATATTTTTGGTATTTTTTATATTTTTCAAAACAAACTAAACTAAACTTAAAAATATTTACAAATTCATCTTTTTGTGAGAATCATGTGCAAGAAGATCATATCACCAATATCAAACTGTTTCACACCATTTGTTAATTCTTTATGTAATTTTTCGTGAAAAGCAGTTCAAGACGATTACCAGTATGTTTGTCCACTTAAACAAAATCCATGAACATTTCAAGTACAATTATCGTATGATACGTTAAGGTAATTTTATTTCTGATATACTAGTGTGTCCCATTTCAGGATATACCCCCGCGATCAAGGTATGCACAAAGATTCATCGTAGTAGGTGAGTATACTGAATTCATCCGTTTTGTTTTTCAATGTTTAGATAATTGGTGATCAGGTCAGTACTTCCGTACAGTAAAGAGACCAAAATATCTAACGAGGGCTATGACAAATACCATTTTTGGTATGATTTATGCATTTTGCATTTTTTGAATGACTCTCTATGAGAGCTTCTTCATTTTCATGGATTTGGCATTTTTAGCTCTTTTAAGATATCCTGGTTGTGCCTAGGTCAGCATGTATCTGGATGCAGCAGAAGGACAACCCTGATATCCCCGGATGAAATAACAGCATAAAGACCCAAAACTTCAGATTTTGGCAATCTATCAACGCAAGATTTAAGGTCATTAAACCATACACCACTGATGTGTTCCCCACTCATACTCAGTGTATTTAGGTTTATATCACATTGGTAAGTTGATTATTTCATGCTTTTTCCTACTGGTACATCATATGATGAAGCTACTATCACACTTAAGCAATGTAATTCAGTTTGAGTGTGACAGTCTAACTTGCTGATGTACTATCATTTCTCCTTTTCACACAGTGATAATTCATTTTTGATTTTCTATTTTTTTAAGTTTTTCATTTTTTTAATGTTTTTGGATTTTTGAAATTTTATAACTTACTCCCCCTAAACACACGCACTAACTAAACTCTTTTTGGCTTAGAGGAATTTCTCCCCCTAAATTTTTGTTTTTATGGAGTAAGTTTTAAAAACATAAATTTAAAAACACAAACAGACTCCCACTTTAAATCTGACAATAGTTTTTCACGTTTAAAGTTTAGAATGATCAAAACAATCACAAAAGTAAATAGTTCGTTACCCATGTTAACCTACTATTCACCTCAGATGCTTTACAGGAACAACCACTGTTGAACACATCAACAGTCCTTCTTGGTCATCCTGCATTCACTCAACAACTCAGTTAGTCTTGAGAACCCAAACCTTACCGGTTTTGGGTCTACCATGTAAATCCATATAAGATGCTTCTATCCAATATCCATCACTCCTGACTGGAGTCTTGGATCGCTTGCCCATTGTTGAACAAGATTGATAATTTCCACTAGGTCTTTGATTGCGAGAGTTCCAACAACCTCTCGGATTTTCTGACCTTTGGAAATTATAATCTTGATACCTGCTTCTCCCATTATTATACCATGAATTTTGGAAAAATTTTGGATGTTGTTGAACATTTGAGTTACTGAAAATCCTATGTTCGTTTCTTCTTTGAAAATTTCGATTTCCTGAAGTCTGGTATCGATTTTGATATCCAAAATTTTTATTTTGACTTTGAAACCGATTTGATTTACCATTATAATAACTAAATTGTGGAGAAATACTTCTTGGTCTATCAAATCTTTTCGAATTTGAGGGTTTTGATTGAAATTCAGGTTTCTTCGTCTGACAACTTGTTTTTACACTATTGCTTGACCCAACCTGATTCCCATCCTTAACCTCATCAACTTTTTGTTTACCTTTCTTTAAAGGACAACAACTCGCCACATGCCCATTGTTGTGACATTTAAAACAGGATCTTTTCTTATAAGTTTTCTTTTTGTTTGATCCATTTTTAAATGTGTTGACCTTTTCGTCTTGAATATCCTCATCCACTTTATGAGGTGTACTGTTAGACCCAACAGATTTTTTCAAAGAAACTGGACTATTTGGCAAGTCCACAGCTATCGGATCCACTACCTCTTGTGCAGTGGTTACAAAATCAATTAGCTCTTCTTCATTTGGTAGAAAAGATTAGTCTTGATTTTCAGAAGATGAAGCTTTAGTAAACCCCACCCCTATTTTATCATTACTTTTTTTAAACCTTTTTGAATATGAGTCCTGACTAACGAAGAATTTCCAAATTTGTCTAACTTACCCTGAAGTTCTACAATTTTGGTTTGTGCATCAGCCAATTCTGTGCACTTTTCTGAAAGCTCGTTAGTCTTTTCTTTCAGAGTTTCACGATCCAAATCAATGATCTGTAACTGTTCATTGACTTTGCTTGTTAAACTGCTAATTTCTTGTTCATTTGATTTGAGTTTATCTAAAAAATTTGACTCTCTTTTAATCAAAAGAACATTTAACTCTTTTCGGTTTTCCAAATCAGCTAACAGAATTTGGTTTTGCTCCGATAGTCTGTTAACTTTACCCTGTAGTTCAGTGCAATTATGACATGTATGACTTACAGATTCTGATGATACCTTTACCTCTGTTGTAGGTTCATGCACACCATTCAAGCACTTTGAAACTTCTACATCTACTTTTCCAGCATTCTCCTCATCTGCTTCCTTTTTTTCTCCTATCTCAGCAGCTAACTCTCCTATCTTCACAGCTGCAAACTCAGCTACACACGCTTGATCACATGTATTCAATCTGAAAAAGATCTGATAACGTTTTTCCAAGGCTTCCCACAGCTCTCTGGAAGTCCCATACTTCTTAAAAGTATGTTTAATGCTCTCAGGCAAGGACATCTTTATTGCTGCTAAAGCTTTCTTCTCAGCATCAAACATTCGTTTCTCAGATTCATCCATCTTATCATAAGACATAACTATAACTCTTCCATCAACACGACGTGTGGGAGCAAAGTATCCATCTATCATACACGTCCACATTTCAGTATCTTCACTTTTCATAAACAACTCAAACTTCTCTTTCCAGTCAGCATACTCTTTGACGATTGTAAGCTTTGGCCAATTCTTAACAGTCTCCCTGACCTTATCCATTTTGGCCATCAAAAGTTCAAATGGATTTTGGTAACCTGAATCAAAATCCAAATCTAACTTCTCTACTGGTCCTTTTCACGCTTTTACCGTAAGCGAACTGATAAAATCGTACACAATTTTGTCCGAAATCGGTTTTTACCAAATTATACCGTTAGATTCGTCTCGAAATTACGATTCCAATGATATATAATGTCAAAAACCTATTTCTCGAAATTATACGTTTTTACCAAATTATACCGTTAGATTCGTCTCGAAATTACGATTCCAATGATATATAATGTGAAAAAAGTTTTTTTTTTCTAAAAATCCAAGGAATTCAACGGTGCAAACGGTTTTCTGAGATGAGCCACGGATAATTTTCTAAACACGAAACAGTGAAATTTTTCTTACGCAAGCCAAGAAAAATTCCACCCCTTCCGAAATGATCCGAAATTGTCCGAATTGGCCCTAAATCCGAACTGGTTATTCGAAATGGTCAGAAATGGTCCGTAATAAACATTTTATGGTTCAAAATGGAATAATCTGATCCGAAATTAGACTTAATGATCCGAAATGAGCAACCCTTAATCCGAAATGATCCGTAATCCTTTTGATTTATCCGAAATTCGACTTGTTCTGGTCCGAAATGCAGCCTATTGATCCGAGATGATCCGAAACCAAAGGTTCCTGGTCCGAAATGCTTGATTCGAAATGGATCCGAAATGCAAGATTTGTATCCGAAATGATGCTGATTAATCCGAAATGGCTGATTTCTTGTCCGAAATGCTTGTTTCTGGTCCGAAATTGATCCGTAATCTTTGAATTTTATCCGAAATCAGTAGCTGAACTTGAACACAGCCTCCAAAAACGTCCAAAAACTCTGATTTTCTGCAGAAAACGATTCTAAACCAAGCAAATCAAGAGCCTAATGCTCTGATACCAATTGTCGGTCCCTTAAACCGTACGGATCGTAACAGAATCGTCGATCTAACCTAGAGTGCGGAATCCTCTAGATCAAATTTCACAGAAAACGAGTAGAAACAGAATCAAGAACACGATACACTTTCAATCCGGTCTTCTATTGATTATCCAACACGAAGTTTACAATCAATTCAAGACCCACACAAGAAATCTCTCAGCCACTCTCTGTAGATTTCTCTAACTCTCTCTCAATTCCTCTAAATGTCTTCTCAACTGGCTTGCTTGTGTATAACCCACTTGGCTAACCTAAACCCTTATGCCAAGCCTTGTTTATATAGGACAAGGTTTGCACATGGGCTTTGGTTTGGGCTTGGCCATTCTCCTAGCCCATTACACTAATTAACTCCCTAACCAATAATGCTAAGCCCAATACAAAATATCCAAAGACTAAATAATCAAACTATTAAGTTGTTGTCACAAAATATGCACCAACACCAAGGATTGGTGGGATAACAAGAAGAAAGATAATGGAGCCGAAGCGGCAAGGGCCATGACGTGGGACGAGTTTAAGGTACCATTTCTTAAACACCACAGTCCCAAGGCGGTTATCAATAGAATCAAAGAAGAATTCATCCAGTTAAGGCAAAAGGATGAAACAATCGATAAAATCACGGGTATTTTCATGGATAAGCTGAGATTCTGCGATGAGCTAGTGACTACAGAGGAGTAGAAAATATATTATTATTATAATATGTTAAGTGCTGAGTATCGGGAGTTTATAACTCCTTCCAAGTATGAGACGCTCACCGAGATCAGAAATACGGCACGGGAAAGAGAAATTGAACTTAAGAAGCAAATTGAACGAGGCGAACGAAGGGCAACGGATGTTAACCCAAGCCCTACAAAGAAGGCTCGAACAAATGAATCGGTAAAGAAGACGGATGCAAGGGGTGGATCACCGAGTTGCAAAGTGTGTGGGAAAGGGCACAAGGGTGAGTGCCGCTTTAAAGACAAACCGTGTCCCGTATGCGGGAAGACGGGGCACACAGCATCCCTATGTCCGGGTAAAGTTTCAGTTTGCTACAAGTGCTATCAGCCGGGTCACAAAAAGTCTGAATGCCCGGAGTTGGTCGGGAAAAAGAACGAGAAAGACGTTCAAGTGGAGAGCCAAAAGGCGAAGGCTAGATCCTTCCAATTAACTGCAGCCGAAGCAAAGACAGAACCCGATGTGGTCTCAGGTATATTCGCAATAAACTCGATCCCTGCACGTGTATTATTTGATACGGGTGCGAATAAATCCTTTATTTCACATGGATTTATTCGACACCCTTCATTTGTATTGACGAAATTATCTGTGCCCTTAGAAGTTGAAATAGGGGATAACAAAAGTTTCATAGTGTGTGACATTTTGTCAAGGCTGTAAATTGAGCATCGATGACGAGGAATACTCGATAGATTTAATCCCGATGTCGATGGGAGAGTTTCAAGTAGTTGTTGGGATGGATTGGCTATCCCGACACCACGCAAAGGTTGTGTGTTTCCGTAAAGAGATAAAGTTAATATCTTCGAGCGGAAAACACGTTACCATTTATGCGAGAAAGGAGGAAACCCTGTGATATGTTCGATGCTAAAAGCTCACAAGCTCATGAGGCACGGATGTAGAGCGTTTGTGATATACGCGAATGAACCCGGGAAAGAACCGTCGAAGATTGGAGACGTACTGGTGGTACGTGATTTCGAAGATGTGTTTCCGGAAGACTTACCAGGAATACCGCCTGAATGGGAAGTAGAGTTTGGAATCGAATTGGTTCCGGGTGCGAAACCCATGGCCAAGGCGCCGTACCGACTTACGCCATCGGAGTTACAAGAGTTAATGTCACAAATTCAAGATCTACTCGACAAAGGATTTATAAGGCCGAGTGTGTCTCCTTGGGGCGCACTGGTATTATTCGTGAAAAAGAAAGATGGAAGCATGCGAATGTGTATCGATTACCAGGAGTTAAACAAACTCACGGTGAAGAATCGATACCCGCTTCCGAGAATAGATGATTTATTCGACCAACTACAAGGTGCGAATTGGTTCTCGAAAATTGACCTTAGGTCGGGATACCACCAGTTAAAGGTCAAAGAAGAGGATGTACCGAAGACGGCTTTTCGTACGCGGTACAGACATTACGAGTTCCTCGTAATGTCATTCGGATTGACGAATGCACCCGCGGCCTTCATGGACCTCATGAGCCGTGTTTCCAAACCTATGTTAGACAAGTCGGTAATTGTGTTTATCGACGACATTCTAGTATATTCGAAAAATGAGGCGGATCACGCACATCATTTACAGGAGGTGTTAGAAGCACTCAGTAGGGAAATATTGTATGCGAAATTTTCAAAGTGTGCCTTTTGGTTACGAGAGGTACAATTACTCGGCCACATTATAAGTGCCGATGGAATATTGGTAGATTCGTCAAAGATAGAAACCGTGTCTAAATGGAGCCCTCCGAAAAATCCTTCGGAAATTAGAAGTTTCTTAGGGTTTGCGGGCTATTACAGGAGATTCATTCAGGATTTCTCCAAGATTGCTTCACCGATAACTAAATTAACTCGAAAGGAGGAAAGATTCATATGGGGTGATGAATAGGAAAAGGCGTCCCAAATGCTAAAAGAGAAGTTAACACACGCTCCGGTGTTAACGTTGTCGGACAGAGTCGAAGACTTGGTAGTCTACACGGATGCGTCACATTCGGGGCTCGGTTGTGTTTTGATGCAATGAGGGAAAGTGATAGCTTATGCCTCGAGGCAATTAAAGGTGCACGAAAAGAAATACCCCACACACGATCTTGAATTGGCGGCGGTGGTGTTTGCATTAAAAATATGGAGGCACTATTTATACAGAGTAAAGTGCACCATATTTACCGACCACAAGAGTTTAAAATATTTCTTCGATCAGAAGGAGTTAAACATGCGGCAAAGGTTATGGTTGGAAATGGTAAAAGACTATGACTGCGAGATACATTACCACCTCGGAAGGGCAAATGTTGTGGCGGATGCTTTGAGCAGGAAAACATATAATGTTCCAATACGAGTGCGGTCGATGCAGCTTGTTGTAACCTCGGGTCTACTTGAACGAATCCGAGAAGCACAAGCCGAGGCGATAAAAGAGGAAAATTGGAAAAAGGAAAGAATTGTGGGCCAGTTGGAAGGTTAAAAACCCGGTTTGGCAGAATATGGATTCCTAATTCATGTGGAGTCAAAAAGCTTCTACTTGACGAAGCACACAAAAGCCGTTACTTCATCCATCCGGGAGCGACCAAGATGTATAACGACTTCAAGCAAAATTACTGGTGGCCCGGAATAAAAAGGGATGTGGCTAAGTATGTGGAAAAGTGCATGACTTGTTTACAAGTCAAAGCAGGACACCAAAGACCCTATGGTAAACTTCAGCCATTGGAAATTCCAGTTTGGAAATGGGAACATATCACCATGGACCTGTTGACTAAATTGCCTAGGACGAGCCGAGGATTCGATGCTATATGGGTGGTTGTTGATAGACTGACGAAAAGTGCTCACTTTATTCCTATACGTGAGACTTATACGTCAGAAAAGATGTCGGA
The DNA here is from genome assembly GCA_030545235.1 of Helianthus tuberosus. Classification (NCBI taxonomy): domain Eukaryota; kingdom Viridiplantae; phylum Streptophyta; class Magnoliopsida; order Asterales; family Asteraceae; genus Helianthus; species Helianthus tuberosus. Next base: position 105,698,637 of record CM060443.1, read on the forward strand.
AGTGTATACTAATGAAATAGTGGCACGCCACGGAGTACCGATATCCATCGTGTCTGACAGGGATACCCGGTTTACTTCACACTTCTGGCAAGATTTCCAAGAACAGATGGGAATGAAACTTTTTATAAGCACTGCATACCATCCTCAAACGGATGGACAAAGTGAGAGTACAATACAGAGACTAGAAGACATGCTGAGGGCGTGTATTATCGATTTCGGGGGCAGTTGGGATGTGTATTTGCTGTTAGCAGAATTTTCTTATAACAACAGTTATCATGGCAGTATCGGCATGGTCCCGTATGAGATGTTATATGGTAGAAAATGTAGAACCCCGATATGTTGGGGCGAAGTGGGTCCGCGAGAACTGACCCATAAAGATATAGTTCAAGCCACTAATGAGAAAATTGACGTGGTACGAGCTCATTTGAAAGCGGCCCAAGATAGAAAAAAGTCTTATGCCGACAAAAGACGGAAACCGATTGAATTTCAGGTGGGTGACATGGTTATGCTAAAAGTTTCCCCATGGAAGGGCGTTATCCGATTCAGAAAAATAGGGAAACTAAGCCCGAGGTTTATCGGGCCATTTAAAATCATCGAACGGTTTGGCAACTTAGCATATCGCCTTGAATACCGGACGAATTGAGCGGAATTCATGGCACGTTTCATGTGTCACAACTCCGAAAGTGCTTTACTGAGGAAACGGCTTATATCCATTACGATGATATCGAAGTGGACAACAACCTTAATTATGTGGTAAGGCCAATAGAGATTCTAGATCGGAAGGCTAAAGATTTGCAAAATAAGAGAATTGATCAAGTGAAGATCAAGTGGGAGCATAGAAAAGGTTCGGATACTACCTTGGAATCCGAAGAGGAGATGCGACGTCTCTACCCAACATTATTCGGTACGTATTCTGGTTTCGAGGACGAAACCCTTTTAAGGGGGTGGACTTGTAACACCCAGAAAATATAAATCTTTTATTATAAATATGATGTCGGTAAATAAACAAATGAACTAACTAGGATTAAAAATAACCTAGTTAGATAAAAGTCTTGTAGTGACTTATAAGTGGGTTAAAACACTCAAAATATGAACTAAATGATAGTAGAGGGACCAAAAGTGTTTAAATTGAAACTAATTATAATAAAAACATAATTTACACCTCAAACACACACTTGTGTGTGTGCTGGGTTCGATCAAACACAGAGGGGGCGACCATAGTTCCTCCAAATCCCTAGTTCTTACTATTTGATCAAAATTGAAGACCAAATTCAGTCCCAAATCAAAATCCGAACATAGAATAGTGATCTCCACTGTAAAGGGGTCATAAGGTATGTAAATTTCGTAGAAAAGCTTTATCTAAATTTCTGGATGAACTTAAGAAATTCGAAATTCATGTTGCATGAATGTTGTTTGGATTAAATAGGAATGATATTGTGTCTAGGAGTAAAACCCTAGTCAATCACTTGTTGAAATCATGCTTATTTCTTGTGAATTCACAATCACCATTGGAGGTGATAAGTGGGTTTTGTAGGAACATGTTAAACACTAGAATTTTGATTGTTGTTCTAGTGTAATTTGAGTTCTAGGAAGTAAATTCAGATGTTGGTAATGTGAAAATTGATATGAACATGCTTAGTTGATGTTAATCTTGGATAAATAATAAGCCATGAACTTGATTATAAATTTTGAGAAATTATGCCCTTAAAATGTTTGTAAAAATGCCTAAAAGAAGGATTAAAACTGGAAATTTGAGCTAAAACGCATGTTTATAAAATTATGGCGAACTATGCGTTATATGTAAGAAAAGATTTCTAAATGGTTTGAGGTTGAACTCTATAGGAAAGGAAACCGGAGGGTCAAGTGGACAAGCCGGTGGTGACGCGCGTTTGAAGGGTATGCTTTAAAGGTATGTAACATGTTTCGTTACATTATGTAAATTTGATGTTCTAGACATTTAATGTTGCATTTTAGAATAAGGAATCGTATTAGTTGAAGTGATGATGATCACTACTTAATTGAACGAAACAAATTAGCTTAGAGAAACATTTGGTAGTCATTAGAAGTGGAGAATCCCATAAATGAGCCAAACGGGTCGAATAATAGTTTAGTAAGTAGCAAAATGTGTTTTGGATATTAATTGGCGATGATGGATCATAAGAGCATGAAGCCATAGATTTGGTAATGAAATGCCGGTGATCGTAAGCCCCGGACGTTGGGTAAATGTGCCTTGAGGTTACAGCAATATTGGTAGTAAAGTTAGTGCAAATTTGTGGGTTGAATAAACATAATAGTGATTTTAGACAATTGGTCCGTAAACTTAAATTTTGGTAAAAAACTTAATAGACGCGTCAGTAATTAAATTACAGACGCCTAGGAAAAAGAATCACTTAAAACGGACATTCGGATCAAAAGTTATGAGCATTTGAAGTTTGAATTGCGAAATTCGGAGCTGGGCAGGAAATGCAGGTCTCAAACCTGTACCTGCTGGAAAACAGGGTCCCCCGCGGCACGCGACAAGAACCACTCAACCTGGCGCGGCACGCGAACGATGGGAGGGACGCGACAGACTCAAAAACTGAAATTTTATTTTATTTTTAATGGTTTGATTATAAAACTTGTTTATGCGTATTTTAGCGTTGTCAAAACTAACATTTAACGTGGTTTTGACATTAGGTGATGTTGGACTCAAACCGGATGGCGATCAAGCATATTTTCAAGAACCGAACACGAATTTTGAAGCTTCCGCGCTTATCTAATCTTGTTGAAAACAATGTTTATGTAGTAAATATTTAACTTGTCGTTTGGGATGTTTTGAACTGGTTGCTAGTAACTTGAATACTGTTGTCATGTAAACTTCTGTTTGTTTAACCTTTTTAAGGAAGTAAAGTATTTCCTTTTAAATGCGTATTTTATAATAGAAAAAACTAAATAAATTGAGACGGGTGTTACAATGACTGTGCTTGAATTTAATTAATGACATGAATGATTTCTGATTATTGTCATATACATACAAGTGCATTACATGTTGCATGATTTCATATCATTATTGCGTGCAACACATTATGATCCAATTAGTGAACGAAACAAAGTTAGCACAGTTATCAGACAAACTAGAAGTACTGACGGGAGTTCAGTACTCAGACAGACATGGTATTAAGACACAGAATGAGCCTGAAACCAAGAGTTACACTGGTATAGTGTGTAGGAAGGTAGGGATCAAAAAACTGCCTTTCTAGAGATAGTTTAAGTGCCGGAAAGTGTCTAAAACTCACACAAACTGCAGAATTCTGCATTTCTCAGCAAAAATCAGCATTTTAACAACACAATATAATGCAGAATTATGGTTTAATGGTCCAGAATACCTTCCTAAGTGTCGGGAATCAAAACTGTCTCAAAAGGGAACATAAAGCACACTAAACTTCGTAATTTAGCACCTTAATGAACCGGTAACCAACCGAACAACCCGACACTACCCGAAACACCAAATTTTCACTAGAAGCACTGTTTTATCATTTCTGAGCTAGTTATGGTCACCGAACATCATAATGCATCTTATAATTACATAACACATATAAACACTAAACTTTACACTTAGATTCTAACTAACATAACTAAATTACCATTACATTGCAACTACACCCTCCCCCCCTCATTCTTACGGTCACCATGGGTGGACCCACCCATGGATTTTGTTGAATTATTTATTTGATATGCTTAGTGCTTTAGGAGCATATTATCCAAGAGTTTATAAAATGTTGGATATTTGTTAATAAAAACCACAAGTAACTTCATAACTCATTTCACCATTCACCATTTCACCTCTTCTTCTCCTCTCATTCTTCCTTGTCTACGACCACCACACCACCACCATACTCCCACCATTCTCAACCAATCTAAGGTGATTCAAGGGTGCTAGGAACTTGATTAAGAAACTTTGAGGCATTGGAGCTTGAAGGACCACTCTCTAGAGCTTTTATCCACCTTGTTCATCATCTTGTTCATCTTTGATTCTTCCCTAGCCCTTGTGCTAGTAGTAACCCTCTTGTAACTTGTTTTTACTTCTCTTTTTGATGGTTAAAAGATTATGTAAGTTGTTAAACATAAAGATCATGAAGAACCAAGAAGATAAACTTTCACATAAAGTTTAAAATCATAAGAATCTATGTTGATTTAGTGTATGTATGATACTTGACTGTTGATTTCTTGTGTTTATGGTGTTGATCATCATAAGAAGCTTGCTTGATTGTGATTAAAGACATTATCTAGCAAGTGAGAGGATGAATCTTGTTAAAATCATAATGATAATCCTTTATGTGGATCATGAACTTGAATATGAAGATTTTTTGTGTATGATGATGATGAATACATGTTATAAGACTTGTAAATGAATGATTTTAAAAATAGTTTTCTCAAGAAACCAAAGTTATTTACAAGATTTACAAGATCATGATTTTTAAAGAAACTAATCACATTTTTAGTTTTAAATCAAAGCTAGAAACATGTTGTTAACAAGAAGAATACAAGAAAAATCATTTTTAGAAAATCATCTTATAAGTTGTAAAAGACTAAATTTTACAAGAAAGGGATTTATGAACAAATAACCATATTTTAAGGGTAACTAAACCTACTTAGTAACATATTAAGTTACTACAAAATTTTACAAAACTTCAAGTTCATGATGTAGTGTAATTGCATGATTTTGGCTCATGGTAAGTATTGAATGCATTGTTGTTGATTGAGGATGATTTTAAAAGAAAATGATATGCTTTTAAAGCATGGAAATCTCCATTTTTTAGGGGAAACTATGGCAAAATTTTTGTAGAATTTAAACACTTAGAAATTTTTTTTAAACAAGTGTTTACAAGTAAATTTTGAACACGGTTTTCATATAAAAACTTGCCATGGATTGTATACTTTTAATGTTGACTAATGTGTTTTGCTTTTTAGATTATTGCATCTACATGTTTCGTTATGTGATTTTCGATAATATTTGTGCAAATATGTGAGAAATCAATGAAAACGCCATGATTAGTAATCCATAATCAATAGTAAATAAAACATGTTAATGAAAACACCATGATTTGAATAATTAACAAATAGTAACCATTGAAACATAAACAACATTAAAAAGGGGTTAAAAAACTAAATTAAAACAAGTAAAAAACACAAAAACGTCATATCTGTTGGATAACAATAAAACGCCATTGAAACATTAACGCCTTTCGAGAAAAAATATTTTTTAAAAAAACGCCATCGAAAACTAGCATAACGATGAAAACATCATTTCTATTGAAATTTTGTTTGGAACGGAATCATAACGCCATTATTTAGCAGGACGTGGACAATGACAATCATACCCCTATACATAATTTAGCACGCTATACCACGTGGCCGGCCAGGATCCGTTTTCACACTTTTCACCGTTTTCTCCTGATCCCTTACCTATATATATATATAGGATTAGGATCAAGAGTGAACAACTTCTTGAGAGTGAACTGAGTGAACTAATCTTGGCCCTTGATCATTTTTTAGATTAAAAGGGTAAGATTAACATTACCCAAGTATGTTTAATTAAAATCCTTTAATTTTCTCATCTCTTAACTCTCTTTCTCTCTCTCTCTCTCATTTTTAATTATTTCTCCATTATTTCTTTATCCATATATTTTGTTTTAATTTTAACTTGAATATTGTTTTTCTTTTATTATCCGTATATATAGATATCATAATACATTGTTTTTAACTTTTTATAATTTTCAATAAACTTTAAAAACTTTCTCTGAGATTGAAATTGTAATTATTTTTGGGCATTATTTTTTTTTAATATGTGATGAAGTAATTTATTTTTGCATACATGTGATATGTTTCATTTTCGTTAATTTCATAATTTTTATATGAATCTACTCGTGTGCATGCCTGATATACTATATGTTGTTAATATACACATATGTAACCATTTCTGAATATAATACACAGATGTATAAAAGACTATACACATGTTTATAAACTAACAGTTGTGTATCTTGTATAAACTGATAGTTAGCGAGACTGTACACATGTGTATAAACTAACAGCTGTGTATATTGTATAAACTGGTACTAGCGAGACTGTACACATGTGTATACACTAACTATGTATCTTGTATATACAGAAACTAGCGAGATTTTAGGGATTTTGATTATATTGTTTAATAAATGCAATTTACAAAAGACACAAATATCCTTATGTCATTTATTTTAAAGGGGAGTTACAACATTATAATTACAATCTTGCCATTGTTTAAAAATCTCTAGATGATGTAATCCAATGGTCCAGATTAGTTCACACAGTTCACTCTCAACCTGGTGTTCATTCTAGAACCCTACCATATATATATATATATATATATATAACCTAATACGCTTGAAACGACCCGTATTCAAAACCCGTGCTAATATCCAAAGACTATCTTGCCCTTGACCATAACTTACATCATGTTTTGTATCTTTCTTAGCCTCAATCCATATATAAAAATAGGTATATAATCAAAACATAAATATTAAAGCATTCAATAAATTTTTATATATACAAACAAATATATATTTTTACTTACCATTTTATGTATCAATTGTTTCATTATATTTTTCAGTATCATAAGTGCTTGTGTGAGGGTCTTTTTTTCCCAGCTCTTTAAGATGGTCATTAGCTTCCATCATTGGGGCCACATATTGTCAGATTGTTAACTGAAAGCCCTGTATCCTGAGCGCCTAGTCTGATATGGGAATCGGTTCGATTGTGCACTAAATCTTGCCCTTGCACTTACTGGCTACAAATAAATCAGCAAACTATATTATTAATATTTGAAACTATATTATAGTAATAACAATAACAAATAATAGAAACTGTTGGATCTGAGTTTGGTTTTGATTGTATTTTCTGTTTGAATTAAAATGGAAATGGATGAGTTGTGCAGCGGAATTAATATGGAAACAAACTTTGCATACAATCAAACGAGAGTGTTGCTTTGATCAAGACATTTTCAACAAAGAACCGAATGATTGAATTTAATTTCAACAACGATTACAAAGTAATGCTTGAATACAAACTCCCCCTCAGCCAGAGCTCAGTGTTTGTTCGTGCAAAGAAGACGGTGTTGCAAAGAGCTAATAGAACAGTACAGAGCACTGTTCTATTTATAGGCACTAGCAAACCACTGAGCATCTTAGCTGACGTCACCATGAAAGTGACATCTAACCTCCTAACAAACTCTAACCTCTGATCTATACAAACACTGCTATGCTAACTACTGCTATTACATTTCATTACATAAAAGACACTTAAACAGCTGCTGCATCCTTCCACTGCTGTGAACCCGGCAGTGCTTGTCCGGATCAGCAGTACTTGACTCAAGACAGTAGATTGAGCAGCAGAGCTTTAGTCTTCTATTAGTCTTTACAAGAGCAGCAGATTGACGGTCAGTGGCTTGTACGATCAGTAGATAGGAGGTCAGCAGATGTTGAAATCACGTTCAAGGGGAGAGATTTGTATGTAACATCTGCTTATTCTGGATCCACTGCTTTGACCCAGTTTTGGCTTTAATTATCTATTCCTCTGGTAGGGTTCAATCCCAACAATCTCCCCCTGGAACAGATAATGCCAAAACTCTTCATTATTGTGGAATTCTTTATTGCCTCATCAGCAGTTCCCTTATCTGACCTTTAAATTGTAGTTCAAAGTCTAGGGCATCTGTGTCTTCATCATCCTTGCTAAGTGGAAGATCAAGGAGATCCTGCAAATCTTCAAGACTCAGGCCAAGAGCTTATTCCCTTGATATTTTCTTCACTTCTCCACCAGACCTGAGCAAAGTCAATACGTAGGTCTGTTTGTCAGTTTCCCACTTTTGTATTTTTGAGCCTGGTGGGTTTCTTGGGAGATGTTTATTTGTAGAGGTATTGGGTGAGGCTGGCCTATTCATGACTGGCTGAGCAGTACTTGCAGATTGTTCCAATTCAAGATCTTCTTTTATCATTAATTTAATTCCTGCTTTTACAATAGCATTTCCAGCTTTTAGATCTTGAATTGTTTCAGCACTTGACTGGTTTTGGCTCCTTCTTTTGTAGATGGCAGCACCAGCTGGAGCAGTGGTTCTTTTGACTTGCAGCTTTGGTGGTCTTTTTGAGACCTCTACTTTAGAATAGTCAGGCCTTTTAGGAACTGTAGGATCTTTTTTCCTCAGTTCCTCCAATCTTCTATAAGTGGCCCTGACTACATCTTCTTTCCATCTTGCCACTTGATGTTTAGACCCATAGTCAGCAGCAACTAACTCCCCTTTCATTCTCTTCAGCTCAAGAGATTTGTCAGGCACATTCTTTTTGTACTTTGACCAATCTGGAGGAGTGTGTTTGACCTTATTCTTTGTCATTTCTTGAATCCTGGCTGCTTCTTGCTCAAGCTCAGGAATGGTCCACTCTTTGTACATTTGCTTATCTCCCTTGTATTTCTTTGTTGCCATGATGCTTTCAATGTAGTCTTCTCTTAGAGTTTCATCTGCTCTTTCTGAGATTTGTTGACATACATTTTTTGCAAATTGCTCCAAGGATCTGACTTGTGTGAGTAAGAATTGGTAGTTCTGCTGGATTTCTCTCTCAGATTTTCCTTGTGCATTTATTTTAGAGATATCTTCTGCCTGTTTAGCTTTGACCTTTAAGTATTCTTCAATGTTGTTTGGCCTTGGATATCCTTTGACTGATGGCAACTTCCTTTTTGCAGGGTCTTCCTCATAGTAGAAGGATTTTATCTCTTCTCTAACTGCTTCAAGTTCTAGAGGAAATTGGACACTTACAGGAATAATGACAGAGATTGCTTGTTGTACTGGTGCTGATGAGAGAGGAATAGGTTTGGGTATAGTAACAAGTGACATGGATGTTGAAGATGTTGGTGGTGGTGATGGTGAATCATCATCTGGTATGTAAATCCTTCTCCTTTTTGTTTTAGAAGAGGCAGATGATGTTTTGGGTGGATCAGTGGTGGTAGATTGTGTGGTAGTGGTTTTTGTTTGACTAACAGATGTTGAAACAACTGGTGTCTCAACCACTGTTGTCATTACAACAGATGTTGTAACATTAGTTGTCTTCTGCTTTTTGACAGGATAAGGTGGTGAGTTTGTTTTTGGTGGAGATGACAGTGGTGGTAAGGCAGTGGTTGTGGTGTGTGTTGAAGTGATAACAGATGTTGAAACAACTGAAGTACCAGCAGTAGTTAATACAACAAGAGTTACAACAGCTGTTTGGATGGAGGTTTGATGCTGATGGCTTATGGATGGTGGTTTTGGAGGCTTTGGAAATCTGGATGGGATGGACTTAGGTTTCCTTTTTATCTTAGGATTTTTAGTATCCTTTGATCCAGAACAACCTTGCGCATACAGTTCCATGAAAGCTCTTTTCTCCTCATTCCATCTTGAAATATCCTTTGCCATTCTATCTCTTTTAACACTTGCTACTCCTTCATCAAGTGCTTCTTGAGTAGCATCAACCTTTTTACTACCATCTGGCACAGGAATTTTTCTTGTCATAGCATCCCTTTCTAGTTCAATGTAAAGACCATCATCTATTCCCTTCTTCTTCCATTCTTGAATTTTCTCCCCCTTTTTAGCATTATCTTCTGGGAGTTGATCGATGAAGAGTACTGTTGGAGGAGCAGTGCCAGTGGTTTCCAATAGATGGGCCTTGATTGCCTTAATATCAGCTTGAGTGTTCTTGTACCTAGACTCCATTATGTTTCTCAGCTTTTGGACATGTAGTTCATGTTGCTGATCAGCCATTTCTTTTTGTTGATGGAGAAAAGGTTGGAAGAGATTCCAGAGCTCATTTGTAGCAGATGCTTGTGGTGGAGCAGGTGCTTAAGGTGGAACAACAGTGGATTGCATCTTTTGTGTTTTCAACACCTGCTGTAGCATATTTTTAAGATCTGCAACAGATGTATCCAACTTTTCAATTCGTTTCATCAAATCCTGATATTTTAAATCATCACCCAATTTAATGGGATCATCTGATTTCCCACTATCAGTGGTTTTATCAGTGGTTGAGGTAGGGAGTGTACTCCAAACACTAACCACTGATGCCCCTTTGTCTTGGTACTGGGGTCTTCTTCCTTCAACACTTGACAACCTTTTGATGTTGCCAGTAGGATAAATAAATACACTGGTGGTTGGCAGAGGTGCTATGTAAGGAATTGCCTCCAAGGAAGTCTTATTAATGTAACCACTGTCCAACTGTAAACCAGTGGGTTCAACAGGTGTAGTGGTTGCTTCACTTGGACTACCACCAAGAGTTACATGTAACTCAAGGGGTGTAACCTCCTCAGGTTGTGTTGGTGGGTTAGCAAAGATTGATACATCAGACCCAGTCATTTGTTGAGGTATGTTCTCATTGATAGGTGATTGAGAAGGACTGGTTAGTGCCTGGTTCAAATCAATTGCATCCAACAGTAGTTTAGTTGGTGAGGGAATTGTGGATGTGAGGTTTGGTGTAGAAACAGGATTTGCTCCGGGCATTGAGCTGTGGATGATGAAACCAAGTGATTTCAGAGCATCATGATGTGGTGTCCCTATGTGTACAACCTGTTCTTTTTGTGAAGAAGCAGGAGGAGTATTGGTTATGGGTTGAGATATTTGTACCAACTGCTGTGAGGAAGAAGCAGCAGTGGTTTCTTGTGACTTTTGTGTTGTCACAGGCATTTGCTCTGGTATCTCATCCTCCAGAGTTGCCTTTTTGATTGGTTTGGGGGGTTTTGTATTTTTCTTTTTCTGTGGCTTTTTGGTGATTTTAGGTGTGGGTTTCAAAGCAGTTGTGCGGCTACTTTGATCACCTTGAGCAGTGGGCTCAGCAGCAGATACCTGAGGAGCAGTGGTAGCTGCTAAAATCTGCTCAGGCACCTCTGCTTGTGTTTTACAAGGTGTTAACATTCTTGAAAAAGTTTCAGTAGTTAAACTGTCTATTTGAATATAATCACCTTGGTTTATTACAGCAATATCATCCTTACTGGATTTCTTTTCAAAATAATAACTTAGAAACCTTGGAAACAGTAGGAATGATTTTGTTTCAACATTATTAACTAAATCATTAAAGATTTCCCGGGAATAATTAAAATTTTCTTCTTGAAGAATAGCATATCCCAGATTTTGAATCTTTAATGGTATTTCATTAAAAGAAGTGGTTTTGTTTGAAACACACACTAGGAGGGTATGGAATAAAAATCTTGTTGCAGAAGGAAAGAAACCTTTTTGTAAGGTAGCTTTCTTCATCATTGTGTCTGCATACCCTCTCTCAATGAAGTCAATTTTCAACTCGTTTTTAGGGAAAGAAGTTTTACCTTGCTGATCCTCGAGTTGAAAGACCTCTGAAATTGACTGTGGTGTAATCTTGACAGGTTTTCCCTTTAGAGTAGAGTTAATGGCTATTACAGCGTCTCCTTGTGTTTCAAGGGTTGCATTCTTCCAAAACTCCCTTTGGGTTGTCAAGTAAATTGGTGCATCGGCTATAAACAAAGTTTTGTACTTTAATTTAGCCATTTTGGCGATGATGGAGTCGAAAGCATTTGTGGTGCTGGGTTTTGTGAGAAGACCCAGAAGATTGTGAGATGGTTTGTGTGGGATTTCAGTGGTAGTGACCTTTTGAGAGGTCGCTTTCGACGATGATTTGGAAGTGGGTTTTGCAGATGGCTTCGATTTTGTCATTTTGGAGATGAAGATCGAAGAAATTTGTGAAGGAATGTGAAGAAAAACTGCTTTGAGAAAAGAATTTTTGAGAATTCAATTCGACAGTAAAACCCTGTTTTTGGTGTGAAGTGGGGTTTTATAGAGGAAAAAGTGAAGGCTGACGTGGCAGCGGTTACAAAAGTACTGACCACTATGTACTGCCCACATGCCAAACTCTGAAGAAATGAAGGACAGTACTTTTATGAAAGTTACTGATGAAGGCAGTGGTTTAAACGGTAAAATGGAATCAGTGGATGATTTTCACTATCAATGGATAGCATATCAGTGGATAAGACACTGTTTTTGAACAACAGAGGTTATCAAGGAAAGGAGAGAACAGAGGATGGCTTTCAGCAGTGGACAGACTTTGAAGTAGAGCAGACTTTTGAACAAAAAGTGGTTATGGCAGACTTTTAAGGATTTTAATGAAAACTTCATTTTTAGCTATTTTTAAGGATGGATTTTTGATTTTCTGAAAACATTTTAATGCTTTTATTCATAGAAAAACAAGATTTTGCTTGTTATTCCATGTTTAGCATGCTAATCCTAGAGACCAAACTTTCAAAAGTGGCTGTATCTAGTGCTTTTGTGAGCACATCTGCCAGCTGGTCTTTAGTTGGGACATGATGCAGAGAAATCAAACCTTTTTCATAGCAATCCCTCACAAAGTGATGTCTGATGTCGATGTGTTTGGTGGTTGAATGGGAAACTTGATTTTTGATGATATTTTCTACTGCCTGACTATCCAACATGAGTGGAGTCTTTAAGGCAGTGATACCAAAATCCAGCAACTGATTTTGAAGCCACAGGAGTTGGGCTGTACAGCTTGCAGCAGCAATGTATTCAGCTTCAGCAGTGGATGTTGAAACAGCTGCTTGCTTTTTGCTTTGCCATGAAACTAAGCAATCACCTAGAAACTGGCACCCTCCTAATGTGGACTTCCTTGTAGTGTTACATCCAGCAAAGTCACTGTCTGAAAAGCCTGAAAGCTTGATATTCCCATTAGCTGGATACCAGATACCAAGTGTGGGAACACCTTTTATGTATCTGAAGATCCTTTTTACAGCAATGAGATTTGATTTTCTGGGAGCTGATTGACTTCTTGCACAGACACATGTTGCAAACATGATGTCTGGTCTAGATGCAGTTAGGTACAATAAAGACCCAATCATGCTTCTATATAAAGTTTGGTCAATCAGCTCATCCTTTTCATCAGACATGACAAGCTTATTTGTTGCCATGGGTGTGCTGCATGGTTTACAATCATTCATATCAAATTTATTCAAAAGTTCTTTAGCATATTTGCTTTGATGAATGAAAGTTTCATTTTGCATTTGCTGAACTTGTAGACCAAGAAAGCATTGCAGCTCACCCATTGCACTCATTTCAAACTCAGCTGTCATGAGTTCTCTAAACTCTTCACACATTGTGTTACATGTGCTTCCAAAAATAATGTCATCCACATAAATCTGGACAATCATTAAATCCTTCCCTCTCCATTTTAGAAACAGTGTTTTATCAATGGTACCTCTTTTGAAACCATTTGAGAGTAGGAAGTTGGAAAGAGTTTCATACCAGGCCCTTGGTGCTTGTTTCAGGCCATACAAGGCTTTGTTTAGCCTATAGACATGATCTGGATAAAATGGATCCTCAAAACCTGGAGGTTGACAAACATATACCTCTTCTTGAATTGTTAGAGGAAAGCACTTTTGATATCCATTTGAAACACCTTCATGTTGTGGTTGACAGCAAAGGCCAGGAACAGTAATGGCTTCTAATCTTGCAACAGGGGCGAATGTTTCATCATAATCAATCCCCTCTTCCTGTCTGTAACCTTGAACCACAAGCCTGGCTTTATTCTTGACAACAATGCCCCTTTCATCAGTTTTGTTCTTGAAGACCCACTTTGTGCCAATGGGACTAACCTCTTCTGGCAGTGGTACAAGCTCCCATACTTGTTGTCTTTTAAACTGTTGGAGCTCCTCTTGCATGGCTTCTACCCAGCTGTTGTCTTTTAGTGCCTCTTGGTACTTGACTGGCTGATGGAGTGATAGAAAACCAGCAAAAAGACAAATGTTTTGGGTTTGGCTTCTTGTGAGCACCCCTTCATTGATGTTGCCAATGATTTGATCAGGTGGATGAGATCTCAAGTAGATTAAATCTCCTTGATATGGGATGATGGCATTTGTTGGTGAAGGCTGCAAATGTGTATCATCTGAGCTAACCACTGCTGGGGACTTTGATGATCCAGCAGTGGCTTCAAAAGGTGGTGGAATGGGAGGTAATGAAGTGGACACATGCTGACTTTTATCCACTGTTTGGGGACTTTTGTCAGCAGTGATTGACGATGTGGAAGCAGTGGTTGATGGGCTACTTTGGTCAACAACTGTTGAGGTAGCAGTGGTTGAGCTTTGACAGCTGTTTTGAACATCTGATGCTCTTTCCATTTTGACAGACCTTTGAGGGATGATGATTTCATACCCATAGTCTGGTGGTGAATCCTCTGATGGACCTGCACTGTTAGTCTTGACAACAGTATTTTCAAAAGTAAAATTTTCAAGATCAAACAGATCTGCAGGATTTGCTGGGATTTTCATTGATGAAAGTTCATTGAACTTTACATTCAAGGTCTCCTCCACTGCCTTGGTCCGTGTATTAAACACTTTGTAGGCCTTGGCAGTGGTTGAGTATCCCAGATGATAACCACAATCAATTTTGGCTGCAAATTTTGAAATGGAATCTTTTAAGTTCAAAATAAAGCATGGGCAGCCAAACACCTTGAAGTATGAGATCAGTGGTTTGATTTTATACAGAATTTCATAAGCAGTCTTTTTGTGCCTGGGGTTTATTAACACTCTGTTCTGGACATAGCAGGCAGTGTTTACTGCCTCTGCCCAGAAAGTTAATGGCAAACCTGAATCAGCAAGCATGGTTCTGGCAGCCTCAATCAATGTTCTGTTCTTTCTTTCAACTACCCCATTTTGCTCTGGTGTTCTAGGGATGCTGTACTGCCTTACATTCCCTTTCTTCACACAAAAGGCATCTAACTCCTTATTTTTAAATTCTGTGCCATTGTCACTCCTGAAGCTTTTCACTGGAAGGTCAAATTGCTTTTCAACCTGTGTCACAAAGTCTTGCAAAATGCCTGCAGTCTCATCTTTTGAGTGTAAAAAGAAAGTCCATGTAAACCTAGAAAAGTCATCAACAATAACCAAACAATATCTTTTCTTCTTGAGGCTCATGACTTGAACTGGGCCAAACAAATCCATGTGTAGCATTTGCAAACACTGGGTTGTTTTGGACTCTTCAATGGACTTATAAGAACTTTTATGCTGTTTTCCTTTTAAACAGGAAATGCAATGTTCAGAACATGAAAACAATTTTTGTGGTAGGCCTCTCACCAAACCATTTTTTGAAATTTCAGTGATTGTCTTAAGATTTGTGTGCCCCAGCCTTCTGTGCCAAAGTTCTGTCTCTTTGTTAGAGGCAGCTGAGAACAGACAGGCATCAGCTCTGGGACATTCTTTAGACATATCAACAACATAAACATTGCCACTTCTTTGAGCAACAAGTTTAGTTTGACCAGTTTTGATTATTGCTTCAATCTTTTTGACCATTTCTGGTCTAACAATCCTACAACAATCTTTTGTGAAGAATGACCCAAACCCTTTGTCACTCATTTGAGACACACTCAGAAGGTTGAATTTTAGATTGTCTATCAGATTGACATTTTCAAATTTTACATTTCCAGACTGCACTGTACCAGACCCCAGAACTTTCCCTTTACTATTATTCCCAAAGGATATATCACCCCCTCCATGTATTTTAAACTCTTTGAGGAGGGCTTTACATCCTGTCATGTGCCTGGAGCCTCCACTATCTACATACCAAAGACTATCAAAGCATGCAGAAGCTCCCTGCACATGAAGTAAAAGGATTAGTTCATTAGGGTCTCCAAAGCCAACAGGGCTTTGGATGGGGTCTCAACAGTGTCTGGGATGGATGCAGATTGATGGACAGTGGTTAGGTCAGGGGTTTGGACAGTTTTAGTACTGTTTCTTGCTAACCACTGTTGGGGGTCTTGATCAATCACCTGTTGGTACCCAAAAGGATGCCTGTTCACTTTAGGTTTAGAGGGCCTTTTGTAGGCCTCATAAACGTGTGGAATCCTTTGGTAAGACTGTTTTTCCTTGCCTTTTCTGAACTGATTGGCAGGGGGTGCATCAGTAACCTGAACATCTCTTTTGACAGATGTTTGGTTCAGCTGTTTTGTGACAGCTGTTTGAACTGGCACAAACAGTGGTTGGTTCTTGGTGAATTTGACAGATGATGTTGATGGACTCAAGGATGTTTTAGCAGTGTACTCATTCTTTTTCACATCAAAGTTTTTGAGATACACACATGCTTGAGTTTTGTGGTTTGTTTTTCCACAAACAATGCAGCTTTCAGCTGAAACAATGACACTTGTTTTGTTCAAATCATAAGCTTTTAAATGGAAACAGTCTTTTGTTAGATGATTCCTTTTCTCACAGAATTCATAAAACAAGTTATTGATCTTTTCTTTCTTCTTTCTCTTTTCGAACTCCTTTGCAGCAGAGGTTTTAACCTCTGTTGGGATGTCCTTGAGAGGTATGACTTTAGCTTTTGGAGCTTTAACACCATCAGTTGATGTAAAGTCCATGGGCTTGAAGTTTTCAAGAATATCACACTCATCAGACCATTTTGGTTTAAACTGATAATCTTCAAGCTCCTCAAAAGTAGATGATCCCATTGATCTGTCAAGTGTGATTTTGTTACCAAGTTTATCAGTGATTTTCACTTCTTGGCCTTTCTTGTTTGTTGGAATAAACTCAGTGGTTACATCAGTGGTTTGAACAGATTTTCCAAAAGCAGTGTTTTCATCATCATGTTTTCTATAACCAACACCAAATTTCACATTGCTTTTTATCTGTTTCTCAAGCATAACCTCATACCCTTTGCATGATTCCACCCATCTTTCACAGGTGATCTGGGTGGACTCCAACTCCTTTTTGCAAACTTGGTATTTTTCTACCATAGTTTGGAGTTGAGTTTTGGTTATGCTTTGTTCTTCTTTCAGACTACTGATCTCTTTTTCCTTTTCAGTCAATTTGCTTTTAAGTTCTTTTAAAGACCTTTCAAATTTGACTTCATCAGTTAAGATTTTATTCCGAAGGTTTTCATTTACCTCTTTGATGTTAGCAAAAGCAATAATGCAATTGTCAGAACACAGTTTTTCAAGAACTTGAGGTGATACCTTGGCAGCAGCCATCATTGCACAATCACATTGATGATTTTCTTCATCATCAGCTCTTTATTCTTTCTCACCTGCTTTCTCATTTATCTCTTCTTCTTTGTCCTCTTTGGACCATGGGTTTGTCAGTGGTTCAATCAGGGTTTCTGAATTTTCTCCCAGCAGCAATTCACCAGCAACTGCACTAACAACTGCTTCAGTCACCTCATCCACTGTTTCATCACTTAGTTGTTCACCTTCAGTTTCAATCCCCTCTGGTATTGACTCTAATGCCATCAAACAAAATTTATCATTAGAAGATTCATTAGAAGTATAGAGTGCAAAATTTTCATCACTAAGCTCATCAGGCATGCTGCTCCAGTCAACAAAGCCTTGAGTGAAAAAGCTTTGCTGATCTAGTTGTACCACTGCTGGAGCAGCAGTTTGAGGTGCAGGTTGCACTTGTGACTGGGGGATAGGGGTTTGCACGTACTGAATTTGTGGGATAGTAGTTTGGACATAGTGCACTGGCACAGGGGCAGCAGCATAATGTGCAACGTTAACATGAGCTGCAGGGGTATATTGGGCATAGTGCACAGTGCCTTGATTTTGAGGTCTAGGATTTGAGCTAGGGTGAGTGATTATAGGACCAGTAGTTTGACTCCTGCATTCCCTAGCGAAATGTCCCAACCTATTACACTTGTAACACTTGATTTTCGATTTATCCAACCCAACCCTCAGATTCCCATGTAATCCTGGGAATTTTCGCCCTGTTCTTTTGTAGAATTTGCTAGTTCTAACACTGAGCAAAGCCAATTGGTGAAGGATGTCCATTTCCTCTAAGTCAGTGGGATCAAAATGTTGTAAATCATTGAGTTCAAAGCACAAATTATCTGACATCTGGTTTTCAGTGTTTGCAGTGAAAGCATAGTTTGCAGAGTGAGAATCAGGGTTGGTAAAGTTACCACCAGCTGTTATATCAATGAAATGATCATAACCCTGTTCCTTACTACTGCCACAGATTCTTCCTGACCCAGAAGAGTTGTGCTACCGAATGAGTAATCATCAGTGGCTTTTCCAGACTCTTGCAACTTCTTTTTCTGGTTCAACTCCCTTTCATAGGTCAGGAGTCTACCATGAAGTTGGGTCAGGGTCAGATCTTTGAACTCAACAGAGTTTCTAGTCACAAATGCAATTGTGTCCCATTTATCAGGTAGCGACCTAAGAAACCTGCTATTTTGGGTTGATTTTGGAAATTCAACCTTAACAAGCCTTAGCTCACTGATGAGACAACTAAAACGTTCAAATTGTTGGGTCAGTGTTTCACCCTTAATGTGACAGAAGGTTTCATACTGCTGATTCAGAATTTCCCTATTGTTTTCAATAACTTCTTCGGTTCCCCCAAACTGTTCCTTCAATGCATCCCATAGCTCTTTGGCACTGTTACAATGTAACAGTCCAGCATAGATCTCATTTGGTAATGCAGATGCTATGATGCTAAATGCTTTGGCATCCAATTCGAACTTTTGAAAATCGGTTTCAGTATAGTTTTCATAAGGTTTTGGTACGTTCTTCTTTGGATCCTCAGCACTTGGCACCATAGGAACATGGGGACCAAAAACAACAGACCTCCAACATCCAGTGTTCTGTTGAGCAAGGATGTGTCCCATCCTTCTCTCCCAGATGTTGTATTCATTACGTTTAAGCATAGGTGGTTTAAAAAGCGAGCCAACATTATTCTTATCATCTAGTGATTGTGACGTCATCCTGGTTGTTTTACAGACACTGATTAATCAACTTTAATGGTGATTAAACCTTGCTCTGTTTTCAACAAAAACGAACAAACTATCGATATCAACGATTTTGAGCTGAACTATTTATGTCAAAATGATTGTTAAATCAAATTTGACTGTCCAGGCTCTGATACCAATTGTTGGATCTGAGTTTGGTTTTGATTGTATTTTCTGTTTGAATTAAAATGGAAATGGATGAGTTGTGCAGCGGAATTAATATGGAAACAAACTTTGCATACAATCAAACGAGAGTGTTGCTTTGATCAAGACATTTTCAACAAAGAACCGAATGATTGAATTTAATTTCAACAACGATTACAAAGTAATGCTTGAATACAAACTCCCCCTCAGCCAGAGCTCAGTGTTTGTTCGTGCAAAGAAGACGGTGTTGCAAAGAGCTAATAGAACAGTACAGAGCACTGTTCTATTTATAGGCACTAGCAAACCACTGAGCATCTTAGCTGACGTCACCATGAAAGTGACATCTAACCTCCTAACAAACTCTAACCTCTGATCTATACAAACACTGCTATGCTAACTACTGCTATTACATTTCATTACATAAAAGACACTTAAACAGCTGCTGCATCCTTCCACTGCTGTGAACCCGGCAGTGCTTGTCCGGATCAGCAGTACTTGACTCAAGACAGTAGATTGAGCAGCAGAGCTTTAGTCTTCTATCAGTCTTTACAAGAGCAGAAGATTGACGGTCAGTGGCTTGTACGATCAGTAGATAGGAGGTCAGCAGATGTTGAAATAACGTTCAAGGGGAGAGATTTGTATGTAACATCTGCTTATTCTGGATCCACTGTCTTGACCCAGTTTTGGCTTTAATTATCTGTTCCTCTGGTAGGGTTAAATCCCAACAGAAACTCATTAACATATACCATAACATCATTTGCAAACTTCGGTGCAACGAAATCTTGCCAATTTTTTGGATCAAAATAAGTATACATGAGAAATGGATATTCATTTGTTCGTAAGTAGTTAAAGATCCTTATTGATAAAATCTGTTCACATTTTTTTGCTACCAATATAGTAAATTTCTCCACATTGTCTAAAGGATGTCATGTTTTTTACTAAATATATACAAATAAAATAGTTAAGCATATAAACTAACTAACATGTATTTCATATTTCCAAAGATTTACAAAATTTTAAATGGAACACCCTAACATACAACCATAAGTATATCTAGGCATAAAATTATATAACTTTATGTCTTTAATATCACATTTCTGAAAATTTATACACGATGCACAAGGACAAAAAGAAACACTTGATCTCCTACATTCACCCAATGAGCTTCGGCGACCTTAAGAAAATTTTGAATACCCATCATATATATTGCATTAGTATGACATTGTTTGTATATTCTATCTCACATGTATACAACTTAATGAGGCAACATTTAAGAAAAAACGACAACATTTCTCCTAAACTCTGCAAGCATGCGTAAAACTACAAACTCGAGGGAGTAGAGGAAATACCAACCGATATTTTCTTAAATATCGTCTCGTTAAAATGTATACATATCCTAAATGAGATTGAATATTCAAAAAGCAATCCCGAACAGGACAATCCAAAAATCATCTCTATCAGATAAATTAATTATAGACGAGTATGTATATTTTAAAGAGTTAACTAAATGTATATATATACCTATATGTAAACATAATATTTATATACATTTAATATAGGTGTAGATATATATATATATATATATAACATTTTCAAACATTTAATAAAAAATAAAATAAAAACTTAAACATACATTGTTACTATGTATAAAGCACAGTTTGACGATAAAACAAAATGATAAATGTAAAAAATGTTAAATTATAATAATTAAAAACAAGTAAAAACAAATAAATTCATTTGATATAAAACTAAAAATGACATTAATATCAATAAAAGAAAAAAACAATACTAATCTTGTAGTTTTTGAAGGTAATCAATGATGGGTAAATACAACGAAGAAGTTGGTGGAGGTGGTGATTGGATGGGTTGGTTTGGAAGGATTAGGGTTTCAAAAGTTTGTTTTATGTTTTTTCTGGATGTATTGGACCCGGTTTCATTTTAAACAAGTCTAAGATGTGAAAAAATAACAACAGTTGGGTTTTAGAGTTTAAGACGCAGTTTGTGGCGACTTTATTATTTATTATTTGTTAGATTTGTTGTACGCGAAATTGAGTATGTATTATTATTATTAGATGTGGTTGTTCCCAAAACCACTTCTAATAACTTTATTGAAAAGCGACTAAAGCTTCAATAGTAGTGACATTTTTTTCTTAGATTTTTCCTTGTCCTCAAGCTCACTTGCTTCGGCCACTTTGGACAGAATACCGGCCAGCACCACTACTAGAATCGGACAAAAACTCGCAAAAAAATCATTGAAATCACCAAAATTGGTTAACCACAAAGGCAACCCAAGAGTACTAGAATATGATGGAATATCCTTTGTGTTTTTTTTTGGTATAGTGTCAACAACAAGATATCAAGAACACAAAAGATTTTATTACAGCACCAGTCGGCGTGATTGAAACCGGCAATATTACCAGCTTAAACAAACACCCCAGATCAAGACCGATCTGTTACAAAACAGAGACCAAAAAATGGATCTCCAGACGACTGAAAGAAAGAACCAGAGTAGAAGGTTCTGATGAGAGAGACGAGCCTGCAATGATAAGGCTGTAGATGTGTGTTGTTGTGTAAAGAACCCAAAGCAGCGCCCCCTTTTATCGACGGACAAGACTTCTGCCCTAATAGGACACGGCCCAAACCACAGCAGCCCAAAGCTCAAACAGCCCCAAAGCGAAGCAACGGAAACAAGAAGAGAAAAATAGGAAAGGATTAAAAACAAGGCACAATAAATGGAAAATATTGAATTGAAAGAAAGGGAATATTATGTAAATATTTCAACACCCCCCCCCCCTCAATTCAATATGCAAAACAGTTAAATAGGCCAAGTTTATCACATACCTTGTCATGAGCTTGAACAAGGAGCCCCTTTGTAAACACATCTGCTGTTTAATCTTCAGACGCGACACCAATGGTTTTAATAACACCTTTTGAAATTTTTTTCTCTTAGAAAAAAGATATCAATTTCAAAATGCTTTGTACGATCGTGAAAAACAGGAATAGCAGCTATTGAAATAGCAGTTGTATTATCACAGGAAAGGGAAACAGGAAGTTTGGCAGCAATTTTAAGTTCATTTAAAATGTTAAGAAGCCACATGATTTCACTTGTCGTAGCACACATAGCACGATATTCTGCCTCAGCAGAAGATCTAGAAATGGTAGACTGCTTTTTGCTTTTCCATGAAATAAGAGAGTTACCTAAGAAGATACAGAAACCTATGATAGATTTCCTAGAGTTGACACATTTTCCCCAGTCAGAATCAGCAAATGCTTTAAGCTCTAAGGAATCCCCCTTTTTAAATAATAAACCTTTCCCAGGAGAGCCCTTAAGATATCTTAAAAGCCTTAAAGCGATTTTAAAATGAGCATTAGTGGGACTGTGTTGACTTAGATATTGAACTGAGTAGGCAATATCCGGTCTGGTATGAGAAAGATATATTAGTTTTCCCACTAATTTTTGATAAACAGATATATCTGGTAAAGCTTGATTATTTTTTTTCACAAAAATGGGTTAAAATATGATTGGGTTCAATGGGACTATTAACAGGTTTACACCCAGTCAAACCAAATTCAGCAAGTAAGTCAAGACAATATTTCCTTTGCGATAAACATAAGACATCTTTGGTTTTGAGAACCTCAATCCCAAGAAAATATTTTAACAGTCCCAAATCTTTAATAAAAAATTTGGATTTAAGAAGAGATTTAATTTTTGAAATTTCAGTAGAACAATTTCCAGTTATGACTATATCATCCACATAAACAAGTAAAACAATAAACACGGATTTACTTGTTTTGACAAACATGGAATGGTCACATTTACTTTGTTCAAACCCAAGATCAAGTAAAACATCAACAAGCTTCTCATTCCACATTCGAGGAGCTTGTTTAAGACCATAGAGAGACTTTTTAAGCTTACAAACTTTATTAATATGGCTGGGATTGTAACCATCGGGAAGGGTCATATAGACTTCTTCATTTAAATTACCATATAGGAAAGCGTTATTTACGTCAAGTTGATGAACATCCCAACCATTATTAATAGCAATGGTTAGAACGCATCTGACAGTAACCATTTTCACAACAGGTGAAAAGGTTTCAAAGAAGTCTATTTCTTCCTTTTGACTATACCCCTTAGCTACAAGTCTAGCTTTGTACCTTTCTATTCCACCTGATGCTTTATATTTGATTTTATAAATCCATTTGCAGCCTATGGCTTTCCTATTAGGAGGCAAATCGACTATTTCCCAAGTATCATTTCTGTGTAAGGCTTCTAACTCATCATTCATGGCAGTAACCCAATTGTTATCCGTTTTAGCTTCAAAATAATTTTTAGGTTCACAACTCTTATTAAGCATAGAAGCGAAACACATACTTTCATAATCGAGATTTGCATAATTCAATACTTTTTCAAGACCATATTTGACTTTACCATCAACAACAAAGTCATTAAGCTTAGATGGAAATTTTACATTTCTAGAAGATTTTCTTAAAACACTGCTGGGTTGCCCTATATTCTCTCCCTCAGAATTGCTAATGTTTTCCTCAGCTTCTAAATCTGGCTCAACCCTACCAGTTTCAGACTCAACATTGCTTGGTTGCTGTTCATCAGCCATTCCTAAAGTATTGTTAGAGTCATTTACAGGTTGCTGAGACTGATTTAGGACTGTAGGATTTATGCTTGTGCTATCATCATTGGGAGTGGAGTCAGATTTGGAGTTTTGGGTGTCATTTTGATCAAATAAGTCAAAAAAATTCAAAGTATTAACTTCAGAATCCGGATCAAGAGAGGTTTTCTTTTCCTTAAACGGAAAGACAGATTCATAAAATCTGACATCCCTAGAATAGAAAATAACTCTTTGGTCTAGACTCCATAGTTTATACCCTTTTTTCTCATTAGAATATCCAACTAGAACACATTTTTCAGCATGACTATTAAACTTGTCAGAATTATTTAAAACGGTGCTAAAACAAAGACACCCAACAATCCTCAGTTGACTCATCATAGGGGCAAAACCAAACACAAGTTCATAAGGAGACCTACCATTTAAGACAGACGACGGAGTCCTGTTAATCAAATAGGTAGCAGTTAGGATACACTCAGACCAGAATTTAAGAGGGAAACTAGCTTGGAACAGTAAGGCTCTAGCAACATTTAAAAGGTGCCTATGTTTCCTTTCAACTATCCCATTTTGTTGTGGGGTATGAACACACGAGGTTTGATGTATGATACCATTATTATAGCAAAAATCTTTCATTTGTTTGTTTATAAACTCAGTACCATTATCACTTCTGAACACTTTAATGTGTTTACTGAATTGGGTTTTAAGTATGTTGAAGAACCCTTTTATATTGTAAAAAACTTCATCTTTGTTTTTCATAAGATATACCCAAACAGCTCGTGTGTAATCATCAACCACTGTGAGGATGTATCTAGAGCCATCCCTACTTTGAACCTTATATGGCTCAAGATGTACAAGATCTCCTAAAGATTTAGATTTATGGTCACTTAAAGGAAATGGTTCTCTATGTTGTTTTGCCCTAATGACATGTTTCACAAGGTTCAAGTTTAACATCCTTTTTTAATATCTAGTTTGTCTTTTAAATCATGCAACACAGGTTCAGTAGGGTGACCTAATCTAGCATGCCAAAGATTAACATCAACACTAGCATTACACAACTTGTCAGACAAAGATGAACTACCACAGAAATATAGACCATCAAGTTGTCTACCAGTCACCAAGACTTTCTTTGTTTGAGAATCCTGAATATAACAATTATGTTCATCAAAGGAAACAGTCAGATTGCAATCTTTCGCAAGTTTATGAAAGGAAACAAGATTGACATAATAATCAGGAATAACAAACACATCATATAAGATAACCTTATCACTTAGTTTAACATCACCAATTTTAGTTACTAAGGCACTTGTCCCATTGGGATGTTTAACTTTGATGTTATATTCTGTAACATCCATTTCATTTATGAGATTAGAATCATCCGTAATCATGTGTTGATTTGCCCCTGAATCAATTATCCACCCAGCTTTTTTCCCTTTATTTCCAAAGTTTGAAAAACAATAAGCAGGTTTAAAATCACATGTAGGTTTAATATTATCAGCATAACTGTTAAAGCAAACATAATTAGACCTACCAGCAAAATTGCTGCGTTGAGTTTCACTTCTGGACTTGTCATTTAACAGGCTAAGTAATTGAGTAATCTGTTCATTAGTTAAACGATTCACAGTAGACGATGAAGCAGTTTCAGAAGCATCAATAATCACATTATTACTAACCCTGCTTCCCTTATTACCACTGGTTTTAGATTTCATCCAAGAAGGGTAACCTACCAGTTCATAACATCTCTCAACAGTATGTCCAGTCTTGTTACAATGTGAGCATTTAAGATTTGGATTAGGGGGTCTAACATTTTTCCTTTTTGAATCAAAAGATTGACCAGTTTTAACAGCAAAACCAACAGGATTACTAGATATTTTTTCTAAAAAGGTGTTTGAATTTCTGTGAGATTCTTCTCTAGAAACAACAGAGAAGGCTTCCTTCACAGAGGGAAGAACTTCCCTGGTTAACAGAGAAGTTCTTACAGACTGGTAAACACTGCCAAGACCGATTAAGAACTGCATCAATTTAATCAAGTGATTGAAATCATTAAATTGTTTGGACACATCACAAGTACACATAGGAAGAGATAGAATTTGATCTAGTTGTTTCCATATGCAGTTAAGTTTATGATAATACTCAGAGACAGGCAAGCCATTTTGAGAAAAGGAATTAATCTTTTGATACAAATTAAAGATCACCGACCCATCAACCTTGTCATAAGTTTCTTTTAGTTCTTTCCACACAGCAGAGGCAAGCTTAGAATAAACATGACCCAAGTATAACTCTTCAGACACTGAATTCAAAATCCATGTAAGAACAATAGAATTACAACGATCCCACTGTTTTCCTAACACTTCATCAGTAGTAGATCTAGCACAAGATCCATAAATAAAACCTAATTTGTTTTTAACTTGTAAAGCCAGATTCATAGCATTAGCCTAAACATTGTAATTATCGGTGCCTTTCAGTTTTATATTAACAATGGTCAGATTAGCCGAGTCACTAGGGTGAAGGTAAAGTGGGTCACCAGCATCAATTTTACTAACCAGAGTGCTACTAAGAGAATCATTATCCTTATCAGGCATGATAACAGGCAATCAAGAAAAACAAATAAAATAGTAACAACACGGCGAAGCCAAGACAGGGAGTAGGATCAGAGGTTCATCACTCAAATGGTGCCTCTGCAAACTATGTCAAGGGAGCCACAAAACAGCACAGATCAATCACAGATAATAAAAAAAACACGAAAGCAAACAATCAACAAGAATGCAACAGAGAGTAAAACAGGAAAGGGTAGAACACTCTCACAGCGGATGCATATAAATCCGGCGGATCAGGCCTGTAACCTTCACTTAGGGTTACAAGCAACTGATCAGAAGACCAAATCCAAGATACTGTTGGTTTGCCCTTTAAAAAGGGACCAACGAGTACTCTTCTCAGCACAAGTAAAAAACCTTGAAATTAGGGTTTTAATTCTTCAGTAAGACCACAGCCTCCAAGAGAATGATCGCCACCAGACCCGGAATCGGCAGAATCAAACGAAGCTACCAAGACTCCGGAAACCAACAGCGGCTTTCAACTACCAAACCGGATCTGACCGGAAACCCTAGAATGCAGCGGATGACAGAACAGGAACCCCAAGAGCACCTAGTGCTCTGATACCATGTCAACAACAAGATATCAAGAACACAAAAGATTTTATTACAGCACCGGTCGGCGTGATTGAAACCAGAGATTACAGAACTGAAACCGGCAATATTACCAGCTTAAACAAACACCCCAGATCAAGACCGACATGTTACAAAACAGAGACCAAAAAAAGGATCTCCAAACGACTGAAAGAAAGAACCAGAGTAGAAGGTTCTGATGAGAGAGACGAGCCTGCAATGATAAGGCTGTAGATGTGTGTTGTTGTGTAAAGAACCCAAAGCAGCGCCCCCTTTTATCGACAGACAAGACTTCTGCCCTAATAGGACACGGCCCAAACAACAGCAGCCCAAAGCTCAAACAGGCCCAAAGCGCAGCAACGGAAACAAGAAGAGAAAAATAGGAAAGGATTAAAAACAAGGCAAAATAAATGGAAAATATTGAATTGAAAGAAAGGGAATATTATGTAAATATTTCAACATATAGAAATTGTGAGTAGATAAAAAAATTGTTTTCGAGAAAAGATTGGGGGGGGGGGGTGTTAAAACGGGTGATAAATATATAATTTAAAAAAAATTGTGTTAACCCTTTACCCGGTTTATTCGATTTACCTCGAGGGGTGGATTAGAGGGCGCCCCGTCCACCCTAAGAGATTTCAGGTTGAATGACATCTTAATAACTCCATCTCCCTCATGTGATAAAAACAAAAATATAAGTTTTTAGTGGATAAAACGAAGAATATTAATTCGTATGAGTGTTCGGATATTACAAATTCCGAGAGTTATCGTCACGTATCTTTTACTGCAATCTTTTTTTTCACACAACCCCCTGTATGTGAAGGTTTATAACCAACATTTCGCTATGCGATCAACTGGACTTCATACGTATATATATATACTTGTTATTTAACAAACTATAAATTTTATTATTAATCGCTTTCATAGCAAGATGATCAACATTTTAGAATATAATGACAACCTTAGGTAGGTGGTACGTGAGTGTGACCGGAGGGTGGAGAACCACTATTTCGACCGAATATTGACATATATATTGACTTGCAACTCATGCATCATCAGTTATACATTATAAAGATTTTAAATAATTCAACATAAAAAACACAGATTACAGATTCCAACTACTTTAAACATTGTTCCATCTTCCACCATTAATTAGCTAGTTCCTCACCATTTGTATACGTTTTACCGACCGAACGAACATTCTGCAACACAAAACGAAGTCGTTTTAAGAATAATCATATATACACATTCCTAGAAAAGCTAAAATCCATTTAAATTACTAATTATTTAGTGGTTTCAGAGATGGCTCGGTTAGTTGAAGTCTAGGCCATATATAAAAGCCCCCCCAATCTTATGGGAGAGTATATTTATCAGCATACTTGCATATTGAAAAAAAAACCTTTTTAACTCTAGTATGTGTTATTGTGTCCTTTGGGAATCGTAAACAAAAATTATTGTCATGTCTTCATCCTAATCAATAAATCTTTTTTTTTTTTTTTTTTTTTTTTTTTTGACTAAAACAGCCTCAATTTTATAATCCCATTTAGGCCCTTAAAAACTTAAGCCAAATTCATGTCTCTATATAGACATATGCGTGTATTCAACTTTATATACAATAGACACAATAAAAAAGAGGTAAGAAGGTAAGGTTACATACTCCCATGGTAGGTCTCCTCCAAGATGCCAATGGCCGTCTCTATGTTGGTACATAAGCTTGTAACTTACACCTTCTTCCTCAATTTCAACAGCTAAACCATCCATAATAAAAATAGATTAATCAGTTAATGCTCAAATTTTCTAACAATATTTATGTTAAGAACAAAAATTAGATATGTACCCATAAAACTCACCGAGTTTCTAATAACTATGTAACTCACAATTGCAAGAAATATTTGTTTAATATTTTATTTATCACGTCAAGAAGACGAGTTGAAATTGATAAATTCGAGCACAACCCATATGTATCAAATCCATTAGTCATAGACACACTTAAACCCATGTAACCCAAACATGACCTGTGTTATCGTTTTTATCTAAACAAATCAATTGGCTTAATGAATTATACAAAAATTAATTGTAATCAAGTTATAAACAGGTTAAACATATCAACCTTTTGCAAAGCTAAAAACATGTTGTAGCAAATGTATAAACGGGGTTGCAAATTCAACTTGTAGATAAATAAATAAACCTGCATACCGCCCAAATATTGCCCATTATTAAACAAATTAAGCATATTAACCGGACCACGACATCTTTATTACAGGAACCATACAAAACAACTTAAAACCTTTTTTTTCATATTCCATGTTTCTGGTCATCTAAGATTACCTTATCAAACTCGAACTAGTCAAACAAGTGGATCATACACAATGATAACCTCTTTTGACCCACATCTAATCTACACACAAGCCCCTTCACACATTCCATACATTCGGTTAAAGCATACGACTTTACCTTATCTTTTTGTACCGTACAACATACCAATGAATGGAAATTACAAAATTAGGTGAATATGAAAACAGATGAAGCAACTTACATTTGTTAAACATGTGAATCAATGCGGTTGTAAGCATTTCAAAGGAATGAAAAGCATTCAAATCAATCTTTCTTGCAATTCCAACTCCTTCCATCTTCACCTTCACAAACAATTCATTGTAGTTGTTGTTGTTGTTGTTGTTCATCACATTCATATGTTCACCTTCTTCATCTACCCGCCTGTTAAATTGATCTACTCTTTCATAGTGGTTTTCTTCCATCAACCTTCTCCTCCATGAATGCAATGGCGGCCATCCAGTTAAACCTTCTTCATCTTCATCCAAATGATCCCTACACCCATTAATTTATGTTCTTAAGTATTGTTACTGTGTGGAGTGACCCTACCCATAAATGTTTTTTTTTTTCACTGGGGTCGGTTTTTCTTGGATAACTGTTAACTGCTCAGTGCTCACATATATTTCTATACTAATAAATGAAAAAAAAAATTGGACACGTCTGGTGCTTACCTTATTTTCCTATTTATCTCTTATACTAAATAATAATAATAATAATAATTTTAACAAAAAATTAGTGTAAAATAAATAATAATTTTAAACAGAAAATTAGATAAGAATAAATATTTGTTTTTCGATAAATAATTTTAAACAAAAATTAAGATAAGAATAAACGTTTGTTAATTATATAATCATAAAATTATATCTCGAATATTATGAGTAGATATATATACTTTGGAGTTCGGTGATTTAAATTATGGTAAATTAGGAATCAAAGGTTCCCATTTATATATACTTAATAATTGTAATGCTGTTTTTATTTAAAGATAAATTTTCTTATTGTTTAGTATATAAATTATTTATGCAACCCGTGTGAGACACGGGGTTTTAACATAGTTTAAGAATAAACTATCTTGCAACCACTAAAACTAAGATCTAAAAGTAATTTTTTGAGAATAAAAAAAAGGTAAAGCATTGTTCAATAATCAACTGAACTAACTAATCGAATGTTCACTTATTTCCTTTTTTTTTTCACTTTGTTTTTTAGATGCAACATGTACAGATATATCTTTTCGAGGGTCAGTCGATAATCATAATCACCAAAATGTAAAGCATTGTTCAAAAATCATTTAGAAAAAAGAAATCTAAAGTACTTAATCGAATTTATTCCATTTTTTCGCCTTTCACTTTGTTTTCAAATAAAACACGTATAGAGTGATGTTTTTATACATGAGTTAAAAGATCTTGAGCGTTCAAAAATCTCAGCTGTCGGTAGAAAAACTATATATACATAGTATATAAAAATAACTAAAATAAATACGGGGATGGTTTTGAATCAGGAAACAGACTTACTGTTGATATTCACCGGTGTAGAAACCATTGGGTTGTTCATCATCATCATCTTCATTATGATTCCAAGAAACCAGAGGAAACGTTGTTACTGTGGAGCATCCGCCATTGAAGCTTTTCTTGATGGGGTGTCTGGTTTGATTCGGGGGTGAAAGACTTAGCTCAAGCTCCATAGTTGGAAAAGTGTTAAGTGTGTGTGCGTTCGTGCGTCTGTGTGTCAGTGTTTGTGGATTCTTTTGTTTGGAAACATTTAGGTATTTATAGAACTAAAAAGTAGGGTTACAGAAGGTGGGAAGAAGACAATTCGACAAAGACTTGTAACTCACGCATTTATGTTTGTACCTTTTGGGGAAAGTAGATTTATCCCTTGAGACAAAACTGTTTGGGAACTACCATGGTTATTTTATTGTTGTATAGATTTAGGGAAAACCGTATTAATCACATGTTTAGACAATTATGCCCTAAGCAATCATATCGATAACATTGGTTGTTGTTACGTACACAACCGTGAACGAGATTAAAGATCACACCCTACCGGCATAAGAATGGTGGGTATGGGGCGTGAGTTGTGGCGTTGTAGGAGGTTTAACGCCGGCTACACCATATTGGCTCAGCGTTGCCTGCTTGGCATGGATATTCTGAGGGGGGGGGGGGGGGGGGGGTGACGTGGCGGGCTGTGGTTGGATGGTTCAAATTAAGAGTTTAAACAAACACAATTCCACATTGCTGGCCACGCCCAGCTAAGCGACGCCCCATCACACCGCTAGTTTTTGAGTATTAGCTTGTGGATCCCACCGTCACCACGTGTTAAACAATGATGCCCCAAACCCAAATCCTCCACACCCCATAGTCTAAGGATGAGTTGGAGTTGAAACTGCCAGTTCAAGTTTTATCAAACGTTAGTTTTCCTACTTTTTACATATTTTTTAAAAGATTTTCGAAGGTATAAAACAACACTTTCTTTTCTACTAACAAGTTGGTTTAATTTCCTTTGGAGACTAAAATATCTTTGACTACTCAATGATCATTAACGGTAACAAAATATGTTGTTTATATGATTATTTGTTACTTGTTTTGCTTTTGGAACTAAATCTGAAAAAAAAATTTAAAAATATTGGTAGGAGAGATGGATTTGGAAGGTGGATAACATTGAAGGCAATGGTCGGGAAAAGGAGGACCAACCCCCCATTTCATGTCCTTTTCTTGACCTATCTTTTAATATGATTTTATTTTTCTCAGATTTTATATTTTATAATACTTTAATTTTAATAGTAATCCTACGTGGTCTATATGATTATATTTCATGTGTGTTATTCGAAGTGGTAAAATGTGACTAGCTATTCGAAGTGGTATAATGTGACAAGTCTTTAACATTATATAAAGTTATATACAAATATACAATAGGCTTAGAAAAAGCTTGACTTGCATGACATATTCACATAGTTAATTTGTTTTTGCATGGTTGCAACTAAGACACCCATGATCTTAGTAACCAAAGTTATAAAATTGTTTCCTATTCAGTTCACTCGTGATTGGTTGAAATAGAAATACCATCTATTTATCAAAATACGTACGTTTTAACTGGTTTGATAATTTACTATACTTTTTTTTTCTTATTCACACATACATTAAAAGTTAAAAAGAGAATCAGGTCGTTAGATTTATTTAATGAATATTATTATGTGATTTCAGTGGTTAACCTAAAAACATAGTGTATTCACAGGTGAACAATGTAAGAGACGTAATATAGAAACTGTTGTTTCTTTCCTTTTGTTGTACTTTTTTCGGTTGTTTCTTTCCTTTTGTTGTACTTTTTTCGGATTCTACAGCTTCTCTGGTCCAATTCTATCATCGTAGAATCTTCTGGCGTTTAAAAATATAGAAACTGTTATAAATAAACTATATTGTGGTGACTATCCACATTCTAACTCCTGTCTCTTCGTGTCCTTTGTATTAATGTAAGAACACTATATATAGAGGTTTTTTGTATTCCATGATTACATCTCAATGAATACGAATTCCATATTCTATATTTCTCTCTACAATACATATAATCCTTGTTCTTATTTGTATGTTAGTTGCTAGTAGGTCATTGTTTCACAACACGTTATTAGCACGAAAGTGCTCTATGTGTTTTGCCACCCTTGGTCCCTTTTCCTCGCCTTTGATGTGCATTATTTTCCAGCCTAAATCAAACTCGCACGCTGAGAAAGCAGCCAAATAATTATCCGAAAAGATGAAAGATGGGTTTCCTATGCGATGGAAAGTTGGAAACAATAGATGCGTAGCCACTACTGAGTTTGATCTTCGGATCTGCAATCTCTACTAATAAAGGTATGATGATACGTCAATCTTACTGGAGACACTTACTAACATTAATATAAATATATAATTTAAAACTGATCATTACTATAAATTCTAGGATGTAGTTTAATAATTGAACCCTATCTATATTTTTTTTCAATTCCTTTTAGAAGTTATTATATAAATTAGCATGTTGGTATTCATCGGGTTTTAGATGTTACGTCATAATTATGACGTTACAATTGGCTAATTCATCTTTTTCTAATACTCATTATTAATTGAATAACTTTAGTTTTCGTTGACGACGATATTACATACATTTATTTTATTTTTATCTTTTAAAAATGATCACTTCTATTATTCTAAATTGGCTGGCTTATCATTTAGTTAGTTAATTTAGTTATAATATATGTTGTTTAGGACTCTTAATGAGGCTGTAAATTTTATTTAGTGCAATATTATATTATATTTGTTGAAATAAATATATAAATAGAGGTATATAAATTTTGAAATATCTAGAGATATTATGAAATTAATCTTGATCACTGACAATTTGATATCAAGGCTTTAATTACCACACATCAAGCTTTTCTGTATGTTTATAAAAGGATTGAATGTTTCTTTAAAAAAATATAATAGAAACAATTATTTTATCTAGAAAAAAAATAATAATAACTAAGGATTGATATGGCTTCGCTTTACTTTTATAAATTATGTGTGTAGTTTATTGAATAGTAAGAGTAAAGCATTGCTCTCGAGTTTGACTATTAGGTTAATGTAATCTAAATGGATTTTATATTTCTTTTTCATATTATTTAGTTTTAATTAATATAGCATAAATTCAATTAAATTTCTAATATATAACTTATAAGCGTGAATTGAATATTATTAATTATAAAATTAATTTCGATTTCCTCATCAATAATTCATTTTGATGTATATTTACTTAATTTTTTTTACTCATTTCGTAATATGTTAAATTGAGAAAAAAAAGGTTTATTAAACTTAAAAGTTCAACAAGCATTGTAATGATATAAGATTATCTTATTTGTCTTATATTTAATTTGACATTATTGTTTTTATTTGTGGTTGAAGAAAAAAAAATTATGGGTAGCAGTAGTGATTTTAATATTACATTCCAAGGTCATCGTTGTAGTTTATTAAAGTTGTTATAAGAAATTTTATATAACTACATGCTATAATATTGAAAATTTCATAATAGTTTCTATGAATATTTGTGAATGTTATCATATTCTTGTTTAATTTTAATATTTGAAATGCTTGTATGGAAAAGATGATTGAGAACCTTGTGAAACCTTTTATGTTATATGTACTAACAAAAATTATATAAAGAAAGAGTGGACATACTCGATCTTACGTTATTATATGCTACTAAAACATTGTAAGGACTTAATGATTATGTATTTATATGTTTCAAGTTATGCTAAAAATATATATGTGTATAAGAGATATGCTTTTGATTTATTGTATAGTGATAAGCTAATACAAAAAAATTATATATTTCTTACAAGTGATGAAAATATCTTATTTCATAAGGTTGTATCATAACCTATTTATTTGGTGACATGTTATATAGTCATGCATTGTATAATCTAAAGTATAAATTATGTTCCATATATTATAAATTTGGAAATGGACATCAAAGTGACCAGGGTTGTGGTATATGATCACAAGCTATAAAAACGATTGAATTGTGATCAAGGTTTATATAAAAAGACACATGGAGTGTCTAACTTCTCAAAGCTTATTATGAGTTTATTGAAACTTGTAAGATTTTAAACCGATAAGTATAAATGTCTCGGTTATATAACTACATCTCGATTTATATCATGTGATGAGAAAAAAATATATATCATAATCCATTAAGCAAAACAATTTCCATCGTCAAATATCATTTATTGTTAAAGAATATATATAAAGTTTGAAACAACAAGCATGAAAGTTATGTGGTTCTAATCCATTCCCTGATGTGAATGTGATGATATAATGATCAATTCAGAGGTTATGATCATATACATAACTAAGAAAATTGTAATGATGCCACCATGAATGTTGTATGGGTATAATCTATTCCTTGAATAGAATGTGATGATATAATAATTGGTATAAAGTCCGTGATGATAGTAATTGAGGAAATTGTTATGATGATCATGTAATAAGATCAACCATGTTAATAGTGCAATGACTATACAATGATCGTTATAAAGGTCATGATCATGGTAACTGAGTAAATTGTAATAATCCTCATGTTAACAACCATTTTAATATTGAAATCGACCACAAAAAGTGGCACACTTAGGGAGTGATTATACGAACATAAAACATGGGAAACATGTTATACCATGAATGTTGAAATAATATTACATTATTCTCTCATACTTCCTATCGTGTATTAAACAAACACGACAATTAACCGGAAACTACCGAAAACACCAAAAATGAACATGAAAACATAATTTTAGTGTTATTTAGATAGTATTGGTCATAAAACACATTAAAATCCCTAAAAACACTTAAACACACTTAACCTAACCTTAAACCCCTAAATTACATCTTAAACCTTCAACTTTCAAATTTTACACTTTACCCCCCCCCCCCTTCATCAAAATCCGGCCTATGTGGGACCCACATGTCCCCATGCTTACTTGAATGTTGAGTGGTCAAAGATGCTTTAATTCTTGATCCTTTGGTTATTTATTTGGTGGAAAATTATAAGATAACCTAGTAGACTAAGAAACTTATCATAACACATTTCACAATTTCAAACACATCTTATTTCCTCTCTTGCTCTCACCTCACGGCCACACCCTTAGCAACATCATCATCCATTTTCAATCAAGTTCAAGGCAATCTAAGCATATACAAAGGTGTATGGAGGCTATCTAAGGAAGCTTCAAGCACTAGAAGTGGAAGGACCTTCTTGTGGAGCTTTTATCCACTCATTTTCTTTATTCTTTATCTTGATCTTGTTCTTGCCACTTCCCTAGCCACTAGAGCTAGTAGTAAGCTTCAAAATCTCTATTTTACTTCATGTTAATCTTATGTACAAGATTACACTTTCAAAGAACATAAACTTTTAAAGATGGTGACTTAAAGATCTAACATAATCTAAGCGAAAATAAGTTGATTTGAAGTTGTTTGATGTATGTGATGAAGTTGCGAACATTGATCTTGTGTTTTTGGTTAGATCCATCATGTGTAAGCTTGTTAGAAGCTTAGATCTAACAAGTTTAAGCATTGATCTTGAAAGATCCATGATGAAACTTGATGATGAACATAAAGATCTTTAAAATGAACTTAAAAATGGTTTTAGAATATATTTTTCATGGTTTTGAAACCCTAAAACTCATTGATGGTTTACTTAGTAAGTTAAAGTTTCATGAAAAGTTTGTTTAAAGTTAACAAGAACACTTGTTTTTGGAAGATCCTTGTATGTAAAGTGTAGATCTAAACGACTACACATTTTTAACAAAAATCAAGTTCATCATAAGGATTTTCATGGTAATTTTAGTGTATGTTACTTGTGAAATTGTTGGAAATTGATTTTGATGATGAAAAGAAAATAAACACATGTTTTAAAAACATAGTCATGGGCAGCCTCACTCTTTTGACAACAGATAGTCATGGAGTGTCTTGGGTCACAGTCCTAGGGTAAACGATGTTAAAAATCGCCTAGGTTTGGATGCTTCCTATGTCGTCACATATGTTAGTGGCCTTGCAAACCATTAGCGATCTCGATTCCATTTCATTACAACTTACAAACTTACATTTTACAATTACATACCATGCTTTTACACAAATTACAAATGCTACATTTTACAAAATCTGCATGAATTCACACCAACTTTTGTTGACGATTTTTAAACTTACATGTATTTCAGGGAATTAGTGGAAAATGCTCGATGGCTCCTTTTCAAGATGTTTAGTGTCTAACCTCCGTTGCCATCTTTTGTGGATTTGTTTACTATATCCCACCTTCTGTGGTGATATAGGAAACATAACCTAGATCTTTGTTATGAAATGGTGTTGTGAACTTTCAAACAATTATCTTTTATTTTTTATGTAAACTTTAAACTAAATTCCGTATTTTGGGATAATTCAACTTTGAATGGCAGTATGGAGTTGTTTTATTTCATGTATCATGTTTACTTATTGTATGCAATGAGAACCACTCAGATCACACCTCGTGCTTCCGCCTTTGAAAGGGGTGTGACAGATTGGTATTAGAGCTTCGATTATAGTGAACAAGGATTCCTTCTCGAGTCTAGTCTACAATCCTTAGGATCCTCTCACGAAAACAATTTTACAAAGTTTTTCATTGCATAAAACATTCTGCGACATCCACTACCTGAACTTATTTTTCAAAAGTCAAGCAAGGACACTGCGTGAATTAGGGTGCACATAAACAGCACTTATCTCCAACTAGGGATTACTTGAAACAATGTGTATAACTATATATATTAATATATTGATTAAGTAGTAATAATTAATATATGTACGTATACAATGATTTTTTATGTTACGGGTACTTATGTCTTCTTCAGAGAGCAGTGGATTATCGGAGGAGCACGACCCTATGGCTATCGTCTCCGACGACGAGGTTGCCTCAGCTCCAGAGATCTTCACTTCCGACTCTGAGACCGATCCCGAGATGATGTCTGATGACGACGATCTTGATGACTTCCAGCCGTTTGCCCTACCCAACTTCGGAGATGATGTCCCTTTTGTTGATGATGTCCTAGCGTTTCCTTTACCCATCCACGACCAGCTCATCATTGGACATCCCGACGGTGAGCATATTATCGAGCCTATCCCTATTTATGCTATTCCCATTGCTACCATCCCTGCTGAGGATTGGCCTTTCGTTGTTGATTTGGATGACGATGTCGACGTTCCTGTGTTTGAGGTTGACCACCCTGACGATGATCTAGGCGATGGCGAGGAGTTCGACATCGCTATTCTAGACGTAGCATCCCCTGTTGTCTTTGTCATAGACATTTCCTCTGATTCTGATCCCGATTCTGACGCCGACGACGATGAGGTTCCAGTACTTCACGCGGATCATGTTGATGGAGACCTTGGCGACGGAGAGGTCTTCAATATTGCTACTTCGGGGGTGGGTCTATCTGTGGTGGCGGTTGTCGATATCCCTTCTGATTCCGACCCTAAAGAGTCAGTTACTTCAACTGCACTTCAGACCGTTGGCCTAGAGGCATATCCTGCTGATGATGCCTCCTCTACGATCCTAGCTGCACCTACTCCTACACCCACTCACACCTTATATCCCCCTCATACCACCCTAATCATTGCCGTATGATTATTTAAAAGAACATGGCACCAGAAGGAAGGATGATTCGCACACGAGGGGTAACACCACCCCACCGATGCCGAGGACTGCTGAAGAGTTGAACTCTCTTCTTGAGGAAAGGATTTCTGAAGCTATCGCCTAGTACGAGGCGAACCGTGCTGAGCACAGTGGAGGCTCAGGAGGTACTGGTCGAAATGGTCATGGAGATTCATTTGGAGGAAACCTTAACCAAGGTAACATTGAGTTGATTTGCTACAATTTGATGGAACTTGTGAACGAACATTGTTTCATTGTTTGCTCATCCATGAATTGGTTGAATGAATTCCAGGTTGCACCTACAAGCAGTTTCTAGACTGCAAGCTACTGAATTATGACGGCACCGGAGGTGCAGTGGCTTTCGTGCGATGGACGGAGAAAACTGATTCCATGATCCGGATGAGCAAGTGTACCGCAGATCAACAAGTTACTTTCGTTACTGGGTTGTTCGTAGATGAAGCTTTGACTTCGTGGAACCTGCAAGTTCAGACTCTGGGTGATGATGCAGCTTATGGTATGTCTTGGGATGACTTAAAGGAAAGGATGAGGGAGAAGTACTATTCACGTGCTGAACTTCAGAAGTTGGAGACCGAATTTTGGAACTTGGCTATGGTTGGTGCAGATATCGTTGGGTACACCCAAAGGTTCCATGATCTCTCGAGAGTGATCCCCTATCTTGTGACTCTTGAGTTTAAGCGCATCGAGCACTACATTTGGGGATTGGCTCTAGAGATTCGTAGCATGGTGACTGCAGCAAACCCTACCACCATTACTCAGGCTGTAACTCTGGCGGTCAGCCTTACTGAAGATGCTGTCAGGATGAAGAAGTTATCGCTGAAAATAACTGAGAAAATGGAGATTCATGCTGAGTCATCTAGGGACAAGAAGAGGAAACACTTGAGCCTTAATCAAGCCACCCGCAACAACAAAAAACACTCCAATAACAACAAGAAGCGTGATTCAAATCCGCCCCGTGAGGCGAAGATGTTTGCTACTGCAAATGAAACTGGAGTTAAGAAGTATCTAGGCAACCTGCCCAAGTGTGATAAGTGCAAGTATCACCATCTGGGTGCTTTCCGTGGGCCGAAGTGTGAAAAGTGTGGTAAACTGGGTCATCGTACAGAGGATTGTTGGGGAGAGGAAATGAAGGTGGAAATGGTAATGGAAATGGGAATCGCAATGGTAACAATGCTAGTAATGGAAACGGGAATGGAAATGGCACTGGTAATCAAAACGGAAATGGAAATGGAGGCAATCAAGGATGTTTTGGATGTGGTAGTAAGGAGCACTACAAGAAGATTTGCCCGAAGGAGAACAACACTCAAGCTCGAGCATTTGTCATTGGAGCAAGGAACGCCCGCGAAGACCCATACGTGGTCACCGGTACGTTTCTCGTTAATAATCACTTTGCATCCATACTATTTGAAACTGGTGTCGATTATAGTTTCATGTCTATGGAATTTAAACGTATGCTTGGGGTTGAATCTAGTAGATTAGATATTTTATATTCCATAGAATTAGCCGATGGTAAACTCCCCAACACAGGCGAAGTTGTTAGAGAATGTACATTGGAACTTGGTGAACGAAGATTTAGCATCGATCCTTTGCCTGTCCAATTGGGTAGTTTTGATGTTGTAGTCGACATGGATTGGCTATCCAAGAATAGAGCCGAAGTCGTTTGTCATGAGAAGATCATTCGCATCCCCCTTGCGAATGATGAAACTCTCATAGTCCATGTAGAGAAACGAGACACGCCCCTGTGAATAATCAACTGTATGAAAGCATAGAAATGCTTACGAAAAGGATGCATTGCCTTTTTGGCGCATGTAGTAGATAAGAAAGTTGAGGAGCCGAAGCTTGAAGATATCCCAGTAGTAAAGGATTTCCCTGAAGTCTTCCCGAAGACTTGCCAGGATTACCTCCGTAGAGACAAGTCGAATTCCATATTGACTTGGTTCCAGGCGCCACTCCGGTAGCCAAGGCACCATATCGAATTGCACCATCCGAGATGCAAGAGTTATCTATACAACTCTAGGAGTTGTTGGATAAAGGATTCATAAGGCCGAGCTTCTCGCCTTGGGGAGCTCCAGTGTTGTTCGTGAAGAAGAAGGATGGAACCCTGTGGATGCGCATTGATTATAGAGAGTTGAATAAGCTCACCGTGTCACACCCTGGCTTTTGCGGAAGCATGGGTTTGTTTGGTGTGACTTCTTAATACCATATCTTAACCACAACAAAGCTATATGAAAGTAAAACCGTGATAATCATCCATTACTTCAAGTTATAGAAACAAAATACCACAACATTGTTTTAAAGCGTTGACACATGCATCGAGTTTACAACATAACTAAATAAAATCTTGTTCGAAAGACACAACCACATACATGAAATAAACACAGCTTAAGACTTGTGACTCGTCCAGGTAGAAGTCACAACCCCTAAACTTGGATGACATCACCCTTCTTACGCAGCTTGAAAACATAGCATACCTTGCCAGATCCCTAATTCCCTGAAATACATGTAAGTTGAAAAATCAACAAAAAAATGTTGAGCGAGTTCATGTGAAAGTGAGTATGTAAAACCTTTGTAAGTATAAAATCCCTGGTATGTAGCAAATAAGGAAATAAAGAGATCACCAATGGTTTGCAAGGCCATTGATATGTGTGAAGTGCAGTAGGAAGACTCAAACCTAGCAGATTTTTGTGTCGGGTACAAAGTCACCCCGAGGTCCGTTCTGTTGGGCCTGGAGTTGGGCTCGCTATACCCAGATAGATCTACCGCTACTGACCCTCGGTTCTACAATGAGGATTAATGGCCTCCTGTTTCAGCCTACTCACTCACATGATCTAAGTAGTAACCCTCCTTACGCTAACCATACCATGTAAAAAGTATTCGTAATCATAGTAACATGTATTTCACCCCCGAAGTATAAAACTGAAAACAGTTAAGAGAAAAGGGGGGACATGAACTCACAGAAGTGCATCTCGAAATAGTATCTCCCAGTCAACCTGCTGCGTGTCGACCTACACGTACTAACTTCTATTAGACGGACGACCGTGCCTTGGCTTAAGTTTTAAGTTTTTGGGAAATAGTTTGGCAACTATTTCGTATTTACACTTCTTAATTATTTATTAATTATATTCCTTCCCAAGGATGGGGGTTTTAATACATGTGCGTTTTTATAACTTCAAAAATATTTTTTAAGTCTCACTTAGTAAAATATATTTTAACCCATTTGTCTAAAATATTCTATCTCCAAAATATACATATTTTTCCCAAAAATATTATATTTC
This sequence comes from Helianthus tuberosus, assembly GCA_030545235.1. Lineage (NCBI taxonomy): Eukaryota > Viridiplantae > Streptophyta > Magnoliopsida > Asterales > Asteraceae > Helianthus > Helianthus tuberosus. The sequence continues at coordinate 105,740,137 of CM060443.1, forward strand.
ATTCCATACAATTTCCCAAAATAATGCTTTTATCAAAGTACGCATTTAAGAATATTTTTCCGAAAATTCATAAGATACATTTTTAGAGTTTGTGTGGTAATAATAATACCGGTGTAACTTAAATATTTATTCGTGAAGGCGTTGGTATTATTTTGGAGTCGTTACTTCTCAGTGTATTCGAGTTATATTATTTTTACTCTAAAAATAATATCATATAGTTCACATAATAATCATAAATTCACACAAGTGTTTTACCATAAAATATATATTCTAAATATATATCTAACAAGTTTTATTTACGAAAATTCCACCTCCGACACTTGGTTATCTTGTAATAAAAATCATGGCGAATTTTATTTGGAAAAACAAGTTAAAAGTATATTCATAACACTTGTCACAAAAATATTTCTAAGTGTCATTTTCTGGAAAAATTTCGCCAGAGTTTCCTCTGTAACTGGAGGTGGCCACGCTTACGAGCGTATCATTTTCTTTTAAAAATTCAACCAACAACTTTTCAACCATCAATATTCAATATTCAAACATCAACTAGTCAAAAATAAGTATAGATCGCAAACACATGAACTTGTAAGTCGTGTAAAATTATGTAGTAACCTTCTAGCATTTTTAGTAGACCTTTCTATATTTAGAAATAAAATCGGTTTCTTGAAAAACTTTATTTTTAAAGAAAATGTAACTTTACAACTTCTAGTCCAAAAATTACGAAATTTATTCCTTTGTTAAACCTTTTTTTACACAAGTGTTTACACACTTGTTTGTTTGCAAAAATGCTTTTAGTTGTGTAAGATCCGGCTTTTAAACAAAATTTGCATCTTACACTTGGTTCTCCGAAAATACCACTTGTAGATCTTTAGATCTACTAGTTTAAAACTCTATTTTACAAGAAAAATCACTTTTACACAAGTTCATGTTCATGTGTGGAAGGGTTCATCATCTTGCTACTTTTACACTTAACATATTGCTAGTTCATGTTCTATGAACATGATCTAGCATGGTTAGATGACGATCCGTTCCACTACTAGCCACTAACAACATAGAATAATCATTTCTAAACAAGATTCACAAGATTTACACCAATAGTTACTCTTTATCCATCAAGTTCATCTTTCATTCAAGACTTTATGTTTTGATCTTTAGTGTTCTTGATTTTTATCCGTTAAACCTCTTATTAACCACTTCAAACATGAACAAGAGAGTGTTTAGAAGCACTTACAACTAGCTCAAGGCTAGGGAAGAATCAAAGCGAAAACAAGGTGGATAAAAGCAACGTAGTGAGGTTCTTGAGATTCCGAAAGCACCGGGTCTCCTCGTATGATCTCTTGCACCTTGGGATGTAAGTGGAATAGCAAGATCAAACTTGAATGATGGGTGGAGGATGGATGATGATTTCGGCCGATTACACCAAGGAGAGAAGAGAGATGTTTTTTGTGAAGTGTTTAAGTGAATGAGAATGATAATCTTTCATGTAAATTTATAATCCATCATTCTCCATTATCCAACATATAATATGTTTATTAGATATAAGACAAGTATGATTAAAATAATAAAAAATGTGAGGGATGTGTCCCCTTGGGGGACCGTTCGGTTAGGGGGGGGGGGGTTATGGTTTGATTTCAACCAAATAGTTAAGTACTAGTTATGCTTAGTTAGGAATTCAAGTTAGTTACTAGTGTGTTATGTAATATAACGGGTGTTAGGGTGTTCGTGGACCCTAACTAGCTCAGAAAAGAAAAAACAATGTCATTGACAATATTTTTATGTTCCGGGTAAAGTCCGGTTGTTCGGTTGGATATCAATCCGTTAAAGTGCTAAATAAGCATTTAGAGTGTCGTTAATATTATTTTTAGTGACACAATGAATTCCCGACACTTTGGAAAGTGTCTAGTATTATTTTCCCATGTTTTTGCACTTTACTAGTTAACTTAAATGCTGAGTTTTGTAATAAAGTGCAGGATTTTGTTGTTAGAGCATGTTTTAGGCACATCCGGTCACTATATCTATCACCTAGTGACGCAGTTTTACAATCCTCACCTTTCTACACTCCCTACTAGTGTAGTAATCTATTCCCGGCTCATACTGGCCTTAGAGACAATGTCTGTCTAGTGCTGGCTATGTCAGCATGTTTACTGGGTTATCCGTTTAGTGTGCTGACTGTGCTTTTGTGCATCAAGGTTGTCACTAATTTTTGTGTGTAAATAATAGAGTGACAGTATAAAATGTGATGCATGAGTATGTATGTATCAGAAATCAAGAAGCGGTTTAACCACAGTTGTAAGCAAGCACAGTAATTAAGCATTAATTAAATATTAATTAATTCGTACGGATACCTGGTTTGGTGAGGGTTGTCACATTCTCCCCCCGTTAAAGAAATTTCATCCCGAAATTTTAGGCTCTGCTTCTAGTTGCAAGGGTCTTTGGAAACAAGTGGGGGTATTTCTCTTTCCTTCGGTCCTCACGCTCCCAGTGTATTCTGGACCATGTCTTGCGTTCCAACGAACCTTGATGAGTTTGACACTACTCCTGCGTGTTTTGCTAACTTTCCAATCCGTAACCTTGACGGGTTCTTCGGTAAAGTGGAGCGTGTCGTCGATATGAACTTCGTCAGCAGGAATGATCACCGTCTCCGGTGTTGGACTCTTTCTCAAATTTGATACATGGAATGTATCGTGAACACCATTTAGTTCGGCAGGTAGGTCCAACTTGTAGGCTACAAGCCCAATCCTTTGCAGGATTCTGAAAGGGCCAATGTAACGCGGATTCAACTTCCCACGCTTTCCAAAGCGTGCCACACCCTTCCAGGGTGAAACTTTTAATAAAACCATATCCCCAACTTGAAATTCCAAAGGTTTCCTCTTTGTTGGTGCATATTTGTGACAACAGCTTAGATTTGGTCTTTGGATATCTTGTAATTAGATAAATGATAAACAGTTAGCGGGTTTAGCTTTGTATTAGTGAGATAATAGAGTTTGGGCTAAGGTGCATATTTGTGACAACAGCTTAGATTTGGTCTTTGGATATCTTGTAATTAGATAAATGATAAACAGTTAGCGGGTTTAGCTTTGTGTTAGTGAGATAATAGAGTTTGGGCTAAACAAAACCCAGTTGGGACAAGGGTGGACGAAATGGGCCTTGCCCATGTAGGAAACTCTAGCCCAAGTAGCAACCTTGTGTTATATAAACAAGGTTAGGCTTTAGGGTTTAGGTTAATCAGCCAAAACGTTTGTGTGTGAGATTTCGTGAGAGCTAGACAGGCTTGGACGAAATTGAGAGAGTGTGTTAGGGTTTTGATTGATTGTAATACTTTGGTTTGATAATCAATAGAAAACCCGGTTTGAAAGTGAATTGCTGATTTCTGTTTCTACTCATTCTGTGATATTCTGATCAAGAGGATTCCGCACTCTTGATTAGATTGACAATTCTGTGAAAGATCCATACATCAAGGGGACCTACAATTGGTATCAGAGCAATAGGCTCTTGAAGGCCCGGTTCAGAATTGTTGGCTGCAGAAACAGGAAGAATTTTCGAAATCTTTGAAACCTGAAATTAGGGTTTCGAAATTTTTTTTGGTTTGATAAAATTTTCGAAATTTGTCTTAATCAGAATTGGCTGTTTTGATCTTACTGTGTTTCTAGTTTTGCTGATTTGCAGGTTTTCAGGACAATATTTGGTTGCTTTTGAAGAGTATTTGGCTGGAATTCGAAGACTGTTCTTCGTGTTCATCATATTGTTTTCGAAAATTTACTGATATTTTGCCTTGTGATTTTGCAGGAAAGTGTTGGTGAAATCTGGAGAATCTTCAGAATTTCGAAAAGATTAAGTTTCCTGATTTACTGGTTCAACGAATTTAACAGTCCAGCGAAATTGTTTGAACCGGCGAAATTAAAATCCAAATGCGACTTTAGTAACCGTGTAATTGGCCACAGCGAAATTACTACGGTTTTCAGCGACTTTTCTGGTCGTCGTAATAGCGAATTCGGAACGGTGTAACTCTGGAAAATCCCGAATTCGGTTTTTGACATTATATATCATTGGATTCGTCTTTTCGAGACGATTCTAACGGTGTAATTTGGTAACCACTATTTTCGGAGATATTTTTGTACGGTTTTATCAGTCTGTTTACGTTAAAATGTCGAACATGACGAATTTGAATGCACCTAAGATGATGAAGGTGGAGAATTATCTTACATGGAAGGACAGCTTCCAATCATTCATTGAATCTCAGGATACACGCATGTGGATCTGTATTGTAGATGGGTACACAAACCCAACACACGATTATGAGGGCAGACCACGTAGAACAGACTATGTGAACATGCAAGAGGATGATAAAAAGATGTATGAGGCTGAAAAGAGAGCCTTGGCTGCGGTAAAGATGTCCTTACCTGATAGCATCAAGCATAGCTTCAAAAAGTACACTAATTCAAAGGATATGTGGAATGCATTACAAAAGCGATATCAAAGAAATGAGAGTGCCACTCAGGCATTCATGGCAGAGATAGTGCCAGTTGATGAGGCTGAAACTACTGTGAGTGATGCTGAATCTAAAGTGGAGAATGCTGAAGCAAAAGTGGATGCTGAAGTAGAGAAAGAGAGTGAAGCTGAACAGGTTATTGCTGATGAAACCTCAGAAGTTCATGAGAAAGAGGTACAATCTAATTCTGTTTGTTTGAGATGTCATGAACTACAGGGTGAGGTTGACAGGTTGTCAACACAAAACCAAAGTTTGATAAGCGAGATGTCTAACATTAAAGAGTCAAACTTTTTTGCTAAAAGAAATGAATCGTCATACTTGAAGAAGATAAAAGGTTATGAAGCTGAAATTGAAGCTTTAACTTGCAAACTAAATGAAAAACTTCAAGTCATAGACTTAGCTCATGACAGGATGGCTGAGAAAACAAAAGAGATTTCTGAAAAATGCAAAGAGTTGTCAGATGCACAACTCAAAATTGTTGAACTTGAAAAGAAATTGAGTCAATTCAGAGATTCGTCTTTTGTAATGAAACACATGATGGGTGGGTTAAAGAAGAGTAATGACAAGACCAGTGTGGGCTTCCAGGGCTTTAATGAAGTTCCACCTCCTATTAGTCATGACTATTCATTCCTGCCTAGTGAAGATGAGCTAGCAGACTTTATGGCATCTGCACCAAGTAGTTTCGCATCCACATCAAGTCAAGGTGATGGATCTGAGAGTGATGATGCTAAGAAGAACAATAACAGGGAACCTTTGAAAAGGAAAAATTCACCGCCTAAGAATAAAAATCAAGCTTTTGTTAAAAAGATTAATTTTGTTCAAGGTAGTGATATGAGAAATGAAACAGCTGTTATTGAAAATGAATCAAATGTAGAGTTTGCTAAAAATAAAAACAAAGAAAAATCTGAAGCCAAGCAAACTAAACAAGGTGCATCCAAGGGATCATCACCATCTAATAAGGGATCTACCTCAGAGACTCCAGCTAAGAAGTCTTTGAAAAGGATATCGTGCTTCAAGTGTCACATCAAAGGACATGTAGCTAGCTGCTGTCCTAACAAAAAGAGTGAAGCACAACTTAGTGAAAAACAGAGAGGGAAATCACCAGAGAAGAAAGGTGATAGTGAGGAGAAAGGCTCAAATTCTCCAAAGAAATCTGCTCCTAAGCAACCAGAGAATGTTGCTGTTGGTGTAGATAAGGCTGGAACAGGAACTCCACAAGTTCCTCGTTTTCAAAGAAATCAACCAAGATTTCAGCCTAAATCTCCACCAGGCAGATACGAGAGACCTAGAAGCAGTTCACCAAGAATGAACAATTATAATTCTAATAATTTCAGAAGTCAAGGTCAATATCAAAATCGATACCAAAATAATGGTGGTCGAACTTTTTATACCAATAACTTTAGAAATTATAACAATCAAGCTTCTTGGAATCAACATTCAAGATACCCAAATCAAAATTTCCAAAGGTCAAATAGTCCAAATACATATAGGAACCCTCAGGACCAAAGACCTAGTGGAAATCAAAATCAAATTCCATCAACAGGTCTGAGATCCAAGACTCCAGTTAGGAGTAATGGATATTGGATGGATGTTACAGTAGTTGGTGAATTTGGACGACCCAAGACCATTAAGGCTTGGGTCCCCCAATCTAACTAATTTCTTAGTTGGTGTGTGCAGGAGCTGCTAAGGAGGATTATCAACTTATGTTGATAGTAGCTGCTTCAGGCACATGACGGGGGATGTGAGATTGTTGATAGATATATATTGATTGATTTAAATTGAAGTTCAAAGTGCTAAGTCGACACACTAGATAACCTGGCAGATCTTTATACTAAAGCTTTTGACAGGGCTCGCTTTGAACATTTAGTCGAACTCAACGGGATGAGGAATCCTGAATAACTGGTTTTTCATAAGAATTTTGTAAATAGTTTACTGTTTTTCTTAAAATTCAAAAATACAAAAACATTGAAAAATCAAAAACATAAAAAATAGAAAATAAAAAATGAGTTATCATTGTGTGAAAAAGAAGAAATGATAGTACATCAGCAAGTTAGACTGTCACACTAAATCTGAACATAAATTGCTTAAGTGTGATAGCAGCTTCATTATATGATGTACCAGTAGGCAAAAAGCATGAAATAATCAACTTACCAATGTGATATAAACCTAAATGAACTGTGTATGAGTGGGGAACACATCAGTGGTGTATGGTTTAATGACCTTAAATCTTGCGTTGATAGATTGCCAAAATCTGAAGTTTTGGGTCTTTATACTGTTATTTCATCTGGGGATATCAGGGGTGTCCTTCTGCTGCATCCAGATATATGCTGACCTAGACACACCCAGGATATCTTAAAAGAGCAAAAAATGCCAAATCCTTAAGTTGAAGAAGCTCTCATAGAGAGTCATTCAAAATATGCAAAATGCATAAATCGTACCAAAAATGGTATTTGTCATAGCCCTCGTTAGATATTTTGGTCTCTTTGCTGTACGGAAGTACTGACCTATTCACCAATTATCTAAACGTTGAAAAATAAAACGGATGAATTCAGTATACTCACCTACTACGATAAATCTTTGTGCATACCTTGATCGCGGGGGTATATCCTGAAGTGGGACACACTAATATATCAGTAATAAAATTACCTTAACGTATCATACGGTAATGGTACTTGAAATGTTAATGATTTTGTTTAAGTGGACAAACATACTGGTAATCGTCTTGGACTGCTTTTCACGAAAAATTAAATAAAAAATTATCTAATAGTGTGAAACAGTTTGATTGTGCTGATATGATCTTCTTACCAGTGATTCTCACAAAAATAGAGTGTTTATTGCTTTTCGTATTTATTTACTTGTTTTCAGAAAATATAAAAATCCAAAAATAGTGTCTTTTTCTGTTTAAAATTCTTAACGTACGGAAAACTGTTATTCTTGGAGGAATTGTTATTGATAGGGGGAGACGGTGTTGGAAAGTGAGTTCAAAATTTTAAATCATGCGGGTTATAGGGTGTGTGATTAAAAAGTTTTGCGTGTTGGTGATAAATTGAAAATGCTTAATCTGTGATACAGTTTTATCTCTTGAAAAATAATAATTTATTTAACTTTGTTGAAAAATTCTTATGGTTTCTCGAGATGTTTGTTTTATAGTATACAGATTGAAGTTGTATGTTGCTGAGAAGTTAAAGTGATGAGTTGCTGTGAAAAGATGAGAGTTTGATTGGATGCATGGTAGAACCTCCTTTCTATATTGCAGACAAAGATGAAGAGTTTGAAGATTGCTATACATATGCTGAACTGGAGTTTACTCAAACGCTAAAGTTTTTGAAGATTTGGTGATTGGATGCATCAGCTTAGGGGGAGTTTGTTGCTGACAGAAGCTATTGAAGCTGAAGCTATCCAAAGACCAAAGAGACAATGCAAGATTACATGAAGATTGCAAGACGACTGAAGACAAAGTTATTTTATGAAGCTATTGTTAAAGGGGAGTTTGTTGGTGCATATTTGTGACAACAGCTTAGATTTTGTCTTTGGATATCTTGTAATTAGATAAATGATAAACAGTAAGCGGGTTTAGCTTTGTATTAGTAAGATAATAGAGTTTGGGCTAAATAAAACCCAGTTGGGACAAGGGTGGATGAAATGGGCCTTGCCCATGTAGGAAACTCTAGCCCAAGTAGCAACCTTGTGTTATATAAACAAGGTTAGGCTTTAGGTTTTAGGTTAATCAGCCAAAACGTTTGTGTGTGAGATTTCGTGAGAGCTAGACAGGCTTGGACGAAATTGAGAGAGTGTGTTAGGGTTTTGATTGATTGTAATACTTTGGTTTGATAATCAATAGAAAACCCGGTTTGAAAGTGAATTGCTGATTTCTGTTTCTACTCATTCTGTGATATTCTGATCAAGAGGATTCCGCACTCTTGATTAGATTGACAATTCTGTGAAAGATCCATACATCAAGGGGACCTACACTCTTTGGATCTGCATAGGCTTTCTGTCTGTCGCGAGCTGCTTCGATGCGTTTTCGAATCTGTGCAATCTTGTCGGTCGTCTCTTGGACTATTTCGGGACCAACAAGCTGCCTATCACCTGCATCAGCCCAGCATAGTGGTGATCGACACTTGCGTCCGTAAAGAGCTTCAAATGGCGTGGCTCCAATGCTTGTGTGGTAGATGTTGTTGTACGAAAATTCGACCAATGGTAAATGATTATCCCAGCTACCTCCTAGATCCCTTACACATGCTCTCAACATATCCTCCAATGTCTGTATAGTTCTCTCACTTTGGCCATCAGTTTGCGGATGAAACGCAGTGCTCAGATTCAACTGTGAGCCAAAAGCTTCTTGGAAGGATTGCCAAATCCTTGATATGAAGCGTCCATCTCTATTAGAGATGATCGAGAGAGGCACTCCATGACGTGCAACAATCTCTCGCATGTATATTTCCGCAAGTTTACTTGTGTTGTCCTTCTCTTTGATTGGCAAGAAGTGTGCGGACTTGGTCAGACGGTCAACTATTACCCAAATTGTGTCATGACCTCTGGGCGTCTTGGGCAGTTTCGTTATGAAATCCATTGAAATCTGTTCCCATTTCCACTTGGGAATTTCAGGTTATTGCAGAAGTCCTGAAGGCTTCTGGTATTCAGCTTTTACCTTGGCGCACGTTAAACACTTGCTAACATAAACAGCAACATCGCCTTTCATCCTAGGCCACCAATATTAATCCTTAAGATATTGGTACATCTTATCCGCTCCTGGGTGGATAGAGTACCGTGATTTGTGAGCTTCATCAAAAATAGCTTTTCTCAAACCACCAAATAGAGGAATCCAAATCCGTTTCATGAAGCATAAAGTTCCTTCCTCGTTTGGCACCAACTGCTTCTCCATCCCACGGAGATATTCCTCTTCAATATTCCTTTCTTTCAAAGCTTCTCTCTGCGCGGCACGAATGCGCAAAGCGAGATCCGTCTGGACGATCATTTCCAAAGCCCTAACCCTTATGGGCTTAATCCTTTCTTTTCGACTCAGGGCATCAGCGACCAGATTCGCTTTCCCTGGATGATACTTGATCTCGCAATCATAATCATTCAACAGCTCTACCCAGCGTCTTTTTCTCATGTTAAGCTCCTTCTGGTTGAATATGTGCTGCAGGTTCTTATGATCCGTGAAAATTATACACCGCGTACCATACAAATAATGTCGCTAAATTTTCAACGCAAATACCACTGCGCCTAGCTCCAAATCATGCGTGGTATAGTTCTTTTCATGAACTTTCAATTGGTGTGAAGCGTAAGCTATAACTTTCTGGCGTTGCATCAACACGCAACCCAATCCTTGACGCGAGGCGTCACAGTATACCACGAAATCATCAGTTCCTTCTGGTAGCGCTAAGATCGGCGCATTGCAAAGCTTGTCTTTCAGTAACTGGAATGCTTCTTCCTATTTGATTCCCCAATCAAACTTCTTATCCTTCTGTGTGAGGAAGGTCAATGGTTGAGCGATCTTTGAAAAATCCTCAATAAATCTTCGATAGTAGCCAGCCAAACCTAAGAATTGTCGAATCTCGGTTGGCGTCTTTGGGGTCTCCCAATCCTTGATCGCTTCGATCTTTGTGGGATCCACATGAATTCCATTTCCATTAACCACATGTCCAAGGAACTGGACTTCGCGTAGCCAGAACTCACACTTCGAGAACTTGGCGTATAATTTCTCCTTCTTAAGTAGCTCTAGAATAGCTCTTAAGTGCTGTTCGTGCTCGTCCTTTGTCTTCGAGTAAATCAGAATGTCGTCAATAAATACGATCACAAACTTATCCAAGTATGGCTTGCAGACTCGGTTCATTAGGTCCATGAAAACTGCAGGTGCGTTCGTCAACCCAAATGGCATAACTAGGAACTCGTAGTGTCCATAATGAGTCCTAAAGGCTGTCTTCGGGATACTTTCCTCTTGTATCCTAAGTTGATGGTATCTGGATCGAAGATCGATCTTTGAATAAAAGATTGAACCTTGCAATTGGTCAAATAGATCATCGATCCTCGGCAAGGGATATCTGTTCTTGATAGTCAACTTATTAAGCTCACGGTAGTCTATGCACATACGAAAACTACCGTCCTTCTTCTTAACGAACAGTAGTGGAGCTCCCCAAGGTGAGAAGCTTGGCCTGATGAATCCTTTATCCAATAGCTCCTGGAGTTGTGTCGACAACTCCTGCATCTCTGATGGCGCAAGTCTATAGGGTGCCTTGGCTACAGGTGCGGCGCCTGGTACCAGGTCAATGTGAAACTCGACTTGTCGCTGTGGCGGTAACCCCGGCAAGTCTTCTGGAAAGACTTCAGGGTATTCTTTCACAACTGGAATGTCTTCGATCTTCGGTTCCGCAGCTTCCTTGTCCACGGTGTGTGCCAAGAATGCAACACATCCCTTCTGCAAACACTTTCTAGCTTTCAGACAGCTAATGATTCTCAGTGGCGTATTATGCTTCTCTCCGTGCACTACGATTGTTTCTTCATCCGTCATAGGGATGCGGATGGTCTTCTCGTGGCAAACAATCTCGGCCTTGTTGCTGGACAATCAATCTATTCCCACTACCACATCAAAGCTTCCCAACTCGACACGTAGCAGGTCTAGCGTAAATTCGTGTCCTCCTAGTTCAATCACACATCCTCGGACAACTTCACTGGTCTCAACTAGTTTCCCATTCGCCAATTCGATCGAGTACGGAACGTCTAACTTACTAGGCGTCAATCCAAGTATAATCTTAAATTCTAATGACACGAAACTATAATCTGCACCAGTATCAAACAGAATAGATGCAAAGCGTTGGTTTACAGGGAACGTACCAGTAACAACATTGGGATCCTGGCGCGCTTCCCTCGCCTCAATGTTAAACACTCTTCCGCGGGCTTGATTCAATCCTGGGCAGTCCCTCTTGAAGTGCCCAATGTCACCGCAGTTAAAACAACCCAATTTTTGACCATTACCCCCTCCGTTCCCCGCTTGATTGTTTTTTTGATTTCGATTCGCGTCCCCAGCTTGATTTGCATTGTTCCCTCGATTTCCATTGCCTTCGTTATTCCCTTGTGGACGATTTCCATTACCACCACGATTATTGTTCCTACTACCAAAACCTCCTTGGCCTCCCCGGCCAGCACTACCCCAGCAAGAATCCTTCAAGTGGCCAACTTTTCCACAAGCTTCACATACTTTTGGCCCACACCGGCCAGAATGATGACGTTGGCAGGAGTTACACTTGGGCAGTGAACCCATATAGCCTTTTCCTTTCTTCCCAGCACCGGTTGCAGCTTGGACCGGTGTGCTTGATTCTCCTTTCTTGCCAACACTGCTAGTTCCCTGCTTGAAGTTCGAGAATTTCCTCTTTTTCTCACCAGACGACTCTACGTGAGTCTCTTTCTTCTTCGGCTCAACATTCGAAAACTTGTTCAGGCGGATGGCTTCCTCAGTAAGAGCCACGCTCAGATCGATGGCCTCTGTGATTGTTGCAGGCTTGGAAGTAGTGACCATACTCATGATCTGTGGAGCTAAACCCCAGATAAAGCGCTCGATTCGCTTGAATTCCGGTGTAACCATATAAGGTACCACATGAGACAGGTCGTGGAATCTCTGAACGTACTCAGCAATCTTGGGTCCTTCCATCCTTAGATGCCAGAACTTAGTCTCCAACCTTTGTATCTCAGCACGAGAGCAATACTTCCTTCGCATCAACTCCTTTAACTCATCCCATGTCAACGCGTAAGCAGCAGCTTCTCCTAAAGTCTGCACTTGTAAGTTCCACCACGATAGGGCTCCATCCAGAAACAGCCCTGGGATGTAAGTCACTTATTGGTCTGGAGCGCACTTGCTCATTCGAAGAACAGACTCCGTCTTTTCAGCCCATCTTACAAAAGCAACAGCACCTCCGGTGCCGTCGAAGTTCACGGGCTTGCAGTCGAGGAACTGCTTGTAAGTGCACCCTGCACATACGTTAGAATATACAAATGGTATTAGCAAACGTGCTAAAGATATCCAGATGTATCGTAGTATGTCTCAACGACTTAACATTACCATGTGGTGGGTTGTTATTGCCGTTGTTGTTCGAATTACTTCCGCTTGTTCCTCCTTGTGAGGCTGCAGACTGCGCAATGGCGGCAGCAATGATTCCTTGAAGTTCTGCCTCGTTGGCAGGCATACGCGTCTGGCGTCTTGGAGGCATCTTCTAAAAGATGTTTCACGTAGGTCAGGTCATAGTAAGTAAAGTGTACGTATGTATTCAAAAATATCAACACATAACACCTCATCTTATAAATAAATCAACCACATAACATCTCATGTTATAGAACATAAACAATCAATAATCAACCCAACATTTAATGAGAATACTGCGATTGCGCTGTCATAAATCAAGACCAGAATGTAAGGTTTACAAGTTCATAACTGTATCATACATCATCAGTGACTAAGGGCCACATCGCCCTAGTCCAAACTATCTAGTCAGTGACAACAGCAACAAATATACAAATCATCAAAAGTCACAATCATCAAAATGTGGTCTCCAAAAGCTGTGTAGTCTGCACAATCGCGGTCGTCTCACCAAAAGTCTACCTGCGTCGAATCAAAATGGCCTATGCTGATGGCGGCAGAGGAGGGGGAAAACGAGAAAAGAGTAGACGTCGCATGTGTAACCAGTCCTCATCCATAGCGCGATGAGCGTGCAGTAAGTATGCTATCTGCTGCTCAGGAGTCCAAAAGCGAGCGGCAGAATCAGGTGAAAGTGGTCACGGAGGGTGTGATACTGCAAGTGGGGTCTGACAATGACACGGTGGTCACTGAGCTCTCTCCAGCTCCTGTACGCGACAGGTCAGCGCCTCCTACTGTATCATGAAAGATGTGAGAATCTCCTCCGTAGAATACCCCACGTGCTGTGGTTGATACGGATCGGATGGTGGCATAATGGGGGGCGTAGTCCAGAGGAATGGCTCACTAGATGGAGCGAAGGATGGCACAGTAAATGGTGCAACAGTGGGAACAACAGTGGGATGAGAAATCTAGGGCATGAACTGGCTGCCTCCTGTCATGAAAGGTGTATGACCAAACGGATGACGAGATGAACCCTCCCTAGGACATGGTGGAGGTATGTCCTGAAGAAACGTGATAGGTAAGTCGGTGCGGTGAACATCTGTGGTATGTGTGGGAAGCAAGGGTACATCGATGGGAGCTGAAACAGGGGCTGAAACGGGTGCCACAGGGGGTGTAACAGGTACCACGAAAGGTGGGAAATCATCGTCATCATCTATCCACCCATTGTGGGTGTGAGCGTATCGTGGATCAATATGGGTCGCGAAAGGTGCGCGGTCGAACGTCACCGGCATAGGATCAGGAAGTGGGGCGACAACAGGATCCTCTAACAAATGTGGAGCATCAACATGAGCATCGACAGCATGATCATCCACCAACGGCGGAGCAACAACAGGATGATCATCAACAGGTATATCATCAATAAAAGGGGCAACAGCAGGTGCATCGGCATGAACATGGTCATGCTCTAATGCCGGGTCAGGAGCAACAACTGGCTCAGGGGCCACAGCAGGCTCCGGATCAACAAACTCCTTCTCGAAATCAGCTGGATTAGCAAACAAGGGATCGACAGGGGCTACAGGATCCTCCAGGGGCTGGTCTAAGTGTATGAACTCAATGTCATGGTCTGGATCAAAACCTGGTGGAAAAACAGGATCATCCTCAATATCGTGATCAAACTCAAAGTTGTGCGTGGGAACTGGTGCAGCTGATGACGCCATATCAGGGTCGGCGTCGTGTGAGTGGTGTTGCACTCCCTGTGTGTGCGAAGGTGCGGACGCCACAGACTCAAAGGAGTCTGGAGCAGGTGAATGAGCAGGAGCCTCCTCTGCAGGAGCGTCAGCAATGAGTAGGATATCATCAGCAGCAATAGGGGCCTCACCCTCAAGGTCATCCTCAAGTGGGTCCTCCTCAAACAAATCGATGTTGTCGTCGGAAACATCATCAAGTGGCATATCAACAACTGGAAAAGCAGCAAGGGGTATAGGAGCAGGGATCACCGCGAGTGGAAAGTCCCCAGCAAGATGGCCATCAGCAGGCTCAGCTACGACGTCAGGCAGCGCAAAGGGCTGGAAGTCGTCATCGTCTGTGCTGGTAGTATCGGAAGTGTACACCTCGTGCTCCGATGAAACTATGTCGTCTGATACTATGGCCATGGGATCTGTAGTGTCCGACTCTCCAGTACCTGATGAAGGCATGACGCCTGTATCACAAACACACACATGCACAAATAATCAATCATGTAATCAAAAAAACATGTTAGTCACCAATAAGCAATCAAGTAATTCTCCTAGTCCCACTAGTCTAACCTCCCAGCCTCTCAGACTGAACCTCCTAGTCCCACTAGATTATCCTCCCAGCCTCTCAGACTGAACCTCCTAGTCCCACTAGACTAACCTCCCAGCCTCCTAGACTGAACCCTCTAGTCCCACTAGACTAACCTCCCAGCCTCCTAGACTGAACCCTCTAGTCCCACTTGACTACTCCCTCAGTCTCTCAGACTGAGCCATGACTTTTAAAAAGAATGCTCATACTTTTGTTTGTAAAAATATTTTGCACTCTGGATCTGGACGTAGTGTATGCAATGTAAAAAAATGTTTTTGTGAGAGCCCAAGTGATCATAGTTCGCTATGATCTAGGCTCTGATACCAAGCTGTCACACCCTGGCTTTTGCGGAAGCGTGGGTTTGTTTGGTGTGACTTCTTAATACCATAGCTTAACCACAACAAAGCTATATGAAAGTAAAGCCGTGATAATCATCCATTACTTCAAGTTATAGAAACAAAATACCACAACATTGTTTTAAAGCGTTGACACATGCATCGAGTTTACAACACAACTAAATAAAATCTTGTTCGAAAGACACAACCACAGACATGAAATAAACACAGCTTAAGACTTGTGACTCGTCCAGGTAGAAGTCACAACCCCTAAACTTGGATGACATCACCCTTCTTACGCACCTTGAAAACATAGCATACCTTGCCAGATCCCTAATTCCCTGAAATACATGTAAGTTGAAAAATCAACAAAAAATGTTGAGTGAGTTCATGTGAAAGTGAGTATGAAAAACCTTTGTAAGTATAAAATCCCTGGTATGTAGCAAATAAGGAAATAAAGAGAACACCAATGGTTTGCAAGGCCATTGATATGTGTGAAGTGCGGTAGGAAGACTCAAACCTAGCAGATTTTTGCGTCGGGTACAAAGTCACCCCGAGGTCCGTTTTGTTGGGCCTGGAGTTGGGCTCGCTACACCCAGATAGATCTACCGCTACTGACCCTCGGTCCTACAATGAGGATTAATGGCCTCCAGTTTCAGCCTACCCACTCACATGATCTAAGTAGTAACCCTCCTTACGCTAACCATACCATGTAAAAAGTATTCGTAATCATAGTAACATGTATTTCACCCCCGAAGTATAAAACTGAAAACAGTTAAGAGAAAAGGGGGGACATGAACTCACAGAAGTGCATCTCGAAATAGTATCTCCCAGTCAACCTGCTGCGTGTCGACCTACACGTACTAACTTCTATTAGACGGACGACCGTGTCTTGGCTTAAGGTTTAAGTTTTTGGGAAATAGTTAGGCAACTATTTCGTATTTACACTTCTTAATTATTTATTAATTATATTCCTTCCCAAGGATGGGGGTTTTAATACATGTGCGTTTTTATAACTTCAAAAATATATTTTAAGTCTCACTTAGTAAAATATATTTTAACCCATTTGTCTAAAATATTCTATCTCCAAAATATACATATTTTTCCCAAAAATATTATATTTCATTCCATACAATTTCCCAAAATAATGCTTTTATCAAAGTACGCATTTAAGAATATTTTTCCGAAAATTCATAGGTTACATTTTTAGAGTTTGTGTGGTAATAATAACACCGGTGTAACTTAAATATTTATTCGTGAAGGCGTTGGTATTATTTTGGAGTCGTTACTTCTCAGTGTATTCGAGTTATATTATTTTTACTCTAAAAATAATATACATATAGTTCACAAAATAATCATACATTCACATAAGTGTTTTACCATAAAATATATATTCTAAATATATATCTAACAAGTTTTGTTTACGAAAATTCCACCTCCGACACTTGGTTATCATGTAATAAAAATCATGGCGAATTTTATTTGGAAAAACAAGTTAAAAGTATATTCATAACACTTGTCACAAAAATATTTCTAAGTGTCATTTTCTGGAAAAATTTCGCCAGAGTTTCCTCTGTAACTAGAGGTGGCCACGCTTACGAGCGTATCATTTTCTTTTAAAAATTCAACCAACAACTTTTCAACCATCAATATTCAATATTCAAACATCAACTAGTCAAAAATAAGTATAGATCGCAAACACATGAACTTGTAAGTCGTGTAAGATTATGTAGTAACCTTCCAGCATTTTTAGTAGACCTTTCTATCTTTAGAAATAAAATCGGTTTCTTGAAAAACTTTATTTTTAAAGAAAATGTAACTTTACAACTTCTAGTCCAAAAATTACGAAATTTATTCCTTTGTTAAACCTTTTGTAACACAAGTGTTTACACACTTGTTTGTTTGCAAAAATGCTTTTAGTTGTGTAAGATTCGGCTTTTAAATGAAATTTGCATCTTACACTTGGTTCTTCGAAAATACCACTTGTAGATCTTTAGATCTACTAGTTTAAAACTCTATTTTACAAGAAAAATCACTTTTACACAAGTTCATGTTCATGTGTGGAAGGGTTCATCATCTTGCTACTTTTACACTTAACATATTGCTAGTTCATGTTCTATGAACATGATCTAGCATGGTTAGATGACGATCCGTTCCACTACTAGCCACTAACAACATAGAATAATCATTTCTAAACAAGATTCACAAGATATACACCAATAGTTACTCTTTATCCATCAAGTTCATCTTTCATTCAAGACTTTATGTTTTGATCTTTAGTGTTCTTGATTTTTATCCGTTAAACCTCTTATTAACCACTTCAAACATGAAAAAGAGAGTGTTTAGAAGCACTTACAACTAGCTCAAGGCTAGGGAAGAATCAAAGCGAAAACAAGGTGGATAAAAGCAACGTAGTGAGGTTCTTGAGATTCCGAAAGCACCGGGTCTCCTCGTATGATCTCTTGCACCTTGGGATGTAAGTGGAATAGCAAGATCAAACTTGAATGATGGGTGGAGGATGGATGATGGTTTCGGCCGATTACACCAAGGAGAGAAGAGAGATGTTTTTTGTGAAGTGTTTAAGTGAATGAGAATGATAATCTTTCATGTAAATTTATAATCCATCATTCTCCATTATCCAACATATAATATGTTTATTAGATATAAGACAAGTATGATTAAAATAATCAAAAATGTGAGGGATGTGTCCCCTTGGGGGACCGTTCGGTTAGGGGGGGGGGGGGGTTATGGTTTGATTTCAACCAAATAGTTAAGTACTAGTTATGCTTAGTTAGGAATTCAAGTTAGTTACTAGTGTGTTATGTAATATAATGGGTGTTAGGGTGTTCGTGGACCCTAACTAGCTCAGAAAAGGAAAAAACAATGTCATTGACAATATTTTTATGTTCCGGGTAAAGTCCGGTTGTTCGGTTGGATATCAATCCGTTAAAGTGCTAAATAAGCATTTAGAGTGTCGTTAATATTATTTTTAGTGACACAATGAATTCCCGACACTTTGGAAAGTGTGTAGTATTATTTTCCCATGTTTTTGCACTTTACTAGTTAACTTAAATGCTGAGTTTTGTAATAAAGTGCAGGATTTTGTTGTTAGAGCATGTTTTAGGCACATCTGGTCACTATATCTATCGCCTAGTGACGCAGTTTTACAATCCTCACCTTTCTACACTCTCTACTAGTGTAGTAATCTATTCCGGGCTCATACTGGCCTCAGAGACAATGTCTGTCTAGTGTTGGCTCTGTCAGCATGTTTACTGGGTTATCCGTTTAGTGTGCTGACTGTGCTTTTGTGCATCAAGGTTGTCACTAATGTTTGTGTGTAAATAATAGAGTGACAGTATAAAATGTGATGCATGAGTATGTATGTATCAGAAATCAAGAAGCGGTTTAACCACAGTTGTAAGCAAGCACAGTAATTAAGCATTAATTAAATATTAATTAATTCGTACGGATACCTGGTTTGGTGAGGGTTGTCACACACCGTTAATAATCGGTATCCGCTACCGAGGATTGACGACTTATTAGAACAGTTGCAAGGATCGAGCTATTACTCCAAGATCGACCTTCGATCTGGATATCATCAGTTGAGGATTCAGGAGGAGAGCATACCAAAGACAGCGTTCAGGACTCGTTATGGGCACTATAAGTTTCTAGTCATGCCGTTAGGATTGATGAACACACCAGCAGTTTTTATGGATTTGATGAATCGCGTATACAAACCACATCTTGATAAATTTGTGATTGTGTTTATCGACGATATCTTGATATATTCGCGAACGAAAGAAGAGAATGAGCTACATCTGAGAACCATTCTGGAACTGTTGAAGAAGGAGAAGCTTTACAAGAAGTTCTCAAAATGTGAATTTTGGATCCGCGAGGTACAGTTCCTTGGTCATGTTGTGAACGAGAATGGTATTCACGTAGACTAGTCAAAGATCAAAGCAATCAAGAATTGGGAAGCGCCCAACACTCCGACCGAGGTACGACAGTTTCTGGGATTAGCGGGCTACTACCGAAGATTTATTGAGATTTTTTCCAAGATTGCTCGACCGCAATCTTCCCTTACGCAGAAAGACAAGAAGTTTGACTGGGGAGACAAACAAGAAGAAGCCTTTCAACTTCTTAAAGATAAGCTATGTGATGCGCTGATCTTGTCGCTGCCCGAAGGTACTAAAGATTTTTTAGTGTACTGTGATGCTTCGCGTCAAGGTTTGGGCTGCGTGCTGATGCAACGACATAAGGTCATTGCATATGCATCGTGACAGTTGAAGGTTCATGAAAAGAATTATACCACCCACGATCTTGAATTGGGCGCGGTGGTATTTGCTTTGAAGATCTGGAGGCACTACCTGTGTGGCACTCAGTGTACTATTTTCACAGACCATAAGAGCTTGCAACACATATTTAATCAGAAGGAGTTAAATATGCGTCAGTAACGATGGGTTGAGTTGCTGAATGATTATGACTGTGACATTAAGTACCACCCTGGAAAGGAGAATGTGGTAGCAGACGCCTTGAGCAGAAAGCAAAGAGTTAAAACCTTAAGGGTTCGAGCTTTGGAGATGACAATTCTGACGAATCTTACTACGTACATTCACGACGCCCAGCAAGAAGCATTGAAGGAAGAGAACCTTAAAGATGAACTTCTCAGAGGTATGGAGAAACAGTTGGTGCCAAACGAGGAAGGAACCTTATACTTCATGGGACGACTTTGGGTTCCGCTCTTTAGCGGAATTCGGGAAGTTATCTTTGATGAAGCCCACAAGTCAAGATACTTGATCTACCCAGGATCGAACAAAATGTATCAAGACTTGAGGGAATATTATTGGTGGCAAAATCTCAAGAACGACGTTGCTACTTATGTATAACAACCCTCCTAGAACCCTTAACGTGACCCTAAAACGTTCCTTATATACCCCATATGCGAGAAACGAGCCCGAATTACCCTCATACTTAGAAAAATCATGAAAAACAAAAATTATGGGTTTCTCGCGGGGTGCGACCAAGACCTCCTTGGTATCTCGCGGGGCGCGACTGGCCTTGTGTGACGGACAAGGCATTGCGCCACGTGTCCGGTGAGTCAGCATAGCTAGGCCAATGACTGCCCAAAGCTATAAACGACACGCACTCTCTCGCGGGCCGCGAGAGAGTTAGTCTTAGTCTTCACAGGCCACGAGCCACCATAGATCAGGCCTATAAATTGAGGTGAACCGTTCATTTTACAATTCGTTCAAAATCGATTTCTCTCTCAAATTTCTGAATAGTAGAAATTATACCCAGGCATAATACCCACTATAAAGCGAAGCTCATCCTCGTTGTAAGTACTATAACCCTGCTATTACCCTACACGATCGATTTAGGGCTCCGTAACGCATGTCAAGGCTCTGCCTGACTCAGTCGTTGGAGTTCTTACTCGTGTTACACCCGATTGATCTAGGACTCCGTAATGCATGTCAAGGCTCTGCCTGACTCAGTAATTGGAGTTCTGTCACGAGTTGTACGGTTAATGTGATTTGGGTTATTTTACCAACACATGTGCATTGTTAAATTTTAATAGATAATAACCAGGAGAATCACCAGGAAGCTATAGTAGTATCACCTACCTCAACAATGTGAGTACATTCTCTTTTATAAACACTTTTTGTGAGTCAAACCATTTTACCAAAACCTCAAATGTTTTCAAATACAATTACAGTGATTAAGTCTTTGTAATTCTACAATTGTTGCTAGTATTATGGGGTTTACATACAATACTTGATAACCTTCACAATTGGGCACATGTATCAAATGTGTGATATGACCATAGTCACAGATTTGTCGAGTGACACGTACTTACCGAGTAATTGTGTAGATATAAACATTGTAATCGACCTTAATACTGTAATGTGTGAACAACTGATGCTTTACCAAAATAGAATGTACTTGCCAGTATTTCTTGCTGATAAAATGTTTTTAAAACGCGTTTCAGGTAACACAATGTGAAAGCCAATAGAAGCCAGCTGGAGAGCACTGAAGGCTTGGAAAAGTGGCTATAAAAGTTACCTAAATAAAAAGGAGTTTTTGTTTTCAATAATTAGGGTTCATCCCTATAAATGCAATGTCAAATGAACTTGGGTTTTACCCCAATGATTTATTATTATAATAAGTTTGGTGTTTAACTCTGATAAAAATATTTCCTAACTACGGTCCTAATGTATTCCGCTGCCAAATTAATAAACACCGATACCACTGATCTGGATCTCGCGACACCCGCTCCTTGGGTAGGGGTCGGGGGTTGCGACAGAGGGTGGTATCAGAGCTACAGACACTGGTTTAAGCCAAAGAAGTGTTCTGCTGACACTTAAAATTTTGTGTTAGGAAATAACTTACGTCTAAATATTGTTTTGTGTTATTTGACTATTTGTTAGTTTACAGTATGAGTGAGCAAGGAACTTCGGACGCTTATCGTCACTTAGATAGTTCACCAAAAGATGAGGAAACATCATCTCAACCTAATCCCTCAGGATACTCAGTCGATACTGAGGAAGGGATGTTTATATTTAAGGCACAGTCTGAGGAACCCTTTACTACTAAAAAGAGAGGTTGGTTTAATAGAGTAGCACATGAGAGAAGAAAGAGAATGAAAAAGTTGCAACAACAGAGGGCAATAGTTAGAGCTAATAGGGAAGCAAATGCACAAACTTAGGAAACAGTCAATAGGCCACCTTGGGAAGAGGAACTAGATAGACAGCTGGCAGACTTCCATATGTTAGCCACTACAGCAGTAGACGCTAACCTAAACCAAATAGTGGAACCGCCACTGTTACCTTTATTTCCAGACCAACAAATGTTAGAACCCGACCGAGAAAACCAATTCCCGATACCTGCATTTGACCCCAATGAGTTACCTAGAATCCCAACCCCAAACCCTTTACAATATGATCCATGGTTTGACGACAATAGGTCATACTCGACTCTATATACTCCCAAAGAACCAATGCCTTTAGAACGTGATCCGTGGTGGGATGACGATAGAACATTTTTTGAAATGAATAGCGCAGACCCTCACGAGGAACTCGTACCTCATCCTGACCCAGTAAACCCACCAATGAGTCAAGAATGTGTGCAGGAACTCCATCAGTATGGAGAAAATTTAGTAAATGAAGGGAATAGAATTCAAGAGATAGGAGAGAAACTAGTTTGGAAATATGATGAACGGGAAATGCAGTACTGGATAAACGGAACCTAGAAAATGACTAGATATATGTGTAATTTTGTATTTTGATAAAACAAATCTATAGATAGACTAAAATAGATACGGATGCATAACTACTAGTATATTTGATTTCCAGTTGTAGTTTGTAAGTGACGCATATATATAGAAAGAGTAAAAGTCGTAATGATCGACGTTTTTGATCAAATTGTTTGTGTGATTGTGTATAAATATTTGTGTCAAATTTATTCTGTGATAATTAATACTTGCTAAATATTCACAATTCAAATAGACAACGAAGTAAATCAGGAAAACCAGAATAATGAGAATAACGGAAACCAAATAGATAACAGTGCCATCCAACATATAGTAGCACAAGGATATATAGATGCTATGCCTTATATTATCAAGACTATTAAAGAAGCAGAAAATAATAAATCTGCAAATAGAAGTAAACGTCAACACACTGAACCAAGTCACAGTGTGAACGATAATAACGGACCTATAATCCAAGCTCCAATTCCTAAAAGAAAAAGAACCGCTTCTTACGGTTGTTCTTATAAAGAATTCTTGGCCTGCAAACCAATAGAGTTCTCAGGCAATGAAGGAGCCATTGCAGCCTTACGTTGGATAGAAAAGACAAAAGCAGTCATAAAATAAGTAAATGTGCAGATGAAGATAAAATTATGTTTGCTTCTAATCTTTTAAAAAATGCAGCCTTAGAATTGCGGAATACTATTCTCCAGTCTAGGGGATGTGACAGAGTTTATAATATGGAATGGACTAACTTTAAGGAGATAGTCGAAAGAAAATTATGTCCTCCTAATGAGAAGGAACAAATCGCCAATAAGTTCCTAAATTTTAGAATGACTGGAATAGACTGCAAAGGTTACACTACCATATTCTTCGAATATGCTAGGATAGTGCCAACCTTAGCCTCACCTGAACTAGTGTTAATCTCCCGTTATATTTGGGGATTAATTAGTGAGATTTGACATGTAGTCAATGCAGCTAGACCGCAAACCATAGAAGAAGTAGTAGAACTAGCCAATAACCTGACAGATGAATTGATACGTACTCAAGAGGAAAACCAGAGAAAGAACCTAGCTCAAAAGCTTACCCAGGAATTTCGTTTTGGTAATTCCTATCGTGGAAAAGGAACAGGTTCTTCTGCACCCTAGTGTAAGTTTTGTAAAAAGAAGCACTCGGGAAAGTGTGTTGTGTCCTGCAACTTTTACAAGTACTCAGGACATAAGGAAGAAGATTGTAGGAGAAAGGCTAATGCCAGGATATGCTACAATTGTGGAGAGGCTGGTTATATTAAACCGAACTGTCCGAAACTAGCTCTAGCCACAACCAACAAGGCTAAGACAACCGAAGCTCCTAAGAAAAATGCCAAAGCATTTGTTCTGATAGCTGAGGAAGCCAAGATGATTCCGGATGTGATTGCTGGTACGTTCTTAGTTAATAATATATTTGCCAAAGTATTGTTTGACTCTGGTGCAAACCAAAGTTTTATCAATACTTCTTTCTACAAATTTCTCGACCAACCCTTAGCCAAACTCCAACAAGATTGTCTGGTAGAGACAGCAAACGGAGAATCCGTTAAGATTAGTGAAATCTTGCAGGGAGCAAGAATAGAAATCCTAAACCATCATTTCTTTGCTAACATTTATCCAATGAATCTAGCCGGATTCGATGTTGTACTAGGAATGGATTAGTTGGTAGCCAATCGTGCTAGTATATTATGTGATCAAAAGTCAGTACAAGTAAGTACACCAAGTGGTAAAAAGATCACAATCAAAGGAGATAAGCCAACCAGATCGACAAAATTCATCTCTGTGATGAAAGCCACAAGTTATGAAAGGAAGAGAGGAATAGTATATATGATTTTTGTAATCATTAATACTAAAGGAAAAGAATTAAAATATATTCCTATAATATCTAAATTCTCAGACGTCTTTCTAGAAGAGTTACCTGGATTACCGCCTGATAGAGAGGTTGAATTTAGGATTCACCTAATACCAGGGACGACACCGATTGCCAAAGCACCATATCGATTAGCACCAACGGAGATGCAGGAACTGAAGAAACAATTAGACGAACTTCTTGACAAAATTTTTATACAACCAAGTTCATCACCGTGGGGAGCACCGGTGTTGTTTGCTAAGAAGAAAGATGGATCGATGCGTATGTGCATTGATTACCGAGACTTGAACAAGGTTACGATTAAGAATCGGTACCCACTACCGAGAATCAATGATCTGTTCGATCAACTTCAAGGAGCTCGATTCTTTTCTAAGATCAATTTACGCTCAGGATATCATCAAATGAAAGTACAGGAAGAGGATATTCCTAAAACTTCTTTCAGAACTAGGTACGGTCATTATGAATTTACCGTCATGCCATTTGGTTTAACCAATGCTCCAGCCGCATTTATGGACATGATGAACAGGATATGTAAACCATACCTAGACAAATTCATAATTGTCTTTATAGATGATATTCTAATTTACTCTAAGAGTAAAGAGGAACATGCAGCGCATCTGCATACACTTCTGACATTGTTGAGAAAGAGAAGCTTTATGCTAAATTCTCAAAATGTGAATTTTGGTTACAAGAAGTGCAATTCCTTGGACATCTGGTTAATCATGAAGGAATTCATGTGGATCCCACAAAGATCGAGGCGATTACTAAGTGGAAAATCCCTGAGTCGCCAACGGAAGTAAGAAGTTTTCTTGGACTGGCAGGATATTATAGATGATTTATCCGAGATTTCTCTAGAATAGCCATTCCATTAACCAAACTGACCTGCAAATCAGTTAAGTTTAAATGGGGACCGAAACAGGAAGAAGCTTTTAAAATTCTTAAGCAAAGGTTAACCAACGCACCCATACTCGCATTACCAGAAGGAACTGAAGACTTTATAGTCTATTGTGATGCGTCTAAATTAGGATTTGGATGTGTGTTGATGCAACGTCAAAAGGTTATAGCTTATGCCTCTAGACAACTTAAGAAACATGAAGAGAATTATACAACCCATGATCTAGAATTAGGAGCCATAATTTTTGCCCTTAAGATTTGGAGACACTATTTATATGGAAATAAATTTGTTGTCTTCACGGATCATAAGAGTTTAAGATACATTTTTGGGTAAAAAGAATTAAATACGAGACAGAGACGTTGGATGGAAATTCCTAGTGATTATGATTGTGATATCCAGTACCATGCTGGGAAAGCTATTTTATTAGCTGATGCTTTAAGTCGAAAGTATCATGAAAAGCCGAAACGAGTACGTTCTCTCAGAGTAAATCTACAAGTAGATTTAAACGAGCAAATTAGAAAGGTACAGGAAACAGAAATAAAGGACGATGCTGAAAGTTTAAAAGGAATGATTAAGGAGTTAGAACAAGGAACAAATGGAATTTAGAAGTTCCACAAGAAAAGGATGTGGATACCTAAACAAGGAAACCTACGCCACAAAATTCTTGAAGAAGCCCATAAGTCTAAGTATACGATACATCCCGGAAGTGATAAGATGTATCAAGATCTAAGAAATAATTTCTGGTGGATAGGAATGAAAAAGCATATAGCAAACTACGTTGCTAAATGTCTAACTTGTTCACAAGTTAAAGCTGAGCATCAAAAACCCTCCGGGTTATTGCAACAGTTAGAGATGCCAATATAGAAATGGGAATTGATAACAATGGACTTTGTTACCAAATTACCCAACACAAGAAAAGGAAATGATACAATCTAGGTGATTGTAAACAGATCGACCAAATCTGCTCATTTCTTACCAATGAAGGAAACTTTCAGTATGGAACAGTTAGCCAGGTATGTTGGACCTTTTGAGATTATTAGAAGAATAGGACCTGTAGCCTATCAGCTACAACTGCTAGAGGAAATGGCAGGAATACATGATGTGTTTTATGTATGTAATCTCAAAAAGTGTTTAGCAGACGGATCATTAATGATACCTCTTAAGGACATATAGGTAAATGAGAAACTTAAGTTTATCGAGAAACCCATTCAGATTGAAGATAGAAAGATCAAGAATCTCAAACACAATAGACTAGTTCTGGTCAAAGTGAAAAGGGATTCCAAGAGAGGACCAAAATACACTTGGGAACTCGAGTCAGAGATGAAGAATAAATACCCACACCTATTCCAGCAGATCTCGAGGACGAGATCTAAAACAAGGTGGGGAGGATATAAAACCCTCCTAGAACCCTTAACGTGACCCTAAAACGTTCCTTATATACCCCGTATGCGATAAACGAGCCTGAATTATAGGTTTCTCGCGGGGCGCGGCCAAGACCTCCTTAGTCTCTCACGGGGCGCGACTGGCCTTGTGTGGCGGACAAGGCATTGTGCCACGTGTCCGGTGAGTCAGCATAGCTAGGCCAATGACTGGCCAAAGCTATAAACGACACACACTCTCTCGCGGGCTGCAAGAGAGTTAGTCTTGGTCTTCGCGGGCCGTGAGCCGCCATAGATCAGGCCTATAAATTGAGGTGAACGGCTCATTTGACAATTCGTTCAAAATCGATTTCTCTCTCAAATTTCTGAATAGTATAAATTATACACGGGCATAATACCCACTATAAAGCGAAGCTCTGCCTCGTTGTAAGTACTATAACCCTGCTATTACCTTACACGATCGATTTAGGGCTCCGTAACGCATGTCAAGGCTCTGCCTGACTCAGTAGTTGGAGTTCTGTCTCGTGTTACACCCGATTGATCTAGGACTCCGTAATGCCTGTCAAGGCTCTGCCTGACTCAATCATTGGAGTTCTGTCTTGAGTTGTATGGTTAATGTGACTTTGGTTATTTTACTAACACGTGTGCAATGTTTAATTTTAATAGATAATAACCAGGAGAATCACCAGGAAGCTATAGTAGTATCACCTAAGTCAACAATGTGAGTACATTATCTTTTATAAACACTTTTTGTGAGTTAAATCGTTTTACCAAAACCTCAAATGATTTCAAATACAATTACAGTGATTAAGTCTGTAATTCTACAATTGCTGCCAGTATTATGGGGTTTGTATACAGTACTTGATAACCTTCACAATTGGGCATGGATATCCAATGTGTGATATGACCATAGTCACAGATCCATCGAGTGACACGTACTGACCGAGTAATTGTGTAGATATAAACATTGTAATCGCCCTTAATACTGTAATGTGTAAACAACTGATGGTTTACCAAAATGGAATGTACTTGCCAGTATTTCTTGCTGATAAAATAATTTTAAAACGCGTTTCAGGCAACACAATGTGAAAGCCAATAGAAGCCAGCTGGAGAGCACTGAAGGATTGGAAAAGTGGCTATAAAAGTTACCTAAATAAAAAGGAGTTTTTGTTTTCAATAATTAGGGTTTATCCCTATAAATGTAATGTCAAATGAACTTGGGTTTTACCCCAATGATTTATTATTATAAAAAGTTTGGTGTTTAACTCTGATAAAAATATTTGCTAACTACGGTCCTGAGTATCAGAAACCGTCAGGTTTGTTGTAGCAACCAGAGATCCCCGTATGGAAATGGGAGCAAATATCGATGGATTTTATAACTAAATTACCCAAGACCCCAAGAGGCCATGATATGATATGGGTAATAGTTGATCGATTGACCAAGTCTGCGTATTTCCTGCCGATAAAGGAGAAGGATAGTACTGGAAAGCTTGCCGAATTGTATCTAAAGGAAATAGTGGCACGTCATGGAGTGCCTACTTCAATTATTTCCGACAGAGATGGATGCTTTGTATCAAGAATCTGGCAATCTTTTTAGGAGGCCTTTAGATCTCAACTGGATCTAAGCACAACCTTCCATCTGCAAACCGATGGCCAAAGCGAACGGACTATCCAAACCCTTGAAGATATGCTCTATGTGTGCATTATGGATTTAGGCAGCAACTGCGATACTCACCTACCCTTGGTGGAGTTCTCCTCTAATAACAGTTATTACACAAGCATTAAAGCCACTCCGTTTGAAGCTCTGTATGGTCGCAAATGTCGCTCACCTATGTGTTAGGCAAAAGCTGGTGACAAATAGCTAATTGGCCCTGAACTAGTCCAAGAAAAGACTGACAAGATCTTTCAGATCCGAGTCCGGATCAAAGAGGCTCGTGATCGACAGAAAAACTACGCCGATCGAAGACGGAAACCATTAGCTTTCGAGGTAGGAGACATGGTTCTGTTGAAAGTCTCGCCTTGGAAGGGTGTAGCAAGGTTCGGGAAACATGGAAAGTTGAACCCACGATATATTGGTCCATTCAAGATTTTGGAGAAAATCGGTACCGTGGCATACAAGTTGGAATTACCGATGGAACTAAATGGTGTACATGATACGTTCCATGTGCCAAACCTCAAAAAGAGTCCAACCTAGGAAACCGTTGTCATCCCCACGGATGAAATTCATATTGACGATAAGCTCTAATTCACAGAAGAACCTGTTGAAGTGATGGACTGGAAGGTCCAGAAAACGAGGAGAAGTCGTATATAACTGGTTAAAGTACGTTGGAACTCTAAACACGGGCCCGAGTATAATTGGGAATGCGAGGACCAGTTCAAAGCCAAGTACCCCCACTTGTTCGAGGGAGCTCCCGCGAGAGATAACTCAGCATGAATTTCGGGACGAAATTCTTTTAACGGGGGTAGACTGTGACAACTGGCCCAAAACCGGTAATTTCCGTACTATTTTAATTAATATTTGTTACTTGCATTTATGTGTTTACACGTCAACATTATGTGCTTATTTGATATGCAATTAAATTCATGCATGTTTCATATATTAACTATTACATCATACTATACTTTAGGCGTTGCGTCGAATTGATTAGTAAGCTCACCGGTTAGACAAGCTGCGTCAGCATGTCTGCAGAAAACAATCAAACAATAGATTTAGGACTTAGAAGTAGGTCCAATATCAAGAATACATTGAACACTAAGTAGGTGAACAAAGGTTAATATAAACACTTTCCGGAAGCTAAAACCGACACTAAAAAGTATCCGAAACGCACTTTAAATGCAGAAATTCAACAAAAACAGTAAATAAACACTAAATTAACATTAAAAATAGTTTTTAATCATCCATAATAACTTGTAAAGTTTCGGGAATGAAAACTGTCACAAAAGGGTACTTCATACCTTCTAAATTGCACATTTTAACCCTTTAACGAACCGAAAACCGAACAATTAACCGGACATTACCAGAAACACCAAAAATGAACTTGAAACATTAATTTAGTGTTACTTAGATAGTATTGGTCATAAAACACATTAAAATCCCTAAAAACACTTAAACACACTTAACCTAACCTTAAACCCCTAAATTACATCTTAAACCTTCAACTTTCAAATTTTACACTTTACCCCCCCCCCCCCTCATCAAAATCCGGCCCATGTAGGACCCACATGTCCCCATGCTTACTTGAATGTTGAGTGGTCAAAGATGCTTTAATTCTTGATCCTTTGGTTATTTATTTGGTGGAAAATTATAAGATAACCTAGTAGACTAAGAAACTTATCATAACACATTTCACAATTTCAAACACATCTCATTTCCTCTCTTCCTCTCACCTCACGGCCACACCCTTAGCAACATCATGTGTAAGCTTGTTAGAAGCTTAGATCTAACAAGTTTAAGCATGGATCTTGAAAGATCCATGATGAAACTTGATGATGAGCATAAAGATCTTTAAAATGAACTTAAAAATGGTTTTAGAATATGTTTTTCATGGTTTTGAAACCCTAAAACTCATGGATCGTTTACTTAGTAAGTTAAAGTTTCATGAAAAGTATGTTTAAATTTAACAAGAACACTTGTTTTTGGAAGATCCTTGTATGTAAAGTGTAGATCTAAAAGACTACACATTTTTAACAAAATTCAAGTTCATCATAAGGTTTTTCATAGTAATTTTAGTGTATGTTACTTGTGAAATTGTTGGAAATTGAATTTGATGATGAAAAGAAAATAAACATATGTTTTAAAAACATGAGAAATCTCCATTTTTAGGGGAAACTATGTCAAAATTTTTACACTTAGAAAAATAAAATTTTTGGTGAAACTTATTCCCCAAAAATTCACTTAAAAATATTTATAAAGGTTTCCTAATTTTTATACAAAAATTACAAGTTAAGAAATAAGGATTTCTTCAAGTATAAAAACAATATTAAGTATGTATATTTTTAGGGAAAAATATATACATTCAGTGGTCACAAGATTATGTGCTAAGTGTATATTATGTGTATTATATGTATCAGTGATGTTAGGAACTTGAAAAAAACATTAAATACTCCCAAGGAGTATACTACAAGAATACACATACAAATACTTAAGAAATACACAATGATACAAGTATACAAAATTACATATAAAAATGATACATGGACAAATACAAAATATATATCAATATACATATATTTTCTACAAAATTAAGGACTTGGACAATTATTGAACTTATTGGATAATTTTATATATTCATGGACTTATACAAAAATTATTACAAGTGATGGAAGGATTATAAAAATGTGACAAGTGACAAAAGTAAGTAAATATATATATATATATATATATATATATATATATATCCAATAAACCTTAAAAATATTATTATTTTTAAGAAGTAAAATTCCGGAAAATAATGAAAATCAAAGTATTGATTTTTAGTTAATTAATACAAATATACAAGTATTTACACTTAAAATACAAGTATACTTACACCCAAAAATAATATTGGAAATATTATTTAATAAATTACTTATATTTATTTTTGACAAATAATATAAGTGACATATATTTTGTAAAAGTTAAAAATATATTATTTTTAACATGTAACATTCTCAAAATCCTACTTATATATATATTTGGGATAAAAATATATAACAAATACAATATTAAATATAATGTGACATACATATACAAATGGTACAAAAAACAATACATGTAAGACACCTTAAATCCAAATAGTAACTTGTACTTAGGGATTTACAAGTTAGGTGATTAACATACTTAGAACGTCTATTGGTCACGACATTTAAGTAGCAGAAGCCGGTGTAGCTAGACGCTCAAGACACAAAGCAGTGAGTTCATGTCCCCACTTTTTAAACGTTTTTACTGTTTTCTAAACTTTGGGGAAAATACATGTACAAATTGGTATGTTTAAAACAAAGGAATCATACGTAGATCACGTCACGAATAGGGTATACGTAAGCACCAGCAATCTTGTTTAGACCGAAAGAACAAGGGTTAAATCTAACAGGTCTGGGCAGCCTCACTCTTTTGACAACACATAGTCATGGAGTGTCTTGGGTCACAGTCGTAGGGTAAACGATGTTAAAAATCGCCTAGGTTTGGATGCTTCCTATGTCGTCACATATGTTAGTGGCCTTGCAAACCATTGGCAATCTCGATTCCATTTCATTACAACTTACAAACTTACATTTTACAGTTACATACCATGCTTTTACACAAATTACAAATGTTACATTTTACAAAATCTGCATGAATTCACATAAACTTTTGTTGATGATTTTTAAACTTACATTTATTTCAGGGAATTAATGGAAAATGCTCGTTGGCTTCTTTTCAAGATGTTTAGTGTCTAACCTCCGTTGCTATCTTTTGTGGATTTGTTTACTATATCCCACCTTCTGTGGTGATATAGGAAACAAAACCTAGATCTTTGTTATGAAATGGTGTTGTGAACTTTCAAACAATTATCTTTTATTTTTTATGTAAACTTTAAGCTAAATTTCGTATTTTTGGATAATTTAACTTTGAATGGCAGTATGGAGTTGTTTTATTTCATGTAGCATGTTTACTTATTGTATGCAATGAGAACCACTCAGATCACACCTCGTGCTTCCGCCTTTGAAAGGGGTGTGACAGAAATTATGCTAGAATGTAGAAAACACCAAAAATGGTATGTAAGTGGTGTGTCATACGCCCACGTGCATACCATACGTCGGGCCTAAAGACCATGCACCCATAACCGATATTATATGCCGATTATACGCTAATTTAAGAAGGACAATGCATGGTACATTGGTACTATTTTTTTCCAAATTATCGTTTGGGGTTGAATTTATTTACACAATAATCTTATTTAGTGTTGCTAATATTGTAATTAACATATACATTAAGGTAAAATACCACTAATGGAAGGTTGATCATGATCAAGTTTTTGACGGAAATCATTAAACAATCTTTTTTGTTAATGCTAGTGATCAGTGTAACAACTCTCAAAAAGATCCCACAAAAACCCATAATCGAAACCCCGAACTAAAGAAATCCAGAACGAAAAGAGTTTAAAAAAATTGTTCCTTGTCGCGTGGCACGAGAAAGGCTTTGAAGCTCGTCGCGTGGCGCCACAGAGTGAGATTCACCGAAGGCCACGTGTCACCACATGGCAAGCCTACGTGGCTGACTCAT
This sequence comes from Helianthus tuberosus, assembly GCA_030545235.1. Classification (NCBI taxonomy): domain Eukaryota; kingdom Viridiplantae; phylum Streptophyta; class Magnoliopsida; order Asterales; family Asteraceae; genus Helianthus; species Helianthus tuberosus. Next base: position 105,773,008 of record CM060443.1, read on the forward strand.
GACTCCTATGCCCTAGCATTCCTCTTCGTGTGACGCGACCAGCCTTTTTTATTTCATCGCGTGGCGCGAGGAGCACCAGATTCCATCTGGATAAACATGGCTTCCTCGCGTGATGCGACGGGGAAACCACGTCTCGTTGCGTGGCATGACGACGTCAAAAATTAGGTATAAACATGGCTTTCCTCTTCACAATGCACAAATCGATTTCGCAAAATCGAATTCTAAGCCTTCATGTCTAAATTACCGTGTACGAAACCCTAATCGCTGAAACGATACCCTGTCCGATTGATCCGAAACCCTAGCAACGAAAAGGTGAAGTTTTGCCTGAATAAGGTAAGACTTTATACGTTGCAGTTTTGATCTCTTGATTATCGTTGAAGTTTGATTTGGTTTCTTACACTAATACGTGTTACATTGGGCGTTTATCTAGGAACCAGGACTTAAACCTGGGAGGTTTAAAAACCCTAAATTCTGCAATGTGAGTCATTCTCTTTTATCAAATGCTTTCAAAACCCTAAATGCTTTCCAGTTATTACTTATATTACAGTGATTAAGTGTTTTTAAAACGCGTTTCAAGTGATTTACAGTGAAGAGAAAGAAAAAGTGCTACGAGGCACTAAAGCTTAAATAAGTGGCTATGTAACCTAAATAAAACGTGTTTTGTAATTAAGGGTTTATCCCCATGAAAATCCTTTATATAAATTTGGGTTTTATCCCACAGATTATGAAATAAAAACTACAGTGTTCGAAAACTTTTATAATTTTCCTGACACCCGGTCCCGATAAACTTCCCGCTGCAATAATTTTAATAAACTCCGGTACCACTTGTGCTATTCACGGCTCCCTTTCAGGGTAGGATTGGGGTTAGGGTTGTTACAATCAATGTGAAATATTTAAGTGATCTTGTTATGTTTTAGTACCACATTATAACCTTTATATATTTAGGAAGAGGATAATAAGAAAGTTAGATATAAGTGAGATAACAAAAAAAAAAAATTAGAAAAAAGTCTAAATAACACACAATTTTTTTTCCTTAAAAAAAGTAGCACTGCACATTATATGTTGCACATACAATTTAGTCTTAAGATTTAGGTTTTGGATTTATTTTAGCTTTTAGGGTTAGGTTTTTTGGGGGTTTACGTTTAGAGTTTAGTTTTAATGGTCTATAGAGGGTCGATCACAACCCCCACACAACTAAAATCCAAGTTTAGTTGGATCAATCTAATTGTTGTGTTGTTTGCAGTATCAGGTAACTCCCCTCTAGTAAATATGTGTGTACACACAAACTTTTGATAAACAAATCAAGAAAAGTAATATTTGATATTCCTTTATGTTAATTAAAGTTGTTTAAGTTTGAAAATATGTCTAAAGTAATTATTCAATTTACTAAATTAGACTAAACACATGTTTGAACTTTTTTATAAAGACAACACAAATGAACATACTCGGTTTTCAAAGTCATTATTTTACCCCTTGGTGTGTCAAAATTTTACTTGAGTTTTACTTCTTTTCTTGAGTAATGCAAATATAACAAATTAGAAAAATAATTAATTAGTGTATTGATTATGAGCCATGCACTCATGCTCAGAGAAGTACACACCAATGATACTAAGTTGACTATACGGAAGTCAACAGTTGTAAATAGAGACATACAAGACTTCAATGGCAAAGATGGATTACGTAAAGATTAAATTATGTAAACCTCAATTGACATAGATGGCGTGAGTTTAATACATGTGATGTAAGTTTGTAATTTTTGGAGTTTCAAATTTCTTGCTAGCCTGACATAGTTTCGTCATTTCAAAAAGAAAAAGTCTTCAAAGACAGTGGCGAAGCTTGATCCAAATGACAGGGGGTCGAAAATGTATATACCAAAAAAATTCTATAGAATCGGGGGGTCGAAAACTTATATACCAAAAAATTTCTATACGAAAACTACATATATAACACTATTGAGCGAAAAGTTCAGGGGTCGGGCGCCCCTCCCCGACCCCTTCTATACTTTGCCACTGTTCAAAGGCAAAGATGGGTACATAATGAAAAATAACTCTGATCGGGGACGGAAACTCACCTATATCAATACAAATCATTGTTTTCTGTATGGTGGTATCTCTCAACTCTCAACATTCTTATACTTCGTTTTCTAATTTATATATATTTTGTTAGAAATGTTTCCCTAGCTTTGTTTGGAATGGCTAATTTCTTTTTAATTCTCGTCGTTTGTAGGACTTAAACCTAAGACCTTGCTCTTCCAATATGTTTAAAGGATTTGCATTTCCCAATGGAACACCATCCCATTGGTTTAATGTTTCCCTAGTAGGGCTGCATATGGCACCATTTTCACACAACGGCCCCATAGTGCCCGGGCACAACCCCCCGCGGGACGCTATAGGCTCGAACTTTTTATGGCCTTGATGAGTATAACGACGCTACACTAAGGTTTTTTTGTCTCTCTCTCACACACACACATATATATATATATATATATAGAGAGAGAGAGAAGATCATGCGAGAACCACCTCTTATTGCGAGAGCCGCGAGAACCAATGTGAACACAATCAAAAATGCCTAAAAATAGCTAAAAATCACACAAATTTTTTTTTTTTAATATTTTTTATATAAAAATCGCTACTTTTCGAAGCCAAAAAAAAAATTAAATTTTTTTGTTTTAAAAAAAAAAAAAAAATTTTTGCCACTAAAAGTAGCGATTTGAGCATAAAAATATTAAAAAAAATAAAAAAAATTTACATTTTTTTTTGATTTTTTTAGATTTATTTAGGTTTTTTGGGGGTTTAGTTTTTAGCATTTTAGCTGGGTGGGGGGGTTTAGGTTTTTTTGGTGGGGGGAGGGGGTGGGGGTTAGGTTTTTTTTAGCTATTTTAGGTTGTGTTCACATTGGTTCTCGCGGTTCTCGCAATAAATGGAGTTCTCGCATGAGCCCCTCCCTATATATATATATATATATATATATATATATATATATATAGCTAGGGCCTAGGAGTTAGCTGCAAAGTCCAGATTTCTTAGAAAAGTGTAGAAAGTCATAAAACACCAAATGTCAACCATAAAACACACACAAATAACAAAATGAAGATTACTAAAACATCATATATGTGGGTTGTGTTTTGTGTTTTGGATAATAACGATCTGATTATTAAATGACAAACATTATTGTGTTTTATGTTTATTTATGGATTATTAGGGTTTGAATATGGTGTTTAGTAGTTTTCACTCTGTTATTTTTAGGTTTTAGACGTGTTTTATGACTGAAATTATATTGTTTTATGATTTTTTTACACTTTCTAGAAAATTTTGAGATTTGTTGCCGAACCCCACCCATATATATACACACACATAATTGAAGGGGTTAACCATTATACACTCAAGTTATATAACCTTCATTTCTTATACATTTGTCACATGTTGTATAACCTTAAATCATAAAGGGTTATAAGGGTTACCGGTACCCATGGCCTAACAAAGATTATTAAAAGTAGTAAAGAAATTAATAATAAGCAATGAACCTCTACCTTCTTAAGGTAACACGTTATGCAAATATCTAAAAGCCACCAAACGGAGATAAATATATAGAGTACGGAAGTTCATATAATGTACTAAGACAACCATAAAAATATATGGAACACTGAAGTTCATATATTCTAATAGATTTACACTCTTTATTCATATATTCTATATAATATAGAGTAACAAATACAGAAAACAACAGAAATACTACTACATTATAATCTCTATAGCAGAAAAAGATTTATAAAAAGTAAAGTACAACCTCTATATTTAAAGGCTTATGTCGACCATCTATATTATTATTGTGAGTATGTAGGAAAGAGAAAAAAATAATAAAATAAGTATAAAAGACTCCAAATAATGTTATTCTCTCCTTCAAACTCATAAATTTTATTTTTATTATTATAATATATTTCTTTTAATATTAATAACTAATATATAAATATCACTTATCTTTATCCTTATCTTTATCTAAGATTAATCAATAACTTTAATTAATGTCACATGGCATTTATCTTTTAATAATATTATATTATTAATATCTAAATCAAATATCTAATAAATTATTAATATATCTTGAACTAATATAAAAAGAATTAATTCATAAATATTAAACTAATCAAAAAATAAAAAATAAATTGAAAAGATATCGTGTATTATGCAGATAATATATAAGTACTTAACCATTAACTAGAGTTTACTCTATTAATATATAATATATAATAGTTTATTCAAGTTTTACAAAAATAAAATTTTTAACTTTTTTTTTTTAATTTTGTACCTAATGTATAGTTTTTTTTTTCTTTTTTCATTCTAACCCAAAACTTTTCTTCTTTTACAATTTAGATCCTTTGTTTTTTTTTACTTTTAATTCAAAGATTTTCATCTTTTGCAATTTAATCCTAACTCTTTTTTATTTTTCAATTTTGGTCCACCACACATTTCATCTTTCCCTATTTTTTCGTTTCGTTCAAAATTTTGTGAGTTAACGCACCGCAACGCTCGTATGAGGTTCAACATTTTTTTGTATATTTTTCCCGTTTGAATGGCTCATTGCAAAGCGCGAGTCCTGGATTGACTTAGTTATTTTTTCTATGTTTTACGTTTCAGTATAATTTCTCTGCAACGAGCGTGCGTGATTCAAAGATTTTACGCCTGCTTTTCGCGCAACGTTGTTTTTTTCCGTTTTTATTTATTTTGTGTTTACGAGCTTTTCCGGTGTTGGTTGTCGCTGACAGTACTATAGCATTGGTACTACTTGACACACTTTTACGACAACTGCTGCAACGCAGAGGCTTAATACTAGTGTGAGTATAATAGAGTTAGAGATAAAGAGTTGAATGTGAAAGGTTTTTAAAAAGTAAATAAAATATAAAGGAAAATATGATTTTTAACTGAATTATATATGAGTTAGAGATGGAGAGATGAAGTCTCCAATGTGAATCCTTTAACACAACGATAATATTGAAATGGTATATATTTAACCTCCGTCCTTATGATGTATATATTAACTTTTTGGTGAGACAAACTTTATTTAATTGTAATCTATTCCCACTATATCTATGTTATAATCAGGGTCGTTTCTGAGAATGGGAAAAGAATTTTGGGCTTCGTGCGAGAAAAAAACATTAGCCCCCCCACCCTAATGTTTTCAAACTTAAAAAATGTTGTAAAGAAAGAGAATATTTAAAAATACTATTGTTGCTTAGTTTATAAACATACAAACTTGTTTCATAAAGCACAATTAATATTTATTGCATGAATCAATTGATTTATTTGATTGGTCAAATCTGATTAAATTTGTTGTAGTTTGTGTCCTAGCAAAATTAAGTTTTTTAACAGCCAACGAATCTTTCAAATGTGTTACTGGTGAAATTCACCACATCATGATATGCTCATCTTCCGAACCGGGGAAAACCCTCACCTAGGGCCAAAGCCCGTGAACACTCGCTCGAAGGCACGATAGTGCGGTGAGGTAAAACCCGCTCAGTTCAAGGATCGAACTAGAGATCGCCGCCTACTCGCCTAGTCTCCCATCATCACCAGGTGATGAAGAAACTAAATACTAGGGGAAGGAATTGAACCCGAGTCACTTAAAATATCAAGTCTCTCCCTTACCACTCCACCATTAACTCATTGGCCACCAAAAGTAAGTAAAGGGTCTGGAATTTTAGTTATGAAAACCAAGGGATAGCAAGAAAGACTAAGGTAAGGTGGCAAAACTAAAAAAGGCATCTACCAAACCTCGAACTCGGAATCTGAACTTTAGAAGCCATATAGACAGCAAACTAAGCTATGGTTGGTTCCAAGATAAGTTTTTTTTTATTATATATGTATAATATATAAAAACTTTTAAAACTTTTCGAACCCTTTAGAAATTTGGGCCTCGGACCGTTGCCCGGCTTGGCCGGCGCCATAGCCGGCTCTGGCTTCAGACGACTATGTGGTGTATATGGAAAGCTCGCAATAATCTCATTTTCAATAGCAAGCAGCCTATTGTTGGGAGGATTAAAGACGAAATTAGAGCTCTTGGATTCCTTTGGTTGAGAAGTCGGGCAAAAGCAAGTTCGTTAACATGGACGGATTGATGTAACTTTGATTTGTCGTGTTTTATTGTTTGAGGTCGGTGGATGTATTGTTTGATAATTTTCGGGTTAACTCGTTGTTAATCTTGGTGTTTAATAAAATTTATGTTGGTCGTTAAAAAATATGATTGATAATAATGGGTCAAGTTATTCTACAAAGGTTTCTAATTGTAAGAAGTGTAAGAAGGATTTATAGAGTGAAAAGTGTCCAATAACCTAAAACTAAACCCACTACATCACCACCAAAAACCTAAACCCCCACCCCACCCCACCCCCACCCAAAAACCTAACCCCCCCCCCACCCAAAAACCTAAACCCCCCACCCCCCCCCCCCCCCCCCCCGCAAAAAAAAACAAAAAAAAAAACTATACCTCACCAAAAAAACCCCCAAAAAACCTAACCCCCCCACCCCCCAAAAACCTAAAAAAAAAAATATAAAAAAAAACTAAACACCCACACCCACCACCACCCAAAAACCTAAACCCCCACCCCCACCCCCTCGGCAAAAAAAAAAAAAAAAATTGGGGTGGGTGATGTGGGGGGGGGGGTGGTTTGGTGGTGGTGGATGTTTAAGGTTTTTTTTTTTAGTGGGTTTTTTTGTGTAGTGGGTTTTTTTAGGTTATTAGACACTTATCACTCTATAAATCTTTCTTACACTTCTTACAATTAGGATCCTTTGTATTTGATCCTAATCCTGATAATAATTATGTCAAAAATCTATCTATAAAATCCTAGTAGACAAGATAGGTTTAACGTGTAAAGTGTTGGTCGGCCGCCTGTTTTATCAAACCGGTTCAATGAAGCATCCAATGTTTTATACTTTTCATGTCAACAATCATTTTGTTTGTTTCTTTTCTTTGTATATTGTTGAAAACTAAACGTGTGTATTAAAAAAAGGATTTCACATGGTAAATTATTTATATTGTTTTGTACGTATATAAACTATTTCTATCAATGTTTACGTAAGTGGACCAATAATTAAACCCGTCATCTTACTAGTTCACTAATTGAATCAGCGCTATTTTAAAATATAAATATGCACTAGTACAAAACCATCAATTATAACGGTAAATCTTTTTAACTAAACACTTAAAGCGGTTCAATATAAAACCAGTAAAAAACAAAAACACCACTATAAATAGTACTTGGATGTTTGTTATGAGGCGTTTTATTAGAAATCTTAAAACAACGGTTATGACTAAATCCTATATTATTAATATATCCTTTACAACGCTTAGTAATAAACCGGTTTATAAAACACAACAATCTACATCGATGAATACAAATCGCTTTATTTTACATATTGTACATCGCTAAAGAAAACACCGTTTCATCAGATATAAAAATTTATAGTGGCGCAAATGTATGAGTAAACCGTTTATCAAGCAGTAGTTTGGCAATCATCATCATCATCATCATCATCATCATCATCATACTCAGTCACATCAATGGCAAAGCTAAGGTAGGGTCTGAGTAGGGTAAAATGTAGACAGCCTTACACCTACCTCGTAGGAATAGAGAGGTTGTTTCCAGTGAAATATGCGGTTCGGAAAAGGCACCTTGTCCAGATGGGCTGACCATCAAATCAATAAAAGCAACCTAGAACATTCTTCAGCAATCGTTTAAAGAAGCTCTATACTATTTCCACGAAAACGGAAGGCTGAAAAAAGGTTCAAACTCATCATTCATCACCCTTATACCCAAAGGTAATGATCTAAAAACATTTAACCAATTCAGACCAATATCACTGGTGGGAGTTATCTACAAAACCATTTCAAAATTGTTGGCAAACCGCATTAAGAAGGTAGTTAAAGATTTGTTTAGTGAAACCCAAACGACTTTCATAGAAGGCTGATCGGAGTGTCGCGCTCCGGTCAAAGATAATATTTATAAGCCCAAATTACCTTTAACAAATAGTTAGTGTTTGTAAGGGGTCGAACCACGAAGAGTATGTGGTTTGCGAATGGACTTGATGGATTTTTAAAGTTTGTCACTGTTATGAAGCTTACTAAATTATTTTTATGGTTTTTGTTTGTTTGGAAAGATGTTGAAATGAACTAACACGTTTGATTGTAATTTATAACTAACAAAAGCTTGAACAATTGCACGAAATTATAATTAACGATTTAAAACAAGATAAACAAACAAGGTTCACACCCGGTTCAACCAATGCAAGACCTAGGGTTACTACACGTTTTAATTTGGTTTAATCGAATTAGTTCATTAACAGGTTGAAAATCACAAAGCTTAGGTGCCAATCGCTATCAACGTTATAGACAACAGACCATGATGCACTTCGTTACTTTGGACTTGTAAATCTTATCAAAAGACAAGGCATAAATACGCATATTCGTTTCACAAAGTAAAATTTAATCATTCATTCGACAGTTTGCAAATTCAATACAAACGTATTGTCACACCCCAAAAACGTCGCAGCGGAATATAAAACGTAGTGGTGACGGAAGTTGGTGCCCATTAATATCTTGTTGAACGATGCATTTAATTGTTGGACATATTAACTTATTTAAAACATAAGTTTTTAAACATAACGTTTCGAAACATGACACAACCACGACATAGTTAAGTTGTTTTGATCCTCACGGATCTTATTACATTTGTCCCAGAAAGTTTTAAAAGTTAGTCCAACATATTAAGTGACAAAACATGCATCAACGACCACAAGATACGCCATGATTCCCGAAGCCGAACTCAAGTACCTGAAGAACACGTTAAAATCAAGTGTCAATACAAAGGAAGGTGAGTTCACATATTCAAATTTAAACAATTTGATCTCAAGGAAAAAAAGTTCTAATTATGTGTTTATTATAAAACATCCATATAATTTTCGAAAGTCAATTCATTTCCTTATTAAAATCCATGGGTCAACCGTCGTAGGCTTTTCCCCCGAAACCTCCGAATAAGGCATCTTCCGAAGTTTACATATTAAATTTATAGCATCAAATGTTCGGACTCGTATGTTAGGTAGACATTACGAACTATATATTTACAATGTAGGGATAATCAAAGCTAGACAATAAACAGAATATCAATTCGTCGTTTGACTTGACACGGAGTGATCAGTTACGACGGGGTTGTCAACCCGATAGATCTACCAACAATTCCTCGCGTGCAATAATTAAATGATTAAACGACATCACTTGCGCATGGCCCATATTGAGACCCTCTATGATGTCTGCCTCACGTACAATATATATATCCTACTAATATGACAAATTTAATATAAACAGTTGTACGAATTTACTGAAATCCCTTGGACCAAGTAAACCCGTCCCAACAACACGGTCGTTTTCTCTGAAACACCGTACAATCCCAGTTTCTCCCCGAAACATATATTCACCAAAAACGTTTCATCCCGAAACATATAGTTTATCAAAATCCATATATTTTCAACGAAAATATATAATTTATATCAAAAGGTATGTTTTATTCCAAAAACATTATTAAACCCTTTTAGGCGTGTTCCTCCCCCAAAACATATACAAAACAGTAAAAAGAGGGGGTTTAGTGACACTCACTTTTGGGTGCGTATTTTTAAATAGCGCAATCCCACAGATTTATTTCTACACGTCCTATTATACGTAGGAACGATTTTTAAATCAATATATCACAAAAATCCTAAGTTTCTCCGTTTCTTAGAATTTTCACATAACTTTGAGATTTTCTCGAAAAGTTATCGTTTTTAGATTATATTGGCACGTTAATATATATATATATATATATATATATATATATGAGTCCATATATATATGTTTTTATGATTTTGCGACTTGAACGATTTTATTGGTGACAGTTATCATGTAAATCCATTAACACACCCGTTTATCGTAATATATCTACGATTTGCGCGTCGTAATATATATACACAAACGTAAACATAAATTAACATCGAAATACGCGTAATCTCGTTAACTTATTCATTTTGTCATTTTTAAGGCATGCATGCATAAAACAACTTGCTTGACAAACAAGTTACACATTAAACGCGATTTTACCGATTCTAAACGCACAAGTGTACATGCATAGTCTAAATTTCCCACTATCATGTCAACACTTAACATATTCTCACATTCACATGTTTAAATCACATAACACATTTTACCACATAAGGTTCACCCAAAAATAACCCATACTAGTGTTCATTGAAAAACGCGTATTTTAGTGATTTGGTAACGTTTTCGGGCGTGAAGTCACGTATGACCAACCAAACACCAAGTAAACTTAAAATTAGTTAAAATACTTATTTTTAAACTAAAAATATCAGTTTACTTACTGATCTAAATTAGTTTTATAAATCGTTCGAAAAGCCAATTTTTGACCATTTTACCGCATAGTTTTGCGTTCAAAACGTTACTATAACCATCCCAACTCGGAATGACTTGATATTTTAACACAATACATGTTATTTACTGATTAAAATAGTGATCATAATCAGATTAGTGTAGTTTTTGTGTAAGTAACATAAATCGTGCGATTTCACGTATTTTACAACTCCTAATGCACCAAGTACAACATGCAAGACTAGCAAACTTTATGTCAAAGCTTTACATCATTAAACACTTCAAAATACTCTTATTTTAGTGTTTGTAACCTGATCAAAATTGATTTTTATCAAATCATGCTCAAATGATCATTTCATGCTTTCATATCATCATGTATATTCACATATGTGCATCTAATGCACCCATACAAGATCATCATCATCATTTATGATCTAATCATACTCAAGAACACATTAATATCATGTTCTTACAAAACACAACATGTAATCATCATGATCATCCAATCATTCATACATAAATGCAAGTATCCTACACATTTATGAATATATGACAAACTTTTACATGCATGAATACATATATACATACATATACACGAAATACATATACACATATGAACTTCCAAAAGTTCACTTTTCATCATGTCACTTTCAAATCTTGAATCACCTTTAGAACATTCTTTTATGACACATATTGATTCTTACGTGCATCCTACTTTTCAAGTAATCATGTAAATCAAAAAATATTTCAACAAACATCAAAAACACAATCACCTACACCTACACACACACTCACGGCCACACATACATATATATATATATATATACACCCATTTTTATTTCATTCAAAAACCCATTTGTTTTATGTTTCAAGTTTGTGAATAAACTCAAGAACAAGAGAAACTTCCATCATCATCAAGATCATCAGAGTCAAAAACAAGGTTTTTAAAATAAATTTTATACCTTCAAGTTCTTGAATGATTTTTTAGTAGAGATTTGATGATATGGGACTTGATTGTTGCTTGAAACACCTTGAAATCACTTCTAAACCACCAAAGGGACTTGAAACTTCTTTGAAATGGATTTGAATCTTCAAGATTAAGTTGAAAAATGAAAATGGATGTGTTGTTGAGGGTGTTCCGCCGAGCTTGGTATGAGAGAGAGAATGAAGGTGATTTTGAAAAGTTTAACTTTGTATTTGAAGGATCTTGAGTGTGTAAGTGAGATTAATCATCACCCCTAGTCCCAATGTCCAACTCATGGCAATTTCAAGAGAGAGGTGGCCTCCCTAGCTGCCACCTTACCCTCTCTCTCTCTTAGATAAACACATAAACACACACACATATATATATACATATATGTAATATAGTGTAAAAACAGGTATTTTACTGGATACCGGGTATTTTATCTAGCGTTTTAATCCCGTTTTAGTGCGTTTTAAATTATTTTTAACATTCTATAAAAATAATCACACAAAATTATTACTGAAATAATTACCAGTTGCCTTGACTGGCTGCGTTGACAGTATTTTGTCTAATACGCGCAGTATCGCGCGATACGCGCTCAAACTCGAAAAATAGAGTTTCTTAGCGTTTTAATTTATTTTTCCTCACGGATATGACTAAAATTACCATTCTAATCATAACAAATTATTTTTAGGATTTTAACACTGATCGGGTGGTCACCGACGTTCGTTTCACATTTTAATCGTTACGCGATAAGCGTTTATTTTATCGTTGCCAACATAATTTTTACCAATGTTTGGATTCACCAACACATTAAATATCACATATAAATATCATAATCAGTCAAATACAGCCTTTTTATCTATTCATAACACGTGTTACAATTTGTACGGTACAGCCTGAAAGCCGGGTGTCACACGTATGACAATTGTCTAAAGATTCAAATGCAATTCAACTTGTCACAAACCAAACATCAAACACATAATAAAACCCTAAGACTTACAAAAGTCTACACCAGGGTGAAACCTCCGAGAAATTAGCCACTCATGATCGAAAGGACTTGATCATCGGATGTTGGAAGCTTGAACATCATCATCTTGGAACTTTGAAATGGTATGAATGGTGATTAGGGTTTGGTGATGGTGAAAGTGAATGGATGGTGGATTGATGGAATGGTTAGGGTTGTGAAAGATGGAGATGAATGATGAATTGGATGATGGAATGGAATGATTCGGATGATGATTGATGCTCTAGATGGATTAGAGGTGGAAGCTATGATGAATAATGGCTCCAAGAAGGTTTTCAAAATCAAAACATAGTGTAACTCCCGAGTTATGATGAAAGATTATGTTTTAATTCGTCAACAACCATCCAACCACCACATATTCGCGGAGCACAAACCACAGGCCGTCGCTGACGGCTTGATGCGCCGTCGGCGACGCCTCTCCCAAACGCTGAATCCGTCTGACGCGTTAAAGCACTGTATATGAATCCTATGGGTGTCGGCAACGATGCCTCTGTCTCCTGTTCTCCGCTTGTCGTGTCTTGTGCTCCCGGTTGACCTATTTGACGTTCCGGTGGTCCTTTTTGCGTCCTAGTTGTCACACCCTGACTTTTGCAGAAGTGTGATTACGTGTGACTTACTTAATATCATTACATTCAACCATAACAAACACCTATATGATAAAATCCAAGATGATCATCCTTTGATAGTTTTAAAACATTACAAGCAACATTGTTTTCAAATCCCAAACGCAACCTTCATGTTTAAAATACAACACCAACAGGTTTTAAGTTCCATAAGGACTCCTCAAAAGACTCTAATGCAAACTAGGCTTTGAAATATGTATCCTATCCAGGATAGGATACACACTCCAACCCATTTGACACCGGATGACATCTTTTTATTCCAAACAACACTTGAAAACTTCAACGCCCGCCAGATCCATATTTAGTTTCCTGAAATACATGTAGTTTGAAAACATCAACAAAAGTTGAGCAAGTTCATGTGTTTAGTGTGTGAGCTCGAATAAACTTTGTAATCATCATAAATAAGTATGTATGTATTCGTAAACCCTGGTATGAAAGCAACAAGGAACAGATCAATTAATGATTTGCAAGGTCATTAATATGTGTGCAACGGTGTAGGAAGGCTCAATCCTTTGCGTATTTCGTACCGGGCCTCCCGGCTTGAATGACATAGTCACCACATGCGGTCAACTCGCGGACCCATGGGTGGGGCTCGCAACACCCAAATAGATATATCACTCATGCCCCTCGGTCCTTATAATAGGATTAATGGTCTCAAGTTAACGCCTACCCATTCACATGATCTAACAGTATTTTGCTTAGCTAACCATACCATTTGTAATCATTGTATCATTTGTAACATGTATTTCACCCCCGAAGTTATAAAACGAAAACAGTTAAAAGAAAAAGGGGACATGAACTCATTGTTTTGCGTTCTTCGTAACCAACTGTAACTCAAAGCTCCTTCTGGTGTACCCGACTACCTACAACGTACTACGGTCTATTAGACGAGCGGGTCATGCCTTGACTTAGTATTAATTGGTGTCTTTGAGTTACGTTTCATTGTGTCTTCAATATTATTCCAAGTTATATAATTATTTGTTAAAATAATAAGTATTTTAACTTAAATTATATTTATTAAATTTTGGAATAATAGTTAAAATAATATATTTTAACTTGTTACTTTTTATGTATTTATACATGTATATCCTTCCAAAGGATGGGTGTATTTGTATTCTTATACTTGTATATTTTTGCCAAGTATCGGTAGCGTATTTCGGTGTGTATTTATACGTACGTGAATACGTATTTTTATTGCGTTTATTAAGTATCCTTATACTTAATTTTTGTATTAACTTTTCCGGAATAATATCTTCAATAAAAATACGTCAATATATATTTCCAAAATATATATTTTAAGAAATATTACTTAGAAAAATTATTCATAATTTTTCCCTTGGCAAAAATATTTATAAATCTCATACAAGTCTCAAAAATAATATATTTTCAACTCTAACTTAGAAAATATATATAAACTTATTTTTCACCCAAAAATAATGTATTTCATGTTTATTCAAGAAAATATATTTTTCACTCCAAAAATATTGTATTTCATGTTTGTTTGAGAAAATATATATTTTCTTCCAAAAATATTAAATCTTCTAATAATTCCAAGAAAAATATATAGGTCTTCTTTTCCAAAAATAATATATTTTCTCCTTGTAAAAAATATGATATAATTGTGTAATAATTGTAAAAATCATATTTTTGTTCTCTTGGTGTCCAAAATACCATTTTCCAAAATATACTTATGAATAAAACTTCCGAAATATTTTTGTGAGTTATATTCTTTGTTCCGTTTCTCCAATATTTTGGGTATAATTTATATGCTCATTCTCTTGGAAATTTTGGTAATATTTTGGATTGTAACTTTTGGTATTTTGATGAGTTATATTATTTCAAGTCCTAAAATAATATAACTAATACACATAATATACAAATAATCACACACATGGTGACTTCTAAATATATATTTCCTAAATACATATTTAGTCACTTTTATTTATAAAAACCAACCTCCAATATTTATAATTTTTGTAACAAAATTTATGGCAAACTTTATATGAAAATTCATGGTTAAAAATATACTTTTAAATATTTGTTTAAAAATATTTCTCTAAGTGTTTAATTTTTTTTAGAAAAATTTTGCCATAGTTTCCTTTAAAATGGAGGTTTCCATGCCTTCAAGGCATATCATTTTCTTTTGTAAATCAACACAATCAACAACAAATCAATCTACACTTACCATTTTGCCAAAAACAAGCATAAACTACTACCTCATGAATTTGAAAATTTATAAAAATGTGTAGTAACTTACCAGTATATTTAGTAAGTCTAGTTACCCTTTAAAGTGTGGTTGTTTATTTAAAAACTTCATTTTTGAAAGAATTAGTTCTTTACAACTTGTAATTATTTTTTCTAGAAATGTTTCTTCTTGGATTTTTCTTGTTAAATACATGATCCTACACTTGATTAACCACTAAAAATGTGGTTTATTTATTTAAGAACCAAGATTAAGTAAACTTTGTATTTTTAACTTGATTTTGTGAAAAACCATTCTTGAAATCATAGATTTACAAGACTTTATACACACTTTAATCATCACTTAACAAGAAAACAACTTATTCTTCCAAGTTCATGATTTACATGAGGATGATCTATTGATCTTTAACATTTTCATCCTCTCATCTTGCTAGATTATGTTATTAATCATTATCTAGCAAGATCATATGATGATCAACATAAAAAAGATGAGTAAACAACAATCAACAAGCATAACAACACATAAACAATGTGTATTCTTATGATTTTAAGCTTATGTTCAAGTTTCAAGTTCTTAATTCATAGTGTTCTTCAAGATTACCAACTTGTATCATTCTTTAACCACTTAAACAAGATGTAAAAATGGATGGAGATGATCTTACTACTAGCTCAAGGCTAGGGATGATCACAAGTTGAAGAAGAGGTGGATAAAAGCACAAGAGAAATGCCCTTCAACATCCACAAGCTCCAAGCTTCCTTGTATGGCTTCTAGCACCTTTGTGTATATATGGATTGTATGAGAGGTGAATGATGAAGATGGATGTATGGTGGGGTGTATTCGGCCGAAGGTAGGGTAAGAAGGAAAAGAAAGTGTGGTGTTGAAGATGTTATGTAAAAATGAAAGGTTATGATCCTTGAGTTAACTTATAAACACCAACATCACAAAAACCTAATGTATATTGTGTTTAGTAAAGTTAAGGCATGATCTAATATAAAATGCAATTAAAATCTTTGGGTGGGGTCCTTGTTGGCCGTGAACTTGGTGGCGGGGGGGGGGGGTCTAGGCTTAGGTTTCAACCAATTAGTTAGTTTATGTTTAGATTTCAAGTATTTAGTTAGGTTATTTAGTTACTAGATGTTAAGTAGTGTGTTTTGATGTTCGGGGACGATAACTAGATTGGTAATGTAAAAACAATGCTTCTAGTGAAATTTTGGTGTTTCGGGTAGTGTCCGGTTGTTCGGTGGGTTACTGGTTTGTTAAGATGCTAAACTATGCAGTTTAGTGTGCTTTATGTTACTTTTTATGACAGTTTTGATTCCCGAAACTTAGGAAAGCATCCAGGACCATTTAACCATATTCCTGCATGATGTTAGAGTATTTATGTCACACCCCAACCGATGGCGGAAACATCGGGGGTATGGCACTGAGTGAAACATATTGTACATAAGTTTCCATATCAATTATCATTACCAATTAATTTAAAGTAACATGTCCCATACCATGTCTTAAAAGATAAACAAATTATTACAGACAAAATCTAGGCAAATAGTTCGGTTCTGACAACTCAGATTTCATTTGTACAGACAACTATTTGTTGGCCTCTAAGACCTTATTCTAGCCTCGACTTCCTAGCAGATAAGCATCCTAAGCACCTGTCACATACGTTAAAATAAAAGTCAATACACATAGTGTAAAGGTGAGCATACAAGTTTGATATAGCATATAGAGTTCGAAAGCGTTACGCATAACCAGCACGTACACAGAGTGAAATGAGGCATGTTAGTTATCGACATAGACCTATCGATACCAATGACTGCGGGTTGACTGCCCAAGGCAGTTCGTAATACATGATTACCACTGTAATCCATGCAAATAATTGTCCTTAACAACCCCCGAGTGAACGGGTGCTGAGTCCAGCCTAATAGTACTATCGTTGCTAAGGCAGGTAGGCAGCATTCCATGTGTAAACATAACAAACAAGCATTCATTTAGTCACATAATACATGCGGTAACGGTTAGCGTTTAAAGTATTGCATAGTGTGTTCGATGTGATTTAGAATAAGTAACGTATGTAACACCCAAAAGTGCATAAAGCAAAAAGGGATCGAGTATACTCACAGCGATGAATGGATTGAAGGGAGCGCTAGGGGGTGGGTTTAGCCTGAATAGATCGATAGCATAACGATAAGTGACGCGTAAAACGATGCAAAGTGCAAGTGGCTCGGACAGCAGTCCGGTTGGACAGCCAGTCGTGCGGATGGCAATCCGTTCGGATGGTTATCCGGTCGGATGACTATTCGAGTGGATTGTTTCTTCCTTTGAGAAGGATGTGTTTGTGTATGATGGCTTGACTTTTGAAGTTTTAGTTGTAGTATTTTTAAAACATTGAAGTGTCTCTACCTTTCAGGTCGGTCGATTGGACAGTCGTTCGATTGGACGGCAACCCGTTCGGTTGGCACTTCAGTGAGAACAAGCTCACAGCAGGGTGTCACTCGATCGGACGGTTGTCCGTTTGGGTGGCATCCCTTGTGCATTGAACATGTTGAAAATTATTTAAGTTTTGAAGTTCAAACGTCTCATGATTCGGATGGCAGTTCGATCGGTTGGTAGTCCGATCGGACAATAATTCGTTCAACATCCAAACTTCAAGTGTTGGCAAAATGGTTGTGTGAGGCCAAGGTGCAAGCCGTACGGTTGGCCAGTCGTTCGGTTGGGCTGCCGTTCGGACAGCACTCCGTCCTGGTTAACCTGTTCGTCTTACACTTGGTTGTTTTGATAGTTTGTCGTTTTATAGAGATATTTTGATAACGTGTCAAGCAACAGAAACCTCGTCAACACTTGGTGCTCCTAATCGGACATGAATCACCCAAACCCGATCAGTGGATGGTTCGAGACGACGTTCCATGTTTAACCCGAAATCGATAATCTCGAGGATAGAATACGAATCTTTGAACCAACACAACCACAATAATGAGTAGTGAGCCGGCACAAGTCCCGATTCTATCGGTTTTAGGTGCATTGAGTGTAAAAGAGTTGAAAGAAGTTGAAAACCATCTTTCAATCCTTTTTCTTGTGAATATATTTAGATCTATGAAAGATCTTTGTTTGTTTATGTGGAAATCGGTTAGATCTAAGTTGTTCTTGGTGAATTGAGGCCAAAACATGAAGTTCTTCAAGAACACATGATGACGTCATCCTAGAACACCTTGAATCTTGATGATTTCACGGTTAAAAGTTAATATTCAAAAGATAGAAAGGTGTAGGAGTGCGTGTAGATTAAGGAAGTACAAGATTTAGGACGAGATCTTACCGAAATCGCGAGAAATCTGAAGAAAAGTGAGGAAAACGAGCTGGTCGGACGTCAGTTACCAAAAGTAGAAAGTTTGAGAGTGACAAGGGGTATTTATAGGGTTACCCGAAGAGGAAAGGGGCTGGTCGATCGGCTAGGCAGCCCGTGCGGACAGCCTGTCCGATCGGACGACAGTTCGATCGATCGGCTGGTAGCCTGGTCGATCGGGCTCTTCGTTCGAGTGTTCGGCGCGACGATTTTTGAGGTTTCGATTTCGATTGCGAGCGTTGCGTTGCGATAGAGTTTCCTAGTCAAATTACTTTTAATCCCAACTATTTATATCTTGCACTATCCCTTCTCCACTAATTATCATGCCATTTCGATTGCGATTGAGTTTTGATTGTGATTCGATTGATTACCACACATAACATAAATAAACATGCACAGGTAACACATAAAGGCATACACACACGTATAACAGTAACCAAAATGCATAATTCGAGTTGCGAGTGCGTTTGCGATAGCGATAAATCGATTAAACGTGCGATAAATATCGATTAATATGCAATTATTAATAGATACTCCACATAATACAACTAAGGCGAAAAATAAAATAGACTTACTACAAGTCAAAGAAGTCAAAACAGGAATTGAGCAAGGAGAGACAGATCGCAATTAGCAATCTTGTCTTCCTTTGACTTCAATCTTGACTTTGACTTCAGAAACACGGGGTGTTACAGCCTCCCCTAGTTAAGGGAATTTCGTCCTGAAATTAGTCCGAAGCCGTAACAAACAAATGCGGGTACTTCGCCTTCATGTCGCTTTCGAGTTCCCAAGTGAACTTCGCGCCTCGCTTGCCTTCCCATCGGACTTTCACAATAGGAATGCGCGAGCGCCTGAGCTGCTTGGTTTGGCGATCCATGATTTCGACAGGCTTCTCCACAAAGTGTAGTGTTTCGTTTACTTGAAGGTCATCAAGAGGTACAATTTAATCATGCTCAGCCAGGCACTTTCGGAGGTTTGACACATGGAAAGTCGGGTGGACGTTACTAAGTTCCTCCGGTAGTTCGAGTCTGTAGGCGACTTTTCCGATCCTTTCCAGAATCTTAAAAGGTCCAACATATCGAGGCGCTAGTTTCCCCTTCTTGCCGAATCTGACCACACCCTTCCAAGGTGATGTGATACCTTTAGGAGTACGTAGTCGCCAACGTCAAATTCAAGGGGCTTGCGTCGTCTATCGGCGTAACTTTTCTGTCGAATTCGAGCTTTCAGTAAGTTGTCTCGAATTTGGAGGACTTTGTCAGTCGTTTCTTGCAGTAGCTCGGGACCAGTTAGTTGCGAGTGACCGATCTCGTGCCACACAATAGGCGATCAAAATCTTCTTCCGTATAAAGCCTCGAATGGTGCCATTTGTATGCTGGAATGATAACTGTTGTTGTACGAGAATTCGACTAACGGCAAGTATGCATCCCAATTACCACCGAAGTCTATGACACACGAACGGAGCATGTCTTCAAGGGTACGGATCGTTCTTTCAGTCTGTCCGTCGGTTTGAGGGTGGAATGCGGTACTTAAGTTAAGCGTAGTACCGAGAGCCGCTTGAAACGTTTCCCACAGTTGCGAGGTAAACCGAGCATCACGGTCAGAGATGATGTCACGAGGCGTCCCATGATTACAAATGATCTCGTTGGTGTAGATTCGGGCTAATCGTTCCACCTTGTAGTCTTCTCGTATTGGCAAAAAGTGAGCAGATTTGGTCAGACGGTCTACAACAACCCAGATGCTGTCGTGACCTGATGACGTGTGCGGAAGCTTTGTTATGAAGTCCATAGCTATACTCTCCCACTTCCACATAGGGATTGGCGGTTGTTCGAGTAAGCCAGAGGGTCTTTGGTGTTCAACCTTGACCCTTGCACAGGTCAGGCATTTTCCAACGTAGAGAGCAATATCCCTTTTCATGCCGGGCCACCAGTACTTGTAGCGAAGGTCCTGGTACATCTTGTCGGCACCGGGGTGAATAGAATACGGGATTTGTGGGCTTCGTCCATCAGAATCTGTCGCAAATCGGTCCGTTTAGGGATCCAAATTCGGTCCAGATAGTGGAATATCCCATTCGGTTTGTTCACAAGCTGAGCTCCATCGTGATAGATTCGTTCCTTCTTCAGAGTGCGTTCACTAAAACATGCATGCTGGGCTTCGCGGATGAGGGTTTCGAGATCGTATTGGGCTTGGACGTTACGAATGCTGAGCAAATAACTCCGTCTGCTAAGAGCATCGGCAACGACATTTGCTTTGCCTGGGTGATAACGAATCTCACAGTCGTAATCGTTGAGAAGTTCTACCCATCGGCGTTGATGCATATTAAGTTCTTTCTGATTAAAGATATGTTGTAGGCTTCTATGATCGGTGAAGATCGTACACTTTGTACCATACAGGTAGTGTCGCCAAATCTTTAACGCAAAAACAACCGCGCCTAGCTCGAGATCATGGGTTGTATAGTTCTTCTCGTGGATTTTGAGCTGACGAGATGCGTAAGCTATGACCTTGTCTCGTTGCATAAGGACACAACCAAGACCAAGGTTGGAAGCATCACAATAGACAATGAAGTCGTCATTTCCATCGGGCAATGTGAGAACAGGAGCATTGCAAAGCATGTGCTTGAGCGTTTGGGAAGCAGACTCTTGTTCAGTTCCCCAAACAAAAGGCTTATCTTTATGCGTGAGAGCGGTAAGCGGCACTGCGATCTTTGAGAATCCTTCGATAAATCGTCGATAATAGCCCACTAGTCTGAGAAAAGAACGAACTTCAGAAGGGTTCTTAGGTGTAATCTAACTCTTAACTGCTTCAATCTTCGCAGGATCGACGTGAATACCTTGACTATTGACGATGTGACCCAGAAACTGAACTTCCTCCAGCCAAAATTCACACTTGGAGAACTTGGCATAGTGTCGATTCCCCTGGAGTAGCTCGAGAACCAAACGTAGATGTTGCGCGTGTTCGGTCTTCGACTTGGAATAGATCAAGACATCGTCGATGAACACGATGACGAAATGGTCGAGATAAGGTTTACACACGCGATTCATCAGATCCATGAAAACCGCGGGTGCATTGGTTAAACAAAAAGGCATAACAACGAATTCGTAGTGGCCATATCGAGTGCGAAATGCGGTTTTGGGTATATCCTCATCTTGAATGCGTAGTTGGTGATAGCCTTAGCGTAGATCGATCTTCGAGAAACACGTAGCACCTTGTAGTTGATCAAACAAATAGTCAATGCGAGGCAGGGGATAGCGGTTCTTGATAGTTAACTTATTCAATTCCCGATAATCGATGCACATCCTGAACGACCCATCCTTCTTTTTATCGAAGAGGAGTGGCGCGCCCCAAGGAGAGGTGCTCGGCCGAATGAAGCCTTTCTCAAGTAATTCCTGGAGTTGGTTCGAGAGTTCACGCATTTCTGACGGTGCGAGTCGATAAGGAGCTTTGGCAACGGGGTTGGCTCCAGGAATGAGGTCGATACAAAAGTCGATATCACGACTTGGCGGGAGTCCTGGGAGATCGTCAGGAAAAACGTTGGGGAATTCGCAAACAACAGGTACCTGGATTACCGCCTTTTCTTTCTTTTCCTTCTCCACTACTACAACGTTAGCCAAGAAAGCTCTGTATTCCTTGCGGAGATACTTGCTAGCTTGGACACATAACATGAGCTTGAGACCTTTCGAAGCAGTTTCGCCATAAACACACAGTAAATCACCATTCGCGAGCGAGAATCGAATCATCTTATCGAAGCACACAACTTCAGCATGGTTTTCGCGAAGAAAGTCCATGCCTACTATGACGTCGAAACTTCCGAGTTGCATCGGAATTAAGTCGATTGGAAAGATGTGATTGCTGAGCTCGAGAGTACAATCACGAAGAACAGATTTAACGGCGACAGTTCTTCCAGTGCCGACTTCAACATCGAACGTCGAGGGGAGATGGGAGCGCTTACGACTAAGGAGCTTCTCAAATTCGAACGACACTAAGCAATTATCGGCTCCAGTATCAAACAAACACGATGCATAAATACCATTCACAAGGAACGTACCATTGACCACGTTGTTGTCAGCCTGGGCTTGGCGCACATTGATGTTGAAGGTTCTGGCGCGCGCGGCTTGTTGTTGCTGCTGGTGAGGCTGCTGCTGCTGGGGCTCTTGTTTCACCACCCTGTTCGGGCACATGTTCGCAAAGTGGTTGGGATCACCACATGCGAAGCAGACTCTGGCGTTGATCGCGGGTGCCAGAGCTGCTTGTTGGCCTTGCGGGGCTGGGAGCAGAGCTTGATGAGCAGTGGTTTGAGCTGGGGCTTGACGGGGACCAGTACGGCAGTTGGCGGTGAAGTGGTCGTACACGTTGAAGTGAGCACAGAAACGACAGGTGAGACCCACCGGGTGATGATAAGAGCATGTCGGGCAAGCCGGGTGGGGGCCTGTGTATGCACGCTTTGCTGGTGGTGCATAAGCAACTGGTGCTGGTCGGTGATGAGGCTGCTGCTGGGCCGGTACGGCTTGGAGAGGAGCAGCAGTGGTAGTAACAACACAGTTCTTGTTGCTGGAGCTGCTGTTGTTGTTCTTCTTCTTGCGGCGTGAGGACTTTGACGATTGAGCGGTGGCGGTTTCAGCAGTTGGTGCAGCGATGACTTGGTGCAAGTGCTTCGAAGTTTTATCCCAGACAACAGCCTTGACCCGCTTGTCGTTGATTTCAGCGGCCAGTAGGTAAGTCTCTTCGATCGTTGTAGTCTTGGCCGCTTGCACGAAATCTGCAACACAGTCAGGCAGGGCTCGGATATACTTCTTGATCGCGATCTCCGGAGTCTTGACTTGATCAGGACAGATAATGCTGAGCTGCTTGAAGCGAGCAGT
The DNA here is from genome assembly GCA_030545235.1 of Helianthus tuberosus. Classification (NCBI taxonomy): domain Eukaryota; kingdom Viridiplantae; phylum Streptophyta; class Magnoliopsida; order Asterales; family Asteraceae; genus Helianthus; species Helianthus tuberosus. Next base: position 105,796,422 of record CM060443.1, read on the forward strand.
GAGTGCAGCATTTTCTCCATCATTCTGCTTTATGTGCCAGAATTCATCTTCTAACTTTTGGCGTTCATAAGGAGGGAAAAATTCTTCCAGCATGACTTCCTTGAGCTCGTCCCACGACAGACCGAAGGCTGCATCATTGCCACGTTTGTATCTCTCAGCCGTCCACCAGTCTAAAGCGCAAGACTGGAAGATGCCAGTTGCGTTGAGAGTGCGTAGGTCATCTGGGCAACCGCTCTGTCGCAGTGTGACCTCGATGGAGTCAAACCATTGAAACAAAGCTGTAGGGCCTTCTTCTCCTGTGAACTCTTTCGGTCCACATGCCTTGAATTGTTTGAAGCTGAAAGCAGCTTTGGGAGTCTCAGTTCGGGATTCCTTAGACGATTTGCTCATGTTTTCGTATATCTCGCTGACGACTTGGGGTACAACCTTTGCCATTTTCTTAGTGATCATGGCAGCAAGGCGTTTGTCTGCTTGCTTTCGGCGAGCGTCTCGGGTAGCGCGAGATCCAGATGACGACATTGTCTGCAATAGACATCGTCACAGGACTCAACATGACATATACGAATCTCACCTCACAATCCTACTATTACTCAAGCTCAGGAACACAATGAATCATGTATCACATAATCACAAATTCACATAAGCACAGAGGCACATAAACACATAAGCACATAAGCACGTAGGGCACATAAGCACAGAAGCACATAATCATGGAATCACAAGAGGCGGTTAGAATACAGAAACTTATCATTTAAAGTTCGCAGGCGTTCGAGGTTAGCAGTCGCGAATAAATTGTCGAGTAATATAGTAGTATAAGCGTATAACATAGCACAAGGTCCTCCATAGTTTAGCGATTTGTCATCGTTTTGAGATAAGATTGCAGTGTGAGTCGTGCGCGTTGATTGAAATGAAGGCAAAAATCGAATAAATCTCCAAAATTTAAACACATAAACAAATAAACACACATATAGACATATAAAATCAACGAATCATCAGAGTCAGCAGTTGCGGGCTCAGAATCGAAACACATAAAAATCGAGAAATAGATCATCTGCGGCTATTAGACATCGACTGACCAAAGTGGTTCGACTATTCTCAAGGACTTGTTGTACACATTTTGACCTTCAGGACTGCGCTTCTGCCTCGATTCTTGGGCGTTTGGCACACATCTCGTTAGTCATACCGTGACTTCATGTCGTTGGAGTCCGTCGAGACTTTGGTGAGAGTTTTATAAAACAAAATAAAGATCGGAACAAATCGTCAAGGTTAGGGTTTCACCCCTGGCTTAACAACTTCGTTCTTGTTTTTTGATGAAATAAAAGAGAATTATGCGTCAAAGTATGGATTTCACTACTATTTCAACGCAATTTCCCGAGTTTATAGGTAAAAATGTGGGTTGAACAAGCAATTTAGTCGAGAGTTTGCGGTTTTCACACCTATTCTCAACCTAATCGCTTATTCATAATCGAAAATCCGAGTGTTGTGATAGTGCAGTATAGGCGAGAATAGCGAGAAACAGCAAGTATTCTCACACATAGTCCCTACTGGATATGCATGAGTCGGTCTGTTGGTTCCTAACTATAGACTAGGTCTCTAAGACATCGACCCGGACTAGGTCGAGTCTTGCCTAATTCCCTATAGTTATGGCTCTGATACCAATCTGTCACACCCCAACCGATGGCGGAAACATCGGGGTATGGCACTGAGCGAAACAGATTGTCCAAAAGTTTCCATAACAATTATCATTACCAATTAATTTAAAGTAACATGTCCCATACCATGTCTTAAAAGATAAACAAATTATTACAGACAAAATCTAGGCAAATAGTTCTGTTCCGACAACTCAGATTTCATTTGTACAGACAACTATTTGTTGGCCTCTAAGACCTTATTCTGGCCTCGACTTCCTAGCAGATAAGCATCCTAAGCACCTGTCACATACGTTAAAATAAAAGTCAATACACATAGTGTAAAGGTGAGCATACAAGTTTGATATAGCATATAGAGTTCGAAAGCGTTACGCATAACCAACACGTACACAGAGTGAAATAAGGCATGTTAGTTATCGACATAGACCTATCGATACCAATGACTGTGGGTTGACTGCCCAAGGCAGTTCGTAATACATGATCACCACTGTAATCCATGCAAATAATTGTCCTTAACAAACCCCGAGTGAACGGGTGCTGAGTCCAAACTAATAGTACTATCGTTGCTAAGGCAAGTAGACAACATTCCATGTGTAAACATAACAAACAAGCATTCATTTAGTCACATAATACATGCGGTAACGGTTAGCGTTTAAAGTATTGCGTAGTGTGTTCGATATGATTTAGAATAAGTAACGTATGTAACACCCAAAAGTGCATAAAGTAAAAAGGGATCGAGTATACTCACAGCGATGAATGGATTGAAGGGAGCGCTAGGGGGTGGGTTTAGCCTGAATAGATCGATAGCATAACGATAAGTGACGCGTAAAACGATGCAAAGTGCAAGTGGCTCGAACAGCAGTCCGGTCGGATGGTAGTCCGGTTGGACAGCCAGTCGTGCGGATGGCAATCCGTTCGGATGGTTATCCGGTCGGACAGTAGTCCAGTCGGATGACTATTCGAGTGGATTGTTTCTTCCTTTGAGAAGGATGTGTTTGTGTATGATGGCTTGACTTTTGAAGTTTTCATTGTAGTATTTTGAAAACATTGAAGTGTCTCTACCTTTCAGGTCGGTCGATCGGACAGTCGTTCGATCGGACGGTAACCCGTTCGGTTGGCACTTCAGTGAGAACAAGTTCACAGCAGGGTGTCACTTGATCGGACGGTTGTCCGTCCGGGTGGCATCCCTTGTGCATTGAACATGTTGAAAATTGTTTAAGTGTTGAAGTTCAAACATCTCATGATTCGGATGGCAGTTCGATCGGTTGGTAGTCCGATCGAACAGCAATTTGTTCAACATCCAAACTTCAAGTGTTGGCAAAATGGTTGTGTGAGGCCAAGGTGCAAGCCGTTCGTTTTCAAAATACTACAACGAAAACTTCAAAAGTCAAGCCATCATACACAAACACATGCTTCTCAAAGGAAGAAACAATCCTCTCGAATAGTCATCCGACCAGACTACCGCACGACTGGCTGTCCAACCGGACTACCATTCGACCGGACTGCTTTCCGAGCCACTTGCACTTTGCATCGTTTTACGCGTCACTTATCGTTATGCTATCGATCTATTCAGGCTAAACCCACCCCCTAGCGCTCCCTTCAATCCATTCCTCGCTGTGAGAATACTCGATCCCTTTTTGCTTTATGCACTTTTGGGTGTTACATACGTTACTTATTCTAAATCACATCGAACACACTACGCAATACTTTAAACGCTAACCATTACCGCATGTATTATGTGACTAAATGAATGCTTGTTTGTTATGTTTACACATGGAATGCTGTCTACCTGCCTTAGCAACGATAGTACTATTAGTTTGGACTCAGCACCCGTTCACTCGGGGGTTGTTAAGGACAATTATTTGCATGGATTACAGTGGTGATCATGTATTACGAACTGCCTTGGGCAGTCAACCCGCAGTCATTGGTATCGATAGGTCTATGTCAATAACTAACATGCCTCATTTCACTCTGTGTACGTGCTGGTTATGCGTAACGCTTTCGAACTCTATATGCTATATCAAACTTGTATGCTCACCTTTACACTATGTGTATTAACTTTTATTTTAACGTATGTGACAGGTGCTTAGGATGCTTATCTGCTAGGAAGTCGAGGCTAGAATAAGGTCTTAGAGGCCAACAAATAGTTGTCTGTACAAATGAAATCTGAGTTGTCGGAACAGAACTATTTGCCTAGATTTTGTCTGTAATAATTTGTTTATCTTTTAAGACATGGTATGGGACATGTTACTTTAAATTAATTGGTAATGATAATTGTTATGGAAACTTCTGGACAATCTGTTTCGCTCAGTGCCATACCCCGATGTTTCCACCATCGGTTGGGGTGTGACAGTTTAAATGCTGAATTTTGCTGATTTCTGTAGTATTCTGCAGTTTATGTGAGTTTTAGGCACTTTCCGGCACTTAAACTATCTCTAGGAAGGCAGTTTTGTGATCCTTACTTTCCTACACACTATACTAGTGTAATACTTGGTTTCTGGCTCATTCTGTGTCTCAATACCATGTCTGTCTATACACTGAACTCCGTCAGCATTTTTCGGATTTCTCTGATAATTGTGCTAACTGTGTTTCGGGCATCATTTGAATCAACAAAGTTCCCATGCAATAATGATATGACATTAAGCAATGTATGATGCACATGTATGTGTATGGCAATAATCAGAAAGTAATTCAAGTCATTAATTGTAATTCAGCACAATCATTAAGCATTAATCATTGTTTAATAAGTGTACGGATACCCGGAATTTTGACAGTTGTCACATTCTACCCCTGTTAAGAAAATTTCGTCCTCGAAATTTAAACTACATTAACTCCTTAGGGTTACTTTATGCGTGTATGGATATGAATAATACCAAAGTAGATAACCACAAAACTGAATCAAGACTTAATCGAATCAGGTGAATCCAAGGACATATTACAACAATAAGAACCCAACGGTTAAATGGTATGTGTTTCAGAATTTGATGTCAAAGGATACGAGACGTATAGATGTATATTCTAGTGTAACTTATTTCACAGGGGTTCAATAAAAGAGGAGTTTCGACCACTAGAATTCCAAGCGATCGTTCACAATATGCAAATGAGTTCTAGAAACAATAACATCTGCTAAATGAACTCAGGATCAACAAGCTCAAATATAATAGTGTCACGAAAATGATTCGTCAACTTTTTGCACAAATAAGTGAATAAAATTAGTGTGTTAACATTATTGAATTGCGAGAATACCGAAATGAAATACAACCGAATCTGGTGTATCATTGTCTTAAGTCGTAGTTGTATTAAGAATGGTTAAATGACAAGTCAAACAAAAATATGTGTAGTTTCGTGTGAAACGGTTGACCATGACTAGCACGAGCTACAAGTTTGTACCGACACCACAAGGTGTCGTAATAACATAATTCAATAGTAGCAGTGACCGAACAAGTTCACCATGTTTGAAATCAAATGAAAGTGTAATGAAGCAAACCTGAAAATTTGATTCAAACGGCATCGTAGGATTTTTCAATTGAATATAGAACACCACAGAACTACTGTTTCTGATCGAAGATGAAAAATAATGAATACTGCAAGGTATTCGATCGATAATGAAAGAACCGTTAAGAGGTACACTGGAATATAAAATGAATTTATGTACCATTGTCTTAACACACGATTTTGTTAAAATTGCTTTAATCATGATAAATCAAAACGAATTTAAAGTAAGCCAATGAATAAATAATTAAATCCGTGCATGAGATGCTTAAACGAGATTAGCACAGGCTTCAAATTTACATGACACCACCACAAGGTATTGGAACCTGTTGATACATAATGTCTAAAGCCTACGTCATAAGTCTAGGGTCTAAATATGTCAAGTTTGTAAAGTGTAGGGGTCTAAATGTAAGTTTAATTTAGTGTTGTAAAGGTTTCGCTTCAGGGTATGAGATGTAAGCCTCAAGCGAAATCAAGTGATGAGATTTCGCTTGAGACAGGTTGAAGCGAAATCTTGTTACCTATAAATAGGCTAGTGTAGTTCTCATTTGGTACGCATTCCGAGAAGTTGTAACGAAGTGCTGCCAGTTTTCCAAGTCAATATATAACAGAGAACAAGTGTTAAAAGTGAATCTATTCTGTTTTCTACTCTTTTCTGTCTGATTCTAAGCTGTTTAGATGTTTCCGCCATCTAAATAGTGTAAACACATTCAAATTGACTCATTCGGTCGTCAAATACGATCCTACAATTGGTATCAGAGCCAGTTATGAGTGTGTTCACTTGAATCAGTTGGTTTTTACTCACAAAAATTGATTTCTGGACGAAAACACGGACAAAATGGACTAAGACTTTCACAGTGTGTGTAAAAGTGTGTTTTAACAAAGCCTTGAGTAATTCAGATTAAAACTCGGACTAAAATTGAAAAAATGACTTGAAAACCAGATTTCGCTTGAGCGAGCAGATTGGTTGTTGGTATTTTGAAGCGAAAACGTGAATTTCTCTTGAAATATTCTGTTTGCTTGAAGCGAAATCGTATATTTCGCTTGAGGAGTCTGTATTTGGTTGAAAAGTTTGTTTGAAGCGAGACTATAGATTTCGCTTGAGATCTTGTTGTTTGAAGCGAAATCATATTGCATTTGAGTTGTGGGTTTCGCTTGAAATCTTCTGTGATTTCGCTTGAAGTTTGAGTGATTTCGCTTGAGATTATTGATAGTCCATAGTGTTCGTGAACTTGTTCGATAATCTGATTTTGTGAAAAGTGTGTGTGTGAAAAATTTTAAAATTACTCGGTAAATTTCTAAAAATGGAAAACCAAGAGTTTTATAACTTCTTCTCGGGCAGTGGTATGGTAGCAGGACAAACCTCGGGTAGTGTTATACAGAACGTCAACATGGAGAACGAATTGGGAACAATGCAAAAGCCTCCCAAACTGATGAACATAGATGAATATGCAGGATGGTCAGGCAGATTTAAGAACTGGGTTCAGGCTAATCATTTTGAATGTTGGATGAAAATAGAGAAACAGTATGTTCCACCAGTTGATGGTTTAAACAACAAGAAGAATATTCAGAGCCTGTCAGAATCAGAACAGAATGATTTCAAAGCCGAGAAAAAGATGATTAGTATTCTCCAGCAGGCTATCAAAGAAGACATTCTAGTATTGTTGCAATATGAAGATAATGCTCAATCTATGTGGTTTGCATTGAAAGCAAAGTTTGAAGGTAGTGCTTCCATGATCAAGAATAAGAAGGCATTGTTCAAGAAAGAGTTTGATATTTTTACTGGTATTAAGGGTGAAACTACAAGGCAACTAATTGAAAGATATTGTCATTTGGTGCTTGAGATGAATAGATTAAAGATTGAAAAGACAGATGAAGAATGGATTGACAAACTAGCTGATGCGTTACCTTATGACGAGTGGGGTACATACCTGATGATGCTAAAGAACAATTCAGACTTTGCAAATTACAATCTTAGCCTATTCATAGAAAAGATTGAAGCTCATGAGTTAGAGTTGCTGAAGATCAAAAAGATGAAATCAGCTAATGTTCAACAAGATGTATCGTTGTATTACAAAAACAACTCTACAGCTTCAACAAATCAAAGTCCAAAAATACAGACAGGGTTCATTGCTGATAACACCTCAAGTGTTTCTTCAAACACTCCTCAATCTGGAAATTTTTCACCATTCGCGAATTGTGACCCAAACTTCAAAGTTCAAGAGCAGTCTTCACCTCAAAGCTCTACAAGTTCAAGTAATCAGGCTTATGTTTCTGGGGTGCAGTGCAACATCGCGGTGAATATTAAGAATGGAAATGAAATTACTGAAACTGCCGCGAGACAACACATTGCAGTACTTGCTTCCGTTTTAGAGGCTTATGAAGGCTTAGTGGCGGGTAGGATTGGTAATCCTGATATGACCAAAGAGGATTACGACCAGATTGACCCGGAGGAACTTGAACTGATTGATATAAAATGGGGCATGGAAAGTTTGGTTAGAAGAGCACAACGGTTTATGGAAATCACAGGCAGAAACAGTCTTTCAGCTCCTAATCAGAAGTTAGGGTTCGACAAATCGAAAGTTACGTGCTTCAAGTGTAAAGAACGTGGTCATTTTAAGAGAGAATGTCCAAATCGTGAAGTAAACAATCATCAAAACCCGTTCACCAACGACTACTACAAGCAAGCAATCTATCATCGATCAAATCAACAGCCTACTGTTCAAAGACCACAAATTGAGAATAAACCAGAAAAGGCGATGATCGTGAATCAAGAAGATGAGAAGGTAGCTGCAGGGTTTAACTGGGATAAATATATTCCCGGTAGTGATGGACAGGCAATGATGGCTGAAGTTGCGGAAATTTCTGAGATAGTGTCTGAACCAGAAACAGTTACTGAAGATGTTTCTGTAGTTGTTGAAGAGGTTTCTGTTGAAAAAGCAGATAATTTTGAAGAAATAGCTGCTGAAATTCATCAATCTCAATCTGAGCAGGAGGTATTAACTAGTTCTTTGAGATCTATCATGCCTCCTAAAATTTTTGAATCTTTTGCAGATTTCTTTGAAGAACCAAGGACCGGATTGTGTCCAAGATATGATGAGAAGAAAGAATTTGTTGAAGAAATGATTGATGTGACAAAGGAAATGACTGAAGACACATTGAAAGAAATTGCTGACAAGGCTCTCATGGCGAAACTGAGAGAGGTAGACTCAGAATCTGAGGAGTCTAAGTCTGCCAGTAATGAGTCTGTCAAACGAGAGGAATCTGGAGTTCAGGGAAACGAATCAGTCAAACGGTCTGAGTCAGAGTCGAAAAATGTCGGTAAACTAGAAGTAGAAACTGTTTATGAAGCAGAATGTGATGAGATAGTAGATTCAATATCTGAAACACCATGCCAAAAGTGTTTACAACCGTGCATGGAGTGTCTTGAAAAAGACACTAAGTTTCAGGAATTGAAAAAACATGCTGACATGTTAAAATTTGATCTAGGACAAGTCAAAGAAGCATATGATACTCTAGCTAGAACAGTTAAAATGATTAAAGAGGAAAGTGTCGAAAATGATAAAGCCACAAAATTAGCAAAAGCAACACTTTTTGATAAACAAGTGGAAGTAAATTTTTATTTGGACACAATTGCTTCATTAAAAAAAGAATTGGAGTTAACAAAAATTGAAAATGAAAGAATTGATAAGAAGTTGATGAGTTACATAGCTTCATCATATGTCCTTGAACAGATTGTCCCAAAACAACCTGATGAAACACCGGTCTTTAACAGTGTTCCACCCCCAATGTGGAATCATTACACACAGAAATATCCAGATGGGGTGGAAGCTGCTTTGAATCTCAAATTGAGATCAATTGAGGATGATTTGCCTGAAAGCATTGATGTTACATTCTCTGCATCCGACACCGACAACGAATCACAGGTTATCAAAACTGTTGTCGATCAGGTGTTAGATGAAGAGATTGATAACTCTGAGAAGTCACAATCTGAGAAAGGTGTTACAGATTCTGAAGATGAGAGTAATTTCTTGGAACGGTTTATACCGAAATCGGACAAGAGTGCGAATGATGATTCGATTATGGTAGTATATACTATGATTGGAACAGACAAACTTTATTCCGATTTCGAGTATCCTCTTCAGAATGTGAAAATTGAGAATGTTGAGAAAGTTTTTAGGTTGGTTGAAATGAACATTGATGAGGTTAATAACAAAGAATTCTTTTCAAAATCTAAAAAGTCATTTTTTTCAACACGTGTCAACAATTTTGGGAAAAAGGAATGGGAAGGTAATGGTAACAAGAAAAATGGTAACAATTTTAAAAACAAAGGAATTGGTTTTGAGAAAAAGTTGGCTAAGAAGGTTGTCAAGCCAAAAGATAAAATGAATGATATTTTTGTTGCTGGTCCAAGTGTTGATGAAGAAAAGGAATACATTTTTAGTCAAAAAGCAGTTGACGATTTCAATGCAGCAAAGAAACTGAAAGAAGAGTCATTCAAATCAACTTTTGTCGAATATGATAAAAGAGTTTGCTATCGCTGCAATGAAATCGGACACATGGCAAAACAATGCAAGAAAGTTTTTGAAAAATCTGTCATTAAACCATTTGTTAAAAAATTTCAACCTAAGTCATCAGTTAACACAAAGGGCAAAAAGCCGATGGTTTCTCCAATTCGTATTTTGAAAAGAGGAGAATCTTTGAAGTTGGAAGATAAGCCGAAATCGACATTTGAGATTGGTGAATCTTCAAAGTTCCAAATGACTTCAAAGATTTATCCAAAAACGAAAACTTTTGAAAATCAATTCTGGGTTGTAAAATCAAAACCATCGGTTGAGGAGAAAAAGATGGAAAACATTTTGAAAAATGAAACAAAAGTTGTTGAAATCAAATCACAATCAGTTGAGGTAAAGAAAATGGAGAACGAGTTAAAGTTTGATTCAAAAGCTTTTAATCCTACTGTTCAAAATATTTTTGGAAAAATGGTTGACAGAAAAGTCAAAGGGGTAAAGGAATTTTATGAATCAAAGGTGGGTGCTAATGATAAACAAGAATTTGAATCTGAGCTTGATAAGTTTCTTGCAGAGTTTCCTTCTATCAAAGAAAATATGGTAAAATCAAAAGTAGAATCTGTTGTTCCAAACGTCACATTTGACTTTCCTAAGATTGATGAAAAGTGTGATGTAGTGTTTGGAAGTGTTTCAGAAGTCAAAAAGTCATGGAGTTCATTGTTTGAATAAATTTGTTATGATGTTTGCAGGGGCTGCCCAAGTCAATTCTATCAAAATGGATCATGGATAGTGGTGCGTCAAGGCACATGACTGGGACGCTTGCTTTGCTCTATGATGTAAAATCCATCAATGGAGGTCATGTAGGGTTTGCTGGGAGTCAAGGTGGAAGAATTGTTGGTCAAGGAATTTTGACAAATGGTGTGATATCCTTTGACAAAGTAAACTACATAGTGGAGTTGACAAACAATCTACTTAGTATTTCACAGATTTGTGATAAAGATTTCAGCGTACATTTTACAAAAACTGAATGTGTGGTTTTGAAACCAGGGTTTAAAATCCCTGATGAGATGGTGTTGTTGCGTGCTCCACGGGAGTATGATCTATATTATCTTGATATGAGTACAGCAACGCCAACGTCTCATCAGAAACAGTGTTTTGTGTCTAAAAACAAAGCAACAGAAAAAGATTCAATCATGTGGCATCGTAAGATGGGCCACATTCATGTTCGCAAAATGAATTTTTTGGTTCATAATGATTTAGTTGAAGGCGTGAACTTTAAAAATTTTCATTTAAATGATGATTGTATTGCATGTAAGAAAGGTAAGCAGGTTCGGAAATCACATCCTTTGAAGGTCATGAATTCGATCAGGTTACCTCTTGAGAGATTGCACATGGATCTCTTCGGGCCTGTCAATGTTAGAAGCATCAGCCGGGATTTGTATTGCTTGGTGGTTACAGATGATTTTTCAAGATTTTCTTGGGTTGTGTGCTTAGAACGGAAAGATCAAACATTTGAATCTTTGATGATACTTTTCAAGAAGATGGAAACAGTATACAAATTGCCTATTCGGAGAATTAGAAGTGACAATGGAACTGAATTTAAAAACAACAGAATGTACGAGTTTTGCAATGAAAAGGGAATTCTTCATGAATTCAGTGCGCCGTATACTCCACAGCAAAACGGCGTAGCTGAAAGAAAGAATAGAACCCTCATCGAGACAGCGCGTACAATGTTAGCAGATTCCAAGTTACCTATTTTCTTTTGGAGTGAAGCCGTATCTGCAGCGTGCTATACACTGAACAGAGTTCTTACTGTCAAGAAGTATGGAAAGACATGTTTTGAGTTGCTGCATCGTTACAAGCCGAATCTTGAGTTCTTGGAACCTTTCGGATCACCGTGTACGTTCATTGATGAAGACGGAAAATTTGGGGCAAAATCAAATGAAGGTTTCTTTGTAGGATACGCCAGCCCACTAAAAAGGGTGTTCGTACCATGTCTGAGCAAGGTGATTCAGGTCCTTCATGTGGATTGTCAGAAGCATACTCCGTCACCTCAACTTCCCGGACAAAGATTCCTATTTGACTACGATAATCTCTGGGAATCGTTTCATCTGCCGTCCGAGCCGAGTGAGGAGGAACTTGCTCTCATGTACTTGTATCAACAAAGTCATTCGCCAGAGCCGGAATCTAGTCCGCTAGATGTTCCTACGCCCAACGTGGGTACTCATGATGATGAAGCCGGACCAAGTGGAACCGTTCATATACCACCAGAGGAACCAGAGGAACCAGCTCCGTCATTTGACGTTTCTGACGACTCAGAGGAGGAACTCGCTCCTACCTTTGACGAGGAACCAAATGAGACAACAGAAGAGGTTGTTGATCAAATCGTGGATCTTGACATTTCAAATCTGGAATCGGAAGTTGTAGTGCCTGATACTGTGATGCCACGGACTCTATCTTATCATCCTTCAGAACAAATTATTGGCGACTTGCAAAGTGGTGTTAAAACTCGACACCAAATAGATCAATCTCTTACTTGTTTTTATTCATCTATTGCTGACATGCAAAAAGAAGTCTCTTTGAAATGTTTTATTTCGCAGATAGAGCCCAAGACATACAGGGAAGCATTGACCGAGGAGAGCTGGGTTAATGCAATGCAGGAGGAGTTGCAACAATTCGAGAAGCTGGGCGTCTGGAGACTTGTAGATTTGCCTGAGAATCAAAAGTTGATTAAAACAAAGTGGGTTTTTAAGTGTAAAAGAGATGATAGAGGAGTCGTGGTGAGAAACAAAGCAAGACTGGTCGTTCAAGGATTCAGTCAACAAGAAGGAATTGATTACGATGAAGTCTACGCACCAGTTGCAAGGCTAGAGGCAATTCGGATTTTTCTGGCTTTTGCATCTTGGAAGAATTTTAAAGTATATCAACTGGACGTGAAATCTGCTTTTCTCTATGGAACTATCAAAGAGGAAGTGTATGTGGGGCAACCGCCAGGTTTCACAGACCCACAGCACAAAAACAAGGTGTTTCTACTGGACAAGGCGTTATACGGACTTCACCAGGCCCCGAGAGCCTGGTATGAAACGCTTTCGACATACTTGCTGGACAATGGGTTCACAAGAGGTACAGTAGATAGCACTTTGTTTATTAAAGAAAAAGACAACCATTTGTTGATTGTGCAGATTTACGTGGACGATATTATTTTTGGATCCACCAACGACGATATGTGCAAAGAGTTTGAGCTAGTGATGAAGAAAAAGTTTGAGATGAGCTCAATGGGCGAAATGAAGTTTTTCCTCGGGTTGCAGGTAGAACAAATGCCCGACGGAATCTTCATTCATCAGTCAAAGTATGTGAAGGATGTGCTAGACAAGTTTGATATGGCAGATTGCAGTCCAGCATCTACTCCCCTTGCACAAAATCATGGGATTTGTCCAGATGAGAATGGAGTGAAGATGGATGAAACATTGTACCGATCAATCATTGGTTCCTTGATGTATCTCACAGCCTCCCGTCCGGACATCATGTATCCAACATGCTTATGTGCCAGATATCAGTCGAATCCGAAGCAGTCACACCTGACAATCGTGAAACGTATACTCCGGTATTTGAAAGGCTGCCCAAACGTCGGTTTGTGGTATCCTAGATTAGGTGACTTTACTTTATCCGGTTTCGCTGATTCAGATTTCGGAAGCTGCAAGCAAAACGCAAAGTCCACCACTGCTGGGTGTCAGTTCTTAGGAACTCGACTTGTTACCTGGCAGTGTAAGAAACAAACCACTGTAGCGCTTTCCACTTGTGAAGCTGAATACGTTTCAGCTTCCAGCTGTTGTTCGCAGATCCTTTGGATCCAACAGCAAATGCGTGACTTTGGTTTGCAATTCTTAGATACTCCAATTTTCGTGGACAATGAAGCAGCCATTAATATTACTAAAAATCCGGTTCACCATTCAAAAACAAAACACATTGAAATCCGTCACCATTTTATTCGTGATTGTAACGAGAAAAAATTAATACGGATTGAATATGTGCACACCAATGAACAGAAAGCGGATTTCTATACCAAACCATTTGACAAAAAGAGGTTTTATTATCTTTTAAAATTGAATGGAATGAAAAATCTGCAATCTGGGAGGGTTGTTGAATGTGATGCCGAATTGGACGGCGATCTGACGTGAACCTTTGTCAAGTTGTTAATTTTGTTTGTACAGTTTATTTTCTGCTTTTCGATAAAAACAAAAACACAAAAATATGTTTTTCTTTTTAGGGGGAGAAAGTTTGCAGAAAAATACAAAAACATGATAAAATCTATAAAATCCAAAAACATTTGAAAAAGTAAAAATGAGTTTGTGTATAAAAGGGAAATGATAGTACATCAGCTAGACAGGTGCAGTACGCTAAAGAATTGGAATGTATAAAATGTAATTAAGCAGTCTCGCTAAAGATGTGCCGATAGGTTTTCACAAAATTAGTAGATTAGTTTGGGATATAAACATAAAATTTACTTGCGTCTACGTGGGGAACACCTCCAGGATATATAGGTAACCCCTGAAATCCTGTTTGAAGGGTCCCATATTCTGAGATACTAGGTCTTTATGCTTAGTGATATCTGGGGTATTATCCCGGGACTTCTGCTGAAAGGAATTTCTGACCTAGTCCCCGGAGAATACTTTACGCTGCTTTGAAATATAAGCCTCCCCTCAGCATAAAAAATGATAACACATTGCAAAATTGTTAATCATGTGCTGTTGTAAAGAAGATCCCCAAAGGGGACCCACCAAAAGTCGAAGCCGTCATCTCTCTGCGTATCGAAAGATCGACCTGAGCTCTCACGGCCCTCGTACTATAATTTATTCCCTGACAGATATCATCTAGGTATACTCACCTGTAAGATTGAATACTGGGGTCTGGATACGGGAGTATATACTGAGGTGGGACACATGTAGATGTTTAAGTCCTAAAACACTAATTCTGTATCCCGAGCAGATTGAAAGTTTTGTGAAAATTTAAGAGAATCAGTATATCGGCAATCTACGTGAATTGTTTAATACTTAAAATGAAATAACAGCTTAACGGTACTTGTATTTCGTCGGCAGCTGATATGATCCCTTAACACGCTCACAAAAAGATTGTGTGTACATAGTTTCAGCTTATTCAGTTTAAAATCCAAAAAGATTTTAGTTTCTCATTTTATTTTCGACAATTGACATTGGGAATCGAAAGTTCAAAGTCTTGTGCAGATCATGTCTGAGATTGATGAGGATTGGGTAAGCTTGTGATACAGTACAATGTTTGGTACAAGTGTTTGTTGATTAAAATGAAGTTTGAAAGATCAAAATGATTCAAAAGTTCATTAATTTGAACTTATTTTTTAAAGAAATCTGGTATCTTCATAGTTTGGTTAGCCAAGGTCATTAAGTTGGACTTGGTAAGACTAATCAGTTGACCAAGGTCATTAACTTGGACTTGGTTAACTGGGTGTGATATTAAAATCTGAAAAATTCAAAAAGGTAAAACAAATGTTTTTTAAGGTTTTCGCTTCAAAGAAAAATTGCGCTTAAATCTGTTTCAAGCGATACCTTTATGTTATGTTTTCGCTTCAAGGTTTTTAAGTAAGCCTCAAGCGAAACCTTCATGTTAACGAATTCGCTTCAAGATGTTGTAAGTATGCCTGAAGCGAAATCGTCAGAAGTATAAGAGGACAACATTGCTTCGCTTCAGTCATTATTTTCAAACATTTCGCTTCAAGGTCTGACAGAGAGACTTCAAGCGAACACTTCTAAATCTTTGTTTTCTACCGTTACTCTGTCAAAATTTCACCAAGATCTTGTGATTTTAGTTGGCAAACTCAACTATAATCATGGTGAATGTGAGTATTTTCTGAGATTTGTATCGTTTTTCGTTGATTTTTGATGAGTCGGCGACTGTTAGGGTTAGAACACATAGTTTTAGGGTTTTTAACTGAATAAAATCAAATCAAAACATATGTGTGTAGTCGGAATCATGTGTAGATGATAGTGTGTTGTTTGATTGATTCAGATCTGTGTGTTTAAGAAATTTGACGGATGAACAGATTTTTAATCTTAGATCTAGAACAGATGTTTGGGTTAAAATGAATGAAATTGATATCAGGTTACTCGGAATTGAAAGTAGAACAGGACTGTGTGATCAATTTGATCATATGTTTACAAAAATTTTTGATGTGTTTGGACAGTGTCGCTTCAAGGGACATGTTAGTGTCGCTTCAAGGGACATGATAGTGTCGCTTCAGGGGAATGGTTATCTAACATTTCGCTTGAACACATATTGGATTTAAAAAAAAAAAAAATATATTCAAGCGAAATGTTCAAATATCTATTTCGCTTGAACAGATCTTATTTGCTCAGATGAGTTTTAAGCGAAATCTTGGATTTCACTTGAAATGATGAGTAAATTTGAAATTTTATAAAAAATTGTCTAATGTGTTTGAATTTTTGTGGTATTTGATGTGCAGCCTTCGAATATTCTGTTTAAAGCTCTTCACAATTCTTGTTGTGATCTTGATGTGACAAGGAGTTCAAAATTGTCTGAGTTCTCTAGCATTCTGGAATTCATGAGAAGATTGCCAATACAAAAAGCGTTAACAGATAGAAGAATGGTGTATGAGTCACACATCAAACGTTTTTGGAAACATGCTGTGTATGATGAGAAAAACAAAGTAATTACTTCGCTTGTTAAGGTTGCTGATGAAAAGAAACAAATTTTGATAACGGAGGCATATGTTCGTGAGATTCTAGATTTTCCTGATACTGAAAATTCACCAACAGCATTTCCTGAAAGGATGGTGAAAGGATGTTTGCTTAGAATGGGATACATTGGAGATGTGAAAGCTGCTAATGTTTTGAAATCAAAATTTACAAAGCCGTTCAAATTCTTTATTCATTCAGTGTTGATTGCTCTAAGTCATCAAAAGGGTAGTTACGATGCTATGCGTGATTATCACATGAACATGGTAGTTGCTCTTGTTTTAAACAAGAAGTACAATTTCTCTCATATTGTATTTCATTATCTTGTGGAAGAGGTGACATCAAAAAGGAGAAGCTGGATATATCCAAGATTCATTCAAATGATGATTGATCATGCTTATCCAGGAATTGCTCGAGATATGGAGAATGATTTGTTGGTTCTGGCTCACATGAATAATGATTCTATTGCTCAATTAGCAAGATATCATACAAATCATCCTGAACCAGAGAAAGAAGTTGCATTTTTTGGTTTTATAAGCAATCCAGATTATCAAGATCCTGATCCAGTTAATCATGAACACTGGAGGAATGAAGATGAAAGAACTGAAACTGGGTATGCTGATGAGTTGGAGAAGTTGAAAAAGTTTAAACCTTCAAGAAGTGTGTGGTTTGTAAAAGAACAAAAGAAGAGGAGTAAGAAAACAACTCCTAAAGTGCAAGCTGAAGAAGGTTCATCTTGACAACCAAAGAAGCGTCGTAAGAAGGTTGCTAAAACACTATTGGTTGATGAACCTGAAGATGAAGAAGTAGTTGAAGCTGTAGCAGAAGCTAATGTTGAAACTGAAGTTGAAATCAATATTGAAGCTGAAACTGAAATTGAAACAAATGTTGAAGGAGATATTCATTTTTCTCCAAGATCTACAGAGTTTTTGAAAGGAATTTCTGAATCTGTTCCTGAACAAAGTAAAGCTGCTGACAATGTAGTGATTGAAGATGTTGATGAAAGTTCTTCTAGTTCTTCAGATGAAGCTATTGATGAAGTTGCACGTCAAAGAAGAATTAAAGAAGCAACTGAACAAGAAAAGTTGTTAAAAAAGAGAAAGAGACAAGAGAAAGATGATGCTGTTTATGAACCTTCACTGGAACATGTATCTGAATCTCAAACTCCTGATAGTGATAAAAAGAAAAGAGGAGCTCGAAAGAAAGTTGTTCAGAAGAAGAGTCGAGTTGTTAGTCCAACAATCAAGATTCCAAAAATTGTCTTGAAGAAGAAAACATCTGAAGGAACCAGTCAATCTATACCACCATCTGAACCTATTCCACCTCATTCATCACCACATCAAACTTCATCACCACATCAAACTTCACCACCACATATCTCGCCACCACATGAACCTATTTCTACTCCACAAGTTAATATCCAAACACCACCTTCTTCACAACCTATCCTTCAAACCACACCTGGTTCTTCTAGTTATAAAACTTTTCCTGGTATTCCTGAGAATGTTTCTCTTGATGATATTGGAAATATTACTTTTGCAACAGATGAGCAAATTATACATGTTGAAAAGAGAATTGAAGTTGTAGCTGATGAAAACAAGAAGTTAGCAGCTGAGTGTAAAAAGATGGAGAATCGTGAGAAAATTCGTGATTTGAGATTAAAGGCAACTGAAGCTGAAAACAAGTCTTTGCTGAAGAAATTGGAATCTAATGAAGCAGAGATGGATATTATGAAAGTTCAGATTGCAGAATTGCTGGAAGAAAAGAAGAACAGGGATGAACATCTTAAGTACTATGAGTTGAAAAATCAAGAGTTGGAGGAAAACAAAGCACGAAATGAACATGAAAGCAAAATGATGAAGAAAGTGTTGGAAAAGTTGATGGGTACATCTCTAGAGTTGAAATACAATGAAATTGTTCGTGATGAAGAGAAAGCTAAGAAACAGGCTGAAATTGATAAGCAAATGAAGGATAAGGGAAAGGGTCCTGAAATTGAAGAAAAAGCTATTATTCCAGTTGATGTTTCTGAAGATATCATTCTGAATGTTCGCCCTCTTTCATCAGTTTCTGGTATTTTTGATGCTGATGTTGAAATTGATGATCTTCTTATTGGAGAGAATGAAGAGGATGATGAAGAGGATGATGACGAAGATGAAGAAGAAGATGCAGAAGATGATGTGATCTCTGCAAGTAGTAGTGATGATGATGATGGAGATGATGATCAAGATCAAGGTGCTTCTGGTCTGAAAATTTCTGAGAAAACAACTGAAGAAGCAATTGATGATTTATTACAAGATGATGCAAATGTTGAACATGATAGTGCAACAAGTGAGGGGGAGCGTGGTGATAATCAAAATGTTGATCAAGCTGAAAAGTTGATTCTTAGACTGGATACTTATAGGGAAGAAGGAGAGTATTTTCATAGTTATTCGCTGGAAATCATAAAAGAAATGACTCGAAGAGATCATCCAGAGTTCAAGTTTGATTTTGAAGAGGAAATGAATTCTGATTTAGAAAGAGAGCTGAATGAGTTTGATGCTGATCACTATGATGATTATGAATATCGATATGTTGAAGATGCTGATCTGTATGATCGAGTAGAAGTTGAAGACTGGGAAGATGATGAAAGTGTTCATGAAGATACTTCTCAGTTGCCTACACTGATGGAATTTTTCTCTGAAGAGAATCGTGATGAGTTGAGGAGAAAAGTTGCTGAAGTTATTAAAAACTTTAATCCTGATGGTACAAAGAAAGATCTGGATAAAGAAGAGAAAAAGAAATGGTTCAAGGTTGATCATGACAGAAAGTTCAAAAGACCATTGAAGTTTTATCAACGAGATCGAAGTATTTCTTTGGGAGATATTATTAGTTGGGGCTTTCTACCACACGTGAATGCGTATGCAGTCAGAAGAGAATGTGGTGTTCAGTATTTTGAAAAGTTGTTTGATCTTATGTCACTCCCATGGTGGGATGTTGAGGAGTTATCACAGGTCAAAGCTTTGGAATATCCTGTAAGGAAGAATGACATTAAAATGTGGGGGTTTATCATATTTCAATCATTTAAGGGATTCAGATTCTGGAAGCCTCATCGTCCAAAGATTATTCCAAGAGTCAATCCTGAAACTGGTGCTGAAGAAAGGATTCTTAATATCAAGAAGCCAAAGACAATGAAGATTATACCAGTACCTCCAATGGAACAAGAATTCTATAAAGGATTTATACACTGGGTATATAGTTGTCTGTCTACTGAAGCTGTGATCACGTATCGAGCAGGAGGTGAACTTAGAGAAATTCATGTTTTTGATCCGATGTGGCTTGTTAATTGCTCGGCAAAAGATATAGAATGTTTGTTCATCAACAAGATTCATCATTCGCCAAAAGATAGAGATCAGGCAATGCAGTTTCAAAGAGTTGTGAATGTGTGTTTTCAAAAGAATATCAATTCTGGAACTAAATGGAAGTCATCTTGGTGGGCTTTGGAGGAGAAAGTCAAAAAGAAAGCTGAAAAGGAACGTAAAGCTCAAGAAGAAAAAGATAGATATCTTCGGGAGACATTTGCTCAAAGGCAAGCTGCTGAAGAAAAGAAAAGAGCTGATGATAATGAAAAGCTTAGGAAGATGTTGTTGAGAAAACCTAAGCCTAGAGAAGAAAAGTTCAAGTCTTTATGAAGATCTAGACTGAAGACTCCGGCTTTATCCAAGGGGGAGTTTGTTGATACATAATGTCTAAAGCCTACGTCATAAGTCTAGGGTCTAAATATGTCAAGTTTGTAAAGTGTAGGGGTCTAAATGTAAGTTTAATTTAGTGTTGTAAAGGTTTCGCTTCAGGGTATGAGATGTAAGCCTCAAGCGAAATCAAGTGATGAGATTTCGCTTGAGACAGGTTGAAGCAAAATCTTGTTGCCTATAAATAGGCTAGTGTAGTTCTCATTTGGTACGCATTCCGAGAAGTTGTAACGAAGTGCTGCCAGTTTTCCAAGTCAATATATAACAGAGAACAAGTGTTAAAAGTGAATCTATTCTATTTTCTACTCTTTTCTGTCTGATTCTAAGCTGTTTAGATGTTTCCGCCATCTAAATAGTGTAAACACATTCAAATTGACTCATTCGGTCGTCAAATACGATCCTACAGAACCAACAGACGACTTAAGGGAGTCGTAGACCAAACAAGTTTACTACGACTCGGAACAGATGAGACGCTTGCAAAAATGAATTTGTATATGATGTTTTCAATATATCATATGGTGTCTTGAATTGAATATACGAAATGGACAAGTTCAAGCAATTGAACTCGGTTTCAGCGCAATCCGACAATAAACGTATGTATCGACAAGGGAATTTCGGCATGGTTACAAGGATAAACCATATATGTAACTGGAAAGAAAAGGAATTTCAAGAAGGTTTTGTTGACTCAATATCAAGGGGTCGATACTTACAATTATGCAGATTATCCGAGACAAAAGGCAATAACTGGATATAGTGAAATGATATTTGTAACTTTGATGAAAACGATCATTAGAAGGGAAGCCACATGCGTAACAAACGATTGCATGTGTATCATATGAAATGATCAAGAAATGAAGCAAATGAGCGTTCGCTCTAATGAAGAAAATTGTCGTGATGCAACTCCCATTAATTTACTTGCTAGATGCTAAAGTGGGGATTTCAATAAAGAAATTTTTGAGTACTTCACCTGTTCAGTTAACTAAAATAGCATATACGACAGTATAATGGTGTTCACTCGAGTTAAAAGACATAGTTCCTATGTGATAACCTTTAGTGAGCTTTTGACATAAGTTCCCGAAGGTCCTAAGTACATGTCTCCTAGGTTCTCCAAGTTTTGTATTATGAGCATAATTGTTTTGTGTACCATGTATAAAACACAATATTAGCATATGTTTAAAACAAATTGTTGACTTACTGTTCTTCGGTATACTTTCTTCCTGAATCCGCAACTGACGATAACCTGATCGAAGATCGATCTTGGAATAGTAGTTAGATCCTTGCAGTCGGCCGAATAAATCAGTAATCCTCGGCATGGGATACCGACTTCTTGATGGTTAGCTTATTCAGCTCCCGGTAGTCGATATACGCTCGAAAACTACCGCCCTTCTTCTTGACGAACAAAACTGGAGCTGCCCAAGGCGAGAAGCTTGGTCTTATAAATCCATTATCTAGCAACTCCTGGAGCTGCGCTGACAACTCTTGCATCTCTGAAGGCGCAAGTCGATAAGGTGCCCTGGCTACAGGCGCGGCGCCTGGAACCAAGTCAATGTGGAATTCGACTTGTCATTGAGGAGGTAATCCTGGTAAGTCTTCGGGGAAGACTTCAGGATATTCCCTTACCACAAGGATATCTTCGAGCTTTGGTTCTTCGGCTTCTTTGTCCACGACATGAGCTAAGGAGGCAACACATCCTTTACGCAAAAACTTCCGTGCCTTCAAACAACTGATAATCTGTAGAGGCGTATCCTGCTTCTCCCCATGTATCACTATCATCTCTTCATTCGCCATCGGGATACGGATAATCTCCTCATGGCATAGGATCTCAGCTCGATTACTCGACAACCAATCCATTCCAACTACTACGTCGAAGCTTCCCAACTCAACTGGCAGAAGATCTATCGCAAACTCACGCTCTCCAAGCTCTATAACGCAGCCTCTAATCACTTTATTAGCTTCTACTAGCTTCCCATTAGCTAGTTCTATTGAGTACGAGATATCTAACTTACTTGCTACTAACCCAAGTATATTCTTAAACTCTAGAGATACGAAGCTATAGTCGGTACTAGTATCAAATAGCACATATGCAAAGTCTTGATTAGTAGGGAACGTACCAGTGACTACGTTCGGATCTTGGTGAGCTTCACGAGCTCCATTGTTGAACACTATTCCATGAGCTTGGTTATTCTTAGGGCAATCTTTCCTAAGGTGCCCCATGTTCCCACATTTGAAGCAACCTGGAACTCTACCATTATCATTTCCGTCTTGGTTGCCGTCATCATTTCCTCCTTGTCTGGGATACTTCGCCCAGCAGGCATCCTTGTTGTGTCCTTCCTTTCCGCACCTATCCCACATAGGCCTCAGACATCAACCTTAATGGTGAAACTTGCACTCATCACATCTTGGCTTAGTCCCCAAGTAAACCTTTCTGAAATGCCCTATGCCACCACAACCTTGACCTTGTTCTTGATCATTTCTGTTTCCGCCCTGATAGTCGTTGTTGTTGTTTCCTCCGTGGTTTCTGCTACCATCTTGATCTTCATTTCCATGTCCTGCTTCGAACCAACATGTCTCCTTGACATGCCCCACTTTGCCACAGTTATCACATTTTCCATATTTACATCGCCCTGTATGATGACGTCGACAATTGTTGCACTTAGGTAGGATACCCATGTGCTCTTTCCCCTTTTTGGCATTGTTGTTGTCATTCGCTCGAGCATCCTTTTGGAAATCAGTGAGCTTCCTTTTGCTCTTCCCGGACGAATCCACATGAGTCTCCTTCTTTTCGTCAGGGGTTGAAAGCTTTTCCAATCTAATTGCTTCTTTAGTGAGTGCCACACTTAAGTTACTCGCATCGATAGTTGTTGGAGGTGTTGTTGCCGTCATCAAGCTCAGAATCTGAGGCACCAATCCCCAGATGAATCATTCTATCCTCTTGAACTCTGGTTCCACCAGATATGGAATAACTCGCGAAAAATTGTGAAGTCTCTGCACATATTCCACCACCTTCAGGTTCCAGAATTCAATTTCCAGCTTCTGGATTTCCGTCTGAGAATAATACTTCCTACGCATTAGCTCTTTCAGCTCATCCCATGCCAAAGCATACGCAGCAGTCTCGTCCAACGTCTGAACCTGAAGGTTCCACCATGACAGAGCCCCATCTTGAAACATTCCAGAAACGTACGTGACTTGTTGCTCTGGAGTACATTTTCTCATTCGCAAAACAAAATCTGTATTCTCGACCCATCTCACAAAATCTACGACACCTCCAGTGCCGTCGAAATTCAGAGGCTTGCAGTCCAAAAACTGCTTGTAGGTACAGCCTGCAACCCAGCAGCATCATTAACAGATAGCATTAGAAAAGCACACTCGGAAATGTCCAAACGTATTGTAATGTGTCTTAGGTGACTTAAACATTACCGTTAGGTGGGTTATTCCCTGAGATACCTCCGCTGTGTCTGTAGCGAAGAACCTCGTGCTGTGCGATGGCCTGTGTGATGTGCGCTTGTAATTCTGCCTCGGTCATGGGCCACCGAATGATCTCTTGAAGAGGCATCTTTTAAGAAGGAGATCGGATTGGTCAGGTCTTATTTGTTCAAGAAATATATATAGTTGTCTAGAGTTCGTATGTACATACACATAATAAATCATCATATCAAACAATCATGCAATGACACAATCATAACATAAACAAGTAATCCAACAATATGTTTAGTGAGAACATGATGATTGAGCTTTCATTAATTATCGACCATAGTTACATTGTTTACAGGGTGTATCACATGAAAAGGGACACAGGGTCACACTACCCTTGTCAAATAAGTCTGCTATGGTACAAAGATCACATAGTCAAAAGGTGGTTTCCAAAAGTCTTCACAATGCCGGCTCAATAGTGGTGCTTTCACCAAAGATAATGCATCTGCATAAGACCAAAAACCTACTATACTGATGGTGGAGGAGGAGGAGGAGGGAGGAAAATCAAACTGAGAACATGTGCGAGCTCCTCCTCGAGCTTGCTCACATGACAAAGCAAGTAACGGACCTGCTGCTCGACGGTGAGGAATCGAGCATCAAACTCTGGGAAAGGAGTAAGAGGTGCAGGTGGATGTGCAAAGGGAGTCGGTGATGAACGAGGGGGAACGAAAGCAGGCTGACAAGGACATGGTAGGGAACGTGGTGTCGACTCAAGCTCCAAGATTCTACGACTCATAACTTCAAATCAAAGCTGAAGCGAATAAAGTAACTCATCCTGTGTATAGCCAACAAAATGCGAGGGATGGTAGGGGTCTGAGGTCGGCATGGAATACGGTGGGGACCATTGGAATGGCTCATCAAGTGGTGAAGAAGTGAATGGAGCAAACGGTGCAGACTGAGGGATCTGTGGAAAAGCTGCTGAAACAAAAGGATCATTACGCGGGTGCTAGCCTGAAGTACCTTCCCCTGGTCGGGGTGCGGGTATGTTCTGCAAGAAAACGATAGGTAAATCAACAGGATGGACATCGGACTCCACAGGATGAAAAGGAGCAACATCAGCGGGTGTGGGTGCAGGTGGAAGAATGAATGGCTCAACAACAGGAGGGTCAACGGGTGTAGGAACTGGGTCAGGTATGAGGGGTGCAATGTCTGGTAAGCCAAAAGGAATAGGGTCATGATCAGGCATGAGCTCAGTATCAGCAGGTGCAACATCAGGTTGATCAATAGGAACAAAATATGGCTCAAGATCCAGCTCGGGATCGTATGGGGAAGATGGTGCAGCTGACATGGCCGTATCATCATCAGAATCAGTGGCATAGCGCTGTAATCCAACTGCCTGCAAAGCTGAAGATGTCACAGACTCAAAGGAATCCGAGACAGAGTGCAAACTAGTATCAGTGGATAACTCGATAACAGGAATCTCAAGAAGTGGAATAGCAACAACGTCCTCGTCTAGCTCTCCATCACCATGGGCGTCATCAGGAGGACCATCAATAAACAAATTAACGTCATCATCAAACAGATCATCATAAGGCCAATCCTCAGGAGGGATGACCACTAGAGGAACATGAGCAAGGATCGGTGCCACAATATGCTCACCATCGGGATGCCCGATGATAAGATGATCATGGACTGGAATGGGAACAACAAAAGGATCATCGTCTTGAATACCATCAGCAAGCGGTAAGTAATCTCCAAAGTCAGGCAACACGAACGGCTGAAGGTCGTCATCATCGTCGGATAGCATATCTGGGTCGCTCTCAGTATCTGATGTAAAGATCTCCGGCTCTAGTGCAATCTCATCATCTGAGACTACAGCCATAGGGTCATTGGTGTCGGACAATCCGCTCTCGCATGAAGACATAGTGTCTGTAACAGAACAATCATAACATATGCACATATATTAACCACTATCATTTAGTATGCAATCAAAGACAACGTATCATGAAATCATGTATCCATGTTATTCCTCATGAAACCTTTTTATCCTTCCTAGTCTCCCAGACTAAACCACAAATGTACACCTTGCAATCGTGTTTTCTTGTCTTTCCGTTTGTAAAAATGTTTGTTCCATGGATCTGGGCGTTTCGTGTATGCAATGAAATCATGTTGTAAAAATATTGTTCGTGAGAGCCCTAAGGATTGTAGTCTAGACTCGAGAAAGAATCCTAGTTCGCTACAATCGAACCTCTGATACCAAACTGTCACACCCAGACTTTTGCGAAAGCGTGATTATGTGTGACTTGCTTAATATCATTGCATTCAACCATAACAAACAACTATATGATAAAATCCAAGATGATCATCCTTTGATAGTTTTAAAACATTACAAGCAACATTGTTTTCAAATCCCAAACGCAGCCTTCATGTTTAAAATACAACACCAACAGGTTTTAAGTTCCATAAGGACTCCTCAAAAGACTCTAATGCAAACTAGGCTTTGAAATATGTATCCTATCCAGGATAGGATACACACTCCAATCCATTCGACACCGGATGACATCTTTTTATTCTGAACAACACTTAAAAACTTCAACGCCCGCCAAATCCATACTTAGTTTCCTGAAATACACGTAATTTGAAAACATCAACAAAAGTTGAGCGAGTTCTTGTGTTTAGTGTGTGAGCTCGAATAAACTTTGTAATCATCATAAATAAGTATGTATGTATTCGTAAACCCTGGTATGAAAGCAACAAGGAACATATCAATTAATGATTTGCAAGGTCATTAATATGTGTGCAACGGTATAGGAAGGCTCAATCCTTTGCGTATTTCGTACCGGGCCTCCCGGCTGGAACGACATAGTCACCACATGCGGTCAACTCGCGGACCCATGGGTGGGGCTCGCAACACCCAAATAGATCTATCACTCATGCCTCTCGGTCCTTATAATAGGATTAATGGTCTCAAGTTAACGCCTACCCATTCACATGATCTAACAGTATTTTCCTTAGCTAACCATACCATTTGTAATCATTGTATCATTCGTAACATGTATTTCACCCCCGAAGTTATAAACGAAAACAGTTAAAAGAAAAGGGGGAAATGAACTCAATGTTTTGCGTTCTTCGTAACAAACTGTAACTCAAAGCTCCTTCTGGTGTGCCTGACTACCTACAACGTACTACAGTCTATTAGACGAGCGGGTCATGCCTTGACTTAGTATTAATTAGTGTCTTTGAGTTACGTTTCATTGTGTCTTCAATATTATTCCAAGTTATATAATTATTTGTTAAAATAATAAGTATTTTAACTTAGATTATATTTATTAAATTTTGGAATAATAGTTAAAATAATATATTTTAACTTGTTACTTTTTATGTATTTATACATGTATATCCTTCCCAAGGATGGGTGTTTTTGTATTCGTATTCTTATACTTGTATATTTTTGCTAAGTATCGGTAGCGTATTCCGGTGTGTATTTATACACATGAGAATACGTATTTTTTATTGCGTTTATTAAGTATCCTTATACTTATTTTTTGTATTAACTTTTCCGGAATAATAACTTTAATAAAAATACGTCAATATATATTGCCAAAATATATATGTTAAGAAATATTACTTAGAAAAATTATTCATAATTTTTCCCTTAGCAAAAATATTTATAAATCTCATACAAGTCTCAAAAATAATATATTTCCAACTCTAACTTAGAAAATATATATAAACTTATTTTTCACCCAAAAATAATGTATTTCATGTTTATTCAAGAAAATATATTTTTCACTCCAAAAATATTGTATTTCTTTTTTGTTTGAGAAAATATATATTTTCTTCCAAAAATATTACATCTTCTAATAATTCCAAGAAAAATATAAAGGTCTTCTTTTCCAAAAATAATATATTTTCTCCTTGTAAAAAATATGATATAATTGTGTAATAATTGTAAAAATCATATTTTTTTTCTCTTGGTGTCCAAAATACCATTTTCCAAAATATACTTATGAATAAAACTTCCGAAATATTTTTGTGAGTTATATTCTTTGTTCCATTTCTCCAATATTTTGGGTATAATTTATATGTTCATTCTCTTGGAAATTTTGGTAATATTTTAGATTGTAACTTTTGGTATTTTGATGAGTTATATTATTTCAAATCCTAAAATAATAAAACTAATACACAAATATAGAAATAATCACACACATGGTGACTTCTAAATATATATTTTCTAAATACATATTTAGTCACTTTTATTAATAAAAACCAACCTCCAATATTTATAATTTTTTGTAACAAAATTTATGGCAAACTTTATATGAAAATTCATGGTTAAAAATATACTTGTAAAAATTTGTTTAAAAATATTTCTCTAAGTGTTTAATTTTTTTTAGAAAAATTTTGCCATAGTTTCCCTTATAATGGAGGTTTCCATACCTTCAAGGCATATCATTTTCTTTTGTAAATCAACACAATCAACAACAAATCAATCTACACTTACCATTTTGCCAAAAACAAGCATAAACTACTACCTCATGAACTTGAAAATTTATAAAAATGTGTAGTAACTTACTAGTATATTTAGTAATTCTAGTTACCCTTTAAAGTGTGGTTGTTTATTTAAAAACTTCATTTTTGAAAGAATTAGTTCTTTACAACTTGTAATTAAATTTTCTAGAAATGTTTCTTCTTGGATTTTTCTTGTTAAATACATGATCCTACACTTGATTAACCACTAAAAATGTAATTTATTTATTTAAGAACCAAGATTAAGTAAACTTTGTATTTTTAACTTGATTTTTTTAAAAACCATTCATGAAATCATAGATTTACAAGACTTTATACACACTTTGATCATCACTTAACAAGAAAACAACTTATTCTTCCAAGTTCATGATTTACATGAGGATGATCTATTGATCTTTAACATTTTCATCCTCTCATCTTGCTAGATTATGTTCTTAATCATTATCTAGCAAGATCATATGATGATCAACATCAAAAACATGAGTAAACAACAATCAACAAGCATAACAACACATAAACAATGTGTATTCTTATGATTTTAAGCTTATGTTCAAGTTTCAAGTTCTTGATTCATAGTGTTCTTCCTGATTACCAACTTGTATCATTCTTTAATCACTTAAACAAGATGTAAAAATGGATGGAGATGATCTTACTACTAGCTCAAGGCTAGGGATGATCACAAGTTGAAGAAGAGGTGGATAAAAGCACAAGAGAAAGGTCCTTTAACATCCACAAGCTCCAAGCTTCCTTGTATGGCTTCTAGCACCTTTGTGTATTTATGGATTGTATGAGAGGTGAATGATGAAGATGGATGTATGGTGGGGTGTATTCGGCCGAAGGTAGGGGAAGAAAGAAAAGAAAGTGTGGTGTTGAAGATGTTGTGTAAAAATGAAAGGTTATGATCCTTGAGTTAACTTATAAACACCAACATCAAAAAATCCTAATGTATATTGCTTTTAGTGAAATTTTGGTGTTTCGGGTAGTGTCCGGTTGTTCGGTGGGTTACTGGTTCGTTAAGGTGCTAAACTATGCAGTTTAGTGTGCTTTATGTTACTTTTTGTGACAGTTTTGATTCCCGACACTTAGGAAAGCATTCAGGACCATTTAACCATATTCCTGCATGATGTTAGAGTGTTTAAATGCTGAATTTTGCTGATTTCTGCAGAATTATGCAGTTTATGTGAGTTTTAGGCACTTTCTTGCACTTAAACTATCTCTAGGAAGGTAGTTTTGTGATCCTTACTTTCCTACACACTATACTAGTGTAATACTTAGTTTCTGGCTCATTCTGTGTCTCAATACCATGTCTGTCTATGCACTGAACTCCGTCAGCATTTTTCCGATTTCTCTGATAATTGTGCTAACTGTGTTTCGTGCATCATTTGAATCAACAAAGTTCCCATGCAATAATGATATGACATTAAGCAATGTATGATGCACATGTATGTGTATGGCAATAATCAGAAAGTAATTCAAGTCATTAATTGTAATTCAGCACAGTCATTAAGCACTAATCATTGTTTAATAAGTGTACGTATACTCGGAATTTTGATAGTTGTCACACCAGTAGTCCGTAAAGCTTCCAAAAGCACCTTAAACTTCATTAAACCTGCAAAACACAATTTTACTTAAAAGTAGGCTATTTGGAATTAAAACCCATGTAAAAACATCAAGTTACACAAATACGAACACCGTTATTTGACCACGTATCACATCCCCACACATGTCTTTTGCTTGCCCTCAAGCAAATCTGTCTTTCACTTTCACGTGGGTCGAGCAAGCAACACACTCCCCATTCCCGAGACTAAGCTTAAGGTCTATTGTCATGCTCAGTTCAAACTTTTTACAATTTTCAACATATTTAGCAATAAATGATTAATCATGTAAAAATGGTTATCCAAGATTAACCTGCCCTTAAAACTCGCAAATCATACATATCCCTCGCAATGTTCACTCCACTCAGTTTACAAGTTGGCTAATTTTTATGATGTATTAGCACTTTTAAAAAGTAGTCACTCAAAACCGAATTGAACATGTACCCGCATAGGCTTGCAACTCAATCATTCTACCCCACCGAACACGAATACTAAGCACAAGTCAAAAGGTCTTTAAAAGGGTTGTAACGGGGCTAGGCTAGGGGTAGGAAATAGGATATTTTAAAGTGGCTAAGGTGATGAAAATTCGATTTTTATTACAAACGACTACACTAAACAAGCTAAATATAATCATAAATCTAATAGGCAACGATTCTCGCCTTTTATTCAATAACTACTACACATCTTTTTGTGTTTTTCTCAATGCTTTTTCATTCTTTTTCGCAACATTTTCTGATTTTTTTTCACAAACAAATCACAACTATACTCCTATAATCGAATTTTCATCACACGGGTTCAAAAAGAAAAGGTTTACGGTTATGGGCTAATTGGGTTGTCAAACAAAAGGTTTAGGCTCAAAGTTGGCGACTAAGGGATAGATTTCGGGTAAGGATAGATAATGGTGTAAAAGGAAAAGGTTTACCTAATGCCTTAATTATTCTTGTGCTTGTATTTGGTCTATGGTCTCAAACATATCAAGAGCTGCAAGTTCTACAATATATGACTAATGGTCCACTCAAACAAAGAAATATGTGTATATATAATGTATGCAAGTGGCTCAAAATCTCACGTATAAGGGTATGGAATATGATATACATGAATTGCAAGTTTCTTAGGCGGATTATTCCTAAATAACCACCCGCTAAATACCCGTCATGCTATTAATTCTAACTTGACCATGACAAAAGACCAAATGGGTTGTGTCATCCCTCATTACTTAGTTACTTGTGCTTTTAAGATCGCTTCAAACAAAGACATTTTGAAATTTTTTTTGAAATTCTTCCCCCATCCCCACACTTGAGGTAAACATTGTCCTCAATGTGTAATGTTTAAATGAATGGGTCAAAAATCGAAAAACTTTTACTCCCCCATCCCCACACTTGAGGTAAACATTGTCCTCAATGTGTAAGAACTAGAGTTTTTAATACGCACAAGGGATGTGACACGGCTACTTTCCCAAAATTTCACACCGAAAAATTACACTCTTATACAATTAGTAACTTAGGGTGCCATGACATACACATGCCTTTTCATATAACTACAAAAAGTAAAATTAGTAACTTGGGGTTACACCCCTTTCATAAACGAATATACCATTTCAGAAAAAAAAGAGGTGTCTTTAAAAAACGGTTACTTGACATTTCCTCTGACAATTATATATTAATGCCTTCCCAAAGTTTCTAACTTGTAATAAAAGACTCCAAATAATGTCACATGTCATTCTCTCTTTCAACCTCATAAATTTTATTTATATTTGTTTAATAAATTTCTTTTAATATTAATATTAATTATTAATTAATAACCAATATATAGATATCACTTATTTTTATCCAAATCTTTATCTAAAATTAATAAATAATTTCAATTTTACAATTTAGACCCTTTGTTTTTTTTACTTTTAACCCAAAGTTTTTCATCTTTTGCAATTTAATCACAACTCTTTTTTATTTTCAATTTTGGTCCATCATACTTTTCATCTTTCCCAAGTTTTTCGTTTCGTTCTAAATTTTGTGAGTTAACGCACCGCAACGTGCGTGTGGGGTTCAACATTTTTTTCGTATATTTTTTTGCCGTTTTACTGGCCCGTCGCATCACATCTATTTTTCTGCGTTTGACAAGTTCGTCCAACACGCGGATCCTGGATGGACTTAGTTATTTTTTTTCTGTATTTTACGTTTCAATTTAATTTGTCAGCAACGAGCGTACATGATTCAAAGATTTTACGTCTGCTTTTCGCTCGGCGTTATTTTTTCCCCATTTTTATTTATTTTGTTTTTACGAGCTTTTCCGGTGTTGGTGGTCGCTGATGATGATATAGTATTGCTACTACTTAACACAGTTTTATGACAACCGCTGCAACGCGGGGGCTTAATACTAGTTTAATTAATATTAGAATCCCCACATCTCCATATGTTAACATTCACCTCCTACATCTCCACTTTCACCACCGTAACCGTTCACATTGTTCACCGCCAAGTATCCATTATTCTTCAATTCTTTGTAACTTTAATCCGCACGATCAAGTTTGATTTAATTCATGTTCTTCGTCAGTTCATGTACAAAATCATTGAAACATAATACTGAACAGATGTATAACAACCACAGGTTATTGATTGTTTCCGAATCGATTCAGGAGAACACGATCAACTATTGATTAATCGAAACCATTTGAATTCTCTTTCCCCTTCGTTTTTTATATTTATCCGATCGTTAATCATGTTCTTCCCAGATTTGACGCCGTACACTTTACTTATGCTATTTGATTCCGTTATGTTTTCACTCCCACCGTTTTATGTTTACATGATAGTAATCCTAGAATTATTACTGGTGTTCTTTTTCGTTTTTTATTACTTTGGTTCTTTTTGTATTTGGTTCTCTGTTTATATTGTATAAACAACACGTGTTCATAATTTGTACGTCGATTTTTGTTCATTGAAAGTGCGCTTTCCGGTGTCAGTTACTTCGGTTCTTTTTCATCACTCGATTCCCTATTTATATGGTATCATTGTGTAAACAATGTTTACAATTTGTGTGTGGACCTTTTGTTCGTAGAGTAGAATCTGAAGAATACAATTGCATATTCATGTTAATAGATCTATATGTATGCTTATGGTTCTCTGTTTGTATGTTACTAAAAACGCAAATTGCATGTGACTTTTTTTTTATGAAATTTTTATTATCAATGTGTTTTCTCCGGGAGTCGATTACTTGAATCCTTTTTTCACTACTCGGGTCCCTGTTTGCAAAGTATAAACAACATTTACAATTTGTATGTGAAATTTTGTTTGTAGAGTCCGAATAATACAGAATCAAATTCAATCATGTTAATCTATAAGTACGTTTATGGTTCATCACTCATAAGATAATGTTCAATATCTTCTTTGAAACACTATTTTTTCTTTATTAACATTGTTCTCTAACGACAATTAATTTTTTTCCTACATAGTGTTATAGATCTGTAACGACAATTAATTTTTATCCTACATAGTGTTATAGATTTGTATATGACAGTGCACCACTCAAAATTGTTAATTTGGTTTTGCGATTAGTAAAATTTTGTTTCACGTTAGCAAATAAGAAATCATAATCAACATCCCGCCGCAACGCACGGGTTAGCGCCAACTCGTAAAAATACAAAATACAATCCACTTATTTGCTAACTAAAAATCAAAGATAAAAAGAAACGTATGCACCTGGTTTTTTCGCTAGTAGCTCATGTGCTCTTCATCTCTTCAAGAAAGCGGTCGTCCCACGAACATAATGTGCCTACAAATCTTAACCCTTGTGTAGAAGCATGCTTCTCACAACCATTAAAATTTGTTACTTACCTAGTTCTACCACTTTTATGAAAATGTTACCAAACCATACATTAATTTACTCTGATTTATGTGGAAAAAAATGTACAACAACAACAAACCTAACTCACTTTTGTAGGAATCACGGTTGCATTTAGCGTATGCAATAAGCCCTTTTAAACCTCCCGATAGCTCGTGAGGACGAGTAGGTCTCGTGAGGGTTATATAGGGAACACACCCATAACGTTCATTTAACTAAGGAAATAAGATACTAAAGATAAAAGATGAAATAACAAGCAATAAAGAAAAACTCAAAATATACAACAACAACAACAACATAAAACATACCTCACCATCACCACTGGTATCGCTCGTTCGGATCGACTAGTGGGTTTGGGTTGTACGGGTACCCAGTAAGAACCTCAAACATCTCCCGGTAGTTGTCTAGGGGGCCGGTTCTCCTTCAGCTGGTGGTTGAAACTGGGGTGGGATGAAACTAGACCCCACTCCCTCGGGCCAATGAGGCGATGGATCGGAGGGGCCTCGAGGAATGGGAAGGTTTGAATAGTCGGTCCATCCCAAGTGCTCTGCATATGGAAGACCAGCTAACCAATCCCGCTGATGCTATTCTTAATCGTGGAGGACCTTAGCATTATTGGGGAAGGTTCATTTGAGAAGAAATTTAATCTGAGAAGAAAAAGAAGAAAGGGCATATTAGTAAAATACTATTTCATTTATAACTCATATCATTAATTTTTAACTCTTTAATTAATTAGTCAACTAATCATTAATTATCTTACATATAATCTACAAACCTACATATATCAAAATTTTCCTACATATACCCTACACATTATAGAATTTTATCCTACACAGTCGAAATTTATCCTACACACCTCGAAATATATCCTACACAACTCGTAATTTATCCTACACAACTACTAATTTATTCTACACTTTAAAATAAGTTGTTTTTTTTTTAATTTGGAAAAGTATATATTTTGAAAAGGAGTTACAAATTTAATTAAGTTAGTTATTAAAGGGAAAGAATACAAATTAATGATTTTTGTAAGTTTACCAATATACCCTTATATTAAAATTAAATGCAAATACTAAATGAAGTAAAATGAAACATTCTTATTGGTTAAAACTTATTCTTTTTTCTTCTTACAAAAAAAATTCTTCTCATTTGAACCCTCCACTAGCATTATTAATTGCCAACTCTTGAGATATGTACAATGCACTCCACCGCTTGTCTTCTCTCGTGTATTGTTCGATTCGGCGCCTATCCTGCTCTTTCTCCACACTCGTCTTCGAGCCACTTCTTGTTGACGATGTTGTTCCATTTGATCCATTTGCGATCTCTGCAGAGCTTGGAACAACTCTTGCTCTTCCATGAATTTTTCCATCCTAGCTCGGTGGGCATCCTCGGCATCCCAGCGAGCATGCAACTGGGCTTGATGTTTCTTTTCCCAGTTTCTTCTTCTCGCCACGTATTCCCGACCTTCCCCCATGACCTCGGAGACGTTGTCGAAAACCGCCTGTTGACCGCGGTTAAAGTTCGGATACGACGGTACTCGTCGACATGTCACAAAGTTGGCCACATCCCCGGATAATTCTTGATGTGGCCGGCCATATCTTTGTCATGGTCCCCTTAGACCGTGGGGTTCGTCTTCGTCTTCTTCATCTTCGGCGGCTCCTTGGGGCGCATTCGGGTCAATAAACTCATACTTTCGCCCCGCATCATCAGTCACCGTGTACTTATAACTGTAGAGTTGCACTTGTATTTTCCAGTGCCATTTCATTGATGCCAAATTAAACTCCTATACGGGTTTAGAAACCCAAAGTGACTCGGTGGATAGACAGTTCTGCTGGAGGATCATTGCACTAATCAAACGTGCATATGGAATCATCCTCAGGTTACATGACTCCCGAGTAACCCACGTATTCATCATTATGATATGTCTCCAAGACAATGTGGGTGTCCCGTATACCAAAGCATGAATAACCTTGCAATCAGGTGCTCTCACCTTCCCTCGATCTCCGAACCGCACCATGATATTTTCAAGGGAGATGCCCTGTAGAATTTCCCCCTCAACCGTTAAGTGGCTCTTCGAAGCTGCTCCATCATCAGTGTATGGCAACACTGAATCAATAATACCCTCAGGATCATGTTCATTTGTCTTGTTGTCAAAGAAATGATCTATCCTTGGGTAATCATACGCCTGCACCCCTAAAGAATCAAACCACGCGATACAATTCATGGTTTCGAATGACATAGTCATCTCCCCCTACCCGTGTTACCGACTAATTTCCACTCTTTTGGGGGCCGTCTCTACCTTGAAACCTAAGAGATGCAAGCCACTCACAAACTGCCACTAAATATATCCGAGGGGTGTTGTCTTCACACCAATCGAGTACCCATTCCCATCCAAGACGTTCAAACATTTGAGTGGTTCCGATGGTCCTCAACTCTTCCACATTAACCGATCTTTCCGCAACGACCCTATCCGGAATCGAAGTTGATACATTCGTAACTATCTTCCACTTCCACAACTTGATTTCCAATTTCTTATCATTAAATGTCGAACGTGCCTTATTCTTATCGTTATCCCAAACGTTGGCACTACGACTATCCCGATACTTTTCCCACGCCCAATCTTGTCGGTACAACCTCCCATCACCTTCTTCTACTGAACTCAATTGTTCCCACTTCCTAGGTAACAACCCTGAAGAAGACCCAGCCCCAGACGATGATCCTTGAGCCGTGGTCTTGGCTTTCTTTCTGCTTCTGTCCATGGCTACAATCACAAAACAAAGGAACAATCAATAAAACCCCAATCTTCAAAACAATCTCAAACTTTAAACATATCACATGATGTTGGATTTCAATTAATAATTAGATGCAAAATCACCTATTTAGAATTCCAAAGTCGCACATTTTACCATCTAAGCATCAATTTTTCATGTTTACTCATAATTCCTTATGATTTCAACAATATTCAATCATCATGTCTTTATTTAATCATGGAAAAACTGGTGTAATCACTTCACTAAAGTTATAGCATGTTCAAAACTTAATCAAATCAAACAACCATCCTCAAATTTAAGCTAAAATATCATACATTACAATAAACAACCTACTCTTAAACAAAAGTTTAAAATTTTGGGAGAAATCGACATACCATATGATAATCATGCTTAAATTAAAAGAAATTTCATACCTTTGATGTAGGAGAACAAGAAGAACTAGTAAAAGATGCAAAGCAAGTAAATTGATAAACACCCTTCAAAAACCCGAATCTTTACACGCAGAGATCTCGTAAATAAGCAAGAGTCAATGAAAACTAAGATGGGGGTTTTGTTCCTCTTGAAAAACTAAGCAAAATAGGCTCAAGAATCAGTAGATTTGGTGAAGAATTGAAGGAGATATGAGGTGTTGAAGGATTAGGGTTCTTTGAGGAAGGTTTTGAGAAGATGAAGAGAGATGTGAGAGGTGAGAGGGTGTTTTCAATGTTTTGGATGACAAGAATCAGATTAGGGGATCTTTGGTTCGATTGTGTGGTGAAAAATGGTTTGGAGTTGAGTTTAGTTGAGTTGGAAGGGTGTTAGTTCGCGTTTTTAAACAAAGAAATCAAACCTGCGTCGGCTGAGAATTTGGACCCCGTCGCCGACACGTCATCACTTCGTCGCCGACGCTTAAGGGTTTTAAGCCCTTAAGCCGACGCACTATCCTCCTATTTACGGAAGCAGCCACCCAACGCCCATTTGTGAGGCCCCTGTTAGTGCATTATGTCTGTAGCTTCCGTCTGTATCGAGTCTTATGTATTTTGTCCTGTTTGTGTGTTTTTGTATATGTATGTATTTTTGTGTCTAGACAAAACAAGGAACGGTGTGTTATATGTCAAGTGAAATCCGTCGGACGACTTGTGTCATTTGAACGGATGGCCATCCGATTGGATGACCATCCGAACGGGTGACACTCCTCCTTTCCCTGTTTGCCTATAAATAGTAGGTTAGTGGCATTTGTCTAGAACTTTTGGCTGAATTTTCATAGCAAAGCTCTGTCTGACTTTCATCTGGAACTTCTTGTACTTTCATACTCTATCGATGAAATCAGACATGTTAAGCGTTGAGATTGTTGTTAGTGATTCTCAGACGGTGTCGAGGGATTCCGCACCTCGCCACTGATCGATTCCTCTACATTCTACGACTAGAACATATCCAGATTGTGTGCCTAACAAGTGGTATCAGTGCCACAGGAAGCCGGATCGGAGATAGCAACAACATTTCACCGAGTTTTCAGTCTTTTTCTACAGATGTCAGTCAAATCTCACCGGAGATTCTGACAATTTCTTCATCTTCTCCTACATTTCTTGCAGTTTTCATATTTTCACACCTTAAAACCGGAAAAACTCAAAATTAAGCTAGATTTTACGGTCAAATTTGACTGATTTTGATATCAATCGGATCGGAATTCATCATAGAACAATCCTACAAAGTTTCATTCAAAAATTCAGACTAAAACATCATCAAATCAAGCAAAAACTATGGAATGTTCTTCGCATTTGCTGACGTCATTCATCCGATCGGATTGGACTGGACTAGTCTTGTTCACATCTCATTGCTGACGTCACATCTCATTCGATCAGATTGACATCCGATTGGATAAGAGTTGTAGTTTAAGTGTTTTAAAGGTTCAAGTGTCTTTCGATCGAACGACCATCCGATCGGATCACCATCCGATCGGATAGCCATTCGACACTTGTGCCATTCGACACTTGTCACTTGGTTCATTGCTTACCTGTGTCATCCGATCGAATCGCCATTCGATCCAAGTGTTCAATTTTGAAATTTGTGAAGTTTTTCTAAGTGTTTGAATTTTTCAGGATTTTCAAGATGGGAGACGAGTTCTTGAACTCGTTCAGTGATGTTTTCACATACAACACAGGAGATGCATCTACAAACACCAACACCAACATAAACTAGAAAAATGCTTCAAAGGCGATTGCCGACACACTCAGTGTTGATAATGCCTATGGGACATTCAACAAGCCACCGAAGTTGATGGCAATTGAGGATTACAAACGATGGTCTAACAGGTTTGATGGATGGTTGAAGGCTTTTGCTTACCTGAGCTGGAGGTGCATGAAGAATGGGTACGATATTGCAAGACGAGATTATGAAAACTTGGCTGACAATGAACAAGAGATGTTTATTGCTGAACAAAAGTGTATAGCCTTGCTTCATCAATCAGTCTGAGACGATATTATTTCCCTGATTGAATATACTAATTCAAAAGATTTATGGACTAAATTGGAAAAGAAGTGTATTGGGGGATAGGAGATTGTGAAAAACAAGAAACGTCTGTTGAAAAAAGAGTTTGATTTATTCGCTTGCATGAAAAATGAAAGTGTACAACAGATGATTGAAAGGTTTTGCCATCTAAAGGTAGAACTAGTGCGATATGGGATCACGATAGCCGAAGATGAAATGATTGAAAAGCTGTTCGAATCTCTGCCAGATGAGAAAGATTGGCAGTATTTCGGTCTGGTGCTGAAAAATACAAAACCGATAACGGGTATGACGATTGATTGGTTGATTGAGAGACTCGAAAGTCATGAATTGGAAATCAAGAAAATGAACAAAGTGAACAGCACACCATACCAACAGAATGTTAAACTCTACTATCGTGGTAGCATGATTCAAAAAACCACCTCACCAAGAACCGCCTTTACTGCTGAAAGTTCAAACAATGTGACTCAAGAAAAGAACACCAGCAGTTCATCACCAAGCAGTGGTTATCATGGAATTTCTTCTTCGTCTGTTTCAAGCAATCAGCAACAACAAAATGTTCCCAAGAATGTTTTTCAATGCAACATCGTTGTTAACCTGAACAATGCTCAAAACTTCAACGAGGAGACAGCAAAACAGCAAATGGTGTTCCTTGCTTCTATCTTAGATTAGTATGAAAGTCTGGTAGCCGGAAAGATCGGAAATACTAATCTTATAAAAGAAGACCACGACCAGATAGATCCTGAGGAGATGGAGTTGATCGATATACGTTGGTGCATCGCGAGAGTAGTTCGAAGAGCACAAAGGTTCATGGAAATTACAGGGATAAATTCCATTGGAGGTTCATCGACGAAACTGGGTTTCGAAAA
This sequence comes from Helianthus tuberosus, assembly GCA_030545235.1. NCBI lineage: Eukaryota > Viridiplantae > Streptophyta > Magnoliopsida > Asterales > Asteraceae > Helianthus > Helianthus tuberosus. The sequence continues at coordinate 105,836,018 of CM060443.1, forward strand.
ATCCAAAGTGACCTGCTTCAAGTGTAAGCAGAAGGGGCACTTAAGCGTGAATGTAGAAACTCTGCAGCTAATGAAACAGAAAATCCTTTTCACGATGATTACTATAAAAAGGCGATTTATCATCGAAATCATGAGGAGCTGCCAAGAATGAAACAAATCGAGGAGACTCCAAAGGAGAAATCGAGAGCTTTAGCAGTCATCCAGGATGTTGAAGGTTTCGATTGGAGTGAATTCTTGCTAGATGAAGATGCAGCTGGTTTTGCACTTATGGCACAAATTGAACAAACACAAGAAGAGAGAACATACATCCGTCGAAAGGTGTTGGCATTACATACGAAGGAAACGATCTATGCAACCTGGAAAGAAGCCAAAAGAGCAAATAGATGGGATCCGGATCGTGAATGCTACTTAGATCCAAAAGGCAATATCATTGTGGAACCATCATCAATCGAAGTCGAAACTCTCATAAAATCGATAGCAGAAATTGAAAGACAGAGAGATATCGAAGAGGCAAAGAATGCCGAAGAAGAAAGGCTAAAGTAAAAAAAGATAGATGAAGGGATCATTGATACACCAAAGGAAATAACGGCAGAAAATCTAACAAAAATGGCCGACAAAGTTCTATGGCAAAGGCACTCGAGGTAGATTCCAAGTCTACTTCTAGTTCTGAGTCAACAAGCAAGGTCAGTACTAGTGGTTTAAACAATGAATCAGGTAAGACTGATTGTGCAAAAACAGAGAGTGATTGCAGAAATTGCATGAAAGAATGAAAAGCCTGCAGCACACATGCGTATCTCTCACTCAAAAAGACCCAAGATCTGGTTGAAAAAGTCGATATGGTTGAAAAACAAGTTTTAAATCGAGATAAACTGCTTAGAGCTTCAAATGAAAGAATTAAAGAATTAACTGAAAAGATTGAAAAAGATAAAATTGATGTTGAACGTTTCAGAAAGAAAATAAAAAGTTAACTCTTGAAAACAGACAAATTTATGAAAAATATGAGAAGTTGAAAAGAAGGGTTAAAGATTCTGATGAACGAAACGGTAAAACTTACAAAGAAATCATTCATTTGACTGGAGTTCTTCAGGTAAAAGAAAAACAAATCAACCAGCAATTGGATGAGATTGCAAGTCTTAAGCTTCAATTCCAAGAAGCTAAGATTGAAAATGAAAGAATCAATCTGAAATTGACAAGTTACAACTTAGCTAGCTTTGTTCTTCAACACATCGTTCCCAAACCAATCGGGAAGAACAAAGCTGGTGAGGATGTCTACTCGGATGGAACGGGGGTGGGTTATCATCAACTTCCACCACCTGTGCTTAACAATTTTTCAAAGAAACAATCCGGGTTGGTTAATGAAACAAGTGAGAAAATAGATGCTGAAAAATTGCCAGAAACAATTGATGTCACATTCACTTCATCATCTGATGAAGATAGTGTTCAATCTGAAGTCGTAAAGAATGTTGTTGAGAATGTAATAAAATCAGAAAGTGATTCGACTGAAGATGAAGAGTGTTTTCTGAACAACTACATTCCGAAACCAAAATCCCAGAACAACTCAAATGACGAACCTACTCTTGTCATGTACAAGATGTGTGGATCTGATAAGTTGTACTTGGATATTGAGTTTCCAATTGAGAATGTGAATGTTGATAAATTGAAGAAAGTTTTCAAACTTGTGGAGATTGAGATTTATGTGATTGAAGGTTTAAAAGGTTCCAAAAGGCTTTTGAACTTTGAAAAAGATAAATCTTACTATAAGAAACCTGTTGTACCACCACGTGTTAACAAGAACAACCAAAACAGATGGTCGGGTGGTTATCAGGGTGGTAAGAACAACCAAAAGAGGAACTTTCAAAACAAAAAGTTTGTCAAAAAGAAAGTGTTTGTTAAAAGCTCAAGTTCAATTTCCGAACAAGAGTCGGAAATCTTTTCGAAAACGAATGAAGAATTTTTTGCATAGAAGGCCTCACAGCCTCAGACTGAAGGGAAAAGTTGGGAAGTTGACACCCGCACTTGCTTCAAATGCAACGAATTTGGACACATTGCACGAAAATGCACCAACTCAAAACCTAAGTCTATGGTTGTTAAAAATCCAAGAAAGAAGAATGATGTCAAAGGCAAAGCGCCAATGTTTGTTGAGAAGAAGATTTTGAAAAATGAAAACATCAAAGTCAAAACTGAACCCGTTAAACAGCTGGTAAAGGAAACTGATAAATTTTACAAACGGGTCGCTTCTCCACAACAAACTTGGAAGCCAAAATCTGAGGCAAAGACATCAAGTGTTCCAAAATCAAAGGTTTCTGATTCTGCAAAACAATCATCTTCACCCAAACCAGTTAAGATGAATGTACCTTTGAATTTTTATGAAAAACTGGAGAAACAAACTTCTACCCCACCAGGGAAGAAGTATGTTCCAAAGAAAGACCAACCATCTGGTCAACCTCCGAAAAACGAATTCTTTTTATATAAAGAGGTTGAGGTTGGGTGTGAAGAGAGTCTTAAAATGAATGACAAAAATTTCCCACCACTGTACACTGCAATAACCCACATCAAGCTACCCGAGTCAAAGGAGGCTTGGGTTGCTTCAAAATCTAACTGAATGTTTGTGAAATATACAGGAGCTCCCGAGATCTATCTCAAGGTAGATTATGGATAGTGGAGCATCCCGACACATGACAGGGAGAAAGACTGTGTTATATGATGTGAGAGGTTTCAAAGGTGGATACATCGGTTTCGCAGGAAATCAAGGAGGACGTATTATTGGGGAAGGGACGTTATCAAATGGTGTAATCACGTTTGAAAGAGTCAACTACATAGCAGAGCTGGAGAACAACTTACTCAGCATTTATCAAATCTGTGACAGAATGTATTCAACTCACTTTACTGACAAGGAATGTCTGATCCTGAAGCCGGGGTTTGTCATCCCCGAGGAATGGATCATCATGCGAGCACCAAGGGTTAATGATCTGTACGTGTTGGATATGAGCATTGCTACGACTACCATGGGTCAACCTCAGTGCTTCGTATCAAGAGCTACTGAAAAGGAGTTAGAGCTGTGGCATCGAAAGATGGGCCACATTCACCTACGCAAGATGAACTACCTGGTGCATAACGATCTTGTAAAAGGGGTTCACTTGAAGAGTTTTCATCTGGAGGGAGAGTGCATCAGTTTTATAAAAGGAAAGCAACAAAAGAAATCCCATCCGTGCAAAAAGATGAACTCTGTCTCGAAGCCACTAGAAAGACTTCACATGGATCTCTTCGGTCCTGTGAACGTCAAGAGCATTACTAGAGATTTGTATTGTTTGGTGGTCACTGATGACTATTCGAGATTCTCGTGGGTGATGTTCCTAAAGTCGAAAGACGAGACATTTGAGAGTTTGCTGAGGTTATTCAGGAAGATAGAGAATCTGTACCAAACACGCATTCGAAGACTAAGAAGTGACAACGATACGGAATTCAAAAACAACAGAATGGAAGAATTCTGGGATCGAAGAGGTATATTGAAAGAGTTCAGCGCACCTTATACTCCGCAACAGAATGGTGTTGTAGAAAGAAAGAATAGAACACTGATCGAAATGGGGCGAACGATGCTAGCTGATTCAAAGTTACCAATCAATTTTGGGGAGAAGCAGTATCAGCCGCTTGCTATACGCTCAACCGGGTACTTACTGTGAAGAAGCACAACAAGACATGTTTTGAGTTTATCAACAATCGCAAGCCTAATCTATAGTATTTTGAGCCGTTCGAGTCTCCCTGTACAGTTCTAGATCCAGTTGGCAAATTTGGGTCAAAGAGCATTGAAGGTATCTTCGTGGGGTATTCCAGTCCACTAAGACGCGTCTTTGTTCCAAGTCTTAAACGGATCATCGAAGCACAACATGTTGAATGTCAAGGCTCCACAATGCCTCCACAGAAGCCCGCAGACTCATGGCGATTCGACTATGATGCCTTATGGGATTTATTTGATCTAGAAGAAGAGCCAGAGTACTTTGATGAGTTAGATATTTTACTAGAATATGAAGCATCTCATGGAAGATTTCTAGCAAGGTCTTCTAAACGTCAACAACAAACTTCGAACGATGATGAAGCTAGTCCCAGTAACACTGGAGAGAATGATGAAGTTCAACAAACTCCGACTACTTCGAAACGCGAGCCTGCTCCTGAAAATCAGACAGCAGTCATTGATGATGAATCAGAATTTGATGATCTTCCTACTTTTGATCGTGGTGATTCAAAATCTGAGGGGGAGCAAATCCAATCTTCAGATCAGACAGTTCTTGACAATGAACAAGTTGTGGATCAAAATGTTACAAATTTGGAAGGCGAGGTGGACGTTCCTGGTGAAGTTATGTCGAGGACTCTTTCATACCACCCGAGGAGTTGATAATAGGAGAGCTGTAGTCAGGAGTTCGCACAAGAAGCCAGATTGACCATGGCCTTACTTTTTTTTATACAAAAATTGCTCCATTACAAACTGAATTCTCATTCAGTTTCTTTATTTCACAGATTGAACCGCGAACCTACAAGGAAGCACTGACAGAAGATTCATGGGTCAATGCAATGTAGGAAGAGCTGAGTCAATTCGAAAAACTTGGCGTATGGAAGCTTGTGGATCTGCCTGACGGACATAGAAAGATAAACACAAAATAGGTGTTCAAATGCAAAAGAGATGACCGAGGAGTGATTGTCAGAAACAAAGCTCGACTCATCGTCCAGGGCTTTAGTCAGCAAGAGGGGATAGACTTCACAGAGGTTTACGCTCCAGTTGCTCGACTTGAAGCTATAAGAATTTTCCTTGCTTTCACTTCATGGAAAGGTTTCAAAGTATACCAGTTAGATGTCAAGTCGGCGTTCCTTTATGGAGAGGTGAAATAGGAGGTCTACATCGGACAGCCACCAGGCTTTACCGACCCAATACACAAAGACAAGGTCTACCTCTTGGACAAAGCGCTATATGGTTTAAATCAGGCCCCGAGAACCTGGTACGAGACGCTCTCTCAACACTTGCTTGCCAACGGTTTTATCCGAGGAAAGGTGCATGCTACCCTCTTCATGAAGGAAGTCTCTAGTCATCTGCTGATCGTTCAGATATATGTTGATGACATTATTTTCGGGTCAACAAATGAAGAACTCTGCAAAGATTTTGAGAAAGTGATGAAGCAGAAGTTCGAGATGTCGTCAATGGGTGAGATGAAGTTCTTCCTAGGGCTCCAAGTCGATCAAATGCCTGAGGGAACTTTCATACATCAGACAAAGTGCGTTCACGACGTTCTGGAGAAATTTGGGATGTCCAAGACGGCGCCAATGTCCACCCCATTAGCAACTAATCATGGTATCAACCCAGATCTCACCGGAGAGAAGGTGGACGAGACGCTATACCACTCAATGATCGGTTCGCTGATGTACTTGAAAGCATCCAGACCCGACATCATGTACTCGACATGCCTCGCGGACCGATATCAGTCGAGTCCTAGAGCCTCGCACATGTCTATCGTCAAGAGGATCCTACGATACCTGAAAGGAACCCCAAGTCTGGGGTTGTGGTATCCCAAAGATGGCGACTTCATGCTCGAAGGATACTCATATTCTGACTTCGGATGCTGCAAAATCAATGCAAAATCAACAACTGCAGGATGCCAATTCTTTGGACCCCGATTGGTCACTTGGCAATGTAAGAAGCAAACCTCTGTTGCTCTTTCAACATGTGAAGCAGAGTACGTATCTGCTAGCAGCTGCTGCTCTCAGATCCTATGGATTCAGCAACAGATGCGCGATTACAGTTTGCAATTTCTTACTTCACCTATTTTTGTTGATAATGAGGCTGCAATCAACATAACAAAAAATCCGGTACATCACGCTAAAACCAAACATATAGAAATTCGCCATCACTTCATCCGAGATTGTCTCGAGAAGAAGTTGATACGAATTGACAAAATCCACAACGACGAACAAAAGGCAGATTTACATACCAAAGCTTTTGATAAAGCAAGTTTTCAATATCTTTTAAAATTGAACGGTATGAAGTTGTTGTCGGATGCAGAGGAGTTACTTGGCGTTGATGAGAAAACCACTGCAGATGATGTTGAGAAGCAGACTGCACCGGTTTGTCGTCCTTTTAGTTGTTTTGGTATTTAGGGGGAGATAGATAATATTTTCAGAAAATACAAAAACAATAAAAAATGCAAAAATCTAAAAACATAAGATATTTTCAAAATCCAAAAACAATAGAAAAACCAAAAAAAGTTTGTGTAAAAAGGGGAAATGATAGTACATCAGCTAGACAATTACAGTATGCTAAAGATAAGTAATGTTTAAAAGCATTAAACAGCCTCGCTGATGATATGTCGATAGGTTTTTACACATTTAGTAGATTTGTTCGGGATATAAATCTAGATATCAATAACTTACTTATTTCGTGGGGAACATCTCTCGGATATATAGGTAACCCCTGAAATCTTGTTTGAAAGATTTTCTATTTCTGACATACTAGGTCTATGTGCTTGATGATATCTGGGGTATTATACCAGGACTTCTGATTTTGTGGAAGTAATAGCCTAGTCCTCGTATAATACTCTGCACTGCTTTAATCTTTAAAGCCTTCCCTTAACATAAAAAATGATGAACATTACAAAATGCTAATCATGTGCTGTTGAAGAAAAGATCCCCAAACGGGACACACCGAAAGTCGAGCCATCATCTCTTTGTCTGAATGGAAGTTCTAACCTGAGCTCTCATGGCCTCGCACTAGCCTTTACAAATATCATTATTGTATGTTCACCTGTAAGACTGAATATAGAAGTCTGGATACGAGAGTATATTCTGAGGTGGGACACGCGTATAAGTTAAGTTCTTAAAACATCTAAATCGTATCCTGAATAAGTTGAAATCACACAAATTTCAAAGGATCAGTATATCGGCAATCTAAGTGAATTGTTTAATACTTAGTGTGTATTCAAGCTCAACGGTACTTGTAACTTATCGGTACCTGATATGATCTCCTAACACGCTCACCAAAAATATGTTTGTAAATACTTTTCTTTACTGCATTTAATTTCATTTTTAGTCAAAAACCCAAAAAGATTTCATCATGTTCTAGTTTAAACCTTCATTAAAATCCCAAAAAGATTTTACATTTCTGATTTAGTTTTTTTTTTCGACAAACCAAGGTGGAAAGCTGATCTTCAGACTCTCAATCATGAAGCAGAGCAGGAAGTTTCTAAACTGGACAACAGGGTTGGGAGCTAATCTTGAAAAATTTGAGAAAATTCAAAGTCAAAACAAGTTCATTAAGTTGACACTTGTAAATTTTTTCAGAAAATGTGTTTGAAAAATTTGAACAAAATGTCAGTTGTTTCGTTTCGGGTCAACCAAGGTCATTAACTTGGACCTAAATACTTAAGTGGATTTTTAAAAACTGACCAGATCTGATAAAACGCCAAAAAGTCAAACATTCAAAATGGTCAAAAAGTCAAAGGAGAGTTTGGTTCAGATGTCAATCCGATTGGATGACAATCCGATCGGATGGCCATCCGAGAGGCTGACATGGTCTATAAATAGAAGTCAATGGTTTCAGTCAAACTTTTCCGAACGGATTGCCTCTCGAACCACTGACAAAATCTCTCTCAACTGTTCTTGTGATTTTCACACTCTTGCTTTCTAAACTTCATAGGATTATTGGCTTACTCAATCTTCACTATGGGAAAGGTAAGATCTCTAACTTTGATTGTTAAAATTGAAGATTTTGATGGTGTTTTTTATGTCGGCGACTGTTACCTAGATCTAGGCTTAATTAGGTTGTTTTGATTCAATCCACACATAGGTTTTTGTTCACAGGCCTTTGATCTATAGATTAACCAAAGGAATTTGATTGAAACATCATAGATTTGAATCTAGGAGAGATTATAGGTGTCGGTTATCGGATCACTAATTGTCAAATTAAACCCAAACCAGGATGAATTAGAGAAATCTGAACATAGGGTTTTGATAATCGGCGAATTCTTTATAAGAATATGTGTTCAATTTTGTGAGATTGTTAGAGAAATTTTGATGTTCATATGATATTCAAAATGTTATTCATGTGTCTGTTGATCGAATGGCAGTTCGATCGGATTGCAATCCGATCGGATGGCCATCCGATCCAATGCATTCCATTATATATTTGAAATTTTTCTAAGTGTTGGATTATTTCAAGTTGTTTTGGATAGAATGGCAACTCGATCGGATAACAATCCGATCGAATGGCCATCCGATCCAAAACACTCATTCAATTGATTGACTGTGTCATGAGCTTACTTGTGTTTGTCATTATGATCGAATGGCAATCCGATCGGATGACAATCCGATCGGAAGGCCATCAGATCTAAAAACACTTTATGACAAGCCTGTTCATCATTGTGCTTTCATGTCATGGAAAATGGCCACCATGCAACGTTGGAAAGTTGCGGGGGGCACTACATAGACCAAAAGGCATGCGTCGATAAGCACAAATTCCGTAGGGACATGTGAATGTTGTTTTTTCTTGGTCTTCGGGAGATATCGGTATTTGAAAGTAACCTGAAAAACCATCTAAAAAACAATAAAATTTGTGACCATATAATCTTTCTAGCATTTGATCAATAAAAGGTAAGGGAAAATGATCTTTCCTTGTTGCCTCATTTAATCGACGATAATCTATACAAACTCTCCATCCGATGACGGTTCTCGTTGGTATTAATTCATTTTTTTCATTAGTGACCACCGTCATACCTCCTTTCTTGGGAACTACTTGGACGGGACTTACCCAAGGACTATCGGAAATTGGGTAGATGAGTCCGGCGTCAAGTAGTTTGATGACTTCATTTTTAACTACTTCTTGAACGTTTGGATTTACTCTACGTTGTGGTTGTATTACCGATTGATAGTCATCATTCATTAAAATTTTGTGCGTGCATATGGAAGGGCTTATTCCTTTAATATCTACAAGCTTCCATGCAATCGCGTTTTTGTGCTTTTTTCAAAAGTGTAATTAATTTTTCTTTTTCTAAACTAGTTAATTTTGAAGAAATAATTACAGGTAGCTTACCATCTTTGTCGAGAAAAGCATATTCCAAACCTTTTGGGAGTTCTTTGAGCTCAAGTGGTGGGTCTTTAGGAGACTCCTTATTTGGTTGCTCATTTTGGACAAGGACCAAAAAGGTTTGTTTAATGGCGACCTCTTCTTCGACAAAGTGGTCGATTTCATCTTCCGTATCGGGTGGTTCATCTTCATCTTCAATTAGGGGGCCATCATTGCCGATTGGATATTTCATTGATTGGTCAAGATCGACATATTTTTTGTCGGCCCCTAATTGAATGGGTAGGTTGTTTTGCTTCTGATTGATCAAAGCTTTTTGGGTTTTCATAAAAGGTCGTCCCAACACAAGTGGAGTATCATTAAGAATGACGAAGTCGGTTAGGACTACCGTTTGATTTGTTTGCACTAACACATCCTCAACTACTCCCATTGATTTTATTATTTTCCGATTAGAAAGAAAAATGAGTATTTGAAGTGGAGAAAAATCACTAATACTTAACTTTTCAAAAATGTAGTTTGGAATTATATTAACACAAAGATCTTTGTCGATTGTAATATTACTAATAAAGCAATTTTGAAAGAAACACGAAACCAGTGTAATGTTAATTTCAAATGGATCATCTTTTATTAGTGAAGTTTGATCATTTGTTAACTTAATGCTTACCATTTCGTCAATTTTAGTGTTAGTGTTTAACTCTTTCAAAAACTTAGCATGAGTAGGTACCAAACAATGGTTTTCGAAAGAAGGTGTTAAGAGATTAATTTCTTGAAAATTAGACTCTTTTTGAAGATTAGTGTTTTCGGACTTACCCTTTTCGTTGTTTGATTCATGCGTCGGATTTTCACTTACTTGTTCTTCCATTTTTACCTCTTCTACTATTACCTCTTTAGTACAAACTACCTCTTCCCTTGCGCGGGATTCTTTTATACAGCGTTCGATAGTTTTGAGGTGTTCTGTTATTATTTCAGCTTCGGGGAGGATAGTTGGTGGTTCAGCAAAGTGAGCCGGATAAGTGTCCCAAAAGCTCGAGTGCAGAAGTTCAAACCTTGGTCCTTCATAATACCCATATGAGGTAGGTGGTTCACACCATTGTTCCTCATAATAAGTATATGATTGAGATGATTCATACCTTGGTTCTTCATAGTATGTGTATGAAGTGGTTGGCTCGTACCTAGGTTCCTCATGGTATGTATATGAGGTGGATGGTTCAAAGAGGTCACAATATTGTACCGAGTGAGGATTGCTGCAAATGGTACAATACTCTTCTTCGTAATCATCCTCTTCATAGTAGTAATTGTAACCTCCTGAGTATTGATCCATAAGAATCACTCAGCAGACCACAAAAGAGTCTCGGGACCAGAAAACAAAATAAAAACGGAAACAGAGGCTCACCACTGCCTCGTGGTCAGTGAGCACGGCCCGTGGTCAGGGTCTGTATCTGGGCGTTTTGAAAATTATTACTGGTTTTGTATAGCACGGGGGGCGTGTTCAGTGAGCACGGCCCCGTGTTCAGACTCTGTATCCGGGTGTTTTGAAGTGTTTTGTTATTTTTATGCAGCACGGGGCGTGTTCAGTCAGCACAGCCCCGTGTTCAGACTACTGTAATGCAAAAATTCCTAAAAATGTAAAAATGTGTGCGTAGTTTTAAAAAGGTTTTGAAAAATGATTAGGCCATCGATTTTAAGCTTTCTTAAAATCCTTATGTCCCCGGCAATGGCGCCAAAAACTTGGTTTGTGCGAAGTGTGATATGAATTTATTAATATTTTAAGCCCATTTTACGCATTAGTCAAGTTTTAAATTTATAAACACGATATTCTACTAACACTAAACACACACTTGGGCAAGTGCACCCATCGTGAGCGTAGTATAGCGTTGGTAAGATACCAAGGTCGTCCAAGGACGCAAGAGTTTTTAATACCGGTTTATCCTCAACGTCTAATCAATCTAAATTTTTTTTTTGAGAAAAGATTTGAAACATGAAAATAAAAACTAAAAATGCAGAAATAAAAATAAAATAAAAATAGATAGACAAGATGAATCACTTGGATCCGACTCGCCTTTAATGTAACCTTTGATGATTTTCACACTTTCAGACTTTTTAAGAGATTACCTTATTTATAGTAGTAGGCCCCAGTGGTTTGAGTCAGCAATGATAGTAGGGTGTGCACGGTTCGGTTCGGTTATTAGCTTTATACGTAACCGTAACCGAAGTCATCGGTTAATTTGTCGGTTTTCAGTTCGGTTCGGTTAATTTTCGGTTAATAACCAATTCAAACAAGGCCTAATTTTTTGCTTAGAAATACATGTAATGGAGGTATAAATACATGAAATAGATGTATAAATACATGAAATGGATGTATAAATAAATAAAATGGAGGTATAAATGCATGACTAGATGTTTAAATAAATGAAATGAAGGTATAAATAAATGAAATGAAGGCATAAATAAATGAAATAGAGGTATTATTACATGATGAAAGTATAAAACATGAAATAAATGAAATAGAGGTATAAAAGCTAGAAATATATAAAGAAATAAATGATTCGGTTCGGTTCGGTTAATTTCGGTTAACCGATGGTAAAAAAATATCCGTTAACAGACTTTCGGTTAATTCGGTTTCGGTTAATTTCGGTTCGGTTTTGTCGGTTTTCGTTTCGGTTAACGGTTCGGTTATTGCACACCCCTAAAGGATACAATCCCAAAGGGTCGGAATATTGAAAGATAATTAATTAAGTTATTAATGCAAAAAGTGGTCGCCCCTCTTTTGAAGGTGACGTCACCCTCGGCTAAGTGGTTTGAGTCAGCAGGGATACAATCCCAAGTTGCCGGTTTAATGTATTAATAGTAGTTTACATATGAGGGGTTCAAGCTATTCGCACCCCTGCCATCCAATACCAATGGGTATTGAAGGAGGTCCTAGTATGCTTGAACCAGGTCCTTGCAGGATCTATACACTGAACAAGGCAAGAACCTTACTAAACCATTCCCTTAACCCCCGACCAGGTAGCCAACATGCCTCTATATAGACCATAGAGACATGAATGATGTAATCTTTTACTTTATATTAACAGTAAAGTAACGCCAAGACACCGCAGACAAATGATAAAGAAAATTCACCTTCAACATAAGAAACGAGTTATTAAAGTCATTAATACAAAACCAAATAAAAAGTGCCGAAAGATTAAAAATCAAAAGTAATACATAAAAGACTTGTCTTCACCAAGTGATGTAAGAGGCTTAACCAAACATGGCCTTTGATTGGTAAGAACCCTTATGACCAATCTTGGATCCTGAGACTACTACACACTCTAAATATGGATGATGGTGGTGGGTGTTGGTGTTGTAGTGGTGGTGGAGTGGTGGCAAAGTGGGAGAGTAGTGGTTTGCCAATGGATGCCTTTGAAGTGAGCCAAGCACCCATATTTATAGCCTGCACAGAGCCCTGGCCATGACCCCGTCTCTAGTGGGCACGCCCCCGTGGCCAGCCTTTTCTCTTCCTTCATTAAATGCAAGTGTCAGCAGAGGGTCCCACACGGCCCCGTGTTCAGCGGGAACGACCCCTTGGTCAGCATCGTATCTGTACAATCAAGATTTTGCAAGATTCCGCGTATCTTTACGTTGACCACACCCCGTGCTGAGCTGGGCACACCCCCGTGGTGGGCGTAGAAGCTTCTACAGGTTTGTCTTTTCTGCAGGCTCCTGACCATGCCCCCGTGTCCGGCTGGGCACGGCCCCGTGGTGAGTCTTCTGTTGTCTTGTTTTTGCTTTGGGGATGCTGCCGAGGGGTCGGGCATGTCACGTTTATTCCTTTTCTTTGTATTTATGTTGGTTTTGGCTGTATAATTGTTCCTTTTGTTCGTTTAAGCTCATTTGGTCCTGTAAATTCAAAAAGAAGACAAAAACACACTTTTTCCAACATTAGTACTCAAAAAGGTTAGTTTTATGACTCATTTGATGTAATTTATATGTTATATTTTGCACACATCAACAGCCCAACATCAGGGCCCGTTAGGAGTGTGCGACCTTGTGAGTGTGTGACCCTCTTTAGATGTGTGGCCCAGTTTCAGTGTTTGGCCCAATGCAGACGAGTGTGCGGCCCAAGACTTTTAAACAGTCCAATTCAAGTGTGCGCCCCACTATGGTGTGCGGCTACATAAGAGTGTGCGGCCTTACCATAATGTGCGGTTATGCTTTATTAGCTTGTACAATGTGTAGTTCAAATGTGTACCGTATGGAAGTGTGCGGACACCAAGTGTCACACCCTGACTTTTGCGGAAGCGTGTATGTGTGACTTGATCAATATCATTGCATTCAATTATAATAAACAACTATATGTTTAAAACATGATGTTCATCCATTCATAAGTTTCAAAATATTACAAACCCAAGTCGTCAAGTACCAACCAACAAACTTCAAGTTAAGTTTACAAACAATCCAAAGTACTAAGTTCCATAGGGACTTTTAATCAAAGGAGATTTAAATCAAGGCTTTGATTCGTATGTCTTCTCTAAGATAAGATATCCAAATCAAACCCTTCTAAAATAGGATGACATCAAACTTGAAAACACTTCTTGAAAACTTTCCCAAAGCTGCCAGATTCATCTAATTTCCTGAAATACATGTAATTTGAAAACATCAACAAAAGTTGAGCGAGTTCATGTGTTTTTTTGTATGTGAGCACGAATAATCTTGTAACCATTTGTAAGTATTCCTTTGTAATCCGGTAGGAAAGCGTCTATGAACAGATCATTAATGTGTAGCTAAGACATTAATATGTGTTCAATGGCGTAGCAAGGCTCAAACCTTTGCGGATTTCGTACTGGGCCACCCGGCTAGAACGACATAGTCACCACATGGGCCAACTCCTGGACCCATGGGTGGGGCTCGCATCACCCAAATAGATCTATCACTCATGCCCCTCGGTCTTCATACGAAGATTAATGGTCTTAAGTGTTGTGCCTACCCATTCACATGATCTAACAGTTCATTCCTTATCTAACCATACCATTTGAAACATTTGAAACATGTATTTCACCCCCGTAAGTTATAAAATCAAAATCAATTAAAAAAAAGGGGGATATGAGCTCACGGTTTTGCGTCCGCAGTCTTGTAACTCAAAGATCCTTCTTACGAGTCGTACAACTACCTACACACGTGCCATGTTTTATTAGACATTTAGGTCATGTAACGACTCCTAGTCTTAGTTATTTATTAAGACTTATTTTTGGGAATTTAGTATTCTTTGAGTTATACGGTTGATATGTATTATATAATTCCAAACTATATAATTATTAGTTAAAATGAGAATATTTTAACTTAAACTATTTTTATCCAATTATTTGGAATATTGTTAAAAATAATATATTTTTAACTTGGTTTACCATGTATTTCTCACATACGTATTTTTCAAGTATAGGTATACTTGTATTTGTGTATTTTGCCCAGTATTGGTGGTGTATTCCGGTGTGTATTTATACGTATAGGAATACGTATTTTCTTGTATTTATTAAGTATTTTATACTTAATTTGTGTATAATTTTCCGGAATATTATTTTTATATAATTTAAAATCACCAACTTTGTATTCTTAAAATATACATATTTTAAGAGAATTTTTATAGAAATATATCTTTAAATTTTACTTGGCAAAAATATGTATTCTTCCAAATATACCTTAAAGTAATATATTTTTAAGGTCAAACTTGGAAAATATGTATTTTTAGTTTTCACCAAACTAATATATTTTTGTATTGTTTAAGAAAATACATTATATATTTTCTATTTTGACAAAAACATGATATATTTTAGAATATTTGTAAAAATTCATATTTTACCGTTTTCCTCGGTTTCAAAATACCGTTTATCACATTTTTCGAATTATGAATTTATTTTCGGAATATATATACGTTTAGTCTAAATGTCCGTTGTCCGATTTGTCCAATATTCGGGTATAAATCATATATTTATCTTCTTGTGATTTTGGTAATATTTTCATATTACGATTTTTGGTATTGTGTATTATTTTCAAGTCCCTAATTTTAATATAACTAATACAATCAATATACATGTAGTACATAATTTTGTGACATCTAAATATATATTTTTGTCACACCCCGATATTTCCACGTATTATCGGTGGGCCCGGTGGGGAGTATCATGACGTAGATAATATCATCATAGTCAATTAATCACAGTTCAATGCACAACGGAAGTTTAAAAGTAATAATTATAAAAACCAATTCGAATGTAACATAAAGTATTACACAACGGATTGAAATAGGATCCACAGGCGGATCTTAAAACAGAAATATAAACATTGTTCAATAGACTTTAGACATTTGGAACTTGCAAGATTCCTTATTAACTTCCCGAGCTCCTAGCCCATTTACGTAAAGTACCTGTCACTTAATCTTTTTGGAAAATACGTCAGTTTACACTGGTAAATACAATTAACTGACTCTTTTGAAAATATTTATGAAAATTGATTTAAATGCACAAGGCACAAATATTCTTTTATAACTTGGGATAATTATTTAAAAATAATCTTGTAAAAGAATTATATGTTTGTCATACATTCAGTAGCCCGGGTTAGAAGTACCGGGTTAAAGATTAATAGACCACCACATAATATAGTCCCACGACGAGTTATTCTCAACAAGCGGGTATATCTTTTTTTACATACGCACTGGCAGGTGTATGCCTACACCCCGTGCTTAAGTCGTGGCCATTTCAATGAATGAGCCGAGGATATCAAGGACACGGTCATTAACCCCCCAAAGACTTAAAACAAACAAAACAGATTAAACGGGTTATCTCAATGTTTTAACCATTATTCGATTAAAGATTCAATACCCGACCAAACGGTATTATTAAATACCGTACCCCAAGCCCGTATAAGGGAAAATAAGTTAAAAGTATTTACCTGAGCTAAAAATATAATTTATACTCAGCCGCATATTCTAATCAGCAAGTGCAAGTACTTCTACCAAGGCTCTCAATCTGGAACGAAGGTTTTATTAACCTTTAAGATTTCTAACGGGTCTTATTTAAGTTGAAACTTAGACCGGTTAGTTTTAAGGAAAGGTTTACGGTTCAAAACGCAAGATTAAGTGAAGACCGGATTAGAATGTGATTTAGACCCGACAAGTATGGAGACTTGTATAATATAGGTAAACTAAACACATTCTGAATTTTGAAGTGAAAATGATAAGGTTTGACCCGTTTCTGTTAGTATAACGGGTAACCAAATGAGTCATGAACAAGTTCCACAAGTTAATATGCTTTTAATATGTTGTGATATCAGTAGGATATCTTCCATTATGGCCAAAACGAATTTAAAACCAATTTAAGCCCCGTAGGGGTATTTTGGTCATTTTAAAGGTTATAAAAGATGTTAAATAGTAATCTGAGGTTCTGTTCTAAAATAATCAGTAAAAATATTTATTTTAATAAGTTATATCAGTAAGATATCATATATATGTGAAATTTATCATTTATGGCCAAATTATGCACCGTAGGGGCATTTTGCTCATTTCACATATGTTAAAAGGGCCAAATTTGGAAATCTGAGTTCAAAACTTTTAATTATTGTTTAAGTATAAAAATTTATTCATAACATCCATAGGTAACAAGTCTTCGGTGCCAAATATGGTTTTAAACCATACTATGCGCCTAAATCGCATAAAAGTCGGTATTTGACGATATTCGGGTTGATTAAGGAAATCTAAGATTTTGATCAGCCTTTACTGTTTAAAATAACTTATTTAATATATAAAATCAGTAGAAAAAGGTTTGATATGTAAAGGATGTGTAAAACTCATTTTATTAGCGAAAAGGGCATTATCGTCAATTACCGAGTCTATGCAAGAACTCTATGTTATGATCAGTTTAAAATTTAATAAAAATTTCCAAAAATCCTTAAATATTATATTACATCAGTGGGTAGAAAGTTTGGTGTCAAAATTTTGGGTTTAAGTAGGTTTTATGCCGAAAATGCCGTTTACTTAATAAAATGCGTTCATTTTACGATATCGAGCATAACTCTTAATTTACACCACAAACTGATGTCAAATTTTTAGGACATGCTTATAAATCAGTAATAAAGGTTTTTGTCCTCTCATATTTTCAAAAATCTCGTTTTTATATCAAAAGGGCATAATGGTCAACTTTTAAGCATTTAACGGAAACATGCAATGAACTAGGATTTCTATGGAACCATGTTGTATAACCTCAGAGGGTTATACTAACATATAATATGGTCCTAAAGGAACCCTAAGGCATATCTAAACTAAGATAAATCGGGTCAGAACTGAAAGTCAAAGCAAAAGTCTACTTTTGCGACTTTCGGTTGCGAACCGAGCCTAAACTCAGAATTGTCGGGTTGAACATGCCTAGACATGTTCAATTAATATTTACCAAGTTATTAAAGTGACAAAACTGATTTTATTGCCTCTACATCATTAGTTATGAATTTTATTTAAAAACCGACTCGTTTGACTTTTATTTTAATTACTTTGACCCGACAAATTACTAAGCAAATGTGGTAATTAGGAGGTGCCCTTTTGAGGGTTTAATACCTACCTAATTATCACGTAGCCATGTTCGTTGCGAACAATGGCTCGATCGTTTAAAAGTCAAAGCGTTTATCGCGAACGCTTGACTTTTCGGCTTTAAGAGCCAAACAACTTAACTAAGCACGAAAGGAACACTTACAAGTGGTCCTTAGGACTGAAGGAGGTTCCCAAGTTGATCAGGATCCTCTTAGAATTTGAGACATAGCAGATTTGAATGAAATGTGAGTTTTTGAGCAAAAACCCACATCTATTTATAGAGTTTGGAAGATGGTTAGATGATCAACAAGTGTTGGAAGGGTCCATGAGATCTTAACAGGTGTAAAACCCGGTTTTAATACCATCAAAGGGCCCATATATTCGAGATATGAGCACATGGTTTTGATATAAATAAAAGACAACAAGAAAAATAAAAAAAAATATATATAGCTGCAGATGCAGGCTCTCGCGGACCGGATAATAGCTGGACCGATCTTACGCGGCCCGCCACCGAGTCCAGTTCAGGCGGAAGTTTGGCAGAAATGCAGAAACACTCCCTGTCTTCATAAATACACATATAAACAGCCTTTTAAACTCATATGTCTTATAAAAACACAAATTTAGTCCCCCTGACTTCTGAATCAGATGGATACAGGTTCAAAACAACTTTTGAAAGTTGTCAAGATCAGTCCTAAACACTTTTACTTGTTATATAACTCTTAAACTTTACTTTAACGGCACAATATTTCCTAATTTATTACGTCATGATAATATAAGGTACAAGGACCTCTAATAATCATTTCTTAGACATCCGGGAGTTTGACCGAGCATTGCGAAGTCCTTGGTTTGTTTAAAAAGATCCTTTAAGGCGTAGTTTTACTTAACGTCGCTTTTAGTCCATTAATCGCACAAAGTATTGTGAAAATGTCGTTTAATGATATCCAAGCCTTCCATATCCCATAATGGGTATTCCTAAGCATGTGTTTAATTATTACTACACTTCCGTTCGCTTAAATGGTCACCAAAAGGCATAGATTCAAAAGTTGATGCTTTTGGTCCCTCTAATGCGCAAACTTGCGCATATCATCGTTTAACAGCATCGAAGCCTTATCTAATCCATATCAGGCTTTCTCGAGAGTATTATTAAACATCACGTTGCTTCGGGTTTGTTAAAAGGTCATTCAGAGGTATAATTAAACATATTGACGCTTTTAACCCCTCAAACTTGCAAAGTTGCGCGTAACGTCACTTAAAGGCATAAAAGCCTTAGATGACCAATATTTGGCATTCCCGTGAGTAAAATCAAACATCATGAAGCTCCTGGTTTGTTAAAAGGCCACTCAGAGGTAAGAATTAACATGTTGACACTTTTAACCCCTCATCACGCAAACTTTCAATTAATTACGCAAACGGCTACTCTCGATCAACAAATGGCTCATTTGTGAATATGATTACCGTGTAACGTTATTCAGATACTTATATTAAGCATGTTAACATTTCCAATCCTTCTATAATCAAAGTTTTTGATTTTTCGCAAAATTAGTCCCTCAAATTCAACGTTTGACTTCATTAAGGTTTAGCACACGTGTCGATACATCATTGGACGTGATTTTTACGAGGTGTTACATCCTCACCCCCTTAAAAGAAATCTCGACCTCGAGATTTGCTAAAATGATAGGAGTTCTTTTGTTACAAGGTGAATACGACCTCTCGTATATATTCGGGATCCCAACGGTATCCCATTTAACCTTTACAATAGGTATATGCTATCTTTTGGAGCTTTTAAATCCTGTTGATCCTTAATCGATACTGGTTTCTCGACAACCCATAAGTTTTCATTATTCTGCACATCTTAATGCTATTGACTTAACGGCTAGACATATCCTTAAATTGCTAGTGTAGAGCATATTTGTGATTTCCATCAAGCTTCTTAGGTAAGTTTCAGCTTATAGGCTACCGATCCTGACATATTCGATTTTCCCGAATGATCCTATATATCCAGAGCTTAACTAGCTTGTTATATTAAATCTCCAGCACACCTTTCAAGGGTGATATTTTTTGTTGAATCTTATTCCTTAACAAAAACTTAAGAGGTTTGCGACTTTCATCATTTATTAATTTTCTATCGATTACTGGTTGCTTCTAGATGATCATAAATTTATATGATCCTGTCCATCATTTCCAAGGCAATTTTCAGATCCTGATGATTGGACTTACCAAAGTCCTGTACGTCAACGGACGTTTGACATTCCATCTATACAAGGTCTCCAAAGGAGTAGCCTTGATGCTTATATACTAACTATTAGTTATAGGAGAGCTTATTTAAGGTGAGATTCTAACTACTGCTTAAACTAACCTTAAAGAATAGCTAACCTCACGGTCAGTCGAACAAATCGAGATCCTGGGCAGCTGATGGCGATTCTTAATTGTTGGCTAAATAGGGTTGCAGTAATCAATGCAAAAGCATAACGAACCGTCTTTCTGAAATAATAATGCCGGAGCTCTCAAAATTATGAACTAGGCTTCCAGAAGCTTTATCTTGAAACTCTTATGGTTAGGGTTTCAGTCCTTCCATTATTGTTGGTATTAACCGATATGGAGCTTTTCCATAAATGCATCCCTAAGCGAGGTATTAGTCTTCACTCTGTTTGTATCAGGAGGTAAACAGGGTAGTCTTTGGAGAAGATAATCAAGACACAAGGAGATTACAGAGATATTCTAAATCTCAACTTCGGTTCATCTACCATTGCCTGTGTCAGATAAAGGACACATTTACTTTACGAGTCCATGGATTCCTTAATCAAAGACACTTACTTGGACAATTCCATTATGGATATCTTCTTTGAATACCATTAGCTGATTTTAGTACAACATGACCATTGGGATATCTCAGTGGTTCCATGCATTAAACCTCCATACTGATCAGGCATGGAAGCAATCTATGGAACATATTAAGATACACCAATCCTCATATGGCGCTTTTATCATACAGTTTGGTATTCGCAGTTGATAGAAATCAATGAGATAACAAACTAACATATACTGACGTACTCCATCTAGAGAGAGAGTACTCTAGGATTTTATGAATGAAGATTTCTGACAGGATCAGAAGAAATGGTTCCTACGATTTTCGTCTGTAAGTTTTAGCTTACACTTAATATCTAGGGTTCTTATGGAAGATTTTAAAAGTTTGCTATACTTTCCATTTATGAAGGATTTATTGGTACCTGAATCAAAACAGAACTCTTAGCATTTATATTACTGATAAATGATAAGGAATGTACCTGATGTCATTATTGATATGAACTACCTCTGGCATCCATTAGAAGAGTTTAAGCGCTTTCATTCTTAGGCTTTCTATCATTACCCGCACCTCCCTTGACGGATTTAGGGCTTGTAGTCTTGACGTGGCCTTTCTCGTTACAGCCGAAGCAGACTGCATCATTTATGTCCTTACATTCATGGGTTTTATGACCGGTTCTTTTACAGATGCCACACAGTCTCGGCTTTCGATCCAATCGACACTGCCCCCAGTGTCTTTTACACCAGGTCTTGCATACAGGTTTCTTGTTGGACTTTTGTTTGTTCTCATTAAGCTTAAACTTACCCTTTTTCTTAGAAGTCTGGGAGTTATCTTCCTCCCTTTTCCTTTTTGGTTCATTCTTTGCATCCGCGGCATGAACAAGATCCTTCTCATGAGTAAGGAAGTGTGGTTTTAAATGAGTAGCATTGGGCTCCTTGAACTTTTTCATGACCTTTCTCACAGCTTTTCCAACAGCTGCGTCAATCATAGCTTGGAGAACATCTTTGTTAATTTTGAGGTTCACTATTGTAGCATCATTAGCATGTGTCGCATCATCAATGACGCGATCGACGGTTGTCTTATCCGAGTTTGTCATACTCGAGATTGGTCCCTAACACCAAATGAAACAATTACTTAGTTGCACTACAATAGCTATTCATCATCTTGATGACCTAACATATACTAACCATGGTATCATTAAACCATGCAGGCTAATACAGTACGAACATTCTTAATGAATGTTATTTAAATATATATCAATTATATTTAGCCTAGGCCATAAAAAGACCAACAATGGCATTTAAGGTTTGGACCTAGTCCATCACCTTTTTGACAGGGGATCAAAATGTCACATCTGTCTTGATCATATTGATTATTTTGGATAGCTTGAAAGCTTGCCATAAGGATATCGGAAAAGAGTGATTCCTAATAGATATAAAGTATCCATCTAAGATTGTTGAAACAGTCTCTAAAGTATCATCGGCCAATTCTACCTCGCGTTATATGTCAAGAGTCCTAACAAGCGGATACAACAGTTTACAACATTTATTGTCCACAATAGACTTATCTGCACCAGAATCAAACAAATTCCCGCATAAACATCATTGATAAGGAAAGGTACCTGTTATTATGTTATCATTCTGTACTGCCTCCTGGGTGTTCATCTGGAAGACTCACGTGTTTGTTTTCTTGGCCTCTTCAGGCTTCCTTGCAAGCTTTGGGCAATTGGTTTTGATGTGCCCTTCCTCATTACAGTTGTAACAAGTCGCGTTTTTCAACTCCTTGCATTCTAAAGTCTTGTGACCCTTGGTTTTGCAAATTCCACACAGTTTAGCACGTGGGTCAATTGTACATTTTCCATAATGATGCTCTCTGCAGTTACTGCATTTAGGTCTGTTGTTAGATTGACTCGAGTTTTTCCTACACTTGGAATCTTTCCTGTGCTCAGAATTTCCCTTTTTCTTCTTGTCCGGTCGACGAGAGTTCTCCTCATCTCCTTTCCTTTTTCCTTCGTTGGAAGTCTTGACAGACTTATTCCTGTTTGCATCTAATGTGAGGGATAAGGATAAGTCCACCACAGACCTATATGTGGTAGGCCTAGATGCTTTAACATTTCCCTTAATTTCTGGTGCTAGGCCTCCAATAAAACGCGCTATGCGTTTAGGTTCAGGGGTGACTAAATAGGGAACTAGGTGGGACATAATGTTGAAACTTGTCACATATGCCTGACAATCTAAATTCTTCATGACCGGAGTCAAGAAGTCTGTTTCTATCCTTTCTACCTCATGCTGAGGATAGAAGTTTTCCTTGATCAGTGCCACAAATTGATCCCTAGACAAGTTATAAAGTAGGATCTTCCTCGTGGCTTGGATCAATGATCTCCACCATGCCAACGCTTCTCCTTTGAATGATTGTGAAACATACTTCACAATATCCTGCTCTGCACAAACACTGATGTCTACTACTATGTCCATCTCATCCAGCCATGTCATACAATCGATGGCTCCTTTTTCTCCTGTGAAGTCCCTTGGTTTGCAAGAGACAAAGTATTTATAAGAGCAGGTCTTAACACATGGCTCCTGTTTGAGCACAATCTGTCTGGATGGAACACTTCTCAGATTTGAAAAATGACGAGAATCATTCTTATAAGACGTATGTGTCTTAGAAGGTGGTCTTGTGTGAGGCACAGATTGGGTCCCACTGCGATTACCACTTGATTCTTTGAACTGTCTGTCAATGGCTCGATTGACAGCATTATCTATCATTATCTGTAACTCTGCAGTCGTTACATTCATCCTTGTATTGTAATTCCTCATATTGCGATGACTGTTAAATTCGTCTGATTCAGGCATGCTGAAAATAGTTGATGATAATCTTATCTAGAAGTCTATTATAGAACCATCATTTTCGATGATTCATTAACCATGGTATAAATAGACCATGTTTGGTTAATTTGATAATCAGGTTTATTTAAACTTTTCATTATAGTTAATCCAGTTATAAACTATTAAGGATATTGAAATGGCACAAAAGGCCTTGTCAGGAGGACAGTTCGGAATTTATAAGCCATGATCTTATAGGATCGAGGCATTAAGGTTTGAACACAGTTCATTACCTTTCTTGACAGGGAGTCAAAGACTACAACTGTCTTTTGTCTTTTAGGACAATAGATATAGCCCGTAGGCATTTCATCACTAAGGGATGTTTATGATATGATCAACCGTATTTGATGATTTGAGCCATGATTTCTAAATCACTAGGCTAGATAAGAAATTGGAAGAATCCAATATAAGGATGACTATTGTGATTTTCTCGAACCACATTTGTCAAGAGTGCTAACACGTTCTTAGGTGTTAACAAGGATCTATTATCTTAAAAAGGCTTTACCATTTTAGCTATGTCGAAAATGACATATAGGCTATGTTATACCTTTAAGATTTTCTTTGAGATATAATGGTAGAGCAGTCATAAATTGAAATGACGTTCAGATTTAAGACATAATACATACGTATACTGTTTAATACCAAAGTAAATTTCAAAAAGGAAACTTTTCATAGAAAGTCCTAAAGAATCACAATAATTGCCCTAAACGGGTCTTTAAACAAGGAAATTTGGGACTTAAAAGATATATATATGTCCTTATAGGGACTACTATAGAAATGAAATATAACAAGGAAGTTCCTTCTTCATTCTATTTCTGAAAGTTTTCTCCTTGGTTCCCTGTGTGCGGTACGGGTACTGAAGGTTTTTGTGGGTAGTCGAAATCTTCTATATTAGGAATCTTTGCAAAAGTGGAATCCAAGGATTCTATGGTTAATGAATAATATGAATCATGAATAAGGTCAGGACAGGTATAATCCAAGTTTGGGATTCCAAGACTTGGAGGTAAGAAATATGAGTCCTTTGGGTCTATAGGTATTATCTTTGGAGTGGGAGCCTCAGGGACAGTTGATATGGACTCCTCCGAGGTTGGCTTCTCATTTTAAGTTTCAAAAGTCTTAGGTACAGGTTCTGAAATATGGTTAATGGGTTCAACTGGTTTGATTTTTGGGAATGGGTTCAAAAGGTCCTTTCTCCATAATGGTCGTACGCTTATTCGAGCTGTAGTACGAAGCTTTACATTCATAAACTTCAGATTTGGAGAGCCTCCACCAATGGCAGCTTTGCTCGGTGACTCGTTCCTGAGATACATAAATATCGAAAACAATGTATACATATAACAGGGATGAGATCATTCCTAGTTCATGTCTAGACTCGGAAGTCAAGGAATGTGCTACTGTGTCATTGAGATTAAACACAAAAGGCTAGTGTTTAATTCACTCAATGTTGGCTCTGATACCTACCTGTCACACCCCGATATTTCCACGTATTACCGATGGGCCCGGTGGGGAGTATCGTGAAGTAGTTGATATCATCATAGTCAATTAATCACAGTTCAATGCACAGCAGAAGTTTAAAAGTAATAATTATACAAACCGATTTGAATGTAGCATAAAGTATTACACAACAGATTGAAATAGGATCCATAGGTGGATCTTAAGACAGAAATATAAACATTGTTCAACAGACTTTAGACATTTGGAACTTGCAAGATTCCTTATTAACGCCCCGAGCTCCCAGCCAATTTACGTACAGTACCTGTCACTTAATCTTTTTGGAAAATACATCAGTTTACACTGTTAAATACAATTAACTGACTCTTTTGAAAATATTTATGAAAATTGATTTAAATGCACAAGGCACAAATATTCTTTTATAACTTGGGATAATTATTTAAAAATAATCTTGTAAAAGAATTATACGTTTGTGATACATTCAGTAGCCTGGGTTAGAAGTACCGGGTTAAAGATTAATAGACCACCACATAATATAGTCCCACGGCGAGTTATTCTCAACAAGCGAGTATATCCTTTTTTTACATACGCACCGGCAGGTGTATACCTACACCCCGTGCTTAAGTCGTGGCCATTTCAATGAATGAGCCAAGGATATCCAGGACACGGTCATTAACCCCCCAAAGGCTTAAAACAATCAAAACAGATTAAACGGGTTATCTCAATGCTTTAACCATTATTCGATTAAAGATTCAATACCCGACCAAGCGGTATTATTAAATACCGTACCCCAAGCCCGTATAAGGGAAAATAAGTTAAAAGTATTTACCTGAGCTTAAAATGTAATTTATACTCAGTCGTATATTCTAATCAGCAAGTGCAAGTACTTATACCAGGGCTCTCAATCTGGAACGAATGTTTTATTAACCTATTAGATTTCTAACGGGTCTTATTTAAGTTGAAACTTAGACCGGTTAGTTTTAAGGAAAGGTTTACGGTTCAAAACGCAAAATTAAGCGAAGACCGGATTAGAATGTGATTTAGACCCGAAAAGTATGGAGACTTGTATAATATGGGTAAACTAAACACATTCTGAATTTTGAAGAGAAAATGATAAGGTTTGACCCGTTTCAGTTAGTTTATGCAAACTAGTTACATAAACCGTACCGAGTGCGAAAATGCATAATGGGTAACCAAATGAGTCATGAACAAGTTCCACGAGTTAATATTCTTTTAATATGTTGTGATATCAGTAGGATATCTTTCATTATGCCCAAAATGAATTTAAAACCAATTTAAGCCCCGTAGGGGTATTTTGGTCATTTTAAAGGTTATAAAAGAGGTTAAATAGTAATCTGAGGTTCTGGTCTAAAATAATCAGTAAAAATATTTATTTTAATAAGTTATATCAGTAAGATATCATATATATGTGAAATTTATTATTTATGGCCAAACTATGCACCGAATGGGCATTTTGGTCATTTCACATATGTTAAAAGGGCCAAATTTGGAAATCTGAGTTCAAAACTTTTAATTATTGTTTAAGTATAAAAATTTATTCATAACATCAGTAGGTAACAAGTCATAGGTGCCAAATATGGTTTTAAACCATACTATGCGCCTAAATCGCATAAAAGTCGGTATTTGACGATATTCGGGGTTGATTAAGGAAATCTGAGATTTTGATCAGCCTTTACTGTTTAAAATAACTTATTTAATATATAAAATCACTAGAAAAAGGTTTGATATGTAAAGGATGTGTAAAACTCATTTTATTAGCGAAAAGGGCATTATCGTCAATTACCGAGTCTATGCAAGAACTCTATGTTATGATCTGTTTAAAATTTAATAAAAATTTCCAAAAATCCTTAAATATTATATTACATCAGTGAGTAGAAAGTTTGGTGTCAAAATTTGGGTTTAAGTAGGTTTTATGCCGAAAATGTCGTTTAATTAATAAAATCTGGTCATTTTACGATATCGAGCATAACTCCTAATTTATACCACAATCTGATGTCAAATTTTTAGGACATGCTTATAAATCAGTAATAAAGGTTTTTGTCCTCTCATATTTTCAAAAATCTCGTTTTTATATCAAAAGGGCATAATGGTCAACTTTTAAGCATTTAACGGAAACATGCAATGAACTAGGATTTCTATGGAACCATGTTGTATAACCTCAGAGGGTTATACTAACATATAATATGGTCCTAAAGGAACCCTAAGGCATATCTAAACTAAGCTAAATCGGGTCAGAACTGAAAGTCAAAGCAAAAGTCTACTTTTGCGACTTTCGGTTGCGAACCGAGCCTAAACTCAGAATTGTCGGGTTGAACATGCCTAGACATGTTCAATTAATATTTACCAAGTTATTAAAGTGACAAAACTAATTTTATTGCCTTTACATCATTAGTTATGAATTTTATTTAAAAACCGACTCGTTTGACTTTTATTTTAATTACTTTGACCCGACAAATTACTAAGCAAACGTGGTAATTAGGAGGTTCCCTTTTAAGGGTTTAATACCTACCTAATTACGATCACGTAGCCACGTTTATTGTGAACAATGGCTCGACCGTTTAAAAGTCAAAGCGTTTATCGCGAACGCTTGACTTTTCGGCTTTAAGAGCCAAACAACTTAACTAAGCACGAAAGGAACACTTACTAGTGGTCCTTAGGACTGAAGGAGGTTCCCAAGTTGATCAGGATCCTCTTAGAATTTGAGACATAGTAGATTTGAATGAAATGTGAGTTTTTGAGTAAAAACTCACATCTATTTATAGAGTTTGGAAGATGGTTTGATGATCAACAAGTGTTTGAAGGGTCCATGAGATCTTAACAGGTGTAAAACCAGGTTTTAATACCATCAAAGGGCCCATATATTCGAGATATGAGCACATGGTTTTGATATAAATAAAAGACAACAAGAAAAATAATAAAAAAATATATATATAGCTGCAGATGCAGGCTCTCTCGGCCCGCGTAATAGCTGGACCGATCTTACGCGGCCCGCCACCGAGTCCAGTTCAGGCGGAAGTTTGGCAGAAATGCAGAAACAGTCCCTGTCTTCATAAATACACATATAAACAGCCTTTTTAAACTCATATGTCTTATAAAAAGACATATTTAGTCACTCTGACTTCTGAATCAGATGGATACAGGTTCAAAACAACTTTTGAAAGTTGTCAAGATCAGTCCTAAACACTTTTACTTGTTATATAACTCTTAAACTTTACTTTAACGGCACAATATTTCCTAATTTATTACGTCATGATAATATAAGGTACAAGGACCTCTAATAATCATTTCTTAGACACCCGGGTATTTGACCGAGCATTGCGAAGTCCTTGGTTTGTTTAAAAAGATCCTCTAAGGCGTAGTTTTGCTTAACGTCGCTTTTAGTCCCTTAATCGCACATAGTATTGCAAAAATGTCGTTTAATGATATCCAAGCCTTCCGTGGCCCATAATGGGTATTCCCAAGCATGTGTTTAATTGTTACTATGCTTCCGTTCGCTTAGATGGTCACCAAAAGGAGTAGATTCAAAAGTTGACGCTTTTGGTCCCTCTAATGCGCAAACTTGCACATATAATCGTTTAACAGCATCGAAGCCTTATCAAATCCATATTAGGCATTCTCAAGAGTATTATTAAACATCACGATGCTTCGGGTTCGTGAAAAGGTCATTCAGAGGTATAATTAAACATATTGACGCTTTTAACCCCTCAAACTTGCAAAGTTGCGCGTAACGTCACTTATAGGCATAAAAGCCTTAGATGGCCAATATTTGGCATTCCCGTGAGTATAATCAAACATCATGAAGCTCCCGGTTTATTAAAAGGTCACTCGGGTAAGAATTAACATGTTGACACTTTTAACCCTTCATCGCGCAAACTTTCAATTAATTACGCAAACGGCTACTCTCGATTAACAAAAGGCTCATTTGTGAATATGATTACCTTGTAACGTTATTCAGAGACTTATATTAAGCATGTTAACATTTCCAGTCCTTCTATAATCAAAGTTTTTGATTTTTCGCAAAATTAGTCCCTCAAATTCAACGTTTGACTTTATTAAGGTTTAGCACACGTGTCGATACATCATTGGACGTGATTTTTACGAGGTGTTACAATTTTCCTAAATATATATTTTTTCATTTTTATTATTAAAAATCAACCTCCAATATTTGTAATCTTTATAAATAAAATTATGGCAAATTTTATACTTAAAACCAAGATCAAAACTTTTTCTAAGGTGTTACACTTGTTTAAAAATATTTTTACAAGGTGTTACACTTGTTTAAAAATATTTTTCTAAGTGTTTAATCTTTACAAAACTTTTGACATAGTTTCCCCTTAAAAATGGAGGTTTCCATGCTTAATAGCATATCTTTTTCTTTTGAAAATTCATCATCAATCAACAACAAGTTTCACACAACTTACCAATAGCCATAAATATGCATAATGGGTATTGTGTTCCATATCTTATTAACAATTTACATAAATTAATCAAAAGAAATCAAAGAGTGGGGCCCCATGTTGTAACCGGTTATGGGGGGGGGGGGGGAGGTCTCTAGTTGGATTTCAACCTTAGTTACAAGTTCTCGTTACATCTTAAGTGTTAAATTTAGGGGTTTAAGTGTTTAAGTGTTTTAAGATGTAATATGGTGTTTGGTGATCATAACTAGCTTTGTAACATTAAAACAATGCTTCTAGTTAAATTTTGGTGTTTCGGGTAGTGTCCGGTTGTTCGTTTGGTTACCGGTTCGTTAAGGTTCAAAATTACGCAGTTTAGTGTGCAATATGATGTCTTTTATGACAGTTTTGATTACCAACACTTATCAAGTTATTCTGGACCATTAAACCTCATTTCTGCATTATATTTTGATGTTAAAATGCTGATTTTTGCTGTTTTCTGTAGAATTCTGCAGTTTAAGTGTGTTTCAGGCACTTTCTGGCACTTAAATCATCGCTCGGAAGGCAGTTTTATAGTCCCTACTTTCCTACATAATATTCTAGTGTAACTCTTGGTTCCGGAACTCATTCTGTGTTCTAACATCATGTCTGTCTGTGTTCTGAACTCTCTTCAGTAATAATAGTTTGTCTGATAATTGTGCTAAATTTGTTCTGTGCACTAATTGAACCACACTGTGTTGCTTGTAATAATGATAAACAACCTTGCAACATGTAATGCATTTGTATGTTCTTGAAAGCAATCAGAAAATCATTCATCTCATTAATTCAATCATGCACAGTCATTCAGGTATAAGTTACTGTTTATATTGTACGGAATACATGGAAAAGTGCCAGTTGTCACATTCTCCCCCCGTTGAAAGAATTTCATCCCAAAATTCAAGCTGTGTTATCGGTTGGAGGGGAGTTGTGAAACAAATGCGGATACTTAGACTTGATTTGGTCTTCACGTTCCCATGTAAACTCTGGGCCATAACGTGAATTCCAATGAACTTTGACAAAGATTGTTACGACTTCTCCGTGTTTTCTGGACCTTCCAGTCCGTAACCTCAACAGGTTTTTCAGTAAATTGGAGTTTGTCGTTGACGTGAATCTCATCTGCGGGAATAACAACTGTTTCTTGAGTCGGACTCTTCTTGAGATTTGACACGTGAAACGTGTCATGAACACTGCTAAGTCCCTCCGGAAGCTTTAGCTTGTATGCAACGGTTTCGACCCTTTCCCAGATTTCAAAGGGTCCAATGTACCGTGGGTTTAACTTCCCACGCTTCCCAAATCGTAGCACGCCTTTCCAAGGAGAGACTTTCAGTAGAACCATATCTCCAACCTAAAATTCCAACGGTTTCCGCCGCTTGTCGGTGTAACTCTTTTGTCTATCACGTGCTGACTTGATACGATCGCGTATCTGAGCGATCTTGTCTGTAGTTTCCTGAACCAATTCTGGACCAATAAGTTGTTTATCTCTGGTCTTCGCCCAACACAATGGGGACCAACACTTATGTCCATATAAAGTTTCAAACGGGGCGGCCTGAATGCTGGTGTGATAGCTATTGTTCTAGGAAAACTCCACTAAAGGCAAGTGAGTATCCCAACTTTCACCAAAGTCCATTACACAAGCACGTAACATGTCTTCCAAAGTCTGTATCGTTCATTCACTTTGGTCGTCCGTTTGTGGGTGAAAGGCAGTACTAAGGTTCAATTGTGATCCAAAAGCTTTCTGAAACGTCTGCCAAATCCTTGACACAAAACGACCATCTTGGTCGGATATGATAAAAACAGGCACTCCTTGACGTGCCACAATCTTCCAAAGGTATATCTCTACTAGCTTCTTCGTGCTATCTTTCTCACTGATCGGTAGGAGATGTTGTAGGTCCCGTAATCTGAGGATCGATAACGAACCAAATCACTTGTTTATAGCAAACACGGTTACGCGTGCGGAATCCACGTAACTATGCCAAATCAAACACGTAAAACAATAATAACAACGGATTAATCAATGAAACACACTCGATTGATTAACGGGATGAGAACCGATTACAAACTGATACAAACACAGTTCAGACAGAATTTCGGCAGAGTTTTGTTACTATGGTTATTATCTCATCTCTGTGTTCAAATGAAACAGAGATGTTGTTTATATAGTCCCTGGGCCAAGACATCGATGAAACACAAGGTGTTCGACGAAATTGAACATGGGCCAGACATTGGGCCTGAAACATCCCAGTACATGACGAATCAAGGTCTGATTCGTCATGACCTTCAACGAAACAGAAGTATAGAACATTGGTCTGCTTCGTCATGATGTGTTCCGACGAAACAGATCTGTTTCATCGAGAGCTGCAACTGTTGTGGTTGTTTCTGTTAACAGACTGCAACAACAGCAACATATAAACATAGTAATGACCAAACTACCCTTTAATGCAACATGCATTGTTCATAATACTTTACATATCAAAAGAGACAAATAAGTTGTACACAAGTAGATAGGAGGATATCTGACTTGGTCAACATAACATACAGACTCGATAATTAATAAAAGACCATACAAAATACATCGTTAAACAAGACTAGTCACAGACACTAAAAATGCATCAACAAACTCCCCCTTGTCTGTTACTCGTCTTCGGTCTTCTAATCTTCCATCAGTGTTGTTCGGACCACGAACTGCCCGAATGTATGCCCCTGTAATAGCAAAAACACGCTACTCGCTGAAACTTTAACGCTTGACGTGCATCTTGATCTTCATAGAAAATATCATGACGATATAATCTGCTAATATCAGCTTCAGACATGTTGACGATCCACATCGGATCCAACATTCGGTAATTTGCACGATTGTCTCTAAACACAATTACAGCTTCATGAGTATCCGAGTCGTAGCACCATAATGCCATGTCTTCAAGAAAATCCTGCTTCATAGGCATCAATGGGATTTTATCTACAACCCTCGGAGGCTGGTACACCAGTTTGTATCTGCAAGTGTTGGTGTCCGGATCAAGAGTAAACTTGATCGGTTGATAAACAGGAAATTGTGGCTTGTAGGATTCATCCTTCCAGCCTGACTTCTTGTTTACTTTCACCAGACGCTCAAATAACGTAGCACCATCGTATTTTGACCGATTGATAAGCTCAAGCCTTGTCAACGCAGAGACATCATAAAATGGCAAGGAAAGAATGCTCAGCAGTGAATTAAAATACAGAATTCCATATTCACGTTTAATAGCAATGCAGTGAATATCTTGAACAAACATCCAGCATAGAATCCTTCCACTTGGCTTCTTTTCAAATTGCAAATAGTCTACTTGAGCTTTTTCTGGTACAGGCTTGGAGACTTTAGATAAAAACTGTTTTCTCCATTCAGAAAATGCATCTGTGTCTTTTTCAGACGAATTTCGATTCTTTAAATGCTCGTCTATGTCATCAATGTTTTCTTTCATCCAATTTTCATCAAACGATGCAAATTCAGTACCATCTTCTCTAACATATGTTGATTTTGGTGCTTCACCTTCAAACACAATCTCATCAATCTCTTCAACATTCGTTGTATCAGTCTCAGTAGACATTTTGTCTATCTCAGCATCATCTATTTCTCTCATAGACTGTAAAATACTCAATTGCTCCTGAGAAAGATCTTCTATTAACTCCCCTTCTTCAAGCAACTCTCCCGTAAATGGATGAATAGCCTGTAGAGCAATATCAGCACTGCTAACTATAGAAGAAGTACCTTCTATCTGTTGTACTTTTCCAGTAGAAGTTCCCTGAGATGATTCGACAACTGTAGTTTGAACTGCAACAACTTCAGAAGCAAGTGCGGTTGGCTGCTTCTGTGATGTACCAGAGGTATCAGGATTTCCTTGGTCTTCCGTATCATCATCCTTTTTCTTTAGTACCTCTTGTTGTTTACAATGATAGTCCCACAGAATAGCAAGCCTTCTCTCTTTCTCTTCATCAAGAGCCTTCAAGCGAGCATTTTCAGCTTTAAGCAAATCAATTTCACCTTGTTGTCGCTCTATTACTGTTTGCTGTTGACCAACGGTTGATTTCAATTTGTTAATTTCCACCGATTGTTTAAGTTGATCATGCTTCGTGAGATTACCAAAATGAGATTGCCTTTGAAGACGATCAGCAGCTGCTTCAAGTGTAGAAAATAGGTATGTGATCTTTTCATCTTGAGAAAATCTGGAAAATGTTCTATGACGTTCAGCACTGATCCCTGAAGTGGTTGCTCTAATTGCTGAAGCCATAGATCTTTCAGGAACTGCCTGAGGAGTCACAGATGGAGTAGCAGCAGCTGTTGTAACAACTGGAGTTTCTGTAGCTAAAGTAACTACAGGAGCTTCTTGTACAGGCTCCTGAGATACAGATTGTACAGGTTCCTGAGGAATAGATGAAGACTCTTGAGGCACGGATTTCCGAGTATAAGTACTCAAATATCTCCTAGACTTCTTCTTTTGAACTTCAACAGCTTTCTCAGCTCTTCTTTTTGTTCTTCTTTCACCTTCAGGATCCTCTGGAACATATTCTGGATCATCCTCAGTTCTAATCTTTCTATACCTTCTTACTCCACGTATATCAATATACATTTCGTAACCCGGTTCAACTATATGATCACTAGAACTCGAATCAGATCCATCATCACCACTTGCTGACGAACTACTAGCTGATGTACCAGAAACTGCACCTTTGCTTGATGTACCAACAGCACCTGCATCACCTGCATCACCACCTTCATCACTTTCACCACTACTTTCATCACCATCACTACCAGACTCATCTGAATCAACTGGGTCAGGACCAAATTTTTCTATCCTTAACCTTTCCAACTCAGGTTCCTCATTGTCAGATTGGCTGTCATCATGACGCCATTTGTCATTTGCTGGAGCCACATAATCAGGATTCACTAGCGCGCCAAAAAGCTTCCTTGGAGGAACGCTTTCTTTGTATCTTTTGGCGGCCATAGTCTTGATTAGCCTTAAAGAGTTGAAATTCATCGCCTCTATTTTCAGAAGATCATCATTAGCTTTAGGAAGGTCTAGATGTTGAACATTCATTATCATTTGCAGAAACCGCGGATACATCCAAAACTTGTTCCCGGTGGTTCTACTACCAGTCCTTGTCATATTCTCTTTCATGTTGCTGAAAATATACTTTGAGATGCTAAACGGTTTGTTTAACACCAAAGCAACCATGAAACCAACGAGATCATCTCCAGCCATATCATATCCAGACCGTCTATTGCTGAGACACTGAATAAGAACATGCAATAAAAACTTGTATCGTAATGGAAGATCACCTTTGTTGATTTGTTTGACGAAAAGATCTCCTTTACACTTCATCCTTAGCAAACAGCCTCGTGAACACATGATTGGTATTGAATATGGAGCATTCGGTTGATCTTGTAATTGAAGAACTTCATTCAATATCTCCGGAGTAACAACGACATACAGATCATTCACACGACCTCTTATAATATCCTTTCCATCGATTTGAACGACGCTTGCAGAATCCCAGAAAGCTTTAATTAGAGATTTGTAGACGGGTGTCGAGTATGTAACAGCATGATTGATACGTGACTCCCTGATCCACTTCGTCATATCTTTAAATTCCGTGAGCTTGTCTTCCGGATCCAAATATGCAACTTGATTATGGCGTTTCTCTGACATAATCTCCTCTTCAGTTTTGTTTTCTTTCTTTATCGCCTTCTTGCGTTTTCCTTTTTCTTGCGGTGCTTTAGGAGCCATCTGTACATGAAAATGTCCAGAATAAGTCACATTTGATATAACATTGCATTTAGACATGTATGAATACACTTTCATGTATCCACATAACAGATAACCTATCTAACATGTCTACTGTGAACAAACAGCAACATCAGAAAACTGCTAAGGCATGTACGACGAAACAGAAGATCAACGACGAAACAGAAGTTTGAACGACGAAACAGAGGGTTGACCATTGACTGGTTTGATTCGTCGACTTTTTGATTCGTCGAGTCTATTTCGTTCCTTTTCTGATTCGTCATCTTTGATTCGTCGTCTGATTCGTCGTATGTTTGATTCGCCGGAATTAGGGCTAATTTGATTCGTCAAATTGGGGGTTTTTTCAGTTTCGCCGTATTGGGTTTAAACAAAGATCAAATATAAACAAAAACACATTCAATCAACATTATTTATACCCAAATCATTTATAAACACCCATAAATGATTTCCGAACAAAAACCCTTGTAAGAACAGTTAATAACTTTATCAAAAACAAAACCCCTGTTTTTGTTTATAAAAACCCACATTCAAATCAAAGCAAATCAAACAT
Source organism: Helianthus tuberosus (assembly GCA_030545235.1). NCBI lineage: Eukaryota > Viridiplantae > Streptophyta > Magnoliopsida > Asterales > Asteraceae > Helianthus > Helianthus tuberosus. Next base: position 105,871,545 of record CM060443.1, read on the forward strand.
AATAAACCTAAATCTATCAGATTCAGAAGGAAAACACAAAACATGCAACATCAACACATATATTATCAAAGAAAAACAAGGTCTCAAAGGGGTCTCTGAGGGTTTCGGATGAAAAACCGACGGTTCAAAGTGTTCGGAATGTGAATCAGAACATGTTACTACCTTTGATTTTTGTAAGATTTTGATTAAAAACGGATGTTTTGGATGATTTGTGAGAGAAACCGTAGGTATGGGTTTTTGGTTGTTTGAAGAAGATGAAAACTGATGTTTTGAAAAAGTGAACAAGTGGGACCTTTATATACATCACCCTGTCTCGACGAATCTGAGAACTCGACGAAACTGAAATGGGCCCGGCGAAACAGAAACTTGGGCTTGAACTTGGGCCTAAACTTTAGCCCATGACGAAACAGAGTTGGGCTCATGTGATTCGTCGTCTGTTTTGACGAAACAGATTTGATTCGCCAACATTTGTCTGATTCGTCGACTCTTTTGATTCGTCGACCAACCTGTTTCACCAACAGATTTTTCAAAAACACAGAGGCTGGAAATATTTTGCAGTCAAAACAGTGGTAAGATTTTGCAGTCTAAACAGATTATGAACACATTTCCATTCAGTTTGAATTTTCAAATGCAAGAACGTTTTTATGAAGAATGTTTCAGGCTTCCGGTAGAAAACACCAAGCAACAACTTCGGCTTAATCAAAAACGAACTTTACACAAATATACTAAAAACAAATTTAAAGCACGGTAAACTAAATGAAAATGCGGAAAACGGTTAAAAACACTAAACAACTGTACAAGTGCAATCTTTTTGCGAATCTCAAGGACAAGGAATCATACCAGCTTACGGTCTTAGTCAACATGATTTTGATTTCTGTTTAAAGCTCTGGATAAGTATACTACCTCGATTATCGGTATTGTGGTCCACATAAGCTCAAACTAATCAGACATAATCATAATTTAAGAGATACGATTAACGGTAAGGATTATACTTACAAGTCGATGTAAATCCACTCACGACACATTCCCGTATCAAGGTATGCACGAGAATTCATCTTACCGGTGAGTATACCGATTATCATCTGTTTGACCGTATAAAAATGTGAGAAACTCACTTATTTGATTGAAAACAAGTCCTATGTGATAGAATCACTTATTGATGAGGAACTTGATTTTCAGATGCATGAAGGCACAGGAGCAAGTCCGTGAACAGGTCAGTACTTCCGTACAGCAGAGAGACGAACCTGACTCCCGCAAAGAATCTGTGATATAAAATCACTTATTTTGTTTGGACATGTGATTGTTGATCACTTATTGAGGTCGAATGCAGTATGTACACGTATGTATAGTATCATGGAAGATCTTAGACTTCGTCTCCGTTATTTTTACGGTTTGATACAACCATGATACCCAGATGATAAACAGCATAAAGACCGAATATTTCAGATCTCGGCAATCTCTCAAACGAGATTTCGGTACTAAGACCATATGCTAATGAATGGTTCTCACCTGACTTGAAGTCTGTTAGGTTTGTATCATCCTGCACATTTTAGTCTGATTGTGAGCCTACCGATACATCGTTAGTAGAGATACTTATCATTTTTCTTTTTATTTTGCATTTTGAGCACATTGACCGACCACACCAGTGAACTTCATCATTTTCCTTTATCCAAGAAACTCACTTATTGATGATTTTTCTTTTTTTTTTTAAAAGCGAAACGACAGAAAGTAAAGACATCTTTTTGGATTTTGAACTTTTGCAATGTTTTTGTATTTTCTTGAAATATCTCCCCCTAAAATTCGCAAAGTTTACGAAAACTAAAATCTTTTTGAATTTTCAAAGATTATAAAGAAAATATTTACAAAAACGATCAGCCAAAGAAGTTTACTCGGGTATCACCTTAATGCCATTGACCAAAAGTAGATAATCAAAACGTGATTTATCAAAAGCTTTTGTAAACAGGTCGGCACGTTGGTGATCAGTGGGGACATGAACGACATCGATTAATTTCTTGTCAAAACAATCACGTATGAAGTGATATTTAATGTCGATGTGTTTAGTCTTGGAATGCTGCACAGGATTTCTAGTGATCTGTAAGGCAGCATTATTATCAACAAAAATATTAGTAGATAGGAATTCTAAACCGTAGTCGCGCATTTGTTGTTGTATCCAAAGAACTTGGGAGCAACAACTCGAGGCAGCAATGTATTCTGCTTCACATGTTGATGTAGCAACACATGTTTGCTTCTTGCACTGCCACGTGACCAGGCGATTTCCTAAGAACTGACATCCTGCTGTTGTCGATTTGCCATCGATTTTGCATCCACCAAAATCAGAATCACTGTATGCAATTAATTCAAAACTATCATCCCTAGGGTACCAAAGACCAAGGTCCGGGCATCCCTTCAAATAGCGAAAAATCCTTTTGATAGCTGACTGATGAGAGGCCTTCGGGTTTGCTTGATATCTTGCAAGCAGGCATGTTGGATACATTATATCAGGCCTCGAAGCGGTGAGATACATGAGAGATCCGATCATGGCACGATAGTATGAGGAGTTGATGCTTTCACCCTTCAAATCTGGAGTAATCCCGTGATTCTGCGGAAGAGGGGTACCAATGGGCATTGCATCTGACATTTGGAATCGGTTCAAAATGTCACCAACATATTTAGTCTGATGGATGAATATCCCAGACTCTGTTTGTTGAACTTGTAGGCCCAAGAAGAAAGTCATCTCCCCCATTGCGCTCATTTCGAATTTTTCTTGCATAACTCGTTCGAATTGCCTGCACAAAGAATCATTAGTTGAACCAAATATTATATCATCAACATATACCTGCACCAGCAGAAGATCTCCATCTTGTTCCTTGATAAAGAGTGTGCAATCAATAAGACCTCGTCGAAATCCATTCTCCAGGAGATAGTTGGATAAGGTTACGTACCAAGCCCTAGGTGCTTGATGTAAACCATAAAGAGCTTTGTTTAGCAACCAAACCCGATCGGGGTGAATAGGATCTTCAAAACCTGGAGGCTGTTCGACGTGCACCTCTTCTTGAACTATACCATGAAGAAAAGCACTTTTGACGTCCATCTGGTAAACTTTGAATCCTTTGAAAGAAGCATAAGCTAAGAAGATCCTAATAGCTTCCAGACGTGCAACAGGTGCATAAACTTCATTGTAGTCAATGCCTTCTATCTGGCGAAAACCCTGAACAACCAGTCTCGCCTTGTTGCGAATAACAATTCCACGGTCGTCCTTCTTGCATTTGTAAACCCATCGTGTGCCAATTTTCTTGTAATTATCCGGCTTTTCAACAAGCTTCCAAACACCAAGCTTTTGAAATTGTTGCAATTCGTCCTGCATGGCTTCAACCCAAGAATTATCTTTTAAAGCATCCTTCCAAGACTTTGGTTCTTCTTGTGAAACGTAACAAGCAAAGGACCAATCGTTTTGAAGACCAGATTCTCTAATGGCTGAATATAAACCAGCATTCGGGTTATTTCTAAGCTGATTATGCGTCTGCACACCGCTTTGGACATCTCCTATAATGTTCTGCTGTGGATGGGTATTGTGAATCCTCAATTCAGGATGTTCAGGAACACTTGTATCAATACCCAAATTGTTAAGATTAAGATCAGCAACCAACTCCGCACCGGGTATATGCGTGGAGGTGGAGTCATTCCCTTCAGCAGTATCATCATTCTGCACTTGAGGAGTTTCTAAAGAAGAACCTTGAACAGGAGCAACCGGGGCAGAAGTGCCTTCAGTCGCATCTAGATGTTCATCATCTTCCGATGACCCAGATGGTAAGTTTGGCGCAAAAGCTATCGAAGGTTTCTTCCTTGGATATGCAACTCCAAATTGTCGTGTATGGAATCTGACCACCAAAAAGATTGAGCTTTGGAATGAAGTAAGGGTTCAAAGGTATACAAGTCCTGTTAGAGCTCCGGGTGATCATTGGATGTTCGATTACGATGGGATATTCGACTCCTTTAATCTGCCTACCTTTGATGAAGAATCTGCAGCTGTTCAAATGTTATTTGATAGTGACAACGCTGCTGGCTCGCCATTGGTAAGACCTGTTATTGTTAGCCCTGAAGGTTCTAATTATCGATCCTCAGATTACGGGACCTACAATTGGTATCAGAGCAAACACGGTTACGCGTGCGGAATCCACGTAACTATGCCAAATCAAACACGTAAAACAATAATAACAACGGATTAATCAATGAAACACACTCGATTGATTAACGGGATGAGAACCGATTACAAACTGATACAAACACAGTTCAGACAGAATTTCGGCAGAGTTTTGTTACTATGGTTATTATCTCATCTCTGTGTTCAAATGAAACAGAGATGTTGTTTATATAGTCCCTGGGCCAAGACATCGACGAAACACAAGGTGTTCGACGAAATTGAACATGGGCCAGACATTGGGCCTGAAACAGCCCAGTACATGACGAATCAAGGTCTGATTCGTCATGACCTTCAACGAAACAGAAGTATAGAACATTGGTCTGTTTCGTCATGATGTGTTCCGACGAAACAGATCTGTTTCGTTGAGAGCTGCAACTGTTGTGGTTGTTTCTGTTAACAGACTGCAACAACAGCAACATATAAACATAGTAATGACCAAACTACCCTTTAATGCAACATGCATTGTTCATAATACTTTACATATCAAAAGAGACAAATAAGTTGTACACAAGTAGATAGGAGGATATCTGACTTGGTCAACATAACATACAGACTCGATAATTAATAAAAGACCATACAAAATACATCGTTAAACAAGACTAGTCACAGACACTAAAAATGCATCAACAGATGTGTAGACTTCCTAAGTCGATCAACAATTACCCAAATCATATCATGACCTCTTTGGGTTCTCGGTAGTTTGGTAATGAAATCCATCAAGATTTGTTCCCACTTCCAGACGGGAATCTCCGGTTGTTGCAGCAACCCTGTCGGTTTCTTGTATTCTGCCTTAACTTTAGTGTAAGTAAGGCAGTTACCCACATATATAGCGATGTCGGCTTTCATCTTGGGCCACCAATACCAATCCTTCAAGTCTTGGTACATCTTGTCAGATCCAAGATGGATCGAGTACCTTGACTTATGAGCTTTGTCCAAAGTAAGTGCTCGTAGATCGCCGAAGAATGGTACCCAAATTCGTTCCATGAAGCACAATGTTCCATCTTCCTTAGGCAACAATTGCGCTTCCATTCCATGTAATGCTTCAGCTCGTAGGTTATCTGGCTTAAGTGCTTCTTGTTGAGCTTCACAAATCCGAGTAGTGAGATCAGGTTGTATAGTCATCTCTAAGGCTCGCACCCTTAGAGGTTTTGCGCGTTCCTTGCGGCTCAAGTCGTCGGCTACAACGTTCGCCTTGCCTGGGTGATACTTGATCTCACAATCATAATCATTTAACAGCTCGACCCATCTTCGTTGTCTCATGTTCAAATCCTTCTGATCAAAATGTGATGCAAGCTCTTATGGTCTGTATAGATTGTGCAGCGTGTACGATACAAGTAACGACGCCAGATCTTCAACACAAATATCACGGCTCCTAACTAAAGGTCGTGCGTTGTATAGTTCTTCTCATGCACCTTCAACTGACGTGATGCGTACGCGATGACTTTGTCTCATTGCATCAACACGCAACCAAGACCTTGTCGAGAAGCATCACAATAAACTACGAATCCATTGGTATCGTTAGGTAAAGATAAGATAGGTGCATCACAAAGTTTATCCTTCAACATCTGAAAAGCTGTTTCTTGTTTCTTTCCCCAATCAAATTTCTTATCCTTCTGGGTTAGGGACGTTAGCGGCTGGCAATACCTGAAAAATTCTCAATGTACCGTCTGTAATAGCACCTCAGTTGGCGTCTTTGGGGCTTCCCAGTTCTTGATTGCTTTGATCTTAGCAAGGTCAACATGAATTCCATTCTTGTTTACCGCGTGACATAATAATTGCACCTCGCGAATCCAAAATTCACACTTCGACAACTTTTCACACAACTGTTCCTTCTTCAAGAGTTCTAGTGTAGCTTGCAGATGTTGCTCACGTTTTTCCTAGGTCGGCTTACACACCCGATTCATGAGGTCCATGAATACAAAAGGCGCTTTTGTTAAGCCAAACGGCATGACAAGGAACTCGTAATGTCCATAGCGAGTCCTAAAGGCCGTTTTAGGGATACTTTCTTCTTGTATTCGCAGTTGATGATATCCTGACTTCAAGTCAATCTTGGAGTAGCAACTGGAGCCTAGTAATTGATCGAGCAAGTCATCAATCCTCGGCAAAGGATACCGATTCTTGATGGTTAACTTATTCAACTCCCTGTAGCCTATGCACAATACCTTTTCCTCATCAGCTATTTGAGTTCCTCCCAGGTCAGGTCGTATGCACATATGAAAACTGTCGTCCTTCTTCCTAATAGATAACCTCAGAGCTCCCCAGGGTGAGAAGCTCGGCCTGATAAATCCCTTGTCTAGCAGCTCTTGCAATTCGGATGGAGCTGACCGGTAAGGTGCCTTTGCCACTGGTGCCGCTCCTGGCACTAGGTCTATCCAGAAATCCACTTGTCGCCGTGGTGGTAACTCAGGCAAATCTTTAGGAGAGACTCCTGGAAATTCCCTCACAATGGGGATGTCTTCTAGCTTGGCTCCTTGGTCTCCTTGTCGACAACATGAGCGAGGAAGGCTATGTAGCCTTTTCGGAGACACTTCTGCGCTCTCATGACCAATGTGGGGTGTCACAATCTACTGCCTTATGGGGCCTAGCGTCCTCGCATAAACTGCATGAAGGCCGTGTACTATAAGTGTTCCATCATTCGCAAGAGGGATGCGAATGATTTTCTCATGTCAAACAACTTCAGCTCCATTCTTGGATATCCAATCCATGCCGACTACAACATCAAAACTACCCAACCAACTGGTAGAAGGTCGATAGAAAATTTTCGTTCCTCAAGTCCAAGTGTACAACCCTTAATAACTTCATCCACTTCGACTAATTTCCCATTTACCGAGTCTCCAGAATATGGGACGTCTAGTTTACTCGAATCTAGGTCAAGTATATTCTTAAATTTTATAAATGTAACCACTAAAGTCAGCATCGGTAACAAATAGAACAGATGTAGAGTATCGGTTTATAGGGAACGTACTCGTAACTATGTTCAGGTCCTGTCGTGCCTTGCCTTGCGTGCTCCTTTCGTGATAATGCTCCCACAAACTTAATTTTTCCTCGGGCAGTCCTTCCGATAATGTCCCTTGTCGCCACATCCGTAACAACCTTTTTCGTTTCTGTTATTGCCCAGAATTCCATTCACATGCCCCGTACCAGACCAGCATGCCTCCTTCCTATGCCTGGTCTTGCCATAGTGTTCGCACCTACCAGTCCTGCATGGACCTGTGTGATGATAACCCCACCTATCACACTTTGGTAGTTCTCCTTGGTAGTTTTTATTACTTGTTTTAGTCGTGGCAACAAATGCCCTGACTTTCTTAGTCGCGGCGGTTCCCTTATGTTTGCTGCTTGATCTTTATGTCTTGCTTAAGATGCGTATACTTCCTTTTATTTCTATCCGAAGAAGACTCCATATGCGTCTTCTTTTTCATTGGACTCTTATTCGATTTCTCCATCGTTACTCCGCCCCCGGCAGGACCTAGGGCAAAAGTTATTGCCTGAGCGATTCCCAATATGGTTCCGCTTATTTCACCGTTGTTTACAGTGCTTCTTGCTTCGTATTGGCCGATTACTTTAGCGACTTGCTGGTTCAATGGAGCTTTGAGCTCAGCTCTTGTTACAGGTAAAGGTTTTGATTGGGCTTAACCAGCGTTTCCTTTGCTGTGGTTCCATGAGCTTCACATGTATAAATCATATCGACGAGATTAAACATTTATTTTGGAATAAATTTTGTCGTCTTTGAGTGAAAGCAACGCTCTTTCGTCACGCACTACGAGTATATGGGTAGGGTAGCTCCTAATGATGCTTATGAAAATCCTTCCACCATACTCATCTCATCATTGTAGCGAGGTAAAATGAGTTACGACAAAATCTTGCTAAGGATATATCGACTTTTATATGCACCATATCAACTTGTTTCAATTAGTTTTGTGAAGATAACCTCCTCGGAGTCACCTTACTCCGGTTGATGCAAGTCATGCAGTGTTATACAAAATTCAATGAGGTCTTCACTTCACCTTGTCCCTAGTTTATTCCTCAAGTCTCCAACTCTTCCATAGTCCTTAGTGTTAACAAAACGAGTATACTTCCCAAAATATGGGGGTTATGCATTACCACCACGTGTAGGGGGGGGGGTTGTTAGGATCGGAGGCTCTCATGATTGTGTTTGTTTGTAATAAATTATCAGTTAATAAACATGATTCAATGAGTTATGCAGCGGAAATGAAACACAAACTTTGTAAACACAATCAAAGAGGACAATAGTTTTGATAAACACATGCTTTTCATCAGTCGAAAGGTTACAAAGCAAATCAAAAGATTTCAAAGCAAGCTTACAAACTAAACTCCCCCTCAGCCTGATGCTCCATGGTTGATTGCACACAAGATGAAAGGATTGGACTAGAGGAGAAGAACTCGCTCAGTCAATCAAATGTAACAGTGCAGAGTACTGTTCCATTTATAGGCAAACCAAACCACTTAGGCATTTCAGCTGACATCACCATGAAAGTGACATCTAACAAACTAACAAACTCTATCTACTTTTCTATAACAACTGACCATACAAACATTGATTACTTTCTAAACACTGATATAGAAACACTGATTCTTCATTCCACTGATGTAGTCAACCACTGTTGTTTGAGCATCAGAGCTTTCTTCAAAGGATGATCAGACCTTGAATGGGCAGTGCTTTAATTCTTCAGCAGTGCTTAGATTCCGTCAGTAGATTGAGCTTCAGCCTTTAAACTTCATCAGTGCTTTGGCTTAATAGTAGTTTACAGGATCAGCAGTTGTTGATAAGGGCAGTACTTGAAGCATATCAGATGTTGGAGTCAGTGTCAAGGGGAAAACTTAATGTAAACAGCTGCTTATTATGAATCCACTGTTGTGATCCGGTTTTGGCTTTCATTATCTGTTCCTCTGGTAGGGTTCAATCCTAACAATCTCCCCCTGGAACAGATAATGCCAAAACCCTTCATTATTCTGGATTTTTATTTCTCATCAGAAGTTCCTTAGCTTGTCTTTTAAATTCTGCTTCAAATTCTTTGGAACTTAAGTCATCCTCATCCCTGCACAATGAAAGTTCAAGGAAATCTTGTAGATCTTCAACACCAAGGCTTAGTGCTTGTTTCCTTGATATGTACTTCATTTCACCATTGGATCTGATCAGGGTCAATACATGGTTCTTTTGATCAGAGAGCCACTTTAGTATTTTTGAACCCAATGGGTTTCTTGGGAGAGATTTATTTAATGATGAGTTGGGAGATTTTGGCCTTGTAAAGAATTGTAGAGCAGTATCCTGAGTTTCAGACTTTTGTTTGAAAGCCTTTTCTATAACTTCATTTGCTGCAGCTATGTCTTCTGCAACTTCTTTGTCAATGTTCTTGTCTCTTTTGTTGATCTAGCTCAATGTCTAAGATATCTGTTGATGTGTTAGGTGATGCAAGTTTGGTTAATACCTTTTTGACAACGTTTTGAAGTTTCACTGAGCTATCTTCTTTTAGATCCATTTTCTTGATGGCTTCTGTAAAGTACTCAGCTTCCTTTTCTTTTGCATCTTCACTGGTCAACATTTTTCCTTTTTCTTGGTTTTTCACAAGGACAAGGTTATCTGCTGATGTGATCAGTGGTTCAAGAGCACTAATCTGCTGTTCTAGCCTTTTGTAGTCAGGCTTCTTTGGAGTGTCTGAGACTGTTATCCTCCTTTTCTTAAGCCTTTCATAAGCCTCATCGGTGTACTGCTTTGTCCATTTTGCTATGGCTTCAGCAGTATCCACCTTAGCATCCACCAGCTCTTGTTTCTTTCTTTTGTATTCAGAAGTAAGATCAGCAATGAACTTTTTGTATTTGTTCCAGTTTGGAGCTGTCTTCTTCTTTCTTGGATCATTTTTAATCCTTTCAATTCTGTTTGCCTCATGCTTTAAAGCAACTATTTGCCATTCTTCAAATTGTTTTTCTTCAGCTGGATAGAATTTTTCTTTCATGATGTATGCAAGATATTATTTTCTCATTTCTTTTCGTAGATCTGCCTTTTCTTTGCTCAGATTTCCTACATAATCTTCCATCTGTTTGACTTTAGTGAGCAGAAATTCCAATTTTTCTGAAATGGCTTCGTCACCTTGGACTTTGCATTCAATTTTGGCTCTTATCTTAGCCTGCCTTGCTTTGAGCTCATTCATCCATATTTTCTGGGATTATGAAGCCTATGAGAGAAGGAAATCTTCTTTTTGAAGGATCATCCTCAGTGTAAAATTGTCTCATCTCATTTTTTACAGCTTCAGGTTCTAGTGGATACTTTGCAGCAATAGGATCATATTTGTCATCACCTACCTGAGTTGTTTGTCTTTTCCCGGTGTAAATTTTCACCTGTGAAGGAGTACTTTTGGGTGATTTGTTTATTGGAGTGAAGATGGTTTGAAGTGAAGTGATGGTAGTGGTGGATGGTGGCTGACTAACAGTTGTTGAAACAACTGGTGTTTCAACCTCTGTTGTCATTACAACTACTGATGTGTCAGTAGGAGTCTTCTGCTTTTGAGCAGGTGTTGAAATGGCAGTGGTTTAAGTAGTGGAAAGTGTCTGACTAGCAGGTGTTGAAACAACTGGTGTCTCAACCACTGTTGTCATTACAACAGATGTTGTAACATCTGTTGTCTTCTGCTTTTTGGCAGGAGGAGATGATGGGGTGGCTATTTTTGGTGGTGAGTTTGGTTTTGGTGGTGGTGATGTGATCATAGATGATGATGGGGCAGTGGTTGTGGTGGTGTGTGGTGAGGTGGTGTGTGTTGATACCGTAGCTTTGGTTTGGCTATCTTTTTCAGGTTCAATATAAACACCATCCTCAATTCCCTTCTTCTTTAACTGCTTGATTTTCTCCCCCTTTTTGGCATTATCTGCAAGGGGGTTATCCATGAAAAGAATAGTGGAAGGAACTTTTCCAGTGGTGCTTTGTATATGAGCCTTGATAGCTTTGATGTCTGCTTGAGTATCTTTAAATCTTGACTCCACCATATTTGTCAGCATTGGTACATGTATTGCATGCTGCTCATCAGCCATTTGTTTTTGTTTTTCAAGCAGGGTTTCAAATACATTCCATAGCTCATTTGCAGCAGGTGCAGGTGCGTGAGCTGGAGCAGCAGTGGATTGTGCTTTTTGAGCTTTTAACAGCTGTTGCACCATATCCTTTATTTCAGCAACTGATGTTTCAAGTTTTTCAACTCTGCTCGTCAATTCCTGATATTTTGAATCATCATCCAATTTAATGGAATCATCTGTTTCCCCACCAGCAGTGGTTGTAATAATGTGTGACTTAGGACATGAAGCCCAAAAAATCATCCATTGATGCCCCTTGTTCTTGGTACTGGGGACTTCTTTCTTCAGCACTTGATAACCTTTCGATGGTACCAGTGGTTAAAACAAACTCACTGGTGCTTACCAGAGGTGCTATAGAAGAAATTGCCTTCAAGGGAGTCTTACTAATGAAACAACTGTCCAAATGAAGATCTGTTGATCCATCACTTGTAGTTGCTGCTCCACTTGAACTACCACCAAGAGTTACTTGTAACTCAAGGGGTGTAACCTCCTCAGTTGTTGCTGGGATAGCAGAGATAGTAGCATCAGACCCAGTCACTTGTGGGAGTATACTCTCAGTGATAGGTGATAGAGAGGAACTGGTTTGTGTCTGAGCTATAGCAACTGCATGCAACAAAGGTATTATGGATTGTGGTAATGTAATTGGTGAGGGTATGGGTGTTGAAAAAGACATGTCCTTGGGATCAGGACTGAGGAAGATGGAACCAATTGGATCCAGAGCTTCATAATGTGGGGTCCCTGTGCTTACAACCTGATCCTTTTGTGAGGATGCAGGAGGAGTTTGAGGCAATGGTGGAGATCTTTCTTCCATCTGCTATGAGGAAGTAGCAGCAGTGGTTGTAAGTGACATTTGTGTTGTCACTGGCAGTGGCTCTGGGATCTCATCTTCCAGAGTTGCCTTTGTTTTGGGTTTGGAGGGCTTTCTGGGTATTTTCTTTTTGGTCTTTTTGGTAATGACAGGTGTGGGTTTCAAAGAAGTGGTTGTGCTGCTATGATCACCTGGAGCAGTAGGCTCAGCAGCTGATACCTGAGGAGAAGTGGTAGCTGCTAAAATCTGCTCAGGCACCTCTGCTTTTGTTTTTGAAGGTGTTAACATTCTAGAGAATGTTTCAGGTGTCAAACCATTTATTTGAAAATAGGTACCTTGTTTGAGCAAATTTTCATTTTCTTTTCCAAATTTTTGTTCAAAATAGTAGCTTAGAAACCTTGGAAAGAGTAGAAATGCTTTGCTATCAACATTTTTTTTTACCAAATCATCAAAGATCACCTGGGAATAATTAAAATTTTCATTATTTAAAATAGTGTATCCCAGGCATTGGATCTTTGATGGTATTTCGTTAAAATCAGTTGTTTTATTAGAAACAAACATCAAAAGAGTGTGAAATAAAAACCTAGGTGCAGAAGGGAAATAACCTTTTTGTAAGGTATCTCTTTTTGGTTGTGCTGCATACCCCCTATTCAAGAAATCATTTTTCAACTCGGTTTTAGAAAAAGAAGTTTTACCTTTCTGATCATCGAGTTTGAAGACTTCTGAAATGGATTGTGGAGAAATTTGAACTGCTTTACCCTGTATCGAGGAGTTGATAGCTGTGACAATGTCTCCTTGTTTTTCAAGGGTAGCATTTTTCCAGAACTCCCTCTGGGTTTGTTGGTAAATTGGAGCATCTGCTGTTAGAAAAGTTTTGTACTTTGATGTAGATAAGGTGTCAATGATGGAGTTGAAAATGTTGGTGGTGGTGGGTTTTGTGAGTATACCCAAGTAGTTGTGAGGGGATTTGTAAGGTATTTCGATGGGTTCAGCGGCCATTTGAGTGGCGTCTTTGGAAACAGAGGATGAAGATGATTTTGATTTCGTCATTTTTGATAAAGAAGATCGAAGAATGATTTTGGAATGAAGAGTGGGAAACTGCTTTGAGAGGAGAATTTTTGGAATTCAATTCGCCAGTGTGAGCCCCTGTTTGGGTTTTGATCAGGGTTTTATTTAGGGAAAACTGAATGCTTATGTGGCAGCGGTTATAATGATCTGATGGCTAAAAACTAACCACGTGCCAACCTCTGATGAAAGGATGAATAATGGAGGACAGTTGTTTTGGAGAACCACTGATGAAGCAAATATCAGTGGTTACAACGGTAACAATATGAGAATAGTGGGTGATTTTTACTATCAGTGGATAGCATATCAGTGGATAAGACACTGATTTTAAGCATCAGTGCTTGCCAAGAAAATGAAAGATCAGGGGTTGACTTTCAGCAGTGGACAGTATTTAGGAAGCAGATATTTGAACAAAGCAGTGGTTATGGGTAATGGTAATGGTTTGAAAGGCTAGTATGTCAGCAACTGTTAGTGCACCAGTGGATAAGCTTTTGACATGTATTTTGAGCATCTGCTTTTTTGATGAAGGGAATGATTTTATCTTGTGAAATCACAATATCATCTCTAACATCTGTTGATGTTGATTCTAAAATGTCTGCAAGATTGCTATCCTTAACAAAATACTTTTTAGACGCAAATTGTCAAGTTCAACATGTTAGCCGCTTTTATGAGAATTTGCATTCAAAGTTTTGCCATAAGTCAATTGTTTTTGAAGCTTTTATAGATCCCTGACAGTGGTTTAGTATCCCAGATGACTAAAACCCTTTTACTAAGGCTACTCATTTTGTGTCATAATACTTTAATTAGAACATGGGTACCCCAGTATTTTAGGGTCTGTTGGCAATCAATCTTTTAATCAGTTAAATAACAAACTTGAATTTGACATGACCTTGACACTAGTATCATTTCCTTTTGATCTGTTTTTAAGGAAAATAGCACCAACAAAAATAAAGGTGTTATATCCTGACAGGAGATTGAAACTTTTACTAACAAAAACAAGTAAAAGTACAAAATATATCATTCTAATGAAAAATAAAGAATAATATATCCTGTTTTATTTTAGAGAAAACCTAAAAAAAATTATAGGTTACTCTGAAAACAACATAAAAAAGGATCTGATATATTTTCAATTAAAGCACATAGTCACATCATTTTTCAGTTTTAGGAAAATGGTCAATGATTTGAAATACATTGTTATAACTACTGTTTGGGACCATTTCCTTGTCAATTGATTGCAAAAATGAGGAAACATGTACACATAGGTTTTGAGAGTCTTGACATCGACTTTACCATGTGATGACATTGAAAAATATATCTAGTCCTCTTTTAAGTTTATTTACTGGAGATACTATTTTATTTGAACTTCCCTGAACCAAAGAATGCACACAGTTGCTTGATAACCATTGTTTACCCAATTTTGGACTCTTAAGTGTTTTGTATTTATGCTCTTTCTTTTGACTTCAAAAGTTTTTGAGATAAACACACTTTTGAGTTTTTGTAATTTTCTTCTTCCCTTTTTACCCTTCCCATACATAAGTACTGAAATACTCGCTGGGAGGTATTTATTGAAGGAATACTTATTCCAGAATCATTCTGCAGCAATGTTTTGAGAGATTTGGTCATTTCTGCACATGCTTATGCCAAATTTCACATTACCCATGATCTGGACATGATGGAAACAGCAAAAACTTCATAACAACAATTAACATCAATTTTCGTAAATAATTTTTACCATAGTTACCAGACATATTTTCAGGTCTGAAAACTATAGTTGGTTTATGTATGACATTACTTGTTATATGAAGTTTGTGTATCCTATGACATCTTGGTTGTATTACAGAGCTTTTGAGTAGTCACTTTAAACATGATTTCTCGTTACTCTGTTTTTCAACAAAATGCAATCGACCTTAGTATCAATGATTTTTGAGCTGAACTGTTATGTCAAATTGACTGTTAGATCGAATTTGACTGTCCAAGATCTGATACTAATTGTTAGGATCAGAGGCTCTCATGATTGTGTTTGTTTGTAATAAATTATCAGTTAATAAACATGATTCAATGAGTTATGCAGCGGAAATGAAACACAAACTTTGTAAACACAATCAAAGAGGACAATAGTTTTGATAAACACATGCTTTTCATCAGTCGAAAGGTTACAAAGCAAATCAAAAGATTTCAAAGCAAGCTTACAAACTAAACTCCCCCTCAGCCTGATGCTCCATGGTTGATTGCACACAAGATGAAAGGATTGGACTAGAGGAGAAGAACTCGCTCAGTCAATCAAATGTAACAGTGCAGAGTACTGTTCCATTTATAGGCAAACCAAACCACTTAGGCATTTCAGCTGACATCACCATGAAAGTGACATCTAACAAACTAACAAACTCTATCTACTGTTCTATAACAACTGACCATACAAACATTGATTACTTTCTAAACACTGATATATAAACACTGATTCTTCATTCCACTGATGTAGTCAACCACTGTTGTTTGAGCATCAGAGCTTTCTTCAAAGGATGATCAGACCTTGAATGGGTAGTGCTTTAATTCTTCAGCAGTGCTTGGATTCCGTCAGTAGATTGAGCTTCAGCCTTTAAACTTCATCAGTGCTTTGGCTTAATAGTAGTTTACAGGATCAGCAGTTGTTGATAAGGGCAGTACTTGAAGCATATCAGATGTTGGAGTCACTGTCAAGGGGAAAGCTTAATATAAACAGCTGCTTATTATGAATCCACTGTTGTGATCCGGTTTTGGCTTTCATTATCTGTCCCTCTGGTAGGGTTCAATCCCAACAGGGGTTGATAGCGAAATCGCAGAAATAAGGCCGTGAGGGTACGTGACATCTTCCTCGGGACCAAATTATGCCTTGTAGCAACCGTAGAGCGGTTTCCAAGGAGCGAATGCACTACCCAAACGGTGGGGTGGACTAAGGGGTAGAGTGTGTGGAGGTACAGATAGGGGTGTTGGTGGTGCTGATAGGGTGCATATGAGGTGAAGAGCTAGAAAAATCCTCTTGCATGTGTCCTCCATGTGCCTAAATGGAATGGGAATCTATCGAGTGGTCGCTTCCGTCCTTATAACATGTGTTCTATACTCCATGGGCCTCGGTTGTCCGATGTAGGGAGGTCCCCTTTGTCACACTGGACTGTGCGACGTATACATTAATTTTGATTGGGCTTAATGAGTCCCAATATAGTTGGCATGGTCTCCATGAATGCCGAATAGAGTATGGTAAATGGGTTATACTACAGTTCGCGCCATGCTACCTCCTTGGGTTAAAACGGATATCAAATGTTGGGTTCTATCGTAGCAACTACAATGGATAAGTTTGGGTGTTGTAGGCTCATTACAATTTAAACATAAGAATCCCAAAGTGTTGAGAAAAATCTTTATAGAGTGTTAACCATCTTCACTTGCTTAGATAGGAGTGTTAGGTGTGAGGTAGGCAAGGACAGACTTCTTACTTTGTAGAGTGTTATAGTAACTATCTCGGTTAGTGTTCTACTAGATGGAGATTTGGAACAACTTTGGAATTTCAAATAGATAGTGATCATTTGCTAGACCCGCAGAGCCCACCAGGATTCCCATGAACTACAAGTTGTTATTACATAGGCCCCCGTAATAATAAATTGTCTTGCATGGTCACCCTAATTTTCTCTCGTTCAAAGCAGCCGATCAGTCAAAGAGGGGAAAACTATTTTCTTCATACCTTCGAAATAGAAGGGACCTTTATGATGGTCCACGCGCTAGTGTCCGTTGTTGTCACGCACGAAATGGCACAATGCTGGTTAAAGTAGGATTAAAGAGAATTTCCGAGCAATGGTGGATGGAGGGGCACCTTCAAGATGAGTACCTCATCTTTCTAGTCTGGACAAGGGTGTCATCAATCATGTTTCGTAAATGCCACGGGACCTTGTCCCACTGATAAGGTTGCTGTCCAAGGTTACCTCCTCCGCCTCGCCGTCACTGCCGTAGTCAGGCACCTTCGCATTCGAAGGGGAAGAACAACCATCTTCTACGGAATTGAGCTCGGGGTCTCGTTTGGTTATTACATCAGCCATAAGCTCCGCAGTATACACGAGGTCGATAATCTCATTGTGCGAGTCAAGAACAATAATAGAATTTGAAGTCGAAGGTATCTCGTTCCCGTCAATAATTATTCTGTACACATATATGTATATATATTAATGAATAATAATGTTACTAAGTATATACAGGCAAATAAATGCAACATGTCACGTATAACTCTCGTTTGTTCTTTCGGGGGGTCATTTCGTCTTCGGCAAGTGTATCCCACATGGACTGACTATACCTCAATTGGCACATTAGTCGGGGTATTCTCCCTCCCTACTAATTTCCTTACTTTGTCTTTCCTTTGAAAAATGTTTGATTCATGGATCTTGGCGCTTTCGTAAATGCAATGAAAAACCTTTTTGTAAAAATGTTTTCGTGAGAGAATCCTAGAGATTGTAGTCTAGACTCGAGAAGGAATCCTAGTTCACTACAATCGAAGCTCTGATACCAACCTGTCACACCCTGACTTTTGCGGAAGCGTGTATGTGTGACTTGATCAATATCATTGCATTCAATTATAATAAACAACTATATGATTAAAACATGATGTTCATCCATTCATAAGTTTCAAAATATTACAAACCCAAGTCGTCGAGTACCAACCAACAAACTTCAAGTTAAGTTTACAAACCATTCAAAGTACTAAGTTCCAGAGGGACTTTTAAACAAAAGAGATTTAAATCAAGGCTTTGATTCGTCTGTCTTATCTAAGATAAGATATCCAAATCAAACCTTTCCAAAATAGGATGACATCAAACTTGAAAACACTTCTTGAAAACTTTCCCGAAGCTGCCAGATCCATCTAATTTCCTGAAATACATGTAATTTGAAAACATCAACAAAAGTTGAGCGAGTTCATGTGTTTTTTTGTATGTGAGCATGAATAATCTTGTAAACATTTGTAAGTATTCCTTTGTAATCCGGTATGAAAGCGTCTATGAACAGATCATTAATGTGTAGCTAAGACATTAATATGTGTGCAATGGCGTAGGAAGGCTCAAACCTTTGCGGATTTCGTACCGGGCCACCTGGCTGGAACGACATAGTCACCACATGGGGCAACTCCTGGACCCATGGGTGGGGCTCGCAACACCCAAATAGATCTATCACTCATGCTCCTCGGTCTTCATACGAAGATTAATGGTCTTAAGTGTTGTGCCTACCCATTCACATGATCTAACAGTTCATTCCTTAGCTAACTACACCATTTGAAACATTTGAAACATGTATTTCACCCCTGTAAGTTATAAAACCGAAAACAATTAAAAGAAAAGGGGGACATGAACTCACGGTTTTGTGTCTGCAGTCTTGTAACTCAAAGATCCTACTTACGAGTCGTACAACTACCTACACACGTGCCATGTTTTATTAGACGTTTAGGTCGTGTAACGACTCCTAGTCTTAGTTGTTTATTAAGACTTATTTTTGGGAATCTAGTATTCTTTGAGTTATACGGTTGATATGTATTATATAATTTCAAACTATAAAATTATTAGTTAAAATGAGAATATTTTAACTTAAACTATTTTTATCCAATTATTTGGAATATTGTTAAAAATAATATATTTTTAACTTGGTTTATCATGTATTTCTCAGATACTTATTTTCCAAGTATAGGTATACTTGTATTTGTGTATTTTGCCCAGTATTGGTGGTGTATTCCGGTGTGTATTTATACGTATAGGAATACGTATTTTCTTGTATTTATTAAGTATTTTATACTTAATTTGTGTATAATTTTCCAGAATATTATTTTTATATAATTTAAAATCACGAACTTTGTATTCTTAAAATATACATATTTTAAGAGAATTTTTATAGAAAAATATCTATAAATTTTACTTGGCAAAAATATGTATTCTTCCAAATATACCTTAAAGTAATATATTTTTAAGATCAAACTTGGAAAATATGTATTTTTAGTTTTCACCAAACTAATATATTTTTGTATTGTTTAAGAAAATACATCCTTCAAAAATAATATATTTTCTATGTTGACAAAAATATGATATATTTTGTAACATTTGTAAAAGTTCATATTTTACCGTTTTCCTCGGTTTCAAAATACCGTTTATCACATTTGTCGAATTATGAATTTATTTCCGGAATATATATATGTTTAGTCCAAATGTCCGTTGTCCGATTTGTCCAATATTCGGGTATAAATCATATATTTATCTTCTTGTGATTTTGGTAATATTTTCATATTGCGATTTTTGGTATTTTGGTATTGTGTATTATTTTCAAGTCCCTAATTTTAATATAACTAATACAATCAATATACATTTAGCACATAATTGTGTGACATCTAAATATATATTTTCCTAAATATATACTTAGTCATTTTTATTATTAAAAATCAACCTCCAATATTTGTAATCTTTATAAATAAAATTATGGCAAATTTTATACTTAAAACCAAGATCAAAAATTACTTGTAAACACTTGTTTAAAAATATTTTTCTAAGTGTTTAATTTTTACTAAAATTTTGCCATAGTTTCCCCTTAAAAATGGAGGTTTCCATGCTTAATAACATATCTTTTTCTTTTGAAAAATCATCATCAATCAACAACAAGTTTCACACGACTTACCAATAGCCATAAATATGCATTTTACAAGATGTTATGAGCTTGAAGTTTTGTAAAACTTTGTAGTCTTTTAACATGTTGTTTAGTAAGCTTATCTAACACTAAAAACATGACTTTTACTTCTTAAAACTCCTTGTGAAATTTCATCTTTTACAACTTGTAAGATGGTTTTTCAAAAAATAATCTTCTTGAGTTTTTCATGTTACATACACTTTATTAGTTCCATATAACACTTAAACCATGGTTATTTTCTTTAAAAACCAAGTCTTGTTAAATATTGAAGTAAACTTTTACTTTTGAAAAAATATTATTTTTGAAATCCTACATTTTCAATACTTATATCTTGTAGGAATAATCATCCTACACATAAACAAGTTCACCTTCAAGTTCATAGTTCACATAAAGGATGATCAACATGATTTTCTCAAGATCCATCCTGATACATACATGCTAGATCATGTGTTTAATCATCATCTAGCAAGCTTCATATGATGATCTACACCATATATGCAAGTAATCAACAAACAAGTTTAATACATACACTTAAACAACTTTAATCTTCATGTTTTTAAGCTTTATGTTCATGTTCATGCTTATATCTTGGTGAGATTCTTTAGTTTACCAAGTTACATCTTACTTTAACAACTAAAATTATGAATAAAAACTAGATCAAAGGGGCTTACTACTAGCTCTAAGGCTGGGGAAGAACAAGAAGCAAGTTGATGAAGAAATAAGGTGGATAAAAGCACTCCAAGAAGGTCCTTCAACTTCCTATGCTTGCAACCTCCTTAAACAAGCTCGATACACCTTAGGAACACCTTAGATTACTTGGGAATTTGCTAGAAAAATGAGGATGATGGAGGGGTGCCTGAGCCGTGAGCTTGTGGAGGAGGGGAGAAGGTTTTGTGTAGGTTGAATGGTTATGAAAATGATGGTTTAAGAACTTGTGGTCTTTTTAAAATGATCTCCAACACAACTTTTCATAATAGGTATTGTGTTCCATATCTTATTAACAATTTACATAAATTAATCAAAAGAAATCAAAAAGTGGGGCCCCATGTTGTAACCGATTATGGGGGGGGGGGTCTCTAGTTGGATTTCAACCTTAGTTACAAGTTCTAGTTACATCATAAGTGTTAAATTTAGGGGTTTAAGTGTTTAAGTGTTTTAAGATGTAATATGGTGTTTGGTGATCATAACTAGCTTTGTAACATTAAAACAACGCTTCTAGTTAAATTTTGGTGTTTCGGGTAGTGTCCGGTTGTTCGTTTGGTTACCGGTTCGTTAAGGTGCTAAATTGAGCAGTTTAGTGCGCAATATGATGTCTTTTATGACAGTTTTGATTCCCAACACTTATCAAGTTATTCTGGACCATTAAACCTCATTTCTACATTATATTTTGATGTTAAAATGCTGTTTTTTGTTGTTTTCTGCAGAATTCTGCAGTTTAAGTGTGTTTCGGGCACATTCTGGCACTTAAATCATCGCTCGGAAGGCAGTTTTATAGTCCCTACTTTCCTACATAATATTCTAGTGTAACTCTTGGTTCCGGGACTCATTCTGTGTTCTAACATCATGTCTGTCTGTGTTCTGAACTCTCGTCAGTAATACTAGTTTGTCTGATAATTGTGCTAACTTTGTTCTGTGCACTAATTGAACCACACCGTGTTGCTTGTAATAATGATAATCAATCTTGCAACATGTAATGCATTTGTATGTTCTTCAAAACAATCAGATAATCATTCATCTCATTTATTCAATCATGCACAGTCATTCAGGTACAAGTTACTGTTTATATTGTACGGAATACATGGAAAAGTGCCAGTTGTCACACCAAGTGTGCGGTGTGCATCAAGGAGTTGTACGACATGTAGTCTAGGGTGTACAGTATGCCGGTGTGCGAGCGGTAAGTGTGTGGTGTCAATTTAAGCATTGCCGTGATTCACGGCTATCAGTTAACATTCCACATTGCACGATCAAACTAACTTTCCTTAGATTTGGTTAATCATCGATGCAGTTATCAATTAAATCCACACTCAAATTTAAACAAATGCATACTCCTTTCAAAGATTATTCATCACCATGTAACCCTAATCCATAGATGTTTCATCACATAATCATAACATTTACATTGATTCTCATGAGCACAATTCATCATTTAATCATTAATCATAACCCACATTCAACTAGATCAATTATCATAATTATTTCAATAATTTCTTATCATCATACAAACCCTAGTTTTCATGTCTCATCTAAACAACAATAACAATTGATTTATACTTGATAATCATCAAAAGTGTATATATAAACAACCCTAGATCATCGATTACATCTCATGTACTTCTGAATCAATTCTAACAGTTGGTTATTACAAGTTGTTCATCAAGAACTCCACTATCCTACAACCTAAACATCCAACATTCTTCATCCTTTTATACCATCAAGCATCGATCACCAAGCAAGAACATAATCCAACACAAACACCATGTATCGATCCTTACACAATTAACAATGGCAAAACAAAACACTAACATAATTGTAATGGCTATAATGCCGTTAGGAATCAATTTCTGGCCATTTAAAATCGGTTTCAAGTATATATATACCCATCAACATCAAACATAAGTGTAGGAGTTCCAAAATAACTTAAATTGGTTTCAAGTTTACACCTTCTAATCACTTTCATAGTTCGTTATGGCGTGCAATGATGAAGTAGTCATGGTTTTGGAAACCAAAAGAAACCCCCAAGTTTGGAAGCACTTTGATTTGTGCTTGATGTCCGATAGCCATAAGATGGCAGAGTGCAAAGGTTGTGGGATGTTCATGAAGGCTACGGCGAACTCGACGCTTAAAAAACACACCGACTGTCATTGTCCGGTTACAAAGGCTATGGTGAAGAAAAGTGAAGCCGGTGAATCATCCGGAACCGATTCTTCGAAGGCTTAGTGTGTTTAGGTAATGTTGGGTTTAGTGTGTTTTATGTTATGTAATGTGTGATTTAGTGTGTTTTATGTTAATGTAATGTTTACTATTTGGTGATGTTTGGTTTTAACTTATGTAACCGGTTGTAATTTAATGTAATGTAATGTTTGGTAAAAATGAAATGGCTAGGTATTGATTCCACCGTAACCTTGTCTACAAGTTAATGCATCGGGTCTCAGTTGGGTACGGAGGAACCGGGTACGTATCATTTTTTTATAAATAGTGGAACCGGGTAGGAACCTACAGGTTTTTTCAACCCGGAACCGGTTCTTCTATAAGGCGGGTAGGGACTGGAACCGGTTCCAGGTCGGGTCTGTCGTGTCGGGTTTGGAACCGGTTATTATGCCCATCTCTACTTGAACCCTAATGATATATATACATACATTCGACACAATCAACAGGAGGGAGCGTGAATATTATCATACGCTGGGACGAATTTGGAGCTGGAATCTTGGCATAGGATCAAGGCTCAAGAATCATTGGTTTGAAGTAGGAAGCTTAGGGATCAAGGGATTTACGATTTTTGCTTACCGGGTTCTTCTTGCTTTCTATTTTTCTTATTTTATGTCAATGAATTCAGATCTTAGACTTTGTTTATTTGATTTTAAGACTATGATTCTTGGCTAGATCTTCTTTAACTACCTAGATTGGATGATTGGTTTGTAAAGTTTTGATTTTTGTTATGGATATTTAGTTGTTTATGGATTGTTTGCGAAAGTCGTCGACTCGGTTATTGTTTTGATGTATATGCATGCTTAAGACTGTTTGAATATTGTTTGTTGCTTCGTATGATTCTTGGTGACGGTCTATATCACGTAATAGATTCATACAAGGTTATAAGTTTTGGTGAGTGTCTATATCACGGAATAAATTTATAATCTTTAGGGTTAAGTGATCATTAAACCTTAGAAATAATAATTGAGAGTTAAATAAATTTAAGTGTTCTACTAATCTCAATAGCTGTGAGGTGCGAGGTTATTGTTAGGTCTAAGTCATTAAATTGCTAGGTAGGAGCTTCGTGAGGAGTCTGAACTAGTTTCCCTATTGACCGTTGTCTAACAAGTCAAATTGAGAACCCGAGTCTATCCTAGGTTTATCTCCTGTGAGGGAGTAAATCAAATTAGGGTACTTTCGTGAATCCCTTAGATGTCCCTTGAGGGAATCTAGACCAACCGGTGTTCATAACAGCCTTTAGAGTGCCATAAGTGTCTTCCTGAGAAGGGTCGGCGGTCTTGTTCGGTATTCCGACAAGTTTAGTATTAGAAGATCCTGGTTCCATAATAATTAATATCCTAATAATATCATTACTTATGCAAACCAGGATTCCAGTCTAGGTAGTTGTTCCCACCATCTGATTAAAACCCGAGTTAGTTCGTGATTAGTTGATTTAGTTAATTAATTTAATTTAAATCGGAATTTTAGGAAATTTAGAAAACACCCCTCAAACATAAAAACATTTAGAGTTCGTGTCAATCAATGTCTAGATATAAGTTAGTAAACGTAGTTAAATAGAGTCTAGTGGATTCGATACTCGGACTTACTTAGGCTATATTGCATTGACCGGTACACTTTCCAGTTGTGTGGTCTAGATTAGAGAGTCTTAGTTTTATTAAATTAAAATTTAGGTGTCTAATTCAGGGTTAATTTAGTTTATATTTATTTGACCACTTTTAGCACATCAACCCAACAAACCAACTACAAAATTAACCAAACACTCACAGTTAACATGCTAACCTACCTATTTCAATCAAGATTGTAACAAAACCCAAGAAAATAACATGAAATCATACCAACATTATCACTAGAAACTTCAAAACTTTAACCCTTCATCAAGAACACCAAGTTCTTAAGTTTAGATAAAACCCCCCAAATTATTTGAACCCAAAACCTAACCCGAATCAAATCAAGTTATTACTTCAAACAAGTTATCATCTAAACTCAATCAAACAAGCATCTCCTTAAATCATTCAAACCTCCAAGAACACCAAGTTCAAACAAAAATAAACAACAATCCCAACTACAAGCCCTTGGTACAAAGAATTACAAGATATAGAAGATGAAGATGAGAAAAACAAACCTGATGATGATGAAGATTCAAACTAGAAAAGAGAAGAATCAATACCAACCAAGTGACGTGGAACGAGTTTTACTAAGCTTTATTATCAAACAATATGGAGTTCCGAGAGGTTATAAACAAATTCGGAGACAATCGACATTTAAATAGGAACCCAAGTCTGGAAACTAGGTAAATCCGGAATCGATACAAATCCGGACGAATCAAGTTATGCCTTTAATCCGGACGAACCTATGTAAAGAAAGTATATAACCCTAGACGCAAATACGGAAGGGATGACAATATCACAAACCCGAAGTCCAGATGAACCAGAACTAAACTCTAAGAAATATGAACAAACCGGACGAATAAATTCAGACAAGATAAATCCAGAATCCAATGTCCAAAGCTCAAGCCCAATAAGTATCTTTTTGAGCCCAAATCGTTTAAATAAATCCAAAACATTCAAAGCAAGACCAAAAATCTTTTTAAACCCATTAAAGTGATACGACCTAACTAGGTTAATTTTAACGGGATTTTCTAAGTAACACATACTTTGATAAAAAAATTCACACGGCTTGGAAAAATTTGATATACTTGACCACACTTTGACGAACTTTGCGAGACCAATTTTTTATTAAAAGACTTATTTTATAAATTACCTACCGGATTATTTTAACCCGTTTCCAAAATTGTAAAACCCCTTTGAGTATCTTTAAAAATATTAAGCCCACACATGGAAACAAGAAATAAAATATTTTTTTTGTAATTTTCAATATGTGAAAAGGAACAAATACTTACAGAGATGTGAAAGTAAATATTTACAAGCAATGTCTTTTTGTGAAAACGCGGACAAGAAGATCATATCAGCTTATCTGTCAAAATCTATCATAGTTAGTATCCATTTATCGATTTAAGCACTTAGAATGATAATGACAGTTCAAGATGTTTAACGATATACTTGTCCCTTTAAGCTTTAGCACGTGTTCGAACACTGTTTTTGAGATATGCATTAAGTGTATTATTAACTAAATGTAACTGTGTTCCCCACCTCAGAATATACTCCCATATCAAAACTAACAAAAATTACATCTTACAGGTGAATATATCTAACTATTATCTGTGTCCGACTAAAATTGCAAAACCTTGAGAGCACAGGTTAGTGTCACCGCACGGCGCACCGACAAAGAGATGAAGGCTCGACTTTAAGGTGGTGTACCAACAGTTTGGCATCTTTTTCTACACTTTGGCGTATTTTAATATTATGTACCCGGTGGTAACATATATATTCAGTTGTTCACCCGGTGGTGACAAACTTTAGAACAGGTTATCCGTTGATGATTGTTAGGCAGAAAAGAAATCCACCTGGGGGGTTTACGCATAAACCAATTGCTTAGCAAAGTATTATATGAGGTCTAGGCCATTGTCAGCGCAAAATCAGAAGACCAAATATAATACCCCAGATAATAATCAGATATAAAGACCTAGTATCTCAGAATTTTGGTAATCTCTCAAACGAAATTACAGTACTAAGACCATATATCTGGGAGATGTTACACACATGTTACACACATGTTACACAATCTTTATATACCAAAAACAGGTTCTTATTTACGCGGAAAAACTATCATTACAACCTATAATGAAGTTGTCAACAGTTTAGGTTTTAATTTTGTAAGATACCCTGTAAACGATCTAACTGCCGATGTACTATCATTTCTTCTCACAATCAACGCGCTCTAATACCACTTGTAAGTCCACCTAAGAACCTCAAACATTCATATAGGATCACTAACTCAAACAACCGACTCACGTGGTGTGCGGAATCCACCATGCGAAGCGTACCGCTGTGTAGGTCACGAGACAAAAGGTGTAGAGGAACAGAGATGAGAATCAATCTGTGAATACACCAACTATTCACAAATTATCCACACACAGTAATTAGGGTTTTGTTTCTCACACTAGAAAGTAGCTTGCACAGAAAGATAATTCTCAAAGTCGTATCAATTGCATTTATTCACTGAGAATATATACAAAAGACCAAATCCGGAACACTAAGTTCCGGATATACATAAACACAAATACGGACCACATGTCCTGACAAGGGCTTGTTCGAATATACAACAACAAATTCGGACAAACATATAAACCCTAAAATAAACTCTGACAAAATAATCAAAAATAGGAAGTCCAAATTTAGTACAAATTCGGACTCTGTTACATCCCATATATTCGGACATAATTAATCATACTTGAACTATTCTTCAATTATAAAACAGACCCTGAAGTAACTTCATAATGCATAGACCAACATGTATCATCAAAAGGTGCACTTATAGGGTGGCGAATCCTCTTGACTGGAATGTAAACCTGGAATGACCATATGAAGAACCGTTGTGTGAAGTGTTAAAATGGATTAGAGACGAATTGGGTTAATCCCACAAAACAGGAATCCATGTTATAGAGACCCACACACAAACTAAAACCCTAATCCCATGAAGCAAGTTTTAGTTGTTATCACGTACAATCTAGTAAACGTGAGTTGGTGTTACATCTGAGTTTGTTTGTAACTTGTGAAATAAGCAAACAATTACATAAAAAATTTATAAACTCTAAATGCAAGTAAGATAAAACACAAGATGGGAATCTGTTTATCAAAGACTGATTTATACTGAACTCTACAAAAACAGCATAATTGATTTTACATAAACTCCCATCAGTCGATCACTTATAACTGGTTTGCACAAAAGGAATGAAGTGATGCCAAATCTCAAACAAATGAGGTCTATTTGTATAGACAGAACCTCTGTTCATGATCTGCTAACATCGCCCTAATAGTGACATCTAACAATCCTAATAGAAAAAGTTTCCACATATGTTACAAGATAAATATTGTAACATTGGGAAAGCACTGTCAATGCTATCTTCTATTGCAGTTGTCCAAATATCTGTTTGGCCATGCAGATGTTTGGTCTTCAACAGTCTTTTGCTTTCAACAGATGTTGTTTCTTCTTTAACAGCGGTTCCAAGTCTTGATCAGATGTTTGCTTTGTTCTTAAACATATGTTCTGATTAGGTGTTTAAGATTTACTAACTTTGGGAGGACTCTTTGTACCAACTGTTGTTTATTGAACTTTGATCAGATATTTGGAATGTTTTGGCTTTCTAATATCATCTGTTCTTTTATAGGTCCAATAATCTTCCCCTAGAACAGATGATGCCAAAACTCATCCTTATTAGACCAACCTTTATTTCTCTTCACCTCTTCTTTTTTATTTGGCTTTTGAATTGCATTTCAAATCTTTCTAAAAAGTTATCTATATCCATTTTGAGTGGAAGACTCAGCAAGTCTTGCAGATCAGCAATTTTTACACCAAGAGGTGTTTTTACTGTGATCTTTTGCACTAATCCATTTGCTCTTTTGATTTATTGATTGCTCTATTTGCCTTCCACTATAGAATCTTTTAAGCTTGAAGGATTTTCTGGGTCGAAAGTTATAGAATCTTTGTCTCTTAATATTTCCAATTTCTTGTAATTGTCCAAGATTGTTGGCTCACCCCGTCTTGCCATTGACTTTAATGTTCCAAAGTCTGCATTAGTGATTTGTGGTAGTGATATTGGAAGTGTGGTGGTTGTTGTGGTAGGTGGTTGTTGTGGTAGTAATGGGTGAATTTTTGACTCCTTTTATAAGGTGTGGGAGTTTTTTATAGTGGTGAAAAGAATGGATAAGTGATAGATTTCTTTGAAGTACACCTTCAGGGGTACTTTTGGAAACTTGTAAAGTTTGTTGTGATGAGGGTGTAAGTATTATTAAGGTGGTGATGAATGTAACCTCTGATGTCACTTTTTGAGGAGCAATAGATGATTGATATTGGATAGGGGCAGTGGTTTTAATGGGAGCAGTGATTTGGATAGTTGTGGAAGATGTTTGACTTACAGCATATGATTGAGGCTTGACATGTATAACAACCCTCCTAGAACCCTTAATGTGACCCTAAACATTCCTAAATGTATCCCGTACGCGAGAAACGGACCCAAAACAACCCTATACTTAGAAAAATCAACAAAAACAAATTCCAGGAGTCACTCGTGGGGCACGAATGCCTTGGGCTTAGGCTATCGCAGGCCACGACTGCCTTTGATTGTCGAACAAGTCATAGGCCACGTGGCACGTGACTCACCAGAGCTAGATCGATAACTAGTCAAAGCTATAGTTGACACGCGATTCATCGCGGGGCGCGAGCCGCCCTAGTCTAGCCTATAAATAGTGGCCGATCATCTCATTTCCAAATCGTTCAAATTCAAAATCTCTCTCAAATTCTCTAATAGTAGAAATTCTACTCGGGCATAATACCCACTACAAAGCGCTCTGCCTCGTTGTAAGTATTATAACCATATTGTTACCCTACACGATTGATTTAGGGCTCCATAATGCATGTCAGGGCTTTGCCCGACACAGTCGTTGGAGTTCTGTCTCGTGTGTACACCCGATTGATTTAGGATTCCGTAATGCATGTCGGCTCTGCCTGACTCAGTCATTGGAATTCTGTCTAGAGTTGTAGGGTCAATATGATTTGGGTTATTTTACTAACATGTGTGCATTGTTTAATTTTAATAGATAGTAACCAGAAGATATAACAGGAAGCCTTAGTTTTACCTAAGTAAACAATGTGAGTACATCTGCTTTTTTCCACCTTTTGTAATTATACTTTTGTGAGTCAAAATGTTTTACCAAAACCTCAAATAATTTACATTACACTTAACAGTAATTGAGTATTTTTTATTCTACAATTACTGCCGGTATGTTGGGGTTTTGTATAAAAA
This sequence comes from Helianthus tuberosus, assembly GCA_030545235.1. Classification (NCBI taxonomy): domain Eukaryota; kingdom Viridiplantae; phylum Streptophyta; class Magnoliopsida; order Asterales; family Asteraceae; genus Helianthus; species Helianthus tuberosus. Next base: position 105,901,224 of record CM060443.1, read on the forward strand.
TGTGGAAAAACGTTACCATTGGACAAAAAGTTAGCCAATGGGTAATATGACCCACAAGTCAGGTGTTGACAATACTGAATGCGTAATTGAGTAGATATAAACAAATGTAATTGCGGATGCCCTCAATACTGTAAAGTGATAAGAATTGTTTTGATTAAACTAGGATGCACTCGCTAGTATTTCTTGCTGATAAAATGTTTTTAAAACGCGTTTTTGGTAACACAATGTGAAAGCCAAATAGAAGCCAGCTGGAGAGCACTGAAGTCTTGGAAAAGTGGCTATAAAAGTTACCTAAATAAAAAGGAGTTTTTGTTTTAAATAATTAGGCTTTATCCCTACAATGTATTGTCAAATGAACTTGGGGTTTTATCCCAAAGATTTATTGTTATAAAAATTTGGTGTTTTACTCTGATCAAAATATTTCCTAACTACGGTCCTGATATATTCCGCTGCCAAATTAATAAACACCGATACCTCTGATACTGTCCCTCGCGGCGCCTGCTCCTGGGGTAGGGCTCAGGGGCTGCGACAGAGAGTGGTATCAGAGCTACAGCCACTGGTTTAAGCCCAAAAAGTGTTCTGCTGACACATAAAATTTTGTGTTAGGAAATAACTTATGTGTAGATATTGTTTTGTGTTATTTGACTATTTGTTAGTTTACTGTATGAGTGATCAAGGAACTTCGGATGCTTATCGTCATTTAGATAGTTCACCGAAAGATGAAGGAACATCATCTCAACCTGATCCCTCAGGATACTCAGCCGATACTGAGGAAGGGATATTTATATTTAAGGCACAGTCTGAGGAACCTTTTACCACTAAGAAAAGAGGTTGGTTTAATAGAGGAGCACATGAGAGAAGGAAGAGAATGAAGAAGTCACAACAACAAAGGCGATAGTCAGGGCTAATAGGGAAGCCAATGCACAAACTCAGGAGACAGTCAATAGGCCACCTTGGGAAGAGGAACTAGATAGACAATTGGCCGATTTTTCATATGTTAGTGTGACAATTGTCAAAATTCTGAGCATCGACTACGGGGTTTGGCACCTCAGATTCTGAGCATGGTGACTACTTCTAAGCCTCCAACAATTTCCGAGGCTATTGACTTGAGCGTAGCACTTACTGAAGAAGCAGTCAGGTTGGGCAAGTTCTCGATTTCTGACACAAAGAAGAAAGAGACTCATGTGGAGTCGTCTGGGGAAAACAAGAGAAAGTTCACTAACTTCAAGAAGGGTACTCAAGTGAACAACAACAGTGCTAACAAGAGAAGAGATGCTAACCCGCCAGCCGAGGTCAGGACTGGTGCTGCAAACACCGAGCCCAAAGTGAAGGGATTTATGGGCACTCTTCCCAAGTGTGATATTTGTCAGCATCATCACACAGGACGATGTAGGTATGGGAAATGTGAGAACTGTGGCAAGGTAGGGCATGCCAGGGAGGAGTGCTGGTATGGTACATGACGAAGGAATGGAGGATCTGGTGGTAATGGTAATGGTAATGGAAACCGCGGTGGTAATGGGAATCAAACTGGGAATCATAATCAGGGAGGAAATGGTAATTTTTATGGCAACGGGAATCGTGGTGGTTTTGTAAATCAAGCTAGTAACGGAAACCGTGGTGGAAACAACAATCAGGGGGAAACGGAAATGACAATGGACACGGTCAAGGTTGCTTTGGTTGTGGTGAAATGGGGCATTTTAAGCGGGATTGCCCAAAGAATAACCAAGCTCATGGAAGAGTGTTCAACATTGGAGCTAGGGAAGTACGCCAGGATCCGAACGTGGTTACTGGTACGTTCCCTATTAATCAACATTTTGCATATGTGCTCTTTGATATCGGTGCCGATTATAGCTTCGTATCTCTAGAGTTTAAGAATATACTTGGCTTAGTAGCAAGTATGTGAGAAGCCCCGTACACGATATAACTAGGTAATGGAAAGCTAGTAGAAGCCAATGAAGTGATTAGAGGCTGCGTTATAGAGCTTGGAGAGCGTGAGTTTTCGACGTCGTGGTTGGGATGGATTGGTTTTCGAGTAATCATGCAGAGATTGTATGCCATGAGAAGATTATTCGCATCCCATTGGCGAGTGAAGAGACGATTGTGATACATGGGGAGAAGCATGATACGCCTCTGCAGATTATTGGTTGCTTGAAAACACGAAAGTTCCTACGTAAAGGATGTGTTGCCTTCTTAGCTCATGTCATTGATAAAGAAGCCAAAGAACCAAAGCTCGAAGATATCCCTGTGGTTAGAGAATATCATGAGGTCTTCCCCGAAGACTTGCCAGGATTACCGCCTCAACGACAAGTCAAATTCCACATTGACTTGGTTCCAGGCGTCGCACCTGTAGCCAAGGCACCTTATCGACTTGTGCCTTTAGAGATGCAAGAGTTATCAACGCAGCTTCAGGAGTTACTAGATAAGGGATTCATAAGGCCGAGCTTCTCGCCTTGGGGAGCTCCAGTGCTGTTCGTCAAGAAGAAGGATGGTAGTTTACGTATGTGCATCGACTACTAGGAGCTGAACAAGTTTCCGTATGCTAGGCAGATGCAGGTGACAGACAGGTGGTTGGTCCCGAACTGGTCCAGGAAACAACCGATAAGATCATACAGATCCGAGAACGCATTAAGGCGGCTCGTGATCGACAGAAGTGCGAAAACCCTTGGAATTCGAAGTGGGTGATATGGTTTTACTGAAAGTCTCACCTTGGAAAGGTGTAGCACGTTTTGGGAAACGTGGCAAGTTAAACCTACGTTACATTGGGCCATTCAGAATAATGGAAAGGGTTGGTACCATAGCATACAAGTTGGAACTACCAGAGGAACTACATGGTGTTCATGACACATTTCATGTATCTAACCTGAAGAAGAGTCCAACTCAAGAGACAGTTATCATCCCTGCTGATGAAGTGCATATTGATGACACACTCCACTTCACTGAAGAACCCGTTGAGATTATTGACTGGAAAGTTAACAAGACTCGAAGGAGTAGTGTTAAGCTTGTCAAGTTTCGATGGAACGCACGTCACGGCCCAGAGTTTACCTGAGAGCGTGAAGATTGTATGAAAGCAAAATACCCACATTTGTTCCCCAACTCCCCTGCAACCAATATCGAAGCTTAAAATTTCGGGACGAAATTTTCTTAACTGGGGAGTATGTGACAATTGTCAAAATTCCATGTATCCGTACATTGATTAAACAATATTTTATGACTTAATGACTGTGCTGATCTATATTGACATGAATGTTATCTGATTATTTTCATATACATACATGTGCATCACATATTGCATAATGTTATATCATTATTACATGCAATACCTTATTGATTCAAATGATGCACGAGACAAAGTTAGCACAGTTATTAGACAAATCAGAAAAATGCTGACGGAGTTCAGTACTTAGACAGACATGGTATTGAGACACATAATGTGCCAGAAACCAAGAGTTACACTAGTATAGTGTGTAGGAAAGTAAGGATCATAAAACTGCCTTCCTAGTGATATTTTAAGTGCCGGAAAGTGCCAAAACTCACATAAACTGCAGAATTCTGTAGAATTCAGCAAAAATCAGCTTTTAGACAACTTAATATTATGCAGAAGTATGGTTAAATGGTCCAGAATGCTTTCCTAAGTGTCGGGAATCAAAACTATCACAAAAGGTAACATAAAGCACACTAAACTGCATAGTTTAGCACCTTAACGAACCGGTAACCAACCGAACAACCGGACACTACCCGAAATACCAAATTTTCTAGAAGCATTGTTTTATCATTTCCGAGCTAGTTATGGTGCCCGAACATCATAACACACTATATAACATCATAACAACTAAACACCCTAACTAAATCCTTAGAATCTAACTAACTAACTTAACTATCCATTTTAAACTAACCAACCCCCCTCCCCCCTCATGAACACGGTTACAATGGGTGTGGCCCACCCATGATTTTTTGTTAATTGTTTATTAGATGTGCTAGATCTTTATGAAACCTAATAACCATTGGACTACATGTTGTTGGAAGATTTTATAAGTACACACAAGAACATAACATCTCATTCTCATCACAACACTTCACCTCAAAACTCTTCTCCTCTCCTCTCCTCCCTCTACCTCTGGCTGAGAACAAGGCCACACCACCACCATCTTCACTTCATCTTTCATCCATTCTCAAGTCATACAAAGGTGCTAGGAGCTTGTTTAAGGAGCTTGGAGCCTTTGGGGATTGAAGGACCTCTTTCAAGTGTTATTAACCATCTAATTCATCATCATCTTCATCGTGTGTTCATCCCTAGCCTTGTGCTAGTAGTAAGACCATCTTAATCTCATTTTACATCTTGTTAAGTTGGTTAAAAGCATATATAAGTAACTAATCATGAAGAACTAATGATAAAAAACATAGTCTTTAACATAAGACTAAAAATCATGATAATCTATGTTGTTTAAGTGTCTATATGCTTCTTGTTTGTTGATTGATTGTGTTTATGATGTTAAACATCATATGAACCTTGCTAGATTGTGATTAAAGACATGATCTAGCAAGATGAGAATATGATTATTTTATAAATCAAGATGATCATCCTTATGTGAAACATGAACTTGAAGGGTTAAATGTTTTTCTTGAATAATGATGATCAAAGTGTAATGTAAATCATGTTAATATGTGATTTCAAAAATAATTTTCTCAAGAAACCAAGTTAAAATACAAGATTTACATAAACTTGGTTCTTAAAGAAACTAATCACATTTTTAGTGGTTAATCAAGTGTAGAAACATATTACTAACAAGAAAAATTCAAGAAGAAACATTTTTAGAAAATCATTTTACAAGTTGTAAACATCTAAAATCTTCAAGAATGATGTTTTTAAACAAATAACCACACTTTAAAGGGTAACTAAGCTAACTAAACACACTACCAAGTTACTACAAATTTTTATAAATTTTCAAGTTCATGAAGTTGTGTAAATAGCTTGATTTTGGCACTTGGTAAGTATTGTTTGATTTGTTGTTGATTGTGATTATTTATAAAAGAAAATGATATGCTTTGAAAGCATGGAAACCTCCATTTTTAAGGAGAAACTATGACAAATTTTTTCTAGAAATTAAACACTTAGAAAAATATTTTTAAACAAGTATTTACAAGTATATTTTAACCATGATTTTTTATATAAAGTTGCCATAATTTTTGTTACAAAAATTACAAAATATTGGAGGTTGGTTTTTGATAATAAAAGTGACTAAATATGTATTTAGGAGAATATATATTTAGATGTCACCATGTGTGTGATTACTTGTATATTATGTGTATTAGTTATATTATTTTAGTACTTGAAATAATATAACTCACCAAAATACCAAGAAATTATAACACCAAATATTACCAAAATTCCAAGAAAATAAATATACAATTTATACCCAAAATATTGGAGAAACCGAATAAGGAATATAACTTACACAAAATATTCCGGAATTAAATTCATAAGTATATTCTGATAAACGGTATTTTGAAAACCAAGAGGACAAAAATATGATTTTGCAAGTGTTACAAAATATATCATATTTTTGACAAGAATAAAATATATTATTTTTAAGTAAAAAAAATACACGTTTTCTTGAATTATTAAAAGATATATTATTTTTGGAAGAAAATATATATTACCTCAAACAAATTAGAATATATTATTTTTGAATGAAAAATGGATTTATAAAATATTTTCTAAGTTAAACCTGAAAATATATTACTTTTAAGGTTTAAATGAAAATACAATTATTTTTGACAAGAGAAAAATTTTAGATAATTTTTCTATGTAAGTTTTCTTAAAATATATATATTTTAAGGATATATATTGGTTGAATTTTTTTAGAAATATTATTCCGGAAAATTCAATACAAAAATTAAGTATAAGAATACTTAATAAATACAATAAAAATACGTATTCTCGTACGTATGATTATACATCGGAATACGCCACCAATACTTGGCAAAATATACAAGGTTAATAACACATGTATAAGCATACTCATCCTTGGGAAAAATATTCTTTGATGGATTACAAAACAAATAAGTTAAAATATATTATTTTAACAATTATTCCAAAATAATTAAGTAAATATAATTTAAGTTAAAATATTTATTATTTTAACAAATAATTATATACTTGGAATAATATTGATAACACAAAGAAACGTAACTCAAAGATACTAAATAAGACTAAGGTCAAGGCATGACCCACCCGTCTAATAAACCGTAGTACGTTTGTAGGTAGTCGTGCAATCTAGAAGAAGCTTTGGGTTATTTGATCGAGGAACGCAAGACAGTGAGTTCATGTCCCCCTGTTCTTTTAACTGTTTTTGGTTTTATAATTTCGGGGGTGAAATACATGTTACAAATGATACAATGATTACAAATGGTATGGTTAGCTAAGGAAAATACTGTTAGATCATGTGAATGGGTAGGCGTTAACTTGAGACCATTAATCCTTGTTAAGGACCGAGGGGCATGAGTGATAGATCTATTTGGGTGTTGCGAGCCCCACCCATGGGTCCGCGAGTTGACCGCATGTGGTGACTATGTCGTTTCAGCCGGGAGGCCCGGTACGAAATACGCAAAGGATTGAGCCTTCCTACACCGTTGCACACATATTAATGACCTTGCAAATCATTAATTGATCTGTTCCTTGTTGCTTTCATACCAGGATTTACAAATACATACATACTATGGTTACAAATATTTTTACGAGCTCACATACAAAACACATGAACTCGCTCAACTTTTGTTGATGTTTTCAAACTACATGTATTTCAGGAAACTAATTATGGATCTGGCGGGCGCTGAAGTTTTCAAGTTGTGTCTCTAATAAAAGATGTCATCCAGTGTTGAAGGGTTTGAATTATGTATTTTATCTTGGATAAGATACATGGCTCAAAGCCTAGTTTGTTAGTGTCTTTTGTGAAGTCCTATATGGAACTTAAAACTCTGTTTGTGATGTATTCGAAACTTGAAGTCTGTGTTTGGATTTAAAACAATGTTGGTTGTAATGTTTTTGTCACACCCCTTTCTAAGGCGGAAGCACGAGGTGTGATCCTGAAAGGTTCTCATTGCATACGAATGGTAAACATACTACATGCTCATAAAATAACTCCAAATGCCATTAACATTACATAACTAAAAACATAAGTTAAATTGAGAGTTTACAACACCGAACAAAATATTGTCTGAAAAGTTTACAACTTTATTTAAAAGACGAACATCAAGGCTTTGATTCTTATATCACCACGTAGGATGGAATATAACAACCAAATCCCACAAAATAGGCATAGGAGTCTTGACACAACATAGCTAATAACATAAACGACATCCAGGAGCAAGGGTAAGACTGCACGTACATCCACTTTAGTTACCTGAAATACATGTGAGTTTTGGAAAATCGTCAACATAATGTTGGTGTGAATTCATGCAGATTTGTGAAAACATTTGAGCATTCGTTATGGAAAACATGGTATGTAATTGTATGAAATAAGTATAAACGTAAATATAAGGAATACGAGATCGCTAATGGTTAGCTAGGCCATCAACATGTGTAACGACATAGGAAGCATCCAAACCATAGGCATTTTTAGTTGTCGATTCACGACTAGAGACACAAAAGCACTGCTTGGTAAAAGAGTGGCCAAGAGTGTGGTTGCCTGTAACCCATTAGATCTAACCTTTTGTTCTGCGGTCTTGGTATGTAACTAATTAATGGTGCTTATGGCACCCTATTCGTGACATGATCTAAAGTATCATTCCTTAGTTTTTGAAATCAACATACCATAACACATGTACTTTCCCCAAGTTTAGAAAACAAGTAAAAGTTTAAAAGTGGGGACATGAACTCACAACTTTGCGTTTCCTGCGTCGTAAACTTTACCGGTTGGTTTTTGTAGCGTCGTGACCTATACGTGTTCTATTAATGTTAGTCACTAGACTTGTATCACACAAGTACAAGTCACCATCTTTTGTTTATGTATATGTTCTTTGTATGTTCAATCTTTGTGAGGGTCGTGCCCTTGTTTGTCGGGTCTTGCCCTTGTTTGTCGGGTCTTGCCCGTTGTGTATATATTATATTTTCGTAAATATATATTTTATCTTCTCAAATATATATTTGCTTATGAAGCCTTTGACAAGGTAAGAAGTGGTTAAAAATAATTTATATTTTTAACTTTTCATGTAAGTTACTTATATTATTTTCCCAAAAATAAATATAAGTATTTTGTGAAATAATATTTTCAATATTTTTTTGTACAAGTATTCTTAGGAAAGTATACTTGTATTTTAAGTAGATACTTGTGTATTTTGTATTTTTCACAAAAAATCAATATTTTGATTTTTATTACTTTCCGGAATTGTATTTCTTAAAAATAACATATTTTTAAGACTTGTATGAAATACAAATTTTGTCATGCCATAAAATATATATATGGTTATTCTTGATATTCACCCGATTTTCACATAAATTACATTACTTGGTAATGGTTATATATTTGTCCAAAAAATATATTTTTAAGCCAAAAGTGTCCAAATTCAATAATATGTTAAGAAATATATTTTCTTGTATTTGCCCATGTGCTTCTTTGTGAGGTATTTTGTGGGGCCCATGGGGCCGGTTAAGAGATTTCTTTGTTCTCTAGTTAGGAAACATGGTTACATAAAGTAAATATAGTCATGTGGGGCCCATGGGGCCGGTTATGGTGAAGGGGGGGGGGGTAAAGTGTAAAATTTGGTAAGTTAAAGGTTTAAAGTGCAAACGAGGGGGTTTAAGTTAGTTTAAGTGTGTTTAGGGGTTTTTATGATTTTCAAGGTGTTCTAGCATCAATACTAGTTTAATATCATAAAAACATTACTTCTAGTCAAATTTTGATGTCCCGGTTGTTCGGTTCGTTACGGTTCGTTAAAGTGCTGAATTGCGCAGTTTCACTAAGTATGAAGCACCTTTTGTGGCAGTTTTAATTCCCGACACTTTGTAAGTTATTTTGGACAATAAAACATAAATTTTGCATGATATTATTGTTTTAAAAAGCTGGTTATAGCTGAATTGTGTTGATTTATGCATAATTCTGTATTTAAAGTGCGTTTCAGGTGCTTTTAATGCATAGTTTAGCTTCCGGAAAGCTTATGAGTTTACCCTTGTATCCATACTTAGGTTTTAATGTATTTTAGATGTTGGACCTATCCCTAGGCCCTAATTCTATTATCTGACTGCTTTCTGCAGAATTGCTGACACAGCGTGTCTTACCGGTGAGTTTACTCGTCTTTCTGACGCAACGCTTATAGTAATGCATAAAGCAATATTTGAAGTATAAAACGTGCATGAATTCACATGTATAGCATGAAATCAGACAATGTTGACATTTAAGCACATAATTGCAGATATTAAATAATAATCAGACTGTACGAAAATTACCGGTTTTGTGCTAGATGTCACAGTCTTCCCCCGTTAAAAGAATTTCGTCCCAAAATTCAAGCTGAGTTATCTCCCGCAGGAGCTTTCTCGAACAAATGGGGGTACATGGCTTTGAACAAATGCGACTTCTCCTTGTTTTATGGATCTTCCAATCCGTTACCTCAACAGGTTGCTCTGTAAATCGGAGTGTGTCGTTGATATGCACCTCATCCGCAGGGATGATCAATGTCTCTTGGGTTGGACTCTTTTTGAGGTTGGACACATGAAACGTATCATGTACTCTGTTAAGTTCATCCGGTAATTCCAACTTGTACGCCACGGTACCAATTCTTTTCAAGACCTTGAATGGTCCAATGTATCGTGGATTCAGCTTTCCACGTTTTTTTAATCTTGCTACACCTTTCCAAGGTGAAACTTTCAACAGAACTCTATCTCCCACCTCGAATTCTAAAGGTTTTCGTCTTCGATCGGCGTAGCTCTTCTGTCGATCACGGGCTGCCTTGATGCGCTATCGGATCTGCATGATTTTGTTGGTCATCTCTTGGACAAGTTCAGGACCAATCAACTGCTTGTCTCTAGCGTCTGCACAACATAACAGCGAGCGGCACTTACGGCCATATAGAGCTTCGAACGGTGCGACTTTTATGCTTGTATGGTAGCTGTTGTTATAGGAAAACTCAACTAATGGTAGATGAGTATCCCAGCTGCCGCCTAGATCCATAACACACGTGCGAAGCATATCCTCTAGTGTTTGTATGGTCCGTTCACTCTGGACGTCTGTTTGCGGATGGAAGGCCGTGCTTAGATCTAGCTGAGATCCAAAGGCCTCCTGGAAGGATTGCCAGATCCTTGAGACAAAGCGTCCATCTCTATCTGAAATAATCGAGATAGGCACTCCATGACGCGCCACAATTTCCTTCAGGTACAGCTCAGCAAGCTTTCCAGTGCTATCCTTCTCTCGGATCGGTAGGAAATGCGCAGACTTCATTAACCGATCGACTATCACCCATATCATATCATGCCCTCTAGGGGTCCTGGGTAATTTCGTTATGAAGTCCATTGAGATTTGCTCCCACTTCCACATGGGTATCTCTGGTTGTTGCAGTAGACCAGACAGTTTCTGATATTCATCCTTGACCTTAGCACAAGTTAGGCACTTTCCGACGTAAACAGCAACATCGCTTTTAAGCTTCAGCCACCAGTAGTATTCTTTCAAGTCTTGATACATTTTGTCCGATCCTGGGTGGATCGAGTATCTCGACTTATGAGCTTCATCAAAGATGACTTCTCGAATACCGCCATAGAGCGGAACCTAAATACGCCCCATAAAGTATAAGGTTCCCTCTTCATTTGGCACCAATTTCTTCTCCATACCTCGGAGATATTCAGCTCTACGATTCTCCTTCTTAAGGGCTTCTTGTTGTGCGTCATGAATGCGTGTGGTGAGATTTGTTCGAATAGTCATTTCCAATGCTCGAACCCTTAGGGTCTTAACCCTTTCCTTTCGGCTTAACGCGTCTACTACAATGTTAGCCTTTCCAGGATGGTACTTAATCTCACAATCATAATCGTTTAGCAACTCAACCCACCATCGCTGACGCATATTCAATTCCTTCTGATCGAATATGTGATGTAGGCTTTTGTGATCTGTGAAGATTGTACATTGGGTACCATACAAATAATGTCGCCAGATTTTCCAGGCAAACACCACCGCGCCTAGCTCCAGGTCGTGGGTGGTATAGTTCCTTTCATGAACTTTCAGCTGTCTTGAGGCATACGCGATGACCTTTTGGCGTTGCATGAGCACGTAACCCAATCCTTGACGCGAGGCGTCACGTTATACCACGAAGTCCTCAGTGCCTTTGGGTAAAGATAGTATTGGTGCATCACATAGCTTACTTTTGAGAAGTTGGAAGGCTTCTTCCTATTTATCATCCCATTCGTACTTCTTGTCCTTCTGCGTAAGGGAAGTCAGCGGTTGGGCTATCTTGGAGAAATTCTCGATAAATCTACGGTAATAGCCCGCTAATCCCAAAAATTGTCGAACTTCAGTTGGTGTCTTGGGAGCTTCCCAATTCTTTATCGCTTCTATCTTTGCTGGGTCTATATGAATGCCCTTCTCGTTCACCACGTGACTAAGGAACTGTACTTCGCGAATCCAGAATTCGCACTTTGAGAACTTTGCATAAAGTTTCTCTTTCTTCAGCAGTTCCAGAATGGTCCTGAGGTGTTGCTCGTGCTCTTCTTTCTTTCGGTAATAAAACAGAATATCATCGATAATTACAATCACGAATTTATCGAGATACGGTTTGCAAACACGATTCATCAGATCCATAAATACTGCTGGCGCGTTTGTCAATCCAAATAGCATCACAAGGAACTCGTAATGCCCATAACGCATCCTGAGTGCACTCTTTGGTATGCTCTCTTCTTGGATCCTTAACTGATGGTATCCAGACCGAAGGTCGATCTTTGAGTAGTAACTCGATCCTTGCAACTGATCGAATAAGTCATCAATCCTCGGTAGTGGATACCGATTCTTGACAGTGAGCTTATTCAGTTCTCTATAATCGATACACATTCGCAGTGTTCCATCCTTCTTTTTCACGAACAAGACTGGAGCTCCCCAAGGCGAGAAGCTCGGCCTTATGAATCCTTTATCCAACAACTCCTGGAGTTGTGCAGATAATTCTTGCATCTCAGATGGCGCAAGTCGATAGGGTGCCTTGGCTACAGGAGCGGCTCCTGGAACCAAGTCTATATGGAATTCGACTTCTCATTGCAGAGGTAGTCCTGGCAGATCTTTGGGAAAAACATCGGGAAATTCCTTCACCACGGGGATGTCTTCGAGTTTCGGCTCCTCAGCCTTCTTATCTACAACATGTGCCAAGAATGCAACGCATCCTTTCCTTAAGCACTTCTGCGCCTTCATAACCAATGTGGGATGTCATAATCCACCGCCTTTGGGGCCCAGCGTCACCGCATCAACTGCATGAAGGCCGTGTACTATAAGTGCTTCATCATCCGCAAGAGGAATGCGAATGATTTTCTTATGACAAAACACTTTGGTGTCACAAAGATAATCACCGAGTCTTTATACATATCATGACAACTTGTTACATCATTGTTTCCGAAGAAAACAAAATGCATAAGGGTTACATCTGTTGGGATTGAACCCTACCAGAGGAACAGATAATGTAAAGCCAAAACCTGGTCACAACAGTGGATTCACAATAAGCAGCTGTTTACACTAAGTCTTCTCCCTTAAAAGTGATTACAACAGCTGATGGACTCATATCCACTGCCCAGATACAACTGCTGTTTTGCCTAACTACTGATGAAGCCTAGAAGACTGCTGGATACTAAGCACTGCTGGTACAAACTGCTGATGACAAAGCACTGCCCAATCAAGGACTGATCAACCTTGAGGAAAGCACTGATGAATTGGAAGAGCAGTAGTTTAGTACATCATCTGATTCATGTATAGTCAGTTGTTAGGTTTAGCAGTGTTTGTGTAAGAACAGTAGATACAGGTTGTTAGGCTGTTAGACGTCGCTTTCATGGTGACGTCAGCTGAGATGCCTCAGCGGTTTGGTTTGTCTATAAATGGAGCAGTACTCTGTACTGTTACATTTGATTCGTTTTGAGAGAGTTCTTCTCCTCAATTCAATCCTTTCATCTTGTACAATCAAACCTTGGGGCATCTGGCTGTGGGGGAGCTTAGTATGTAAGCGTGTCTGTAATCATTTGATTCTTATTGTAAATCTTTTGACTAAATGAATTGCATATGCTTTCTCAAAACTATTTTCTCCTTGATTGTGTTTACATAGTTCGTTATTCATTTCCGCTGCACTTAAACTCTGTTCATCTCTATTGCTTATACAATTTACACAAACAAACACTATAATGAGGGCCTCCGATCCTAACAACATCACCCCATAGTACAAGTTTAATACATATAAAAGACAAAATATCTTTCTACACATAGGCGGTTCTTGCCTTCAAGTTGTACTCAAGCTCGGTTGTAGTTTTTATACCCAAAATACTATTCCAACAGAGTACTTAATAGGCTGGGGGAGAGGATAAGGGTGTAGGGAAGATCAAACTATGAAGAAGGGTCACTTCATCCTCAAGCTCCTAAATTCGATGGATGAGGGAGCTGATCTGAGTAGGAGTATGGGAAGGTATAGAGACATGGGTAGGAGTGGATGGCACAGCAGGCATAGTGTCATCATCACCGGTCGGATAAGCTCTCAGTCCAGCATTAAAAAGGGCCGAAGATATCACTGAATCGAAGGAATCATTATCAGACTCAAGGTCGGAATCAGAAGAGATATCGATAAAGGTCACAACAAGAGAGGCCACACTATACTCTAGGTCATCATCGAGAGGCCAGTCCTCAGCAGGGATGGCGGCAAAAGGGACAACATGGATGGGAATAGGCTCAATGAGATGTTCAGCAGTCCCGATGGTGAGCTGGTCATGGAGGGATAAAGGCAAAGCTAAGACATCATCGAGATCATCATCGTCGGTTATTATCTCAGGGTCAGCCTCGAAGTAAGAGATGGAGGGGTAGAGGTAAAGATAGGACATCATCAACGAAAGGGACATCGTCCTCAGAGTCTGGTGAGGCGAAAGGTTGAAAATTAACGAGATCATCATCATCAGATGTCACACCCCAACCGATGGCGGAAACTTCGGGGCGTGGCACTGAGCGAAACAGATTGTCCAGAAGTTTCCATAACAACTATAATTACCAATTATTTAAAGCAACATGTCCCATACCATGTCATAAAAGATAACTTAATTATGACAGACAAGATCTAGTCAAATTGTTCTGTTCCGACAACTCAGATTTCAAATACAGACAATTGTTTATTTGTTTCTAGACCTTTCCTAGCCTTGATTTCACAGCAAGCCAAGCATATAAATATCCTAAGCACCTGTCACATACGTTAAATTAAAGTCAATACACATAGTGTAAAGGTGAGCATACAAGTTTAATAGATATAATAGAGTTCGAAATCGTTACGCATAACCAGCACGTACACAGTGTAAAATGAGGCATGTTAGTTATTGACATGAACCTATCGATACCAATGATTGCGGGTTGACTGCCCAAGGCAGTTCGTAATACACACTCACCACTGTGAGCCATGTAACAAATTGTCCTTAACAAGCCTTGAATGAACAGGTGCTGAGTCCAAACAAATAGTACTATCATTGCTAAGGCAGGTAGACAGCATTCCATGTGTAAACATAACAAACAAGCATTCATTAAGTCACGTATAACATGCGGTAACGGTTAGCGTTTGAAGTATTGCGTAGTGTGATCGATGTGATTTAGAATAAGTAACGTATGTAACACCCAAAAGTGCGTAAAGCAAAAAGGGATCGAGTATACTCACAGCGATTGATGGATTGAAGGGAGCGCTAGAGAGTAAGATTAGCCTAATCAGAACGATAGCATAAACGATAAGCGGCGCGTAAAACGATACAAAGTGTCAGTGGGTCGAACAGCAATCCGATCGTGTGGTAATCCGATCGGGTGGCCGGTCGATCGGATGACAATCCGTTCGGGTGGTCACTCGATTGAATAGTCACCTCGTTTGGGATGGATGTGTTTGTGTATGATGGCTTATCTTTTGAAGTTTTCGTTGTAGCATTTTGAAAATGGAGAAGTATCTCTACCTTTCAGGTCGGTCGATCAGACGGTAGTCCGATCGAACAGCAATCCGATTGGCGAGGCTTCTCAGGTTGAGAACAAATTCACAGCAGGACGGTCACTTGATCGGATGGAAATCCGATCGGGTGGGCGTATTGAACATGTTGAAAATTATTAAGTCCCTAAACGTCACACGATCGGATGGTTACTCGATCGGATGGCAATCCGATCGGGTGGTAGTCCGTTTCAACGTTCAGATCCTTAAATAGTTTGAGAAAAATGGTTTAAGTATAGAACCAAGTGCAGTCCGATCAGAAAGCCGGTCGATCGGGTGGCAATCCGATCGGGTGGTAACTCGATCGGATGGTAGTCCGTTCCGACGGTCTGATCGTTCTAACACTGGTTTCTGTTTGGAGTGTGGTAGTTTTGAATGAGATGTTTTGATGTCTTGTTTGTACAACAGAACCCTTATCTCGTCCCAAGTGAGCTGGCCGGACAGGAATCACCCTGGTCCGAACAGTTGTCAGTTCGAGTCGGTTGTTCATGTTCAAACCCGAAATCAACATCTCGTGGATAGAATTCAGATCTTGAACCAACACATCAACATGAAAGAGTAGAAGGTTAGAACAAGCTCCGATTCTATCGGTTTTGAGTGCATTGAGTGTAAAAGAGTTGAAAGAAAGTTGGAAAACCATCTTTCAATCCTTTTCACCATGAATATGTTCAGATCTATGAAAGATCTTTGTTTATTTGTGTGGAGATCGTTCAGATCTAAGTTGTTCTTGGTGGATTGAAGCCAAAACATGAAGTTCATAAGAACACCATGATGACATCATCCTAGAACACTTCAAATCTAGTGATTGAATGGTTAGAAGTTAAAATTCAAAAGATAGAAAGGTGTAGGAGTGCGTGTAGATCAAGAAAGTACAAGATTTAGATGGAAAACTTACAAGAATCATGAGAAATCTGAAGGAATATCGGCTGGTTCGAGTGAGAGGGAGAGAGAGCTGTCAACATCAAATGATGTTGACACAAGGGGTATTTATAGGGTTTCTATAAAAGGAAAGGGCATAAGTGGCTGGTCGATCGGGTGGCAACCCAATCGTGTGGCAGCTCGATCGAGTGGCACCTCGATCGAGCGGCAACTCGAATGGGTGGCAGCTCGATCGGCTGGCCACTCGATTGGAGTGGTTCGCACGATGAGTTTTGCGATTTCGATTCGCGTGCAGAGTGTTGCGATGCGATAGAGTTTCCTATTCAAATTACTTTTAATCCCAACTACTATATCAACATACAATCATCCTAATTTAACTTGCGTTTAGCGTTTGCGATTCGACTGCGATTGAGTTTCGATTGCGTTTCGATTAATCACCACATACAACATAAATAAACATGCACAATTAACATTTAAGGCACACACACACATAGAACAATATCCAGAACGCGTAATTCGAGTTGCGAGTGCGATTGCGATCAGCGATACAATGATAAAACATGCGATAAATATCGAATAAACCTCGATTATTAATAAGTAATCCACATAATACAACTAACGTAAAAACATAAAAGGCTATCTACAAGTCAAAGAAGTCAAAACAGGATTTGAGCAAGGAGGGACAGATCGCAATTAGCAATCTTGTCTCCCTTTGACTTCAATCTTGACTTTGACTTTGACTTCTGAAACACGGGGTGTTACATCAGATGCCACCTCCGGATTGCTCTTAGAATCAGATGTGAACACCTCCTGTGCTTGAAGCAATCTCGTCGTCAGAGACAATCATCATCGGGTCACGTTCCTCGGATAGGCCGCTGCTTTCAAACGAAGACATGTGTACCTGTGATATTTTATTCATAGTATATATATATATATATATATATATATATATATATAAATTATTACTTAATTAGTATACAAATAATTATACACATTGTTGCAAGTAATTCCTAGTTAAAGACAAGTGCTACTCCAGTGCACCCTCAGTCTCGTAGTGTCCTTACTTGACTCTTTGAAAACAATTTCAGGTAGTGGATGTCGCGGAAAGTTTTATGCAATGAAAACTTTTGAAAATTATTTTCGTGAGAGGATCTTAAAGATTGTACTCTAGACTCGAGAAGGAATCGGGTTCACTACAATCGCAACTCTGATACCAATCTGTCACACCCCTTTCTAAGGCGGAAGCACGAGGTGTGATCCTGAAAGGTTCTCATTACATACGAATGGTAAACATACTACATGCTCATAAAATAACTCCAAATGACATTATCATTACATAACTAAAAACATAAGTTAAGTTGAGAGTTTACAACACCGAACAAAATATTGTCTGAAAAGTTTACAACTTTATTTAAAAGACGAACATCAAGGCTTTGATTCTTATATCACCACGTAGGATGGAATATAACAACCAAATCCCACAAAATAGGCATAGGAGTCTTGACACAACATAGCTAATAACATAAACGACATCCAGGAGCAAGGGTAAGACTGCACGTACATCCACTTTAGTAACCTGAAATACATGTGAGTTTTGGAAAATCGTCAACATAATGTTGGTGTGAATTCATGCAGATTTGAGAAAACATTTGAGCATTCGTTATGGAAAACATGGTATGTAATTGTATGAAATAAGTATAAACGTAAATATAAGGAATACGAGATCGCTAATGGTTAGCTAGGCCATCAACATGTGTAACTACATAGGAAGCATCCAAACCATAGGCATTTTTAGTTGTCAATTCACGACTGTCAATTCACGATTGTCGATTCACGACTAGAGACACAAAAGCACTGCTTGGTAAAAGAGTGGCTGATGTGTGTTAGGTCGTTTAGTTTTAATGTATATTTTAAGCCCCTTTTAACACTTTAGTCAAGTTTTAAATTTATAAAACACGATATTTACTAACACTAAACACACATATGGGCAAGTGCACCCATCGTGAGCGTAGTATAGTGTTGGTAAGATACCGAGGTCGTCCAAGGACACAAGAGCTTTTAGTACCGGTTTATCCTCAACGTCTAATCAAATAAAAAATTTAGAAAAACGTTTTAAACTAGAAAAAATAAAAACTAAAAATTCTGAAAAATAAAAACAGATAGACAAGATGAATCACTTGGATCCGACTCGCCTTTAGTGTAACCTATGATTATTTTCGCACTTTTGCACTTTTTAAGAGATTATCTTAGTTATAGTAGTAGGCCCCTCTTTTGAAGGTGACGTTACCCTCAACCCAGTAGTTTGAGTCAGCAAGGATACAATCCTAAAGGGTTGGATTATGGAAAGATAATTAATTAAGTTATTAATGCATAATGAGGTAGGCCCCTCTTTTGAAGGTGACGTTACCCTCGGCTAAGTAGTTTGAGTCAGCGGGGATACAATCCTAAATAGCCGAGTTAAAGTTTTAATAGTAGTTTACATATGAGGGGGTCAAGGAGTTCGGACCCCTGCCATCCAATACCAGTGGGTATCGAAGGAGGTCCTACTAAACTTGACCCAGGTCCTTGCAGGATCTATACACTGAACAAGGCAAGACTCTTACCAAACCATTCCCTTAACCCCTGACCAGGTAGCCAACATATCTCCATATAGACCGTGGAGATATGAATGGTGAAAAACTTTTATTTTATATAGACAATAAAATAACACCAAGACACCACGGATAAATGATAAGGAAGATTCACCTTCAACATAAGAAACTAGTTATTAAAGTCATTAATACATAACCAAATAAAAAGTGCGAAAAGATTAAAAATAAAAAGTATTACACTAAACACTTGTCTTTACCAAGTGATGTAAGAGACTTAGGCAAACATGGCCTTTTATTGTCAAGAACTCTTATGATCAATCTTGGATCCCGAGACTACTCACACACTCTATGATGAATGATGGATGATGGTGGTGGATGTGGGTTGTGATGGTGGTGGTGGGTGGGTGAAGTGTGAGAGAGGTGGTTTGCCAAGGGATGATTTGCAAATGAGCCAAGCACCCCTATTTATAGCCTGCACAGAAGCCCGGACACGGCCCCGTGTCCATTGGGCACGGCCCCGTGTCCATTGGGCACGGCCCCGTGTCCACCCATCTTCTCTTTCTTCATTAAATGCAGTTTATCTGCATTAGTTGACCAAGCCCCCGTGTCCGTTGGGCACGACCCCGTGTGTGACAACCCGAGTTTTCAAGGTCTCTATTCGACTCAACTTAGTACTTAATTGCAAGTGTGTCTTTATGTTTATCTGGTGTGCAAAATACGGGTTGTTTATATACATATGTGTTTGTTTGATAAAGAAACTCATGAGCATAAGTTTCAAACTTGGCCCAAATGGTTGTTTTGTTTAGAAAACACAACCGGCCCAAATTGTTCAAATAATGGCTTTATAATACAAAATACGTATCCACTTTCCTTGTCTCACAATTGCAACACAACAACCCTAATCATCCATTGAACGACGGCAGTAGCAAGACCCCCTTCTCCCTTTTCTGTTTCGGTTTGCATCTCAACTAGTCAGATTACTGGTTAGTAATTCTCATTTATTCATTCCATGTTTGCGTGTCAATGGTTTATTATTTTGTTGATTGGGCCGATCAAGTTTACATATGTACTGAATGTGTGATGTTCGATTAGGCTGTTCTGATCGGTAGTAATGTTATAGTTATTGATTTAGTATATTAAATAGATAGTGATGTTATCCAGGATTTGCATGATTAAATTACTTCTTAGATAGTATGATTTAGTCGATTTTCGGATCACTAATATAACCGTGAACACATGATATGTGACCGATAATTAGTAGTTAAACGATTAAATGATGACTTCAAACTGAATGTGTGATCTATGATTGAACGAGTGATTGATTAGGTAACTGTTAGACGATCGCTAAGATTTCTGGAATACGTAACTGTTACTGATGTTGATGATGACCCAGACGAAAACCCAGCAACCCGACGAAAACAAAATGTGTTTTCACCAAGCTTAAAGTCCGACGAAAACCCTTGGGTTTTCGTCAAATACGTTTTCGCCAGTAAAGGGGTTTTCGTCCCAAGTGTTTTCGGCCCAAGCGATTTTGCCAAGAATGTGATTTCGTTGCATGTAATTTAGTCTAGTGTGACAACAGTAACCCGGTTTAGTATATTGACTGAATTAAGTGTATTAACCCTGTTATGCTTGTTACTCTATTAATATGATAAATCTGTTGGCATGATAACTTAGTTAGTATGTAACTCTGTTAGTATTAACTCTGTTAGTTGTCAATTCAGATAAGCATGTTAACTCTACTAATTCTGTTAAACTAATTAACCCCGTTAAGTTATGTATGTAACACTGTTAAGCATGAAACACTGTTAGTTTATTAAACCTGTTCATTATTAACTTTGTTAACTTAGTAAACTCTATTAGTTTATTCTGTTAGATGTTAACTCTATTAAATATGTAACTCTGTTTTATATTGTTCATACAATTAAGCTTGCCAACTCTGTTAAGTGTATTATTGAATGATTATGATAGATCAAACTGCAAAAGACATTATGTGAAACATGAATTGTATGAATATGATTAATTGTCGTGTGATGCATGATGTTGACTGCCAAACACGCTCTGTGATATTGATTGCATGCGAAACATTACGAACTTGAACTGATTGAGTATACGTGCACACTATAGGACTTGACTGATTACTTATGAACACATAGTTTAGCATACCGAGCAAACCAAGGTGAGTTCACACTCCTTCCAAGGCATGGGGTTCCCAAGGGTTGGGAATGGGATTGAATAACTACTCGTACTATCATTACTAATAAACTACTTTTTACTGTCCTCGGATTGAAGGGCACGTACGTAAAACCTACGTACACAACTGTAACAACAAACTTGCGTATTCCCCATACAACAGGATACGTACGATCATAAGACCATCAACTCTATCATTTTAAGTCCCTCATTTATCGACTTAATCGCCGAGGCCTATGGCGAGCGGGTCATTAGTTAATAGCGCTATTAGGTTTAACAAACCTCACACCGTGCCAGTCGGACGGGCGTGTACTAATGGACTATGGGCAAAGGGTCAATGCTGATAGACATTGACTTAGGGCACCTCTTACATTTTCGTAGCAGTCGATACGCGTGGTCTAGTAACACATGGGAAGCCCCCACTAATCTTCGCAAACATGTCTGGGAGACCGCGATACGAATAAATACGATACATGGTTTACAAAACGAACTTATGATTTACGAAACGAATGCTATGACTAAACAACCAACTGTGAACTCGCTCAAATTTGTTGTTGACTCGTTGTTACATGCCTTGCAGGTCGTTAGGTACTCTTGGAGCTTGCACAGGGAGGCGCGGTCGTTGTGGGACATGGCAGCGTGTGCCATGCTAAAACATTTACTTTATCTCGTACTTAATACTTATATTGGGTTTTACAAGTATGCTTCCGCTAAACCCTTAACTACGTTTTGGTTTAAAACACCTTTCATATTGTGTGGTTGAATTTTATGTATTACTTGTTATGTTCAATATGATTGGTGGCTTGATCCTGGTCAGTCACGCCTCCAAGCGGTGATACTCCGCGTGTGGATTTTGGGGGTGTGACAGATTGGTATCAGAGCCATTGGTTATAGTGAACTTGGTTTTAATAGGGGAAAAAGTTTTTGTTAAAACCAGACTATAACCTGAACAGTGCTCAACGATCCACAACGACGCTTCGCTCCACGTGCAAGACTCAACATTCTAGGTGATACGATTATGTTTACGTTGCCTACTTGCTAGATTACATAGAACTTTGCTCGAGGTATGCTTAGATAAACGTAACAACTATTGATTAAAAACACATGTGTGCTTACTCTCTTCTGTCATCGCACTTTCGCGAACCTCTCTCACTCATGCATTCCTTTGAGATGAAGATCATGAGTGGACGCGTTAACCTAACTCAAGCCCAGTTGGCGGCTTTGATCACTGAACAAGTTACTGCAGCACTCGCAGCTGCCCAGGCAGGAAGTATACCCTGCAGTCGCAACTTACTCTAGGATCTTTAGATCCTACTCTCGTAAACCAACACTCGTGCTTAATTTTGTTACTCTTACGCACACAACAGGTCAGAACGCTCAGCCACCTGTGTGCACGTTCAATACCTTTATGGACTGTCGTCCCAGTACTTTCAGTGGCACTGAAGGGGCCGTTGGACTCCTCCACTGGTTCGAGAAGCTCGAATCGGTCTTCGAAATGTGTGAATGCCCTGAGGCTCGTAGGGTGAAGTATGCCACTGGTACTCTCGAAGGCGTTGCGTTGACTTGGTGGAACGCACAAGTCCAAATGTTGGGGCTGGTAGCTGCCAATGCCACTCCATGGAACGACTTTAAGGAACTGATCAAGCAGGAATACTGTAGTCATGATGACATCCACAAGTTGGAAGTGGAGTTCTTTAACCTGAAGATGACAGGGTCAGAGATAGAGGCGTATACGAAAAGGTCAAACGAGCTGGCCATCTTGTGTCCAACTATGGTGAATCATCCCATTAAACGCATCGAGCTGTTCCTTAAAGGCTTAGTACCAGAGATTCAAAGCCATGTGACTGCTGCTAACCTTGCTACTATCCAGGATGTTACTCGTCTTGCTCATCGTCTCACCGACCAGGCAGTGGAACAGAACAGGCTGCCTAAGCGCATCGGTGCTACTACTGCTACCACTTCTGCTACTCCTAGTGACAACAAACGAAAGTGGGATGGAACCTCAAGCAAGGGTTCGACTTCGGTTCAGTCCCAGGCACAGCAGCGAAAGATCGATGACTACCAGAGTCCTGGTCAGCAATCTTCTGGTAGTCAAGGGCAGGGTGGATATCGAGGAAACCACCCGAAGTGCAACAGATGCCACAGGCACCACAGTGGTCAGTGCAACGGGGGTCGTTGCCAGAGGTGTCTCAAGATGGGTCATGAAGCTAAGGATTACAGGAGCTCGCGACCTGCGAATCGAAACCAACAACAACAACCACCAGCTCCACAGAACCAGCAGCGACAGCGAGGTAACAGGGGATGCTTTCCGTGTGGTGCTGAAGGTCACTTCAAGCGGGACTGCCCCCAGTTAAATCAAAATCCGAACAACAACAATAACAACAATAATCAGGACAATGGGAATAACAACGGGGTAAACAATGATGGAAATAATGGTGCCAGGGGTCGAGTGTTCGTGCTTGGTCATGGTGACACAAGGAATGATCCTAACGTGGTGATGGGTAAGTTTCTTCTCGACGACTTTTATGTTACTGTTTTATTTGATTCGGGTGCCGATACCAGTTATGTGTCTCTAAAATTTAGTCAAATGCTCAAGCGCACACCAACACTTTTGAACACCAAGCATGCCGTAGAGTTAGCAAATGGTAAAAGCCTAGAAGCCACACACATAGTTAAGGGTTGTAATCTTATGCTCGCTGGTCAGACTTTCTCTATCGATCTCATTCCTATAGTTTTGGGTAGTTTCGACATCGTCATTGGGATGGATTGGTTATCCCAACAGCAAGCAGAGATCCTATGCAAAGAGAAGATTGTTCGTATTCCCCGTTCTGGCAAAGAACCTCTCGAAATTCAGGGCGAAAAAAGTGGTGCTGTAGCGGGCATCATCTCCTTCCTTAAGGCCCAGAAGTGTTTTCGAAAGGGTCACACCGCTATCTTAGCACTTGTTACTGACGCATCGATGAAAGAGAAGAAGATTAAGGATATTCCTGTTGTACACGACTTTCCTCAAGTGTTTCCTGAAGATTTAACTGGGCTACCGCCTCATCGCCAGGTCGAATTTCAAATCAAGTTAGCTCCTGGAGCAGCAGCACCCATAGCTCGAGCACCTTATCGCTTAGCTCCAACTGAACTGGAAGAACTGTCTAAGCAATTGCAAGAACTCTTGGATAAGGGTTTCATTCGTCCTAGCTCTTCGCCCTGGGGAGTTCCAGTATTATTTGTGAAGAAGAAAGGTGGTACCTTCCGTATGTGCATAGATTACCGCTAACTGAACAAGGTGACCGTGAAGAATCGCTAAACTCTCCCACGCATTGACGACTTGTTCGACCAGCTGCAAGGGTCGAGCTACTATTCAAAGATTGATCTGAGGTCAGGCTACCATCAACTGAGAGTCCGGGACGAGGACGTCTCCAAAACAGCATTCAGAACATGCTACGGCCATTACAAGTTTCTGGTAATGCCATTCGGGTTAACAAACGTGCCTGCAGTCTTCATGGATCTTATGAACAGAGTGTGCAAGCCTTACTTGGATAAGTTTGTGATTTTATTCACCGACGACATTCTGATTTACTCCAAGAGTCAGGAGGAACACGAGCAGCGTTTACGACTTATATTGGAACTCCTCCGAACAGAACAGCTGTACGCCAAGTTTTCAAAATGCGACTTCGGGCTTCGTGAGGTCCACTTTCTAGGCCACGTGGTAAACAAGGATGGGATTCATGTTGATCCATCTAAGGTAGACTTGATTAAGAATTGGCCTACACCGCGTACACCAACAGAAATCCGCCAATTTTTGGTTTTGGCGGGCTATTACAGAAGGTTCATCAAAGACTTCTCCAAGATTGCACAACCCCTCACCTCACTAACTCAGAAAGGCGTTATTTATCGTTGGGGAAATGCACAGGAATCAGCATTTCAGCACTTAAAGGATAGACTTTGTAGCGCGCCTATTCTCTCATTGCCGGAGGGCACAGACGACTTCGTGGTTTATTGTGACACATCAATTCAGGGTCTTGGTTGTGTATTGATGCAACGGGATAAAGCCATTGCTTACGCCTCGCGCCAACTTAAGATTCACGAAAGGAATTACACTACACACGATTTAGAGCTAGGAGCTGTTGTTTTCGCACTCAAGATATGGAGACATTACCTGTACGGTACCAAGTGCACCATCTACACCGATCACATGAGTCTCGAGCATATCTTCAAACAGAAGGAATTAAACATGCGTCAGCGTCAATGGGTCGAGCTATTGAACGATTACGAATGTGCCATCAAGTACCATCTTGGCAAGGCAAATGTTGTGGCTGACGCCCTCAGTCGAAAAGATACCACACCTAGGCGTGTGCGAGCACTACAACTCACCATCCAATCTAGTCTTCCTTCACAGATACGAGATGCTCAGGTAGAAGCATTGAAACTAGAAAACGTCAGGGCTGAAGCTCTACATGGCTCAAGGCAACGATTAGAACAAAAGGAAGACGGCGCCTACTACGTGACAGGACGCATCTGGGTCCCACACTATGGAAACTTACGCGAGCTTGTGATGGATGAAGCACATAAGTCTCGCTACTCAGTACATCCTGGTTCGGATAAGATGTACCATGATCTCAGAAGTACGTATTGGTGGCCTAGCATGAAAGCTCACATAGCAACTTACGTTAGCAAATGTTTGACTTGTGCGAGAATCAAGACTGAATATCAGAAACCATCAGGCCTACTCCAACAACCAGAGATTCCACAATGGAAATGGGAGCAAATTTCCATGGATTTTGTTACTGGCCTACCTAGATCTCAACGTGGAAATGATACTATTTGGGTGATCGTGGATTGACTCACAAAGTCTGCACACTTCTTGGCTATCAAGGAAACGGATAAGTTCTCCACCTTAGTAGACGTCTACCTTAAGGAAATTGTCTCGAGGCACGGGGTGCCAACCTCTATTATTTCCGATCATGATGCACGTTTTACTTCTGAGCTGTGGCAAGCAATGCACAAATCTTTTGGCTCACGATTAGACATGAGCACCGCTTACCATCCGCAAACAGATGGGCAGTCTGAACGCACCATCCAAACTTTAGAAGACATGCTTCGTGCATGTGTAATCGATTTCGGCAACGGCTGGGAAAAACATCTCCCGTTAGTGGAGTTTTCGTATAACAACAGTTACCACACCAGCATTCAGGCCGCTCCATTCGAGGCATTGTATGGGCATAAATGCCGATCACCTCTTTGTTGGGCAGAGGTGAGTGGCAGTCAGATCACGGGTCCAGAACTTGTAGTAGACACAATAGAAAGGATTGCTCAGATACGACAACGCATGGCGGCAGCTCGCGACCGTCAGAAAGCCTACGCTGATGAGCGTAGGAAACCTCTAGAATTCCAGGTCGGGGACCGGGTTCTACTCAAAGTCTCACCCTGGAAGGGTGTGGTTCGTTTTGGCAAAAGGGGCAAGCTCAATCCGCGATATGTCGGACCATTCGAAATCATTGAGAAAATAGGCAAGGTGGCCTACAAACTGAACCTACCAACAAAACTCAGTGCAGTTCACAACGTATTTCACGTCTCAAATCTGAAGAAGTGTCTGTCAGATGAGACCCTTGTAGTTCCTCTGAAGGAGCTCACTATCGATGAACAATTGTGATTCGTCGAGGAACCAGTTGAAACCACGGACCGGGGCGTTAAGTTTCTTAAGCACACCAGAATTCCTCTTGTTCGAGTTCGTTGGAACTCCCGTCATGGCCCAGAGTTTACCTGGGAACGAGAAGATCAAATGAAACTCAAGTATCCCCAGTTGTTCGGAAACATTGCAACCACTACTGAGGCAGAAGCTACTACAGAATTTCGGGACGAAATTCCAAACCAACCGGGGGATGATGTGACACCCCAGGAAAACCAGGAAACAACGCAACACAACTAGCTTCCTCAGTAACCACGTGCTAAATTTCGGGACGAAATTTCTTTCAAGTTGGGGATAATGTGACAACCCGAGTTTTCAAGGTCTCTATTCGACTTAACTTAGTACTTAATTGCAAGTGTGTCTTTATGTTTATCTGGTGTGCAAAATACGGGTTGCTTATATACATATGTGTTTGTTTGATAAAGAAACTCATGAGCATAAGTTTCAAACTTGGCCCAAATGGTTGTTTTGTTTAGAAAACACAACTGGCCCAAATTGTTCAAATATTGGCTTTATAATACAAAATACGTACCCACTTTCCTGGTCTCACAATTGCAAGACAACAACCCTAATCATCCATTGAACGACGGCAGTAGCAAGACCCCCTTCTCCGTTTTCTGTTTCGGTTTGCATCTCAACTAGTCAGATTACTGGTTAGTAATTCTCATTTATTCATTCCATGTTTGCGTGTCAATGATTTATTATTTTGTTGATTGGGCCGATCAAGTTTACATATGTACTGAATGTGTGATGTTCGATTAGGCTGTTCCGATCGGTGGTAATGTTATAGTTATTGATTTAGTATATTAAATAGATAGTGATGTTATCCAGGATTTGCATGATTAAATTACTTCTTAGATAGTATGATTTAGTCGATTTTCAGATCACTAATATAACCGTGAACACATGATATGTGACCGATAATTAGTAGTTAAACGATTAAATGATGACTTCAAACTGAATGTGTGATCTATGATTGAACGAGTGATTGATTAGGTAACTGTTAGACGATCGCTAAGATTTCTGGAATACGTAACTGTTACTGATGTTGATGATGACCCAGACGAAAACCCAGCAACCCGACGAAAACAAAATGTGTTTTCGCCAAGCTTAAAGTCTGACGAAAACCCTTGGGTTTTTGTCAAATACGTTTTCGCCAGTAAAGGGGTTTTCGTCCCAAGTGTTTTCGGCCCAAGCGATTTTGCCAAGAATGTGATTTCGTTGCATGTAATTTAGTCTAGTGTGACAACAGTAACCCGGTTTAGTATATTGACTAAATTAAGTGTATTAACCCTGTTATGCTTGTTACTCTATTAATATGATAAATCTGTTGGCATGATAACTTGGTTAGTATGTAACTCTGTTAGTATTAACTCCGTTAGTTGTCAATTCAGTTAAGCATATTAACTCTACTAATTTTGTGTCACGACCCCCGACCCACCCTGGACGGAATTAGGAGCCGTGAACTGCCCAGCGGTACCGGTGATTATTTTGAAAAATATTGCAGCGGAAATTTCATCAGGATCGTGAGTTAGGAAAAATATCAGAGTTTAAGAAACACCGGATTTTATTTATTAAATAGATGGGATAAACCCATGTTTTACAATGGTAGCTTTAATAAAGATAAATTTGATTACATAAAACAATATTTCTTAATTTGATTTTATTAATAAAATAAGCCACTTCTTGAAGCCTTGTAGTGTCGTATCCATCTCTTACTCCAATCTACTGTAATTACCTGAAACGCGTTTTAAAAAGGTTTTGTCAGCGGGAAATACTGAGTGAGTTCATTCATTTTTACTAAAATGACACAATGTTATAATTTACAGTATTAAGAGCGATTACAATGTTTCTGATATCAAACCAACTACCCACGGTATTTTGTCACTCGACCCATTGGCCAATTCGTCCAATGGTGTCTGTGATTATGGTCATATCACCCCTTGGCTGCCCCAATGGTGAAGATTATCAAGTAATGTATACAAAACCCCACATACCGGCTGTAATTTGGTGATTACAAAGACTTAATCCCTGTAATTATAACTTTGAAAATAAACATGATTTTGAAAGTATTTTGATAAAAAGAGAATGACTCACATTATAAGCATGCAGATTCATACGGCCAAAGTTTAGTCTACAGATAAGCCTTGATATATTGCAGATTTATACAGGCAGAGCTTAGACTATTGATTTAGCCTTGTAACCTAGTGCACACGAACTAGGTAATTAACTAATACAGCATTTACGATAACTCACGAGATTAAACCCTCACAACGAATGACAGAGTATTCCCCGAGTTCGGGTGATACTCAAACATCCTGTCGGAATCATGACAAATGACAAAGGATAGCACTTAAACATCCATCGGATAGTTTCTATCGATCGGACATTGAATCGTAGCAGCAATCGAGTTAATACCCTGTATCGTAGCAGCACCCCGCTATACTAATTAGTGATTTTGAGACTGTTTCTACTATAACTCGGAGTGTATAACGAATTTCTTCGTCGAACGAACGCTAGAAATCAAGTCCCAATGTCTGCTATTTATACACGAAAATTGACAGGCTTACGGACCGTAAGCCTTATCCCTTACGGTCCGTAAGGGACACCTTTTCACTATAGGCTTGCTATGGTTGTTATGGTTGAATGCAATGATATTAAGCAAGTCACACATAATCACGCTTCCGCAAAAGTCAGGGTATGACAGTTTGGTATCAGAGCTTCGATTGTAGTGAACTAGGATTCTTTCTCGAGTCTGGACTACAATCAATAGGGCTCTCCCACGAAAATATTTTTACAACATGTTTTCATTGCAAACACAAAACGCCCAGATCCATGGAACAAACATTTTTACAAAAGGAAAGACAAGAAACACAATGCAAGGTCACAATGGTGGTTTAGTCTGCATGGGGTAGACTAGGAAAGATAGAGAAAGATTCACGAGGAATAATGCGATACATGATTTCATGATAAATTGTCTTTGATTTCATACTAAGTGATAGTGGTTAATATATGTGCACATGTTATGATTGTTATGTTAAAGGCACACATGTCATCATCAGAGAGTGGGTTGTCCGATACCCATTACCCGATGGCTGTCGTATCAGACGACGAGGTTATACCTGAGCCAGAGATATTTACGCCAGACACTGAGAGTGATCCTCACATGCTATCCGAGGACGAGGACAACTCCCAGCTGTTCGCGCTACCAGACTTTGGTGACGATTTACCTCTTGCTGATGGTTTCCCTGACGAGGATCCTTTTGACATTCCTGCTCCAGTCAATGATCACCTCATCATTGGTTACCCCGATGGTGAGCACATCGTGGCTCCGATCCTCGATCCCGTTCCTCTTGTGGTCATTCCTCCCGAGGATTGACCTTTCGATGACTTGTTCGACGACGATGTCGATTTGTTTGTAGACGGTCCCCCAGTTGACGCCCAGGGCGATGGGGAGATAGATGAGGATGTTGTAGCTGTCCCACCTCCTGCTGTTCCTGTCATTGAGATATCCTCTGATTCTAGTTTGCATTCAATTTCAGACTCCTTTGAGTTTGTGACATCTTCAGCTTTACAGGTGGCCGGATTGCAGCTTTTTGCTACTGACTCCGACGATGACATTGTTATGTCTGCTGCACCATCTCCTGCTCGTGACCCTACTCCTCCACACGATCCTGAGCATGTCCCCGAGCTGGACCCTATTCATTTTGATCAGCCTGATGTTGCACCTATTGATCCTGAGCTGATTCTTGATCCTGACCAGGTCCCATTTTGTTTACTAGACATTGCACCACTCATTCCAGACCCAGTACCTGCACCTGTTGATTTTCCTCTTGCTGAGCCATTTATTCCTCTACCCGCACCCACTGATGTTGCTCCCCTCCCTCCTGTAGAGTCCGATGTCCACCGTACAAATTTACCGATTACTTTCTTACAGGATATCCCTGTACCCCGTCCAGGGGAAGGTACTTCGGGCCAGCCCCCGAGCTACGATCCTTTTGCTTCAGCAGCTCTTCCTTCGATTTCTCAGACTGCACCATTTGCACCTTTCACATCTACACCTCTCGATGAGCCATTCCGATGGTTCCCACCATACTCTATGCCGATCTCAGATCCCTATCATCCCTCCCATTTTGTTGGCTACACACGGGATGGGTTACTTTTATCGCTTCAGCTTCAGTTTGAGGTTTTGAGTCGCAGATTTTTGGAACTTGAGCTGACTCCGCGTCCTCCACCTTATCCCTGTCAGTCCACTTTTGTTCCTCCACATTCATCACCATCTCCTTTTGCACACCTACCTGCTGCTCTTACACCTTTTCCAGGTTTTGATGCTCGTTTCCTTACTGTCGAGTAGCAAATCAGCTATTTGCTTCGCCGTGTCTACGAGCTCGAGGAGGAGCTTGCGCATGTTCGCAGCTTGCTTTTCTTCCCTCCTCCTCCACCTCCACCATCAGCATAGTAGGTTTTTGGTTTTGTGCAGATGCATTACTTTTGGTGAGAGCACCACTATTGAGCCGAGATTGTGAAGACTTTTGAAGACCACTTTTTGACCATGTGATTTTGTATATTGATAGACTTATTGGACAAGGGTAGTGTGACCCTATGTCCCTTTTGATGTGATACACTTTGTGAACAATGTAACTGTGGTCGGTAATTAATGAAAGCTCAATCGTCATGTTCTCACTAAACACATCATTGGATTACAAATTTATACTATGATTGTGTTGTTGCATGATTGTTTGATATGATGATTATTTATATATATGTACATACGACCTCTAGACAATCACTTATTTGCTTAACGAATAAGACCTGACCTATTAAATCTTCTTATTAGAAGGCGAATGCCTCCTCGAAGGAACAATCAACTGCCCATGACCGAGGCTGAATTACAAGAGCGCATCTCACAGGCCATCGCACAGCATGAGGCCCTTCGCTCCAAACACAGCGGAGGTACCTCAGGGAATAACCCACCTAACGGTAATCTTTAGTCACCTAAGACACATTACAATACGTTTGGACATTTCCAAGTGTGCTTTGATAATGCTTTCTGTGAATGATGCTGCTTGTGTCGCAGGCTATACCTATAAGCAATTCTTGGACTACAAGCCTCTAAACTTCGACGGCACTGGGGGTGCTGTAGCTTTTGTGAGATGGGTTGAGAAGACGGATTCTGTTTTGAGGATGAGTAAATGTGCTCCAGAGCATCAGGTCACGTACATTTTTGGACTGTTTCTAGATGGGGCTCTGTCATGGTGGAACCTTCAGGTTCAGACTTTGGGTGAGGCTGCGGCGGATGCTTTAACATGGGATGAATTGAAAGATTTGATGCGTAAAAAGTATTGTTCTCGAGCTGAAATCAAGAAGTTGGAAACTGAATTCTGGAATCTGAAAATGGAAGGTCCTAAAGTGGCTGAGTATGTGCAGAGATTTCATGATTTGTCTCGTGTTGTCCCTTACTTGGTAGAGCCAGAGTTTAAAAGGCTAGAACGTTTCATTTGGGGTTTGGCACCTCAGATTCTGAGCATGGTGACTGCTTCTAAGCCTCCAACCATTTCCGAGGCTATTGACTTGAGCGTAGCACTTACTGAAGAAGCAGTCAGGTTGAGCAAGTTCTCGATTTCTGACACAAAGAAGAAAGAGACTCATGTGGAGTCGTCTGGGGAAAACAAGAGAAAGTTCACTAACTTCAAGAAGGGTACTCAAGTGAACAAAAACAGTGCTAACAAGAGAAGAGATACTAACCTGCCAGCGGAGGTCAGGACTAGTGCTGCAAACACCGAGCCCAAAGTGAAGGGATTTATGGGCACTCTGCCCAAGTGTGATATTTGTCAGCATCATCACACAGGACGATGTAGGTATGGGAAATGTGAGAACTGTGGCAAGGTAGGGCATGCCAGGGAGGCGTGCTGGTATGGTACAGGATGAAGGAATGAAGGATTTGGTGGTAATGGTAATGGAAACCGCGGCGGTAATGGGAATCAAACTGGGAATCGCAATCAGGGAGGAAATGTTAATTTTGGTGGCAACGGGAATCGTGGTGACAACAATCAGGGGGAAACGGAAATGACAATGGACGCGGTCAAGGTTGCTTTGGTTGTGGTGAAATGGGGCATTTTAAGCGGGATTACCCAAAAAATAAACAAGCTCGTGGAAGAGCGTTTAACATTGGAGTTAGGGAAGCACGCCAGGATCCGAACGTGGTTACTTGTACGTTCCCTATTAATCAACATTTTGCATCTGTGCTATTTGATACCGGTGCCGATTATAGCTTCATATCTCTAGAGTTTAAGAATATACTTGGCTTAGTAGCAAGTAAGTTAGAAGCCCCGTACTCGATAGAACTAGCTAATGGAAAGCTAGTAGAAGCCAATGAATTGATTAGAGGCTGCATTATAGAGCTTGGAGAGCGTGAGTTTTTGATAGATCTCATGCCAGTTGAATTGGGAAGCTTTGACGTCGTGGTTGGGATGAATTGGTTGTCGAGTAATCATGCAGAGAGTGTATGCCATTAGAAGACTATTCGCATCCCGGTGGCGAGTGAAGAGACGATTGTGATACACGGGAAGAAGCATGATACGCCTCTGCGGATTATTAGTTGCTTGAAAACACGAAAGTTCCTACGTAAAGGATGTGTTGCCTTCTTAGCTCATGTCATTGATAAAGAAGCCGAAGAACCAAAGCTCGAAGATATCCCTGTGGTAAGGGAATATCCTAAGGTCTTCCCCAAAAACTTGCCAGGATTACTGTCACACCCTGACTTTTGCGGAAGCGTGGTTATTTGGTGTGACTTCTTAATACCATAGCAACAATCATAACAACGCTATATGATAAAAATACAAGACGTTCATCCATTCATTAGGTTTTAAAATACTACAACGTCAGTGTTTGGAAAAGTCGATACTTAAAATAATTTTTACAAACCATACTTGTCTAAAACGCGTTCATAAGACACAACAAAAGATCTTTAATAAAACGAGGTTTAAGGCATGCAACCTGTCCAGGTAAGGGTTACACCTCCTAAACCTATTACCCTGGATGACATCTTATTCAACGCAGCTTGACTTATGCATACTTTTCCAGATCCGCTAATTCCCTTAAATACATGTAGTTTGAAAAATCAACATAAAGTTGAGCGAGTTCATGTGTTTAGTATGTGCGCGCGAATAAACCTTTATAATCATTGTAAGTATGAATGTTTTGTAAACTCTGGTATGAAAGCAAATAAGGAAACATATCAGTTAATGTGTAACCACATGGTCCAACCTGCGGGCGCATAGGAGGGGATAGGACAAGGTCACCACATGGTCCAACCTGAGGGCGCATGGGTGGTGTTACGACAAGGTCACCACATATTCCAACCTGAGGGCGCATGGGTGGTGTTACGACAAGGTCACCACATGGTCCAACCTGAGGGCGCATGGGTGGTGTTACGACAAGGTCACCACATGGTCCAACCTTAGGGCGCATGGGTGGGGTTTGTTATGCTCAAATAGGCCTATCGCTTGTATCCCTCGATCGTACTACGAGGACTAATGTTCTTAAGATTTCACCTACCCAATCACATAACCTAACAGATCCTTCCTTAGTTGACCATACCATTCGTAATTGTCCGTAGCAGTATGTAACATGTATTTCACCCCCGAAGTATAAAACTGAAAATAGTTAAGAGAAAAGGGGGTCATGAATTCACTGTATTGCGTCTTCGGTACTTGTAACTCGTAACCCAAATCTCCTAAGCAAACACGACTACCTACAATGGTCTAACGTCTATTAGACGGACAGGTCGTGCCTTGTCTTAGTATTTATGTTTCTGAGTTACGTTCCTGGTATTATTTCAAGTTATAATGGTTATGTTTGGTTTTGGAATAATTGTTTATACGATATTTATGTATTAAGACTTCTCAGGTATTCGTATTCGTCTCTCCTTCCCAAGGATGGGAGTATCTCGTACTTGTGTATTCGTATTTCTTGTATTGGTATATCTTGCCATGTATCGGCGTTGTATTCCGATGTGTTATAAAAATACGTCAATATATTCCCCAATAAATATATTTCCAAGTAATATTATTTTTACTCCAAAAATAATATATCTCTAGTTCGTAAAATAATCACGTAAGCAGACAAGCGTCTTATTACGAAATATATATTCTCAAGATATATATTTAACAAGTTTTATTTGTGAAAATCCACCTCCGACACTTGGTTATTTCGTAATAAAATCATTCAATCAGTTCTCAATTAACCAACCTGTCCTTCAGACATGCAAAACACTACTTATATCGTTTCAGTTTTAATATACAAAACTGGGCCGTTTTCGAGTATTTTAATAAAATAATTATCTTATTCCAAAAATTCCCATTTTTTTTTATTGAATGTCTTACACGAACCAAAAATTATTGTGTAAAAATATCGGGGTCCAAATCATCACCAATATTTTATAGAAAATCATTTTCCGCACCGAAATCAGATTTATCTTTTTCTGACCACAGTCGACGGAATAATTTATTTAAAATTTATCGTATGTCCGATTTACGAAATTCCAGCGGGATAATTAGAAATACATCGGTGGTAATCTACAGTAAAAATTTCATGATTTAACTCTACACGGAATTCGAGTTATGACTAAAAATGTAACACCCATTTTCTGCCGTAATAATTCAGCTTTAGTTGCTGTTAGAAAACGACACTTTAAAAATAGTAAACGAAGTCCAAAAATTATGATTCCGGTGCCATTAGAACCGTATTTCATAGTACATAAACCTAGGCTTCAGAAAATACATTTTTCGTTAAGTTATTACCTGTTTACAGCCTGTTAAAGTCGGCTGGAAACGTAAATCAGCAAGCTGTTTTTAGCTCATATGTTACTAAAACGCACACGTATGATCGTCACACCTTCTAATACAATTAACATCGGACCACACGTCATTTACAGCAGGTTTTGCTTTATTTATTTCAGATTTAACATGTATTCATCATCTTTTAACACTACCTCATCTCTTTATCCAACTTATTCATCATTCTTTCAAGACTTTATGTTTTGATCTTGTGTTCTCGATTTTTATCCGTTAAACCTCTTATTAACCACTTTAAATAAGAACAATAGAGTGTTTAGAAGCACTTACAACTAGCACAAGGCTAGGGAAGATCAAAGGCGTAAAAGTGGTGGATAAAAGAAAACGAGAGAGGTCCTTGAGCTTCCGAGTGCACCAAGCTTCGTTGTTCACCTTCTTACACCTATGAGTGTATGAAAAAATAGTTGAACAAAGATTGAAGGTGGGTGTATAGTGGTGAGGTGGGTTTGGCCGTAGCTAGTGAAGAAGGAAGGGAAGTGGTTGTTTGTTGAGTGGTATGATGAGAGAGGATGGTAATCCTATAGGTTTATTTATAAACCACTTTCTCTAATAACCAACATACAAAGTGTCCCCTAATGGCCAACAATCAACAATTTAAATATTCAAAAGGAGTGTGAGGGGTGTCCCATACTTGTAACCGTCGAAGGTGGGGGGTGGGGTATGGGGTTGGGTAGTAATGTGAGGGTAACTAATTTAGTTAGGATCTAATGGGTTTAGTTAGGAATTAAAATTAGTTACTAGTGTGTTATGGAATATAACGGGTGTTAGGGTGTTCGGGACCCTAACTAGCTCAGAAAAGGAAAAATAATGTCATTGACATTATTTTTATGTTCCGGGTAAAGTCTGGTTGTTCGGTTGGATATTGATCCGTTAAAGTGCTAAATAAGCATTTAAAGTATCGTTAATATTTGTTTTAGTGACGCATTGAATTCCTGACACTTTGGAAAGTGTCTAGTATTATTTTCCCATATTTTTGCACTTTACTAGTTAATTTAAATGCTGAATTTTTATTTAAAGTGCAGAATTTTGTACTTAAAGTACGTTTTAGGCACATCCGGTCACTATAACTATCACCTAGTGACGCAGTTTAACAATCCTCACCTCCCTACACTCCCTACTAGTATAGTAATCTATTCCCGGCTCATACTGGCCTCAGAGACAGTGCCTGTCTGATGCTGACTATGTCAGCAAGTTTACTGGGTTATCCGTTCATTGTGCTACTGTGTTTTTGTGCATCAAGTTTGTCACTATAGTTCTGTGTAAATAATGGAGTGACGGCAATAAAGTATGATGCATGTACGTGTATGTATCAGAATTCAAGTAGCAGTTTAATCACAACTGTAAGCAAGCACAGTAATTAAGTATTAATTAAATATTAATTAATTCGTACGGATACCTGGT
This sequence comes from Helianthus tuberosus, assembly GCA_030545235.1. NCBI lineage: Eukaryota > Viridiplantae > Streptophyta > Magnoliopsida > Asterales > Asteraceae > Helianthus > Helianthus tuberosus. The sequence goes on from CM060443.1 coordinate 105,937,985, forward strand.
TTGGTGAGGGTTGTCACATTCTCCCCCCGTTAAAGAAATTTCGTCCTCGAAATTTGTACTACCTTACTCCTTATGGTTAAGTCACACACGTATGTATATGAATAATATCGAAGTAGATAATCATCAAATCGAAACAAACATTACTCACATTAGGTGAGTCCAAGAATATATAACAACCCGAATCCTAGGGTTGAAAGGTGTGTGCTTTTAGCATTGGGTGTCAAAGGTACAAGACGCATTTGACGTATAGTCTAGAGTAATCCAGCTAGCAGGGGTTCCACAAAAGTGGAGTTTTGACTAATAAGATTTTTAAACAATCGGTTGCAATATGCAAACGAGTTTTCACAAACCATAGCACCCGCTATATGAACTCAAAAACAGCAACTCAACGTAATAGTAAAATGATCTGTCAATTCCTAAATAAATGTCTGGTAAGGTTTAGTGTGTTGACATTTTTGAATGGTGAAGATACACCGAATGAAATACAAACGAATTTGGTGTATCATTGTCTTGATTCGTAGTTGATTGACAACGAAGGAATCGTTAGGAGGTACATGGTGCTTATGAAATGAATATATGTACCATTGCCTTAACACACAATTATGTTGAGACCGCGTTGATCGTGAGGATCCAAAATGGATTGTTAGCAACTAAATAGGGAATTAAATCCGTGTACGAAGTGAGTAACCAAATTAGCGCAAGCTTCAATTTTGTGAAAATATCACCGCAAGGTATCGAAACAAATCAAACGTTTTAGTGGAGTCGTAGACCGACCAAATCTACTACGAATCGAAATGAAAGATTCTCTGCAAAAATAGTTGAATATGATGCTCCCGATACATCATATAGCGTTTCAAATTAAACCTGTGAACTGGAGAAGTTCAAGCAATTGAACTTGGTTTCAACGTAACCCGACAATAAACGTATGTATCAACAAGGAATTCTCGGCATGGTCGCAAAATAAACCATGAATGTAGGTCATTCGAATCACAAATCAGTAATTAGGTTTAGCAAGGTAATACTTAAATTTCGATGAAGTGTTTGTTCAAAACAAAACCACATGCGTAGCAAATGATGCATGTGTGTCATGAAAGTTTCCGAGTACTGAAACAATGAGTGCTTGTTAAAATGAAGAAATGACCAAGTATCGAAACAAATGTGTGTTCGCTCTCAGCGAAGAAGACTTGTGTGATGCAACTATCATTAAGGGGGGTAGAGATGTAAACATCTACTCGCCAGAAGTAAAAGAAATCCAAGTACTCTCTGTTTGGTCAACGGAACTGGCATATGCGCCAGGTTAATGACGGTTGATTGAGTTGACAGATATGGTTCCTAAATAAAAACCCATACGAGTTTGGACCTGGGTTCACAAAGGTCCTAAATATATGTTTTCTAAATCCTCCAGATTTCGTGTCCCGTGTGGATCCGATTTGTACATTATGTAGGAAGCACCGTTTTTGTGTACGTCTAAGAACTAGTCGTTGTCCCACAATTTTTTTTTCCTCGGTATACCTTCTTACTGCATTTACCGCCAATGACACTCGATCGTCGATCCGTCGTGTAGTGGTAGTCGGATCCTTACAGTTAGTCAAATAAGTAATTAGTCAATCCTTAGCAAGAGCCACCGTCCCTGGTTGACTAGCTCGTCCGACTTCCGATCATTTGAAAGTCATCGTCCTTTCTCTTGATGAGCGGAACTGAGGTTACCAAAAAGGGAATTTTGGTCTGTTATCTTCCTTCTCTATTTACTACTGAAACTACACTGTCAATCCTTGCATCTCCGAAAATGTAGGTCGCTACGGTGCATCGACTACAGGTGCGATGCCTGGAATTAAATCGATGCGAGTTTTGACTAATCGTTGAGGAGACGATTCCGGCAAGTCTTCGAGGAAGGCATTTAGGATATTCCCCCATCACAGGGATATCTTCGAGTTTTGGTTCTTCGGCTTCTTTTTCCACGACATGAGCCAAGAATGCAACACATCCTTTGTGCGAAAATTTCCGTGTCTTCATTGCCTGATAATCCGTAGGAGCGTATCCTGCTCCATGAATCACGATCATTTCTCCGTTCGTCGTCGGGGTGCGGATGACAATCTCCGCTGGTTGTTCGACAACCAGTCCATCCCAATTATCACGTCGAAGCTTCCGTTAGGCTTGTTCTATCGAGAACTGGGTATCTAGGTTACTTACTACTAAAACAACTATATTTTCTGAAGCTAAAATTTGACAATACTGTCAAATAGAACATAACATTGACTATTATAAGTCGTACCGATATCCACGCTTGGATTCTATCCCCGCTGTTGAGCTTTCATCCACGTGCCTGAGTGTTCTTAGGGCAATACTTCCTGAAATGCCCCACATCACCGCAATTAAAACATGCTTGGCCACGGCCTTGATCGTCACCATCCCTGCCTTGATAGTTGTTGTCTTCGTTATTTCCTCCGCGATTTCCGCTACCATCTTGACCTCTATTTCCATGTTTAGTACCCTTCCGACACGTTTCCTTGACATGTCCCACCTTGCCACAGTTACCACATTTTCCATATCTACACCGCCTGTTATGGTGACGTCGACAGTTGTCGCACTTTGGTAGGATACCCGTGTACCCTTTTTCCTTTTTGGCATTGATGTTATCTGCCTGGGTACCCTTCTTGAAATTGGTAAACTTCCTCTTGTTCTCACCAGATGACTCCCCATGAGTCTCCTTTTTCTCCTCGGAGTTTGAGAATTTCCCCAACCTAACTGCTTCTTCAGTGAGCGTCACACTTACGTCAATTGCTTCATTAATTGTTTTAGGCTTTGATGTTGTCACAAGGCTTAGAATTTGAGGTGCCAATCCCCCGATAAAGCGTTCTATCCTCTTAAACTCTTGATCTACCATATAGGGGACAATCCGAGACATATCCTGAAATTTCTGCACGTACTCAGCTATCTCTGGACCTTCCATATTCAAGTTCCAGAACGCAGTTTCCCACTTCTGGATCTCTTCCCTTGAACAGTACTTCTTATGCATTAGTTCTTTCAGTTCGTCCCATCTTAATGCATATGCAGCGGTCTCGCCCAACATCTGAACCTGAAGGTTCCACCATGACAGAGCCCCATCTTGAAACAATCCGGAAATGTACGAGACCTGATGCTCTGGGGCACATTTGCTCACCCGCAAAACGGAATTCGTCTTCTCAATCCAGCGCATGAAGGATAAGGCACCCCCAGTGCTGTTGAATTCCAAGGGCTTGCAGCCCAAGAACTGCTTGTAGGTGCATCCGTTGGGTGGGTTGTTTCCTGAGGTACCTCCGCTGTGTTTGGAGCGAAGGGCCTCGTGCTGTGCGATGGCCTGTGAGATGCGCTCTTGTAATTCCGCCTCTGTCATTGGCAGAGGGTTGTTGGTATCGGTGTTCTTTCATGGCGGCATCTTCTTCGAAAATATTGGATAGGTCAGGTCCTATTAAGGACATAAGCACATAAGCATCCACTTAATGAATGAGACCCACGAGGTGTGTATATATACATATAATTGTTATAACAATCAGTCACATAATATCACAATTTTAGCACAACTGGTAGGTACGGACATAGCAAGTAAGCATGTAGCATTATAGTCATAGCACAAATATGCAGGTCAACAATATGTTTAGTGAGAACATAGCGTCTCTTTCGTTATTTACCGACCACAATCGCATTGTCTACGAAGTGCAACACATCACAAGGGGCACAGGGTCACCCTACCCTTGCCCAATGAATCTATTAGTGTATCAAAATTGCGTGGTCAACAGTAGCCTTCAAAAGCCTCCACGATCCCGGCTTATCATTAGTGTCTTTACCCAAATGTAATGCAATCCGTATAATCCATAAACCAACTATACTGGTGACTGAGGTGGGGAGGAGAGAAAAGTAAATTGTTAACATGCGTAAACTCCTCCTCGAGCTTGTATATACGTCGAAGTAATTAACTGATCTGCCGCTCGACAGTAAAGCAACGAGCATCAAAAGCCTGGGAAAGGCGTTATAGCAGTAGGTGAGAGCGTAAAAGAAATCTTTGATAAACGTGGAGGGTCAAAGTATGCTGGCAATAGACAGGTGGAGGACGTGGTGTCTTGCATAAACTTTTCAGACGATATGCTGTCTTGTGATGTAGACACTTAACTCATGTTTTCAGTTATGTAATGTTTTGCATTTGAGGTTTCCAAATGTGGTGTCACCTCAAGCTCCAACATTCTGCGACTCATATCCTCGAACTGTAGTTGATGTTACCGGAGCAACTCATCTCGTGTGTGTGGCCTCCATAATGTGAGGGACGGTAAGGGTCTAATATCAGCATAGTGTATTATAGGAACCATCAAATCAGCTCGTCCAGCGATGTAGAGGTGAAAGTAGTAAACGGTGCGGCCTGCGAGGTTGTAGAAAATGCTGCTGTAGTAAGGAGATCGTTACGCGGGTGCTGGCCTGGGGTACCCTCCCAGGGTGCAGGTATGTCTTGAAGAAAAGTGTTAGGCATGTTGACGCAATGGACGTCGGTCTTCACACGAACAACATTAGTGGGTGAAGGTGTGGGAACAACGTCTCAACTGATAGGTAGATCATTGGGTGCAGGTACTGGGTTGGGTATAAGGGATGCAATGCCTGGTAAACCAAAAGAAACAGGGTCATGATCAAGTAAAGGTGTAGGTTCAGCAGGTACAATATCAAGTTGACCCAAAAGGTGCAGGAGCTAGCTCAGGAGCAGGCTCTGGGTCGTGTAGCGGTGTGGTGCCTTGAGCAGGTGATAGTGCAATAGCCATGTCATCGTCGTCTGCGCCAGTAGTAGGAAGATGTAATCTGGCCGTTCGTAAGGCTGCAGATGTCGTAGACTCAAAGGAGTCTGAAATCGAGCGTATACCGAAATCAAAGGATAGCTTGATAACAGGGGTCTCGAGAAATGAAATTAGTAACGCGTTCTCGTCTATCTTTCCATCATCAGGCTTCAGCAGGGGGACCATCCATAAACATGTCAGCGTCATCATCAATTGTTCGTCAAGTAGCCATCCTTCGGAAGGAATGTCCACAGGAGGCGTATTGTCGAGGATCGTAGCCATGGTGTGTTCACCATCGGGATGACCAGTGATGAAGTGGACATGGACCGAAATAAGAGTGACAGAAGGATTCTTGTCAGAAATCATCAGCAAGGATGAAGTACCACCAAAATCTGGTAGCGCAGACTGTTGGAAGTCGTCCTCGTCCTTGGTCGGCATACCAGGATCACTCTCAGTGTCTGCCGTAAATATCTCCGGCGCAGATGCAGTCTCCTTATCCGTGGCGGTGGCCGTAGGGTTATCAATGTCTGATAATTCGCTTTCTAAATAGAGTAACATGTGTGCCGGTACATAATAGTCATAGCATGTATACCCATAGTTGTTATTATTAACAATTAGTGTATGCAAATATTCACCATGTGTGCACGTATATCAATAATCATCAATTAAGCAGTAACAATGTAAGCATGTAATCATCCTAGTCTTCCCCAGACTATCCTCTCAGCCTCTCAGACTGAACTTCCTAGTCTCTCAGACTAAAATCTCCCAATCTCTCAGATTGCTTCTCCTAGTCCCACTAGACTACTCCCTCAGCCTCTCAGACTGGGCCTCCTAGTCCCACTAGACTACTCCCTCAGCCTCTCAGACCGGGCCTCCTAGTCCCACTAGACTACTCCCTCAGCCTCTCAGACTGGACCTCCTAGTCCCACCAGACTACTCCCTCAGCCTCTCAGACTGGGCCTCCTAGTCCCACTAGACTACTCCCTCAGCCTCTCAGACTGAATTATAAATTTAAATTTGGGAATGTGTATTTGTGCCTTTTTGTTTGTAAAAAGGTCTGTTCCCTGGATCTGGACGTATAGTGTATGCAATGTAAAAGTGTTAGAAAACATTTTCGTGAGAGCCCTGATGATCATAGTCTAGACTCGAGAAAGAATCCTAGTTCGCTATGATCGAGGCTCTGATACCAAGCTGTCACACCCTGACTTTTGCGGAAGCGTGGTTATTTGGTGTGACTTCTTAATACCATAGCAACAATCATAACAATGCTATATGATAAAAATACAAGACGTTCATCCATTCATTAGGTTTTAAAATACTACAACGTCAGTGTTTGGAAAAGTCGATACTTAAAATAATTTTTACAAACCATACTTGTCTAAAACGCGTTCATAAGACACAACAAAAGATCTTTAATAAAACGAGGTTTAAGGCATGCAACCTGTCCAGGTAAGGGTTACACCTCCTAAACCTATTGCCCTGGATGACATCTTATTCAACGCAGCTTGACTTATGCATACTTTGCCAGATCCGCTAATTCCCTGAAATACATGTAGTTTGAAAAATCAACATAAAGTTGAGCGATTTCATGTGTTTAGTATGTGCGCGCGAATAAACCTTTATAATCATTGTAAGTATGAATGTTTTGTAAACTCTGGTATGAAATCAAATAAGGAAACATATCAGTTAATGTGTAACCACATGGTCCAACCTGCGGGCGCATGGGAGGGGATAGGACAAGGTCACCACATGGTCCAACCTGAGGGCGCATGGGTGGTGTTACGACAAGGTCACCACATGGTCCAACCTTAGGGCGCATGGGTGGTGTTACGACAAGGTCACCACATGGTCCAACCTTAGGGCGCATGGGTGGGGTTTGTAATGCTCAAATAGGCTTATCGCTTGTATCCCTCGATCGTACTACGAGGACTAATGTTCTTAAGATTTCACCTACCCAATCACATAACCTAACAGATACTTCCTTAGCTGACCATACCATTCGTAATTTTCCGTAGCAGTATGTAACATGTATTTCACCCCCGAAGTATAAAACTGAAAACAGTTAAGAAAAAAGGGGGACATGAACTCACTGTATTGCATCTTCGGTACTTGTAACTCGTAACCCAAATCTCCTCAGCAAACACGACTACCAACAATGGTCTAACGTCTATTAGACGGACAGGTCGTGCCTTGTCTTAGTATTTATGTTTCTGAGTTACGTTCCTGGTATTATTTCAAGTTATAATGGTTATGTTTGGTTTTGGAATAATTGTTTATACGATATTTATGTATTAAGACTTCTCAGGTATTCGTATTCGTCTCTCCTTCCCAAGGATGGGAGTATCTCGTACTTGTGTATTCGTATTTCTTGTATTGGTATATCTTGCCATGTATCGGCGTTGTATTCCGACGTGTTATAAAAATACGTCAATATATTCCCCAATAAATATATTTCCAAGTAATATTATTTTTACTCCAAAAATAATATATCTCTAGTTCGTAAAATAATCACGTAAGCACACAAGCGTCTTATTACGAAATATATATTCTCAAGATATATATTTAACAAGTTTTATTTGTGAAAATCCACCTCCGACACTTGGTTATTTCGTAATAAAATCATTCAATCAGTTCTCAATTAACCAACCTGTCCTTCAGACATGCAAAACACTACTTATATCGTTTCAGTTTTAATATACAAAACTGGGCCGTTTTCGAGTATTTTAATAAAATAATTATCTTATTCCAAAAATTCCCATTTTTTTTTATTGAATGTCTTACACGAACCAAAAATTATTGTGTAAAAATATCGGGGTCCAAATCATCACCAATATTTTATAGAAAATCATTTTCCGCACCGAAATCAGATTTATCTTTTTCTGACCACAGTCGACGGAATAATTTATTTAAAATTTATCGTATGTCCGATTTACGAAATTCCAGCGGGATAATTAGAAATACATCGGTGGTCATCTACAGTAAAAATTTCATGATTTAACTCTACACGGAATTCGAGTTATGACTAAAAATGTAACACCCATTTTCTGCCGTAATAATTCAGCTTTAGTTGCTGTTAGAAAACGACACTTTAAAAATAGTAAACGAAGTCCAAAAATTATGATTCCGGTGCCATTAGAACCGTATTTCATAGTACATAAACCTAGGCTTCAGAAAATACATTTTTCGTTAAGTTATTACCTGTTTACAGCCTGTTAAAGTCGGCTGGAAACGTAAATCAGCAAGCTGTTTTTAGCTCATATGTTACTAAAACGCACACGTATGATCGTCACACCTTCTAATACGATTAACATCGGACCACACGTCATTTACAGCAGGTTTTGCTTTATTTATTTCAGATTTAACATGTATTCATCATCTTTTAACACTACCTCATCTCTTTATCCAACTTATTCATCATTCTTTCAAGACTTTATGTTTTGATCTTGTGTTCTCGATTTTTATCCGTTAAACCTCTTATTAACCTCTTTAAATAAGAACAATAGAGTGTTTAGAAGCACTTACAACTAGCACAAGGCTAGGGAAGATCAAAGGCATAAAAGTGGTGGATAAAAGAAAACGAGAGAGGTCCTTGAGCTTCCGAGTGCACCAAGCTTCGTTGTTCACCTTCTTACACCTATGAGTGTATGAAAAAATAGTTGAACAAAGATTGAAGGTGGGTGTATAGTGGTGAGGTGGGTTCGGCCATAGCTAGTGAAGAAGGAAGGGAAGTGGTTGTTTGTTGAGTGGTATGATGAGAGAGGATGGTAATCCTATAGGTTTATTTATAAACCACTTTCTCTAATAACCAACATACAAAGTGTCCCCTAATGGCCAACAATCAACAATTTAAATATTCAAAAGGAGTGTGAGGGGTGTCCCATACTTGTAACCGTCGAAGGTGGGGGGTGGGGTATGGGGTTGGGTAGTAATGTGAGGGTAACTAATTTAGTTAGGATCTAATGGGTTTAGTTAGGAATTAAAATTAGTTACTAGTGTGTTATGGAATATAACGGGTGTTAGGGTGTTTCAGGGACCCTAACTAGCTCAGAAAAGGAAAAATAATGTCATTGACATTATTTTTATGTTCCGGGTAAAGTCTGGTTGTTCGGTTGGATATTGATCCGTTAAAGTGCTAAATAAGCATTTAAAGTATCGTTAATATTTGTTTTAGTGACGCATTGAATTCCTGACACTTTGGAAAGTGTCTAGTATTATTTTCCCATATTTTTGCACTTTACTAGTTAATTTAAATGCTGAATTTTTATTTAAAGTGCAGAATTTTGTACTTAAAGTACGTTTTAGGCACATCCGGTCACTATAACTATCACCTAGTGACGCAGTTTAACAATCCCCACCTCCCTACACTCCCTACTAGTGTAGTAATCTATTCCCGGCTCATACTGGCCTCAGAGACAGTGCCTGTCTGATGCTGGCTATGTCAGCAAGTTTACTGGGTTATCCGTTCATTGTGCTACTGTGCTTTTGTGCATCAAGTTTGTCACTATAGTTCTGTGTAAATAATGGAGTGACGGCAATAAAGTATGATGCATGTACGTGTATGTATCAGAATTCAAGTAGCAGTTTAATCACAACTGTAAGCAAGCACAGTAATTAAGTATTAATTAAATATTAATTAAATTTGTACGAATACCCGGTTTGGTAAGGGTTGTCACAATTACCACCTCAACGACAAGTCGAATTCCACATTGACTTGGTTCCAGGCGCCGCGCCTATAGTCAAGTCACCTTATCGACTTGCGCCTTCAGAGATGCAAGAGTTATCAACGCAGCTTCAGGAGTTACTAGATAAGGGATTCATAAGGTCGAGCTTCTCGCCTTGGGGAGCTCCAGTGCTGTTCGTCAAGAAGAAGGATGGTAGTTTCCGTATGTGCATCGACTACCGGGAGTTGAATAAGTTAACCATCAAGAATCGGTAAACCTTGCCGAGGATTGATGATTTATTTGACCAACTTCAGGGATAAAGCTACTATTCTAAGATTGATCTTCGATCAGGTTATCACCAGCTGCGGATTCAAGAAGAAAGTATACCAAAGACTGCCTTCAGAACTTGCTATGGACATTACGAGTTTCTAGTGATGCCATTTGGATTGACTAATGCGCCGACAGTATTTATGGATTTGATGAATCGGGTTTGCAAGCCATATCTCGATAAATTCGTGATCATATATATCGATGATATTTTAATCTATTCGCGGACAAAGGAAGACCATGAGCAACACCTCAGAGCCATCCTAGAGCTGCTAAAGAAGGAGAAGCTCTACGCTAAGTTCTCGAAGTGCGAGTTTTGGATACGCGAAGTGCAGTTCCTTGGTCACGTGGTAAATGAAAATGGTATTAATGTGGATCCCACAAAGATCGAAGCAATTAAGAATTGGGAAAATCCGAAGACGCTGACCGAGATCCGACAGTTTTTGGGTTTAGCAGGGTATTACCGCAGATTCATAGAGGATTTCTCCAAGATAGCTCAACCGTTGACCACCCTTACTCAAAAGGATAAGAAGTATGAATGGGGAGACAGACAAGAAGAAGCTTTTCAGCTGCTCAAGAATAAGCTATGCGATGCACCTATATTATCCCTGCCCGAAGGCACCGACGACTTCATGGTATATTGTGACGCCTCACGTCAGGGTTTGGGTTGTGTGCTAATGCAACGCCAGAAGGTTATCGCTTGTGCTTCACGCCAACTGAAGGTCCATGAGAAGAACTATACCACACATGATTTGGAGTTAGGCGCAGTGGTATTTGCTTTGAAGATTTGGCGACATTAGCTGAATGGTACTCGATGTACTATTTTTATGGATCACAAGAGCCTTCAGCATATATTCGACCAGAAAGAGCTTAATATGAGACAGCGGCGATGGGTTGAGTTGTTAAATGATTATGACTGTGAAATCAAGTATCATCCCACAAAGGCGAATGTGGTGGCAGATGCCTTAAGCCGAAAGGAAAGGATCAAGCCCAGAAGGGTTAGAGCCTTAGAGATGATTATTCAGACGAACCTTACTTCTCGTATTCGTGCTACACAAAGAGAAGCTCTTAAGAAAGAAAACCTTAAGGCGGAATATCTCCGAGGAAAGGAGAAGAAGTTAGAACCTAACGGGGAAGGAAGCTTGTATTTCATGGGACGCATTTGGGTTCCGCTTTATGGTTGTATTAGAGAAGTTATTTTCGATGAAGCTCATAAATCGAGGTACTCGATCCATCCAGGATCGGACAAGATGTACCAAGATCTGAAGGATTACTATTGGTGGCCAAGACTTAAGAGTGATGTTGCGATCTACGTTGGAAAGTGCTTAACTTGTGCCAAGGTAAAGGCCGAGTATCAGAAACCCTCAGGTCTTCTACAACAGCCAGAAATACCCATGGGAAATGGGAACAGATTTCGATGGACTTCATCACGAAGTTATCCAGGACTCCCAGAGGTCATGATACGATTTGGGTAATAGTCGACCGATTGACAAAGTCTGCGCACTTCTTGCCGATTAGAGAAAAGGATAACACTTTAAAGTTAGCTGAGCTTTACCTACGGGAGATAGTAGCACGTCATGGATTGCCTATCTTGATTATATCGGACAGAGATGGACGTTTTGTGTCAAGGATTTGGCAATCCTTTCAAGAAGCTTTTGGTTCTCAGTTGAATCTGAGTACAGCTTTTCACCCGCAGACGGACGGACAGAGCGAGAGAACCATTCAGACGTTGGAAGATATGTTGCATGCTTGTGTAATGGACTTGGGTGGCAGTTGGGATACTCATCTGCCTCTGGTTGAGTTCTCCTATAACAACAGCTACCATACAAGCATCCAAGCTGCACCATTCGAGGCTCTCTACGGACGTAAATACCGCTCACCGTTATGCTGGGCAGATGCAGGTTACAGACAGATGGTTGGTCCCGAACTGGTCCAGGAAACAACCGATAAGATGAATGTTATCTGATTATTGTCATATACAAACTGTGCTAACAATATTTTATGACTTAATGACTGTGCTGATCTATATTAATGACATGAATGTTATCTGATTATTGTCATATACAAACATGTGCATCACATATTGCATAATGTCATATCATTATTGCATGCAATACCTTATTGATTCAAATGATGCATGAAACAAAGTTAGCACAGTTATCCGACAAATCAGAAAAATGCTGACGGACTTCAGTACTTAGACAGACATGGTATTGAGACACAGAATGTGCCAGAAACCAAGAGTTACACTAGTATAGTGTGTAGGAAAGTAAGGATCATAAAACTGCCTTCCTAGTGATAGTTTAAGTGCCGAAAAATGCATAAAACTCACATAAACTGCAGAATTCTGCAGAATTCAGCAGAAATCAGCTTTTAGACAACTTAATATTATGCAGAGGTATGGTTAAATGGTCCAGAATGCTTTCCTAAGTGTCGGGAATCAAAACTGTCACAAAAGGTAACATAAAGCACACAAAACTGCATAGTTTAGCACCTTAACGAACCGGTAACCAACCGAACAACCGGACACGACCCGAAACACGAAATTTTCACTAGAAGCATTGTTTTATCATTTCCGAGCTAGTTATGGTCCCCGAATATCATAACACACTATATAACATCATAACAACTAAACACCCTAACTAAATCCTTAGAATCTAACTAACTAACTTAACTATCCATTTTAAACTAACCAACCCCCCCCCCCCCTCATGAACACGGTTACAATGGGTGTGGCCCACCCATATTCTTTGTTAATTGTTTATTAGATGTGCTAGATCTTTATGAAACATAATAACCATTGTGTAGGACCGTTATTGACAGTCGTGTGAGTCAATCAGAGCTAGATACTACCGAAAATGCAGCGGAAATACAAAATCGACATGAATCAAAGCAGAAATGGAGTAGAAACAGAAGTAGATCACTTTAAAACAGTTTTCTCATTAATCTTTCACAAAATACACGAGCAGCAGTTCGGCTACACTGGAGACATGAACATACAAAATGAGAAAACAACTATACTATATATAGGGGATGGGATTTCGCCTATATGACCATGTGTCATATGAGCGAAATCAGAACATTACAAATCCAATTTTACACATTAACCCCCTATACATTACATAATTAACATATCTAGACCCTATACATGAATAACTAAGACTAAGACGTAGGCTTTAGACATTCGTGCACCAACAAACTCCCCCTTGGATACAGCCGGAGTCTTCAGTCTTGTCTTTGGGTCTTCAGAGTGACTTGAAAGTTTCTTCACGCGGCTTAGACTTTTTCAGTAAAGCTTTTCTGATCTTCTCATTCTCGATTGCAATCTTCAATCTTTCTGCTTCCTGTTCTCTCATAAACTTGCCTCGCATCATACGATCTCGTTCTTCACGTTCTTTCTTTTCCTTTGCAACCTTCAACTTTACTTTTTCTTCAAGCTTCCACCACTTTGAGTTCCATTTGTTATCAGCATTAATACCCTTTTGAGTGACATATGAGCGAAATCAGATCATGATTTTCAAAAATTTAACATTTTAACACTTTTCTGATTAAACACCAACACACCCAGTCAACCAAGTCCAAGTTAATGACCTTGGTTGAACGAATTATGAAGTACGCAGATATTTCATTCTGAAAATAGTTCAAATGAATGAACTTTTGAACATTTTGAACTTTCATACACTTTTCAATTGTCAAACACTGTACCAATCATTGTTTAGCATCTTCAACTTACCCAGCCCTCATCAAACACTGACATGATCTGTACTAAGCTTTGATCGTCCGATTCCCAATGTCAGTTGTCGAAAATAAATTAAGAAACTAAAATCTTTTTGGATTTTTAACTGGATAAACTGAAAACTGTACACACAATCTTTTTTGTGAGCGTGTTAGGGGATCATATCAGCTGCCGACGAGATACAAGTACCGTTAAGCTTGATTACATTTTCAATATTAAACATTTTGCATTGATTGTCGATATACTGATCCATTTTAAATTTTCACACATTTCTCAATCTGTTCAGGATACTGAATTAATGTTTTAAGACTTAAACTTTTATATGTGTCCCACCTCAGAATATACTCCCGTATCCAGATCCCAATATTCAGTCTTACAGGTGAGTATACCACAGATGATATCTGTAAGCGGAATAAATTATGAAACCGTGATAGCTCAGGTCAGAACTTCCGTTCAGCAGAGAGCCTGGTTTGACTTTGAGGTGTGTCCCCTTTAGAGGATCTTTTTTTACAACAGCATTGATAATCAATTTTATTGTCTCATCAATATGTGCTGAGGGTGATGCTATGTTTCAAGCATTGCGGAAAGTATTATTCGAGGACTAGGTCAGAACTTCCATTCAGCAGAAGTCCCGGAATAATATAGATATCACTGAGTATAAAGACCTAGTATCTCAGAAAGAGGGACCTTTCAAACAAGATTTCGGGGGTTACCCATATATCCGAGAGATGTTCCCCACACAAAAGCAAGTAAAATTTATGTTTATATCCCGAACAAATTTACTGAATGTGTAAAAACCTATCGGCAAATCATCTACAAGACTGCTTAACATATTTATCATTACATTTCTTTAGCGTATTGCACCTGTCTAGCTGATGTACTATCATTTCCCCTTTTTACAAAAACTCATTTTTACTTTTTCAAATGTTTTTGGTTTTTCTAATTTTATCATGTTTTTGTATTTATCTGCAACCTTTCTTCCCCTAAAAAGAAAAACATATTTTTGTGTTTTTGTTTTTATCGAAAAGCAGAAAACAAACTGTACAAACAAATTTGACAACACGACATGGTTCACGTCAGATTGCCGCCCAACTCGGCTTCACATTCAATTACCCTCCCAGATTTCAGATTTTTCATCCCGTTCAATTTCAAAAGATAATAAAATATCTTTTTGTCAAAAGGTTTAGTATAAAAATCCGCTTTCTGATCATCGGTGTGCAAATGTTCAATCCGAATTAACTTTTCTCGTGACAATCACGGATAAAATGGTGACGGATCTCAATATGTTTCGTTTTTTAATGGTGAACCGAATTTTTAGTGATGTTAATAGCTGCTTCATTGTCCACATAGATTGGAGTGTCTAAGAACTGCAACCCGTAGTCGCGCATCTGCTGTTGGATCCAAAGGATCTGCGAGCAACAGCTGGAGGCTGAAACGTATTCAACCTCGCATGTAGAGAGCGCTACTGCGGTTTGTTTCTTACACTGCCAGGTAACGAGTCGAGTTCCGAAGAACTGACACCCAGCAGTGGTGGACTTTGCGTTTTGCTTGCAGCTTCCAAAGTCAGAATCAGCGAAACCAGATAAAGTAAAGTCACCTGATCGAGGATACCACAAGCCGATGCTTGGGCAGCCTTTCAAATACCGTAAGATACGTTTCACAATGGTCAGGTGTGACTGCTTTGGATTCGACTGATATCTTGCACAAAGGCACGTCGGGTACATGATGTCTGGACGGGAAGCCGTGAGATACATCAGATATCCAATGATTGATCGGTACAGTGTCTCTTCCATTTTCACTCCATTTTCATCTGGACAAATCCCGTGATTCTGTGCAAGGGGGGTTGACGCAGGACTGCAATCTGTCATGTCGAACTTGTCAAGCACGTCCTTCACATACTTCGTTTGGTGAATGAAGATTCCATCGGACATTTGCTCCACTTGCAGCCCGAGGAAGAACTTCATCTCCCCCATCGAACTCATTTCGAATTTCTTTTTCATCACCAACTCAAATTCTTTACACAAGTCGTCGTTGGTCGAACCGAAAATGATATCGTCAACGTAGATCTGCACAATTAGGAGATGGCCTGCAACTTACTTGGTGAACAATGTGCTATCCACTGTCCCTCTAATGAACCTGTTGTCCAAAAAATGTTGGGAAAGCGTCTCATACCAGGCTCTTGGGGCCTGGTGTAAACCGTAGAGCGCCTTATCCAGCAGATATACCTTGTTCTTGTGTTGTGGGTCAGTGAACCCCGGTGGTTGTCCCACATACACCTCTTCTTTAATCTTTCCGTACAAGAAGGCAGATTTAACATCCAGCTGGTACACTTTGAAATCTTTCCATGACGCAAACGCCAGGAAGATCCGAATAGCTTCAAGTCGAGCAATAGGTGCGTAAACCTCGTCATAATCGATTCCTTCTTGCTGACTAAAGCCTTGTACCACTAATCGCGCTTTGTTCCGGACCATGACACCTCTATCGTCTCTCTTACATTTGAAAACCCACTTTGTTTTAATCAACTTTTGATTCTCAGGGAGGTCTACTAGTCTCCACACTCCCAACTTCTCGAATTGTTGCAGCTCCTCCTGCATTGCATTCACCCAGCTATCTTCAGTCAACGCTTCTTTATACGTTCTGGGCTCGATCTGCGAAATAAAACATTTCAGTGAGAATTCCTCTTGTAAAGGAGCAACAGATGTATAAAAACATGTAAGTGCACGATTTAGTTGATCTCTTGTTTTGACACCACTTTGAAGATCTCCTATAATCTGATCTGAAGGATGGTAAGATAATGTTCGTGGCATGATGGTGTCAGGCACAACAACTTCCGATTGCTGAATCGAGATATCTAGATCATCGGTGTGATCCTCAGCTTCAGTTGATGCAACATTTGGATCCTCATCAAATATCGGACCGTTCTCCGAATCTGAGTCATCGGACTGATCAAATGATGGAGCTGGTTCTACTGGGTCGTCATGAGTTGTTCCACTCGGACCTGCCTCGTGATCGTTTGCACCAGTTGTAGGAGCATTTGTATCCTCTTTTGGTTGAGAAACCACCAACGGTCTAGGCACCTGATCTTGAAAAGATGATTGCTGTTGTTGGTACAAGTAAATAAGTTCCTCTTCACTCGGCTCTGTAGGTAGTTGGAACGACTCCCAGAGTTTATCGTAATCGAACAACAATCTGTTTCCGGGAAGTTGAGGTGACGCCGTGTGTTTCTGACAATCCACATGATGAACTTCAATTACCTTCTTCAAGCATGGAATGAACACTCTTTTTAAGGGACTCGCGTATCCCACAAAGAAACCTTCATTGCTTTTTGCACCGAATTTGCCATCAAGATCAATGAAAGTACATGGTGATCCGAACGGCTCAAGAAACTTTAGATTTGGCTTGTATCTATGAAGAAGTTCAAAGCAAGTCTTTTTGTATTTCTTCACAGTAAGCACTCTATTCAAGGTATAGAATGACGTTGCCACAGCTTCACTCCAGAAATAGATCGGTAGTTTTGAATCGGCCAACATGGTTCGAGCAGTTTCAATTAGAGAACGGTTCTTTCTCTCAGCTACACCATTCTGCTGTGGAGTATATGGTGCACTGAATTCATGAAGAATTCCCTTCTCGTTACAGAAATCGAACATGCGGTTATTCTTGAACTCCGTCCCATTATCACTTCGGATTCTTCGGATTGGTACCTTGTACAATGTCTCCATCTTTTTGAACAGAATCATCAGCGACTCAAACGTCTGATCCTTTCTTTCCATGCACACCACCCACGAAAACCTCGTATAATCATCAGTGACTACCAAGCAATACAAATCACCACTGATACTTTTTACATTGACCGGCCCGAAGAGATCCATGTGGAGTCTCTCAAGCGGTACTCTGATTGAATTCAGCAACTTTTGTGGGTGTGACTTCCTGATCTGCTTTCCTTTCTTGCAAGCTACACAGTCATCATTCAAATGAAAGTTTCTCAAATTTACACCTTCAACTAAATCATTTGATACAAG
Source organism: Helianthus tuberosus (assembly GCA_030545235.1). Classification (NCBI taxonomy): domain Eukaryota; kingdom Viridiplantae; phylum Streptophyta; class Magnoliopsida; order Asterales; family Asteraceae; genus Helianthus; species Helianthus tuberosus. The sequence goes on from CM060443.1 coordinate 105,955,521, forward strand.
AAAATTCATTTTTCTAATATGAATGTGGCCCATCTTTCGATGCCACATTATCGAATCCTTTTCAGTAGCTTTGGTTTTTGACACAAAACATTGTTTTTGATAATCTGTTGTTGTTGCGACACTCATATCAAGAATGTACAAATCATTTACTCATGGAGCTCGCAACAACACCATCTCTTCCGGAATTTTGAAACCAGGTTTTAAGACAAGACATTCATTTTTAGTGAAATGTACAGTAAAAGAATTATCACAAATTTGTGAAATACTGAGTAAATTGTTTTCCAATTCAATTATGTAGTTAACTTTCTCGAACGAAATTACTCCATTTGTTAATGTTCCTTGACCGACAATCCTTCCTCCTTGGTTTCCTGCAAAACCCACGTAACCTCTGTTGATTGATTTAACGTCGTAAAGCAATGCTAGCATCCCCGTCATATTTCTTGAGGCCCCCCTGTCCATTATCCATTTTGAAATTATAGACTTGGGCAGCCCCTGCAAACATTTGAGCAACTCATTCAAACAATGATGCCCATGGCTTCTTAACTGTTGAGACACTTCCAAACACTATATCACATTTCTCATCAATCTTTGGAAAGTTAAACGTGACATTCGGAACATCAGTTTTTACTTTTGGTTTTACTTCATTTGTGATCGGGGGAAACTCTACAAGAAACTTATCAAGCTCAAATTCAAATTCATGATTATCATTAGCAACCACTTTTGATTCATAAAATTCCTTTACCCCTTTGACTTTTCTGTCTACCATTTTTCCAAAAATATTTAAAACATTGGGATTAAAGACTTTTGATTCAAACTTTAACTCATTCTCCATTTTCTTCACCTCAACTGATTGTTTTGGTTTAACCACCCATGATTGAGTTTCAAAAATTTTTGTTTTCGGATAAATCTTTGAAGTCTTTTGTGACTTTGAAGATTCGCCAATCTCGAATGTCGATTTCGGATTATCTTCCGACTTCAATGATTCACCCCTCTTCAAGATGCGGATTGGTGAAACCATTGGTTTTTTACCCTTTTTGTCAACTGGTGAGTTAGGTCGAGGTTTTTGAACAACAGGTTTTACGACAGGTTTTTCAAAAAATTTCTTGCATTGTTTTGCCATATGTCCAATCTCATTGCAGCGATAGCAAATTCTTTTGTCATACTCGACAAAAGTTGATTTGAACGACTCTTCTTTCAGTTTCTTCGCTGCATTGAAATCGTCAATGGCCTTTTGACTAAAAATGTACTCTTTTTCATCATCCACACTTGGTCCAACAACAAATATATCATTCATTTTATCCTTTGACTTGACAACCTTCTTATCCATCTTTTTCTCAAAACCAATTCCTTTGTTTTTAAAGTTGTTACCATTTTTCTTGTTACCATTCCCTTCCCACTCCTTTTTCCCAGAGTTGTTGAAACGTGTTGTAACAAATGACTTTTTAGGTTTCGAAAAGAATTCTTTGTTGTTTACCACATCAATGTCAATTTCAACCAATTTGTAAACTTTCTCGACATTTTCAATCTTAACATTCTGAAGCGGATACTCGAAATCAGAATAAAGCTTGTCCGTTCCAATCATAGTGTAAACCACCATAATCGGATCATCATTCGTACTCTTATCTGATTTCGGTATAAAACGATCTAAAAAATTATCCTCGTCTTCAGAATCAGTAACAGACTTCTCAGAATGAGATTTCATAACTTCAACCTCAGAGTTATCACTCTCTTCATCTAACACCTGATCGACGACAGTCTTGATGACCTGTGACTCGTTGTCCGTGTCGGATGCAGAGAATGTAACATCAATGCTCTCTGGCAATTCATCCTCAATTGTTTTCAACTTGAGATTTAATGCAGATTCCACCCCATCTGGATATTTTTGAGTATAATGATTCCACATTGGGGGTGGAAAACTTTTAAAGACCGGTGCAGCATTGAGCTGTTGTGGAACAATTTGTTCAAGAACATAGGACGATGCAACATAGCTCATTAATTTCTTATCGATTCGCTCATTTTCAATTTTAGTCAATTCCAATTCTTTCTTTAATGATGCGATTGTATCAATATGAAAATTGACTTCGACTTGTTTATCAAAAAGTGTTGCTTTTGCTAGTTTTGTGGCTTTATTATTTTCGACACTTTCCTTTTTAATCATTTTAACTGATCTGGCTAATGTATCATATGCTTCTTTGACTTGTCCTAGATCAAATTTTAACATGTCAGCATGTTGTTTCAATTCCTGAAACTTAGTGTCTTTTTCAAGACACTCCATGCACGATTGTAAACACTTTTGGCATGGAGTTTCAGACATTAAATCCACTTTCTTAACAAATTCTGCTTCATTAGCAGTTTTCACTTCCTGTTTACCGACATCTTTGGACTCTGACTCATACACTTTCTTAGTTTTGGTCTCCTCAATTCCCGACTCCTTATCCGACTCCTTTTGAACTGACTCGGTACCGACAGACTCGGGTTTCACAAGTTCTGTGTCTACCTCTCTTAGTTTCGCCATGAGATCCTTGTCAGCAATTTCTTTCAAAATGTCTTCGATCATTTCCTTTGTCACATCGATCATTTCTTCAACAAATTCTTTCTTCTTCTCATATCTTGGACACAATCCAGTCGTCGGTTCTTCAAAGAAACCTGCAAAAGATTCAAAAATTTTGGGAGGCATGATAGATCTCAAAGAACTGGCTAATACCTCCTGCTCAGATTGAGAGTAATGAACTTCTGCATCTAACTCCTCAATGTCAACCACATTATCCACATAAACATCTTCAACAACCACTTCAGATTCAACAACACTTTCGATCACTTCAACTATCTCAGCCATCATAGCCTGTCCATCACTTCCAGGGATGTATTTATCCCAACTGAATCCCTCAGCAACTTTCTCGTCATCCTGATTCACTATGAGAGCTTTCTCTGGTTTGTTCTCGATTTGAGGTCTTTGAACTACAGGTTGCTGATTTGGTCGGTGATAGATTGCCTGCTTATAATAATCATTTGTGAACGGATTTTGATGATTATTTACTTCTCGGTTTGGACACTCTCTTTTGAAATTGCCTCTTTCTTTGCACTTGAAACAGGTTACCTTGGCCTTGTCAAATCCTAACTTTTGATCAGGTCCAGAAAGGCTGTTTCTGCCAGTGATCTCCATAAAGCGCTGTGCTCTCCTCACCAAACTAGCCATGCCCCATTTAATATCTATCAACTCAAGCTCCTCCGGATCAATCTGATCGTAATCTTCTTTGGTCATGTCCGGATTTCCGATCTTACCCGCTACCAAAGACTCATACGATTCTAACACAGAAGCCAACAATGCAATGTGTTGTTTCGCAGCTGATTCAGTGAATTCATTCCCATTCTTGATATTAACTGCGATGTTGCATTGGATCCCAGAAACATATGCCTGATTGTTTGAACTGGACGAACTTTGAGGTGATGGCTGCTCAGTAGCTTTAAAGTTTGGATCAAAACTCGAAAATGGTGACGGCTTGTTTGTTTGTGGAGTATTTGACGAAGCACTTGAACTTGTGTCAGCACTGAAACCAGTTTGTATCTTTGGGCTCTGATTTGTTGTAACTGGAGTACTGCCTCTGTAGTACAAAGATACATCTTGTTGAACATTCATTGAGTTCATCTTTCTAATTTTTAGCAATTCCAACTCTTGAGCTTCAATCTTTTCTATGAATCCACTAAGATTCAGATTCGCAAAATCTGAATTATTTTTCAACATCATCAGATAAGTGCCCCACTCTTCATAAGGTAATGCATCGGACAACTTATCAATCAATTCTTCATTGTTCTTTACAATTTCTAATCTCTTCATCTCAAGTACTAAATGGCAATATCTATCGATCAGTTGTTTTGTTGTTTCACCCTTCATGCCGGTAAATATATCAAACTCCTTCTTTAATAAAGCCTTCTTATTCTTGATCATTGACACACTACCTTGAAACTTCACTTTCAATGCATTCCACATAGATTGAGCGTTGTCTTCATGCTGTAATAACACTAAAATCTCCTCTTTGATAGCCTGCTGAAGGATACTAATCATCTTTTTCTCGGCTTTGAAATCAATCTGCTCTGACTCTGTCAAACTTCCAATACCCTTTGCCTGACCTCTCCCATCAACCGGTGGAACATACTTTGCTTCTATCTTCATCCAACATTCAAAGTGGTTAGCCTGAACCCAGTTCTTAAATCTGCTTGACCATCCTGCATATTCATCTATGTTCATCAACTTGGGAGGCTTTTGCATTGTTCCCAATTCGTTCTCCATGTTGACGTTTTGCATAAGACTACCCGAGGTTTGTCCTGCTGCCATACCACTGCCGGCGAAGAAGTTGTAGAAATCTTGGTTTTCCATTTTTTAGTAACAAATTTCGAAAAATGTTTAACTTTTTCACAAACAGGGTGTTTTTACCGAAAAACGTTTCACACAGACTGAGTTTCCAACACTTGATCACATACGAAATGGACTAAACGCTCAAAAAATGATTTTTACACTAAAACAGGCCTTATAAGCGAAATCAAACACTAAGTGTAACAATGAGCGAAATCATCTAATGCTCACAAAAGCGAAATCTGATAAAGACCTTATGAGCGAAATCAGGTTATGACCTTATAAGCGAAACCTCAAGAGCGAAACCACAAAAATGACACTATGAGCGAAATCAGGTTATGACCTTATAAGCGAAACCTCAAGAGCGAAACCACAAAAATGACACTATGAGCGAAACCACACGAGCGAAACCCCTGATTTCGCTTATACCGTATCAGCGAAATCACTCAAGTACACAAGAGCGAAACCTATTCACGAGCCATTTTAGGTCACTTTTAAGCTGATTTTAGGTCTGAATTTCTCAAGGGTTTGTTATTAGACAATTTTACACTATGTGTTCAAATTTCAGTCCATTTTGTCTGTCTGAAAGTCCAGAAACTCAAAATGTGCTAGAAAAAGGCTTTGATTCGGGTAAACTTGCTCACAACTGGCTCTGATACCAATTGTAGGACAGTTATTGACAGTCATGTGAGTCAATCAGAGCTAGATACTACCGAAAATGCAGCGGAAATACAAAATCGGCATGAATCAAAGCAGAAATGGAGTAGAAACAGAAGTAGATCACTTTAAAACAGTTTTCTCATTAATCTTTCACAAAATACACGAGCAGCAGTTCGGCTACACGGGAGACATGAACATACAAAATGAGAAAACAACTATACTATATATAGGGGATGGGATTTCGCTTATATGACCATGTGTCGTATGAGCGAAATCAGATTGTTGTGATTTCGCTTATATGACCATGTGTCATATGAGCGAAATCAGAACATTACAAATCCAATTTTACACATTAACCCCCTATACATTACATAATTAACATATCTAGACCCTATACATGAATAACTAAGACTAAGACGTAGGCTTTAGACATTCGTGCACCAACACATTGGACTACATGTTGTTGGAAGATTTTATAAGTGATCACAAGAACATAACATCTCATTCTCATCACAACACTTCACCTCAAAACTCTTCTCCTCTCCTCCCTCTACCTCCGGCCAAGAACAAGGCCACACCACCACCATCTTCACTTCATCTTTCATCCATTCTCAACTCATACAAAGGTGCTAGGAGCTTGTTTAAGGAGCTTGGTGCCTTTGGCGATTGAAGAACCTCTTTCAAGTGCTATTAACCATCTAATTCATCATCATCTTCATCTTGTGTTCATCCCTAGCCTTGTGCTAGTAGTAAGACCTTCTTAATCTCATTTTACATCTTGTTAAGTTGGTTAAAAGCATATATAATTAACTAATCATGAAGAACACTAATGATAAAAAACATAATCTTTAACATAAGACTAAAAATCATGATAATCTATGTTGTTTAAGTGTTTATATGCTTCTTGTTTGTTGATTGATTGTGTTTATGATGTTAAACATCATATGAACCTTGCTAGATTGTGATTAAAGACATGATCTAGCAAGTTGAGTGGATGATTATGTTATAAATCAAGATGATCATCCTTATGTGAAACATGAACTTGAAGGGTTAAATGTTTTTCTTGAATAATGATGATCAAAGTGTAATGTAAGTCCTGTTAATATGTGATTTCAAAAATAATTTTCTCAAGAAACCAAGTTAAAATACAAGATTTACATAAACTTGGTTCTTAAAGAAACTAATCACATTTTTAGTGGTTAATCAAGTGTAGAAACATATTACTAACAAGAAAAATTCAAGAAGAAACATTTTTAGAAAAGCATTTTACAAGTTGTAAACATCTAAAATCATCAAGAATGATGTTTTTAAACAAATAACCACACTTTAAAGGGTAACTAAGCTTACTAAACATACTACCAAGTTACTACAAATTTTTATAAATTTTCAAGTTCATGAAGTTGTGTAAATAGCTTGATTTTGGCACTTGGTAAGTATTGTTTGATTTATTGTTGATTGTGATGATTTATAAAAGAAAATGATATGCTTTGAAAGCATGGAAACCTCCATTTTTAAGGAGAAACTATGGCAAAAAAAATTTAGAAGTTAAACACTTAGAAAAATATTTTTAAACAAGTATTTACAAGTATATTTTAACCATGATTATTCAAATAAAGTTGCCATAATTTTTGTTACAAAAATTACAAAATATTGGAGGTTGGTTTTTGATAATAAAAGTGACTAAATATGTATTTAGGAGAATATATATTTAGATGTCACCATGTGTGTGATTACTTGTATATTATGTGTATTAGTTATATTATTTTAGGACTTGAAATAATATAACTCACCAAAATACCAAGAAATTATAACACCAAATATTACCAAAATTCCAAGAAAATAAATATACAATTTATACCCAAAATATTGGAGAAACCGAACAAGGAATATAACTTACACAAAATATTCCGGAATTAAATTCATAAGTATATTTTGATAAACGGTATTTTGGAAACCAAGAGGACAAAAATATGATTTTGCAAGTGTTACAAAATATATCATATTTTTTACAATAAGAAAATATATTATTTTTGAGTAAAGAAAAAATATATATGATTTCTTGAATTATTAAAAGATATATTATTTTTGGAAGAAAATATATATTTACTCAAACAAATTAGAATATATTATTTTTGAATGAAAAATGGGTTTATAAAATATTTTCTAAGTTAAACCTGAAAATATATTACTTTAAGGTTTAAATGAAAATACAATTATTTTTGCCAAGGGAATAATTTTAGATAATTTTTCTATATACGTTTTCTTAAAATATATATATTTTAAGGATATATATTGGTTGAATTTTTTTAGAAATATTATTCCGGAAAATTCAAAACAAAAATTAAGTATAAGAATACTTAATAAATACAATAAAAATACGTATTCTCGTACGTATGATTATACATCGGAATACGCCACCAATACTTGGCAAAATATACAAGGTTAATAACACATGTATAAGCATACTCATCCTTGGGAAAAATATTCTTTGATGGATTACAAAACAAATAAGTTAAAATATATTATTTTAACAATTATTCCAAAATAATTAAGTAAATATAATTTAAGTTAAAATATTTATTATTTTAACAAGAGTTAATTGCCATTTTCGCCCCTGAGGTTTGGGCACATTTGCCATTTTCGTCCAAAATGACAGTTTGGTACCATTTTGCCTCCGAGGTTTGGGCACATTTGCCATTTTCGTCCAAAATGACGTTTAAAAACCATTTTGCCCCTCACGTTTGGCCATTTTTGCCATTTTCATCCAAATCTCTAACCTAGTTAAAAAGTTCTGTTAAATGAGAATTTTTTTAATTTAATTTTTTATATTTACTCTATAAAATACAATTGTTTAATTTAATTTTTTAAAAAGTTCTCTAACATAATTGTTTATTATATTTTATAGAGTAAATATAAAAAATTAAAGAGTTAATTCCCGTTTCGACGCGAACCGTTTCGACGCGAACCGTTTCGACGCGAACCGTTGTTTCGACCCGTACCGTTTCGACGCGAACCGTTTCGACGCGAACCGTTTCGACCCGTACCGTTTCGAGCCGAACCGTTTCGACCCGTACCGTTTCGACCCGTACCGTTTCGAACCCGTACCGTTTCGAGCCGAACCGTTTCGACGCGAACCGTTTCGACCCGTACCGTTTCGACCCGTACCGTTTCGCCCCGTACCGTTTCGAGCCGAACCGTTTCGACGCGAACCGTTTCGAGCCGAACCGTTTCGACCCGTACCGTTTCGAACCCGAACCGTTTCGACGCGAACCGTTTCGACCCGTACCGTTTCGACCCAAACGGTTCGCGTCGAAACGGTTCGCGTCGAAACGGTTCGCGTCGAAACGGTTCGCCTCGAAACGGTACGGATCGAAACAACGGTTCGCGTCGAAACGGTTCGCGTCGAAACGGTTAGCGTCGAAACGGTTCGCGTCGAAACGGTTCGCGTCGAAACGGTACGGGTCGAAACGGTACGGGTCGAAACGGTTCGCGTCGAAACGGTTCGGCTCGAAACGGTACGGATCGAAACAACGGTTCGCGTCGAAACGGTTCGCGTCGAAACGGTTAGCGTCGAAACGGTTCGCGTCGAAACGGTTCGCGTCGAAACGGTTCGGCTCGAAACGGTACGGGTTCGAAACGGTACGGGTCGAAACGGTACGGGTCGAAACGGTACGGGTCGAAACGGTTCGGCTCGAAACGGTACGGGTCGAAACGGTTCGCGTCGAAACGGTTCGCGTCGAAACGGTTCGCGTCGAAACGGTACGGGTCGAAACAACGGTTCGCGTCGAAACGGTTCGCGTCGAAACGGTAATTAACTCTTTAATTTTTTATATTTACTCTATAAAATATAATAAACAATTATGTTAGAGAACTTTTTAAAAAATTAAATTAAACAATTGTATTTTATAGAGTAAATATAAAAAATTAAATTAAAAAAATTCTCATTTAACAGAACTTTTTAACTAGGTTAGAGATTTGGATGAAAATGGCAAAAATGGCCAAACGTGAGGGGCAAAATGGTTTTTAAACGTCATTTTGGACAAAAATGGCAAATGTGCCCAAACCTCAGGGGCAAAATGGTACCAAACTGTCATTTTGGACGAAAATGGCAAATGTGCCCAAACCTCAGGGGCGAAAATGGCAATTAACTCTTTTAACAAATAATTATATACTTGGAATAATATTGATAACACAAAGAAACGTAACTCAAAGATACTAAATAAGACTAAGGTCAAGGCATGACCCACCCGTCTAATAAACCGTAGTACGTTTGTAGGTAGTCGTGCAATCTAGAAGAAGCTTTGGGTTATTTGATCGAAGAACGCAAGACAGTGAGTTCATGTCCCCCTTTTCTTTTAACTGTTTTTGGTTTTATAATTTCGGGGGTGAAATACATGTTACAAATGATACAATGATTACAAATGGTATGGTTAGCTAAGGAAAATACTGTTAGATCATGTGAATGGGTAGGCGTTAACTTGAGACAATTAATCCTTGTTAAGGACCGAGGGGCATGAGTGATAGATCTATTTGGGTGTTGCGAGCCCCATCCATGGGTCCGCGAGTTGACCGCATGTGGTGACTATGTCGTTCCAGCCGGGAGGCCGGTACGAAATACGCAAAGGATTGAGCCTTCCTACACCGTTGCACACATATTAATGACCTTGCGAATCATTAATTGATCTGTTCCTTGTTGCTTTCATACCGGGATTTACAAATACATACATACTATGGTTACAAAGATTATTACGAGCTCACATACAAAACACATGAACTCGCTCAACTTTTGTTGATGTTTTCAAACTACATATATTTCAGGAAACTAATTATGGATCTGGCGGGCGCTGAAGTTTTCAAGTTATGTCTTTAATAAAAGATGTCATCCAGTGTTGAAGGGTTTGAGTTATGTATTTTATCTTGGATAAGATACATGGCTCAAAGCCTAGTTTGTTAGTGTCTTTTGTGAAGTCCTATATGTAACTTAAAACTCTATTTGTGATGTATTCAAAACTTGAAGTCTGTGTTTGGATTTAAAACAATGTTGGTTGTAATGTTTTGAAACTTAATTATGGATGCACATCATGGTTTTTATCATATAGTTGTTTGTTATGGTTGAATGCAATGATATTAAGCAAGTCACACATAATCACGCTTCCACAAAAGTCAGGGTGTGACAGTTAGCCACTACAGCAGTAGATGCTAACCAAAACCAAATAGCCGAACTGCCACAGTTACCTTTATTCCCAGACCAACCAATGCTAGAACCCGACCAGGAAGACCCGTTCCCAATCCCAGATGTAGATCCTTATGTGATTCCTAGAATTTCCCCACCAAACCCCATAGCTCAGTATACTGACCTTAACCCTTTGGATACCTTTTGGAGTAGCGAATGGTGGACATAGAGTGTAATAAGAAACCCATATCCTGATGGACAACCCATCCCTCAACACCCTGATCATGTACCAGCACCCATGCCACCTATGAGCCAGGAAAATTTGGAAGAACTTCGCTCATTGGGTGACGAATTAATAGAGGAAGGAGATAGAATTCGGCTAATAGGAGAAAAACTTATGTGGAAGCATGTCAAACGTGATATACATGATTGGATACATGATACTTAGAAAATACCTAGATAAATGTGTAATTTTGTATTTTGAAATATATATATATATATATATATATATATATATATATATAGATACGGGGTGCATAGTACATTTGAATTCCAGTTGTAATTTGTAATAGATACATATATGTATATATAGAAAAGAGTAAAAGTCGCAATGATCGACGTTTTTGACTAAATTGTGTGTGATTGTGTATAAATATTTGTACCAACTTTATTCTGTGATAACTAATACTTGCTAAATATTCCCAATTCAGATGAACAACGAAGTAAATCAGGAAAACCAGAATAATGAGAATAACGAAAACCAAATAGATAACAGTGCCATCCAACATATAGTAGCACAAGGAATTATAGATGCTATGCCTTATATTATCAAGACTGTTAAGGAAGCAGAAAATAATAAATGTGAAAATGGAAGTAAACGTCAACACACTGAACTAAGTCACAGTTGAACGATAACAGACCCATTATCCAAGCTCCAATTCCTAAAAGAAGAAGAACCGCTTCTTACTGTTGTTCTTATAAAGAATTCTTGGCTTGCAAACCAATAGAATTCTCAGGCAATGAAGGAGCCATTGCAGCCTTACGTTGGATAGAAAAGACAGAAGCAGTCTTAAAAATAGGTAAACGTGCAGATGAAGATAAGATTATGTTTGCTTCTTATCCTTTCAAAAAATGCAGCCTTAGAATGGTGGAATACTATTCTCCAGTCTAGGGGAAGTGACAAAGTTTATAATATGGAATGGATCAACTTTAAGGAAATGGTTGAAAGAAAATTATGTCCTCCTAATGAGAAGGACAAATCGCTAATAAGTTCCTAAATCTCAAAATGACTGGAATAGACTGCAAAGGTTACACTACCATATTCTTTGAATATGCTAGGATAGTACCAACCTTAGCCTCACCTGAACCAGTATTAATCTCCCGTTATATTTAGGGATTAATTAGTGAGATTAGACACATAGTCAAGGCAGCTAGACCGTAAACCGTAGAAAAAGCAGTAGAACTAGCCAATACCCTGACTGATGAACTGGTACGTACACAAGAGGAAAACCAGAGAAAGAACCTAGCTCAAAAGCTTACCCAAGAATTTCACTACGGTAATTCCAACCGTGGGAAAGGTACATGTTCTTCCTCTGCACCCTACTGTAGGTATTGCAAAAGAAAGTATTCTGTAAGATGCTCCGTATACTTCAACTTTTGCAAAATATCTGGACACAAGGAAGAAGACTGTAGGAAGAAACCCAGTAATGGGATATACTTCAATTGTGGAGATAAGGGGCATATCAAACCAAACTGTCCAAAACTAGCTCTAGCCACAACCAACAAGACTAAGGCAACTGAAGCACCTAAGAAAAATGCCAGAGCGTTTGTTCTGACAGCTGAGGAAGCCAAGATGATTCCAGATATGATTGGCGATACGTTCTTAGTTAATAACATATTGGCCAAGGTATTGTTTGACTCTGGTGCAAACCAAAGTTTTATCAATATGTCACACCCCGATATTTCCACGTATTACCGGTGTGCCCGGTGGGGAGTATCATGACGCAGTTGATATTATTATAGTAAAAAATCACAGTTCAATGCACAGCGGAAGTCTAAAGTAAATATATTACAAACTGACTCAAAAGTAACATCAAATATTACAAACAGATTGTAAGATGGATCCATAGGCGGATCTTAAAACAGAAATATAAACACTGTTCAACAGACTTTAGACGTTTAGAACTTGCAAGATTCCTTATTAACGCCCTGAGCTCCCAGCCAATTACGTACAATACCTGTCACTTAATCTTTTTGGAAAATACGTCAGTTTACACTGGTAAATACAATTAACTGACTCTTTTGAAAACATTTATGAAAATTGATTTAAATGCATAAGGCACAAATATCCTTTTATAACTTGGGACACTTATATAAAAATAATCTTGTATACAGATTTATATGTTCGTTATACATTCAGGGCCCGATATAGAAACCGAGTCAAGATTAACAGACACACCACAAGTATAGGCCCATAAGAGAGTGAGATACCGTTTTTCCTACGCAACTGTCAGGTGTATGCCTACACCCCGTGCTTAAGATGTGGTCATTTCTTAATAAATGATGCCAAGGATATCCGGGACATGGTCATTAACCCCCAAAGGCTTTGTTTCAAACAAAACAGATTAAAACGGGTTACCTCAATAATTTAACCACTAATCGATTAAACATTCAATACCCGACCAAGCGGTATTATTATAATACCATATCCTAAGCCCGTATAGGAAAAATAAGTTAAAAGTATTTACCTGAGCTAAAATGTAATTTTATTCTCAGCCGTATATTCAAATCAGCAAGCACAAGTACCTCTACTGGGGCACTCAATCTGGAACGAAGGTTTTATTAACCTATTAGATTCCTAACGGGTCTTATTTAAGTTGTAACTTAGACCGGTTAGTTTTAAGGAAAGGTTTACGGTTCAAAACGCAAGATTAAACGAAGACCGGATTAGAATGTGATTTAGACCCGACAAGTATGGAGACTTGTATAATATGGGTAAACTAAACACATTCTAAATTTTTAAGTGAAAATGATAAGGTTTGACCCGTTTCGGTTAATTCATGTAAACTAGTTACATAAACCATACCGAACGCGTAATATGCATAACGGGTAACCAAATGAGTCATGAAGATGTTTCACAATTTAATATGCCTTAAATATGTTGTGATATCAGTAGGATACATTCCATTATGCCCAAAACGAATTTAAAATCAATTTAAGCCCCGTAGGGGTATTTTGGTCATTTTATAGTTTATAAAAGAGGTTAAATGTCAACCTGATGTTCTGGTCTAAAATAATCTATAGAAATATTTATTTTAATAAGTCATATCAGTAAGATATCATATACACGTGAAGTTTATCATTTATGGCCAAACTATGCACCGTAGGGGCATTTTGGTCATTTCACATATGTTAAAAGAGCCAATTTTGAAACTCTGAGTTTAAAACTTTTAATTACTATTTAAATATAAAAATTTATTCATAACATCAGTAGGTATCAAGCTTTAGGTGCCTAATATGGTTTTAAACCATACTATGCGCCTAAATCGCATAAAAGTCGGTATTTGACGATATTCGGTTTTTGACCAGCCTTTACAGTTTAAAATAACTTATTCAACATATAAAATTAGTAGAAAAAGGTTTGACATGTAAAGGATGTATAAAACTCATTTTATTAGCAAAAAGGGCGTTATTGTCAATTACCGAGCCTATGCGAGAACTCTATGTTATGATCATTTTAAAATTTAATTAAAAATTCCAAAAATCCCAAAATATTATATTACATCAGTAGGTAAAAGATTTGATGTCAAAATTTGAGTTTAAATAGGATTTGTATCAAATATGCCGTTAATTAATAAAAAGGTCTTCATTTACGATATTGAGCATAACTCTCATTTTAGACCATAAACTCATGTCAAACTTTTAGGACATACTTAAATATCAGTAATAAAGGTTTTTTTCCTCTCACATTTTCAAAAAATCTCGTTTTAATATTAAAAGGGCATTATGGTCAACATTTAAGAATTTAACGGAAACATGCAAATGAATCGGATTAATAAGGAACCATGTAGTATAACCTCAGAGGGTTTTACTAACATATAATATGGTCCTAAAGGAACCTTAAGGCATATCTAAAACAAGCTAAATTGGGTCAGAACTGAAATTCAAAGCAAAAAACTACTTTTGCGACCTTCGGTTCCGAACCAATCCTAAACTCAGAATTGTCGGGTTGAACATGCCTAGACATGTTCAATTAATATTTACCAAGTTATTAAAGTGACAAAACTGATTTTATTGCCTTTACATCATTAGTTATGAATTTTATCTAAAAACCTACTCGTTTGACTTTTATTTTAATTACTTTGACCCGACAATTAACTAACCGAACGTGGTAATTAGGAGGTGCCCTTTTTGAGGGTTTAATACCTACCTAATTACGATCACATAGCCATGTTCGTTGCGAACAATGGCTCGACCGTTTAAATGTCAAATCGTTTATCGCAAACGCTTGAATTTTCGGCTTTTAAGCCAAATAAAAATAACTAGCCATAAGAGGGCACTTACAAGGGGTCCAAGCAAGGATGATATTTATCTAGAATACTCAGGTATGAAGCATAAAGCTTCAACTTAGAGCAATTTAGATCAAGTGTGAGAAATGAGAGCAAAACTAGTGGGTATTTATAGGATTTCAATAACCGTTAGGATCGTTCCTCGATAATTGAGCTTCGATCTGGACCTTACACATAAGGCACATGGTTTTGGATGGAATACTAGGGTTGTCCAAAACCATCACACGGTATTGAGAAAAGTTACACTTAGGCCCCTGAAATTCAATGTGGGTGCAAAAATGAAGTTTCTGCCCAGATGAGGCCATGGCATCGCGACACGGAAAAACCCTATAGTGGTGGCCCAGCGCCACCACCTACCAGGGACCAAAAACTTTGCTAAAATGTCAGGTTTGGTCCCTGCAACACCTTTGAGCCATTTTCGATGCGTTTAAACCCCGTTAACCCCATTTCAAGGCTCTAAAATGAAGTTAAAGTATAGGGAACATGAAATATGCTCAAAAATATCTCAGATGTCGGTTCGTTTGGTCGTACGGTTGCGTAATTAGGTTAATTACGACGAAACACGAACGGACGCGAAAAACGATCCAAATTACGCGACAAATGGAAAATTATCATTCCAATCACTAAAATAAAAAATTTTAATGATTACATAAATTTTTGGATGTCCGGATATATTCAGAACGTAAGATATGCGTGAAAATGCAAACTTATGCACTTTTTGACGCTTTTAGTCCCTATTGATCAAATAAGTTTATTTTTGCGCACCAAACACCTTTAAGACTATTTCTAAGCTATGTAAAGTATATTTAGGGCATGTTTAACTTATGGTCAAGTTCTGGAACGTTCGCTATCATTTGATTCGGTATACTTTTGCAGTTTGTCGCAAATAGTCCCTCTAATGCGCAAACTTGCGCATATCATTATTTAATAGCATCGAAGCCTTATCTAATCCATACTAGGCATTCTTGAGAGTATTAAAAAGCATCATAATGCTTTGGGTTCGTAGAAAGGTCATTCAGAGGTATAATTAAACATATTGACGCTTTTAACCCCTTAAACTTGCAAAGTTGCGCGTAACGTCGCTTAAAGGCATAAAAACCTTAGATGGCCAATATTTGGCATCCCCGAGAGTATAATCAACCATCATGAAGCTCTCAATTTGTTAAAAGGTCACTCAGAGGTAAGAATTAACATGTTGACGCTTTTAACCCTTCATCGTGCAAACTTTCAATTAATTACGCAAACGGCTACTCTTGATCAACAATTGGCTCATATGTGAATAGGAACACCGTGTAACGTCATTCGAAGGCTTATACTAAGCATGGTGACACTTTTAGTCCTTTCTCATTCAAATTTTTTCGATTTTTTGAAAAATTAGTCCCTTAAATTCAACGTTTGACTTTATTAGGGTTTATTACACGTGTCAATACATCATTGGACGTGATTTTACGAGGTGTTACATCCTCACCCCCTTAAAAGAAATCTCAACCTCGAGATTTGCTCAAAATATGGAAGTTCTTTCTGTCTTATAATGGACTTAATCTTCCACAGCATATCTGGGGCCCCTCCAGGCACCCAAGATGTCCTTTATAATAGGTACATGTATCCTTTTGGAGCTTCTAATCTTGTCGATCCTCAATCGATGCTGATTTTACCACAAACTATAAGTATTAATCCGCCTATCATTATGTGACAACGCTCTTGACCTATTGTCTAGCCATATCTTTAAATCATAAGTGTGGAACACATTGCGAGATCCACCAAGCTCCTTAAATAGGTTTTAGCTTATAAGCTATTGATCTTTGATATATTCGATATCCTCGAATGATCCTATATATCCAGAGCTTAACTAGCCCATTGTATTAAAAATTTTAGCATGCCTTTCTTAGGGCGATACCTTCGATTGAATCTTATTCCTTATTAAGGACTTAAGAGGGTTGCGACTCTCATCAATCCTTGATTTTCCACCGATTGTTGGCAACTTTCAGACGATTACAAATTTGTATGATCTTATTCGTTGTTTCCAAGGCAACTTTCGGATCCTGATAATTGGACTTACCAAACTTCTGTCCAATAACAGATGTCTAACATCCCATCTATACAAGGTCTCCAAAGGAGCAGCCTTGATACTTATATATCGACTATTAGTTATAAAATAGCTTATTTAAGGTGAGATGGTTATTCCAACTACTGATTAAAACCAATCTTAAGGAATAGCTAATCCTTACAGTTAGTCGAACAAATCGACGATCCTGGGCAGCTGAAGGCGATTCTTAATAGTTGCCTAAATAGGGTTGCAGTGAACAATGCATAAGCAAAATGAACCGTCTTTCTAATTTAATAATACTGGAGCTCCCAGAATTATGATTTAGGCTTTTATGAAATCTTCTCTAGAAGCTTTTCTGATTGACTCTTAGTTATCCCATTCCGTTGGTACTAACCAATATGGGGCTTTTCAATAGATGCAACTCTACTTGTCTTAGGTGGTAAACAGGGTAATCTTTGGAGAAGACAATCAAGACACAAGGAGATTACAGAGATATTCTAAATCTCAAACTTCGGTTCATCTATCATTGCCGGTGTCAGATAAGTGACACACTTACTTTACAAATCCATGGATACCTTATTCAGTGACACTTATTTGGACATTTCCCTTCTGGATATCTTCCTTGAATACCATCAGCTGACTCTAGTACAATATGAACATTGGAATATCTCAGTGGTTCCATGCATTAAACCTCCATACTGACCAGGCATGGAAGTAATCTATGGAACATATTAAGATACACCAATCCTCATATGGCACTTTCATCATACAGTCTGGTATTCGCAATTGATAGAAATCAAAGAGATATCAAACTAACATATTCCGATGTACTCCATTTGGAGAGAGAGTACTCTTAGAATTTTTATGACAGAAGATTTCTGACAGGTACATAAGAAATGGTTCTTATGATTTTCATCTGTAAGTTTTACCTTACACTTAATCTTTGAGGTTCTTATGGAAGATTTTAAAAGTTTGCTATACTTACAATTTATGAAGGATTTATTGGTATCCGAATCAAAACAGAACTCTTAGCATTTATATTACTGATAAATGATAAGGAATGTACCTGGTGCCATTATTGATATGAACTACCTCTGGCATCCACCAGGAGAGTTTAATCGCTTTCATTCTTAGGCTTTATATCCTTAGCCGCACTTCTCTTGACATATTTAGGGCACGTAGTCTTGATGTGGCCCTTCTCGTTACAGCCGAAGCAAACAGCATCCTTTATGTCCTTGCAATCCAACGTTTTATGCTCACTTAATTTGCAGATCCCACAAGCCCTAGGCTGCGATTGGGATTTTGATTCGAACCTGCACTTCCCTAGATGGTGCTTCTTGCAGGTCTTGCATACAGGTTTCTTGTTGGACTTTTGTTTGTTCTTATTTAACTCAAGCTTACCCTTTTTCTTAGAAGTCTGGGAGTTATCATCCTCCCTTTTTTCTTTTTAGTTCATTCTTTGCATCCGAGGCATGAACAAGATCCTTCTCGTGAGTAAGGGAGTGTGGTCTTAAAGAGGATTTGGAGCAAGTAGCATTGGGCTCCTTGAACTTTTTCATGACCTTTCTCACAGCTTTTCCAACAGTTGCGTCAATCATAGCTTGGAGAACATCTTTGTCAATTTTGAGGTTCACAATTGTAGCATCATTAGCATGCGTCGCATCATCAATGGCGCGATTGACGGTTGTCTTATCCGAGTTTGTCATATTCGAGACTTGGTCCCTAACACCAATTGAAACAATTACTCCGTTGCACTACAACAGCTATTCATCATCCTGATGACCTAACATATACTAACCATGGTATCATTAAACCATACACGCTAATATAGTATGAACATTCCTAATGAATGTTATTTAAATATATATCAATTATATTTAGCCTAGGCCATAAAAGACCATCAATGGCATTTAAGGTTTGGACCTAGTCCATCGCCTTTTTGACAGGGGATCCAAATGTCACATCTATCTTTAACATATTGATGATTTTGGATGGCTTGAAAGCTCGCCATAAGGATATTGGAAAAGAGTGATTCCTAATGGATATAAAGCATCCATCTAAAATTGTTGAAGCAGTCTCTAAAGTATCATCGGCCAATTCTACCTCGCGTTATATGTCTAGAGTCCTAGCAGGCGGATACAACAGTTTACAACATTTATTGTCCACAATAGACTTACCTGTTATGATGTTATCTTTCTGTACTGCCTCCTGGGTGTTCATCTGAAGACTCACGCGTTTGTTTTCTTGGCCTATTCAGGCTTCTTCTGATTCTTAGGGCAGTTAGTCTTGATATGCCCCTTATCGTTGCAACCATAACAGGTTGCATCTTTCAACTTCTTGCAATCCAAGGTTTTATGTACCTTAGACTTGCAGATCCCACAAGGTAGAGGCTGAGTGTCACGGCCCCCGACCCGGTTTGACCCGTTTCAGCCGCGGGACAGAAATACTGCGGTATTGATTTAATTGAGTTTAACAGCGGAAACAGGATCGTTTAAAGCTAAAAATTTTCCCCGATTATTTTATTTCACAATTCGGGATAAAACCCCGATAATTTACAATATTATGTTTTTACTATAAAAGCGTGATATTACAAAAGCATTTATTTATTTTATATTGAGCCACTATCTTTAAGCTTGAAATGCTCCCCAGCACTTTTCCTGAATTACAACAGATCACCTGAAACATGTTTGAAAAAGGTTTTGTCAGCGGGAAATACTGAGTGAATCATTCTATTTACTAAAATGACACATTTGTTATAATTTACAGTATTAAGAGCGATTACAATGTTTCTGATATCAAGCCAACTACCCACAGTATTTGTCACTCAACCCATTGGCCCATTCGTCCAATGGTGTCTGTGACTATGGTCATATCCCCCATTGGCTGCCCCAATGGTGACGATTATCAAGTAATGTATACAAAACCCCACATACCGGCTGTAATTTGGTGATTACAAAGACTTAATCCCCGTAATTATAACTTTGAAAATAAACATGATTTTGTAAATAGATTTGATAAAAAGAGAGAATGACTCACATTGCTGATTTAATATGGTCAGAGTCTAATCTATGATTTAGCCTTGTTAACCTAATATAAATAATGCACACAAAACTGGGTTAGTAATCAATCCAGCAATTACGATAATTTACGAGATCAAAATCTCACAATGAATGACAAAATGCAATACTTTGTCCATCGAATTAACGATGATCCGTTGAATTAACAACGAATGACAAGGTATAATACTTTACCCATCGAATTAATGATGATCCGTTGAGTTAACAACGAACGATAAAGTATAATACTTTACCTATCGAATTAACGACAATCCGTCAAATTAATGACGAACGATAAAGTATAACCCTAATGTGGGCGGCATTTAAACATGCATTGGATATCTTGATCGTCGGATAAATGAATCGTAGCAGCGATTGTGCTAATACCCTGTTTTGTAGCAGAATTTCGATACCCGGGGGTTGAATTTCGAAATAACAGTTCGTAACTCAGTGTATTTGTGAGAATTATTTCGTCGTAAAGTGTTCAGAAAACGAATGCCAATGTCTGCTATTTATAGGTGAAATTTTGGAAGCCCTGCGCATCGTAGGCCATACATCCCCTGCGCATCGTATGGTATTTAAACTGGCTGCGCATCGTATGCCAAACATACCATACGCATCGTATGGGTTGAAAATAGGTCTATAGACTAGCCACGACTGGGACTAGCCTTGCTGAGTTGCCACTTTCATTTTTCAGTTATTTGACAACGAATTTTAAAGATAATTATCCAATAGGGTTTACCCCCCTTGAGTTTTTGGGGCCCTAATCCTGATTCTGAAAATTATGAAAATTTCAGGGTTTGTTCAGAATCACTTGGGTCTCTCAATTAGGGTTTCCTTTTGGACTAATTAATATATTAAATAGTTCTTTTGATGAGAGTTGTTACATTCTACCCACCTTAAGAAAAATCTCGTCCTCGAGATTTACTGGAATAAGTGTGGATACTTTTTCTTCATTTCTGATTCTAGTTCCCAAGTGTATTCAGCTCCCCTCTTTGAATCCCACTTGACTTTGACTAAAACTAGTCGTTTATGTTTGAGAAACTTGATCTTTCGATCCTCAATTTGAAGAGGTTTCTCAACAAATTTCAACTTTTCGTTTACTTCTATATCTCGAAGAGGTACTACCAGTGATTCATCTGATAAGCATTTCTTGAGATTGGATACATGAAATACATTATGTACTCCAGATAATTCTTCTGGTAATTGTAAACGATAAGCTACTGGTCCTATACGTTGGATCACTAAAAATGGTCCTACGTACCTTGGACTTAGCTTTCCTTTCTTTCCAAATCTGACTACTCCTTTCCAAGGAGAAACTTTCAACAATACTCTGTCTCCAACTTGGAATTCTAACGGCTTGCTTCTATTGTCTGCATAACTCTTCTGGCGATCTCGAGCCGTCTTCAGCCTTTCCTTGATTTGAGTAATCTTATCAGTTGTTTCTTGCACTATTTCAGGTCCTGATAACTGACTTTCTCCTATTTCTGCCCAACAAACGGGAGTTCTGCACTTTCTTCCATACAGTGCCTCGAATGGAGCAGTTTCAATGCTTGAGTGATAACTATTGTTATAGAAGAATTCAATTAATGGTAAATGATCATCCCAACTTCCACCAAAGTCTATTACACATGCTCGGAGCATGTCTTCTAGAGTTTGGATTGTCCTTTCACTTTGTCCATCCGTTTGTGGATGATATGCAGTGCTCAGGTTTAGTCGAGTTCCCATAGCTTGCTGGAAACTTTTCCAGAAATGAGAAGTAAAACGACTATCTCTATCCGAAACAATGGAGAGTGGAACTCCATGTAAGGATACAACTTCATCTACATACAATTTAGCCAGTCTTTCCATGCTAAAGGTTTCTTTCATAGGTAGAAAGTGAGCTGATTTGGTTAATCGATCCACAATTACCCAAATCGCATCATTACCTTTTCTGGTTTTGGGTAACTTAGTAACAAAATCCATTGTTATAAGTTCCCATTTCCATACTGGCATCTCTAATTGTTGTAGTAATCCTGAAGGTTTCTGATGTTCTGCCTTAACTTGTGAACAAGTAAGACATTTAGAAACATAGCTGGCTATGTCCTTTTTCATTCCTATCCACCAGAAATTCTTCCTTAAATCTTGATACATTTTGTTGTTTCCTGGATGCATAGTGTACCTAGATTTATGAGCTTCTTCTAAAATCTTAGGTCTTAAGTCTCCCTGCTTAGGTACCCAAATTCTACTTTTGTGAAATCTCAAAATTCCATCTGCTCCTTGTTCTAATTCCTTGATTCTTCCTTTCATTCCTTTAGCATCATCCTTGATTGCTATAGTTTGAACATTCTTCAATTGTTCCATTAAATCTATTTGTAGATTTAATCTAAGAGCACGAACCCGTCGTTGTTTCTCATAATACTTACGACTTAAGGCATCTGCAACTACATTCGCCTTTCCTTCGTGATACTGAATATCACAGTCGTAATCACTCAGGATTTCCATCCATCTCCTTTGCCTCATGTTTAACTCTTTTTGCCCAAAGATATATTTTAAACTCTTATGATCTGTATAGATAGTAAACTTACTTCCGTACAGATAATGTCTCCAAATCTTAAGGGCAAAAATTACGGCTCCTAATTCTAAATCATGAGTCGTATAGTTTTCTTCGTGCTTTTTCAATTGCCTTGATGCATACGCAATTACCTTCTTGCGTTGCATAAGCACACATCCAAATCCTAATTTTGAAGCATCACAATATACTTCAAAATCTTCAGTTCCTTCTGGTAAGGCTAAGATTGGTGCATGGGTTAGTTTTTGTTTCAAAATCCTAAAGGCTTCTTCCTGTTTAGATCCCCACTCAAACTTAGTGGCTTTACAGGTTAACTTAGTTAATGGTACGGCTATTTTGGAAAAATCCTTAATAAACCGTCTATAATACCCAGCTAAACCTATAAAACTTCTAATTTCCATTGCTGTTTGCGGAACCTTCCACTTAGTAATTGCCTCTATCTTAGCAGGATCTACATGAATACCTTCATGATTCACCATGTGTCCTAAAAATTGCACTTCCTTTAGCCAAAATTCGCATTTCGAGAATTTGGCGTACAACTTTTCTTTTCTTAACAAAGTTAAGAGTGCATGAAGATGTTCACAATGCTCTGTCTGACTTTTGGAATAAATAAGTATATCGTCTATGAAAACAATTACAAATTTATCCAAATACGGTTTACAGATCCTATTCATCATGTCCATGAATGCTGCAGGTGCATTCGTTAACCCGAATGGCATGACTGTAAACTCGTAATGACCATACCTAGTTCTGAAAGCAGTTTTAGGTATGTCTTCTTCTTGTACCTTCAATTGATGATATCCAGAGCGTAAATCTATCTTAGAAAAATATCTAGCCCCCTGAAGTTGATCAAAAAGATCATCAATCCTAGGTAATGGATATCGATTCTTAATTGTAACCTTATTCAATTCCCTATAATCGATACACATCCTCATTGAACCATCCTTTTTCTTCACAAACAACACTGGCGCTCCCCAAGGGGATGAGCTAGGTTGTATGAATCCTTTACTTAGTAATTCATCTAATTGCTTTTTCAATTCTAACATTTCTGTGGGTGCTAACCGATAAGGTGTCTTGGCTATCGGTGTAGTTCCTGGAATTAAATGAATCCTAAATTCTACTTCTCTATCTGGAGGTAATCCTGGTAAATCTTCTGGAAATATATCAGAGTATTCCGATACTACTGGTATTTCCTTCAGATCTTTTCCCTTAGTGCTAATGATTACTGAAATCATATACACTATTCCTTGTTTTCGTTCATAATTAGCAACTTTCATTACTGATATGAACTTCATGGGCTTACGTGGTTTATCTCCTGTAATCCTAATCACTTCTCCGGTAGGTGATTGAATTTCTATGGAATTCTGATCACAAAGGATTCTAGCATGGTTGGCTACTAACCAATCCATTCCTAATACAACATCAAATTCAGCTAAATTCATCGGCAATAGTCTTGCAGAGAATTTATGTCCTAAAAGTTCTATGTTTCCTTCTTGCAATACTTTATCTATTTTAACAGAATTTCCATCTGCTGTTTCAACTGTAAAAATATGCCTAGTATTGGTTAAAGGTAAACTAAGAGCTTGACAGAATGAAGTATTTATAAAACTTTGGTTTGCACCAGAGTCAAATAATACTTTTGCATATACGTTGTGAACTAAGAACGTACCCGCTATCACATCCGGAATAAGTTCTGCTTCTTGAGTGGTCAGCTGAAATGCCCTGGCATTCTTCTTAGTAGTTCCTTCGGTCGCCTTTGGTTTGTTGTCTACTGGTTTGACCAATTTAGGACATTCTGTTTTATAATGCCCTGCTTCTCCACAATTAAAACAGATTACTGTTTTCTTTTTGCAGTTTTCTTCACGATGTCCTACAGCTTTGCAAAAATTGCAAGTAATATCGCATCTTCCATAATGCTTCTTTTTGCATTTCCTGCAGAATGACGGAGCTGGAGATTGCCCTGTTCCTTTTCTCTTGAAGCTGTTATTATTACCCACACGAAATCCTTGGGTAATTTTCTGAGCTAGTGCCTTTTTCCTATCTTCATCTCTTGTGCGCACCAATTCATCGGTCAGAGTGTTAGCTAATTCTACCGCATCGTCAATAGTGCGAGGTCTCGCAGCTTTAACAATATTGCGGATTTCGCTAATTAGCCCCCAAATATAGCGAGAAATAAGTACCTGTTCTGGCGAAGCCAATGTTGGTACTACTCTTGCATATTCGAAGAATGTCGAGGTATAACCGCGACAATCCACACTCATCATCCGATGATTTAGAAATTTATTCGCCATTTGTTCCTTCTCATACTCAGGACAGAATTTTCTTTCTACCAAACCCTTAAATTCTTCCCAAGTCATAGCATAAGCTATTGCTCTTCCTTTTGATTGTAACACAGTATTCCACCACTCGAGTGCTCCTTCTTTGAACAGATTGGATGAATACATGACCTGATCATCTTTACCACATTTACTTATTGCAATGACTGCTTCGGTTTTCTCTAACCAACGCAGTGATGCAGTTGCTCCTTCATTGCCTGCAAATTCAGTGGGTTTACAAGCAAGGAATTCTTTGAAAGTGCAACCAGGCGTTGCAGTTTTCATTTTCTTGGGTAATGGAGCTTGATGTGGTTCCTTATTATGATTATCATTCTTATTGCCTCCATTTACACTATTACTGAAATTATCTTCAGTAATCTGTTTACTAGGAACAATCTGTTGCGGTTCAATCGGATTCTTTATAGCAGCAACGAATGCTGGAATAGCATTGGCTATCCCTTGAGCAACAATGTTTTCGATATCTTGCCGAGTCATATATTGATCTCTTGAATGTTGTTCAGAATGATTAACTTCATTAATAGGTTCATTATCACTGTTTGCCATCTGATAATGTATATATATAAATTTTATTAGTAACTGACAAATAATAATTATATACAAACAATCAGAAAATTGTATAATACAGATATAGTCAAAATAATCGATCTTTCGATTTCATTTTATATATATATCTATCATAGCATGCATCATTACTCACAGATATCATACAGAGTTTTATTGATTATTTACAGACTAACTTACTAGTACTATTATACAACTACCATTTTATCATCGTACTATCTCTCGTCACTTGTTGTTCTTAAAAACGCATTTCCCTCTCATCGTACTTCTAAGCAATCTGTCCCCCTATCTCCCTGATTCTAGTTCCAGCATCAAACAACTCTTCGCCAAAGTGGCGAAGTTCTGCCATGTTTTCATTGCTCATGGGTGGATTAGGTAATGGTTCTAGATCGAATTGTGGAAGAAAAGAGTAAGGATCGTTGACAATATTTTGAAATTGCCAATCGTTCGTCCACCATTCGTCCATTCCTATGTGTTGGGAGTGGACTATTGGATCTGGAATCGCTGGTTCCCAATTCATAGGGAGTTGGTTTCCAAGAGAATAATTAAAAATATTATTATTATTATTATTGACAGGCTGAATGGTTTCACAGCTTGCCAACAAGAAATCTATCTCATCTTGAAAAGTTCTTTCCTGGGTTGGATTGGAACTCTCTCCGATTTCTCTCTGAGCTGGTATAGACCCTTGCCCAACTTCCATTACTACTTCTTTAGTAATCTCCTCCATTTGTATTTCTATCTCCTTATCCTTCTCTTTGTCTCCAGTTTCCATTTCCTGTGATTCAGAACTCTCTCTAGTTATAATTTCTTTTCCCTTTTTCAAAGGATTATTTATTTTGGGCAGTTTCTTAGCTGGCTTCTTCTTACGGATTTTCCTCCATCCTACATAAGTTCTTTTCTTCTGTTTTGGCTTGCTTAAAGGTGGAACCTTGAATTCTACTGGTTGTTCAACATCGGGATAGTAGCTAGTATATTCTTTGGAAGCTTCGATAGTTACGGGATAAAGATTAAGATTCTGGAAATCTTCGGATATTTCACTCATGCTGGTGTAGCATATATGCAAAATGCATAAAATACTTAAGTTAAAATTTACAAATAACTTTGTAATTTATTACACACAGTGTACTAGTTGATTACAAAGATAACTGACAAACATACTTAGGTTTTCAAATTTTATTTATCACACAGAGTTTCTAGATTATGAGAGTAGGGTGCTAAACTTTAAAAATTTATATTTTCTGCTACAGTGGCTAGCATATATAAATTTGCCCATTTCTCATCTAGTTTATCTTCCCAAGGTGATTTATTAATTAATTCCTGAGTTTCCCGTTTAATCCTCTTTTCTCGGATTTTCTCTTTACTTTTCTTAATAATCATTTCCCTCCTTCGAGGAGAAAGTGATTCCTCGTATTGTGCCTTTCGCACGAATATTCCTTCTTCAGGAATTTCAGCCTGATTTGAGGATTTGGTTCGGGATGAACTTCCCTTTTCACTGGATGATCTATCTAATTTAAGATAAATGCTTGACAGCTTTTTCTTACCCATACTGTAACTAACAAATAATCAAATAATCAGTTAATAATACAAATAATCACATAATAGTAATCAGGAAAAATTTAAGTATTTCTAAATACTTAATTAGTTTAACCTAGTGGCTCTGATACCACCTTTTTCTGTCACGGCCCCCGACCCGGTTTGACCCGTTTCAGGAGCCACGGGACAGAAATACTGCGGTATTGATTTAATTGAGTTTAACAGCGGAAACAGGATCGTTTAAAGCTAAAAATTTTCCCCGATTATTTTATTTCACAATTCGGGATAAAACCCCGATAATTTACAATATTATGTTTTTACTATAAAAGCGTGATATTACAAAAGCATTTATTTATTTTATATTGAGCCACTATCTTTAAGCTTGAAATGCTCCCCAGCACTTTTCCTGAATTACAACAGATCACCTGAAACATGTTTGAAAAAGGTTTTGTCAGCGGGAAATACTGAGTGAATCATTCTATTTACTAAAATGACACATTTGTTATAATTTACAGTATTAAGAGCGATTACAATGTTTCTGATATCAAGCCAACTACCCACAGTATTTGTCACTCAACCCATTGGCCCATTCGTCCAATGGTGTCTGTGACTATGGTCATATCCCCCATTGGCTGCCCCAATGGTGACGATTATCAAGTAATGTATACAAAACCCCACATACCGGCTGTAATTTGGTGATTACAAAGACTTAATCCCCGTAATTATAACTTTGAAAATAAACATGATTTTGTAAATAGATTTGATAAAAAGACAGAATGACTCACATTGCTGATTTAATATGGTCAGAGTCTAATCTATGATTTAGCCTTGTTAACCTAATATAAATAATGCACACAAAACTGGGTTAGTAATCAATCCAGCAATTACGATAATTTACGAGATCAAAATCTCACAATGAATGACAAAATGCAATACTTTGTCCATCGAATTAACGATGATCCGTTGAATTAACAACGAATGACAAGGTATAATACTTTACCCATCGAATTAACGATGATCTGTTGAATTAACAACGAACGATAAAGTATAATACTTTACCTCTCGAATTAACGACAATCCGTCAAATTAATGACGAACGATAAAGTATAACCCTAATGTGGGCGGCATTTAAACATGCATTGGATATCTTGATCGTCGGATAAATGAATCGTAGCAGCGATTGTGCTAATACCCTGTTTTGTAGCAGAATTTCGATACCCGGGGGTTGAATTTCGAAATAACAGTTCGTAACTCAGTGTACTTGTGAGAATTATTTCGTCGTAAAGTGTTCAGAAAACGAATGCCAATGTCTACTATTTATAGGTGAAATTTTGGAAGCCCTGCGCATCGTAGGCCATACATCCCCTGCGCATCGTATGGTATTTAAACTGGCTGCGCATCGTATGCCAAATATACCATACGCATCGTATGGGTTGAAAATAGGTCTATAGACTAGCCACGACTGGGACTAGCCTTGCTGAGTTGCCACTTTCATTTTTCAGTTATTTGACAACGAATTTTAAAGATAATTATCCAATAGGGTTTACCCCCCTTGAGTTTTAGGGGCCCTAATCCTGATTCTGAAAATTATGAAAATTTCAGGGTTTGTTCAGAATCACTTGGGTCTCTCAATTAGGGTTTCCTTTTGGACTAATTAATATATTAAATAGTACTTTTGATGAGAGTTGTTACACTGAGATTCAAATATGCATTTCCCGAGGTGGTATTTCCTACAGGTTTTGCACCTGGTCTTTTCACCCAACTGCTGGTTGTCCTTCTTAAACCTGGAACTCTTCTTATGATCAGAGTTCCCTTTTTTCTTCTTATCGGAGCGATGATAATTCTCATCCTCCCCTTTACGCTTTCCAGCATCAGAAGCTTTGGCAGCCTTGTTTCTTACCACATCAAGTGTGAGAGATAGTGACAGATCTGCCGCTGACCTGAACGTAGTATGTCTCGATGCTTGCACACTTGCCTTGATTTCTGGGGCTAGACCCCTAATAAAACGAGCTATACGCTTCGGTTCTGGTGTGATCAAGTAAGGAACCAATCGAGACATGGTATTGAAACTTGTAAGATATGCCTGACAATCTAAATTCTTCATGACCAATGTCAAGAAATCAGTCTCGATTTTCTCAACTTCATGTTGAGGACAGAAATTTTCTTTGATAAGAGCAACAAACTGATCCCAAGTCAAGTTGTACAACGGGATCTTCCATGTAGCTTGGATTAGTGACCTCCACCAAGCTAGAGCTTCTCCTTTAAAAGATTGTGAAACAAACTTCACAATGTCTTGCTCTGCACATCCACTAATATCAACAACGGTGTCCATCTCATCGAGCCACGTCATGCAATCGATGGCTCCCTTTTCTCCTGTGAAGTCTCTAGGCTTGCAGGAGACAAAATATTTATATGAACAGGTTTTAACACGTGGCTCTTGATTAAGCACAACCTATCCAGACAGAACACTCCTCTGATTCGATGAGTGATGAGAATCATCCTTATGAGATACATGTGTTTGGGAAGGTGGTTTTGTATGAGGTACAGACTGGGTCTTGGTGCGTATACCACTTGATTCATTATACTGTCTGTTAAGAGCTCGAGTAAAGGCATTATCTATTAATGCCTGCAGTTCTGCTCCAGCTATATTAACTCTGGTAGTATCATTATTCTCCCTCGGGTGGCTGTTAACCTCATTTGACCCAGCCATGTAGCTTGATTGCTACATAAATATTGCCAATGATTTATTCAGAAGTCTATTAGGGAATTGTCATTTATGGCAATTCATTAACCATGGAAATTTTAAGCCATATTGGTTAATTTAATTTTATTTAAATTTTTATTATATTTTATCCCAGTTATAAACTATTAAGGATATTGAAATGGCACAAAAGGCCTTGTCACGAGGACAGTTTTGAATTTATAAGCCATGACCTTATAGGATCGAGGCATTAAGGTTTGAACACGGTTCATTACCTTTCTTGACAGAGAGTCAAAGACTACAACTGTCTTTTGTCTTTTAGGACAACAGATATAGCCCGTAGGCATTTCATCACTAAGGGATGTTTATGATATGATCATCTTATCTGATGATTTGAGCCATGATTTCTAAATCACTAGGCTAGATAAGAAATTGGAAGAGTCCAATATAAGGATGACTGGGGTGATTTTATCAAATCACATTTACCAGGAGTGCTAACATGTTTTTAGATGTTAACAAGGGTTTAAATCTTAAAAAGGTTTTACCATCTAGGCCATGTCTAAATGACATATAGGCTAGGTTATACCTTCAAGATTTTCTTTCAATATTCAAAGGCAGATCAATTACAAAAGGAATGATATTTTGATTTATTTTATATGTTATATTCATACATATAAGGACAAATGAAACTTTAAATTATAACATTCCATTAAATGGAAAAAAGTACATAGATGCCCTAAACGGGATTTTTAAACAAGAAATTTGTCCACATAGGAACTAAAAGATAAATATGTCCTTATAAGGACTAATAAAGAAATGAAATGCAACAAAAAGAGTTTCTTCTTCACTTTATTTCTGGAAATTTTCTCCTTGGTTCTCTGTGTGAGGTAAGAATACTGAAGGTTTTGGTGTGTAGTCGAAATCTTCTATTTTAGGAATCCTTGCAAAAGTGGAATCCAAGGATTCTATGGTTAATGAATAATACGAATCATGAATAAGCTCGGGACAGGTATAATCCAAGTTTGGGATTCCAAGACTTGGAGGTAAGAAATATGAGTCCTTTGGGTCCATAGGTATTATCTTTGGAGCGGGAGCTTCAGGGACAACTGGTATGAACTCCTCCGATGTTGGCTTCTTATTTGAAGTTTCAAAAGTCTTAGGTATAGAATTTGAAATATGGTTAATGGGTTCAAAAGGTCCTTTCTCCATCTTGGTCGTATGCTAATTCGAGCTGTAGTACGAAGCTTACATTCTTTAGTCTTCGGGTCTTGAGAGCTTCCACCAATGGTAGCTTTGCTCGGCGACACGATCCTGAGATACAGAAATATCGAAAACAATGCATACATATAACAGGGATGAGATCATTCCTAGTTCAAGTCTAGACTCGGAAGTCAAGGAATGTGCTACTGTGTCATTGAGATTAAACACAAAAGGCTAGTGTTTAATTCACTCAATGTTGGCTCTGATACCAACCTGTCACACCCCGATATTTCCATGTCTTACCGGTGGGCCCGGTGGGGAGTATCGTGACGCAGTTGATATCATTATAGTCAAATAATCACAGTTCAATGCACAACGGAAGTCTAAAGTAAATATATTACAAATAGATTCAAAAGTAACATCAAATATTACAAACGGATTGTAAGATGGATCCATAGGAGGATCTTAAAACAGAAATATAAACACTGTTCAACAGACTTTAGACGTTTAGAACTTGCAAGATTCCTTATTAACGCCCTGAGCTCCCAGCCAATTACGTACAATACCTGTCACTTAATCTTTTTGGAAAATACGTCAGTTTACACTGGTAAATACAATTAACTGACTCTTTTGAAAACCTTTATGAAAATTGATTTAAATGCACAAGGCACAAATATCCTTTTATAACTTGGGACAATTATATAAAAATAATCTTGTATACAGATTTATATGTTCGTTATACATTCAGGGCCCGATATAGAAACTGAGTCAAGATTAACAGACACACCACAAGTATAGGCCCACAAGAGAGTGAGATACCGTTTTTCCTACGCAACTGTCAGGTGTATGCCTACACCCTGTGCTTAAGACGTGGTCATTTCTTAATAAATGATGCCAAGGATATCCGGGCCATGGTCATTAACCCCCCAAAGGCTTTGTTTCAAACAAGACAGTTTAAAACGGGTTACCTCAATAATTTAACCACTATTTAATTAAACATTCAATACCCGACCAAGTGGTATTATTATAATACCGTATCCCAAGCCCGTATAGGGAAAATAAGTTAAAATTATTTACCTGAGCTAAAATGTAATTTTATTCTCAACCGTATATTCAAATCAGCAAGCACAAGTACCTCTACTAGGGCTCTCAATCTGGAATGAAGGTTTTATTAACCTATTAGATTCCTAACGGGTCTTATTTAAGTTGTAACTTAGACCGGTTAGTTTTAAGGAAAAGTTTACGGTTCAAAACGCAAGATTAAGCGAAGACCGGATTATAATGTGATTTAGACCCTACAAGTATGGAGACTTGTATAATATGGGTAAACTAAACACATTCTGAATTTTGAAGTGAAAATGATAAGGTTTGACCCGTTTCGGTTAATTCATGTAAACTAGTTACAAAAACCACACCGAACGCGTAAGATGCATAACGGGTAACCAAATGAGTCATGAACATGTTTCACAAGTTAATATGCCTTAAATATGTTGTGATATCAGTAGGATACCTTCCATTATGCCCAAAACGAATTTAAAATCAATTTAAGCCCCGTAGGGGTATTTTGGTCATTTTATAGTTTATAAAAGAGGTTAAATATCAACCTGAGGTTCTGGTCTAAAATAATCAGTAGAAATATTTATTTTAATAATTCATATCAGTAAGATATCATATACACGTGAAGTTTATCATTTATGGCCAAACTATGCACCGTATGGGCATTTTGGTCATTTCACATATGTTAAAAGAGCCAATTTTGAAAATCTGAGTTCAAAACTTTTAATTACTATTTAAATATAAAAATTTATTCATAACATCTGTAGGTATCAAGCTTTAGGTGCCTAATATGGTTTTAAACCATACTATACGCCTAAATCGCATAAAAGTCGGTATTTGACGATATTCGGTTTAAATAGGGAAATCTGAGATTTTGACCAGCCTTTACAGTTTAAAATAACTTATTCAACATATAAAATCAGTAGAAAAAGGTTTGACATGTAAAGGATGTATAAAACTCATTTTATTAGCAAAAAGGGCGTTATTGTCAATTACCGAGCCTATGCGAGAACTCTATGTTATGATCATTTTAAAATTTAATAAAAATTTCCAAAAATCCCAAAATATTATATTACATTAGTAGGTAAAATATTTGATATCAAAATTTGAGTTTAAATAGGATGTGTATCAAATATGCCGTTTAATTAATAAAAAGGTCTTCATTTACGATATTGAGCATAACTCTCATTTTAGACCATAAACTGATGTCAAAATTTTAGGACATACTTAAATATCAGTAATAAAGGTTTTTGTCTTCTCACATTTTCAAAAGTCTCGTTTTAATATCAAAAAGGCATTATGGTCAACATTTAAGCATTTAACGGAAACATGCAAATGAATCGGATTAATAAGGAACCATGTAGTATAACCTCAGAGGGTTTTACTAACATATAATATGGTCCTAAAGGAACCTTAAGGCATATCTAAAACAAGCTAAATCGGGTCAGAACTGAAAGTCAAAGCAAAAGTCTACTTTTGCGACCTTCGGTTCCGAACCGATCCTAAACTCAGAATTGTCGCGTTGAACATTCCTAGACATGTTCAATTAATATTTACCAAGTTATTAAAGTGACAAAACTGATTTTATTGTCTTTACATCATTAGTTGTGAATTTTATCTAAAAACCGACTCGTTTGACTTTTATTTTAATTACTTTGACCCGACAATTAACTAACCGAACGTGGTAATTAGGAGGTGCCCTTTTTGAGGGTTTAATCCCTACCTAATTACGATCACGTAGCCATGTTCGTTGCGAACAATGGCTCGACCATTTAAAAGTCAAAGCGTATATCGCAAACGCTTGACTTTTCGGCTTTTAAGCCAAATAAAAATAACTAGCCATAAGAGGGCACTTACAAGGGGTCCAAGCAAGGATGATATTGATCTTGAATACTCAGGTATGAAGCATAAAGCTTCAACTTAGAGCAATTTAGATCAAGTGTGAGAAATGAGAGCAAAACTAGTGGGTATTTACAGGATTTCAAGAACCGTTAGGATCGTCCCTCGATAATTGAGCTTGGATTTGGACCTTAGACATAAGGCACATGGTCTTGGAATACTAGGGGTGTCCAAAACCATCACACGGTATTGAGAAAAGTTACACTTAGGCCCTGAAATTCAACCTGGGTGAAAAAATGAAGTTTCTTCCCAGATGAGGTCGTGGCGTCGTGCCACGGCAAAACCCTATAGTGGTGGCACAGCGCCACCACCTACCAGTGACCAGAAACTTTGCTAAAATGTCAGGTTTGGTCCTTGCAACACCTCTAAGCCATTTTCGATGCGTGTAAACCCCGTTAACCCCATTTCAAGGCTCTAAAATGAAGTTAAAGTATAGGGAACATGAAATATGCTCAAAAACATCTCAGATGTCGGTTCGTTTGGCCGTACGGTTGCGTAATTCAGTTAATTACGACGAAACACGAACGTACGCGAAAAACGATCCAAATTACGCGACGAATGGAAAATTATCGTGCCAATCACTAACATGTTGATGCTTTTAACCCTTCATCGTGCAAACTTTCAATTAATTACGCAAACGGCTACTCTTGATCAACAAGTAGCTCATATGTGAATAGGAACACCGTGTAACGTCATTCGAAGGTTTATACTAAGCACGGTGACACTTTTAGTCCTTTCTCATTCAAAGTTTTTTGATTTTTCGAAAAATTATTCCCTTAAATTCAACGTTTGACTTTATTAGGGTTTATTACACGTGTCAATACATCATTGGACGTGATTTTACGAGGTGTTACACAATACTTCTTTCTAAGATAAGTGAAATCTTGCAGGGAGCAAGAATAGAAATCCTGAACCATCAATTCTTTGGTAACCTTTACCCAATGAATCTGGCTGGATTCGATGTTATGTTAGGAATGGATTGGTTGGTAGCCAATCGTGCTAGTATTTTATGTGATCAAAAGGCAGTGCAAGTAAGTACACCAAGTGGTGAAAAGATCACAATTAAAGGAGATAAGCCAACCAGATCGACAAAGTTCATCTCTGTGATGAAAGCTGCAAGTTATGAAAGGAAGGAAGGAATAGTATATATGATTTTTGTAATCATTAATACTAAAGAAAAAGAATTAAAAGATATTCCCGTAATATCTATATTCTCATATGGTTTTCCAGAAGAGTTACCTGGATTACCGCCTGATAGAGAGGTTGAATTTAGAATTCACCTAATACCAGGGACGGCACCGATTGCCAAAGTGCCATATCGATTAGCACCAACGGAGATGCAGGAACTGAAGAAACAATTGGACGAACTTCTTGACAAAGGTTTTATACAACCAAGTTCGTCACCGTGGGGAGCACCGGTGTTATTTGTTAAGAAGAAAGATGTATCGATGCGTATGTGCATTGATTACCGAGATTTGAACAAAGTCACGATTAAGAATCGGTACCCACTACGGAGAATCGATGATCTGTTCGATCAAATTCAAGGAGCTCGATTCTTTTCTAAGATCGATTTACACTCAGGATATCATCAACTGAAAGTATAGGAAGAGGATATTCCTAAAACTGCTTTCAGAACGAGATACGGTCATTATGAATTCACCGTCATGCCATTTGGTTTAACCAATGCCCCAACTGCATTTATGGACATGATGAACAGGATATGTAAACCATACCTGGATAAATTCATAATTGTCTTTATAGATGATATTCTAATTTACTATAAGAGTAAAGAGGAACATGCAGCGCATCTGCATACACTTCTGACATTGTTGAGAAAAGAGAAGTTTTACGCTAAATTCTCAAAATGTGAATTTTGGTTACAAGAAGTGCAATTCCTTGGACATCTGGTTAATCATGAAGGAATTCATGTGGATCCCACAAAAATCAAGGTGATTACTGTCACACCCCGACCACGTTAAACAACAAAACGTGGCGAAAACGTCGGGGAGTGTTGTAACAGAATCATTGTTTCACAACCATGGATTAAATAATTTCGTTTTATTGAATTATTGAACTCATTGTTTTATTATAAATCAGATAAATACAAATATTATCTTTCAAGTTTTAAAGTCGCTAAGTCACGAGTCCATCCTATGTATAGCATGTATCAACAATCATCACCTAGCAGCACCTAAAACATGTGTAAAAATAGGTACGTCAGCATAAAAATGCCTGTGAGATACATAGGTTTTATTAATGCATGATTCATGACTTTGTAAGTTTAAAAGAATGTTTTAAAAGTAGTCATGAACTTTTAAAAAAAAATGTTTTCTTTATAAATCATGCGAAATTTTACAAGAAATCTGATGATATAAAAGAGTGATGCATAAATAAATATGTAAGTAAAATGAGTTTGTAAAACAATGTTTTGATAAAAAGGTTTGTGGTATATATAAAAATATACTTTGGTTTTAAGAAAGTCGAATAAGTAATATAT
This sequence comes from Helianthus tuberosus, assembly GCA_030545235.1. Classification (NCBI taxonomy): domain Eukaryota; kingdom Viridiplantae; phylum Streptophyta; class Magnoliopsida; order Asterales; family Asteraceae; genus Helianthus; species Helianthus tuberosus. The sequence goes on from CM060443.1 coordinate 105,991,710, forward strand.
TAAAATATATTTCAGTTCCAAAATCGTTAAACAAATAGTATATTAAATATACTTTAGTCGTCAAAATAATCGTTTTCGGTAGTATATCAAAAGTATACTTTGGTTTTATAAATAACATATTAAACTATGCTTTGGTTTTATAAATAACATATCAAACTATGTTTTTAGTGATTAACAAAATATACATGCTGTTTTGTACAATATCACACATGAGAGTATATCAAATTCTACTTTTGGGAGTATAACAAAATATACAATAAAAATGTGATTTAAGAATTCAATCAGACCTTAGTGTATCAAACTACACCAATTGAGACTATAGAGATACCACGAAGGCAATCCCTATTTGGATAAAATATTGGTTTCTGACATTCCATGACAACAGGAATGGGGTGTCTAGTCCTATAGCGCTATATCATACTACCAATCGGTCTTGTGAACTTAAATAGTACAATTCAACAATTAATTTTATAATCTTTGAAAATTAGTGTTTAAACCATAAACAATTATTCAGTTTGTCAAAAGAGAAGTACTAGTATGTATAATTAATTTATACTTTGAAATCGTGAACATAACAAATAGGTACACATGCTTCACCCCCAAACATTGAAAAACAGTAAAAGAGAGGACTATGTACTCACATGAGGATGCTTAGAAGTCTTGAAAAACAACCAAGCAAAGCTAGAGGGATCACGGAATCAAACGGCACCTAATATGGGTGACTAAGTAAATAAACTGGACCTAAATCGGAAGATCGGATAGAATGAGGTTTCGTAAACCAAATGAGTATTGGAACTCATGTGATATGGTTTAACAAAGCCTATATTCTAAATCGGAACCTAACCTAAGTGCTTTCGACCCGTTACGACCCATTAAGGTAGCTTACGCTACTTTAACGCGTCGTTCGCGCAAACGCGCGTTCGAGACGTCTAACTAGTCCTATGACAAGTATTATATGCCTAAACATGTTTAATTAGGCTGCATAATTAGTTAATTGACAAATGTTTAGGTTACATATGCTTAAAATCCAATTATGCATGAAAAGGGCATTTTGGTCATTTACCTAAGGCATATAAACTACTTATCATACAACTACTTAAACTACGTAACCATAAGGTATAACCTCGGAAGGTTATTCCCTATACAACTATGGTCACTAAATATGCTTGGTCGAATCCTAATGATCGACCAAACGGGTCGAGTTCGAAAGTCTAAGCGGTGATTTAGACCGCTTGACTTACGACTCTAAACAAGCACCAAACTAAAAGTGACGAGCTAAGCATGTTAAAACATGCTTAACTAAGTTAGAAAACATGTTTTGAAATCAAAACAAAGTGTTTTGATACCCTAAAGTAGTTTGGTTGCAAAATACGCATAAATGCGCATTTTGACCGAAATTACGACTCGTCACTACGCCTAGTCAACGTGGTAATCAGTAGGTATAGTCACTAGGGACTATAAACATCGTGATTACGCTCACGTTGCGAAGTTCAAACGAACTTCGTGTTGACCAGAGACTGGTCAAAGAAGAAAGTCAAACACTGTTTGACTTTTACGCTAGGAAAGCGATAAAAAGAACGAAGGAAGCTTACAAAGGGTCCTTGCTTGAACTTGATCTTATAATTCTCAGGTATGAAGTTATAAAACCTCAACTTAGAGAATTTAGATCAAGTGTGAGTTGCAACAAATGAAATGCTAGGCTATTTATACTTGTAGTGAACTCACAAGATCAAAACAAGTGTTTGTGTGGCCATCAAGCATTAAATCCTAGCCATACAAGTGTTAGAGGCTAGCTAATTTACTTGGGGAGGTGCTAACTTGGCTACCACACAAAGAAATTGCAAGAATGGCCCCTGAACTTCAATCTGCTGCAAAAAAAATGAGATTTCTGTCCAGATCAGGCCATGGCGTCACGCCATGGCAGAGCCATGTGGTGGTGGCGCAGCGCCACCATGTGCCAGTTCCAATAAAGTTTGCCAAAATGGCAGAAATGATCCCTACACACCCAAACTCGCGTATTTGACTTATTTATCCTCCGTTAAGCCATTTTCAAGGCTCTACAAGGTCGTCAAAGTGTAGGGGACCTGAAATATGCTCAGAAATATCTTGGATGGCGGTTCGTTTGGTCGTACGGTCAGGTTGTTCGATTAATTACGACGAAACTCGAACGGACACGAAAACGAACCAAATTAAGAGACGAATGGTATTTTTGCATGCCGATCACTAAAATAAAAATAATTTAGTGTGTACAAAAATTTTGGATGTCCAGATGTGGTCAGAACATAAGATATGCGCGAAAATGCAAACTTACGTCGTTTTTGACACTTTTAGTCTCTGTAGGATCAAATAAGCATATTTTCACACACCGAACCTATCAAAGCTTATTTCTAAGCTATGTTTAGGTTATTGATGGTATGTTTATCTTATGATCAAGTTTTGGACTATATGTTGCCATACGAAACGGCAGACTTTTGCAGTTGGACGCAAATAGTCCCTGTGTGCGAATAAACTTGTTTTCGGCATACCAAACCCTTCAAAACTTATTTCTAAGTTATGTAAAGGTTATTTAAGGTATGTTGAGCCTATTTCACTATCTCGGAGTGTTTGTTGCATTAAACTGGTTATATTTACGCATTAGATCGCATATAACCTTCCAGAAAGCGATTTAAAGCTCGAAATCGAACAAGAATTGATATGTGCAAATGATACACATATTTACACAAATCCCGAGTATGAAATACAATATTTCATTGGTTTGGTATTTGTGTGATGGTCGTAGTGACACAGGTGTCACAGTCTCCCTATTTTAGGAAATTTCGTCCTGAAATTTAATTTTAGAGGAAACTTGTGAAGACAACTGTGACTATTTCGCTTTCGAATGAATCCCTCAAACCCTAAGTAAAACTCTGAGTCATGTTTGGATTCTTAGAAAAATTGTCAACTGTCAAAGTGGAGTCCTTGTAGTAACAAAACATGGAGTTTCGAACTACGGACAGAAGAACGTTTCTTATGAAGACTTATCATAGGATACTCGTGTGTGCTCGAAATCAGAGTCGGAGAGTGTAAGATAAAATGAAATTGGTCAAGGTCCAGGACTTCTAGTAACTTAAATAACGCTACGTTCGAAATGTAATAAGGAACACTTATATATAGGAAGTACCAGCGGCGTATCCACCATGCCCTTTTTACATTGTTCCCGTTTCGTTATTCTCATCACTATAGGTCTTAACACATGACAAAACTTGCTGTGGTTTTGTGCACTGAATTCCATAATTATGTATGCATCCATAATTACGTAATTCCTTGCACAGTCCGCACAGTTCATTTCATAATGCGTAGGGGAAAAAAATCAATCGAATAAACATAAAGTGACTTGACTAGACCACCAAAGGATCTTTTTAAGTAGATCAACGAACGAACTTTTTTAACTAGATTAACATATGATCTTCTTAACTAGACCGTCGTACGATCTCCTTAAATTGACCACTTAAGGGATCTTTTCAGCTATATCATCACATGACATTTCTAACCAGATTTTTGAAACAATCTGTTTGACTAGACCACTCAAGGGGTCCAATTATAAAATAGTACTTCATAATCCAAGGGACTTAACTACAACGTAGAAGTCTATTAAGGATTTAAGATAGTACCTTTGGATATCCTACTATGAATCCCTCATATGGGATATGGAAGATTCTATGAGGATTTGGATAATGAATATTCGGATCAAAACATATAAGAAAACACATAAGCACATAATCACATAATTGTTTAACTTGATTTTGTTATCTTTGGACACGGGTATTTAAAGCATACCAGGAATCCAATCCGTGGATTTCATTTGGCACTTTAAACATCTTCAAGAATCTAACTATGGAGATAGAAAGATCTTAATAGGAATTCGGCTTTGTCCTTATTGAATCGTAATGTACGTATTAAGGCATATGAATAATTCAATTAAGGGCTCCAATTTAAGCGATATTTATCCACAAGGATCTAATTATGAGGATAGAAAGATCCTATTTTGGATTTTGGAATTTGTGTAACGAGAGGTGTTTCGAAACCTTGCACTAAACGTGCTTAAGTTGATACACAAGGTAGAAAGTTCATGAGGTTGAGGTACTAGATATGCCAAGGCGACATATGAAGCAGAATTTGGAGTTTGAGCAGCGGTAGGATTTACAACAGCTTTGTTTTGGATAGCAAAGCGACACATGTTAACCAAGTGTCCCCATCGTCCACCGTGGGTACATTTGAAACAGGGTATCTGATTCGGATGATAATGGTTGCATTGATTGCTCCAAGGAGTGGTTCCCTTGTATGGCTTCATCCCTGAGGCGGGTTATAGTGATAACTAAATCAACGGTCCTCTGGAGTACGACGTCTAATTGTTGGGCAATTGCAGCACCTAGTTCGGACATTGTTGTTGCGATGAAGAGGCATCATGAAGATAATGAAAGATATGGGAGGAAACAAGTGAAATGATATCGGATAATCAAAACGGAATGATAACGCATAGAAATTGCGATCATTTGTTTGTTACCTAAGGCAAACAAATGAGACGGTGACTAATCAAAGTAAATGGATCAATATAATGTATCACCGAAGACATGCTCGCCTATAAGTGAACACTCACCCCAAGAGTTCCCAGCTAAGAGTGACTGGTCCGATACTACGGATTTGTACGAACACTCTAACCTTAGACAGAAAACTCAGAGTACAGGCATTCACCCTTCCAGTTTGCACGTGTTCACATTATTTAGACCCAAACTTTGACGAGATTTCGAAAACTTTGAAGGTTCAAAACCTTACAATAAATCATCCTAGAACAAATGATTGATTTTCAATGCGGATTCGAAATTTTTATTCTTATTGTGGTTGTCACCTAAGGATAGGTGACGGTATTGTTTTGAAACTAAACACAAGTTAACTTGTGTTAGGGTCCTAGGAAGGTTATAGTCTAGGTCAAAGCATTACTAATAACCTAATTCCCTATAACCATTGGCTCTGATACCAACTTTTCTGTCACACCCCGACCACGTTAAACAACAAAACGTGGCGGAAACATCGGGGAGTGTTGTAACAAAATAATTGTTTCACAACCATGGATTAAATAATTTCGTTTTATTGAATTATTAAACTCATTGTTTTATTATAAATCAGATAAATACAAATATTATCTTTCAATTTTTAAAGTCGCTAAGGCACGAGTCCATCCTATGTATAGCATGTATCAACAATCATCACCTAGCAGCACCTGAAACATGTGTTAAAATAGGTACGTCAGCATTAAAATGTCTGTGAGATACATAGGTTTTATTAATGCATGATTCATGACTTTGTAAGTTTAAAAGAATGTTTTAAAAGTAGTAATGAACTTTTAAAAAAAAAGTTTTCTTTATAAATCATGCGAAATTTTACAAGAAAATTGATGATATAAAAGAGTGATGCATAAATAAATATGTAAGTAAAATGAGTTTGTAAAACAATGTTTTGATAAAAAGGTTTGTAGTATATATAAAAATATACTTTGGTTTTAAGAAAGTCGAATAAGTAATATATTAAAATATATTTCAGTTCCAAAATCGTTAAACAGATAGTATATTAAATATACTTTAGTCGTCAAAATAATCGTTTTCGGTAGTATATCAAAAGTATACTTTGGTTTTATAAATAACATATTAAACTATGCTTTGGTTTTATAAATAACATATCAAACTATGTTTTTAGTTATTAACAAAATATACATGTTGTTTTGTACAATATCACACATGAGAGTCTATCAAATTATACTTTTGGGAGTATAACAAAATATACAATAAAAATGTGATTTAAGAATTCAATCAGACCTTAGTGTATCAAACTACACCAATTGAGACTATAGAGATACCACGAAGGCAATCCCTATTTGGATAAAATATTGGTTTCTGACATTCCATGACAACAGGAATGGGGTGTCTAGTCCTATAGCGCTATATCATACTACCAATCGGTCTTGTGAACATAAATATGTACAATTCAACAATTAATTTTATAATCTTTGAAAAATTAGTGTTTAAACCATAAACAATTATTAAGTTTGTCAAAAGATAAGTACTAGTATGTATAATTATATTATACTTTGAAATCGTGAACATAACAAATATGTACACATGCTTCACCCACAAACATTGAAAAACAGTAAAAGAGGGGACTATGTACTCACATGAGGATGCTTAGAAGTCTTGAATAACAATCAAGCAAAGCTAGAGGGATCACGGAATCAAACGACACCTAATATGGGTGACTAAGTAAATAAACCGGACCTAAATCGGAAGATCGGATAGAATGAGGTTTCGTAAACCAAATGAGTATTGGAACTCATGTGATATGGTTTAACAAAGCCTATATTCTAAATCGGAACCTAACCTAAGTGCTTTCGACCCGTTACGACCCATTAAGGTAGCTTACGCTACTTTAACGCGTCGTTCGCGCAAACGCGCGTTCGAGACGTCTAACTAGTCCTATGACAAGTATTATATGCCTAAACAAGTTTAATTATGTTGCATAATTAGTTAAGTGACAAATTTTTAGGTTACATATGCTTAAAATCCAATTATGCATGAAAAGGGCATTTTGGTCATTTACCTAAGGCATATAAACTACTTATCATACAACTACTTAAACTACGTGACCATAAGGTATAACCTCGGAAGGTTATTCCCTATACAACTATGGTCACTAAACATGCTTGGTCGGATCCTAATGATCGACCAAACGGGTCGAGTTCGAAAGTCTAAGCGGTGGTTTAGACCGCTTGACTTACGACTCTAAATAAGCACCAAACTAAAAGTGACGAGCTAAGCATGTTAAAACATCCTTAACTAAGTTAGAAAACATGTTTTGATATCAAAACAAAGTGTTTTGATACCCTAAAGTAGTTTGGATGCAAAATACGTATAAATGCGCATTTTGACCGAAACTACGACTCGTCACTACGCCTAGTCAACGTGGTAATCAGTAGGTATAGTCACTAGGGACTATAAGCATCGTGATTACGCTCACGTTGCGAAGTTCAAACGAACTTCGTGTTGACCAGAGACTGGTCAAAGCAGAAAGTCAAACACTATTTGACTTTTACACTAGGAAAGCGATAAAAGAACGAAGGAAGCTTACAAAGGGTCCTTGCTTGAACTTGATCTTATAATTCTCAGATATGAAGTTATAAAACCTCAACTAGAGAATTTAGATCAAGTGTGAGTTGCAACAAATGAAATACTAGGCTATTTATACTTGTAGTGAACTCAAAAGATCAAAACAAGTGTTTGTGTGTCCATCAAGCATTAAATCCTAGCCATACAAGTGTTAGAGGCCAGCTAATTTACTTGGGGAGGTGCTAACTTGGCTACCACACAAAGAAATTGCAAGAATGGCCCCTGAACTTCAATATGCTGCACAAAAATGAGATTTTTGTCCAGATCAGGCCGTGGCGTCGCGCCACGGCAGAGCCATGTGGTGGTGGCGCAGCGCCACCATGTGCCAGTTCCCATAAAGTTTGCCAAAATGGCAGAAATGGTCCCTGCACACCCAAACTCGCGTATTTGACGTATTTAACCTCCGTTAAGCCATTTCAAGGCTCTACAAGGTCGTCAAAGTGTAGGGGACCTGAAATATGCTCGGAAATATCTCGGATGTCGGTTCGTTTGGTCGTACGGACACGTTGTTCGATTAATTACGACGAAACTCGAACGGACGCGAAAACGAACCAAATTAAGCGACGAATGGTATTTTTGCATGCCGATCACTAAAATAAAAATATTTTAGTGTGTACAAGAATTTTGGATGTCCAGATGTGGTCAGAACATAAGATATGCGCGAAAATGCAAACTTATGTCGTTTTTTACACTTTTAGTCCCTGTAAGATCAAATAAGCATATTTTCACACACCGAACCTATCAAAGCTTATTTCTAAGCTATGTTTAGGTTATTGATGGTATGTTTAGCTTATGATCAAATTCCGGACTATATGTTGCCTTACGAAACGGCAGACTTTTGCAGTTGGACGCAAATAGTCCCTCTGAGCGAATAAACTTGTTTTCGGCATACCAAACCCTTCAAAACTTATTTCTAAGTTATGTAAAGGTTATTTAAGGTATGTTGAGCCTATTTCACTATCCCAAAGTGTTTGTTGCATTAAACTGGTTATATTTACGCATCAGATCGCGTATAACCTTCCAGAAAGCGATTTAAAGCTCGAAATCGAACAAGAATTGATACGTGCAAATGATACACATATTTACACAAATCCCGAGTATGAAATACAATATTTTATTGGTTTGGTATTTGTGTGATGGTCGTAGTGACACAAGTGTCACAATTACTAAATGGAAAGTCCCTAAATCACCAACAGTAGTAAGCAGTTTTCTTGGACTGGCATGATATTATAGACGGTTTATCCGAGATTTATCTAGAATAGCCATTCCATTAACTAAACTGACCTGCAAATCAGTTAAGTTTGAATGGGGACCGAAACAGGAAGAAGCTTTTAAAATTCTTAAGCAAAGGTTAACCAACGCACCCATACTCGTATTACCAGACAGAACTGAAGACTTTATAGTCTATTGTGATGCGTCTAAGTTAGGATATGGATGTGTGTTGATTCAACGTCAAAAGGTTATAGCTTATGCCTCTAGACTACTTAAGAAACATGAAGAGAATTATACAACCCATGATCTAGAACTAGGAGCCATAGTTTTTGCCCTTAAGATTTGGAGACACTATTTATATGGAAATAAATTTGTTGTCTTCACTGATCATAAGAGTTTAAGATCTATTTTTGGGCAAAAAGAATTAAATATGAGACAGAGACGCTGGATGGAAATTCTTAGCGATTATGATTGTGATATCCAATATCATGCTGGAAAAGCTAATGTAGTAGCTGATGCTTTAAGTCGAAAGTATCATGAAAAGAGTACGTTCTCTCAGGTTAAATCTACAAGTAGATTTAAATGACCAAATTAGAAAGGTACAAGAAACAGCAATCAAGGACGATGCTGAAAGTTTAAAAGGAATGATTAAGGAATTAGAACAAGGAACCGATGGAATTTGGAAGTTCCATAAGAAAAGGATGTGGATCCCTAAACAAGGAAACCTACGCCACAAAATTCTAGAAGAAGCTCATAAGTCCAAGTATACGATACATCCTGGAAGTGATAAGATGTATCAAGATCTAAGAAATAATTTCTGGTGGATAGGAATAAAAAAGGATATAGCAAACTTTGTTGCTAAATGTCTAACTTGTTCACAAGTTAAAGCTGAGCATCAGAAACCCTCAGGACTATTGCAACAGTTAGAAATGCCAATATGGAAATGGGAATTGATAACAATGGACTTTGTTACCAAATTACCCAAAACAAGAAAAGGAAATGATACAATCTGGGTGATTGTAGACAGATTGACCAAATCCGCTCATTTCTTATCAATGAAGGAAACCTTTAGTATGGAACAGTTAGCCAAGCTATATGTAAATAAAATAGTTTCATTACATGGAATTCCTTTATCTATCGTATCCGATAGAGATAGCCGATTTACTACTCATTTTTGGACAAGTTTCCAAAAAGCAATGGGAACTAGGTTAAATTTAAGCACAACTTATCATCCACAAACGGACGGACAGAGCGAAAGGACACTTCAGATAATGGAAGATATGCTTAGAGCTTGTGTAATTGATTTTGGAGGAAATTGGGACGACCATCTACCGTTGATAGAATTTTCCTACAATAACAGCTATCACATAAGCATTAATGCTGCACCTTTTGAGGCACTTTATGGACGAAAGTGTAGAACTCCAGTCTGTTGGGCAGAAATTGGAGAAAAGCAATTATCTGGACCAGAGATAGTGCAAGAAACGACAGATAAGATAATTTAAGTCAAGGAAAGACTAAAAGCAGCACGAGATCGTCAAAAGAGTTAGGCAGATAACAGAGGAAAACCTTTAGAATTTCAAGTAGGAGATAAAGTATTATTAAGAGTTTCTCCATGGAAAGGAGTAGTCAGATTTGTTAAGAGGGGAAAGCTAAGCCCCAGGTATGTTGGACCATTTAAGATTATTAGAAGAATATGACCCATAGCCTATCAGCTACAACTGCCAAAGGAAATGGTAGGAATACATGATGTATTTCATATATGTAATCTCAAAAAGATCTTAGCAGACGAATCCTTAGTGATACCTCTCAAGAACATAGAGGTAAATGAGAAACTTAAGTTTATCGAGAAACCCGTTCAGATTGAAGATAGAAAAATCAAGAACCTCAAACACAAGATACTAGTTCTGATCAAAGTAAAATGGGATTCCAAGAGAGGACCAGAATACACGTGGGAACTCAAATCAGAGATGAAAACGAAATACCCACACCTGTTCCAGTAGACCTCGAGGACGAGATCTAAAACAAGGTGGGGAGGATATAACAACCTTCCTAGAACCCTTAACGTGACCCTAAACATTCCTAAATGTATCCCATACGCGAGAAACGGACCCAAAACAACCCTATACTTAGAAAAATCAACAAAAACAAATTCCAGGAGTCGCTCGCGGGGCGTGTCTCCCTTGGGCTTAGGCTGTCGCGGGCCGCGACTGCCTTTGATTGTCGAACAAGTCATAGTGCCATGTGGCACGTGACTCACCAAAGCTAGATCAATGACTAGTCAAAGCTATAGTTGACAAGCGGTTCCTCGCGGGCCACAAAGGCTTTCTTTGCCTTCCTCGCGGGGCGCGAGCTACCCTAGTCCAGCCTATAAAAAGTGGCCGATCAGCTAATTTCAAAATCGTTCAAATTCAAAATTCTCTCTGAAATTCTCTAATAGTAGAAATTCTACTCGGGCATAATACCCACAATAAAGCGAAGCTCTGACTCGTTGTAAGTATTATAACCCTACTGTAACCCTACACAATCGATTTAGGGCTCCGTAACGCATGTCAGGGCTCTGCCCGACTCAGCCGTTGGAGTTTTGTCTCGTGTGTACACCCGATTGATTTAGGATTCTGTAATGCATGTCGGCTCTACCCGACTCAGTCATTGGAATTCTGTCTCGAGTTGTACGGTCAATATGACTTGGGTTATTTTACTAACACGTGTGCATGGTTTAATCTTAATAGATAGTAACCAGAAGATACAACAGGAAGCCTTAGTTTTACCTAAGTAAACAATGTGAGTACATCTGCTTTTTGCCACCTTTTGTAATTATACTTTTGTGAGTCAAAATGTTTTACCAAAACCTCAAATAATTTACATTACACTTAACAGTAATTGAGTATTTATGATTCTATAATTACTACCTGTATATTGGGGTTTTGTATACAAAATGTGGAAAACGTTACCATTGGACAAAGAGTTAGCCAATGGGTAATATGACCCACAAGTCAGGTGTTAACAATACTGAATAGGTAATTGAGTAGATATAAACAAATGTAATTACGGATGCCCTCAATACTGTAAAGTGATAAAAATTGTTTTGATTAAACTGGGATGCACTCGCCAGTATTTCTTGCTGATAATATGTTTTTAAAACGCGTTTCAGGTAACACAATGTGAAAGCCAAATAGAAGCCAGCTGGAGAGCACTGAAGGCTTGGAAAAGTGGCTATAAAAGTTACATAAATAAAAAGTAGTTTTTGTTTTAAATAATTAGGGTTTATTCCTACAATGTATTGTTAAATGAACTTGGGGTTTTATCCCAAAGATTTATTGTTATAAAAATTTGGTGTTTTACTCTGATCAAAATATTTCCTAACTACGGTCCTGATGTATTCCACTGCCAAATTAATAAACACCGATACCACTGATACTGTCCCTCGCGGCGCCTGCTCCTGGGGTAGGGGTCGAGGGCTGCGACAACCTGTCTTACAGGTTAGCTTCTTGTGGAATTTGTAGCAGATGGTGGAATTGATGAATGGCCAATGTTCTGTTCATAGTTTTTCTTTTCTATGTCTTCTTAAACAGCAACAAGGTTTTGTTTTCACTTCTTTCTTTTCTTTGTTCTTTCTCCCAGCAGCTTCTCTGACCTTTTTAGCCTTAGAAGTGCCAGGCCTCATTTAGGGTTTCCTGCTTGTTGGAGGAGGCTTTCTCATGCCTTCTTTCTCCCCCTTTTTGGCATCATCTTGATATTTGGGTAGAGTAAAAGTTGTACCAGTGTTTTCAATGATCAAGTCTTTAATGGCTTTAACCTCCGCTTGAGTATTTTTGTACTTGGCATCCACTATTTGGCTTATCAACTCTACTTGCATGGAATATTTTTCTTCTACGGCTTGCTTTTTAAGATGTGGGTATTGTTGAACATGTTCCTACATTTCTTTTGCAATTTCTGGATTTGATGGCGGATTCTATATTTTTTGAACCAAAATTTTCATCATGTTTCTAATTTCTTCAACAGATGTTTCCAATTTGGTGACTTTCTTTGTCAATTCAGGATAGTTTAATCCATCACTTAAGTTAATAGGATCACCTGAATTCTCACCTGAGGTGGTTAAACTTGGTTTTAGACCGAGTGTCCCTTGTTCTTGGTACTGGAGACTTCTAACTGGTGAAGAGACTATTATCTCAGCAGTTGTTGCCTTCAAGGGGGTCTTAATTATATAACTGATGTCCAACTATGAGACTATTGTCTTTATAGTTGTAGTAGTTGCCCCACTTGAAATACCAACATGTGTCTCTTTGGACACATGAGGTGTTGCCTCCTCTGCTTGTGGAATAACAATGATCCCTAAGCTTGTCCTAGTCACTTGTTTCAGTGAACTCTATGTGATTTGTTGTTGAGAGGAACCAGGTATATGCAAGTCAGATGTATATCAATTGCATCCAACAATTTATGTTAGGGTGCTGGAAATGTTGAAGTGGGTGGAGGTTTGGAAAGAGAAGCAGCCCTGGGAGAGGGGCTTGAGTAGAGATATTTAAGTGAAGTATCTCCCCCTTGATTTGTGTCCCATGTGCATACAACACTCTCCTTTTGTGAGGATGAGTGAGGAGTTTGCATGGGTGGAGATGATTACATCTGTTGTGAGGAAGTAACAACAAATCTTAGCTGCATTTGTGTTACAGCAGGTATCTCTGGCATCTCAACCTCCAGAGATCCTTTATTTTTTGTTTTTCTCTTGGATTTGGGGATGGGAATGGATATGGTTTTTGTGGATAATTCTGGTGTGTGTTCCACAGTGTTAGGTTGGGCACTATGGTCACTAGGAGCAGTGGGCTCAGAAACAGATGTTGTAACATATGTTGCTTGGTTTTCTAAAACATTTTGTTCAACCACATTTTCTTGACTTTTAGTCATCATACGGATGAATGTTTCATTTGATGAATCTTTTCTTTAATAACCTAACATTTGTTTTTGTAATAGCTGTTGAAGGCTTTGGAACCTCTGTTTTATGAATAGAGGTTAGGTTGTAAAGTAGTGGTTGGTATTTGAAAATTAGTGACACTGTTTGACTTTTGTAGTCGACAGTGGATGGTTCATCAAGGTTATCCTTTTTAAAAGAGGTTCATTTTTAATAGTCAAACAAGGTTTTGGATAACTTAAACATACGTTTTACTCTTTTAAACCGAGTTTTTGTTTTTGTTGATTTTTCAATCTTTTTTCTTTTTAATGACAGAACTTTGGTTTTTCAAAATAACATTTTAATGTTTTTATTAAAGAGTAACCCTTTTCGGAGCATTTTCAGATAATATTTTCATATTTTTTGATAAAAGGGAAAAAGATAGATGCTAGGGAAACCACTATATGCATTTTTAGACTGTAGACAGATGTTCCTTGCGGAGATAGTAATGGGTCGGTTTGCCTTTTGAATCATTTCCAAATAGATATGTCACCCTCTCTATGTGTAGACCAGTCATGTGACTGGATCCTCCACTATTGAAATACCATAGGCTATCAAAGGAAGTGGAGGCTCCTTATTGGTAGCCATGAAAGCACAATAATCAAATTTGGTAAAATTCCAGGGATTATGATATATTATATCCTCTGCATCAATCCTTTCACAAACATATGTCTGTATTAGATTGATTGCTTCCTCAACTTCAGCACTTGGATCTAACCTTTTGGTCAATTTTTGTGTTAGGATTTCTTCCTTAACATTACTTAAGATCTCATGCTTTTGGTTTGGAATTTTAAGAATGTTTCTAGCTATATCCTCTGTTTTACTGAATTTTGCTTTTAAAGTATCCCATAACTCTTTTCCGCTATTATAATGTAATAGATTAGCATAGATTACATTTGGTAGAGTAGTTGCACCAAATGCTTTTCCATCTAACTCAAACTTTAGAAGATCTAGCTCGGAATAGTTTTCTAGTTTCTTTGGCTCTTGAACATTTGGTTTTTCGGTATTTGATACGTTGGAATGTGGTCCTGATATTATGGACTTCCAACATCATGTGTTCTTTTGAACGAGCATAGAAGCGATTCGATGTTGCTAGATATTGTATTCAGATTTGACAAGCTAAAACCAGTGTTTTAGGGATCACTTCGTGCCATTCCTTTTGTTCTTTTGTAGAAAAACTGAGTATGGATAGAACTTTTATTTTAATTCTAACCTTTGCTACTCTGAGTTACGAACCAATCGGATATCAGTTAGCGCTGATCTTTGGATATTAAACCGATTGCGATATCAGATTTAACATAACCAGGCCCTGATACCAATTGTAAGGTCTGAGTTTGTTTGTAACTTGTGAAATAAGCAAACAATTACATAAACAATTTATAAACTATAAATACAAATAAGATAAACACATGCTGGGAATCCATTTATCAAAGACTGATTTATATTAAACTCAAATGGTTACATATATAGCACAATTGATTTTACATTAACTCACCCTCATCCGATCACTTACAATTGATTCGCACAAAAGGAATGGAGTGATACCAAATCTCAAACAAATGAGATCTATTTATACAGAGGACAGAACCTCTGTTCGTGATCTGTTGACATCACTCTGATAGTGACATCTAACAATCCTAACAGAAAATATTTCACAGATGTTAAAAACATCTGTGCAAAACGTATCATCTGTTTAAACTAGTCTAAACACTATTACAAGATAAATACTATTACATTGGGAAACCACTAGTTGCCCAAGCGTTCGTTTGGCCATACATGTTTTGGTCAAAAATTACCGAAGCAATTAAGTGATCAAATTAGTTAAGTGAGGTAGTGTGCTAACAATGTGTGTTGAAAATATTCTGAATATGTTGTTAACAAAGACAGTTTTCATGATATAGCTCAGGATATCAAGCTATATCTATAATCAAACAATGAGCAAAAAAGGTAAAGGGTGACACGGGATATACGAGGAAAGCCCTTGATCAATCTAGATCGACGGCACAAAACCTCGGGAGCTGACAATCGCAGCTGCATTGTTCTTCTTATTACTTCAAACTTCAGGATACAGAGCAGGATATGATGCGGATCTACTAAGTGTTACAATGAGATTCGAGTACAAGTGTAAGTGTTTGTGAGTGATTGTAGCTAGTAGAAAGCAAAAGTGTGCGAAAAGAGTTGTGTGTTCCTATGATCTGTACATTCCTTTATATAGCAAAAGGAAATAATAAACTATCCTAAGAATGGGGATGCCCCGAATATTCCCTTTAGAACGTTGGAGACCCCGTCTTTGCGACTTCAACGTTCCCTTCTCAACCATGTAGTCCGAGTTTTCAGGAGAAATAGTCCTCTTGACCATTATAAGCAAGCTTGACTAATCTGCACATGAATTAATTAGTTATTACCAGGATACTGCATCAGGATGTTACCAATATCCTGATCCGGTATCTTGATCATAATAAAAAAATAACACAGTCAGAATATAAACCAGGATATATGAGCAGAAAACCACCCATAACAATTGTCCCCAAAATATATCTTTTGGAATCCCCAATTCAAACGGATATATTTTAAATCTTATCTCTTAGATCGAGGCAATTAAGTTGATAAGACAGTTGGAATGACAAGCTACAACTTCCCATGCGATATTTACTCATTGCCCCCTATATCCAGCCTATATCTACTCGAATCATTTGCATTATGATCATAACACTTCCGAGAAAATTCCAGCTATTCTTCTTCCTTTTCCTTTCTGTTTTTCTTTGCTAAGATCCTCCATGGCTAGTCGCACAAGATCGCATACAGCTGACTCGATTCCGACCCTCCAAAGTCAGAATCTTCTTAAAGAACCTGAAAAAGAGGTTTGCTCCTTCGACAATGCTGACATTGCTGCCCTAAGAGACTCCGGCGCTTTTCCCGCTAGTGCGATCATCCGTCCATTTGACCGAGAGGTCCGATCGGACATATCTTCTGACGAGTGGATGTGTTTCCTAGCTTACCCTTTTTCCATAGGGCTCCGGTACCCTTTTCCAGCCTTTATTTCCCGTTTCTTTGAACTCACCGGCCTTAGTTATGCCCAGACCATGCCCATGGTCTGGCGTGTGCTAGTTACCTTGGACCAGATCAAGTCTCGTCACATTCCTGATCTCTGCATCGAGGATCTTCCTGTCGCATATCGTCTTCGTTCTCACGGAAACAGCCGTTTTCTTCTTTTTTCAACTTCCAAAAATCCCCTTATCCTCAAGGCTACAAAGAATGAGGATAAGTGGCAAAGAAAGTTCTTTTTTTGTAAAAAGGGATTCCATCGCTAAGGGTTTTGACCTGCCGGTGAAGTGGTTAACTTCTGGTAGGATTTAGGGTTTTAGAAATATCCCCAAATATATCCTGAAACTATATCCTAAACTGATATCTTTATTTCCTGTGTAGCAAATTTCAAAGAGCTAGCCCCTCCAAGTGCAGAATCAGAGCAAAGGATCAAGGATATCTACCGACTCCCCGAGAGTGAGAGAACTGTTTCCCTGTCCTTCACAAGTTCGAGTCAAAGATTAAGTTGTGAAATGTATGGTAAGTACATTTATAGATATTCGACTAGTTACAGTTTATAAGTATTCAAAAGTTAAGTATTTCTCCCTTTTATGTAGTGCCAGTCATAAATCTTGAAGGCTTCCAACTTGATGAGTTGGATAGTTATTCTGGCCCTGTGCAAGTCAAGCAAGAAACTAATCCTAAACTAGCAGTCACGTCGAAACCCACCGGTTCAAAAACCGCCACTGCTCCCAAACCTTCTACAGGCTCCAAGTCTCGTGGTCCTAGCTCCCGTAAGAGGAAGGGACCAGATTCTCCTGCTACATCCGACGTATTCCCATTCGAGAATCATGGGTTTATAGAGTCCAGCAAATTCATGACCGGCTTCCTCAATCAGGTTAGTATCCTTATTCTATATCCTGCACATATATACTCATATATTGATACCTGCTCATCCAATTGTAGGGCCTTGAGCGGCTAGTGTTCCTTTATGAGGATGCGTGTGGTTTGAACAAGATGCTAGAGAGCAAACTGAAGAAGGCAGAGACCACTGTTGCAGACCAAGCAGCAATTGCTGCCGCCAAGTCACAGCATTATGAGGATAAATACAAGGCGATGATCCAGGAACACCAGGCCGCTCTCAACAAGGCTAACCAAGATGCCCAAGCCAAGCTAGACGCCGCCCATCTTCAATACCAGCAGGATATGAACACCTATCGAAAAGGCCTCAAAGGGTCTGTTGTAATATCCCTCCTTCAAGCCAGGCTAAAAAATAGCTTATGAGGCCAAAGCCATGGGCCTTGAAAGCCCATCCTGGAATGTTAAGGCTTGGGAGGCGAAATTAAAGGATCTCGGAGGTAATCCTGTGGAGTATCCTGCTAAGCCTGCGGGTGAGGAGCCTTCCAAGGCGGCAGAGGAGGCGGCTGATGCTGGTGGTGATGCTGAGAAGAATCCTGACGGTGATGCTGGTGCGGGTGCTGGAGGAAATGCTGCGGTTGAAGAAGGTGCTGCTCCTTGAAAGCAGCGAAGTGGGAGATGATGGATATTTATGCCTAGGCCGGAGCCCACTTTTTTAATTTCTGATGGTTGTGGTTGTTATCGAACAATTTACTTTCCTGTTTGTTTAACAATTTACTTTCCTGCACTTAGACAATATGATGGCCAAAGGTGGAGGGATCATGAGTTTTAGGACGAAGCCCTTGGTCATCAATTATTAGTATGTTTTATTTTGAACAATATAACAGTTGGAGGCGGATGGGTCTTGGTTTTCAAGATGAAACCTTCAACTGTTAAGTAGTTATGTTTGAAAACTAATTGTGCTTTTGGTGGATGAGTCTCAGTTTGAGATGAAACCAAAAGCACAACCTTTTGCAATGTTAATAATAAACTAACCTTTTTTGGCCTTATTCATTGTTATTCATTCTTATTTTGCAAAGCTTGTTATGTGTTGTTTGATTTGAATGTACTTTCTATTTTTAGTCTTAGTACAATATTCCAAATATTCTGACCAAATATCTTGAGAGTATATCCTGGTCAGGATACTCATAAATATTCCATCAAGACTTTCGTCAAACATGGTTTCAAAAACATAGATAATTTGAATAAGGCTTTTTAAAGAACAAGAAGGAGAGACCATACTAGAAATATATCTCAACCCTTAAACTTCAATCCTTTAGCAACCTTTCCATCGAAGATGTCCCCAGTCTTGGAAACTTAGTAAACCAAGTCCAAACTTGATCCTTCTTCACAATGCCTTGAGAGGAATGTCCCCTGTGCATGTTGTTTTTAAATACTTAGGAATCTTCGTGCATCAATTTGATCACAATGATGTTGTACTTGTACATAATTTTAATATTATAGGGGATAAACCCTAAATATTCTGGAGATAGATCCTCAACATTCTGGGTGTAAACCCTAAGTATACAGGGGAAAATCCCAAATTTTCGTGCGCTACAGGCGGGAGTGTCTAAACTCCAAGACTTAGAAAGGTGAAAACCTTTAAACCTTAAAGAGTATGAAAATACCCTTTCGTGAGAGAGGGTGATCAATCCTCATATACCTTAAGGATCCAAGATATAGCCAATAATAACGAAATTGTCAGCCACTTTTACATGAACTGGTCCCGCTATCTTGAACTATTCTTGAATAAATTGCACTCCAGGCGGGGTGTTTAAACCCAATTCGAGGGAAAGGTGAATACCTTTAAACCTTTGAAGGGATCAGGATCCCTTAAATGTGAGAGAGGGGGCCAATCCTCTAATCTTTCGATCCTGAGTATATATCCCAGAGCTACATCCCGAAGCATATTCTGGAAAACCCCTTCAAAATAAGGTGGGTGTTAGCTTGGCTAACACCCCTCCGATGCTTAAGTTAGTATTGGGTTTAAAAGAGCAAATAAAATCAAATAAATTTAAGAGAGATAGAATTCATACCATCCTGAGTTAGAAATTAGATTCTAGACTCACTTGAAATAGGCTTTGAGGTGTATAGCATTTTAGGATCTTGGTAGTATATCCCCCTCCATATTCTTAAGTCTGTATGCTCCTTTCCCAGATTCCGATTCAATCTCATATGGTCCTTCCCATTTTGGAGCTAACTTTCCATCGGCAGGATTAGTGGTATTCTGAAAAGCTTTTCGTTAGTACCCAATCTCCAACTTGAAAACTTCTAGTCCTTAGGTTTTTGTTATATGCTCTGGATATCCTCTGTTGGTATGCTGCCATCCTTAACCTTGCCGCATCCCTTGTCTCATCGACAGTATCCAATTCTTGGCATAGAGCTTTAGGATTCTTTTCAGGATCCCGGAGGTTGGATCTTGTTGTAAGTATCACCATCTCTGTTGGGATCACTGCTTCTGCTCCAAATACTAAGGAAAATGGGGTTTGCCAAGTTGCACTTTTTACTGTTATCCTATTAGCCCATAAAACAAAAGGTAGTTCTTCTGCCCATCTTCCTTTCTTAGCTCCCAATCTTTTCTTCAAATTGTTGACTATTATCTTATTTGAGGATTCTGCTTGTCCATTTGCTTGAGGATGTACCGGAGTGGTTGTAATCATCTTGATTCCCCAACTTTTGCAAAAATCAGTAGTCCTTTTACTGATAAACTGAGAACGATTGTCACAGATTATCTCAGCTGGTATCCCAAACCTAGTCAGTATATTCCTCTTTATGAACGATACTACTTCTTGGTCTCTGACTTGAACAAATACCTCAGCTTCAACCCACTTGGAGAAATAATCTGTCATTGCCAACATGAAAACTTTTCCTCCTGGAGCTTTCGGCAGCTTTCCCACTATGTCCATACCCCATTTCATGAATGGCCAAGGGGAAGCGATATGATATAGTGGTTCAGCAGGTTGATGTAGTATATTGTTGTGCCTTTGACACGCGTCACATCTTCGAGCATATTCTGCAGCATCTTTCCTCATCGTTGGCCAATAATATCCTGTTCTTAGCACCTTTGAGTATAATGACCTGCCCCCAGTATGGTTGCCACAGTCGCCTTCGTGTATATCCTGAAGTACCTCCTTGGTTTCAGGATCCTCCAAGCACCTCAAGTACGGACCTGCAAGAGATTTCTTATACAAAATATCGTTTATAATAGTAAAACGAGATACCTTCATCCTAAAAGCCTTAGGGTTCTCATCCTTTGGTATGTGTCCTTCTCTGAGGTATTTTATGATTGGGGTCGTCCATGACTTAGGATCCTCCTCAGGATACTCATCATCAGGATCCTGGATACTTGCTACTTCCTTATCTTGAGATTTGAAAAGATCCACTGCAGGATATAGGATATGTAGTGTTGGTATCTGTGTTCCTTTTGGTATTCTGACTGATGATCCTAAGTTGGCCAAGGCATCTGCTTCAGCATTATCCTCTCTTGGTACCTTTTTAAGTGTAAAAAAATCGAAATGTTCTGCTAATTTTTTGAGAATTTCAAGATACTCGATTAACCTTTCACCTTTGACTGCATAGGATCCATTAAAATGGTTAGTAATTAACAAGGAATCAACATATACTTGCAAATTTTTAATATTCATATTCCTGGCCAACTCTAATCCTGCAATTAAAGCTTCATATTCTGCTTCATTATTAGTGGCAGGAAATTCACATCTAATAGCCTGGGGTAATATGTCCCCCTGTGGCGATTTTAGTAGTATACCCAATCCTACACCTCTCACATTAGATGCACCATCAGTATATAATGTCCAGGATTCTAAGGTTTCTCCTAGTTGTTGTACTTCTAGGTCTACTTCATTTTGAATATCACTATTGAAATCAGCCACAAAGTCTACTAGAGCCTGAGACTTTATAGCATTTCTAGGTTCATATACTAGATCATAGGCACTTAATTTTACTGACCACTTAGCCATCCTACCCGACATCTCAGGTTTCCTAAGCACATTTTTAACAGGATAATTAGTTTTAATATGAATCCTATGTGTCTCAAAATAATGTCTGAGCTTATTTGATGCCATAACTAAGGCCAAAATCAATTTTTCTAAATGAGAATATCTAGTTTCAGCATCTAATAAACTTTTACTAACATAATAGACTGGATACTGCTGACCTTCGTGATCCTTTACCAGAACAGCACTTAAAGCATTCCCTGATACTGCACGATATAGGGATAATGGTTCACCGTCCTCGGGCTTCATCGATAGAGGTGCAGTTGAAAGATATTGCTTTAATTCCTGCAAGGCTGCTTCATGCTTCTCTCCCCATTCGAATTTCTTATTCTTCTTCAGGATATCGTAGAATTCCATGCATTTCTCCGAGGATCTCGATATAAACCTCTTTAATGCTGCTACTCGCCCTGTCAATCTTTGTACATCTTTCATGTTGGAGGGTGACTTGATATCCAGGATAGCTTTTATCTGTTATGGGCTTGCTTCTATCCCCCTTTTAGTCACCATATATCCTAAAAACTTTCCTGCCCCCACTCGAAAATGGCACTTAGCAGGATTTAGTTTCATATTGTACTGGTCGAGGATATCAAATGCTCCTTCAATATTCTCGGAGTTGATCCTCAGCCTTCTTGGATTTTACCACCATATCATCAATGTATACCTCCATGGTGTCCCCCAGTTTGTCTTTAAACATCATCTTCACCAATCTCTGGTACGTTGCACCTGCATTTTTCAAACCAAAAGGCATAGCAGTTTAACAATAAATACCTGTTGGTGTCATGAAAGTAGTATCCTCCTGGTCCGAGGGTTCCATTTGGATCTGCTGGAATCCTGAGGATGCATCCATGAAAGTTGACATTTCATTTCCAACAGTTGCATCCACCATCGAGTCTATATGAGGCAGAGGGAATGGATCTTTAGGACATGCTTTGTTCATGTCTGTGTAATCTACACAAACTCTCCATTTCCCATTCTTCTTTTGAACAACGACCACATTTGCTAGCCATTTGGGAAATTTGAGTTCCCTGATCATCTTGGAATTCAATAATCTTTCAACCTCTTCTTGAATAATCATGTTTCGTTCTGGAGCAAACTTCCTTCTCTTTTGCTGAACAGGCTTGAAAGACTTGTCAATTCCAAGCTTGTGAGTTATAACATCCTTGGAAATACCTGTCATATCCTCATGCTTCCATGCGAATGTTGACATCCTGCATTTCAAAAAGTTAGTTAACTGGTTTTCAATATCCCGAGGGATATTGGTTCCTACGAGCACCGAGATATCTGGATTATCCTGGTCTAGGATAATTTTCTTAACATCCTACTCTGAAGCCTCCACGATATCCTGGGCTTGCATCTTTATATGCTATCCTGCTTTGGGCTTTGTTGAGGATTTCATCGAGGAAGAATAACATTCTTTTGCCTCTTGTTGATCACTTTCCACCTTGATAACCCCCCAATGAGTAGGGATCTTGATACACTGATTATAGGTTGATGGCACAGCTTTCATATCATGGATCCATGGCCTACCCAATATGATATTGTAGCAAGATAAGGAGTCCATGACATAGAATCGTTGCATTGAGTTGACTCTTTCAACATATACTAGCAGCTTAATTTCTCCCACAGTATTCTTGGCCTCTCCACTGAACCCAACAAGTACAGTGGATTTTGATGTGTTGTCCATCGGGAAACATTCATTCTTTTCAGCTTTTCTAACTGAATAATGTTGACGGAGCTACCATTGTCCACCAGTATCCTACACATAAAATGATTAGCAATATATAAAGTTATTACCAAACCATCATGATGGGGATCCTGGACAGTATCCCTGTCATCATTGTCAAACTTTATCACTTTATCAGTTGTGAGGTTTGTCATCCTGGTTGGCTTATCTCCCCGTTCTGCCTTAGCCTCCTTTGCATTTTTTTTTGCTACAGAATAAGAGGTTCCACAGATGTCGGATCCTCCTGAAATAAAGTTGATAAACTTGGCATCAGCCGGAGGTGATGCTGCTCGTTCAGGATCCTTTTCAGTATCCTGACCCTTATTCTTCTTTTTTCCCAGAAGATCCTTCAGATATCCCTTGCTTAGCAGGTAGCTTAGTTCCTTCCTCAGGGCGATACAATCCTCTATAACATGTCCGAAATCCTCATGGAAGGCACACCACTTGGATTTATCCTTCCAATCAGCTTTTTGTTGGTTTTTCCTAGGCCACCTGGCTTTTTCTCCCAAACCCTGCATAACATACATTAGTTTAGGTATATTAACAGAAAAACAGTATTTTGACAATTCGGGATACTCCTCAGGATCCTCGTCTTCAACAACATTCACTTTTTTGTTGTCAGTCCTGCCATATGGCTTAGAGCGATATGGCTTGTATGAGGATTCTGACTTCCTGTTAGTTGATTCATAGGTTGAGAATGAATTCATCCTCTCCTGCATCTTTTTATCATCATCCTGTCGAATATATCTCAGAGCCCTGTTCCGAGCTTCATCAAGATTCCTGCAAGGATTCATTACAAGATCCTGATAAAAACTGGGAATCCTTTTGTAGTCCCATCTTGAATGCTTGGACTGTTGTAGCAACATCAAGGTGTGGGATGTCCAAGGATTCCCTGCTGAATTTGTTCACATAATCCCTTAGGGATTCTTGAGGTCCTTGGGTTATCATGTAGAGATCACTGGTTAGTTTTTCAAACCTCTGACTGCAAGAAAATTGACTGTTAAATAAATTAACTAAGTGAGTAAATGATGTAATCGAATGAGGTGGAACGTTTAAGAGACATTTTAAGGCTGATCCTGTTAGAGTAGAACCAAAACCCTTGCAGAGACATGCTTCCTTGAGATCCGGAGGGATGGGGTTAATCTCCATCCTTTCCCTATACTGAGCAATATGCTCTTCAGGATCCGTGCTTCAGTCACAGAGCTTCATGTTAGTGGTTTGAAATCTTTTTGGAATTTCAGCATCACAAATAGGATATGCAAACCGGGATATCCTGTGGCTATCCTGGGGCACTTTTGGAATGGGCTGAACAACCCCAGGTGTGGTACCTGCAGAAAATCCACAGTCATCCTGATCTAGATCTAGCACCGTGCAGCTTTGGATCACTTATCAAATTTTGGGACGACATTTCTTTCAAGTTGAGGATGATGTGACAACCTGTATTTCAGAAGCTTTTCTGTGTGTTTTGGTTTAGCTTGCATAGTTGATGTGGTGATTTTAATTGAACGTGTATGTGTTGCTATGTTTATGATGTATATGTTTTATGCGAAAGTTATATATTAATCCGATCACATAACACTTAGAGTTGCACATTTGTCTCTCGATCACACTCCACATCTCATGAACTATAATTTTTGGCCCAAAACTGGTGCAGAGGCCTACGGCCCAAAGCTAGGCCCGGCTCACTTACCTTGTGCGCATACACAAGAGGGGTTGTGTATGGTTTTTCCATAATTTGCAATTCACACAAGCAAGCAACCCTAATCCCCTCAAGAACCGACGACGACATACTCCTTTCGAAGTTCCTTACGGATCGTGGCACTAGTTCCCTCTTGTTCAAGCATCCATTCACACTCTACACACTCTCTCGGTTAGTCTTGATCATTGTTTATTCGCTACCTATGGTTGTGTTCTTTGTTGTGTTGATTGTGAGTAAACGTGTTCATCTATTTTAGTATGAATGAGATGTAAGATCCATCAAGGGTTTTGTTTGTATATTAATTTGGAATTTAATTGATCATAGAAGGGTGATAAGAACTGATGAAAATCGATAAACCTAGTATGATGTTTGAAACAAATAGTGGCATGATCTTTGCTAGTATTAAAGGGATTCGGTTTGTAAATGATGGGGGGGGGGATTCGTGGTGATAATTGCACTAATCGAACCATTAGGATGATGTTTGTGTTAATTGTTGTCGTGAATCATAGAAGGGCAATTAGGGTTTGAATAATGTTGGGAATTAGTAACTGTCTTGATCCATGATTGGGGTGGGAACATTGAGGAAATTATGTTTGCTAAATTTAAGGGAAACATTTAACTAGACCCCAATCGCACAAGGGATCCCAATCGCACAAGGGATCCCAATAGCACAAATAGTCTCAGGTCGCACAAGGGTATGGGCTGCATAGCTGTTTGGGCCTTGAAGTGTTAATGAGTCTGTTGGGCCATGCACGGATCGCACAAATTGTGCGATTGAGAAGGGGGGCGCACAAGCTGGTTGTTGGGCCAGTCTAGTTGGGCCGGACCACACTTGAATCGCACAAGATTAAGCCAATCGCACAAGCCCTTTTCGGGCCTATTATTGTGCGAGTCTGTTGTACTTAAATAGGCCGTATGATCTGGGTTGGATTATATGTTACATGTTAGTTGTAACTGAATGAAATATGGATCATGTGTACTTGATGCAAATACTAGACTATGTGTATAAATAAGTAGCTTGCATACAAACTGATTGGATACGTGCAAATGTTATAGGCTTTGATTAACTTGAACGTGTAATTTGTCTTACCGAGCAAATCTAAGGTGAGTTCACTGCTCTTTTTCCAAGCATGCGTCTCGGAGAGGGACATCTGGTAAACGTTCCGGGGAGGAATGTCGGGTAAATGGGTTTGACTGGAATGTTAAACTCGGGATGTTTGTTAATACACTCATATCTATCATTTAAGTCCCATCATATACCGAATAGGTTGCCGGGGAGGCAACGGGGTTATTAGTTGATAGCGCTATTAGGTTTGGCACCCTCACACCGTACCGGGGAGGAAGGGCGTGAACTAATTACCTTAACCACTTGACCAATGTTTGATAGGGCATTGGGGAAGGGCAAAAAATCTGGAGCCATCTGCGGTAATCGATTTATTAAGAACATCGATTCACTGAAATATTTTAAACTGATATCTGGTAACTAAACGGGTTAACAAACTTTGAACTCGCCAGCGTCGTCTGACACACTTGTATGCATGCTTGCAGGTCGTTAGATTCATGGTTGGAACTTGCTATCTGGGAGTGCTGGAGAGGTCATGGGTCGTAGCTCTTGGATACGTGTTCATTTGTTTTGCACATTGTTTTGAAACACTTAAATAACTATTCACATTATGCTTCTGCTGAACATATTTGTTTTAAGTTGTGTCTTGGAATTACTTATTGAAATAAATAGAAACTTTTATTTAAAACTATGTTGTGGTTCAATGTGATTGGTGGCTGGATCCTGGTACGTCACACGTCCCACGGTGTTTCCGCATGTGGTATTTTGGGGGTGTGACAGTTTGGTATCAGAGCCACTGGTTATAGTGAACTAGGTTTTAAAACGTTTTTTTATAAAACCATACTATAACCGAACAGCTGTGAAATCGACCATGACACTCAGCTCCAGATAGCAAGGTTCGTCTTTCGTTTACTTGTTGCATAGCATATCTAGTGTACACTTACGTATGATGTGCATGTGATTGCACACTTAGCACTACAGACCGAATTCATTGTGTTACTTTCCTATGTTATGTGGTTGATAGGGCCGCAATGCGATATTCCTCTAGACTTTCATGATTCATGTTTTGTGATGTCTTTTGTCTTGCTACTCGAGTTTGAGGAACCTTTTAGCACGAGTTGGGAGGAGCTGAGATGAACATGCAAATTGCATTGTTATTATGGGTGCACACATAATAATAATGTGGGGTGCATGTGAGTCCCAGTAAGACTTAACAAGTGTGAAGGGGGTTCCGCTCTGTTATCTGATGTAAACCTAGTAGTCTGTAGAAGTCATTGTGAGGTTTGACTCCTACCTTATCTCGACTCTTAACCTTTTCCCTTATATAGAATCATGAGTGGACGAGGCCATGGGCGTGGTCACATTGCGATGACTTAGGCCGAGCTGACAAACTTGATTAACACACGTGTGGCTGAGGCTTTGGCAGCCTATCAAGCTGGTACGAAATGTGCCAAATACTCATTATCCTCGTGTCGCGTACTCAACTCTTACCGGTGTGCTATATTTTCTTTCGTCCTTAGGTCAGCAAGCGAATCAAAATCAAAACAATATGCCTGCTTGTACATTTAAGACGTTCATGGATTGTAAGCCACAGACATTCAGTGGGACTGAAGGAGCTGTGGGGCTACTTTGTTGGTTTGAGAAAGCTGAATCAGTATTTGCTATTTGTAACTGTCCCGTGGGGGACCGGGTGAAGTATGCTACTGGCACATTGGAGGATGGTGCCTTCACTTGGTGGAATGCCCAAGTGCAGATGTTGGGCATCGAGATGGCTAATGCAACTACTTGAGATGACTTCAAGGAGCTGATGCGGGAGGAGTACTATCCTCGTGACGAGATTCAGAAACTTGAGAACGAATACTACAATCTGAAGATGGAAGGGTCCAAGATTGAGGCTTACACGAAACGATCTCATGAGCTAGCGAACATGTGCCCTAACTTATCTCGACCCCCACCTCAAAGAATCGAATTGTACATCAAGGGCCTAGCACCATCAGTAAAGAGTTTGTCACTGCTGCAAATCTTAATAACCTGCCTCAGATCATTCGTTTAGCACACAAGATTACTGACCAAGAGGTCGAGCGTGGTTCGCTACCGCCCCGCGTTTCTGTTGTTACCCCTACTGCTACAGCTACCACACCTGTTCAGAAACTTGAGAACGAATACTACAATCTGAAGATGGAAGGGTCCAAGATTGAGGCTTACACGAAACGATCTCATGAGCTAGCGAACATGTGCCCTAACTTATCTCGACCCCCACCTCAAAGAATCGAATTGTACATCAAGGGCCTAGCACCATCAGTAAAGAGTTTGTCACTGCTGCAAATCTTAATAACCTGCCTCAGATCATTCGTTTAGCACACAAGATTACTGACCAAGAGGTCGAGCGTGGTTCGCTACCGCCCCGCGTTTCTTTTGTTACCCCTACTGCTACAGCTACCACACCTGCTAGTGATAACAAGCGTAAATGGAATGATGCCGACAAAGCGACCAGTGCAAGCCAATCGCAGAAAAGGCCCGACAACAACAACAATCGTAGTTTCAGTCAGTCGTCCTCTGTTAACCAAGGCCAGAGCAGCAATTTGAGCCAAGGCTCTTACGTTGGTAGGAAACCAAAGTGCAACAAGTCTGGTTATCATCATCATGGACCGTGCGTCCGAGCTTGCCATAGGTGTGATAAGGTGGGCCATATGGCAAAAGACTGTAGAGCTCCGTTCCCAAAGCAACAGCAGCAGCAGAATCAGCAGCAGCAACAACAACAAAGGCAACAACCCCATTAGAACCAAGGCTATAGGAAGGGGTGTTTCCAGTGTGGGGATGAGGGTCACATTAAACGGGATTGCCCTCAGCTGAATCAAAATGCCAATGATAACAATAACCGCCAGAATAACAACAACAATGCTGGGAACAACAATAACGGCAACAATGGTGGCAATAGTGCTCATGGAAGGGTATTTACGATTGGAGCTGGTGATGCTAGGAACGACGGCAATGTCATGACTGGTACGTTTTCTGTGAACAATCTCTTTGCTTCTGTGTTATTTGATTCCGGTGCCGATTGGAGTTATGTGTCCTTAGAGTTCAGTCAATGATTAGGGTTAACTCCAACACCTCTAGAAGCTAAGCATGTAGTAGAATTAGCTGATGGTAAGACGATTGAAGCCTCACACATTTTTATGGGATGCAAACTTGATCTTGTGGGTCAAGTGTTTGACATTGACCTCCTTCCTGTTACCCTCGGTAGTTTTGACGTAGTGGTTGGTATGGACTGGTTGTCCAAGCACCGTCCTGACATCCTTTGTAAAGAGAAAATCATGCGTATTCCTCTCCCTAGTGTAGAATCTCTATCGGTTTAAGGGCATCACAGTGGGGCGATGATTGGTATCATCTCAGCTATGAAAGCTCAGAAGTGTCTGCGAAAGGGGTATCCTGCTATTTTAGCACTTGTTACTGATCCTCAGCCTAAAGAGAGGAAGATAGAAGACCTGCCAGTTGTTCGTGAATTTTCTGATGTGTTTCCTGAGGAACTTCCTGGTTTACCACCTCATCGTCAAGTGGAATTTCAGATTGATCTTACACCGGGAGCGGCCCCAATTGCTCGAGCTCCTATCGTCTTACACCTGGGGAGTTGCAAGAGTTATCTAATCAACTTCAAGAACTGTTGGATAGGGGTTTTATCCGACCCAGTTCTTCGCCTTGGGGAGCCCCAGTTCTGTTTGTGAAGAAGAAATACGGGTCCTTTCGCATGTGTATAGATTATCGTGAACTCAACAAGGTGACAGTCAGGAATCGTTATCCCTTGCCTCGCATTGACGACTTATTCGACCAGTTGCAAGGGTCGAGCTTCTACTCGAAAATTGATCTAAGATCGGGCTATCATCAGATGAGAGTCCGAGAAGAGGACATTCCCAAGATAGCCTTCAGAACGTGGTATGGCCATTATGAGTTTCTGGTCATGCCATTCGGGTTAACCAACGCACTAGCGGTATTCATGGATCTTATGAACCGCGTATGTAAACCATACCTAGACGATTTTGTTATCGTGTTTATCGATGACATTCTAATATACTCTAAGAGCAAGGAGGACCACGAACGGCACTTGCGTCTTATCTTGGAGCTCCTGAGGAAGGAACAACTTTATGCGAAATTCTCTAAGTGTGACTTCTGGATTCGAGAGGTGCACTTCCTTGGCCACATTGTGAATGAATCGGGGATACACGTGGATCCTGTAAAGATTGATGCTATCAGAAATTGGGCGGCACCAAAGACTCCCTCAGAGGTGCGACAATTTCTTGGTCTCGCTGGGTACTATCGCAGGTTTATCCAAGACTTCTCAAAGATCACTCAACCTCTTACCTCGTTAACACAAAAAAGGCGTTGTATACTCATGGGGAATGAAACAAGAAGATGCTTTCCAGTTGCTGAAACAAAAACATTGCAGTGCGCCAATCTTGTCCTTACCTGAGGGAACCAAAGATTTTGTGGTATACTGTGATGCTTCTATTCAGGGTCTCGGTTGCGTGCTGATGCAACGCGAGAAGGTGATAGCATATGCCTCTCGATAGTTGAAGGTTCACAAAAAGAATTACACGACTCACAACTTAGAGTTGGGGGCCGTGGTGTTTGCGCTCAAAATATGGAGGCATTACCTGTACGGTACTAAATGCACTATTTATACCGACCATTGAAGTCTTCAGCACATCTTCGACCAAAAAGAGTTAGATATGCGACAGCGTCGCTGGGTAGAACTCTTAAACGACTACGACTGCGTGATCAAGTATCATCCAGGTAAGGCTAACGTTGTAGCTGATGCCCTTAGTCGGAAAGAAACGAAACCCAAACGTGTTTGCGCCTTGTAGCTCACCATCCATTCTAACCTACCTGACCAGATCCGTTCTGCTCAAACTTAAGCACTGAAAGGAGAAAACATTAAGGCTGAGTACTTGCAGGGCATGGAGAAACGACTTGTAGAGAGATCTGATGGTATACTCTATTTCATGGAACGAATATGGATCCCTTTGTTTGGAAACCTTGGAGATCTTGTGATGGACAAAGCACACAAGTCTTGATACTCTATTCACCCGGGTTCGGATAAGATGTATCAGGACTTCAAAGTTTTGTATTGGTGGCCGAAGATGAAAGCTCACATTGCGACGTATGTGAGTAAATGCTTGACTTGTGCGAAAGTCAAGGTGGAATACCAGAAACCGTCTGGATTGCTTCAACAACCAGAAATACCCATTTGGAAATGGGAGCAAATTGCTATGGATTTCGTCACTGGGCTGCCAAGAACTCAAAACGGAAATGATACCATCTGGGTGATCTTCGATCGTCTCACAAAGTCAGCACACTTTCTAACAATCAAGGAAACGGATAAGTTCTCCCAACTTGCCGCTGTTTATCTAAAGGAGGTGGTTTCTAGGCACGGGGTGCCAACCTCTATTATCTCTAATCGTGACCCGTGTTTCGTGTCTGATTTATGGCAATCGATGCATAAATCATTCGGCTCACGTCTCGACATGAGTACTGCTTATCACCCATAGACGGATGTTCAAAGTGAATGAACCATCCAGACACTTGAAGACATGCTGCGAGCGTGCGTGATCGATTTTGGAAAAGGTTGGGAGAAACACTTGCCTTTAATAGAGTTCTCCTACAACAACAGTTACCATACTAGCATTTAGGCAGCTCCGTTCGAAGCATTGTACGGACGGAAATGTCGTTCTCCTCTTTGTTTAGCTGAGGTGGGTGACAGCCAGATCACATGTCCAGAACTCGTACTTGAAACTTCAGAAAAGATTGTTCAGATTAGAAATCGCATGGCGGCAGCGCGTGACCATCAGAAAAGCTACGGTGACAAGCGTAGGAAACCCCTGGACTTCGCTGTAGGCGATCGTGTTATGTTGAAAGTCTCACCCTGGAAGGGTGTGGTGCGCTTTGGGAAGCGCGGAAAGCTTAATCCTCGTTATGTAGGGCCTTTCAAAATTCTAGAATGAATTGGTAAAGTGGCCTACAAACTCGAGTTACCCGCTGAGTTGGGTAATGTTCATGACGTCTTCCACATGTCGCAACTAAAGAAGTGTTTGTCCGATGAAACACTTGTGGTACCATTTCAAAAGCTGAAAATCGACGAAAATTGCAGTTTGTCGAAGAACCCATCGAAATTATAGACCGGGAGGTCAAGGTCCGTAAGCATAGTCGAATCCCGATCGTGAGAGTTCGTTAGAACTCAAGACGTGGACCGGAGTTTACGTGGAAACGCGAAGATCAGATGAAGATTAAGTATCCTCACCTATTCCCAACTGACCAATCTAATCCTGATGCAACCGGTGAATTTCAGGACGAAATTCCCTTTCAAGTTGGGGATGATGTGGTAGCTGGGGAAAATCCACATTCATCCTGATCTAGATCTAGCACCATGCTGCTTTGGATCACTTATCAAATTTCAGGACGAAATTTCTTTCAAGTTGGGGATGATGTGACAACCCGTATTTCAGAAGCTTATCTGTGTGTTTTGGTTTAGCTTGCATAGTTGATGTAGTGATTTTAATTGAACGTGTATGTGTTGCTATGTTTATGATGTATATGTTTTAAGCGAAAGTTATATATTAATCCGATCACAGAACACTTAGAGTTGCACATTTGTCTCTTGATCACACTCCACATCTCGTGAACTATATTTTTCGGCCCAAAACTGGTGCAGAGGCCTACGGCCCAAAGCTAGGCCCGTATCACTTACCTTGTGCGCATACACATGAGGGGTTGTGTATGGTTTTTTCATAATTTGAAATTCACACAAGCAAGCAACCCTAATCCTCTCAAGAACTGACGGCGACATACTCCTTTCGAAGTTCCTTACGGATCGTGGCACTAGTTCCCTCTTGTTCAAGGATCCATTCACACTCTACACACTCTCTCGGTTAGTCTTGATCATTGTTTATTCGCTACCTATGGTTGTGTTCTTTGTTTTGTTGATTGTGAGTAAACGTGTTCATCTATTTTAGTATGAATGAGATGTAAGATCAATCTAGGGTTTTGTTTGTATATTGATTTGGAGTTTAATTGATTATAGAAGGGTGATAAGAACTCATGAAACTCGATAAACCTAGTATGATGTTTGAACCAAATAGTGACG
This sequence comes from Helianthus tuberosus, assembly GCA_030545235.1. NCBI lineage: Eukaryota > Viridiplantae > Streptophyta > Magnoliopsida > Asterales > Asteraceae > Helianthus > Helianthus tuberosus. Next base: position 106,024,611 of record CM060443.1, read on the forward strand.
TGATCTTTGCTAGTATTAAAGGGATTCGGTTTGTAAATAATGGGGGGGATTTGTGGTGATGATTGCACTAATCGAACCATTAGGATGATGTTTGTGTTAATTGTTGTCGTGAATCATAGAAGGGCAATTAGGGTTTGAATAATGTTGGGAATTAGTAACTGTCTTGATCCATGATTGGGGTGGGAACATTGAGGAAATTATGTTTGCTAAATTTAAGGGAAACAGTTAACTAGACCCCAATCGCACAAGGGATCCCAATCACATAAGGGATCCCAATCGTACAAATAGTCTCGGGTCGCACAAGGGTATGGGCTGCATAAACTGTTTGGGCCTTGAAGTGTTAATGAGTCTGTTCGGCCATGCACGGATTGCACAAGTTGTGCGATCGAGAAGGGGAGGCAACGGGGTTATTAGTTGATAGTGCTATTAGGTTTGGCACCCTCACACCGTACCGGGGAGGACGGGCATGAACTAATTACCTTAACGACTTGACCAATGTTTGATAGGGCATTGGGGAAGGGCAAATAATCTGGAGCCATATGCGGTAATCGAGTTATTAACAACATCGAATCACTGAAATGTTTTAAACTGATATCTGGTAACTAAACGGGTTAACAAACTTTGAACTCACCAGCGTCGTCTGACACACTTGTCTGCATGCTTGCAGGTCGTTAGATTCATGGTTGGAACTTGCTATCTGGGAGTGCTGGAGAGGTCATGGGTCGTAGCTCTTGGATACGTGTTCATTGGTTTTGCACATTGTTTTGAAACACTTGAATAACTATTTACAATATGCTTCCACTGAACATATTTGTTTTAAGTTGTCTCTTGGAATTACTTAATGAAATAAATGGAAACTTTTATTTAATACTATGTTGTGGTTCAATGTGATTGGTGGCTGGATCCTGGTACGTCACACGTCTCGCGGTGTTTCCGCATGTGGTATTTTGGGGGTGTGACACCAGGTACCTTGGATATCATATCCTTCAACTTCTGAAGCTCCCTAGAGAGTGCCGACGTCACACCTGCATCCTGCAAAGATCCAACACTGTTAGTAGCAAGAGTATTAGTATTATTAGACACGTTACCAGCCTGAGGATTCTGGCCATATCCTGAGCTTCTCACAATCGATATCCTGACCGATGAGGGTATCTCAGGAGTATGACTTTGGGAATAGCTAGGTACAATATTGCCTCTGTTATCCTCGGTGTATACTGCCGAACTGAAGTTCAATGCTCTAGGCTGTAAGGGAGTGACAGTATCCTCAGCAGGCCTACTTGAGATGGATTTCAAGAGTTGTATCTCTCTTATCAGCATTTGGTTGGTCTCCTGCTGTTGCTTCATCTGATCCTGTATACTACCAAACAAAGTTAGAATTTCATCATTAGAAGCCGTAATAGGGGTTCTCCCTGATGCAGCATATCCTTGAACATTCTGAGTGGGGATAATATCCCGGGCTACATGAGTTTCGGTCCTTCTTGGAGGAGCCTGAGGCTGTGAAGATGCTTGCGTCCTTGGAGGTGGTGGAAGAACTGAACCAATTGTTGCAGAGGTTGTAGTAGACACGTTAGAAGAGCTCTTGCTTGATTTTGAGGCCATTGAAAATAGTGTAGCAAAAAGTTTTGAAAACAGAAAACCAAGTAATGATTTTACGAAAACTTTTAGTAGAAATAGCACCACTTGCCCCACGGTGGGCGCCAAATTGTTTTGGTCAAAAATTACCGAAGCAATTAAGTGATCAAATTAGTTATGTGAGGTAGTGTGCTAACAATGTGTGTTGAAAATATTCTGAATATGTTATTAACAAAGACAGTTTTCAGGATATAGCTCAAGATATCGAGCTATATCTATAATCAAACAATGAGCAAAAAAGGTAAAGGGTGACACGAGATATACGAGGAAAGACCTTGATCATTCTAGATCGCCGGCACAAAACCTTGGGAGCTGACAATCGCAGCTGCCTTGTTCTTCTTATTACTTCAAACTTCAGGATACAGTGCAGGATATGATGCGGATCTACTAAGTGTTACAATGAGATTCGAGTACAAGTGTAAGTGTTTGTGAGTGATTGTAGCTAGTAGAAAGCAAAAGTGTGCGAAAAGAGTTGTGTGTTCCTATGATCCGTACATTCCTTTATATAGCAAAAGGAAATAACAAACTATCCTAAAAATGGGGGATGCCCCGAATATACCCTTTAGAACGTTGGAGACCCCGTATTTGCGGCTTCAATGTTCCCTTCTCAACCATCTAGTCCGAGTCTTCAGGAGAAGTATTCCTCTTGACTGTTATAAGCAAGCTTCACTAATCTGCACGTGAATTAATTAGTTATTACCAGGATACTGCATCAGGATGTTACCAATATCCTGATCCGGTATCCTGATCATAATAAAAAATAACACAGACAGAATATAAACAAGGATATATGAGCAGAAAACCACCCATAACAATACAGATGTTTGGTCTTCTTAAACAGACCTTTGACTTCATCTAAGCTTTGGTCTTCAATAGTCTTTAGCTTTCAACAGATCTTGTTTCTTCTTGAACAACGGTTCCAAGTTTTGATAAGATGTTTGCTTTGTTCTTGAACATATGTTCTGATTAGGTGTTTAAGATTAGATTCACTATCTTTGGGAGGAGTCTTTGTATCGGGCTGTTGTTTATTGAAATTTGATCATATGTTTGGAATGTTTTGGCTTTCTAACATCATATGTTCTTTTATAGGTCAAACAGTTGGGTTCTGGACAAGTCAATGAATTGCGTTGTTAACGACCTATTTAAGACCAACAAGTAGAAACCCTAACTAGTTTCCCGGTCTTTTTATTTACATCCTTCCTGTAAGAGACTCGAATTTGTGGTATGTTATGTTTTGATATGATTTAACAATGTTTTTTGGTCAAAAAGTTATACAAGTCATCCTTAGTTATTACATGAAACTTATGAGAGTGTTATGCGGTCAAAGTGGTATTAGTTTTCTTCTTTCTTATATTAGTGGTTGTCATCTATTATCCTCATTTAAACTCATGAAATTGCATGATCATTCTTAAACAAAGTTGATTCTTTCAAAAATGTATTTAGATCATCCATAGGGATTTTAAAGTATTTAAGGTTATTATTATAATTTTCTTCCTTTGTTAGATAAGTTTGAAATGCTTGTATATATAAAATAAGGGGTTAACTTTGTAGAAGTTTAACCAAGTTTGACAACTGTTCCAATTAAGTCATTAAAACTTTTTTTGGCTATCTAAAGCCACTGAAATTTCATTTGGTGTTCTAATACTATGTAATTATCAGGTTACCAATGATGATGTGTTAGGTTTCATTAAGTTTTTTTAATCTTTATTATAGTAGAAAATACAAATAAGATATGGATTTTGAAATTAATTCATTTATTGAGTTTTGACTAAATTGAGTATAGAAAACAAACTAGGATAATAAAAAAAAACAAAACAAAAATAAAAAACTTAGAAGCATATATTCTACTCATGTCATCCAGGTTTAGGAGGATAAATCTTTGAAGATTAAAGTATTTTGATTTTAAAAATCCATACCTAATATAAATATATAAATAATATCCATATAAGCATTAAAAAAATTATAAAGAAAAAGAAAGAGTAAAATGCGCGGATAATCCCTGTGGTTTTGTAAATTAACACTTATAGTCTCCAACTTTTGAAAATTACAACGGTGGTCCCTGTGGTTTTGCTTTTTGTTACTCGGATGGTCCCTGGAATGGATGTCCGTTAGTTTTCACCATTAAGTCCATGTGAAATTACTTATTTACCCCTCTCTTAAAAAAATTAAAAAAAAATCAAATAACCCCTATTTTGTGATTTAGTTTCAGACAGAAATTCAATACCAAAAGCATAATGATATGATTAGTTTGATTCATACTCTATTGCCATCATCAATCGATTATAAAGAATCAACTGAATACAACCCAGAACCATTCGAATCCACTGAATCTTCTAACGGGTAATCAAAAACCATTCTGAAAGCCTTGTTAAAATTGGAAAAACAAAAACCATTTCTGCGCTTCATAATTCTTGCCTCTTCGTCTCCTACAAGTTGTATCTCCATCTCTTCGTCTCCGACGATTTGTAACCGCCGGCCCCTTCTTTATGTTTTATGATCACAAAACCTACAACCAGTTTCATTCTACAAAGTATACATAAAATCTAAATCATTATGTTTCTACAATTTTTTCTATGAATTTGATATCAAGTTTGAAATCGGACTTCAATATTGGCGCCATGAATCAATTCGCATCAGTAATCACATGAATTAGGGTTTAGATTTGCAAGCATTGGCGGTTGAAGTTTATGAATTAGGATTTGTTTTGTTTTATTTTAGAGAGAAAGATATGAAGTGTTTATTGAGTTTGGGGTGTGTTTGTAGATCTTTACCCAAGAGAATGATGATAATGAGTATTAAAGATGATGATGATGATGGGTATTAAGTTAGGAAGTTCTTGACAGTGGTGACTGGGTATTAAAGATGATGATGATGGGTATTAACTTATTAAGTTTGGGGTTATTTTTTTATTTTTTTAAAGATGGGTAAATAAGTAATTTCACATAGACTTAACAATGAAAACTAACGGATGTCCACTCCAGGGACCATCCGAGTAACCAAAATCAAACCACAGGGAGCACCGATGTAATTTTCAAAAGTTGAGAACTATAGGTGTTACTTTACAAAACCACAAGGACTATCCGGGCATTTTACTTAAAAAGTAAATATTAACCTGGTGACCTGGTAATTACACATTAACACATAATTAGAACACAAAATTAAAGTTTCGTTACTTTAGAGAGACAAAAAAAGTTTAAATGACTTAATTGAAACAATTGATAAATTTGGTTACATTTCTGTGACATTTTCCTTAAAAAAAACTATGCAACCCTTCAAAAGAAAACCCTAAATTCTAACGAGCAGACTCGGTTATAATACCCTAATTATAATCTACTAGTAGGGTGCCCGCGCGATACAGCGGTGACGACACTTTGCATTGTGGCACGTTTCTGGTTGTTTTCTTATTCATATAATATTTATGATAACATTATTGTGGTTGATATATGCCATAAGTGTTACACATATGTAAAGTTTTGTTTTTCTATAAAAATTAATAATCAAAAGACAAAAAATATTGTTTTTTTTATAAAAATTAAAAATCAAAAGACAAAAAATAAAAGATAAGTTGTTACAATTGTAAAGTATGTTTATTTTATTGGTTAAATTATAAAGTATAATTTTATTCTTTAAAATTCATTACTTTTTTTAAAGATCCACATAGTACTCATACAATAAACTTTAAGTTTAAAATTTTCGTTTCTATAAAAATGAAAAATATTATTTGACTCGTAAGTACGTTTTAGACCTTTAAATTAAATTGTTAAATTTCGTTTTTTTACAGATATAAAACATTTATATTTTTATAAAATTTCAAGAACTGTTTTAATAAAACAATAGGATGCTAAGAGTATATATCTTTATTAAATTTATATCATACTAAGTTCAGATTTTTAGTCCCTAACTAATCTTATCTATATGAGTCTACTTTAACTTATAATCCCTAAAAATATGCAACGCAATCAACTATGTATCTAGTTAAGTTCGTAAAGAATTCTTTTGAAACTGACTAATATTATCTATAACAATATAGTTGAACTTATAATTCCTATAAGTTTGCAACACAATTAATATTTATCTAGTAAAGATTGTAAACTTCTGGAGTATTTTATTTATATTACTTGTTACAAAAAATGTTTAAAAAAGAATTAGTTTTTTTTATAAAAAAAAATGTTTTGTTTATAAATAAAGTAAAAAAATTGTTTTGCACATGTAAAGTTTAATTTTTTAATAAAGAAAATAATAATCAAATGACAAAAAATAAAAGATAAGTTGTTATAGTTGTAAAGTAAGTTTATTTTGTTGGTTAAATGATAAAGCTTATAATTTTATTCTTTAAAGTTCATAACTTTTTTTAAATATCCATGTGGTACTCATCCAATAAACTTTAAGTTTAAAATTTTTGTTTTTATAAAAATAGAAAATAGTAATTGACTCGTAAGTACGTTTTACACCTTTAACTTTAATTGTCAAATTTCGTTTTTATGTATATGAAAAGATTATATTTTCATAAAATTTTAAAAACAATTTTTATAAAAAAATAGGATGTTAAGAGTTTATATCTTTATTAACTTTATATCATAGTAAGTTCAATTTTTTAGTTTAGCTTTAAAGTTTATTGCTTCATTATTTTTTAATTAAGAAATACAAATTATTATATTAATATCCAAGGATAACTGCAATATTTTATAACTTCAACGTGTTTACATCTAACTGCAATATCTATTTATTGAAACTTTAGGATATTAACTTATATAAGTTCTATTGACTTGTAAATTTAGGATACTAACATTATTTTGAACTTTATTAATATGGTCAATAACTGCATTATATTAACACCAAAAATAAGGTTCAAATATAAAATAAACTTTATTAATACGTCTAGATCAAACATAACAACTGAAAATGAAAAAAAAAACATAAAAACACTTGATAGATTTCATGTTAGACTGCATGAAATCTGTTCCGCTTCGGAATTGACACTCAAAGTATTTTTAATCGGGCTTTCTGGTTTGTACTTGAATCGGCAGTATCTTCTAATTTCTCTTCTTTTTCATTGTCCTTAGAATCATCTAAATTAATAACCTCACTCCATTTCTATTCAGAGAGTCTCTTGGACCTCTTCCTTTGAGTCTCAAACTTCTGATCTGTGACAACTGTGCTCTGTAATTGATGTATAATGTAAAACGATGTCAGTTATTAAAAAAACAATGTGTTTTTGTGTTATTATGTGTATATTTGTGTTTGATGATATTACGATTTGATTCGATTCTGATTTCAAGCTTTAAATCGCTTTCTGGAAAGTTATACGCAAACTGGTGCGTAAACGCAGTCAGTTTAACGCGACAAACGCTCCGGAATAGTGAAATAGGAATAACATACCTTAAATAATCTTTACATAACTTAGAAATAAGTTTTGGAGGGTTTGGTGTGTCGAAATCAAGTTTGTTCGATCGTGGGGACTATTTGTGTCAAACTGTGAAACTGTACCGATTTGTATAGTAACGAACATTCTGGAACATGATCATAAGTTAAACATACCCTAAATATCCTTTACATAGCTTAGAAATAGGCTTTGAGGGGTTCGGTATGCTAAAATAAACTTATTTGATCAATAGGGACTAAAAGCGTCAAAAAGTGCATAAGTTTGCATTTTCGCGCATATCTTACGTTCTGAATATATCCGGACATCCAAAATTTTTTTGTAATCATTAAAATATTTTATTCTAGTGATTGGAATGCAAAAATACCATTCGTCGCGCAACTTGAATCGTTTTTGCGTTCGTTACGACTTCCGTCGTAATTAACCGAATAACGCAACCGTACAACCAAACGAACCGACATCCGAGATGTTTTTGAGCGTGTTTTAAGTTCCCTATATTTTAGAGCCTTGAAATGGGGTTAACGGGGTTTAAATGTGTCAAAAATGCATCGAAAACCAAGTTTCTAGGCTGCAGGGACTAGAAATGTAATTCTGCCAAAGTTTCCCTCGCAGGGCGCGTAAGCCTGCTATGGCTATTACGCGGGGCGCGACAGACTTACAGTACAAAAACATTGAATCTGGTCTTTGAGCTGGTTTTGATGGTTTTTAACCACTGATTTGGGATACCATCTGCTTGTTTTTTGATGGTATTTCATGTCCCATTGTATTTCAAAACCATGTGCCCACTTGGAGGGTCAAGATCGAAGCACGTTTTGCAAGAAACGATCCTAACGGTTTACCAAAAACTATATATACCCAAGCTGTCATTCCATTTTCTGCACACTTGATCTAAATAACTCTAAGTTGAAGTTCTAAAACTTCATACCTGAGTGATTTGGATCAAGATCTCCCTAGCTTGGACCCTTTGTAAGCTTCTTTCGTGCTTTTATTGCTTTTCGAGCGTGAAAGTCAAACAGTTTTTGACTTTCTGCTTTGACCAATCTTTGGTCAACACAAAGTTCGTTTGAACTTTGCAACGTGAGCGTAATCACGATGGTTATAGTCCCGTGTGACTATACCTACTGATTACCACGTTGATTAGGCATAGTGACGAGTCATAGTTTCGGTCAAAATGCGTATTTTGCAACCAAACTATCCTTGGGTATCAAAACACTTTGTTTTGATATCAAAACCTGTTTTCTAACTTAGTTAAACATGTTTCAACATGTTTAGCTCGTCACTTTTAGTTTAGTGTTTATATAGAGTCGTAAGTCAAGCGGTCTAAACCATCGCTTAGACTTTCGAACTCGACCCGTTTGGTCGATCTTTAGGATCCGACCAAGCATGTTTAGTGACCATAGTTGTATAGGGAATAACCTTCCGAGGTTATACCTTATGGTCACTTAGTTTAATTAGTTGTATGATAGGTAGTTTATATGCCTTAGGAAAATGACCAAAATGCCCTTTTCATGCATAATTGGATTTTAAGCATATGTAACTTTAACTTTTGTCACTTAATTGATTATGCAACATATTTAAACATGTTTAGGCATATAATACTTGCCATAGGACTAGTTAGACGTCTCGAACGCGCATTTACACGAACGACGCGTTAAAGTAGCGTAAGCTACCTTAATGGGTCGCGACGGGTCAAAAGCACTTAGAATAGGTTCCGATCTAGATTGTAGGCTTTGTTAAACCATTTCACATGAGTTCCAATACTCATTTGGTCTACAATACCTCATTCTGTCCGATCTTCCGATTTAGGTGTCGATTTATTTACTAGTGATTCGATTACTAGGTGCTGCTTGAATTTCCTTGGTTTGCCTGAGCTTGTTGAGTTCTTTAGATCAAGGATATATTTGCACTTCGATGTGAGTACATAGTTCCCCTATTTTACTGCTTTCGATTGTTTTAGGGTGATTCATATGTACTAAAACGATTTCGATATTTAAACGATGGTTTCAAAAACGATTAATATGGTTTATATTAAACAAATAACGATTTCGATAATGTGAACACACTTGTTGGACGTAGTTATATAACGAATAACATTCATTAATTTTGGCCGAACCGACCAGTATTAGGTTATTGTACCATAGGATCTAACAAATCCCATTATCAGACTGTACCCATGGTTATGTGTGTCACACCCCGACCGCGTTAAAACAACAAAACCGCGGCGGAAACATCGGGGAGTGTTGCAACAGAATTATTGTTTCACAACCATGGATACAAAAGTTTCGTTTTATTAGAATATTTACATTATCATTGTCTTAACACAAAACAAACAAGTTACATATCGGCTATCATTGTTATTATGTCACTAAGGCCTCGTATAGATCCTATGTGACTCATGCATCCTAGCGATCATGCAACAACACCTGAAACATATGTAAAAACAAAGTCAGCAAAGAAATGCTGGCAAGCACATAGATTTTATGAGAGTATCGGATTCATGGCTCGTTTACATGTTGCAATACCTTATTAAAAACCTTGTTTTGAAAAGTATATAATATTGCAATATACTTAACCAACTCAAATCAAGTTGGTTATAACTTATAAAATCTCGTAGCCATGATTCTTAACCCCAAAACATTTGTTTTAGTAAACCAAATTGTAAAACATCTCGTAAAAACTCGTTAATAAAACTCGTATGGTTTATATCATTTAGAAAACATTGTTATGTGACATCGTTTCAAAATCGTTTACCCAAGTGAACTAAATAACGCCACGGTATGTAACATGATGAAAACACTTATATATAAGAAGTACCACCGGCGTATCTACCATGTTTTCACCATATTACACCTGTCTCGTTATCTAAACACTAACCAAAAACCAATCGTTTGTTCAATTCGTTTAACTCGTTTTAAGTCGTTCCAAAATCGTTTAACTCGTTTTAATTGTGAAAACTACTTTTGGTCATCTCGCTAATAACATCCAAACCTTCGCAACTATGCTATCTCGCTTCTCGCATTAACAAACCACCAAAGGGTAAGTTAACAATCACAGATTCAGTCGTTACCCACATAACCCCCACACATAACCATGGGTGCAGTCTGATAACGGGATTTGTCAGATCCTATGGTACCATAACCTAATACTGGTCGGCTTGATCAATGTTAATGAATGTCATTTTTATGTAATTACAACCATCAAGTTTGTTCACATTATCGAAATTGTTATTAGTTTAATATAAACCATTTTAATCGCTTTTGAAACCATCGTTTAAACCTCGAAATCATTTAACACGTATGAATCACCCCAAAACAATTAAAAATAGTAAAATAGGGGACCTATGTACTCACTTGAAGTGCAAAGTATCCTCAATCAAAAGAACTCAACAAACTCAAGCAAATCAGAGAAATCAAACAACACCTAGAAATCGGATCACTAGATAAATAATCGACACCAAAATCGGAAGATCAGACAGAATGAGGTCTTGTAAACTAAATGAGTATTGGGACTCATGTGATATGGTTTAACAAAGCCTACATCCTAAATCGGAACCTAACCTAAGTGCTTTCGACCCGTTACGACCCATTAAGTTAGCTTATGCTACTTTAACGCGTCGTTCGCGCAAATGCGCGTTCGAGACGTCTAAATAGTCCTATGACAAGTATTATATGCCTAAATATGTTTAAATATGTGACAAAAGTTTAGGTTACATATGCTTAAAATTCAATTATGCATGAAAAGGGCATTTTGGTCATTTTCCTAAGGCATATAAACTACCTATCATACAACTAATTAAACCTAAGTGACCATAAGGTATAACCTCGGAAGGTTATTCCCTATACAGCTATGGTCACTAAACATGCTTGGTCGGATCCTAAAGATCGACCAAACGGGTCGAGTTCGAAAGTCTAAGCGGTTGTTTAGACCCCTTGACTTACGACTCTATACAAGAACTAAACTAAAAGTGACGAGCTAAACATGTTGAAACATGTTTAACTAAGTTAGAAAACAGGTTTTGATACCCAAGAATAGTTTGGTTACAAAATACGCATAAATACGCATTTTGGCCGAAACTATGACTCGTCACTACGCCTAATCAACGTGGTAATTAGTAGGTATAGCCACTAGGGACTATAACCATCGTGATTACGCTCACGTTGCGAAGTTCAAACGAACTTCGTGTTGACCATAGACTGGTCAAAGCAGAAAGTCAAACATTGTTTGACTTTCATGCTTAAAAACGCATAAAAAGCACGAAAGAATACTTACAAAGGGTCCAAGCTAGAAGATCTTGATTCAAATTGCTCAGGTATGAAGTGTTAAACCCCAGCTTAGAGCTATTTGAATCAGACTGTGAGGAATGAGAATGAAAGCTTGGGTGTATTTATAGATTTTGGTAAACCGTTAGGATCGTTTTTCGCATTTTGTGCTTCGATCTTGGCCCTCCACTTGGGCACATGGTTTTCAAAACCATGGGAATACTATAAACCATCAAATACCAGCCCAAAGTATGCCAAATCAGGGGTTTAAAACCATCAAAACCTCAAAAATGGACCAAGTTCAATGTTTCTGATCTGCAGGCTGTCGCGCCCCGCGTAATATGGTACCTCAACTTACGCGGCCCGCCTGGCCAAGTTTGGCAGAAAGTCAGTTTTATCCCCTGAACTTGAGAAACTTGCATTTTGATGCATTTTTGACACGTTTAAGCCCCGTTAACCTCATTTCAAGGCTCTAAAATGATGTTAAAGTATAGGGAACTTAAAATATGATCAAAAACATCTCGGATGTCGGCTCGTTTGGTCGTACGGTTGCGTTATTCTGTTAATTGCGACGGAAGTCGTAACGAACGCAAAAACGATCCAAATTAAGCGACGAATGGAATTTTATCATGCCAATCACTAAAATAAAATATTTTAATGATTACATAAATTTTTGGATGTCCGGATATATTCAGAATGTAAGATATGCGCGAAAATGCAAACTTATGCACTTTTTGACGCTTTTAGTCCCTATTGATCAAATAAGTTTATTTTAGCATAACGAACCCCACAAAGCCTATTTCTAAGCTATGTAAAGGATATTTAGGGTATGTTTAACTTATGATCAAGTTCCGGAATGTTCGTTACTATACAAATCGGTATAGTTTCGCAGTTTCACACAAATAGTCCCTGCGATCGAACAAACTTGATTTCAACACACCAAACCATCCAAAACTTATTTCTAAGATATGTGGAGATTATTTAAGGTATGTTAAGCCTATGTCACTATTTTGGAGTGTTTTTCGCGTTAAACTGACTACGTTTACGCACAAGTTTGCGTATAACCTTCCAGAAAGCGATTTAAAGCTTGAAATCGGACTCGAGTAAAATCATAAAATCATCAAACACAAATACACACATAATAACACAAAAACACATATATTAACACCAAAACACATTGTTTTATTGATAATTGACTTTGTTTTACATTATACATCGATTACAGAGCATAATTGTCACAATGTGTGGGGGTTATGTGGGTAACGACCGAATCTGTGCTTTTTAACTTACCCTTTGGTGGTTTGTTAATGCGAGTTGAATGATGGACGAGTTGCGAAGTTTTGGATGTTATTAGCGAGGTGACCAAAAGTAGTTTCACAATTAAAACGAGAACGATTTTGGGACAACTTAAACGATTTGAAACGATTTGAACGAGTTACACGATTTGAACAAACGATTGGTTTTGGGTTGTGATTAGATAATGGGACAGGTGTAACATGATAAAAGCATGGTAGATACGCCACTGGTACTTCTTATATATAAGTGCTTTTATCATATTATATTTCGTGGCATTATTTAGATCACTTGTGTAACAACCCTCACAATTTCATGTATCCGTACGATTATTTAATGATAATTAAAGTGCTTGGTGATTGTGTTGAATTACTTAACTGTTTCCTGATTTCTGTGTCATGCTTACATGTGCTTGTTAACCTACTAGTCATGTGCAGAAAATTTACTAAAAGGTCCTGAATATTTTCCTAAGTGTTAGGAATTAATTGTGTTACAAAAATATATATATATGACGCCTTACGGAATAATTAAACAATTTAACGGAACACTATCCGACCGAACAACCGGACATTACCCGGGACACCAAATACTTGTCAAACACATTGTTTAATTATTTTTGGCTAGTCATGATCCCCGTATACCATAACACCCCCTAAATATCAACATACTAATATAAGGAAGTATTATACTTGGATTCTAACTAGTTCTTACCTACTAGTTGCAAAAAGTTTCATTCAAGCCCCCCCCCCCAAACCGAAAATTGGTCCCCTTGTGGACCCACAAATCATCCTCCATACTTTATATATTTGATTTGATTATATGCCATTATTTTATAAGATTGGTTACTTACAAGACTTGCCAAAATATTAGAACTATCATTATAAGTATGGCACCCTTACAACATATCATTCCATAGATTCACCTCTCTCATTCCTCACTCTCTCTCTCTCATTTTCGGTCACCCCAAACCGCCACCATCACCACCATTTTCAACATCCATCTCTTCCATTTTCAAGTCTCTTCCAAGCTTTGAAGGTGATTCATGGAGGTTGCAAGTTGAGAAGCATTCAAGGGAGCTTTGTTTCTTGCTTCTTCATCATCTTTTCTCGTCATCTTCATCACTAGATCCTACCCTAGCCTTGTGCTAGTAGTAAGCTCTTGACAAACCCTTGTTCATCTTCTTGTTATGATTAAAAGTTGTAGTATGATGATTGTCACAAGAACACTAAAAGGTTAAACTAGAAACATGAACATAAAGCTTAATATAAAGATGAAACATGATGTATTTATGTTAGTATGAAGTTGTTTTGAGATGTTACTAATTACTTGCTGATTTACTTGTTAATATTGATTACTAGAAATGTTGGTATTCGCTGAACATGTTAACGGAACCAAAATAACTCGCATTAGAATGTAAAAGCTAAAAAACAGGAGGTTGTTTAGTGATTACAGCCAACTGTCACCGGACATTAACAAAGCAGAAAATGTGTTTTCTGAAGTCTAGATTTATGTATTATGAAATACGGTTCTAATGGCACTGGAATCATAATTTTTGGACTTCGTTTACTATTTTTAAAGACCCTTTTTGTAACAGAAACTAAAGCTGAGTTTTTGCTGCAGTAAATGGGTGATATGTTTTTAGTCATAACTGGAAATCTAGGTTGAATCAACTCATGAAATTTGTACAGTAGATGACAACTGATGTATTTGTAATTATCCCACTGGAATTTCGTAAATCGAACTTACGAAGAATTTTTAATAAATTATTCCGTGGACTGCAATCAGAAAAAGATGAATCTGAATGCAGTCCGGAAAATGAATTTTTATAAAATATTGGTGATGAATTGGATCCCGAGATTTTTACACAACAATATTTGGATCGGTTAAGACCTTCTGTAAGAAGTTGGGAATTTTTGAAACAAGTTAACTATTTTATTAAATTCCCCGAAAACAGCCCAGTTTTGAATATAAAAGCTGAAACGACATAAGTAGTGATTTGCGTGTCTAAATGTCGGGTAGGTTATCCGAGAATGATATTACATGTTATATGTCTATAAAAGTGTTATGTGCAATGTCGTATGTTTGTTTATGAGTGGGGAATAGATGGGAAGTTTATATGGGCATGAACCGTTAAAGTGATGCATGTTATGTGATAGATAAATGTAGGAACTTTGTGCTCTATTTGAAGTCACTAATAAACTAAGTGGTAATCATACTAGGACGTGATTGACCGACCTTGATTGTTAGCTATTTTTGAGAGTCAAACCGAGCAACCGAGGTGAGTTCACACACTATCTAAGGCATGGGATTCCCGGTGGTTGGGAATAGGTTAAAGAAATTAAAACGGGATCTACATCCTCCTTGGGTAGGATATGTACGGCCATCCTCCATAGGTTGGATGCCAATAATAAATTCTGCGTATTCTCCTTGGGTAGAATACGTACGTTCGTCCTCCTTGGGTAGGACAACACCCGATTATATATCGACTTAATCGCCGAGGCCGATGGCGAGCGGGTCAATAGTTAATAGCGGGTCATTAGTTAATCGCCGAGGCCGATGGCGAGCGGGTCATTAGTTAATAACATTTTGGGGGTGTGACAACTTGGATAAACGATTTTGAAACGATGTCACATAACGATGTTTTCAAAATGAAATAAACCATACGAGTTTTGTAACAAGAACGATTTACAATTTGGTTTACTTAAACAAATGTTTTGGGTTAAGAATCATGGCTGCGAGATTTTATAAACTATAACCAACTTGATTTGAGTTGGTTAATTATGTTGCAATACACTTTTCAAAACGAGGTTTGTAACTTTTGACTCTTGTAGTCTAATAAAGTACTGCAACATATAAACGAGCCATGAATCCGATACTCTCATAAAACCTATGTGCTCGCCAGCATTTCTTTGCTGACTTTGTTTTCACATATGTTTCAGGTGGTGATGAATGATGTTGACTGCTAGGATGCTTGTTCACATAGGATCTGGACGAGGCCTTAGTGACATAATAATAATGATAGACGATGTGTAACTTGTTTGTTTTGTATTAAGACAATGTAAATTACTTAATGAATCAATAAAACGAAACTTTTGTATCCATGGTTATGAAACAATGATTCTGCCACTCCACTCCCCGACGTTTCCACCGCGGTTTCGTTGTTTTAACGCGGTCGGGGTGTGATAGAAGACTTGGTATCAGAGCCAATGGTTATAGGGAATTAGGTTATTAGCAATGCTTTGACCTAGACTATAACTTTCTACGACCCTAACGCGAGTCTTCTTGCATTTAGATTTTAAAACAATACCGTCACCTATCCTTAGGTGATAACCACAACGAGAACACAATATCAAATCCGCTTTGAAAACCAATCATCTCTTTGTAGATGATTTGTTATAAGGTTTTGAACCTTCAAAGCTTCCTAATCGATTTTGAAAATGATCACCCACCCTTCTGGATGATTCATTTTTGGCTTAGTGCCTTCTGATTTTTCAAAATCTCGTCAAAGTTTGGGTTTTATAATGTGAACACGTGCAATCTGGAAGAATGAACGCCTATATCCTGAGTTTTCTGTCTAAGGCTAGAGTGTTCGTACAAATCCACATAATCGGACAAGTCACTCTAACCTGGGAACTCTTAGGATGAGTGTTCACTTATAGGCTAAAGCATGTCTTCGCGATACATTATATTGACCCATTTACTTTGATTGGTCACTGCGTGTCGTTTGTTTGTTCGAGGTAACAAACGAATGATCGCCTTCCTTGAGTTTTGTCGATGTTTTCAATACCACTTTTGTTTTTTCCAATTGTAGACCTCACTCGTTTCTCATGTTTCCTTGTTCTTTTTAGAGAATGCCTCCTCGACGTGATGCACAACCTCTAACCAACGAAGAAGTCGCAGCCCTTGTCTCTCAGCAAATGGCTGTTGTGCTTCCGAACATAGTAACCCAGATCCATCAAATATACAACAATAATAACAACAATAATGCTCAGTGTAGTTTCAAGAATTCAATTCGGCTAAACCGTTGAAGTTTTCTGGGTCTCAAGGAGCAACCGCGCTCCTGCAATGGTTCGAAAGTTTGGAGAGCACATTCAGACATGTGCAATGTCTGAATGAGTGTAAGGTTGAATTTGCATCCAGTGTGTTCGAGAAGCATGCTCTTACATGGTGAAACGGAGTGATGCGTGATAGGGGTGCCGATGTGGCTATGGCACAAACTTGGGAAGAGCTTCGGGCTCTCATTATGAGAGAGTTCTGTCCCCGTCATGAGATTCGAGCTTTGGAATGAGAATTCGATGATTTGAAACAAGATGGGGGAGAACACCGTGCGTATACGGATCGTTATGAGGAGCTCAGTTTATTGTGTCCTACGATGGTTACCCCATTAGAAAAAGTGATAGAGAGGTATATCGATGGTTTACCCGATTCTGTGCAAGACATAGTAACCCGATTCAGTTTATTGTGTCCTACGATGGTTACCCCATTAGAAAAAGCGATAGAGAGGTATATCAAGCAATCGAATTGGCTGCTACTCTGACCGAGTCTCACGTCAGAAAAGGTAAACTGGCCCGTAAGGGTGACAAGAAGAAGTCAGCCGATTCCACACAAGAAAAGGGTAAGGGTAAAAAGAAGGGTGAGTCTTCTAAGAAGTCGAGGAAGCGCAAGGCTTCCCGGAACTTTGCAGTCACTGCGCAAAATACTCAGCACCCACCAGCACTACCTCCTATGAAGAAGCAATATGTTGGTACTGCACCTCACTGTGCTCGATGCAATGGTCATCATGTTGCCCAACAGGCCCGTAAGCAGTGCACTACGTGTGGTAAACTTGGGCATCTGGCCAACATTTGTCGTTTGGGCCAGAATCAAGCTGCTCAGGTTCCCGCACAAGCTCAGGGGAATGCTGCTAGATTCCCACCTGGTTCGTGTTACAACTGCGGAGAAATGGGTCATTTCCGCAACAGCTGCCCGAGGTTGGTGAATGCGAATGCAAATCAGAACGCGAATGCCAACGCAAACGCGAATATGAATCCCGCTCGAGGACGAGTATACAATCTGAATGCAAACGAGGCTCGAGCTGACAACAAGGTTGTTAACGGTGCGTTCTTTGTTAACAATCAACTTGCAACTGTTCTTTTTTATTATGGTGCCGATAGGAGTTTTGTTTCGTTATCATTTGAGCCTTTACTTGCGATACCTAGAACTAAACTGAGGAAACCCTTATCTGTCGAAGTTGCTACTGGTAAACCACTCGTACTAGATTGTGTTATTCGTGATTGTCAATTGAACCTTGACAACCATCTTTTTCCTATTGACCTCAAACCGATGCAACTTGAGAGTTTCGACATCATCGTAGGGATGGATTGGTTAACTAAACATCATGCTGAGGTGGTTTGTTTCGATAAGATCGTTCGTATTCCTCTTTCGTCTGGTGATGTCCTAGAGGTTCATGGCGAGAAACCATCTATTGGTTTGAAACTCATGTCATGTACGAAAGCCCAAAGTTATTTACGAAAAGGATATGTCGCCTTTCTGGCACATGTCACCGAGGAGAAAGGCAAGAGCAAGCTTATTCAAGATATTCTGATTGTTTGGGATTATCCAGAGGTGTTTCCTAATGAACTGCCTGGTTTGCCTCCAGTTTGTCAAGTCGAGTTTCATATTGATCTTGTACCCAATGCTAACCCGATTGCGAAAGCACCTTATCGTCTTGCACCGTCAGAGATGCAAGAGTTATCAAAACAGCTTCAAGAGTTGTCTGATAAAGGATTCATCTGACCGAGTTATTCACCTTGGGGCACTCATGTCCTCTTTGTGAAAAAGAAAGATGGGTCTTTTCGAATGTGTATCGATTATCGTGAGCTTAACAAGCTTACCATTAAAAATCGATATCCCCTACCACGAATCGATGATCTCTTCGATCAACTGCAAGGTGCTACCTGTTTTTCCAAGATCGATCTGCGTTCTGGGTATCATCAACTTCGTGTTCTCGAAGAAGATATTCCCAAAACTGCATTCCACACAAGATATGGGCACTACGAGTTCACTGTCATGCCTTTTGGTTTGACGAATGCCCCAGCTATCTTCATGGACTTAATGAATAGGGTTTGTAAACCTTATTAAGACAAGTTCATCATTGTGTTCATCGACGATATTCTCAATTATTCGAAGTCTCGAGCCGATCACGAGCAACACCTTCGTTTGACACTAGAACTCCTGAAGAAGGAACAACTTTTTGCTAAATTCTCCAAGTGTGAATTCTGGCTTAAAGAAGTTCAGTTTTTGGGTCATATAGTCAACGAGCAGGGTATTCATGTGGATCCATCCAAAATAGTTGCTATTAAGGATTGGAATACACCAACGACACCAACAGAAGTTCGTTCTTTTCTTGGTCTTGCTGGTTATTATCGTCGGTTTATTTCGAACTTCTCGAATATCGCGGTTCCACTCACTGCTTTGACTCAAAAGAATAAGCCTTTTGAGTGGGGACCCAAACAAGAAGAAGCATTCCAAACGCTGAAACGGAAGCTATGTGATGCTCCTGTTTTGTCTTTGCCCGAAGGAAACGATGATTTCGTTGTCTATTGTGACGCGTCGATTCTAGGACTTGGTTGTGTTCTTATGCAACGAGGTAAAGTCATAGCCTATGCGTCAAGACAGCTGAAAGTTCACGAGAAGAACTACACGACTCATGATCTGGAGTTAGGACCTGTGGTTTTTGCTCTCAAAATCTGGAGACACTATCTTTATGGCACGAAGTGTGTGGTTTTCACAGACCACAAAAGTCTCCAGCACATTCTTAATCAGAAGGAACTGAACATGAGGCAACGAAGATGGGTTGAGCTCTTGAGCGATTACGATTGCTAAATTCGCTACCATCCTGGTAAGGCGAATGTCGTAGCCGATGCGCTTAGTCGAAAGGAGCGAGTCAAGCTTCATTCTGTTCGAACTCTATCTGATATTCAAACTCGTTTCTCTCAAGCTCAGCAATCTTGTGTTTCACAAAATTTGATGGGTAAGGAATTACCACGTCAACTTGAGCTTAAACTCGAAGCGAAAGATGATAGGTTATTCTATTTCAAGGATCGTTTATGGATTCCGAAACAAGACGATCTTCGCACTTTAGTAATGGACGAATCTCATAAGTCTCGATATTCTATCCATCCTGGTGCTGATAAAATGTACAAGGATCTTCGTACTCAGTACTGGTGGCCTGGTATGAAGAAGGATATTGCCTTGTATGTATCAAAATGCCTAAGTTGTCTCAAAGTCAAGGCTGAACATCAACGACCATCTGGTTTGCTTGTACAACCAGAGATACCGGTTTGGAAGTGGGAGAACATTGCGATGGATCTCATCACTAAATTACCGCATACATCTAAAGGTCACGATGCTATATGGGTTGTTATCGATCGATTAACGAAGTCATCTCATTTTATTCCAATTCACGAGGATCTATCTGCTGATAAACTTGCAAAGATTTATGTTGATGAGATTGTATCTCGACATGGTGTTCCTTTGGATATCATATCTGATTGTGATGCTCGATTTTTATCTCATTTCTGGAAGACCATGCAATCTGCTATGGGAACCCAACAAAATCTAAGCACTGCTTATCATCCCTAAACAGATGGACAATCTGAGAGGACGATTCAAACTTTGGAGGATATGCTTAGAGCATGCGTGATAGACTTTGGTGGTAATTGGGATTCTCATCTGCCATTGATCGAGTTCTCTTACAACAATAGTTATCATGCTAGCATTAATATGGCACCATTCGAAGCTCTTTACGGTCGAAAATGTCGTTCACCTATCTATTGGAATGAGATCGGTGAAGCTCAGCTTACTGGACCTGAACTCATTCTGGAAACAATAGACAAGATCAAGAAAATTCGCGATAATCTTGTGACAGCTGGAAGCCGTCAAAAGAGTTATGCAGATATGCGACGCAAGCCCTTAGAATTTCAAGTCGGAGACCATGTCCTACTCAAGGTGTCACCTTGGAAGGGAGTGGTGAGATTTGGAAAGAAAGGAAAACTTGCACCTCGATATGTTGGACCATTTAAGATTGTTGAAAGGATTGGAAAGGTTGCCTATCGACTAGAGCTACCTCCAGAGCTTGGAAATATTCATCCAACTTTCCACGTGTCCAATTTGTGAAAGTGTTTGGCTGATGCTAATCTTCACATTCCACTCGACGAAATTCAAGTTGATGAAACGATGCACTTTGTCGAGAAACCTGTGGAGATAATGGACCGTGTAGTTAAACAGTTGAAGAACAAACGGATTCGATTGGTCAAGGTTCGCTGGGAGTCCAAACGTGGCCCAAAGTTTACTTTGGAACGTGAGGACCATATGAAGACGAAATATCCACATTCGTTCTCACAAGTTTCCTCTAGTTAAAATTTCCTAAAGTAGGGGAGACAGTGATAACTGTGCTCTTTAATCGATGTATAATGTAAAACGATTTCAATTATTAATAAAACAATGTGTTTTGGTGTTATTATGTGTAACATCACAAAAATGTTTTATTAAATTAGGGGTGCTTCGGTAACTAGAAAACATAACCTGGTTAGACGACATGTAAAATAGTAGGAATATGAATGAGCTATAACTAACTGAAAATAAGCTCAAAGTTGAGGGGTTAAACTGAAACAAGGTTAAGTCAATTACTAAAACAAATGAACTTCAAATACACACATGTGTGTGTGTTCTGGATCGTTCTAACCAAGAAGACAAGGAGCAAAAACCCTAGTGATCTTAATTCCTTCAATTTGAGAGGAATTTCAAGGCTAAACGATCATAGGAACTTCAATTCTTGATCCTCTAAGCTTGATTAACAAAGTGGTAAGTCAATTTTCTTGAATAGATGATTGTTAGGAAGTGGGTTTTAATCCAATCTTGAGTTCGTGAGATAATTTGGGTAAAAGGAAGTTAGTAATGCATAATAGAATCTAAATGAAGTAAGATTTTGGTTATTTGAAACAGTTGTAGTGTAAACCCACTTGTTATTGAACCATCTTAACCAAGATGATCATGATAAAGAAGATATGGGTGGTCTTGACATATAATGTTGTGATATTTGAATCTTAGGTAATGTAATGTAGATAAAAGAATATAATGAACTTGCTTGATTGTTGATGTAATATGAGATGTATTAGAAGAAATCATGCTTGGTATTCTTGTACATGATGTTTGTAAATACGTGCCTACCAAGTGCTTGATGAAATGTTTGAATGAATATATAATTGTAATTTGGAAAATGATGGAATGAATGTGTTGATATAGGCGTAAAAGAAGAAGGCTCAAACTCAAGGAAGACGGATGTCTCACTAGATCGAGGTACGTTAACCTATACATATGTTTCTAATATGTCGTTTAATGTCTCCATGTAAAACTGTAGTTACGTTAGTTAAGGTAGAGGTCGAGTATGACCAGCTCGTCTTGGACGGGTTGAACTAATGGAAGATTTCACGGAAATGAATGATGTTGTTTAACCCATTATAAATGGGTTGAATGGAATGAATGAATGAATGAATGAATGAATGAATGAATGAATGAGGAAATGAATGAATTCGGTTCGTGGTAAACGAATAGAAAGGATGGTATGATTTATCTAAGTTACAACGGTAAATATTGCCCTTTTTGACGGGTCGAGCAAGAAAAAGTATGGTATGAAGAAACGGATAAATTATTCACTATCCGTTAGTTAGACGTGGATATGTATAACGAAACTAACTTTATAAATGGTTTTATATAGGTAAATCCTCCGCTTAGATGAAGTGGCGACTCTAATCGAACAGACTCACTACGCTCGTATTGCGCTTCCGAAGAAACTTGCCCGAATAGTAAAGGATTTTTGTAAAGGTTTAAACCGACGTTTGGGGTCTTTTGGTCGTAAATGTTACTTTTATAAACGTTAGACTTTTGTAAGTAAACAGGTGTTAAACTTGTATTTTGACACGATAGTTCAGGTTGACACACGCGGCTAGTTATGAGGCGGGTGTTAACATTGAACTGTGGTGAAAGGGGTATTTTGGTAAAAACTCTTATTGGTGAAATGGAATGCTTTTAGTTATTAACGAAATTTCACATCAACTGACAAAATGTAAGTTAGGGCGTTTCATTATGTGTATATTTGTGTTTGATGATTTTACGATTTGATTCGATTCCGATTTCAAGCTTTAAATCGCTTTATGGAAACTTATACACAAACTGGTGCGTAAACGCAGTCAGTTTAACGCGACAAACACTCTGAAATAGTGAAATAGGCTTAAGATACCTTAAATAACCTTTACATAACTTAGAAATAAGTTTTGGAGGGTTTGGTGTGTCGAAATCAAGTTTGTTCGATCGTAGGGACTATTTGTGTCAAACTACGAAACTATACCGATTTGTATAGTAACGAACATTTTAGAACATGATCATAAGCTAAACATACCCTAAATATCCTTTACATAGCTTAGAAATAGGCTTTGATGAGTTCGGTATGCTAAAATAAACTTATTTGATCAATAGGGACTAAAAGCGTCAAAAAGTGCATAAGTTTGCATTTTCGCGCATATCTTACGTTCTGAATATATCCGGACATCCAAAACTTTTTGTAATCATTAAAATATTTTATTTTAGTGATTGGAATGCAAAAATACCATTCTTCGCGCAATTTGGATTGTTTTTGCGTTCGTTACGACTTCCATCTTAATTAACCGAATAACGCAACCGTACGACCAAACAAACCGACATCTGAGATGTTTTTGAGAATATTTTAAGTTCCCTATACTTTAACTTCATTTTAGAGCCTTGAAATCGGGTTAACGGGGCTTAAACGTCTCAAAAATGCATCGAAAACCAAGTTTCTAGGCTACAGGGACTAAAAATGTAATTCTGCCAAAGTTTCCCTCGCGGGGCGTGTAAGCCTGCTATGGCTATTATGTGGGGCACGACAGACTTACAGTACAGAAACATTGAATCTGGTCTTTGAGCTCGTTTTGATGGTTTTTAACCACTGATTTGGGATACCATCTGCTTGTTTTTATGGTATTTCATGTCCCATTGTATTTCAAAACCATGTGCCCACTTGGAGGGTCAAGATCGAAGCACGTTTTGCAAGAAACGATCCTAACGGTTTACCAAAAACTATATATACCCAAGCTTTCATTCCATTTTCTGCACACTTGATCTGAATAACTCTAAGTTGAAGTTCTAAAACTTCATACCTGAGTGATTTGGATCAAGATCTCCCTAGCTTGGACCCTTTGTAAGCTTCTTTCGTGCTTTTATTGCTTTTCGAGCGTGAAAGTCAAACAGTGTTTGACTTTCTGCTTTGACCAGTCTTTGGTCAACACAAAGTTCGTTTGAACTTTGCAACGTGAGCGTAATCACGATGGTTATAGTCCCGTGTAACTATACCTACTGATTACCACGTTGATTAGGCATAGTGACGAGTCATAGTTTCGGTCAAAATGCGTATTTATGCGTATTTTGCAACCAAACTATCCTTGGGTGTCAAAACACTTTGTTTTGATATCAAAACCTATTTTCTAACTTAGTTAAACATGCTTCAACATGTTTAGCTCGTCACTTTTAGTTTAGTGCTTGTATAGAGTCGTAAGTCAAGCGGTCTAAACCACCGCTTAGACTTTCGAACTCGACCCGTTTGGTCGATCTTTAGGATCCGACCAAGCATTTTTAGTGACCATAGTTGTATAGGGAATAACCTTCCGAGGTTATACCTTATGGTCACTTAGTTTAATTAGTTGTATGATAGGTAGTTATATGCCTTAGGAAAATTACCAAAATGCCTTTTTCAAGCATAATTGGATTTTAAGCACACGTAACTTAAACTTTTGTCACTCAATTGATTATGCAACATATTTAAACATGTTTAGGCATATAATACTTGTCATAGGACTAGTTAGACGTCTCGAACGCGCATT
Source organism: Helianthus tuberosus (assembly GCA_030545235.1). NCBI lineage: Eukaryota > Viridiplantae > Streptophyta > Magnoliopsida > Asterales > Asteraceae > Helianthus > Helianthus tuberosus. Next base: position 106,049,108 of record CM060443.1, read on the forward strand.
TACGCGGACGAGGCGTTAAAGTAGCGTAAGCTACCTTAATGGGTCGTGATGGGTCAAAAGCACTTAGGATAGGTTCCGATCTAGAATGTAGGCTTTGTTAAACCATATCACTTGAGTTCCAATACTCATTTGGTCTACGAAACCTCATTCTGTCCGATCTTCCAATTTAGGTGTCGATTTATTTACTAGTGATTCGATTACTAGGTGCTGCTTGAATTTCCTTGGTTTGCCTGAGCTTGTTGAGTTCTTTAGATCAAGGATATATTTGCACTTCGATGTGAGTACATAGTTCCCCTATTTTACTGCTTTCGATTGTTTTAGGGTGATTCATATGTACTAAAACGATTTCGATATTTAAACAATGGTGTCAAAAACGATTAATATGGTTTATATTAAACAAATACCGATTTCGATAATGTGAACAAACTTGTTGGACGTAGTTACATAACGAATAACATTCATTAATTTTGGCCGAACCAACCAGTATTAGGTTATGGTTCCATAGGATCTGACAAATCTCGTTATCAGAATGCACCCATGGTTATGTGTGGGGGTTATGTGGGTAACGACCGAATCTGTGATTGTTAACTTACCCTTTGGTGGTTTGTTAATGTGAGTTGAACGATGGACGATTTGAGAAGGTTTGGATTTTATTAGCGAGGCGATCAAAAGTAGTTTCACAATTAAAATGAGAACGATTTTGGGACAATTTAAACGATTTGAAACGATTTGAACGAGTTAAACGATTTGAACAAACGATTGGTTTTGGGTTGTGATTAGATAATGGGACAGGTGTAACATGATAAAAGCATGGTAGATATGCCGCTGGTACTTCATATATAAGTGCTTTTATGATATTATATTCCGTGGCATTATTTAGATCACTTGGATAAACGATTTTGAAACGATGTCACATAACGACGTTTTCGAAATGATATAAACCATACAAGTTTTGTAACAAGAACGATTTACAATTTGGTTTACTTAAACAAATGTTTTGGGTTAAGAATCATGGCTGCGAGATTTTATAAACTATAACCAACTTGATTTGAGTTGGTTAATTATGTTGCAATACACTTTTCAAAACGAGGTTTGTAACTTTTGACTCTTGTAGTCTAATAAGGTACTGCAACATGTAAACGAGCCATGAATCCGATACTCTCATAAAACCTATGTGCTCGCCAGCATTTCTTTGCTGACTTTGTTTTCACATATATTTCAGGTGGTGTTGAATGATGTTGATTGCTAGGATGCTTGTTCACATAGGATCTGGACGAGGCCTGAGTGACATAATAATAATGATAGACGATGTGTAACTTGTTTGTTTTGTATTAAGACAATGTAAATTACTTAATGAATCAATAAAATGAAACTTTTGTATCCATGGTTATGAAACAATGATTACGCCACTCCACTCCCCGACGTTTCCGCCGCGGTTTCGTTGTTTTAACGCGGTCGGGGTGTAACATGATCCTTATACAAAAGTTAAAAAAAAGATTAAATAAACCTTAAAATTACCTCTTCACTAAATTCACATTGAAGATTAGACTTGTATGGACTAAACATTGCACCATAATGTAACACCCTTATTGTTATTTAACAGTTTTCGTATAGTTTACGAAAATAATCATGTAATTATGGTTACACATATTTTGAAGAATACAGGTTTATTAAAACTTTTCAAATTTCAAGCTTTACAACATAATATATATGAGTTCGGCGTTTAAACATAACAACGAAAACAGCGTGCGGAAGCTTGTATTTTGTTCGTGTTCGGTTCTTCGGTGGCTTGATCATCATCCGGCATCCATGATGTACCTACATTTCATAAACATGAAATGATTTTAGTTATGTTACATTTATAACATATTTATAAACTCGTCCGAATATCAAAACGAACAAACTAACAACAATTTTCAGTTTTTGCGTCCCTCGTGGGGCGCGACAGACTAAAGACAGTTATTCTCGGGGCGCGACAGCCCTCGCGCTGCGCGACCGCATTACCAGGTCTCCGTCGCATGCCGCGACAACCTATTTTTGACAGAATGATCACTTGGCTGATGCTGCAGATGCCCAGCTCAAATTCTAACCATAATTTTAACTTTAAAACCTCATATCTTTCGATCTAAATGTCCGTTTTGCATGATTCTTTTTCCTACGCGTTCGTAATTAAATTCTCCATCTCATGGAGTAAAATCCGACATCTGAATTCAAAAAAATTTAGATTTCAAGCTCTCGACTTGAAATTCAATTATGACTCTTTTTGACCCGTTCGTGATTTTATCAAACAAACTTGTTTATTACCTTTAAAATATCATGCATATCACGTTATGTAAATTTACAAATATGCAAGGTTCAAATTGCGGGTTTCTTATGAATTCTTAACCCGTTTTACATATCTACTCATTTTGACCCGTTAAGGGTATTTTAAACACTTTTAAGCTTAAATCGCGCTTCTTCTTGGTTTACATCTGTGACAACTGGCAAATTTGCATGCATCCGTACAATTATTAGACAATGATTAATGCTTAATGACGGTGCTGAATTTCAATTAATTACTTGAACTGTTTTCTGATTATTACCATATACATACATGTGCATCATATATTGCTTACTGTCATATCATTATTGCATGCAAACTTTGTTGACTCAAATGATGCACGAAACACAGTTAGCAAAGTTATCCGGCAAATCAGAAAAATGCTGACAGAGTTCAATAGATAGACAGACATTGTATTGAGACACAAAATGAGCCAGAAACCAAGTATTACACTAGTATAGTGTGTAGGAAAGTAAGGATCACAAAATTGCCTTCCTAGAGATAGTTTAAGTGCCGGAAAGTGCCTAAAACTTACATAAACTGCAGAATTCTGCAGAATTCAGCATAAATCAGCACAATTCAGCTATTTAACACAATAATATCATGCAAAATTTATGTTTTATTGTCCAAAATAACTTACAAAGTGTCGGGAATTGAAACTTCCATAAAAGGTGCTTCATACCTCGTGAAACTGCGCAATTCAGCACTTTAACGAACCGTAACGAACCGAACAACCGGACAATAACCGGGACATCAAAATTTGTCTAGAAGTAATGTTTTTATGATATTAAGCTATTATTGGTGGTAGAACACCTTAAAAATCATAAAAACAGCTAAACATACTTAAACCTTCTAGTTTGCACTTTAAACCCCTAACTTCCAAAAATTTACATTTTACCCTCCCGCCTTCACCAAATCCGGCCCCTATGGGCCCCACACACCTTTTGAATATTTTATTTAATCTTGTCCCCCTACTTTAGTGCATGAGATCCCATAGGAAGATTATGTTGGAACTTTTTTTCTATAAGACCCTAAGTAAATTCACATTGTCCATCATTCCTTAAAAACTTCATCTTCTTCCTTTGGCTCCCTCTTGCTCACGGCTCATTACTCCCACACACAACCCACCATTTTCAAGCTTCAACCTCACAATCCAAGGTGATCTAGAGGTGTATGGAGGCCATCTAAGAAGGTGTATGGTGCTAGAAGTGGAAGGACCTCACTTTTGAGCTTTTAACCACTTGATTTCTTTCTTGTTCATCATCTTCATGCTTGTGCCACTTCCCTAGCCATTAGAGCTAGTAGTAAGCTCCTTGATCACTAATTTACGTCATGTTTATGTTATGTACAAGTTTCACCATCTAAACAACTTAACTTCTAATGTTAAAAATGAAAAGATCTAACATATTCATGAAGAAAATAAGTGATTACATGGATTTTTGGTGTATCTAATGATGTTGTTGGTGTTATATCTTGTGTTTATGATTAGATCAAGTATGTTAAAGCTTGGATCTACCAAGTTTAAGCATGGATCTTGAAGGATCCATGGTTAAACTTGAAGATGAACATATGAAGCATAATGTGAAGTTGAAATATGAATTTTTATGCATAAACTTGTAATCTTGAAGTAATAAAGTTTGTGTAAAACAAATTTTTGAAACTAAAATTCATGGAATGTTTGTTAAAAATTTAACATAAAGCTTGTTTTTGAAAGATCTAAAGATATTAAGCATGGATCTTGAAAGATCCATGGTTAAACATGATGTTAAAAATTCTGATCTTTCTAATAAACATAAAAGTGGTTTTAGAACATGATTTACAAACTTTAAAGACCATTAAACTCATGGAAGAGTTGGTTAGTAAAATAAAGTTTCATAAAAGTCTGTTACAATACTCAAGAACACTTAATTTTGGAAAGATCATCTTATGTAAAGTGTAGATCTAGAAGACTACACATTTTTAACAAGAGTCAAGTTCACCATGATGTTCATATGGAAAATTTAGTGTATGTTGTTGATGATTGTTGTTGAAAAATTGTTTTGATGTTGAAAAGAAAATAAACACATGTTTTGAAAACATGGGAAACCTCCATTTTTAGGGGAAACTATGGCAAAAAAATTTCTAAAAATATAAACACTTAGAAAAATATTTCTAAACAAACACTTACAAGTATATTCTAAACCATGGAGTTTTACATAAACTTTGCCATAATTTTTGTTGCAAAATATTGGAGGTTGGTTTTTACAAATAAAAGTGACTAAATATGTATTTAGGAAATATATATTTAGAAGGCACCATGTGTGTGATTATTTGTATATTATGTGTATTAGTTATATTATTTTTGGATTTGAAATGATATAACTCATCAAAGTACCAAGAATTACCATCCAAAATATTAGCAAAATTCCAAGAATATGAATATACAAGAATACCCAAAATACCGGTAAAACCGAACAAAGGAATATAACTTACAAAATATTCCGCAAATTTATTCACAAAATATATTTTGGGTAGATAATATTTTAGACACCAAGGAAACAAAAATATGATTTTACAATTTCTACAAGAATATGTCACATTTTTTACAAGGGAAAAATATATTATTTTTGGCAAATATGAATATATATTATTCTTGAAATCTTTAGAATATATATTATTTTTAAGAAATATATATTTTCTTACACAAACACGAAATACAATATTTTTGGAGTGAAAGACATACTTTCTCAAATAAATATGAAATATATCATTTTTGGAGAAAATGAGTTTATATATATATTTCCAAGTTAGTCATGAAAATATATTATTTTTTGAAACTTATGAGAAAATACAAATATATTTGCTAAAAGAAAAATTATAAATAATTTTTCTAAATAATATTTATTACAATATATATTTTGGAAATATATATTGGTGGACTTTTATTAAAGATAATATTCCGGTAAAATTAATACGAAATTAAGTATAAGAATACTTAATTAATACAATAAAAATATGTATTCTCATACGTATAAATACACACCGGAATACGACCCTAACGCATGGCAAAAATATACAAGTATAAGAATACAAATACAATTACAAATACACCCATCCTTGGGAAGGATATACATATACAATACATAAGTGTGTCAAGTTAAAATATAATATTTTAACAATTATTCCAAAATTCAATAAATATAATTTAAGTTAAAATATTTATTATTTTAACAAATAATTATATAACTTGGAATAACATTGATGACACAAACTAATGTAACTCAAGACACTAATCAAGACCAAGGTTAAGGCACGACCTACCCGTCTAATGGACCGTACGCATGTAGGTAGTCGTGTACACCAGAGGAAACTTTGATTTACAGGCGGATTCGAAGAACGCAAACCTGTGAGTTCATGTCCCCCTTTTCTTTAAATTGTTTTGTTTTATAACTTCAGGGGTGAAGTAAATGTTACAAAATGATTACAAACAATTACAATTGGTATGGTTAGCTTTGGAAAGTACAGTAGATCATGTGAATGGGTAGGCGCACTCTTAAGACCATTAATCCTCGTTGTAGGACCTAGGGACATGAGTGATAGATCTATTTAGGTGTAGCGAGCCCCACCCATGAGTCCGTCGAGTGGACCATGTGGTGACTATGTCTTATTGACAAATCTGCTAGGTTTGAGTCTTCCTGCATCACGTCACAAATATTAATGTATTAGCTACACATTAATTGATCTGTTTCCTTGTTGCTTTCATACCGGATTTCAAGTACATACAAACATACTTACAAATGTTTCAAAGGTTTATTCACAAACACACACATGAACTCGCTCAACTTTTGTTGATGTTTTCAAACTACATGTATTTCAGGAAAGTGGTTAAGGATCTGGCGGCCGTTCAAGATTTCAAGTTGTGTTTTTAATAAAAGATGTCATCCAGTACTGAAGGGTTTGAGTCATGTGATTTATCCTTGATAGAATACATGGTTCCAAAGCTCGCTTTTATTAGTGTCTTTTGTGAAGTCCAGTATGGAACTTTAAGCTTTGGTTGTCATGAGATCTAAATTTGAAGTCTTAGTTCGATATTAAACAATGACAGTTGTATTATTTTGAAAACTATATATGGATGAACATCTTGAAATTATCATATAGTTGTTTGTTATGGTTGAATGCAATGATATTAAGCAAGTCACACCAAATCACGCTTCCGCAAAAGTCAGGGTGTGACAACATCCTATTCCCATTTTTAATTGTCAACTTGTCTTCCACCACATTATAATTGTGGTGGATTTAGTGTAGTAAATCGTTTATTTCAAGTTTTACCCCTCGGTTTTCGTTTTACGGAAATTACTCATTTCAATTCATTTGACACTAAGGTTACATATTATCCCTTTTATACTTGTCCTAAGGATTTAATTCATCAAAATGCTTATATCTAAACAACCTTCAAAGGTCGTTTGCCCGATTTACCCATCAAGGGCGTTTTGGTCAATTTTAGTCCCTCATTTTACGATGAAGAACTTCCACTAATTATTAGACCAAAATACCATTTTTAACTACAAATCTAGTTATGTGTACCTGGCTCGGGTCATAGCATTGACCCGTTTACATAACTCTTGCTTTAAATCTTTCAAATTAAAGCAAAGCAAACATATGTTATTTCCTGTGATCACAAAATCTCAACAAGCGATCATCAATTAATATTGTCAAATGATTTTACCAATGTCATTTGACCCATTTAGTCCGAATGACCATTTCCATTATGAGATGATATCTAGTTACCATCTCGCCCTTTTTACTCATTCCGGTTTACCATAACGTAATGTTTCAAAATTTCTTATTAGTTCATCGTTACATGACTAATTTACCAATTTACCCCTTTTGCCATTGTTTATGGTTTCACACCATTTTCACTTGTTCTGACTCATATTATTCACGTCAGAACATTATAATTCTATTACTGATTTTTCTTTATTCATTTTCAATACGCACAACTGGTATATACTATAAAAAGGGTGTAAGCTCTTACTTACCTTGCATCCGAATTTCGCTTTTCTTCTCCTTCTTGATTCGTTTGACCCGCTTCCTTTTCCATGCTTCCCCCTAGCTTGTTAAGCGTCAAACTATCATCATCGTTTACAAGGTGGTTAGTTTAATCATACTTTAATACGATTATTCCACCTTACGCGTTTTATATCCAAAAAATATCATTCATCGTATTCTAAGTCAGTTTGACTTTTTTAAAGTCAACTGCCTATTAGCGTAAGTAGTTACACGAGGTAGCTCGACTACTCGTTTAATTACTTGGTCAATTACCCGGTAAGCTTCATTCTTAGGCTACCGTTTTATCCACTTTATTAACCAAGTTTTTATAACCGTAATTTATTGAATTAACACAACATTAATCATTCTTAACACGTGATGATATTAAATAATCATTTTAACATGAATTTATCATCATTTTCATCTTATTATACAAAACCCATTTCATGGTAAGTATGATTTATGTACTTAAACACCTAAATTGTTCAAGTACTTTGCCTTTACTACCTAATATGATGATTCATACCACGGGTTAGAAACTAACATCATCATATTATAAAAACCCACTTAGTTTGGTGTGGTAATCCACTCAAACACCTAATCGTGGCAATTTTACTTCAAATTTCTACTTAGGGTTTGTTCCCAAGCAATCATACTTCACTAATTCGGCCATAGCCTCTACGATTCATACATAGATCGCATCATGCAAAGTTAATCAATTTTCACAACTTCATAAATGTCAAAATTTCAACATACCTTACGATCCCCTTGACTTGGTGATCGTTTATATATATTCAAATCCGAATTTGGCCTTCGATTGATCCTTCAATTTGTAGTTTTTATTGAATTAGGGTTAGAGCTCCATGGGAGCTTTCTCCTGGCCATCTTCACGCACACACACACATACACACACTTAAGTGTGTGTTGTGTCATGTTTTTATGTTTATAATACCATTTCTTTTAAGTTATCCAACTTTGGTCCCTCGTGTTCGGTTAGTTATTAAGTAGGCCACAACCTAATTATTTCTAACAATATTCCCACTTATTAACTAGGTTAAATATTCCTAGTTTTCTTAGTGGGTTTAGGGAATTTATGACTCGGTTTATTTTAAGTCCCATTAACTCGGGCCTTTCATCCACTTTATTTTCCTCAAAAGGATTTGTTCAACTTTTGTTTAATGTTAAGTTTATTTATTTTAATCCTAATATTTACCGGGTTACTTTTACCACTAACTGTACTTTACCCATCTTTTAGTATTAACGTGGTTTGATTACCAAACCCGTTTTCGGGGTGTTACACATAAGAAATAATATCAACATTTTTATCACCATCATCCTGCAATAAAACACACATATAATAACATAACGAACATGTTAATATGAAAGATATACGCAAAAATTATACTAAAAAACCATAAAAATTAATACCTTAGAAGCTTGTTCGACAACTGAGTTGTTTAAATTGGCATGTTCATCATGCAACTGAATCTGAAAAATCAAATAAGTTAACATTCATATAAAAGTAAATAAAAGAAAATAATTATTCACTGCTGTGATATAACAAAACTGCTCTTAGAATTTTCAATCTCGCATGCTTGGTTTTTCGTAACAATTGAATTCATAACTGGATCAATTTTTTAATTTTGTTTAGCAATAGATATAGGGGTGTCCTGCTATGTATTTATAGTAGTAACTATAGAAGTGCATTAGGGTTTAATTTTAGATTTGCTACCCTTTTATTTAGGAAGTTTGTTGTGGTTAGTTTTAAGTTTTTATAAGATATTTCTAAGTATAGATATAAGGCAGTTTTAATAAAATAAAATGTGACACATAATGTCTTCATTTTATGTTACAATAATTTTTATTTTATTTTTTTTTGTTTTTTTTTTACATAGATGGAGCCCATCTTTGTAGATTAGGCGCATTAGATCACAAGTACTAATTACTTGTACATTAAAGCATTATCGACTTGCGCCTTTTAATCAGTGCGTCGATATTGAACAAGACAACTACCGAAACGTCGACAAAAATGTGTAAGTCGTCATGCTATCTTTGGATTTTTTTTAAATAATATAGTTTATAAGATATGTTAAGAATACGTAAAAATTCATAAGTTTGTTGTGGAGCGGTGAATTGTAACTAATTATCTATAAGAGTTAATAGCCAAAATGGCCCCTGAGGTTTGCTCACTTTTGCCACTTTAGTCCAAAATCCAAATTTTTTAAATATGGGTCCCTGAGGTTTGCATTTTTTTGCCATTTTAGTCCAAATTTCAAAAAGTCAAATTTTGTCAAATTTTTTACTGAATTTTGTCTTTATCCTTATTTCTCACAAGGGCAAAATTGTCATTCTATATTATTATAAAGCAATTTATATTAAAGAAAATAAAAAAAACCCCTTAAAAGACCCCTGTATCGATCCAAAACCCTCACTTTCCCCATCATCTTCTTCCTCACCTGCTTCAAACCCTAACAATGGTGGTATGCACATGTGGAGCTCCGACGCAGCTTCGCACATCATGGACCACACAAAACCCAGGTCGTCGATTCCATCGTTGCAACAAACCTAAGCCAGTAAGTCGATTAAACTCCTTTCCCCAATTTCATCTAAACCTAACCCTAAAATTGTTGATGTTCAATATAGGGGCAAAGTTGTGGTTTCGTTGCTTGGGCTGAGCCACTGATGATTCAGAACCCTCCTGTGATGATTCCTGGGCTGTTGGACACCATTAAGAAACTTGAAGATAATGCAATCGTAATGTTTAAAAGGAAGAAGAAAGTTGAAGAAAATGCAATAAAACTGGCAAATGAGAACAAGATGCTGAAAGTAATCATAGGGTTAAGTTGGTTTTGTTTATGGTTTACTATGCTAAGACTAGTTAGGATGTAGGTTGTGTTACTTTGGTTTAGGTGTTTCCTGCTATTGTTTATGTAAGTCTTTTGAAATGTATTTTGGTTCATCAGCAGGTTATGTAATGGAAGATTATCTAATGGAATCTAATTTCACTGTAATTTGATTTGATTGTGTTGAATGAAGGTTGCACTTGTCCAAATGACAGAGTTTTGACCAAATGACAAATTGTCGAAAGTGACGAATTATCTAAATGACCATATTTTAAAACTGCAAATGACCAAATTGGTCGACAAATTGTTGAAAGTGACGAATTGTCCAAAAGACCAAATGATTCAAAAGTTAAACTGCCATACATACCAAGTTTCCCACATGTTCACACAAAAGATACATGACTTAATAACTGAAGTTAAACAGTTTGACATGCATACCAAATCAGTTTGACACAAACTGTTATCATAACAGTTTGACACAAACTGCAAAAAACGTCAACTGATCTAAACTAAAGTTAACCTAAGAAGCTTCTGTTGTTGCCCTATCCTTAGCCTTTGAAGACTGACCACAGCTCCTCCTGTTATGTCCAGATTTCTTGCAGATTTGACAAGCCAAAGAGTTCCCCTTCCTGGATAGCTTTCCAGTTTTTGAGAGTGTGTTACTTATATTTTCAACCACCACTGCAGCCTTGGCCTTCCTTTTTTCCTTCTTTTTTTCCTGTGATGCAGCCGTGGCCTCTGCTACCTCCACTGCAGACTTTTTTCTTTTCTTTTTTGGCCTCCCAACCTGGGCATGATACTTTGGAGGAATCAAGGTGATTGGGCATGCATATTTAGGCCATAAGTCACTGCCATTCACTGGTTCAACAGTTTGCTTGTACACCTCTTTCCAAGTCTCTAGCCAGTAAACTGGATGAACCCATTTTTTCGGAACTCCATCACCTCTACCATGCAATCCCATATCCCAGATACATGCAACTGCATGTCTACAAGGGATACCTGTGAGATCCCATCTTCTACAAGAGCAGGTCCTTTCATCCAAACTCACAACCCTTTGGTCTTGGTGGTCATTAAAGTGTGTGCTGACCTGATACTTTGTCCCTCCAGTCCAAATCACAGTGTACTCTGCAGCTTCAGTCTTGATAGTTTGCAACAATTCAGTAGCTCCTGGAGTTAAAGGACCTTTACATTTGGCAATCTTCTTATGCACCACAACAATCTTCCTCATTAAATACTCCCTGATATACTCTAGACATGTTATGATTGGCTTGTCCCTGCCCTGTATCAGTTGCCTATTGAATAACTCGCAAATGTAGTTTAGCAATATGTTACACCTAGCCCTGCCTGTAACATCTTGAATTCATTAACTATGCTAAGACAAGCCAAATAAATGTAATTACTATGCTAAAGTACAAACCTGTGAAGAAGGCTCTTGACCAATGTTTACTTGGTATTTCTTTCAGCCAATCATATAGAGCTTTGTCCTTATCAAGCACTGCCTTCATAGACTTTTCAAACTCTGGTATTGTTGATGCAGAGGCACAATTCCACAGCAGGTTTCTGTTTTCATCTCCACTCCATTTTGATTTCATATTTTCGTGTATATATCTCAGGCAGTGTCTATGCTCTGCACTCGGATACACTTTAGACATTGCAGGAATTAACCCGTATAATTATAGTCACAAAACAGATTAACAGTTTAATAAAAAGAGTTTAATAACAGTTTAATAAAAAACAGAAAAAGAGCTTAATAACAGTCACCTTTTTCCTGTCACTTATGAAAGTGAAGTTGCTGTTAGATTCCAGATATAGATCTCCACCTAGACACTTAAGAAACCACGTCCAACTGGCAGTTGTCTCAGCCTCCACCACTGCATACGCAACAGGGTAAATCCCATTGTTGCCATCCACTCCTACTGCTGTCAGAATCTGGCCAGGGAAGGGCCCTTTCAAAAAACATCCATCAACCCCTAGTATAGGTCTTCCTATTAGTTTGAAGCTTGCCTTCATTGCACCTAAACAAACGTAGATCCTCCTGAACTGCCTTGTTGGACTGCTAGGATTGCAATTTGGCTCAACATCAATCTTAACTGTGCTGCCAGGATTAGATCTTAGTAGCTCCTCACCATAATCCCTAAGATTCTCATATTGTGCCTTATAATGAGCCTACACTCTTTCTGTGGCCTTCATCCTAGCCCTAAAAACTTGATGCAAAGTAACCTCCACCTGATACTTCCTTTGTAGATCTTCCTGTAAAGCTTTTAGTGTAATCCCAGGGTTGATTTTAACAGTTTGTTGAATCTTCTTAGCTATCCAAGCAACTGTACAAAGTTTAACATCTCTCATGTTCAAACATTCATGCTCATTGTGGTAGGTTTTAACAACCCAAGACCCTGTTTTTTTCACTTTTGAAACATACAATAACCAAGGGCAAGTGGGTGGTGTATTCTTTTTAGTGTTAGAAGTTGAATTTCCTGAATTACCCTTTGATGTTCCCACGTGTGTGGGCCCATGTACCTCTTTAGCATTTTCAGAATTCTCCTTAAATGCAGGTTGTTGGGAGGTGCCTTCATCATTTACTTCACAACTACTCAGTTTTGGAATCCCACCTATACAAATTACCCGAAGTCAGGTTTTTTCATTCCTTGTAATGTGTAGTTGTCTCCTTGTCTCAATCACATGATTCTTGACAATCAACTTTACATCGTCCTTTTCAGCAAATGACTGGCCAAGATAAAAGGGATCTTCACCTGATGTTTTGCACCTTTTCTTCTTTTTCCTAACACTCCTACAAGCTTTTTGAAGAGGAGTGTCAGCATCTGAATCTGTTACACTATCAAAACCATCTAAATCCACATGGTCATCTAAATCTACATCATTATCTTGTTCACATTCTTCATCAATCTCAAAATCAACGGCAGCCTTATACTCATCCATGTCTACACTATAATCGTCAACTAAGTTATCTTTGTTGACTATGTAGTCAGAATCTTCATCATCATCATCCTCTTCCTCACCCACATTATCAACTTTGTCTTCCTGACCAACCTTCTTAGTTATGTCTTTCCTAGGGGTAGTTTTAATGGCTACTGACTTTACTCGTTTCCTAGGGGTAGTATCCACACATTCAGCCTTTTCACTTTCAATTTCACTTTCACTTTCACTTGTAGTCCCTTCATAAGCCCCTACATAACTACTATCAGTTTTATCTTCATCATGCTTACCACTATCCTCGTTACTATCTTCTTCACTCAAATCAACATATTCAGGTTCTCTTTCATCATTTTCTACATCCTGTTTAGGATTTTTCCTAATATGTTGAATATAAAGATCAAGCACCTTGTTTGTTTTAACATATTGAAGCAGTCTAATGAAATCAGTGTTACTGCCTAAGGGCCTTAAACCTACCATTAAATCTTCTCCTGGAACTCTAAAATGGTATACCACAACATCCTCTTCAGAATAACCTAACTCTACAAGGATATCATTCAATATCATCAATGATAAGAAGTCAGAATCCACCTTGTGAATGTGGTCTACTTGACCCCCCTTGTAGTCAAAGTCATCCTCATCACTGAAATTACCTCCATGATGAAGTCTCAGCGTGAAAAATCCAGGTCGATTAGCTGTATATTGAGAAAAAAACTTTTCAGATATCGATTTAACTAAGATTGCCCTAACAATTTTGAAAGAAAAAACATCAAAATTATAAGTAAACAATCACGATTACGTACCATATTTTACTTTAGGATCAAATGTTGTGCCTTCTCTTCGGATGCACCAGTTCCAGTCTTCGTTGTCATCCATTGTTAGGGTTCGAGTAGGAGAAGGGAAGCAGGTGAGGAAGAAGATGATGGGGAATGAGGGTTTTGATCGAAACAAGGGGCTTTTAAGGGGGTTTTTTTTATTTTCTTTAATATAAATTACTTTATAATAATATAGGATGACAATTTTGCCCTTGTGAGAAATGAGGATAAAGACAAAATTCGGTAAAAAATTTGACAAAATTTGACTTTTTTGAAATTTGGACTAAAATGGAAACAAACTGCAAACCTCAGGGACCCAGATTTAACAAATTTGGATTTTGGACTAAAGTGACAAAAGTGAGCAAACCTCAGGGACCATTTTGGCTATTAACTCTATCTATAATTTTGTTAATACCGCAAGGATTTATTTGTAATAAGTTTAGGGACTAAAAAATAAATAGTGTTTAAAAGACCAAACTACCCTTGTTTTAAAAGTCTTTCTATAAATAAAGGGGGGGGGGGGGGTTCTCATTTTTTGGGTATCTTAAAATACCACTCACTCGTGCATTATAATATAATATAGATTTAATTTTGTTAACGCCATTGAGTCGTTGGGTATATTTCGTCAATCATAGTCACTAGTACTTTTACCCATCGCGCGTTGCGGTGGCGTACCCGGCTCGTTCTGAAAAAAATTTACATAGAAATCGAAACATAGAGTAACTGGAATTTAAACATAGATATCTGGTTGCCGAGTAAAATTTACATCTGGACCAAATAAAAGATAAGAATGCAGGAATATCATCAACAAATTAAAAACAGATCCTTATCAATCTTGTTTATGAACAATAGATGCACATAACCCTACAATATATACATAGTAAATTAGCAAAGAGATTTGTATAAGTTGGCTTTGAAGTGAATGAAACCTCTTTGTAACACCTGTATCTAGTTTTGCATTGATGGCAAGACTAATTGTCATCCTTGCGCTCATACTCATAGCACAACCTGCGAACCGGGAATGCACATACATCACAGGCATAAACACTTTTCCTTTCTCTGTGCTATTAGCATTTTCCCCACATATGTGGTAAACTTGATTCCCACTGTTCTTCAAAGACTTCCCCTGCACAATCAAAACATAAAAAATGTAAACTGAAGCTAATCCCAATACAATATTACAATAGATATATATAACTTCAAGGCATCTTAGCTCCCAATCAACCAATTGTGAACTCAATCATCAAGACTAAAATGATACCCACCAACCATAACTACAATCTATAAGTGCAAGCACTAGGTGAAAAAGACAAAAAACAATTTCCCTAGTTGTAACAAATATATGTAGCTTAGGCTTACCATCAGTATTTAAAACCCTTACAAAATTAACAAATGCAATTCTAATTGAGCAGAACACAACAATTATATTGTAAGCACGTGCATTAAAATCTCAAAAATCAAATACCCAAATTGTAACAAATTCATATAGCTCAGGCTTACTATCAGATATTAAAATCATAATAAACATATTCGAATTCGTCACCAGCTATAATCTACTCGCCGGTGTCCTAATCCCCGCCATCCGACAAAAACCCAAAACCCAAGACGCTATGATGCCTACGAACTGATTCATGTCAAAATCAATAACCTATACCTGTCGGCGAGGTGAATCGTCTAACTACCACCTTCTCGGCCATAGCTGATTAACGTCGTAATCGGCTTGCTGGAAGTCCAATGAAACCCTAGCTAATTGCGCATTAGTTCGTCAATCACTGTAGTATCTGAACACCACCGGAAACCCTGTAAATTGTTAGTGAAGCACATAATCGAACCATCGTAGGAGACATCACTACCATGACCATACCATCACTGCCATCGCTCTCTTCTCCTGGCCAAGATACTAATTGCTAGCAGAGTGATATGGGTGGAGCGCTGACTTGGTAGTTAGATCCTAGCCCTCCATGGTGGTGGTTGTCTTGGTTGTATGATTGGAGATCTAACCTTAGATAGAGAAAGAAGACACTGGTGTTAGTTTGTGAAGACTGGATAGTATTGTAATTTGCGAGCGTGGCATTTTTGTAATTATGCTAATGAACTGTTGCACCGACATTGTTCTTTAAGAGTATATAAATTTTCTAGTAGCTGTAATATGCTCGTTTAGGTAGATTTAGCATTTAATAAATACTTTGTAAAATACAAAAGGTGTCTCAAATTATATATTTAGTTTTGTGCAATCCATTTTTTTGTTGTAATTTAATGTGTCGGAAAAGGTCAAATAAAAAGTTTAGTTTTGGTAGGAAGGTTAAGAAGCAATAAGAGAAAGACATGTGGCAAAGATTAAAAAACATAAGGAGGGGCATTTTAGTCAAAACTCACCATCTTCAAAAAAACCCAGCATCTGCGATTCATTTCTGTTCCACATCACAACCAACACCACCACCACCTACGATCGCCACCATCTTGTCGGAAACTAGATCTGAAACCACCACTACCACCTTCAACCACCTGTTGGGTTTTTCAGATCTGAAACCACCATTCCACCATCCACCGCCACAGCTCCACCACCCACCGCCACCGCAACAATTTTCCCATGGTGTATCAGAGTTCTTTCTCCGTCCTCTGTCGTTAATCGAAGTTCTTTTGTAAGTTGTTTTAATTTTTATTTTCATTGCATTTTAGGTTATCAAACCTCAATTGTGTTTTTCATCTCATTAAGTTTTAGTTAGAGTTCTTTTCATTTTGGTTCTTCTGGATGTTAAAGCAGAGGTATGACCATGCTAAAATAGATGCATGATCATGTTGGAACAAAGGCATGACCACGTTAAAACCCATTACGCTTTAGAACCTGTAGTGCAAAGAACATGATCATGCTAAGACAGAGGCATGATCATGTTGGAACTAAAGCATACCCATGTTAAAACTGCATTGTTTTTTAGAACCTATGTTAAAACTCCATTGCTTTTTAGAACCTGCAGTGCAAAATATTGATTTTGGGTTTCATTGCGTCTAACAACCTGGAGTGTAAAGAACATGATCATGCTAAAATAGAAGCATGGTCATGTTAGAACAAAAGCATGATCATGTTAAAACATTAACATGGCCATGTTAAAACTCCATTTCTTTTTAGAACCTACAGTACAAAATATAGATTTTTGGTTTCATTACGTTTTACAAGCAAAGAACATGATCATGCTAAAATAGAAGCATGGTCATGTTGGAACAAAAGCATGACCATGTTAAAATATAAACATGGCCATGTTAAAACTCCATTGCTTCTTAGATCCTAAAGTGCAAAATATTGATTTTTGGTTTCATTGTGTTTTACAAGCAAAGAACATGATCATGTTAAAATAGAAGCATGGTCATGTTGGAACAAAAGCATGACCATGTTAAAACATAAACATGAACATGTTAAAAGTCCATTGCTTTTTAAGACCTTCAGTGCAAAATATTGATTTTGTGTTTCATTGCGTTTTACAATCTGTAGTGCAAAGAACATGATCATTCTAAAATAGAAGCATTGTCATGTTGGAACAAAAGCATGACAATGTTAAAATATAAACTTGGCCATGTTAAAACTCCATTGCTTTTTAGAATCTGTAATGTAAAATCTTGATTTTAGGTTTCATTGCGTTTTAGAACTGGAGTGTAAAAGAACATCAAAGAACATGATCATGTTAAAAGGGAAACATAATCATGTTGGAACAAAGACATGACCATGTTAAAACTCATTGCGTTTTAGAACCTGGATGTTGGAACAACGACATGACCATGTTAAAACAAAAACATGACCATGTTAAAACAAAGGCATTGCCATGTTAAAAAAGAAACATCACCATGTGAAACCCATTGCGTTAGACCTAGAGTGTACGTTTTCAGAATTTGAGTGCAAAGAACATGATCATGCTAAAACATAAACATGATCATGTTAGAATAGAGGCATGACCGTGTTAAAACATAAACACGACCATATGAAACCCGATTGCGTTTTTAAACCTGGTTTATAGTGTGTTGTTCTATCCATTGCGTTTTACGCATATGGGTTTTCGAAAAAAAATTCAAAAGTATAGCCATAATGTGCTCTTTTTAAATATAAAAAACGCTCGTTTTTATGGTGTAATTTTTATAAAAAAAATATTGTTGTATGAAAAAGTTATTAACATTTAAAAAACGATGGGGAATTTGAAGAGAGAGAAACTATTGACTTGGATTGATTAGAATATCATAAAACTAACTCACGCGACTCTTTTTTTTTGTTCAATTTCACACATTTAATCTTAGTCATTGATTATTTAATAGATGATCAAGATTACTCATTAGCCTTCCTACCCAAATAAACTTCCTAACATATCCAAACCCGTGTTTCTTTATGTTGTATGGTACTTTAATTAAACACATTTGATATTTAGTTAATCAAAAAAATAATCAAAAATAGATTTTATAAATATCTGTCACTAATCGTCAATGGATCAATGTTGGAAAGCATTTTGTGTAAGGTGATATGGAATTCTTTAACTTACAAAACAGATTAATTCGGATAACATGCGCTTTTAAGTTGGAGTACACACGACAAGTTAGTATGGTCATTTTGCATGGGTGATATGGAATCCTTTCATTATAAAACAGAAGGAAAGCTTATTTATTGGTTTGGTTATCATCGGAAATGGATACCTAGACGACACAATTTATATGATGATCAAAAGGACTCTCTGTCCAAGAGTTGTGACTTTTCGTCCATTATCGTTGTCAAACAACTTCACCCCCTCAATTAAACAACATAGAAAGAGTAGTTCGTAAGAAAAGCGTAGGACTCACAAAAAACTCTCTCGATCAAGTGAAAAAAAAAACTCTCTCAAAAAGTCTCTTCTTCTTCCAACCGCCGGTGGCTCGACGGAGTGGAAAGCTTGTGTTAGCGTGCGAGGTCGCCTACTTCGGCTTGACCTTTCTCCCTAACTCAATCCTTTCTATCCTCCCATTCGCTATTGGGGTTGGTCATTGTTTTTCGAGAGCTTCGAGTCGTCTGTTGCACTCATACTCGCCGGAACTCCTCCACGATTGCTTAGTAGGTCTGATATTGGTCGCGACTATCGAGCATAGTTTAGCTAGACTGATTCGAATCCTATTAACCTTTCATTGGGTTATTTCCGGGCTTGGTGAGTTTCATAGGGTTTAATGGAGCACGATACAGTAAGGGGAGGTGATGAGGATGATGGTGGTGGCCCATGGATGGGAGTTCAGTACCAAAAGAATAGAAGAAACCGAGGTAATGGTGTGGAGATGACATTCATGGTGCAGAACCTTCCGGACTGAACGACAAAAATGGTTTTATGGAGAGCTTTTCAGCCACATGGGTTTGTGTCAGACGCTTATGTATCCCGTAAGAAGGATAAGAGAGGTAATAGCTTTAGTTTTGTCCGGTACGTGGGTGTAGAGAATGTGGATGCAACATTGGCGGATATGAATTCTGTGAAGATTTTTGAAGCTAAAGGTTCGGTGTCTCTGGCAAAGTATGATAAGAACCACAAAAAAATTATATACACGTCAAAGTTTGTTGGTGAAAAAACATGGAGGCAAAAGGAAACAACACAAGCTTATCAACGTAATTATGGTAATGTTTTCAGGGGTGCCGAGATTAAGGAGGGGCAGTCGTTTGCAAGTTTGTTTCAAAAGGATAACCAAGTTTTGAACATGGGTGCAAAAACAATCTCGATAGCCAACAAAGGTTCAAAGTACCCTCTGCATTGTATGGGCCGATCTATTCATGGTGTAGTTAAAGATCTTATTTCTCTTAAAAGGTTAAATTTTATTTGAACAATGGTGGTTTAGCCAACTATGGGTTGTCATATATCGGGGGTTTTAGTGTTTTGCTCACCCTTGGTGATCCTGGGAAGGTGAAGGACACCATAGCTAATTATTCAGATTGTTTGGCTAGCGTATTCAGCTAATTCCACATGTGGAAAGGGGAAGATCTTCCGTTGGAACGCATAGTGTCATTACGTATCACTGGTATACCTGTCCATCTCAAAGATAATTTGTTATTCGACCAAATCGGGGGGCTTTTTGGGAAAGTAGTCCAAGAATCATCATTTTCCTGGCTTGGGTCCGATAATTCTGAAAGTACGGTATTGGTGCTAGTTCCTCCTGGTAAACGTATTGAGGAATCAGTGGTATTGAACTGGGAGAATAGGAGATTTGTAATCTGGGTCTCCGAGGACGTTACAGCGTGGATACCAGATTTAGACGGGGGAAGCGTGATGGAAAACGATGGTAATAATTATAAGGAAGTATCGGATGAATGTTAAAATGACGGTGGAGAGGAATGCGATAATCAAATGTTTGATGATTTTGAGGAAGGTGAAGTTCGGCAGCCGGAGATTATCAAACCGGCATCGGACGGGGCGGTTAAAACTCCGGCGGTAAATATTCCGGCCCCCGGTAAGTCTAACTCATCGAACAATGAAAAGTTGGTAAATGAAAAGTCACCATCTGGGGGTGATACTGTTCGGGATTCAATGCGGAACGTTCATGGATTGCATGGGAAAAATACTTCACATGGGGAATTAAATTATGATGTTGGGCCAGAAGAATTGGCGGCTGATAAGTCTGTTGGGGAATCCCATTTTTCGGAGGAAAGAGAAAATGACCATGTGGACCTTATTCCACAAGATGGCCCAACTCCTCAACTTGGGCTGGGCAAGAGGTCTAGTGCTAATCGGAGCCCACCTTCTTCAGGATCTATGCAAGGCCCACCTACAAGGAATTTTAAACAAAACCACAGGTTAGATGATTCCTCTCTTGACCTGAACAGACCTAGGTTTAATGATGGGACGGGAGGTGACGCTTCAACTAGGGATGAGGATCATCCTGTATCGGAAACGAGGTAGGAGGGTTGGGAGAGTCATCAACAATCTGCTAGGATACAGGGTTCTGAAAGACATATCGCACCGGATCCTGGGGATCCTGATGGTTATGATCCAGGTGTAGGGGCTGAAGTTCAAGAAATGGCGTCCATTGGTTCAAGATTGGGTATTGATCTGCACGGTTTAGAAGAAGCCACTAGGGTTCTTATTCAAGGTGAAGGTGTCTCTTTTGGTTTCCAATGAATTTTCTTTCTGTTAATTTAAGGGGGGTACGGGATTCCCGTAAGATCGATTGGGTCAGGGGCATTAAAACTACTTATGGTGTCCACTTCTTAGCAATTCAAGAAACAAAATTAGGGGCCATAACAAATTTTGTTTTTAACAGTTTTTGGGGGCGGTCTGCATATAATGTGGAAGTCGTCGATGCTCAGGGTCGCTCGGAGGGGGGCTGGCGTGTCTTTGGAACCCAGCTCTGTTCTCGTGTGATAATGTGATTAAAGATCATTTTTTCTTAGTTTTATCCGGCACTTTGGTCCACTCAGGAGATCAAATTAACTTGGTTAATGTCTATGCCTCCAATGACGCTTCTGTACGTAGGAACATATGGTCAAACCTAGTAGGTATAAAGAACGCTTTACAGGGTTTGTGGGTCTTCATGGGAGACTTTAATGATGTTAGGGATGCGTTGGAACGCAAGAATTCTGAATTCATCTCAGCTAATGCGGATGCGTTCAATCATTTCATCTTGTCCGCGGGACTTTGTTAGTATCAAATGGGGGGTGGGAAGTTCACTTATATTTCCGATACTGGCAATAAATTAAGCAAATTGGATCGCTTTCTTGTTTTTTTGGGTTTCATGGAGAAATGGTCAATGGCTTCGGTTATGGCTCTCAATCATGATGCATCGGATCATAGGCCAATACTTCTTTCCACTACACCTACGGATTTCGGGCACATCCCATTTAGGTGTTTTAACTCTTGGCTGGAGATGCCCGGATTCTTGGAGATGATACAACATCTATGTTAAACCTTTGTGTTCAATGGGCCAGCTGATATGGCTTTGTCTGTGAAACTAAGGTGGCTAAAAATAACATTAAAGTGTTGTTGAAGGTCGAAAGAGATCGGTCGGATGGAGGATATGAGGAGAAAAAACCGAATACGTGCATTAGAAGGTTTAGCTGAGGAGCGGGGGCTGGATGATAGTGAATTAAACGAAAGAGCTGAATGTATTAATAGTGTTATGGAGGTAGACCGAAGGAAATAGTTGGATGCTCGTCAAAAATCCAGAGCTAGGTGGGCGCTTGATGGTGATGAGAATTCGGCATTTTATCACAATGTTATCAACTCTAATATTAGTAACAATCGCATTAATGGCCTTATGGTAAATGGTGCTTGGGTTACGAATCCTGTGGAGATAAAGGAAAACTTTTTCAATTTTTTTTCGAAACAATTTGTTGAACCGATGACGTCCAGACAGAATATTGCCTGCCATAGTTTGGTCTCCCTCTCGGTGGCGGAAGCTGACCAATCTAGTTGACCCGTTCACTGTAACGGAAATTAAGGAAGCAATTTGGGGATGTGTTGGGGATCAAGCGCCGGGTCCGGATGGGTTCAGTTTTAAATTCATAAAAAGAAAATGGGAATTCTTTCAAAGTGATTTTATTAGGCTATTCCAGGAGTTTTTCGACAAGGGGACCATCAATAAATGTTGTACTTCTTCGTTTCTTGCACTAATTCCAAAAGTTAAAGATCCATCTTCTCCTTCTAACTTCCGGCCCATAAGTTTGATTGGGGTTGTTAACAAAGCCATTTCGAAAGTCTTGGTGACTCGGCTTAGAAAAGTTATTGGGAAATTAATATCGGAAGAACAGTCAGCTTTCTTGGTGGGTAGGAATATCACGGATGGACCGCTTATATTAAACGAAGTCATTGCATGGATGAAGAAGGCAAAGAAAGCAGGTATGATTTTTAATATTGACATAAATAAAGCATACGACTCTTTGAATTGGAATTTTCTGGATTCGGTAATGGAGCAAATGAACTTTCCGGTTTGATGGAGGGGATGGGTTATGGCCACTCTTGTGTCGGCTAGAGCCTCGGTGTTGGTGAATGGTTCTCCGACTAGGGAATTCGAGTGCACTCGTGGGTTGCGACAAGGGGACCCGCTATCTCCTTTCTTGTTTGTGATTGCTATGGAAGCGCTAACGGGGATCAAGAAAAAGGCCGCAGAGGAAGGTATCTTTAAGGGGCTGAGATGCACTAATAACAGTCCGACTTTAACACACCTCATCTATGCTAATGATGTGGTGTTCGTTTGAAACGTCCACTTTCCATAAGGTCTAAACTCAATACTTTATTGTTGAAAATCACGACCCAGTTTGAACTTTTTACATACCATTAGAAATAAACTAAATTGTTCATACAAAAATCATTTCCGTTTAGACATTCGCAACCAACTAGGTTTATACGTAAGACGTGGCATACTAAGATTTAAAGTTTAACAACTAAATATAAATTATTTGTAACAAAAGTATTTGAAACACACTTAATGCACATTCGGAAATATCATTAATGACATACTATTTCTAACAAAAATTGGGCATGACCCGTCTGTAACAAGAGCGGTTCCCTGATTTTTTTAACAATCATCATCATTTCAAGAAATTCTACGACACGTTTAAAAGACATAACATGTTAAGCTTTAAGGCCTAGCTACTAAACAAAGTTATATACCACAAAAGTATTTTTGACCCATAACATAATTACAAAGTAGCGGAAGCGCATGATGAACATGATTCGTGTGTGTTCGTTCCAAGTCGCCAAGCCATTATGTAAAGAATTTACCTACATCAAACAACAAACTTGAAGAGTTAAATTCCATTAACTATGTTACATTTTATCTAATAAACCAATTCATCTATTTCGTGTCTTCACATTATTCTTGCACTTACTACCCATCAAAACGGGTCAAACATACTTATCTCAAAATAGAGATAAAACATACCATTCATTACTTTCCCGTTGAAACAGGTCAAAACATACTATCTCATTACTGAGATAAAACATACATTTATTAACTCGCTAGAAACGGGTAATTACATTCGTAACATAAACTTCCATTCGGTCCGTTTACCACGGACGAATACATTCCTTTCATCCTTTGTACTTTCATCAACTCCAATCCGTTTATAATGGTTCGAGTAAATACATTCCTTTCTTACATAACTTTCCAATATACGGTATACTCGAGACAAACCGATCATAACACAATATCATTCATAAACTTTCTTTTCATATGACCCGTTTATGATGGGTCATGCTATCTATAACATAACTACTACGGACTACCATAATTATGATTTTTATATAAAACGACAAGTTACAAAATAAAGTTTGTATGCATAAAACAACATACCTCGATCTTGCGAGCTTTCCAATTTTCCTAGCGTTTGAGCTTTCTTCTTTTACGCCTACGTTAATACATTCACTCTTTTAGCCCAAACTATATCATTCCATCATTCATATAATTCCTCATATGACAACATTATCATAAATGAACAAATTTCACATATTTGTTCTCTTAGACATTTCATCGAACACTTGGCGGGTTTCGCATTGATAGGACATTTTGTACAAATATTCAAAGACATAATCCTACTAGTTCATCTAGTAACTTACCAACAATCAACCAAATTCATAAATCCTTCTTAACCTTCACTGATTTATTTAACATTTCAAGTATTACAACAACATCATATGTTAGAATTACACATGATTACTTCTACTTTTGATCATCTCATTCATAACATATTTTTTATCAAATGGGTTTATACTAAAATCATTCAATGACCTAAAATCAAGCATGATTCTTGTTCTAGAGGGCATTCCTAACTCTAATTTACACATTTTGTTACATGAACTCAATATAGGGTTGTAACCCACCTCCTACAAAATCATAATTTCAAAGAATTGAACTTACCACTTCAATAATCGAGTTCAGTAGAGCGTTATTTGATGTTCATGCAGTGGATTATCCTTCAATTTCAAGTTTAGTTGCTTGATTCTTTGAAACAAGGGTTTCCCCTTGTGCTCCTGTTCTTGTTCGATCCCCAGACACACACACTGTGTGTGTTTTGGTTTAATTCTTTTTTTATAAATTGAGTTTTAGTAATTTACACCTTTGGCCCTTCTAGTTTATTTTCTTATTTATCTTATACCTTTTTCATTGCATTACTAATATTTGTATCATTTCCATTAACTAAGTTAAATCTTTAATTGCTTTAAGTTTTATGCCTAGTAAATCTTTTTGGGGTGTTACAAGTCTACCCACCTTAAAAGAGGTTTGGTCCCCGAAACCTGTACAAATTAAAATTTATTATTTACGTACCGAAGAGAAAAGGGGTAGTGCTTTCGCATTTCATCTTCCGCTTCCCATGTAAGTTCCGATCCTTTCCGATGTTGCCATTGTACAAGGACTTGTCTAACGGCTTTATTGCGAAGGTTCTTTACTTTAACATCTTTAATGGCTATCGGTCTTTCAACATAGTTTAATCCCTTATCCAATTCAATGTCGTCAAGAGGCACGAACGCCGTTTCATCCGCAAGGCACTTTCCTAATTGTGATACACGAAAAGTTTTGTGAATCCCGTCTAGAGTAGACGGAAAATTCTAAGCGATAAGCAACCTTCCCGACTCGGGCTACAATCTTAAATGCCCTTCCATGGAGATACTTTAAGTAAAACATAATCTCCGACTTGAAACTCGATAGGACGTCTTCTCTTGTCCGCATAGGCTTTTTGCCGATCTTGAGCTGCTTTCAGTCGAGCTCTAATAAGATCGATCTTTTCGTTGGTCATTGCTATTAAATCGTTAGGTGCAAGTTCCCTTTGTCCTACTTCCCCCCAATATACGGAAGTCCTACACTTCCTTCCGTATAATAATTCATAGGGGGCCATTTGGATACCACTATGGTAACTGTTATTATAAGAGAATTCCACGAGTGGTAAATGGTCATCCCAATTTCCCCCAAAGTCTAAAGCGCACACCCTCAACATATCAACAAGGGTTTGGATGGTTCTTTCTGATTGGCCGTCGGTTTGGGGGTGATAGGCGGTGCTTATGTGTAGCTTCGTACCCGTATTTTCATGAAACTTTTGCCAACAACGAGAGGTGAATCTCGTATCCCGATCCGAGATGATTGACACGGGCACCCCGTGTCGAGAAATTATCTCGTTCATATAAACTTCCGCCATTCTTTCTGATGAATAAGTCTCTCGAATAGGTAAAAAGTGGGCACTTTTTGTGAGTCGGTCCACCATTACCCATATTGTGTCATGCCCCTTCTTCATTCTAGGTAGCTTTGTCACCAGATCCATTGTTATCTCTTCCCATTTCCATACCGGAATTTCCAAGGGTTTTAATTCTCCGTACGGTTTCTGATGTTCTGCCTTCTCTTTGAAACATGTTAAGCATTTCTCGACATACTTAACAATATCTCGTTTCATACCCAGCCACCAATAGTTTGCCTTCAAGTTCCGGTACATTTTTGTTGCCCCGGGGTGAATTGAATACCGTGACTTATTTAAGAGGTAGTATTCACTTACAATCATAAGTATATATCTTGTTCTCGTTTTAAAATCAGGCGTGAACTTTCATGCATTTACCATTCGTAGTGGTTCATTCTATTTCCACCTCACTCATACATCATAAAAGATATTACATTCTAACATTAGCTCCACGAATACTTGTCGTGAGTTTACCTCGGTGTTCTATTATTAGCATCCTTTCTAGGTACTTTCGCTAACGCATAATAATTTGGACCATTTACATACTCATTTTACTAACATTCATTTGAGTTAAACGTTACCACCAGATAATTATTATTTCATTCCCGCTTATATGGAGCAAACCACTACATTCCATTACTAACGTTGCTCCTAATTTCTTTCATATCCTCATGGGAGGTTAACATATGATAGTACGCTCTACTGTAAACATTCAAATATTTATACACTATCATAATTACCATTTTCATACTCACTTATCCATACTCGTCACGAGGTTTAAGCATCAATCTACATTTTCTACTGTTCCTTGAACTACTTACAACTTTTAGTCTAGGCTCAAATTTAATCTTTCGTATCACTTTATTATTAACTCTTTGCATGCACTACTTATTATACTAACCAGTTATGTCATGCAAAAGCATCATACGAGCGTTTAACCAATTAGTCTAAACTTTCATTCAAGACCTTTAGATCTTCCTCATAATGATATAAATATCTTCTTATGTTGACTATTAAAGGTCGAACATTTCATACCATACCATAATTATCCTACCCTTTATTTCGTTCACACATACAAATCAATCTACAGATTCTTACTCATCAGTTAAGAACTAAATATTTTACTAACCTTGATTTCATTACATAGACCAATGATCCGTGGCCCGGATCGTCCCGCTCCTTCATGAGTTCTCACCATAACCGGATTAACCTCATTCATCCGTGTGATGAACTTCTGCTCGTGCACATCCTTTCTCAACACTACCAGTTTTATCACATCGAGCGTTCTATCTCCTTCATCTATAAAATTTAGGATTAGCATATTTCGTTCAAATTCCTTCAAGTGTGGCGCTTATCAACTCATTTTGACCCATTCACAACGGGTTAATACATGACCGTTTCCTAATGTATCATTTCCACTCGTTTGACCCGTACTCAACGGGTCAATACATGACCATCCCTTAATATACCATTTTCATTTGTTAATTCACTGTATTTGGTGTTAAATTCACCTACGTTCTCTCATAGATCTCTTACTAATGAGTGTCCTACATTACACATTGCATTTCTTACGTAATGCTTTCAATATTTGTAAATAATTATTATTTACTGACTTCTGCAATTTAACCTTTTAAAGTCAACCACCACTTTGTACTTTTGTATATAAGTATTGTAATACGCGTTGTACTTACTTTCATTTCGTACATACTTACAAAACGTTTTTAGCTAACATCTTAACTAATAGTCTTTCCACACCTTTCATTAACATTACCAAGTTATCATTTCCATCTTAAAACTTCTCAACTAAAATTTATGACCGGTCTACCCCTAATTATGAGGTCTTACCGGTTTAACATTATGCCAACCATTTCAACAAGACGTACCTTAATATTTCTCATTTATTTATACGTTCCACTTGATTTCGAATATTCAAACACATATACATCTTCATGTAAATAATTTCGAAGTGATTGCGAAATCATCTTCCTTTAGCGTCCAAGTTCATGCTTGCCTCATTGCTTCCTCTTAACCCGTTTGCCATCATGCTCAAGTCAATTGACAAGATTTCCATCCTTACATATCATTACTTCGTAATATTATTAGCTTATGTGAGCATACATACAACTGTTCACTTTTTGTCTATTATAAATGGGACATTTATTAATAGTTATCTCATTTCAATTCCATACAACTAAACTATCATCAAGCATAACACGTAATTCATTTAGTACATAACACGTTAACTCTTTACTTTAACAATTATGTCAATGGCCATTCCATGATATCCCTATACTATTGACTTTTAGAAAGTCAACTGTCTTGCTTACACACTTTAAACTTTTGAACATGTATTCATCTAAATATGGTAGGCCATAATATTAATATCCTACGCATTTCATACTCGTATTGTATGACATATACAATTTACGTGACCCTCTAAACAATACACATATACTCACATACACGTACTTTCACATGCTAATGCTCCATGATTCTACAAATAGCAAATTTCATTTAAAGCAACTATATAACATAATTTCAACATATCCTTTACTAATAAGCTCGTATGATTCACATTTAGCACATATTCGCCTCTCAATCATACTAAAGCAAATCATTAAATACACATAAGTATCACACCATTCAAGCAAGGGGTACAAGCCTCTAATGCATAATTCTGATCAAAGCATACATTTATCCGAATTCTCATACGAATTCCATCTAACTCACATTCTTCAAATTATTTTCACCACTAATCTCATCATTTTTATATTCATTTATTAACAATTCAGGTTCCTTCACATATCCAAGTACTTTAGTCCACATTTACTTCTTTCATCATTCATAATCATACGTTTCAACTCCACTTTATAGGTTCATCATTCATTTCATGCCATTCCATACGTTACATTCGACTTTTACGAATTTCATTTCTTCATTACCACACCATTATGGTCACATATATCATATTATGCCTATTAAGGACTCTACGGGAACATAAAATATGCCTTCGGATAACACGGGGACCCCTAGTATGTAAAATGGAACAAAACAGTGGACTGAAACAACATGTGGCGTCGGCGACGGCCGGACAGCTCGTCGGCGACGGTGCCTAAAAAGGCGGTGTCGGCTGAAAACCCCTGTAGGCAGGAGATTAGGGCATCGACCCAAATGGTGGCGTCGGCGACGGCATGTCTGCTGTCGTTTCACTGCAGGTCCTATTTTGGGTGTTTTAATCATTTTCTCGGGTCCGTTTCCAATCATACAGGTCCGGGAACTTCCCATTTCACCCCCATTATTACACCCCCGCATACAATACTTAAAATTATATTTCTAGCCCATCATACATACTTACATCTACCGAAAACTTAACTTTTACCTCGTGCGCGATCTTGGAGCGAACACACCTTCGAGTGAGCCGTCAGTTTGAGTTCGAGCACTCTAACTTGTGCTCGAATCCCTCAAACCTCGGCTCTGATACCAACTTGAAACGTCCACTTTCCATAAGGTCTAAACTCAATACTTTATTGTCGAAAATCACGACCCAATTTGAACTTTTTACATACCATTAGAAATAAACTTAATTGTTCATACAAAAACCATTTCCGTTTAGACATTCGCAACCAACTAGGTTTATACGTAAGACGTGGCATACTAAGATTTAAAGTTTAACAACTAAACATAAATTATTTGTAACAAAAGTATTTGAAACACCCTTAATGCACATTCGGAAATATTATTAATGACATACTATTTCTAACAAAAATTGGGCATGACCCGTCCGTAACATGAGCGGTTCCCTGTTTTTTTTTTTAACAATCATCATCATTTCAAGAAATTCTACGACACGTTCAAAAGACATAACATGTTAAGCTTTAAGGCCTAGCTACTAAACAAAGTTATATACCACAAAAGTATTTTTGACCCATAACATAATTACAACGTAGCAGAAGCGCTTGATGAACATGATTCGTGTGTGTTCGTTCCAAGTCGCCAAGCCATTATGTAAAGAATTTACCTACATCAAACAACAAACTTGAAGAGTTAAATTCCATTAACTATGTTACATTTTATCTAATAAACCAATTCATCTATTTCGTGTCTTCACATTATTCTTGCACTTACTACCCATCAAAATGGGTCAAACATACTTATCTCAAAATAGAGATAAAACATACCATTCACTACTTTCCCGTTGAAACGGGTCAAAACATACTATCTCATTACTGAGATAAAACATACATTTATTAACTCGCTAGAAACGGGTAATTACATTCATAACATAAACTTCCATTCGGTCCGTTTACCACGGACGAATACATTCCTTTCATCTTTTGTACTTTCATCAACTCCAATCCGTTTATAATGGTTCGAGTAGTTACATTCCTTTCTTACATAACTTTCCAATATACGGTCTACTCGAGACAAACCGATCATAACACAATATCATTCATAAACTTTCTTTTCATATGACCCGTTTATGACGGGTCATGCTATCTATAACATAACTACTACGGACTACCATAATTATGATTTTTATATAAAACGACAAGTTACAAAATAAAGTTTGTATGCATAAAACAACATACCTCGATCTTGCGAGCTTTCCAATTTTTCTAGCGTTTGAGCTTTCTTCTTTTATGCCTACGTTAATACATTCACTCTTTTAGCCCAAACTATATCATTCCATCATTCATATAATTCCTCATATGACAACATTATCATAAATGAACAAATTTCACATATTTGTTCTATTAGACATTTCATCGAACACTTGGCAGGTTTCGCACTGATAGGACATTTTGTACAAATATTCAAAGACATAATCCTACTAGTTCATCTAGTAACTTACCAACAATCAACCAAATTCATAAATCCTTCTTAACCTTCACTGATTTATTTAACATTTCAAGTATTACAACAACATCATATGTTAGAATTACACATGATTACTTCTACTTTTGATCATCTCATTCATAACATATTTTTTATAAAATGGGTTTATACTAAAATCATTCAATGACCTAAAATCAAGCATGATTCTTGTTCTAGAGGGCATTCCTAACTCCAATTTACACATTTTGTTACATGAACTCAATATAGGGTTGTAACCCACTTCCTACAAAATCATAATTTCAAAGAATTGAACTTACCACTTCAATAACCGAGTTCAGTAGAGCGTTATTTGATGTTCATGCAGTGGATTATCCTTCAATTTCAAGTTTAATTGCTTGATTCTTTGAAACAAGGGTTTCCCCTTGTGCTCCTGTTCTTGTTCGATCCCCAGACACACACTCTATGTGTGTTTTGGGTTTAATTCTTTTTTTATAAATTGAGTTTTAGTAATTTACACCTTTGGCCCTTCTAGTTTATTTTCTTATTTATCTTATACATTTTTAATTACATTACTAATATTTGTATCATTTCCATTAACTAAGTTAAATCTTTAATTGATTTAACTTTTATGCCTAGTAAATCTTTTTGGGATGTTACATCGTTGGGGAATGGTCTTGTGAAAATGCACTTAACCTTCGAAGAATTTTGAGATGTTTTTACTTGGCTTCTGGCTTGAAAGTGAATCTCTTAAAGTGCACTATATTTGGAGTGGGGGTAAATGACGAGGCCGTGCAACATATGGCGGTCCTCCTGAGTTGCAAAAAAGGTTCATTCCCTGTTGAGCATTTGGGTTTGGTTGTTGGAGCTAACATGAATATCACTCGAAATTGGAAACCCGTTATAGATTTCTTAAAACCCGATTGTCTCTTTGGAAGGCAAAAACTCTTTCGTATGGTGATCCTATCATTTATGAAGGTATTCAATACCGGTCAAATAGTAAAAAGATTTTGGGATCCTGAATCGTTAATAATTCGATTGATACTTAACGTTGACTTAGGTCAGTATAAACTCAGTTTTCTACGAACATAACTTTCACTGAAATCGAACATCCTTCCTTGATTCATCATCGGTACTTTCATCTTATATTAATTAATGTATCATGTTTGTTAAATCATGATAATTGTAATTCTGTTGATGATAACATTCAATAGTGACTACTCAGTAAAAATCCATTTGTAAAATCTTTACCCATACCATGTTGCCTAACAGACAATCAACATTGGCTATTACTTTAACCGAGTGATTTCCGTTAAATGTATACGTCACTGAAAATCCTACCCATACCATGTTTCCTGACAGACAATCAACATTGGCTACCACTTTAACCAATTGATTTTTGTTAAATATATACGTCATTGAAAATCCTTTGTTTGTTAGTGTGTATATATTTATATGTTAAATTGTAGACGTGTAACATAAAATTTATGTAAATAAAAGATTTTGCAAAAAGTATAACTTTTCATGTTCAAACTTGATGAAGTATCCAAATTGACAAAGAGAGTATTATTTAGTTAATTGGTGTAATGTAGTGCAAGAGTAAGAAGTAATTTAGTTAATTATTGTAATGTAGTGTAGGAGTAAGATCTGCCATTAAAGAAAGTACCAAATTCACAACTTTGAAAACATGAATGAATATAAATTAGTACCTAAGACTAAGAGTAAACTTATTTGAATGTATTTTTTTGCTCATGATTTGTTGTTGGCAAATTGGATTTAAATAATCTTAACTTGCTCAATTTGGCCGATAATAATCCCAACTCAGTTATTGGCCGATAATAATCCGAACTGGTCCACTTTTGGCCGATAATAGTCCGCCGTTAAAAATAGCTTAACGGAGTTAAGTTTTTTTCCGAATTACAAACCGATGTTTTATGGATTTTGATCAGAACGAGGATACGAGTTGATTGATATAAAATTTACCTCGAAATACTGCCCCAAACGACGAAAACGGTGCTTCAATTCGGGTGTTTAAACTTCCAATTAACAAAAATCAAGTCATTTGAAGCACCGTTTCGAGGTAAGTTTTACATAAATCGTATACTCGTTCTGATCAAAATCCATAAAACATTGATTTGTAATTCGGAAAAAAGCTTAACTCCGTTAAGCTATTTTTAAAGGCGGACTATTATCGGCCAAAAGTGGACCTGTTCAGATTATTATCGGCCAATAACCGAGTTGGGATTATTATTGGCCAAATTAAGCAAGTTAAAAGATTATTTAAATCCAATTTGCCTTTGTTGTTTCGTAGGTCCATTCTCAAGCACACTATATTAATAAGAATCATTTAATTATATCCATTGTATGGGGATGATTTCCTAAAATTAGTTTTAACCAAATAGTCTAAAAAATGATTATAGAAGTGATGTATGAAGTTTCTTATAATTAACATTAAAGCATATTTTAGTCCTAAAACACAAACTCACGTATCATTTTTCTCAAAAAAAACAACACAAAAATATAGTACAATGGAATCTAGCACAAAAAAAAATTAGTATAAAAAAATCTAGCACAAAAATCTAGTACAACAAATTCAACACAAAAAACGCAACACAAAAATCCGGTTAAAAAATCCTACACAAAATGTTATACAACGTATAAATTTATACACAATTTTTTTAGTTTTTTTGTTGTCATTTTTATATATCAATATGGTAATCAAACTAAAGATAAAAATATATTCGATTTTATAGTGTTATTTTTTTAAATAATGTCATATAAAAAAAGTAAAAAAAATTATGAACGTTTAAAAATTGAGGATTTGAACAAAAAAATCAATATAAATGTCTATTTTAAAATTATAATTGCACCCCTCTTTTTTTATTACACTTTAACCTTAGCCAAAGATTTAAAAAATGATAGATTAAGATGTCGTCTTAAACTACATAGGCAAAATCAACTTTTTATTTGATTTTACACCTTCTAAAACCTAAACATCTAAAAAACTTCAAAGAATGCATAATCATATCACTTGGATATTACTCCTACTACTACTCCTACTAATCCTAATACTCCTCCTACTACTCCTACTACTCCTACTACTACTACTACTCCTCCTGCACCTGCTCCTCCACTACCACTACCACTACCTAACACTTAGGCTATGTGGTGTGGCAAAACACCACCCGCCACCTCATCTCTTTAACGTCGGTATCACCGATAGGGAGCCAAAGGAGTGCGCCAACTTTCGTCTCGTTATCCTCTTAGCAGGCCTGAGAAGGGGAGAAAGGTGTCGCCACCAACAAGCAACCAATCAGATTTCAATTTATTTATTTTCTTTTTTTTGTTTTTTATTCTTTAGTTAAATTGCCTCGGACTAACTAAAAAAGTGGGTGTGTTAAAGCTCATTGCCTACGTGACGAGGCGTTATATTAAATTACACCATCTAACCTTACAACTAATTTATGGATTCTCATGTATATCTAACTAATGAAATGATTGCTTAAAAGGTTTTAAATCTTTTAAAATTATTTCATATTACTATACATGGGTGAAATTCAACTACATGTCATTCCTAAAAAGTGTAAGAAGTAACATGTGAATTTAGATATTGATGACGGGGGTAGCTCAAGACTAAATAAAATGATTAAATATGTAAACGCTCAAAAGGTTAAACGGTTCAACGGTTGAAAAGCTGTGAGTTGGGAAAAGCAATGCGGAAACAGTGGCCGGTCACATCTGGAGATCGCTTCACCAACCCGCAGCCGCAAAAGCAAAGCAGGTCTGCACAATGCACACTATTATCCGGGGGTCAAAAGCCTTCAACCCCCGAAAGGGGAAACCCTCCACTGCAAGCAAGGTTACTAGTCTAATACATTCCACTTCGGGAGATGCCTTCTCTTATAAAATGACACTTCATTTGCTTCAGAAAACATCTCCTGACCAGCTTTGATTCTCTAATCTCTGGTCATTCACATCGAATGCTTGTCTCACACAAGTCATTCCCTTTCACATCCAACACACACATTCCCTTTGCTACCACTTCCGAATCTGAGTACAATTCAGAGGAGGATCCATAGCAAAGAACAATAATAAACTAGTAAACCTCCTTCCACGTCTCGCAAACGTGGGGGGACCCCACGACCTGCGTTAGGCAAGGTTGAACCCTTCAACCATTCTGCCTAGCCCATCCAGCTACCACCGTTGGTCTTGTATTTGTTGCATCAACAAGTTGGCGCCCACCGTGGGGCTACGCCGCTATTTCTTCTCAAAAAAGACCTAGTAGTGTAGCTCTCTTCACTTAAAATCACCATGTCTGAAAGTGGATCCCCGGAAGAAGTGAATCAGATTCCAAACACTTCTACTCCGGGTAGTAGCCAAGCTCACGTGGCTATACCAACTTCTTTCTCAACTCCGGGGAGCACACCCGAGTTCCTCAACTTCAACACACCAACTCCGTCCAGATCTGGAGTTCCGTCTCCCAACATCGGTGTCTCTGATGCCCCATCATGTGTTGAACTCACCCCTGAAGGGGTTGCCAACAATTTCCTTGTGCTAAGGTCCCTCCTCAACCAGCACGTGAGTAAAGAAAGAGAAAAGGGAGTGAGGATTCGTTTAGACTACGATGAACCTGAACCAACATTGTCCCCTGGGCCACCTCCCCCTCTCTTTGCAATAAGAAGTGAGGTTGGTCCCAGTAACCTTTCAAACCCTCACCCTTATCTGTCCACTATGACAAATCCTACGGTGCATCCTATCTTCTCTTCCCAACCGATTACTAGTGGTGCTCCTTTGGGACATGAGCTGACTCTTGACCAGCTCCTACAATCCCCAGTGACAAGCTATCCAGCATCTACTACAACTACATGGGAGCAAGCTCTGTCCGTGCTCCCCTTAGCACGAAGTGCTGTTATGAGTGCTCCCCTCGGGATAAACTGCTCCGCTGGCCCAGGAAGCCTTCAAGGCTTCAACCCCATGACCAACATGATGACCCAGATGATGGCCAACTTCCCATGGCAACACTTCATCAATCAAGTGCTTGCCACTCAGGGAAACAACGGCAATAGCAGTAATGTGGATGCAAGGACTGAAGAAGACTTGGCTAAACCATACAAGCCAAGTAACCTTTCATGCTTTTCAAGGCAGATAGCCGACTATGATTTCCAGTCAAAGATCAAAATGCCGACCCACATCAGGACATATGATGGGACTGAAGATCCTGAGGACCATCTTCAGATCTTCACCGGTGCAGCTCGGATAGAGAAATGGTCCAACGCTGAGTGTTGCCTAATGTTCATGCAAACTCTTGTTGGATCCGCCAGGATCTGGTTCAACGATTTACCCGCTCAAAGCGTTCGAAGCTTTGATGATCTCAGCAAGGGTTTCCTGGCCAATTTCTCCCAACAAAGACGATATGTCAAAGACGCAACAGTGATCTTTCAGATAAAACAACATGATGATGAAAGTCTCCGTGCTTTCATTGAACGATACAATAAGGAAGGTCTGACTTATGTAGGGGCCGATGAGAAAATGAGGGTGGCTGGCTTCATGAATGCCATCACCTCTAAGTACCTTACAAGGGATTTCAACAAATCTCTACCCAAGACCTTAGAAGAAGCTCTTGAAAGGGCTGAAGCCCACATCCGGGGAGAGGAGGCAGTAGACATTAAGGAACAAAGAAAAAGAGGGTCCGGCTGGAGAAGCAACAGTCCAGCCAGAAAAAGAGGGAACTTCAACTCCTATGACAGGCGGTCAAAGGGTTCAGACCCTCGAATGTCTGAAGGTCGGAACCTTTCAAGCAGGGAAAAAGGCATAAGTTTCACGCCCCTCACAAAGACCCCTCAAGAAATCCTTGCAACAGAAGAAGTTAAACAAAACTTTCGGCCTCCTAGACCTCTCCCCAAAAGCAGGAAAAATGAGAACTCCACCCAATACTGCGAGTTTCATGAAGAAAAGGGTCACCACACCAATGATTGCTTCCAACTCAAGAAAAGAATAGAATAGGCTGTTAAGTCCGGAGAACTCGCTCATTTGGTAAAGGGAGTCCGGGACAAAATGGCTGAAGGAAAGGGTAAGGAAGTCAATATGGTAGATTTCGATGGAAAGGTTCCTCAAAGAGACAGAGGTTGGAAGCTTGGGAGCTTCAATGTATCTGTTTCCCCCCTACGGAGAATGACCATCTCTCTAGCCCTCTCGTGGTAGAAGCTACCGTGGGAACGTTGCAAACATGCAAGGCATACATAGACACGGGGGCAGCCACCGAAATCATGTTCGAAAAATTCTTCAACCGATTGAGCAATGAAGAACGTTCAAGGCTTCAACCCTCTGGAACCTCTATAAAAGGTATCGTTGACATACCCCTCAAGCCTTTAGGGCAACTGACACTTAATGTTTGTTTCAGTGAAGGTTTAAAAGAAAGAACCCAACCACTCACCTTTGTGGTTATCAACATCCCCTCAAGCTATGATGTGATCATCGGCAGACCAGTACAGTGTGCATTTTACATGGCCGTGTCTGTTGGCCATGGCACAGTCAAATTTCCCACCGAAAGAGGCATAGCAACCCTTCAACCGTCTCAGGAAGCCTACATGGTTGAAGGTGAAAGTTCAAACAGTGAAGAAGACAGGCAAAGGTTGGTCATAAACCCTAAATACCCTAAACAAAGAATAAGGGTCAACCCAGACCTTTCTCAAGAGACCCTTTCATACCTTAAAAAATTGCTAACACACTACAGCGATGTATTCGCTTGGTGCCCTGAAGATATGATCGGGATCCCCCGGGACATTGCCGAGCATGAGTTGAGAATACCACCGGAGGTCAAGCCTGTGGTTCAGAAGAAAAGA
This sequence comes from Helianthus tuberosus, assembly GCA_030545235.1. Lineage (NCBI taxonomy): Eukaryota > Viridiplantae > Streptophyta > Magnoliopsida > Asterales > Asteraceae > Helianthus > Helianthus tuberosus. Next base: position 106,086,865 of record CM060443.1, read on the forward strand.
AGCTTGGCACCTGAGAGAAGTCTGGCAGCCTGCCAAGAGGTTGAAAAGCTTGTGTCAGCCGGTATTCTCCGAGAAGTCAAATACCAGTCATGGGTTGCAAACCCGGTTATGGTCAAGAAACCAGACAACTCTTGGAGGATGTGCATAGACTTTAAAGATCTTAACAAAGCTTGTCCTAAGGATTGCTATCCACTACCAGAAATTGATCTCAAAGTTGACTCCCTCACAGGCTACTCGTTCAAATGCTTTCTTGATGCATACAAAGGCTATCACCAAATCCTCATGAAAAAAGAAGATGAGGAAAAGACAGCCTTTCACACGGACAAAGGGATCTTTTGCTATCAAAAGATGCCTTTCGGCCTAAAAAATGCAGGAGCAACCTATCAACGGCTCGTTGACAAAGCCTTCGAAAGCCAAATTGGTAAAAACATGGAGGCATATGTCGATGACTTGGTTATTAAAAGCAAGACGGAATATCAAATGCTCGATGATATTCAAGAAACTTTCAAGAACCTCAGAAAGGTTAACATGAAGCTTAATCCGGAAAAGTGTTCATTTGGATTCGAGGAAGGAAAATTCTTGGGCCACATTGTTGGAAAACAAAGCATCAAAGCCAACCCTAACAAAGTAAAAGCCGTCCTTGAAACTAAGCCACCAAAGACCAAAAAAGAGGTTGAAAGCTTGAACGGGATGCTTGCAGCCTTGAAGCGTTTTACCTCAAAGTTAGCCGAAAGATCTCTGCCCTTCTACAAAACGCTCAAGAACTGCTCCGATAAGAAAGATTTCAAATGGACTGAAGTAGCTGAAGAAGCTTACAACCAGATGAAGCAACATCTAGCTTCCCTACCAGACATTGAGGCACCAAAAACCGGGGAGTTAATATCGGTGTACCTCTCAATCACGGACGAGGCCATCAGTGCAGTCCTCACCATTGAGCGAGACAAGGCCCAGGTACCCGTTTATTTTTTCAGCAAAACTTTAAAATTAGCCGAAACGAAATATCCTCCCCTTGAAAAACTTGCCTTAGCCTTAGTTCAAACAGCTAGAAGGCTTCGAAGGTATTTCCAAGCACACCCCATACAAGTGGTCACCGACCAACCTATCAAGAGTGTGCTTGAAAAACCTGAAAACTCGGGGCGATTAGCCAAATGGGCCATAGAACTGGGTGAACATAACATCACCTATGTCCCAAGAAAAGCTATCAAGGCCCAAGTCTTGGCCGACTTCATTGTGGAGGTCCAAAACCAAACAACCACTGAAGTAAACACTACCACCACTGAACCTTCCAACCCTGAAGCCTGGAGGCTTTTTACTGATGGGACTTCAAGCGTTGAAGGGTCAGGGGCCAGGCTAATTTTAATCAACCCAGAAGGTTTGGAATTCACATATGCTCTCCGTTTTGATTTTCAGACCACCAATAACGAGGCTGAATACGAAGCACTAATAGCCGGCCTAAGGCTGGCCAAAGAAATGAAGGTTGAAAAGCTTGAAGTGTTCACGGATTCGCTGCTGGTCTCAAGCCAGGTGAATGATAGCTACATAGCTAAAGAGCCCAACATGAAAAAATACAGAGAAAAATCCAAGGAACTGATGAGTACCTTCCAAGCGTGCAACATCAAACAGGTCCCAAGATCTCAAAACAAAAAGGCCGATGCCCTAAGTAAACTTGCATCCCTTACTTTTGCCCACCTCACCAAGAAGGTACTGGTAGAAGTTTTGAAGGCCCCATCCATTAATGAATTGGAGGTTCAAGACGTGGTTACCGAAGAAGAACCAAACTGGATGACTCCCATAAGAAAGTTCCTCAAAAACGGTGAATTACCCAATGATCAAGTGGAAGCCAAAAGGGTTGAAATCAAGGCAAGGCAATACATACTACAAGGAGAAACCCTTTACAAAAAGGGTTACCTTGCTCCCTTGCTAAGATGTGTCGGTCCCGAGAAAAGTAAATATTTGATCAAGGAAATTCATGAAGGTATATGCGGAATTCACTTTGGAGCTAGGTCGGTAGTTGCAAAGCTCATGAACCTCGGATATTTTTGGCCTTCAATGCATCGCGATACAGCCGAAGAGTTGAAGAAATGTGATGCTTGCCAGATCCATGCACCGATCCCAAAAAATCCCAAGCATGATTTGGTTCCGATAACCTCGGCATGGCCATTCCATAAATGGGGAATGGACATTGTTGGTCCATTTCCCCCAAGCAAAGGGGGAGTGAAATTCTTACTGGTGGCAGTAGATTACTTCACTAAGTGGCCCGAGGTCAAACCACTTGCTAAGATCACAGGAAAGCAAGTCATCGACTTTGTCTGGGAGAACATCATCTGTCGTTATGGATTGCCGGGAGTACTTGTCACCGACAACGGAAGGCAATTTGCTGAGAAGCCTTTCAGCACTTGGTGCAAGGAATATAAAATCGATCAGGTTTTTAGCTCAGTGGCTTATCCGCAATCAAACGGTCAGGTTGAAAGAACAAATAGAAGCATAGTAGAAGGCATCAAGACAAGATTGGGAAGATATGAAAGCAATTGGCTTGAAGAATTGCCTAGTGTCCTATGGGCAATTAGAACAACCGAAAAAACAAGCCATAAGAAAACACCGTACAGCTTGGTATTTGGATCCGAAGCTGTGATCCCTGCCGAGATAGGAGTTGTAACCCAAAGAATTGTCAACATGGATCCCGAAACAAACCAAAAAGAGACCATGTTGAATTTACAACTCCTAGAGGAAGCAAGAGATCAAGCCGCAATTCAAGAGGCCAAATACAAACAACAGATGGAAGCTTACTACAACAAAAAAGTCAAGAACGAACGTTTCAAGCCAGGGGACCTGGTACTCAGAAACAATGAAGCCAGCAAAAAAGAAAACCAAGGAAAGCTTGGCCCAAAATGGGAAGGCCCATACACCATCCTTGAAGCACACAAAGGTGGATCTTACAAGTTGGCTGATTCAGAAGGCAAAAAGCTTCCAAGGCATTGGAACGGCAAAACCCTAAAAAGGTTCCATGTTTAAATGGGAAAGTTTGGTTTGTATCAAAAATGTATGTCAAGCAGGATTATGAATACCTTTTGTAAAAAGAAAGTATTTCTTTAAGAAATGAAGTTGTTTTTATCAAACTTGTCTTTCTATCCCAAAATCAGGTTGAGAACCTAGCAAAAAACTCCATGGCAAGGGCCATGTAAGGGGATGAGCTCCCAGGCCACATCGCTCAATAGGTTCAAGGGTTAAATGAGCCTATGTAAGGGGTGAGTTCCTAAATCAATACAACTCCATGAGACTTGTTACGAAAAAATAAAATTGTCTCATAGACGGGTATGAGCAGCCTACACCAAATGTTCCCTAAGCCTTAAAAATATAGTCCACAAAAAAGGCTAAAAAACCAAAAGGAATAATTAAAAGGATAGGTGCCATCTCTTCTTGTTAAAAATGCCAAGGCTAAGTGTCTGCAGCACTAAACCCTTTTAGGTATAAAAAACATAAGGGCAGCACAAACTCGACAAAGACAAAGTTACAAAAGAACAAAGCAAATCCAAAAAGAACAAAGTCAATTGGACAAAAATCACAAAGGTACAAACCAAGCCAGGACGCAAAACTAAGAAGCCTTCAAGCCTTCAAGCCACCCGGGCAATACCTCGAAACCTTAAAGGCTTCAACCTATTAACAGACAGCCAAAAGGCTTGGATGGTTAAAATCCAAATGAACTGCCTTGTCCAAAAAGGCACAAGCATAAAACCATAATAAATGGAAAATAGTTAAAACATAACATCATATAAAACAAAGCCCCAAAAAGACTTTCATACATAAGTTAGAGCAAGTCCTAATAACTTGCAAGCTTAAACTACTGTTCCAGCGGCCACAAAGGCCTTAAAACACAACCAACAGGAACCTTAAGGGTTCCTAATAACCTAATGTTGTTCAAGTTAGCATTACAAAACATAAATTGTTTTCAGTGCTAAGAAAGCTACGAATCAAGCATCAACAGATTTGGAAACTCCAGAACCTTCGCCCTTGGCCTTCTTTGTTTTCTTCAACTTTTTAGTCTTCACACCTCCATCACCACCGACAGCCGAAGCCTCCAAACTCGCATCCTTGGGAACATCCGGCTGACCTGAAAGGGTATCATCACTATCCCCCGAATAGGATCTCTTCCTTGAAAGAGAGCCCAAAACCTCAGCACAGACCTTCTCATTTAGGCCCTCCGGTTTCAAGTCCTGCAACACAGCAAGAGGCTTACCAAAACAAGTGGAAACCTGACGGATGTAGGGATAGGTCAACTTCTCCATTTGCTCAACGGAGCCTTTAAAAACATCAGAAGCCTCGGGACGAAAGAGAGGTGACTTCTCCAAAGGATGGCCGGATTCATGAAGTTTATACCTAGCAATGAGGCCTTGGTGTTTCCCCAGGTTAAGAAGCTTAGTGTAAACGTCACCAAGAGCAGAATTAAACTCTTTGGAGTGCAATAGATAAGTAACCACTTGGTGAAAACCCTGCTCTATGAGCCATTGGTTATCCACAGTAGCCTGAGCAACTGAAGCCTTCAACCTCTCTTTCTCCTTACCAAAAGCCTGTTGCTGAACAAACAAAGCTTCCCGGTCAACCCTAAGTTTCAACCTATCAGCCTCGAAGCTCTTTTTCAAGTCACCCATCTCAATCTCATGCATCTTTTTCAGATCACTATCCTTCTTCTCCCATGCTGTTTCCTTCTCGGCAAAACCAGCTATCTCCTTTTTCATCCCAGCCATGGAGGATTTCATTTTATCCTTCTTCTTGGAAAATTCTTCATATTCCCGCATTCTCTGACGAAAACGGGCAATGCCTTGAGGAAGCATGGCAGCAAGGTTGCAAGTACTCAAAATCATACGGGACAACATCAGGTCATCATCCATTCCAGCAATAGTCTCGTGCACTGAGGGAGGAGCAATGTGACTCAGAGCATCCTCACAAACAGCAGCATCTTTGAAACTGTCATCATTCTTCACCAACCAAGTAGGCACATAAATCCCTTCCGGATCCAACCCTTCAACATCCCTGCTCGAAGACTCCTGAACAGGAGTGGCAACAACCTTCTTGCCTGAAACCTTTTTACCATGGACAACCAATTCCTTATCCTTCTCAGCACCTGCTTCAACACCTTGATCTTCCGAAACTTCAATATCATCACTCAAGTCCACTGGTTCAGTAGAAGTGGATTGAGGACCAGCTTTCAACAACCGACGAGAAGATCGGCGGGTTGAAGATTTAGGAGCATTAGACTTAGAAAAACCCTTGGCAGTAGCAGCACTAACATAACCTGAGCCCTCAAACCTTTGATCAGCAGTTCTAACCACAACATTCTCACCAGGAACAGACGGAGCATCCTCAAAAACAACATCAGAAGTATCGTCGCTCTTAATAAAATCCAAAGCAGACATGACTGCAAAAAACAACAACACATAAGTCATAGGCTAAGAAAAACATAAAGAGGACAAAAAAGGAAAATGCATACCAATTCCACTCCTCATAAGAACCGGATCCCGATCAACATTCCCCCAAATTTTACTAACCCCTAAAAGAACTAGTAAGTGTTCAGGAAAGGGACGAACCCTCGAAGGGCACCCCCGGATGGCATTGAGAAAAACAGCATTCAATTCAGACTCGGAAGGTTCCGGATCATTGAGAACAGCATCCGGATTCCTCCACACCATTTTAATTGGGAGAATAGTATCGGAAACCCAGAAAAAGCGGTCTTTCCAAGCCCCAAGCGTAGTAACCATCGACGAAATAAGGCAGGTATCAACTTTGGTTGTTTCAAAAGTAAACCAATCGCCATTCTTAGCCAAGCGAAAAAAACCGGCGATAGAGTAAAAGGGAAGGATCATACCCAAGTGCACGACACAAAACCTCAAAATGCAAAACCCTAGCCATCCCCTTTGGATGAACTTGCCCAAAAGAAACCCGATAATACTCCAACAAGTTCAAAACAAAAAACGAAAAGGGATAACGAAGGTTCGAGAACTCAAAATGACTACAATAAAGGGCAATCGAACCAGAAGTCGGATTATTAACGGGAACATCACAAGCAGGGGCAGTTGGGTTAAACTTCTTATCAATACCATATTCCATACAAAATAAATCTACCTCCTCTTGTGTTAACCGAGAAAAAGATCTTGCTAAGTCCTTACGAGCACCCATTTTTGAAAAACAGAAAATGAAGAATGCAAGATGTAAAGGAACCGGAACTAACCTTAGAAGAAGGAAAAAATGGCGAGACACTTGGAAAAATTATGAAACAAATGGATAAGTTTGGAAATATAAAATAAGTATAAGCCTACAATAGGGGTAATAATGGCAAAACAGTAACTCCTGCGAAAACCGCCACCCTATCAACTGCCATACATCAATCAAATCAATTGTCAGTTATTTAAAATTCAAATTCAAAACATTAACTGCCTTCAACCTTTCAAGCCTTCAAGCAACAAACCCTCGAAACCTTCAGGCAATAAAATACGTACATAAAAGTCAGAAGTCTTTGAGCTTATCACCCAAAAACCTCTGACTTGGGGGGCTGATGACGGGGGTAGCTCAAGACTAAATAAAATGATTAAATATGTAAACGCTCAAAAGGTTAAACGGTTCAACGGTTGAAAAGCTGTGAGTTGGGAAAAGCAATGCGGAAACAGTGGCCGGTCACATCTGGAGATCGCTTCACCAACCCGCAGCCGCAAAAGCAAAGCAGGTCTGCACAATGCACACTATTATCCGGGGGTCAAAAGCCTTCAACCCCCGAAAGGGGAAACCCTCCACTGCAAGCAAGGTTACTAGTCTAATACATTCCACTTCGGGAGATGCCTTCTCTTATAAAATGACACTTCATTTGCTTCAGAAAACATCTCCTGACCAGCTTTGATTCTCTAATCTCTGGTCATTCACATCGAATGCTTGTCTCACACAAGTCATTCCCTTTCACATCCAACACACACATTCCCTTTGCTACCACTTCCGAATCTGAGTACAATTCAGAGGAGGATCCATAGCAAAGAACAACAATAAACTAGTAAACCTCCTTTCACGTCTCGCAAACGTGGGGGGACCCCACGACCTGCGTTAGGCAAGGTTGAACCCTTCAACCATTCTGCCTAGCCCATCCAGCTACCACCGTTGGTCTTGTATTTGTTGCATCAACAGATATAAATGATTAATGGATGAGAATAAAGAAGTGGCAAGTATGTAATATGTGTTTTAAATTTATTGGATTAAGGGTATAAAGGTAAATTCAACATGTCTTAAATTCAAAAACCCACATGCAAATTCCCTTGTCTGTTTTAAACATGTTCATTATGCTGTGTTTTATTTATGTGAGGTACATGATGTTTTAAACAAAGGGTCCATGGTGTTATATTTTGCAGGTGACAAATGGTATATGATGTTTTATTTTTGCAAGTACATGGTATTTTATTTTGCAGATATTATATGATTTATGCATATACTCTTTACCCTAATTATTAAGTATTGTCACATATCATTCTCATATAACTTCTCACATTTTTAAGAATTTTAGACTTTATAACCAACTCCTAACCTAACATTCATTTATTAACAAAGTGACATAATTTATCAAAGGTCAACCACCCTACTTATCAACTACCCGGATCTTGTGTCATCATATTGAAGTAAAACACAAAAACTAACAAAGTTTCTTGAAAAAAAAGTCTCTAGACGTATTTTGAAAATCCAGAGACCGTGATCAAGGAACATCGTAGGTTATAAACCAAATCCAGTTTAACTTATTAACCCACGTAATCAGTGGCGGAACTAGCCCAAAAAGTTAGGGGTATCCTATTTTTTTTTTTAGAATCAGGGGTATCCTTTATATAATGGAAACGGAGTTGAAGGGTATTTTTACACTACGGAAATGGAGTTAAGGGGTATTTTTACACTACGGAGACGGGATTGAGGGGTAGCCCGTGCTACCCCTAGTAACACTCTAAGCCCGCCTCTGCCACCTATTGTTATCTAACTCTAAATCAAACTGGAAATCAACATTCTTTCTTGTTATATATGGCTTTATAAGGTCTTATAGATTCAGAGAATTTGAATATGGACTTCGAAGATGATATTTCGGTTGAACAAATTATATCATGGTTCAATGTACCACATCGGCTATATCTTATTAATGCATCTATCTTGTCTAACTCTAAACCGAACCGAAAATGGATAATGGATAATCGATAAGATATCTTGTAATGGTATGGCTTATGGGGTCATGTGAGTTCAGAGAATTTGAATATGGGGTTTGGAGAATAAGATTTTGGTTGTCGGGAGGGAACTTAACATTGGTGCAATTATGGGGTCAAAGAAAGGGAAATAACATAGGATGGTGGGGTAAACCCTAGACATACAAACCAACATGGCCCCAACATATGTTTTCTATTGTTCTTATACCCATCTTTAAGGTTAGACAAAAAGTTTTTTACTTCGTGTCGGTTTAAAACGCAATGATTAGCCTTTAAAAAGGATGTAACAATGATTAATTCAATATTCTTTCATCTTGTTAGGGTGAGGGGGGCACTCCCCTAAGAGGGGAGTCCCCTCTCTTACGCACACCCAATCCTCGTGTGCCACGTCAACTCCCCTCTTAAACTCCCCTAACACCCCAATTTGATGGCGCCACTCCCCTCTTAACTCCCCTTGTTTTTTTTTTTTCAAAAAAAAAAAAAAACAAAAAACAAAATGGTTTGATTGGTTGGAAAAATGGGGCCCACCATCTCTCTCCCTCCCCGCTCGCGGTGAACAACCACCGAAATTGGTCCCCGATTGGTTGGCAGCACCCCCCTAATCGGCAAGCATGGTCCCCGCGTGGGTTTTCGGTGGGTGCCCCGCCCACCCTTATATAAGTTGTTCAAACATTTTAATGAGTGGTTGAGTTCTATTATTTGATTTGTCATATTGAAACCTACATAAATCTTACCTTTTAATTCACATATGTGGTTTAATCATAATAATTTTTTAATTGATTTAAACGTATGCATATGTTAACTAGATGTAGACTTTTAAGTTCTAGAGGTTAAACCAATACCATATATATAACGTGTCAAGCTAACAACACCTAAGAAACAACATACTTACCAATTTAAATTAATTTTTAATTTGAACAACTATTTTTTTACTTTTTTGACACAAATACTTATAAACTATTTTCTTTTCAAGGTTTGAATATGAGAACTTTCCTCTAATAAACATGTACCTCTATCAAGTAGGTTATAACTCCACATTAGCTACTATATTTTTATATATATAAAAGACAAAATTGCAGAAAACAACCTTTATGTTTGCCTTAAACTGCACTTTATACATTCCTTATGAAATCGACAAAAACCAACCTTATGTCCATGTTTTATGACACCCTATAACCTTTAGCACTAACCACGTCAAAAAGTCAGTTAAATGGCCTCACATGCCCTGCACTTGAGGGCATTTAAGCCTTTTAATATATCCCTTTATAAAAGAAAATAGTATTTATACCCTTTGTATTTAAGTCTCCAAATTCACTAATAACAAAAACCCCCCTTATAACAAACTTATCAAATTCCCACCCAAAAAAATCGTAAAAATCTCATCTTCATCACAATCAATTATGGCAGAGGTGAAATGAATCCTGATCCGATTCAAGTACGTCGTCCTGATGATGATCTTGCACTAGGTCTTATATACGGTAATTCTTCACTCCACTTTTGTGTATTAGGTCAAAATTAAGGATTTAGTGATCACTGATTATGTTCTTTAACTTGCATTGTAGTTTGTTATCCAACGTTGTTTACTATACACATATATGATGGAGGGTATTTTACTTATCCGCCAGGACGATTATATGTGAATGAAGACCTAGATTTCTTTGATTTGCTTCATAGTGATAAGTTTGGGTTTTCACAATTAGAGATAATTAGGAATAAGCTAGGTTATAACCATGATGTCCCTCATTACTTCCACTTATCTGATCCAACAATGAATGACCTAGATAATGGACTCACATTATTAAGTACAGATGAAGATATTGAGAAGCTGCTTGCTTTAGTTAGGGATGGTCACCGGTTCATTAATGTTTATTTGAAAAATGGGATGTCTAATGTTCAACGATTCAGTCAATCCCAAAGTAGTACTGTTCTATCAATATGTTGGCATGGTAATGTGGCACATGAAGAAGTAGGAGGTTACTGATCTAAATGTCATTAAGGATGCTGATTTAGAGTATCATGTGTCATTAAGCCAAATGTCTCAGGTTCCATCCAATTCTACTTGTCATGAGCAAATAAATGAAAGTAAGATTGTTGATGATTTTAACCCTTTTTTAGATCTGAGTCAAGAACCAATGAATATTAATGATGTGAAGGTTAGTGCTAATGAGGCTAAAGAAGATCGTGATCATGATTGTAAAGAAGTTAGTGATAATTCAGATAAGGACTATGAGGAAGAATGTGACACCCCAGGAAAACCATGCAACTTAACTAGCTTCCTCAGTGAGTACGTGCTAAATTTCGGGACAAAATTTCTTTCAACTTGGGGATAATGTGACAACTCGTATTTTCGAACCTTCTTTGTACTTCGATGTTACTTGTTTGAACAATATGTGATTACGTTATATGAGGTATTAATTGAATGTCATGTTATGTGTTTATGTGTAACGATTGTATGAATACAAAACGAACCGATTGCACAACAATAACCTAATCGCACAAGCCCATTCGGGCCACATTCTTGTACTCGAATCATAAGGGCAGCCTATAAAGGGTTCGGCCCACTCCCCTTAGTTCGTATAACACATAGGGTGTTGGTATAAATCCCACACTTTACCTAATCACACAAAGTTTACAAAACCCTACTCTCTTTCTCTCCTCTCGAACCCGACGGCAAACATCCCCATCCCTCGAAGACTTTCTTGTTGGATTGATCTAGTTCTTCTCTCAATCGGTTAGTGTTATATCCCCGCTTGATTCCTGTATGATTGATGCTTGTTGTACGATTGATTATATGATGTTTGATGTTGATGTTAAGGTATGATGTTAGTAAACTCTAGATAAACAACCTACTGGATCAATAAGGGGATTGTATGTTTGATAGATACTTTGGCGTTGATCTAGATAATTAAGAACTGAATAAATGTAATCGGCTGCATGTATGTTGAAATCGGATCAGTTGTATGGTCGAATATGAAGTGTCATATGATGATTTGAAACCCCTAATTGGATATGTTTAAGTGCTATGATTATTGTTCATGTGTTATTCATAATTAGGGTTCATGAGGATTTGGTTGGAATATGCTTGTTTTGATCGATTATTGTTTGGTTTGGAAACTGTTAAGTTGTTGATTGATAATTACATAAATGGAAACAATAAAACTGAATTGCATGAGTTTAGGGAAGTTGGTAACAAATCGCACAAGATCAGATCTTATCATACAAGCTTTCTGATCGTACAAGTCCTTGGTCGCACAAGGACCGATTGCACAAGCTGTTGATCGCACAAGATCAGGTCGCACAAGACCTGATCTGATCGCACAAGATACCAGTAGTCGCACAAGACTATTGGATCACACAAGTTATATTCTTGATAACTGTTTGGGCCGTGTACATGTTGGGATTAATTATTGGGCCGGGTTAGTTTCCAATCGCACAACCCATTGTGGATCGCACAAGTCCTGCTGATCGCACAACGGGTTGGGCCGCCTGTTTATTGGGCTTCATCTTTCGGGTCGCACAAGTTTGGACTTGATGTGTACTTGATAGCTACTGTTAATGTGTTAACATGTATGTGTGTTTGCCATGATCAACACGTGTTCATAACCTGTTAAACTATGTGTAATCATACGTGCATTACTTGAACCTAGACCTGACTTGTATGGTAACCATGTTAGGACGTGGTTGACCACTTATAGCTCAAGTAACCTTTTCGTGTATCTGCCGAGCTAATCTAAGGTGAGTTCACACTTTCTACAAAGCATGGGATTCCCAAGGGTTGGGAATGGGTTAAGGAATATGGATTCCTCGTCCTTCTTGGGTAGGACAGTACGGGTTCAGGAATATAATTCCTCGTCCTCTTGGACAGTTAAACTTCACTAGACCAAAACTCTATCACGAAGTCCCTCCTTTTATATCGACTTAATCGCCGGGCCAATGGCGAGTGGGTCATTAGTTAGATAGCGCTATTTAGGTCTGACAAGCCTCACACCGTGCCGCAGAGGACGGGCGTGAACTAATGGATCTGGGCACGTCAATGATGATAGACATTGACAGCTAAGGGCACATAAACATGACTAAAGTCAGTGGTCGATATGGTAATGAGTCCAGTAGTATATACATGGGGTAGCCCCCACGGCTAGAGAGCCAGATAATTAAACATGGGGTAGCCCCCACGGCTGGATTGCCAGAGTAAATGGGATTAAACAAGAACAAATCACGTTTTCAACTATGGGGTAACCCCCACGGCAGGGATGCCAGTTAAAGGAAACTGTTTTCGAAACAACTTAAAACAAACACCCAACTGTGAACTCGCTCAACTTTGTTGTTGACTCGTTACTACATGCTTTGCAGGTCACTAGGTTTTTAGTTGGAGCTTGCATGGGGAAGAGTCGTTGTGGGACATGGACAGCTGTGTGCCATGTTAAACATTGAAACGTTTAAACTTATGTTTTGGATTTTAAACATTATGCTTCCGCTGATACGTGAATTTGGTTAACTTATTTTGGACACCAATTATATTATGTTGGGTTTATCTTTATCATATTACATTGTTCAATATGATTGGTGACTTGATCCTGGTCAGTCACGCCTCCAAGCGGTGATACTCCGCAGGTGGATTTTGGGGGTGTGACAGATTGGTATCAGAGCCATTGGTTATAGCGAACTTGGTTTTAATAAGAGAAAAAGTTTTTGTTAAAACCAGACTATAACCTGAACAGTGCTCAACGATCCACAACGACGCTTCACTCCACGTGCAAGACTCGACATTCTAGGTGATATGATTTATGTTTACATTGCCTACTTGCTAGATTACATAGAACTTTGCTTATGGTATGTTTAGATAAACGTAACAACTAGTGTTTGAACACACGTGTGTGCTTACTCCCTTCTGTCATCGCACTTTCACGAACCCCTCTCACTCATGTTTCCCCTGATATGAAGATAATGGCTGGACGCGTTAACATGACTCAAGCCCAGTTGACGGCTCTGATTAACCAACAAGTTGCTGCGGCACTTGCAGCCGCTCAGGCAGGAGGTATACCCTGCCATCTCCACTCACTCTAGGATCCCTAGATCCTACTCTCGTGAACCAACCTTTGTGTTAAACTTTGTCCTTTCTTACTCTCACGACAGGTCAACCTGCACAACCTCTTGTGTGCACTTTCAAGACTTTATGGACTGCCGACCTAGTACCTTCAGTGGTACCGAAGGAGCTGTAGGTCTCCTCCACTGGTTTGAAAAGCTCGAATCTGTTTTCGAGATGTGTGAATGCCCTGAGGCTCGCAGGGTGAAGTATGCTACTGGTACTCTCGAGGGTATAGCGCTCACATGGTGGAACGCTCAGGTCCAAATGCTGGGGTTGGTTGCTGCTAATGCCACCCCCGTCGAACAATTTTAAGGAAATGATTAAGGAAGAGTACTGCAATCGTGATGACATTCACAAACTGGAGGTAGAGTTCTTCAACTTAAAGATGACGGGGTCAGAAATTGAAACTTATACAAAAAGATCGAACGAGCTGGCAATTTTGTGTCCTACTATGGTGGATCCTCCTATCAAACGCATCGAACTATACCTCAAGGGTTTAGTGCCAGAGATTCAAAGTCACGTGACTTCAGCTAACCTCGCCACCATCCAGCAAGTTGTTCAATTGGCTCATCGTCTCACTGATCAGGCGGTGGAGCAGAACAGGTTACCAAAGCGCATTAGTGCTACTACTTCTGATACACCCAGCGACAACAAGCGTAAATGGGATGGAACTTCAAGCAAGTGTTCAACTTCTGTCCAGTCTCAGTCTCAGCAGAGAAGGACTGACGACTACAAGATCCCTAGTCAGCAATCAACTGGTAACCAAAGTCAAGGTGGGTACAGGGGAATTCACCCCAAATGCAATCGCTGTAACCTACACCACAGCGGGCCATGCACCAGGAGTAACTGTCATCGGTGCAACAAGCCAGGCCACGCCGCAAAGGATTGCAGGAGTTTACACCCCGCGAATCAGAATCGTCAGCAACAACAAGCCTCACAGAATCAACGCCAACAGCAGCAGCAGCAAGGCATCAACAAAGGGTGCTTTCAGTGTGGAACTGAAGGCCACTTCAAGAGAGATTGCCCCCAACTGAACCGGAACCAGAACAACAACAGCAATAATAACAACCAGGGAAATGGAAACAACGGGGGTAACAACGGCAATGGTGCAAGGGGTCGTGTGTTCGTTATTGGCCAGGGTGAAGCGAGGAATGATCCCAATGTTGTGACGGGTAAGTTCCTACTGGACGACTTTTATGTTACTGTCTTATTTGATTCGGGTGCCGATACTAGCTACGTGTCCTTAAAAGTTAGTCAAATGCTTAAGCGTACCCCAACACTATTGAACACCAAGCACACTGTAGAGTTAGCTAATGTTAAAAGTTTAGAGGTCACACACGTAGTCAAGGGTTGTAACCTTGTTCTTGCTGGTCACACTTTCTCTATCGACCTCCTTCCTATCGTTTTGGGTAGTTTTGACGTTGTCATTGGGATGGACTGGTTATCCCAACACCAAGCAAAGATTCTATGCAACGAAAAGATTGTCTGTATTCCTCGCTCAGGTGATGAACCTCTCATGATTCATGGCGACAAGAGTGGTGCTGTTGTGAGCATCATCTCTTTCCTTAAGGCCCAAAAGTGTTTACGAAAGGGCCACACTGCTATTTTGGCTCTCGTTACTGACACCTCGAAGAAAGAGAAGAAGATAGAAGATTTTCCGATCGTACGTGACTTTCCTGAGGTATTCCCTGAGGAATTACCTGGCCTTCCGCCTCATCGCCAGGTCGAGTTTCAAATCGAGCTAGCTCCTGGAGTAGCGCCTATAGCTCGAGCACCTTATCGTTTAGCCCCATCAGAACTAGAAGAGCTGTCTACGCAACTACAAGAACTCTTGGATAAGGGCTTCATTCGTCCTAGCTCTTCGCCCTGGGGAGCTCCAGTGTTGTTTGTGAAGAAGAAAGACGGTACCTTTCGTATGTGCATAGATTACCGTGAACTCAACAAGGTGACCGTGAAGAATTGTTATCCTCTTCCACGTATTGACGACTTGTTCGACCAGCTGCAAGGGTCGAGCTACTACTCGAAGATTGATCTGAGATCGGGATATCACCAGCTGAGAGTCCGAGAAGAGGACGTCTCCAAAATAGCCTTTAGAACTCGTTATGGACACTACGAGTTTTTGGTCATGCCTTTCTGGCTGATAAACGCACCTGCAGTTTTTATGGACCTTATGAACAGAGTGTGCAAGCCCTACCTAAATAAGTTCGTCATAGTTTTCATCGACGACATCCTGATCTATTCTAAGAGTCAGGAAGAACACGAGCAGCATCTACGACTTATTTTGGAACACCTTCGAACAGAACAGCTTTATGCAAAGTTCTCGAAATGCGACTTCTGGCTTCGCGAAGTCCATTTCCTAGGCCACGTTGTAAACAAGGATGGGATACATGTTGATCCATCCAAGGTAGACTCGATCAAGAACTGGCCTGCGCCCCGTACACCAACAGAAATTCGCCAATTCTTGGGCTTGGCAGGTTACTACAGAAGGTTCATCAAGGATTTCTCCAAGATTGCGCAACCTCTCACCTCACTAACACAGAAAGGTGTCACCTATCGTTGGGGTGATGCACAGGAAACTGCATTTCAACATCTAAAGGATAGACTTTGTAGCGCCCCTATCCTCTCATTTCCTGAAGGCACAAACGATTTTGTGGTTTATTGCGACGCATCCATTCAGGGACTTGGATGTGTGCTGATGCAACGTGACAAGGTCATTGCTTATGCGTCACATCAACTTAAGATTCACGAACGGAACTACACTACACACGATTTAGAGCTGGGAGCTGTTGTTTTCGCACTTAAGATATGGAGACATTACCTATACGGTACCAAGTGCGCCATTTACACCGATCACAGGAGTCTCGAGCATATCTTCAAACAGAAGGAGTTAAACATGCGTCAACGTCGATGGGTCGAGCTACTGAATGATTACGAATGCTCGATCAGATACCATCCGGGCAAAGCCAATGTTGTGGCCGATGCCCTCAGTCGAAAGGATACTACACCTAAACGCGTGCGAGCATTACAACTTACCATCCAGTCTAGTCTTCCTTCCCAGATACGAGATGCTCAGGCAGAAGCATTGAAACCAGACAACGTCAGGGCTGAAGCTCTACGTGGCTCAAGGCAACGGTTAGAACAAAAGGAAGACGGTGCACACTATGTAACAGGACGCATTTGAGTCCCACTCTATGGCAACCTACGAGAGCTTGTGATGGATGAGGCACACAAGTCTCGTTACTCAGTACATCCTGGTTCGGATAAGATGTACCACGACTTGAAAACTACGTATTGGTGGCCTAGCATGAAAGCCCACATAGCAACCTATGTTAGTAAATGTTTGACTTGTGCGAGAGTCAAAGTCGAATACCAGAAACCCTCAGGCCTACTTCAACAACCAGAGACACCACAATGGAAATGGGAACAAATTTCCATGGATTTCGTTACTGGCCTACCTAGATCTCAGTGCGGAAATGACACTATTTGGGTGATCGTGGATCGACTCACAAAGTCTGCACACTTTTTGGCTATCAAAGAAACAGACAAGTTCTCTACTTTAGCAGACGTTTACTTGAAGGAAGTGGTTTCGAGGCACGGGGTGCCCACCTCTATTATCTCTGATCGTGATGCACGTTTTACTCCAGAACTGTGGCAAGCAATGCACAAGTCCTTTGGCTCACATTTAGAAATGAGCACAGCTTATCACCCGCAAAAGGATGGGCAGTCTGAACGCACCATCCAGACCCTTGAAGACATGCTTCGTGCATGTGTTATCGATTTTGGCAACGGTTGGGAAAAACATCTGCCACTAGTGGAATTCTCGTATAATAACAGTTACCACACCAACATTCGGGCCGCTCCATTTGAGGCATTGTACGGGCGTAAATGCCGATCACCTCTTTGTTGGGCAGAGGTGGGGGATAGTCAGATCACTGGTCCAGAACTTGTGGTAGACACAACAGAAAGGATTGCTCAAATACGACAACGAATGGCGGCAGCTCGTGACCGTCAGAAAAGCTACGCTGATAAGGGCAGGAAACCACTCGAGTTCCAGGTTGGGGATCGAGTGCTACTCAAAGTCTCACCCTGGAAGGGTGTTGTTCGTTTTGGCAAACGAGGCAAACTTAACCACGATACGTCGGACCTTTTGAAATCATAGAGAAAATAGGCAAGGTGGCCTACAAACTGAACCTACCAACAGAACTCAGTGCAGTTCACAATGTATTCCACGTGTCGAATCTGAAGAAGTGTCTGTCAGATGAGACCCTCATAGTTCCTTTGAAGGAACTCACTATCGACGAGCAGTTGCGATTCGTCGAGGAACCAGTATAGATTACTGACCGAGATGTGAAGATTCTCAAGCGTACTAGAATACCTCTCGTTCGAGCTCGTTGGAACTCCCGTCGTGGCCCAGAGTTCACCTGGGAACGCGAAGATAAAATGAAACAGAAGTATCCCCAATTGTTCACAAACAGTACAACCACTACTGAAGCTGAAGCTACTGCGGAATTTCGGGACGAAATTCCAGATCAACGGGGGGAGGATGTGACACCCCAGGAAAACCATGCAACTTAACTAGCTTCCTCAGTGAGTACGTGCTAAATTTCGGGACGAAATTTCTTTCAACTTGGGGATAATATGACAACTCGTATTTTAGAACCTTCTTTGTACTTTAATGTTACTTGTTTGAACAATATGTGATTACGTTATATGAGGTATTAATTGAATGTCATGTTATGTGTTTATGTGTAACGATTGTATGTATACAAAACGAACCGATTGCACAACAATAACCCAATCGCACAAGCCCATTCGGGCCACATTCTTGTACTCGAATCATAAGGGCAGCCCATAAAGGGTTCGGCCCACTCCCCTTAGTTCGTATAACACATAGGGTGTTGGTATAAATCCCACACTTTACCTAATCACACAAAGTTTACAAAACCCTACTCTATTTCTCTCCTCTAGAACCCGACAGCAAACATCCCCATCCCTCGAAGACTTTCTTGTTGGATTGATCTAGTTCTTCTCTCAATCGGTTAGTGCTATATCCCCGCTTGATTCCTGTATGATTGATGCTTGTTGTACGATTGATTATATGATGTTGATGTTAAGGTATGATGTTAGTAAACTCTAGATAAACAACCTATTGGATCAATAAGGGGATTGTATTTTTGATAGATACTTTGGCATTGATCTAGATAATTAAGAACTGAATAAATGTAATCGGCTGCATGTATGTTGAAATCGGATCAGTTGTATGGTCGAATATGAAGTGTCATATGATGATTTGAAACCCCTAATTGGATATGTTTAAGTGCTATGATTATTGTTCATGTGTTATTCATAATTAGGGTTCATGAGGATTTGGTTGGAATATGCTTGTTTTGATCGATTATTGTTTGGTTTGGAAACTGTTAAGTTGTTGATTGATAATTACATAAATGGAAACAATAAAACTGAATTGCATGAGTTTAGGGAAGTTGGTAACAAATCGCACAAGATCAGATCTTATCATACAAGCTTTCTGATCGTACAAGTCCTTGGTCGCACAAGGACCGATTGCACAAGCTATTGATCGCACAAGATCAGGTCGCACAGGACCTGATCTGATCGCACAAGATACCAGTAGTCGCACAAGACTATTGGATCGCACAAGTTATATTCTAATAACTGTTTGGGCCGTGTACATGTTGGGATTGATTATTGGGCCGGGTTAGTTTCCAATCGCACAACCCATTGTGGATCGCACAAGTCCTGCTGATCGCATAACGGGTTGGGCCGCCTGTTTATTGGGCTTCATCTTTCGGGTCGCACAAGTTTGGACTTAATGAGTACTTGATAGCTACTGTTAATGTGTTAACATGTATATGTGTTTGACATGATCAAAACGTGTTTATAACCTATTAAACTATGTGTAATCATACGTGTATTACTTGAACCTAAACCTGACATGTATGGTAACCATGTTAGGACGTGGTTGACCACTTATAGCTCAAGTAACCTTTTCGTGTATCTGCCGAGCTAATCTAAGGTGAGTTCACACTTTCTACAAAGCATGGGATTCCCAAGGGTTGGGAATGGGTTAAGGAATATGGATTCCTCGTCCTTCTTGGGTAGGACAGTACGGGTTCAGGAATATAATTCCTCGTCCTCTTGGACAGTTAAACTTCACTAGACCAAAACTCTATCACGAAGTCCCTCCTTTTATATCGACTGAATCGCCGGGCCAATGGCGAGCGGGTCATTAGTTAGATAGCGCTATTTAGGTCTGACAAGCCTCACACCGTGCCGCAGAGGACGGGCGTGAACTAATGGATCTGGGCACATCAATGATGATAGACAGTGACAGCTAAGGGCACATAAACATGACTAAAGTCAGTGGTCGATATGGTAACGAGTCCAGTAGTATATACATGGGGTAGCCCCCACGGCCAGAGAGCCAGATAATTAAACATGGGGTAGCCCCCACGGCTGGATTGCTAGAGTAAATGGGATTAAACAAGAACAAATCACGTTTTCAACTATGGGGTAACCCCCACGGCAGGGATGCCAGTTAAAGGAAACTGTTTTCGAAACAACTTAAAACAAACACCCAACTGTGAACTCGCTCAACTTTGTTGTTGACTCGTTACTACATGCTTTGCAGGTCACTAGGTTTTTAGTTGGAGCTTGCATGGGGAAGAGTCGTTGTGGGACATGGACAGTTGTGTGCCATGTTAAACATTGAAACGTTTAAACTTATGTTTTGGATTTTAAACACTATGCTTCCGCTGATACGTGAATTTGGTTAACTTATTTTGGACACCAATTATATTATGTTGGGTTTATCTTTATCATATTACATTGTTCAATATGATTGGTGGCTTGATCCTGGTCAGTCACGCCTCCAAGCGGTGATACTCCGCAGGTGGATTTTGGGGGTGTGACAAAGAAGTTAGTGATGATAGTACAAAGGATGAGGATAATAGTGATGATGACAGTGAGTAATTTGTAGATGAAATGAATGATATGGATGAGGAGGTAGATATGAAAGACTTTAAGTTCATGGTTGATGAAGAAGTAGATGATAAAAAACAAGAATTTGATTCTGATGTAGATGTTTTAGATAATGACAACTTTGATAGTTGTAGTGATTCTGATGAGAATCTTGCAAACATAAGAAGAAAATTTTGAAGCATGCTAGAAGAGCATTTGGGAATGAAAATGATTTCTATATTGGACAAATATTTAGTACAAAGGAGGAGGTAAAGAAGTTCGTAAGGAAATACATAGTGGAAAGCAGAAGACAGTTAAGAATAGTTAAGGATGAAGCTGATAGGGTCAGGGTAGCATGTTTAGGTAGTTTAGGGACTGGGGAGGTGAAATATGGTGCAAAGAAAGGTGCAAACACATAGGCAGCTGAGAAAAAAGTAGTTGGCGAGAAGAAGTTGTTAGCTACAACACTGTTACCTTTTGTAGTTTAACCACAATCTTTTTCGTACTTTTTTGTTCTATCATTTGACTTTTCTAATTTAACTATTTTGTAAGAATTGTTCTTATTTTTGAGATATGCACATTTACACATATTATATCCGTTATTTAGTTAATAAAAAGATGAATATTAAGAAAATTTTAACTAAATAAAAATCATATTTAAAGGTCCGTACGAACCATCAAGATTTTTTTCTTTCAATTTCACCCATTACACTATAAATAATATAAGTATTGAACTCATTTAAGTTTATTTAATTTGTTTTTACCCTAATAACACATTTCTTAACTTTTTTTAAAGTGATTGTGTTTAAATTTATTCTCTCGACATTCTGGTAAACGCTTTATTGAAAGTAAAGTTATATTCAAAATAAGGTGTTTCTTGTTATCGTAGACAATATGAGATATGTTTATCTACACATATAATATCAGTTATTTAGTTAATAGAAAGATAAACATCAAGAACTTTTTACGTTATTAAAAATTGTATTTAGAGGTCAATACAAATGGTAGAGTTTCTTTTTTAGCTTTTAGTTTCACCACATACACCAAAATTAATATGTATCTTTAAATCATTTAATAGAGTAAAATGCACGAATAGTCCTTGTGGTTTTGCAAAATAACACCTATAGTCCCCAACTTCTGAAAATTACACTGGTGCTCCCTGTGGTTTGCCAATTTGTTACTCGGATAGTCCCTAGAGTGGATGTCTGTTAGTTTTCTCCGTTAAGTGAATGTGAAATGACAAAATTACCATTCATCTTCTCCACTCTATAAAAACAAAACAACCCCACCCACCTCCACCTTTTTATCTGTTTTCCCGCACCATTAACCACCAACCACCACCCATAAATTCGGACACAATAAGCAAACAATCAACGTCAAGATCATCAACGGATGCATCTCTAATCTAACAAACTTCATCATGTATATACAAACACGAAGGCGAAACCCTTCGATTCAACTCAACTCGAAGCAATCAATCCAGAACTCAACACACCTGCACAACTGAGTCGACTCAGTACAACTCGACACTTCAATAACCTAAATCAGAGAAACCAAAACTCGAAACTCGCACAATTGCGTAAAGATAAAGTTGTTTAAAAAATAATCAAATCGAATTACAGTTGTTCGTGAACTAATATGGACCGAATCAGCTTACATAACTTGAAAAAAAGTTTATAAAAGTCTGAAAACGCGTTTTTATGACAAAATTGACTTAAAAAACAAGCTAGATAAAACAGCAGCAAGATGAAGCGTACCAATTAACGTGATGATCAATACAAAAAAAGCTCCGGAAGTCCCTGGTTGGTGGTTAATGGTGGGGGGGAACAGAGAGAAAGGTCGGGGGTGGGTGGGGTTGTTTAGTTTTTATAGAGTGGAGAAGATGAAGGGTAATTTTGTCATTTCACTTCCACTTAACGGCTTAAACTAACAGACATCCACTCCAGGGACTATATCTGAGTAACAAACTGTCAAACCACAGGGAGCACCGGTGTAATTTTCAAAAGTTAGGGACTATAGGTGTTATTTTGTAAAACCACAGGGACTATCCGTGCATTTTACTCCATTTAATATTTAGTTAATTTGCTTTTACTTTAATAAATTGCATTCATTAACTTTTTTAAAATGTGTAATTGTGTTTAGCTATAAATTCTATTGAAAATGGAGTTGTATTCAAAATAATGTTTGTCTTGGTATCATAAACACAAGTGCCAGTACCGTACATGTATGGTGACGAAACAAACCGAATCGATTCCGACCCAACATCAATAATATGTGTCAATATCCTTTTAGACATAGCAAGTCCCCCCGCCCCCTCTTTTGGTCATTATATTGAATGTCGACATCATAATTATTCGAACTTATACCAGTCGAATTCCCGCCGCGTAGCGCGGGAAAGCCCGCTAGTTAAATTAAATGTTTTTTACGACAAATTTGGATCATTGACGGATTACTGGAGTATCATCGTGCCACCAACGGAACCACCCGATCATATCCATCTCCACTAGGCAATAATGCTTATACACCAATTCATGAAGAAACCCAATAAATCTGGAAAAACCCCCCTTATGGAAATCGAACCCATGACCTAATGGTCCCAAAACCTTATACTACCTCAAGATGCTGCTAGTGAGATTAAAATCGTGTCAAGCTAATATGTAGACACCTAAGCAACACCATACTTGTCCTTCTAAAGTAATTTTTAATTTGAACAACTAATATTACTTTTTTACACCAATAATTATAAATTATTTCCCGTCTCAAATTTAAACCTTTAAACCTAAGACCTTCTCTGTAAAAGACATGTACTTCTATCAAGCTGGAGGGTGTGGGATAAAGCCCATAGGGGCTTTATCACGCCACGTGAGCGTCATGTCACGTCCACGTCAGACAGGGGGCGTTAAGGCCCCTTCCCTTAACTTGCAGGGTATGGGATAAAACCCCCCTATTAAACAAAATAAAAAAATGATTTCATTGGTTGAAAAGAGGTGGGCCCCACCTGCACCCCCTTTTCTTCCGTTAACACAATGGCGAGAGACCCTTAGCACCCCCTTTAAATTGGTCGGTATGAGTGGTGGCGCCCCGGAGGCGCTATCGGTGGTGATGTGGCGGGGTGGTGCCCTCCCACACCCTCAAGCCTAAAATAGTTATGATGAATTTTAAAGAAATAACCGAATTTGTATTTGAATCCAACTCACTCCTTTTTTTCTTTAACGAGCACATGTAAATTTTCATATTACACGTGAGGTGCATTCATCTTTGAATATTAGAAAAAAAGAAAAAAATTAAATGACAATTGAACACGATGAAAATAAAATTTGGATATTCTTCTAGTGCAAATTCGAATACCAAAAATTAAATGGGTAGAGAAAAAAAAATACATTTTTTCAACTTAAATAAGTCATTTCAATTCCAAACCATGAATAAGTGCGCCGTGTTCAGATTCATGTGTCTAACATGATTTTTAGTACTTTGTCGTGTTTCGACTCATTTAAATTTTGCAAGTTGTTATCTATATGACCTGTATAGAACAAGAGGTACACAAAAAAACAGGAACCAAATCCAACCTGACAATAAGCCTGAAGCCGGGTACGGCGTACCCGATTCTATAACCAACCCTAGTCATCAGTTATATACAAGTTCCATACCTTATGATTTACTACTGGTCCCAACCCGGTTATACCCGACCTAATCGTTAAAACCCGCCCACTTATCCTTCCAAAAACGCGTATTCTTCCCATCCCCCCTTCAACCCCAAGATTATCGATGACACTAATTCCGTTATTGGCCATAACCTCTTCCATGAAAATGGAATTGGGTTTACACAACAACACCGTTGACATGCCTTCCAAACACCATAACCGTAGCCTCGACCAATCCTCGACCATCACCAAAGCCTCGACTTCATTTTTTTTTTCCTAACGCTAAGTTTCAGGTTGAGTCAAACAATAAAAACTCTAAATATCCTTCAATCATTCAAAACCTAACAATTAACCTAAAATCACAATCATTTTTTTTGAAAGGTAAACTTCATTGAAAACACGCCAACCCAAGCCGGGCCGACAAAAAACCACACAACAATTACATATTTACAAAAGAACACCACTCCCCCCAATCGAACCTTTTATGTTTTGATCTATTAGTGAACCATAAAAAAACCCAAGGCCTTAACCTTGCTGATAATGCTATCTATCCAGACAAAAGTGTTAGAGAATTTAGCGAGGTTCCTAGCATGCCACAAGCTCCAACAGACGATCATAACTATGCCTTGAACTGCATCCTTCTTTTTTTCCGAAGCTCTAAGATCTTTATAAGAAAACAAGGAGATCTTTAAGTGAGAAGGCGAAAATGTTTGGGATCTTACACCATGTGCTAATGCCATTCCAGACGACCTAGGCGACTTGACAAGCAATAAAAAGGTGATCAGAGGTTTCTTCTTCCGACTGGCATAAAGGGCACAATGAATCTACTATGTTCACGTTCCTTTTCTTTAGGGCTTCGACCGTGGGGATTTTGTCCATCTCCATCCTCCAAGCATGAATATTGACCTTGGCGGGCACCAATCTACACCAATCCATGATAAAACAATTATCTGGCGCTACATCCTTCTTCAATAAACGTTTTACAACCTTGACCGAGAATACCCCATCCGCATCCGACGACCACCTCCACTGATCCTCAGCCGATGAAACCTGCACATTACTTAGATCCGAACACAGCTGCTGAAGACTTAACAACCGGTCCGGGTTCGTCATCTCCGATTTCCAATTCCAACCCAACTCATGCTCACTGACACGCCTTCTTAATCTGTCCGCCACCAAGCATTTTTTGTCCGATTCCAAACTGAATAAGTCTGGGTATTTATCTTTTAGGGGTTCATTGAGGAGCCAAGTGTCAAGCCAAAATGCAATGTCTTCACAATTACCTACCATTCCTTTCAAGAAGTTCTGAATCGGTAGTCCTCTAATCTTCGTATTAATAAAAATCTTAGCGATATTGCTCCACACACCGCCGAGAGTTTTTTTGAACGAAATGGATTCCCAGCCCACCCTACTTGAATGAATATCGACAATAACTCTCTTCCAAAGGTTGTTATTTTCCGTTTAGTACCTCTATCCCCATTTCGATAAAAGCGATATGTTAATGCTTTGCAATTTATTTAAACCCAAACCTCCGTTTTTCTTGTGCCGAGCAACTCTATCCCAAGCGACCCAATGCATCTTTCTTTCATCCGAAGAGCCTCCCCAAAGGAATTTTTTGATCATTTATTCCAATTCACAAATAACACTCTTTGGGGCTTTATAAAGCGAGAAGTAATACGAAGGTAAGCATTCCATAACAGATTTGATAATGACCACCCGACCCCCAATGGACAAAAGATGAGACTTCCACTTTGTGAGCCGAGCCCGAAAAATCTCTATCACCGGTTTCCACTTGTTAACCCGGTTCATATTTGCTCCCACAGTAAGCCCAATGTATTTGAAAGGTGGACAATCTGGTTTACAACCCACCACGTTAGCCATTTCCCCTATTTCTACCATATTCACTCCAATACCAAATAGATTCGATTTACCAAAGTTGATTTTGAGACCCGAACATATGTGAAAACATCGGAGGATTCTGACTATGTTCATCACTTCATTCCTCGATCACTCACCCATCACGATAGCGTCATCCACGTAAAAAAGATGAGTGATGGTCGGCCCTTTGTTTGGAGTAACAATCCCTTTAATAACTTCCTCCTCTTTAGCCTTCTCGATCATACATGATAACGCCTCCATAACAACCAGAAAGAGAAACGGAGAGAGAGGATCACCTTGCCTTAATCCTTTTTCACATCTAAATGTGAATGTGGGAGATCCATTAACCAACACGGACGAGTTAGCCGACTTGAGGGTTCCCCGAATCCAATTGCACCACCTGTCATGGAATCCCATTTTTTGAAGAGTGTTCACCACGAAGTTTCAGTTTACGTTGTCATATGCCTTCTCGAAGTCGATTTTCAGATAAAAGGCTTTCGTCTTCCTCTTTTTAATCCAAGATATAAGCTCGTTGACGATAAGAGGACCGTCTAAAATGAATCTGCCTTTGAGAATAGCGGATTGAGATTCCGCTATAATACCATCCAGCACCGTCCTCATGCGGTTGGCTAAGACTTTAAAGATAGCCTTGCTAATGACACCGACTAAATTAATCGGCCTATAGTTATTGAGAGTAACAGGATCAGATACTTTCGGGATAAGAGCAATGAAGGAGGCCCCACTTCCTAGATTAATCTCACAAGTAATGTGGAACTGCTCGAAAATTCTCAGAAAATCATCTTTGAACAATTCCCAGAAAAATTTGATAAATCTAAAGTTCATTCCATCCGGACCCGGGGCCCTATCATCCCCACACTCAAAAACTGCGTCTTTAATTTCTTAAGCAGAAAAAGCTTCAATTAACCAGTCTCTATCTGCATCCGAAATCTTATTGATATTATTGCAAACAACCTCAGGCCTACCTGGATATGATTCTTTAAACCTATTACGGAAAAATGACAGAACCTGTTTCTTGATCAAGGATGGCTTCGAACACCATTCTCCATTAACGGTAAGGCCATGTATCGAATTAGAGGCGTTCCTACCGTTAACCATAGCATGAAAAAACTTGGAATTCTCGTTACCATCAATCGCCCATTTCAAACGTGCCCATTGCTTTATATCCGAATTTTTTCTGAACTCCACCTCTTTAATGGTCTTCCTATTTTCCGACATAACCCATTCCTCTTCTTCAGTGAGATCTCTCGATTCCATTTCGATTTCTAGTTTCTCCAATTCTGCTAATGCCAATCTTTCTGTTTCATTCTCCTTTAACAAAAATTCATCTCTCCATAATTTCAAGCGGGATCTAATACAGGCGAATTTTGCCATAAGGCAAGCATCGGGGGGATCGAAGGGCATAAAACCTTCCACTGCTTCCTGAAATACCAACTTCCCAAACCACGAACTGAAGACCCGGAATGGGCGAGGCCCGAATTTAAGATCAACCAACTCTAATAAGATCGGGCAATGGTCAGAATACCTGCTTTGAAGCACCCGCACACACGCCGAAGGCCACGTGTTGAAGAACTCCGAACTCACCAGGAATCGGTCAAGTTTACTAAGCTTCATTCCGTTATCTCTGATAAAAGTGAACTTCCTACCCTGCATAGGATACTCAAACAAGCCGCTGTAAAAAATGAACTTATTAAAGTTTTCTGCGCATACCGGTTTAAACTTTGACTTCTTCCTTTCCCCTAAGGATCGAACCGCGTTAAAATCACTGGTGAGAACCCACTTCCCTTCGGATGATGTTATCATGCATGAAAGCTCTGACCATAACTGCCGTTAGCCACAGTATTCTGTGGGGCATAAACGTTAATCAAGCTAACAGGCTCCCCATTACCCACCAAGGAGCCCTTGATGAACAGGAAGCATTTGTTCTGGATAACACTATCAACTCTAAGAATACAAGGGTCCCATATCCATATTAAACCCCCCAGAAAGTCCTACCGAATCAACGTACGCAAACTCAAAACTGTTGTTACCCCAATAACCCACTAACACTGACCTATCCACATACTTGACCTTAGATTCTTGAATCGCTACAGCCCCGATTTTATTAGCCAGCCGTAATTCTCTGATCCAAGAGGCTTTAGAACCCCCCGAAATCCCCCTAATATTGATGGATAAAATATTCATTGATAAACCTCATTCATACCTTTTCCTCTGATTACCTCGTTAATCAGGTTGTTGTGGTTGGTTAAATCGACTCCCACTAGCTTCCCGATTTTGATCGTTACCTCTATCTCGTTATTAGATTGGGGCTCCCACGTGTCCCTGACCACCTCCAATGGCTCGTCTCTGATGCCGTTGATTCCTTTAGAAGCCTCATTGACATCATCCGATCTCATTGTATTCGAGTCGTCTCCTACCGAAAAGTCTCTTGGGTTTTCTTCCTGAGGAAAGGCTGTGTTAGATTCCATCGCATCCAAATTGAGATCAAATCTGAAATCCTCATCCTCCCTAACCCTCTTCTTGGGCCTTTCAACTGAGTTTGGGCTTGAAGACCCTAGTTGAGTACGTCCTTTGTTTCTGGGCCTAATCTTACATCTTTTTTTGGGCCTTAAGATCTGGTCTGCTGAGTTAAAAAAGAAAATATCTTTTCCTTGTTTAAATATTCTACTGCTTGAAGCATGGACCCCACCTAAAACCGATTGTGTCTTCTCGGCAACTGAAGTACCACAACTGTCACACCCCGATATTTCCACATATTACCGGTGGGCCCAGCGGGGAGTATCGTGACGTAGTTGATATCATCATTGTCAATACACACAATATAATAGCACAGCGGAAGGCTTGGTGAATAAAATATTACAAACCATAATGTCTGAGTGTTCGACGAAAGAATATACAGACTGGATTGTAATAAGATCCACAGGCGGATCATAAATAAAATACAAGAAACGGAAAATAACAGACTTCAGGCATCTTAGGGATTTGCAAGATCCTTTTATATGACACCTAATAGCTCCAGTCTATTTACGAGAAGTACCTGTCAATCGATCTTTAGAAGATACGTCAGTTTACACTGGTAAATACAATTAACTGACTCTTTTGAAAATATTTCTGAAAATAGATTTAAATGCACATGGCACAAATTATTTATAACTTGGGACAATTATTTAAATATAAACCTGTATACAGATTTACATGTTTGTCATACAATTGGGGCCGGTAGGAAGCATATCATGATTAGCCGACTCACCACTTATAGAACCCACAAAGGAGTTATCCCCAACATGTGGGTGTATATTTTTAGCATTTGCATCTGTCAAGTGTATGCCTACACCCCGTGTATAGGTCGTGGCCATTTTCAAATGAAATGAGCTGAGGATATCCAGGACACGGTCGAATTAACCCCCAATGTTTATGTTATCAAACAAGACAGATTAAAACGGGTTATGTAAATTTATCAATCACAATCCGATTAAATGATTTCATACCCGACCAAGTGGTAATTTATAATACCATATCCCAAGCCCGTATAAGGGAAAATAAGTTAAAAGTATTTACATGAGCTTAAAAGTGAAGATAACTCAGCCGTAAATCCTAAAGCTTTATGATGGTACCTTCTACTGGATGCTACTTAATCTGTAAAGAAGGTTTAATAACCTATTAGGATGCTAACGGGCCTTTAGTTAAGTCAAGGACTTAGACCGACTAGCTAGAAAGAAACTTTACGGTTCTAAACGCTAGATTAAGCGGAGACCGGAATAGAATGTGGTTTAGACCCGAAAAGTTTGGATACTTGTATAATATGGTTAAACTAAACACATTCTGGAATTTGAGGATTTAATGATAAGGTTAAATCCGTTTCGGCTATTTTACGTAAACTAGTCACATGAACCGATCCGAACGCGTAAACGCGTAACGGGTAACCAAATGAATTATATACAGGTCTCACATGTTATTATGCTTAAAATACGTTAACACATCAGTAGGATGTTAACATATATGCCCAAAAAGTAATTTAAACCAATTTAAGTCCCATAAGGGCATTTTGGTAATTTTAATGCTTATAAAAGAGATTTTATAATAAACTAAAGTTCTGGTCTTTTGAAATCAGTAAAAATATGTAATTTATCACATTACATCAGTAAGATATCATACATATGTGAAATTCACTATCTATGACCAAACTATGCCCCGAAAGGGCATTTTGGTCATTTCACATAGGCTTTTAAGGACACTTTTTGAAACCTGAGTTCATAACTTATACCTACTGTAATAATATTTAAATTTGTTTAAAAATCTAGTAGGTAGCAAGTCTTAGATGTTAAATATGCTTTTAAACCATACTATGCACCTAATTAGTGTAAAACTCGCTAATTGACGATATTCAAGATGTTTATGAAATTCTGAGATTTTAATCAGTTTTAAATGCTCAAAATAATTTATTTAATGTATGAAATCAGTAGGAAAAGGTTTGGCATTAAAATTATTTGTTAATCTCATTTTATGCCTAAAAAGGGTATTATCGTCATTAACCGAATTACACAAGAACTCTATGTTTTAAACAGATAATAATCTGACCAAAAATCTTAAAATTCCTTAAAAATAATATCTTAACAGTAGGTAATGAGTTTTGGTTCAAATTCCAAGTTTTAAACATGTCTTATGCAAGATATCGCAATTTAATTAACAAAAAGCTTCTAATTACGATATCGGGCATAACTCCTATTTGAGACCAAGAACTGATGTCAAATTTTCGGGACAAGCTTATACATCAGTAACAAAGGTTTTTGTCCTCTCACATTTCTAAAAATCTCGTTTATATGTCAAAAGGGCATTTACGGCATTTATAAGCATATTAACAAATAAGTGCATATAATTCAAACTACTAAGGAACAAGGAATATAACTCCAGAGGGTTATACTACTGAATAATATGGTCCTAATGGGAGCTTAAAACGTGGGAGAATTAAGCTTGAACGGGTCAGAACTGAAGGTTAAAGGAAAAGTCAAGCTTTTGCGACTTTCGGTTATAAACTGACCTTAGACTGATAATTGTCGGGTTAGGCCTGATTAAACATGTTCTAATATTAATTACCAAGTCATTTTCGGTTATAAACTGACCTAAGACTGATAATTGTCGGGTTAGGCCTGATTAAACATGTTCTAATATTAATTACCAAGTCATTAGAATGTTAAAATATAATTTAGAACCTCTGTTTATTAATTTAATTTATTTTTAAACTTTCTGTCCAGTTTGACTTTTTGTCAAACTAGTTTGACCTGACAATTAACTAGTCAAACGGAATAATTAGGAAGTGCCCTTTTAAGGGTTAATCACCTACCTTAATATGGTTCCATAACCACTTTCGTTTCGGTCAGTGGCTGGACCATTTATGATTAAACCAAAAGTCAAAGCTTAATTACGATATGTTTGACTTTTCGGTTTTTAAACTAATTAAATGGACTAAGCAGGGATTAAAACTCTTACTAATGGTCCTTGCTATCTTTTCTACACTTGAAAGTCTTCTCCTAAGGTTTGCAAGCTCCAAAAGTGTGATTTGAAAGATGTTGCAAATGAAGTGTGCATATGAACTATGAACTAATGCCCCTTATATACCAATTTCCAAGTGTTTAGATCATCTACAGCTGTTATGGAGGCTCCTAGGATCACCCCAGGTGTCCTAGTGGATTAATAAAACCGACACACAGCCCCTAGAATCGATCTGAATGAGGTTAAGGCGGTTCAGCAGCTGAAACCTGCACCTGTCCTCTTTTTTCTGCGATGGGGACTTATACGCGGCCCGCGTAGGAGTTCTTCATGGGCTACGCGGCCCCCCTGGAGGTGGGGTTCAGGTTAAACAAGTTTCAGACTTGACAGATTCAGTCCCTGGTTGTTTTAAACTTTATTTAACCTCATTTTTGACATGTAAGGCCCTTGTAGTTAATTTGTAGAGGCTCAAGGAAGTATAATCAAACTTCGTTATGCTCGGTTTCGTTAAATAGCACTATAAACACAAGTTTCATCAACTTGACACTTTTCACCCAAAGTCTTGAAAACTTACTTAACGATCTCGAAACCACGTGAAATTTATACCACTTATTCTTGAGAGTATATTTGAATATTTCAAAGCCTCGGGTTCATTAAAAGGTCACTCAGAGGCCAGAATTAACATGTTGACACGTTTAACCCTTGTAGTTTTATAATCTTCAGATTATTTTCACAAACAGCTTCTTATATCCAATTAATCACTCGTTTAAGAATATATTCTTCACGTATGGTCATTCAGAGGCACAAGTTTGGCATGTTGACATTTTTAGTCCCTGTGGTTTCATATTTTCATCGTTTGGCAACTATAGTCCTTCAAACTCAATCTTTCACATACCCAGAGTTTAGGACACATGTCTTTACATCATTGGACACGTTTTTACGTGGTGTTACATCCTCACCCCCTTAAAAGAAATCTCGACCCTGAGATTTTACTGGAATAAGTGAGGGTACGTTTGTCGCATAGTGGACTCAACTTCCCACGTATATTTGGGACCTCTACGGGTATCCCATTTGACATTTACTATAGGTACGTGTTTTCTTCGAAGCTTTTTAACCTGACGATCCTCGATTGATATAGGTCTTTCAACAAATCTCAGGCTTTCATCAATTTGTACTTCTTTATGAGATATAGCTAGCGATTCATCTGCTAGACATTTCTTGAGATTACAGATGTGGAACACATTATGAATTCCACTCAGCTCCTCAGGCAAGTTTAGCTTATAAGCTACACTGCCGACACATTCGATAATTTCGAATGGTCCAATATACCTAGGGCTTAACTTACCCTTCTTACCAAAACGCATCACACATTTCCAGGGTGATACTTTTAGTAAAACTTTATCGCCAACCTCAAACTTTAAAGGTTTTCGCCTCTTGTCAGCATAACTTTTCTGCTTATCCCTGGTAGCTTTCAGGCGATCACGAATCTGGACAATCTTGTCCGTCGTTTCAAGGACTATATCAGGCCCTGATAACTGAACTTCTCCCACTTCTGCCCAACAAACAGGCGTTCTGCATTTCCTACCATATAATGCCTCAAAAGGCGCAGCCCGAATGCTAGTATGGTAGCTATTGTTATAGGAGAACTCGATCAAGGGTAGATGATCATCCCAGCTACCTCCCAAATCAATAACACATGCTCGAAGCATGTCTTCCAAAGTTTGAATTGTACACTCACTTTGTCCATCGGTTTGAGGATGGTATGCAGTACTAAAATTCAAACGAGTGCCAAAAGATTGTTGGAAACTTTTCCAAAAGTGAGAGGTGTATCTAGTATCTCTGTCAGAAATAATAGCCACTGGCACTCCTTGGAGGGATACAATTTTATCTACATATAACTGAGCTAGCTTGTCGGAGCAATGAGTCTCCTTGATGGGTATGAAATGTGCTGACTTAGTCAGTCGATCAACTATGACCCATATAGTATCATTTCCATGCCTTGTTTTAGGTAACTTGGTTATAAAATCCATGGTTACCATCTCCCATTTCCATGTGGGAAGTTCTGGCTGTTGAAGCAGACCTGATGGCTTTTGATGTTCAGCTTTAATCTGAGCACAAGTCAGGCACTTAGGTACATGTGTGGCAATAGATTTCTTCAAACCTATCCACCAAAAATTTGCTTTCAAATCTTGGTACATTTTGTCACCTCCAGGGTGAACTGAATATTTGGAGTTGTGTGCTTCTTGGAGGATTACATCTCGAAGTCCCCCATGAGTAGGAACCCAAATTCTTCCATTCAGTCTGAGGATTCCATCCTTACCAGGTGCTAACTGTTCAACAGTTACACCTAACTTTTCATTTGGAAGGTTGGCTTCCGAAATAGCTTCTTTCTGTGCAGCTAATAGCCTTTCATTCAGGCTATTCTTCAATTCAATGCTCTTGGCATTAATTCTTATAGGTTTAACTCTTTCCTTTCGGCTTAGAGAATCGAGGACCACATTCGCTTTACCTGGATGGTAGCGAATTTCGCAATCATAGTCATTTAAAGTTTCCATCCAGCGGCGCTGTCTCATATTGAGCTCTTTTTGATTAAATAAGTGTTGGAGACTTTTGTGATCTGAATAGATCACACATTTAGTGCCATACAAATAATGTCTCCATAACTTAAGTGCGAATACAACGGCACCCAATTCTAAATCGTGGGTGGTGTAATTATTTTCATGCACTTTTAGTTGTCGTGATGCATAAGCAATCACTTTGCCTCGCTGCATAAGTACACATCCCATACCGGTGTGTGACGCATCACAGTACACGACAAACTCTTCTATTCCTTCAGGTAAAGTCAATACTGGAGCATTGCTCAATTTCTGCTTAAGAATCTCAAAGGATTCTTGTTGTTTTGGACCCCAATCAAATTTTACATTCTTACGTGTCAAAGAAGTCAATGGTGCAGCTATTCTTGAGAAGTTCTCAATGAATCTTCTATAATATCCAGCTAGACCCAGAAAGCTGTGAATTTCTGTTGGCGTCTTCGGTGCTTCCCAATTCATGATGGCTTCTATCTTGGCAGGATCTACTTGGATACCACGCTCACAAACAACATGTCCAAGGAATTGGACTTTACGAAGCCAAAACTCGCACTTGGAGAATTTAGCTTACAACTTCTCATGTCGAAGCAATCCTAAGATACATCGAAGGTGCTTCTCGTGATCAACTTGGCTACGAGAATAGATAAGTATGTCATCTATGAAGACGATGACAAACTTATCTAAGTATGGTTTGCAGACTCTATTCATGAGGTCCATGAATGCTGCTGGCGCATTAGTGAGCCCAAAAGGCATCACTAAACACTCGTAGTGTCCATACCTTTTTCTGAATGCTGACTTTGGTACTTCTTCAGTTCTGACCTTAAGTTGATGATACCCAGATCTTAAATCAATCTTCGAGAAATAGCTTGCCCCTGGAGTTGATCGAATAAGTCGTCGATCCTGGGTAAAGGATAACGATTCTTGATTGTTACCTTATTTAATTCGCGATAATCAATGCATAAGCGCATTGATCCGTCCTTCTTTTTCACAAAAAATATTTGAGCTCCCCAAGGCGAAGAGCTGGGTTGAATGAAACCTTTTTCTAGTAAGTCGTCTAATTGAGTCCTGAACTCTTTCATTTCAGTAGGCGCTAGACGATAAGGAGCTCGTACAATAGGCGCAGATCCTGGGAGTATGTCTATCCTGAATTCAACTTGCCTCTCCAGAGGTAATCCAGGTAATTCGTCAGGAAAGACATCAGGATACTCGGAGATAATAGAAATATCTTCAATCTTAAGCTTTGGGTCATTTACTGACACTTGTTCCATATAGATGACACATCCGCTCTTCAGACACTGCGATACTTTGAGAATGGACACATTGTTGGGCAGACCATACTATGTATCTCCTTGGATGGTGACGGATTCACCAGAAGGGGTTTTGATGATAACTAGCTTTTTATCGCAGGCTATTTGGGCTTGGTTAAGCGACAACCAATCCATGCCCAAAACTATATCAAACCCAGCCAATTTCATTGGCAAGAGGGATAGCGGGATAGAATGATTCTTAATGGATATAAAACATCCATCAAGAAGAGTTGAGGCTGTTTCTAAGGTACCATCAGCAAGCTCTACCTCATATTTTATGTCTAGAGTCTTAATAGGCAGATTCAGTAACTTACAAAACTTATGGTCTACAAAAGACTTATCAGCACCTGAATCAAATAAGACTCTAGTATAATTATTATTAATGAGGAAGCTACCTGTTATGATGTTCTCGTCGTTCACCGCTTCCCTTGCATTCATCTGAAAGACACTCGCATTCGTTTTCTTTGCCTCCTCGGGCTTCTTAGCATTCTTGGGGAAATTTGTCTTGATGTGGCCCTTTTCATTGCAACCGTAACAGGTTGCATCCTTGATGTTTCGGCACTCCACAGACTTGTGCCCTTTCTTCTTGCAAATCCCACATGGTTTAGCTTGTGGGTCTTGGTTGCATTTTCCAAAGTGCCTTTTGTTGCAAGTCTTGCACCTGGGTTTGTCATTCGACTGCCCTTTCTTAGAAACAAAGTTCCCTTTGTTCTTCTTGTTTGATTGAGAGGACTTGTCTTCCTCTCTCTTCCTCTTCCCGTCATCGGTAGTTTTCTTTGCCCTACTCCTCACAATATCAAGAGTACGGGACAAGGATAGATCCACAGCAGATCTATAAGTGGCTGGCTTAGAAGCCTTACATTCCCTTTCACTTCAGGGGCCAAACCACCGATGAAACGCGCAATGCGTTTGGGTTCAGGGGTGACCAAGTATGGTACAAGCCTTGACATCGAATTGAAGCTGGTCACATAAGACCGACAGTCCAAATCCTTCATTACCAAGGTGAGGAAGTCAGTTTCTATCCTCTCAACCTCATGCTGAGGAAAATACGTGTCTTTCACAAGATCAACAAACTTGCTCCACGAAAGGTTATATAAATGAACCTTTCCTGTGGACTGTACTAACACTTTCCACCATGTGAGGGCATCGCCCTTGAAAGATTGAGACACAAACATAACTATGTCTTCCTTAGCACATCCACTGATGTCAATCACAGTCTCCATTTCCTCTAACCATTTCATGCAGTCGATTGCTCCCTTTTCTCCTGTAAAATCCCTCGGTTTACAGGAGACGAAGTACTTATAGGTACAACTCTTTTTGTACTTAGGAGTTTGATTTAACACCACTTTCTGAGATTCAGATCTCTGGTTGGATGAATGCTGAGATTCATCCCTTTTTGATGCATGCGACTGTGATAAGGCTTTTGTGTGAGTTTTGGACCGAACATGACTCGGTTCCTTGAATATCTTATCCACCGCTTGAGCAACTACGGTGTCAATCATGGCTTGCAGTTCAGCGTTTGTAAGATTTATTCTATTATTGTTTTCTTCCCACGAATGATTGTTTGCTTCATCAGATCCAGCCATGGCTTGGGTACTAAAATTTTACAATAATGGTTTATTTAAATTATACAATAAATCATCACATTGATGATTAGATGGCCATGGTATTATTAAACCACATAGACCATTTTAAGTGATAAATAACAATCAATGGAATATAATTCTTTATATTTATTAGACAGGGGAATATAAATCACATCTGTCAATGTCATAAAAGACATTTTCATTTAGCACAAGGCTCGTCTCGAAGGACATTTAGATAGCGCAAAAGGCTTTGTCACAAGGACGATTAGAATATAACTAATGATCCTTGGGATCAGTGATCTTTTAAGGGTCGAACATAGTTCATCGCCTTATTGACAAGAAGTTTGTAAAGTAGAACTATCATTGTCATTTTTACACCTTTGCTTGTAAGCATACATCTCAATTGGATGTTTTTAGGCGTATACATCATATTGATGTTTATTAGCCATGATTCATATAGATCATATAGGCTATGAAAGTGACTTGGAAAAGTCCAAGTACATTTGGAAGCTTGTGTGGTTTTTCGTACCACACAACCAGGAATGTTAACATGTTTTCAGATGTTAACAGGGAGTTATTTTCTTAAAAAGGTTGCACCATCATAGCCATTAATATGTTGGCTAGGTTATACCCTTAAGAATTTCTTTGGCAGATCAATTTAAATCTGAAATGATATAACATGATGAGGTAATAAAATACATATTTAAAAATAAAAAATAAACTTCATTAAATCATAAAACTAGTACAACGATGCCCTAAACGGGACTTGAAACAACACACTGCCCGCGCAGGGGCTACAGAAATAGAAAATAAGTCCACGCAGGGACTTGGTACAGAAAATAAAGAAAATGTCCTCGCAGGGACTCGATTAAAAGATAATACAAGACAAAATAAACAATTTCCTACTTCTTCTTGCCTTTAATGAGGTTCGCAAGGCCCTTGAGGAAGCTATTATGCTTCTTTTTGGTTTAATCTGCTTCACGCTCAACCCTGTCTAACCTCTGCAGTATTTCTTGGGTTTGCTCCTGTTGAGGAGGAGGAGGTTGCTGGTAAGGTGGGTATTGGTACCCCTGCACCGGATATCCAGTTGGGTAAACTGGTGGGTAAGAAGAAGGATAAAGTGCATTATACTGTGCAGCAGTAAGATATGGATCATGGGTTCCATAATCCGTTGGATATCCAGATGGGTTATACCCAGATGAACCTTGATATGTTGGTATTGGGTTGTCAAAACCCACTGGCGGTGGCGGTGGTGCATAAGAAACTGGCGGTGGATTGTCCTCTAGCACCACATGCGAAGGTCCACCCATTTGGGGGTCCTTGGGAATAGGAGGGTAAGAGCTTGAACCATGAGGGGATGTGATTCGAGGTCCCCCACGCACTGACATTCGCGCATTCCTCCTTTGCCTGGGCGGCTCAGGAGGTGGTTGTTGCGGTGGTTCCTCGACCGGAAGAGGTGGAGGAGTGACAGCTTGAAGGTAAGGCTCATTCAAAGGAGGTTGAGCCGGGGAGTTATGATATGAAGGGGTGAATTCCCATTCATACTTTGACCACCATTCTTTAAATGGATCGAGCCCTTGGTACGGCGATCCTTGATATGGAGAACCGCTCGAGATACTGATAGGGTGGCCCGGTGTTCCGGTTTGCATTTCTGGGTCAGGGTCGTCGTTCATTTCCATCTCCTGGGAGAAGTGATCTTCTGGTCCTAAGGGATTGAAACCAAAGAGATTGTTGACATAATCATTGGGATTGAACTGAGCTGGGGAATAAATGGAATCGGAGTGATGGAAAGAATGGGAGTGAAAGGAGTGGTGAGATTGGTTCGAATGATGTGATTCCTGAGAATGATGGGAATGTTGGGGTTCATCAGGAATGGGTTGCCCAAAGTATGGAGGGTCGGATGGTGAGGATCCTAGTGAAACAGAATGCCTCGCCGGCTCGAAATTATGACTCCAATGGTCCCGAGAGTCGGAACTAGAGAAAGTCGCTGACGGGGTACGTCGATGGGAGGGTCCTGCGTGGCCCGATGGCCCTCCTCTCATTGGTCCCTTTCCTTTGCCTCTCACACGTGGCGGCATTTTCCAAGAAGTTAACCTGTCAAAACAAGTAAATATAATATAAACAAAAAAAAGGGGAAGTTAAGAATAAATCCTAGGTCATTAGCCTAGACTCGGAAGTCTAAGGAATGTGCTTATTGTGTCATTGAGATTAAACACAAAAGGTTAGTGTTTAATTCACTCAATGTTGGCTCTGATACCAACCTGTCACACCCCGAAATTTCAACATATTACCAGTGGGCCCGGCGGGGAGTATCGTGACGTAGTTGATATCATCATTGTCAATACACACAATATAATAGCACAGCGGAAGGCTTGGTGAATAAACTATTACAAACCATAATGTCTGAGTGTTCGACGAAAGAATATACAGACTGGATTGTAAAAAGATCCACAGGCGGATCATAAATAAAATACAAGAAACGGAAAATAACAGACTTTAGGCATCTTAGGGATTTGCAAGATCCTTTTATATGACACCTAATAGCTCCAGTCTATTTACGAGAGGTACCTGTTAATCAATATTTAGAAGATACGTCAATTTACACTGGTAAATACAATTAACTGACTCTTTTGAAAATATTTCTGAAAATTGATTTAAATGCACATGGCACAAATCATTTATAACTTGGGACAATTATTTAAATTTAATCTTGTATACAGATTTACATGTTTGTCATACAATTGGGGCCGATTGGAAGCCGGTCATGATTAGCCGACTCACCACTTATAGAACCCACAAAGGAGTTATCCCCAACATGTGGGTGTATATTTTTAGCATTTGCATCTGTCAGGTGTATGCCTACACCCCGTGCATAGGTCGTGGCTATTTTCAAATGAAATGAGCCGAGGATATCCAGGACACGGTCGAATTAACCCCCAATGTTAATGTTATCAAACAAGACAGATTAAAACGGGTTATGTAAATTTATCAATCACAATCCGATTAAATGATTTCATACCCTACCAAGTGGTAATTTATAATACCATATCCCAAGCCCGTATAAGGTAAATAAGTTAAAAGTATTTACCTGAGCTTAAAAGTGACGATAACTCAGCCGTAAATCCTAAAGCTTTATGATGGTACCTTCTACTGGATGCTACTTAATCTGTATAGAAGGTTTAATAACCTATTAGGATGCTAACGGGCCTTTAGTTAAGTCAAGGACTTAGACCGGCTAGCTAGAACGAAACTTTACGGTTCTAAATGCTAGATTAAGCGGAGACCGGAATAGAATGTGGTTTAGACCCGACAAGTTTGGATACTTGTATAATATGGGTAAACTAAACACATTCTGGAATTTGAGGATTTAATGATAAGGTTAAACCCGTTTCGGCTATTTTACGTAAACTAGTCACATGAACCGATCCGAACGCGTAAACGCATAACGGGTAACCAAATGAATTATATAAAGGTCCCACATGTTATTATTCTTAAAATATGTTAATACATCAGTAGGATGTTAACATATATGCCCAAAAAGTAATTTAAACCAATTTAAGTCTCATAAGGGGATTTTGGTAATTTTAATGCTTATAAAAGAGAACTTATAATAAACTGAAGTTCTGGTCTTTTGAAATCAGTAAAAATATTTAATTTATCACATTACATCAGTAAGATATCATACATATGTGAAATTTACTATCTATGACCAAACTATGCCCCGAAAGGGCATTTTGGTCATTTCACATTGGCTTTTAAGGACATTTTTTGAAACCTGAGTTCATAACTTATACCTACTGTAATAATATTTAAATTTGTTTAAAAATCTAGTAGGTAGCAAGTCTTAGATGTTAAATATGGTTTTAAACCATACTATGCACCTAATTAGTGTAAAACTCGCTAATTGACGATAATCAAGATGTTTATGAAATTCTGAGATTTTGATCAGTTTTAAATGCTCAAAATAATTTATTTAGTGTATGAAATCAGTAGGAAAAGGTTTGGCATTAAAATTATTTGTTAATCTCATTTTATGCCTAAAAAGGGTATTATCGTCATTAACCGAATTACACAAGAACTCTATGTTTTAAACAGATAATAATCTGACCAAAAATCTTAAAATTCCTTAAAAATAATATCTTAACAGTAGGTAATGAGTTTTGGTTCAAATTCCAAGTTTTAAACATGTCTTATGCAAGATATCGCAATTTAATTAACAAAAAGCTTCTAATTAAGATATCATGCATAACTCCTATTTGAGACCAAGAACTGATGTCAAATTTTTGGGACAAGCTTATATATCAGTAACAAAGGTTTTTGTCCTATCACATTTCTAAAAATCTCGTTTATATGTCAAAAGGGCATTTACGGCATTTATAAGCATATTAACAAATAAGTGCATATAATTCAAACTACTAAGGATCAAGCAATATAACTCCAGAGAGTTATACTACTGAATAATATGGTCCTAATGGGAGCTTAAAACGTGGGAGAATTAAGCTTGAACGGGTCAGAACTGAAGGTCAAAGCAAAAGTCAAGCTTTTGTGACTTTCGGTTATAAACTGACCTTACACTGATAATTGTCGGGTTAGGCCTGATTAAACATATTCTAATATTAATTACCAAGTCATTAGAATGTTAAAATATAATTTAGAACCTCTGTTTTATTAATTTAATTTATTTTTAAACTTTTTGTCCAGTTTGACTTTTTGTCAAACTAGTTTGACCAGACAATTAACTAGTCAAACGAAATAATTAGGAAGTGCCCTTTTAAGGGTTAATAACCTACCTTAATATGGTTCCATAACCACTTTCGTTTCGGTCAGTGGCTGGACCGTTTATGATTAAACCGGAAGTCAAAGCTTAGTTACGATATGTTTGACTTTTTGGTTTTTAAACTAATTAAATGGACTAAGCAGGGATTAAAACTCTTACTAATGGTCCTTGCTATCTTTTCTACACTTGAAAGTCTTCTCCTAAGGTTTGCAAGCTCCAGAAGTGTGATTTGAAAGATGTTGCAAATGAAGTGTGCATATGAACTATGAACTAATGCCCCTTATATACCAATTTCCAAGTGTTTAGATCATCTACAGCTGTTATGGAGGCTCCTAGGATCACCCCAGGTGTCCTAGTGGATTAATAAAACCGACATACAGCCCCTAGAATCGATCTGAATGAGGTTAAGGCTGTGCAGCAGCTGAAACCTGCACCTGTCCTCTTTTTTCTGCGCTGGGGACTTCTACGCGGCCCGCGTAGGAGTTCTTCATGGGCTACGCGGCCCGCCTGGAGGTGGGGTTCAGGTTAAACAAGTTTCAGACTTGACAGATTCAGTCCCTGGTTGTTTTAAACTTTATTTAACCTCATCTTTGACATGTAGGGCCCTTGTAGTTAATTTTTAGAGGCTTAAGGAAGTATAATCAAACTTCGTTAGGCTCGGTTTCGTTAAATAGCACTATAAACACAAGTTTCATCAACTTGACACTTTTCACCCAAAGTCTTGAGAACTTACTTAACGATCTCGAAACCACGTGAAATTTATACCA
Organism: Helianthus tuberosus; assembly: GCA_030545235.1. NCBI lineage: Eukaryota > Viridiplantae > Streptophyta > Magnoliopsida > Asterales > Asteraceae > Helianthus > Helianthus tuberosus. The sequence goes on from CM060443.1 coordinate 106,129,191, forward strand.
CTTATTCTTGTGAGTATATTTGAATATTTCAAAGCCTCAGGTTCGTTAAAAGGTCACTCAGAGGTCAGAATTAACATGTTGACACGTTTAACCCTTGTAGTTTTATAATCTTCAGATTATTTTCACAAACGGCTTCTTATATCCAATTAATCACTCGTTTAAGAATATATTCTTCACGTATGGTCATTCAGAGGCAAAACTTTGGCATGTTGACATTTTTTGTCCCTGTGGTTTCATATTTTCATCGTTTGGCAACTATAGTCCTTCAAACTCAATCTTTCACATACCCAGAGTTTAGGACACGTGTCTTTACATCATTGGACACGTTTTTACGTGGTGTTACAACAATCGTCTTTCCTTTTTCCAACGTTAATATTATCCTTACCTTGGCAACTAAACCTAGCATCCTTGTCAACTGCCTTGGGCCCTACCACCTATGACCCCTCATGATACCCTCCCAAATTATCATGCAAACCCTGCAAACCCTCTCCCTCCTGGAAAACATTCACGCCGCCTTTTTCTCTTACCATCTGCATGGGGTTTAGATCTGCATGGGGAGGATCCAAATTACAATCCAGTGGCTCGTCGTCTTCCCCCCTCCTACCTTCTCTTGCGACCCTTCGTGATCCTTATTCCCGGAGTTCTTCAAATCCACCACCGGCGACGACATCGTAGGCTTGCAACCGTCAGATTCCGAGTTACCCAAACAATCCGGAACCTAGATCTCATGCTCCTCATCTACCCAAATTCTAAAGGTTCTCTTATTCCATCTTAACGAAACGCATTCTTTGTTCCTGCAAGATTCACCAACTAAAACCCCCACCCTACAAACCGATAAATCATGATCTTCTTCGACAAACTTAGGAACATGCAGGGCCTTTCCAAATAATTCACCGATCTGGACCATGACTTCGGAGTCGAACAAGTGAAGAGGAATGCCACTCAGTCTGAGACATGCTAAAATCACAATCATGATCCACAAATAACAAATCAATAACCAAAACCTAACAATCAAAACATTAAAACAAAACAAATCAATAAGTCAATAATCAAATTACCGAAACCCAACAATTGTATTTCCAATGTCAATTAACCCAAACTAGTTGATTTTCCGCCCGCGCGTTGCGGCGGGGACCCAATGATTGCAAAACGCGTGTCAGCAACGGCAAGCAGATACCGAATATCAAAACATAAATAAAAATGACGTGGTAAGGATAGTCACTCCGTCCTAAAAAAATAATTTTAAATAACCTAATATATAATAATAGGACCCACATGTCCTAAACGTTGGAAATTCGGTTGTTTTCAGTTCAGTTATTACGATGCTAACACGTTAAAATATGGATGAGCTCGGTACCTGTAACGGCACTAAATGTATCGATCCGAAAAATCATCGAAATTAGGTACTGGCACCGAAAATACTTGGTACAATACGGTATGGTATTTGAAGGTAAAAATCAATAAATACAGGTATGGTGCTAGACCGGTGTCGAACCGAATGTAACAATTCTGAAAACGCCAAAAGGTGGGTACCAAATTGGTACCGAAAATGATTTGGTATAGTAAATTTGGTATCGATACGATACCGGTTTGATTACAGGATTTGATATGATTTGCTCATCAATAATCTAAATATCCAAGTTAATTTTACATGCTACAATTCATTCATTACAGAAAAAGATAAAAAAGAAAGAAAAATAAGTTGTGTATATAAAACCTCATTCAAACGAAATACAGTTTACTTACTGTGTGTATGAAAAGTAATCTAAACGGTGCAATTACTTGCATTGCTACGTTGCTACAGGATTTGATGAGCTCGGTACCAACCGGTACCGAAAATACCGTTAGCGAAATCCCCAAAAGTGGGTACCGGTACCGAATATACCTGGCACGGTACAGTTCGGTACCGACCGAACCGGTACCGAAAATACACCCGGTTTGGTAAATTTGGTACCGGTGCCGGTACCCGATTCCATCTGCTCATCACTTAGTAATGTTACTATTCATTCAATTCTATTTTTAATTTTAATTAACTAGTTGATTCCCGCCCGCGTTGCGAGGCGATGGCCGAATAATTTTCAACCAATTAAAAAACAGTCATATAGTTTTGCTAGAAAAAAAAAACTAAAACGATGACAAGATCGTAATTTTGAGCTCAAGGCTAAATGATAATTTTAACAGAGGGTAAAATCGTAATTTTTAGCTGGGGGAGAAAACATATTTTTATTTTTAACTGAGGGGCAAAAACGTATTTTTGCGTAGCGGCCAAAATCGTAATTTTGAACCGAGGGCTAAATCGTAATTTTGAGCTAAGGGCAAAAGCATAATTTTATTTTGAGTTGGGGGCGAAAACTTAATTTTAAACTGGTGGCAAAAACGTAATTTTAAAGTGAGTATAAATGATAAACTGGTTGGTCCAATTGGGGAGTGCCAGGCAGCTGCCTGGCACAATTCCCACATTTGAAACTAATGGCAAAACTGTAACTTTAAACGGGCAAGACCGTAATTTTTAACTGAGGGAAAAATTGAAAATTTTATCTGAGAGTAAAAGCGTAAATTTATTTTTAACGGAGGGTAAATACGTAATTTTAAACTGATGGCAAAATCATAATTTTAAAGGGGAGATAAAATCAAAAATTAATTGGGCCAATAGGGGAGTGCCAAGCAGGCGCCTGACACTATTCCCTAACCGCCACTTTCCTCCAATTAAGGGGAATCTCTATTCCCGCCGACCATTGGTTTTGTTGTGTTAAGTAAGGGGGGGGGGGTAAAATCGTAATTTTTAACTTAGGCAAAATCGTATTTTTATCTGGGGGCAAAAATAAAACTATATTTTGAGCTGAGGGCGAAATCGTAATTTTAAACTGGGGATAATATCGTAATTTGGCAGGACTATAGCTGGGGGCAAAAGCATTATTTTATTTTGAATTGGGAGTAAAATCTAATTTTTAGTTGAGGGCAAAATCGTAAATTTATGCTGAGAATAAAATTATAATTTGACAGAACAAATGAAGAAGTGGCAGACAACTGCTTAACACTTTTCTCCATCTCCCTTTTTTAGTTATAGATAACTATCATATGCTAAATTAAAAAAAAAAGAAAAAAAAACATGTTACTGGCCGCAATATTTAGCCAATAACCAAACAAAACTATTCCCCTCCAGGTAAATGTATACGTAGTAATATATATATAGGTAATGGTTTATTTCTAAACAAAATTATTGATTGAAAAATATCACTTATATATCCACATTTATAATTTTATATATCATTAACATTGGTAGCAGAGTACATACGGAGATTAACATTCGTAGTACATATGGAGATGTGATGAATGCAAATAGTGGGTGATGACGGGGTAGCACAAGTCTCAATAACATGACCAAAACACATAACAGCTCAAAAGGTTAAATGGTTAAAGGTTTCAAAACCCGCGAGACATTTAAGCAGAAGAGAACAAGAACAGTAATCAGTCACATCACTAGTTACCCACCAACTCTTCACTCAGCCGCAAAGGTAGCGTGTACAAAAGAGAACAGCCTTTTATCCGCAGGTCCAAAGCCTTCAACCCCTAAATGGGTAAGCCTCCTACTGCAACAGAGGTTCACTAGTCAAAGGTTTCTCCTTTGGGAAGATGCCTTCTCTATAAATAACATTCCATATCATTCATGAGGGACATTCGGATCAGGCTGGATCTTCTTGGATCTCTGATCTTCTCTCTTCTCTCTCGAGAACTTGCTTTATGCATGCTTCTCTTCTTCACTTCAAATTACACAACTTTACTTGCCCTTGCATCCGAGGCTGAACCTTCTTCAGCCAAAGATCTCAAGTAAAAAACAAACACAACTAGTGAACCTCCTTCTACGTCTAGCAAACGTAGGAGGACCCCATGACCTGCGTTAGGCAAACTTCAACCCTTGAAGCCTTTTGCCTAACCAGTCTGCCCACTACTCCCGGTCTCATATTTGTTGTAACAACAAGTTGGCTCCCACCGTGGGGCTACGCCAGTCATTTTTCTCAAAAAGACCAGTAGTGTAGCTCCGTTCTCTCTGAAATCATCATGTCTGGTGGAGCATCTCCGGGAGAGGTAAATCAAATTCCACGTGCCTCTACTCCCAGTACTAGCCAAACTCCTGTGGCTATACCTACTTCTTTCTCAACTCCGGACAACACTCCAATAGGAGCAACATACCCCGAGTTCCTCTCCTTCCAAACACTGACCCCATCTCGTTCAGGAGTTCCATCTCCTAATGTCGGTGCGTCCAATACTCCTACACGTATCGACCTCACACCGGAAGGGGTCGCGAACAACTTCCTACAGTTAAGGTCACTCCTTAACCAGTACGTGAACAGGGAAAGGCATAAAGGGGTAAGAATTCGGATAGACTATGATGAACCAGAACCGTCATTGTCACATGAACCACAGGTTCTTCCTTTTACAAGCTCACAGCCAGCTGTGTCCAGAAACGAAGCTGGTCCTAGCCATCCACCTTTGAATCCCAGTCCATATACGTACACAAGGCCAGATCCAACATCTTTTCCTCTATCCTCCTCTCAACCAGCGGCAACCGGTGCCCCCTTGGGGCACGAGATGACTTTGGATCAATTGCTGCAATCTCCTGTTACAATCCTTCCACCTCCGGCAACTACCACGTGGGAACAAGCCTTGTATGCCCTCCCTTTAGCACGAAGTGCCGTCATGAGTGGTCCACTAGGGGTGAACTATGCAGCAGCACTTGAGAGCCTTCAAGGCTTCAACCTTATGCCATAGATGATGGCCCAAATGAAGGCAAGCTTCCCTTGGCATCACTTCATTAACCAGGTACTGGCCACCCAAGGGAATGCTAACAAAAACCCGGGAACAAGAACAGAAGAGGATTTGGCCAAACCATACAAACCAAGCAATCTGTCATGCTTTTCTCAGCAAATTGCTGATTACGATTTCTAAAACAGGATAAAGATGCCTTCTCACATATGAACATACGACAGAACAGAAGATCCAGAAGACCACCTTCAGATCTTCACAGGGGCAGCAAGGATAGAGAAATGGTCCAACGCTGAATGTTGCTTGATATTCATGCAAACCCTCGTAGGATCTGCTCGGATCTAATTCAACGACTTACCAGCCCGAAGCATTCGAACCTTTGATGATTTAAGCAAGGGTTTCTTGGCTAATTTCTCACAGCAAAGGAGATATGTGAAGGATGCCACTATGATCTTCCAGATAAAACAAAAGGACGATGAAAGCCTCAAGAATTTCATCGAGATATATAAAAAAGAAGGTTTGACCTATGTGGGAGCTGACGAGAAAATGAGGGTTGCAGGCTTAATTAATGCAATTACCTCTAAGTATCTCACCAGCGACTTCAACAAGTGCCTGCCCAAAACCTTAGAGGAATCCCTTGAAAGTGCTGAAGCACGCATCAGGGGAGAATAGGCGGTTGACATCAAGGAGCAAAGAAAGAGGGGTCCCAGCTGGAGGCATAACAGCCCCAACTGTAAAAGAGGCAACTATGGTTCTTATGACAGACGCTCTTGGAGCTCAGACCCTCGAAGGTCTGAAGGTCGGAACCCTTCAATCAAGGACAAGGCTGTAAACTTCACAGCCTTGACCAATCTCATCAAGAGATACTCGCCACCAAAGAAGTTAAGCATAGCTTCTGACCGCCAAGACCCCTGCCTAAAAGCAAAAGAAATGAAATTTCTACTCAATTTTGTGAGTTCCATGAAGAAAAGGGCCATCATACCAATGATTGCTTCCAACTAAAAAAGAGAATTGAGGAAGCAGTCAAGTCTGGAGAACTTGCCCACCTTGTCAAGGGAGTAAAAGATAAAATGGGCAATGGAAAAAACAAGAAAGTAAACATGGTGAATGTTGAAGGAACCCCCACCAAGCAGCAACGCTTGGAAGCCTGGGAGCTTCAGTGCTTGTGCTTCCCTCCCCCACAAAAGAGGCTTCATTCAAACCCTTTAGTAGTTGAAGCTACTGTGGGAACGTTGAAGACAAGTAAAGAATACATTGACACGGGTTCAGCAACAGAGATAATGTTTGAAAAATACTTTAACCAACTCAGCAACAAGGAGCGTTCAAGGCTTCAGCCAGCTGAGTCATCCATCAAGGGGATCGCTGACATCCCCATCAAGCCTTTAGGCTAACTGACACTTGATGTTTGTTTCAAGGAAGATGAAATGGAAAGAACCAAGCCACTCACCTTCATTGTAATCAACATGCCTTCCACCTACGATGTTATCATAGGAAGGTCAGGCCAGAGTGAGTTTAGCATGGCTGTCTCCGTTGGCCAAGGCATTGTCAAGTTCCCCACCAAGAAAGGAATCGCAACCATTCAACCAACCCATGAAGCCTTCCTGGTTGAAGGAGAAAGCTCAGGAAAAAAAGAAAGTGAAGAACAAGGTTGGGCCATTAACCCTAAGTATCCCGAACAAAGGATAAGGGTAAACACCAACCTTACTCAAGAAACTTTTTCATACCACAAGAAGTTGCTGACCCACAACATGGACATCTTTGCATGGTGTCCCAATGACATGACCGGCATCCCAAGGGATATCGCCGAGCATGAGCTTAAGATTCCACCAAACGTGAAGCCCTTTGTTCAGCAAAAAAAGAGCCTTGCCCCTGATCGAAGTACAGCCGCATGCAAAGAGGTTGAAGGGTTGGTGCAAGCTGGCATACTCTGAGAGGTCAAGTACCACTCTTGGATAGCCAACCCTATGATGGTTAAGAAACCCGATGGGTCATGGAGAATGTGGATCGATTTCAAAGACTTGAATAAGGCTTGTCCAAAGGATTGTTATCCTTTGCCCGAGATTGACCTCAAAGTGGACTCACTTACAAGGTTCCCATTCAAGTGCTTTCTTGATGCCTATAAAGGCTATCATCAAATTCAAATGAAAAAAGAAGATTAAGATAAAACGGCCTTCCATACCGACAAAAGGTATTTTTTGCTACCAAAAGATGTCTTTTGGCTTAAAAAATGCAGGTGCAACTTACCAACGATTGGTGGACAAAGCATTTGTTGAACAAATTGGAAAAAAAAACATGGAAACCTATGTGGATGACCTGGTAATCAAGAGCAAGACTAAGGGCCAAATGCTTGACGACATTCAAGAGACATTCTGAAACCTCATAAAGATAAACATGAAGCTAAACCTGGTGAAATGTTAGTTTGGGTTTGAGGAAGGCAAGTTCTTGGGGCACATTGTAGGCAAGCAAAGCATAAAAGCCAATCCCAACAAGGTCAAAGCTATCCTGGATACAAAGTCCCCACAAAGCAAAAAAAGAGGTTGAAAGCTTGAACTGAAAATTTGCAGCCTTGAAACGTTTTACCTCTAAGTTGGCAGAAAGATCTCTTCCCTTTTTCAAAACCCTTCAAGGGTGTACAAACAAAAGGGACTTCACGTGGACAGAAAAAGCAGAGGAAGCCTTCAATCAAATGAAGCAGCACCTGGCTTCATTACCAAACATAGCCGCTCCTTAAACAGGGGAACTAATCTCTGTCTACCTATCAATTACTAAGGAAGCAATCAGTGCAGTCCTAACCATTGAAAGAAACAAAGCTCAGGTACCTGTTTAGTTTTTCAGTAAAACCTTAAAGTTAGCAGAGACCAAATATCCCCCTCTAGAAAAACTTGCTCTTGCACTAGTCAAAACAGCCAGAAGGCTTCGGAGATACTTTCAAGCACACCCCATGCAAGTGGTTACGGACCAACCGATCAAAAATGTGCTGGAAAAGCCTGAAACTTCTAGACGTTTAGCCAAATGGGCTGTGGAACTAGGTGAACATAACATCACCTATGTCCTAAAAAAAGCTGTGAATGCCCAAATCTTGGCTGATTTCATTTTGGAAATACCCAAAGAAGCAATAACGGAAGTCAATACAGCCTCCACTGAACCCTCTGACCCCCACACTTGGAAGCTCTTTACCGACGGAGCTTCCAGCATTGAAGGGTCAGGAGCAGGGCTAGTTCTAATTGATCCCAATGAATTGGAATTCAGGTATGCCCTTCGTCTTGAATTTCAGACTACAAACAACGAAGCTGAGTATGAAGCATTGATTGCTGGACTCAAGCTTGCAAGAAATATGGGTGTCAAAAAGCTTCAAGTCTTCACGGACTCGTTGCTTGTTTCAAACCAAGTAAGTGACAACTACATAGCCAAAGAACCAAACATGAAGAAATACTGTGAAAAAGCAAAGGAGCTTACGAATGCATTTGAAGCATGCACAATTAAACAAGTTCCAAGATCGCAAAACAAAAAGGTTGATGCACTGAGAAAACTTGCTTCATTAACCATTGCCCATCTCACTAAAAAGGTATTAGTTGAAGTGTTGAAGCAGTCATCGATTCAAGTGCTCGAAGTACAGGATGTCATCACTAAAGAAGGCACGGATTGGATGACCCCTTTGATCAAATTCCTCACAAATGGTGAATTGCCAAGTGATCAAGTAGAAGCCGAAAGGGTTCGAATAAAGTCAAGATAATATGTGTTGTAAAAAAATATCCTTTATAAAAAGGGGTACCTTGCACCATTGCTTCGTTGTGTTGGCCCGGAACAAAGTCAATACGTGATTAAGGAGGTTCATGACGGAATTTGTGGAGCTCATTTCGGCCCAAGGTCAGTAGTGTCAAAATTGATGAACCTCGGGTATTTTTGGCCCACCATGCACCGAGATCCAAGCGAGCAATTGAAAAAATGTAAGGCCTGTCAAATACATGCCCCAGTGCCAAAAAGCCCAAAACATAACTTGGTTCCCATCTCGTCTGCCTGGCCATTCCATAAATGGGGAATGGACATCGTTGGACCGTTCCCTCTGGCTAAAGGAGGAGTCAAATGCCTTCTAGTAGTTGTAGACTACTTCACTAAATGGCCGGAGGTGAAACCATATGCAAAGATAACAGGAAAACAAATCATTGATTTTGTATGGGAAAGCATCATTTGCTGATTTGGGTTACCAGGAGTATTGGTCACGGACAATGGAAAACAGTTTGCTGAAAAGCCTTTCAGCTCATGGTGCAAAGAATTCCGAATAACACAAGTCTTCAGCTCAGTGGCCTACCCTCAATCCAACGGCCAGGTTGAAAGAACAAATCGAAGCATTGTGGAGGGTATCAAAACACGATTGGGAAAACATGACACCAATTGGCTTGAAGAACTCCCAAACGTGTTATGGGCAATCAGAACCACTGAAAAAACAAGTCATAAGAAAACAACTTATAGCTTGGTGTTCGGATCTGAAGCTGTAATCCCAGCAGAAATAGGAGTTACAACAAAGAGAACGTTCAACATTGATCTAGAAGCAAACAAGCAAGAGATGATGTTAAACTTGGAACTCCTAGATGAAGCACGGGATCAAGCAGCCATTCAAGAAGCAAGATATAAACAAAAGATGGAATCCTACTACAATGCCCGGGTAAAACATGAACGCTTCAAGCCTGGTGACCTAGTCCTCAGAAACAATGAGGCAAGCAAGAAGGAAAGCTAAGGAAAACTTGGCCCCAAATGGGAAGGACCATATGCCATCCTCGAAGCTCACAAGGGAGGATCATACAAGTTAGCTGATTCAAATGGCAAAAAGCTTTCCAAGCATTGGAATGGCAAAAACCTTAAAAGGTTCCACGTCTAGAAAAATGTATTAGAAAAAAGTTGGAAAAATGTTGTTTTTGTTCCCTTGTAATTTACACACTTTGATGAATGAACAATGAGGTTCTTGTTAAAACTTGTCTTTTTATCCTATGATCAGGTTGAGAACCTAGCAAAAAAATCCATGACAAGGGTCATGTAAGGGGATGAGCTCCCAAGCCACATCGCTCAACAGGTTCAAGGGTTGAATGGACCTATATAAGGGGTGAGTTTCTATATTATTACAACTCCATGAGACTTAGAAATTTTTCAACAAATGTGTCTCATAGACGGGTCTGAGCAGCCTTCACCAAATGTTCCTTAAGCCTTAGAAAATCTTTCAAAAAAAAACTCTCATCAACAGGCTTACGAAATGATAAATAGGATAAATGTTATGCCTTCTTGTTAAAAATACGAAGGCTAAGTGACTGCAGCACTGAACCCTTCAAGGTATAAGTAACATAAGGAAAACACAAAACCAACAAAGACAATTACACAAACAAAACAACAAGGAAAGGAACAAGGCAACAACACAAAAGCAAAAGGTTTTATGAAACCTAGAATTAAAAACACTTAGTAAAGCACCAAGCCATAAGTATCAAGCAACACCTGGAAGCCTCGAAGGCTTCAATAGGCAAGTTGCTTAACAAAGTTCCTATAGAAAATACACAACACAAAACAAAAGGCAACATAAAAAGTCACAACATAGCACAAGTACTAGAAAATTAAAGCATAGCATAAGGGACCTTAAGGGCCTTAAAACCTACAAATTGTTCAACGAAGCCTTCAAGGCTTCAACCACCATAGGGACCTAAACGGTTCCCTCCTAAGTTACAAGTTTAAAAACATACAAAGCATGAAATTGTTTTAAGTGCTAAGAGAGCTACAAATATATTGTTTAAACACCAGCAGAAGGATTTGAAGCCCCAGAAACATCACCCTTACCCTTCTTGGCCTTCTTTGCTTTCTTGGCCTTAGAGCCACCATCTCCTGCAACCGCTGAACCTTCAAGGCTTGATTCCTTGGAAACATCCGCATCCTCCGAGAAAGTCTCTTCACTATCACCTGAACGAGAACGCTTATTGGACAGGGAATTAAGCACTTCAGCACAAACCTTCTCATTTAGCCCAGCTGGTTTCAGCCCCTGTAACATCAGGGCCTTGACCCTCAGAAACTTCAATATCGTTACTCAATTCCACAGGATCAGAGGAAGTGGATTGAGCAGCACTCTTCAACATATGACGAGCAGACCGACGGGTCAAAGCCTTAGGAGCAGTAGTCTTAGTAAAACCCTTGACATTCGGAACACTAACATACCCCACATCCTCAAATCTGTGCTCAGAACCCCTAGCAACTGCATCATCACCCTCTGTAGCTTGAGCATCCGTAAAAACAACATCTGATGTGTCATCACTCTTCACAAAATCTAATGCAGACATGACTGCAGAAATTATAAGAAATATTATATAAGCAAAAAATTCAAAGGAATGCAAAAAAGCAAAAGCAGGGGAATGCATACCTTGACCACTCCTTATTAGAACCGGATCCCGATCTGGCTTAACCCACAATTTGCTAATACCCAACAAAACTAGCAAATGTTCAGGAAAAGGCCGAACCCTTGAAGGACATTCTCGGATGGCCTTAAGAAAACAATCATTCAAATCAGAATCAGAGGGTTCCGGTTCATTGAGAACGGCGTCTGGGTGTCTCCACACCATTTTAAAGGGAACAATTGACTCTGAAACCCAGAAGAACTGATCTTTCCAGGCACCAAGGGTGGTAACCATGGAAGAAATCAAACAAGTGTTGACTTTAGATGTTTCGAAGGTGAACCAATCACCGTTCTTCGCCAAACGGAAGAACCGGCGGAATAACAACAAAGAGGGATCAAAACCAGAGGCTCGACATAAAACCTCAAAATGTAAAACCCTAGCCAGACCTTTGGGATAGATTTGACCAAACGAAACTCGGTAATACTCTAAAACATTCAATACAAAGGTTGAGAAGGGATAACGAAGATTGGAGAACTCAAAATGACGACTGTATAAAGCAATAGACCCAGAAAGGCATTGATCAACGGACTTGTCACAACCCGATGCAACCGGATTGAATTTTAAACCGCCCCCTAAGAAACTGCCACCTATCACATCAGTTGTCATTTCAAAATTCAAATTCTCAACTGCTCGTGAAGCCTTGAAGCCTTTAAGCAATAAAAAAACTGTGTAAAAGTAAGAAGCATTTGAGCATACATCCCAAATACCTCTGACTTGGGGGGCTGATGACGGGGATAGCCCAAGCCTCAATAACATGACCAAAACACATAACAGCTCAAAAGGTTAAATGGTTAAAGGGTTCAAAACCCGCGAGACATTATAAGCAGAAGAGAACAAGCACAATAATCAGTCACATCACTGATTACCCACCAACTCTTCACTCAGCCGCAAAGGTAGCGTGTACAAAAGAGAACAACCTTTTATCCGCAGGTCCAAAGTCTTCAACCCCTAAATGGGTAAGCCTCCTACTGTAGCAGAGGTTCACTAGTTAAAGGTTTCCCCTTTGGGAAGATGCCTTCTCTAGAAATAACATTCCATATCATTCATGAGGGACATTCAGATCAGGCTAGATCTTCTTGGATCTCTGATCTTCTCTCTTCTCTCTCTCTCTCTCTCTCTCTCTCTCTCTCTCTCTCTCTCGATCGAACTTGCTTTATGCATACTTTTCTTTTTCACTTCAAATTACACAACTTTACTTGCCCTTGCATCTGAGGCTAAACCTTCTTCAGCCAAAGATCTCAAGTAAACAACCAACACAACTAGTGAACCTCCTTCTACGTCTTGCAAACGTAAGAGGACCCCACGACCTGCGTTAGGCAAACTTCAACCCTTGAAGCCTTTTGCCTAACCAGTCTGCCCACTACTCCGAATCTCATATTTATTGTAACAACAATGGAAAAGTAAGGTTGAATGGAAATAAAAAGAACTGCGATAGAAGGCTGCCTTATGATAATCACAACAATTGATGGTCATCACAATTGTAGACTATGAACCCAATTAAGTCGTCTGGCTGGGTCTTCCAAGTCATCCATATCCAAGTTGACTAAAGCTCAACCCATGTCTTCTAGAAAGTTCGTCTATCTAAGTCAACTAGTACCCTGGTTGCTAGATTTAGGGGGTGTTTGATTTTTTTGTGAAAAACACTTCATAACCTTTTATGTCTATCCCAAGTAGACCATGCGTAGACATTTGAATCTGCAGCGTGTTTGTTTTTTTGGAAATGATTTCATTAAAAACCTCTTCTACACCTCTCCCTCGCGCAGACCTGGCCTCACATCTATACGTATAGTTGGTTAGTCCGTAATGAATAACTTGAAAACGTAATTGGAGTACCGCATGTTGTGCATATACACGCGTATGAAACTCATGCAATCAAGCCCATAATGGATAAGGTCCCATATTGGACAATCACCCTAGTACGTGAATGTATACCCAAGTATGGGAATTGATGAGGGAATCATCTTACCCAATCACGAGAAATGGAATTGATGAGATTCACCCAAGAATCTCCATCTTACCCATGGCCTTGAAAAAAAAAAACAGTATACACACATGATGCCAAATAACCATACATAGGGGTGGTTTGGGTTAGCTTATTTAAGTTGAAAATGACATTTTGTCAAAAAAAAAAAACTTATTAACTTATGACTTTTTGAAAAAGAGTTTTTTTAAAAGTGTTTGAGTTAGCTTATGAGCCAATAAGTCAATAAGTAATTTTTTTAAAAGGTGTTTGGTTATAAATGTAAAATGATAAAAAATGACATTCCTTTAAAAAGTGATTGGTTTACCTTATTTAATTTTTTTTTCTCTTTTGCATATTGAAAAACAACTTCATGAAATATATAACATAAAATTTGTTTACATATTTTATAATTTCCTAATTAAAACATAATAATATTACATTCAGATTGATAAAAAACACAAAAATGCACAAGAATAACAAACCAATGTCATACTATGTTCTTCTTCGTGATTCTATTATATCTTGCGCAATCATATCTCTTATCCCTACCAGATACGTACCATCATCATCCATACGATTTGTAGATAGAACTTCTTCATGAAGTTCATTACTAGTACCGCAGGGATTATAAGATTTTTGTTGGGTCGTGTTAAATGTTTCATCAAACATGCCAGACTTTTTAACAAAGTTATGGATCGCCATCGATGCTATCACAATACTCACTTGGTGCTCGTATATGTAATTAACATGCATATCTCTCAATAACGCCCACCTAGCTTTCCATACTCCAAAGGTTCGTTCAATGATATTCCGCAATGCTGAGTGGAGATAGTTAAATGTCTCTTTTGGTCCGCGAGGAGCACATATAACACTACTTTATCCACGTTGAAATTTCAGTATATGATAACGAATGGTTTGATCTTTGTATGGAGCAAGATACCCTTTAATATTTGGGTATCTGACATGAACAACGTAATATTTGTCTACAAATATAACAAACACTTGTTAGTCATTTCAAACAAGTATTAATAACATAAAAAATTGCTTTATACTAACCACCCGTTGGATGGGTATCCGACATCAACAATGTAAAAGCGATGTAACCTCGTATCCACTACAAATATTGGAATCAAATCACATTTCAATAAACTTCCAAGTTTGTCCATAACACAGATGTAAGTACAAGTGCTGAACTTAATGCTTTTAAGCCTTAGAGGAATGAAAATGATAAATTAAGCAAGAAGAATTTGTGACAACTGTCAAATTTGCATGCATCCGTACAATTATTAAATAATGATTAGGGTTTAATGATTGTGCTGAATTACAATTAAATGCTTGAATTGCTTTCTGATCATTATCATTATTCATACATGTGCATCATATATTGCAAATGACATAACATTACTACATGCAAACTTTATTGATTCAAATGATGCACGAAACAAAGCTAGCACAGTTATCAGACAAAATCGGAGAAATGTTGACGAAGTTCAGAACATAGACAGACATAGTATTGAGATACAGAATGGTTCAGAAACCAAGTCTTACACTAGTATAGTGTGTAGGAAAGTAAGGATCATAAAACTGCCTTCCTAGAGATAGTTTAAGTGCCGGAAAGTGCCTAAAACTCACATAAACTGTAGAATTCTGCAGAAAATCAGCACAATTCAGCTATAGCCAGATATTTAACACAATAATATCATGCAAAATTTATGTTTTGTTGTCCAAAACAACTTACAAAGTGTCGGGAATTAAAACTGCCACAAAAGGTGCTTCATACTTAGTGAAACTACGCAATTCAGCACTTTAACGAACCGTAACGAACCGAACAACCGGACAATAACCGGGACATCAAAATTTTACTAGAAGTAATGTTTTTATGATATTAAGCTAGTATTGGTGGTAGAACACCTTAAAAATCATAAAAACACCTAAACATACTTAAACCTTCTAGTTTGCACTTTAAACCCTAAACTTCCAAAAATTTACATTTTACCCCCCCCCCCCTCACCAAATCCGGCCCCAACAAGGGTCCCACTTCAAGATTTTATCTATATATTATATTAGATCTTGTTACTACTTTTTAAAACGTATTATACGATGGATAAATGTTATGAATGGGTTATAAGTACAACCATAAGCACATGAACATCATATCTCTCACACACACTAAAACACACACTTTTTCTCTTCTCCCTTGCCTACCTTTGGCCAAGATCAAGCACAAACACCACCACCATCATCAATCATTCTTCATACATTTCACATTGTCACACCCTCATATTTCCACGTATTACCGGTGGGCCCGGTGGGGAGTTTCGTGACGTAGTTGACATCATCATAGACAATTTATCACAGTTTATATACACAACGGAAGTCGAAAGATATAAACATTACAAACCGAATGGAAGTAATGTCATTTATTACAAAAACGGTTGTAAAGGATCCACAGGCGAATCAAAGTTAAAAGAAACACTGTTCAGCAGATTTATAAACATCTAAGCTTGCAAGACTCTTTATTGATGCTAGGAGTAGCCAGCCTATTCCGATTAGTACCTGCACTTAACATTTTTGGAAAATACGTCAGTTTTCACTGGTAAATACAATTAACCGACTCATTTTGAAAATGTTTAAGAAAATTGATTTGAATGCACAAGGCACAAAATATCTTTTATAACTTGGGATAATTATTTATATATAAACTTATAAAAGAATTACATGTTCGTTATACGTTCAGTAGCCCAGGCTGAACACCGGGTTAAAGATTAATTGACACACCACATAATATAATCCCGCGGCGAGTTATTCTCGAACCGGCGGTTATATCTTTTTATATACGCACCGGCAGGTGTATGCCTACACCCCGTGCTTAGGTCGTGGCCATTTCAATGAATGATGCCAAGGATATCCGGGACATGGTCATTAACCCCCCAAAGGCTTTAAGCAAACAAAACAGATTAAACGGGTCATCTCAATAAATTAACCTTCATATGATTAACAATTCAATGCCCGACCAAGCGGTATTTTATATACCGTACCCCAAGCCCGTATAAGGGAAAATAAGTTAAAAGTATTTACCTGAGCAAATTATACAATTTATCCCAAGCGTATACAATTCAGCAAGTGCAAGTATCTTTTACTGGGCTCCTAAATCTGGAACGAAGGTTTTAATAACCTATTAGATTCCTAACGGGTCATAATTAAGCCTAAACTTAGACCGGTTAGTTTTAAAGGAAGATATACGGTTCAAAACGTACGATTAAGCGAAAACCGGATTAGAATGTGGTTTAGACCCGAAAAGTTTGTATACTTGTATAACATGGGTAAACTAAACACATTCTGGATTTTGAGATAAAAATGATAAGGTTTGACCCGTTTCGGCTAATTTATGCAAACTAGTTACATAAATCGCACCGAACGCGAAAAATGTGTAACGGGTAACCAAATGAGTCATGAATAGGTTTCCTAAGTTAATATTCCTTAAATATGTTGTGATATCAGTAAGATACCTTCTTTTTTTGGGTAAAGATCAGTAAGATACCTTCCATTATGCCCAAAATGGACTTAAACTCAAATTATGCCCCGTAGGGGTATTTTGGTCATTTTAAAGCTTATAAAAGAGTTTAAATATTAATCTGAGTTTCAGGTCTAATATAATCAGTAAAAATAATTATTTTTATAAGTCATAACAGTAGGGTATTGCATATATGTGAAATTTATCATTTATAACCAAACTCTGCACCGTAGGGGCATTTGGTAATTTAACATAGGCTTTAAAGGTCAAATCTGGAAATCTGAGTTTAAAAATTTGGCTTACTGTTTAATTATAAAAATTTACCTAAAACATCAGTAGGTATTAAGTTTCATATGCCAAAAATAGTTTTAACTCATACTATGCGCTTAAAACGCGTAAAAGTCGGTTTTAAGCGATTTTGGGGTTAAATTAGGAAATCTGAGTTTTTGATCAGTTTACAAAGTTCAAAATATTTTATTTATCATATAAAATCAGTAGCAAAAAGTTTGGCATCAAAATATTATATAAAACTCATTTTATTCAAGAAAAGGGTATAACCGACAATTACCGAATTAAAGCAAGATCCCTATGTTATGCTCAGCTTAAAAATAAATAAAAATCTTCAAAAATTTCCAAAATATTATTTTACATCAGTGGGTAAAAATTTTGGTGTCAAAAATTGGGTTTAGATAGGGTTTATGCTAATTATGCCGTTTAATTAACAAAAAGCTTCTTAATTACGATATTGAGCATAACTCTTAATCTAGACCTCAAACTGATGTCAAATTTTTAGGACAAGTTTATAAATCAGTAACAAAGGTTTTTGTCCTCTCACATTTTCTAAAATCTCGTTTTAAGGTCAAAAGGGCATAATGGTCAACTTTTAGGCATATAACGGAAACATGCAAATGAATCGGATAACTAAGGAACCAAGTTGTATAACCTCAGAGGGTTACACTAAACTATAACCTGGTCCTATTAGAGCTCTAAGGCATTTCTAAAGTATGCTACATTGGGTCAGAACTGAAAGTCAAAGCAAAAGTCTACCTTTGTGACTTTCGGTTCCGACCCGAGCCTAAACTGAAAATTGTCGGGTTGAACATGCTTAGACATGTTCTTACATTACTTACCAAGTTATACAAGTGATAAAACAGGTTTCATGGCTTCTACATTGCTAATTATGCGTTTATTTGATAATTAGCTTCATGTTGACTTTTTATAATTAAGTTTGACCCGACAATTGACCTAGTTAGAGTGGGAATCAGAGGGTGCCCTTTTAAGGGTTTATTACCCAAATAATTACCAACTCATAGGTACTTTCAATTCGAGAATTGACTGGACCATTAGTGATTAATCACTAAGTCAAACCTTAATTACGGCGGTTTTGACTTTAGGCCATTAAACTATCAAAACACGAATTAGAGAGGTTAAGGAAACTTACTGAAGTACTAGGCATGATTTAGAAGCTAATGGAATCTTGTTTGAGGTCCAGGGAGCTCCAGAATTCAGCTTAATTGATTTTTCCAAGTGCATGCAACAATGTTGCAACTAGAACTCTTTATATAGGGACTTTAATCACACAAGATCATTACAACAAGGCCTATGACTGATCTTAGATCAATCCCAAGTGTCCCTATGCATGAAAAACTACTGGCTCAGCCTCTGGATTTCGAATACCATGCTCATAAGTCGGTTAAACTGTTGAAAACAGACAACTGCCATGTTTTTGGAAGCTGGCAGGTTTTAGGCGGCCTGCGTAAGCTCCAAGAGGAGTCTTTTGCGGCCGGTATGAGGGCCAGATCTGGTCAAACAAGTTTCAGCAATTGCACATTTGGTCCCTGGTCCTTCTAATAGTTGTTTTAACTTGTTTTATTGCACTTTTAACCCTCCAACTTGACTTTTAAGGACTCCAAGTCATAAACAAACTTTGTTAAGTCCCCGGTTAGTTATACGATCACCGAAAAGTCCTAAATTTCAACGTTGATGCTTTTAACCCCTCACTTACGAATGTTAGCGTATCTTTCTCATACGATATCGAAACCTTGTGAAATTTTTATCACTTATTCTAGTGAGCATAATTAATCGTTACAAAGCTTCGGGTTTGCTAAAAGGTCACTCAGAGGTATAAATTAAACATGTTGACACATTTAACCCTTGCGGTTTGTAAGCTTTCACTTTCTTCCACAAACGGCTTCATATGATTCATAATTCATTCGTTTAAGGGTATAAACATCGTGTAGGATTGTTGAAAGGTATAATTATCCAGTGTTGACACTTTGAATCTTTTTACACACATACTTTCTTTGTTTGTCAACTTTAGTCCCTCATATTCAATCCATTACGCGTTTAAAGCTCATGACATGTGTCTTCATTATATTGATCTTGATTTTTATGAGGTGTTACATCCTCACCCCCTTAAAAGAAATCTCGACCTCAAGCTTTACTGAAATAAATGAGGGTACTTCTCTTTCATTGTGGACTCTACCTCCCACGTGTATTCTTGACCTCTACGGGCATCCCATTTAACCTTTACAATCGGTACATGCTTCTTTCGAAGTTTCTTAACCTGTTGATCCTCGATTGACAAAGGTTTTTCAACAAATTTCAAGCTCTCATCAATATGCACATCTTTATGTGGCATGACTAGTGACTCATCAGCTAGACATTTCTTCAGATTGCAGATGTGGAACACATTATGAATACCACTGAGCTTTTCAGGCAGGTTTAACTTGTAAGCCACTATTCTGACACATTCGGTGATCTCGAATGGTCCTATATATCTTGGTGATACCTTCAGTAACACTTTGTCACCAACCTCAAACTTTAGAGGTTTACGCCTTTTATCTGCGTAGCTTTTCTGCCTATCCCTGGCAGCTTTGAGACGATCTCGTATCTGTACAATCTTATCTGTCGTCTCCAGGACTATATCAGGTCCTGTTAGTTGGACATCTCCAACTTCTGCCCAACAAACGGGCGTTCTGCACTTTCTTCCATATAGAGCTTCAAAAGGTGCAGCTTGAATACTGGAATGATAGTTATTGTTGTATGAGAATTCAATCAATGGAAGATGATCATCCCAACTTCCTCCTAAGTCAATAACACAAGCCCTTAACATATCTTCCAGCGTTTGAATCGTACGTTCTCTTTGACCATCCGTCTGAGGATGATATGCAGTGCTGAAGTTTAATCGAGTGCCTAGGGATTGCTAAAAACTTTTCCAAAAATGAAAAGTATACCTTGTATCCCTATCAGAAATGATAGACACTGGCACTCCATGGAGATATACAATCTTGTCCACGTATAGCTGAGCTAACTTATCTGAGCTATGTGTTTCCTTAATAGGTAAGAAGTGGGTTGACTTAGTCAATCTATCCACTATAACCCAAATAGTATCATTTCCTCGCTTTGTCTTTGGTAACTTGGTGATAAAATCCATAGTCACCATCTCCCACTTCCAGGTGGGAAGTTCAGGCTGTTATAGCAAACCTGACGGCTTCTTGTATTCTGCCTTAACTTGAGCACATGTCAGACATTTGGCCACATAAGTGGCTATAGACTTCTTCAAGCCTATCCACCAATAATTTGCCTTCAAATCCTGGTACATCTTGTCACTTCCAGGATGGACAGAATACTTAGAACTGTGGGCTTCTTGAAGGATAACATCCCGGAGTCCTCCATAGATTGGAACCCATATCCGTCCATTCAATCTTAGGATTCCATCCTTGCCATATGATAACTGTTCAGCAGTTACTCCCAACTTTTCATTAGGATAGTTAGCTTCTATTACAGCTTCCTTTTGTGCGGCTAACAACCTTTCATTTAGACTGTTTTTCAATTCAATGCTCTTGGCATTGATTCTTATGGGCTTCACCCTTTCCTTCCTACTTAAGGCATCGGCGACCACATTTGCCTTGCCTGGATGGTATCGGATTTCACAATCATAGTCATTTAAAGTCTCCATCCATCGACGCTGTCTCATGTTTAAGTCCTTCTGATTAAACAGATGTTGAAAGCTCTTGTGATCAGAATAGATCACACACTTGGTACCATATAAATAATGCCTCCAAAGTTTTAGTGCAAACACAAGTGCACCCAACTCCAAGTCGTGGGTGGTATAATTCTTTTCGTGCACTTTTAGTTGCCGGGAAGCATATTCAATAACTTTACCCTTCTGCATTAGCACACATCCCATGCTAGTGTGCGATGCGTCGCAGTAAACCACAAATTCTTCAATTCCTTCAGGCAATGTCAACACAGGAGCATTGTTTAACTTCTGTTTGAGAATATCGAAGGATTCTTGTTGCTTAGGACCCCAATTAAACTTAATATTATTGCGAGTTAAAGAAGTTAGGGGTGCAGCAATCCTTGAGAAATTTTCAATAAAACGTCTCCTGCCAGGCCCAAGAAGCTGCGAATCTCTGTGGGCGTCTTCGGCTCTTGCCAATTCATGATAGCTTCAATCTTGGCGGGATCCACCTAAATACCATGCTCACTAACTATATGTCCAAGGAATTGGACTTCACGAAGCCAAAATTCACACTTTGAGAACTTGGCGTAGAGCTTTTCTTGCTGAAGTAGTTTAAGAATACATCGAAGATGTTTCTCATGGTCAGCTTGGTTCTTTGAATAAATAAGAATGTCATCAATAAAGACAATGACAAACTTGTCCAAGTAGGGTTTGCAAACGCGATTCATGAGGTCCATGAATGCTGCTGGAGCATTAGTGAGCCCAAAAGGCATCACTAAGAACTCGTAGTGGCCATATCGAGTTCTGAATGCAGTCTTGTGCACATCTTCATCTCTAACCTTCAGCTGATGGTATCCTGACCTCAAGTCAATCTTGGAGAAGTAACTTGCTCCTTGAAGCTGATCGAACAGATCGTCGATCCTGGGCAATGGATATCTGTTCTTAATTGTAACCTTGTTAAGCTCACGATAATCGATGCATAGACGCATTGATCCATCCTTCTTCTTTACAAACAGGATCGGTGCTCCCCAGAGAGATGAGCTAGGTCTAATAAATCCCTTTTCCAATAAATCATACAGTTGAGTCCTCAACTCCTTCATTTCAATTGGTGCTAATCTATAGGGTGCTCTTGCAACAGGTGCTGCTCCAGGAATAATGTCGATTCTGAACTCCACTTGCCTATCTGGGGGTAAACCAGGTAGCTCTTCAGGGAATACATCGGGGTATTCAGAAATGATGGGAATGTCTTCAATCTTTAGTTTGGGTTCATCAATAGTTACTTGTGCCATGTAGATGACACAACCCTTCTTCATACACCTTAACGCCTTAAGCATAGACGCTTGCTTAGGCAACCCATACTGAGTATCACCTTGCATGGTAAGTGGCTCACCATATGGATTCTTGATAACCACTTGTTTCTTGTCACAAACAATCTGGGCTTGGTTATGAGATAACCAATCCATGCCAATTACTATGTCGAAACCAGCTAATTTCAAAGGAAGTAAGGACAATGGAAAGGAATGCTTCCTAATGGATATAAAACATCCATCTAACACGGTTGAAGCGGTTTCTATGGTACCATCGGCCAATTCTACCTCATATTTTATGCTCAGGGCTTTAACAAGCAGATTTAATAACTTGCAAAACTTATTATCTACAAACGACTTATCTGCACCCGAATCAAACAATACCCTCGCATAAACATCATTTATAAGGAAGGTACTTGTTATCACGTTGTCATCCTGAACTGCTTCCCGTGCATTCATTTGAAAGACTCTAGCATTGGTCTTCTTTCCTTCCTCAGCTTTCTTGGCGTATTTCGGGCAGTTGGACTTGATGTGCCCCTTCTCTTTACAATTGTAGCAAGTAGCATCCTTTATCTTCTTGCGGTCTAATGTCTTATGCTCACTTGACTTGTAAATCCCACAAGCCCTTGGCTGTGACGGGGACTTTGATTCATATCTGCATTTCCTAAGATGGCGTTTCTTACAGATCTTGCATTTAGGCTTTTCGCCCGACTGCTGATCATCCTTCTTGAACCCTGAACTCTTTTTGTGGTCAGAGTTCCCCTTGTGCCTCTTGTCTGAACGGTGTGAGTTATCATCCTCACGTTTTCTCTTCCCAGCATCAGAATGCCTAAGGATCTCTGCCTGACCGCATCTAGGGTAAGAGATAATGACAAATCAGCTACAGACCTAAAGGTAGTCGATCGAGAGGCTTTCACACTGGCTTTAATCTCCGGGGCTAAACCCCCAATGAATCGAGCTATACGTTTTGGTTCTGGTGTAACCAAATATGGAACCAAACATGACATAGTGTTAAAGCTCGTGAGATAGGCCTGACAATCTAAATTCTTCATAACCAATGTCAGAAAGTCGGTCTCGATCTTCTCAACTTTGTGTTGAGGACATAAATTTTCTTTAATTAGAGCAACAAACTGCTCCCAAGACATGCTATATAAGTGGATCTTTCCTGTAGCTTGAATCAGTGACCTCCACCAAGCTAGAGCTTCTCCCTTAAACGATTGTGACACAAACTTCACAACGTCCTGCTCTGCACAACCACTAATGTCAACTACTGTATCCAACTCATCGAGCCAGGTCATACAAGCGACGACTCTCTTTTCCCCTGTAAAGTCTCTAGGCTTATAGGAGACGAAATACTTATAAGAACAACCCTTAACACGAGGCTCTTGGTTGAACACAACCTGTTTAGACGGAATACTTCTTTGATTTGACGAGTGACGAGCATCGTCGTTCTTTGACTCATTTACTTTAGATGGGGGCTTATTATGTGCCACCGATAGCGTCTTAGAGCATGTACCATTTGATTCTTTGAATTGTATGTCAAGTGCCCTAGTAATAGCATTGTCTATTAATGCCTGAAGATCCGCACCAGCTACATTGATCCTGGTGGTATCATGATTTTCTCTCGGGTGACTGTTTACTTTCCTCTGATTCAGCCATGTAGCTTGATTGCTACAAAACAATTGACAATATCTTATTCAGAGGTTATTTATGGGATCATCCCTCTGCTGATTCATTAACCATGGCAATTATAAACCATTTTTGGTTAATTTATTAAATACATTTATTTAGGATTATAATTATCCTCAGTCATAATTTGTTAATATATTATAATGGCACGTAAGGCCAGGTCACAGGGACAGTTTAAACTGTAAGCCATGATCTTATATGATCGAGGCATTAAGGCTTGAATCATAGTTCATTACCTTTCTTGACAGGGAGTTATAGGCTACAACTGTCTTTTGTCTTATATGACAATGATTATGGCCCGTAGGCACTACATTTCAATTGGATGTTTAAATAATAAAGAAAGAATTGGAAGAATCCAATGTAAGGACGACATTCGTGATTTTAGCGAATCACATCTGCCAGGAATGTTAATACGTTTTCAGATGTTAATAAAGATTTGAATCTTTTTAAACAGGTTTTACCATCATAACCAGGTCTCATAATGACATGCAGGCTAGGTTATACCCTTTAAGATTCTTATATAATATTTAATAGGCAGATTATTTTTAAAAGGAATGAGATTTTTGATTTATTTATTTCATATATGTTATATTTATGCATATAATGACAAAAATTAAAATTTTAAATTCAATATTCCACTAAAATTAAAAAGAGTACATATTTGCCCTAAATGGGACTTTAACAGAAATAACTTGCCCACGCAGGGCCTAAACTGAAAATACAAGTCCTCGCAGGGACTGAATACATAAATAGATGTCCACGCAGGGACTAAGGATAGAAAGACAAGTCCGCGCAGGGACTAAGTACATAAATAAATAATTGTCCACGCAGGGACTTGATTAAAACAAGGAAATTACAATACAATTAAATAAAATAAGGAATCTTCAAAAATCCCTTTTCTTCTTTCCCTTGATTAGATTCGCCAGACCTTTGAGAAATCCCCGGTGGTTCCTACATTCCTCTTGAACCTCCCGTTCCACCTGGCTCAACCTCTGTAGAATCTCTTGTTGCTGCTGGGGCTGAATCAATGATGGTTGTGGCAGCTGCTGATGCGGAGGTTGAGGAGGTGGTGGGTGTTGATACCCATAAGGTGGGTACCCGGTTTGGTAGGAGGATGCGTAAGGCCCTTCAGAATGATGGCATTGTAGTTGGCTGCTACAAGGTATGGGTCAACATTGGGGGCATTGTAATAGTTATACCCCGGGTAGGCAGGCTGCTCAAAGGGGTTGTATGCCGCTGTACCAGCGTAGGTAGGAATTGGGTTATCATAACCCAATGGTGGTGGTGCGACTGGCGCAGAGTCCACCTCGGAAACGGGGTTTGAAGGCCCACCAATCTGTGGGTCTTCATGTAGTGGCGGGTAGTGACTACCACTGGAAGGTTGAGGGGTGCTGATACAGATTCCCCCTCGCACGGACATCCGTGCGTTTGATCTTCTCCGCCTCGGTGGCTCCGGAGGCGGCTGCTACACTGGCGGCGGTGGTGGTGGAGTGACCGCCTGGAAACGAGAATCCTCTGAGGGGTCCTGCTGCTGTTGCGGTGCTGAGTGGTATGAGGGAGTAAACACCCAGTCGTATTGGGAAAATCTTGCCTCATAGCTATCTGGACCACGATAAGGTGATCCATGAAAGGACAAAACAAAATAAGTCAGAATTAGAACTAAGTTCTTTGTCTAGACTAGAAAGTCGAGGAATGTGCATACTGTGTCACTGAGATTAAACACAAAAGGCTAGTGTTTAATTCACTCAATGTTGGCTCTGCTACCAACCTGTCACACCCCGATATTTCCACGTATTACCGGTGGGCCTGGTGGGGAGTATCGTGACGTAGTTGATATCATCATAGACAATTTATCACAGTTTATATACACAGCGGAAGTCGAAAGATATAAACATTACAAACCGAATGGAAGTAATTTCATTTATTACAAAAACGGTTGTAAAGGATCCACAGGCGGATCAAAGTTAAAAGAAACACTGTTCAGCAGATTTATAAACATCTAAGCTTGCAAGACTCTTTATTGATGCTAGGAGTAGCCAGCCTATTCCGATTAGTACCTGCACTTAACCTTTTTGGAAAATACGTCAGTTTTCACTGGTAAATACAATTAACCGACTCATTTTGAAAATGTTTAAGAAAATTGATTTGAATGCACAAGGCACAAAATATCTTTCATAACTTGGGATAATTATTTATATATAAACTTGTAAAAGAATTACATGTTCGTTATACGTTTAGTAGCTCAGGCTAAACACCGGGTTAAAGATTAATTGACACACCACATAATATAATCCTGCGGCGAGTTATTCTCGAACCGGCAGTTATATCTTTTTATATACGCACCGGCAGGTGTATGCCTACACACCGTGCTTAGGTCGTGGCCATTTCAATGAATGATGCCAAGGATATCCGGGACATGGTCATTAACCCCCCAAAGGCTTTAAGCAAACAAAACAGATTAAACGGGTCATCTCAATAAATTAACCTTCATATGATTAACAATTCAATGCCCGACCAAGCGGTATTTTATATACCGTACCCCAAGCCCGTATAAGGGAAAATAAGTTAAAAGTATTTACCTAAGCAAATTATACAATTTATCCCAGCCGTATACAATTCAGCAAGTGCAAGTATCTTTTACTGGGCTCCTAAATCTGGAACGAAGGTTTTAATAACCTATTAGATTCCTAACGGGTCTTAATTAAGCCTAAACTTAGACCGGTTAGTTTTAAAGGAAGATATACGGTTCAAAACGCACGATTAAGCGAAGACCGGATTAGAATGTGGTTTAGACCCGACAAGTTTGTATACTTGTATAATATGGGTAAACTAAACACATTCTGGATTTTGAGATAAAAATGATAAGGTTTGACCCGTTTCGGCTAATTTATGCAAACTAGTTACAGAAATCGCACCGAACGCGAAAAATGTGTAACGGGTAACCAAATGAGTCATGAACAGGTTTCCTAAGTTAATATGCCTTAAATATGTTGTGATATCAGTAAGATACCTTCCATTATGCCCAAAATGGATTTAAACTCAAATTATGCCCCATAGGAGTATTTTGGTCATTTTAAAGCTTATAAAAGAGTTTAAATATTAATCTGAGTTTCAGGTCTGATATAATCAGTAAAAATAATTATTTTTATAAGTCATAACAGTAGGGTATTGCATATATGTGAAATTTATATTTTATAACCAAACTATGCACCGTATGGGCATTTTGGTAATTTCACATAGGCTTTAAAGGTCAAATCTGGAAATCTGAGTTTAAAACTTTGGCTTACTGTTTAATTATAAAAATTTACTTAAAACATCAGTAGGTATTAAGTTTCATATGCCAAAAATAGTTTTAACTCATACTATGCGCTTAAAACGCGTAAAAGTCGGTTTTAAGCGATTTTCGGGTTAAAATAGGAAATCTGAGTTTTTTATCAGTTTACAAAGTTCAAAATATTTTATTTATCATATAAAATCAGTAGCAAAAAGTTTGGCGTCAAAATATTATATGAAACTCCTTTTATTCAAGAAAAGGGTATAACCGACAATTACCGAATTAAAGCAAGATCCCTATGTTATGCTCAGCTTAAAAATAAATAAAAATCTGCAAAAATTTCTAAAATATTATTTTACATCAGTGGGTAAAAATTTTGGTGTCAAAAATTGGGTTTAGATAGGGTTTATGCTAATTATACCGTTTAATTAATAAAAAGCTTCTTAATTACGATATTGAGCATAACTCCTAATCTAGACCTCAAACTGATGTCAAATTTTTAGGAAAAGTTTATAAATCAGTAACAAAGGTTTTTGTCCTCTCACATTTTCTAAAATCTCGTTTTAAGGTCAAAAGGGCATAATGGTCAACTTTTAGGCATATAACGGAAACATGCAAATGAATAGGATAACTAAGGAACCAAGTTTTATAACCTCAGAGGGTTACACTAACCTATAACCTGGTCCTATTAGAGCTCTAAGGCATTTCTAAAGTATGCTACATTGGGTCAGAACTGAAAGTCAAAGCAAAAGTCTACTTTTGCGACTTTCGGTTCCGAACCAAGCCTAAACTGAAAATTGTCGGGTTGAACATGCTTAGACATGTTCTTACATTAATTACCAAGTTATACAAGTGATAAAACAGGTTTCATGGCTTCTACATTGCTAATTATGGGTTTATTTGGAAATTAGCTTCCTGTTGACTTTTTATAATTAAGTTTGACCCGACAATTGACCTAGTTAGAGTGAGAATCAGAGGGTACCCTTTTAAGGGTTTATTACCCACATAATTACCAACTCATAGGTACTTTCAATTCGAGAATTGACTGGACCATTAGTGATTAATCACTAAGTCAAACCTTAATTACGACGGTTTTGAATTTAGGCCATTAAACTATTAAAACACGAATTAGAGAGGTTAAGGAAACTTACTGGAGTACTAGGCACGATTTAGAAGCTAATGGAATCTTGTTTGAGGTCCAGGGAGCTCCAGAATTCAGCTTAAATGATTTTTCCAAGTGCATGCAACAATGTTGCAACTAGAACTCTTTATATAGGGACTTTAATCACACAAGATCATTACAACAAGGCCTATGACTGATCTTAGATCAATCCCAAGTGTCCCTATGCATGAAAAACTACTGGCTCAACCTCTGGATTTCGAATACCATGCTCATAAGTCGGTTAACCTGCTCAAAACAGACAACTGCCATGTTTTTGGAAGCTGGCAGGTTTTAGGCAGCCCGCGTAAGCTCCAATAGGAGTCATACGCGGCCGGTATGAGGGCCAGATCCGGTCAAACAAGTTTCAGCAATTGCACATTTGGTCCCTGGTCCTTCTAATAGTTGTTTTAACTTGTTTTATTGCACTTTTAACCCTACAACTTGACTTTTAAGGACTCCAATTCATAAACAAACTTTGTTAAGTCCCCGGTTAGTTATACGATCACCAAAAAGTCCTAAATTTCAACGTTGATGCTTTTAACCCCTCACTTACGAATGTTAGCGTATCTTTCTCATACGATATCGAAACCTTGTAAAAATTTTATCACCTATTCTAGTGAGCATAATTAATCGTTACAAAGCTTCGGGTCTGCTAAAAGGTCACTCAGAGGTATAAATTAAACAAGTTGACACATTTAACCTTTGCGGTTTGTAAGCTTTCACTTTCTTTCACAAACGGCTTCATATGATTCATAATTCATTCGTTTAAGGGTATAAACATCGTGTAGGGTTGTTGAAAGGTATAATTATCCAATGTTGACACTTAGAATCTTTTTACACACATACTTTCTTTGTTTGTCAACTTTAGTCCCTCATATTCAATCCATTATGCGTTTAAAGCTCATGACACGTGTCTTCATTATATTGATCTTGATTTTTACGAGGTGTTACATACACATATACAAAGATGTTAGAAGGTGCATAGAGAAGCTAGGAGCTTTCGGAAGTTCAAGGACCTCTCTTATTTGCTTTTATCCACTTGTTTTCTCCTCTTGATCATCCCTAGCCTTGAGCTAGTGGTAAGAACCAAGATCTTTCCATTTTACTTCTATTTTAAGTGGTTAAAAGATGATACAAGATGATTATCATGAAGAACACTAAGAAACAAGAAGATGAAACAAGAACATAAGCTTAAAATTATAAGAAATCATGAAGACATCATGTTGTTTTGTGTTGATTTACTTGTTGATCATTGTTTGCTTGTGAAAATGATGTAGATCATCACATGATCTTGCTAGATCATGATTAAAAACATAATCTAGCAATATTAGAAGATAAACATGTTAGAGATTCACATATCATCCTAACATAAAGCATGAACTTGAAGGAATATATTGTTTTCTTATAAAGTAATGATCAAAGTAAGATGTAAATCTTGTAAATCCAAGATTTCAAGAGTGATTTTCTAAGAAACCAAGTTAAAAATACAAGTTTTACTAGATCTTGGTTATTACATAAACAAATCTTATTTTTAGTGGTTAAACAAGCGTAGAAACACTTGTGTAACAAGAAGAATGCATAAAGAAATATTTTTAGAAAATATGATTTGAAGTTGTAAACATCTATATTCTTTAAAAATTAAGTTTTTAAGGAACTAATCACATTTTAAAGGGTAACAAGGCTTACTAATGACACTAGTAAGTTCCTACAAATTGTTACAAATATTCAAGTTCATGAAGTAGCAGATTATACTTATTTTTGGCAAAATTGGTAAGTAAAGGTTGTTTATTATTGATTGTGAATGGATTGTGATGATTTTTACAAAAGAAAACGATATGCTTGAAAGCATGGAAACCTCCATTTTTAGGGGAAACTATGGCAAAATTTTCTAAAAATATAAACACTTAGAAAAATATTTTTAAACAAGTATTTACACGTGGATTCAAACCATAAATTGTTACATAAACTTTGCCATAATTTTTGTAACCAAAAATATAAATATTGGAGGTTGGTTTTTACAAATAAAAGTGACTAAATATGTATTTAGGAAATATATATTTAGAAGGCACCATGTGTGTGATTATTTGTATATTATGTGTATTAGTTATATTATTTTAGGATTTGAAATAATATAACTCATCAAAATAACAAGAACTTACAATCCAAAATATTACCAAAATCATAAGAATATGAATATACAAGATTACACAAAATACCGGTAAAACCGAACAAAGGAATATAACTTGCAAAATATTCCGGAAATATTATTCACATGTATATTTTGGTAAATAACATTTTGGACACCAAGTGAATGAAAATAAGATTTTCACAATTATTACAAATTTATATCATATTTTTGACAAGAAGAAAATATATTATTTTTGGTGTACAAAAATATATTCTCTTGGAATCAATAGAAGATATATTATTTTTGTAAGAAATATATATTTTCTCAAATGAACATGAAATATATTATTTTTGGGAGAAAAATAAGTTTGCATATATTTTCCAAGATAGACTTGAAAATATACTATTTTTGGACTTATATGAAAATACGAATACTTTTGCCAAGAGTGAATTATAAATAATTTTCTAAGTAACATACCTCGGAATATATATTTTGGAAATATATATTAAAGTATCTTACTAAAAATATTATTCCGGAAAAGTTGATATAAAATTAAGTATAGGAATACTTAATAAATACAATAAAATGCGTATTCTCGTACGTATAAATACACACCGGGATATGACACCAGTACATGGCAAAAATATACAAGTATAAGATACCCCATCCTTGGGAAGGAAATACAAGTATAAATACTTGGGAAGTATTAAGTTAAAATAGATTGTTTTAACAATTATTCCAAAATTTAATAAATATAATTTGAGTTAAAATATTAATTATTTTAACAAATAATTATACACTTGGAATAATAATGAAGACACTATGAAACGTAACTCAAAGACACTAATCAATACTAAGTCAAGGCACGACCCGCTCGTCTAATGGACCATAGCACACATGTGGGTAGTCGTGCGTTCTTGAGGAAGCTTTGAATTACATCGGATACAAGGAACGCAAAACTGTGAGTTTATGTCCCCCTTTTCTTTTAACTGTTTTCAGTTTTATAACTTCGGGGGTGAAGTACATGTTACAAAATGATTACAAACAATTACAATTGGTGTGGTTAGCTTTGTAAAGTACAGTAGATCATGTGAATGGGTAGGCGCACTCTTAAGGCCATTAATCCTCGTTGTAGGACTGAGGGACATGAGTGATAGATCTATTTGGGTGTAGCGAGCCCCACCCATGAGTCCGTCGAGTGGACCATGTGGTGACTATGTCTTATTGACAAAGTCTGCTAGGTTTGAGTCTTCCTGCACCATGTCAAGTATATTAATGTATTAGCTACACATTAATTGATCTGTTTCCTTGTTGCTTTCATACCGGATTTCAATTACATACAAACATACTTACAAAGGTTTCAAAGGTTTATTCACAAACACACACATGAACTCGCTCAACTTTTGTTGATGTTTTCAAACTACATGTTTTTCAGGAAACTAAGTATGGATCTAGTGGGCGTTAAAGTTACAAGTGTTGTCTGGAATAAAAGATGTCATCCGGTGTCGAATGGTTTAGAGTTTGTATCCTATCCTGGATAGGGTACATGTTTCAAAGATTGGTTATCATTAGTGTCTTTTGAAAAGTCCTTATGGAACTTAAAACCTGTTGGTGTTGTATTCTGAATACGAAGTCTGTGTTTTGGGGGTTAAATCAATGTTGTTGTAATGTTTCAAAACTTAATCAATGGATGAACATCTTGGATTTATCATATAGTTGTTTGTTGTGGTTGAATGCAATGATATTAAGCAAGTCACACCAAATCACGCTTCCGCAAAAGTCGGGGTGTGACAGTTTGGTATCAGAGCTTCGATTGTAGCGAACTAGGATTCCTTCTCGAGTCTAGACTACAATCATTAGGGCTCTCACGAAAATATTTTTACAACATGTTTTCATTGCATACACGAAACGCCCAGATCCAAGAAACAAAACAATTTTTATAAAGAAAAGACACAAAACACATTTCAAGGTTTATGTTTGTGGTTTAGTCTGAGAGACTGGGTGTTTCAGTCTGAGAGACTGGGTGGTTCAGTCTGAGAGACTGGGTGTTTCAGTCTGAGAGACTGGGTGGTTCAGTCTGAGAGACTGGGTGTTTCAGTCTGAGAGACTGGGTGGTTTAGTCTGGGAGACTAGGTGGTTAAGTCTGGGAGACTGGTTGGATTAGTCTGGGAGACTAGGTGGTTTAATCTGGGAGACTGGTTGGTTTAGTCTGGGAGACTGGTTGGTTTAGTTTGGGAGACTAGGTGGTTTAGTCTGGGAGACTGGTTGGTTTAGTCTGGGAGACTAGGAAGGATAGAAAGTTTCATGAAGAATAATGTGAATGCATGATTACATGATGAATTGTCTTTGCTTGCAATACACTAAGTGTTAGTGATTACTATGGATATACATGCTATGATTATTATGTACCGGCACACATGTCACCTTCTTCAAAGAGCGAGTTCTCAGACGTTGACGACCCTATGGCCACCGCCACAGATAATGAGATTGCACCTGCGCCGGAGATGTTTACGTCAGACACTGAGAGTGACCTTGACACGCTGACCAAGGACGAGGATGACTTCCAGCCGTTCGCGCTACCAGACTTGGGCGATGATTTACTCCCCTTCCTGATGGCTTCCCTGATGAGGACCCTTTTTGACATCCATGTTCCAGTCCATGGCCACCTCGTCATTTGGACACCCCGATGGCAAGCACAGCGTAGCTCCGATCCTCGATGTCGTACCTCTCGTGGTCATTCCTCCCGAGGATCTGCCCTTTCGATGATTTGTTTGATAATGACGTTGATTTGTTAGTTGATGATCCTCCTGTTGATGCCCAGGGTGATGGGGAGATAGTTGAGGATGTCGTTGCTATGCTACCTCCTGAGATTCCTGCCATTGAAGTATCCTCTGCTTCCATTTACACTCGATTTCAGACTCATTTGAGTCTGTGACATCTGCAGCCTTACAGACGGCCAGATTGCAGCTTTCTACTACTGACTCAGACGACGACACCGTTATGTCTGCCGCACTATCACCTGCTCGAGATCCCACACCTTCACACGACCCAGAGCCTGCTCCTGAGCTAGCTCCTGTTCCTTTTGGGTCAGCCTGATGTTGCACCTATTGAACTTGAGCCGATTCCTGATCCTGACCATGTTTCTTTTGGTTAACCAGACATTGCACCCCTTATACCTGATTCAGTTCCTGCACCGGTTGATCCTCCTTTTGTTAAGCTATCTATTCCCCCGCCTGCACCCGCTGATGTTGCTCCTTTCCCCACTATGGAGACCGACGACCATCGCACCGACATGCCTATCGTTTTCTTTCAGGACATACCCGCACCCCGTCCGGGGGGAGGTGCTTTTGGTTAGCACCTGCGCGACGATCCCTTTGCTTCAACAGCTTTTCCACAGGTCCCTCAGGCTGCACTGTTTGCTCCTTTCACTTCTTCACCGCTGGACAAGCCATCCCGATGGTTCCTACCACACACTATGACGATCGCAGACCTCCTACCATCCCTCACATCATGGAGGCTACACACGAGATGAGTTGCTCCTATCACAGCAGCTACAGTTGAGGTTTTAAGTCGCGAAGTTTAGGAACTTGAACTGGCACCACGTCCCCCACCCTGTCTATGCCAGTATACTTTGATCCTCCACATTCATCAATGTCTCCTTTTGCACTCCCACCTGCTGCTATTACACCTTTCTTAGGTTTTTATGCTCGTTTCTGTGCTATCAAGCAGCAGATCGGATACTTACTTCGCCGTATATATAAGCTCGAGGAGAAACTCGCACATGTTAGCAGTTGCTTTTCTTCCCTCCTCCACCTCAGTCATCAGTATAGTTGGTTTTTGGTTTTATGCGGATTGCATTACTTTTGGGTAAAGACACTACTAATGAGTCAAGATTGTGGAGACTTTTTGAAGACTACTTTTGACCACATGATTTTGATACACTGATAGACTTATTAGGCAAGGGCAGGGTGACCCTGTGTCCCTTTTGATGTGATACACTTTGTAGACAATGTGATTATGGTCGGAAAATAATGAAAGCCCAATCGTCATATTCCCCATTAAACATGTAACAATACTTTGTGGTCAATGACTAATGAAAGCTCAGTCGCTATGTCCTCACTAAGCACGTTGTTGATCTGCCTGTTTGTGCTATAATTGTGATGCTACGTGCATGCTTGTTATGTTTTCATTATATATGTTCCTATCTACAAGTTTTACTATAATGGTGACGTTGTATGATTACTTATATACATATGTATAAGCACCTCCTAGGTCTTATTCGTTAAGTAGAGGCTTATGTGCTTGTGTCCTTAATAAGACCTGACCTAACCGATCTTCTTCTTAGAAGATGTCGATTCAAAGGAACACCGATACCAACAACCCTCTGCCAACGACAGAGGCGGAATTGCAAGAGCGCATCTCACAGGCCATCGCACAGCACGAGGCCCTTCGCTCCGAACGCAGCGGAGGTACCTCAGGAAATAACCCACCCAACGGTAATGTTTAGTCACTTAAGACGCATTACAAAACGTTAAGACATTTCCAAGGGTGCTTTGCTAATGCCTTATGTGAATGATGTTGCTTATGTCGCAGGCTGCACCTACAAGAAGTTCTTGAGCTGCAAGCCCCGAGATTTCGACGGCACTGGGGGTGTTGTAGCCTTCGTGCGTTGAGTTGAGAAGACGGATTATGTTTTACGATTAAGTAAATGCGCCCCCGAGCATCAGGTCACGTACATAGCTGGATTTTTTCAGGATGGGGCTATGTCATGGTGGAACCTTCAGGTTCAGACGTTGGGCGAGATTGCTGCGTATGCTTTGACGTGGGACGAACTAAAAGAGCTGATGCATATGAGATATTGCTCAAGGGCAGAAGTCCAGAAGTTAGAGACTGAACTTTGGAACTTGAAAATGGAAGGTCCAAAGATAGCCGAGTATGTGCAGAGATTTCATGATTTATCGCAAGTCGTTCCAAATATGGTGGAACTAGAGTTTAAGAGGATCAAACGCTTTATCGGGGGATTGGCACCTCAGATTCTAAGCCTGGTGACAACATCTAAACCTCCAACAATCACCGATGCTATCGACTTAAGTGTGGCGCTTACTGAAGAAGCGGTTAGACTAGGAAAATTTTCCACCTCGGAGGAGAAAAAGGAGATTCCTGTGGAGCCATCTGGAGATAACAAGAGGAAGCTCGCAAATTTCAAGAAGGGTACTTGGGTGAGTAACAAGAAGAAGGCCAAAAAGGGAAAAGACTACATGGGTATCCTACCTAAGTGCGACAATTGTCTACGTTATCATGTCGGGCGATGTAAATATGGAAAATGAGATAACTGTGGCAAGAGGGGGCATCCCAAGGAGACTTGTAGACAAGATACTGAACATAGAAATGGAGGCCAAGATGGTAGCGAGAATCACGGAGGAAACAACGACAACGAAAACTATCAAGGCAGAATGAGTGACAAGCAAAAACGTGCTCAAGGTTGTTTTAACTGTGGAGACAAAAGACATTTCAGAAAGTACTGCCCTAAAAACATTCAAGCACGTGGATGAAAGCTCAACAGCAGAGCTAGGGAAGCACGCCAGGATCTAAACGTGGTCATCGGTACATCCCATTTTAGTCAGCGTTATGCATCTGTGCTGCTAGATATTGTTGCCAATTTTAGCTTCGCATCTCTAGAGTTTGAGAGTATACTTGGTTTAGTAGCAAGTAAGTTAGATAACCCGTACTCGATAGAACTAACTAAAGGGAAGCTTCAACGTGGTAATTGGGATGGACTGGTTGTCGAGCAATCGAGCGGAGATTATTACCCGCATCCCGATGGCGAACGAAAAAAAAAACGATCGTGATTCACGAAGTAGGATACGCCCCTACGGATTGTCAGTCGTTTGGAGGTACGAAAGTTTTTGCTCAAGGGATGTGTTGCCTTCTTGGCTCATGTCGCGGACAAAGAAACCGAAGAACCAAAGCTTGAAGATATCCCCGTGAAAAGGGAAAATCCTGAAGTCTTCCCCGAAGACTTACCAGGATTATCTACTCAACGACATGTCGAATTTCGCATCGATTTGGTTCCAGGCGCCGCATCTATAGCCAAGGCACCCTAACGACT
Organism: Helianthus tuberosus; assembly: GCA_030545235.1. Taxonomy (NCBI): domain Eukaryota; kingdom Viridiplantae; phylum Streptophyta; class Magnoliopsida; order Asterales; family Asteraceae; genus Helianthus; species Helianthus tuberosus. The sequence goes on from CM060443.1 coordinate 106,165,493, forward strand.
TGCACTTCCTAAGATACAAGATTTGTAAGCGCAGCTTCAGAGGTTTCCAGATAGAGGATTTATAAGGCAAGCTTTTTGCACTAGGGAGTTTCAGTACTGTTCGTCAAGAGAAGTACGATGATTTTCAAATGAGCATCAACTACCAGGAGCCGAACAAGCTAACCAACAACAGTCGATAACTCTTGCTGAGGATTAACGAATTATTTATTTAACTAACTGTGAGGATCCAACTACCATTCTAAGACTGATCGTTGATTGAGTATCATTAGCTGTGAATTCAGTATAAAAGCATACCAAAGTACAGTGAGACAGCAATGTGTGTTAAACATACACAAAAATTGTGTTTCCTACACGATGCATAAAACAGTTTTACACAGAATACGAAACTTTGAGAACCTAGAAAACATGTACTTAAGACCTTTGGGAACTTAGGTCAGAACCCGTTAAAGGCTGTCACTTAGGAACCACATCTGTTAGCTCAAGTAAACCCCATTATTCAGACGTATATGCTATTTCGGTTGTAGGATCGGGGAATCGATCAAATGAGTCGATCAAAAGAGTTCTAAACCAAATCAGAGGCGGAATTCATTGATTTGATCTTCATTGCAGCTAGATTTACACTTAGAAGTAGATTAAATGTCGATTGTATTGATTTGATAATGTTTACACGAGTTGGCGACACTTCGGCAGAGCTTCACTACCGGAATCAGAAGTTACAAATGAAGACACAAGACTCCCTATTTATAGGAAATGCCAGGTCGCATGAACCAGACCTGCCAGGTCGCACGAACTGGCCAGGTCGCATGAACTGGCCAGGTCGCATGAACCTGCCAGGTCGCATGAACCTGCTGGTTCAGGCCTGTTTCCCGTTTCTCTCGTACACCATGTCCTGGTCTATCTATTCTATTACAAGACTCGATACAAGATGAAGTCAACAGACATATGCACTAACAAACTCCCCCTTGGATGTTGACGAGTCTTCAGTGTATTGAGTCGTCAGTCTTGATCGGTCTTCTCGCTCTTTCCAAAGTATCTTTCTCTGTAAGCATCCTCATCAATCTCTCTCTTCTTCTATCAGAATCTCAACCTGGCTCTATTCTCTCTCTAATTCTCTTTATCAGGTCTCTTGATTCCTTAAGCTTATCAGCATCAACAGCTTCTATCTCAAGCTTTGTTCTAAGATTTGAACCTGGCTCTTACATCTTCAGACTCCCCCTTTCGATAAGCTGGGATCGCAGTCTGGAATTCACTATCTGCAAGCTTTGGATTGGAAACCTGGCTCTAATCTGCATACACTTATGCGGAAAATCCTCAGGAGTCGAAACTTAGCTCTTTCAAAGCTATTTACCTGCACATACTCTACCCAAAAGTAAATTTCACAATTTTTAAAAATTTAACAAATTTAGAAACCACTTGAAACCTTCTCAAATCAAAATGATCTCTCATTTATGATCTCTGCTTAACTACTTGTATTCGTAACACTCAAATTTGATTTCAAATTAATGAACCATTTAATCATTTCAAAATCATTTCTCATTTCAAACAAACTCTCCCAACCCTGTCGTTCATCATGTTCAGCACTTGGAATTTTGAAAATCAGCTTTCCAACATCAGTTGTCGAAAATAAGATGAAATAAGATCTTTTTGAATTTTTCAAAATTTTATGCTAAAACACACTGAAAATCTTTTTGGATTTTGGGAAATAAACTATATACAGACATCTTTTTGTGAGTTTGTGTAAGATGATCATATCAGTTTATGACAAATCACTAGTACCGTTGAGCTTTAAACACTTTAAGATCTAAACGATTCACTTAGATTGTCAGTATACTGATCCACTTAAATTTTCACACAAAGTTCAACTGTTTCGAGATACGAGATTAATGTTTTAATGGTCTTAACTTATTCGCGTGTCCCACCTCAGAATATACTCCCGTATCCAGACTCCTATATTCAGTCTTATAGGTGAATGTACACTAATGATATTTGTAAATGGGTAATGCGAGACCATGAGAGCTCAGGCTAGAACTTCCGTTCAATCAGAGAGATGATGGCTCGACTTTAGGTGTGTCCCGTTTGGGGATCTTTTCTTCAACAGCACATGATTAGCATTTTTCAATGTTTCGTCATTTTTTATGCTGAGGGTGGGCTTTATGATTAAAGCTGTGCAGAGTATTATATGAGGACTAGGCTATTGCTCCCGCAAAATCAGAAGTCCTGGTATAATACCCCAGATATCATCACGCACAAAGACCTAGTATGTCAGAAATAGAAAGCCCTTCAAACAAGATTTCAGGGGTTACCTATATATCCGAGAGATGTTCCCCACGAAATAAGTAAGTAATGATTTTTAGGTTTATATCTCGAAAACAATCTACTGAATGTGTAAAAACCTACTGGCATATCATCAGTGAGACCGTTTATCACATTTTAACTTTCCAATTCTTTAGCGTACTGTGATTGTCTACTGATGTACTATCATTTCCTCTATTTCACAACAAAACTCATTTTGATTTTTTTGATGTTTTTGGTTTTTAAATTTTATCATGTTTTTGGATTTTTCAAATTTTCAAAATTTCTAAATTTATTACTCCCCCTAAAATCAAAAATATGTTTCAATTTTTTATTTTCCGGGAAAATTTGAAAGTAAAAGCAATAAACTGTACAAATAAAATGACAAACTGATGTGAATTGCTTCAATTCTCCATTCACTTGGCATAAACAATCAGAACTCCCCCTGACAACAAACTATTTTCCCATTATGATTTCAAAACACTTAAGTTTGTTTTAATCAAAATGGTTTTTCCGAAAAATTAGTTTTGTTGATTTCACACATCATGGGGATTCATTCATCACTTTGTTCTTTCAACCACTTGTAAAAACTATCAATTGTAGATTTTTCATAAAAACATTTTTCAAGAATGATGCCGATTCATGCTCCACGATTACCAACTTGGGAGCTCCGACAAGTCAAGATTTTTTTTAATCAAAGAATACAGACACCCAAGCCTGACCAGCTTTGGTGCATCCGAGTTATTTTCACTCGGTGTGAAAGTTCTCCTCTTTGATTCATAAAATTCTTTTACCCCTTTTGCCCTTCCATCTACCATCTTACCAAAGATATGTTTCACTTTGCCATTAAATGCTTTTCGACATCGAATACTTTCTTTTCAGAATAGAATTGATTCAAAATTTCCACTTTTCCAACTTTTGGTTTTAAATTTTCAGTCCGCAATGGTGGAAAGTTTGCGTCATCCATTGGCGGAACTGAATTTTCTCTTTTTAGCTCAACTTGTGGCTCCTCTGACTTTGACGAGTCAGATTCATCGCCAGAAAGTTCCTCTGATTTCTTAACAACCCACTTGTGGTTGTTCAGATTCACTCTTCTTCTGTAGAAACGTGTTGAACTCTCACCAACCTCAAATTTTGATTTTTTGAACACTTTAAATTGTTTGGTTGGTGGTTCATTATCAACCAACTTTTCTTTCAAGTTTTTAGAGACTCCCTGTTTTGTTTGGGTTGCCTTTGGACAGTTCCATGCAATGTGCCCAACTTTTTTACATTGATAAAAGGTTCTCATTTCCTTCTTCTGAGTAACATCATTCTTCATTCCCTCTTGCTTCTTAGCAAGGAATTCTTTGTTCGTCTGCTTTCTGAACAAATTCTCTTTTTCTTCTTTAGAAGATGTTCCTGATACAAAAACAACTTTCGATTTAAAATCTTTAACATATCTTTCATTTTCTTTTGGAATAAAACCTAATCCTTTCTTTTTGAAATTATTTTTGTGATTTGGTTTCTTATAGTGATTTGGACCAAAACCTTTTTTCTTGTTTAACCTTTGTTGAACTCTTGAAGTGTATTGTTTAGGTTTTTCAGAAATATTTTTATCTTTTATTTCAGAAATATTAATTTCTGTTAATTTGAAAACCTTTTTAATCTGTTTAGTTTGTACACTTCTTATTGGAAATTCTTCATCAGAATATAATTTGTCGGAGTCATTCAAAGTATATGATACTTTGAATGTTCGTCATTCAAATTATTTTTTGATATCAGAAAATCATTATTGTAAACCCTTTTGATCTTTTCAACTGTTGGACTTGAAGTGTCAGACTTTGACTCCGACTTTGACTTTGACTCCTCGGTTTCATCTTTATCTAACACATGATCCACCACTTTCTTAATCAACTCAAATTGTTGATTAGTGTCAGATGCAGTGAATGTGATGTCAATATTATCTGGCAATCCATCTGAAGTTCAGATTCCCACTTTAAATTGGTTGCCTTTTTTACTCTTTCTGAATTAGGATTTCGTGGAGAATATCCTTCTTCAAGCGGAGGTGGACACTTTGTATAATTGGTACTATGTTTCTTACCAGTATTCTTTACTTCAGATTTCTTTTCTTCAAACGCTTCCATGCCTTCTACTGTAGGGTAAATCCTGTCATTCACGTAAGAAGCACATGAATAACTTTTCAATAACCTGTTTACCCTCTCAGTTTCTATCCTCTGAGTTTCCAATTTTTGTTCAAGTTCAGCGCATTTCTCAATGTACTGATTGATGATTTTCTACTTTGTCATGAACGCTCCATTGAGTGTCTTCATAGCTATGTCTTGTTCATTGCTTGACTTGCTATATTGATTCATAGCTTTGTTTAAAACATCATAAGATTCTTTCAGTCTGTTCATATTATGAATCAATTTGTTGTTGTGCCTTTTCACAGTATCACAATTTTCACACTTCTCAGGTATCTTTTCAGTATCTGCTTCCTTCTCAACCTTGATAGCTGGAATTTCTTTAACCTGCTTCTTTTCTACTAGAACATTTTCCTCAGGTTTTACCTTTTCTTCAACAGTTGCTGCCTTATGATTCTTCTTTTTCGCAGCTTGTCTTTCTTTGATCTCTTCCATTTTACCTGCAAAATACAAATTATACCTATCAGGTGAAAATTCTCTTTTATAATATTCAAGTTTTCGAATTTCTTTACTGTCATCATCACTCTCTTCATCTGATGAGTGATCAAAGATTGGTGCTTTTTCTGAAGCCTCTTCTGTTGAAACTGGTTCATCTTCTTTCTTTTTAGGACTGAATTGCTGAGATTCGTAATAAGCATACACTATTTCATCTTCAGCAGTTGAATCTTCAAAAATTTGTGCAACAAATGCTTTAGAATCTGAAGTTCTGTTAGGATCATAATAATCCCAATTAAAACCTTTCAGAATCCTTTCATCTTCTTGCCTGTATTCCCAATACATATCAAACCAATCATTTACTCTTCCAAGTTTATCGTTTTCCTTTTCGTCAAACATTTTAACCACAATTTCTTTGTTAAATGACTTGGTTCAAAAATTGTTTTTAGTTCAAAGTCCATAAAATTTCAACTTTAACGAAGCCCGTTTGTATCCCAATTTTAATCCACAAGCTAGATGCCCACTAATCAAACCCGGTTTAAAACTCTTGTTCCAAATTTCACAAGCCCACTATCAAATGAATATTTTTTATTGGGCCGATAACTTGTATTGATCCTCTTAAATCACATGCAAATGGACGACACCCCTTTAATACCAACTGACTTTAATTGGACCGCTGGATTTAGTGGACTGCAAACATCACATGTAATGAAATGATAGGAATTAGATATGTATTGCGACAACTAATTGAACTTTGAATGCTAATTGGACTGTCAATTTAGTGGACTGTCAGCCTGTCACTTAGTTCACGTGGTGTATAGGCCCAAGGCAAAATTTAAGTGTTCGTCAAACAAGAGAGTGTTCGTCAACACTAAGGGTTCGTCAACACATGAAGTGTTCGTCGCTCCAATTATTTAGTGTTCGTCAACAATGATTGTTCATTGACCAAATGAGTGTTCGTCGATTGCAATTAATGATTCACATGAATCACTGATAAAGTTGACCTGATCAACTCCAAACGATCTGAACTATATCCAAACGATCTGAACTACCTCCAAGCGACTTGATGTGACAAACCGTGCGACCTGATAAGATATTCATTCAACATGTGCGACCTGATTCAAACCTTCAAACGACCTGAATAAACTTTCACGCGACCTGAAGATCTTTTAACCACTCCATATGACCTGAAGGATAATTTCAAACGATCTGGTGATTCTTTCAACCGAACTGAACACTTCGTGAGACTTAGATGATCAGCTCGTGCGACCTGAAGCAACTTCCAAATGAGCTGGCAGATTTTCACATGATCTGAAGCTGAAATCACATGATCTGGATGTTTTTCACATGGTTTGGTTCAAAATTCAAACGATTTGAATGAATATCCACCTCGTTTGAGAATTCTAAGTCCAATCAGTTTTAGGTTGAATTTGGTTCTGATTTATTCACGGATTGATTAAAACTCAGTTTTACGTGTTATATCACAAAATCAGATCATTTTAACCATGAATTCATGGTTAATTTGATGAAAAAGTGTAGAATAATGAGTAGAAATGAGTAGAAATCAGATTTATCCGTGAAAACAAGCTGAAATGGTAAGAACTCTTCCTCCTGAGCTCTGATACCACTTGTAGGATTGGGGAATCGATCAAATGAGTCGATCAGAAGAGTTCTAGACCAAATCAGAGGCGGAATTCATTGATTTGATCTTCATTGCAGCTAGATTTACACTTAGAAGTAGATTAAATGTCGATTGTATTGATTTGATAATGTTTACACGAGCTGGCGACACTTCGGCAGAGCTTCGCTACCGGAATCAGAAGTTACAAATGAAGACACAAGACTCCCTATTTATAGGAAATGCCAGGTCGCATGAACCAGACCTGCCAGGTCGCACGAACTGGCCAGGTCGCATGAACCTGCCAGGTCACATGAATCTGCTGGTTCAGGCCTGTTTCCCGTTTCTCTCGTACACCGTGTCCTGGTCTATCTATTCTATTACAAGACTCGATACAAGACGAAGTCAACAGATATATGCACTGACATCGGTTAACCAAACAGGTAAAGCACTCAAATTTCTCATATTGAAATTCCCACTTTTTGCTTCTAACAAGTAGAATTTTGCATCTCTACTTCTCCTAATGATAGTTGCATCATAACAGTTTTCTTTATTAAAGCAAACACTCCTTTGTCTCGATACTTGATCATTTCTTCATTTCTTGGAAAATTCATATGTTACGCATGCACCATTTGTTACGCATGTGGTTTCGTTTCGAATAAGCGCTTCATCAAAAATCAAATATTATTTGCTAAAGCTAATTATTTATTTGTGATTCAAATAACCTACATTATTGTAATTGTTGGCTCCTTTGCTATCAAGTCAACACACTTTCTTGAAACTTCTTTTCTTTCAAGTTACATTCATGGTTTATCTTTGTAACCATGCCGAGATTCCCTTTGTCGATACATACGTTTATTGTCAGATTGCGCTGAAAACAAGTTCAATTGCTTGAACCTGTCCATTTCGCATATTCAATTCAAGACGCCATATGATGTATTGAGAGCATCATATTCAAATTTATTTTTGCAAAAGTTCTTTTGTTTCGAGTCGTAGTAGACTTGTTTGGTCTACGACTCCACTAAATCGTTTGTCGGTTTCGACGCCTTGTGGTGATGCTTTCGCAAAATTGAAGCTTGCGCTAATTTCGTTACGCGCCTCGTACACGGATTTAATTGTTTACTTATTGGCTTGCTCTAAATCCGTTTTGTTTATCACAATCAACGCAGTCTCAACACAGTTGTGTGTTAAGACAATGGTACATAAACTCATTTCATATATTGCAGTGTACCTCCTAACGGTTCTTTTATTAACGATCGAATACCTTGCAGTATTTACTGCCCTTCACTTTCGATCGAAAACAGTAGTTCTTTGGTGTTCTGTGCTCAATTGAGAAATCCCGCGATGCCAGTTAAATCAAATTCCAGATTTGTTTCAGTACACTCTCATTTGATTTCAAACACGGTGAACTTGTTCAGTCACCGCTATTATTGAATTATATCATTGCGACACCTTGTGGTGTCGGTATAACTTGTAGCTTGTGCTAATCATGGTCAACCATTTCACTTGAAACTACACACATTTTTGTTTGACTTGTCATTCAAACATTCTTGATGCAACTATGTATTAAGACAATGATACACCAAGTTCGATTGTATTTCATTTCGGTATATTCTCGCAATTCAATAAAGCCAACACACTAGTTTTATTCATTTGTTCATTCAAAAGTTGACAGATCATTTTCGTGTCACTATTACATTTGAGCTTGCTGATTTTGAGTTCATCTAGCGGATGCTATTGTTTCTGAAAACCTGTTAGCATATTGTGATCGATTGTTTGAAATTCCATTGGTCGAAACTCTTTGATGCACCCCTGTTAACTAAGTTACACTAGATTATACATCTATACATCTTGTGTCCTTTGACATCAAATTCTGAAAACACATACATTTTAACTACTGGATTCTGATTATTGTAATATGTCATTGGATACACTTGTTACGAATAAGTCTTGATTCGGTTTTGTGGTTATCTACCTCAGTATTAATCATATCCATACATGCATAATGTAACCCTAAGGAGTTAAGGTAATATAAATTTCGAGGACGATATTTTCTTAACAGGGGGAGAATGTAACAACTGTCAAATTTGCATGCATCCGTACAATTATTAAATAATGATTAGTGTTTAAGGACTGTGCTGAATTACAATTAAATGCTTGAATTGCTCTCTGATCATTATCATTGTTCATACATGTGCATCATATATTGCAAATGACATAACATTACTACATGCAAACTTTATTGATTCAAATGATGCACGAAACAAAACTAGCACAGTTATCAGACAAAATCGGAGAAATGCTGACGAAGTTCAGAACATAGACAGACATAGTATTGAGATACAGAATGGGCCAGAAACCAAGTCTTACACTAGTATAGTGTGTAGGAAAGTAAGGATCACAAAACTGTCTTCCTAGAGATAGTTTATGTGCCGGAAACTGCCTAAAACTCACATAAACTGCAGAATTCTACAGAAAATCAGCACAATTCAGCTATAGCCAGCTATTTAACACAAGAATATCATGCAAAATTTATGTTTTGCTGTCCAAACAACTTACAAAGTGTCGGGAATTAAAATTGCCACAAAAGGTGCTTCATACTTAGTGAAACTACGCAATTCAGCACTTTAACGAACCGTAACGAACCGAACAACCGGACAATAACCGGGACATCAAAATTTTACTAGAAGTAATGTTTTTATGATATTAAGCTAGTATTGGTGGTAGAACACCTTAAAAATCATAAAAACACCTAAACACACTTAAACATACTTAAACCTTCTAGTTTGCACTTTAAACCCCAAACTTCCAAAAATTTACATTTTACCCCCCCCCCCTTCACCAAATCCGGCCCCAACAAGGGCCCCACTTCAAGATTTTATCTATATATTATATTAGATCTTGTTACTACTTTTTAAAACATATTATACAATGGAGAAATGTTATGGATGGGTTATAAGTATAACCATAAGCACATGAACATCATATCTCTCACACACTAAAACACACACTTTTTCTCTTCTCCCTTGCCTACCTTCGGCCGAGATCAAGCACAAACACCACCACCATCATCAATCATTCTTCATACATTTCACACATATACAAAGATGTTAGAAGGTGCATAGAGAAGCTAGGAGCTTTCGGAAGTTCAAGGACCTCTCTTATTTGCTTTTATCCACTTGTTTTCTCCTCTTGATCATCCCTAGCCTTGAGCTAGTGGTAAGAATCATGATCTTTCCATTTTACTTCTATTTTAAGTGGTTAAAAGATGATACAAGATGATTATCATGAAGAACACTAAGAAACAAGAAGATGAAACATGAACATAAGCTTAAAATTATAAGAAATCATGAAGAAATCATGTTGTTTTGTGTTGATATACTTGTTGATCATTGTTTGCTTGTGAAAATGATGTAGATCATTACATGATCTTGCTAGATCATGATTAAAAACATAATCTAGCAAGATTAGAATATAAACATGTTAGAGATTCACATATCATCCTAACATAAAGCATGAACTTGAAGGAATATATTGTTTTCTTATAAAGTAATGATCATAGTAAGATGTAAATCTTGTAAATCTAAGATTTCAAGAGTGATTTTCTAAGAAACCAAGTTAAAAATACAAGTTTTACTAGATCTTGGTTATTACATAAACAAATCTTAGTTTTAGTGGTTAAACAAGTGTAGAAACACTTGTGTAACAAGAAGAATGCATAAAGAAATATTTTTAGAAAATATGATTTGACGTTGTAAACATCTATATTCTTTAAAAATGAAGTTTTTAAGGAACTAATCACATTTTAAAGGGTAACAAGGCTTACTAATGACACTAGTAAGTTCCTACAAATTTTTACAAATATTCAAGTTCATGAAGTAGCATATTATACTTATTTTTGGCAAAATTGGTAAGTAAAGGTTGTTTATTATTGATTGTGAATGGATTGTGATGATTTTACAAAAGAAAAATATATGCTTGAAAGCATGGAAACCTCCATTTTTAGGGGAAACTATGGCAAAATTTTCTAAAAATATAAACACTTAGAAAAATATTTTTAAACAAGTATTTACAAGTGGATTCAAACCATAAATTGTTACATAAACTTTGCCATAACTTTACAAATAAAAGTGACTAAATATGTATTTAGGAAATATATATTTAGAAGGCACCATGTGTGTGATTATTTGTATATTATGTGTATTAGTTATATTATTTTAGGATTTGAAATAATATAACTCATCAAAATACCAAGAACTTACAATCCAAAATATTACCAAAATCCTAAGAATATGAATATACAAGATTACACAAAATACCGGTAAAACCGAACAAAGGAATATAACTTGCAAAATATTCCGGAAATATTATTCACATGTATATTTTGGTAAATAACATTTTGGACACCAAGTGAATGAAAATATGATTTTCACAAATATTACAAAGTTATATCATATTTTTGACAAGAAGAAAATATATTATTTATGGTGGACAAAAATATATTCTCTTGGAATCAATAGAAGATATATTATTTTTGAAAGAAATATATATTTTCTCAAATGAACAAGAAATATATTATTTTTGGGAGAAAAATAAGTTTGTATATATTTTCCAAGATAGACTTGAAAATATAGTATTTTTGGAACTTATAAGAAAATACGAATACTTTTGCCAAGAGAGAATTATAAATAATTTTCTAAGTAACATACCTCGGAATATATATTTTGGAAATGTATATTAAAGTATCTTACTAAAAATATTATTCCGGAAAAGTTGATATAAAATTAAGTATATGAATACTTAATAAATACAATAAAATGCGTATTCTCGTACGTATAAATACACACCGGGATAAGACACCAGTACATGGAAAAACTATACAAGTATAAGATACCCCATCCTTGGGAAAGAAATACAAGTATAAATACTTGGGAAGTATTAAGTTAAAACAGATTGTTTTAACAATTATTCCAAAATTTAATAAATATAATTTGAGTTAAAATATTAATTATTTTAACAAATAATTATACACTTGGAATAATAATGAAGACACTATGAAACGTAACTCAAAGACACTAATCAATACTAAGTCAAGGCATGACCCACTCGTCTAATGGACCATAGTACGCATGTAGGTAGTTGTGCGTTCTAGAGGAAGCTTTGAATTACATATGATACAAGGAACGCAAAACTGTGAGTTCATATCCCCCTTTTCTTTTAACTGTTCTCAGTTTTATAACTTCGGGGGTGAAGTACATGTTACAAAATGATTACAAACAATTACAATTGGTATGGTTAGCTTTGGAAAGTACAGTAGATCATGTGAATGGGTAGGCGCACTCTTAAGGCCATTAATCCTCGTTGTAGGACCGAGGGACATGAGTGATAGATCTATTTGGGTGTAGCGAGCCCCACCCATGAGTCTATCGAGTGGACCATGTGGTGACTATGTCTTATTGACAAAGTCTGCTAGGTTTGAGTCTTCCTGCACCATGTCACGTATATTAATGTATTAGCTACACATTAATTGATCTGTTTCCTTGTTGCTTTCATACCGGATTTCAATTACATACAAACATACTTACAAAGGTTTCAAAGGTTTATTCACAAACACACACATGAACTCGCTCAACTTTTGTTGATATTTTCAGACTACATGTATTTCAGGAAACTAAGTATGGATCTGGCGGGCGTTAAAGTTACAAGTGTTGTCTGGAATAAAAGATGTCATCCGGTGTCGAATGGTTTAGAGTGTGTATCCTATCCTGGATAGGGTACATGTTTCAAAGCTTGGTTATCATTAGTGTCTTTTGAAAAGTCCTTATGGAACTTAAAACCTGTTGGTGTTGTATTCTGAATACGAAATCTGTGTTTTTGGGGTTAAATCAATGTTGTTGTAATGTTTCAAAACTTAATCAATGGATGAACATCTTGGATTTATCATATAGTTGTTTGTTATGGTTGAATGCAATGATATTAAGCAAGTCACACCAAATCACGCTTCCGCAAAAGTCAGGGTGTGACAGAATTAATCAAGATGTGAAGTAAGACTGACTAGAAAGGAAGTCCGGTCCGATTTGGTTAATGCAAGCTCCGGTTTGCAGTTGCGGAGAAAAATGAACGAATGCAGATGCAGCAGGAAGTTTGGTATCATTAACTCTTTGTGAGGCATGCTGGGGATGGGGAGTAATGGGGTTTTATTGGAAGTCAGATGGATGAATATGGGTAGGCGTTTAATGCAGATTAGTTGTAACATGTAAATGCAGAATTAATGGGGTAGGAGGCATGCAGTTAATGCTGAATTGAAAGAAGCCGATTATATTGAAGATGAATTGAAGTTTGTAATGCTAAATTGAAGATGAGTGGACTGATTCTTGGCTGTTGAAAGAGTTAATAATGTTGAATTGAAGATGGCGGCATATGTTGTTGGAGGGGCAGGTGTAAGGGTGTAAGGGTGTAATGGTCATAAATTCTCCAAAAGTCCTTTTGCTATTTGAGAAGTTACAAATCTAGACTTCTCAAATTTACCTTCTTACAATACAAACCATAAGTTATTTTAAAAGGACGTGTGGGTTTGCCAAACACTATAGTCATAACTTATTAGCTTATAAAAGTTAATAAGTTAAAATGAGATGGAAAAAAAGGAATCCCAAACACCCCCATATAATAATCGAGGCCTAGAAAATCTCACGGAATTCACATTGTAGTTTCCACCCCACTGGAAATGGTGGTAGAAGTGTGAACACGCCCTGGTTCAAGTAGTACTATCCATGTATGTGCTCCGCTTAGTAACATCCAAATTCAATGTAATATACAGTAAAACCTCTATAAATTAATGACGTTGAGATCAGGATATTTTATTAATTTAGCGAGATATTATTATATCGATAACTTAATAAATTATTATTTTAAAGAGGTAGCATTGATAAAATTATGACGGAACCGTTCAAAATTCGGTTGATGATGAAGTTGATGATTGAGTACCTTTGGAACCGGTCACTCGTAAAGAAGCATTGCAAGCGGCAACAACTCTTCACAACTTTTTGTTGCAATACATGAATACAATGCCTCAACTCTTAAGTGCAATGGGGAAATTTAAAGATGAACTCAATATAGATTTGAAGTTCACAAAAAAAAAAACACAAGTAACTATAGATTCATTTTTTACTAGAAAATTCTAGAATTTTGGAATATTTTAGTAATTATTAATTTATAGTTTCGCTGGTACTAACATATTTACATTGGGATTTCAAAAAAAAATATTATCTTATTATTTTATCGATTGTGGTCCAATTTTGTACTGGTCCTAAGTTGAGACCCGACAAATTATTAATTTTATCAAGGTTATTAATTTATTAAGTATTAAATTATAAAGGTTAAACTGTACACAAGTAAAAGTAAACATTATGAAGACATGAAATAGCTGGAGCACGTATAATCCAAAAACAATTAACAAATAGCACCTTAACTCGTAATCATTAACTCGAGTCTCAACACTTGACCTCATCAGCAGTAACTTGCTATTAGGGGGAGCGGGGTGCATGCGGGAAGGGTAATCGGGGAGGGGGTTGCCGAGCGGGAAGGGTGCCGCCAACAAAGAGGGGAGGCAAATCGGGAGGGTGTCCGGGGCTTGTTCACCGAAGAAGGAGAGAGGAGATGGTGGGGCCACTCTCATTTTCAACCAATCAATTATTTTCATTTTTTTTTGAATAAAAAAACAAGTCACCTAATAGGGGAGTGCCGCCATCAAATTGGGGTGTGAGGGGAGTTTAAGAGGGGAGTTGACGTGACATAACCTGATTGGGTGTGCGTAAGAGAGGGGACTCCCCTAAGAGGGGAGTGCCCCTCTCACCCTTATAAGCAGGTATTCTTTTAACACTAACTTGCATTAGCAACAAGTTTGTCTTTCAGCTAATAGGGTAGTATAGCTATATACTTTAAGAGTTAAATGCCCGGATAGTTCATGTGGTTTACTCTTTTTTCAACTTTAGTCCCAACTTTCTAAAATTACAGCTATAGTCCCCAACTTTTTTATTTTCGTTCCCGGATAGTCCATGTGCCTAACACCAGTTAATTTTCTTGTTAAGGGCATGTTTGGCTAAGTTTTTTGAAACAACTTATTGACTTATCTGCTTTTTGAAACAACTTATTGACTTATTGGCTTTTTAAAAAGTCATAAGCTCCAAAATAATATTTGGCAATGAGTGTGTATGTGAGCGGAAAAAGCCAATAAGTCACTCCATCGTGACTTTTCCAAAAAAACCAATAAGTCAATAAGTTGTTTCAAAAAGCTTAGCCAGACATGCCCTAAGAGGGTGTGAAATGACAAAAATACCCTTTTCTTTAAAAAGGGCAAACCACATGGACTTTCCGAGCATTTAATAAATGAAAAAAAAATAAAAATCTAATTAACAAGTCAAATTTCAAGTGAGCCCCACAACCTACCCCACCCTCACCCTCATCCTACCCCTTATCATCTTCTTCTTTTTCTCAACATCCATCACCCACCTGCAATGCAAATCAGATTAAACCAACCACCACCACCACCTGCAAATCAAATCTAGATCTTCACATAAATCATTACTCATCAAACTAAACCAACCCCCCCCCCCTTGAATAATTAGTTTCATTGAATCAATCCATAAGTTTCAGTAAATCAGTAATAATTAGTTTTCAGCTGAATTGTGTGATATGTACATACGTACAGGCTGATATCAAGCGTTGAATCGCGTAAAGATGCTATGCTTCCTGTGTATGAGTCTTCTTCTTCTCTTCATCATTATTGTTTTGTTGTAAATACATTATTATTATTATTAAGAATCAGAGAAATATTTGTGCTGATAAAACAAGATGAACAGGACGAAAGGACCCGCTGATAGTGGATGGGATCAATGGTTTCAACGAGCGAATCAATCTTCTTCACGAAATCGCAAACGAGCGAATGAAACTAATTATTCAATGGGGTGGAGGTTGCTTTAGTTTGATGAGTAATGATTTATGTGAAGATATAGGGGGTGTTTGGGATTCCTTTTAAAAGTGACTTCTGGAGCCCAAAAGGACTTTTGAGATGAGAAGGAATCCCAAACATCATTTGAGAAGTGCTTTTGATGTCAAAAGGAATCCCAAACACTGTAAAAAAAGGACTTCTGGTGCTGATTATGCCTTCAAAAAGGAGTTTTTGAGAAGTGAAAATTTCTTACTTATTGAGTTGAGAAGGACTTCTTGAGAAGGAATCCCAAACACCCCCATAGATTTGATTTGTAGGTGGTGAGGGTTGGTTTAATCGGATTTGCAGGTGGGTGATGGATGTTGAGAAGAAGAAGATAGGGGGTAGGGTGAGGGTGGGGTAGGTTGTGGGGCCCACTTGAAATTTGACTTGTTAATTAGATTTTTATTTTTTTCATTTATTAAATGCCCGGAAAGTCTCTATGGTTTGCCTTTTTTAAAGAAATGATATTTTTGTCATTTCACACTCTCCTAACTGAAAAAACTAACTGATGTTAGGCACAGGGACTATCCGGGAACGAAAATTGTAAAGTTTAGGACTATAGCTATAATTTTAGAAAGTTAGAGACTAAAGGTGAAAAAAGGATAAACGACAAGGACTATCCGGGCATTTAACTCAAACTTTAATAAATGGCCACATATATCTATAAAAATCCGAGATGTTAAAGACAAGGTTATCAAAAAGATTTATACAACCATATACATGTATATGGGCATAGGGGAAGATTCATTGGGGAACACTAAAAAAGTGGGGAACAGCGGGAAACCGGCTCAAACGAACTCCGATTGGACTCATTCCAGCGGTATTGGAACCGGCTCGTCGAACCCTAACTAAGATCTCTTAACCCTAAACCCTAAATCCTAACTCCTAAACTCTAAACCCTAAAGCTAAAAAATAAGGCTTAAACCTAAGTTAAACCGTAAAATCTAAACTATAAACCCTAAAAGTTAAACCCTAAAGGCTAAACCTAAAGCTAAACCCTATAGCTAAACCTTAAAGCTAAACCCTAAACCCTAAAGCTAAACTCTAAACCCTAAAGCTAAACCCTAAGGCTCAACCCTAAAAGCCAAACCCTAATATATTTAGGGTTTAGGGGTTATGATTTAGGGTTTAGGGTTAAGAGATCCTAGTTAGGGTTCGACGAGACGGTTCCAACGCCGCTGGAATGAGTCCAATCGGAGTTCGTTTGAGCCGGTTCCCCACTGTTCCTCACTTTTTTAGTGTTCCCCAATGAACCTCACACTATGGGCATATAAGTCTATATAGCCGTAGACAATATGTATTCAAGGGTATTGACTTCAACTTTCAAAACTTTATTTTCTTTGATTAATTTTCATTTCTCATTGAATTGCCATACAAACTTATATAGCAACAAATTGTAACGTAATTAAGTATCGAATTAAATGAATTGGCTCAATATGGGGGTGAAAATTTTTTAGATATTATGCAGGGTCATATTGAAAGTCCGCTTTCATCCATTGTTTGAGTTTCTAGGGTTCTTTTACTGATGTCAAGGACTCTTAATTAGCAATTAGCAGGCCGTTCTAGTGTTTTTGGAAACCCTAAGCGAACTACGAAGTGTGGGCTCTTTTGCAAAATTATCATTTTCAATAATTTAACAACAAATTCTCCTCCGTACTAGGGCTTGAATGTGGGATTTTTTCATAAGCAATTTTTATCTGGGCCATTTAATTAAAAAAACCGGTTTAGTTTTGCTTTTATTTTGGTATAATACATATACAATATATAAAACGTACTAATAATTGGAGGCCTTTGTTTTTGGTGGCCCTAAACCCGTGCCTAGAGTGGAAAGCCTAAGGGTCTGTTTGGTATGGGATAATGGAATGGACGGGGGAAATGAATGGACGAGTTAATGAAATGGATGAGGAAATGGAATTGATCGTTACCATTCTATGTCTTGTTTAGTTATCATGTGTGAATGGAATGAACAATTACTTTTTGTTGTTTGGTATACGAAAAAAGACGAAGGAATAAAATCAGATGGCGGTGGTCAGTGATGGGCGATGATGGGGCGTGGTGCTAAGTGTCAGTTGTGGCGGCGGCAGTGGTTAGCGGTGGTGGTGGATGATGGTGGAGGTAGGTGGCGGCGGTGGCGATGGTGGTGGCAAGGGTGGTCGGAGGTGGTAGCAGCGGCGACGGTGGTCGGAGGTGGTAGAGGTGGTGGCGGTTTATAGCGGTGGCGGTGGTGATCGGAGGTGGCAGTGCAATGGTGGCGGCGATGATCGAAGGTGGGTGGTGGCGATGATCGGAGGTGGCAGTGGCGACGGTGGGTGGCGGCGATGGCGGTGGCAAGGACGGAGGTGGGTGGCGGCGGTAGGTGGTGGCAGCGGCGGTGGCGGGTGGCGGCGGAGGTGGGTGACGGTGGTGGTGGTGGTGGTGTGTGGTAGCAACGGTGGTGGGTTGTGGTGTTGCTAATGAAGAGTGAAGAGGGAATGGAATGGAAAAAAACAGGGGGGACGGATGGAATGATTTTGAGGGAATTGAATGCATTTTGGAATGGACGATTTCATTCCATCGACCAACCAAACACTCTTTTCTTCATTCCCTCACAATGGTCTATTCCATTTCACTTCTCAGGGCCGGCCCTAAGAATTCGTGTACCCTGTTCGAACTTGAAAAAATGTGCCCTTAGGCGTTAACGAAACTGGGTATTGGGCTCACTAAAGGTCTAAACTTAATGCCAAATGGGTTAATAACTAATCTAAACCATAAGAATAGTTTTGTAAGGGGGCCTATGTTGGTGTTTGTACGGGTGTACCCAATTAAAAAAATATTTTACATATACATATCGGGTTTTTTCAAACGTACCCCTCGAAATATCGGGCCCTGGCCGGTGGCCTCCCCGCCCACCCACAGGGCCGGCCATGTCATTTCTTATTCCTGCATACCAAAAGCTACCTAAGACCGTCCTTGTAAATTAGTTTAATTTGGTGTAAATGTTTAAGAGTGTTTATATGAGAACAGTTTTTGTTATTCCCAATTTTATAGTAAGTTTGTTTATGTCCGAGGTTTAAATAACCAAACCACAAAATTAGGTTGTTTACATTTTCTAGCTATTTAAGTTATTATTAGTTGTGTCTACTTATCTTTCAAGTTTCCAATCCCTACGACTAAATGGTTTTTTCCTTAAACAATGAAATCATTGTAAGATATATTAAGTGTAAATTATTAACGTAAACATATACTAAAATTTTCACTACAATAGTTTTTTATCGAAAAAATTACACGGTTGGTTTTTGTGGTTTCTGCCAAATTACAATGTCGGTTACTAATAGTTTTTTGTTACAAAATCAGGTATTAATGTTCTAATTTGTTACAATGTTGAGTACTAAGGCCAAATCTTGTCACAATGTTGAGTATTAAGGTCTTAATAAAATGACTAAAATGTCCTTTAATATCTAGAGAGACTATTTTTTAATTAATTATCTATCTATACTTTCTATAAAAGGAGAAATCCCAATAACATAAGAAAAGCTGATGTGTCAGCAGAAGAGGCTGTCCAACAATGCTTTTCTTATGTCATCGATGATGAGGTGGCAGCCATAGAGGGAGCATAGTGACATCATAATTCAAAGATCTGCCATCAAACCACTGCCCCACTTTCAAATTTTAAAGGTCTGGCCCACATTCAATTATGAAACCACTGATGTTCATTCAAAATTATGAAACCACTGATATTCATTCAAAATTCAAACCACTGCTATTTCATTAAAATGAGAGGGTAATTTGAAATTTAAAACTTATAGGGATATCTAATTTGCATTTAATGTCGTCAGAGCTTCAATTCTTCTCTCTCTCAAATATAAATTCAAACCCAAATCCAAACCCGATCATAATTTCAAAAACCCATTTCAATCTCTCTGTCTACTCTCTCTCAACTCTCTATCTCTAAAACTGTAGATACAGAGAAGAGGATGTAAATCAGGTAATTGTTATTTTTTTGGTAATTGTTAATACGCTTTGTAATCAGTTCTTCTTCTTCTTCGTGGTTTCTTGAGCTTTGTTACATGTTTTCAAGATTGAAGTTTCTTCAAATCGTCATCTTCTCCAATGCTTCCATCGATTCTTCTCTCGCTAAATCTGGTAACAATCTGTGACCTAATTTCTTTCATGATTCTATGAAATTTGTTTGATATGTTTGTAGTTTTTGATTTTGTATTTGATTTGTTATTATTTATTCAGATGCTTGCATTGGTGTACCATGTGATTACGAGTATATTGATTTTGATATGTTTGTAAAAGGAGAAATCCCAATGACATAAGAAAAGCTGGTGATGTCAGTTTATTCATCATGTTTAACATCGATTTGAATATTATGCAGACCAACGGTAGTTTAAAAATAGATGTTTTTTTATTTTTTTTCTTTTTATCACAAACTGAAGGTTTGTATGCTAAATGTTCTTCAGGTAGATCTTGTTGGATTTGTTATCTGGTGTGGAAGTCTTGAGTTCGTTGGCCGAACTTCGAAATGTAATCAAGGTTATAAAATGTATCTCAACTTTATTCATGAAGAGGTAATGTCTGTTTGTGTTTAAAAATAGATTTATAGATGTATATGTGTTTAAAATAAATCATGATTCTATCAAATTTGTTTGATATGTTTGTAGCTTTTGATTTTGTCTTTGATTTGTTATTATTTATTCAGATGCTTGCATTGGTGTACCATGTGATTACGAGTAGATTGATTTTGATATGTTTGTAAAAGGAGAAATCCCAATGACATAAGAAAAGCTGGTGATGTCTGTTTATTCATCATGTTTAACATCAATTTGAATATTATGCAGACCAACGATAGTTTAAAAATAGATGTTTTTTGATTTTTTTCTTTTTATCACAAACTGAAGGTTTGTTTGCTAAATGTTCTTCAGGTAGATCTTGTTGGATTTGTTATTTGGTGTGGAAGTCTTGAGTTCGTTGGCCGAACTTCGAAATGTAATCAAGGTTATAAAATGTATCTCAACTTTATTGATGAAGAGGTAATGTTTGTTTGTGTTTAAAAATAGATGTATATGTGTTTAAAATAAATCATGATTCGATCAAATTTGTTTGATATGTTTGTAGCTTTTGATTTTGTCTTTGATTTGTTATTGTTTATTCAGATGCTTGCATTTTTGTACCATGTGATTACGAGTAGATTGATTTTCAGTTGGTATATTGGTGGAATGACAGCAAGTCCAGGTTATGCTTCAAGCTGTCTCGGTCTCTTTGGAGGCAGATAGGTGGCTTTGGGAGGTCTGAAAAACATAATTGATCAATTTAGGGAAGATGGGGTTGAAAGATGATAACCCAACAGTTGAGGATCTCATTCTACAGCTTTGATAAATTCAAGGGTATTCTGAAATAATGCTTCCTAGATTTTTGAAGAACGACAAATGTCTAAAGAAGCATCACTGTGGACATTTGTCGGTCTTCAAAAATCAAGGAAGCATTATTTCAGAATACCATTGAATTTATCGGAGCTGTCGAATGAGATCCTCCACTGTTGGGTTATCATCTTTCAAACCCATTTTCCCTAAATTTATTGATTCTGTTTTTCAGTAGAGATGTAATGCAATGATTCCTCTCAATTGAATAGACGGGCACTTGCTTCCTCTCAAATGGTTATGGAGTGGTTATAACAGCTGATCATGCTAAGGACTGTTATAACTAACTCCTTATAAAGACTGATGGACATAAAGACTGATGGGACCTATCCACTGTTGAAGACAAAGTCCTGTTAAAGACAGGCACTTATGTACCTAAGGCCTGATCAACCGAAGGAAAACCACCGCTCAGTAACAGCAGTGGTTCAGCATCTACAGCGGATTCAACATCAGTATTTATGTAACAGTGTTTAGTGTATCAGTGTTTAGTTATATACAATCTCTCGAGACAAACCCTAGAGTTTATGTATATACAATCTCCCCATGTTGATTCGATTAATGGTATGTTGATTCAATTAATGTTATGTTATGTAATTGCTACCATTTGAATATTATTGTTATTATATTATCATCTGTTGATCATGGTTTGTTAAAGCGCTGCTATTAAACATTCTCTGTTGAACTGCATCATCTGTTAGTCCATAGCAGAGGTTCTCTTTAGCAGACCTTTGCTTGAAGGAGATCTGGGTGTTTATCAGCAGATGTTCATCATGATGCGTGTGTAAACAGATGTTTGAAATCCTCTGTTGAACTGCATCATCTGTTAAGGCACAGCAGATGTTAGCAATCTATACTGTGGAATGATCAGCAGATGTTATGTTTGGCAGACCTTTGTTTCAACAGCAGATGTCAAAATGTTTAAAGATGGTATCATCTGTTAAGTAACAGCAGATGTTAGCTTTATGATGCTTTTGTATTCATATTCAGCAGCAGAGGTTGTGTTTATTAGCAGAGGTTATTTGCTATAACAGTCTTTGTGTTTATCAGCAGAGGTTGTTTGGAACAACAGACTTTGCTTGAACAGATTTCCTGTTTGACAGAGCTTTATCAAAATAGAGGTTGAGTGCATAAATTTGTTTGTAGTCAGAGGTTAATTCAAGTGAAGTTATGACAATGATCACCCAGAAATTTGTTGAAGCCTTTTAAGTGTCGATGACTGCCCATAAATTTGTTGAAGCCTTTTAAGAAAAGCGTTTTAAGTGTCGATGACTGTCCATAAATTTGTTGAAGCCTTTTAAGTATCCATGACTGCCCATAAATTTACAGAGTATAATTGAAGTTGTAATGTATCATGAAGAGCCAATTAAAATATATGGAGAATGTACAACAAAGGTTTAAGTTAATATCAATAAAAAGATAAGCATACATGATTATAATTTAAATATTCGTAAGTTGTAAGTTTTCAAAATATAGAAGTTTGATACATCACCATCCCATAATTTATCTTAAATGAGATAATACCAACAACCACAACTATCTGTAGACTTTCTTTAAGATCAGCTTGGCTTTTTCTTCAAAGTAGACAAATTTGTATCTCTTATTTCTGTAGATACCATTGGGCTTCGTGAACTTCTTGGTGAATTGACAAGCCGCGTATCTAAATCCCTTGCCATGCTTCTCCCGTCGAAAGTCAATTACAGTGTCTACTCCATTCAGATTTTCAACTGTCATCTTTTTTGTTCTATGAATCCTTGATAAAGATGCTACTTTCACATTCAGACGCTTAAAAATAAATATAAAATATCAATAATTAATAAGAAATAAATAATGTATTTAAGTAAAGTAACAAAAAAAAAACAGCTTAATTGTAACAAACATTTAACATCCAAAGAATGAGGAATAATATATTAATAGAATAAACTTACAAAATGTTTGCTGCAGTACCATACGATTTGTAAGGGGTATACATCAGGATTAGCTTCATAATCTGAGACAGCGGCATCAAAATCTGCGTCGTCGATATCATCGGATGATTCATTCGATACAACATAATCACTATCAGAATCTGTGTCATTGTATTCTTCAACATCCGACTGGTGATGCAGATCCTCGGTAATTGGAGCAACTTCTAAATTGGGTGAGGAAGTATCGTCTATCGGATTGTCATTGGATTTGGGTGCAACAATCTCACATCCATTCAAATCAAAGGCAGTAAGCAGAAAGATGTAATCCGCTACGTATCTTAAAACAAGTACAATTCCTGTTTGCATACCCATGTAGTGTACAACCATTTCCCATCCATCGGTTATAAAGTAACAATTCCGAAGAGGATCACGTTGAAGTAGTACATTAAAAGAGTCCCACTGATTCACATAGATCTTAAATATCTCTTTAAGTTTACCAACTCCAATACTGACGTTGACTAACTCCTTGGGTATTAGCTAAACAAAAAGATATAAAATTATGAAATCAACAAAGGTACAATAAAATTAACAACTATATCACTAATTACTATAGTAACATTTAAATATTGGATTAAAATACCAAAACTTACCAACACGTCCTTACAAACATCAGTAAAACTATGGGAGAATGAATCCATACATCCAAACTTCCTCTCAAACGATATTGATGTGAACATAGAAATCATTGGGAGTTTTGTTGGATAGTGATGAACTTTTTCAAAAGGTGTCAGCAGATATGTATATGGTGCAGTTTTTTTAAATACCAACAGACATCCTTCTTTCAATGAAAGGTCAAAGACAACTGGGGACCATCCTTCTTTTAGAGCAAAAGTTCCATTGTGTTTTGAGAATCGGTAATCCCATCTCATACCGTTTACACACTCTATAACGCCAACGTTGCCCGGAACTTTTTTGAGTAAATGATTGTTTGCAAAGTTTTGTGGTATTATCTGTTGAGTTCAAGTATTTAAGTATTGGCAAGTGTTATATGTGAATTAATTGTTAACAATAAAACTGTAGAAAATGGTTTTAATGTAATAATCTTACCAAGATTTTGGAATTAAGAGAATCCAAATATTTATAAAAAGACATCTTCCAAGATATGATGTTTCTGGTTAAAAATCAAAGAAAAAATGAGACAATGTATTTTATCAAATACTTCATTATTTATAAAGACTGTGATAACAAATGTGAACCAACAATGTTTAACATATCTATGTCATTCAGATAACACATTTAATATTTATCGATTTATCTAGAGTATATTAATAAATAAAGATTCCTCTAAAAACTGTAGAATCGAGTACCACTGTCAATAACTTTTTTTTGCAAGTCTATAAATAAAAGATTTGTCATTTAATCATATTTTTTAATATCAAGTAAGAAAAACAACAAAATATACTTTATCGATTGCTTTCAAGAATCCAAATGTAACACCATATCAAACAAAACTTCAAATCGGAAACATTATAAAAAATAAAAAAAGCTTGTAAAATTAAATTGATATATCATCTAAAACATGCAATACATTGAGAACAGTCTTCATAACAGTTGTTAATCATGTGCATATGAAACTAATGTATATACAAATTTTAATAAATATTATTATACCTTGATCGAAGTTGTTGATGATGTCAAAAGTAAGAAGTATTCAAGGGGAGTGATTCAATATTGAAATGGACATCGGTGATTAAAACTTGAAGCACTTTTTATGAGATCAGACAAACAATTTTGTAAAGGTGATTTGGAGAGTCGTTAAAAAGGTAAAGTATGTTTCTATCTGCCTCTATGTAAAAAGGTAAACCGCAATTGGAATAATAAATTACATTTTACCGCCATTGAGATAAGGAACTTACATTTTACCCCCTAATAATATAGCTTTCTTTTTCAAATAATTAAAATCATTTTCAAATAATTCAAACCATTTTCAAAATACTTTGAAAGTCTTTTTCTTGAGTGCTCAACAATCTTCTTCATTCAGATATTTGAAATTATGGATACAGATAATAGAATTTCAAGTAAGTATGAACTGTTCTTTCAAGCAAGTCAAAGTCAAGTCTGTGCTGAAGCAAGAAAAAAAGGAGGCGTGTTCTGCAACAAAAGCGAAACAAGAGTGGTTTTCATCGTACATCAACATCCGATTCTGTTAAAAGGATTCCATTATTAAACACTCCAAGTGGTATGTCTTATAGGTTTACAAACAAAGTTTTACAAGAAATATATATTTATATGTTATCTTTTGGGAATCCTTACACATGTTTCGTATTTTACAAGTTTCAACAACCAATGTTGAGAGAAGGAATGTGTATCATTTTCCTGCTTATGCTACTCCAAATATTAGCAGTAATTTGTTTCACTCATCTACAGAAGTAAAAGGTATACTTACTGCAGATATTTTTTAGTAATTTCAAAAAAAATTCACAATATGTTCAAAGTTCTTTCCTTGAGTGGTCAACAATCGTCTTCATTCAAGTATTTTAAATTATGGATACAGATAACAAAATTTCAAGTAAGTATGAAGTTGACCTTCAAGCAAGTCAACGTCAAAGCTGTGTTGAAGAAAGAGAAAAAAGGAAGTATGTTCTTCAACAAAAGAGAAACAACAGAGGTTGTCATCCTGCATCAATATCTGATTCTGTTGAAAGGATTCCATTTTCAAATACTTCAAGTGGTATGTGTTATAGTTTTACAAACAAAATTTAAAAGAAATATATATGTATATGTTATTTTTTTGGAATCCTTACATATGTTCTATTTTACAAGTTTCAACCACCAATGTTGAAAGAAGGAATGTGTATCATCTTCCTGCTTATGCTACTCCAAATATTATTAATAATTTGTTTCACTCATCTACACAAGTAAAAGGTATACTTACTGTAGATATTTTTTGGTAATTTCAAATAATTTTCACAATTCTTTCAAAGTTCTTTTCTCGAGTAGTCAACAATCTTTTTCATTCAAGTATTTTAAAATATGGATACAGATAACACAATTTCAAGTAAGTATGAAGTTGACCTTCAAGCAATTCAACGTCAAATGTGTGCTGAAGAAAGAGAAAAAAGGAAGTATGTTCTTCAACAAAAGAGAAACAACAGAGGTTGTCATCCTGCATCAACATCTGATTCTGTTGAAAGGATTCCATTTTCAAATACTTCAAGTGGTATGTGTTATAGTTTTGCAAACAAAATTTAAAAGAAATATGTATGTATATGTTATGTTTTTGGAATCCTTACATATGTTCTATTTTACAAGCTTCAACCAACAATGTCGAAAGAAGGAATGTGTATCACCTTTCTACTTATGTTATTCCAGTTATTAGTAGTAATGTGTGTCGCTCATCTACCAATGAAAAAGGTAAACTTACTGGAGATATTTTTTTCTAATTTAATTATGAATTGTAGTTTTGTTCGTTTATTTTATATACTTTTGTCTTATAAGATTCATCAAGAAAAATCTCATCAAGGAATGTCCATTGCACTCCTTTTGGAAGTACTAAGCAAATATCCAATTTTGATGAGATGACCCCAATTATCAGATATTACAAATTGTATGTTTTAAATTTTTTGAAACAAAATATTTGTTTAATCTTAGGTTTTATAAATTGTTATATATATATCTTATTTTACAAGCTTCAATATAGGTGGAATATCTAAAATTGAATTACAAATGAGTGATGAGATGTTACCAGATTCTGTGGTTAAGAAGATTCATGGAATTTCTAAAGGTATAAGATACGAATGTAAATTCCTGTTAAGTTTTCAATATGTAGATAACTTATGTTGACTTATAAATTTGCTAAGTCTGTAGATTATATTGATCACGGAGATGCCATCTTTGTGTGTTCTAAATGTGATGCAATGTTATGGGAAGATGAAATGCTTAGGGGAAATAAAAAACGTAACAAAACATCCTATTATCTTTTTTGTTCAAATGGAGATGTTGAGCTACCACGACCGCCTACACCTCCTCCATTACTACGTCATTTATATAAAAGTCATACCTCACAGTCTCACAATTTCATGGATAATATTCGAGCATATAACATGATGTTTTCCTTCACATCTCTTGATGGGTAGGTTGACAAAAGTTATCAGAGAGGTAAAGGTCCTTATGTATTTAGACTACAAGGTCAGAATTATTATTGAATGGGTAGTCTACTTCCGGACGATGGGGAAGAACCCAAATTCTCCCAGCTTTACATATATGATTCACAAAACGAATTTGTAAATCGTCAAAAAGAAGTAAGGTGATTTCTTTATGATAATTGTGCCATTTATGAATATATATTTTGCTTTTCAGTATATTTACATTCATTATCATTTGAAATGAATGTAAATTTTAACATTTTATATTTCTGGCAGTTCTCAGATAGAATGCAAAACTACAAGAAACAACCAGCTTGATAGTACAACCATAGAGGGTCTTAAAGATATGATGGATTCTTGCAATCCTCTTGTCTAGTCCTTCAGAATGGTAAGTAGGGTTGTAAACGAACCACACGTTCAGTGAACAGTTCGTGAACCGTTCGGCGGGAAGTTTGTTTACGTTCGTTCATTTAGTTAATGAACGAACACGAACAAGAAATTCCGTTCGATTAGTTAAATAAACGAACACGAACAGATGTCTCGTTCGTTCAATTGCGTTCGTGAACGTTCGGTAATGTTTTCGTGAACATTCGTTCATGTTCGTTTGTATATGTTATTCATTAAATATTTTTTAGCATCTATTTATTTTATACAAACTTTTTATGTTCGTTAATTCTTATTTATCTCATTACCCAAACTAATAAAATACGAAACCCTACCTTTACCTATTTATGCACCGTTCCCATTTCCTTCTCATTATGAAATTCATCGATTTTATCTATGTTCGTGAACCGTTCATGAACATGTTCCTTTCCTTAATGAACGAACACGAACAAAAAATCTCGTTCGATAGGTGTTCATGAACCGTTTGTGAACACATTATATCCTTAACGAACGAACACGAACAAGGCCTTGTTTGTGTTCGTTCGGTTCATTTACAGCCCTAATGGTAAAAGATTGTTTTCAAGAAAATGAGTTTCAAGATGTAAGCTTGAAGCTTATTGGAACAAGAGATAAGGATGGAAGAGTTCACAATTTGCTAACAGCATCAGAAATTGTTGCGTTAATAAATGGTGATTTTGATGGAGCATTTGATAAACGGGACATTGTTGTTAGAAAGAAGTCTAGTGGTCTTCAAAGAATTAGTGAGCTTCATCCCTCTTACCTTGCTTTGCAATATCCACTTATTTTCCCATATGCAAAAGATGGTTATAGAGTTGGAATTAAACACAGAGGGATTGCGATTGATAATGAGGTACTTAGAACCAATCTTACAATTAGAGAATTCTTTTGTTACAAAATTCAAGATAGACAGAATCAGTTTTCATTGTTAGTTAATGCAAAAAAACTATTTCAACAGTTTTTGGTTGATGGATACACGATGATAGAATCTGCCAGGTTGAATTATATAAGGACACAACAACCTAAACTTAGAGCGCAAAGTCTTAAGAACTTGAATGCTACTGTTGAAAGTGGAGAGAATAATGCCTCAAGTTGTGGTAAACCTATACTTTTACCTTCATCATTTACTGGTGGTTCTAGATATATGATGCAAAAGTACTTGGATGCTATGGAAATTTGCAAGTCTGTTGGATATCCCGATTTATTCATAACGGTGACTTGTAATCCAAACTGGCCTGAGATTTACAGGTGTTTGCACGATAAAGCTCTTAATGCTGAAGACAGACCGGATATTATCTCTAGATTATTCAAGTGTAAATTGGATCATCTTATAAAATATTTCAAGAAACATAAATTCTTTGGTGATATACAAGCAGGTACCCTTTAGTTATATTTTTTAATTTGAACATCTAATTATATTTATCTAACAACTCACTGTTCAAAAATTTCAGTTATGTATACAGTGGAATTTCAGAAGCGTGGACTCCCACATGCTCACATATGTTTGTTCTTGGGTGTTGAAAGCAAATTTCCAACTGCATCTGATATTGATCGTGTTATTAGTGCTGAGGTACCAGATAAAGAAAGAGATCCTGAATTATATGAGCTTGTCAAGCAATTTATGATTCATGGACCATGTGGTACAGATAACCCACTTTGTCCATGTATGGTTCAGCAAAAATGTTCTAAAAAGTTTCCTAAAAAAATATGTAGATGAGACTTGTGTTGATTCTGAAGGATATCCTGTCTATCGTCGTTGTCAAACAAGTAATATAGTAGTAAAGAATGGTGTGACACTTGATAATAGATTTGTAGTTCCTTACAATGCTCTCCTGCTCAGAAAGTATTAGTGCCACATTAACGTTGAATGGTGCAACCAGTCAGGTTCTATCAAATATTTGTTTAAATATATTAATAAGGGGCCTGATAGAGTCACTGCTTCTGTTTTTTCAAGCCAATAGCACCAAGAATGATACGGAACAGAATGTAGCTGTAGATGAGATAAAAGCATACCTTGATTGTAGATATATTTTTGCTTGTGAAGCTGCTTGGAGAATATTCATGTATGATATACATTATAGATATCCAGCTGTTGAAGTATTACCTTTTCATTGTGAAGATGGTCAGAGTATTGTGTATAACGATCATGATAATTTGTGTGATATTGTTACTGATCCAACTGTGAAAATTACAATGTTTACAGAGTGGATGAATTGTAATAAAGTCGATGAATTTGCCAGGACATTGAGGTATGTTCAGTTTCCGGGATATTATGTATGGAATGCTAAAAATCGCAAATGGAATCGAAGAAAGCATCTGTATGGATCAACTGGGAAGATACATTATGTCCCACCATCACTTGGTGATTGTTATTACCTAAGGATTTTACTGAATCATATTAAGGGACCAACCTGTTTTGAAGATATAAAAACAGTTGATGGGCAGGTTTTTCAAACATTTAAAGATGCATGTTTTGCACGGAGCTGTTGGATGATGATAAAGAATATGTTAATGATGTCAAAGAAGCTAGCACATGGTCAACCGGAGATTTCTTGAGGACCTTTTTTGTAATGTTGTTGTTGTCAAATTCGATATCTCGTCCTGGTGTTTTTTGGTCGGAAACAAAGTCCCTGTTATGTGAAGACATTCTGTATCAGCAACGAAAGATAACTGGTATTGCAGGTAATGTGATTATTTTATTAAAGTTATATACAACTAAATTAAAATTATGTAATAGCTCTGTTATTGGGAAAAAACTAATACTTTTTTCAACATTTGTTTTAGATTTGGATCTTCAACAAGAAGAACTTGAAAATATCTGTCTATCTGAAATTAAAAAGTTGCTACATACCAATGGAAGTACAGTGAGAAATTTTGATGATATGCCAAGTGTTCCGGACAATTATGTTTCATCGTCGAACAATCGATTGATAATGAAAGAATTATCGTATGACAGACTAGCTCTTCAAAGGGAACATGATGGTTATGTAAAGTGTTTAACTTCCGAACAGGAAAGGATATATAAAATTGTTATGGAAGCGATTGAAAAAGGTGATGGAGGTGTGTTTTTTGTATATGGTTATGGTGGAACTGGAAAGACGTTTCTTTGGAAGACATTCTCAGCTGCATTACGATCAAAAGGTGAAGTTGTATTGAATGTTGCATCCAGTGGAATTGCTTCACTTTTGCTGGATGGTGGTAGAACTACTCATTCAAGGTTTTAATTCCAATCAACATTAATGAGAATTCAATATGTTCGATAGAGCCTAATACTGAGTTAGGTGATTTAATTAAAAGAGCAACATTGATTATTTGGGATGAAGCACCTATGACTCACAAGCATTGTTTCGAGGCTCTTGATAGAACAATGAGAGACATATCATGTTCCAGTCAACCGAACATGCAATCCAAGCCGTTTAGGGGAAAGGTAATTCTATTTGGTGGTGATTTTAGACAAATTCTTCCGGTCATCCCTAAAGGTACCAGAACAATGATAGTCAATGCTTCTTTAAATTCTTCTTGTATATGGCGCCACTGTCAAGTACTAAAGCTAACTGAGAATATGAGATTAAGAGTTGGTTGTCAGGAAGCAGATTTGAAAGAAATAAATGAATCTGGAGAATGGATTTTAAAGCTTGGTGATGGTCTGCTTGGTGAAGAAAATGATGGTGAGATTGATATTGAAGTACCAGATGATTTACTTATTCATGACCAAGTTAATCCTATTTCTTCTCTCATTTCATTTATATATCCGAACATGAATAAGTTTTTTGTGGGATTTAACGTATTTCCAACAAAGAGCGATTCTTGCTCCAACTAATGAAGTAGTGGATTCAATAAATAAAGAGTTGTTAGAGAGTCTGCCTGGTGAAGAAAAGGTTTATTTTAGTTCAGATAGTTTATGCCAATCGGAGGAAGAATCAGAGCTTAATATGGCATTGTTTCCTTCTGATGTGCTAAACAATCTTCGTTTATCTGGTTTACCGAACCATAAATTAGTACTAAAACTTGGTGCTCCAGTGATGTTACTCAGAAACATTGATCAGGCAAATGTATTGTGTAATGGTACACGTTTACAAGTCACGAAGCTCGGAAAAGTTGTGATTGAAGCAAAAATTATCACAGGGACTAATATAGGTCATCATACTTTGATTTCAAGACTGAAGATGAAAAGAATACC
This sequence comes from Helianthus tuberosus, assembly GCA_030545235.1. Taxonomy (NCBI): domain Eukaryota; kingdom Viridiplantae; phylum Streptophyta; class Magnoliopsida; order Asterales; family Asteraceae; genus Helianthus; species Helianthus tuberosus. The sequence goes on from CM060443.1 coordinate 106,197,040, forward strand.
AGTGAAGATTTCTCGAAGACAATTCCCACTTTTACGGTGTTTTGCTATGACAATAAATAAAAGTCAAGGACAATCATTGGAGCGTGTTGGTTTATATCTTCCACGTCCAGTGTTTAGTCTTGGCCAGCTCTATGTTGCTGTATCTAGAGTAAAAAGTAGGAAGGGGTTGAAAATTTTGATTTGTCATAAAGAGAAATGAGACTGTATGTCACAGCCCCCGTCCCCCTATTAAATACGGGAACGGGAGGTACGAGCCAGTTTCGGTGGTATCTGATAATGTCTAATTTGGCAGCGGATTTTTTCATCAGGACCGTAGTTAGGAAATATTGGATCAGACTAAAATACCACATTTTCATAATATTAAACACATGGGATAAAACCCAAGTTTGCAGTACACACATTTTCATAGGAATAAATCCTATTTGTATTTAATAAAAACATCTATTTTAATTTAGGTAACTTTATTGCCACTTTTCCGAGCCTTCAGTGCTGTCCAGCTGGCTTCTATTTGGCTTTCACATTTTGTTACCTGAAACGCGTTTAAAAACATTTTTTCAGTGGGAAATACTGGTGAGTGAATCCCAGTTTAATCAAGTTTAATAAAAACCATTGTACAGTATTGAGGGTGATCTCGCAATTACATTTGTTTCCAAATTATATCAATTAACATCCATGGTACTGTGAGACCCGACTTATGGAGATGTTACCCCTCGCAAGGCAGTAACAAATTTTGTATACAAAACCCCAACATATCTATGATAATTGTATTCTTACAAATACTCAATAACTGTTTAATATATAATTAATCATGTGAGGTTTTGTAAAAACAATTTACAAAAAGGAGATTACTCACAAAAAGGAGTATAGAAAAAGAGGATTACTCACATTGCTGTCTTAGATTATCCTTTAGTGTTTCCTGGTGACAATCTATAATTTACACAAATGCACACGTGTTAGTATAATAACCCATTTTAACATTAGTAATACCCTCTCCGAGACGGCATTCCAACGACTATGTCGGGCAGAACAACAACAGCCGTTACGGAACCCTAGGTCAATCGGGCAGAGTATCTAATACGTATCCAGGGGTTATGATACTTACAACGGAGTAGAACTTCGCTATTTAGGGGGGTATTATACCCGTGTATAATGCCTACACTTTAGTTTTGAGATTGAGAAAATAAATCTGAACGAATTCGACTGAAGGCCACTGCATGCAATTTATAGGGCTGAAACCTGACTTCCTCGCGGCCCGCGTAAGGTATAGCCGAGAGGCTACGCGGCCCACGTCAACGTTGGTCAACAGCGTAGCTGATCCGGGTCAGCTAGTAGGTTCAACAGGTGTTGGGCCACGTGGCGGCTCAGGGTTTCGCCAGGTTTTACCTTGTCGCGGCCCACGTAAGGGTTGAGGGGTGGCTTACGCGGCCCGCCTCAAACCCAAAATCTTGATTTTTAATTATTTTTAATAATATTTAAGGTATTCGGGGTCCGTTTTCGCGTATGGGGTGTATTTTAGGACATATTGGGATATTTTAAAATATTTTTAGGGTGTCAGAAAATTTATGAGGGTGTCGGTTTTCTTTAGGGTTGTTATATCCTCCCCACCTTGTTTTAGAGCTCGTCCTCGAGATCTACTGGAATAAGTGTGGATATTTCCTTTGCATTTCTGATTCAAGCTCCCATGTATACTCAGGTCCTCTTTTGGAGTCCCACTTTACTTTGACTAGAACTAATCTCTTATGCTTGAGGTTCTTGACTTTCCTGTCTTCAATCTGTAGAGGTCTTTCTACAAACTTGAGTTGTTCATTTACCTCTATGTCCTTAAGAGGCACTACAAGTGATTCATCGGCTAGACATTTCTTGAGATTAGATACATGAAATACATCATCTATTCCTGCCATTTCCTCTGGCAGTTGTAGCTGATAGGCTACAGGTCCTATTCTTCTAATAATCTCAAAAGGTCCAACATACCTGGGACTTAACTTTCCTCTTTTGATGAATCTTACCACTCCTTTCCAAGGAGAGACTTTTAATAATACTTTATCTCCTACTTAAAATTCCAACGGTCTGCCTCAGTTATCGGCATAGCTCTTCTGTCGATCACGTGCTGCTTTCAGTCGTTCCTTGACTTGAATAATCTTGTCAGTTGTTTCTTGCACTATCTCGGGTCCAGATAGTTGCTTTTCCCCAATTTCTGCCCAACAGACTGGGGTTCGGCACTTTCGTCCATAAAGCGCTTCGAATGGTGCAGCATTGATACTTGTGTGATAACTATTATTATAAGAAAATTCTATTAAAGGTAAGTGATCATCCCAATTACCTCCGAAATCAATTACACAAGCTCTAAGCATGTCTTCCATTGTCTAAATTGTTCTTTCGCTTTGCCCGTCTGTTTGAGGATGATAAGCTATGCTTAGATTCAACTTGGTTCCCGTTGCTTTTTGGAAACTTGTCCAAAAATGAGAGGTAAAACGGCTATCCCTATCAGAAACAATTGATAAAGGTATTCCATGTAAAGAAACTATTTCATTTACATATAATTTAGCTAGCATACTAGAAGTTTCTTTCATTGGTAGAAAGTGAGCTGACTTAGTTAGCCTATCTACAATCACCCAGATTGTATCATTGCCTTTCCTTGTTCTGGGTAATTTAGTAACAAAATCCATTGTTATCAATTCCCATTTCCATACTGGCATTTCTAATTGTTGCAGCATGTCACAGCCCCAGCCCCGGTTTGACCCGGTCAGAAGTCGCGGGACAGGAACCCGTGGTAATTTTAATTTATGTGACAGCGGAAGATTTTTATTAGGATCTTTTAAAACTGAAAATACCCGATTATTTTATTTCATAATTCGGGATAAAACCTCGGTAGTTTACAATAAGGTGATTTCACTGGGAAATCTTTATTTTACAAAACATGTTTCTTTATTTATATAGAGCCACTTCCTTAAGCTTGTAGTGCTTCACGGCACTTTTCCTGAATCACAACAGGTCACCTGAAACATGTTTGAAAAATATTTTATCAGCGGGGAAATACTGGTGAATCCTTCTTTTTAATTTAAAACAACACGTTTGTTATAATTTACAGTATTAAGAGCGATTATAATGTTTCTATATCAACCATCTACCCACGGTATTTATCACCCGACCACCTATTGGCTGTCCAATGGTGTCTGTGATTATGGTCATATCACCCCTTGGCTAACCCGTTGTCCAATGGTGACGGTTATCAAGTAATATATACAAAACCTCACATACCGGCTGTAATTTGGTGATTACAAAGACTTAATCCCTGTAATTATAACTTTGAACATAATATGATTTTGTAAAATACTTTGATAAAAAGAGAATGACTCACATTGCAGATTTAAGTGGACAGAGCTTAGCCTACTGATTAGCCTTTTAACCTAAATTTAAACAACATGCACACGAACTAGGTTAGTAACTAATACAGCATTTACGATAACTCACTAGATTAAACCCTCACAACGAATGACAAAGTGCGATACTTAAACATCCATCGAATTCACGATGAATGACAAAGCATAACCCTAATGTGGGCAGCACTTAAACATCCATTGGATAGTTTCAATCGATCGGACATTGAATCGTAGCAGCAATTGAGTTAATACCCGGTATTGGAACAGCGCTTCGCTAATATAATTGAAAGTAATTTCGAATTCAGAGTAGCCAAATTCGTTTTTTGAAAGTTTATTTTGACAAAATTGAACTGCTCCTGAGACAAGCTATTTATAGCTGAAATATGGGGCTCTCGCGGCCCGCGTGAGCCATAGGCTCACCCTTACGTGGCCCGCGTGGCCACCTATTCTACGTATAGGTTTGCATGGTCATGCGTAGGGTTGCCAGATGGGTTATACGTGGATCCGGAATACTTATCCGGTCAACCCATGTTTGACGCAGCCCGCGTAAAGGTATGCTCAACCTTACGCGGCCCGCCTGAAGACCAGAAATCTTGGTTTTCTTGTTTTTTTTTATGCAGAGTAAGGTTTCAGGGGTCCAGGTTTTCACTTACTGGTAGTTTTAGGAAAAATTTTGAGAGTCCTTACATCCTCCCCACCTTATTAAAATCTCGTCCTCGAGATTCATAGGAATAAGTGAGGATACTTTCGCTTCATTTCCGATTCCAGCTCCCAAGTGTACTCGGGTCCTCTTCTGGAATCCCACTTGACCTTGACTAGCACCAATCTTTTGTGCTTGAGAAACTTGATCTTTCGATCTTCAATTTGAAGTGGTTTTTCAACTAACTTCAATTTCTCATTTACCTCTATGTCTTGGAGAGGTACTACCAGTGATTCGTCTGATAAACATTTCTTGAGATTGGATATATGGAATACATCATGTACTCCTGCTAACTCTTCCGGTAGTTGTAAACGATAAGCAACTGGTCCTATACGTTGGATTACTGGAAATGGTCCTACGTATCTTGGACTTAGCTTTCCTTTCTTTCCAAACCGGACTACTCCTTTCCAAGGAGATACTTTTAATAGTACTTTATCTCCATCTTGAAATTCTAACGGTTTGCGTCGATTATCTGCATAACTTTTCTGGCGATCTCGAGCCGTCTTCAGTCTCTCCTTGATTTGAGTAATCTTATCGGTGGTTTCTTGCACAATCTCTGGTCCTGATAATTGACTTTCTCCGATTTCTGCCCAACAAACTGGAGTTCTGCACTTTCGTCCATACAGTGCTTCGAATGGGGCAGCTTCGATGCTTGAATGATAACTATTGTTATAGGAGAATTCAATTAAAGGTAAGTGATCATCCCAGTTTCCACCAAAATCTGTCACACATGCTCGGAGCATGTCTTCCAGTGTTTGTATTGTCCTTTCACTTTGCCCGTCTGTTTGTGGATTATATGCCGTACTTAAATTTAGTCGGGTTCCCATTGCTTCTTGGAAACTTTTCCAGAAGTGAGAAGTGAAACGACTATCTCTATCCGATACAATAGAGAGTGGAACTCCATGTAATGATACTACTTCATCTACATACAACTTTGCTAACCTTTCCATGCTAAAGGTTTCTTTCATGGGTAGAAAATGAGCTGACTTGGTTAATCGATCCACAATTACCCAAATGGCATCATTACCTTTTCTGGTTTTGGGTAACTTAGTAACAAAATCCATAGTTATAAGTTCCCATTTCCATACAGGCATTTCTAGTTGTTGTAGTAGACCCGAAGGTTTCTGGTGCTCTGCTTTAACTTGCGAACAAGTAAGACACTTAGAAACATATCTAGCTATGTCCTTTTTCATACCTATCCACCAGAAATTATTTCTTAAATCTTGATACATCTTGTTGTTACCTGGATGCATGGTATATCTAGATTTATGGGCTTCCTCTAAGATTTTATTTCTTAACTCTCCCTGCTTAGGTGCCCAAATCCGTTTCTTATGGAATCTCCAAATTCCATCATTTCCTTGCTCTAATTCTTTTGTTCGTCCTTTCATTCCTTCAGCATCGTTCTTGATTGCTGTTTCTTGAACATTCTTTAGTTGTTCCATTAAATCTAATTGTAGATTTAATCTAAGAGCATGAACTCGTCATTGTTTATCATGATACTTACTACTTAAGGCATCTGCAACTACATTTGCCTTTCCTTCGTGATACTGAATATCACAGTCGTAGTCGCTTAGTATTTCCATCCATCTTCTTTGCCTCATGTTTAGTTCTTTTTGCCCAAATATATATCTTAAGCTTTTATGATCTGTATAGACAGTAAACTTACTTCCGTACAGATAATGTCTCCAAATCTTAAGGGCAAAAATTATGGCTCCTAACTCTAAATCATGAGTCGTATAGTTTTCCTCGTGCTTTTTCAATTGCCTTGATGCATATGCAATTACCTTCTTGCGTTGCATTAACACACATCCTAATCCTAGCTTTGAAGCATCACAATATACTTCAAAATCTTCTGTTCCTTCTGGTAAGGCTAGAATTGGAGTATTTGTTAATTTCTGTTTTAAAATCTTAAAGGCTTCTTCTTGTTTTGGTCCCCATTCAAACTTAACCGCTTTACAAGTTAGCTTAGTTAATGGTACAGCTATCTTGGAAAAATCATTAATAAATCGTCTATAGTAACCAGCTAATCCTAAAAAGATTCTAATTTCTACAGCTGTTTGTGGAACCTTCCATTTGGTGATTGCTTCTATCTTAGCAGGATCTACGTGAATGCTTTCGTGATTTACCATGTGTCCTAAAAATTGCACTTCCTGTAGCCAAAATTCACACTTCGAGAATTTGGCGTAAAGCTTTTCTTTTCTTAACAAAGTTAAGAGTGCATGCAAGTGCTGACAATGCTCAGCCTGACTTTTGGAATAAATAAGTATATCGTCGATGAAGACAATTACAAACTTATCCAAATACGGTTTACAGATTCTATTCATCATGTCCATAAATGCTGCAGGTGCATTCGTTAATCCGAAGGGCATGACTGTAAACTCGTAATGACCATACCTAGTTCTGAAAGCAGTTTTAGGTATGCCTTCTTCTTGTACCTTTAATTGATGATATCCGGAGCATAAGTCGATCTTAGAAAAGTATCTAGCTCCTTGAAGTTGATCGAAAAGATCATCAATTCTTGGTAATGGGTATCAATTCTTAATTGTAACCTTATTCAATTCTCTATAATCGATACACATTCGCATTGAACCATCCTTTTTCTTTACAAACAACACTGGAGCTCCCCATGAGGATGAGCTAGGTTGTATGAATCATTTGCTTAGTAATTCATCTAACTGCTTTTTCAATTCTAGCATTTCGGTAGGTGCTAGCCTATAAGGTGCTTTGGCTATAGGTGTAATTCCAGGAATTAAATGAATTCTAAATTCAACTTCCCTATTGGGTGGTAATCCAGGTAGTTCTTCTGGGAATACATCCGAGTATTCTGATACTACTGGAATGTCCTTAAGTTCTTTATTCTTAGTGTTAATGATTACTGAAATCATATACACCATTTCTTGTTTTCTTGAATAACTGGCCAATTTCATTACTGAAATGAATTTTAATGGCTTTCGTGGCTTATCTCCTATAATCACCACTAATTCTCCTGTGGGTGTATGAATTTCTATGGAATTCTTATCACAGAGAATTCGAGCATGGTTGGTTATTAACCAATCCATTCCTAACACAACATCGAATCCAGCTAAATTCATTGGTAATAGGTTTGCATGAAATTTATGACCTGAAAGTTCTATATTTCCTTCTTGCAAAACCTTATCTATTTTAACAGAATTCCCATTTGTCGTTTCAACTGTAAAAATTTGCCTAAGGTTGGTTAAAGGTAAATTAAGAGCTTGGCAGAATGAAGTATTGATAAAACTTTGGTTTGCACCAGAGTCAAATAATACTTTTGCGTAAACGTTGTGAACTAGGAACGTACCAGCTATCACATCTGGAATGAGTTCTGCCTCCTGAGTAGTTAATTGGAATGCTCGAACATTCTTCTTGGTAGCTCCGTCGGCCGGTTTGGCTTTATTGTCTGCTGGTTTGATCAATTTAGGGCATTCTGGTTTGAAATGTCCCATTTCTCCACAGTTGTAGCAGATCCTTGTTTTCTTTCTGCAGTCTTCTTCACGATGTCCTACAACTTTGCAAAAGTTGCAGGTTATTTTGCATTTTCCAAAATGTTTCTTTCTGCAATTTCTGCAGAACGGCGGAGTTGAGGATTGTCCCGTTCCTCTTTTGTTGAAATTGTTATTATTACCCACACGAAATCCTTGGGAAATTTTCTGAGCCAGTTCCTTTTTCCTATTTTCATCTCTTGTGCGTACCAGCTCCTCAGTTAGGGTGTTAGCTAATTCTACCGCATCGTCAATAGTGCGAGGTCTCGCAGCTTTAACGATATTACGGATTTCGCTAATCAATCCCCAAATATAGCGAGAAATAAGTACCGGTTCTGGCGAAGCCAGTGTTGGTACCACTCTAGCATATTCGAAGAATGTCGAAGTATACCCTCGACAATCAACATCCACCATCCGGTGGGTCAGGAACTTATTTGCCATTTGTTCCTTTTCATACTCGGGACAGAATTTTCTTTCTACAAGATTCTTAAATTCTTCCCAGTGCATGGCATACGCCACAGTTCTTCTTTTAGCTTGTAGAACTGTATTCCACCATTCTAACGCCCCTTCTTTAAAAAGATTCGACGCATACATGACTTGGTCTTCTTTAGCACATTTACTTATGGTAATTACTGCCTCGGTTTTCTCTAACCAACGCAGTGCTGCAGTTTCCCTTTCATTGCCTGCAAATTCAGCTGGTTTACAAGCAAGGAATTCTTTGTAAGTGCAACCAGGCATTACATCTTTCATTTTCTTAGGGAGTGGGGCCTTCCGTGGATCATTATCATGATTAGTATGATTGCCGCCTCCGTTTACACTATTACTGAAGTTATCTTCAGGAGTACGTTTGCTAGGAATAATTTGTTGAGGTTCAACAGGTTTCGGGGCAGCAGCAAGGATTGCTGGAATAGCATTGGCTATTCCCTGGGCAACGATATTCTCGATATCTTGTCTATTCAGAAATTGATCCTCCTGGTGTTGCTCAGATTGGTTAACCTCGTTAACTGGTTCATTATTAGCGTTTTCCATCTAATAATTAATATATATAATTTATTAGTATATAGTAAATAACAATTATACAAAACACTCATGCAAATTTCACAATACATATATAGTCAAAATTATCGATTTCTCGATTCCCATTTTATATATATTATTATGCGTCATTACACACCGTTATCTTACAAAGGTTTTATTTGTAAGTTATTTTACAGACTTATTTTATTATTATTATTATTATTATTATTATTATTATTATTATTATTATTATTATACAATCACAGTTATGTTCTCACACCATCCCTTCTGCTGATATTTTAGAAACGACGCTCCCTCTCGTCGTACTTCCAGGAGATTTGCTCTCCTACCTCCCGATTCCTATTCCCTGCATCTATCAGTTCCTCGCCAAAATGGCGGAGTTCAGCTAAATTTTCATTACTCATTGGTGGGTTTGGTATAGGTTATGGGTCGAACTAAGGGAAAAGGGTATAAGGGTTATTGAGGAGGTTTTGAAACTGCCAATCATTGGTCCACCACTCATCTATTTCTCCTAGAGGTTGGGTATGGATCAGAGGATCTAGAATAGCTGGTTCCAAATTTATTGGAAGTTGAGTTTCAGCAGGATAAGGGTAGAGGTTGGTATTGATAGGTCTAATGATATCACAGCTTGCCAAGATGCGATCTAGTTCCTCCTGTAATGGCAACTCCTCAACTTGCTTAGAACTTTCCCCAATTTCCATTTCTACTTGTCTTGAACCTTCTCCGATCACAATTCCTTTTCCTTTATCTATGGGATTTTCTATTTTAGGAACCTTTCTAGTTGCTGGTTTCCTCCTGCATACACGTATCCAGCCTACGAATCTTCTCTTTTTCTTAGGCTTTGGTTTCTCCAGAGGTGGAGCGTGGAATTCCATAGGTTCTTCTACATCGGGTATGTAACCAGTAAAGTCTTTGGAAACTTCTACTTTCACCGGATAAAGATTGAGATTCTGAAGGGCTTCAGATAACTCATTCATGCTGTTTAGCATATATGCAAAATACTAAGTTAAAATTTTATAACAAAATTTCACAGATAACCTTTAAGTATTATTGCATATCGTGTGACTAATTTAATACAAAGGACGATTGAAAATTAAAACATACTAGGGTTTATTGTAAACTTATTTATTTACTAGGTAAAGTTTCTGGCTTGTAAGTGATACGGGTGCTAGAACTGAATCAGAATATATTTAAAGATTTGTATTTACTGCTACAGTGGCTAGCATATATAGATCTGCCCATTTTTCATCTAACTTGTCTTCCCATGGTGGTTTACTGCCTAGTTCCTGAATTTCCTGATTAACTCTCCTTTCTTTTGGTTGTGATTTCTTTATTTTCTCCTGACTTTTCCTAATAATCAAACTTCTTTTATTAGGAGAAAGTGGTTCCTCATATTGTGCCTTTCGAACAAATATTCCTTCCTCAGTATCTACTGAGTATCTTGAGGAATTTGATTGGGATGAACTTCCCTTTTCTTTTGGTGAAGTATCTAATTTATGGTAGATATCTGAAAGTCTTTGCTTACCCATACTGTAAACAATTATTCAAATAATAAAACACGTAATCACAAAATAACAATCAGTAAAGAAAATTATTAAGTATTTTCTAAATACTTAATTGGCTTAAATCAGTGGCTCTGATACCACATTTTCCTGTCACGGCCCCAGCCCCGGTTTGACCCGGTCAGAAGCCGCGGGACAGGAACCCGTGGTAATTTTAATTTATGTGACAGCGGAATATTTTTATCAGGATCTTTTAAAACTGAAATACCCGATTATTTTATTTCATAATTCGGGATAAAACCCCGGTAGTTTACAATAAGGTGATTTCACTGGGAAATCTTTATTTTACCAGACATGTTTCTTTATTTATATAGAGCCACTTCCTTAAGCTTGTAGTGCTTCACGGCACTTTTCCTGAATCACAACAGGTCACCTGAAACATGTTTGAAAAATATTTTATCAGCGGGGAAATACTGGTGAATCATTCTTTTTAATTTAAAACAACCCGTTTGTTATAATTTACAGTATTAAGAGCGATTATAATGTTTCTATATCAACCATCTACCCACGGTATTTATCACTCGACCACCTATTGGCTGTCCAATGGTGTCTGTGATTATGGTCATATCACCCCTTGGCTAACCCGTTGTCCAATGGTGACGGTTATCAAGTAATGTATACAAAACCCACATACCGGCTGTAATTTGGTGATTACAAAGACTTAATCCCTGTAATTATAACTTTGAACATAATATGATTTTGTAAAATACTTTGATAAAAAGAGAATGACTCACATTGCAGATTTAAGTGGACAGAGCTTAGCCTACTGATTAGCCTTTTAACCTAAATTTAAACAACATACACACGAACTAGGTTAGTAACTAATACAGCATTTACGATAACTCACGAGATTATACCCTCACAGCGAATGACAAAGTGCGATACTTAAACATCCATCGAATTCACGACGAATGACAAAGCATAACCCTAATGTGGGCAGCACTTAAACATCCATTGGATAGTTTCAATCGATCGGACATTGAATCGTAGCAGCGATTGAGTTAATACCCGGTATCGGAACAGCGCCTCGCTAATATAATTGAAAGTAATTTCGAATTCAGAGTAGCCAAATTCATTTTTTGAAAGTTGATTTCGACAAAATTGAGCTGCTCCTGAGACAAGCTATTTATAGCTGAAATATGGGGCTCTCGCGGCCCGCGTGAGCCATAGGCTCACCCTTACGCGGCCCGCGTGGCCACCTATTCTACGTATAGGTTTGCATGGTCATGCGTAGGGTTGCCAGATGGGTTATACGTGGATCCGGAATACTTATCCGGTCAACCCGTGTTTGACGCGGCCCGCGTAAAGGTATGCTCAACCTTACGCGGCCCGCCTGAAGACCAGAAATCTTGATTTTCTTGTTTTTTTTTTTATGCACAGTAAGGTTTCAGGGGTCCAGGTTTTCACTTACTGGTAGTTTTAGGAAAAATTTTGAGAGTTCTTACACAGCAATCCTGAGGGTTTCTGATGTTCAGCTTTAACTTGTGAACAGGTTAAACATTTAGAAACATAGGCTGCTATATCCTTTTTCATTCCTATCCACCAAAAATTCTTTCTTAAATCCTAATACATTTTATCACTTCCAGGATGCATTGTATACTTAGACTTATGGGCCTCTTCTAATATACGATGACGTAGGTTTCCTAATTTAGGTATCCACGTTCTCTTCCCATGGAATTTCCAAATTCCATCTGTTCCTTGTTCTAATTCCTTAATCATTCCTTTTAATTTTTCAGTATCATCCTTGATTACTGATTCTTGTGCTTTTCTAATTTGCTCATTTAAATCTACTTGTAGATTTAATTTAAGAGAACGTACCCTTTTTGGCTTTTCATGATACTTTCAGCTTAAAGCATCAGTAACTACATTTGCCTTTCCCTCATGATACTGGATATCACAATCATAATCACTAAGCATCTCCATCCAGCGTCTTTGTCTCATATTTAACTCCTTTTGCCCGAAAACATACCTTAAACTTTTATGATCAGTGAATATGGTAAACTTACTACTATAAAGGTAATGTCTCCAAATTTTAAGGGCAAAAATTATGGCTCCTAATTCTAGATCATGGGTTGAATAATTCTCTTCATGATTCTTAAGTTGCCTAGATGCATAAGCTATAACCTTTTGGCGTTGCATCAACACACATCCATAACCTAATTTAGAAGCGTCACAATAGACTACAAAGTCTTCAGTTCCTTCTGGTAACGCTAATATGGGTGCATGGGATAATCTTTGCTTAAGAATTCTAAAGGCTTCTTCTTGTTTTGGTCCCCATTCAAACTTAATGGATTTACAGGTTAACTTAGTTAAAGGAATGACTATTCTAGAAAAATCTTGAATACATCTTCTATAATAACCGGCCAATCCTAAGAAACTTCTAACCTCGGTTGGTGAGTCAGGGGTTTTCCATTTGGTAATTACTTCGATCTTAGTTGGATCTACATGAATTCCTTCATGGTTAACTAAGTGTCCAAGAAACTGTACCTGTTCTAACCAAAATTCGCACTTTGAAAACTTAGCATAAAGCTTTTCTTTTCTTAATATACTTAAAAGTGGGTGCAAATGCTTTGCATGATCTTCCTTACTTTTAGAATAGATGAGAATATCATCAATAAAAACAATTATGAATTTATCCAAATATGGCTTACATATTCGGTTCATCATGTCCATAAATGCAGCTGGGGCATTGGTTAAACCAAATGGCATGACAGTAAATTCATAATGACCATACCTTGTTCTAAATGCGGTTTTAGGAATGTCCTCTTCCTGTACCTTTAATTGATGATATCCTGACCTTAAATCGATTTTTGAGAAAAATCGAGCTCCTTGCAATTGATCAAACAGATCTTCGATTCTCGGTAATGGGTACCGGTTCTTAATTGTGACCTTGTTCAATTCACGGTAGTCAATGCACATACGCATTGATCTGTCCTTCTTTTTGACAAACAATATCGGCGCTCCCCATGGTGATGAGCTTGGTTGTATGAATCCTTTCTCTAATAATTCATTTAACTATTTCTTCAGTTCCTGTATTTCGGCGGGTGCCAAACGGTAGGGTGCTTTGGCAATTGGTGTTGTTCCTGGCAGTAGATGGATTCTGAATTCGACTTCTCTGTCTGGCGGTAGTCCTAGTAATTCTTCTGGGAATACATCTGAAAACTGAGACACTACTGGAATGTCCTTTAATTATTTTCCTTTAGTGTTAGTGATTATGGAAATCAAATACACTATAGATCCTTTTCTTATATAACTTGCAGTTTTCATCACAGAGATGAATTTAGTGGATCTAGATGGTTTATCACCTTTAATTGTGATCTTTTCACCCTTTGGTGAATTTACTTGAATTGACTTTTGATCACATAAAATATTAGCTTTATTGGCTATTAACCAATCCATTCCTAATACGATATCAAATCCTGTCAGATTCATTGGGTACAGGTTTGCAATATACTCTTGGTTTAAAAATTCTTTTCTTGCTTCCTGCAAGATTTCAGAAATCCTAACCGTTTCTCCATTCGCTGTCTCGACTAGACATTCTTGTGAGAGTTTAGTTAATGGTTGATTAAGAAGTTTGCAAAATGAAGTATTAATAAAACTTTGGTTTGCACCAGAGTCAAATAATACTTTAGTAAATATATCATTAACTAAAAACGTACCGGCTATGACGTCCGTAATCATTTTGGCTTCATCTGCAGTTAGAACAAATGCTCTAGCATTTTTAGTGTTCCTGTTATTTGCAGCTGGGGCCAATTTCGGACAATTCGGCTTGATGTGACCTTTTTCTCCACAATTGAAACACAGTCCATTACTGGATTTCCTTCTGCAGTCTTCTTCCTTGTGTCCTGGTAACTTACAGAAATTGCAATGAGAGAAGCATTTTCCCGAATGCTTCTTCTTGCAAGTCTTACAGTAAGGTGTAGAGGTAGAACCTATATTCCTATGATTGGAATTCCCAGAACGGAATTCTTGAGTAAGTCTTTGGGTTAGGTTTCTCATCTGGTCTTCTTCTCTAGTACGGATTAATTCATCTGTCAAGGTATTGGCTAGTTCTACAGCTTCTTCTACAGTTTGAGGTCTAGCTGCTTTGACTACATGTCTAATCTCCCCAATTAATCCCCATATGTAACGGGAGATTAATACCGGTTCAGGTGATGCAAGGGTTGGTACTATTCTAGCATATTCAAAGAATGTAGTAGTATAACCCTTACTATCTACCCCGGTCATCCTAAGGTTCAGAAATTTATTTGCTATCTGTTCCTTTTCATTGGGAGGGCAGAATTTCCTTTCTACCATATTTTTAAATTCATCCCATTCCACGTTGTAAACCCTATCACTTCCTCTTGACTGGAGGATAGTGTTCCACTATTCTAAGGCTGAGTTTTTAAATAGATTAGAAGCAAACATTATCTTGTCTTCTTCAGCACACTTGCTTATTTTTTAAACAGCCTCAGACTTTTCTATCCAGCGTAGAGCTGCAATGGGTCCTTCATTGCCCGAGAATTCTATTGGTTTGCAGGACCAGAATTCTTTGTAAGAACAACCATAAGGCATGGTTCTTCTTCTTTTGGGAATGTGCACTTGAAGTACGGGTCCATTGTTTATGCTGTGTTCTGGTTCAATTGGTCGCTTACTGCTATGTTTACTTTTATTATTCGCTTCCTAAACCGTTTGAATAATAAATGTCATTGCATCTATAATTCATTGTGCCACTATGTGTTGGATAGCACTATTTTCCACTTGGTTTCCATTGTTATTGATGCTCGAATTCTCATTAACCAAGTTAATGTTACTCTGGTTATCGTTATTCAGATTTCCTTGATGTCTTTCGTCGGCCATCTGAATTTTAAACAGTTACCACGTATTAATATCACAAAATAATATTTAATATAGCCAATCACATGACACGCATTTTGGTCAAAAGCGTCGATCATTGCGACTTTACTCTATTCATATAATATGCATCTATTACACACCAGTACTGAAATTAAAATTACAATACCGACTGAAATTTAAAGTTACACTACTAATAATAGGCATTCGTAGTTTTTTTTTTCATACACATACACACATATTATTATTATTATTACTACCGTTTCCACCATCACATTCATGGATATGGATTCATCCAGAAATCCATATTGCGCTCGTCATACTTCCAGACGAGTCGCTCTCCCACCTGTCGCATTCTTTCACTACTCTCTAAAATTTCCTCATAAAATGTCCTAAGTTCTTGTACATTTTCTGCACTCATTGGGGGTGCAGGTTCTAGGACTGGGTTCGGAATCTGGGGTGCGGGTTCCTGGTATGGAGTTTGGAGGTGTAGGGGCCTGGTATGGGTATGGATTCTCTAAAATCTCCCTAATGTATACATCGTTATCGTAATAGGGATCTATAGGGTTCAAACCTGGGTACGCTCCTAAGTTTGGCATGGGCGTGTCTTCATGTATCGGGTAGCGTTGCACATAGTCTCTAACGTCATCCCAGCACGGGTCGTAATTTGGGTCTAAGGGATTTGGTGCTGGTACCCTAGGTATCTCCTCCGGATTGAAATCATGCATTTCTACTTGATTTTCAGGGTTTTCTATCTCCATCGGTTGGTCAGGAATTGGTGGTTGTGGTTGGGGTGCTATCATTTGTTCCAGGTTAGGGTCAGCTGCAGTGGTTGCTAGGATGTCGATGTTGGCTATACCCCTATTAATCATATCCTGGGCATAGGCATCGGTTTCTCTTTTGGCTGCGGCTAGTACTCTCTGGTCTTGTAACTTTTTCATACGCTTCCTACGCTCATGTGCCCCTCGACTGAACCATCCTCTTTTTTTCTGAGGGAATGGCTCTTCAGACTGAGCCTTAAACACGAATATTTCTTCTTCCATATCAGCAGAGTACCCCAAGAGGGCAGGCTGAGAAGAGGCACCTTCGCTTCTAGGCGAACCAGACAATTGACGGTACGCGTCAGATGGTCCTTGGTCGCTCATACTGTAAACTAACAAATAGTCTAATAACACACAACAAGAAAATACAATTGTGCACGTAGTTCTGTAATTTATTTCCTAACAATTTGAATTTTAATGTCAGCAGAACACTTCTGTGGCTGAATCAGTGGCTTAGCTCTGATACCACCTTCTGTCACAGCCCCCGTCCCCCTATTAAATACGGGAACGGGAGGTTGCGAGCCAGTTTCGGTGGTATCTGGTATTGTCTAATTTGGCAGCGGAATTTTTCATCAGGACCGTAGTTAGGAAATATTGGATCAGAGTAAAATACCACATTTTCATAATATTAAACACATGGGATAAAACCCAAGTTTGCAGTACACACATTTTCATAGGAATAAATCCTATTTGTATTTAATAAAAACATCTATTTTAATTTAGGTAACTTTATTGCCACTTTTCCAAGCCTTCAGTGCTGTCCAGCTGGCTTCTATTTGGCTTTCACATTTTGTTACCTGAAACGCGTTTAAAAACATTTTGTCAGTGGGAAATACTGGTGAGTGAATCCCAGTTTAATCAAGTTTAATAAAAACCATTGTACAGTATTGAGGGCGATCTCGCAATTACATTTGTTTCCAAGTTATATCAATTAACATCCATGGTACTGTCAGACCCGACTTGTGGAGATGTTACCCCTCGCAAGGCAGTAACAAATTTTGTATACAAAACCCCAACATATCCATGATAATTGTATTCATACAAATACTCAATAACTGTTTAATATATAATTAATCGTGTGAAGTTTTGTAAAAACAATTTACAAAAAGGAGATTACTCACAAAAAGGAGTATATAAAAAGAGGATTACTCACATTGCTGTCTTAGATTATCCTTTAGGGTTTTCTGGTGACAATCTATAATTTACACAAATGCACACGTGTTAGTATAATAACCCATTTTAACATTAGTAATACCCTCCCCGAGACGGCATTCCAACGACTACGTCGGGCAAAACCACAACAGCTGTTACGGAACCCTAGATCAATCGGGCAGAGTATCTAATACGTATCCAGGGGTTATGATACTTACAACGGAGCAGAACTTCGTTATTTAGGGGGGTATTATACCCGTGTATAATGCCTACACTTTAGTTTTGAGATTGAGAAAAGAAATCTGAACGAATTCGACTAAAGGCCACTGCATGCAATTTATAGGGCTGAAACCTGACTTCCTCGCGGCCCGCGTAAGGTATAGCCGAGAGGCTACGCGGCCCGCGTCAACGCTGGTCAACAGCGTAGCTGATCCGGATCAGCTAGTAGGTTCAACAGGTGTTGGGCCACGTGGCGGCTCAGGGTTTTGCCAGGTTTTACCTTGTCGCGGCCCGCGTAAGGGTTGAGGGGTGGCTTACGCGGCCCGCCTCAAACCCAAAATCTTGATTTTTAATTATTTTTAATAATATTTAAGGTATTCGGGGGTCCGTTTTCGCGTATGGGGTGTATTTTAGGACATATTGGGATATTTTAAAATATTTTTAGGGTGTCAGAAAATTTATGAGGGTGTCGGTTTTCTTTAGGGTTGTTATACTGTACAACCATTACTAATGTGGTTTACAAAGAAGTTTTACAAAATCTATGATGACACTAAACCTCTATCAACCTGGCAACGTCTGTTGGGTATAATGGAGGAACTGTTGTTAGGAAATGTTTGTTGGAAAGCAATACAACTTTTTGAAAGCATATGATACTTGCTCTGCATTAAGCCTATCCTAAGAACACATGTTGTTAATAACATTATTCTCTTAACATCTGTTTACTAAACTTTGTAATTTCTGTTGACTGACATTTTTAACATGGGTTGACTAACATCTGATAGTTACTATCTATCCATCTGGCAAGCTCTGTTGGAGATAACGGATGACAGTTCTTAGTAAAGTCTGTTGGAAAGCAGCAGAAGTTTTTAACAGTTAATAGACAACAGTGGTTTCATATCAACAGAATGGAATTGTTGTTGAATAAACCTATTGATCATATCAATTTTGTAAGTCTGCAGTAATTATTTTTTTACTCTCTGTCAATATATGTTCTGCATGGTTTTCTAAGAAACGACCCGTGTTTGCACACGGGTCTTACCGCTAGTACTATATAATAAAAGAAACCAATGGGAGGACATATGTCATTCATTGAAACCATCTAATTTTAATAGATAATTAATATCAATTATTAATTAAAAGATAATTATAAAATTTAATTTAATATAAATTTAAGAGTAAACTGCTAAAATCGTCCCTGAGGTTTGACTCAAAATGCTAGATCAGTCCAAAATCAACTTTTGTTGCTAAAACGGTCACTGAGCCCAAGTTCTGTTGCTAGATCAGTCCAATTAGTTAACTGAAGTTAGTTTTTAACTTTTATTTATTACACAAACAGTCACTGTAGTTATAATTTACTAGTTTTAACTATGAGTTAATAGCCAAAATGGTCCCTGAGGTTTGCACCACCACCACCACCACCGCACCGCACCGCCACCACCACCACCACCACACTGCCACCACCACCACCACCGCCACCACAGCACCGCCGCCGCCACCACCACCACCGCCACCACAGCACCGCCGCCGCCACCACCACCACCACCACCACCACCGCCACAGCACCGCCACCGCCACCACCACCACCACACCGCCACCGCCACCGCCACCACCACCACCACCACAGCACCACCGCCACCACCACCACCGCTGCACCGCCACCACCACCACCACACCGCCACCACCACCACCGCTGCACCGCCACCACCACCACCACAGCACCACCGCTACCACCACCACCGCCGCACCGCCACCACCACCATCGCCACAGTGGGTTGCAGGTTTGACCGGAAAACTCGAAATATTCTCTATCTGTAAAAAAAAAATAGTAAGGCCGCCCGGGGTGGTGCGTTATTTTATCACGAAAACAAAAGATAACGCGTGATATCCACCCCCACAACAAAGTTCCACGCGTGATATAATCTGTTTCGAGTTTTCCGGTCAAACCTGCAACCCACTGTTTCGAGTTTTCTGGTCAAACCTGCAACCCACTGTGGCGATGGTGATGGTGACCAGACGATGGTGGTGGTGGTGGCGGTGCTGTGGCGATGGTGGTGGTGGTGGTGGTGGCGGTGCGGCGGTGGTGGTGGTGGCGGTGCTGTGGTGGTGGTGGTGGTGGCGGCGGTGCTGTGGTGGCGGTGGTGGCTGTGTGGTGGTGGTGGTGGTGGCGGCGGTGCGGTGGTGGCGGTGTGGTGGCGGTGGTGGTGGTGGTGGTGCAAACCTCAGGGACCATTTTGGCTATTAACTCATAGTTAAAACTAGTAAATTATAACTACAGGGACTGTTTGTGTAATAAATAAAAGTTAAAAACTAACTTCAGTTAACTAATTGGACTGATCTAGCAACAGAACTTGGGCTCAGTGACTGTTTTAGCAACAAAAATTGATTTTGGACTGATCTAGCATTTTGAGTCAAACCTCAGGGACGATTTTAGCAGTTTACTCGAACAGTCCCTGTAGTTATAATTTACTAGTTTTAACTATGAGTTAATAGCCAAAATGGTCCCTGAGGTTTGCACCACCACCACCACCACCACCGCACCGCACCGCCACCACCACCACCACCACACTGCCACCACCACCGCCACCACAGCACCGCCGCCGCCGCCACCACCACCACCACCACCACCGCCACCACAGCACCGCCACCGCCACCACCACCACCACCACCACCACACCGCCACCACCACCACCACCACAGCACCACCGCCACCACCACCACCGCCGCACCGCCACCACCACCACCACACCGCTACCACAGCACCGCCGCCGCGACCACCACCACCACCACCGCCACCACAGCACCGCCGCCACCACCACCACCACCACAGCACCGCCGCCACCACCGCCACCACCACCACCGCCGCACCGCCACCATCGCCACAGTGGGTTGCAGGTTTGACCGGAAAACTCGAAACAGTGGGTTGCAGGTTTGACCGGAAAACTCGAAATATTCTCTATCTGTAAAAAAAAAATAGTAAGGCCGCCCGGGGTGGTGCGTTATTTTATCACGAAAACAAAAGATAACGCGTGATATCCACCCCCACAACAAAGTTCCACGCGTGATATAATCTGTTTCGAGTTTTCCGGTCAAACCTGCAACCCACTGTTTCGAGTTTTCCGGTCAAACCTGCAACCCACTGTGGCGATGGTGATGGTGACCAGACGATGGTGGTGGTGGTGGTGGTGGCGGTGCTGTGGCGATGGTGGTGGTGGTGGTGGTGGCGGTGTGGCGGTGGTGGTGGTGGCGGTGCTGTGGTGGTGGTGGTGGTGGCGGCGGTGCTGTGGTGGCGGTGGTGGTGGTGGCGGTGTGGTGGTGGTGGTGGCGGCAGCGGTGCGGTGGTGGCGGTGTGGTGGCGGTGGTGGTGGTGATGGTGCAAACCTCAGGGACCATTTTGGCTATTAACTCATAGTTAAAACTAGTAAATTATAACTACAGGGACTGTTTGTGTAATAAATAAAAGTTAAAAACTAACTTCAGTTAACTAATTGGACTGATCTAGCAACAGAACTTGGGCTCAGTGACTGTTTTAGCAACAAAAGTTGATTTTGGACTGATCTAGCATTTTGAGTCAAACCTTAGGGACGATTTTAGCAGTTTACTCTTTATTTTATTAAACTAAAGTAAAAATGTTTATAAGGGGTAAACAAAAATATTAATATGTACGGTAAATATAAATTAATATAATGTAAATAATTTATTTATTTTATTAAACTAAAGTAGTTAAGTGTAGAACCTATTTCAAAAATATTTATAAGGGGTAAACAAAAGTATTAATCAATGTTCATTGGTTCTATACTATTTTCGTGTTCAACTCTCAACTCAAATACGGTAATTACTATATTTACGTGACAATTAGAAGAACCATCACCGCAATCACCACATCCATCGTATATCGAGTATATCCGTTAGTTTTTTTAAAGATATAAATTTTTAGTAGATTCATTCAACCCGTGTAATAAACGGGGTTTTTTTTAAAGATATAACATTTTTATTTTTTACCATGCAAAATTACATTTATGCAACTCGTGTAATACACGGGGTTTTTAAAAATATAACTTTTTTATTATGTAGTATATAAAATTAGATTTATTCGATCCATATAATACATAGGCTTTATAAAGACATAACTTTTTATTGTTTGGTATATAAAATTACATGTGCTCAACCCGTATAACACATGAGGTTCTTAAAAATATAACTTTTTCATTATTTAATATAAAAAATTAAATTTACTCAACCTGTACAATACACGGGGTTCTTAAAAATACAACTTTTTTTATTAATATATAAAATTACATTTATTCAAACCATGTAATAAACGAGATTTTTAAATATATATTGTTTTATTATTTGATATATAAATTTACATCTATTCAACCCGTGTGTAATAAACGAGATTTTTAAATATATATATATATATATATATATATATATATATATATATATATATATATATATATAGGGGAAGGTTCTATGCAGAACACAAAATATTGCGAGAACACACAGAACAAAATGAATCACTTATTTTTTCAATCCTAAAAACCTAAAAAGTAAATGAAAAAGTTATAAATGTAAGATTTATTATTTCTCATACTATAATTTACAAGAAAGTATGAAAAATCTTCTGTTTTTAAATAACCTACACACATGTAGGTTATGTGTAGGCTAAATTACCTACATGTATGTAGACTATGTGTAGGGAAAAATATATGATTTTTTTATGTATATATGATACACATATGAATGTAAGAAACATAAAATTTAAGAAATATGAACCTTAAATCCAAAAATTTAGTGATTTAGAGTTGTTCTTTTTGTTCTCGCAATAATTAGTGTTCTGTAATGATCCTTATCCTATATATATATATATATATATATATATATATATATATATATATATATATATATATATATATATATATATATATATATAGGGGACCGCTAGAATGAGAACCACCACGAGTTATGAGAACCGCGAGAACCACGTGCCACAGGGGGGGGGGGCGTTGACCACGATTTTTTTTACAACTAGATTCGTATATTTTAACAACATTCGTAAAAAAAAAAATTCAAACGGCGCGGCCGAGGGGGTAGTTTTTTACACCCAAAGTTTGGTGTTTTTATTTTTTTTTGTTTTTTCTTTTTTTTTTTACAAACTTTGGGTGTAAAAAACTAACCCCTCGGCCGCGCCGTTTGAATTTTTTTTTACGAATGTTGTTAAAATATACGCATCTAGTTGTAAAAAAAATCGTGGTCAACGCCCCCCCCCCCCCCCCCGTGGCACGTGGTTCTCGCGGTTCTCATAACTCGGGGTGGTTCTCATTCTAGCGGCTCCCTATATATATATATATATATATATAGGGTAAGGATAGACAAAAAACCCTATCTTTCTTAGAAAACTCTGGAAACTCAAAGCTCCCGACATTTTTTTTTTTTGAAAAAAATAACACATGTAATATACATGTTTTTAAGACTTTTGGCCCAAAAAAAATCAAAAAAGCGCCGAGTACTTTTTTTTAAAAAAAATAAACAAGTTCCAAAAACCTCGTTGACTAACATGTGTTAGACAAAAAAACGCTGAAAGTTGCTGAAACGTTTTTTTTTTTTTTTTAAAAACCGTTCGGCGCTTTTTTGTTTTTTTTGGCCCAAAACTCTTAAAAACATGTATATTACATGTGTTATTTTTTTTCAAAAAAAAAAAAAGTCGGGAGCTTTGAGTTTCCCGGGTTTCTTAAATATTTAGGGTTTTCTATATAGCCCAACCCTAATATATATATATATATATATAGGGTGAGGTTATTGTAAAAAGGTGGTTTTTGTGAGAAAGGTAAGAAAGAATATGGTGAGGACATGTGGCACTAATTAAAATTAAGACTTAAGGGTATAATTGTAAATGCATTAACAATTCAAATATGGTAATCCTTGATTTAAGGATTTGGAGAGAGAAAATCCTTGATAACCGTCCATAACATGTTCATTCATACTTCATTTAATTTTTTTTTTTTTTTTTGCATCATTCACAAAATCTGAGCATGTTTATACATGGTGTTTTAAATAAATTCATAGTTCAATTCATTGTGTTTTTACAAAATAAAATAACATCATTCAGTAAACAAAATATAACACCATTCAGTATACAAAATATAACACCATTCAGTACAAGATAAAACACCATCCAGTAAACAAAAAATAACACCATTCAGTAAATAATATAACACCATTCAGTAAACAAAAAAAAAACACCATTCAGTAAACAAAATAACACCATTCAGTAAACAAAAATAACACCATTCAGTAAATAATATAACACCATTCAGTACAATAATATAACACCATTCAGTACAATAATATAACACCATTCAGAAAAAGAAAATAACACCATTCAGAAAAGAAAAAAACACCATTAAGAAAAGAAAAATAACACCATTTAGAAAAGAAAAAAAAACACCATTAAGAAAGGAAAAATAAACACCATTAATGATAAGAAAAAATAACACCATTCAGAGAAGAAAATAACACCATTCAGAAAAGAAAAAAAAAACACCATTAAGAAAAGAAAATAACACCATTATTGAAAAGAAAAATAACACCATTCAATAATCCTTACATTCTCTGTATCATCTTCTTCTCACGCTGCCGGCACCACCACTGCCATTTAACAACTGCTTCCATTTAAATTGTTATGAATCCAAGCCACTACCATTTCAATAACACCGTCATCGCACACATTCAACAACCGCTTCCATTTAATGTGAAAAGAAAAAACAACCGTCGTCGCACACATTCAACAACCGCTTCCAATTTAAATTGTTATGAATCCAAGCCGTCGTCGCACACATTCAACAACCGCTTCCGACACCGGCTTCCGCCACCGTCGTCGAATCCAAAGCCGTCGTCGCGCACCCACTTCGCACTCGACACCGGCTTCCGATTGATGTTTGATCTTCCGATTCGTGGTGGTCTTGGAGTTGTGCTGTTGGATCTTCCGATTGATTTCATACTGAAGAAAAGAGATAGAGAGAGAGAGAGAAATTGTAACGTATG